>OV743432.1:33969466-36608216 GCA_928269145.1 Agriphila tristella
TCGAGATAATGAAGTATCCGCACTAATATATTATAAAGTTCATTATAAACAATTATTTATTGTTAGCGCATGTTTATTAATAAGCCAACCGATAGCTCGCTACTGTGCCATGTCCCAACTAGGGCTGAAACATTCACTTACTTACTATGCGTGGGCTGCCGTTTATTATTAATAATTCAGGTTTGTAAAACTGGAATTATGGAAGGAAAAGGATAAATTGCTTTGTAAGAAACATCGGAGAGCTAACAATTATTAATTGTCTTGGAGCAGAGGCGATTTAACTTTCTGTTTTTTTTTTTATTATTTTAAAGCAAACAAATATATGTTTTATATGTGGAGATCGGACCTAATCATGAAAAAAATCAAAAGAGCAATGGAAAGGGGAACAGCATATTAAACACTACTTAGAAATTATAAAACTATATTTAATGGTGTTCTTTTATCAGAAGCTAAAAAGTACTAAATTGTATGTGTACCAATCAATCATCAATGCTATAAAAAATAACTTTCAAGTTTCTATCTCCCGTTATTAGTTAGAATCACCCATTATACCTTTCGCGTAGAAGGTAATACGTCTAAATAACACCACAGCCACCATTTTCGGTCATTGTCTTGCTCAATTTCCATTACCTAGATTAGTACCTAAATAGCTAATAGATTATAATATCGACAGCCCTGCAGCCATTTAACTGTCAATGCAGTATGAAAGTAAGCACAAAGCCGTCAGGTCAGATTGTTCCGTAGATTGCATGCACCCGTTACACAAAATATAGAAAAGACAGAACAGCCAGTCGGAACAATTGTGGCTTCTGTTAACATACACAATAATGATAATGATGACACAAAAATATTTCTTATAGGCCGTCTTAGGCCGGGTTTCCGCCTGCAAGAAAACTTCTGCAAGAGGTGTCCCAACGCCTGTCAGACAGCTGTCAGGCTGTGGGGCACTTGACAGACACAGACCGTGTCCCACAGCTTACAAGTATTAACTAATAGCAAATGCACTGGCGACAGATTGTCACGCGGATGTATTCGCGGCCTTAGGCCAAGTCAGCCACAAAGACATTTCTTATAGGCATCATGGCCGTTAGGGCGGAAAGGTTCTACAGTGCCGACTTCCGGACGACGCTCCGTAGGCAGGCCCCCGACAAGGTGGACTGACGATCTGGTAGAGATTGCAGGAAGCCGCTGGATGCGGGCAGCGCAGGATCGACCGTTGTAGAGATCCCTGGAGGAGGCCTATGCCTAGCCTAGCAGTGGGATCGTGCGGCTGATATGATGATGATGAATTTCAGGCCAAGTCTATATTCAGTACTGTAGCAGTCCAAGGAGTTCCTAGCGCAATATAACAAACTAGCAGCCGCCCGCGATTTCGTCTGCGTGGACAGGTTTTTTGCTATCCCTCGGGAACTGTACGTTTTTTCTGGATGAAAGGTAACCTATGTCCTTTTCTGTATCCCTGACAACGTGTATGCAAAATTTCATGATAACCGGTTCAGTAGTTAAGACGTGAAGGCATAACAAACAAACAAACGGACTTTCACATTTATAATATTAGTAAGGTTGACGGTAGTATTTTCAAATACGGCCAGGGACCCTATATTTTTTTTAAACCCTTCGACTGGCATCGAGCGCTTTTCTAATTTTCCTTCATTTAATCCGTATTTTTAAATTGCTCTTTTCGGCTATTAGTTGTCAGTACAATACAAGCGTCAATTGTGATAGGGCCCCTAAGCGGTGCTTCTGCCTAGAAAACACTGACTCCATATTTTGTGCCCGCCAATAAAACGAAAACCCTTGTACTACCCAATAGAATAATGGAGGTGCACACAAAACTATGTTTTCGTCTCGGCTTTTTGTGTTGTCTTTTGTTTCTTTTTACGTTAGTTTGTAAAACAAACAGCATATGAAAAGAGTAGTACGACTACTACGACTTTCATACGCGTGGAGGGTATTGACTTTTTAATAGAATTAGAAGAACTTGCGTTTTGGACGAAGATCAGAAAATAGAAATAAAAAAATGGAAATAAATGTAGCTAGTTAGGTATCGTAATTTTTATGCAATGGGTTCTTATGTTACCAGTTTAATTGTTTATAAGTAGGTAAGTATGGGTTTTAAATTGCTTGGCATTGGCATTTACACTATCGGTATGAAAAATAACTTTAATTCATCTTTAACTTGTTGTAACTTTTACGTTTGCTAAGAAACAATTATTATTTTGCAATGAGTGCGAGAAAAAATCCTTCATTCTATATATAGTACGGATATTGGAAGGGTATTTATTTCACAGAAGAAATGTATCCGGGCCATTACTGGTGTCGCCTCTGATGAATCCTGTGAACCTTTATTCAGGGAGCTGGGTTTACTACCAATACCATCGTTGTACATTTACGAAATATGTTGTTTTGTTAAAAAATATAAGTCTTTATTTAAAACAGCTAGTGAATCTAATTCGAGACTAAAGAGAAACCCTCATAGACTCATTCTGAAATTTGTGCCAAATTCTGCGAAATATAGTAAAAGCTGCTTGACTATGTGCGTACGAACTTGTGACATAAAAAATTTACATGAAAAATTATTTAAAAAACAATTATTTAAATGGTTGCATGATAAAAACTTTTATAGTATTAAGGAATTTTTTGACATGATCTAATATTGTAATAATAATAATTTTAATATTCAATTAAATAATGTAATTCAATATAGTAATTAAGTTAATATTTTCTGGAAATCCTAGAAATCTTATATGATTTTAATAATTTTGCATGCTACTTTAAGTTAGCTTAACATGTTGTCCTAATTAATGTATGTAACATCCTTTATACCATCTTTATACCATGTTAAACAGCAAATAAATGATTATCTTATCTTATCTTATCTTCTTTGCTTGTTACCATAAAGTCGCGCAACTGAAGTAGTAGTGACAACTATGTAAAGACGCAAACAAGTGTTACACCCGCAAATCCAGACCTTGTTTTCTTTGGACCATGATGGGTTAACTCATATTATAAGTCACTAGCAGCCGCCCGCGGTTTCACCCGCGTGGTTCCCGTTCCCATGGGAATATCGAAATAAAAAGTATTCTACGAGGGTGGATCCAAAAGTTCTAAGCCCGACCATGAAAATGAAAGAAAAGTGGGTCTGAAATAATTTTTATTTTTCGACATAGTCTCCGTTTAGGTCAATGCATTTCTTCCACCGGACCTGCAACTTGTTTATACCTTCGAAAAAAAATGATTCCTGAAGGTTCTCAAAATAATCATTTACTGCGGCTATCACCTCGTTCCTGTCCGAAAATTTCGAACCACCTAAGTGTTTTTTTAAATTTGGAAATAAGTGGTAGTCTGAGGGGGCTAAATCCGGCGAATAAGGTGGATGGGGCAATATTTCGTAGCCACAATTATGGATTTCAGCCATTGTTTCAGCTGAAGTGTGAACCCGGGCGTTATCTTGATGGAACAACACTTTCTTCCGTAACATACCCGGCCTTTTTTCTTTGATTTCTTCCCTTAGTCGTCGTAAAAGGTTACAATAATAACTTGAATTTATAGTTTCGCCCTTTGGTAAATAATCCACGAAAATAATTCCCTTTGCATCCCAAAAAACTGAAGCCATGACTTTGTTGGTCGACAAAACAACTTTGGCTTTCTTTGGAGTTGGAGAGCCAGATCTTTTCCACTGCTTCGATTGTGGCTTAGATTCAGGAGTACGGTGGTGAACCCAGCTTTCATCCATGGTAACAAACCGGGATAAAAAATCCTCTGGATCTACCTCAAAAAGCTCCAAACAGTCACGGGAAATTGTGAAACGAACTCATTTTTGTTCAGCTGAAAGCAATCTCGGAACCCAACGAGCAGAAACCTTATGGAACCCTAATTCTTGAGTTACAATATTTTGTACCCGATCATAACCAATGCCTGTGATCTCAGCTATCTTACTGATGGTCAATCTTCGGTCACTCAGAATAAGATCACATATTTTTTCAATGTTTTCCTTCGTGGTAGAGGTTGAAGGCCTACCGCTCCTGGGGTCATCTTCAATACTCTCCCGACCCTGCTTAAACTCAGCCACCCACTTTTTTACACTGGAATACGATAGAGCTGACTCACCAAAAGTGCTCACCATATCTTGATGAATATCTTTTGGTGATAGGCCTTTTTTACTGAGGTACTTGATCACTGCTCGGTGTTCAATTTTCTCCATTATTGAAAAAGATGTCAGATAGCATCAAACAAATGATCACAAAAAAAATATGGCTTGCAGTATCGGAACAAAACTTCGCACATTTACTATTGAAGAACCATACTAAAGAGTGAGGGTAAATTTACAAAACTGTCAAAGCTATTTCTACGTTAGGCCACGAATTTTTGGATCCACCCTCGTATGTTTTAATCTAGGCTATCTACTATCTGTGTGCCAAATTTCAACCAAATCTGTTAAGTAGTTTTTGCGTGATTGAGGAACAAACATCCAAACATCTAAACATCCAAACTCACAAACTTTCACATTTATAATATTAGGAGGATTAATCGCCTTTTGAGACACCTCTAAGGGTGACGGGATAGTACTATTCTACGACACCACACGGAAAAATGAGTGCAACGCGCAAACTATGAAAAATATACAGTACAGTTCTTATTCAAACACGCCTGCATAGCACTACACAATATTTTGTTAACCCCCCACTTTCTATGTGTGCAATCAAACAACGCATACTCGCGTAAGGGTTATGCCTTTTAACCCCACATGGGGCCTACCGTTCAATAAAGAGAACAAGACTAAAAAAGCGCGCCACCCCTAGGCCCGTCACAAAACGGACAAAAAATCGGCGGCGCGGCGTAATTTAAGCGCCCGTACTGGTTGTCGATAACCCGGTGCCACTGTTACCGGTTCTTGGATCAACCACTCCTAAACTCGGTCTGGATGACCTTCTTCTTGAAATTAGTAATTAGTCATCTAACTTTTTCATCATAATTTTCAAAATAATTTGGATCTTGTAATTGGGTTGGTAAACTTTTCCAAAACTGTTGTGAATTATATATTTTCTGGTAGCTTTTGGCTTTGGAGTCAGGAATAACCAATTGCGGAATTTTAATAATACTTCATTTTAATTTAAATAATAATTTAAAATTTTAATTTACAGCATAGTACAATAAATCACTATTACGGCTGTATGCGTAGGTAGTGCTTTTGCTCAAATAAAAAAAAGTTTGGCAATGTCAACTAGTTGTCATGTCAGTCACAGTCCGCTAAAATAAATAAAATAACTCTTTTGTGAGTAAATTCCTGTTTAATCCTCTGCACCACGTCTCTTTCAAAGGTATGGGAATTGTACAAAATTAGTTCTGCGGATGGTCACATCTATATTTCAAACAAAACGGAACAAAGCAGTGTAGGAACTTCATCGGCGTAATAAGCTGGATAATGGATTTCTTCAAGCTGATCCATTTCCCATAACTGAACAAGAAAAACACTAGAAAATCACAATAAATAAGCTGAAAAACAAACAACAACATTGGGTCCTGATTAATGATTACCAAAGAGTAAAATAATTGGATTACTCTTTGTCACCGTCTATAAAATCTGTCCTGTCAAACAGTTTTTTAATCAGTAAATGCTAGGGAACATCGTGTTCAGCCGTACGTTTGATATTTTATCGCGATAATAATATAAAAAAATATATTTGGTTAACAAGGTAAAATAAAAAAAATCATAATATTATTTTCTTTATTCTTCAGACTTGTGATATCAAAAAAAAAATAAAAAACAATTATCTTCGAAAAAGTTTACCAACCCAATTGAAAACTTTTTTACATCGAATTTTCCGCTTGAAAGGACATAATTACATACATAGATAGGTAGGTACTTAAAAAAGTAATCGGTGACGAAAATCTCGTGTTCTCTGACGAAACCAAGAAAATAAGAGTACCTAATGTTGGATTGTCACGAGTGGACAGAACAAGAGCTGAGTGATAAAAGAGTCTGCTTAACTTATCAAGATGAAATAAATCACTTTTTGCAATCTTTTTTAAAGTACTTTGGTAATTAGTTGGTATTTGGTTTGATTTCTGATTTTCCCGATGTTTCGGCACCTTTGCAGCTGCCGTGGTTACGGGAGCTATCAAGATGAGCCAAAGATTTAAATCCGAATTGGGTAGTACTGCCCGTGGTTATATACCTTTTTTTCTAACAAGGGTAGAAACTAAAGAACGAATGAATGGTTAAAAAATATTTTCTGACAAACCTACCACAAAAAAGTTAAAAATAAAAAAGCTTTGAAAAAAGAAAAACCTCCTTCAAAAAACTTAAAAACAAAAACAAAAACCACATGAAAATTGTCTCTAAAAAGCAAGAAATAATATTCAAATCATTAGATACGAGATACGCATATCAATTTTAATAAAACACGTCTATTGAAGTCGGGTGGGGCTGGAGGACCACTTTTTTTGTTCTAAAAGCCCAACCCTACTTCATTAGACTTGTTTTATTAAAATTGATATGCGTATCTCGTATCTAATGATTTGAATATTATTTCTTGCTTTTTAAAGACAATTTTGATGCTGAAAATTTTGATGGTTTTTTTTTTATTTTAAGGTTTTTTGAAGGAGGTTTTTCTTTTTTTTAAATGATTTTTTATTTTTAACTTTTTTGTGGTAAAGTATCGTTTAAATCATTTCAATCGATCCAGCCGTTTTCGAGTAATAGGTGGACATACACAAAAAAAAAAAACAAATATACAGACGAACATAGAACCTCCTCCTTTTTTGAAGTCGGTTAATAGTAGATTATACAACAAGTGAAAAAAGAAGGAATTTAGTTCGAGGTACTATGTTGGATCCCGAGAGCAGCGAAGGATTCTAGAGTTGAATCCCGAGCGTAGCGAGGGATTCAAAAGTAGAATCCTGAGCGAAACGAGGGATACAAAGGACCGAGATGAAATTTTTTTTCACGTGTTGTGTACTCTACTTTTTACCATTGACTGCGAGAAAACATAATAGCAGTACTTACACCTATAGTACTTATTTATAGTTATCAAATTTTATTATTTAGATAGGTAATCGGTAATTTAACCGTTAGAAAATAGTGAAACTATAAGTTTTCCAATGACATAAAACAACCATGCTTTGAGGGAAATTACATGATCAATCTGACATCAGTCCATTTCATCAGTTTGTATAGACTTTGAATTTTTACAGACTGAAGATCGTACCAGACTGATGGAATGGACTGATGCAAGACTGAACATCTAATCTCCCTCCTCCCTCTAATATAAAGAAAAGAACCCAAAGATTAGACACTAAAAAGAACCTAATTAATTTGGCGAGATATTTTTTAGAAAAGAACCCAAAGATAAGACACTTAAAAGAACCTAAATAAAATTGGCGGGATTTTTTTTTTATTTAATTGTATAACTTGGCTTTATCTATGGAATAGCTCCATACTTTCAGCACGTTTTATTTTTTTTGTACATAATTCATACGATGAGCGCTTGTTCCAAATTCAAATCATTTTTATTCACTCGGTGAATAAAATCGCTTATTATTCACTCTTTTCGTTGAATTAAACGCACTTTTTAGAGTGGCGATGGTAAAAAAATACATTATAGCATTCTTTTGTTTTATCCAAGACTAACAAAATGCGAATCTTAATGTCACCTACCACTAGCAAAATATTCCACTGCATAATATAATACCTATTACCATATCAACATGGTGACCCAATAAACCGCAATAATACAAATCATAAGTGGACGGAATGGACTTAGAGCACCTATCGTGCATTAGGCAGGATCTCTAAACATAGTCACAATGGCTGGTCATCATTCAATTGTGACGATGGAAATCGTCCGCTTATCTACAATGGAGTGATCATTTCATTGCATTTCTTTATGTTTCATACATTATTTATTAGGTTGGTGGTTTTACTGATTTTGAATTAACACTGACAACGTAAACGTTTTGCAGGAGCTTAAATACTTTTTAGGGTTCCGTACCCAAAGGGTAAAAATGTGACCCTATTACTAAGACTCCACTATCCGTCTGTCACCAGGCTGTATCTCACTCATGAACCGTGATAGCTAGACAGTTGAAATTTTCACATTTACGATGTAATTCTGCTGCCGCTGTAACAAAAAATACTAAAATCAGAATAACATAAATATTTAACTGGGGCTCCCATACAACAAACGTGATTTTTTTTGCCGTTTTTTGGTACGGAAAACCTTCTTGCGCGAGTCTGACACGAACTTGGGCTGCTGTTTTTATATTATAGGCAATACTATTTTAAAGGCTTAGTAAAAATAATGTGTCTTAAAAAGGGACAGTCTTATATTGAAATTGAGATTATGAACTAAGTGGCAGTCGGGAAGCAGCCGCAATTTGCAACAGGCGAGTCCCCACTGCAATGCTGCCGAAGGTCGAAGGAACATGGTAATCACCCACAATGGACCGTTATGTACGTGATTTAGTCTCTATTATTACGATTATGCAGTTACTGCTTTAGATATAGGTTAACGTGTTAGAAATTACGGCCTTACAACAAAAAGATCTTAAAACAATCTTTAGCTTTAGCTAACAATGTTTTAACATTGTTTAAGTGTGATGCTGTCTCTTTCAAATAATATTGTCAAAAAAGTTACAGCATCACATTTAAACAGTATTTTAGCTAAATACTTGTTAAACAGTGTTTTGTGCTAAGGCCGTAACTTTATTAAGGGGTTTAAAAAAGTTAAGAGACCTACCAACGCCAATTTACTTGCAGTATTCCAAATATATACTGCATAATTTAATTATTTTCCTTTAAATACTTGCACTTCATCTTTGTTTTCAGCTTGTTTACATAATCGATTTATCATAGAACGACAAAATTGCTGTTCTATACAAAAGCGTTCTGCAATCTTCACAAAATCAAACCAAACTTACGGAGAGTTTTTGGTGTCAACAATATAATAATAAGTCTATGGTGTCAACCAAATACACGTTCGCTAAAAAGTTTGATAAAGTATTTACATTTTTTACTTCGATTGAAACTATTTTCCGCTAAAAACAAATTCCGTATCCCAATTTTTTAAATAACTAATATTTTGAAAAATCATTTTAGGTCCCTCTACCTAAGATTATCTGATCAAAGCCCTCTCTACCTACCGTATTTCTCAATTCAGCCTCTTTGCGTCGATTTTTTTTTACCGACTTCAATAATTAAAAAGGAGGAGGTTCTCAATTCAATTGTATATATATTTTGTTTGATTGAGTTTTTTTACGAGATCGTCCCATTTTTTATCAGTTCAGTAGTTATTTTGAAGTAATCCTGAAAATACCATCATTTCGGTAGTAACTACATTGATGATATGGTCGATTTACATGATTTTTTTTTTTTGGGAAATGGAATACTTTTGATTTCAATAACATTGACCTTGGACTTCGAAGATACCCAAGGGAACTACTCAAAGTCAAATAGGATATATATAGTGATTAAGATATTGGTAGTTTTATGACAATCCTAATATCCAAAATAGCTATGGTCTGCGACGTTCTGGACTAGACTTTGACTACGAAAGCACAACGGAACTCCTTAAAAACAAACAGCGTGAATTTGGAAATTGAAATAGGCTTTGTACCATTGAAAATATATAAAGTTAAAAAATATTTGACACGCATATAATAATACAAAAAAGTTGGAAATAAAAAGAATCTTAAAAAAATAAAACCCTTGTTCAAAAATCTGAAAGTAAAAACAAAAACCGTTTCAAAATTAATATTAAATCTTGCTTTTAAGAGATATTTAATTTTGTAGTTTATTTTTCCGGGTTTTTGAAGGAGGTTTTTCTTTTTACAAAAAAGTTTATCTTGACACGAATTCCTTGTAGCGCACAGTGTTTCATATTGTTTCAGTAGACGAATTATAAATAAAGAAAGACTTTGAAGGTAAAAAAGTGTATGTAAAGCAACATCAAATCGCCGCAGGGTACTCTCTACACCTCATTGTTATGAACAAAGGCGGATTCTAAAACGCTCTCATTTGTGCCTGGCTAGATTTGAACAATACCTACTTGTTGCTTTGGAGTGTACTTTAGATGCTGTAATACTAATACTAAAGGGTATGATTTGTTATTTTTCTACTGACATCGCTCATTAAGCACAGTGTAGGTAAGCACGAAATAAATAACTTATTATTTTTTAAACAAAACGTAATTCAAATTTTCTTTTTATTTCTTTAATTTTGTTTAGTTTTAACGTTTTTATTATTTCATACCTGCTTATTTCCAACTTTTTACACTAATGGCCAGATTACACTAGGCCGTTAATCCATATTTGGGTACTCGCATGGGGTAAAACCGATTCGAGTACTCGTAGGTTTACGACTTGCACACTCGGTCTTCATAGTGGTGAGCATGAAGCCATTTCAATTTGTACGAAAACGGGCGAACTTTCACACTAGTCGCTTATCCCGAATTCCACGTGAATCCGAACTCGGCTTACAACAATCCACAAACCTCATTAATTTACAGACCAAAGTATTTTACTGTAAAACGCTTTATAACAGTTGGCTGGAAGTTTTATGAAAATAACGCTGAAAGTAGATGATTCAAACTTGAATAAAACTTGTGTTACATACAATACAACACAGAAAGTAGTGGGAAAGCAGTCGCTAGTGTCAAGTGTAAATCGCCTTGTTAATTTCACTAGCCCTGCGGCAAATTTCGCCGAGCACCCATTGTGTTCCGGGCTTTATGTCGCGTCTTTCCGTTGTCTGTACACGGCTTTAATTGCGCGCGTCATTGGCGCGCTTTTTGAAAAAAGAATGACGTGTAATTAACGCGCGAATATGGGACGTGACGACGCGCGTTCTGAGGGAGATTTTTTTAATTTTTTTAATTAGGCGAGGGAAGGGTTTGAACCGTGTTTTGTTTTGCCGTCACCTACGTACACGTACCTACTGTTTTATCAGCATAAATTATTTGTTTCACACCGCAACTGAAAATCTGAATAATTTTAACGTTCCATGAGGGAAGCAAACTATGTTCATTTAATGACAAGATGTATTTGAAACTTAAAATATTAACCGACTCTGTGGTTTAGTGGTTCACCCACCCATGTAAGGCGCATAGGGGTCCCGGGTTCGATTAGGAGGGTTTTGTGCACTCGTTTGGTTGGTGGTAGGGTTTATTTCAAGTCCGCCTGGCTAGCTACCACTATCTTACCTAAGTCTGACGCCATAACAACAATTAAAAAATTGTTGTGTGCCGCATCCAGCTCCTAGCAAGCAGTAAGAACCCAGTTGTGTACTAAAAAAACTAAAATCGTCTAGACACATTTCAAAGAGAAATTCCATAATAGCTATTTACATTCTGAATTTGGGTAAGTACCTACTTTCGCTATCAAGTGTTCAGTTTATTCGTAGCTAAAATAATTATTTACTAACGAAAACTAGAGGAAAAGAACTGGGAAACAATAAATTTGGCCAAAAGGAATAAACAGAGCAAACTATTTGCATTCAACCAAAAGAGCTCTACATAATTTACGGCGTAATTAATATGATCTATACTTTCGCAGCGCGTAATAAGTAAATAAAAAAAAACATAATTTTTTCTCTGCGCGGACAATGACTGTCCGAAAAAAGGCGATGATACATGGTCCTCGTTTGGTACGGCCGTGTATTTTTTTTATTAAAAAATCACATTAACGGGCGTTCATTGGGGCGGCGATAAATAATGCCCTCCTTATTCAAATTTTTGTTTTTGTTCAGCCCCCGCGTTATAAATGAGCTTATTTGGAAACGGCCGAAATGATAGGGCGCGATAAAAATGCTCAATTATGAATGTACTGAGCGGACGTGTATCCGAACGTAGCCGAGGAGAGCGTCACGTTTTGCACACGTTGCTTAATGACAGCTCTGGTTTACTTTTTGGCGGGAAAACAGAAGTGAAAGAGCGGGAAATCTTTTTTCTCTTTTGCATATCTTATGTGGATTTCACTTTGCAAGTATGTTATTGCACAATAAGCAAGTATCTCAATCCGTTTTTAATTGTTTCTAAATTTTCTTAAGACATTACCGTGTTTTTCATCAATCAGGTAAGTTAATGACGTTTCAAAAGTAAATTTGTTAAGCCTTTACTTCTTAATCTGTTGTTGTTCTTTCAAAAGTAAAAAATAGCAATTTGATTTAGGAAATCTACACCATATCATAAACGTATCAATAATAACTAAACTAAAAAAACATATTTTGTGATATTTTAACTTAAGCTAGGATTTCCTAGGATGATGGTGCTGTCCGTCCTAGGAAACCCTAGCTTTACCTCGAAATAAAATATAACAAAAATCATATGACACTGATTTTTCTTAAATCATTTCCTCCCATCTCCTAGTCTATAATTTGGTACTAGGCAGCCAATTTATATTTGTATGTTATATCTATATCATACAAGGGCGATATTAAAATGATGGATTTGACAAATGTATAGGTAGCACAATTTATGACAAACCTGTTTTGACTGAACGGACAATAATTTTTCAATTAGCTTTGCCCGTAATTTTGAAATACTTAAGCGATATAATTTTTTTATCACACGATTTTTTAGTAGAATACATGTAAATGAAATTATGTATACAGGATATCACAACTACTGGGATATAATATAGTGTCACTTGGGATAAATTATGTTTAATAATGAGAAAGAAGAATTTGATAAACTTTAACAAGAGTAGGTTCACTTATGATAGAGGTACTTTTATAATAAAAGTATATTAGAACTAAGTATGATAAATCTCTATAGGGATTCAAACGGATATGAACTGAAGGTAGGTAAGTATTATCCCAGGCCAGACCAGCCAAAACCAATTATTCAATGGGTATAATAACCCATAATCATTTTAAAGTTGGTTGGAACATCTTTGCCTATTGAAGCATTGTCTACAGCGAGGACATTTTAAAGCAGTTCTATCATCAATATTTATAGCGAAATGGGTCTTCTCAAAATAAATATAAAGTTCAGATACCTAACTTATCAAATATTTGTCAGACCAAACGATTAGGCACAGACGCTCCGCAAAATAAATCCCATTGTCAAAGTATAAACAGTACACAAGTCACACAATTATGCAAATTTTATGTTACCCCTAATTGCCAACTTATTTAAAGAGGTTTGTTAATTTCAGTGGAGGGAGAGTGGCAACCCCGATTTTCTTTTCTTCAGATTGTATGTAAATGCTGTTACATAAGGAATTATCGATGGGGTTGCAAGCGGAGTGCGTAATAAAAATTCTAATTAGCAAAGTGTTTGAAATTCAGTGAGTTTTTGTAACTTTTTAATACAATGTTGAGTCCCTTTGGTAGATATAACTTAGAAGTTGTGTAAGGGGGAAAGATATTTTGGAGGCTTATTTGTTTTTTTACTTTAAATTTAAAGATAACTTTGTTAAAGCAGTTTTTTCTGCAAGCAACATCACAAAAGATTCATCAATTTACCAAAAACTTCTTTGCATAAAAACTCTACGTTTCGAAGTAGAGCCGCGTTATTATACTATCCAAAAGATAATTTAAAAATTCAAATTCGCAAGTTCGAGAACATTCTATATTTATTCGAAATTCGCAACTATCAAATAACGTAACCGAACACCCTCTAAGGTCAGGGGTACAGCACCCGCCTCCCTTGATCATTTATAATGCCAAAATGTTTTAATTAAGATGCTGTAAAATGTAATTTACATGCAAATTCGGTTTATGTTAATGTGCCGCGTATATCTGTTTGGGTGCGTGCTTGCTATCTAATTTTGCGACAGTGTGTACCGTCATTATCTTGGCTCTAATGAGAAATCTGGCAACGGCTTGATGTTTGCATAATTAAACTTGCGGTTGGAACGTTCGTTTTGATTGTTGTCATGATAAAATACTCGCTCTTAATTCTTCTTAGATGCGTGGTGGCTGGTGGCTATACAGGTTTCGGTGTAATGTAATGCGATTCGTTTAAGTAGCGAATACATTAGTGAATTATTCTTTGCTTTTCCCTTTAGTAATATGTTATAGACACGTGAGTCAGAAAATATAATTTTAAGAGCTTTTTAGCTACATAATTTTTAAGACATGGAAAATGTTATTTATAAAAGAGTTTTAATTTGTTACAAGGGCGTTTTCCGAAGAAAAGTAGTTATATTTTGTTTTCTCCGTTCAGTTTCAAAAATTGAACTAAGTAATGCTATTATTGTTTTACGTACTGTATATGACATATAAAAGCTTCCTGTTTTGACTACTTATTACAACGTGTTATAAAAAAAACCCTCAATCCGAATATGGTAGATAGGTACCATGCATACAACCCGGAAAATTATTATAAACCCTGAAAACGGCCAGTTTTTTGAAAGGAATATTTTTATTTTTATGATAAACTGCATAGTAGCAACCCTAGCCCTAAACTTGTGTTTTGCTTTTGCCCAATAATGGGATTGATTATCGAACACAGTAGTTTATTTGCACCTAGGGTTGACACTTTGCAGTTTTCCTTACAAATAGAAATCAAAATTTTACGGGCTTATTATGAAACATGCTGTAAGTATTTTTTTTTCAATATTTCATTTCTACTTTCATTGTGATTGGAAATCATCGAATTTACGAAAAAAACTAGCGATATTAGCTCGACTTCTACCCACTCCATTTTTTCTTCATAAACCCTTAACCTCATCTGCAAATTGTTCCAAGAAGGTCGTCGAGCTTATTTTTCCTTCATAAAACAATGAGGTCGCATAATGAAGACATGTATAACCGTTATAATATTAGCGATACACGCTGCAACAATGCCGCGGCGGGCTCTACAGCTAACACTTGTCCTGTGTACCACGGCGGATGCAACTTGGTACTTTACTTTTTTGGACAAAAGTTCCTCAGTGATGAGGGTGTAGTGCGCTTCCACCTTCGGCTTTATCGTCACGTCACTTAACATCAGGTAAGTTGAAGGCCAAGCACCATCCCGTAGTGCTTAAAAAAAGAGAAAAATTGGGCGCTAAAATTTTACTGTGTTATGACAGGAAAAATCTGTACTGTCTTATTCAGAGATGTTTCACAATCACAAAACTGGGGTGCAAGACGGGTCTAACTAAACCTGGTTTTATGCTTAGATCCCAGACTAGTTCGTATGATTTCGCTCGTAAACCATCCTTAAACGTTAAACTGTCACTCTGAATACGATTTGCGCTAAAATGGCGTTAGTCCCCAGTCTAACGCCATGTTAACTTTGGCCCTAGTTAAACGAACGCACTCTGAATAAGACAGCAGGTAGAGCTTCCTGTACAAATTATGAAGTTTACCTTTCTTATATAATTTCTGTACACCGACGAAAAAACATATTTAAAAAGTATAGTCATAATACAAAAAATAACGAAAGTAAATGATATTTTTTTAAATAAAAATTGTAGGTATCTGTAGGGAAAACTGTTTTTTTTTATTTATTTCTATGGTTAATGAATTTAACAGTACAGTAACAAAGTATCTTTTTTACATGTTACAAAATAGTTTTGGAAGTGTCTTCCAAAAGATAAGACGTGGTGTACCTATTATACTCTGTTTCTCTATCTTCTAAACCAAACCATGCTTACAGCTTTTTGCCGCGATCAAAATGCTCAGTGATAGTAAAAATAACAATTCAGAATACACTTGACCGCCTTCAGAGAGTATCAAGACTCTTCGTCCGCAGTACAGCCGGCGAGAGCGTTTAAGAGAGTGAGAAAAGCTCACCGCCCCGGCCTATTCGTTTCATGGAGGGCGCCCGCCTACTTTTGTGTCTGGAGTCAGCGGACGAAAGCGGAGTAAGTCAGTTGTTCTATTTTTATTTTTTTATTTCACAAACCCCCTAAAGTAATTTTCACCTAAGTAGTTTACCCAAAAGTTTACTTAATATGACGATTTGAGACGTCAAACGTAAGGAGTAGTATTGCTAAGCAATATTTATGTAAACTTACTTTTCGTTTATTGATAAAGCCGAAAGAGTAAATATTGTTTAGATATTTATTCATCTTTATTGTACAAGAATACATTCAAGTATTGTACAAGAGTCTCCGACGAGAACCAGTGTTCTCACCCATCAAAGTTATTGAAAAAATAAATATTAATTATTCAGTTATTTCTTTCATAACACTTTCAGGAAATTAAAAAATACAGAAAGCTTTACAGTATGCGAAAAACTCTTTCATCGTATCGTTATTCGTTATTTTTGGTCGGTTTCGCGAATGTAACAAATTATGTATAGTGGTGTTGTTTTGGCCATGAAAGACCCCGATTTCAGGGATTTTTAGTGGACGTCTACTTCAGTTCTAATGCATCGGTGAGGTCTTAGCTTTGATTGTTCCCAAGTAAAAGTGGTTTCGGTACCGTCATTTCTTGCAATTTGCATAAGACAAACTTTACCTAGTTAACTTGAAAGTAAGTATTTATTAGTTAAACAAACTTTCTAACGGAAACATCTTGTCAAAACTCTACGTAAGAAAATGAAATCCTAAAAAAATAATTTGTGATTTACGCCGTTTTCGTTGTGTAGGCTAAATCTCAGAAGAATGTCGGGGTGAGGTGCGGAAGTGAGTGGCCCTTAGGGTGGCCGGGGACTTGACACTCATTTAAGTAGCATATAATTCAGTTTATTTAGCCGAATTGAATCTCGGCGGGAAGGGTTGCTGAAAAAAAAATATTGAAAAGTATTTCTACTCTCTGGGAGGTTTTGGGGCTGTTTTGTGCTGGCAACACTGTAGTTTTTTTAAGCGTTGCTTGGATAATTCAAGCAACTTTTTGGGATGCAAATAGTAGTTGAGTTACGAATGTTAATAATGTAGGTAGATGTTTGAGTTTTATGAAAGAAATGTTAGCTGGTTTCATTTCAAAAAAGATGTCATACTTAATTATTTATCATTTTCATTAAAAATAGCAAATGTTTACGATGCCATTAGAAAAGAGTTTCAGTGCCATGTTGCTACGACGTAGCAACATTATAAATTGTTTGCAATTTTTCTTAAGCGCCACCACACAGGAGCAACTTTTGTCTCCGCAACTATTTTGTCTCTCACATCAAGTCCACGGGTTTATATGAAAGCACGCACACGTAGCGTCGCGATCGTAGGCAACTTTTCATACAAACCATGTGAGAGACAAAATAGTTGCGGCGACAAAAGTTCCCGTGTATACTGGATGTCAGTAGACTATTATAATTTAAGAATCTACTTTTTTATTTTTTGTCTGCCAGTACTATTTTGAAAACCCCTCCTTACCATATAATGATACGTCTATATCAAGATTACATTAGTGCAAATATTGCACGCACAGAGCGGACGGGTGAGGGTGGTTGTTATTCGTTTTTATTGGAATAAATTAGTAGAAATTGTACCCCGGCTCCTAATGAATGTCTTATGGACGGGTTGACGTCGGACTTGCTAGGTTTTCCTTTAATTAATTGATTTAATGAGAATTGGGCCTTATTTCTACGCTGCCCTTGCCTTGACTGTGATTCGAGATTCGAAGTTGCCGTCTGTTTAAATTTGAATTAAGAACTATTGTTCGAGTTGTAATCTAATCTTTAATTTTAGAGCTTATGATCGAAGCTTTTAATAAAAAATGTTTTAAAATAAGTATTTATGCGATATATAATCCCCGTCAATTGGTAATGCGCTGGAACCTTGTCAAATTAACATACACATCAACGTCATCCGCAACTAAAAATGATAAAAAACAGTAAAATTCTAATAGGTAATATATATCAATTATTGAATTCTTATTTTCAATAAGAAAGGGTCTAGGTATTTGAAAAAAATACAATTGTTTTTCGTTTTTGAGGTTAAAATCATGGCCGCCAGGCGCATAACCAATTGACGCGTATAGTACATATTTTTGTATCAAGCTTTCAAAATGACTTTAGTGTATGTATGTACTGACTACAACTGTCACATGCTAGTTTCGAAAGCATCTGCTTTAAGTACACTGACTTATATTATTTTATGGTTTTTATTAGGATAGGGAATAATTGTAATCAGTGAAGTATATTTACATATTGCAAAATATGTGTCTTTGTTTTTAAAATGAATAAAAAGGAGACGCTTTTAAATTCATTTTACATTAGGATCAATATTTAATTTTATTCAACTAACGGAAATGTATTAGCGATTTTTTGAATCAATTTTAAAGTGCATTGCCAAATTCTCATGTCAAACTCTTTAAAAATGTATGCCGTACAATAGTGAAAACATTTTTCACATTTCCAGCCGAACCGCCCAAATTGCGCCAAATATATCTAATTGTCTTGATCAGTGAATAACGACAACCCTTCGCGCCGAGCAAAAATTACACAGAGTATAAAATAAAAAATCTCCGAACTCCATTAGAAACAAAAATAAATTGAATTACATCACGAT
Source organism: Agriphila tristella (assembly GCA_928269145.1). Taxonomy (NCBI): domain Eukaryota; kingdom Metazoa; phylum Arthropoda; class Insecta; order Lepidoptera; family Crambidae; genus Agriphila; species Agriphila tristella. The sequence goes on from OV743432.1 coordinate 33,987,848, forward strand.
CGACATTTTCGATTTGAGGCCCTAACTCAATTAGGCGCCATCGCTGATGGAAAAATAAAATAAATACGGGGAACAAAAAAAATTAAAACAAAAAGAGTCCAGATATAATTTGAAATATCTCCGTAAATGCAAAGTGCGAGTGCTGTTATTTTATTCAAATGAGGGAGAACTTTTTTTTCAACCCTTTCTCTCGTCTCCATCAAAGTGGCCTGATATTCAATTAAAAAAAGAGAAGAGCTACGACCCGCGCCTGAAAATTAATCAGAAAAAATGCTTTTAACTAGATCTACATTTTAATGAAATTATTATTGACGAGTATTACACAAATGGGCGTGCCTTTTTCCAAGATTGCGTCGCTAATGCCAAAAGAGCTGTCTTTTATGCCATTTATTCTTTAAGGAACAGAAACTTTTATGTTTTCTGGGGTGAAGATTTTTATTTAAAACATTGTAGTATTGTTTATTGTTATATGAATACTTTATTTAAACTTCTTTAAGATTTGATTACTTCATTTGGAACAACAAAAGTTATAATAGCTAATGTGCAAATTATCTTTAACTTAAAACTTTACTCAAAAGCTTTGGATTAGAATATAATTATGTTTGGCTAGCCCATTCTTTATCCCTCCACCCAAATGAGGGCCCGTGGTATACCAACAGTGGGAACATTTAAAAGGGCTGATGACGATGTCGACTGCTGCCTCTTAACCTGTCACTATTTTCAGTTCTATATTTTATTGCATAAATAAATATTGTTTTTTTTTAAGTATTGCTTTTGTGATCTTAGGTTTATTTACCTCCTTAGATTAAGCTCGGAAGAATTTAATTATAGACCTACGAATATGTACTAGGCGCGTTGCTTATTGTAAGTTTTTAAGCTTTCTTGTAGAAACTTTAGAAAATCCTTTTCCATTAATATCAGAATTTCGTGAATATAGCAATGTAAACTAGTTAAACTTTAAGTATGTTAAATGGTGAAAAGTAATTAAAAAAAAAGGTTATAGTACCTTATCTTAACTACTTACGTCTCCAATAGAAAGAAAGGTATTTAGCTACCTGCAGAAATCTACTTTAATTGTACTAAACATGGTTAAAATTATTAAAATTTAGACATGAATAAAAATTAAATCAACAGAAATGGTGAACACATCATACATACATACACTCACGCCTGTTTCACATGGGGGTAGGCAGAGACTATGGATCGCCACCTGCTACGATCCTTGCACACTTCTTTCGCTTCATTCACATCCATCAATCTTTTCATACATGCCCTGTGGTTTTAAAATTTACATAGAAATGTAAATAAAATAAAATTAGATTCGCGAAAATATCGCGCCGGCTGGAATTCGTCGCTCAGATCATAAAACAAATACCATTTGCAAAATACATGCAGCTATTTCAACCTTTGCATTTAATGCAAACGTCAAATATTCTAAACATGATTATTACAAAATTATTCCATTGCATTGAAGCCGTGAAAAGTGCTTTTCCAGATACAGAGATGAAAATTAATTGTTGATTACCATAAATATTGCACTCTGGTACACCGTTGTGAGTGTGGGCTGTCTGAATACAGACAATATGATAATATCATGAACTTTTGTCATGCATTATATTATAATGCATGGCAAAAGTTCTACAGACCTATTAAAAATAATTACAAAGCAAGTATGCATAGATAGTTCCGAAAATGACTGTCAGTTATCTAGTTCAATTATTACAATACTTTACATTATCGTGCGAGTGGAGCATGAGAAAGGAGAATAACAAACGTAGACTAGCAAATGTTTGAATTTGACTAAGTAAAAATTAAAAGTTTTGCTTATTTATAAGGAATAATAAATTAAATAAATTGTTGAAAGTTAAATTACTTAGGTTGTGATATTTCTAACTTAAAATTAGTTAGTAATCCTTTTGGTGAAGAGCGGACTACGGCAACCGGACAACAATAGAAAATCTACTATGTCTCGTTTTCCAGGCGTTGACGAGAGTAATATTTATTTAAACAAATAAACTTAAACTCCAAACCGAATAAGCAAATAGTACTTACCTAACGGAAAAAATTGATAAAACAAATAGCACGCAATATTAGGCCTCTTCAATAACAACTTGTCATGACGAACCAAACTTGATGGGGTTGTATGGTTTTCAGAGTTCCTGTGGCCTTCTTCCGGCTCCATCATCAGATTATCTCAATGACACCATAATGTTGCAAAGTCTTACAGTTCTGACTTATGTTCAAACTTTCAAGTCTCTAGCGCATCGGGAAGCAAGTATAAAGTCGTTTGCTAAATTTGTGTACAAACAGAGAAACAAACAAGAAAGTGACCTAATAAAAACGTATTAAAAAAACACAGATTGATTTGTTACACGACGGTGTAACAGAGGACACTGAGCATTCGAGAGTGGGTTCGCCCGAACACATTATTATTCACCGGCAGCACGAAATGAATTCGTTTTTATTCAAACGCCAGAATGATATAATTAAAATTTGAATACAAGATTAACTCGAGAAAAATTCAATATCCAATTTTACTGTTTCCACGATTTCATTAGTCGAAAGGATTTAGGAGCGTTCCGTTTTATTTTTTTAATTAATTATCTTTCGTAATTGAATGGATAAATTTGGATGTAGACTGCTTTTCTACTAGTAAAAAGAAAGTAGGTATAGAAGTTACCTTCCATTCTTAGAACATTGTAAAAAAATCCGTTGGTAGGTACAGTCAGCAACGAAAGTTGTTTGACACTTTAGTACTTTGTCATGGTTAATTTTTTGGCTAATATTTTCAAACAGTAAGCCACCTGTTAAAAAAGTTGCTATGACGAAGTACCAAAGTGTTAAGCGGATTTCATTGCTGATGTTACTTGATCGTAAAAATAGATCGATAAATATATGAAAAGTAATAGTTAAGTAGGTACTCTATTAATGTAGATCAAATAGGTAGGTACTCATGATATCAAATAAAAAATAAGAACGTTGCAAACTATTTCTTGAAAAACCCTTTATGGTGTCCTGAAAATGTAGCTTTTTAGCGCCTTTTTAAACATTTCAAATTCAAACTAAGCATCTAAATAACGTTGAATTGAAAACAGTATTTTTTTCTGTTTTACTTTTTATTCTTCCTATAAATGCGTCATCATAAATTTGACCATAGTCTTTGCACACCTTATAAATAATATGTAAATGTAACACAATGTATTCCTCATTTTAGAACATCTTTGTTACTACTAATAAACACTTTTACGGCTAAAAACACATAATTTTTCCGCCTTACCGCTAGTCATAACTGATCCTCCACCAATCCTCCATACTCCAACTACTATACAGAATGTTTCATAATAACCTATTAAATTTTGTTTTTCATTTGTATGGGGAAACTGCTAAGTGACAACCCTAGACGCAAATAGACTATTGTTTTCGATAATCAATCCCATTAATAGCACAGAATACCATATGTATTCCATTGTATTAATGGGATTGACTCTTCAACGCATGGAAAACGAGACACAATATTTTTTTTATTGTTGTCCGGTCGCCGGAGACCGCTCGGGTGTTGATGAATTAATGGGCAAAAACAATTTAGGTCTAGGGTTGCCCCTATGCAGTTTATTGTGAAAAGAAAAACTTTTTTCAATAAAGTGGTGGTTTTCAGGTTTTATTATGATTTTCCGGGGTAGTATGCATAACCTATCTACCATATTCGGTTTTAGGGGTTTTAACACGTTGATACATGCAACATCTTCGTAAATTGAATCAATCTGGTTGCGCTACGCAATGGACAACACATAAATCTACGATGCTAGAGGTCCATAATGGCTAGCTCACTCAAATCTAGGCAAAGCTCGCAAAGCCGGATTTCTACCTCACTAATACACTTAAAATGGCTGAGCTTAAATCATCGTCATCGTTTGTTGAACAAGACTCTCCGGTCACATATCAAGGGGGGTATGCCCCCCTATAATTTTCGGCCTCTGTAGGATTTGGTCTCACAAGGTTTTGTATTAGGCAAAAGCCAGCCTGTCTTTGGTTGATGCCCAATAAGGCTGTTTCTATAGAATGCGGCTTTTGAGCTTGTTTCGTGTGCGATTCGCTTTAAAATAGGGTGAGTGAATTCGTGCGTGTACCTTTAGATGCTTTTAAGGGATCTATTACTTATGGGGAAAAGGATCATTTTTGTTAAAAAAATTGTTTTTACTTTATGGCCATTTCTAAGTGTAATGTTGTAAAAATCCACATACATACGTTATTCGGGTTATTACTTATGGTAAAAGGGAATACGACGATGTTCAAGTGACTTTCTAATGACTTTCTCATCGTAATATAGATAAAACTTCAGATATAACATACTTTATATTTTTTAGGTGTACAAATAAATACGCACATAGCTGGGTACGTATCAGAATGTCTAAAGTTAAAATGTCTAAACTTAAAATGACAAAGTTCAAAATGTCAAAAATTAAAATTCAAATGGTTTAAAATGTCGAAAATCATAATGTTTAACTTCAAATAGCAAAATTCAAAGTATCAAACGTATCAAATACTTGACGAGTTAAAATATCAATGGTCATTAAGTCTAAGTTCACAATGATTTATTTGAATGGGGAGGCGAAGGCAAAGTGAATTACAGATGGCGCTTCATTCTTTGGAACAATTGTCAGTTTGAGCTTATATTGTCTTGACTGTGTATTACGTGATTTTACTTTCTTAGATTGTATTTTTTTCGGTTTTGCGGACAAACAATGTATTATATGCTAACTTTAGCTCATATAAAAGAAGAATTACGGAAAAGAAAAGCCAAAACAACAGGCAAGAAAGTTTATAACAACTTACAAAAAATTGCTAACAAGCATTACATTTCTTTAAATTTCGTGTAAGATTTACAAGTAATCTTTTTATTTCAGATTAGAAGCATATGATTTAAATTTTAACAAAGCAACTGAGTGTGAATTTCCGTGTTTATAGTTGCCTGATGATGCCTTCTGTGCAATAGTAATTTCAGGTTTCTGTACTGGAATTTCTGTACCATCCAAAATTACACGAACCGTTTTATCATATTTATTTTATTATTCTAAGTTTCTTGAATGACTCTGGCATATAAAATTCTATTAATTCTCTGTTTGGCCCCAATATTGGGCTTATTCCATATTTGATATACCTATAAAATTCATCCAAGTTATAAATATGCTAGAAACTGCTGAGGTTGAAATATTAAAGAACAAAGCTGTTATAATTCAAATGTTGTTTTATTTTGGCGAAGCTTCATCAAATTCATGAAACATTCCTTTTGATTTATAATGTTTCTCAGGCTCAGCAAAGGAGAAAATCGAGGGAAAAGCATCTTTTTTTTGATATTTTTTTGCCCAATATTTTTTTTGTTACTGGGAAATCGATGAACTCCAATAATTTACAAGTTACATGCATAACAATGCGGAATTTTCTCAGTATAAAATTAAAAAGTGCAATACTCCAAGAGATTCCCATATGTTTTGACACTTTCTTTGAGGCGGCCCGGTACCAAGACCAGACGCCACCTATCGGGATAAAATTGCGCTTTTCCTCCCCATTGGGTTGGATTTTAAACGGAATCGCCTTCTTTGAGGTTAATTGAGTCTGTGGAGGTGACTTCGGGCTTCGCCTGAAATGCTTTATAGCAAATTTAGCTGCCGGAAATGAGTCTAACTAGTCTACTGGGACTTAGGAGCCGTAGACCGTAGGTCATGATATAGGTGCGAGGAGCGTAGCGACGAGCATATTAGGTTGACATGAACCCAGCGCACGAGCCAAGCGAGCGAAGCGAGCGTGCCGCGGCAGCGGCCGGCGAAGCGCCATAAAAAAATCTATTTCAAACTCAATTGGTGGATTTTCAGAATTATACATAAGTACTATAAGATAACATAGATTAAATATATATTATAATATAAATATGTAATTATATTCATACATATGCAATAAAAATATTCATTTAAGTAGGTAATAGAGGAGGTCAGATTCCAAGGGAGCAAGCGTAGAGAACCAAGATACTGTTCTCGAACCAGTCTCTTAAAAGTGAACTTGCTGGGGCTTTCCGTATGTGCGTGGGTATGGCGTTCCAAAGTTTTGAAAGAGTAGGACACGAAACCAGAAGAATGAGCAGGTGTTTTAAAGAGAAGACACTCCTTTCCTTTTGGAAAATATATGTATTAGATGCCCTCGGACAAGTTCACGTCTTAACAAAATGTTTTCTTTACCTACTACCAGCACTAAATATGCTTGTAGCACTTTTTTGTTTAGAGCTTGTAAGGAATATGACAAAAGCTTCACGTCTATAGATTTTTTCAATTGTAGTATAACTCAGTTTAAAAATCAAATACATGAATTGATTGATAATAGGTAATTATAATTGTAACTGTAAACATATATTTAATTAACAGTTTCATTTTAGTTGTAGTATAACTGTTAACTTACTCTGTGAATTTAACTAAGTTCAATTTGCCCTGTAGTTTACTTTGTATGTTCTAATTATTAGTGGAAACTTTGCTGATCACTGTTTTATATTATTTGGTAAAACTAAATGTACTGTGAAATTGTTTGTTTCCCAAATAAACTTAAAATAAAAATAAAAATAGAAGGTTGTCACTAGACCGAAGATCACGTTCATGAGACGAACCCAGAAACTGAAATCTTGATTTCAGGTATTCTGGGGTAAGTGGATCGAACAAAACGTTGAAGAGTGCACAGACTACTCTCAGGTTCCTACACTCACGAATAGGAAGCCATTTGAGCTGCTGGCGGAAATGTGAGATATGGTCGTATTTACGTAAGCCATATATGAAGCGAATACAATTGCTGAGAAGTCGATCCAACTTATCTAGAAGATTTTCATTTAGATCAGTGCTGCAGACATCAGCGTAATCTATGATGGGTAAGACCAGAGCCCGTATCAGTGCAATCTTGGTGCTGGGTGGGAGAAAGTATTTAAGCGCTTAGGGCATTCTGCACCCTAAGCGCATTCGTTACTCTTTGAGCTACGTTGTCAGTGTATTGTTTCCAAGACAAAGTAGTATCAACGGTCAAACCCAAGTCTATTTCATGTTGCGAGTAAGCTATTAAATCACTGTTATATACTAGAGGAGTAATGTTACCAGGGCTTAAACGAGATATATGACGCGAACTACCGACAATGATGGCTTGGCATTTTTCCGCATTAACTGAGATGCCAAACTTGGACGACCATTCAGAAATACGCTCCAGATCACTATTAAGTAATGCGACCGCATCATTCAAAGTATGTACTGTATGTAATTATTAAATGAAAGAAAGGCATGAGTAAATTCTATACGTTATTATATGTATTTCGACTATTAGACATTTTATGTTTTGATCATTTAAACTTAGACATTTTTATTTTAGACATCTGACCGTTTGACATTTTCGTTTTTGACATTTTGAACTTTTGACATTTTAATCGTTAGACATTCAAATTTTTGACATTATGAACTTTGCCATTTTAAGTTTAGACATTCTAACTTTAGACATTCTGATACGTACCCACATAGCTCACTTATCACAATCTGATACGAATTTCCCATGCCTCGTCATTTGTTTTACTGGATACTGATGAGACAGAGGTTATGTCTGTGCTGATGAATCTTAAAACAGAAAACGCCCCTGGATATGACAATATTACTACGAAGTTTCTAAAACAGGCAAACACTCTACTAGTTCCACTCATAACACATCTAACAAATATTTGCTTCAGAGAAGGTGTTTTTCCAGATGCTCTTAAGTTGGCAATTATTAGCCCAGTGTATAAGAGTGGTGATAGAGACGATCCAAATAACTTTAGACCCATTTCCGTCCTTCCTGCAATATCAAAAATCTTAGAAAAATTATTAAATAACCGTTTGATAGCTTACCTAAATAAATTTAATTTACTCTCACAATCACAATTCGGTTTCAGACGAGGACTTAGCACAAAGGATGCTGTTACAGCTCTGACGTCAGTAATTATTGAACAGGTAGATAAAGGAAACAAATGTCTGACTGTTTTCCTTGATATAAAAAAAGCTTTCGATAGTGTCTCTATCCCCACTCTACTACTGAAACTTGAACAAATTGGTATACGAGGTATTCCGCTTGAGTTGTTTAAGAATTACCTTACAAATTGAAAGCAACGGGTAAAAATAGGAAATTATTGCAGTCAAGACTCTATCATCACCTATGGAGTTCTTCAAGGGAGTGTTTTAGGCCCAACCCTATTCCTGATATATGTTAACACGCTTTGTAGCATGTCTCTGCAAAACGGACATATATTTTCGTATGCAGATGACACGGCTCTGGTATTTTGTGGTCGGGATTGGGGAGAAGTTCGACACAATGCTGAAATGGGATTAGTCAAGGTCGCGCAGTGGTTAGAAATACACCTATTAACACTCAATGCATCTAAGACAAACTTTATATGTTTCACAAATTATAATAACAGTCAACCTAATCTTAACATTAAAATTCATACTTGCTCTACATTAGACAACTCGAACTGCTACTGTCCTCAAATAAACCAAATAAGTAGTACAAAGTATCTCGGTATTCTGATCGACCAGCGATTGTCCTGGCATTTGCATATAGAACTTTTAATGACAAGATTAAGAAAATTCATCTGGTTTTTTAAATGCTTAAGACATCTTACAACTCCCGAATTATTAAAACAGATATATGTGTCGTTAGTACAATCAGTTTTGGTCTATTGCATAAGCGTATGGGGAGGAGCCACAAAAACAGAATTTTTGGATATGGAAAGAGCTCAGAGATCAGTGCTAAAGGTAATGTACTATAAACCATACAGGTTCCCAACATATGAGTTATACTCTCTTTGTGATCTTCTTACAGTCCGCAAGCTATATATTATTAATCTAGTTCTTAAACAGCACAAGTCTCTCGTCTCATCATCATCATCATATCAGCCACACGACACCCACTGCTGGGTATAGGCCTCCCCTAAGGATCTCCACAACGATCGGTCCTGCGCTGCCTGCATCCACTGGCTTTCCGCGACCTCCACCAGATCGTCGGTCCACCTTGTCGGGGGCCTACCCACGGAGCGTCGTCCGGTGCGCGGTCGCCATTCCAGAACCTTTCTGCCCCAACGGCCATCGGTTCTTCTCGCTATGTGTCCCGCCCATTGCCACTTCAGCTGAGCAATCCTTCGAGCGATGTCGGTTACTTTAGTTCTCCTGCGGATCTCCTCGTTTCTGATTTGATCACGTAGGGAAACGCCGAGCATGGCTCTCTCCATTGCACGCTGAGTGACCTTGAGCCTCCTTATGAGACCCATAGTTAGCGGCCACGTTTCACTGCCGTAAGTCATCACTGGCAACACACACTGTTCATAGACTTTCGTCTTGAGACACTGAGGTAAGTCGGACGCAAAGATTTTTCGAAGCTTCCCGAATGCTGCCCACCCGAGTTGGATTCGACGAGAGATCTCTTTCTCGAAGTTGGACCTACCTAACTGGACTGCCTGTCCTAGGTATACGTAATGGTCAACAACTTCAAGTGTAGTGTTCCCAACATGAACTGGAGAGGGTACAACATGGGCATTTGACATAATTTTCGTCTTATCCATGTTCATCCTAAGACCCACTCTTTGGGAAGCACTACGGAGATCTTCGAGCATTGTGTTCAGGTCTTCCATGGTCTCAGCCATAAGGACTATATCATCGGCAAAACGAAGGTGTGTTAGGTACTGGCCATTAATGTTGATGCCGAGTCCTTTCCAGTCCAAGAGCTTAAAGATGTCCTCCAACGCAGCTGTGAACAGTTTCGGAGAAATAACGTCTCCCTGTCTCACACCACGCTGCAGTTGGATAGGATTTGTGTTCTGGTTCTGTACTCGGATCGTCATGGTGGCATTTTGGTATAAGTACCTCAACACCTCGATATACCTATAGTCCACTTGGCACCTTTGGAGAGACTGCAGCACCGCCCAGGTTTCAATCGAATCAAAGGCTTTCTCATAGTCCACGAACGCCAAGCAAAGTGGCTCATTATACTCCTCAGTCTTCTGTATAACCTGCCGCAGCGTATGGATGTGGTCTATGGTGCTAAAGCCTTTTCGGAACCCGGCTTGTTCGGGAGGTTGGAAGTCATCGAACTTGCGAGCGAGACGATTCGTAAGGACTCTCGAAAACAACTTATAGACATGACTCAGAAGCGAGATGGGTCTATAGTTCTTTAAGAGGGACTTGTCACCCTTTTTAAAGAACAAGATCACCTCACTTATGTTCCATGTCTTTGGCGTTCTGCCCTGGACGATGACGGAATTAAAGAGCTTCTGGAGGACTTTGAGTATCGGCTTACCGCCCGCTCTCAGAAGTTCTGTAGTGATTCCATCGTCACCCGCCGCCTTGTTGTTTTTCAGCTGTTTGAGAGCCATACTAATCTCGCACAGGCTGACGTCCGGGATATCTTCGGTATAGTGTCGGGTAAGCTTGGCTCTGGGGTCTTTAGCCTTGCTTTCAACAGGTGTCTGCGTGGAATATAACTGCCCATAGAAGCTCTCGATCTCCCTCAGGATTTCAGGCTTTGATGAAATGATGCGTCCGTCGTCAGTTTTCAGCTTCGTCATCTGGCTTTGCCCAATAGACAGATCTCTCGCGAACACTTTGGAGCCTTTATTCCGCTCGATGGCCTCTTTAATACGATTCGTATTAAATTGGCGAAGGTCGCTCGTCAAAGACTTAGATATCTGTCTATTAAGCTGCCGATAACGATTAGCATCTACTGAACTCTGGAGCCTCATTTCACGTCTCTGATCCATGAGTAGGAGTGTGTGGTCGGAGAGTTTCTTTATCTTGGGACGGCGGGTCTTAAAGAGCTTGGACCCTACCGTACGGACAGCATCCACCACCATGTTGTTTAGATCGTCCACATCTATGCTGTTCTCAAGGGCTTCGAAGCGGTTTTGGAGTTCGAGTTGAAAGCTCTCGGGGTTTTGAATATGGGCCGGCAATGGTCGAATTGTTGATTTTATCAGTCGAGATCTTTCCAGCTTTGGGTTGATATTCAATGTGCCACGTACCAATCGGTGATCGCTCCCCGTCTTAACAGCGTTGATCACAGTGACATCATTGAATATTTGCTTTTTCGTCGACATGATAAAATCTATCTCATTTCTGACTTTACCGTCCGGACTGACCCAGGTCCACTTCCGGCATTCTGGCTTTCTGAAGAAGGAGTTCATCATAAAGAGGTTCTCCTTCTCCATAAAGTCAGCCAGCATCTGGCCTCTGTCATTCCGTTGCCCAACTCCAAATTGCCCCACTCTCAGCTCATCACCGCATCGTTTCCCCAACTTTGCATTGAAGTCCCCCATCACAACAGTGTAGTGGGTTTTGAAGCTATGCATGGCTTCAGAGATCTCCTCATACATAGCCTCCACTTCGTCATCTTGGTGTGTCGAGGTCGGTGCGTAAACCTGTATAACATTCAGCGAACACCGTTTGGATATTCTGAGTATAAGGTACGCCACCCTGGTCGACACACTTCCGATGGTAGTCACGTTGTTGACAAGGGACTTGTGGACGATGAACCCGATACCACCTTGGGACTGTTGGTCGCCCTCCCGGTAGTAAAGCAAGTTACCGGAGTTGAGGATTATCGAGTCCTCTCCCGCTCTTCGGACTTCAGATAAGCCGATAATGTCCCAGTGTACCTTGCTGATAACTTCTTCCAACTCGGTTAACTTCGCGTCGGTCCTTAGTGTGCGCGTGTTTCGCGTCGGTCCTTAGGTGCGCGTGTTTCGCGTCGGTCCTTAGTGTGCGCGTGTTAGTCTTCTACAAACCTGAATCTGAAGAGAAAAGAAGGAAGGCACCTGCAGTTCCTAGAGTTCCTGTAGAAACAGCGTTCGCTAAACGGCAACAGGCCTCGCAGTCTTTTTATGTATATAATTTCTTGAATGAACATTTAAATATATATCCAAAAACAAATAAGCAGTGTAAAATGACTGTCATTGAGTGGCTAAAGGGTAAATAAAGACTATTAGGAAATAGAGAGTATATTAAAATAAAATGCAATACAATAAATATATACAAAAAAAACTCACACGCGCACACACACACATACTCACACACACACACACACATACACACACACACACACACACGCACACACACACACACACATACACACACACATACATACACACACACATCACATCGCAGTCAATTATCAACTAGCACTAAATCTTTTCTTTTGTTTTATTTTTTTTTACTAATTTGTATTTCTGTAACATAAAAGTATTAGTAAGAACATTGAAAAGGAGTGAGATCTTTTAATACAAGTATACTCTATACTTAAAAGAGGATCTCCACGCACTATTATAGTCTAGTAGTTCTATTGTTACGAAATAAACATTTTTGATTTTGATTTTTTGATTTTGAATAAACGGCAAAAACATGGTGTCTATATTATTATGTCCACTAACTGCTTAGGTGGTGGTACGAGTACCTACGTAACTTTGCGACTCGTACTTTAACTTAGTACATTGTAACTTACCTGAGGATTTGGTCTTGAATCGTTCGAATCAAAGATTTTAAGATACGGACATAATTAACTGTAATATTACACTTTTTAAAATTATACTCTACCTTTAAGAAATATTTTCTTTTGACCTTATTTATTATTTTAAATGTATATTTCGTTACAATACACTACTTGTTGTTGTCATTAATGTATGCATGTTATAAGATATATTATGTTTTGTGTACATTTTTCTCGTACATAGACTATCTTAATAATTTGTATGGCACAGCTGACCCGATAGTCGTTGTATTTCTACAATAACCATGCATTTTGCAAAAAACATCTTTCATAAAAAAATCAGCAAAATGGATCGAGCCGTTATCAAATGATGGTCCGTCATATTATTATATATGGCACTAGCTTTTGCCCGCGACTTCGTTCGCGTGATTAAGATAGTTGTGCATTTATTTTGAAAGTCACGGATTACCAATATACCTAGGTATTTATCAGCAAACCTTATTTCACACATTTAAATTTTTCCGGCGGATGGCTCTATGCTAGAAGCCTCGGATAAAAGGGTGGAAGACGAGGAAGAGACAGAAGTGGATGAAAGAGATATATATATGGATGAGATTATTAGTGCAATGAAGAGCATGAAAAAAGGGAAAGCAGCAGGATATGACAGAATTACTGTTGAAATGCTGAGAGGTGGGAAAGAGCTGGTTGCGTCCTGGCTGTGCCTGATCTTTAATAAATGTTGGAACAGTGGCAAAGTGCCGGAAGATTGGCGTAAAGCCGTGGTCGTGCCGCTGTACAAAGGGAAAGGGTCACGGCAGGATGCTAAAAACTACCGCGGGATCAGTCTTCTCAGCATTGTCAGTAAATTGTATGCAAAGGTACTGATTGAAAGAGTGATGCAAAAAACTGATCAGAGTATTTGGGATGTGCAAGCGGGATTCAGAAAGGGAATGGGATGCACGGATCAGGTCTTCTCCTTGAGGTGCTTAACCGAAAAACACCTGGCTAAGCACAAAAAGGTTTACTGTGCCTTTGTGGACCTGGAGAAGGCCTACGATCGAGTTGACAGGAATGAGCTATGGAAGGTGTTGTCCGAATACGGAGTGGAGAGCAGACTGATTCATGCACTGAAATCTCTCTATGAGGATTCCCGTGCATGCGTCAGGATTGACGGCGTATACACTGACTGGTTTGGCATCTCTAGGGGTGTCAGACAGGGATGTGTTGCGTCACCATGGCTCTTTAATCTGTTTTTGGACAGTTGTATGAAAGGTCTGAAAGAACGTGACTGTGGGGTTGTGATGAATGGGACTCAAATCAAGTGCCTTCTCTACGCTGACGACCAAGTTATAAAAATAAATATAAAAATAAAATTTGTTTATTTCAGACTTCATTTGTCCATATATTGTTAGTAACAAACAGCTTACACACTATGTTAGCAGATCAAATGAAAAATTATAATAATGAAAACAAGCTGCATCGATTTACATTTTTGACATGCAAATCGGTGAACCTTGTAAACAAAGGAGAGTCTAATCTCTCCGATAACATCCTCAGAATGCCGTTAGAGCTCCCCCGTATTCTTTTTATGATGGAATAAGACTTTTTCCGCATCAAAGCATAGAAGTCATCAGTTCTAGCATCGGCGAACATGCCAGATGCACTGCAGAAACGTGGGAGCCCCAACAAGGATCTGAAGATGTTATTGTATAACACACGCAGGGCATTGTAGGTACGCTGGGTAAAACTGGACCACAGACCACTGGTGTAAAAATTTTGACAGTAGGCTTTGAATAAAGTTAACTTCACCTCTACTGTACACCGTGCAAACCTCTGCCTTACCATGTTTCCACGAACCGACAACGCCCTGCGTTCCCTTTCAATGTCACAATTGTCATCCAGGGTTTCAGTCACAATATGACCAAGGTATTTAAACTGACTTACACGGCCTAAAGGAACCCCGTTCAAAAGTAGTGGGGGCACATTTTCAAGTCTCTTAATGTTACCCCTAAAGATCATGAATTCACTCTTTTTCTCGTTGTACCTTAGGCCATGCTCCTGTACATAATCCTCACACTCTCGCAGGAGCTTTCTGAGGCCACCCAGCGATGGGCTGAGCAGCACCATGTCGTCAGCATAACTGATATTATTCACACTGACATTATCTATATAACAGCCTACATGGGTGCTGCTCAACCCAGCGATGAGCTTGTCCATATATATATTAAAAAGCAAGGGAGAAGTCAGTCCACCTTGTCTTACCCCACACTCTAAGGAATATTCTTCAGAACATACATTTCCCCACTTCACTACATTTCTCTGGTTACCATACCAATGGGCCAACACATTTATAACTTCAGCAGACACACCTATATCTTTGAGTTTTGTCCAGAGCTTATCATAACAAACAAGATCAAAAGCCTTGCTGAGGTCTAAAAAACATGCATATATAGGAGTCTGCCTTTTAACATAATAATTAACAGAGAACTTTAAGGTCATTATAGCACTTTCTGTAGATAGTCCCTCACGAAAACCAAACTGAGAGTCCTGTAACTGAATACAATTCTTTAAGTAGCTATTAATAACACTATCCAACACTTTAGCCAGAACAGTAGCTAAGGATATTGGTCTGTAATTACATTCATCCGTAATGTCCCCGGTGGAATTTTTCATTATGGGTACAACAACAGTCCTCATCAGATTCTGTGGTAAATAACAATGACGAATACAAAAAGTAAATAACATAGCTAATAATCTATCCACATGCACACCAGCATGCTGCAGGTGTTCAATTACCGTACCGTTAAAGTACCTTTGCACACTCTAAAATGCATATACATGGCTCTGGTAGATTCTATTCTGAGTTACGCTCTGGATTCCTATGGACTTACTTTTAAAACAAATTTAGATAAGTTAGAAGCACTGCAAATCCGATTCTTAAAGCTCCTCGTAAATAAAAAGACTAAAAAAAGTTGTAACGGAGACTATACAAAATTATTTAAAATATGCAAAATTCTTCCCGTGAGCTTAAAACATAAATATTTACTTGCTATCAATAACCATAGTAACCGAGAGCGTCACTCGCTGGTTGTGTATGGGTATAACTCAAGATCAATATCCGCAGGCAAATACTCAGTGCCCAAAGTATCGAATTATTTTGGTGATAGAACCCTAAATAAGAGAATCCCCTACTTATTAAACAGTTTGCCTCAATATATTAGATCTGAGGATATTTTTTCTAAATTTGGTACTCTACTTAAGAAATACCTACTAGATAGTATGTAATACTTGGTGTCTGTTTCATAATCACAAATTAGTCTCTAACTCCTGTTTTAATTTAAGATTGGAACAGAATTCACATGAACTTAATTGTCAAATATATTCATTGGAACTAAATCGGACATTATGAAACAGGCCCTTGATCTATTTAAGCATCGATAATTTAATTATTATTAGTTAAACTGTTGTAATAACCTGCGAGACTGTACTCACAGACAAACTACGTAATGTAGTTTTGTGGGACCATACTTTAAACTTTGTACTCTAAGATAAATAAACAATTTATTCATTCATTCATTCATTCAATGCTGAGCCCGTCATGACCGGGTGACTTGCCCCGTTTCATCTCTTTAATACATAAGTGCACCTGTTTTGCATTAACTCCGATGGGTTCTTGCTTGTCACCACCGGGCTCAGCATTGCACACCTGTTTAGAGTTAGACAATGATTCCACCATGAATTGGTTTTTGAATTTGTTTGCAATATCCAAGGGATCACTAACTCCTCCTATACTCGTAGATAGACTAACTTTACCATTTAGTTTCTTAGTACTTTTCCAAAAGTTTTTAAATTGTTTATTTGAATGTTCTGATGCAATTATATCCATTTTTAATTGTTCTCGATTGTTTTGACAAAATCTAAGTTTAGATTTAAAAACTTTTCGGCTATGACACATTTTCTCATATACTGGCCCACTGGTTGGCTTGCCATACAACACATACATTTCATAATCAAGTCTAGCCTGCCTGTGAGCTTCTGACACGTGCTTGTTCCAGCCAAGAATACATTTTCCCTTAAAAGAGGATTTTTTATTTCTATTTTCTACGCTATCAACAGATGCTTGACACAGAGTATTAACAATCTCATTATACAAATTATCTATAACAGATGTATGGTCTGGATTACTGCACAGTCTATCAGCACACTCATGGAACTCTATCGGAAAATCTATGTTCTTCAGTTTCTCATTACATAGCTCATGATATTTATCTATTTCCAGTTGACTTCTATTACCCCAAATAATTTTACTATATGTACTATTTTGAACTGAGTGCTTTATTTTGGTCCCTTTTATGGTACCAATATCACATTCAACTTGTAGTGGGAAATGGTCTGACCAAAAAACATCATAGAGTACTTTAATGTTTGTGACCGCTTGCCACCCTGATGCTGTTACTACGCAGTGATCCAGCCAGCGCTTACACTTGTGTGCGTCACTTACATAAGTAAATGTTCCAGACGATATACCTAGTTTTACAACATCAGCGCATATCCATTGATTATCAGAACAGAAATTAAATAATTCATCACCAAATGAAGCAAAAGGATGTGCGTTAAAATCTCCTAACATAAATACAGTTTCAACTTGATTATCCTGTATAATTGCACATAACTCACCGAGACATTGAGAAAACAGTGGTAGGTTGACCACACTGTCTGTAGGCATGTAAACACTAAATACTAAAATTTCCTTATTGTCACTAGTAACCGCTTTGATAGCAACGATACGCTCACTTATACACTTAATTACCGAGACATTCACAAACGCACTTTTGCGCCATAGCAACGCCACACCACCGTATGGTCTACCACACAGGATCCCGGAGGCTACGTCCACTGACGACTTCCCACTATAGCTAAAGTTGTCATCAATTTCACCAAGAAATTGTAGGTCGCAAGGCAATAACCACGTTTCCTGAAGCGCTATTATGTCAGCAGTTTGACATAACGATCTTATACATTCAATACTTCTTTTTACACTTTTGCAGTTATAGCTTATTAGCTTAAGTACATTCCTTGTGTCAGCCATTAGTATTCCTTGAATCAACTTTTACCATAGTCTGATCAGACGCTCCGACGCGCTTTTTAAAATAAATATATCGTCTGAAAGTAATTCCCTCTGGCCATAATTTGTCGTCCAGGAATAAGTCAATTTTCTCTTTCGGCACGATCACTTTATATGCATGATATGGTCTTTCCTTCTGCATTGCTATTTTTTCTAAAGTAACTGATACGCCAATCTTGTTATGAATGTATTCGCAGATATCCATTGTAGATGTCTCCTTGTTTACATTCGATATAAACAAAGGTATGAAGACCTCCGCTGCTTTAAACTTTGACTGTGGCTCTAGTACAGCTTTTCCGGCTTTTCCTTTAAACCTATTCTCTCGTTTTCTCTTCTGAATTGTGATCCACTCATATACTTGCGTCTTCTGCGCAAGAGTTGCAGGAAATGATGTCGGTTATGAATGAAGATTTTGTGAGAAAAGGGATGAAAGTGAATGTAACTAAGACTAAAGTGATGGTGTTTGAGAGAGATGAAGAAATGACTGACTGTACGGTAATGTTAGGTGGCGAAAAAGTGGAACAAGTCCGTGAGTTTGTATACTTGGGGAGTTTGTTCACAAGGGACGGAAAGAGTGAGGAAGACATAGAAAGACGAGTGAAGAAAGGAAATTCGGTGAGTGGTGCTATACACTCGGTTATGAGTAGCCAAACCGTTTCTGCAAAGGCGCGAATGGCTATTCATAACGGAGTGCTGGTACCGACACTGATGTATGGAAGTGAGTCTTGGGTATGGCAGAAGAAGAATGAAAGCAGAATAAATGCGGTAGAGATGCGATCGTTGAGGAAAATATGCGGAGTAAAACTGAGTGATAGAGTGAGCAATGAGGTGATTCGCAAAAGGTGTGGTCTGAAAGATGATATAGTGACAAGAATTGAGAAAGGAGTGCTCCAGTGGTTTGGTCACTTAGAGAGGATGAATGAAAGGCGAATCACGAAAGAGATATACTGTGCGAATGTGGAAGGAACGATTGCACGAGGGCGTCCCAGAAAAACCTACGCGGACCAAATAGAGGTTATTATAAAAAAGGCTGGTGTACGCAGTGACAAAAACCGCAGGGCATGTATGAAAAGAGTGATGGATATGAATGAAGCGAAAGAAGTGTGCAAGGATCGTAGCAGGTGGCGATCCATAGTCTCTGCCTACCCCCATGGGAAACAGGCGTGAGTGTATGTATGTATGTATGTATGTAAATTTTTCCATAAAAAAAAACATGTACAAACTGGAACACTACTACATCATGAAAGGTATCTACCCTCCAAAAATGGTGTCTCTACCTTCAGCCCTTAGGGCTCCACGCTTATCCCAACAATTAATGAATCAGTCAATCAATCAATTTAAAGTTTTATATGTATAGATTAGGTTTTTATGTATAAGTAGGATAGATGTTAAGTTTTTCAGGATATATTTCGTGCGAACATAGTATTCGCTTAACTGCATAAACGGCAACAAAGTAAAACTTGCGCCCGCGCTGATGATCGTCGTCACAGATTATGCTGGAAATTCGCAGTCCAAGCCCATTTTTAACCGTTAGCTACTAGATTATGGGGCTGCGAAAGCTTAATTACTAATTTATAATGCAATATTTGTAATCGGACAGCTAGCTCAGCGTATTAAAATTTTAAAATGTCTTTTCTTACAGATGATCTCACGAAGTCCTGATGACCATAAGTATGGATATGAATGCGTTGTGACGCGTGCGTGCACATGCACATTACTTTAGTGTGCCTAATACGAGAGCGTGCAGACGTACACTAAAATAATGTGCATGGTGCACGCCTAACAACATTCATAGCCGAACGGACTTCGTGGGATAGAACAACCATCGTTGGACGTACGAATTCAAATAAAAAACTTTTCCAAATACACAATGCTTAAGTATACCTAAGTTTATTTTTCTAAATACCTATAAGCTTACTATAATTATTCCCTACTTTTATTTTACAAGACTACGCTTTAACACGTAAAACTAATTCCAAGTTTCCCGTCGTGCTTAACGGGTTAGTCTTTTGTGTTCTAAACTTGATTCTAAACAACCCCTAAAAATCTGGTTGGTAAAATATTTAAGTATAATTTTCCAAACCCACACCATAATTTAAGTAGGCAAGTCTACAATTTTAACTAATTAATCTTTGATCACCCATAACGTTGTTTGGCGAAACAGGACCTATTGACAAACACAGCCCTGCTGGGGCCTTCTATCGTGTCTAGATTTATACCCGCGGCCTCGTGATTTGCGAGACATTATGATAAGTGGGCGAACGGCGCTTGAGCAATTAGAACACTGCATACACACTTCACACTACACAAAATATTAGATGGAGATTTGCAGAAAATTATATTACCGAAGTAGTAGAGTGGTCAGGGCCGGATTTAAGAACTATGGACCCATAGGCTGATTCTGTGGTGCGGGCCCCCCGTCTAGTAGTAAAACGCAGTTGTAGAGCCGAGCGGTGTCAACGCACGATTTTTCAGAGAAATGCCTGTCTATAGTTGAAAAAAAAAGCCACGCATCTGGATTCTTAGCCAGTTTACCCATGATCTCGTATTTTTTCCTGACTATTGTAAAAAATGGCCGCGCAGCGCAATTTTTAGTCAGTTTAAGCAACTAATCTTATAATAATGGCTATATTTAGGAAAAAACGGCCGCGCAGCGCGATTTATAGTCAGTTCCATCCATTCAACTTGTAATCTTGCCTATCGATTGTAAAAAAAATGCCCGGGCAGCGCGATTTTTAGTCAGTCTAAGCTACTAATATTGTAAGATGACTTTCTTTAGGAAAAAAACGGCCGCGCAGCGCGATTTATAGTCAGTTACATCCACTAATCTTGTAATCTTGCCTATCAATTGCAAAAAAAAAATGGCCCATTTTTAGTGTGTCTGTCTGTGTGGTCTGTGTAGTGGGCCTGTCTTTCTATAAAAAATGGCCGCGCAGCACGATTTTTAGTGTGTTCCAGTCCAGCCACTAATCTTATAATCTTGCCTGTTCAAAGCGAAAAAACGGCCGCGCAGCGCGATTTTTAGCCAGTTTCATCCCCTAGTTTTGTAATCTGTGGTTTCATACGCGTAATTCAAAAATGCAAAAAACACATGTGGTGCAGGCCCCCTTGTGGTGCGGGCCCCTAGGCTGCAGCCTATGTAGCCTATGCTTAAATCCGGCAGTGAGAGTGGTATCGCAGTTTTGTAGTAAGTATCCCATTCATTTATTCAAAGTAGCTGAGCTAAATAATAAAGACTTTTTTAATATATATCGGCAGTTGAAGGTAAGACAGCGTGTAGTGCGCTTCCACCTTCAGCCTTATCGTCACTTAACATCAGATGAGGTGAAGGCCACGCACTATCCCGTTGTACATAAAAACCGGCCAAGTGCGAGTCGTACTTGCGCACGAAGGGTTCCGTACCAAAAACAGCAAAAAAATTACGTTTGTTGTATGGGAGCCTCCCTTAAACATTTATTTTTTTCTGTTTTTAGTATTTATTGTTATAGCAGCCAATAGAAATACATCATCTTTGAAAATTTCAACTGTATACCTGCAGTTGTTATTAATAGTGAGCAAAAAACGGCAAAAAAAATCACGTTTGTTGTATGGGAGCCTCCCTTAAACATTTATTTTTTTCTGTTTTTAGTATTTATTGTTATAGCAGCCAATAGAAATACATCATCTTTGAAAATTTCAACTGTATACCTGCAGTTGTTATTAATAGTGAGCAAAAAACGGCAAAAAAATCACGTTTGTTGTATGGGAGCCTCCCTTAAACATTTAATTTTTTCTGTTTTTAGTATTTATTGTTATAGCAGCCAATAGAAATACATCATCTTTGAAAATTTCAACTGTATACCTGCAGTTGTTATTAATAGTGAGTAAAAAACGGCAAAAAAATCACGTTTGTTGTATGGGAGCCCCCCTTAAATATTAATTTTATTCTGTTTTTAGTATTTGTTGTTATAGCGGCAACAGAAATACATCATTTGTGAAAATTTCACCTGTCTAGCTATCACGGTTCATGAAATACAGCCTGGTGACAGACAGACAGACGGACAGCGGAGTCTTAGTAATAGGGTCCCGTTTTTACCCTTTGGGTACGGAACCCTAAAAACTGTCAGTGCAATGTTGCATTGCAGTCGCAAAATCTCTCATTAGACATTATACGATATAATATGCAGCTCGTCAGATTCATTACAAGCCAATTAAGAGACGATAAGAGAGCATAATTACGAATGCTAATACGTACCCGATCGACGCTTGCCTGTATCATTTTAATTAAAGTGCGACTTCAGATAAGTTTGTTTGCCATCGATAGTTTTAATCTTTGCATTTTTTCGTGGAATTTTCAGCTACAGTTTTTCGTAGCAAATAAAAAAATATTCTGTGGAAAATACTCTTATATCAAATCATTGTCTACTCCACAGACAATGATGTCTATACAAAGAATTGAAGTTGTGGTTTACATTACACGTATTAAAGTTGTTCAGTAGTTATTTATGCTTAAGTAGGTGGTATGATAATTCCATGACTTTGTAAAGAAGAAACTATTTTTCGACTTATTTTATTTCTCTACATAATCTTTTTGTAGCTCTGCGTATTGAGTGTAACGAAGTTCGGCCTCTTTAACCCTTTTTTTCTTTCATCGCCTAAAAACTGTGGTAACTAAAATGAAAGCCCAAAATGAAAAAAAAAATGTAAGGTATAGATTTTTAAGGAGTTTCTTTTTAAGATACAAAAAAATATTATGATAAAAGTATTTTTTCTTTTCTAAGTCACTTATCAAACCGCCCTCGTATCTGTCCGCTTGATGAGAAGGTTAATATTTTTTAATCATTTAAAAAAAATAAGATTTCAAGATTTGATTAAGCTGAAAAAAATACTTAGTTTCTTGTTTTTAAAAGAAAAATTTCGGAAAACTTTACAATACTACACAAGCGAATGTACAGCCAAAAACTTTGTCAATTGTACAGATACAATGAGTCTTTCAGTTTAAGTATGTTACTAAAATATTAGCAAATAGTTGCAATCATTTAACTTTCACGAATACATCTTAATATATAAAATCATAAACTGAATGACTGACTGACTGACTGACTGACTGACTGACTGACTGATCTATCAACGCACAGCCCAAACCGCTGAACCTAGAGACTTGAAATTTTGCACACAGATACTTTATACAGTGTAGGCATTCACTAAGGAAAGATTTTTGAAAATTCCATCCCTAAGGGGATGAAATAAGGGATGAAAGTCTGTATGAAAGTCCCTCAGTTTTGAGGCTAGAATCTTCAAATTTTGTGTTTAGGCTGACGATTGAAAATTAATAAATACGGGTCTCAGCGTTTTTCAAAATTCTACCTCCGAAGGGGTCAAAAGGGGGATGAAGTTGTGTATTGAAGAAAATCCTTCATTTTTGAAGTAAAAATCGCTAAATTTATAATTTAGGCTAATGGATAGAAATCTAAAGCAACGTATATTGTTTTTGTTAGGATTTCAACTCCAAAGAGGGTGAAATGGGGGTGGAAAGGGTTAAAAAACCTAAAAATAGATATGGATGTCGTTATCGGGGTTTTGTGGGATGACGATTGCAAAAATGACATTTATTTTGAAGTCCAACACGGTGAACATGATTTAACCCCTAAAGGGGTGAAAATGGGGTCCAAATTTTGTATGGAAAAATAATATAAAATTGACATTACAACTTTAAAATTCGTAGAAGCACATCTTAAAATAAATAGGCAAATATATATTTTGTTATTTTGAAAATCAACCCCTTAGGGGGTAAATGGGGTGAGTAAACATAAAAATCGATATGGATGTCGTTCTTGAGGTTTTATGGGATGACGATTGCAAAAATGACATTTATTTTGAAGTCCAACACGGTGGACATGATTTAACCCCTAAAGGGGTGAAAATGGGGTCCAAATTTTGTATGGAAAAATAATATAAAATAGACTTTACAACTTTTAACTTCTTAGGAGCACATCTAAAAATAAATAGGCAAATATATATTTTGTTGTTTTGAAAATCAACCCCTTAGAGGGTAAGTGGGGTGAGTAACATAAAAATCAATATGGATGTCGTTCTTGAGGTTTTATGGGATGGTGATTGCGAAAATGAGATTTATTTTGAAGTCCAACGTGGTGGACATGACACATATGGACCTGGACCTGGACATGTACATCCAGGGACCGGGACCGGGAACGGGAACGGGAACGGGAACGG
Source organism: Agriphila tristella (assembly GCA_928269145.1). NCBI lineage: Eukaryota > Metazoa > Arthropoda > Insecta > Lepidoptera > Crambidae > Agriphila > Agriphila tristella. Next base: position 34,011,705 of record OV743432.1, read on the forward strand.
GAACGGGAACGGGAACGGGAACGGGAACGGGAACGGGAACGGGACGTAACGGAACGAAACAGGAATGAAACAGGAACGTAACGGTAACGGAACGGGAACGAAATAGGAACGAAACTGGAATGAAACGGGAACGGAACGGGAATAGAACAGGATGGGAACGGGAACGGAAACAAGAACCGGACGGGAACGGAACGGGAACAAGAACGGGAACGTAAGGCGTACGGGACGGTTAGGGGACGTTTACGGGACGGGAAAGCAGCGGGAACGGAAGGAATGGGAACGGGAACGAAACGAGAACGGAACGGGAACGAAATGGGAACGAAACGAGAATATAACGGGACGGGAACGGGAACGAGAACAGGATGGGAACGGGACGGGAACGGGATGGGAACGGAAACGGAAGGGGTACGGGACGGTTACGGGACGTTTACGGGACGGGAACGCAAACGGGACGGGAACGGAACGGGAACGGGGAACGGGAGCAGGAGCGGGAACGGGAACGGGAACTGGAAGCCTCGTGCGAGGCCCGCCACACGCGGCAAATGTCTTGCCTCGCGAGGCAGCGCGCTTGATGGGGACTCGCCTAATCGCGTAAAAATGGCTGGCCGGATCCTGGTTGAAGGTTCCTTAAAACGATTTCGTTTAATATCCACGCGGACGAAGTCGCGGGCAGAAGCTAGTAGTACAATAAATATCCACAAAACGACCACTGAAACCGGAAACAGCGCAACTCATAAAAAGACAATTCGGGTATCGGTAAAGCCAATAGTCGAATATAGCCTGCATTAATGGCCGATAATGAATTCTTTGAGTAGCCGTCAATGTGCGGCGCGATGCGATTTCAATGTTTGTCACTTAACTGAACTAGCCAAACTAATGAATTTATACGGTGCCCCGCGAATTTACAAACATATCGACTACTGGTGACATAGGAATTGGTATATGCGAAAAGTGTTATTTTAAAACTTGAAACATTTTTTGATTCCCGTTTTCTTGGAACGGTTGACTATTATTATCAATGAATATTATTGATTACAATATATTATTGAATAAGAATAAATCTGTAAGTATACTTATTTTAGAACAATAAATGTTATGAATATTAAACATTTTGAATACTTTGATATGTAGGTACTGAAATAACACAGAACAGAACGTATACGATGAATTCATTTTTAATTCCATCTATTAAAAATGTAGGAAACTAACTTATTCTATGCTCACTTAAGCTGCTAGTAAATGACACACTAATATGAAATAAAACACTAATTTATGAAAAAGCAAATTATTGCCAATTCCTTACGTTTACTTTTATGAGAAAATATAAAGTAAAAAAAAGTACCTACACGTACCTAATTGAAAATAAGTATTTACTTTTACCTCACTTCAAAATCACCGAACTCTTAAAATATTTAATTAAACCGTTATTTTATTAAATACGGAAGACAATAAAATCATAACCGTATTCTATCAATGCATTTACTCAGTTTTGAACATGAGTGCAGATATTGGCGTTTATTTTGGAGTCCCATTTATTCCGAGCAGGCGTGATCCCTCTTTGAGGTGTATTAATACAATGAAATGGTTATTACACGACTGCCCAAAGCAAAAAGAGTGTTTACACGACTGCCCAAAGCAAAAAGAGTGTTTACACGACTGCCCAAAGCAAAAAGAGTGTTTACACGACTGCCCAAAGCAAAAAGAGTGTATATGTGTTCAGGGTTCATGTATGTTTGTGGGTATGTGGGTTTATTTATTCCACCATAACTTCTAAATGCCTGAATTGATTTGGATAAATGGGGTATCGTTAGAATCCTTACAGCATCCCGAGTGACACTGGTTATATTTTTTTTAGAAAAAATCAATATGGGGACTGTACGACGCCATTTTCAAATGTGAAAAAAAAAATATTTTCTTCTATTATTACAATATGTGCATCAAATGAAAGGCCTTGATAAGCACATTCCAAAACTATATAAATGTCATTAAAATGTGTTAAATAAAAATAAATAAATTAAAAAAATATTAAAAACACGACTGCCCTGCCAAAAACGAACTAAAAAGTTAAACAACAAGTGTCATTGCAGTCGGGGGACCTCTTTGATCAAAAATTGTTCCATAATAAGGTCCCCTGACTGCAATGACACTTGTTGTTTAACTTTTTAGTTCGTTTTTGGCAGGGCAGTCGTGTTTTTAATATTTTTTTAATTAATTTATTTTTTAATGGAAAACGTCTAACTTACTGCAAGCGATCTGTTTTGACAACCCTGAATCGGTTTAGATACATTTGTACAGTTGAAATATTAAATGAATCGGCAGGCAGTCGATTTTTGTTCTACTTCGGTGTTGTGTGAATGAAATAAATTTTTAACCAATATTCTAACTTTCGGAAACTGTTTTTAGGTATTTAAAAATGGTTAAAAATGAATAAGTAAGTACAAATATTCACTCTATCGAATCTTATTATTTATAAACAGATCAGAAATTAAAATTTTAAGGCGAACTGACATTATCATCATCCGCCTACGCCTTGCTACCCTTATCCCAATTTATTTGGGGTCGGTGCAGAGCGTCCTTCTCTTCCATTCCTTCCTGTCATTCGTCATCTCCTCATCCACTCCCTACACATTCATATAATTCCTCACACAATCCATTCATAATTTCTGCGGTCTTCCTCTTACTTTCCAGCCATCAACATCCATATCCATTATTCTTCTAGTAACATGCCTTTCATACCTTCTCATAACATGCCCAAACCAAGCCAGACGATTCCCTTTAAACTTTTCTGTTACTTGTGCTACTTTCAGACTTCCTCTGACATACTTACTCATTCGTAATTTTATCCATTCAACACACATCCATCTCAGCATTTTCATCTCTGCTACATGTAATTTCCTTTCATCCATCTTTTTCATAGCCCAACATTCTGATCCATACATGACTATAACAGGCCTCATTACCGAGTTATAAAATTTACCCTTTAACTACTTAATTGGCATCCGCGGGTCACATGTAACTCCCGTAACCTGTCGCCATTTCGTCCACCCTGCGCTGATCCAGTTTGTTACATCGCGGTCAATCGCCCCATCTCCTTGCACGAAAGACCCAAGGTACTTACCGAAAACTGGAGCAGACTGGTAAAGGCATTCCGGCTAGGGGGCATAAGACCAGAGAGACCGCCCAAATCACAAAAGTACTCTGTTTTATTTCTGCTTATTTTCAACCCAACTCTCTCTAGTATTTGCCGCCATCCTACCAATCTGCTCTGGACCTCTTGATCATTCTCCCCGAATAGAACAATGTCATCCGCGAACAGCATGCACCAGGGGGCCTTTTCCTGTAGGTGTCAGTTATGTCAGTTAGGTTAGGTTAGGTTATTCTTACGAATTAAGGTAATCAGCACCCAAAAGAAAAAGAAAAAGATTTTTCACTTTAATTCTACATAGGTACGTTACCTACCGAAAATTGTTCACATAACATCCCAAACGTCAACCTCCATAGAAGATCCAATCTAAATCACAAAAAAGCAACATCATCCATGAGCCATTAAAAAAACTCCGTTCACTATTAAAAGCGGGGTACAGTCATAACCGCAAAAAACTATTGGGCGAAAAAGAAAAAAAATGTACAATTGTGTATCGTCAAAAAGAGTTCGGAATGGCGCGGTCAGGCTGCGCCGGCAGTTTTAATTCTTACCGTTGGTACGAGTAGAAACCGCTGGCGCAATTGAAAAATAAAATAACATTCATTCATTCATTTGGCAACAATCACGTTTATGCGTAACCTCACTCTGAAATGCGGTGGTACCTCTTTATGGATCGGGAAATATTTTTGCGCTGTAACATTTTTCATGTTTGCTGAGGGTTCTGTAGTGTTTTGTTTTTGGGATATACTAAGCCTGTATTCACAATTAACTTTATATTTATGTTTGAACTAGCGGCCGCCCGCGGTTTCGCCCGCATGGTTCCCGTTTCCGTGGGAATATCGGGATAAAAAGTATCCTATGTTTTAATCTAGGCTATCTACTATCAGTGTGCCATATTCCAACCAAATCCGTTCAGTAGTTTTTGCGTGATTGAGGAACAAACCTCCAACATCTAAACATTCAAACATCCAAACCAACAAACTTTCACATTTATAATATTAGTAGGATGATCACCATACTAACCTAACCTAACCCAGAATTAGTAAATGCTCACTAAATCTTCTTGGGCAGTTTAGGATTTGGTGATCATTCACTAATTTTGGAGAGCAAAATGTTTTTTTTTTATGCTAAAGTATTAATTCGCTTTAGGTAATGCTCGAGAAACGTAAGTAAGAAAGATCATTAAAGCGTATAGAAATTAAGATAATTGTTTTTAATGATTTTAATGGTAATAAAATAAACGAAAGATGTAACTTTCCCTCCGGATGACTTCATACACTTTCCTAACTTGTATCATTTTCACTCGTTGTTTCAAAAGGAGTGAAAATTTCAATGCTTTTCTGAATTTTAATTACAAAATTATGTTTATTAGAGACGCTATTTATTGGAGACTAAAATAAAAAAGGTTGATGGAGATTCCATTTTCTATTAATGCAATAAAACAATCATAATGCAAAAATAAAGCATCCAAAAACTTATATATTTCGAACGAATTTGATCCCTAAATCGATCCCCTTCTCATTCCGACTGAACATCCGAAATATTTTACGCATAATTAAGTTTAAACCAAAAAATGTCAATTGCAGTCTGCACTGATGTCGAGTGGACACAATTTTACATACTTTCCGATCGCGATATCAATCAAGATGTGTGACGTATTTTGGTTTCGACAAATGGGGTTGAGACGAAATGAAAATATAATAATTGCCGAACTTATTGCAGGGTATTTAATTCCGAATTCGGGTAACGCTGCTATTAGTTGACTGTCGAAAGTGGAAATTATTGTTTCTAGAACCGATATAGTAATTTATCGGGTCGCACTTGATTAATCTCAATAATGACATAGTCTTCATTTTCACAGGCTGATTGTATCGTATCTTGGGGTAAAAAAACCCCTATGATCGTTTAAATAGTTTAAAAAAGTCACTAAGTGCTTAATTTTAATTCGGACATTTTAATGAGGTCACCATCCCACCTTTATTTAGAACACCATTTTCCGGAAGTAAACTCAAAAACAGATCAAGTTGTAAATTCTGCAACTCTCTCTCTACATCGAAATTAACAATTCTTATAATATACCTCACACTGTGAGAGTCCATTATGTTTGTGTAGGATAAAACGGGACCCAGTAAGTGCACTGATTATAATGAATAATTCAAACTGCAAATATCTTAACACCGGGAGCATTTATAAATTGCGTGGGGAGCTCATTCAAATTCTACCTTATTAGAGTTATCTTTGCTTTTGAATTCATTAAGAAAACTAGCCTTAATTAGGACTTGGGTGCTCTTGTGTATGGGAGACGGTGATATGATAACACTGTTCGTATGGCTTTTGAAAACTGTTGTCTATTATTTTGCAAGCATTTCCTGCTTAGTCACTAAGAAAATAGACAAAAGTTATCATGTGCAAAATAAAAAAGAGATTTAAAGGACCTTCTAGAAGTGTCAAATAAATCCTTAAATATTTTTTAAGTGGAAATTAGTTCGTGAGACAGTTTGAAGTAGATTGTTTAAGAGATATATTATAAAAGCGAAAAGTATACTTTATTATCTTTCTCGAAGTATCCTCGTGACGAAGATGGCGAATTTTCGTTGACTTAGTTGTTGGGGCATGTTTGAGTTGCAATTATCGGTCAGAAGTTGGCCTATCGGGTCACCCCACGACTTCATTTCCATTCCACATGGCCTGCGTACGACTGATCTTCTCCAGGTTATCGGGTTCACGCCTTGCTAGGTATGGTTTAGATGGCAAAATGGCAAGAAAAAACCAAAAGAATAAAAGACGTACAAGCAATTGAAATAATGATCGCAGAACTCAATTCAAAAAGACACATCTTTATACAAATACCTACCTATCATTTAAAATAAACTCAAATACAAAACACTGGTAGACTGGTACGTTCACAGAGAAAAAAGGGCCAAACCTAACTTATTCATACAAACCACAAACAAGGTATCTCTGTCAAGCAAATCTGTCACTTATTGCCGGCAGGACAACCGCTTTCGCCGCATTAACATTTTATTAACATTTCTCGGGGATCATTAGGGTTGATATTTGAATATCTTTGGATCGGAAATGCACAAATTAAGCGGGTGATCTGTTGGTAGTAATGAGCTGAGGTACGTAATGATGAGACGAAGGAACAAAACGACACTTGCTTGCCTCAGCGAGGCGGGTAACGAACGATGCTCACTTGGGAGGCAAACGCTTCTTTTGTTAAAGAAGCAATACATTGTAGGAAATAAGATTTTTGTAATACCGGTAAAGATTGAAAAGTTATGACAAGTTAAAGACCATCCGCTAGACTGCAATTTAGTAGCTACGTATCTATGAATTTGCCGATGAAAATAGTGAGAGATATAAGTACATACAGTACAGAGTACTAAATATTTAATTTTTCTAGCATTAAAAAGTGAAGTGAATTCAAGTTAGCCCCTTGGCCTGTGGCCACGAACCAACTGAAAATAGGACTTTTGCCGAAATATCGAAAATTCAATCTAAGTAAGTAAATACTGAAGTAACAAACAAGTACCTAGCCAACTTGTGTACAAAAATCAACTTTCTTTTAGTGTGACTAGTGGAATATGGAAATATTCTCCACTGGCAGCAGTAAAACCGAGGATAATTTTCCAGTCCACTTTTTTTCATCCATAATTAATGTGAAATCTCATAAAACATATTAAGTGCTAAATCCCAGTCCACTCCATCGTACCTGTACGGTCCTTATTAATAAGGAGAACAGTAGCTGCCAGCGCAGGACGGACTCAGGATGACATTTGTAATGATACTATAAATAGTTGCGCGCGGTAGGTGCCCCGCTAACCAGTAATACGTTCACAACTCCACGAGGGATAGCGGTAAGCAGTAGAAAAACAACTATTGTACAAATTAAATTATAAAATCTTAAAAAAAACAGGACTCAATTACAAGTGTCATTGTAGTCGGGGAACCGTTTTGTGGAATAAGTTTTGGTCAAAGAGCCCCCCAGATTGCAATGACACTTGTTATTTAACTTTTTAGTTGATTTTTTTATTTCACACATTTTAATGATAAACTAATATTGTTTTGGAATGTGCTCATCAATGCCTCTTATTTGATGCCTCTATCGTAATAATAGAAGAAAAAAAAAATTTTCACCTTTGAAAGTGGCGTCGTACGGTCACCATACAATTTTTTTTTCAAAAAATTACACTGTCTACAGTTTCACTACTCGGGATGATGTAAGGATTCTAACCTATACCATACTTCCAAATCCGTTAAGGCATTCAGAAGTTATGGTGGAATAACCTTCACAACTCCACAGGGATAGTGGTTCGCGGTAGAGAAGCAACTGTTGTGTAATATAAATGGGTTCAAGGAACAGTAGCTGCCGCGGGACGGATTCAGGACGATATTTTGTAATAAAAATACTATGTGGTTGCGCGCGGTAGATGATGTTCACAACTCCACAAAAGATGATGGTAAGCGCCGCTTACAATTACTTACACGAGTATGGGTCCAAATTTCCACGCTTTTCTCAAAGATCAGGGGCAGGATTTTCTGGTAGCACAGCAGAATACATATAGCAAGCACTCAAAAATCTTTCCTCTATCTTCAGTATATGTATATGTAGTTATATCATAAAAGCTTAATACTGCGTAATGCAAAAATATTGGCCTGAACTTCCTTAGGACTTAGGAGAGAAGTAGTACCAGAATATAACCTGTGTTTTTTTTTATTTGATTTTACATAAATATTGACACGTTGAATAAAACCAACCAGCCAATAAGTCAGAAGCGCCTATCTGCGTAATGTCTGGGATCATTTACATATTTTAATGAGCACCAGCCTATCTCCACATTACCTAGGCACAGTCTAGATACTTCAGGCCCCGTATGTTTGACGAATGATTGTTTAAACGTGGACAACGAATTAATGGGGACTTCGATCTTGCATCTTGGCTGAGGCGAATGCCTTTTAGTTCGCTTTGCAGACATCAAATTGAAAGGTGAACGAACTTATTAATGGTATGTAAATGTTAAACGAAGGGAATAATGGGATTTTTGATTGTACTAAGGCTTTACGTTAAATTAATCAGAATAGCTCTAAAAGTTTTAAACTTTCTGACGCCACGTTTGACCATATAGGTACAATGATTAGATAATAATTTTAGGAGAAGTGTGGAGTGAACGTGAAACATCGAAAGAATTTAAAAATAGAAGAAATTTAAGGTGCATTGCATGTCACTTGAAACACGTTTCTCGCTGTTTTTTAGGCATGTTTTAAGCCATTATGTCACATTCCGCAGATTTAATTTGGATTATACCCGACCGAAAGGCATAATAAGTAAAGTAAAAATCGCCAATGCCCGTAGCCACTACGTCAAGCGCCACCATAATGTACGTTAATCTCAAAACAGCTACATTATACCAAGTGTGCCTTGTAGTGAGCAGCAGTTCGTGCATATTCATCGACTGCAGGACGGCTTGATAATTAGAGCTTCCTAATTGATGGTAAGTCTTCGCCGAGAATCGGGAACGATTAAGCTCGGCTAGTACTAGTCTGTCTTAGTATATAGACGTACCATTCATTTGAGTTAGGTACTTCTCATTATCATAAACTGTTATAGTTGCAGTATATATACTAACTAACTATGTGGTCTAGTAGTTCGCCCATCCGTGTAAGACGCAGAGGTCCCGGGCTCGATTCCCGAGGGGGTAGGTACAATTTGTACTCGGTTTGGTTGGTGGTAGGGCTTATTTCAAGTCCGCCTGGCTAGATACTACCAGTGTTTCTTTCAGGTACTATTCCGGGGGGCAGTGCCCCCCCGGAGCAGCCTTAGTGCCACCCCGGAGAAAAATGTGTTGTATGTAGGTAGACGGGCAAACTAGTATAGTGTAGTGATCGACGGCCGAGCTCCCCCTAGCCTCTTAATTGTCTTAATGTCTAAAAGAAACACTGGCTACTACCATCATACCTAAGTCTGTTGTGTTTCGGCAGTTAGAGGTAAAATAGCCAGTTCCTCAGTGATGAGGATTCCGGGTGTTGCGCTTCCACCTTCGGTCTTATCGTCACTTAACATCAGGTGAGGTGAAGGCCAAGCACTATCCCGTTCAGTATAAAAAAATGTACTACAAGTTAGTTTAGGATATTGATTACTTATTAGTTTGTTTATAATATAATGGATATTATTATAAAGATAGTGTTCATTAGATAGTGTTCATCTGAGGGCCTTGTGCGAGTTGATCTTTTCACTTTTCGCTATCGAAAACTATCGTTTTGTCTCTTTCATTCGCATTGACTATGAGCAGCATATCCAGTACATGCGTTAGGGGGGGCGAGCATGGGCGACCACCCGGGGCGCCGGATATAGAGGGGCGCCTAGGCGCCCCTTTATACACACACGCTCATTGAGCGAGTCTGACTAAAAAATCGCGCTGCGCGGCCATTTTTTTCCATAAACAAGCGAGATTACAAGATTTGAAGGTGAAACTGACTAAAAATCGCGCTGCGCGGCGGTTTTTTACCGTAATAAGCAAAATTAGAAGATTATCAGATGAAACTGACTGCAAAATCACGCTGCGCGGCCATTTTTTTTACACGACTGCCCAAAGCAAAAAGAGTGTTATGTGTTCAGGGTTCATGTATGTTTGTGGGTATGTGAGTTTCTTTATTCCACCATAACTTCTAAATGCCTGAACTGACTTGGATAAATGGGGTATCGTTAGAATCCTTACAACATCCCAAGTGACATTGGCTATATTTTTTTTAGAAAAAATCAATATGGCGACTGTACGACGCCATTTTCAAATGTGAAAAAAAAAATTTTTTCTTCTATTATTACAATATGGGCATCAAATGAAAGGCCTTGATGAGCACATTCCAAAACTATATAATATGTCACTAAAATGTGTGAAATAAAAATAAATAAATTAAAAAAAAAATTAAAAACACGACTGCCCTGCCAAAACGAACTAAAAAGTTAAACAACAAGTGTCATTGCAGTCGGGGGACCTCTTTGATCAAAAATTGTTCCATGATAAGGTCCCCCGACTGCAATGACACTTGTTGTTTAACTTTTTAGTTCGTTTTGGCAGGGCAGTCGTGTTTTTAATATTTTTTAATTTATTTATTTTTTTAACTATAACAAGCAAGATTACAAGATTAGTAGGTGAAACTGACAAAAAATCGCGCTGCGCGGCCTTTTTTTACTATAAACAAACAAGATTACAAGATTAGTAGGTGAAACTGACTAAAAATCGCGCTGCGCGGCCTTTTTTAACTAACAGGAAAAATTTAAAATCCTGGAACAGCAGATAGGGGGCGCCCCGTAGAAATGTCGCCCAGGGGCGCTGGTAGTGCTAAAACCGGCACTGAGCATATCCGATAGTTTTCGATAGTGAAAAGTGAAAACATCAACTCGCACTAGGCCCTCAGGTAGCGGATCTCAGGAGGTTTTGCCGAAATCAAATAAATAAAAATAAATGCCCACGCAGAAGAAGTCGCGAGCGGCCGCTGCTTGCTGCTCAATAAACTAAGTACAAAAATAGGTCATTAGAAACGACCAGTTATAAAATCATCGGTCAATGCACCCACAAGGGTAACTCTAACATTCCATGTTTAACCACGTACATGAAATTCATAAACAAGGCTCTAATAACTTCCCCTGTGGGGGGTGGTCAGTGGTGGGGGGAAGGGGTGTAAACAGCACCCTGTAATGTGCTACTGTTGAATTGCAAAAATCTCATTATGGTCTAACTGTCGTTATAGGAGTAATTAACTGGCATGGACAGGGAAAAGGTTGGAGTAGCGTTGGCCTAATACTTACTGATAATTTTAGGGGAATTTAAGGCGAGGCCAGTTCACCATCTAATGAAAATATTAATTTTTGAGCTTCCAATATGAAGAACTGATGTAGAATGCTGCTTCACAAAAATTACTATAGACTGAAAAAGAAACACAATAACCGAACAGAACACCATAAAATCTTATTTTTTTTTTATTATTCATAAGACACGCCAACAGAGTACACATAAAACATTACATAACACGAAGTTGAACATATTCAATCCTGATGTGTAAACCTATAACAGGCATGTACAGCATTCACAATTACAAAATCACAGTCAACAAATAGTTAATCTTATAAAAATAAACTTCCAATCGTCAGACTTGGTAATTTTCAACGACAGGTTTTTTATGCAAAAAGGAAAGCTTTTTTTTGAACTTAGTACATTTTTAATAAATCACCCAGTATTCCAGCCTGCCTAGCATGACTGCGTTTTTATCGCGTGATATAGCATTTTATCAACACTCAACTGTCAAATTCCTTTGTCTTTTTGACAGTTAAACGTGATAAAACGCTATATCACGCGATATAAATCGGTCATGCTAGGCAGGCTGATATCAATAAAAATTGACTAAATTTCGTCAAATTTCCCGTCCCGTCACTATCCCGTTGTGGATAAAAAAAAACTGATTCTGGCAAAGCGACAAGAAAGCTAGGTATGCAATATAATCAACCATATTCTAAAGAGTTAGTGAAAGAGTTGAGCTGCCTTGCCTTATAATTATATAAACAAATAAAGTCTTTTTTGTGTAATGCACCAAATAATTCTTATTTAAACTTTGGTTTCACTTTGCTTTATTTTCTAAATAGTCGATTGCACCCATTTTATACTTAAAATAAACGCTTCTCACTCAAAAATTTTTACAAAGTTCAGTTCGGTTTGAACTTTAGCCGGATTACGAAAGCTATTTTTGAACTTTTCGATTACTTTTGCTAATATTTCTACTTACTACACAAGTAGATATGTATGTACCTAAAGAGTTTATCAAAAAAGTTTAATTAAGTTACCTTCCTATATTAACCTGATGCAGTCTCCACTCGTCTCTCTGTTCTCATGTAATTGTGTTTCGTTATAACGAGTTTTTTTGGCGAACGCTCCGTCCGTACGTCGCGCTACCTGCGCTGCACTGCCTTGCCAGTGTACTACCCGAATCAACATCAGCTACACTACAATCAAATGTCATCTTTATTGCTCATTAAAATCAAATTATTGGTAATCATTTATTTCACTATGTCACTGAAAAAACATTATAAAAAAGACGTTTATCATCTAAAACTATAAACGGTATCTTTTGTCCGAAGCCAATTATGAGTTCACGCTTACTAAACGCGATAGCAACCTGTAGTTTAGTGTAAGTAGTTACACCAGAGGCGCTGTGCCAAATTGCATACAAAAATTGCTTACTTCACTACACAGTCGCATTGAGAATAGTAAACGTAACAGTGGCAACTCATGATACAGGCACAGGTCAGGTGTAGGTGTCGTAAATAGAACAACGATTACATAGGTAATTAACGGTTTAATCAAAGGTTAAATCTATAGTGTCATCAACAGCCATAGCATTATCAAGTTCCTCTGCTTCTTTCACTGTCTCTGGTTTGGTATTTTCTTCTTTCTGCGGTTCCTCTATGAGTTTAATTGGTGTCTCTGGTTGTTTAATAACTGGCAACACCGTCTTTCGTCGCTTTTCTTTTACGGTTGAAGATGGCGTCGGTGCGATTGCGTTCAAATGAGCTTTCTGGAAAAAATATCTTTGTAAAGATTTCGTAATACGTTATTAGCCTTTCCTTTTTTATTGTTATCATTCAAAAATCTTATTTTGACCTTTTTACTAATAGTCATATTCGCATAAATCAGACTGAAGATGTTATTACCTACCTACTTTATCGTTTCTTAGATTATCCAATCCATATCCAATCAGTATTCAAGTTTTTAGTTGTCCGAAACAAGGTAGGATTTTAAATTGATCCAAAAAATTGCACGAACATGGACGTTTGCGGAAATCTGTATTAGATTCCAATTATTCGGTCCTTTACAATTGACCTAGGATTTTTGCAAAGATCTTGGTTTATTCGATAATCCTACGACATTATCTACAATGATCGGCAAAAAGTTTGTTTCAACTTTGACACTTAAATATTTGCGATAATAGGTACAAAACCCCCATACACGGCTCCAGTCAAAAATCGTGACACTATTTTAACGCCAATTTTAATTTAAATTCGATTCTGAATGTTTAAATGGCTATGCGATAGGCTTTTATTTATGCAATTGTCATTTCCACTTGAAATTATAATTTAACTAGCTTCCTCCCTCGACTTCGTCCGCGCTGTCTATAGAATTGAATCATCCTATCCTACGGAAGCATAAAAATGTGATAAAAAATATCCTATTCTGGTAATTCAGGGTCAGAAAATGTATTATATTATTATGTGTATCATCATATCGGGTCATTTTGAACTTACCATCCAAATTTCAAGGATGTGTCCAGTCCATGAAACTAAACAACTTTCTCTAAGAAACATGTGTCGAATTTCGCCACAAAATTTTGGTCATCACATACTAAATTGATCACGACGTGAATACGTGATCTCTTTGATTTGTATGGCTAGCCGATTTTTTTTTTACATATTTGGCCATATGATCCTTAGAGAAAGTTGTTCAATTTTATGGACTGAACATATCCTCAAAATTTGGATGGTAAGTTCAAAATGACCCGATATAAGCCGCACGACCGACACCCATTGCAGGCCTATATAGGCCTCCCCTTTTGGATGTAGCACCATAAGAGTTTTATTTATTCTTATGGTAGCTCCATAAGAAGTTTTATTTATTCTTATGGTAGCACTAAGTTTAATTCTAACCCGTTCAGCCGTTTTTGCGTGATTGAATAGGTAAATTGGTACATAACAAACATCCAAACATTATAATATTTGTAGAATTGTTTAATATAAACCAAAATGTTTTGTATAGAACTAATTGGTAAGCAAGCAGGCTGTGTTTATTTAGCTTTCCTATTAAATTTCAGGAACTGTTTTGACTTTCTCAGAATTAAGCGACATAATTAATTATGGAGGGCTGTAATGGTTAATTAGATCTTCTGAAAATAGTAAACTGGAGGTAATAAACAAAGCCTCCTACACACTAAATTATTTTTAATTAAATTAAAAAAGTAACACATCATGAGCACGTGCTCCAATAATGCGAAATTTTGTAGGAATAACTTTTTAGTTACTCCTGCAAAAATCTTTTAAATGATTGTCTCAATCGGCGAATTTTAACGAATTTTAACCACTTTACAATGGAAAAAAAACGTGTTAAAAGAGCAAATTGTACTTGCGAAACCACCTGTTAGAGATTCTAAACTTTTTTTATCAATATTCTATTGCTTATGTAAGTATGATTATGTACTACTTACCAGTGGCGAGGAGTCGAAATATGGCAAAGGTAAGCCGGACCAATAATTTCTCTAAAAATTCTCCTAACTGTATGGTGGATTGCAAGGGTGGGATTTCTAAAAGGGAAGCCGATAGGAATCGGCATGTATGGACCCTTCGCCACTGCTACTTACGTTTACGTAGCGTTTATTGCTACGAAGTGGCTACGAACTAATTGAATTATTCAATTCTAAATTACACACTGTGTATCTGTGCTGTATTTAACAGCACCAAAAAAATAATGTAAAAAGACGGAATTAATGCCTAGGTAATGTGAAAATGGTAAGTATTTGCGGAATAGAGAATAGATTTGAATTGTTACCTAGCAAATTTTGTGACAGTAACTAAGCACTTACCAATGAAGGGTTCCGTCGAACAAGTAATTTTACATCTTCTGAATTAATGGTAGACCGCTTGGCATGCCTGCAAAGAAAAATATTAGCTAGACAGAAGCTAGATCATTATTTTTCATATCTACTAAGTATAAAAAAAAACTTTAACTAGGTAGGTACATCAACAGAACGCTGGGCTACCACAATAACCTCGACAATAGATTTCCCTGACCGAAAGTGACGCCCTCAGTCAGAGGTTTTTATTTAATAAGTTGTTAATAGAAAAGGATTTTAATAAAAAAAATCGTGGAATTTTTAGGGCTCATAGTATAAGGAGTCTAGACTACTTGCTGCGTCCAAATTTTTATAAACTTATTACCTAGGTGTACTCACTTCGCAAATGACTCTAAATCCGATCCATAAAGACTCATTTTCCTATACACTAATTCTGATATTATTTCCATCGCAGGTTTTGTTATCTCCAGTCCAAGAAAATGGCAAGTTTCAGAACATAGAAGTCGAACATCGCGGTACAGGGTAGCGCGAACTTTCTGAAAGTAAAAAAAAGTAAATAGATAGAGAAAGCTCGCAAAAAATACTGCAAGATTTATCTCAAGGTCCTTCTCTCAATATGATGTTTAGGGTGTAGGTACCATGGGCAACAGCGACGCTTAACCACTGCTAAGGTCAAAATCGCTTGCACGCCGGCCGCACCGTCACAACCATACGTTTAGTTCGTGTAGGGTAGGGGCGATACGCGCGCACACGAATTTCGTTGCAAACTGGTTAAGCGTCGCTGTTGCCCATAGTACATGAAAATGAAACAGCACTTACTCCCAGCGCCAGGAAGAGGAACACCTGGCGTCAGCACCCTTCCAAGTGTGTAGCATTTCGACATGCCCTTACAAGAGTTATCTCAAGGTTCAAATTTGGCAGTATAGTAGTGAATAGCACAAAAAAAATAAGATGGTAGTCAGACCGCAGTGTCATGGAACATGCCGAGTCAGCACGCCACGTAAGTTGTATGAATTTCGAGGTTGGTACAAGAGCAATCTCAAGGCTGAAAATTCGTATACCTACTGCTTAATTATTATGCATAATTTATGAAAATAACAGTCAGACCACAGTGTCATGGAACATAGGCAGCCAGCAGTCGCTCAAAGGGTGGAGTCCAAACAAGCTGTTTGGAGCTACAACGCGTTACAAAACAGGATTACACAGTTGAAACTTGGTAAGAAGATGTATTATGTAAACCGCTTTACGATTTTTACACAATAATAAAAAATAAAAAAATTATGGGGGGCTCCCCATACATGGAACTGAAACTGAAAAAAAAATCTTAAACCCTATGGTACATAGTTAATACCACTATAATTTTACGTTTTCAAAAATAACTTTGTTTTCATAGTGTTTGTATAAATGACAAAGGTATACTTGCGGTTTTAGAAAATGTGCTATCCTATATCCAAAACTGCTATTACTAAATCTCGTTCAAACCAATTTTTGTTGAAGGTGCTTTTTAAGATCTACAGCGTATGTTTTTGTAAGATTTCTCACTTTCTTATTTTAAAAGTTAAACGGGGTGGACACACATTTTACCATTTTGAAAGTGTCTCTTCCAAACGGTTAACTTCGAGAAAAAAATATTTTAGGAACCTCAATGTCTATTTTAAGAGCTATCTAAAGGCACGTATGGGTTTGATGAAAAAAAATTTCAGTTACAGTTATTAATTTTTTTATTTTTGTGTAAAAATCGTAAAGCGGTTTAGGGGTCGTCCATTAATCACGTGAGCCTCGAAAGGGGAGGGGGGGGGGGGGGGGTAGTTGAAAACATCACGAAGTATCACAAGGGGGGACGGGGGGGTGTAGTGAGATATCACGTGTATTAATTTTTTTCGTTGAACGTGTGACTTTTAACCGAAAACTGTGTGTGATTGTTGACTCACCGTTACCAGGACGATTTCCCCGCCCACCGCGAGTCGCGACATATTCGTACTGAAAAGTGTTTAGATTATTTTGTATCAAAAAAAATACACGTGATTTAGAGGGGGAGGGGAGGGGGTGTTAACGTAAAATCTCACCATGTATCACCAGGGGGGAGGGGGGGTTAAAAATTGGCCAAAAAAAAAACATCACGTGATTAATGGACGCCCCCTTACAGAATAGATACATCTTCTTACCAACTTTCAACTGTGTAATCCTGTTTTGGCGTTGTAGCTCCAAACAGCTTGTTTGGACTCCACCCTTTGAGCGACTGCTGACTGCCTATGTTCCATGACACTGTGGTCTGACTGTTATTTTCATAAATTATGCATAATAATTAATCAGTATAAGTACGAATTTTTTGCCTTGAGATTGCTCTTGTACCGACCTCGAAATTCATACAACTTCCGTGGCACGCTGACTCTGCATGTTCCATGGCACTGCGGTCTGACCTGACTATACCATCTTATTTTTTGTGCTATTCACTACTATACTGCCAAATTTGAACCTTGAGATAACTCTTGTAGCGCATGTCTAAATGCTACACACTTGGAAGCGTGCTGACGCCAGGTGTTCCACTTCCTGGCGCTGGGAGTAGGTGCTGACTCATGTACACCCTAACTAAACACTCTATTATATTGAGAGAAGGACCTTGAGATATCTCTTGCAGTATTATTTTTGCGAGCTCTAAACAGCCCCCCTAGCCAAAGTAACATTTGCAAATTTTCGCTACCGCTTCGCTTCGAAACATGTATGGATTTGACGTTTTAAAATTCGATTGTTAACGAAACCTTATGTCAATCCCATACATATTTCAAAAGCGAAGCGATAAGTCGATAACGAAGATTTGCGAATGTTACTTTGGCTAGGCCCTCTGAAAAACAAACAACGCCATCTAGCGCCAAATGTTGAGACTTCGAAGAGCCCAGTACGTGTCGTGTTATGAAGGTTTGCTTTTCATTTTTTAAGCTTCAAAAAGCTCTCTTTACAACAAGATAGATGGCGTTTTTATTGTTAATTGAATAGACGAATTCCCTCAATCCAACAAAACAACACAAGAATAATTATTTTTATAAATCATATAATTAATTACGTACCTAACAGCATTAATCAATAAATAAAAGCAAATATTATATGATCTATTTATTTATTTATTGAAAACCAACAAACCTGATTTCGAGCTAAGTTATCAAAACTCATGATGTTACCTACTGAAATTGTTTAATCGAATACGAATTAGATAGTCAAGCGACACTTTTTATTTAATAGTTCTGCATAACATGGGTAAATAATAGATTTAGTTGAAAATTAGCTCACAATCACTATGCGTAACGTAAAAAACCAACTACATAACCTCAACTCACAAATTGTTTGTTTTGACTTTTTGTTTTATAAAAACAATTTTCTTATAAGGTCAAGGGAGTCTTAACTATACAGCTTAAAACAAATTATATAAAAGTAGTTCTGTCTGTTGTACAATGCGATTAATTTGACAATGTCGTCGGCAACTTCAGTCGAAATTTTCGAAACCAAGAAAATTTTAGTTCGTACAACGTCGAAAATGCTATGGTTGGTGCGTTGGTGCTCACAGAGTATAAATTAATTACCAACCTCACGGCTACGTTTACCAGACGTCAGGAAAACACGTGCCGGACTACAGCTGGGCCACAAAAAAAAAGTTGGAAATCTGACTTTTTGACTATGCCATGATGAAGTCGATAATTTGTCGGAATTTGTCGCCAAAAACCAGAATTTGTCGGGCTTGCGTTTAGGAGATACGTGTGGCTCAGCTGTAGAAACGTCTCTACAGCTGGGCCACACAGATCTCGAAAACGGAAGGTCGTAGCGAAAATCTGATTACTCGTATGTGTAGCGGTAATTTGTCGGATTTTGTCGCCAAAAACCAGAGTTGGTCGGTCTTGCGTTTAGGAGATACGTGTGGCTCAGCTGTAGAGACGTCTCTACAGCTGGGCCACACAGATCTCGAAAACGGAAGGTCGTAGCGAAAATCTGATTACTCGTATGTGTAGCCAGTAGTTTGTCGGATTTTGTCACCAAGAACCAGATTTTGTCGATCTTGCGTTTAGGAGATATGTGAGGATACGCTGTGGAGACGTCTCTACCTGGATCTTGAGAAAGGAAGGTCATAGCGAAAATCTGATAACTCGAGTGTGTAGCCGTTAGTTTGTCGGAATTTGTCACCAAGAATCAGACTTTGTCGATCTTGCGTTTAGGAGATATGTGAGGATGCGCTGTGGAGACTTTTTACCTGGATCTCGAGAACGAAAGGTCGTAAGCGTATCCTCACATATCTCCTAAACGCAAGATCGACAAAGTCTGATTCTTGGTGACAAATTCCGACAAACTAACGGCTACACACTCGAGTTATCAGATTTTCGCTATGACCTTCCTTTCTCAAGATCCAGGTAGAAAAGTCTCCACAGCGTATCCTCACATATCTCCTAAACGCAAGATCGACAAAATCTGGTTCTTGGTGACAAAATCCGACAAACTACCGGCTACACATACGAGTAATCAGATTTTCGCTACGACCTTCCGTTTTCGAGATCTGTGTGGCCCAGCTGTAGATACGTCTCTACAGCTGAGCCACACGTATCTCCTAAACGCAAGACCGACAAACTCTGGTTTTTGGCGACAAAATCCGACAAATTACCGGCTACACATACGAGTAATCAGATTTTCGCTACGACCTTCCGTTTTCGAGATCTGTGTGGCCCAGCTGTAGAGACGTCTCTACAGCTGAGCCACACGTATCTCCTAAACGCAAGACCGACAAGTTCTGGTTTTTGGCGACAAATTCCGACTTCATCATGGCATAGTCAAAAAGTCAGATTGCCAACTTTTTTTTTGTGGCCCAGCTGTAGTCCGGCACGTGATATTCACGTGCCGGACTACAACTGAAGGTCGTAGCGAAAATCTGATTATTCGTATGTGTAGCCGGTAATTTATCGGATTTTGTCGCCAAAAACCAAAGTTTGTCGGTCTTGCGTTTAGGAGATACGTGTGGCTCAGCTGTAGAGACGTCTCTACAGCTGGGCCACACAGATCTCGAAAATGGAAGGTCGTAGTGAAAATCTGATTACTCGTATGTGTAGCCGGTAGTTTGTCGGATTTTGTCACCAAGAACCAGATTTTGTCGATCTTGCGTTTAAGAGATGTGAGGATACGCTGTGGAGACTTTTCTACCTGGATCTTGAGAGAGGAAGGTCATAGCGAAAATCTGATAACTCGAGTGTGTAGCCGTTAGTTTGTCGGAATTTGTCACCAAGAATCAGATTTTGTCGATCTTGCGTTTAGGAGATATTATATTATATATATTATTTCAATTGAATGTAGAGGTAATTCCTCACATTGGTGAAATAACGCTAACTTGCAGCGTAAGAATGGGATATACATGAAATTCGACGATGTCACTACTCACTAGTGACTCGGTATCTCTCAGCGGTCAGAGCATTGGACCAGAAATCCTAAGGTCGTTGGTTTGATTCCCGTCCGAGAATTGATCTGGTGTGAGTCGTATTTTTTTTAGTATATTATTTAGTATTGTATAAAAATGAGGTTTTTGACTGTGTAGGTAGAGCAAAACATGCGCTATGGACCCGGCATTAGCTGCTGCTGTGCTGAACCAATTTTGATGAGATTGGTTCACCACAGCAGCTAATATCTATTATTATTTACGTCCGCATCACAAAACGGAATCAAATAAATGTATGAAATACGTGCAATACAAGATAGTAGAAGTTGGAAAATCCTACGCCTTTAAAGCTAATTTTAGAGTCTTTTAGTTATTAAAATGAAACCACAGTTCTTTGTTTTTACAACTTTAATGAGCATTCTGTACAACGTTGTAAACAACCCAGTTTAAGGCATAAGGATTTAAGTTTACAAGCAACTTTATTTAAACTTGACGCAGATCGTCACTTTCGCAAATGATCATCACGAAAACTTTGGTCACTTTCGCAAATCGTCACTTTCGCAAATGGTCACATTCGCAAAACGTCACTTTCGCAGAATGTCATTCACAATTTTTACATATAGGAGAAAAAAAGAAAAAAAATCCGAATGACATTCTGCGAAAGTGACCATTTGCGAAGTGACCAAATTTTTCGCGATGACCATTTGCGAAAGTGACGATCTGCGTCAAAACCTCTTGACTCTTAAGCAGACAACCACCTACTCAAACTTAATTCTTCACAAAAGTGGAGTAGTATGTTTAAGGCATACTTTGTAGGTAAAAAAATATTTTAGATCACATAAATTAAAACAATGGGACGATTTTTTTATACAATGTGTAAAAGAATTAGTAGCTAAACCACAATATGGTAGATAGGGAATAGGGACCATCAAACTGAACAACTTTTACTGAGGGACCAACTCTGAAATCGCGAAAAATAAATCAGCTGTTTCATACATTTTCATATTTTCGTTATTAATTTTTGTATGAACCAGCTGATTTTTAGGGTTCCGTACCCAAAGGGTAAAAACGGGACCCTATTACTAAGACGCCGCTGTCCGTCTGTCTGTCACCAGGCTGTATCTCATGAACCATGATAGCTAGACAGTTGAAATTTTCACAGATGATGTATTTCTGTTGCCGCTATAACAACAAATACTAAAAACAGAACAAAATTCATATTCAAGGGGGGCTCTCATACAACAAACAGTTTTTTTTGCCGTTTTGGTACGGAACCCTTCGTGCGCGAGTCCGACTCGCACTAGGCCGGCTTTTTTTCACGATTTCAGAGTTGGTCCCTTAGTAAAAAATGTTCAGTTTTCTACCATATTCTGGTTTAGCCAATAATTATGTTACAAGTTGTATAATCATTATGACGAAAGTTGCATCGCTACGCTTATTAAAAGTAAATGCAAAAAGTATTACTTTTAGGGCTTATTTCTGCCATTAATGTCTCAATTTTTAACAATAACAATTTCAACCAAGTATCTGAAGAAGATTTTTATACAAGTTTGTCTGCAACACTTCATTTCCATTGTAACCAGAATTTAATTATTTATATAATTTTTCACTGTGTAACTAATTACCCATACATAGTTACACATTAATCTTCAGTTTTCTTATAACTTACAGTACAATAAAAAAACAAATTCCTTTTTTCGTTATAACTTAACACTTTTAACTCAAAATTCCAATTATCACATTCATAGTTTTTTAAGCATGCATGTCATTAAACAATCTTTTCCAGATACTTAAAATTTCATATTAGTTATTATTATTTATTTATATACATAAACAGCGTGTTTAGAAATAGCCTTAAAAACCCGAATATAACGGAAATAACCCCGGATAATTATAGTACAGTAGCCCGTAGTACATTTAAATTACCAAAAAGATGGTTTAGCTATTGTCGTGTTCTACAGCTTTGTTTGATTGCCACAGATAATAGTAAGACTATAAAAAGTAGCCATACACAGATTTAAGACCAGCTAAAGTCCATCCATTTTCATATGGTCTTAAATCTGTGTATGGTCACTTTCCATAGTCTTACTATTATCAGTAGCAATCAAACAAAGCTGTAGATCACGACAATAGCTAAACCATGTGATAAACCTCGAATAATAAAAAAATATTTTTGGAGATATACAAATATAGGTTACGGCGGGTTGCGATCTGTAAAACTTGGGTTAAAGTATTTATAATTTCGTAATAAATAACTATATCACAACGGCAAACGGTAACCTTTTTCGTAATTTAAATGTACTACGGGCTACTGTACTATTAAGTACAAAACCCTGAAAATCACGACATTGCTGAGTTTTTGTATTCTGTTTGTCTGGAAAATCGCTAAGTGACAACCCTTGACGCAAATATACTATTATTTTCGATAACTAATCCCGTTAAGGCGCTGAGAAGGGTTAAATCCCAATATTCAATTCAAATTATTGAAAGATTACGCGCGTGAAGCTATAATGGAAAAAATATATAATGTACTTGGAATAATTGTATAAAGAAATAATTTGTTTAAAGAAATAAACATCTTAACTTTGGCAGGCCAATACATATATGAAAATTTAGTTTATGTAAGGAAACACTATGATTCATTTCCTAAGAACAGCAATATTCACCAGTTTAATACAAGAAATAAAGATAAACTTGCCGTTCCAAGATTTAGGCTTGCAAAATCTAGAAGTTCATTTATGGGGAAAGGCATAGCCTTTATTAATAAAGTTCCGCAACAAGTGATTGATCTGCCTTTGCATGAATTTAAAATCCATGTTAAAAAAACGCTCATGGGTAAAGGTTATTATAAAGTAGATGATTATCTTAAAGATCAAAATGCGTGGAAATGATGTAACACATAACTTGCTACTATAAGTACTTTGTTGAAGTAATATAATAAGTCTATGTTGTTGCCAATAATCCTGTCACCCTGTTGTAATTATCTGGTAACGTTATATTCAAGTTTGTAAATATCGTTACTTATGGCTGTTACAGCTGATAAGTTTCTTGCGCCCGTTCTTCTTGTCAGCTAAAAAAAGTCTGGAACGGGTGGTAGGAAAATATAGACGATTCAAAAGTACTTAATAATTAAGTTTATTTGAATAAAGCTTATTTGACTTTGACTTTGACTTTAATACACAATAGATTTAATTGAAAGCATTTGTAAAAATGTTACCACCTTTGATGTAAAAAAATATTCCGTGGACCCTGTTTCTGGTCCTGTTTGCAAAATTTCTCGGAAACAGAACACGTTAATGTTAAAACCAACACATAAAAATCGGCAATGTTAATACCTTCAATCTTAATTGAACAGATTTTTAATAACCAACTTGAAAGCGAAGAAATTTAATAAAAACATGTAAAAAATGAGAGTTCGGTGCTAGTTCTCAACGCAACCGCCGCGTTGGAACGCGCACTGATGTGAATCCAAAGTGAGTAGAGTTACGTTCGATTTCACACTATCACGGATCGACCCGCTCGGATTGAGGCATGTTAAAGCCTTAATAGTCAAAATCAAAACACAATTTCGGTCAAGGGCTGCCATTATGCAATGCAGTTTATCATAATAATATTTCTTTTTCATAAAGTGGCAATTTTCAATGTTTAACAATTTACAGGGGGGCACCTTGCATACAAAGGTACCCTATCCCCCATATTCAGCTTTATAACCTTATAAATTATAAGGCTATTTTCAAACACCTGTATTTTCCATTCATAAAAATATACTTTTCTGTTAGTTAAGACAACAGTTAGTTCTACACTTTCTTCACAATTTGCACCACATCTTCGTCTGCCAACACATGATCGATTCCCACTTTTTGAGGCAGATGCTTTACTGACGATCCCCACACCAGAGCACTGAAAAAGAAATAAAAAATAATATACAAAGTGTTACAAAAAACCCCTAAAGACGAATATGGTAGATAGGAACCATCAAACTGAACAACTTTTACTATGGGACCAACTCTGAAATCGCAAAAAAAATCTGCTGTTTCATATAAAAATTAATAACAAAATATCAAAATGTATGAAACAGCTCGAGACGAAAGTCTATGAACAGTGTGCGTTGCCAGTGATGACTTACGGCAGTGAAACGTGGTCGCTAACTATGGGTCTCATAAGAAGGCTCAAGGTCACCCAGCGTGCAATGGAGAGAGCCATGCTCGGCGTTTCCCTGCGTGATCGAATCAGAAACGAGAAGATCCGCAGGAGAACTAAAGTAACCGACATCACTCGAAGGATTGCTCAGCTGAAGTGGCAATGGGCGGGACACATAGCGAGAAGAACCGATGGCCGTTGGGGCGGGGCGGTTCTGGAATGGCGACCGCGCACCGGACGACGCTCCGTGGGTAGGCCCCCGACAAGGTGGGCCGACGTAAGGGTGAAGGTTGCCGGAAGACACTGCATGCGGGCAGCGCAAGACCGATCCTCGTGGAGATCCTTGGGGGAGGTCTATACCCTGCAGTGCGTGTCGTGCGGCTGATATGATGATGATGATGAAACAGTTGATTTTAGACCGCTGCTGATTAAACGGCGCCGTTCAATGAAAAGACTAGGCCGCTAATGAATGGCTGATTATGATTAAGCTAGTTGCTTTCGACATATACACTAATCAAATGTCATACCATAACCATATTACCCATACCCGTGTAAAATACACAGATTTAAAGAAAGTTATTTTTATATTTCACAGATTGACTTATTAGATTTTATACAGTAGGTAAGGTATATGTTAAATTAATGAACCAAAAATGGGAAAACCGTATATTCAGATAATCAAACTGAACAAGTATGGGATCAACTCTGAACACGTGAAAAAAAAAAACAGTTGTTTCATGCATTTTGATATTTCCGTTTTAATTTTTGTTTGAAACAGTTGCTTTTTTCGCGGTTTCAGACCTGTAAAAAAGTTATCAGTTTGATGGTCCGAAGAAACAGTGTTCCCATCTTTGGTTCATTCATTATTAGAGTCTGTCTAAAAAGTCTGTTTACATGGGTAATTTCAAAGGTAATTTTATTACCCACCTAAATCCCCAACCACCCCATCAATACCCATCTAAATAAATAAATATGTTTACAATTAGAATTTTGACAGCACCAACAGGGTTACCAGTATAAGTTTTTATAAATAAATTAATAATTTCACATGTTAACAGACTTTTTAGACAGACTTTAATACATTGTATAAAGAAGTCTACACATCTAGTAGGTTTTGAATATTAATAAATACTTACCATTTGAATTCCTTTACGATAGACCTGTGCAGTTTATTACAGAAGTCCTCCACAGATGTTCTGTCCGCGTGCAGTACCACAGGCGAGTTGTAATCGGGCAGTTGTCCTTTAGGTTTCGTGTATATCCGGATTAGTTTCAGATATTCCCACATTTTCTCCAATAAGTCGTCGAAGTTCCATTTGTGGTGGGCCGAGATCGGGACGCAGTGGGGGATTTTGTAAATTACGTCTAACTCTTCTATGCTGATCTGGTCTGTAAAAGAAACATAAGCAAATTAAAGGTCTCAGTATACAAGACTGGCTTTTTCACGTCCCATGGGGCAATTTCTTGACATTGTTGCATAGAGTAACAAATATACGTGATGGGCACAGACGAGACGGGATGAGGATGGGACGGGGAAAAATGTATGCACATCCCTGTCCCGTCTGAGATATTTTTCCATTACATATACAGCAACTTTATAAGTTAAATCACTGTAGTATTAAGTACTTATGAATGAATTTGTATTGTATACCCATTCCATAGGTACTATAATGCTGGAAGGGTAGTCCTTAAGCAATGTTACCTACTTAAAAATGTACTTTTTAATATATCTTTATCATTTTACAGACTAAAGTTGAAAGTGGTGAAATTTTAAATACTTTTAGAAAATAAATGTAATGAAGCATGTCGAAGTAATGATGATAAGGTATGTGTTCAAACAGGGGGTCAAGTCTGCTAATGTTTTCGTCAAAATCGTAGTTCAATGGTGTTCTAATGGAAATGCTTTTTGACACAGTTCTCGTTTCTTAAACCCAAAACTGAAACACATTGTGTTTCTTATACCCTAAACGGAAACATAATTGTGTCTTGATTTTGGGTTTAAGAAACAAGAACTGTGTCAAAAAGCACTACCATTAGAACACCATTGAACTACGATTTTGACGAAAACATTAGCAGACTTGACCCCCAGTTGCTTTGCCGTTCCCTTTCACTTTCATCTGACACATGGCATGCCTCAAGGTATTCAACAGCGCACGCTGATCGCGTTTTCGATATTTTCTTGCGCTTTCAACAGAGGAATGCCTCATTGCAATTAATAGCGCATGCTCTATCTTCTCAAAAAAGGTCAAGTATGGCAGAAAGTTGAACATGAAAGCGCACGGTTTCGACGCAATAAATATTGCATGCATTGGACGCAAGTTGAAAGGGAAAGCGGTTTTGAGGCAATGTTGCATGCGTTTAATGCAAGTTAAAAGTCGAATTGAAAGTTGAAGCGACTCCGTGAAGACCGACCAATAGGTTATCAACCTGTCGTTCAGGTCAAGTCTGATTTTAGCCAAATAATTTGCCAAGTGTTGTGGCTTGAATCTCGTGTTACTTTAAAAACTCAGCTCAACAACAGTGGGGATTAGAGCATGATCTATACCGTTATTATAACAAGTTTTTTTGTTTTAAGAGGGTTTATACGCTACACTAGCGCCGCCGATGGAAAAAAAATCACAGTGCTTAAATAAGGACGAAATTGTGAATTGTGTTCTTTTAGTGTACTCCGAATAAGATTATATTTTCTATTCTGTCGTTTAGTTTAATGGAGTTTTATTGCTAAAAGTGGCCACTTTTAGCAATAAACTAAACGACAACTAAGCGACAGGTTATAAAATATTGTTTAAACGATAAAAAGTACAACAAATCTTATTCGGAGTACACTAGAAGAACAAAATTCACAATTTCGTCTTTATTTAAGCAATACGATTTTTTTCCATTGGCGGCGTTAGTGTAGCGCAGTAATCCTCTAAAGCTGTAAATTACATAAAATCAATCAGGGGCCGTAACAACTAACTCTCCGAACTTCGGAAGTCTACCGCGCTTAAAATTAAAACAGATAAATCGAGCTCTAATCAGACCAAAATGGCGAACCCCAATTCATGATTTCACACGAATATCGATATCTTTCAAATAACTTCCAAATAGCAAATGGTACAATACGAAATTCCTTACTTCGATTTATCAATTTTAAGTTGAAGCCCGGCAAATCCATGGAATTTCGAAAAGTTAGCCGGTAGGGCTCCTGATCAAATCCTCACCAATTTTGTTGAGCAAGTAGATGCAGGGCACGTATATCCGGTTGCCCTCGATGACGTCGATGAGGTCGTCGCTGGTGGCGTCGTAGCGCAGCGTGATGTCCGCGTTGTGGATCTTGTACTCCGACAGGATCGTCTTCACCGTCTCTATGTCCAACTCCGATTGGGGGCACTGGAATATTGTTCAAAAAATTTTCTCTACGCGAAAAGAACCATCACTTAAAATCTGCTAGGTTTCTAAACTGTTCCAAATAACAATAACATACCTCTCCCTATCACTATCATATTTTACCTATAGGTAGTGTTCATTTCAATTAAATCGTAAACAATGTGTTAAAATCTGTTCATGTCATACATTGATTAAAAATTCAATATCTTATCAACACTTCACATAAAATAGTAATCCAATTTATTTGCAACAATATGATAAGATTATGAATTGGTTACATAAACAATTTAAAGCTGAATGAGTTTAGGTTCAGGACACCCCATTTTCAAAATATCAAATCAATATCACAACCCTTAAATGCAGTTTTGAGTACCTAACATAGTGTCAAAAAAGTAAAGAAAGTGAGTAAGAAAAGAGATATATTTCTTTTTCTTACCTAACTTTCTGCAAAAGGCGAAATGTTACAGTTACATTTTACAAATAGACCATACTGTGTCGAAGGCAATTAAGAACACTTACTGTAATGTTCAAATTGATGCCGCCTTTATCCTTTTTCCTAAAGTTTATGTTGGGTGGTTGTTTGTTTAACCGGAGGCCAAAGCCCTCCAACTCGTGCTCCAGGAGCTTCTTGTGCTGAAGCGGCTTGAGCACGTCCAGGACGATAAACACTAAGCTGCATGTTCGGGCGACCGCTATCACCTGCCGACCTCGACCCTTGCCGTCTTTAGCACCTTCAATGATACCGGGAAGGTCAAGAAGCTGAAAATATGTAGAAAACAAGATAAGATGTAAGTTAGAGTAATTCCTACCTAGTGTAGATTGGGTGTTACAACACTATTGTATCAGCTGCATGACATTGACAACTGTGGGTCTACCAGCTAAAAAAATAACTTTTAACTGTAATTTGACAGATGTATGTGATACATTGCTACTTCGTTTTGGCACTAAAAACTTACCAAAGAAAAGTAGCAATGTATCACATCCATCTGTTAAATTACAGTTAACATTAACTTCATTATTTTTAACCAGTAGACCCGCTGGGAATATCTCCTCAACTCAAAGAATCTTCATGAAAATTGTTTGCATTTAAGTGGCTGACCGGGTGACTACAATGGTCATTAAATATGTAAAAGTTTGTTAATTGCCCACATAATAACAATATCTGGACTTATTTAAGCAATCTTTGACATTTGGGAAATAAATAATTTTTTTGTCCCATATGCAGAGATAATAATCAATGAATATCAGTTACAACAAAAAATAAAAATGACCTCTAATTAGTCTCTACCTGTCTTTGTAATAGTAGTTTGTTACACAAGGGACGTAAGTGAGCTATTACAGAACAAGATCCAATTTGGCGCCCGTGCGAGCGCAGCTCGCAAAGGGCGCTAATGGATCGAGTGCACCCGAGATATTTAGATATTTAGACTATTTAGATTTAGAATATAGTTCGAGGGTGTAATAGCTACTTGCAACCGAGGTAAGCATAGTATGCTTACCTCATCATTCATGCGAGGTAAATTAAATAAAAATAAAAATAAAAATCAAAATCAAAATCCAAGGAGTTTTGCATAGCTTGAACGGAAATGAAATGCCGCCATATTTATTGTTTTTTTTTCAGTAAAAAGTTTCCACAGTTTATAATATAAGAAAAGAGATTGGTTCACTAAGGAGTTTTAAATGCTTGAATTGTAAAGTGTACTTTACAGTTAAAGCATTCACCATGCTTGAATTGTAAAGTGATTTGAAAATGGAACGTTCTATCTAAACAATGCACTGTGTTGCACATGCCAACTTACACGGCCTCTTACTATACTAGTAAATCCTAGTTGCCGAGCAGTATGATGTAAAATTGTTTATTTACACAGGTGTTTCAAATAACATTGACATTTTACAATTACAATATTATTAATTACTAGCTTTCCCCATGCTTCGTCCGTGTGGACTACAGGTTATATCGTGTTTGTGGGCAGGGACTCGTGCCAAGCAGTGGGATAAAAAGTAGCCTATATCCTACCCCAAGATTCGTCTCTGTACCAAATTTCATCAAAATCAGTTCAGTAGTTTAAGCGTGAAAGTGTAACAGACAGAGTTACATTCACATTTATAATATTAGTATAATATGCGCAAAATAACTTGGCGGCTCGGAAGTTAGCCGCAAGTGACATTTCGCGCAGGGTCCATAGTTCCGAGTGCTTCCACCCGTGCCCCATCCCCCACGCAAGCTCTGTATTCGTCTACTGCGCAGCGTTCCGCGCGAAGTTCAGAACCGCCGA
Organism: Agriphila tristella; assembly: GCA_928269145.1. NCBI lineage: Eukaryota > Metazoa > Arthropoda > Insecta > Lepidoptera > Crambidae > Agriphila > Agriphila tristella. The sequence goes on from OV743432.1 coordinate 34,041,655, forward strand.
GTTATTTTGCTGTTTTGATTATACAACGTGATATGTATATATTATAATAGTACCTGAATCTTTGCACCCTTATACTTGATACAGCCAGGCACAGTAGTGAGCGTTGTGAACTCATACGCCGCCACTTCAGAGTAAACCCCAGCAAGGTTGGATAGTAGTGTAGACTTTCCCACTGATGGGAAACCCACAAACCCAATCCGAGCATCACCAGTTTTAGCAACATCGAAACCTGGAAACAACACTTACATTAACTTTAAAGATGTTCAGGCAGGGGCCATACCGGCTAACGCATTGAACTTCGAAAAGTCTGCCGGGTTTCAAATTAAAGCAGATATATTTCAAATTGGGCCAAAATGGCAAACCTCAATTCACGATGACACGCAAACATCAATATCTTTTAAATAACTTCGACAAATAATACAATACTAAATTCTTTACTTTGATTTCTCTGTTTTAAGTTGAAGCTCGGCAGACCTGCCGAAGTTCGATAAGTTAGCCGGTAGGGCCCCTGGTTTCTCTAGTAAATAACACACATAGGTATATGTGGTCCATTACGGCTTAGAGTAAGAATAATTAAATAAAGATCTAAGTATAAGTACTTACTCTTTATTTTGGTGTATGATTTCTTACCGAACAGTTATAATCAGGGGGGTTTATAAGCTCTTATTTAATCAATGCCCGAGCGGCCGAATGCAGCCGGACAATGGATCTATTGTGTCTCATTTTCTGGTTCTTGATGTATGTATATCAAATAAAAGAGGGGCATTGATAGCCATTCAGAAAGCTGACAAGTTTTTACTATCATCATCATATCAGCCACATGAAACCCACAGCTCGGTATAGATAGGCTTACAGTGGGGTGATTTTGTAATTTTGTTGCAATCAACTCTGACAGAAATCGCAGTTACATTGCTGCTTCAGTTAAGAACCAATGTGACAAGTATCTTACTTAAAGCAGCAATGCAACCGCGCTTTCAATCGAGAATTGTTAGCAACAGCTTTACGTAATCAAGGTACAGGTTTTAACAGTTTGTAATACCCCATCAAGTAAGTAACATTCAATATCGTCCTATGAGTGGCATTTAATCCCAGCAGTTTTCAGTTTAAGCATAAATATGTATTTACAAATCACTATCAACTTCAACTTTTACAGTGAATGGCTGCGTCTAATTTTACACTGGCCGATTTAAAAGTACTTATAAAAAAGTCTACTTAAATAAAAAACATTTATATTTCTATTACATGACGATTCTGCCAATGTTTGAGTTAAAAGACAGTGTATAATGATATTCTTCGGAATATCTTAATCATTACAATAAAACATTACCTTCGCCAGTTGCACTACCGCCTCCCTTCGGGGTGATCAATTCACGACGTAATTTAGCCAACCTGGCTTTCAATATACCTAAATGGAGCGCCGTTGCTTTGTTTTTTTGTGTTCTGGCCATCTGTAACATTCAATCTTTGTCGTAATAATAGCCCTAGGCAGACTAACTTATACCACATTCTAAGCTGGTTGTAAGTGAATTGATAGTTTTAAATACTTATTTCTTAAGGAATGTAAGTAAAAATACAATTTTTAAGTGAATTCTGTTTAAAATATAACCTATACCAACCTCAGACTCTATGGCTGCTATTTTCTCCAATATAGTACTCATGTTTGCGGTGTTTTATATTTCCCTTTGTTGTCACTAAACGAGAGAAACTAATTAATGAAATAAATAAGATAATTGTATTAAATATTTAAAAATAAGCTGAAAGCGTGTCAGTTTTCGGTCGTGGACACCTTTTCCAGAAAAGTGACTGTCATTTTTGACATTTTTAGACTTTTAGTTGACATTGACAGTTTAATTGTTGCCAAAGTAATAATGATGTTTTCCCTGAAAAATCCCCATCTACCATACATAATCTTGTTTCGAGATCGACTTAACATTATCACTTTTACAATGGAGAATGTCTAAAGGTGTGTCCCCACTTAGGCCGCGCTCCGCGCTCCGCGAACCTCGGAGCGCGCTCCGAATTTGCGATCCGACACGGAGCGCGGAGCGCGGAGCGCAGGGTCTATTACGAAAAATTAAATGCGCAGGGGTCTATTACGAGAAGTTTAAAACGAAGCACGGACGCAGCTGCGTCCGTGCTTCGTTTTGATTGTTTCCTATTACAAATCACTTTCAAGTATATGGGCTACGATAGCCAAATTCAAAATGTTTGTTGTAATTTTCAATTTATTTTGGACCTTGTCTTGACAATGAAGGCTTACATTTTACGTTACTATGGAGTATGGTTGTCTTTTTGTTTATGGGCCGATTTGACCGTTTTCGGTGAAACTCGGTTTTTGGTGTTATTTTGACAAAAAAATAGCAACGCAATGTTAAAAATATAAAAAATCCAGGATAACGGGCAACTTTTTTGCTTGGTAGCCAATTTCTATGAAACTCGGTTTTTGTTACTGCTTTAACAAGAAAACAGCAACGCAATATTAAAAATACAAAAATCCTAGATGGCGGCCAACTTTTCTGTTTGTGGGCCGATTTCGATGAAACTCGATTTTTGGTACTATTTTGACAAGAAAACAGCAACGCAATGTTAAAAATAGCAATAATTCCAAGATGGCGGCCAACTTTGTTGTTTGTGGGCCGATTTCGATGAAACTCGATTTTTGGGTACTATTTCGAAAATACAAAATACAAAAATACAAAAATGACACCTTAACAAAAGTTGTTCAGCCTGATGAGCATTTTTTGTTGAGATATAAAAATCTAAGATCTGGAACACCTGATGCAGAAGCATAATGGTACAGCTAAACTATACAAAATATAAAAATGACACCTTAGCAAAAGTTGTTCAGCCTGATGAGCATTTTATGTTGAGGTAAAAAAATCGAAGATCTGGAATACCTGGATGACCTTATATGGATACGCCGGAGTAATAATATCCACGCGTACGAAGTCGCAGGCATCAGCTAGTCAAAAATAAAACATTACATTAGTGTTACACGCACCAAAAATCACGTACATTTGTCCGGTGCGGATTGATATGATGCTAGTACGTATGACAACATTAGGTAGGTAAGTACTATTATACTATTACTTAGGTAGGTAAGTACAAAGAGAATGTAAAAAAACTAGCGTTTTACGTAAAGATATTTTAGAACTGACAAAAAACATCGAGTTACTCACTTACTAGTCTTACTACAAGCGCAGATTACATAATACTATAGAAACAGGTAAAGACTATAACATTTATCTATAACAAGTGAGTCGTATAGAATCAAAGGCGGCAATGTAGGGTATTTGTCAAAAATGACTTATTGATACAGCAGCATTGCAAATTTTAAACGTCATCGACTGTTAATATTGTTAATATTAAGGTTTTAACATTTTTTTTATTTTTATCTTTAAATCAAATAGACAATGCAACTTATTGGCCCAATTTTTTTAAAGGTATGGTACAGGAATGAAACTTGTTTCCAAGTAAGTATAAATTTTATCATTAGGGTTGACTTTTACTATGGCACCAAAAAATCTTAGGTGCCACTAACGCCAGAAAAAAATCGTTCATATTTTTTTTGGCTTCAGTGCAGTTGTAACTTTTTTTCACCAGGATAGATATTTTGGTGCCTTAGTAAAAGTCAGCCCTAATGATACTATCGATATTTCGAAACAAGTTTCATTCCTGTACCATACTTTTCAAGATCTGTCTATTGGGCAAAGCCAGATGACGAAGCTAAAAACTGACGACGGACGCATCATCTCAGCGAAGCCTGAAATCCTGAGGGAGATCGATAGTTTCTATGGGCAGTTATATTCCACGCAGACACCTGTTGAAAGCAAGGCTAAAGACCCCAGAGCCAAGCTTACCCGACACTATACCCAAGATATCATACTTCAGACGTCAGCATGCACGAGATTAGTATGGCTCTCAAACAGCTGAAAAACAAAAAGGCGGCGGGTGACGACGGAATCACTACGGAACTTCTGAGAGCGATACTTAAAGTCCTCCAGAAGCTTTTAAATTTTCATCAAAATTAGCCCAAAAACAAAAAAGTTGGCCGCCATCTTGGATATTTAATATTTTTATCATTGCATTGCTGTTTTATTGTCGAAATAGTTCCAAAAAACAAGTTTCATCGAAACCGGCCCAAAAACAAAAAGTTGGCCGCCATCTTGGATATTTTATATTTTTATTATTGCAATGCTGTTTTCTTGTCGAAATAGTACTAAAAACCAAGTTCTATCAAAATCGGCCCAAAAACAAAAAAGTTGGCCGCCATCTTGGATTTTTTCAATTTTTATTATTGCGTTGCTGATTTATTTTTGAAATAGTACCCAAAACCGAGTTTCATCGAAATCGGCCCAAAAACAAAAAAGTTGGCCGCCATCTTGGATTTTTTCAATTTTTATTATTGCGTTGCTGTTTTATTTTCGAAATAGTACCCAAAACCGAGTTTCATCGAAATCAGCTCAAAAACAAAAAGTTGGCCGCCATCTTGGATTTTTTATATTTTTATTATTGCGTTGCTGTTTTATTTTTGAAATAGTACCCAAAACCGAGTTTCATCGAAATCGGCCCAAAAACAAAAAAGTTGGCCGCCATCTTGGATTTTTTCAATTTTTATTATTGCGTTGCTGTTTTATTTTCGAAATAGTACCCAAAACCGAGTTTCATCGAAATCGGCTCAAAAACAAAAAGTTGGCCGCCATCTTGGATTTTTTATATTTTTATTATTGCGTTGCTGTTTTATTGTCGAAATAGTTCCAAAAAACAATTTTCATCGAAACCGGCCCAAAAACAAAAAAGTTGGCCGCCATCTTGGATATTTTATATTTTTATTATTGCGTTGCTGTTTTCTTGTCGAAATAGTACTAAAAACCGAGTTTCATTGAAATCGGCCCAAAAACAAAAAAGTTGGCCGCCATCTTGAATTTTTTTTTCAATTTTTATTATTGCGTTGCTGTTTTATTTTCGAAATAGTACCCAAAACCGAGTTTCATCGAAATCGGCCCAAAACCAAAAAAGTTGGCCGGCATCTTGGAATTTTTATATTTTTGAATATATCGTTGCTGTTTCCTTGTCAAAATAAAAAGAAAAACTGAGTTTCATTGAAATCGGCCCACAAATAAAAAAGTTGACCGCCATCTTGGATTTTTGCTATTATTAACATTGCGTTGCTGTTTTCTTGTCAAAATAGTACCAAAAATCGAGTTTCATTGTAATCGGCCCACAAACAGAAAAGTTGGCCGCCATCTTGGATTTTTGTTTTTTTAACATTGCGTTGCTGTTTTCTTGTTAAAGCAGTAACAAAAACCGAGTTTCATAGAAATTGGCTACCAAGCAAAAAAGTTGCCCGCTATCCTGGATTTTTTATATTTTTAACATTGCGTTGCTATTTTTTTGTCAAAATAACACCAAAAACCGAGTTTCACCGAAAACGGTCAAATCGGCCCATAAACAAAAAGACAACCATACTCCATAGTAACGTAAAATGTAAGTACTTTTTTAGAAACGACTACTGGCAACACTAGAAATCGTGGAATTTGCATTCCGGAATTCAGATATCAAGAAAATACTGTGATCCATGATTCCACTAGCCTACACACCTTAGAGAAGAGAAGTAAGTAGTTTGGTTGACACAAATTTTTATCAACGCCATCTATCGAGCCAACAGTTTTTTTTTCATTACGAAAAGCCTATTGTCAAGACAAGGTCCAAAATAAATTGAAAATTTTTGACACTTTGTATAACCTGATGTGCTGCTGACTGTACATAGGCATGATTGTTAATTCAAAGTTTTACCCCTTCTTTTCCACTCATTATTAATTACACAATAATAATACTGTGGAGACAAAAGTACTAATTAATTAAGTTTATATGAATAAAGCTTATTTGATTACGGGAACGGAGCGCGGAGCGTGGAGCGCGGAGCGCGGAGCGCGGAGCAGACGGAGTTCGCGCGTCCACATATGCTCCGAGGTTCGCGGAGCGCGGAGCGCGGAGCGCGGCCTAAGTGGGGACACACCCTTAAAAAATCAAATGGGCTGTTTTTTTAGAAGTATGAATAATCTCCCCTAGTGGGAAAAAGTTTCAGAAAAAAAGTTAACTCCGTCTTCGCAAATGTACGGATTCCGGCAAACATCTTGGCGTTTTTTCGACGGAGTGGGGATAAGTTCGCGCATGTGCACTTTCGAGCGACCAATAGCGTGCTCCGCTCTCCCATCGCACCACCCGCGTCAGGTGTGTGGCCCGAGGCAAGTTTTATGGTTGTGTGAGATCCAAGCAAGCCCCCCCCTTGCTTGCCCCTATTAAACGGGGTTATTGTAAAACACCAAGAAGTCCAAGAACCTCGCCAAGAGCTAATATTAGGTATAAATAAAAAAAATGATTGTTCGATCTTTAACAAATTCAACAGTTGTATTGTATCCAATAAAATTCAAAATTCAAAAATAATTTATTCAGTCTAGGCTGTTACAAGCACTTGTGAGCTACGCCATCGGATCGCAAACCCTAAGCGGGAGACCTTGTAACGATAAGAACCGGCAAGAAACTCGTCAAGGGCTGCTTTTTTCTCCCTGTATATTTCATACAGAGTCGTCAACATTGAAAAATGAGCTCCACATTTAAAGTGAGGTCATTTTCGATCACAATAATTAACAAAAGTTTGCACACAATGGGTAGGTACCATGGGCAACAGCGACGCTTAACCACTGCTAAGGTCAAAATCGCTTGCACGCCGCGCCGTCACAACCATACGTTTAGTTCGTGTAGGGGCGATACGCGCGCACATGAATTTTGTTGCAAACTGGTTAAGCGTCGCTGTTGCCCATAGTACAAGAGTTGTAATTAAATACCTACTACATATCGGATAGGTAATGAGAGTAAATAACTTTCGTCTAGTTGAGAAATCACTCTCGCCCGATTGCACTAAACTTAAGGATCGCCTAAGTCTTTTCCTAACTACAACACGACCAAATGAGCGGTTTTCTGACAGCAGAGATTTTTAGTATAATTTTATGTCGACAGATGGCGTTACTTCAACTAAGTCGATTTTTTAAATATTATTTCCCACTAATGGTCATATTGGTCATATAAAAGTTCTTCGTAACACGCCATCGGACAACCAACGCACAACGCAACAAACCACATACTCAACAAACGTATAATAAAAAAGTAATTACATTTCATATTTTTCATAAAAAGCTACCTACTAAGTACAACGACATCTAGTTCTATTTTATGAACTACTTTTTTTTCTTAAACTGACTTTTGGAAACCGCTCATTAAAACGGTGTCAGAAACTTAGCCGTCATGTAGCTGTCATTCGCCTAGTTATTTTGGTCGAGTTGTAGATAAGAAAAGACTAATGCCTCGATTACATACGCCGATTTAGCATCCTAGCTAGGAACCAATTTAGAGTTGCCACCCGTATAAATAAGTTCAATTTTAACAGTGGATTTGCACAAATGACGGAAAGGTCAACATTTTTTATGATTTTTTATTTTCAATTCACATCTCCAATCTTAAACAATGTTTACTTTTCCGTTATAGTGTAGATTCGATTTTAAAATCGAACTTATTCTACAATATTTTATTGTCAAGTACGGGTGGCAACCCGAAATTGGTTCCTAGCTAGGAAGCTAAAATTGGCGTATGTAATCGAGGCTTTTGGCGATCCTTAAGTTTAGTGCAATCGGGCGTTTGTCTGCTACTCGAAAGTGCACCTAAGTAGGCAAAATTTACCAAAAACCACATGTTACAAGTAGTGATGGGCAGTGGATAAAAACTCAAAAGGTAAAGACTCGGATATTTATCAAAAATGGATTAATATCCGTTTTTATCCATCTTTATCGGATATTTATCAAAAATGGCGGATAAATATATTACCAAACATCTTATATAAATAAGCAATCGATTTATTTTTAACTATTGGAGTCCATGTTCAGGGTGGCATCCCAAGTAGCATTTTACTCCATTTAAGAGTACACATTTAGTTCCCAGGTGTACTTGAAGCATTATTACAGTTCACTCGTGATGTTTAAGCTGCATTATTGCGATTAATTACACCTATACCTGTCTAAGGGACTTATAGGAGTGTAGAGTTATACTTTTATACGATTGTTGGTGTTATAATACTCTAACAACTATCATTTAGTCAGCCGTCTGACTAAGAGCATTATAAGAGGGTAGAAATCGGCAACCGCTGTTTAACGGCCTACTTGTACGATGTTATAGAGCTAGCATTTTAAAAGAACACACGTGGTCATTTATAAAGTTAAAGGCTGTTATGTTTACTTATTTTAGACTGTTATACAGCTAGTAGCTGTAGTAGGACTTGTTTGTGATCATTAAAATACCCTTTTTTTACTATCTGTACAGAAGTGTTTAAATGGTTCGCATGTGCACTGTAGGCTGTTAAAAGGACTATATGTGTTGTCCATTAACATCAATAGCAGTTTATTTGTCCACAAGTACTACTCTTATTTGCTGTAAGCTGAACATGAATGTGAATGTGAATATTCTATTACACTTTTGACACCAAATTGTGTGTCTCACACGAAAACAAAAAGTGTTTTTTTGTTAGTTTGTTACAAAATTTGTACTTTAGGTATTCATACTTGACTTAGTACCTGGGCTAGGTCAATTAACGGACAAATTTATTATTGCGGATCTCTAAAATTTCAGTAATATTGAAAGATTAAACGATGATACACAATTGACCTGAATTACATCTTAAAACTGTACATAAGTTCACATCAGAATAAATTTACAGACATTGGCTCTGTAGTGGTACAAATATGGGACTTCATATAGATAACAGCATTCTAACAGAACACATGTGAACCTATATACGCTCACCCGCATTAAATTGGAGTTATAACAGTTCACATAGCCGTATTTCATTTCCACCATTTTGTTCTACATAACCTCAAATATTTACCAAAAATCTCCAAAATTATCATGCAATATATCGCAAAATAAGCAGATAGAGCGATTGAGTTTTGGTTTCATGTTATAATTAATTACCGTAGTATAATTATAATGCCAATAGAATATCGAAAACGGACAATTGTAGATTTCCTCTCAGCCAGTTTTAAATATTTTAAAATAAATATCGCGTTTTTACAGAGGCGCGTGAATATTTTAGCTGTAAATATGTATACATTTCACGATAAAGTTGCATTCCCATGGCATTAACACATATTAAGTATTTAAAACAGGTACTTCCGTGTTATATTAATTTTTATACAAATAAGAGTTGTTCCGCCATTAATTATTACGACACAATAAAACCATATTAAATTTGTGGAATAAATAGAAATAATTTAGGACACACGTGAATTTTAGGTAGCACTGGAGTACTTTTGTGGGATTTTATAACTGTGAAGGCTGTGTATTTAGCGACTTGTTACTCTTTATTACACTCATGTATGTTGTATTAGTTCACACTGCGTCCCATATAGTGCCGTAAGTCAGCCTTAATTCCGATGTTACTACTTAAACTGCTAATATAATGCTATTATAGTGCTAATGTAGAGCCATAGTGAACTTAAGGCTGTCTAATTTGTGCCCAAACTGGTTCTATAAGAGCATTATAGCAAGCTATACAGTTTTAATACAGCTGAATTACACAGCTTGTGGAGTACGTGTGAACGACTAGACATCTTATATAGAACCCCGAATGCTACTTGGGATATCTCCTAAAAGCTTCCTACTTCGCAATCCAGGCGATGATATTTGATAACACTAAGCTAATGGCTATCTTGCCAATTTGGTCTAGTTCCAAAATGCAATAGATTGAAAATTACCTTATAATTACTTATATATAAATAGACCTACCGGTTTCATTTCTTTGCTTTGCTGTTCTACCTTGCTTGAAAGTCCGCCGGCCAACCAGGGTAATTTTCAATCTATTGCATTTTGGGACTAGACCAAATTGGCAAGATAGCCATTAGCTTGGTGTTATCAAATATCATCGTCTGGATTGCGAAGTAGGAAGGTTTTAGGAGATATGCAACTTTGAACATGGACTCCGATCGTTAAAAATAAATCGATCGCTTATTTATACAGGATGTTTGGTAAAACCTTCTAAAGCTGAATATGGTAGATAAGATAGGGACCATAAAACGGGATCCCTTGTTTTCGCATAATGATTTTACACCTAATTTGATTTGGCATAACGGATTTGGCATTTTTTTTGTCATAATAATACTTTGGCATATTTGTTTTTTGGCATACTATTTATATAAGCATAATAATCATTTAGACTAATTGGTTTTCGCATCATGTTATTAGGCATATTGTCTATTCGCCTAATATTATTTAGACATAAAACAATAAGAATAAATATTTTAACGTACTTATTTATTTTCTTGCAAAAGGGGTATGTATTAAAATACCGACAATTCATAACAGATACGACCAAAATATCGACGTATAAAACACCAATTTTTAAAATACCGAAAATCCTTAATATTCGATTCTATGGCTTTCTTGCCAATGTGGTCTGGTCAAAATATGCGATAGATTGTAAATGAGCCTCTTGGCCAGCGGTCCATGGTAGAACAGCAAAGCAATGAAACCGGTAGGTCTGGGGCCAGCCTTAATCGTAATCATGTTCACAGTACCTAGTTTAGGGGAATTCATACTAACGTGGCAACACAGAGCATGAAATGTCATAGTGACATCATGACAAATATCTGTCTGTCGTGCCAATGGCGCTGGTGGCGGCGGGCAGCGGCGGGCCATTGACAGCAGTTTTTGCGTTTTGTTAGGTTAAATCTTTAATAAATTTGTATTTAATTTTATACAAAGCTTTATTATTTAATAATATTATTATTTCGTAATATTCCATAAATAGATAGGTATTCCACAATATTCAATAAATAGAAGTTTATTAGAAATGTAAACCTTTTTGTATAGATGGCACTATTTTACGGTCTAGCTAGTGTCTCTTTCACCACCCAATAGATGTCGCTACACACAAAGTGAGCAAATGAGGCAAACCACGTGGAAATGGTTTCCCCGCAGGTTTGCGCAACGGACACACCAAGAAAAAGGAACACTAGGAAACTGTTTGTGGATGTGGGTATGAATGATGTTTGAAACAGGCATGCCTCAGTATCACCTTTGGCGCCGGTGAGGGTAGTTGCTCCGACATTTGGCGCTACCGCTCTAAGTTTCGAGCGTAAAGTGGATATTCGAAAGAAATGTTTTAACTCTTGTAAAGCGAAATGTTAATTAATAAGTTAAACTTTGTACAGTTTTAGAAGTTATCATAAGGTTTTAACAAAACTTTGGTAGAATTTTGTGTAAGTTGTAATTATTTAGATTGGTATCATGTTCAAAGTTTTTAAATAAGAAGTTTGTTTTTCGATTGGGTGAGTACCTACCTACACACCATACCTATTCGACTTTTTATATTTTCTACAAAAAAAGATCAATCAAGTAAAGTATTTATTTTATTTAGTTTAGTTGCGGTACAAAACGACGTATTTTAATCTGTACAACTCTTTGCTTAACTATTTACAACAAAAGCGGCAACTTCACTCGAGAATATTTGGCAAAAAGTATTTTTTTCAGATTATAATAGGTCTACGTCTACATCGTTTTTTCTCTGAATTTGTTCACTTTTGTTGTGTACACAGGTTTGTACCTTCATTCTCGAGTGAAGTTGCAGCTGACCACTGTCTATTGTGAATTTAATTGCATTGTATTTAAGAAGGATATGTTTTGCTATCTAAACTATTGAGTCTCTAGATATTTTACCTTATGGGCCTTATATAGGTACCTTATAGTGGCGCCCTCTTCTTAATTAAATTTATTGCTCGCTAAAGCCTCGATTACATACGCCGATTTAGCATCCTAGCTAGGAACCAATTTAGAGTTGCCACCCGTATAAATAAGTTCAATTTCAACAGTAAATTTGCACAAATAACGGAAAAGTCAACATTTTTTATGATTTTTTATTTTCTATTCTCATCTACAATCTTAAACAATGTTAACTTTATCGTTTTAGTGTTAATTCAATTTTAAAATCGATGTTATTGTACAATATTTTATTATTTAGTACGGGTGGCAACCCGATATTGGTTCCTAGCTAGGATGCTAAATCGGCGTATGTAATCGAGGCTTTTGTACAAAATGTATCGAAAATTCACATGTTAGAGATAGTTTGTTGTAGTAGTAAAGAGCAAAAAGTGGCCACTTTAGGCACTTTTATCTACTACTACAACGAACTAATATTTTAATGAGGTTATTGTTTGTTAATTAACAATAGAACCTTAGCTAGTATACCTACTAGGTAGTCGGCTAGTACTTAGAGAGCAATTGATAAAGATGAGGACGCCACTTTGAGCTCTATAAGAGCCAAAGTATTTTGATGATTTTCTTATTTATTTGTACAATTAGCCAAATTGGCTCCTTAAATGTATTGCTCGCCAAGTACCTACATAATATAACGAAAATTCACATGTATGTACAGAGCAAAGCTAAGGTTCTATCGTTTCGTTGTAGATTTGCACTATTATGTATTCTGTGGTATTAGTAGGCAAAATTGCTTAAAGTGGCCACTTTTTGCAAATATTTTACAAGCAATGCTCAACTTCTCAACTTGAAAAAAGTTTGGTTCTGGTAACACTTATTTGGGTAACCCAAGAAGGGATGTGTTATATCTATGGGGTAACCGTAATGGGGTATGGGTTAATTCTGATTAACATTAAACAGAAGTAGTTACGGTAAGAATTTACTTTTCCGCCCATTTTCTTATTTTATAGTAAAATCAAAGGAGCAATGTTTTTTATTATATTGATTTTTAACACGTTTTTATTAGGTTGCTTTTTGTAATTCTGATTAACATTAAACAGATGTAAGGTAGGTATAACTTACTTTTCCGCCCATTTTCATTATTTTCTTAGTTGTAGGTAGTGAAATTTTATAAAGAATAAGTATATATACTTACCTGACCCTTTGAGTTATGGCTTTTTTATTTTATTGAATATTGCTTTTCATATTTTGTGAGAAAATTAAAATAGGTAGGTACTTCCTTTAATTTTATCAAAAGCAAAGTTATAGGTACCTAGGTACTTAGATTTTTTATTTTGCAGATTTATCTTTCTTTTGACGATTAACTTTACAGATAACGCATTTTAGTTTCCTCGCTGCCATTCGAGTGACCCTTTGTGCGATGGTCTGCACCGGGTCACTAAAACTTCCCTCTATCGCCTGAGGATGAGATGAGATGAGATGGGACAGTCCTATTCTTAACCGGAACTGTGCGCATATTTATTGAAGAGCAAATATTTTGTAGGGTGGTTGTTCGCATCTGGTTGTTTCTATAATTCCGCGAACGAATGTTCCATAATAGTCCTACTCGTACGCAAAAAAAACCGCAAATCGTTTTACAGCAAAGCCGTTTGGTACACGTATACTTGAGGTAAAAACAAAATTTTGGACCCGCAGTTCTTAAAAATTCTTTCTTTCGTTCGTTTTTAAATTTATTCGTTCTTAAAAACATTTTCAAAAAATACCAAGTTTGGGCTCCTTCAGATCCGATGTGTTTAATTATTATAAGTAAAATACACCTTCAGTGTTACATAATATCCTCATATCAAATCACAAGAAAGTAATTTTGAAAATATCAAAATTTGGTATTTTTTTCTAATTTTTGGCCAAACTTACGTTTGTATGGGATTTTTGGAAATTGATTATTGGTTTAATTTAAAACAAGTGCTGAAATGTAATTATGTGATATATTTTTAGAAACAACTCAGAAAGTCCTTTCATTCGATATCACACAAGATAGGTTTTAGACAAACATTTTTTTTAATTAAATATAATCACTTTGTAGAAGCTTTGTAATCATGAAAAATAAAACATAAAAATATTCAAAATTGCTTTCTTGAGGTTAGATTTGAGAATATTACTTATCATTTGAGGTATATCTTATGAAAAATAACTCAACCATATTGTATCTACAGATACCATGTTTGGGCTCCTACACTCTACAGGAGTCCAAACTTGGTATGTTTAGAAAATGTTTTTTAATTTAATTTAAAACAAGTGGCTGAAATATAACGATGTGATATATTTTTAGAACCGGTTCAGCAAGCCCTTTTATTCGATACCATAAACGATAGGATTTGGAACAAAAAAAAACCCATACAAAAAAAGGTGACACCATAGCTCCTCTCCTAAGGAAAGAATTTTTAAGAACTGCGGGTCCAAAATGTGTACCAAACGGCTATACTGTACATCGATTTGCGGTATTCCATTGATTTTGAGCTCGTAGAACGACCAGTATAAACAGTCCTCATGTCTATATTAATATTTTACATGGATCCAGCGCTGGCATGCCAGCGGAAATGGCGCAAGCTGCTGTATCAATGTAAATCTGGCTTTATGCCTTTTTTAAGGACTGGCCATATAACCCAATTATTAGTATTATTTGTGTTATCTGTGTTATTATCTAATCTAGCCATTCTTTTTTCTCTTTTGAATGATTTAAACTTGTTATGTTCCACTTGAAAACGTATCTGTGGTTGGACCTCGCATCGTTACGGACGAGGGTCCTCTCGATTTGATGATCGTCACTTTTCTCAAGGGCCTGGGCTGAATAAAACGATTCCCTTTTCTGTCACTTGTTTATGTAGGCCATTTGGATATTTTGTCATGCGAAAAATAATAAAAACAGGACTCGCCACACTCGCTATTACAAATTTCTAAAATATCTCTGAAAAGAAAGCGTTTTAATTAAGTATTAAATGGTAACAGAACAAAACCTGAAACAATTAATCAAAAAGGAGTTGAGTAAGTATTTGTAAATCAGAGTGCTTATGAAAAGGTGAAAAATTCTGAACTAAATAAGAGCCCGTTCAGTGAACTTATGAAAGTGATTAATCAATGTGAATATAAAGGTAACTTATGTAGGAATTTTATGTTACTCAGTAGGTACCTAATTATTTTTACTACGGTGGCTCACCGGTTGAATGTGGAATTACTCAGTGGCAAAGCCGCAAAATACAATGAACAACACAAGGAAACGAAAAATAACAATTATTTTAGTACGAGTATTTTATTTCTCACAACATTGGATTTTGTTACCTGTCGGTCAGTATTTTATTATTTGTATACTTTTATCAAATACATTTTGTGTTTTGCCGATAGTTAAATTAAATGTTCTTGACCTTAACATTTCATCTCTATTAATTTGATTATAGGTACCAAATTAATAATCTCGACAACTCTTCATTGTAGAGTATTGTAGAAAGCTTATAAAGTTCTTACTTTACTTATAATCAACATGAACAAATTGAACAGTGGAGCTTTATGATAAAACAAAGAGAAAACCTTGAAAGGAGCAGTTTATTGAAATCTAGAGAGCTCTTAACAAAGATCTGAAATAAATTAGGCATTAGGCCTTTGCAACTTCTGTATTATTTTCAACTTCTCAAAATTTGAGTGTCGATAAATTTTCAGGATCGAAATTGATGATGATTGATTGGCTATAAGTCAGTCACTTTCATTTGTACATTAAATACTTGGTACTAATAGATAGGTACCTACTTAATTTTTTGTCTTCTTACGTTTTATTTTCCTAGGTAAGAAAGTTGTAGGCTGATTCATGCCTGGCATTAGAAACTTGAATAATAATAACTACTAGATCGAATTCAAATTTGTTAAAATTCAACAATTAGGTTAGTCAATTGGGCACGGAAAAACTCCATTCCTCGGATGTTTTCTTGAGCCCAGTAAAGAGCCGAGCCGAATTGTGGTCTATCAATATGATTTTTTTATGACAACCTAGTGGGTGTATAAGTATATGAAAAAAAGGTTTTTTGTATATTTAAACTTGCTGGAAATAACCGATTATCAATACTTTTGGATCACCCCTACACTATCGAACTATAAAGGCATATTTACACAGCATAGCTGAACATATTTTTAGCTCTTCCCACTGTAAAAACCTTGGATATTTCTCCTAAACTCCACCAATATGTAGTTTTCCCATAGCTCCGAGGATCGAAAGAACCCTCGGGTGACATTATTCAATTTATCTATTACTAGTGCGTTCATTAAATTCGCGTGCGATAAGAATTTGGTCCGCCACAGTGGATATGTCACAGCACTATGATTTATGGAGTTATGATACGGTGCCATCTCTAGGGACGCTAGAGACACTAAATATAAAACAGAAGGGCCACTCGGAACGCATGGTGTTTTTTCGAGCACAGATGGCGAAGAAAGTGATTTACAAGTTTTGAAAAAACTTGCTAACCAAAATAGCGCTGTTTGACATAGCACGTATTAACTGTAAGAATATTCTTACAAAGGAATTTATTTATTTATTTATTTATGATGAGCAAATAAACTTCAAACTGAAACGTGATATTTTGGTCGACGGTACATACAAGGTGTTTGGAAATAGCAGTATAAAGCTGAATAATTATGGTACATAGAGTACCTACCATGCATACCTACAACCCTGGAAAAAATATTATAAACCCTGAAAACTACCATATTGCTGAGAAGTTTTTTTTTTTCATTTTTATGCCAAATTGCTAAGTGACAATCCGAGTTGCAAATAGACTATTGTTTACGATAATCAATCTCATTAATAGAAAAATACAAAACTAAAGACCATCAGGCCCCTTTGGCATACCTGTACCTGTCCGCTATTTTGAAAAATGTTGATTTTGAAAGCCTGTGATAAAGTGGTGATAATCAATGGCGGACAGGTAAGTATGCCAGTCTTCATACATAAATGTCCGATGGCTTTTCGGTGTAGGGTTTATTAATACAATTGATATTTTGCAAGGGGACCATCAGCTTGGATTTTTAATAAATTGTGTATTTACACGGTATTTTTTGTGGGACATTATTAAACGCCACGTTAGTGTTTTTAATAATGTCGCCTTGAGTGGCGTTTCTGTCTAGAAAACAGACTTTGTATTTTGTACTAGGACGGTAAATTATTTGCTTGCGAAAACACAGTTAACGGACTTAGTTAGTATGTTATTTGGAATTAGCATGTGAATTTCGTTAACTGCTGAGAGGAATACAGATGAGTTTGATAACACATTACTTAGTTAAGCTATCTCATATTAATCAACTTATCCTTTGATAAAGACCTTTCCTATAATAGCACCAAAATGAACGTTATTCCCGTATTAAGTGGAGCTTTCTACAATCATAGGGATCAAAAATTTCTGCGTTTAATATCTTTTCATAGTAAGACATAATTTTTTTGCAGACTACTTTTCGCCTGGCAAAGTGTCCAACTTAGATTGATGTTCTGATAATGCCAGTCATCGCCAGGTCGTATCCAAGTTTCCTATCAGAAGTATACATAGTTTTGTAACAAATTTATTAAAATGTGATTGACACTTTAATAAATAATATGTAACAAAATTAGGTGACTATACGGAAGCAGGTGATAGTGTTACTAAAACTGAACAATTTTCTTTAAGGATCTTAAGTCGAAATACAATTTATTTTTAGGTATTCTGTGGCCTTACCTTTATAAGCCAATACATTTTGTATGGAAGTATGGATATGTTTTTCGTTTTCCGACCGGTTCCTTGGAGAAAGTTGTTCAGTTTCAGCCACACTAATTTCGGGTTATTGTAAACTCGTCCCTGAAGATAATTCGTCATCAGAAAATCGATAAAAAAATATATGTAAACTCGTCCCGGGTAGCATTTTAAAAATAAATTAGGTTTTAATTATTTTTATCTATTGTAAACTCGTCCCTGGTGATTTTGTAAGGAATTTTCGTATAGACTGCAGAAAAATCAAACACTCAACATAATAAAATCATTATTTATTTATTATTAAATCACATTTTGGATAACATAATTAATATATAGGTACTATACATGGTGTAACAATGTACTGATTAGCACATATATAACTAGCATATAAAACAAAAAAATATAATATTATGGTTTAGTCATATATAATTAAAAAATCGCAGTCTTAATTATAAAATTCACAGAGGTGTAACAATGTGCTGATTGAGTTAAATCTTAATGCCATGAAACAATAAAATAATGATAATAATGTTAATAAGTTATATTTATCTAATGACTACCGAAATATTTTTATATTTAATATTTGCGCAAGCGCATTTAAAAAGAGATAATAGCGTGCAAGTCGGCTGCCCTACGCAGAAGTCAAGTAACTCAGTTTAAAAAAAATCTGTTAAAGCAAAGCAAGTCGCATCTACCATTTTTTTATTTTATTAAAATTCGGTTTAATTCGGGAAATATGGCCAATAATTTGTTTAAAGAATCTTTTTCCATTTGAAAAATCTACGCTAAAACAAAGTATATTTCCCGTTTCTAACATAAAAACAAGCGAGTCTTATCAAGATACTTGTAATCAAAATAGATTAGCAGATATTTGATTTCTATGTATTTATTTTATAGTATTAAGGACTATATTCTATGGCTCTATGCAAAGCTGAAAACAAGCATCTACTAAAAGTACAATAGAGAATCTAAGTTACTTGTTTATAGCGTAGAATATTATTGGCAAATCAATACATATTTATACGCAGAAGCTCTCCTGTTAAGTTTGTCTGGAATGAGATACTTGGATTTGGTTTAGGGCAGCCGAAGTGCATAACAGGTTTATGCGTAAAGGCTGGCTGGAAGAGGTAGGGGGGGACGGAGTCTGCCACGCGGTCTCTTATTTATTACTGTATCTTATTATGATCTTTCAACGCTTCCCGCTCTCCACACCCCTCTCAGTAGATGCGTCCATCTATCATGGCGTGGCATTGATAAACATTTACCTATTTTAAAAAAGTACCAGGGTTACATAAATCTAGAGAAGGGTAATTTTTATATCCCGAAGAAAAGGAAATGATAAAAAATAGTTTTAAATGTAATGTACAAGGG
Source organism: Agriphila tristella (assembly GCA_928269145.1). Classification (NCBI taxonomy): domain Eukaryota; kingdom Metazoa; phylum Arthropoda; class Insecta; order Lepidoptera; family Crambidae; genus Agriphila; species Agriphila tristella. The sequence continues at coordinate 34,060,551 of OV743432.1, forward strand.
TTACATAAATCTGAGGATCTCATAGCATGATCTCATAGCAGTCAAAAGGCGAAAAAACTTCACTGCTCCCCGCATTCCACGAATCCCCCTTCAGTAGATGCATTCATCCATCTTGGCGTAGTCAAAACTATTACTTTGAAATATTTATTAGCGGCCAACTTGCTTGCTAACGGTACTTCTTGCAAATATGATATCTTAATATATAAAATCGTAAACTGAATGACTGACTGACTGACTGACTGACTGACTGACTGACTGATCTATCAACGCACAGCCCAAACCGTTGGACCTAGAGACTTGAAATTTTGCACACAGATACCTTATACAGTGTAGGCATCCACTAAGGAAGGATTTTTGAAAATTCTATCCCTAAGGGGATGAAATAAGGGATGAAAGTTTGTATGAAAGTCCCTCAGTTTTGAAGCTAGGATCTTCAAATTTTGTGTTTAGGCTAACAATTGAAAATTAATTAATACGGGTCTCGGCGTTTTCCAAAATTCTACCCCCGAAGGGGTCAAAAGGGGGATGAAGTTGTGTAATGAAGAAAATCCTTTATTTTCGAAGTCAACATTGCTAAATATATATAATTTAGGCTTATAGATGGAAATCTAACGCAACGCATATTGTTATTGTTAGTATTTCAACCCCTAGGGGGATGCAATGGGGGTGAAAAGGGGTAAAAAAACCTAGAAAAAAATATGGATGTCGTTATTGGGGTTTTCTGGGATGACGATTGCAAAAATAACATTTATTTTGAAGTCCAACACGGTGGACATGATGTCACCCTCAAGGGGTAGAATGGGGTTCAAATTTTGTATGGAAAAATAATATTAAATGGACATTACAACTTTAAACTTCGTAGGAGCACGTCTAAAAATAAATAAGCAAACATATATTTTGTTATTTTGAAAATCAACCCCTTAGGGGGTAAATGGGGTGAGTAAACCTAAAAATAGATATGGATATCGTTATTGGGGTTTTCTGGGATGACGATTGCATAAATGATATTTATTTTAAAGTCCAACACGGTGGGCATGATTTAACCCCTCAAGGGGTGAAAATGGGGTTCAAATTTTCTATGGAAAAAATATTAAATGGCCATTACAACTTTAAACTTCGTAGGAGCACGTCCAAAAATAAATAAGCAAACGTATATTTTGTGATTTTGAAGATCATCCCCTTAGGGGGTAAATGGGATGAGTAAACATAAAAATCGATGTGGATGTCGTTCTTGAGGTTTTATGGGATGGTGATTGCGAAAATGAGATTTATTATGAAGTCTGACACGGTGGACATGATTTAACTCCTAAAGGGGTGAAAATGGGGTTCCAATTTTGTATAGAAAAATAATATAAAATATACATTACAACTTTGAACTTCGTAGGAGCACATCTAAAAATAAATAGGCAAACATATATTTTGTGACTTTGAAAATCAACCCCTTAGGCGGTAAATGGGGTGAGAAAACATTAAAAATCGATATGGATGTCGTTCTTAAGGTTTTACGGGATGGTGATTGTGAAAATGAGATTCATTTTGAAGTCCAACACGGTGGACATGATTTAACCCCTAAAGGGGTGAAAATGAGGTTAAAATGTATGGAAAAAGAATATAAAATAGACATTACAACTTTAAAATTCGTAGGAGCATGTCTAAAAATAAATAGGCAAACACATATTTTGTTATTTTGAAAATCATCCTTTAGGGTGTAAATGGGGTAAGTAAACATGAAAATCGATGTGGATGTCGTTCTTGAGGTTTCATGGGATGGTGATTGCGAAAATGACATTTATTTTGAAGTCCAACACGGTGAACATGACACATCATGGACCTGAACCTGGACATCCACATCCAGGTAACGGGAACGGGAACAGGCACAGGCACGGGCACGGGCACGGGCACGGGCACGGGCACGGGCACGGGCACGGGAACAGGAACGGGAACGGGAACAGGACGGGAACGGAACGGGCTGGAACGGAAACGGAACGGGAAGGGAACGGGAATGAAACGGGAATGAAACGGGAATGAAACGGGAATGAAACAGGAATGAAACAGGAATGAAACGGGAATGAAACGGGAACGGAACGGGGACGGAACGGGAACGGACCGGGAACGGAACGGGAACGGAACGGGAACGAAACGGAACGGGAACGGAACGGAAACGGAACAGGAACGGAACGGGAACGGAACGGGAACGGAATGGGGGAACGGAACGGGAACGGACGGGAACGAAACGGGAATGAAACGGGAACGATACAGGAATGGAACGGGAACGAGAACGGGACGGGAACGGTAGAGGAACAGCACGGGAACGGGACGGGAACGGAGGGGAAAGGAATGGGTACGGAACGGTACGGGAACGATACGGGAACGGAACGGGACGAGAACGCGACGAGAACGGGACGAGAACTGGAACGGGAACGGGAACGAGAACGGGACGGGAATGGGAACGGAAGGGGTACAGGACGGGAACGGAACGGGACGGAATGGGAACGGAACAGGAACGGAATGGGAACGGGAACGGCACGGGAACTAGAACGGGACGGGAATGGGAATGGAAAGTGAAGGGGTACGGGACGGGTACGGAACGGGAACAAGAACGGAACGGGACGGAATGGGAACGGAACGGGAACGGAATGGAAACGGGAACGGAACGGGACGAGAACGGTACGGGAACGGGAACGAAAACGGGACGGTAACGGGACGGGAACGGGAATGGCAACGGAGAGGGTACGAGAACGGGACAGGAAAGGGACGGGAACGGACGGGAACAGAACGGGAACCGGAAACGTAAAAATGACTGGTCAGATCTTGGTTGAAGGTTCTCTAAGGATTTTCTCTAACATCCACGCGGACGAAGTCGCGGGCAGAAGCTAGTAAATCAATAATAGGGACGAGTTTACTATACCATGTATGTACCTGGGACGAATTTACAGATACATTTTTTTATGAGGGACGAATTTACTTTCAATGTATGGAACTTTTCAAATCGTGACGAGTTAAAATACGGGACGAGTTTACAATAACCCTATCTTTCCGTATCGTGAAAGTTTGTGGGTTTGGATGTTTGGATGTTTAGATATTTGTTCCTCAATCACGCAAAAAGTACTAACGGATTTGGTTGGAATTTGGCACACAGTAGATAGCCTGGATTAAAACAGAATACTTTTTATCCATATATTGCCACGGAAACGGGAATCACGCGTGTGAAACCGCGGGCGGCCGCTAATATTAAACATGTGAAAGTTTGTGGGATTGGATGTTTGGATGTTTGTTACTCAATCACGCAAAAACTACTGAACGGATTTGATAGAAATTTGGCATACAGATAGTAGAAGGCCTGGATTAAAACATAGAATACTTTTTATCCCAATATACCTACGGGAACGGGAAACACGCGGGTGAAACCGCGGGCGGCTGTTAGTAATCCAATACATTTTGATGGAAGTATGAACTTTTTTTTCGGGAAAGTTGTTCAGTTTCAGCAACACTACTCTTGTTTCAGTATATTACATAACTAGCGGCCGCCCGCGGTTTCACCCGCGTGGTTCCCGTTCCCGTGGGAATATCGGGATAAAAAGTATCCTATGTTTTAATCCAGGCTATCTACTATCTGTGTGCCAAATTTCAACCAAATCCGTTCAGTAGTTTTTGCGTGATTGAGGAACAAACATCCAAACATCTAAACATCCAAACCCACAAACTTTCACATTTATAATAATATATTAGTAGGATTAGTAGGATATTGTTACACCTTAAATTACTTAAGACTTCTTATGAACGTACTTTTACTAACTATGTAGTTAGCAATGTAACGGAAAAATTAAAAAGACCCTTATTCCTAATCAACTCTTTATGTTTTACAAACCTCCTTTTTCGCAATCCAAAATCGTTAGATAGATAGATTTCGAATTTCTAAATATAAAACCTACTGATTATAATCATTTAACATATTGGCCAACCGAAAAGGCTTCAGTATATTATGTCATATGACATAGTACTGATGTAAATATAATAGCATATTGCGTGACTAAGTTCAGACACGATCTATGTCTGACTAAAGTTGGAAGTTTTAATAAAAGCGACGTTACAACGCTATTTTATTTAGTTTTCCTTCTTTTCTTCTTTAGAAAATCTTAAATTGTAGGTTCAGGTTTTTTACTCAAACTTTTTTAACTTGAGGCTTATGCCTGGAATAATCCGATTAATTTAACAATGTACAACAGAAGTGACTAACTTCAGAGCGCTTGCGGTAGAAAACGACGTATTTTAACCGACTTCCAAAAAGGAAGAGGTTCTCTGTTCGTCTGTAGATTTGTTTTTTTTGTGTATGTCCACCGATTATTCGAAAACGGCTGGACCGATTGAAATGAATCAAACGTTATTGCATTAGGGTAAACTCCCAAGTTGGTCCCATTTTTTTTAATTTGTAAATCGGTTCAGTACTTTTCAAGTAATCTTGAAAAAGCTCGAAAATTGTATGATTTTGTGTGAATTACCTCGATGATAATGGTCGTATTACTTCTTTGTTTATGAACTGAATAAGATAATTATTTTTTTGTTGGAAGAGGGATATCTGTGTAGTTCTTTAACCGACTTAAAAATGGAGGTTCTCAGTTTGACCCGTATGTGTGTATGTTTCTTCCCAATTATCTCACGTTTGGCTGAGCCGATTTCACTATCTAAATAATATACCTACAAGGTACCTACACTAAAAATAAAAAAATAAAAATTGTTTAAAAAAAACAAATAAACCGACTTCAAAAAACCTATGTTTTTTATTATTACGAATATTATTTCTTGCTTTTTAGAGGTAGGTTTTTTGAAGTCGGCTTTTTGTTTTTGTAATCTGTAAAATGTTCTCTTTGCCATACATTCTCGAGTGTAAATGCAACGAATCGCTGTCTATTGTCAATTATACGCATTGTATAGGTATTATGTCCTTATTTATTCCTTATAGTTTTTGATCTTTCACCAGGTATATACACCACAACATCTTCATTATTGAACTGAATACTATCAACTAACAGACAGCGTATTGTAAAATTTTGATGTGGTGAAGAAACAAATTCCGAAAATCTTCAGCAAGTTTTTTAACTAGGTATTTGATATTTTTCACAAATGTTAATTCATGATTTTATGTATTTTCAATTACATAAAAGCATTAACAGAGATGAGGAATCAAAGTTGTTATAATGAGATCCGAACGATTACAAAGTTTTAATACAGTTAAAAGTTGCGTTATATCTTCGGTGTTTACCTGTTTAATCTCATGTGGAGCATAATCTGGTACTTTATAATATAGTTACTTAAACATGTGTCTTAATCAGATTATAAGTTAATAACATTTTGATTTATTTAGATATGCGCTTGATATCATTTCAAGTATTTACATATTTACCTATCTAGTTAATTTTATTAGGTAATTTACGCCAGTACTTTTATTTATTCTGAAAATCTTTTTGTCTTAAAATGTAAGACATACCTTTATAAAATGTTTGCGTTAACAATGCTTTTTTATAAGCTATTTACACATTTTTTTTTATCTCAGATGAATGTATGAAAGTTCTATTTAAAACAGGATATATTTTGTTAAAAAATAACACTTTACTAGTTAAAAATTAAATAAAATACGCGTTGCAAAGTGTTTTATTAGAACGCGCGGAAATCTGAGAGTTGTAAAGGATATAAAGTTACTCTTTGCCAGGAAACTAATTTTTTTTTTCTGTTTCCATAGTTTACATTATAAGATCGCATTATATAACAGTAAATTAATTCTAGAATGACGTAATAAAATTCTTCTAAGATAACGTTGAAATTAGTGGCATAACCATAAGAATAAATAAAATTTAACTTTATATGTCTTGTGCTGGATTAATACTCGTATCTCAGAACTTAATTTATTAAAGAGAGCAATTTCATTAGCAATAAACTTTTCGTCAGAAGCGGGTTTTTGTAGTTTCGATCCGGATTGGATGACATGACGTGATTTGACTGTGTACGGTATTTATTTTTTTAAACATGTTTACTGTTTAACTAAACACATGTTTAAATGTGATGCTGTCACTTTTTTGACAATATTGTTTGACAGAGACAGCATCACATTTAAACAGTGTTTAGTTAAACAGGTGTTGAACAATCTTTTGTAATAACACAATGGGGAGGAAAAGCGCAATTTTATCCCGATAGGTGGCGTCGGTCTTTGGTACACGGCCGCCTCAAAGAAAGTGTCAAAACATATGGGAATCTCTTGGAGTATTGCACTTTTTAATTTTATACTGAGAAAATGCCGCATTGTTATGCATGTAACTTGTAAAATATTGGAGTTCATCGATTTTCCAGTAACAAAAAAAATAGTGGGCAAAAAAATATCAAAAAAATATGCCTTTCTCTCGATTTTCTCCTTTGCTGAGCCTGAGAAACATTATAAATCAAAAGGAATGTTTCATGAATTTAATGAAGCTTCGCCAAAATAAAACAACATTTGAATTATAACAGCTTTGTCCTTTAATATTTCAACCTCAGCAGTTTCTAACATATTTATAACTTGGATGAATTTGATAGGTATATCAAATATGGAATAAGCCCAATATTGGGGCCAAACAGAGAATTAATAGAATTTTATATGCCAGAGTCATTTAAGAAACTTAGAATAATAAAATAAATATGATAAAACGGTTCGTGTAATTTTGGATGGTACAGAAATTCCAGTACAGAAACCTGAAATTACTATTGCACAGAAGGCATCATGAGGCAACTATAAACACGGAAATTCACACTCAGTTGCTTTGTTAAAATTTAAATCATTATGCTTCTAATCTGAAATAAAAAGATTACTTGTAAATATCACACGAAATTTAAAGAAATGTAATGCTTGTTAGCAATTTTTTGTAAGTTGCTATAAACTTTCTTGCCTGTTGTTTTGGCTTTTCTTTTCCGTAATTTTTCTTTTATATGAGCTAAAGTTAGCATAGAATACATTGTTTGTCCGCAAAACCGAAAAAATACAATCTAAGAAAGTAAAATCACGTAATACACAGTCAAGACAATATAAGCTCAAACTGACAATTGTTCCAAAGACTGAGCGCCATCTGTAATTCACTTTGCCTTCGCCTCCCCATTAATGTTTTCTTTCTTCTTTTTACTTATATGCTACTGAATAAAATCAACGCTTCTGTGTCACTTCTTTCATGGTTTGTAATATTTTGTACTTACCTGCCGATGTCATCGTTCGCCTAATTAGAAACGTTTAAAAAAATAAGATGCTTTTTTGTTAAAAAATATCACTTCCCTTTCTCCTAGCATCTCAAAATTGCAGATGCTTGCAATCAAGACCAAAATAAACATAAACTTGTGTTTACCGTACCGTACCGAATAAATACCGGACTGAATTTTGTGTTTGTTAGAAAAAGACGAATGAGAAGATAGAACTCCGATTTCATAATATTCTCACAAATCAAACCACACTGGAAAGATCAAGTTGGGCACACAAGTTAGTTATTATTTGGAGTGCTCGATGGTGCAGTGGGTTTGTGCATTTGCCCTGCGATTGCGGAAGTTGGGCAACTTTCGCAATCGGGCACGTGAGGTTGATCAAATATTTATTATCTCTAACTCGAGTTCCAGTTGCATTTGTAATTGGTAACACTCACCAATTCGCAAATTCCATTGCGACCCCAAAATAAGATTTTGAATAAGACATAACGAGACGCTACGTCTGGTCTAACGTGGGTCTTGTTAAAAAAAGTAATTGTTTGCAAGCGTTCGAAATGTGGACTCTACCTAAAATATTCAAAATACCTAGGACTAGCCTCACATTAAACGCCAAAGTACTACAGAAAGCCAACTGCAAAAGAGAGCTGATGTCAACAGTCATGAGACGTAAGGTCGCCTTTTTCGGACACATGCAGAGTTTTATTATTTATTAATTTAATATTTATTTATTTACAACAAATAGCACTCGTAATAACAGTAGGAAGTCATTTACAGGTCGTCGCATGTAGATCTTTATGCGAGTTCCCACGGCTAATCCTTGTGAGAACGAAAGGTCCAAAACGTCCGAGATGCAAATGGCTGGACGTCATTAAAGAGTAGAATGGACTTGGCTATCGTCAGTTATAAGATGCTCCATGAGTTGTCTACTAGTATCAAACTCAAGCACGAGATGATGATGAATCTGCATTAGGCCCGAGTGGTAGGTCGTGGCCCCTCCTCCTTATGGCCTACTCCCGTTACCCCCCACTTTTGTGGGGAAAATATATTTTTTTCTCTACTTTTCTTCCCGATAACCCCCAGTGGTGGACAACGGGTATAAACAGTCCATACTTTATTCGCGTTGTCCCCCACCTTTGTTCCACACTGGGGGATCCCAGTGAGGGACAAAGGTGGGGGCAACGGTAATAGGCCCTCCTTATGCATGTGTGCTTAGTCTATGCCCCAGCAGTGGTGATGTTACAAAGACGTGACGTGTGTAAGAAATAATTTTTGAAAATATTTACGGGAAGAAGAATTCCACTAACGAACCGCTAGTTTATAATTTTATTCCTTTTCCTTTGTAAATAAACAAGCAGGTCCTATTTGTATTGTAGATCATATTTTTTTTGCTTGTAATAAAGTGGGTATCGACTTTGTAGGCTTTAATAGCACACACTATAAACCTCAGCGGTTTGCGTAGTTCATTTTAAATTTGTATTTTCTCACTGAAAAATTAATAAATAAAAAAGGTAGTTGAATTGAAAAGAAATCGATTACAGAAATTGATTGATATATTTTGATACTGGCAATTACTGTGAGTTTACCTATTAACTGCTTTGATCGAATATCAAAATGGCGTGTGGAGCTGTAAAATTAATATAGATTCCTTCTTAATAAAGTTTTATACAAACAAAATGTGGAAACATTAAACGCAATAAACTAGACGTTGTGTTTTTGGGAGGTTGACCGTAAAACAATTTAAATCCTTACTAATTTATAAATGAGAAAGTCAGTTTGTCTGTTTGTTACGCTTTCACGCATTGACTAGTGAACCGATCATCATGAAATGTTGCATACACGTTGTTAGGGTTACAGAGAAGGACACCTTTCATCCCGAAAAAATAAAGATTGTTCCCGAGGGTGAGCAAAAAAATTCCACTCAGACGAAGTCGCGGGCGGCTGCTAGTATACAGTATAACTTTTGAAATGCCTCATTTTAATTTTCTATAAAATGGAATAAAAAGAGTATTATTTTGTTTCAGGTACATTAGTGAGGTGTTAAAATAATAAAGTGTAGAATGGGGAGGAAAAGCGCAATTTTATCCCGATAGGTGGCGTCTGGTCTTGGTACCGGGCCGCCTCAAAGAAAGTGTCAAAACATATGGGAATCTCTTGGAGTATTGCACTTTTTAATTTTATACTGAGAAAATTCCGCATTGTTATGCATGTAACTTGTAAATTATTGGATTTCATCGATTTCCCAGTAACAAAAAAAATATTGGGCAAAAAAATATCAAAAAAATGATGCTTTTCCCTCGATTTTCTCCTTTGCTGAGCCTGAGAAACATTATAAATCAAAAGGAATGTTTCATGAATTTGATGAAGCTTCGCCAAAATAAAACAACATTTAAATCATAACAGCTTTGTTCTTTAATATTTCAACCTCAGCAGTTTCTAGCATATTTATAACTTGGATGAATTTTATAGGTATATCAAATATGGAATAAGCCCAATATTGGGGCCAAACAGAGAATTAATAGAATTTTATATGCCAGAGTCATTCAAGAAACTTAGAATAATAAAATAAATATGATAAAACGGTTCGTGTAATTTTGGATGGTACAGAAATTCCAGTACAGAAACCTGAAATTACTATTGCACAGAAGGCATCATCAGGCAACTATAAACACGGAAATTCACACTCAGTTGCTTTGTTAAAATTTAAATCATATGCTTCTAATCTGAAATAAAAAGATTACTTGTAAATCTTACACGAAATTTAAAGAAATGTAATGCTTGTTAGCAATTTTTTGTAAGTTGCTATAAACTTTCTTGCCTGTTGTTTTGGCTTTTCTTTTCCGTAATTCTTCTTTTATATGAGCTAAAGTTAGCATATAATACATTGTTTGTCCGCAAAACCGAAAAAAATACAATCTAAGAAAGTAAAATCACGTAATACACAGTCAAGACAATATAAGCTCAAACTGACAATTGTTCCAAAGAATGAAGCGCCATCTGTAATTCACTTTGCCTTCGCCTCCCCATTAGACCAGTTTTAAATAATGATTAGTGCGATAAAGACGTGATTAAAAACAAAAGAATGATAACCATGGAGACTTTACAGAATTTCGAAAATGGAATTCGTACCACATTCGTTCTATGTCACATAGATAAGAAATAAAAAAGTAAAATGTCATCTGAAGTGTCATTAGAAGCTCGAGAACGGCCAGGGTTGGCGCGGCGGGTGGCGGGTGGCTTCGCACGCGCCGCTTGCTCGCAAATAGGGCTGGTGATTCTCGTAGTGGTATACGTACTTCTTGGTGCGGTGTTGTTCGAGTATCTGGAGTCGGGACCGGAGGTGCAGAAGCGGTCTGCGATCCAGAGATCACGGGAGGAGTGCTTGAAAGAGCTTTGGGCAATAACAGGTAAGCTTTTATTAATTTTTATTCATGGCAAACAATTTGGTAGTTGATTACCAAGAATTGTGAATAAGGATTTTTATATTATTTTATATAGAAGCATAAAGAGGCTATTATATTATGTTAGGCTCAAAGACCTAAATCGGTCTTTGAGCGAAAAAAACGCTCACAACGCGTTTTGGTCTCTGCCAAAATGCCACAACGCGACATTCGTGTTGGCTGACATGGCTCTTATAAAACGGCCAAAACGCGTTGTGGTAATCATACTAATCATAGTAATACCACAAAGCAAAATTCGCGTCGTGGTCATCATACCAAACGACCATAACGCGTTGTGGAAATGAAAAGCCATGACGCGTATGGAACCATGATTAAGGCAGAATACGACGCACACTGATTTGCAATATCTACCTGTGCGCCTACAAGTCTAAAAACTTTTGATAGGACGATGATAAGACCGATTTCGGTGAGCCTAACATTTACATTATATACAATTCTTGGTAACAAATACTAGGTATATTTTTTGTTTCATAATTAAGTTTTAAAGTAATATTTTTCTTGAATTTGAAATACTTAAACCTAGTTTAAATAAAAATATATCTAGATCCAAGACGACTTCCACAAAGAGAGACTTCGATACGAGTGGAGACTTATCTCTCCTTTGTGTAAATCTGTTACTGTATATTTATGAGATAGGATGTACGGATTTAGTTCCTTCGACTTACAAAAAACCTATCTGTTGTCGCAGGTAGGCTACATAAAACTTAGAAACTTGTTTATGTTTGGCAATTTTAATAATATTAGTACCTACCTATAAAGTCCCATAAAGTCTTACAAGCAGTATTGACATAAAACTTATTTATTGAAAAGTCAGTGCGGCTTTATCAACAATGCTGACTGCGACTGAATTAAATAGAAATACCAAACCTAAACTAGAAAATGAATTGAGTTACTTAAATGATCAGTAAAGGGATTGTACCTTTATCCCTTAGTCGCCAGTAGAAAGAAAAACAAACCCAAATAGAATTGATATAGATAAAATAGGTAGCCATACTATAAATAAAGGATCTAAAAATCGAATACAAGAATGTCGTTACAGTAAAGGTGGAATCTACATAATGCCTTTGTCTTACTTCCGGAAAAAAATGGACTTATTTTGTTCCTTTGAATGTTGACCTTTGAAAGTACTCAATATAATTTCCCTGGTGTCCACTTTCGAAGCAAAACCTCCTTTGATTTGGGCCTGTCAAATGATCCGTCTATCTTTTGGATCTGCTAAATCGAATCGAAATGAAAAGGATTGTACTTACCTTGCCCCAGTAGTGATAAATTGGGAATGTGGTTAAAAGGTTAACTTGGAAATTAACGTTTGAATTACGTTTTTAGCATTAATTGGAAAGTTTAGTATATAAGTAGCAATGACCGTGACCATAAAAATTTCTCCGTGCTTTTCTAACAGCGAACCTAAACCTATGGAACAAGCATTGCGCTCAAAAAATGGCACCACACGAAAAGTACAACTAAGTGGATGGAGCTAAAAATGCTGGCATTTAATTATACAGCACAAAGCGTGTGGGCGTGCTTATTAACGACCATAATTTGTATACTCATAGATATTTTCTATACTTAAACGAAAAAATATGATTCGTTATTTCTGCATATTTTTACTGCCTTCTTTTCGTCTTTTACACCATTTGACTACACAGAATGTCATTTCTAATAAACTTTCTCTTTCTCTCTTTTCTCTACAATACAAACTGCAATCATTGTAAAGAACGCTAACGTCAGTCACCGGGTGCGTGGCTGGCCTGTACTTTTTCGGCCTCGTGGTGCCATTTTTAAGCAATATTTGTTTGCAATTACACTTCCATAGATTTAAGTTCGCTGTTTTCTAATCTGACTGTATCAACACGAAAGAACTTACTTAATAAGTTATCGTTATCGTTCTTACGTAACCCTTACGTAACCCTTAAGAACGATATCGACTTCCAGAGTTTATGGCTCTTCATTTGATTTTACATATAAGTCCCTATGATCTATAGGTATAATAATTTAGCAGAAAGCAAGGTCTCTCAGCCCAAATATTAGTAAAATCTGAAATTTATCATTTTTCAAGTTATGTTGTCTGATCTTAATAAAAAAGGGATGAAATTTAATGACCACCAAAAAAACAATCGTTACCCCAAACAGCCTCATCCAAAAAAAATATAAAATGTACAAATAAATAAAACCTGTACCAAAATCTTTCGGGCTATTTAAGTCATGTCTGCACTACAAAAACTTTTCATAACCCAAAAAGGCCACGCGTGCACCAAATTTTAACTAGCAAAGTTTTGTGTCATTACTACCCAAATATATTACTACGTTTGCCATAAAATGTATGCATATAACCAAGTATATTATATTGAAGGCAAATTGGTTGAGTCTCGCGGCGGCATAAGAATAAATAAAACTGACTAGAACGGACTCTACTTTGTCCGCGTCCCAAATGCCGCCATTTATATAACTACTTCCCCCGCCCCGCTGTCGTCTAGGCCTGTTGCCAGGGTTGTTGCTTACTGTTAATAATATCGCTAAAATATGAGTTTTTCTTTAGTTTGAAATCATTATTTTAGTCTAGTTAGTAGATATGTCACCGGCAATGTATGAAATGCAGGCATTGTATACAATGACTGGCCCTTTTAGTCAATGAATGAAATATAATGAATATTATTGTCTACTTCACACATTACCTAGGCATTCTATACAAATACAATGCCTGCTGGTCCACCGGCAATGTGTAAAATAAAAAGATTTTGATCGATGGGGGCACGGGGAAAGCTCGAGTGGGGGCTCGAGGGGGGGTTCGAGGGGGGGCTCGAGGGGGGCTCGAAGGGGAGCTCGAGGGGGTTTGGAATCAAACCTGCTTTACTCCTGTAGGTCCCAGGTTCGGTAAGAATTTTAAGGCGAGCGCGTAGCGCAGCGGAGCGTGAGCCTTAAATTTCGAGGTTATTTTTTTATAACAGACAACAGAAATAAACTTATTTTACACATTGCCGGTGGACCAGCAGGCATTGTATACAATGCCTAGGCAATGTATAAAATGAATATCATTTCATACATGGCCTGATCGTTTCAGGCATTGTATACAATGCCGGATTATACACATTGCCGGTAACAGATACAAGGAGGAGCTCGGTGGCGCAGTGGTTTAGCGCCTGGCCCAGCGATTGCGGAGGTTAAGCAACCTTCGCAAGAGTCGGTCATGGGATGGATGACCAAAAATTTATTATCTCGAGCTCCTCCGTGCTTCGAAAGGCACGTTAAGCCGTTGGTCCCGGCTGCATTTGCAGTCGTTAACACCCACCAATCCGCATTGGGCCCGCGTGGTGGGTTATGGCCCATCCTCCTTACCACCCATAAGGAAGGCCTGTGCCCCTGCAGTGGGGACATTAAAAATGGCTGATGGACAGTAGATACAAAAATAAAATATTCACTTTTTCTGAGTAAGTACTTATCTACTCCTGAGTTTGTATAAATAGCCTTTAGTAAACATTTTACGGTTTATCGGTAAACCATTAGAACTTCAGTTATATTTTTTGGGTAAACAATGATTTATTAGGATAAAATTGTGTAACATATTTGGATAATTTTTTTAAATAAAATGCGAGTACATATTTGGTGCATGTGTGGCTTGGACGAAGTGGTTGATTCGTCCAAGATGTGTGGCCTTTTTGGGTAGCTCAGCGATTATTCTGCAGATACTTGCCTTTTTTAGGTTAGCGAACTTTACGTTTATTGGTGATAATTTCATATTAAAATGGGGATTAAATTCTGGTTAGTACTTACGATTTTTTGGGCGTTATATTTCATTATATCTGGTGATTGCTTAAACCTAAGCCATAAAAAAATAATATTAGGTACTACAGAACCTGCACTATATGTGAGATACGATATTTCATATAGCTTTAAATTTAAATCCTTACTAATATTATAAATGCGAAAGTCCGTTTGTTTGTTTGTTTGTTACGCCTTCACGTCTTAACTACTGAACCGATCAACATGAAATTTTACATACACGTTGTCAGGGGTACAGAGAAGGACATAGGGTACCTTTCATCCCGAAAGGAACTGTTCCCGAAGGATAGACAAAATACTATCCACGCAGACGAAGTCGCGGGCGGTCGCTAGTAACTTCATATTAATTTCAGTTATCGTAATATAAAATAATAATTCAAGGACTTTAAAAAGCTTTAATAATGCCTACGACAAAAATGGAGTTTATTTAAAAATTTCAAAGGGCGCCTGAGTTGCGAAAAGTCTATTATTCGTTATCTAAAAGGCAATTTGTCAGTATGTCTTGACGATGAATTGTCATACTCAATCAACGGAGGGTGGGGGTTTCCAAGGTTCACGAAATTATAGAAATTTGGAGTTAATTTTAATTACTCTCGACACAGTTCAAGAAAATCGTAATCAGATTTAATTTATTTTCTTTCAAATTATAAAATAAGTTGTAGTGAAATGGGATCGTTTTGCGGGCTAATAACCATTTCAGAAATGCTATTTGCTGAAACTTATTCAGTATGAATTTCACTTTAAATATGTGTGCATATTACGAATACTGGGTTTAGATAGTTTCTTGTCCTAAACGCTCAATATATAATGAAAATAATGAATACTTTGTTCAAAATGGGAAATAAGCTTTTAATGCTAGTTATTATCCTAGAAGTGATATATTTCAAACTATTCAAACTATTAACCGGTCACATTTGTTCTGTTTGACCTATTGGAACTTATGTTATGAATCCGTTGAAAAGGTCGAGCGCCGCGTTCCGAATTTAAATTAATTGAATTCTATATTCAAAGTGAAAACAATTTGCCACAAGTTATTAATGATTGGACGACAGATGGCGCTGACCCTTTGTGTCACACCTTGGATTTTGACAGTGAAATATAATAGACGGTCATTGTTTAAGGGGAAACAAAGACTACTTGTTGTTCGTTGTAAGGCAAAATTAAATTTCTTTCTAAAGCGTTTTACTTTATGATGGGAACTCTATTTAGTTTAGGAAAAAAGTTGATGAATTGATTGTCCTAAATTTATAACTAGTGGCTCCGTGAGCTGTAGACCTCGCGAAAAAATAAAATAAAATGTCGCCATGAAGTTTTCAAAGCACACAGTACGTACGTGAGTATTACAGCTAGATGGTGCTTCTAATTTTGAGCATTTTTCAAAATGGGTGAGTATTTTTTTTATAAATTTGGAAAAATTGGCTTGACTGAACAGTTATATATAATAATCGAACCTACTCACAAAATTTCACCAGAATCTGTTGAGAAATGCGACTTGTAGAGGAGATCAAACAGCCGGAAAGCTGGAATGAAATATGGAATGAAATATGGTTTTTTACATATCTCCGTCATTTTCACAAATTTCGAAAAACTGTCTCGACAATTTTTTTTTATATATTTATCGAACCTGCTCACAAAATTTCACCGAGATCGGTTGAGAAATGCGACCTGTAGAGGAGAACAGCCAGCGCTGGAAATACGGACTGAAATTTGATTTTTTTACATTGTCTCCGCCTTTTAGAAAAAAAATTAAAAACTGGCTTGATATAAGAAATCTATACAATTTTCAAACCTGCTTACAAAATTTTACAAGAATCGTTTGAGAAATGCTACATGTAGAGGAAAACAGACAGCCCTGGAAAGCCGGGCTGAAATATGTATTTTTAACATTCTCCGTCATTTTGAAAAATTTCCAAAAACTGGCGTGACAAAAAAAACTATATTATTTTCGAACCGGCTCACAAAATTTCACGAGAATCGGTTGAGATGCTACCTGTAGAGGAGAACATCCAGCGTCAGAAAGCCGGACTGAAATACATTTTTCTTACATATCTCCGCCGTTACGAAAAATTTAGAAAAACTGTCTCAACTTGAAAAAATCTATATGATTTTTGAACCTGCCTACAAAATTTCACGAAGTTCGGTTAAGAGATGCGACCTGTAGAGGAGAAAAGACAGACATACGAAAGAATTTTTGCCCAAGCTGAAGCAGAGACGCTTCGCTCGCACTTCGTGCTCGCTCGGTCAAAAAATAATGATAGGCTTTTTTACAAACAAAATGGCCTACCTGATGAGCGATGATCGCTAACAGTCTAGAAGTCTCTAACGACACCAAAAATACCCACTGTTATTCCATCCTGATCCCCTTTTATACCCGTAATATTAGATACCTACAAATTAGTTGCGTGAAGTAACGCTGTAGCACTGAAGACAGCCGTAGCGCCGTAGCGCTATAGCACTGAAAACAGCTGTAGTGCCGTACCGCTGTAGCACTGAAGATAGCCGTAGCGCCGTAGCGCTGTAGCACTGAAGACAGCTGTAATCCCGTAGCACTGAAGCATAGAAGAAAGCTGTAGTGCCGTAGCGCTGTAGCACTGAAGACAGCCGTAGCACCGTAGCGCTGAAGATAGCCGTAACGCCGTAGCGCCGTAGCACTAAAGACAGCCGTAACCCCGAGCGCTGTAGCACTGAAGACAGCCGTAGCCCCGTAGCTCTGTAGCACTGAAGACAGCCGTAGTGCTGTCGCACTGAAGACAGCCATAGTGCTGTCGCACTGAAGACTGCCGTAGTTGACCGAGCGAGCACGAAGTGCGAGCGAAGCGTCTCTGCTTCAGCTTGGGCAAAAATTCTTTCGTATGTCTGTATGTTCTCTTTTACAGGTCGCATTTCTCAACCGATTCTCGTGAAAATTTGTGAGCAGATTCGAAAATTATATGGAATTTTTTTGTCGAGCCAATTTTTTTTATTTTTCAAAATGGCGGAGATATGTAAAAAAAACAGGTTTTTCGGCTTTCCAGCGCTGTCTGTTCTCCTCTACAGGTCGTATTTCTCAAGCGATTCTCGTGAAATTTTGTGAGCAGGTTTGAAAATGATATAGAATTTTTTTGTCACGCCACTTTTTCGATTTTTTTCGAAATGGCGGAGATATGTAAAAAAAACCTATTGCAGTCCAGCTTTCCGGCTCTGTCTTTTCTCCTCTACAGGTTGCATCTCTTAACCGAACTTAGTGA
Source organism: Agriphila tristella (assembly GCA_928269145.1). Taxonomy (NCBI): domain Eukaryota; kingdom Metazoa; phylum Arthropoda; class Insecta; order Lepidoptera; family Crambidae; genus Agriphila; species Agriphila tristella. The sequence goes on from OV743432.1 coordinate 34,078,228, forward strand.
AATTTTGTGGGCAGGTTTAAAAGTCATATAGATTTTTTTAAGTTGAGACAGTTTTTCTAAATTTTTCGTAACGGCGGAGATATGTAAGAAAAATGTATTTCAGTCCGGCTTTCTGACGCTGGATGTTCTCCTCTACAGGTCGCATTTCTCAACCGATTCTCGTGAAATTTTGTGAGCCGGTTCGAAAATAATATAGTTTTATTTTGTCACGCCAGTTTTTGGAAATTTTTCAAAATGACGGAGAAATGTTAAAAATACATATTTCAGTCCGGCTTTCCAGGGCTGTCTGTTTTCCTCTACAGGTAGCATTTCTCAACCGATTCTCGTAAAAATTTTGTAAGCAGGTTTGAAAATTGTATAGATTTCTTATGTCAAGCCAGTTTTTATTTTTTTTCTAAATGGCGGAGATAATGTAAAAAAAACAAATTTCAGTCCGTATTTCCAGCGCTGGCTGTTCTCATCTACAGGGCGCATTTCTCAACCGATCTCGGTGAAATTTTGTGAGCAGGTTTGATAAATATATAAAAAAAATTTGTCGAGACAGTTTTTCGAAATTGGGAAAATGACGGAGATACGTAAAAAACCATATTTCATTCCAGCTTTCCGGCTGTTTGATCTCCTCTACAAGTCGAATTTCACAACAGATTCTGGTGAAATTTTGTGAGTAGGTTCGATAATTATATATAACTGTTCAGTCAAGCCAATTTTTCCAAATTTATAAAAAAATACTCACCCATTTTGAAAAATGATCAAAATTAGAAGCACCATCCAGTTGCAATACTCACGTACCTACTGTGTGCTTTGAAAACTTCATGGCGATATTTTATTTTATTTTTTCGCGAGGTCTACAGCTCACGGAGCCACTAGTTAGTAGGCTCTGTAGCGCTGTAGTTGACCGAGCGAGCACGAAGTGCGAGCGAAGCGTCTTTGCTTCAGCTTGGGCAAAAATTCTTTCGTATGTCTGTATGTTCTCTTCTACAGGTCGCATTTCTCAACCGATTCTCGTGAAAATTTGTGAGCAGGTTCGAAAATTATATGGATTTTTTTTTTGAGCCAGATTTTTGTAATTTTTCAAAATGGCGGAGATATGTTAAAAAAACAGGTTTTTCGGCTTTCCAGCGCTGTCTGTTCTCCTCTGCAGGTCGCATTTCTCAAGTGATTCTCGTGAAATTTTGTGAGCAGGTTTGAAAATGATATAGAATTTTTGTGTCACGCCACTTTTTCGTTTTTTTTCGAAATGGCGGAGATATGTAAAAAAAACCTATTGCAGTCCAGCTTTCCGGCTCTGTCTTTTCTCCTCTACAGGTCGCATCTCTTAACCGAATTTCGTGAAAATTTGTGAGCAGGTTCGAAAAGCATATAGATTTTTTTAAGTTTAGACAATTTTTCTAAATTTTTCGTAACGGCGGAGATATGTAAGAAAAATGTATTTCAGTCCGGCTTTCTGACGCTGGATGTTCTCCTCTACAGGTCGCATTTCTCAACCGATTCTCGTGAAATTTTGTGAGCCGGTTCGAAAATAATATAGTTTTTTTTGTCACGCCAGTTTTTGGAAATTTTTCAAAATGACGGAGAAATGTTAAAAATACATATTTCAGTCCGGCTTTCCAGGGCTGTTTGTTTTCCTCTACAGGTAGCATTTCTCAACCGATTCTCGTAAAATTTTGTAAGCAGGTTTGAAAATTGTATAGATTTCTTATGTCAAGCCAGTTTTCATTTTTTTTCTAAATGGCGGAGATAATGTGAAAAAATCAAATTTCAGTCCGTATTTCCAGCGCTGGCTGTTCTCCTCTGCAGGTCGCATTTCTCAACCGATCGCGGTGAAATTTTGTGAGCAGGTTCGATAAATATAAAAAAAAAAATTGTCAAGACAGTTTTTCGAAATTTGTGAAAATGACGGAGATATGTAAAAAACCATATTTCATTCCAGCTTTCCGGCTGTTTGATCTCCTCTACAAGTCGCATTTCTCAACAGATTCTGGTGAAATTTTGTGAGTAGGTTCGATAATTATATGTAACTGTTCAGTCAAGCCACTTTTTCCAAATTTATAAAAAAATACTCACCCATTTTGAAAAATGATCAAAATTAGAAGTACCATCTAGCTGCAATACTCACGTACCTACTGTGTGCTTTGAAAACTTCATGGCGACATTTTATTTTATTTTTTCGCGAGGTCTACAGCTCACGGAGCCACTAGTGTAGTGATGTAACATAATGCGCTCCGACTTAATCATTGTAAAACCACCACATCGCCATCGCTTCTTCAAAAGCCACTTTTAAGAACTTCGACTGTCGTCATCATGATGGTCATCATAATCATTCATAATCATTGTCATTTTTACAATTTTAGTCACCTTATCCTTACCTTTAGTTGTCTCTCCCCCATACAAATAAAAACTGATTCACACTTGATCGTCGAAGTGTTTACGTGCAGTACTCTACCACAGACTAAAAAAACACTTATTTAAGTAAGCCTCTCAAAAATATTCTTCCTTCCCTCTTTTTATGCAGTTGTAATATTCACATTTGGTTAGAACCCCAAACGTAATTGCTTGCAATATTTCTTATTTCCATAATTCGTTTGCAACATAATTCGTACAAGATTGCAGTAAGCACGCCTGAGAAGAATAATTAATCATAAAAATCTGAAGGATTCGTTTAAGGCTGTACGAATTCAACCTGTTTCCATTTTATTTGTTGAAGAAATAAACGGTTTTTTGGAAGGTTCCGTGAAGTGACTTTGCTAATATCCAAAAGACTCTTTTGGATTTTGCTTGCGTCCAACCCATTTGAGATGTTTAGGAAAACAAAAGCGTATCATATTCTTGATTTGTTTTAGTAAAAAAAAAGTAAATGGCCTTATTATTAAACGGTTTTATTACAATTGTAATTCACGGAGGATGGATTATGGATTTTTCACTATTTATAAAACCAAGAGAATTATTATTACAAGTTAAATAGGTAATTAATCAACATACGGTGCTTTGAGCTACGTTGCAAATAACAATACAGATAAGGTTCACATTGACGGTAGTGAGATGTCTTAATCCGACGGTTTGTAATATAGTTATGATTTATGAACAACAGGAAATATCAGGGTTGTCAACGACAACGATATTCATCAAAATGACGACGGAACCCTAGAGGTCGTGACTTCGCCACGGCGACGGGTTTAAAAGCAATTTCCGAGGCTCTATGAGGATTTTTAATATTCATGTTCAAGGATGAAGTGGTTATCGAGATGTATCAACAAAATGACAGTGACTTTGTTATCGGGTGAGCTAGGTAAGTACTCGTGTCTATTGGCTATGCACGACATATCAACCTATCTGTCAATAATAGTCGGTTACGATGTAGGTACGTATTTTACACTCTATTTCTGTTGAAGGGTTGAAGTAGCAACATTGTATTTTTCATTTTATTTTCATAAAAACCTTTAATATTCTCAAATGATCTAATTTGTCAGTGACAGTGACTTTACCACAGCGATATACGTGCTAGTAAATATAATAATAATAATAAAATGTTTTTATTCGTCACTTCACAAACTTAATACATGGATGGATGTGTACATAGATCAAAGCATTTATAACCTAAATTTGTGAAGGACTGGTGCCCGAAATAGGTTTCGCAGAAACCTGTGAGGTCACCAGCCTCCTCCCGCAGAAAGGATTACAAAAGCTAGATAATACTGAGCAAGCTGATGAGCTATGAAATCAATAACTTTAAATAGAAAGAAGGAAAAACAGAAAAAGGTTTAGCTAAGGTAATGATAATTATAAATTAATTAATCTCTAGTAGCAACTAGATAAGTTATAGAGAACCAAGTATGAGTATGAGTGATATTAAAACTGTGAATGTTGGTGTGATTGTGTTAGAGTTGTGTGTGTATTATGATTGTGTGTTTGAGTGAGTGTTAGTTTAAGTGGGAGATGTGTGTATGTTAATAGAAAGAAAGAAATATGTAGAGTTTAAATAATTTCATTCGTCCAGTGGGATGCAATGTGGAATGCTTTTCACGTGTCGTGGAAATAACGTGATAAAGCGCACTGAAAATTGGATTTTTCAAATGAATACTGACGGTTATCGATAGCTCTGGATGGAATAAATTAATATCATCTGGTCAAAGGAACCACTTCAAAAGATTATCAATTGTGATTTTGACAGGGACATTAAAAGTTTAATTTTATTGTGGTACTTCTATTGGCCACGACTGAAAAGTTTCTTGGAAGTGAAGAAAAATATTGTTTTATTAAACGACGCACTGAGGAATTGTACATATCCGTGTGAGAATAAGAGATCTAAGCATAAACATTATGAGTTCAAACAAAATAACACTTAACTATTTCTAAATATTATTTGTATAGGTAAAATGATGTGTTTGAATCCGTCAAACTATTTCTTTAAAAAAGAAAATCGAATTATCAACTCCAAAATATTTACTCATATGGTCATTTTAATACTTTAGTTCGTACGAAACCCGGTACCTTCCTCTGAGTTACGGTGTTTAGGCAAGTTCCCCTGGGACACACGAGAGGGTTATTTAAATAATACATTCGAGGAGACGGCACGTGCCATGTGATACGGGTTAAGTTTTAAATAAACGTATAAACACCTTTATTACTCGTTTACTTAAACACGCTTACTTTATAGCTAAGTACTACATACAGTACAGGGTGTCCCAATATTTTGCTACACGGAGGGAAAGTACTTTCAATACTGAGGATAGAAAATTTTACTGAAAGAAGACTTTATTTTATTAAAAAAAAATTGAACTGCATTAAAAAAATCTGGAAAATATCTGATACTGTACAAAACGTAATATTTTTTATGTTACTCTCATGGTCTTGCTTCTGTTTAAAATACTGTGTTATTCAAGTAAAAAAAAATCAATGAGTACCTAACCGTTTCGATCTGTATCGTAAAAATTACTTTATTTCATATTTGGTGGGTTCGATTCCTGGTTAAGGCGATTTTTCAAAAATCTTTGAATTCAGTCCCAATTATTTTTCAAAATCAAAATGAACTCTTCTTTCAGTAAAAAAATATATAAGATTTTTGAAAAAAATCAAACCTTCAATATTTAAGGTAAATACTTTCCCTTCGTGTGGCAAAGTTTTAGGACATCCTGTATATTCTGTGGCAGTGTTCTTTATTTTGATTTAGGTGTATGATCATCTGATTCTTATAGCCATTAGGTAATTCATAAGATACCTAGGTAAAAAGTATAATAATTCTATGACTATATTTAATCACTATTAGTAAATATAATCTGATTACATGGATCAAATAAACAAAAAGAATAATTGCTGCCTAACAATGCCCCGAAATAATAATTATAAAAAAATAGATGAAGAAATTCAAATTCAAATTCAAATAATTTATTTCAGGCAAGGCCCATATAACGAAATAACGTTAGGTAAAATAAAAAACGTCACACCATAAGATCTGTAATAAAAAAAATATATTTGTACCAAAAATGTAGCAAACAGAACTTTTAAGGAGCACATTTAATTTTAAGGGTTGTCTCGTAGCTAAGCCGACAGAAGTCGCATTATTCAGGGCTGTCGACAATAAGAACAACAAACATCTCTCGCTCACGATCTTATTACGTGAAACAAATATTTTGAACAACAACAAGAAAACGTAATCTAATCCACCATTTACTTTCCACGCAATCCGTTCGCTTATTGCGACTCAAACCCCTTATTTTGCCTCCATGGCTGTTTTTGTATCGAGCTTTTAGCTCAACTCCAGTTTTGGCCACCCAATCTTTTGAGTCAAAGCTACGTTACTTAATCAAAGATACATTTTGCTAAGAAAATGTTTTGTTGCAGTCAGCACGCTTGCTAATTTAAAGATTTATTGTAGTTAATTCATTTGTTTTTACTTTGATTAATCATGACTTGGGTTTGGAATTAAAATTGATAATATTTCGTGGTGATACAATAGAGGTATTATTTTCATAGCTGTATCACGGGATTTCTCAGAAGAGGTAAGCCGAAAGGTCGCTGATTCCTTTGCGGTCAGGTTTATGTGAACACCATTACCAAGTATATTTTCTTGGGTTATCGAATCAAACAATAAACCTTATTTATGTTTGTTTAAAGAGGAATCTGCTAAAACTACAGGAATTTCTTCATTAGATAATACTCGCCTAAAATCTGATTGTAGCTTAAAATAATTTCGCGACCGTTAATATTTTATTTTATAAAGTTTTTAATCTTTGTTTACTTGTTGAAGTAGGTAGTAGTTAAAAAAATCCCGAAATCTGATATTGCAGATTTGTTTTGTGATCGTCTTATACCCTACAATGAACCCAACACAAGAGTCTAAAAAACCTTTATCGTAGCTTTCCAATTATCATTGCTTTCTAATTATCGACTCAGCTTTCGACGCGAGCATACGACGTAAGTAATGCCTCATTAGGTAGCCCTTTGCCGATGAATTTTGCTTTCGAATATTCTAGAACAACGAGTTCGTCGAGGACATGTGGTGCTCTTTAATTAGATGCTGAACGAAATGTGTTGGCTTTTCTATTTTGAAAACACCTATTTTGCTGCGATATTTTGAGAGTAGTTCAGAAGGAGTTTGGATAAGCTAAGAAAATAAAAAAGCTTATAGTCTACTACCTACTGAAAGGTTATGCTCTTATGTTAGATGCTGTTGTATCGACGACGGTTTTCTATTTTGAAAGCACCTATTTTGGGGTGATATTTTCGATCAGAGGTCAGAAAAGGTGCGGATAGGCAAAGAAAACAAATAATGCTATACCTACACCTACCTACTGATAATCTCACACAGAATCTTTACAGATATAAAATGATACTGGCTTATGGGTTTATTTGTTGTGAGCTTAAATTATTTCATTTATCCATCAACTATTTCTAATGTCCCCACTGCTGGGGCACAAGCCTACCCACCACGCGGGCTCAATGCATGATTGGCGGGTGTTAGTTAACGACTCTTTCCGAAGCATGAACGAGATCGAGATCGTCGCAGTCGTAGAACAAAGACGGATCTGCAATTTAGCAATTTTACAGGAGAGCCTTTCAAAGATTTTGTATGGAATATTACTCCATATTTTTAAAACTAGTAATTCAATTAACGTGAAATTTGGACCAGTTGTTATGTATGAGGACTTTTTCAATGTGATTTACAATACAAATTCCTAATATGTATAGTTTTCGTAAAAAGTCACATCGGTCGTTGTTCTCTGGAGTATAATGTGACGTATGACATCAACTGACGTTATTGTATGGAGTTAGATTTTTTGGTTCATGACGGATGATACTTTCCGTCAATGTTCTAAGAAAAATATACACGACTAACAATGATGTATTGTGACACGTATAGATACCGTTAATATTATTTTATACTGAGTTAACACAAAAATCAAAATAAAAAAATTAAATATTAGATCCCTAGGACAACGACGGATTTGATAAACCGTCGTTGTACGGTGGATAAGTAAATTAAATCTTAAATAATAACCAAACAACACGCAAAGTCTCAGTAAAGCAATAAGTTTATTTAAAACCTCGCTGCGAGTGACATGTGCGCTTTCCCGTAGAACAAGAACGAAACTAGTGATCCGCCGCAGTGAGCGGGGTGCGGGGGACGTGCGCCGTCCGCCGAACATGGACGCATTCATTAATCGGGCGTTGTACTACGCTCATAGAATCAAATCCGTCGTTATTCTAGACTATATCTCAGGCATTTAATACCTTTTTTTCAAAAAAGTGTCTTCAATCGACAAAACACATAATTACATGTCGATTTATGCAATAAACAAAAAATTTAAAAAAATCAGAACCGTCTCTGTTCTACGACTGCAACGAGATAATAAATTTTTGGTCACCCATCCTATGTTGCTTAACCTCTGCAATCGCTGGACAGGTGCTAAACCTCTGCACCTTTAACCTTCTCAAATTAAAATTAATCTCAAATTATTTAATTAGTGATTTAAAATTCTAATATCCTATGACTTTTCTTAAATTAGAAAAATCATAATAAGTGGTAGGTATAATTAATTACATTTGATTTTCGTGACAGAGTTTTATACTTTAAAATCGCTTAATTTGGAATGAGTAGGTTAGGTAGGAAATTGCCGGTTCATATGGAGAATTTTAAAGAATTTCCATTTTCCATTAAGTAATAATATTGTCTTAATTTATTTAGCAACCATGAACGCTATTGTGTTAGTTCTATTATATATTCTGTGCTAATGTTTAAATACAAAAAAGAAATCACTTACTTAATCATAAAATCAGAAGAATATCATCCATATTGTCTTTAGCCTACGCCCCACGTTTTTAGGTTTAAAATTTCTCTAGTTATAAATATTTACAGAGGAGTTATTTTATACTTCTTAGTCTGTTTTTACTTGTCCCTTTTAATGTTTTTAGTCCGATTTTTATAAATTTTAGTTGGTTTTAAAAACGTGTTTTTTTTTTAAAGATTTTTTTAGGAAATTATTGTTTTCTGCTTTTTAGTTAACGAGCTAAGACTAAAAATATACCATCTCCTATCGGAGCACTCGTCAAGACGATTCAAACAAGCCCAAAATCGATGGGGTTGCACGGTTTCAATATTGAGCTCCTATGGCATGGCCTTCCATCTTCATAATCAGACCCTGGACCTCGTCTCCTATAAGTGTACTCGTCAAGACGATTCTAACTAGCCCAAACACGACAGGGTTGTATGGTTTCATCATAGGGTTCCTGTGGCCTTCTTCCGGCTTCATCATCAGATCAGCTAGATGACACCATAATATTTCATTGCCTTCCAGTTCTGACCTGTGTTCAAAGTTTCAAGTCTCTAGCTCATCGGGAAGCTAGAAAATCATTCGCAAACTTTGTGGAGAAACAAACGAACAAGCTAATAAAAACGTGTTAAAAAGGAGTAAACCACAAGAACACGGGGTAAAAAAAAATTGTTAGGAGGTCCCCAAACTGCGGTGTGGAGTAAAGATAAACTGAAACGAAGAGATTAAATTATTATCTAAAGGCCGCGATCCCTCGCAGAATGGGTAAATGGGTCATATTACCCTTTACCTTAAAATATTGCCGTATTTTAACCCTGGTTTCGGCATGTGGTATGATTTATCTCAAGTTAACCGTTCGACATTTTCCAAATTTTAGGTCCATTTGTGACATATTTTTATTGAAGTCGTTTGAAATTTTATTTATAGCAGCAGCGGCGTCACTATTTTTCATTTGAGTTTTCTTAAGTTTTGATCACATTTACCTTAAACATTTTTATGAAAACCGTACGATGAAACTAAAGTTCAAATACAGAAAGGGTTAGATAAAAAAAAAAAAAAACACCTCATAAAAGGTAGAAGAAAGAAAAATAAGTAGTTTCTCGGTGTTCGTACAAAACATACAATGGCATAATAATAAAATATTGCGTAGTTTTACACAATTTCACCAGAAAATGGAACCTCGATAGATCTTAATAATAAGCGATTTAATGTTTGTAGATCGCTGTATTTTGGTAATTTTTATCTTGTCTAGGATGGAAAAATCAAGCTCTTACTGATATGAAATCCTTTGAAAATACGTTGATTCCTTATAAAGTACCTATTTTAATTTATAAACGAGTTATTATTGAGTTGACGATTCACGTTTCAGAAAAAACCGCAAACATTGCACAAAACGAATATGGACGTGGGGAATCTGATTAAAATTATCGAATTAAATACTTAAATCCACTCGAGTTGTTAATTAAACTGTTTCCCGGTTTCAGTTAATTAAGAAATGTGTTTAAATTAAATCTGAATGGTAATATAAGTTTTACCAATTTCAATTAGGTTGTGATCCTGATGAAATGTAAAAGTACAAATACTTTGTTTGTCTAAGTACTTCATTTAAATGTGTTTCTTAAAAAATAAACAGAAAAAATTCCGTGCGCTAAGCTATAAGCATTTATTAGATATCATAAAAATAATATAATACAATATCTTAATATTTTTCAATTTTAGCACAGAATCTAAAATACTACCTACTATATAATATTAATTTCATTTTGGTTTGTCAGTTGTTAACATGTTAATTACTTCTTTATACACCCTTCATTTACTTTCAAACTAATAAAATAAAAACCCTTCCAATACTTAAAAATAATGCTATTGTTTCGTTTGACTCCTCAAGTAGGTACCGATGATGAATTACATTTTCATTTGGTAAGCCATATCTAAAATGGTAATCGCGGTGCTCCAGAATCTAATATAGTTAACGAATAAGGGAGGCCAACAAAAACCTATTGTTTTCAATCACAAAGACGACTTACGGGTACTCCTGAGTGACGTATTTTGCGTATACATAATATTTGAGATACGCCTTTCTAGGGTTTAAACTGATTGTTAGAATTTTTTTATTAATATTCGATGAAATTAACAAATATTGAAAACTCAGAGACGACGACATGACACCATGAAAACTTGTGTATAAGTAAAAGTCATTCGACATCGAAGGTTACCATGTCTTAAACGACTGTATTACGCAGTTGCGACAAACAAAAAAACGACAATCAATATAGCGACAGAACGATATTTCAACACCTTTGTAGCGACAGTACGTAGCTGCGAAGAACCTTACTGCGACAGCACGTTTTGGAGACGCAAACTTGTAAATACATGAATTTTATTTTATAAAATACAATAGCATTATTTTTATAATATAAAAAACATGTATTTACAAGTTTGTGTCTCCAAAACGTGCTGTCGCAGTAACGATCGTCGCAGCTAAGTACTGTCGCTTCAACGTGTGTCGAAATATCGTTCTGTCGCTAAAGTGATTGTCGTTCTTTTGTTTGTCGCAACTGCGTTATTATTTTTGTAACCGTTCATCTTTTACTAAACACCACCCTGTCAATTATGGCAAACCTTCTATTCCATTCATAATGATAACATAAATATTACATTATTAAGTAGAGAAAATGCCCTCAATACGATCGTTCGGTCATTATTATCGCCCATAATTCACGTGAGGAGTTATTTCGACATGTTTCAATGATAACTTCCATTGTTTGCTTTATGAATGATAAATTGCAATCGAATGATATTCGATATTGGAGCATTACTTCGAGTCTGCTCTACAGTACGTTAGATTATAATATCATAAATTATGTCTGTCTGTACACACATCTACATTTTATTGAAACTGTGTACTTCAAGCTTACAGCAACGTGGCTTCCGTCCGGAAAGCCCGCATTTCTCTAAAGCCCGCCGGTTACGATCAATTGCGATTGACAATTTTTTCGTCAATGCCATTGTTGGAGCGATTGACAATCGCTTCATTCGCACGCGTAAACGATCAATTTTCGCATCAATGGGCGTCAATGGCGAAAAAATTGACAATCGCAAATGATCGTTACCGGCGGCCTAAACACTTCAAGAGATTGGGGTTACTGAGCTTTAAACAAAGTATGTCTACATGATTGGAGCCATAAATTCTCACAGGTGATGGATAGTTCCGCAGTCAGTAATTAATTATAAAGGATAAACTTAAGATTACAAGCTTCGGGCTCAAGGTTGTTGAACTTAGTAGATTGTTTCCTAAAACGTCAAACCTTCACAACCGGCAGGCAAGTTTGTCTGATACGGACTAAGTTTAACCGATGTGGTGGCCTATCACACACATTCGGCTTCGAGTCGTACACTTGATAATGCTTTATATTTAAATGCAGTTATGGTATTGTGGTACAATACGTGCACGGCCAAAGTTTTGTTGCTATTTTTCCTTTTTTTATATAAAGAGAGGGCTGGATAATATACTTAATATTTTTATACGATTGTATCCTTAAATAAAACACTAAAAAGAAACGTAACGGAATGGAAGAGTTCGGTGGCGCAGTTGTTTAGCACCTGGCCCTGCGATTGTGGAAATTCCTTATCCACCCATAAGGAAGGCCCAGCAGTGGGGACATTAAAAAGGCTGATGTCGAATTGCCATCGTCGTCATCATTTCAACTAAAAACCAAACTCAAAAGTATGTTAGAAACGCGATACTGTACAAAGTATTAGTAATTTCAAGTAATTTCAAATCGTACAAATTTGAGTGTCAGCCATCTAGTTCAGTAATTTGATGAATTATTACTACATCTGAGTTCTAGATTCTTCAGTGATACACCAGTATATAATACTAGCTTCCGCCCGCGACTTCGTCCGCGTGCATATTAGAGAAAATCCTTAGGGAACCTTTAACCAGGATCCGACCAGCCGTTTTTACGCGATTAGGCGGGTCCCCACCAAGCGCGCTGCCTCGCGAGGCAAGACGTTTGCCTCGTGAGGCGGGCCTCGCACGAGGCAGCGCGCTTGGTGGGGACCCGCCTAATCGCGTAAAAACGGCTGGTCGGATCCTGGTTAAAGGTTCCCTAAGGATTTTCTCTAATATGCACGCGGACGAAGTCGCGGGCGGAAGCTAGTTTTTTACAATAATCAGAATTAGTCCAGAGATATTAGTAGGTATCTCGTCCCCGTCCCTGTCCCCATAAAAGCTCAAAAACGATATCCACATCGATTTTCATGTTTACTTACCCCATTTAGGTACCCCTAAGGGATGATTTTCAAAATTACAAAATAGGTATGTAATAGGGAATATGCATCAATTTTTTTTTTAATCTTAATCAAAAGTATAATGCGTGAGAAAATTAACAGTAATATTAAAACTTTTCTCTTGCGTTTTTTTCTCGTGATATAGTTACTTGAAGTTAGCGCGCAGCAGCACCCGCCGAAAACGCTCCATACAAAACGGTGACGTCACACATCACGTTTCAGGCGTGTTTCGGCGCGTTTAATATGGAGTTAGCCAATAATCTTCAATTATCTCCCTAAATTTTGCGTTTAAGTACATATGTGTCATACAAAATATTATTTCTTATTCGATATTCTATCTGACTGTAAAGTGCATTATATCCGAAAATGAAAAAAAAAATCGTTATTTTCCCCTGATTTCATCGTGTGATAAAACTAAAATAATACATTTTTTTTATTTTTTTTCCTGTTCCATCATGTTTTTATAAGTATCCGCAGCGATCAAGCTCAAATTCATCAAAATCGGTGACTTATGCATATTCCCTATTGTCTATTTATTTCTAGACGTGCTCCTACGAATTTTAAAATTGTAATGTCTATTTCATATTCTTTTTCCATGCAAAATTTGAACACCATTTTAACCCCTGTAGGGGTTAAAATCATGTCCACCTTGTTGGACTATAAATTAATGTCATTTTCGCAATCACCATCCCATAAAACCTCAAAAACGACATCCACATCGATTTTCATGTTTACTTATCCCATTTACCCCTAAGGGATGATTTTCAAAATAACAAAATATATAATTTTTCGATGTGTTCCAACGAATTTTAAAGTTGTAGTGTCTATTTAATATTATTTTTCCCATACAAAATTTGAACCCCGATTTCACCCCTTTAGGGGTTAAATCATGTCCACCGTTTTGGACTTCAAAATAAATGTCATTTTCGCAATCACTATCCCATAAAACCTCAAGAACGACATCCATATCGATTTTTATGTTTACTTACCCCATTTACCCCCTACGGGGTTGATTTTCAAAATAACAAAATATATGTAGATTTATTTTTAGACGTGCTCCTACGAAGTTTAAAGTTGTACTGTCTATTTCATATTGTTTTTCCATACAAAATTTGAACCCCATTTTCACCCCTTTAGGGGTTAAATCATGTCCACCGTGTTGGACTTCAAAATAAATGTTATTTTCGCAATCGTCAACCCAGAAAACCCCAATAACGACATCCATATCGATTTTTAGGTTTATTTACCCCATTGCACCCCCATTTCATCACCATGGGGGTTGAAATTATACCAATATAATATGCGTTGCGTTAGATTTCCATCCATAAGCCTAAATTTCAAATTTAGCGATTTTTACTTCAAAAATAAAGGATTATCTTCTAAACACAACTTCATCCCCCTTTTCACCCCTTCGGGGGTAGAATTTTGGAAAACGCTGAGACACGTATTTATTTATTTTCAATCATCAGCCTAAACACAAAATTTGAAGATCCTAGCTTCAAAACTGAGGGACTTTCATACAAACTTTCATCCCTTATTTCATCCCCTTAGGAATGGAATTTTCAAAAATCCTTCCTTAGTGGATGCCTACACTGTATAAGGTATCTGTGTGCAAAATTTCAAGTCTCTAGGTTCAGCGGTTTGGGCTGTGCGTTGATATCTCACTCAGTCAGTCAGGACTTTGAATTTTATATATATAGATTTACCTATCCTAGTATCCAGTGAGAAAAAAAATATATACACTTCTAAGGCTTCCGCGCGTATAGTAATCCGTAATTGAAAATGATGTTCATCTTAATATATAAAATCGTAAACTGAATGACTGACTGAATGACTGACTGACTGATCTATCAACGCACAGCCCAAACCGCTGGACCTAGACACTTGAAAATTTGCACACAGATACATTATACAGTGTAGGCATCCACTAAGGAAGGATTTTTGAAAATTCTATTCCTAAGGGGATGAAATAAGGGATGAAAGTTTGTATGAAAGTCCCTCAGTTATGAAGCTAGGATCTTCAAATTTTGTGTTTAGGCTGACAATTGAAAATAAATAAATACAGGTCTCGGCGTTTTTCAAAATTCTACCCCCGATGGGTTCAAAAGGGGGATGAAGTTGTGTATTGAAGAAAATCCTTTATTTTCGAAGTAAAAATTGCTAAATATATAATTTAGGCTTATGGATGGAAATCTAACGCAACGTATATTGTTTTTGTTAGGATTTCAACCCCTACGGGGATGAAATGGGGGTGAAAAGTGGTAAAAAACCTAAAAATAGATTTGGATGTCGTTATTGGGGTTTTCTGGGATGACGATTGCAAAAATGACATTTATTTGGACATGATATAACCCCTCAAGGGTGAAAATGGGGTTCAAATTTTGTATGCAAAAATAATATTAAATGGACATTACAACTTTAAACTTCATAGGAGCACGTCTAAAAATAAATAAGCAAACATATATTTTGTGATTTTGAAAATCAACCCCTTAGGGGGTAAATGGGGTGAGTAAACCTAAAAATAGATTTGGATGTCGTTATTGGGGTTTTCTGGGATGACGATTGCAAAAATTACATTTATTTTGAAGTCCAACACGGTGGACATGATTTAATCCCTCAAGGGGTGAAAATTGGGTTCAAATTTTGTATGGAATAAAATATTAAATGTACATAACAACTTTAAACTTCGTAGGAGCACGTCTAAAAATAAATAAGCAAACATATATTTTGTGATTTTAAAAATCAACCCCTTAGGGGGTAAATGGGCTGAGTAAACATAAAATTGATGTGGATGTCGTTCTTGAGGTTTTATGGGATGGTGATTGCAAAACTTACATTTATTTTGAAGTCCAACACGGTGGACATGATTTAATCCCTCAAGGGGTGAAAATGGGGTTCAAATTTTGTATGGAATAAAATATTAAATGGACATAACAACTTTAAACTTCGTAAGGGCACATCTAAAAATAAATAGGCAAACATATATTTTGTGATTTTAAAAATCAACCCCTTTGGGGGTAAATGGGGTGAGTAAACATAAAAATCGATATGGATGTCGTTCTTGAGGTTTTAGGGGATGGTGATTGCGAAAATGAGATTTATTTTGAAGTCCAACACGGTGGACATGATTTAACCCCTAAAGGGGTGGAAATGAGGTTCAAATGTATGGAAAAGGAATATAAAATAGACATTACAACTTTAAAATTCGTCAGAGCATGTCTAAAAATAAATAGGCAAACACATATTTTGTTATTTTGAAAATCATCCCTTAGGTTGTAAAGAATAAATAATAATAAAAAAATATTTCTTAAAAAAGTTTACAAAAAATCATCCCTTAGGGTGTAAATAATAAATAATAATAAAAAATTATTTCTTAAAAAAGTTTACAAAAAACTTACAAATAAGGGACACTAAAAATATGGTTTAACAAAATGTGATTAATTGGTTATGCTGCTGACTTAGGGCTTGCAAATATTCGACGAAATCAATATTCGAATATTCTAAATTTTTTTAAGGAGGTATTCGAATATATTCGAATATTATTCGAATATTTCTGTAAAGTAAAACAGGTGGTCGTAATTATTAAATATTGTTTATTTTTTAAATTAAACCAACGTTAAATGCTTCGTTTAATAGGGCGCATTTTGTAAGATTTATCATCAATTGACTTTTGCATTCGCCCCACAGTTTTAGGTTTAAAACTTCTTTATAGGGCTATAAATCTTTACGTGGAATTATTTTATACTTATTAGCCCGTTTTTATAAGTATGTTTTGCCTTAAGTCCGATTTTTATACTTTTTAGTTCGTTTTTAAAACGCGTTTTTTTTTTGTTTTTTTGTCAGTAAATATTTATTTTTTGCTTTTTAATCTTATCTGTGCTTTTTCTCTGGTGTTTTCCGATTTCATCATCACACCAGGGTTTGATACTATTTTTCAACAAAGTACTTGTCAAGACGAATCAAACGACCCAAAACTTGATCAATTTGTATGGTTTCTTTTTTTTATCGGAAACTGGGCAGGCATTTGACTACCATCTTGCTTGGTAAACAGGATGTGGTCTAAGGTGTAGCACACTTGCCCAAGAAATGCCTATTCACTGTTACCTTGAAGAGACAAAGGTTGGAACTATCGGGGAACATATGAGTAGCAGCGCAATCCATTCTTCAGCAGTCAAATGTATTGGCAATGCGCTTGGTACGGACCCTTGTAGCATCTACTATGTAAGGAAGGGTGATATGCTAACCTGCGTCTGGTACCCCGATGGTGGAAAGGGGCTAGAGGAACAAGGCTGTGCAGTTCCCTCGCACACTCTTTAACTTTGCGACGGTGACTAAGGCTCTGAAGTTCCGCCGCGGCCAATTTTGAGTTGCCGATGAGCCTCCTGGCTTTCAATCTGTTTTCAATTGATTCATGAAGTTTAAGCTGATACTTAGCAGAACCATCCCACAGGTGACAACAGTACTCCATGATTGGACGAATCTGCGCGTTGTATAACAGAAGCAGTTGGTTGGGTGAGAACTGAGAAGTACCGCTTAGCCCGTGAGAGGGTGGAATTTAATACAGAATTCCTGTGGTTTTCTTCCGGCTCCATCATCAGACCCTGGACACTATTTCCCAACAGAATACTTGTCAAGATGAATCAAACGAGCCCTAACTCAATGGATTTGTAAGGTTTTATTACAGAGTGTGAAACATGGGCACTGACTCAAAAACACTATTTGAATCTCAGAACATGCCAGAGTAACATGGAAAGAAGCCTAATAAGTGTAACGCTGAAAGACCGGCAAAAATCAGAGGAAATGAGAACAAAAACGAAAGTAAAAGATATAATAAGGAAAATAAGACAGTTAAAATGGCAATGGGCGGGTCATATGGCAAGAAAAAGCAAGAAAAAATTGACCAAAATTATAACAGAGAGACGGAAAAGGAAAAGAGGAAGACAAACCAAAAGATGGGCAGATGATATTATGAAAACTAGAGGAACACTTTGGATGCGAAAAGCAAGAGATAGAACAAAATGGAAACAGCTGGAAGAGGCAACGTATTGCAATGCAAGACACGATGCTCACTAACGCCAAGAAGAAATAAAATGTATTTTGTTAATTATTAGTGCCAATGTTTGTGTTATTTGCTTAGTGTCAGCAATAAAGTAAAGTATTACAGAGTTCCTGTGGTCTTCTTCCGGCTCCATTATCCGACCCTGGCCACTATTTCCTAACAGAGTACTCATCAAGACAAATCAAACGAGTACAAACATGGGGTCACATGGTTTTATTACAGAGTTCCTGTGGCCTTCTTCCGGCTCCATCACCAGACCCTGGAAACCGTTACCTATCTCCTTTTAGAGTACTAGTCAAGACGAATCAAACAAGCCCAAAACAGATGGAGTTGCATGGTTTTATCACAGAGTTCTTGTGGCCTTCTTTCGGCTTCATCAGACCCTGAACACTACTTCACAACAGAGTACGTGTCAAGACGAATCAAACGAGCCTAAACTCGATGGGTTTGTATGGTTTTATTACAGATTTCCTGTGGCCTTCTTCCAGTTCCATCATCAGGTCAGCTCAATGACACTATAATACTTTATTGTCTTCCTGTTCTGACCTATGTTTTAAGTTTAAATTCTTTTGCTCATCGGAAACTAGATTAAAATCGTTTGCAATTTGTGGACAAACAAACAACATAGCTAAACAAGTAAATAAACGAGAAAGTGAACGTTAACGATCGCTTCATTCTATGCTCACAAATGCTATTCGGGTTTTTAATTAATGTCTTTTGCCTAAATCTAACAAAGTAGAAAATATTCGAATATTCGAATTTCACCGACTTTAGTATTCGAATACCAAAATAGGACGAATATTCGAATAATTCGAATATTCGAATATTCGATTTGCAAGCCCTAGCTGCTGTCCTTAATAGGGCAATAAAATGAACTGTATGAAGGACATCCATAAATGGGGTAAGTAAACATGAAAATCGATGTGGATGTCGTTCTTGAGGTTTCATGGGATGGTGATTGCGAAAATGACATTTATTTTGAAGTCTAACACGGCGGACATGACACATCATGGACCTGGACCTGGACATGCTCATCCAGGGAACGGGAACGGGAACGGGAACGGGAACGGGAACGGGAACGGGAACGGGAACGGGAACGGGAACGGGAACGGGAACGGGAACGGGAACGGGAACGGGAACGGGAACGGGAACGGGAACGGGAACGGGAACGGGAACGGGAACGGGAACGGGAACGGGAACGGGAACGGGAACGGGAACGGGAACGGGAACGGGAACGGGAACGGGAACGGGAACGGGAACGGGAACGGGAACGGGAACGGGAACGGGAACGGGAACGGGAACGGGAACGGGAACGGGAACGGGAACGGGAACGGGAACGGGAACGGGAACGGGAACGGGAACGGGAACGGGAACGGGAACGGGAACGGGAACGGGAACGGGAACGGGAACGGGAACGGGAACGGGAACGGGAACGGGAACGGGAACGGGAACGGGAACGGGAACGGGAACGGGAACGGGAACGGGAACGGGAACGGGAACGGGAACGGGAACGGGAACGGGAACGGGAACGGGAACGGGAACGGGAACGGGAACGGGAACGGGAACGGGAACGGGAACGGGAACGGGAACGGGAACGGGAACGGGAACGGGAACGGGAACGGGAACGGGAACGGGAACGGGAACGGGAACGGGAACGGGAACGGGAACGGGAACGGGAACGGGAACGGGAACGGGAACGGGAACGGGAACGGGAACGGGAACGTCATGAAAGTCACGAATAACAGCATTTTCGGTAGTAATTTTGTGTCAATTTATGTAAAATTATATTTCTGAAATTATGGTTTTGTTTCTGCTTTTAATGTACGACATAATTATGTTATGGCGTGAACTTTATGGCTGTTATAAAAATGCAAAGCCATAAAAATTCCCCTTGGAATTTTGTTACTTACATATGTCACCGGCAATTTATGAAATGCAGGCATTGTATACAATGCCTGGCCCTTTTAGGCAATGTATGAAATATAATGAATATTATTGTCTATTTCATACATTACCTAGGCATTGTATACAATGACTAGGCATTGTATAGAATGCGTGCTGGTCCACCGGCAATGTGTAAAATAAAAAGATTTTGATCTTAGTTGGTTAGAGGGCAGACACAAAAGCTCTGGGGTGGGCTCGGGGGGGCTCGAGGGGACTCGAGGGGGCTCAAGGGGGGTCAAAGGGGGCTCGAGGCGGGGTCGAGGGGGCCCGGGGGGGTTGACTCAGGTTCGAGGGGGCTCAAGGGGGGCTTGGGGTGGTCAAGGGGGGCTCGAGGGGGCTTGAGGGGGGCTTGGGGGTGGGTCAAGGGGGGCTTGGAGGGGGTCGAGGGTGGCTGGAAGGGGCTCGAAGGGGGGTTGAGGGGGGTTGGTGGGCTCGGGGGGAGGTCGAGGGGGCCTTGAGGGGGGCTCGAGGGGGCTCGTGGGGGCTCGGGCGGGGCTCGGGGGGGCTCGAGGGGGTCTCGAGGGGGATCGAGGGGTGCTCGACAGGGCTCGAGGGGGGCTCATTGAGTTTGGTATCGAATCTGCTTTACTCCTGTAGGTCCCGGGTTAGGTTAGAAATTTAAGGCGAGCGACTTCAAAAAACCTACCTCTAAAAAGCAAGAAATAATATTCGTAATAATAAAAACACGTCTATTGAAGTCGGGTGGGGCTTTTAGAATAAAAAAAGGAATCTGTACTCCAGAATAGACGTGTTTTTATTATTACGAATATTATTTCTTGCTTTTTAGAGGTAGGTTTTTTGAAGTCGATTTTTTTACACTTTGCCGGTGGACCAGCAGGCATTGTATACAATGCCTAGGAAATGAATCATATTTCATACATTGCCTGATTGTTTCAGGCATTGTATACACATTATACACATTGCCGGTAACATGTACAATGCCGGCTTATACACATTGCCGGTAACATATACACTGATGTACTTATAATGTACTCTATTTCAGTGGCTTTGTATAGTTTTGTACGATACAAACATATTTTTTTATTTGAGCTAAACATACAGCAATATATTTCGCATATGACTAAAATAAAAGGTATATTTTAAATTTTTTTCTAATGTCACGGAAAAAATTAAAGTTAAATAACAACGAAATATTGAATTACACTATTAAGTTAATCACATCATTATTATCGATGATTGATCCAGAAGTAGGTAAAATTATAAATAACACTTTACATTAGTAGTTTATGAAACTGACACATAAAGAGGGGTATTAAAACACGAGTGTGTGTTTAAAAACCGAGCCGTAGGCGAGGTTTTTAATAGTATCACACGAGTGTTTTAATACCTAGTTATGTGCAGTTTCATACACTACTTTATCTACACTCATACATTTGGGATTGAACCTACTAAATAAACGATCAACGTTAGAAAAGAGAGAGAAACTTTGTTTGTATTAGCAAGGTACCTACCTTGTAATAAGTCAATTCCTTAGCTGCATCTAAACTAAAATATCGGGCAGAGTAAATATTTTTTCACATTTTAAAGCAAGAATAAAAAACCTACAAAATTCAGTAAGTATAACAAAATGTAAAAATTGAAATCAAAACTTTATCGGAAATGCTTGGCGCGCATTCCATTAGAAAAAAAAGATCAGTGCATTTCAACAAAAGAACTAATCGCACTAAAGTCATCGATTACCATAGAGTTCATTTTAATCATGAAAAATATGTGGGAAAATATCGTTGTTTTTTTTTAATGTTACGGCACTGCCTTCTTTTTGGATTTGCCCTGTATCGTAATGAGAAAAAAGGTTATTTTATGATGCAGTTGACTGCATCGTAATGAGTTTATTTTTTAATTTTACCTATCCACGAAAATAAAGTACGTATTTATATTACCTTTTTTGAATTCATATTTGGAACATTACGTTGTGAGTGTAGATAAAATTAATTACGAAGTTCCTGTACTAATAGGAAAAAAATTGTTTCTAACTTCTAAAATAATAAAAATTCTAACAACGTAAATTCAGAATTAACATTTTACTTATTTCCGCATATTATCGATGTTGTTTAAAAATTACTTACGAAAATGGAAATGAGTTTTTAATTAAGATTCAAACATGACTTGGAAGAACGCCATTTTTGCTCCATTTTTTCCCTCCACCTTATTTTTTCTTAAGATCATTTTGCGTAGTTGACATGACAGGCCGTGAAGAAAGTTTTAACAAGTCTTCCGTTGATTTTCGATACCTACTTGCCCAATTTGTCTACTCATTGATCTGACAAATTAATAAGAAAGAGTGATCTTCATTTTTTCGATTAGTTGTTAAATTCAGATTTGATTTTTTCGCAGCAAAATTATTTTTTGAGGAATTTTTGCCAAACAGGATTTACAAAATAATACAAAGAAAAACAAAACAAAAAATGCCGGTAATAGGTACTTCTAAGTTACAGGGTAAACAAAAATCTTCTGTTCATTATTCCTGTGCTTATGTCATCCTAGGTAAGTTTGTACATTATTTAACTTGTAGTCCACTGCACTGGCCTGCAAAACTAAGTACTACAGAGGTCTATTTTCATACAAACGAGGTAACTTTGAAGCATTGGTTGATGGATGGATGATGGCCATCTAGGGAGTGAATGGAGAAGATTCAGATCCCCATACACACCCAATAGATCTTTTTCCAATTCTAAGAGCTGTTTGGATATGTTTTGAAAAAACCACGAAAATAGCATTAAAATGTATGGAAATGCTGTAACTGATAACTCTTATCCTTACAGCTCTTAGAATGCTGATCAGATCAATTGGGTGTGTATGGGGATCTGAATCTTCTCCATTCACTCCCTAGATGGCCATCATCAGATCACACCACGTTTAATCCTGGGCGGAGAATCAATGCTTCAAAGTTACCTCGTTTGTATGAAAATAGACCTTTGTAGTACTTAGTTTTGCAGGCCAGTGTAGTATTATCGAAGAAGAGAAAATTACTGAGAATTCAGGCCTCGGTTTGATGTAAAAAATAAATAAGCCAACTCAACAATACTTTCGGAAAACTCTTATCTAGGCAAACGCCAAAACCCCTTCCTCACCTGTAAAACGGAGCAGAAATATTAAAATGCCGCCATGTTTTTATTGCCCAGCGTAATTTCGCTACATATTCATAAGCATAACTTTAATGTAATTACTTGGTTCCATGTCGGCTGACAGTGGTGACGTGTGGGAAAACACATTACACGACGACATGCCTTCATAAATAGGGGGTTTGCCTACATTTTACGTTCAGAATTCTTTATAATTTTAGTATAAAAGTGGCTGTGGTCTCGTTGATAAATCAGCTTGGATAGCTGCTACCATTTTACATGAAAAATGGTAGTTTCACTAAGTGGTATGACAGGCAGTTCTCCAATGATGGAGGATAGTGGGTTAAATGTGTTTGTACCATATCGGGCTCAGCCTATTGGTGTTGTTAAAAAAAATCTTATAGAATTAAACTGCCTATGTAGTCTCGTAATTTGGTCACGACGTCAGGAGTGGTCTGAAGTCTTTAATAAAACTGTTCGCGGAGAGTGATGAAAAAAAAATTATTTATATTAAGTAAATATTGCTCTACAACGGATGCCCAACCCCCAGTAGCTCAATTGTACCTATAAATGTCAAAAGATATGGCCCGCTAAAGGATTTGAATTTGCTGCCACAGTTAAAAAAAATGCCCTCCTGGAAAATTTATTGGCCCTTTTACGAAAAAGAATCACAATAGACGGACGATGTTCGTTGATCGATTAAGTTGATTTTAAAGGTACATGAGTTAACAATATCACGGACTGGAATGAACATCGTACGCATATCGCGATGCTTTTTTTAAAACTGTATATCAGCATTTCAAAGAAATTAGCGTTTTTCCAAAGAAGTTATCTAATGAAAGGATTACTATTGATGTAAACTTTGGTTTTAGGAAGCAAAATTCTTAAATTAGTGCCGTAGGTATAGAGAGAAAAACATAATAAATTATTTAGTATTTTAAAACAAAGACAATCTGTTCAAGTGGAATTTCAGCTTGTCAGAGGTATTTTTAACCGACTTCAACAAATGGAGGAGGTTCACAATTCGATTGTATGTTTTTTTATCGTTGTTCGCTCGTATCTCCGACATTTATGGACCGATTTTGATGATTCTTTTTTTGTTCGATTGAGTTTGCTTGCGAGATGGTCAAATCAAATCGATCGAGTAGTTTTCAAGTTATCCTGAAAATACTATGATTTTGCTACTACTACCTTGACGACTTTGTTATTTATGAACCGAATTAGATGAAGTTTTTTATGTTGGAGAGGGGATACCTTTAGTGTAGTAATTTTATCCGAGTACAAAAAAATAGGTTCTCTGTTTGACCTGTAAATAGTATGTTTCTGCGCGATTATCTCACGTTTGGCTGAGCCGATTTTTATACCTAAATAATATACTTACCTACTCTGCCTAATACAGAAGGTACTTACACTAAAAATAAAAAAATAAACAATTGTTTAAAAACTCAATCAAAAGGATTTCGGATTTCTTGAGCGAACGGTCGATAAGAGTGGTTATTGATGGCTGCTCTTCTGACCTCATGGCTATAGAAGCTGGAGTTCCTCAGGGATCGGTTCTTTCCGCAACGCTTTTTCTGCTGCACATCAACGATCTGCTTATGCCCGGAATTGTTGGGTATGCAGATGACAGCACGATTGCGGAGAGGTATTTGTCCAATGCAAATGCCAGCAGAGACGAAATTAGCTCCTTGAGAGAAGCCATGGTGGAGCGGACTAATATGACTTTGAGTCTTGTCTCCCAATAGGGCGACAACAATTTGGTCACTTTTAACGCCACCAAAACGCAGGCATGTCTATTCACTGCTAAAACGAGTCCTATGAACTTGACTCCTACTTTCCGAGGTGTTTCTATACCAGTCACCGACAATCTCGATCTCCTTGGCATAAAGTTGACTTCCGATCTCAACTTTGGTGACACAATTGAGTCGAAGGCTCAAACAGCGGCCAAAAAACTAGGCATCTTGAACAAGGTTAAGCGATATTTCACACCGGGACAGCTTCTAACTCTTTACAAAGCGCAAGTCCGGTCGTGCATGGAATATTGCTGCCACCTGTGGGATGGGTCCGCAAAGTACCAACTAGCCGCACTAGACTCGGTTGAACGCAGAGCCAGAAAACTCATAGGGGATAGTAAGCTAGTAACAACTAAGCTTCATAGTCTTTCCCGCCGCCGTGAAGTAGCTTGTTTGGCGGTGTTCTACAGGTTATATTTCGGAGAGTGTGCTCTTGAGCTGCATGAGTTCATTCCGCCATCCCCGTTCTATCATCGGTCGTCCAGACGCACGGCGGGGTATCACCCCTATTTGGTTGACATTCCATGCATGCGCACGAAGCGTTTTTCGTCTTCCTTTTTAATGCGCACAGCCAAGGAGTGGAATTCCCTGCCTGCGTCTGTATTCCCGCAAGCATATAACCCAGCGATATTTAAAGCCCGAGTTAATAGGCTTCTTCTGGGCAAGCTCGCTTCATCTTCGGCCTCTTCTTAGCCTTATGGTTCTCGAATGTGGCCAAGAGTAAGCCCATTTAATGTAAAAAAAATATCAAAAAACCGACTTCAAAAAAACCTGCCTCTAAAGACCAAGAAATAATATTCAAATCATTAGATAGATACGCATTATCATCGTTACAATAACGTCTATTGAAGTCGGGTGGGGATTTTAGAATAAAAAAGGAAGTTGTACTTCTAGTACGTACGTACAGTACGTACGTACCCCACCCGACTTCAATATACGTTATTACTAGCGGCCGCCCGCGGTTTCACCCGCGTGGTTCCCGTTCCCGTGGGAATATCGGGATAAAAAGTATTCTATGTTTTAATCTAGGCTATCTACTATCTGTGTGCCAAATTTCAACCAAATCCGTTCAGTAGTTTTTGCGTGATTGAGGAACAAACATCCAAACATCTAAACATCCAAACATCTAAACATCCAAACCCACAAACTTTCACATTTATAATATTAGTAGGATTATAAAATTATAAATTATAAATATTATATATTATATATTATAAATTATAAATTATAACGATGATAATGCGTACCTATCTAATGATTTGAATATTATTTCTTGCTCTTTAGAGGCAGGTTTTTTTGAAGTCGGTTTTTTTCACAAACGTTTCAGCTGTAACAAATAAGAATACGACTCATATTTATTTTTTCACTTATTGTTTGTATTGTCAAGGAGTGCCATACAGAGAGAAAATAAAAAAAAAAATTTTAATCACAGAAAAATAAAATATTAAATAATTCTCAAATCGGTACAATTTGACATATATTGATATGTAAATACCAGCAAATTGTTACTGGTTTTTACAGATTCCTAAGGTTTTTTTTATTTTTCTTAGGAATAATGAGGTATTTGTCTATTGTATTGCGTGTTTTGTATATGTTACGGCTAATACCCGAAGTGCGGCTAAATCTAGTTCTAGCCGGCTAAAACTAGGTGTAGCCGGCGGCTATCGGCTAAAACTAGGTGTAGCCAATTTGTTCGCGGCTAATACTAGGTTTAGCCGTTTTCCTTCGGCTAAAACTAGTTCTAGCCGTCTTTGTGCTGGATAAACCTAGTTGTAGCCAACCCTACGTGGCTAAAACTAGGTGTTGAGTCTTCCTTGCCAACAGAATTCAGTTAAAAGTTGCCTCTATAGAAAGTATCGCTTAGCTCTTATCACTTCTGACGACGTCAAGTCTGTCGTCTTATAAATACTTAGTAATTATTCTGAATATTATTATTTACACTTTATATAATAATGTGTAAATTAGAAGAAATAACGTTTTAAATAAACCTAGGCCAGGTACTTAGTAGTATGTAGATAACAAAAGTCAACTTGGGAATTAGATAGGAAGGTAAGTATGTACCTACTTATACAAGGTGTTTGGTAAAAGTCTTATAAAGCCGAATATGGTAAATAGGGTCCATCAAACTGAACAACTTTTACTATGGGACCAACTTTTGAATCGCGAAAAAAAATATCAGCTGTTCCATCATCATATCAGCCGCACGACACCCACTGCTGGGTGTCGTGCGGCTGATATGATATATAGGCCTCCCCTAAGGATATCCACGACGATCGGTCCTGCGCTGCCTGCATCCACTGGATGGATGCAGGCAGCTGTTCCATACATTTTGCTAATTTCGTTATTAATTTTTGTATGAAACAGCTGATTTTTTTTTCGCGATGAATATAGGTTGTTTATCCTACTTGTCCTATTAAGTAAACAGTTTTTTACGCAGGACCGATCGTCGTGGATATCCTTAGGGGAGGCCTATACCCAGCACATATATAACCCACAACATATATACTTATATCTATTTAATAATTTAATAGGAATTTTCAAAGTTCGGCCTAATTACGGCTCGCGCAGAGTTATTTTGATCATTTGTATTGAAAATTTAAAAATGGAACGTTATGCGCGTCTACATAACCCTTAATAGGCCCTCAACTTTGCGTTAGGCTAGATCAATGGTAACTGCGTATTTACATTTAGGCATATTTAAAATAAAATACTAAGTACTAGCACGAAACAAATTAATCATATGAATACTGCCCTTGCCCTATGCTAATCAACGATTAATCTCTACTTTTGACGTCTTTATTTAAGTGGTAAAACTTGCGTGTTTTGTTAAATTATTCAAATCAGTCAGAGTAAATATTTTTTTTATTATAATACAAAAGTATCTTTTTTTATTTAACATTTACTATAGGTTTCTTTAACAGCTTTTTAAGTAAATATGGCCTTATCATGAAAATAATTTACTATCTAGAGTTCGACAAGTTTTTTTTAACTTTCACGGACTGTATTTATTTAGCTGTCACCATTTCAGTAAAATAGCTCCAAAGAGTATAGGTTATGAAGTTAGAAATAATCATGCAGCTTTTACAAAATCACACACATAAAACCACTGTAGGTTTTATTACGCATACAGAGGCGTGCCCCGAAAGCAAAGGGGTGTGGAAAGACAAATACCACTGTTTTTGAAGTACATAAATATGACAAACGCTGGCTGGCAGCAAACAGCTTTATCACAAAATATGAAGTAAACAGAAGAGGCGCTCGGAATAAATCGCGGTTTTCCGTGCACGCACACATAGACATTTCTAGAGGCAATTTCAGGTCAACCCAGACTATTTTCAGTACTGTGTTAACCAAAGAGTTCCTAGCGTAACAAAACGAATGACGGTAGTGTTTTCGAATGACAAATTTACAATGACAGTTTGGTTTACGTTGCGGTCACAGTTGCGGTGTTTATGAGTAGTTTGATCAGTAGTAATTATATATTTTCTATTTTCAAATTGATAGGTAATTGACTTGGGTCCCGAGCGCACCCTCTGTCTAAAGCATTACAGACTTTTTCATATGTGACTCTGTGGTATAAAAATATTCAGTCACCAACCACAGACGCCATTCAATGTTCAATATTGAGAAATATACCTCTACCACCCTGAGAAATATCAAATGAAAGAATAGGGTTGTTTATTCTGTGTACAAGTGATTACCTCGTCATTGACTTGTTAGGTTATGTGGTAAATTATGTTTCGATAAATACTATTTACCTTTAAAAATACCTACTGACGGTAGACTGTCATTAATCTTACACATATGTCAAGTATAACAGTCAATTACAATAATGGAGTTATTTATAAAAAAGAAAATAAAATACCTACGCAAATAAAAGTAAACGTAGCGATACTTTTTATTTACATATGAATGAATCTTAATTTCCTTATGTGACTATTCATTGAGTCAATAGGACTTGTAAATCTTTTGACAAAAAACTGCGTGAAAAGAAGTAACTTTTCGGTCTTGGAAAAAACTATTTGCAAGTCAATGGACGAAGGGTGGTTGTTATACAACACATGCCTACTTCCGTGACGACAGGTTTTTATGAATTTCGATTAGAAGATAGTGTTTTAATTTAAATTGTGAATAGACAAGTAAGAATAATGCTATAAACATCCACGAAAAGAGAACAAAATTATGCTCTTCGCATAAAAATTGTTTTTGCACCTACAGGATTTGATTGAACCTGGGTCCTTTAGAACAGGAGACAGGATCGTTACCAATGCGCCAATGTTATTATAACACTGATCTTTATGTACTTAAGTAAAGTGAAACACTTTCATTATAACATTTTCATACCCTTGAAGATAAATATTACCTGTACAAAAAGTAGAAAATAAAATAAAAGTCTTCAAAGACTTTGTGTGGTTGGCGAAATAAACTTTATTTCTCTCCTATGAATTCAATATTTTCTTAAACGATGTAGCCAAATTGGGACCTGTTCCACTCAGAAACAAATCTTTGTAAAAATATCGTACATTACATACGAATTTTCTTTTTAGAAAGCCATGCTCGAATCATACACAGCTGTGTTAACAAAGATCGCTAGAAACCACAGATCGCCGTTTCCACTGAAAAATGTAAATGCGGGACCTTTGTGTGGCCACGTTTTATGGCCGCTAGGGTTGACACAATATGTTAATACTATAATTTAATCGTTGGTCGTAAAGAAGACGGAATATCCTTATACAGTTTTGGATGTATTATGTAAATTGCAGATGATACATATTTAGGTATTGCGTGTAATTTTCTTACTGTAGGTACATGTAACATTTTTGTATCTTACACATACACAACACAAAATTGAGATGACAACAACGACGGTACCACAAATACCTAGGCCTGAGTCAATAGAGATTTTTTTTCTAAATTAACCCGACGGGCAATCAAAGCTAGGAGCTCAGAGATAAACAAACCGGTTTTTATGTTATTGCCACTCGACCAAGGAGGTCGTCAGGTGCTTGGCATGTCATTTTTTTAAACTACTTATTTTTAAGTATTTTTTTCAAGCAAAATAGTTATACTATCTCTGCCATTCGTTAATGCGATATTGATATATAACGTGATGTTAATGTGACAAGGTTCCTGCGCATTACCAGTTGGCGATGATAGTATTTATCTTATTTTAAGTACCTATTCATTTTTTTTCCACTTGTTTTGGAATAAAACAAGTAAAATGCACGTCTCTTTAATCATGTCCCACATCTGACAACCCTTTTAGCGTGTCGCGTGGTGTATTAAGCTTTCATATAAAATAGGGCGACTTAAAATTTACACGGTCACCCGGGTTTTTATGTCCTGTCCTGGATTTACTGCCTTTTGGTGGGCAACAAGGAGTAAACACGGACATTGGGCGCCATTGAAATTTGCGCATTCATTTTGCCACTCGCTCTTGTGTTGGACATTTTTCGTAATTGTTTGTTTTTTAATTGGATAGAATTGAATAGGAATTTTGTGTGCATTAGAAAAGTAAAGCCGACGAGCTGTATTTGGTAGTCTAAAATATATCAAATCTGTTAAAATGTTCGCAAAAAGTTGATTTTTAAAGCGGTTTTGAGTCTATAATAAAATGATGGTCTATCTTGTTAAACATCAGTTTTTTATGATTAACGGGTTAGTGCTTGCCTTTACCTCATCTGATGTTAAGTGACGATAAGGCCGAAGGTAGAATTGTACTATACCCGGAATCCTCATCATTGAAGAACTGGCTATCTTACCTCTAACTGCCGGAACACAACAAATTTTATATTGTTGCACTGAAAAAAAAGAATTGTTGAATGTACTAAAGTAGCGTAGGTTGCCTAGTAAACTGCCATAGTCAACCCATTTCATGGTTAATTTTACTATAACAAGGGTGAATTTAACAATATATACTTTGTTGATTTTACATAACAAAACAGATTGACTAAAACTATTCTTAGTATAGTAAAATTAACCAAACAATTATTTGACTACACTAAAGAAAGTTTGTAAAATACTTCTCCAAATTTCCAACGGGTAACGCTACTAAAGTTGTTCGTAAAAACTACCAAATTAGAAGATTGATTTTACTAAACACAAATTATGAGATATATTTAATATAATTGACATTAGAAATATGTACATTTTACAAAAGCTTGTCAATAAAATCAACAAAGAACTTTTGTTTAAACAACAGTACGAGTTTAGCAACACAGTTCTCCAAATTTCCGATAGGTGACGCTTGCTACTCTACTAAAGTTGTTCGTAAAAACTACCAAATTAGAAGATTGATTTTACCTAACACAAATTATGAGATATATTTAATATAATTGACATTAGAAATATGTATATTTTACACAAGCGTGTCAATAAAATCAACAAAGAACTTTTGTTTAAACAACAGCACAAGTTTAGCAACACAGTTCTCCAAATTTCCGATAGGTGACGCATGCTACTCTACTAAAGTTGTTCGTAAAAACTACCAAATTAGAAGATTGATTTTACTTAACACAAATTATGAGATATATTTAATATAATTGACATAAGAAATATGTATATTTTACACAAGCGTGTCAATAAAATCAACAAAGAACTTTTGTTTAAACAACAGTACAAATTTAGCAACACAGTTCTCTAAATTTCCGATAGGTGACGCTTGCTTCTCTACTAAAGTTGTTCGTAAAAACTACCAAATTAGAGGATTGATTTTACTTAACACAAATTATGAGATATATTTAATATAATTGACATTAGAAATATGTACATTTTACACAAGCTTGTCAATAAAATCAACAAAAAACTTTTGTTTAAACAGCAGTACGAGTTTAGCAACCCAGTTCTCCAAATTTCCGATAGGTGACGCTTGCTACTCTACTGAAGTTGTTCGTAAAAACTACCAAATTAGAGGATTGATTTTACTTAACACAAATTATAAAATATATTTAATATAATTGACATTAGAAATATGTACATTTTACAAAAGCTTGTCAATAAAATCAACAAAGAACTTTTGTTTAAACAACAGTACGAGTTTAGCAACACAGTTCTCCAAATTTCCGATAGGTGACGCTTGCAACTCTACTAAAGTTGTTCGTAAAAACTACCAAATTAGAGGATTGATTTTACTTAACACAAATTATGAGATATATTTAATATAATTGACATTAGAAATATGTACATTTTACACAAGATTGTCAATAAAATCAACAAAGAACTTTTGTTTAAACAACAGTATGAGTTTAGCAACACAGTTCTCCAAATTTCCGATAGGTGACGCTTGCTACTCTACTAAAGTTGTTCGTAAAAACTAACAAATTAGAGGATTAATTTTACTTAACACTAATTATGAGATATTTTAGTATAATTGACATTAGAAATATGTACATTTTACACAAGCTTGTCAATAAAATCAACAAAGAACTTTTGTTTAAACAACAGTATGAGTTTAGCAACACAGTTCTCCAAATTTCCGATAGGTGACGCTTGCTCGTGTTTAATGTTTATTTTAAGGTTCGTGTTCTAAATTTGATTTCGATTCTTATTTCATGTCATGGTAGGTAAAAAAAAAAACAATTTACATTTTGGAGACGCTGGTCATTAAATCCTAAGTGATATTTTGCTTGTAGTAAGATTTATAATTTATAAGACACGGCTGTACAAGTACTACCTATTTTTTCTCTTTCTATTTATTTTTGTGCTACGTTAATATGACTTGGTAAATAATTAATATACATATTGTGCAAGGTACATAACAAGCAAGGACATTTGGGATGTCACATGACATAGATGAAACGTGGAGCATCAAGCAATGACCATTTTAGCCGGAAACATTTAAGTTGCCGTGGTGTAATGGTGTGACTGCTCGTTAAATGCTCAAGAGGCTGCGGTTCGAACCTCAGTCATTGATGGTTTTTCTGATATCAAAAATGTTTGGTTGTACTCAAATGTACATATTTAGAATGTTAATAAATAGAAAATGCTAGTAAAGTTAAAAAATAATAGTAAAGATGAACAGAAAATGGTTATTAAAGGACAAACAAAAGAATAACAAAGTGACTCATAAATTGGGGTAGGGGGAATATAAAAAAGGTAGTAGCAAAGAAAAAATAAGAAGAAAAGAAGAAGTGAAGAAGAAGAAAGCCCGAAACAAATAAAATGGCATAATATCTCATCGTAAAAGATCGAAAGTAATCGATGTAAAATATACAGGACTGTATCAGTTGAATTTACCAAATGAAATTAGTAAATGTAGCAAAATAAATTTCACATATTTTACATAACAAGTTTAGTGACATTTATCAAACCTCATCGTAAAATATCGAAAGTAATCGGTGTAAAATATACAGGACTGAATCAGTTGAATTTACTGAATGAAATTAGTAAATGTAGCAAAATTTATTTCACATATTTTACAAAACAAGTTTAGTGATATTTATTAAATCTTATCGTAAAAGATCGAAAGTAATCGACGTAAAATATACAGGACTTTTTAGTCAAATATACAAAACGAAATGAGAAAATGTAGCAAAATTTATTTCACATATTTCACATAACACGTTTAGTGACATTTATTAAATCTCATCGTAAAATATCGAAAGTCATCGAGGTAAAATATACAGGACTTGATTAGTTGAAAATACGAAATCATACTATTAAATTTACTAAACGTATGGGTTAAATAATCAACCAGTTTTATTTGGTAAAATCAACAATTTAGTGTGTAGGACCTATATTAACCCGCGGATTTGATAAAATTTACGAGGAATTTAGTAAAATCAATCATTCTTTTTTTTCAGTGTGTTACGGCGTCAGACTAAGGTAAGATAGTGGTAGCTAGCCAGGCAGAAAAAGCCCTACCACCAACCAAACCAAGTAGTTTTAGAGATACTTAAATGAAATTAAATCTTAAGCTGGTTTTATTATCTTACAAGAATCAGTTTTCCAATATCTATGACGTCTGTAATGTTACCTTTAGGGGGTACTTTGTAAACGTCCCCAAAATGTAAACTAATGAAAGCTGTAGGAGAACTGTGTGAATACGTAAAATAATGCGTAGGATAGCTTAGGATACTGTATGAAACTGTATGAAGATTGATATGTACCATAAAGAGCCTGCATCCTGCGTCCAGCCTGCGTCCTGCGTCCAACCTGCGTCCAGCCTGCGTCGAAACCTAGTCCTACTTTTGTTAGTCTTACCTAGTTTTTAATCGCCTTTTCGCTTTAACCTTCTGTAACTAGGACGGACATTTTAAAATAAACTCTTGAATTTCAGCTCTATCTTTTTATTTCGCTCTCTTCCAATTTCGCTCCGTTACCTTCCGTAACGTGACACGTCTAAGAATTATACATTCTATCCTCTATCTACAGTTATGGCATCTAAAGCCTTAGAATCACACCTTTTTTCCTCCCGTAGATCTCGAATAAGGTAAACTAAGTTACGAGAAAACTGTCAACAACTACATTGCTAATGCGCGTTCCAGATGCCTGCCAAATATCTTAAATGTAGCATGAATCACGCAGCAAAAAACTTCTTCCTAACGAGGACCACGTTTCTTTTGAGGACGGGCAGAGTACAACCCAAATTGCACTCTAACACTCTCGTGAAATAGTCGGTGTTTGAGAGGAGGGCCCTCAAAATAATCCTTTCGCGATTACAAAGAGAGAGACTATTCGTAAAAGACATTTGCTAATGCGACTTGTTTGAAGTGATTTTGTCGCGGAGTGCTTTCAGGCGTTAGTTACAAAGCTACGGAACGGAATTGAATTGTCGCATTGCGAGAAATAGTCATTCCATCGGTTTCTTTGGGTGAGCAAGTCAATGTGTGGCACCGTGATAACAAATATGTCTTGTGGTGAAAAAAACATATTTCATTATCTAGGATAGGAACCCTATTTCGATTTATTAGGAGTCGGTAAAGCATGTGTTTCTTTTCAGTAAGTCATTATTTCCTTATTCGTTATCAAAAATATAAACCCTTTCCCTCATTTAATTAGAGTAGGTAGGTACTCAAATATAAGAAAATTATTTAACAAAAGGCAAAAAGCAGCGAAAAGATAAAATAATAAAAATCTTTATTTTTGCCTCTCGCTCTGTCACTGTCAAATAACTGGACCATCGAGCTCCGCGTGGCTCCATTATCATACTTTGTTTTGGATAACAAAATTTCATCGACTTTTATTCACGCCGTGTATGTGCCGGCCTAGAATAGCACTACCCCCTATCATCCCGTGGGTGTCGTAAAAGGCGACTAAGGGAGCATAGCCTTCACGAGACGGGCAGCAGCGTCTCCAAAAAACCTTGGCCTACTGCGATCGCCAACCCGCCTGCCAAGCGTGGCGATTATGGCAAACCCCCCCCCCCTCATGCATAATGGATCAAAAAATTGGCCCCCAGTCCCCGGCAGCCCCGCTATTCCTAGCTACGGTAGCGGCTACGGTAACGGCGGGGCAGGGGGTGCTAAGAATCCCCGGGTGCGGCTCGGCTACCAAAAACGACGACTACTGCACCTGGCAACCTATAACACGCGCACACTAAGGACCGACGCGAAGTTAACCGAGTTGGAAGAAGTTATCAGCAAGGTACACTGGGACATTATCGGCTTATCTGAAGTCCGAAGAGCGGGAGAGGACTCGATAATCCTCAACTCCGGTAACTTGCTTTACTACCGGGAGGGCGACCAACAGTCCCAAGGTGGTATCGGGTTCATCGTCCACAAGTCCCTTGTCAACAACGTGACTACCATCGGAAGTGTGTCGACCAGGGTGGCGTACCTTATACTCAGAATATCCAAACGGTGTTCGCTGAATGTTATACAGGTTTACGCACCGACCTCGACACACCAAGATGACGAAGTGGAGGCTATGTATGAGGAGATCTCTAAAGCCATGCATAGCTTCAAAACCCACTACACTGTTGTGATGGGGGACTTCAATGCTAAGTTGGGGAAACGATGCGGTGATGAGCTGAGAGTGGGGCAATTTGGAGTTGGGCAACGGAATGACAGAGGCCAGATGCTGGCTGACTTTATGGAGAAGGAGAACCTCTTTATGATGAACTCCTTCTTCAGAAAGCCGGAATGCCGGAAGTGGACCTGGGTCAGTCCGGACGGTAAAGTCAGAAATGAGATAGATTTTATCATGTCGACGAAAAAGCAAATATTCAATGATGTCACTGTGATCAACGCTGTTAAGACGGGGAGCGATCACCGATTGGTACGTGGCACATTGAATATCAACCCAAAGCTGGAAAGATCTCGACTGATAAAATCAACAATTCGACCATTGCCGGCCCATATTCAAAACCCCGAGAGCTTTCAACTCGAACTCCAAAACCGCTTCGAAGCCCTTGAGAACAGCATAGATGTGGACGATCTAAACAACATGGTGGTGGATACTGTCCGTACGGTAGGGTCCAAGCTCTTTAAGACCCGCCGTCCCAAGATAAAGAAACTCTCCGACCACACACTCCTACTCATGGATCAGAGACGTGAAATGAGGCTCCAGAGTTCAGTAGATGCTAATCGTTATCGGCAGCTTAATAGACAGATATCTAAGTCTTTGACGAGCGACCTTCGCCAATTTAATACAAATCGTATTAAAGAGGCCATCGAGCGGAATAAAGGCTCCAAAGTGTTCGCGAGAGATCTGTCTATTGGGCAAAGCCAGATGACGAAGCTGAAAACTGACGACGGACGCATCATTTCATCAAAGCCTGAAATCCTGAGGGAGATCGAGAGCTTCTATGGGCAGTTATATTCCACGCAGACACCTGTTGAAAGCAAGGCTAAAGACCCCAGAGCCAAGCTTACCCGACACTATACCCAAGATATCCCGGACGTCAGCCTGTACGAGATTAGTATGGCTCTCAAACAGCTGAAAAACAACAAGGCGGCGGGTGACGATGGAATCACTACAGAACTTCTGAGAGCGGGCGGTAAGCCGATACTCAAAGTCCTCCAGAAGCTCTTTAATTCCGTCATCGTCCAGGGCAGAACGCCAAAGACATGGAACATAAGTGAGGTGATCTTGTTCTTTAAAAAGGGTGACAAGTCCCTCTTAAAGAACTATAGACCCATCTCGCTTCTGAGTCATGTCTATAAGTTGTTTTCGAGAGTCCTTACGAATCGTCTCGCTCGCAAGTTCGACGACTTCCAACCTCCCGAACAAGCCGGGTTCCGAAAAGGCTTTAGCACCATAGACCACATCCATACGCTGCGGCAGGTTATACAGAAGACTGAGGAGTATAATGAGCCACTTTGCTTGGCGTTCGTGGACTATGAGAAAGCCTTTGATTCGATTGAAACCTGGGCGGTGCTGCAGTCTCTCCAAAGGTGCCAAGTGGACTACAGGTATATCGAGGTGTTGAGGTACTTATACCAAAATGCCACCATGACGATCCGAGTACAGAACCAGAACACAAATCCTATCCAACTGCAGCGTGGTGTGAGACAGGGAGACGTTATTTCTCCGAAACTGTTCACAGCTGCGTTGGAGGACATCTTTAAGCTCTTGGACTGGAAAGGACTCGGCATCAACATTAATGGCCAGTACCTAACACACCTTCGTTTTGCCGATGATATAGTCCTTATGGCTGAGACCATGGAAGACCTCAACACAATGCTCGAAGATCTCCGTAGTGCTTCCCAAAGAGTGGGTCTTAGGATGAACATGGATAAGACGAAAATTATGTCAAATGCCCATGTTGTACCCTCTCCAGTTCATGTTGGGAACACTACACTTGAAGTTGTTGACCATTACGTATACCTAGGACAGGCAGTCCAGTTAGGTAGGTCCAACTTCGAGAAAGAGATCTCTCGTCGAATCCAACTCGGGTGGGCAGCATTCGGGAAGCTTCGAAAAATCTTCGCGTCCGACTTACCTCAGTGTCTCAAGACGAAAGTCTATGAACAGTGTGTGTTGCCAGTGATGACCTACGGCAGTGAAACGTGGCCGCTAACTATGGGTCTCATAAGGAGGCTCAAGGTCACTCAGCGTGCAATGGAGAGAGCCATGCTCGGCGTTTCCCTACGTGATCAAATCAGAAACGAGGAGATCCGCAGGAGAACTAAAGTAACCGACATCGCTCGAAGGATTGCTCAGCTGAAGTGGCAATGGGCGGGACACATAGCGAGAAGAACCGATGGCCGTTGGGGCAGAAAGGTTCTGGAATGGCGACCGCGCACCGGACGGCGCTCCGTGGGTAGGCCCCCGACAAGGTGGACCGACGATCTGGTGGAGGTCGCGGAAAGCCAGTGGATGCAGGCAGCGCAGGACCGATCGTTGTGGAGATCCTTAGGGGAGGCCTATACCCAGCAGTGGGTGTCGTGTGGCTGATATGATGATGATGATGATGATGATTTATTTTTGCCTCGTTTAAGATCAATTTTATTCATAAGTGTTATTCTTGACAATTATACTACAGAAATTTTACAATACTAGCGGCCGCCCGCAACTTCGTCTGCGTGGACAGTTATTTCTCTATCCCTCGGGAACAGTAGCTTTTTTCGGGATGAAAGGCACCCTATGTCCTTCTGTACACCTGAAAACGTGAATGCTTTCATGGGCGTAACAAACAAACAACCTAACGAACCGACTTTCGCATTTATAATGTAAGGATAGTGTCCTAAAGTTCATAAATAGATCGGTAATAATGTCGAAATCGATAGTTCGTGTTCAGTTCAAGTCGCTGAACCGAGACCTTTATTTCATCGCACGAAATGATCCCGTTTTATTACGAATATGTCTCTTATTTCTACTTACAAGGTGTAAGCAAAATAAAAATAAATAAATAACGCCCCATATGGTTTGTAAAGTAACGGGTTGTTTGACTTGCCATATCTGAAGTATTTTATTGAAATTTCTTATATTTTCATATGCATAAGAAAATGCATATAATAATTGGGATAATTTATTCCGATTTAATACATAACAATATTTACTTGAAAATGTGTTTCAAAGGGTTTCAATTAAGACTCTGGCCAACTAATTAATTACTGGGTCATTGTCAAAACGGGGCTCAAAAAAAAAAAAAAAAAACAGAATGAAACGAAATTTGTTTTTATTTATATCCATTGGAACATTAGCAATCTAAATCAACATAAATTAGAGGTCGATACAGCAAAATAAAAAAAAAGTATGGAAAAAGACCACCGAAAAGAGGACAACCGAATGGATTTTCCTCACTAAAAAAATCGTAAAACCAAACTTTCACTCACTTTGAAATAAGTATAAAATGGCTTAATAATCAAGTAGGCCCATGTAGCTACCTTGTAGTTTAGTAAGTTGTTAACTTTTTACAGCTGTCACCGAAAAGTAAAGTCATCTTTGACAATTTTTTTGTTTTGTTCCTTTTCGACATGATTATCTTTGCAGCAGTGCTCTCACTCGCACTACGAATTATTGATGCGTTCACAGTTAAGATGCTATTCAATTTAGATTAGGATGCGTTCAGGAAAATATAATATTTTGTATTGCTGGATAATGCTTATATGGATAAATTACAGTCTTAGATTTTTGAATGGTTACGAAATTTATTAATGGGGGTTGTTTGAATATATTTTAAGATCACAAATTAAAGCCCAGTTGGTTTCCGAACAGACCACCGAAGAGAACTTTTTGAGACAAAAATAGGATTTTTGGAAAAAATATGATTTTAGAATTTTATTACTCTCTCAAAACACATTTTTTAGTTCAGTTGGTATTGTTTGGTAAAGTTTTCTCTTGTAAATGTATAACTCATTTAATTTTATATATTTTATTTATAGCTACCGAACAAAATGACCACTGAATTTTACAATGACCCTACTGTATTAATATTTAATCTGGCATTAACTAGTTGATTGAAGTAACATAATTTCACAAAACAAATTACAAAAAGACAAACACATTTCAAATCTGTAAGAGGAGTTACACAATCAATTTATTTAAACTTCTTAACTTACAAGATCTGGAATAACCAAAATCCTTAAAGAAAAAGATTACATTTAATTCTTAAATTATATTTCTACTTGAACAAATTTTATAAGATCTTTTTCGATTTAGAATCCACAAGGGAGAAAATAAATAGCCATTTATTTTCATAACTCCGGATGTGATTTGAATAAGGCTATTTAAGTTCGCACAGCAAAAAGAATAATTTTATGCATTGAATTTAATATAAGTGAGGGTAATTTAAATCGCATCCGGGGTTGGTGGCCAAAAAAATTGGGGAGCAAATTCTGTGTGAATTTTTTGACTCGCTAAACGTAGATTTCTATGGTAATGAAGCTGATGAAACAACAGACAATTATAACGAGTCAGTCAGCCCTAATAATAGGGGAAGGTAAATAATGTAAGCACCAGTAGCTTTATCAACGCCAAATACTATGTTATAATTTGAAATCATAATTACCTTAATAACAATGAATATTACAGGCTACATTTTGCACATCGCCTATCTCGATATATTTACTTTAACTAGTAAACATTACCGTATAGTATATTTTATTACAATAGTATAATTTTGAAAATGAACACGAAAGTAGGTATAGTACATTAATTAGGATATGGAGTTGGACTAATACATCCCGCTGGCTTGATCCGTCCGTACCTTTGACAGACTAGTCGTAGGAGCCTCCTTGGGTCCGACACATTTACTTCTCTCCGCCTTACAAGCACAACAGGAGTGTTATCAGCTAACAAATTATCAAAATCCAGTTGAGAGTCTCTTACGTATCCATTTACTCGTTCTCTTTGGCACCGATTGTAATCTCTCATGTTCAGACCTGAACGATTGACACAGTCGGAAATCGGTGATCCGTTTGCCTCACACCTCAACATTTCACTCTGCATGAAAGTATTTCGCTGCATTGCTCTCAAAGCGCACATCCTTGGTCCCACATCCCGTCCACTATTTCTGAATCGGTATTCGATTCTCAAATAGTGACCTATGTTATCCACGAGCCAAGGTAGCGTCGTTCGGAAGAATCTTCTATCATTTTCGTTATCGAAGTTCGAGTAAATTTTCATCTTAATCACGTCAATATCGTCCCCAAATATTTCCCGCGATAAGTCCTCGAGATCCTCGTCTAATGTGGTTGGCTCTCTCAATATTTGTAAACTCGCGATTGAAATTGTGACTAGGAAAATGAG
This sequence comes from Agriphila tristella, assembly GCA_928269145.1. Lineage (NCBI taxonomy): Eukaryota > Metazoa > Arthropoda > Insecta > Lepidoptera > Crambidae > Agriphila > Agriphila tristella. The sequence goes on from OV743432.1 coordinate 34,118,801, forward strand.
AATGCGGCCTTTGATTTTAGAAGCCATCGCGATGCGCACTGCCATTTACTGTACTGGCTGGACAGGTGCGCACGATTACTGAGTAAATTGATTATTATTGCTAAATGTTGTTCGAAACAGGTTTTGATTGCAAACTGTAACTAGGTTTATATTACTACCATTACTACGCTGAAAATTATAAGAATAAATGAGATTGCGTAACTGAACGGATACATATACTATATGTGCCTGTTTTTGAAGCAACCGGTAGGTAGGTACTGTTCCGTATCAGTAACTATTTGTTTTGCTACAAGATAATGTATGAGCCTATAAGCAACAGTTCCAGATTATTAATAAGTTATTGGCATGCTTTTTTAATATTTTTTTTACAAAAAGCTATTTCAATGTTTATTAGACATTTAAGTCCCACTAATATTATTTATAAATGTGAAAGTTTGTGGGTTTGGATGTTTGTTCCTCAATCACGCATAAACTACTGAACGGATTTGGATGAAATTTGGTACAAAGATAGTATATAGCCTAGATTAAATCATAGGATACTTTTTATCCCGATATTTCCACGGGAACGGGAACCACGCGGGTGAAACCGTGGGCGGCCGCTAGTGAATAATAAGTAATGGATGTTTGTTCCTCAATCACGCAAAAATGGCTAAACAGATTTGGATGAAATCTGACACACAGATAGTTTATGGCCTGGATTAAAACAGGATACATTTTATCCCGGTCAAAGGTTCCCTAGGGATTTTCCGAATGTCCACGTGAACGAAGTCGCGGGCGGAAACTAGTATAAATGTATAAATGTCAACAACTCTTAAGGTACCTGGCATAGCGCAGTTTTAAAAAGAGATTTCCCCGTACAAATCTGCATAATTGTTTCCAAGGATTTTATTCCAACGTAATTGTGAATTAATAAGTAAAACCTCATAAAAAACGTAACGTGATTCCGCCAAAGCCAAACCACGAGTACCTATTCAAATGTTACAACAGTAATGAGTCGCACTCAAGTGTCCCTTGCTGAAAATCGGGATTTAATATGAGAAATGGCGTTTCGTTCTAATCCCAACCTTAATTCTACCGCGGTAAAGCTAAATTTGAATGAGCCACAATCAAATTGCCCCGAAGCAATGTTTGTCACAAGTGGTTGTTTAAAAATATTAAGTACTAAGCAATATTTGTGCACGAACTTCAGAGTCAATAAATGTTTCGCAACAATAAGTGTTTACGAGTAATGTCGATCGTCGATCGCTTCGATTGGAGCGTTTGAAGTAGTCATCACGTCATCAGCCCCCCTAAGCCAAAGTAACATTTGCAAATTTACGCTATCGCTTCGCTTCGAAACATGTATGGATTTGACGTTTTAAAATAGGATTGTTAACGAAACTTTACGTCAATCCCATACATGTTTCGAAAGCGAAGCGATAACAAAGATTAGCGAATGTTACTTTGGCTAGGCCCTCAGTTTAGAGAAGTCAATGAAGGTAAAAATATTTTCAGTAATATTGTGATCCCTAAGGCCGACCGTGATTCCGAACGCAGCAACTGCATACAAAATCTATGGGCCTGCCACACACATGCGGGATTTTTCCGTACGGAATCTTCATACATTGTCCAAATTTCGTTCGGAATTCCGTAACGGGATTACGTCTCTGTGTGGCCGGCCTTATTGAGCAAGCTTTTTTTTAGTTCTCAACCGCAAGGGTTCGGAGCAACCTTCCCAGGTGCGAGGGGAAGGTGGCGGAAATCCTTACTGAATACCAAATAGATGGCATGATGGTTATTTCAGACTCCTACTGACTTAAACACCGCCTTTAGTTGGTTTCAACACAACAGCCTATAAGAAGCCACGAAACCTTTATCGAAAGCGACCGCCCTCCGAGGGGATGGCGGCGCGAGCGTTACTAACCTGGGTGATGAAAAGCACTTAAAGGGTGATGGCAACCATAGGGAGACTGGCCGTTTTGAAAATTAAAACGACTGACTACCAAATACCGCAAAGAGTTGGGGGTGACCTGAAGAGTCGGGTGTGACCTGAGAGAGAGTCTACCGCTCGGCGACGAACGGCCGTTGCCAAAGCGCACAAGCGTCGCCGATTGGTTTTCTCGCTCTAACGAAACGATGTTTCTGTACGGAACGAGATAGAGCTATAAATAATAGCGTTGCTAGAATGTAGCGTGGTGTGATACGTACCTAGTCAACATGACATTCATATTCCGTAGATTCAGCTTCCCCAGAGAAAAATACAAAAGTAGAAATATCAATTTCCTTTTAAACCTTTCCTTTTACTTAACTCATGTTAAACTCGAATATTACCTGAATTCCTTTCATATTTAATGTTCGCCCTAAAAGAAAAAATAAGCCTGGATAAAAAAATCCTTACTCTCCCAAAATTACAACACTAATGAGTTGTCGTCAAGAGTTCCCAGCCCACCAGGTCTTAAAATAGAATTTATCTTCTCCATTTTGATCCCTAACCCTACATCTTAAAGTACAGATTCAGAATAAATGATAAGTATACCAAATTGGGTGAAATGGATACGATGTAAAAATCGAGTTACCACATTGATATGAGTTTTATTGTATGAGTAAATAAAAAACAATACGTGAAAAGCTAACATTATTTCAATCAATCAAGCTAAAGTGGATCTCTTTGCTTGAGTCTGTGTTTCTTGATAGGTACAATCTGGGGGGTTACCTACGCCATATCGAATACCAAATGATCGAAAATCAAAATATCGAACACTTTACATCGAACGGTTAAAACATCGAACGGTCATAACATCGAACGTTCAAAATATCGAATTTACAAATAATCGAACGATCAAAATATCGAATGGTTAAAATATCGAACGCTCAATACATCGAAAGATTAATTTATGTAAAATTTATATTTTACATAGTTTCTTCCATCATGAACATCCAGTAGATGTTTCAATGAAATTTCATAAAACTTAATTTCCGAACGAGGCTATTGCGTCAAATAATTTTTGTTCTACCCACTAACGGAGTAATATTTTGTATACAAAGCAGTTCATTTATAACTTCATAGCAGCAGTCTTTGTTTTATCAGTTTGTGTGTGAATTGAGTATTTTTGTGCTGAAAAGTTAATAAATTTGGAGAATAATATTTTTCGATAAATTAATCATTCGATGTATTGAGCGTTCGATATTTTAACCATTCGATATTTTGATCTTTCGATATTTTGAACGTTCGATGTTTTGATTGTTCGATGTTTTAACCGTTCGATGTACAGTGTTCGATATTTTGATTTTCGATTGGGGGCCTGCAAGTCGCGAGTGAATAGGCTACTTCTATCATAGATCGCATCATCGCTTACCACCAGGCGTGATAGCGGTCAGGTGCTTGCCTATCTTTATTAAAAAATCTCCTATAACATAATCATGCTAGTTACTTTGTCAAATAGGTACAAGAATTTATTAAACTTTTAATTAGGTATATAACTATTCAAGTTTTAAAATTTGATGAAGAACAGCTTTTGTGATCTCCACATGATGGCTGTTCATTCTGATTTCAGTAATCAAATTATTTTGTATTCTTTGTTGCAGGTACAAAAAGCAGGGCTTTGCGCGTGTCCCGTTTGCAATACTACTATTACACAGTAAGAAACGCCCTAACAAAAACCGAACAACTGTCATCGTGTCTGCATTCCGGTTAATGGGCAAACAAATCATGCTCCTTATTACAGAGGTAACATTTTTCAAAAATATTAGTGGAGGCAGATCACGAAGGGGTCCATTTGTTTTGTGTGAAATTATGATAATAAAGCCATTATATGCAACCTCATTGCATGACTGGTGCCTATTTACAACCAACCTCTAGCTAATAAAATTAATTTGATCTGGGTCGCTTTTTGTTTAGGCTGTTTTGGAGGGTTCCGAATTGTTGCTTGACATTATGTTAACTGGGCCACGTGCACAGGCTTCTGGATTCCGAAACCTACGCTTATCTTGAGATTTCATTTTGTCAAGCAGTTATAAAAAATATGAAAATTATGAACTGCCGTTCCAATTTCCCGCATAAATTGGAACCTTGGAATGTGAAATTAGACGTTAAATGTGTGTTCAAAGAGCGAAACATAACAATAAGGTACGAGTAAACTGAATTTCTAATTGAAACGTTTCAATACGTTTCGATTAACATTTCTTAGTAATAAATATGTCGTGTCTTAAATTAAAGGGATAGGTAATGTTAAATCGAACATTTACATAGTTGGAGTACGTTTGTGAGAAGAAAATTGACATTCACGGTAGAATTGGGATATAAATAGGTAACAATGATAAGAGTTAATGTGAGAGAATATGACATTTAATTAACTCGAACATCATAATCATTGTTTTTGTTTTTCAATTTATTCACGGCCCATGGGCACAGTTTAGAGTAAAAAAAAATACAGAAACTTATTTTCATTCATAAATTTTTAAACATAATCATCGTGTCTGAAATATATTTATCCATATTAGATTGTTTGTGGCTATTGCTAACTTTTTGTACAATTTTCGAGGCCAAGCATTTTAAACAGCACGCATTTTCAAAATAAGTACCTAACAATACCTTGACAGTTACTTAACCTCTGAATAACGGTGGCATATATTTTCACTGTGTGACTAAACCCTCTATAAAAAATAAAAAATAATAAAAACCTCTGAATGACATTGATGTCCAGAAGAAATAATTGTCATAGAGGAAATGTAATTTACTACCTATATATAAGGTCCTTCTTAAATAGTGCACATAATTTTAAGGGGTCAATGTACTCATGCATACAAACAACTTTTACTATGTTACCAACATTGAAATCGCGAAAAAAAATCAGGTGTTCCATACATTTTGATCTATTCTATTTAATTTTTTTTATGGAACAGCTGATTTTTTTTCGCGATTTCAATGTTGGTACCATAGTAAAAGTTATTTGTTATACAAGTGACCAAAATCAATTTGTGCTGCGAGTGCCGACTTTAAATCACGAACTAGCGAAGTAGTCTAAAATTGAATCACGAGCGTAGCGAGTGATTGTAATATAGACTACTGAGCACAGTGAGTGATTTAAAGGCACGAGGCAGAACAAAATTTTGGTCTCGTGTTAAACATACAACTTTTCACTTCGACCAGCGAGAAAATCTTCACGTGACTTTCCTATTAAAAAGCTAAATTCAGCATTAGAAACATGTTCACTCAACTCTTTTGGAGTTAGACAACTAATATCTTTATCGTTGGACGCACTCGTTTTTTCGTAATTTACAAGTAATTTATCACAAAAATAGTTCAAACCTATGCTGAAAAATTTTATTCATAGAGTAAAGTAGATTCCCGTCGTTTTGTTTTATATTGCGCTTTGTTTTCACTTATTCATTAATATCCCATCTTATCTATAATCATAAAACACTAATTTGTTAATAAATTTCATTAATTTTCCTTATTTTATATTTATTTCAGACATGCGACCTCATTTGGTCCATACTCTTTATTTCGAATTATAAAACTTTATTTTTTATTAATCCTTATTTAAAACTCCTTGGTATATCCGGGCATTTTATTTTTTTACTTTTTAATCCATGCATGACACCATAAAGCACTCTATCTATCCTTTTCTCACATATCAATTTTACAAGTCTCTCATTGTCACTTTATTTTTTTTTTCTTTATTATTTTAAAAGTTGGTGTTAGAAATTAAAAAAGCACTTTGCCTCACGCTCGCAGCAAAAATCGATTTTGCTGCGAGTTTTTACGCGCCAAAAGAGCCCTTTTCGTGCTGGAGAGGTGAAAAAGTTGTTTGTATGCATGAGTACATTGACACCTTAAAATTATATGCACTATTTAAGAAGGACCTTATATATATAGGCATATGGTAAATAACTGTGAACCGCCTATATTTAACCAATTTATGACCGATCTCCTCTACTATTTACAGTCCAGGGAATGAACTTCATTCATCGTTATTCATCATCAATAATCCTGTCAGCAAGAAAAAGCGGGATTAAATTTATGACCAAGTCTTTTTCAATTCTTGGTAGATATCGGAACGAAACGCAGATACGCTCTCAAATAATGAAATATGAAAATTACCTTCAAGTTACATCTCATTTTACTCTTAGAGTTGGCGGTTATGCTTAACTTTATTTTATTTTAAACGTAATTTTTCTTGTATTTGACAAGATTAGATTTTTCAACATTGGAGACGAGGATATTTATTCTGGCGTAAAGTGAAAAAAAAAATACATTATAACATTAACTTTTAAGGGTTCCGTACCTGAAGGAGCGAAACGGAGCCCTATTGCTGTCCTAATGTGTCCATCTGCCGTCTGTCTATCCATCGTCTGTCACAAAGCCCTAGCAGCTAAACCGATGATGCTAAAGTCTTTATATTTTCAACAAAGGTGTGTCTTGCCGACCCAAAACCAGCTAAAGTATAAACATTAAAATTTTAGAGGGGAGCCCCCCTCTAAATGAATGGGGGCCCATAAAGATGAATGGGGGCGTGAAAAAAAAATATTAAACCAAACATGTCGGATAAACGTACTAGGTATGTTTAAACTGTCAATTGTATACAAAATTTTCGCCTTTAAGTATCCATATAGTCTATACTTTACACTATACCTAAACAACGTCGTTAAACTGTGAATATCAAGGATAACGTTTACGTTATCGGGCCCATTACGAGATGTTAATGTCTTATGAACACACTAAATATATCCATAGTTGTTAGACTATCATTATTGTTCGTCACCGTCAGACATTATTTTGGGTTTCATTCTTAACATTACGCAAATAATAATATGTATTTAGTTTATTTTTCGCAAATGGATTGATTTTTTTTATTACATTTTCATGTTGATATGATGGGTCATACCTAATAATGAAATCTTTTACCATTCCATCCGGACTAGAATTTCGAAATTATTTAAAATGATTTAGACATGTTATTGAGCTAGCGGAGACATACACGAAAAATATTTAGACGTATTTTACTGGCCCTATGAAGAATTAAAAATATATGAGAAAAAACAAAAGAATGTTAATTAATTGAACCAGAAAAGTTAATTTCGCAATTTCCCGCATGAAAGTTACAATGATACGTAGCATAAAAGGTCGAGAGTTTCAGTCATTTTAAAATGAAATCCAGTCGAAAATTGGGGAAGTCGTTACGTACCGAAGGGGAGCAATTAGAAATGTAGGTCAGAGAGAGACGGAAGCATTTAGCCTAATGAGAGAGAGGGAGGAGAGCTTGTTGTTGTTTTAATTTATGTGGACGAGTCAGCGACAGGTATGAAAAATATTCTTGGGGAAAACGTGGACTTTGGGGTATTTTGTACTTTGATTTTAAAAGCATTACGTTTACTGGCTATTAACATCTGAAAAACAAAGGTATTTTTTATTTTTATGTTATGGTTACATTTATGAGTTTAATATTTATAGAGGTAGGTAGACACTTTTCTTGTAGGTAAGAGTTGCGAGACACTGTTTTTAATTTGTATGTAAACTAAAAACATCAGCCTTACAGCAATAAATTGTAAACATAAGGAATACGCTCGTTAATTAAACAAGTTTTCAATTAAAATAAAACTTGTCATTTATTCAATTACTTCTTTGAAAGTTGATAAATTCAAATTTCTAATTCAAAGAGCTGTCTCAGCTTTATCGCCAGGGCATGCAGTCTCTACATTAGTTAGCGATAATATCGTTACTAACCGATCGATAACCATAGCGAAAAAAAACGCTTGCCGTAACGATTCCCTTGCAGTCTCGACGTAGATTTCTATGTAAAGTTAACGAATTCGATCGATAAGTCACAACGAACAATTATTCTTCGATTTTTGGTAGTCTCTGCCATCATAACTACCGATAATTTTCGATAGCGTATTTATAACAACTGTCACCTAAACGATTTTAGCTGTTTAGTTTGCGGCGAAATTTGACAGCCCGCAAACTTTGCGATTCATCGTTACAGGTACTTGGCGGCCATTTAATGTTTTTGTGACACTGACTTATAAAATATAATTTACTTTTGTGGTGTTTATTGTGTGTTTAGGAAATCCAAAAAAGCAAGAAATGGCAAGGCATAGGCCTATTTAGCGTAGGATTTAGTTGCTCTCAAGCATCGAGCTAAAATGGTGAGGCGTCGAAGCGTGGCGAGGAATAGACGCAATAATCAAAACAAACCCATTAAAAGGATGACGAGTTCCTCGGACAAGGGTGGATAAGAAGATGTTCACCGAGCTGATGGAGCTGAGCTCGTCGAAGAGTTGCGGCCATATGGCCTTATCTTTAAAGACAGCGGCCTTGGGGATTCTCTACCTATACAATAGCAAGTGAGTAGGTACCTAACTGTAATTAAGTATTTTAAACTCGAAATGTAAGATCTTTGGTTTGGTTTGAGCTAAAATTAATAAAATATATTAGCAACCACCCGCGACTTTGTCTGCGTGGTCAGTTATTTCTCTGAACAATAGTTTTTTTCGGAATAAAAGGTATAAGTACCTTCCTTATGTCTTTCCTTGTACCCCTGACAACGTATATGTAAAATTTCATGATGATCGGTTCAGTAGTTAAGACGTGAAGGCGTATAAACAAACAAACAAACGGACTTTCGCATTTATGATATTACCCAGTAAGAATTTGCAATTTACCATCATCATCTTATTTTAAATTAAAATTTCATTTGGATTTTTTTTATGGACTACATGTTTTTCTATTTTTTACTGTTTGTTTTAGATACTAACCGCTCTTCGTTCATCATCATCAGCAGCTAATTGGCATGGCATTCGCTTATTATCGAGTGTCAAGAAAATTATGGTGTGGCGTCGAAGATGGGGAAGAACTGACGCTATAACCGAAATCCGGTTGATTTGGAGGATGACGGAATTCCTCACAGATCACACACTACTGCCTGGACGATCATCAGTTGCACAGTGTCAACGCTCGTATCCAACTTTATGAGTATCTACACTGGACACTAATTGCAATTATTTAAGCTAGTTTATTCAAATAAAAGAGTACAATCAAATAACTTGAGGTATTTATTATTGTTAACAACATATCCTTTTATTTCATGGATAGATACTATGGACAATACTTCCGCTTTACTAGTGAGCTGAAAATCGCTTGTATGCTACGCCATCACTGATATACTGGTTAGTTCATGCAGGGGCCAAACGCCATTGATGCCTCAGTCTCCGTAGCCTCATTTCTCATGGGAGCCTTTGAATTCTTGGATTAAATCTCTGAAATAAAAAATATAAATTAAATTAGAAAAAATAGATTCTTAAATTAAAATATTGAGACAGATACTAATTAAATACTTAAGTAAGTAGTGGACATCAGCAAATTCATTGCATTGATCATAAAAGTAAATAACTAAATCACATGTGACTATGAAAGATCGAAAACAACAAAGAAATCACAAGCATCCAAACCCGTGTGACGCGTGTTGAGCAGATTTTAAAATACATTTTTGACCTCAATACTATATTATGTAAAACTAAACATAAATGCATTGGTATAGAAGGTATAACAAACATAATTAAATATTGAAAGATCCAAAGAAAACTCAAAGAAAAGTATTTGTACTTACAGCATATTCCTCACAGCAGACAGCAGCTTAGCTTGCGTCTAGCTAGTGGACCGAACCCGAAACCGAATAATTATTACTCCTTTGAGTTGAAGCCACTATTATAGAGATTTTTTATTCTTTAATGAATTTATTTATTAAAAAATCAACACCATACACTTGACATTTTTAGTTATCAATCGTAAGTAAACACAGATTTCATTGACATATGACTGTTGGCATGACAACGCCATAACCGTTGGCTATGACACAGTGTTACAAGTAAAATTATAGTAATGTCCACAAGTTCAGATACATATTTTTAGTGGTTATTCATGTAATAATAAAAGAAGGAATTTTATATCAGATGATAAATTAAGAAAATATAATAAGAGATGTTTTTTTTATTTTTGGTTAAATAAAGTAGTTGCTTTTTAATAAGCATAATATTTAAATTTACCTTCATCAAAGGGAGGGCAATTCAATGGCCACACAATTACTTAAAATTTTCGGTAACTTATCGACTAAATTTTTTACGATTTTGTGCGATAATGTAATAGTAGAGACTTGCATTTGCCTTATCGATCGTTACGGCAAGCGATTTTCCCCGCTATTGCTATAACCGAAATCATTGTGTGGCCATTGAATTACTGTCCCTCCGATTTAGGGAAATTTAAAAAATATGCGAAAATGCAACTGTCTTACACCGACGTTTAAAACTTATTCAAATTGCAATTTCTCTTCTATAAAAGTTACGAGTTGTAAAATAAAAAACGTTTTATAGCAAATATCATCAACTTTCTTTGAAGTTATAGTTTATTATACATTATTATTAACTTAAATACCTATAAAACAAAAAAAAACACTTTTTGACTAACTGGCAAAAACTCAAACAACATAATAAAATAATTATTTACGCCTTATTTACATTTTAATAATATAAATATTATATAAGGAATAAAGAGTAAGGAATATAAGGAATAAGTATAAGGATAAGGATTAAAACTTTTCACTGCACATAGGTAGATACTTGATTAGTAAAGGGAAAAGAGATACGCTCATTTAACTTTTTTAGATGTAAGTAGGTAGGTACTTAAAAACTACCCGTGTTTAACAAAAAAATACAAAAAATATAAGTATTTTATTTTTTTGTCTTTATTCATCATAAGTTAATAATTATAACATTCCTTATTTAGAGAGATAGGTATAAAATAAACTAATTATAAAAATTGTGAAGATGCTTCTAAGTATTTTCCGGCAATTTTTAGCGGTTTTCCTGTGGCCGGCAGGCGGCAATTTTGCTAGCAATACCACTAAAGCAATATTTTAAGTATGGCCCGGCAATTATAGCCACATATTTTTGGTAAGTCAAAACATTTTCATGTAAATTTGGGATTCTGCATCGTTGGCCATACTATTGACACCAATTGCAGCCATATTGCAACAATGCAATATAAATTGTATTTGTGTTGGCTTGGCTGGGCAATGGTGGACATTAAATGACTATTACTTGTAACACTGACTAGACAGAACCCAGTGCCACAGCATATATTAAATAATATAATATAAAATATGTGTCAATGGTTGAGTGTCAAAATGAGAGTACCGACACGTAGTGAGTTTTTCCTCTGTGGTAATCGATACGGTACCGAAAATTATCGGTAGCTATGATTGTAGAGACTACCAAAAATCGAAAATAAGTTGTTAAAATGACATATCGACCGAATTCGTTAATTTTACGATCGCTATCTATGTCGAGACTGCAGGCCCAGTACTTTAAACTCGAAACTACGATAAATTTCTAGCGTTAGCTAATTAATTAAACTTGTAGAAATAGTTTGTATCATTGTTAACAATGCAGCATTTGAATAGTAAAATAGAAATACAAGTTTGACGGCTTTTGAGGAGTTAGTTGAGTTTGCGCGAGATGAAGGTGTATATTGAGGTAAATTCCCATGTACACCGTAAATGCAATGCAAATCCATTTTCTGTGAATGTGCATGTGTGTATTCATGACCTGTAAAAACGTAACACTTTTTATGGGCTGATTGCAAATGGTAAAATCTGGTATAAAAAATGAAGTTCCCCTGTCAGTTTCTTACCTTATTTCGTGAATTGGCTAGTAACTGTAGCTGCTATTTGAGCAAAATCATTCGATTTGAATGGTAAATCTGACAAATGTATAAAATAATTTAAATTTTCGTTAAAATTACCACGCAGTTGTGATGTTTTTGTCTTAATTCAATTTTATTTACGAGATTTATCATTTAACTTGTACACTAACCCATTATGAGTAACTATTATATGTTTTTACAGTCCACGAAAGAATGACGATAAAATATGTGTACATTCAACTAACTAGAAATATGATATACCTGTTCAGCATTTTAACGCTTATTATGACCATTTAGTGTCCATACCACTGAGACTTTCAGCCGGAATTTTTGTCCTTTCCTGTGTTTGACATCAATACCCGCAAAAAGGGAAGCCAGCAATGGCGGAAAACCCACGTTACAGGCTAAACAATAAGCTTAACATTTGATTAATTATGAAGCGAGAAAATGAAATTATAATAGAAGATTTGGAGTGAGGTATTTATTGGTTTTTCGGTTATTCTTTTCTTTTCAAAGGAAGCAATTGTTTCACTGTCCTTTTATGATAATAATATGCAATCTACTTTTATGCAGTTACTTACAGTAGTACTAATAACTTTTAAAATGGTAACGACATACTACAGTGATCTTGAGTCAGTGCTTTAATCCATCAACTGCGTCAAACTATCTTACCTATAATTATGTCGTTTCTGTTTAAAAACTATAATAGCTCATCAGATCTTTTAGCACAATAATGAGTCTGAGATTTTCATTCTATCCTAATCCAGTGCATTTATTTCAGAATTTTTGTAACGTGATCAGAAAATGTTCCGCTATCACACGTGCCGGACTACAGCTGGGCCACAAAAAAAAAAGTTGGAAATCTTACTTTTTGACTATGCCATGATGAAGTCGATAATTTGTCGGAATTTGTCGCCAAAAACCAGATTTTGTCGGTCTTCCGTTTAGGAGATACGTGTGGCTCAGCTGTAGAGACGTCTCTACAGCTGGGCCACACAGATCTCGAAAACGGAAGGTCGTAGCGAAAATCTGATTACTCGTATGTGTAGCCGGTATTTTGTCGGAATTTGTCGCCAAAAACCAGAGTTTGTCGGTCTTCCGTTTACGAGATACGTGTGGCTCAGCTGTAGAGACGTCTCTACAGCTGGGCCACACAGATCTCGAAAACGGAAGGTCGTAGCGAAAATCTGATTACTTGTATGTGTAGCCGGTATTTTGTCGGATTTTGTCACCAAGAACCAGATTTTGTCGGTCTTCCGTTTAGGAGATACGTGTGGCTCAGCTGTAGAGACGTCTCTACAGCTGGGCCACACAGATCTCGAAAACGGAAGGTCGTAGCGAAAATCTGATTACTCGTATGTGTAGCCGGTATTTTGTCGGAATTTGTCGCCAAAAACCAGAGTTTGTCGGTCTTCCGTTTAGGAGATACGTGTGGCCCAGCTGTAGAGACGTCTCTACGGCTGGGCCACACTGATCTCGAAAACGGAAGGTCGTAGCGAAAATCTGATTACTCGTGGGTGTAGCCGGTATTTTGTCGGAGTTTGTCACCAAGAACCAGATTTTGTCGGTCTTGCGTTTAGGAGATACGTGAGGATACGCTGTGGAGACCTTTCTACCTGGATCTTGAGAAAGGAAGGTCGTAGCGAAAATCTGATAACTCGAGTGTGTAGCCGTTAGTTTGTCGGAGTTTGTCACCAAGAATCAGAGTTAGTCGATCTTGCGTTTAGAAGATATGTGAGGATATGCTGTAGAGACCTTTCTACCTGGATCTCGAGAACGAAAGGTCGTAGCGAAAATCTGATAACTCCTATGTGTAGTCGGTAGTTCGAGCGAGTTTGTCGCCAAATACCAGAGCTTGATCGCCTTACATTTACGAGATAAATGTGATTTGAATGTACCTTCGCGAATGTACATTCGCGTACAACTGTGTTTGAAATAATGGGGAATGTCCGAAAAAAATCAAATAGGCTGAATATTTTTCTATAGGTAGGAATAAGGTCTCTTGGTAATAGAATAAATATTCATAATTTTTGGTTTCGTGAAAAAATTTTAAAAAGTAAAAGTCTCTTCGACTTCACAAATGTATGAAAGTAACAGCAGAATGGAGATTGTACCTTTGCCAACACCTGCCACAACCACAACATGGTTTTAAAAAAAATGTTTCAAGGCAAAATGTCATAACTTTTTTTTTTATACGTGTTGTGTTTGTGGCAGTTAGCGGCAAAGGTATAATCTCCATTCTGCTGTTACTTTCATACATTTGTGAAGTCGAAGAGACTTTGATTTTTAAAAACTTTTTTACCTAACCGAAAATTCTGAAACTTTTTTCTATTACTAAGGGACCTTATTCCTACCTATAGAAAAATATTCAGCCAATTTGATTTTTTTCGGACATTCCCCATTATACTACTTTAATGAATGCATGCATGCATGCTATCTAAGCTTCATGATATTTTATTTCTTACAATATGCGGCCGCCCTGAATTAGCTTTAACGGTCACCCATCCGACACCTGACCGGACCGAGTGTTGCTTATAAAACGTTACCAGCAACTAGGGACCGACCGAACCCACTTTTCACCAAGAATCGAGACCGAGATTAAAAAATAGTCTCGGCCGAGACCGAGACCGAGTTTTTTTTTTTTTAAAGTTACTATAAAATGGCAAAAAAAAAGCAAATCGATGTACTAAGGGCAACAGCGTCGCTTAATCAGTTTGCAACAAAATTCGCGTGCGCGTGTATCGCCCTTGCACGAACTAAACGTATTATTATATTATTACAAAATTGCTTTCTTGTGGTTTGACATTAGGATATTAAATATATTTTAAGGTGTATTTTACAAAAAATAAATTAACCACATCGGATCTGCAGGAGCCTAAACTTGGTATATTTTGAAAATGTGTTTTGGTTTAATTTTAAACAAGACAGTGGCTGAAATGTATTAATTTAATATATTTTAAGAACCGGCTTAGCAACACATGATAGGATTTAGAACAAAAAAATTTTTTCCCCATACAAAAAGATTACCCATAACTCCTCTCCTAAGGGAAGAATTTTTAAGAACTGCGGGTCCAAAATATTGTTTTGACTTCAAGTATACTTGTGCCAAACGGCTATGCTGTAGATGGGTTTGAGGTTTTCCATTGATTTTGAGCTCGTACTCCAACCACACCACTATATTAATATTACATTCACATTCATAAATGGTAAAACTAAACTAGGTACCTACCTACTACAAGTCATCAAAAAAATACCAAAAGACTGAAATCAACAATTTTGATTTGATTTGATTAATCACAGTGAAGGATGCGTCAGCGTATGCCCTGTGGCATGCGTAACAGCGTTAGTTCCAATTACGCATGCCTCAGCGAAGAAGAAAGTGCAAGACAAAAGCGCACGAGTGTAATCTCAGGCCTACGTAATAGTCATAGGTATTATGATTAAAAAGCTGCAAATCATAAAGAAAGCATGCCGCTTTGCACAGTGATAGAGGGGGCAAATATAAGTATTTTTGCCCGCAGCAGCAAAAGTTTCACCCCTTAGGATAAGAGATGGCGCCACTTCAAAAAAAAATTTCAGAAATATCTAAAAGCCCAACGGGTGCACCGATTTCTATGATTGAGGTGTCAAATGATTTGTCTTTTTATGTTTTATTATAAAAATATATAAAACGTATCATTTTTACAGAAAACAGACAAAAAAATTAAAATATGTGAAAAAAATTATATTAGAGGGAAATTATTGTTTTTATTCAATAAAGATAAATATTTCATGTTTATTATGTTTTTTTTATTATAAATCAATTCATTCTAAATCCAAATACGAAAACCGCATCGAAATTAGTCAAGTAGTTTTGGAGTTATATGCCCATTACTTTTATTTGATTTTATGTAAATTTTATATTTTGAAATAAAAGATCAATTATTATTATAAAATATAAATTTTTAATTCTAGAAATAACCTATTCTTTTTCTTCCGCTTCAAAGACATCGATCGAACTGAAAAAGAAAAAAAATCAAGATAAATGTCGCAATTAATAATTTATAACATAACAAAATATTGCTATAAATGCAATTCTTTCTTACTTTTGTTTCATTCCTACAGCTGCCTTTGCAGAATTGCACGGAAAAGTATGTACAAGGCAGACGGACTCGTCGGCAACCACAATGCATTGAGTTGCAGCCTGATTACAAGAGCATTGGTCTAGTAATTTTAATTGAGACCAAGGTAGATGGACCCTAAAATGGTCAGACGTGACTGCAAACGTCTGACCATTTTAGGGTCCATCTACCTTGGGAAGATTAATTTATACATTAATAAAAAGATGGGCATGGGACTGGCACATCTAAATTCAAAACATTTCCCCATATATATAGCCCGCTTAAGCTGCACTCAGTGCATGTCGTCAAAGAGCAGCTGATGTAGGCGGAAGTCATAACATTTGCATGTGAATCTGAAATCAAAGTTTACATTATGTGAAACAAACTTAAGCAAACATTTACGCATAAATACGCGCCTTATACAGTAATGAAAAAGAAAGAAAGAACATAATTTTATTTCGCACACACAAATTATCACATGCCATTTTAAAACTATCTTAATATACGTGCTAAAAAGGCTCCCACTCATCATATGCCACAGCACCCTAGAGGAGCACCATGACGCTGATTTTTTGAGTGGTCACCAATTCCGGAGAAGGCGGCATAAATATGAAATTAAAATTCAAAACGGTTTACATTTAAATTATAATAAAAGAAATAAAATATATACTAAAACACCAAGGGTTACTATCTATATTAAAATCCATTGAGTTGTAAATAATAATTAATTAATAATAAAATAAAATCGGTAAAAAAAACTACAATTTGATTTGTTAAAAAATTAATGTTAGAAGCTTAAGAAGAATTTTAAAAGAAAGAAACAGTGAGTTAAAGCTCAGAAATCAATATCACATGTGTAATAAAATTAATTGAAAGTATGAAAAATAATAATAATAATAATAATTAAATTTAAAAATAAATAAATAAATAGTTGCATAGTTTCTTTGTGGCAATGGTATTGGCATTCCTAAGTAGTCATTTTTTGGTACAGTAAAAGATGTTGCTTTAATTTATGCTTAAAATAATATTTTGATTTAAGCTGTCTGATAGGTGGCGGGAGATTATTCCAACATTTCGTTGCCAAATACCTAAAGCTGCCCCGAAAGGCTGCAGTTTTATGCTGGAGGGTAAGCAGCTTCCAAGACGCGCCACGTGTGTTATGCACAGACTTTGAATAAGCCTATTCCAGTTTCGCATACAAATATTTGGGTGACTCAGTTTTAATGACATCAAAGAGTAAAGAAGCAAACTGCAAATCATATCGAGCATTCATGTTGAGCATATTTGCTGCGTTTATATATGGGGTGACATGGGTTCTAGGGGGTACCCCAAAACAAAATCTAACACATGCATTTTGGACGCGCTGTAGAAGTCGCTTCGTTCTAGACAATAGACAGCTTCCAATTACAGGATAACAATAATTTAATTTAGACATTGAAATGACATGAAAATTACCAACCATTCTAAAACGCCAATTTTGTCTTCTCAGAGGGTCTCAAGGGATCTGCGATATGCTTGCAAAAGCAGTAGTTACTTCAGGATGAGACATCCAAGTTCAAACATGTTTTTTCCTTTTTTAAATTGAAGTAAGACTTGGTATCAAACCCTGTAAATGCATGAAAGCCTCGAAGCGCAGCCGCAGTGGACATATCAGGATCCAAACAATGGCAATGTTCTGCACTGTCATATGTTATGATTCGCAAACAGACCATGTAACAACTAAAGGGGTTCGCAAGGCGTTGTTTGCCTCAAAAAAATCGGCTAGTGACAAGCTTACTTCAGATACCCTTGAGAACAAGATGCACTGCGTGCAGCTACCAGTTACCTAGCAGGCCATATATGGCGACATGTATTGAATCTTTTTGGTATGGATTAGTTACTTCACGGTGAGACATACAATCTTCAACATGTGTTTTCCCTTTTAAAATTAAAGTAAGACTTGGTATCACACCCTGTATATGCATGAAAGCCTCAAAGCGCAGCCGCAGTGGACATATGACCCAAACAATAGCAATGTTCTGCACTGCCATATGTTATAATTCGCAAACAGACCATATGACAGCTAATTGGGTTCGCAAGGACTTGTTTGCCTCAAAAAATAGGGTTAGTGACAAGCCTTCTTCAGATACCCTTGAGAACAAGATGCACTGCGTGCAGCTACCAATTACCAAACGGGCCATACATGGTGAAATGTTTTGAATTTAGATGTGCCAGTCTCATCTCATGCCCATCTTTTTGGGATGGAAGAAATCCTCCCAAGGCCGATGGACACCAAAATGACCAGACGTGAAGGCAATTTGGTCACAATTAAATTACCGTAGACCAATCTATCTATCTATTTATAGCGGCCCTTCGTTCGTCCATCTTAGGGCATGGGCCTCCTCTAAAACTTCCACGATCTTCGGTCTGGAGCCAGTTGCTACCTGCTTGACTCCATAGATCGTTGACCTATCTTTCAAGTGGACGACCTCTGCCTTGCTTAGTTTCTCTTGGCTTACATTCCAGTACCTTTCTGGTTCACCTGTCGGTGTTTGTGGCGGTCTGCCTTGTACTCCTCAGTGCAAATTCTACAAAGGAAGGTGTAGGAATGAAACGTAACTTATAAATGCAATTTTTAATGATGTTATAAATAATAATAATAATAAATGCAACATTCATCGTGATTGATTTTTCTTTCTTTTAGATCGCTCAATGTCTTTGGAGCTGAAGAAAATAGGTTTTTTCTAGAATGAAAAATTAATACCTATTTTATAAAAATAAAGAACCTTAATTAAAAAATATAAAATTTACATAATATTACCCAAAGTCTATAGGTAATGGTAGTCATTTGAGCTTCACAGCATTAGGCGTTTCAAATTAAAACTACCAAACAATCAACAAATAAAAGTAATCGGCATATAACTCCAAAACTACTTGACTAATTTCGATTCGGTTTTCGTATTTGGATTTAGAATTAATTGATTTATAATAAAAAACATAATAAACGTGAAATATTTATCTTTATTGAATAAAAACAATAATTTACCTCTAATATAAAAAAATCACATATTTTAATTTTTTGTCTGTTTTCTGTAAAAATGTTACGTTTTATATTTTTTTTTATAATAAAACATAAAAAGACAAATCATTTGACACCTCAATCATAGAAATCGGTGAACAGGTTGGGCTTGTAGATATTTCTGAAAAAAAATTTTTGAAGTGGCGCCATCTCTTATCCTAAGGGGTGAAACTTATGCTGCTGCGGGCAAAAATGCTTATATTTGCCCCCTCTATCACTGTGCAAAGCGGCATGCCTTCTTTATGATTTGCAGCTTTTCGTCAAAAAGTGTCCATAAGACCTATGACTATAAGTAGGTACTAATAGGCCGAGATTCTCGGCCATTTTGGCCGAGACCGAGACATAATTTTTGGCCGAGACTGGCCGAGACCGAGACCGAGATCTCGGTCGGTCCTTACCAGCAACGCGTGGTTGTTGCATATGTCGTAGGATAATTGTAAAAATAGGATTTTTATAAAAATCCTAGTATGATTGTAAAATACCGGATAATTAGAATCTAAGACAGATTTTTGATATCGTCCGAGTGATGTTTAGGATTTTTACAAAAATCCAGCGTATCTTAGGTAAATCGTCAATGATCATCACTTTGCGCACGCTGATTGGCTGACGTAAACGTTATGGGTTGACGGATGCTCTGATTGGCTAACGGCAACATTCATTGCGTCCATTGTTATTATTGTGATTATTGTCAAATATTTTTCCAGTGTTTTGTTCAAATTTTACGTTTTTTATTAAAAAAAAAACTGAGTGCTCAAATCAATCAAGAGACATTAATGTACAATGAGTGAAGTAAGTGAAGTGGATATTATACAAATGCTGGGCTCGATCAGTGCAGACAATTTGGCGGTTAAGTATAACCGAAAAATAACTTTACTACACAGAGCTAAATAAAACCTCAATATTATAAATATATTATAAATATATATATTATAAAGCTCAGCTCAGCGTAAAGTCAAGTCTAATCTCGCCGTTACCTACCTATATGCCAACGTGATGCCAACAGTTAAGCAGGTCCCTTCAGACTGTGGGTTCCACTACATGGTTCCATCAGTGGGACCAAAAGGATTTCCAAGTCCTCGTGTTCCCACTGCTAAATATCGGTGGGCCCCCCCGATATTTAGCAGTTATTTGACTCACTGATGGAACCATGTAGTGGAACCTACAGTCCAAAGGGTTAGTAGGTAAGTACTTAGTAGTGACAGTTCACTTTAGTAAAGTTAATCACAAGAAAAGTTTAAAAACCATTCATCAAAAAAGTATTAACTATTCATTAAATTTATATTTTTATAAATAAATTGCACATCAATCATACCATACCATACTTTACGTTGTTTTCACTTGTTTTATTTTATCGACCATTTTCCTAAAGGTACATCGATAAATAACCAAATAAAACCTCATGAAACTAACTTAGCATGTCGTACTCATTAAATTACCACTTACATTTATAGGACAGATGTACGCGACTGTACGATACACCACGTATATAGAGTAGGAGACCAGATACCAAACGTTGTCGATACAATAAACGTTGAATACATCAATTACTATTCGAAAAATTAATTGAAATCTTTCATATTTCCTCACTAAATTCTTTTAATCATATAAATTTTGGATTTAATATTAACTATGTACATAAAATAATACAACAAAACTATACTGCTTACGCATTTTGGATTAGGCTCTAAGACTATAATCATAAAAAAACAAACCCCTTATTTCTCTGGAAAGGGGTGTCGACCAAGTCTGTAACTTAAGGACAAACTCGCTCGAACTACCGACTACACATAGGAGTTATCAGATTTTCGCTACGACCTTTCGTTCTCGAGATCCAGGTAGAAAGGTCTCTACAGCATATCCTCACATATCTTCTAAACGCAAGATCGACAAACTCTGATTCTTGGTGACAAACTCCGACAAACTAACGGCTACACACTCGAGTTATCAGATTTTCGCTACGACCTTCCTTTCTCAAGATCCAGGTAGAAAGGTCTCCACAGCGTATCCTCACGTATCTTCTAAACGCAAGACCGACAAAATCTGGTTCTTGGTGACAAACTCCGACAAAATACCGGCTACACCCACGAGTAATCAGATTTTCGCTACGACCTTCCGTTTTCGAGATCTGTGTGGCCCAGCCGTAGAGACGTCTCTACAGCTGGGCCACACGTATCTCCTAAACGGAAGACCGACAAACTCTGGTTTTTGGCGACAAATTCCAACAAAATACCGGCTACACATACGAGTAATCAGATTTTCGCTACGACTTTCCGTTTTCGAGATCTGTGTGGCCCAGCTGTAGAGACGTCTCTACAGCTGAGCCACACGTATCTCCTAAACGGAAGACCGACAAAATCTGGTTCTTGGTGACAAAATCCGACAAAATACCGGCTACACATACAAGTAATCAGATTTTCGCTACGACCTTCCGTTTTCGAGATCTGTGTGGCCCAGCTGTA
Organism: Agriphila tristella; assembly: GCA_928269145.1. Lineage (NCBI taxonomy): Eukaryota > Metazoa > Arthropoda > Insecta > Lepidoptera > Crambidae > Agriphila > Agriphila tristella. Next base: position 34,140,095 of record OV743432.1, read on the forward strand.
GAGACGTCTCTACAGCTGAGCCACACGTATCTCGTAAACGGAAGACCGACAAACTCTGGTTTTTGGCGACAAATTCCGACAAAATACCGGCTACACATACGAGTAATCAGATTTTCGCTACGTCCTTCCGTTTTCGAGATCTGTGTGGCCCAGCTGTAGAGACGTCTCTACAGCTGAGCCACACGTATCTCCTAAACGGAAGACCGACAAAATCTGGTTTTTGGCGACAAATTCCGACAAATTATCGACTTCATCATGGCATAGTCAAAAAGTAAGATTTCCAACTTTTTTTTTTGTGGCCCAGCTGTAGTCCGGCACGTCGCTATCACAGAGTTTGCACTTCTTTACGCAGTTATCTAATTGTATGTTATTCACGTTCTTGTAGATACGATACGTGTTGTATTTAATGGCCGATTATTCGAGCTATCTTTTAAAACTCCGTAGGAGCTCCTGGGGACCTATTTTTGAATCATTCGTTTGAAATCTTTAATGTGACTTATGCCACATGCGACGTAATGTCACAATAAGCACTGGGACAACACAAAGTTGTCTTTTTTATGACGGCGTCTGTGTCTTTGTGATGGATGGCGTAACCTAGGTAACAATATTGTAACAGCACATTCCAGTTTGTGTCACTGTACCAGACTGACAACTACTGACCATCGAGTGATTAAAAAATACGTATTTTGCTATGTCGAATGAAAATTAGTAGTAAAGAACGCTCGAAGCTAGCCGAAGGATTCAAAAATAGAGCCCCAGAATAAACTAGTCTACTCGAGTGTGCCTCTAACGGACGGACGGAGTGGAGAGGCTCTTACGCTATTTCTGTTTCTGGTCAAGGCTTGTCTTTGCGAGTTACATCGTTCTGAGAATGTTTTACAGTTGATATTTTCTGTCTGTCCCACTAGTCCCGTTGACCCAGTCCCATGATGGGACAGGTGGGATGATTGTATCCCACTAGTCCCATGGGACAACTGATACTAATATATTTTTTAAATTTTATCTAAGCCGATCCGATTTGAATCTGAATGTGCTGATGAAGTTGGATCATAATTCATAGCCTATTGTACTTTTGTGTAGATTTCTAACACTTATTTCGATTATTATAAACATTATTTAATTACAATAAGTTTATTAATAATTTCTATTGTAAGTAAATTGTAATTAAATGAATAAAGAAAATCAATTTCGTTGATTAAACCATTTCAATTGTAATTTAATAAGTAATAACTCGCCAATATTGCCAATTTGGCAATCATTTTGATTTTCAATTTTATATAAGGACCTTTCAGAAACATTTTACTTCGTTACCGGATATTGAACGCGATTGAAAACCCATTTGAAAATGTTGATCCCGTTTGAAATCGTTCAACCCATTGCGAACATTATTTGTGAATCAGGGTATGCTAATCAAGGACTTCCTTTTATATCTTTCGATCTGTAATTGTATTAGCATACTTTATGACAAAAAAATATTAAATTCCTCGTCGCAATTATATTACGAGGAGCTCGGCGGCACAGTGGTTTAGCGCTTGGCCCAGCGATTGCCGAGGTTAAGCAACTTTAGCAAGGGTTGGTTATAGAATGGGTGACCAAAAATTTTATATCTCGAGCTCCTCCGTGCTTCGGAAGGCACGTTAAGATATTAGTCCCGGGTGCATTTGAAGTCGTTAAACCCACCAATCCACATTGGGCCCGCGTGGTGGGTTATGGCCCACACTCCTTATCCACTCATAAGGAAGGCCTGTGCCTCAGCAGTGGGGACATTAAAAATGGCTGATGGTCAATCACGTTTGAAATATTCTGTTGTTTCAATCGAAAACAATACTTGTAAGTAGATCTTGAGTAACTTTAATTTATATTTCCTCGAATTGCTCACCCATGCGTTACGTTCTTACATTCCTTAACGTCAACAAATTGAATGGTGAAATACGCATATTTTTCTTCAACAACTTGTTTTTGCAGCACCTTTATCAATATTTTTTTAAATATGAGCTAATCAGTATTATCAATAAATATTATTTTGACAAATGTGTGTCCGGGGGCTTATATAGCATATCTTCTATGATTGATGTTAAAGATGCTTCGGTTACTTGTTGGTTATTTCGAATTATGATCATAACGACCCACTATCAAAGATAAAAATATTTCTGATTTTTGAACGTAAAACAAAGGGTAAGTATCTTAAAAGTGACTCCTTTTTTCATTAGCAGAAATGACCACTTCATTCGTTGTAACTTTTCCGATACTATTTTTTTTCACGGCATTTGTTAGCGAAATTAGCATAGCATTTGTTGTGAAAACATTAATTTGTGCAAAAAGTTTAAAAACATTAGCGTTAATGATTGTTAAATAAATTAAGAAAATGATAGTATGGAATGGAAAATACAAATTCATAAAAAATCTCCATACAAAACGGCTATTTCATACTTAAACCCCTAATATGATGAACAAATATTGCTTTCCCACGGGTTTTGTATCAATTCACACAATCAATAGTTGCCATCTGTCATATTAATACATGAGCCATATTGTGGTGAAATGTGGAGCCAGGTCAATATGTAATTCCTAATGGGCTATATTAGTAGTGCTTCTATGAAAGCCCTTTGAGGTATTAAGGTCATGAATTATTAGATGATAGAACAGTACTACGATGTATAAGAGTATGCTTTAGATACAAAAGCTTTGGTGTAGCGAAACAAAAGGACATTGTATTATGTCATCTAAAAAGTTATTAGGTCTTTTTTCTATTACATATTTTTTTGATATATTAATTATCTTAGTATAAAAATAGCATTGTGAATGCCCAAATCTAAAAGATTCAATAAAAAGATATACTTCCACATGTTATAGAAAAAAAGAGAGCAAAATAATTTTATGTAAGCACAACATTAGTAGCCCAAATACAACTGGTATGAACATTTATTATCTTATTGAGTTTATTTGTTTAGGTAATATCCCTTAATTGTATTGATTGCTTACATTAATTAAACTATAATATTACTTGATAAAAAAAAAAAATGTCATCAAATCGGAGCACTGTCTTTCAGACAAACGATTGGTTTTGTTTCCTTACCATGAAGACATGAAAAAAAACTTTAATTGAGCGCAACCAACCGATCTGGGACATCAATCTCGGCAGAGACGATAAATAATAAGGGATAGATTTATGAAAGGAGGGTAACTTTGATTTATTTCGGCTGCAAGTATTACGAACAGATTGCAAACATGATCGATGTCGGTGTACTTTATGGGCGTGTTGACTTCTTACAATGTTTTTCCGATGTTATTTATGGGTTGGTTTGGGATGGTTATGACAAGATTTACAGCACCGTCGTAGATACTCGTACGTACGCAAACAATGTTTCGCCTAAGAATGCTATTGTAGTCTTGTAACTTTTTATTGGAGGTTCATTCGCTAGCCTCTACATCATATATATTTAAATAATACTGAAAATCTATAGCAATTAAATCAAAACTGTCTACGTTATCATTTTTTTGCCGGCTTACGCCCGCTACATATATATCTTTTCACAATGTCTAACATCATGTTTAAAAAAATTCACAGATTTCGCAGTCCCCGCAAGAATCGGAGCATTGAAAATGAATACAAAAATTTACAAAACACTAAATCAAATCAAATGCAAAATCCAAAAAATATTATATTTTTAAAGTTACACTACCTAGGTAACTTTATATTATTATTATTATTATTATAGTTCTTTATTTCAGGCATAGCCCATATTAGTGTAATATAATATAATATATAATATTAGTGTAAGATAATAATAAATATCTATTAACCTATTTATTTTTACAAAAGCGCCCGCTGACTGCCTCGACGCAGCCGAAATATTATTAACCGATTTTCAAAATTCCAACGAATGCACTTCTCGTCTGCTTCTGCATCTTTTAACACTATTACCATGACGATCGGTCAATAATCATAGAAGCTACATAACTTTTTATGTACGGAAATACCGTTTTTATAGAATTCCAAATCGAAAGGGACCACCTACAGGTCACAATTATTATTATTTATCGATTTTCAAAATTATTTCGCCATTTGGTAACTAAACTAATACCCTATGACCATTTTTTCATTTTTTCTTAAGTCAGTTTTTTTTTCCGAAATATTTACAATTTAGTAAACAAACACCCCCTAAAAAACCCGGAATTTTTGGAATTTTGTAAAATTTCAAAAAAAGTTACCAGTAGATTTTCGAAATTCAAACGTTTACACATGTCTCGATAAATTCCTCAATTTTTGGTACTATTTCCATCTCGATCCTCTCAAAATCCTCGGAGATATGGTCAAAAATACGTCTCAGGCGATTTGCATCTGATAACCATTTTCAATGGTAAAAAGGATTACTTTGCTTTTTCTAGCCGAAAACATAGCATAAAAACTAGATAGGATCTGAAAAATGGAATGGAAGTAAGTAACAACCTAAGATAATAACACATAGAGTAGAGGCACTCCAGCTTTTTGCTGAATAACGTTAAAATGGATTAGTCTGAACTAAAACCAGCTAACCAATTTAAATTCTGCGACTAGATTATACCATGGGACGTACGCATAGCAAAGAGATTATATTAAAGCTAGGGATTTTCACGGTTTAACACATTACTTATCATAAATATTTCGGTGGAACAATAATAGACTAGGTGAAAACTGGCTAATAATATTCTGCTTTTAAATTAAGTGTATTTTATCAGAAACTAGCGGCCGCCCGCGACTTCATCTGCGTGGAAATGTTTTTTGCTATCCCTCGGGAACAATACTTTTTTTCGGGATGAAACCTTATGTCCTTCTCTGTACCCCTGACAACGAATATGTAAATTTCATGATGATCGGTTCAGTAGTCAAGTCGTGAAGGCGTAACAAACAAACAAAACGGACTTTCGCATTTATAATATTAGTAAGGATGAATCATTCATTACAATACGATTTCACATGCGAACTTTAGAACCATGTTAAGTTGTATATAATTTCTCAAGTTTTTTGTTATTTTCATCTTATCTCTTTGTTAGTTAGGAGGTTTGCCAAAACGAAAATTATTTTCTTAGTTAAGAAAACTTTCTTATCTTAGTTTCCTCTCGTGGATTACGAATTCTGTCCACCAACACGAGCTTAGATCGCAATCGACGCATTCCCGAGGCTACAACACTACCCATTTATTACAAGTAAAGTGGATTATGTGATTTTATCACTTTCTCTTTATATATGAGGTTCGTTATGAACTTCATGTACTGACTTACATTTGTCATGACCACTATATTAATATTTGTACGCTCAACATAGTTCTGTGTGTAATCAAATATAATCTCTTGATGCTTTGCTTTAGGATTTGCTTTGTTACAGATAACTAAGTCGAGCATATTATTAAATTGAATAGTAAAACTATCACTTCAAACAAAAGTTGCTTTGAAGCCTGCCACAATTAACAGGTCCATTTATTAACTACAATAAATTAATCCTATAATATATTAGGTTTAGATTTTTGTTATGGATTTGGATAAAATTTGTCAGATAGATAGTTTGACCTGTGGATTTTCGGATTTCCTCGCAGACGAAGACGCGGGCAGATTATTTGAATATAACATGAACTTCTCTATTATTTTATTTTATTTATTTATTTATAAATCTTTATTGTACAAATACATTGAGTAAGGTACAAATGGCGGACTTAATGCTAATAGCATTCTCTACCAATCAACCAACAGTAAACAGATAAACGCGAATGCGGCACAAATAAAGAACAATGATATTTACGTGCATACAAGATACATCGATACACACTAATAAATACATATATAAAGAATTATATAATAATAATAAACTTACATTTAAATATATATATATATATATATATATATATATGAACTTACATATAATACATTATATACACCAAATTCTTCCTTCCACATCACGGGCATAAGCCCTCCAACAGATATGCATGAACTTGTTTCTTGAAAGAAAACTTACTGGGAGCTCTTCTAGTAGAATCGGAGAGACCGTTCCAAAGACGCGTCGCTTGCAGTGTGAAGGAGTCGGACATATACCCAGAACGAAAGAGAGGAGTAAATAGAGAAAGAGAATTGGCAGAGCGAAGGCGCCGATCATGGGAATCATAGAGATGCTGAAACTTACATTTTAAGTAATCAGGAGAATGAGGGTTGTTAAGAATGGAATAGAGAGTGCAGAGCAGCCGTAACTGTCTGCTTTGACGAATAGGAAGCTATTTAAGCTGAGACCTGTACGACGAAACGTGATCATATTTGCGAAGGCAAAATACAAAACGGATGGCATTATTCATGAGGCGGTCTAGCTTATTAAGGAGATCCTCATTTAAGTCTGGGTAACAGTCATCGGCATAGTCAATGAGGGGAAGAATGAGAGAAGTGACAAGAGTGACCTTAGTGCGGATAGGGAGAAAATTTCTGTAACGATTTAGAAAGCGCAATGAAGATATAACAGCTCGACTGACCTCGGCAACTTGTGTTGTCCAACTGAGTGACGAGTCGATATGCAGGCCAAGGTTTTTGACGTTAGAGCAGAGAGGGATGGTGGTGTTCTCGTACACAATAGGTTGTACCGAACTAATATTAATCTTGGTGATCTGTTTTGAACCTCCGACAATGATCGCCTGACATTTAGACGGGTTTACAGCTATGCCGAAAAGAATAATTAATGATATGAACAATGATAGGGAGAATTTGTTCCAAGACACAGACAATCATTTCTCTACTGATGTCATCACAGCCTACTGCTTTAGATTTAATGGAAACAATAATCTTACTAATCTCGTCTTCGGGAGAAAAGGAAAAGGTTTCAGAGAGGAAATTATTATTATTTTTAGCCACCTGGAAATGCCAATCACTGTTCCAAGTTTAATCAGTAATGTCAGCGTTGAAACTGGTGGCATTGTAAACAATTCCTTTGCCGTCAGTGGAAACGGGTCGGTTCCGAGCAACTGTCAAACGGTGACATGTGGTATAGATTTAAACGTCTGGAATAGAATGGAATTATTGCCAAGGCTGAGAAACCTGTGTGGGTTCGAATCCCGCAAATGTAGTCATAAGCATTTTTAGAGACGTCGTTTCTTTTTGTCATTATTGTTATTAATTTGACAATCAGGTAGTGACTAGCGACTGTAGTTGACAGTTGTATGACAACTTTTAGTTTAGTATAGTTACCGCCAGAGGTACTGTGTCAAATTATAAACAAAATTGCTTACTATACTACAGACGATCTAGTGTATAATAAACGTAACCACATAATTAGTACCAGTACTGACGACGTAACTGTACAAACTCATAATACAGGCACAGTTTACCAAATGTAAATTCGTTGAAATAGTCTTTAATTTTGTTGTATAGTCTTTAAATATCAACTAATCAGCTGTCAGTACTTTAACACTTAATTGTTTTGCTAAACTTATGCGTATGAAAGACCTTTCAACTATTCCACTTTCCTCCAAAGAACCATCAACTGTTTCACTCACAGAACATAGAAGTAGATAGAAGTAGTATGAGCTCAATTTAGTATGAAAACCAGTGTAACCAAACAAACACATTAAAAATCGAAGCCAAGCCCCCCCACTTAATAGTTACATGCTACGCACACACACTTTGTGAACACATAATTGGATGAAAAGTAAAAATGTATAATATCCAGAAAGCCATAAATCACAAAGTTTATTTATTTAGATTCAGTCGTATTACCATAGCAACTTGGTACCAAATTAAATAATACGTATATTTATAATGCTGCTACTCAGCCGCTAGATGGCGTAAGCTAATTTTAATAGTGCGATTTACCACCTTATTAATTAACACATAAAGTACTTTAAGAAAATTTTATGAGATAAGGGAAACCGGGTTGGTTAACATTCTTCACTTAGCTTATCCTAAATAGTTTCATTTCAATAATTCGTGTAAACCCTATTTCATAATTCGGTGGAATCCTAACATTTCTTAATTACTAGGCAAAAAATATTTGAATTTCAAAATTCAGAAACCCAAATAAAATAAATATATCAGATATCGGATGTTTCGAAAAGCAACACTTACAATGGTGAATTCCACCACCATCCTTTACAGTTAGCTACCTACTATAGGGAAATCTTTGTTTCGGAGAGTACGCTGGAATTATAAGTAATCACCCTATTTACAGCAAATAAAGTTATTTGTATTTGGGATCTGTGACCAACAAGACCTGACAGCTGAGCTTCAGCATGTCAAGCACGTTCTGCGAAGTAACAAATTGCCTGTACCACGCCTCCCCTCCAACCCAGAAACCGTGTCAAGCCAGCCATAGTAGAACGACGACCTGCCATTCTACCTTACATGAAAGGTGTCATTGACAAGATTGTAGGTATTCTGAAGAGTGTGTCTATCAAGACCTCAAGCCGACGAGGAAGATAAACCAACTCTTACGACCTGTCAAGTGCAACATCCCTTTTCAAGGTGCAGGCGCTAGGCGTCTACAAACTAGATTGCTACTGGGCTCTCTTACATCGGGCAAACAAAGAAAAGTATAGGCGTAGAAGTATATGCGCGTTAAAGAACTTGCCAAGTTATGTGCCGGCACCTATACCTATCGAGTTAATTTCAATAGTTACTTTCCGCCCCGCACAAGTTCAGGGGGTCAAGTCTGCTAATGTTAACGTCAAAAACGTGGATTAATGGTGTTGGAATGGTAGTGCTTTTTGACACAGTTCTTGTTTCTCATACCCAAAATCGAGATACAATGTGTTTCCGTTTTGGCCTTAAGAATCACAATGTGTTTCGGTTTTGGGTTTAAAAAACAAGAACTGTGTCAAAAAGCATTACCATTCAAACACCACTGAACCACGATTTCGACGTTAACATTAGCAGAATTGACCCCCAGGAGTGTAGTATTCTAAATCTAAAAATAACTATAAAATGTTATTTTTATAAAACTTTATGGCTACATAACCAATTTCAAAATTACATTTTAACTAAGATTTTTTTTTCCTCTCATTTCTTGAGACTTCGCAGCCTTGTAGGGGAAGCAATTTTCATTAAATTGCCTCGAATGATTAAAATCCTTGACAATAAAATGCTAGCTTCCCGGACTCGCCTATAACGTACTATTTAAGTTGACTAAAATTCCGTGCTGTTTTTGCGTGTTTTCAGTGGTAAGTGTATCAAATCAACTGTTATTTATACGTTTATCATTTACTTATCAATTTTTTGCTATGGTGATAATACTTTTCAACTCTTCACAGTCACATCTTTTCTCGGTCTCCCCTATTGAGTGACATTTCCGCCATTCTATATTTTAGTGTTTATGAAAGTTCAAGAATATGTCAAATTGTGCGTTGGAATATGGATCATAAGTGTATACCGCATAAAGGTGAATATTTATTGTTATGAATTTTAAAAGGAAAATATCAGTTGAATTTTTAATTAAAATCAAAATTAATTAAATAAAGCTCGCCTCCAAACGGGTGCATAAAATATGCACCCGTTTGCTAAATGATATATGTGGATATCGATTTTGCTCTTTTATATAATGCACCTCGGCATTTTTATATTATTTTTGAAGATTTTTTTGTTTGGCGTTCGTTCATACGACTGACGGAGCAAAATTCAAAGATGTGCGGAGCTTCGCAGATATGATGTTACACGGGTGCCGCCCACATGCGACTTCTACTGGGGGAAAAAAAAAATCTTTGTTCTGTGGTTTCACTACACTTATAATGGGACTCCCCTGTTTAAATAAAGAACCCCAACGCACATTCGCCACCCGAAAACGACCGACACAACCCGACCCTAATTCCATCATACACCTATCTTCCTTAACGCTTGTATTGTGTGAGACGTGGTAATTGAAAACGGGCATTAAGGCTTTCCGTAGCCTTACAATTTGAGTTCATACCTCGAGTACATTAACACTCAGTAATTTGTTTGCCTACTTGCTAATTAGGTGGATCACGGTAACGTTGGATTACCATAAGATAGGGAACGTATTAGTTACATCCAGATGAAGTAACGTACTTGGTTTAAGAAAATGTGTGTCAAGTCCTCTTTAATATAAAACATTGTTTTATTTAAAAAAAATTAAAATAAATTAAATTAGTAAATAAACTAAGAAGAACATTTAATCATGTAAAGTTCATGATGTTGTTAAGATCTATTCTGAAATTGTTGGGTAAGACTGTTTTTCGATAAAGACTTTTCTAGACGGTCACTAGTTCTCAAAAAACTTTTTAGACTCGATGAAAAAGATATTAGTTACACTTTAGCGGTGCCCGCAAAAATATACATTACTACTTTTATTTTTGCGGCTTTTAAATAGCAGACTAGTTTGATTCAGTAAAGAAACAAAACAGCATAGTGTTAACTTTTTTCCATTTTCAGATTTTAAGTCCAGTTACTTATGATTATTTGGAATGACCTCCCTGACTCTATCAGACAATCTTCAAGCAAACATTCCTTCCAAAAGAAAGTTAACTCTCTTCTCTTGGAAAGCTCATAATGTGGAAATCATTGTCATCTCTGTATCCTTCTCCGTTTTAGAAATTTTATAAATATTAATATATTATTATATATTTATGTACTTTGTGAACCTTTAAGTATTATGTTTTATATTATTATTATTATGTGTATTTATTACTTTTGTATGTTATCGCATTCATGGTTTCTGTTTCCCAAAGATTGACTGGCAGAGAATGCTTTAAGCATTAAGTCAGCCTTTTATACTTTAGTTTCTAGTACAATAAAGAATTAAAACAAATAAATAAAAATAAATTATTTGTCAACAAATATTTTTTTGATCCCAAAGTCCAAGATCCAAATCATAAACTGCAACATTTTGGACACAAGAGATGATTCTTCCGAGGAACTGTCGACGTTCAATTAGGTACCTAATAGAGGTTGATTGATGAACTTGCCCGTCAAGTAACACCGCTCACCTGCTTGGCATCCATCACTTGGAAAAACTCTGATGGATCAAGCAAATTTCATCCCGAATATTGTTGCCAAAAATTGAATTAACGCCCTAAGTAAATATGGAAATGAAAGTCTAACCAACTTTTGGTTTTGCCTGATGAAATTTGATTGGACCGTAAAATTGATTCGGTCGAACTTTGTATTTTATAATGGTTTCATTGTTTAAGTTTTTTATTTGTTTATGTACGACTCGTTGGACTATTACCTACCTTGAAAATTTAGTTTAAGTTTAGAAGTAAAACGATATCCATCAGTAATGACCAAAGACTTCTATTAGATTAGGAGGTCATAACAAATTTGGTAACGATCGCGTAAGTGGCTGACTCTGGGTTCACAGGATAGAGAGCACGCACGCTTCACGCAAACAGACCGACACAATTTAGCATCAGAGAGTGCCTCTCCATCCAGTGAACCCAGAGTCAGCCACTTACGCGATCGTTACCAAATTTGTTATGACCTCCTAATATGTAATATGTTGTATTCTACACGTAATGAAAAAAAAAAAAAAAAAAAAAAAAAAAATGCTTTATTTTCTCCACAATAAATTACATATTGTTATAGCGAAATTCTCAACCAAAAAGATTTTTAGTTATTTGTTTTTAGCCAGCTGCGGCGGCAGCTAGTTCGTTGGCGGCAGCGGTCAGTGTTGATAAAATTAGTATAAAATAATTATTTTTTACTTACATTATAAGGAAAACAAATACTACAGTCAAAAATTACTGCTTGCTTTATTTATTACAAAAAATACTTTAAAACTTTTTCGACACAAACATCTTTTACTAAGTATCTACTACGTATTATAGTAAGTCTTTGAGGTCCTTCTAGTTCTAAAATATCAGCCAGGTCTAAGCGGCTTGAACGCCCTTAGAAGATCTTCACCTTACGACATGATATGGCCTTAGAGCCAATCCAAGCGAAAGATAGCGATGACAGCCTGCGAATTTCAGACAAATACAACGTTTTTTAATTCGTTCAGACTACATTAGATAGAAGCTCAGACAAGGCTTTAATAGCTCAAGACTTTTGTACTTAGTTCAGTAAAATTACATTTAATATTCTCAAAACATTAAATGCTAATAACCTGTGTTTTTGAATCTGACTTTGATGTGATTTTAAAACACTATATTTACGAATATAGTGTAGATGTTACTTTTTTTTTTGTTGGATTTACATTCACAATCAAATTATAGTTACATATCAAGCAAAAAGTAAAGAGTACTTATGTAATTAGCAATTTTGCTAAAGCAACCAAATAAATAATTAATATTTTGGTCAGTAAAGTAAAAAAAAATTGAGAAAATTAGTTGGATTTATTTACAAAATAACAGCTAGCCATTTAATTTAACGATAAAAAGAAGAAAGAACGCTATTGAAAATTATTTCAATTTCGTCATACTAGCTCCCGTAATTAATATAAACCGGCTCGCTAAAGGCCCAATCGGAGGGAGTGATATTGGTGGGTGGCATAAAGCAAATTCAAACAGCTGTTACGATCTATTTTTGAATTCTAAAAAGTCTAGGCTGTAGAAGTAGTGCGAAGGTCGTATGTTGTAGAACATTAGCCAAGGTTGGAGCAGCTTGAGCACCCTCGGCGCAAGGTGAAACCTCGGCAAGGGTGCTCGAGCCAATCCGAGCGAGAGATAGCGTTTTCAACGTGCGGATTTGAAAGAAGTAGGTATTCTATTTTTGAATTTATACGAATGTTTTCAATATGCTCTTAGGGCTGATTTTTAAATCCTCAGATTACAGATATCAGTCAGTTAAATTATAATCCGAATTACATAAAAGTCATTCCAAAAAATTGACAAACATATTATGACAATCATTTTCAATTTTGCGGCATAATGCGTTATCAAACGAATAGTGCTTTATCTGGGCATTGAAAAATCAGCCCTTAGTATATTAGCTCTTTAATGCTTAAACCTCTAGCACAAGTTTTTTTTATTATAAGACCAGTAAAAGCTTATTTAGGAGACAAGACCTGTTACACACGTTTCAGATTGCACTTATCTTCAGGTTTTATTTAACAATCGAACAAAATTTGTATGAATTATCTGTGAGATGTGTATTTTTATGTGTATATTTCGACGTTGATTTAAGTATGCCAGACTTAAGAAATTAGATGTACTCGTAAAATAAATTGTTTTCAAACTATAAGACCCATCCATAATAAGCAATAAACTGCGAAAACAAGCTAAAAGGGCACAGCCTCATAAATCTGAAGGAAATAACGTCATAACTCTATTTGCACTAAAATTACGCCTTACGCCATCAAAAGTTGTGAACGCAATTAAAAAGCCATTTAAGGCTTCTTTGAGGCAGTAACAATGAAAAACTACACCAAGTTTCAGCTAAAGTTGTAAAACTAATAAACAGTTGACCGCTAGGCGTGATCGCAAAACAGTTAATGGATGCCCATCGCTCTAACTTTTTAACCGACTTCAAAAAAGAGGAGGGTTATCAATTTGCCACGCATATTTTGATTATTGTCTTGATCGTTGATGTTACTTACACTAAAGTTGTGTTTTGAACCTTGAGAAAGATATAAGGGAAGTGTCTTGCTAACAATAAGTAGGTACTTACAATGCGATACTTAAATTTAACAGGTACAACTGGCTGAGGTGACTAACTTCAGAGCGCTTGCGTACACAATGGTGTATATTTTTATAATCTGTTTTCTCTTTGCCAGTGTAGAATTTACAGTCCTTGCCGCCCTAGGCCGAATAGTACAAGCCGCCCCATTCTCAGCTCTCATCATGGGGGGGAGGGAGGGGAACCTCGGGTAGGGCGACCATCTATGTAAGAGAGGATGCCTGTCTAGGATGCACAAACTGATTTTGCTTAAAAATGCTTGTCTACAGTAGAAAGTTACTACGGTTTTTAGTCAGTTACATTCACTAATATTGTAATTTGTGGTTTCATCCACGAAATTCAAAAATGCCAGCTTAGTGCCGGCCGCACGCCTGTCTAAACCGTAAAATACTTGTCAAATGCGACAAATTTTGGGTCGTTTCTTGTTATCATCAGTGTATTTTTTGCCACGCTTGGCCGCCCCTTATTTCTGGCCGCTCTAGGCCCGGGCCTACTTGGCCTTAGGGCAAATCCGCCACTGCTCTTTGCCATACATTCTCGAGTGAATTTGAAGCGGATCATTGTCTATAGGACTACTTAATCGAATTGTACCTGGTTTTTTAATAATTTAGTAATAATAAAATATCGTCTTAAAGTTGTTAAGAGTATCTGAATGGATTTTTACTGTCCAATAAAAATCCGTTGCAGTGTTTACATAGCAAAAAGTACTGCAGTGCTTATATTTCATCAGCAATTATCATCTCTGTGGTAATCTTTAAATTTAGAACACCCATTCGATATTTAAAAAATGCCTCCGAGCTCGGTTTCGATGGAAGTTCTGGCAGCGTGCCAAGTTTGGAGGCCTACTGGCAATGTTCGGTACCTCTATCTGACATTCACATTTGGGTCATAATAATATTTTATCTGTGGAGCGTTGTTGAAAGCGTACCGTTTGTGGGCTGCGAATGGAGATGAGAGGTCCCGCGCTTCAACAGATTAGGAATTGCAAATTGAGATGCTGTGCAGTTGTTCGACAAATTGATTTTTTTTCATTCTGAGGCGAAGTAAACTTTTTTCGCCCGCTAAAACTTGTTTTTGTTTGGTGGGTTGCTGTTTCAATTTTTGTAATTGTAATTTTTGATACAATACAAAGGACTATAGTCGCTCAGTTAGCGGTAGACCTCGCTCAAATTGTATGTTATTTAAATTAATCTTATAGATGTCGTCACAAGGTTGACACTGCTTTTGAAAAGCAGTACTAAGGTTAGGTATTCCTCTAACAATTATGTCTAAACAAGATGGCACTTCTAATTAGGATCATTTTTCGAATGACCAATTTTTTTTCGCAAAATTTCGAAAAATTTACTCGATAAAAAATATAATCATCGAACCTGCTTACAAAATTTCACAAGAATCGGTTTTAAAATGCGACCTGTAGAGGAGAACAGACGGACAGACATATGAAAGCATTTTTATCCAAGCTGAAGCAGAGACGCTTCGCTCACGCTTCGCGCTCGCTTAGTCAAATACAAAAATATCGTTTAGCAGCGATAAACAATATATTATATTGGAACTATACAAAATATCCTAATCCTACCAGTACCAATCCAAACATATTTTGACCCAAATAAGCAACTGGAATAAATACAAAAAGCCACTAAATAGATACTTTAATCGAAAGCATGTATATTTTTTTAAGAAAACCTACTTTGGTAGATAATTTGCTACTAAAATAATAATGTTGGCACCATCGTCATATTATAATATAGAATAAAGCAATTTCCCTAAAAGTTAACGAACAATAGGGAATGTCCGAAAAAAATCATATTGGCTGAATATTTTTCTATAGGTAGGAATAAGGTCCCTTAGTAATAGAATAAATTTTCATAATATTCGGTTTCGTGAAAAAATTTCAAAAAATCAAAGTCTCTTCGACTTCACAAATGTATGAAAGTAACAGCAGAATGGAGATTGTACCTTTGCCAACACCTGCCACAACCACAACATGGTATTAAAAAAAAAGTTTCAAGACAAAATGTCAAAACTTTTTTTTTAAGTACGTGTTGTGTTTGTGGCAGTTAGCGGCAAAGGTATAATCTCCATTCTGCTGTTACTTTCATACATTTGTGAAGTCGAAGAGACTTTGATTTTTAAAAACTTTTTTACCCAACCGAAAATTCTGAAACTTTTTTCTATTACTAAGGGACCTTATTCCTTCCTACGAATATACCTACATAATGGGGATGTCCGAAAAAAATCAAATTGACTGAATATTTTTCTATTCAGTCAATTTGATTTTTTTCGGACATCCCCATTATGTAGGTATATTCGTATATAATGTACTCAAAAGGATTACAACTTTGATCCAACGCGATTGTAGTTGCACTCGCTAACGGTTCTGTTTAACTTTCCCATTCAACTAAGGTGGTTGGAATGTAGCCAACATTGGGGAAATACGAATTTATGTAAGTGTTGACAGTACGTACTATGGGCAACAGCGTCGCTTAACCAGTTAGCAACAAAATTCGAGTGCGCGCGTATCGCCCCTGCACGAACTAAACGTATGTTGTGACGGCGCAGCGGCAAGCGATTTTAACCTTAGGAGTGGTTAAGCGACGCTGTTGCCCATGGTACATATCTGGCCTATTCTCAAAGCAACTGCACAACAACAATTTTTTAATGTCTTTAGTGTAGGGCATACACAGGTTTTTCTAAGTAGACGAGGATAAGGAGGATGGGACATACTGATCACGCGGACCCAAAGCGTCCCAAAATCCGCTTTAATTTTTTTTGGAATAAGAAACTTCAATTTCTGGACATTCAGAGAAGCCCCATAGGTCACGTTGATATTTTGGCAATTACTATAATTCTCAAATGTAGTTTTGCTGTCAATTATGTCGCAATACCTGGAGGAAAAAATCTCTTCTTTATAGATTACTCCCAAAGGCACACTTTATAATGTAATCCTTTTTTTAATTTCAAAGTAATTGCTGATGTACAAATTCTCAAGGGTTCGCCAAGTCGTTTTAATTCACCAAGTCATATATCTCTCTTCATCCTATAATATTTTTATTTATATGCATCAAGATGTAGAAAGACATCAATAGGTATAATGAATTCATTATTATTGTATGATCTCATTCACATCAACTTGATTTCATTTGTCATCATTACAAAAAATGATGTTGTGGGTGTAAGCATACGTAGTATTGTTGTATGGTCTGTGGTGTAAGCCGTGGTAGTTTATCTATCATCGTAACTGTGTATGATGAAAATGTACTCACGAGAATGATTGATAGTCATAACTGTATAACAAAAGACAATCGTGATTCCAAACCTTAGCTTAGCTTACAAGTCCCAGAAGTTTTGCATATTCAAAACCTTATTCTATATGGATACGCTATCCATTAGATTTCGTGAAACGGCAAGCTTATTCCTTAACAAAACTAGCCCTTTAAATTTCGTACCCGGTTTGCCTTAATCTTTTCATATTGGACGTGTCCATATGAAGGGTAGCTGAGAGATAACGTGACCATCTGGGATTAGGGGACAGATTAAGGGACCAGTGAGGAGATACGGGAATGTTTAGACAGGTTTCCCCTAAATTGATTAATTATGAGTCTCCGGTGTCGAGAAAATGGTGAAACTTTTTGGGTCTGGAATTGAGCTCTTGTTATAAAGTCACGAATCGTTGGTTTAATGGATAGTTTTCGTCACTTTAAAGTTTTCAGTAGGTTTTAACTGGATTAATATTATGGTGCTTAATCCTTACTAATATTATAAATGTGACAATTATTTACACAGTATGGGTCAGTGCTCAGCCTTAGAGGAAGAGGTAGCGTACCTTTATATTCGAAGGACTGAACTGGCAACTTTTTTTCTTGATCCATTATATTTATGTATCAGAAAATTCAACAAAAAATCTGAATTTCGCTCGACCAATTTTGACTTTACGTATTTGTAATTTCCAAGTAGGATCTGGCTTCTAGTGAAAATATGACGGGGTGCGGTGTAAAAATCTACTTATGATTTGAAATGCTTGAGTAACTATAAACATTTTATTTGTTACCAAAAGGTAATGTTAGTAACGTGATACAGAAACATGGTTTAATTTTTGGAGCTCGTAGTCTCTCAATATAAAATACACAACAAATGATATAAAATACAATCGTAAGAACGCAGATTATATTATACAATTAGAAGGTAATAAACAACTCAAAGTTTATTGTGTTTTGGTGGTACTTCAAAGGTTTTTTTATCAAACGTCGACACTGTGACAATTACAAGGAAAACCTGTTAGTAACATTAAGATTAAACTTTTACCAAAGAGATTTTCCTGGATAAAATATCCCAGCGTCCCTTTTTTCCGGAAAAACGCTATATATTTTCAATCTCATATTTTATCGACTGGATAAAAACCTGTTCCGTTTTATTTAATACGTAACAGTAATACACAATCTTATATAGAAATAATAATAGAATGTAATTTTTGCCAATTTGTTGCTAGGTAAAAGAAAAATGAGAAATTTACTATTTTAATACATTATGATTATGGGTGAAATTATGATTGACATTTCTTATTTATAAAGGCAATCTTCGTATTAGGAAAGAAGGAATTGAATATTTTAGTAATTTGGAATTTGATAGAAATTTGGAATAAAATGGGTATTTTATAACCCTCCGTAGCAAGTGGACAGATTCGCAACTGGACAGATTCTCAACTGGACAAATTCTCAGGTGGACGGATTAGCAACTGGACAGAGTACAGTCGTGAACAATGAAATATAGCCGTCCGTCTACAAGCTTTGGTTTTTTCTGATTTGGACCAGCAATATTCATTTTACCACAATATCAAAGATGATTGCACAATAATTATAATGAAAAGAAACAAGTTATTTACTTTGAATATTATTAGTTATATTAATAACATTAAATTTCAATGCTATCAATAATTTTTTTGTTGTTATCTAAGAGTTTGCATTATGCAAAAAGAGATTGCATTTATACTATACTAGCTTTTGCTCGCGTTCGCGTTCGCGTGATTAAGATAGTTGTGCATTTATTTTGAAAGTTATCAGTAGACCTCATTTCATGCATTTAAATTTTCCCATAAAAATTCATGTACAAACTGGAACACTCTGTAGCACCCTGTATAACGGGAATTTTCCAAAACCCTCCAAAAATGGTGTCTCTACCTTCTGCCGTTAGGGCTCTACGCCTATTCCAACAATGAATCAGTCAATCAATTTAGAGTTTTATATGTATAGATTCCAAGCTCTCCGCCGCCCATGCATAGAAGCATACGTATACAAAGCAGTCGTGTGTTATGGACTGTACATGTCCTGTCCAGTTGCTAATCCGTCCACCTGAGAATCTGTCCAGTTAAGAATCTGTCCAGTTGCGAATCTGTCCACTTGCTACGGAGGCTTTTATAAGTCCATTATTAGCTGCTAAAATTATCTAATTGGTTTCAAATTATGTCGTTGCTGTGTAAAAACTTTATTTACCTAAAAAAGTAAGGAGTAATTTACAATGTTGTATGTTGTTAAGAGATAATGATAGCTTCTTTAGGCGTCTTTAAGTTCTTAGGGAAACATCATATTATTTTAAAAGTCAGCATGTTATGAGCTGTAAATAATTATATGAATGATTTAGCTCTCCGATCTGATGTGGTCAGGTCAGGGACTAAGTTACCCAATAATAGAAAATGTTGACCTAACAATACTAGAGTCCGATAGAAGAATTTAACAAACAGCGACCACAACAAAATGCAAATTTATAAGATCTAAAAACAGCGCATTTCCAGGTAAAGTATTTGTCCATACATTCCGTTTTCATAGAACCCCGAATGCCATTGGTAAAGCAATAAATCTGGTTTGTATGTACTAAGCACGGTCGTTTTACCTGTCCCAACCACACTCCTATCAAACTTTATTGGATTATTGCGGATAAACGTTTAATCAGCTCTGTTGGCAATCGTATTAATGTTTCTACTAAAACGTTTCGACTATTCAATGTACTTACCTATTTGTTGTTTCCGTAGGTCCCTAAAACGAGACAGTGTGCAGAAATCCCTTGAGAAGTGTGTTTGGTTTTGTATCTTGTATCGTTATTTTATAGGCAAATAATTTGTACTTTAAATTTTTAAGTCAGTGGCGGGAAGAAGCTTCACTAGATGGCTCATTTCGATGCGTCATTGGTTATTTTGTATTAAAATTGGCAGTGGCGTCGTATACGACAACCATACTACTAAAGCTAGGGTTTCCTAGGATGACGGTGCCGTCATATTACGGCCGTCATTTAGCGGTGTAGAACGTTGTCTATGAAAACAATACGGCGCGGTTTCTGACGTTAGGTGTCGCCATATTGTTTACATAAACAACATTCAACGCCGCTATATTACGGCCGTGATATGACGGCACCGTCATCCTAGGAAACCCTAGCTTAATGGACGTGAAGGCCTTTTTCAGGACGTTTTTAGAGTAAATTATCATATTCTATAACATTGGCTGAATTCTTTCGTATTCTTGACGGTCACTAATGTGAAATCAAATACTTATTATTTGAGCAGACTGCTCAAGAAATCCATTTCCAAGAGCAGGTTCGTAATCAACCCAAGCAATTTCGTAACTGAACCAAGCAGTTTCTTAACTGCATTGTTTTTGGTAAGTTTTGTTGTTTGCCTCCATCGAGGGTCATCACCTAAACGCGACGGCGTTACCGTCATCGTGTGAAGAGCTCGCGACTATTCCGCGCGGACAGGGTGCTGCGTTGACCCCGTTTCGGGCACTTTGACGATTGACTTTCATGTGTGCCACTGAAGGGCTCTTTTCTAGTATTATAGGCTTTATGGTTACTCAAAATAGTGATTTGACAAATATCTTTGTTTCACGACTTCTTTTTGTCAACTGCTTAGCTTTAGGCGTATAATTTGTGATGTTTTGTGAACGCTAATGTTTGTAGTCTGTCTGTGTAACTTAAAAAATTCAACTGTCTAGCTTTCACGGGTCATGAGATACAGCTTGGTGACAGACAGACAGACGGACAGCGGAGGCTTAGTAATAGGGTCCCGTTTTTACCCTTTGGGTACGAAACCCTAAAAATGGACAACGTAAGTAGAATTTTACGAATATGGCGTATCGTATTGCTTAAAGGTGTTTTTTTTGCGTATGTGGTATTGTTTGTCTAAACTTTACTTTTAACTTTTACTTTTTTATTTTTTTTTTATTTTTTATTTTACAAGGGATAACAACAGCCATCTCTTAACTAATACAAGATAACACAGTTTACGCTAAAATTAATTGGGCCAAAAACGTCATCCACAAATTTGCTTACATTTATATCATAGTGGGTACTCGTAGTAAAATATTAGACTAATTATTGACTACTTTGTCAAAATGACAGAAACCTCTTACTCTAACTTAACTAACAATCTGTCAAAGTATCTATAATTATTTTAATGCAAAAACAAACCAAAACAACCAACTCGCAAAAACAAGTAAGGAAAAAGAAGAAAAGAAAAATTAAGACTCTAAAGGCATTTCTTGCGTTAATTTAAGGTTATGCTACTTATGCCCGAAAATAAATGGTGGGATCAAAACTGAGTAAAAACTTTTTCAACGTTATGTTAGCTTTACTTACTCGTATTTAAATGTACTACTTACGGTTAGTTGGTTTTAGTGACTAGTTTAAAGGTCATATTTGACTAATAAACTCACCATTACAATGCATATTTTATAAAGGGCTCGAGGACAAAATAGCCAAGTAAATTGCGTCGTCCACACGCCAAACTAAAAACGGTTGGCCCGTCAAACTTGCCCGAAGTAGAGTTTTCTGGACTTCCGCCCGAGCAATTAAGTTGAAAAATGTTTCCAAGTTGCTAAATCGAGCGTCCCTTTATAAGACCAGCGTTTATCCCTAAATTGTTTGGTGTATCAAGACTGCCGACAATTTAGTGTTTAATGAGAAACTAGTTAACATTAAGTAGATTTTTCACAGTTTCTTAGATGTGCAATAAAAGTAATGCGAATCAATTTTGTTAAGGTTGTCTATAGCCAGCTGTATTTAAATTAGATCAGATTGATTCTTGAAAAAGGTCTAAGTTAAATTATAATAATAAAAGCAACCCACCGCTGACCTTCTAGGAAACCTTCTTGAAAATAACTAGAAACCTACTATCCAAGTATATTGAACTTGTCCAAGTATCAAGAGAAGGTTTTTAGTATAAGTACAACCTAATAATTTGATTTTTAAAAGTACACCAAGGCAAGTTTAATTGCTGATTTTAGCTAGTTTAAGCATTAAATTTATACGTATTGCATTATATCTAAAGCGCGCTTGTGTGTGCTGTTATGTATTCTGTGCTGATGTACCAAAATTGTGCCAAGTCTCAACTCCAAATATTTCTTTTGATTTTCTCGTTTCTACTAAGAATACAAGTACTAAGTATCAAGACTTTAAACATAGCTGAATTGTGTCTACAAGTCTTTTTATCGATGAAATAATTATAATTTCTAACTTTTGTTAATTTAGCGTTCACAACGCAATCTCTTTTAACGCATAGCTATTGTCGACAGCATCGATAAATCATTAACGCAAGTCAGGCCAAAGAGCTATGTAGCACATCAACAAACGCCTTGTTACCGCCATTACACAGTTACAATTCTGCAAATGTAACGAAACAATTGTATCTCAATCAATGACGTTTCAATAGTATCGTTTTAAGACCCAGTTCATACTATCGAAAAACTATTCAGACACGATTGACGTTAACCTTAGCAGAGTTGAGGCATTACCACAAACGTTCGCATGATTTATGTTGGCGATCTGTCCCGTTGGTGTTAATCAATCAGGCACATCACGCCCTGTCATCTGGTCAGCATGGGATAACCCAGTTTCTTCTAAAATATGGATTAATTTGTCAGTTTTTGTACTCTTTGGATTTGAGGGCGACTGTGCTACGACTTCACATTTATTAAAATACTTTATGTCCTAATTTGTAACCAACTGAGTTTTTCCCCTGTTTTTATTCGTTTGTTCTTAGCCAAGATTATTATGGAATAAAAGTTTAGTTTAAAGTTTTGGTTTAATTTAACGTTTTTCTAATAAAACGTTAAATTAGTGCGAGAATAAAAAGTCCCGATATTTGGTCTTTAACATTGAAAATGTTTATCAGATCGTTTTACCATTGAAAATGGTTATCAGATGCAAATCGCCTGAGACGTATTTTTGGCCATATCTCCGAGGATTTTAAGAGGATCGAAATAAAAATAATACCAAAAGTTGAGGAATTTATCGAGACACATGTGAACGTTTGAATTTTGAAAATTTACTGGTAACTTTTTTTGTAATTTTGCGAAATTCCTAAAATTCCGGGTTTTTTGGGGGATGTTTGTTTACTAAATTGTTAGTATTTCGGAAAAAATACCGACTTAAGAAAAAATCAAAAAAAAGTCCTAGGGTATTAGTTTAGCTATCAAATGGCGATATAATTTTGAAAATCGGTTTATAATTGTGACCTGTAGGTGGTCCCTTTAAATTTGGAATTGTAGAAAAACGGCTGTTTCCGTACCATGGGCAACAGCGACGCTTAACCACTGCTAAGGTCAAAATCGCTTGCACGCCGCGCCGTCACAACCATACGTTTAGTTCGTGTAGGGGCGATACGCGCGCACACGAATTTTGTTGCAAACTGGTTAAGCGTCGCTGTTGCCCATAGTACATAAAAAGTGATGTAGCTTCTATGATTATTGACCGATCGTCATGGTAATAGTGTTAAAAGATGCAGAAGCGGACGAAAAGTGTATTCGTTGGAATTTTGAAAATTGGTTAATATTATTTCAGCCGCGTCGAGGCAGTTTTGTGACACGAGGCGGAGCCGAGTGTCACAATCGTAAAAATAAATTATACCTAGGTAACTTTAAAAATATAATAGGACTTTGAATTTGATTTGATTTTGGATTTTCGTAAATTTTTGTGTTCATTTTCAATGCTCCGATTCTTGCGGGGACTGTAAAATCTGTGATTTTTGTGGGGGAGTGTAATTCAGCAATATTTCTGAAAGTTATAAAGATAAATCAAAGTCCGTGGTGTCAAAAGACGCCAAAGCTTGCGGGGCATCGCATGGTCACAGAATAGATACAAGTACTACCGTACAGAAAAGAAACTCTCCGCCCCGCCCCAGAATCAATTACCTCACCCCACCCCGCGAGTTCGTGTGCCGTGTGCTCATTCAATAGCCCTAGACTTCACGCACACAGTTGCGCGTGTAAAAAACGTCATCTGTCTAGCGTCTGTGTGATAGGTAGTTGAAACGCGGCGCTTGTATGCAGTGAATTTTCGAAATTTGGTTCGTAGCTTTTTGAAAAATCGAAAATGGTGGAAAAAACGTCATAATTTCCCGTTTTTTCGTTCAAAAAGGATCGAAGTAGATCGACGAAAAGTAAATAAAAGAATCTTGAGCGAACGTTAAAAAGTGTGAGTAGATATTGATTTCACAAATTTGTTATTAAGTAATATGTTATGAAGTTTTGTTTATACTTAACTTCTACCTTACCTAGAAGTTAATATTAAGTATAAACAAAACTTCAATTTGGTAATCGAAGACACAATTATTATATGAATATTTAATATTGATAAACAGGAAATCTAAAACCCATCAGTAATAATCGTTAACCATAATCGATAGTTTGTAGGGGTCTAACTAATAGATGGTTACTTGATCTCGATCATCAAATGCCACATTACACAAATTGGTCATTTGATCGAAGTTACCGATTAGAGGGCTCGGTAAGTTGACCAGTGACGTCACGCAGTTTGACCACATCCTAACTAACCTATAATTATAAATGCGAAAGTAAGTTGGTTTGTTACACATTATAACTTTTAATAAATAAAATAAACTACCCGATCGATTATCATAAAATTTTGCATACACGTTGTCAGGTGTAAATAAAGGACAAGGAAAAAAGGACACATGGTATAAAAATACTGTCGACGTAGACGAAGTCGCGGTCGGCTGCTAGTGGTTTTATAATAACCGAGCTACCTAGTCAAATGGCCAAGATTCGCTGACTTTTAAGAACAAAAATAAGCAATAAACTATAAAATTACGTGTCGTAAGCTTGTCGATTCCAAACAATAAAACTTAAAAGTTTATATTCGTATAATGTCAGTCCAAAAGTTTACATATTATTAATTATGCTACAAAATCCGAAGAGATACCTTTTCACTGACCTATCCTTACTAATATTATAAATGCGAAAGTCCGTTTGTTTGTTTGTTTGTTTGTTACGTCTTCACGTCTTAACTACTGAACCGATCATCATGAAATTTTGCATACACGTTGTCAGGGGTACAGAAAAGAACATAGGGTACCTTACATCCCGAAAAAATGTATTGTTCCCGAGGGATAGCAAAAATACTTTTTACGCAGACGAAGTCGCGGGCGGCCGCTAGTTATTGATAAAATCAAAGCAAAAATATTATTTACATAGAATTTAATTTCAATGTCTGAAATAATTGCCTCTTGATTAATTAGCAGTTTATAAATAAATTTGCCTTTTCAATTGTTTTCTATTGTCAATTGTTTTATTTATGAAACAATACCCAATTATGTAATTTAAACTTTTGTTGACTTAAATTAGATCGTAAATCGTAGATCATTAAGCATCTAATTAGTTCAAAGATGGATTACACGAGAACGATCACGAAATACCTACGGCATTACACCAATTGCTCACATGATTAATGAAACCATCGGGGGCTTGTGTAAATCAATCCGTCGACGTCACGGTTTGGCCATGCAACAGAGCGACCGGCAGTGCGACGAGCGAATGTCAGCCTTCGCTCACCGCATAGCCGTTACCGCCCGGCCACTTGAAAGGGTAAACGTCAGTGCGGCAAAAATTCTCTCTTTCTCTCTTTCACGCTTGAACATGCTTACTTCACAGTACGGTTACACGGTTAATTCACTACTTGCAGCATCACACGCCATGCCACGTACTAAGTTTTAGCTCATGCTATGGTCAGACTATCGCGCTGTCGCGAAGCTTTTCGTTATCTTGTTGCGTAATTAGAAACTTTGATTTAAGGAATTAAAGCTTAGTTATATTTATGGGAAACAAATTAAAGGTATTGCATGAAAATAAATTTTAATCCCTTGAATCATAGTTTCTAATTGAACAACACGGCAATGTAAAACTTCGCGATAGCGCAATAGTCTGAACGCTGCCGTTCGCCCTTTCGTGTAGCTAAGCCGTTGATTCTCATCATCACACTCCATATAAAAGGAAATCACTCACCACATCGCATGCCGCCGGTCGCTCTGTCCCGTGGCCAGATAGTTACGGCTCAACCCCGCTACCAAAGTTGGCCACAAACTTGCTGATATTCATGAGATTGTTCTAATTTCGTTGAAGTTAACTTCCAAATTTAATACAATTGTGTCTAAACTAATTGCACAACCATTTGCTAATTAATAACAAATTAATATCGTCAGAGGCCGTATTACAATCTCTTAAATCCTGCCAGGTTTATAAATTGCTGTAGTGACATCTCTTTCTCGTCATATAGCAAGTAAAAGAGATATATTGATACCAAGTCAGAAAACTGCCTGGAAATAAGTTAAACCAAAAGAGGCCACTTTCATTATGATAATTATGAAATACCATTTTAAAACTGGACCTAGTTCTACAGAAAGCAGCCATATGAGGAAAAGTACGAACGGAGTTATGAGCGTTTTTCTGTCGAATTTCGAAAGTCGTTGCCCTTTAGTTATTTATCACTTTTCTGTATATTTTATATTTGAGAATTATTAGGAAAAGTATAGCAGTTTTTTATATCCTATTCGGTATTTCGTATCGTTTAGCATAATACCAATAATAGCGTTTTTGACGTGGATGTTTTATGCAAAATAGCTTATTTCATCGGAATTACAATAAAGAATAAACCAGCCACATAAGTTGGCTGTGTTCTGCATTAATTCAAAATGGAACAACAGTATATAAAAGACAGACAAGAAAATAAACAAAATGTTGTATTACTGTTATACTCCATAATAGTATTTACATACCTTTATGATATCATGTAAAATAATATTTGTATTTTGAAAGAAAACTCAAAAATCGTATTAGAAGTCTTTATTAAAAAAAAACATACATGTCTTCTTACATTAAGACTGTATATCCGTTTTTCAAAGAAATAAGCGTTTTTCCAAAGAAGTTATCTAAAGAATGAAAGCATTACTATTGATGTAAACTTTAGTTTTAGGAAGCCTTATTCTTAAATTAGTGCCGTATAGAGAGAAATTCATAATAAATTATTATTAGGTATTTTAAAACGAAGACAATCTGTTCAAGTGGAATTTCATTGCTTGTCAGAGGTATTTTTCACTAAAGTTTCAGCTGTAACAAATAAGAATACGACTCATATTTTATTTTTTCACTTATTGTTTGTATTATCAAGGAGTGCACTATAGAGCGAAAATTAAAAAAAATGTTTTTGGCATTTGGCTTTGTGGCTGACGATGTCGACCTCATCCTCTTGATGGCTAAAGCTGATGCGCATTTTTACCATGCCTAAATATGGGAAGCAAGGTCGCATTTACGAAGTTTTATCTGAACGCGCCAGAGGTCCAGAAAGCAGCACCGGTCTTTTAGAAATCTTCCTCCACCACCGGCACTGCCCAAGTACAAAAGACGGCTGAAACCTGCATCTTGAGGTGGTATGAGGCTCCAGCAGCGAAAGAGGTCTCCCTCAATGTCTTTAGTTACAATACAAGTCGTAGGTATAAACTTATTCCTCTTTTTTTTGTACGGCAGGCATAATACGGAAGATGTTGTATCGCATCCAGTAAATGCGTGCAAAAACAGCACGCCGTTGAAACCTTGTTGCTGAAGCTCTTGGGATGAGAATATAAGGAATCCCTTGTAGCACATTAGATTTAGTAATCAAAAGGACAATAAGGTCGACATCTTCAGCCACAATGCCGACAGCTGTTGTTTCCGACATTTCCACAGTCGTATCCACAATCAGAATATCCGCATCACGATCCCACTGTACTCAAGCTTCACCTTTAGCACGTTGACGGACATTTAGGAGTGGATATCTCGAAAACTATTCGAGATATCGAAAAAAATTAACTTATAGCAAATTTAATCAGCTTTAATTTTGTTTAAAGTCAAATGTCACTAGAATGCATAGTTTTCTAGACGTATGTACAAATATACAATTTACAGAAAACAGCCACACACACACTGGCTGTTTTTTATGAAACTCGATCCCCGATACATCCTAACATTTTGAAATTTGTACGAAACAGCCATATAGCAGGCTGACTTATTCAATAATAGGTTAGGCAGTTTGTGTTAAAATTGGCTGCATTTTACACCATGATGACTGTTTTTTACAAAATATTTTTTGTTGAATGGCTGCATTTGGCGGCTCATATCTCAGCCGTAAGAAGAGATATCGAAATGGCTGTCTTTGCAAAAAATCCGGCATGTCGAATTTAGTATGGCTGTGTTAATAACTCGATTTTTGATAAAGTGCCACTTGGCTGCTTTCTGCAGAACTAGGTCCAACTAATATAAAAAGTATTAAATAGTTGCTCATTATTAGACGCATATACAGGGTTATTTGTAAAACACCAATAAACAACGTTTTTATTTCTACGACTTTTCGAAAATAGATTAAAATCGACTTTACAAACAGACGTCCAGCCAGCTGATCGAGTTTTGGTTAAAAAGTCGTTTTTTGTGTTTTTAGGAAAGAAGTCGTAAAGTCGTAGAGGTTGCCTGCGAGGTTGTTGGTGTTTTACAAATAACCCTGAATTTTAATAACTTGGTTGTTTCCTTTTTGAAATTGACTTGTAGTGCCTTACTTTCACTACTTTTCACGTCAAACACAGGTTGCTTGTCTTAAGCTCTCCTTAGTAGCGATACAGGATGTTGCAAATTTCAATATTGGAACTAATCAATCAAGAGTGCCGTGAAAATGAGCAGGCGTGTGGCCCATTTATCAAACAGCCTGTAGATGAAACTTGAGGACTGAGGTACAAGGGTTAGACGGTCGGCGAGTTTTTACGGCGATAAACGATATAATTATTTTGCAGGAATCTTCTTTTCTTTTAGTTCTTATATAAATGCGCAGTGAGTCTATTTCAACCTTAATTAAGTATGTTTATCATTTACCGATGTAATATTTGAGAGACCCATGACCCCCTGGCCCCCTAGCATGACCACCGAAGACGATCCCGTGTTATAGTGTTTTATCGACATTTGAGTGACAATTCTATTGTCATTTGACAGTTCAACGTGATAAATCGCTTTATCATATCGCGTTTCGGTGGTCAAGCCAGCCCCCCGGTACATCAAAAACTAAATTTAATAAAATAAGAAACTTTGGGTAAAAAAAATATATTTATTTATTTACTTATATAATACATTTGCACTACTGCGACTTAACTGTTAGCTCTTAAAGTAACTAATTATCGCATGCATCTTGACCGGCATAGCGGTTGTGAACGGTTTGTGGTTGTGACTGTAGTGAAGCTTTCGAAGCGATAGCTTTAAATGTAATGTGATGTAACTACAATGAACTATTTGACTGGAATTTTTTGTATTTTTTTTTAGAAAACTTATTTTTACAATGACTTATTTTTAACGAATAATTCTTATAACACTTTTGTCGCGTGGGTAGTGGTACAATTGGTGTCAGTCAACTCTACCTACTGTTGAAAAACAAGGACCAAAATAAAACCTTAGAGCCTTTTCTCATTTGTCGACGCAGCGACAAAGTTCTGGCCGGCTTCTAAAAAGCTTCGGCACAACAAAAGAAATAAGTCAACATCTTTTACTTTGTACCACACGCACAAGAATGTTATTTGTAGAAACTGTGATGTATTGAAATAATACAAATAACACATACTCGGGCATTATTTATGTTAATATCCATCACAAAAACTCATTTCCGTGTACCGTCCTGAATACAGAACTCGCTTTGGTTCTTGGAAAGCCTCTGTAACAAATTAATCAACTACGTTATTTATCAAGATTTCTCAATAATGAACTTTTAGGAGTAAGTCGCAATAGGCTACATAAAAGTGGCTTTATCCAATAGTATACAATTCCATGACAAAATGAAAACATTCAGCTATATTAAAACGTTTTTTACAACAAAGCTTTAATTCTTTGTTTAATGTGCCACCAAAAAATTGTTTTTGCTTTAATTTTGACAAGAAAGTTTTCACTTACTAGGCTTTAAGTAACATATACCTATGTTGAGTTACTATTCGTAAGACGTGGGATAAATAAGCTAGCTTTCAACTAAAGCTATTAAACTCCTTTACTTGAAATGCTCCAAGCATCGACTTTCCAAACTCAATCCGCTACTTACGGCAAACGACCTCAGAGGGCCAATGTTCGGACCTTTCGCAAATGAAAAGATCTAATCTCACATTTTATCCAATTCTTTACAATTCAGTTACGATTGACCTTGGTTAAATCGGCAATTGCTTCAAGTAACTCCGAGAGAAACGTACCTGGTTTTTTTTTTGTGACTTTTTCGATAGGAGTTCACGAGAAACGTTTTCTTCTATCGATGCAGGGAACGACTTTTAAGATAAGTAACCTTTTCGGTGCCTTTTTTGTATCGAAGCTGAGTTATAATAAGTTTGAACAACGGGGCACCTTCGTAAATTGGTTATTGGCTACAAGGGACGGAAAGAGTAGAAGCTTTTTTGTAGTAATACTAAAATTTTGGTTTATTTCATGAAAAGAAGCAGATGAAACTTTTCTATGTTTTATAAAAGTTGTACTTTTTTGCTTCATTGGTTTTGCTTACGCGGGAAGTTAGTCTTCTGGCATACAATAACATAAAGATAGCTTGTGCAAAATAAATATATCTTTTTTTTTTTCAAAAAAGTGGCTTCTCTGAATTCTTGTAATCAAGTTAAGATAAGTAGAATAAAAAGCCCTTCGCAATGTAACTGTAGCATTTCCTCAAATCACCAAGCGATCGGTCGAAGGGACCTTTCCCATTAACCTGAGTTGCTTCCATTTACAAAGAATTACTTTTTCTCCAAACTACACGGACTTTAATGGAAGCAAATCCGATTTTTACTGCACATAAATCCTACTTGCTGCGCCATAAAACTGTATGGTCGGTTAAAATAAAGCGCCACTAATTTGGTACAGTTTATTGAAGTTGAGTAGTATTAGGTAGTTATATTTTACAATGTTTTCAATATATACATATGACCCCGTTTCACAGATTTTCTTAGTTTATTATCTGACTAGCGGCCGCCCGCGACTTCGTCTGCGTGGAAAGTTTTTGCTATCCCTCGTTTTTCGGGATGAAAGGTATGTCTTTCTTTGTACCCCTGGCAACGTGTATTTAAAAATTCATGATGATCGATTCAGTAGTTAAGACGTG
Source organism: Agriphila tristella (assembly GCA_928269145.1). NCBI lineage: Eukaryota > Metazoa > Arthropoda > Insecta > Lepidoptera > Crambidae > Agriphila > Agriphila tristella. The sequence continues at coordinate 34,171,082 of OV743432.1, forward strand.
AAGGAGTAACAAACAAACAAACAAAAAAACGGACTTTCGCATTTATAATATTAGTAAGGATTTGGCAGTGTTTTTTTTTGTTTCTGACAATGTGTCCTACCTAAAATGTTTTCGGGATACAAATGGTCAACTCTGAAAACTGTACCCTTAGGACGAACAGCTACAAAAAAAAAACAAAACAAAAAAAAAAACGCGCGTAAAAAACATTCGATAGAGTAATTTTGTATGGGAAATTTGTACAGCGCCATCTACCGTAGAAAAGCGAAATGAAATTTTCCATATATAATAACTATCTATCGAGTACTTTTACGCGCTTCTTTTCTCGATAGATGTTTGTGCTAAGGCTACTGAACTACGATGATCAGAACGTTCGTTCCTCTTCGTGATTTCATTAGCTCAAGAAAAAAAGAAAGAATCCAAACCAAAAACCCCTGAACGCCGAGCCGGTCGCATGCGGCCAGACAAAAAACGCAATAAAATTATCCCGCGACGCCGACCCGGCCATAAATGAATAATGAATTTCGTCCAATTATCGCGACGTTTTCCGTAGCTCATTATTTACTACATAACCACCGCCGACGTCTTAATTCTGTCAATATGTCAAAGTGCCACTGTTGCTGCTAAAGCAGGCCATGTTAAAGTGTGTTAACAAGCAAATTTAGTTGAATAAGAAAATCAAACACTCAGATTTCATATACAAACCAACAGCCCAACCCAAGGATAATTACGTTTATCCTTGTTGACTCTATTCGTTTATTAAATACAGCTATTGATTTACCAATAGAGGGTTCCAGATCAACGCTCGAACTTGTTAATTACAAGTGTGTCAGTATTGTTCTTAATTATTCACACCCTAGTTAGAAATTATCGATTGCGACCCGGAGTAAATTCATAAACTTTATTTAACTAGCAACCAGCGAACTAATTAAGTTCGTATGTTACATCTTGCGTTTGTACCACATGTATCAAAGTTATTTTAGTTTTTGTTTAAAATAAACGAACGGTTAATTTTTAAACGCTACCAAAGTCAATAAAAATATATGTAGTAGGCATCTCAGTTTTGATGTTTGTGGTACTATTATTTATTCTGCAATTTTATTCATGTTAGGTTTTAACTCGTCAGTCAGTACCTAATTTTAATCACTAAAAGGCTCGTGGCTAATTCTGTAGGTATTTTTGCACTTCCTTCATATAGGTAAATAAAGAAAGGTGTCTTTCGGCATAACTATAAATACAAGGTGCATTTGTAACCACTCTCCAAATTTTAAGGATGTGTTCAATCCATGAAATTGAACTACTTTCTCTAAGAAACATAGGGTCAAATATGTAAAAAAAAGACTTTTCATACAAATCAAAGAGATCACGTGATCAGTTTAGTATGGGATAACCAAAATTTTTTGGCGTATTTCGACACATGTTTCATGGAGAAAGTTGTTCAGTTTCATGGAAAATTTGAGAGTGGTTACAAATGCACCTTGTAGATGTTTAACTAAATTCAGATTAATATATTTATTAGTACCTTATTCCTACATTACATAAAACCTACGAGCTGACAGATTTATTATATGTTTCCTTTGGCGTAGAACAAAAAAAAATAACAAAAGGCCATTAATAGTTTCCGGATGAAAAGTTTCATGTAATTGATCAAACTCTTCAAGTTCCCTTGACTCTTTAATAATGTAACTTTGATTTCCATATAATGACGGTTATTTAAGTAAAAGAATATTGTGTAGCCAATTACTGGGGTCACTTCACTTTCAGCTTCACCGATTTTTATAAGGTAATTCAAGGAACCGATTTATATAGTGGTGCTCACAAAATTAAGGACGCGAGTCGATTTTCATACGAATGAGTTCTTGGTTCTCCGCCAGGGATTGACCGAACTGTGATCTGATGATGGCTATCCAGCCACACCCAACTGATCTGAACAAAGTTCTAAGATATGTGGGCGATCTGGATTTCATCCATTCACTCCCTCTGGATAGTCATCATCAGATCACAGTTCAATCAATGCCTGGCGGAGAATCAACGTTTCAAAGTTATTTCGTTTGTATGAAAATCGACTGGCGTCCTTAATTATTATGTCTTATCGTTTTTTGTATTTGTTGATTATTACTATTTATCGTCGTATATTTTCCACTTCTTGCACCGAGGTCAGTCGCATCTAAAGCTGCCTGAAGGGGTACTAATGAAGGAAGCCTTCAGCCGTCAGTTACTGGTTCCATAAACCGATGTATAGGACTGATAATGACCCACGAAGACTGACTCAGCAAGTGTAGGTTATATAATGAGGGTTAGTTTGAACGTTTAAATAAATAAGTAATATCTTTCGACAATTATATTGCTTTGAAAAAGAACTTTCTTTTGAAATTACTACATAATTTACAGGCACTATAGGTCTTTTGCTGTACTAACATTTACCATGTTACTATTTTTTACATGACTGTCTATTGCCTTAAAAAATATAGAGCGCGGGGAAACACCTGGCGATTGTGCCATTTTGTATTATAAAATAGGTAAATAAAATAATACAAATGATATCACAGTAACAATCTTTTTACAGAGGTAATAATATTTACTTTAATATTAAGAAGTCTTTTAGTGTTTTTTCTAGATAAAATTAATAACTTTTTAACATTGAAAATGTTTTTTCGATCGCTTCAGTAAGGTACCCAATTTCAGCCAAAGTGAGACATTGCCCTGGTCCCGTGAGTTTTGGGTCTACGTGTATGTACTAAATGTCAAAAGATGCGTCTCAGCAAGGGCTACAATATGGTGAAAAATTTTTTTGAAAAAGTCAAAAACTTTTTTCGAAAATCGCATAAATGTAGAAAAATGACACACTTTTTTCACTTTTCTCACTAAATCAACAATTTCTCAAAAACAAAAAGCGATATCGAAAAAATGAAAAAAAACCCCTAGAGATACTGAGTTAGGCTACCTATTAAAATAGTATATGTCCCTGACTCTTACGATCTGGGCTGTAGCTTATCCTTTATGTAGCGAAATGTTGGGATACCGCGGGCGACGTGCGCGGCGGCGCGGGATGGTATTAATACGTAGTACGATTGAAGTTTGTAAATTATTGTATATTTCAAAGCTTGTAATAGTGTTTTATATTTTGTATTTTTTATTTATTTCCACATTTTTATAAATAAAAAGTATTTAGATATATATTAAAACCATAATATTGATATTGATTAGCTCTAGCAAGTCAACAGATGAATAGAGCGTGAAGCGAGTGCTGATTCCAGATCTAGTCAAAGATTTAAAAATCGTTAGATACCGCGGCGGCGCGGGGCGGTACCATAATGTGACTACACTGAAATGTCTCCATAAGTCCATATTCAAGTAAGTCGCTTACTATGTGAAAACGAAAGAGAAAGTAGTGTTAGCAAATTTGCAAGACTGTAGGAGCAAAAAGAGATGACGCTATTATCTCCAGTACACGTGCTAGGCGTCGTAGCTTCTATGACATTCACAAGTGCTTGTAACAGCCTAGACTGAATAAATAATTTTTGAATTTGAATTTGAATTTTTGTGTGTAGATAAACGGATAAACGAATCTTGAGCGAAAGTTGAACAGAAGAAAGGTTTTAGTTTGAGGCCCAAGGCGAAGCCGAGGGCCTCTACTAGATCCAAAAACAAAAACAAAACAAAAAAAAACAAAAATATCTTTATTATTTACTACAAGTAATTCTTTACAATGTGTGGGTCTCTTCTTTTAAGTTTGTAAAAACCTGTATTAGAAGAGGCCCCTCTCTTTAGTTTACAATAATTTATTTGTAGTACATAACTAGGAGCTTATATTTGTATTTTTAAATATAATTTTAAATTACTTTACTATTAAGTATTAACATAACTTTACATGCTATCCCTATTCAAATAATATTGTGCATATACATATACGAGGTCCTTCTCAGCATATACGAAACCCTAGAACTGTTTGTTCTGAATCAGTAATAGAATCAATTGCAATATTTTTATATCATGTTATATTTGACTAAATAATATTTACAAAACCATAAACAAAACCATAATTATCACACGCCAAACTAAAATGTTTCGCGCGCACAACACAAAATAAACTTGTAACTTCGTGAGTTTTTAAGGTATCATTATATATTTTTTTTACACTGATTCCAAAAATGAAAATATATGACCCGTGTTTCGGATTTCGCACATACAAAAAATAATGTTGCATATTATATTACTTCCTTATACTCGTAGGTATACTTAAGTAAAAACTAAAAGAAATAATGATTACTTTTATTTTGATACAAGATTTTCTACACTTTCATAACTTTGCAATTTTAACCATGATGATAATTTCTTTTTACATGTAAGGTAAGGTAATGAAAAAATATTTAATATTCTATTTATTTTATTATAAATTGACACAGATTGAGCTGAAAACTGTTTCCGGGCAAATGCTGTTTTGGTAATTTTGACGCTAACCACTGTATTTGCTTTACGTTTACTTAATAATTTAGGATCAAAAGAGTAATTTTTATGTAAATAAAGAATGCACTGCTGTACATATAATTTCCTAACAGACATAACATTAGCTTCTTCATACAACATACTAGTGCCAAATATTCTCTTCTTACGTAGGATCACTTTTAAAATCATTCTTTGTGCACGTTCAATATTAATAAATTTTGTTTTGTAGGTACCACCCCATATAATTATACAATATAGCAATAAAGACTGGACAAGACTTTTATAAATCTAAATAATAAGTTCTTTTTCTGCAACATCACGTAAGTGTTTAAAAAGCCAGATAAGCTTTCGTGCGCGATTTGCTACTGCGTTAAGTTGTGGGTACCATGATAAATTCTTATCCAGCATGACACCTAAAATATTATATATCGTGGGTTGCTGTTATTTCACTTTCGAGATTTGAAATTACTCGATCAGTCACGTCTTTCTTAGTGACTCTGCGATTCCAAATGAATTTTTACAACGATCTCTGAGAATGAGAGTGTGATGATGATGCCTGTTAAGCTCTTCGTTTCGGTGGACTGTAGGTTCTTCGTATGATAAAACACCAGTTAAACATGTACGAGTTTATTTGCACACTCAATTATTAAAAGGCGAAAATCCGCGTTACAGGTATTGCTGCCGGGGCAGAGATCGGATGTGGAAGTACAACTTTTTACTTTTTAAATCTAGTTTAATGTTGCCAGCAACATACTGCGGCCCAGGGAAGAACTTCTTATAACATATTTAATTTGCAAAAAAACCTTTAATTTAAGAAATACTATCGTTAACACAATTCCCTGAAATTAAATTAAGCTAAAGTTACTCTGTATTTAGTTCTTATAAAAAACATAACAATAATTAATTAGGTATCAACCCTAAATCTTGGCAAAAAATTAAGTAGGTTTTAACCCTATCTTAGCAAAAATGAAGTAGGTATCAACCCTATCTTATCAAAAATGAATTAGGTATCAACCCTAAATCTTAGCAATAATAACACAAGGTATTATACTATATATAGCTCATTATAACTATATAGCTACTTCTACTAGTTCTATCTTACATGACTATAATAACTATTACAAAGTATACTTGTATGTATTGAACAAGAAAGTCTTGTTGTCTTGCTTATTTATGCATTACAAGGTAAACTCAAAATTAGGAAAATCCCAACACCATTTAAACACGAAAATTAATTATTCAATCGGCAATACACTTATAGTCTGCAATGACCTATTATACAATTTACCATCAGCAGTTTTTAACTGTACAGCCCTAACCTTGCCGTCATTTCCAGGGTACACGTTAACTATACGTGCCATGGGCCACACAAAGGGAGGCTTATTACAGTCTCTCATAAGAACTAGCGTACCCACCGTAACATTAGGTTTAGACTTAGACCACTTATTTCTATTTTGTAATGTATTTAAATAATATTTATACCAAGCATTCCAAAATCTTTGTTTCAACTGGGTACATTGTTGCCAGAAATCTAACCTATTAGTTTTGGTTTCAGAAAGATCTCTTTCAGGATACATCGTTAGAGCTGTTCCAACCAAGAAATGACCTGGAGTAAGGTAACAGTAATCATTGACATCTTGAGAAAGAGGCAAAATGGGTCGTGAATTAAGCACGCCCTCTATTTGACATAAAACTGTATTTAACTGTTCATAAGTTAAAACAGCATCAAATACTATTCTTTTTAAGTGAAATTTCATACTCTTAACAGCTGCTTCTGCAAGCCCTGCAAAAACCGGCGCATAGCTCGGTGTGAAGTGAAAATTTATACCTTCTTTAGAAGCACAAGCTTGCACAAGCGTCTGGTGGTCACTAGAATTATTAAGCTTATACAACTCAGCTAACTGGTTCCTTGCCCCTCGGAAACAACCGCCGTTGTCGCAAAAGACGTCGCTGGGCAAGCCTCGTCTGCTTATGAATCGCTTAAAAGAAGCCAAAAACGCTTCTGTTGTAAGATTAGACGTTAACTCCAGATGGATCGCTTTCGTTACAAAACAAACGAATATACATACATATCCTTTACTTACTACAGACTTTCTAATTCTCGAGTTTTTTATTTGTACTGGCCCAGCAAAGTCGATGGCAACTTTTTGATATGCTCTACACGCTGTAACCCGATGCAGAGGCAAGGAACCCATCAGCTGCTCCGCTGCACGAGCCTTTAGTCTGAAACATACCATGCATTTATGTATTACTTTTTTGACCTGTCGTATTCCATTGACTAACCAATACTTTTGGTTTATATTAGCTAAAAGCGACTTAGGCCCAGCATGTAATAAACGAATATGTTCAGATCGTATTATGAGTTCGGATATTCTAGACAATTTTGGTAAAATTATTGGATGTTTCTGTGACAAAGGTATATCCGAATTATCCAGTCGGCCGCCTACTCTTATGAGGCCTTCATTGTCAACAAATGGATGCAAAGCTTTCAAAGAACCTTGAATGCACTTGTTTTTTCGCCATGACTCTAACTCGTCATGAAAATAAACTGATTGCTCATACTTAATAATTAAATTCAAAGCTTGTTTTAACTCATCTGCAGTTAATGTTTTTTCTTTATTTTTTAAATTGGATTTTAAATTGTGACAGAATCTGTTTATGTAAGCTATTAAACGAATAATTTTATCTAGGTCAGAATACCTATCTATAATTTTAAATATAGTTTCCTGAGTATTGGACATTAGAACTACTTTACCTGCATTTTTTAATTCGGGTAAGTTGATAGGTAAATCTATGCCTTCGTTGTGAAAATTGTACTCACCTTGCAGGAATAATGGTCCCTGCCACCACAGAGAACATTTTGGTAATTCTTTAGGCGTAACACCTCGGCTAATTAAGTCGGCTGGATTACTTGTAGATGGCACGTACAACCAGCACCATTTATCTGTTTTTAGCTGAATTACACTAACTCTGTTCGCTACATATGCTTGTAGTTTAGTTAATTCAGTTTTAATCCAAGCTAAAGTTATTTTTGAATCAGTAAATAAATACACATTACTTATTTGTATATTGTTGTGTAAAGTTTCATATATTCTTTCCATTAAGATTGATAAAAGCAACGTCGCGTTAAGTTCTAGTCTTGGTGTAGATAGTGGATTTGCACGTGGATTAATTCGCGACTTAGAGCAGAGTAAGTGTAATTCAGCCTTACCTGAGTTGTCGACCACGCGTAGGTATATACAGCACCCGTATCCAGCAGTACTAGAAGCGTCAGCGAAACCTATAAGTTGCAAAGTTGTTGCCTGCTTGGTTGGTATGTGTCGCCTTAACTCTATAGGATGCATTGCAACTAAGCTTTTAGCAAATTGTAGCCATTCATCGGCTAATTGTTTAGGCAAGGGTTCGTCCCAACTTATATTACTTAACCAGATTTTTTGCATAATACATTTAGCCCCTATTATGATAAGGCTTATAAATCCCATAGGGTCGTAGAACTTGGATATTAAACTAAGAACTTCTCTTTTCGTACTTTTACTTTTGATATTAAAATTATCTGGGGTCTTAATAACGAAACAATCTTTTTTTATATCTAGCATGAGACCTAAAGCTTTCATATTGTAATTATCTTTTTGAAGATCAAGTTCACTAAATTGTTGTTCACTTTTCGGTATATCTGACAAAATCTGAGGCGTATTTGAGGCCCATTTATGTAAATCAAAGCTGCCATAACTTAATAATTCACGCAATTGACGTTTAGCTTCAAGCATGTTGTGCAAGTCTGAGCATGAATATAAAACATCATCAACATAGCAACAGTTTTTTAAAATAAAAGACGCCAGTGGTAATTCATGCTCATGCTTTTGTGCAAGTTCGAATAAGCAGCGTGTGGCTAAGTAACTTGAACATTTCATACCATATGTGATTGTATCCAAACGAATACAACCAATAGGTTGATCTGGGGTTTCGCGCCACAGAATATTTTGAAGTGAAGTGTGCTCCGGATTCACTAATATATTGCGGAACATTTTCTTAATATCTGAACTTAATGTGTACTCTCCAAACCTGAACAGTGAAATAATATCAAATAATTATTTTTGCACCGTGGGCCCATTTAATAGAATATCGTTCAATGAAACCTTTTTATTTGTTTTCATTGAAGCATCAAATACTACCCTTGTGGGTGTGGTTTTGCTTTGCTCATTAATTACTGAATGATGCGGCATGAAATAGATTGGGTCTTTAGTGAAATCATATAAGCTAATATCTACATAGTGTCCATGACCAAGTTCTAGATACTCATTCATAAATTTTTGATAATCTTTTAACAAATGAATATTTTTTTGCAGTCTTTTTTCTAGACTGAGAAATCTATGCAAAGCTAAGTCAAAAGAATTTCCTAAAGTTTCATTTATATTGCAGGTTTCTAACTTCAATGGCAAGTCAACCTGAAACTTGTTATTTTGTAACTTAACAGAATTTTTAAAAATATTTTCAGCTAATTCCTGCTCTGAATCCTTTTCTATTAGCAATTCCGGTACACTCTCCACTTCCCAAAATTTTGTAATACTCTTATTAATATCCGAGTCACATTTTGTACAAAGCAGTGATACAACCTGATTTTTTAAGAGGCTAGATTCCCAAGCTCCAGCAACAATGTGGCCGAACCTGGTGTTGATGATGCAGGGTGATGCTGATGGTGATTGTTTATCTAGGTTACTGCATGCGCCCTGTGCTTCCTCAAGCGGCAGGAGCACCTGAAAAAAGACATCAGCACCAATTAGCATATTAATCTCCGATGGTTGGTTGAAAGTTTTGTCGGCCAACTCGACACCAGGGGGAATATCTATATCTTTGATGTTAATTTGTGTCTGTGGTAAGTTGCAGGTTATTTTTTCTACTACATGGCAATCTATTAAAGTATTAAAGGAAGATACTAGAGAATGCACATTCAACGGAATGCAGTAGCTGATTTTATTTTTGCTTTCAGTCACACCAATGAGACTGATATCATTGCGCTTAGGTGTAAAACCCAAGACGTCGACAGCTTTTGAAGTAATAAGTGACACTTGCGAGCCAGAATCTAGGATACATTTGACATGCACCTCTCTTCCATCTTTTGCAAAGAGTTTGACTCGTGCTGTAGGGATTAAAACATTATTTGCGCAGTCACCTGATAGAAGGACTACGGGGCTTAATTTATTTTCATCGAGATGTAACAATGAATTGTGATTATTCTTGCACTGTTCACATCTAAAATGGAATTTACACTTTCCAACATGTTTATTTAAACATATGTTGCACAAACTGTTATCTTTTGCGAAGTTAACCCTATCTTTCGCTGGCAATAATTTGAATTTGGGACATGAAAATAATTTATGATCGTTCAACTTACAGTATAGGCACTCGGGTGTTGTCTTTGTGGCTGCCAGCGCTACTCTTCTATTTGGAGCCGTTGTTGGTTGACGCTTGCATGACTCTGGTTGCTCGGGCCCTGTATTTTCCATAGCGACAGCTCGCCTGCTAAGGTAGTCGAGGAAATCGTTAACTGTGGGGTCTCGGTCTTGATCTCGTTCCAGGTGGTATGCACGAGCACTGTACCCATCCAGCTTACGTGTGAGGACGCCCAACAGAATAGGGTCCCATGTAGTCACGGCGGCATCTAAATTTTTGAGTGCAGCCAATGTTTGGCTTACTGCTGAAATGAATAATCGCAAATCATTAGCCTTGGGAAACTTCGGTAGTTTTTCTAAGTCCAATAATGAATTTATATGTTCTGTCACAATTTTAAATTTATTATAATATCTTTTATTTAACAATACTATTGCTTCCTCATAGCTTTGGCTAGTTAATGGAAGGTTTTTTATTAAATCATAAGGTTCGTCTCTTAGGTACGACCGTAAGTAATACAATTTTTGAATGTTATCTAAACCTTTGTCGGTATGAATTACAGATTTATAAATTTCAATAAAGTTTACATATTCAGAGTATTTTCCTGTGAAAACTGGAATGTTAATATTGGGTAATTTTGTTTTATAACTAGATATGTTACTGTTACAGCTACCAGACTCCAGATTTTCCCGAGGAACAGGCTCATTACGCATTTTAATGTTTTCATTTAGCACTGTTAAGCAGTGAAAATATTTGTTTTCGACTTCGGCAACATCCTCCGTATCTGAAGCATTAAGTGCCAAAATTTCTTTGTGACAATCCTCGTAATTTTTATAGACTGAGAATAACCTATCACGTTTCGTGATCAGTCCTTCTAAAGAACTCGATTTTACATCACTTTCTACCGAGAGTAAAGTAAATAGTCTGGTGATAGTACCTTTGCAATATCCTCTGTCGATATTAAGTTTCTTTAGCTGTGCATCTGACATTTTTGCACAGTTTATTTCGTACACTGCTGCAAAACACTTTTACAAATTGCGTGATTGTAAAACGCAAATTCTTCGATTACAAACAATACACGTTGTGTTTTATTATACACAGAACTTTTAACCAGTCTTGTTATTACAATATATTAATCAAACAAATAAATTGTGCGTTTGAAATGCACCAGAATAAATATAAAATGATTTTAACGTGACGTGACGTGAGTGACAAACAAGGTAAAATGGTGTCAGTGTCAAAATGGCGGAATTTTACTTGTGGCCCTTGTTGAACGACTTGCTTCCGGGTCCCAATTTTGCTTGATCGCAGCGTCACCACACGGAGCGCTGATTGGTTGCTCGTACGCAGTGGCGTGCACTCCATACATGCAAATAAGCACTGCATACCCTTTAGTCACATAAATATATGACCCTAATTCCCCTACCCTATTATTTGTAAACTACTTGACTTGTAATTAAAAAGTTATGAGTTTTGATATGACCCATCATCGTGCACAGGCACTTCTTCGGCTTTCCGTGTCTATTAGTTTAAGCGCCATCTTTTTGTGGTTTTTGAAACTTCACTTCACTTTAACCAAAAATCACAAGAACCAACGATCGGCCGGGCGACAGAGGCGCCAATTATTTACCGCGTGTCCATAAGCAGTACTACGGGCTGCTTCTTTTTCATACAATGAATCTCGTGTAGTACACATCAAAAGTGTGACTGTGTGCGTGAAAATGTATCCGCGTGTTTATGTTTTGGAGGCACTGCTTATTTGCAACCTGACCGCGTCATGATTGCATTGCAGAGAGAGAGTAGCGTTTTTTTAGTTTGCCCTTGCATTTGCAGTTAGTTTTGCTTTGTTTTGATTGTTTTTCTATTTTAAGTTAAGTACCTAAGTAATTATTTCGTTAATTTACTGTGAATAATTCAATAATTTACATGCAAGACCTATGCTGGCAAACTTTGTTTAAATAAATCAAAAATTGCCGCTTCATCGAGGTTACCTTTTGAGGATAAAGTTTTATTAAATTGATTGCAAAGGGAAGATGCGTTGGGTTGGGTTTAAAAAAAATGGTAGGTAGGTTATGAATGCCCCTCGTTCTTTTCATAAAAAGTTTTATTATACTTAATTGTAACTGGCTAACAGCTTGTGTACGTACACACAAACCAATTGTATTGTTTTCTGTGCATTTTGTTTTCCAATCAAGATGATAAAAATGTTTGGATTTCGTTCAGTATAGGTTGGTAGACACCGAAACAGTGATAAAATTGGTATATTTTTTATCCGTGCCTACCCTGTCTAAAATCTCTGTGCACGCCACTGCTCGTACGCAGGATGCAGTATACCTAACTTCCGGAAGCGCTGTACCGCTTGCGTCGACCAATGAGGAGCCGTTGTTTGATTGTTCCGCGCGATAATGGATGCCAGCGGTGCTTGGCGCGCGCGGCAGGTCTTGACACGGAAATGCGCTCTCATTGTCTCTCGTAGAAGAAAAATTCGCTGTCTCGCTCTAACTATCAGGAATGCGACGCTTGTTTTTTGCTTGATATATTTCGTATGAGATTTTTTGGGAATCGAAATCTCACAAATAAATGATTAATTGAAGTCTTCGTTATTTGCAGTTTGCGCTATTTGCAGTTTTCTTATTTGCTGCCTATCGTGGCTCACTGACGCAAACTGTGCTGACGCGCCCTTGCTTTGAGTGTGAATTGCGTACCTCGTTTTTGCAGCGATAAATGTTGACGGCGCTGAGGACCAATGTTAAGCTCTTCGTTTCGGTGGACTGTAGGTTCTTCGTATGATAAAACACCAGTTAAACATGTACGAGTTTATTTGCACACTCAATTATTAAAAGGCGAAAATCCGCGTTACAGGTATTGCTGCCGGGGCAGAGATCGGATGTGGAAGTACAACTTTTTACTTTTTAAATCTAGTTTAATGTTGCCAGCAACAATGCCTAGGTAAACATGAGGGTTGTTATCGCACATTCGAGTGATGATGAAGTCGGCGCGAGTCTCGCATGCTGCATTTGATTTTGATTTATTTTTTTATTAGGGTTAATTTATTTAGAAATTCAGATGTTTTAGTTATACATAGTACTTAGGTTACCTTTCAATAAAATATTAATGTCTATAAGAAAGGAATAAAAAAAATATTTTGTTAAATTCATTAAATTCATGTTCAATGTACCAGAAGGTCGTGAAAGGCACGAGATCTGTGATTTTTTGCATCTTGTTTAACTAGTAATCCTACTAATATTATAAATGTGAAAGTTTGTGGGTTTGGATGTTTGTATGTTTAGATGTTTGTTCCTCAATCACGCAAAAACTACTAAACGGATTTGGTTGAAATTTGGCACACAGATTGTAGATAGCCTGGATTAAAATATAGAATACTTTTTATCCCGATATTCCCACGGGAACGGGAACCACGCGGGTGAAACCGCGGGTGGCCGCTAGTATTTTAATAAATAATAACTATTAGACAACATCACAAACAATGCTCCGATTCCAAAGTAAGGTGGTAAAGTTTTAACTAATAAAGTAACAAAACAAAGAGCTCCAAAAATTCAACTAATACTTAAAAAAACACATTTCGAGAACAATCTTAAAACGCTTTGTACGCAATTTAATCCGTTGGGCAAAGAAATCCGGGCGACAATGCTATTTGTATTAACAGCCTTTTTATCACTCCCTCATTGTTTACTTCGAAATACTGGAGATAAATGGTTTTCCCAAATTAATGAACGCCTGCCCACAACAGCAGACCCTGACAAATGTTTAGAATTTGTCCATGCTCTGCACCTCAATTATAATATGTCTTAGATGTCCAAGGATTATTGTCCGCAATTTTTTTGACAAGATTAAGCATGGAGATTTATGTGGAGATGTTTTAAAGGGATTTCCTAGGAATTCGTGCCGGTTGTTGGTTGTAGAAGTGCATGTTTTTACAAATACTATTCGAAATCTGAAGAATGACAAGTTTGTGGCCTTAGTAGAGAAATAATCTTTAAGCTCGGTGGTTGGCAATCGCACAATGCTTAATTTTAAATATTAACCTTTTTTTTCAACGTGGGTGGTAATTTATTTTTATTAAATTGTAGGTAGTGGGAAAAGAAGAAAAATAAAGTCGTGAACCTTTGGGAATAACCCATTTTAGCATTTTAATTTTTTTACAAAGATCCATGGGCTAGTAAACCCTTACTAATATTAAAAATTGTTTGTTACGCCTTCACGTCTAAAGTACTGAACCGATCATTATGAAATTGTGCATACACGTTGTCAGGGGTACAGAAAAGGACATAGGGTACCTTTCATCCCGAAAAAAAATATTTTTCCCGAGAGATAACAAAAAACCTTTCCACGCATTCAAATCGCGGGCGGCTGCTAGTACAAGATACTTGATTTGATACAAATATAGGTCTATTAGTCTTAGGTCTTATTTTAGTCTGTCACAAAAATATATTTTATTTATTTATTTAGTACACACACAATTTTACATGAAAATAGATAAGAGTAGTACAAGGACACAGCTTATTTCTCATTGAAATTTATTCCAGCTGGCCCGGGACAGGAAAAACAATGAAAAGGGCAGTCTGTGTGTATCTCAAAGTACAAAAAACATAATAATATATAACATAGGTTATTGTAATATACTTATAATATTGATTAGTACACGGTGAAACGATGATTCATGTACGTATTTAAATACGAGTCTTTTCCAACAAGTCAATAATTCGAATAATATCTAATACTTGATCGAATGTAGTATATTACTTCTTATACTTCTTATATTACTTCTTATACTATAACGAGTCTACCTACACGTGTCACCAATATCGAAGAGACTTGTTTACGCCAAACCGATGCCACTTACTTTACATATCAAAGACAAGAACATTTTCTTGTCACAAACGTACGATATCGTGGCGATCGTTATCGTTAGGAAAGTTTTTTTATTTATTTGTTGGTTGTTGTTAAGTATCAGAATTATTTTATAATTGTTTTTTGTTGTTGTTGCATTTTAACGGCTAACCCTCCCTCCATTCACTCCTCTTAATCTTTTACAGCTCTGTGTTTTTTTATCTTCGTATCACCTAAAACAGCTGAATTCCATCTCAATAATTTTCACAAGAGCCTTGCCATACGAAAATTTCATTGGTGGACTATTAGCTGGATTATTGTCTTCCAATTTTTAAAAGAAACTATAGTCCACAAAATGCTTTAACCAGCGATGGCAAATCAAAGGAAAACAAGTTTCAAAATCAATGAGGTTCAAGCTTAGCTTCAAAAAATAGCACAGTTGATAATAAAATAATACGGAAGGTCGTAAATCCACAGCAAAAGCAAATAAGATAATATTTTCCACATTTCCTTTAAACATTTTTGCAACATACGCATATGAAACAGGAAGTCGCAATGTGACACAGCGTTAAATTAGAGGAGAGAAACATAAAAAGGTTTCTTTGGCTTCCATTCTAAAGGTTGGTACACAAAGGGGTCCTACTAATAGAGATCCGGATACAGGCCTAATAGGAAACTACCTTACGAGAGCCGACCTTAAATAGAATGATATAATCACGATTGTACGCCGAAACACGATACTTCTAATTTAGATGGGAAAATGCAGGGTTTTTAGCGCACAAAAGATTGTAATGGCAATAAATAAAGTACAAGTAAAATAAGTTTTTAGGTCTTACTTTGAAATTGGTTGAAAATACAATATTATAATTTCAAGCATTATTGTTATTTACATACAAGTTACATACAATATATCACAATTCCTACACCACCAAATTAATTTTGTGGATTTTGTGCTACGTCGTAGCGAAAATGCCGTAGCACGCGTTGCACGTAACAAACTATTGTCTATGGAGTGTTTTTAAGCGACTAGTAGCTTTTCATACTAAAAAGCAATATTTAGTTTGAAAAGCTACATCATCATCATCATCATCATATCAGCCACACGACACCCACTGCTGGGTATAGGCCTCCCCTAAGGATCTCCACAACGATCGGTCCTGCGCTGCCTGCATCCACTGGCTTTCCGCGACCTCCACCAGATCGTCGGTCCACCTTGTCGGGGGCCTACCCACGGAGCGTCGTCCGGTGCGCGGTCGCCATTCCAGAACCTTTCTGCCCCAACGGCCATCGGTTCTTCTCGCTATGTGTCCCGCCCATTGCCACTTCAGCTGAGCAATCCTTCGAGCGATGTCGGTTACTTTAGTTCTCCTGCGGATCTCCTCGTTTCTGATTTGATCACGTAGGGAAACGCCGAGCATGGCTCTCTCCATTGCACGCTGAGTGACCTTGAGCCTCCTTATGAGACCCATAGTTAGCGGCCACGTTTCACTGCCGTAAGTCATCACTGGCAACACACACTGTTCATAGACTTTCGTCTTGAGACACTGAGGTAAGTCGGACGCGAAGATTTTTCGAAGCTTCCCGAATGCTGCCCACCCGAGTTGGATTCGACGAGAGATCTCTTTCTCGAAGTTGGGCCTACCTAACTGGACTGCCTGTCCTAGGTATACGTAATGGTCAACAACTTCAAGTGTAGTGTTCCCAACATGAACTGGAGAGGGTACAACATGGGCATTTGACATAATTTTCGTCTTATCCATGTTCATCCTAAGACCCACTCTTTGGGAAGCACTACGGAGATCTTCGAGCATTGTGTTCAGGTCTTCCATGGTCTCAGCCATAAGGACTATATCATCGGCAAAACGAAGGTGTGTTAGGTACTGGCCATTAATGTTGATGCCGAGTCCTTTCCAGTCCAAGAGCTTAAAGATGTCCTCCAACGCAGCTGTGAACAGTTTCGGAGAAATAACGTCTCCCTGTCTCACACCACGCTGCAGTTGGATAGGATTTGTGTTCTGGTTCTGTACTCGGATCGTCATGGTGGCATTTTGGTACAAGTACCTCAACACCTCGATATACCTATAGTCCACTTGGCACCTTTGGAGAGACTGCAGCACCGCCCAGGTTTCAATCGAATCAAAGGCTTTCTCATAGTCCACGAACGCCAAGCAAAGTGGCTCATTATACTCCTCAGTCTTCTGTATAACCTGCCGCAGCGTATGGATGTGGTCTATGGTGCTAAAGCCTTTTCGGAACCCGGCTTGTTCGGGAGGTTGGAAGTCGTCAAACTTGCGAGCGAGACGATTCGTAAGGACTCTCGAAAACAACTTATAGACATGACTCAGAAGCGAGATGGGTCTATAGTTCTTTAAGAGGGACTTGTCACCCTTTTTAAAGAACAAGATCACCTCACTTATGTTCCATGTCTTTGGCGTTCTGCCCTGGACGATGACGGAATTAAAGAGCTTCTGGAGGACTTTGAGTATCGGCTTACCGCCCGCTCTCAGAAGTTCTGTAGTGATACCATCGTCACCCGCCGCCTTGTTGTTTTTCAGCTGTTTGAGAGCAATACTAATCTCGCACAGGCTGACGTCCGGGATATCTTCGGTATAGTGTCGGGTAAGCTTGGCTCTGGGGTCTTTAGCCTTGCTTTCAACAGGTGTCTGCGTGGAATATAACTGCCCATAGAAGCTCTCGATCTCCCTCAGGATTTCAGGCTTTGATGAAATGATGCGTCCGTCGTCAGTTTTCAGCTTCGTCATCTGACTTTGCCCAATAGACAGATCTCTCGCGAACACTTTGGAGCCTTTATTCCGCTCGATGGCCTCTTTAATACGATTCGTATTAAATTGGCGAAGGTCGCTCGTCAAAGACTTAGATATCTGTCTATTAAGCTGCCGATAACGATTAGCATCTACTGAACTCTGGAGCCTCATTTCACGTCTCTGATCCATGAGTAGGAGTGTGTGGTCGGAGAGTTTCTTTATCTTGGGACGGCGGGTCTTAAAGAGCTTGGACCCTACCGTACGGACAGCATCCACCACCATGTTGTTTAGATCGTCCACATCTATGCTGTTCTCAAGGGCTTCGAAGCGGTTTTGGAGTTCGAGTTGAAAGCTCTCGGGGTTTTGAATATGGGCCGGCAATGGTCGAATTGTTGATTTTATCAGTCGAGATCTTTCCAGCTTTGGGTTGATATTCAATGTGCCACGTACCAATCGGTGATCGCTCCCCGTCTTAACAGCGTTGATCACAGTGACATCATTGAATATTTGCTTTTTCGTCGACATGATAAAATCTATCTCATTTCTGACTTTACCGTCCGGACTGACCCAGGTCCACTTCCGGCATTCCGGCTTTCTGAAGAAGGAGTTCATCATAAAGAGGTTCTCCTTCTCCATAAAGTCAGCCAGCATCTGGCCTCTGTCATTCCGTTGCCCAACTCCAAATTGCCCCACTCTCAGCTCATCACCGCATCGTTTCCCCAACTTTGCATTGAAGTCCCCCATCACAACAGTGTAGTGG
The DNA here is from genome assembly GCA_928269145.1 of Agriphila tristella. Lineage (NCBI taxonomy): Eukaryota > Metazoa > Arthropoda > Insecta > Lepidoptera > Crambidae > Agriphila > Agriphila tristella. Next base: position 34,189,289 of record OV743432.1, read on the forward strand.
GTTTTGAAGCTATGCATGGCTTTAGCGATCTCCTCATACATAGCCTCCACTTCGTCATCTTGGTGTGTCGAGGTCGGTGCGTAAACCTGTATAACATTCAGCGAACACCGTTTGGATATTCTGAGTATAAGGTACGCCACCCTGGTCGACACACTTCCGATGGTAGTCACGTTGTTGACAAGGGACTTGTGGACGATGAACCCGATACCACCTTGGGACTGTTGGTCGCCCTCCCGGTAGTAAAGCAAGTTACCGGAGTTGAGGATTATCGAGTCCTCTCCCGCTCTTCGGACTTCAGATAAGCCGATAATGTCCCAGTGTACCTTGCTGATAACTTCTTCCAACTCGGTTAACTTCGCGTCGGTCCTTAGTGTGCGCGTGTTATAGGTTGCCAGGTGCAGTTGTCGTCGTTTTTGGTAGCCGAGCCGCACCCGGGGATTCTTAGCACCCCCTGCCCCGCCGTTACCGTAGCCGCTACCGTAGCTAGGAATAGCGGGGCTGCCGGGGACTGGGGGCCAATTTTTTGATCCATTATGCATGAGGGGGGGGGGTTTGCCATAATCGCCACGCTTGGCAGGCGGGTTGGCGATCGCAGTAGGCCAAGGTTTTTTGGAGACGCTGCTGCCCGTCTCTTGAAGGCTATGCTCCCTTAGTCGCCTTTTACGACACCCACGGGATGATAGGGGGTAGTGCTATTCTAGGCCGGCACATACATTGAAAAGCTACAATTATTGTTATTATTATTTTTATCATCTTATCTACAAAACGATTTCCTATCACTGTTCCATCGTAATATTATTTTATTTTTTAGGATTCCATATCCAAAGGGTAAAAAAATAAATAAATTAAAAAATATTAAAAACACGACTGCCCTGCCAAAAACGAACTAAAAAGTTAAACAACAAGTGTCATTGCAGTCGGGGGACCTTATTATGGAACAATGATCAAAGAGGTCCCCCGACTGCAATGACACTTGTTGTTTAACTTTTTATTTCGTTTTTGGCAGGGCAGTCGTGTTTTTAATATTTTTTAATTTATTTATTTTTATTTCACACATTTTAGTGACATAATTCATATAGTTTTGAAATGTGCTCATCAAGGCCTTTCATTTGATGCCCATATTGTAATAATAGAAGAAAAATTTTTTTTTTCACATTTGAAAATGGCTTCGTACAGTCGCCCTATTGATTTTTTCTAAAAAAAATATAGCCAGTGTCACTCGGAATGCTGTAAGGATTCTAACGATACCCCATTTATCCAAATCAGTTTAGGCATTTAGAAGTTTTGGTGGAATAAAGAAACTCACATACAAATACAAACATACATTAACCCTGAACACTCTTTTTGCTTTGGGCAGTCGTGTAAAAACGGGACCCCCCCTGTCTGCCGGCGGTCTTTCCGTCACCAAACTGTATCTCATGAACCGTGATAACCAGACAGTTGAAATTTTCACAGATGATGTATTTCTGTTATCGCTTTAACAGCAAATACTAAAACCAAAATAAAATAATACAGAACCCTTCGTGCGCGAGTTCAACTCGCGCTTGGCCGGTTTTTTACCTAATGCTAAGTATTGCTATTCTCCATTGACCCGTGTAAAAAAACTTGCAAGCAAGGGTTTACTGCAGATTGGTTCACAACTTTCGGGAGCTTTATCCTTAACTTTTTCATGGGTAGGTAAAACTTGTAAATGAGTTTTTAAGTCTGTGTAAAGTTTGGGATTGGCATTAAAAAAACAACGATCACGCCGATTTTTATAACTTATTCTCGTTTTTATGGAAAGTTTTGGTTTTGAAAGAATTATTTAGTGTTTTGGAGCTTATGCGCTTTGGCTTAGGACGGCTTATTTTTTCTTGATAGGTACTGATTTATTTAAAATGGGTTGAAGAACCTGTCTTTTTAGGGTTCTGTACCCAAAGGGTAAAAACGGGACCCTATTACTAAGACTTCGCTGTCCGTCTGTCTGTCTGTCTGTCTGTCCGTCTGTCTGTCTGTCTGTCTGTCTGTCACCAGGCTGTATCTCATGAACCGTGATAGCTAGACAGTTGACATTTTCACAGATGATGTATTTCTGTTGCCGCTATAACAACAAATACTAAAAACAGAATAAAATTATTATTTAAGGGGGGTCCCATACAACAAACGTGTTTTTTTTTGCCGTTTTTTGGTACGGAACCCTTCGTGCGCGAGTCCGACTCGCACTTGGCCGGTTTTTTTAGGTTACACTTACTACGAATAAAATAATGCTTTAGTATAAAATTAATTATATAAAAGAAAGATACTTTTTTGTAATATTTGGCATAATCTTTGTCAAAAAGTCACAAAGTGAAATTATAAATATAAGTAAGTATATAAATAGTATTTAATGAATACGCTCTCGTTTAATAAACAGATATAAAAACAAAAGATGTAAATATGTTGAAAATATACAATATCGTTACTTATGTGCATCGGCGCAAAAGGATTGAAACCTTTTCATCTAATTTCGTTCCGTTACACGCATTTATTTACGATACCTGTAGACAAAAGGTTTTGTGTGAGTATCCGCCATCTGTGTCCCTGTTAGGCTTAACTTACACTGCGGGCGAAAAGGGAAGTGTCTGGATACGCAGCGGGTTTTATATTATTTTTATTTATTTGGCACAGAAAATTTTATATTGATACAAATAATAATTTCAACAAAAAAGAAATGAGCTTACCTCTAATAACGTGTAAAATTTGTATACCTATCTATTTACATCTATGCTGACATTTGACTGCACACATGGTTACGATATTATTATATTTTTTTAATTAGGGTTAGTTATCAAGGACATTATTAAACAAGCTTTATTACAGCTTGTTTAATAATGTCTAATTAAATAAATAAAATATCTAAATCTATAATATCTCTATGATAAAAATATCTGAATAATGGTATTATAATGAGTCTTATTATCAAATTGTGTAAAGTACAAATACAAAAAATATTTCTTTAAGTTTATTTTTTAAGCATGATTGTAGCAAAGAAGCTGTTGAGTTTCCTAATAAAAAAAAATACAAACCAAAAATGAGGTCGAAGAGGCTTAATCTTTCGAGAAATTTACGCGTCTTCCGAGGAATTTGCGCGTATTCCGTGCAATATCTTGTCGTACTAGTTTGAACTTTACACAATGGACATAAAACTCATTATACTATGTATGTAACATAAAGTTCGCTTCGCTCTACTCTTCCCTTCGCCCGCGCGGTATAAATTAAGCCTTAAGGGACAGACCTAAAGACATACGGCATGATTTTGCCCAAGATAAATTGTTGTATGGCCATTTACTAATTGGGCAAAGTCTGTAGGTCAGTGAGATAAAGAAAATAATCAAAGCGGGTAAAGTATCTATGGATTAGATAGTCTACCATTCGAGGTACAGATTAAGACCTGATTTCACCAACTATTTTAACAGCCGATAAGTTTTTAACCATCTGATTTTGACATTTTCTCCATACAGGAAAACGTCAAAAACAGACAGTTAACCTGTTTTAGTGTTGGTGAACTTCAGCCTAAATTTATTAATTAGTTAATATAGTCACAGAATATATAAATAAAGTCGTGAGAAAGGAACTGTTTCACAGCACGCAAGAAAGCAAGGTCTAGATAACACTATTTTCTGATTTAATTTAATCATGGAACAAAATGTTTTACGTTTAATTTTATAAGATCTGAAACCGTTGAAACTGGGCCCCTAGTATATTATTATAAATTTTAAATTGAATTCAAAGGAAAATGTTTCAAAATAAATAACATAAAACGTAAGTAACCAAATACGATACGGCATGTATCGATTACGGCCCAAATTCCACAGAAACCTAAATCATTTGTATATAAAAAATTCCCAGAAACAGCATGGTAAACGAGGCAATTTGGATTAGTGAATCTTAATGTCTGCCAACTACTTAATTAATGTTTATCTAAATGAAAAATTTAAAATTATATTAATAATCGGTCTCTTTCTTACTATTCCGTGACTGGCCTTTGCAAAACTTCAAAAATCGCTTATTTTTACGTCTGCCTAATTTATATGCCTCAATTTAAGCACTGAGTGAAAAAGGGTGTCACTGGCGAATATTCCCCACAAATAGGATTAAACTATCAATAATAAATGCGATCAATGCATTTTTAACAGTGGAAGCCAGTAGACTGGACCATTCAGGTCTCTTTTATAATGCATTTTTGCTGTCACTCGTATGCATCCGTTGTCACCACACAACAAAGTATTTTGGTACAAATTGATTTGATTAAAAAACGTATTTTACCTATTTAAGTATGAATTGGACCTTTTGCTCTTTTTAAATTCTGCTCTTTTGACGTTTTGCGATCGCTTGACATTTTGCGCTTTTGATGTTCTGCGCCTAAACGTTTTAATCATGGTGGTTTGGTAAATCTCATGATTAGAAGGTTTTGACATTATGCGCTTTGGACGTTTTGCTCCTTGGACAATATGCGCTTTGGACCTTTTGCTCTTTTGACGTTTTGCGGTCGCTTGACATTTTGCGCTTTTGACGTTCTGCGCCTAAACGGAATGGACATGTCGGTTTGATAAACTTATTATGTTATACTTCAGCTTACTTATTTACGTCACAAGCATTCATTAGAAGACCGATAGTATTAAGTATTTAAAAATATATATATAATGCGTTAAATGCGCACTATAAATATTACTGATTAACTTTGTAATTTGTTTCTATTGGTGATGATCGGCTTTCAATTATTGTTATGTAAGCAACCTATTGATGGCATATTTTTAAGCTAGCACTAATGAAAGTCCACTTTTAGAGTAAATGGAAAAATACACATAATCTTTTCATTAGTGAAAGCTATTTGTAGTTCAGCCGAGTCGAACTGATCAGCTGATAAAAGCATCCATTTGACATATTGGTTGATAGAGGTCGCAGCTCTGATTTAACTTTTAATAGCTTACTTATGACCTGGTTACAGATTTTTATAATAAATTACAGTTTAATCGCTTAAATTATTATAAAAAACTTAATTAGTTTCATGTTTTTAGGTAAACAAACAAACATGTTAATTTATCTTAAAATATTAATAATATGTCGAAGGTTTTAGCAGTAATTATTGATTAACAAATGGTGTTGTTATTAAACTTTAACGGTGGTGTTAAAAAAAAGGTCGGTCGGAAAGTTGATGGCTCTGCGTCGTCGCTCTCTTGCATAGATTTACACTAAATATTGTATAAAATAACTAAATGCATTTTATTGTTCAGTTTATTGAATAAGCAATGCACGTTGTTTAATTGCAACGCTTGCAAACTTAAAACATGCATCTAAAAGTAACGTGCATAATTAATTGACGAAACCTTGGTTGTCAAAATAAATCCACCGTCGTTACATCTAAAAGAGCGATTTAGTCCCAAGAATGGGTAATAAAATCCCAGAGAGATCTCGTCAGAGATATTAAGAGCCATAGAGATATATTACTAGAGGAGACTGGAAATTTAGGATAAGCCATCGTGTTAGTCCTAATTAGTACAGACTGCTAATTGGACACTTTCGTCGAGTAAGTTTCTAAGCTGAATATTTTTCTAGACATAACAAAGCTATGAAAGGCATTCCTTCTTAACTGCTGTTGGCTAGTGCAGCTGGTTACTGTAAAGGTACGTTGTTTGAAGCCTTATTTTTTATAAAACGATGATGTGAATATCTCTCATGATTTAGCGGTACATTCTGATTCTGTTGCAAGACTTCTCCATTTATTTGTTTCAATGTAAAGCGCCCTCTGTTTTGACGGAAAATTAAATGAGTCCGGTGTTTCGGAGACTTGTTTGAGAGCCGCTGGACACCAAGATTGTTTTTCTTTTATCTTAATTGGATTGTTTCTGAATGTACCATGTCCTTGATTGATGGTATTACTGTCAAACGAAGAATTTGTTGCTAGAATGTTTCTTATTGTATTCAACTGGCAGTGAAGGAAAAACAGTATGTATCGTTAGCTGCAATGACAGTCATGTACAAGGGACCAAAGGTAATCGTAGGGTAATATTGACTAGAGACCATGAGTTACTCTAAGTTCAATATAACGGAAATAGAGCGTCCATTTACATTATGTTCTTAATAGATAGTGCAGACGTATTCCATCAACAGATTTATGTGTTACCCAATGTGAGTGACTCATCAATTGATTTTCCATTTATTGCCAAAATGATTTTAACCTTTGAAGAAACGTCCACCCTTTATCACACACATTCCAAACTCAAAAATATTTGCAACTCTTACGCCGATAGCATTCGCCCAAGAATTCTCACGAACGCACGCGATGATAAAGGAATACCTAACATAATACACCTTTGGACGAAATAAAATCCATTTGAAACGTTAGATCGGATAAGTACGGTCTGATTTTTTACTGGGAAACGAAAAATACTCGCTGGGCCGACCCTCTGAATTCCTTGGGCCATTTGACACGCAATTTTATGAGCACGTTTCAATAAAATAGAATTCATGGAGGCTATATTGGTGAATAAAAACGGATCGACAGTGGCGCATGACCTATTAGGAAAACGCGTACGAATATTGATTTGGCATGTCTTTACATCACATAAAGAAAATACAATTTTACATAGAGATACAATTTTATATTAAGAACATCAATTTAAAAAAAAAGTTTAAAAAGGTGTTATTTTTTTCACTTTAGACTGCAAAATATTGTGCTAAAACGTTTGATTAATGTCAGTGTCGTGTCATTGTTAAACACCGAAGAAAACACTTATGTGTCTAAACTTATATTTTGCCTTTAATTTATAACTACTCATTTAAATAATCATTAATGCAATCTGGACTTAGACTTCTCTATAAATACATAATGTATTATGAAATAACTAGAGACGTATGTAAAACCATTAGGACGTTGTCTTGGACGAATTAACCATCGTCCAAGGACGTTGTTTGTCGCCGAAACAAAACCTAGCTTGGTTAGTAACAGACAGGTTGAAAGTCCATAAAAATCTCTGGAAGTTTTTTTTTTTCACTTTTGGTTTAATGATTAAAAATGACACTTTACAATTAAACATTACAAAGGAAACTTGATAAGGTTATAGTCAAAGTATCTGTATTGTTGAGCAAATATTGATAATATTATTAGTGTTTTGTATAAATTAATTAAAGGTCGTTGTTTACACCATCAGACGGAGTTATAACTGGTAAATTGTTTATTACAAGGAGATTTTGGCTCCAGGCATTATTGTAATTAATACAGGAGAGATTTAAGCTCCCTGTTTTTGGCAACAGGCTGTTGAACAATTTTAGTTAAGCTTGTTAAAGGAAGTGATTGCTCAATAAACATGAAAACTGTAAGATCTAATACTGGTTGTGTTTATACTAATAGTTACCTATCCCTTTTATCTCTATGCAGATTTTAAAGAAAAACGTATCCTATTAATGCATCAGGTTACGGAAGGAAAGTTTAAAAAATAAATTAGTAAATTATCTAGGTATAATATTAATTAAACGTAATTATGATTTTTACAACAGATTTATGTGTGAGTCAACTAATTCAATGTAAATTGTACTAAGTTAAAAATTTACTCTTGTAAAAAATATTGCTCAATTTCCCGTAAATATTTCAAAATCCCTAGTATTCGCAACCGTGTAAATGCTCGATTCTCAACATCGTCTTTTGTTTTAAGAGGTCCATGCAAATTTTCATTTAGTTTCTCGTTTTTTTTTTCATAAAACGTGATGAAATTTCCGAGAGGCGAGCAATGAGAGACAATGCTCGGCTTATTTTATTAAATCACCAGAAATGGAGATGCTTAACGAAGCTAGACGGTCGGGATTGAGTGTCGTTACACCTTGGGCTGACGAATGAAATGCTCGTAACTGCAAAGGGAGGGATTTTTGCCTTTTGTCCTAAATGTCTTGTTTAGATTTCGCGCTACATTACTTTCTGCAATGTTTTTTTAGATTGCGTCGGATGAACGGAGATATTTGATTCGTTGTAAAATGCTTCCTTGCTTTTTTAATGTAATACAAAGATAGATTCATAGGAACTTACTTTTGCAAGACCAACCCTGTTGTTATCAAAAAGGTAACCTCATTTCGAGGTATAAAGAAATATTTTTTTTTGATAACATTATTAATTAAATAATCCTTATGTGTAGAATGACTTTGTGATGTGAGACCACTGAAATAAAGAAAACACTACAATTCACTATATTAATTAGTTTATTTATTATTATTTATTTTCTAATGGTCACCATTGACGATTATTACCATCCCAAATGGACGTACATCCCAACTGAAACTATGAAGGTACGACGTTGATGCGTCCAAATGGAAGTATATTGTTTTGACGAACTTACATTTGATGTCTGCCAAATGGGCGTTTTGTCAGTGTTCTATACGTTTCTACTAAAAAGTAAAAAAAACAACTGCCAAAAGAAATCATGAAATCAATAAATCCATTTGTCAAAAACAGGCAGTGAAAAAAATCGTGTCCTATGTCCGATGCAAATATCCTCTTTCTCACTTATCGTATCATAGAATGTTGAAACAGTTCTATCAAAATGAAGTAAAAAAGAGCCCTCATTGAGGCTTACGGACAAAGCACATGGTCAGACGTCAGATAAACGTTTCCGGGCTTACGGAAAGCTACCAAAGGCCTTTACACAGACAGACCTTTACGAACTTTTTATGAAAAAAAACCTAGTATCTCTAGTACCTATATTCCGTTTTTATAGAATGACAAAATACTTTTGCATTCGTTAAACTACATTCTACATATGTACGAGTATGTTTAGTTTCTTTATAAGTATGTATAGATAATCCTTTTGTTTATGTAATATTATTGTCCTTAATTCTGTAATAAGTATATATTTTATACGTATGCAGTACACCGTAATTTGTTGTTATTATAAAACAACATTCAAGGTCTACTTCAAAATTCGTATTTAATCCATAAGAAAATGATCATCGTTACATGTATTGTTGGTTTTTATTTTACCAAATTGGTCTAACTGTGTTCGCTGTATTATGAACTATCTAGTTTACATTTAGTGGACATTTGTCCAAAATTCTGAATACCTACATTTTTATCATAAACAAAGGACCAAAATTGTATGTTGGAAACAATGGACAAAATACCTTTTTATCTGCATTCTTGGTGCTTCGAGATAAAAGCTGGTGGTCGAATAAACGTTTCCGGAGGTGGCTTAGCCGGCTCTCGTCACTGGTGCTTTTTACACTGCACGATTTTTGTTTACATAAGCTTCTTTACTCTCACCGATTTTTCAACTAGGAAAAGTTTTACTCTTACTGATCCTTTGTAATGTTTTGTAAATGCATCGTGGGAGAAGGTCTACGCTGTGAGTTTTTGTGGTAGGTATTTTTTACTTTTATAGAAAGCAGGAATATATCTAGGTATTCGCATTTTCTGGCTGAACTTAATTTTTAAGGCCTATGTACATAGGTTCATATAATTTGAATCGGTTTATAAAAAAATATTATATAAAACATACATATTTAGTAAGATTATTTTAAAAATAGGGCGCTACTTTCTTTCTGGCCAAAAAATGAAATATCTTCGGATAATAACTACCTTTGTTTAATTTAATTACGAGGGTATTTCACAGATTAATGCCATTACTTTTATGAAATTGGCCTCAATGGGATCTTTACAAAAGCTGAAATGTTACAAGTTTTTTAATTTACCAAGGTGATTTAACCGTGGTATTACTTTTATGAAATTAGACCCTTCGGACACCTACCGTATAGCTACTGCTATTTCAATCTTTTTTAGGGTTCTGTAGTCAAATCAACATGGAGCCCTTAAAGTTTCGATATGTCCGTCTGTCTGTTCGTTTGTACGTCCGCGGCTGTTTTTGGATAGATCTTTTGAAAATATTGTAGGTTTGTCAAGACCACTTTTCGATTTCTTAATCCGTTTAGGAAATATTAAGCTTTGAAGTTGAAAATTTTGTTAGAGTGAAGTGATTTTGCCGCCAAACGCAATAACCGCATCATGATTTTTGAATCAAATCATAATCCAAGCATTAATTTTATTTAATTCTATTGAATATTGGAAAACCAGCAAACCACATTTTTACACAATGAAAATTTAAAGGTGTGCATTGCAGTAAAATGGATTTTCTGGTATTTATATTAATGGAAGAATGCAATATCCATTATGGCGAACCACAAGGATTCCATATTTTTTACTTTAGTTTTAAATTAATTACTGTTCAAACATGCGGTGAAGCGCCAAATAAAATATTCACATTTTCGTATAGTTTCCATTTCGGCTGTGATATAATGTAAAAAAAGTTTGATAATATGCGAAAACTTTTCATAGTTGATCAGCCTAGCGATTTTTAATAAACATATAAAATTTAAATATTTTTTATAGGTACTATAGGTACCTATAAAAAATATTTTAAAACATACTTTAAAAAACTTATAAACTTAACTTATAAATAAAACTTGTCATTAAACAACGTGTTACAAAAAACTCTAAAGCCGAATATGGTAGAAGGGAACATCAAACTAAACAACTTTAACTACCGGGACTAACGCTGAAATCGCGAAAAAAAAATATCAGCTTTTTCATGCAAAAATGAATAACGAAAATATCAAAATGTATGAAATAGCTGATTTCAGAGTTGGTCCCATAGCAAGAGTTGTTTAGTTTGATGCATAAGAATAAATAAAACTTTATTCTTATGTTTGATGGCCCATCATATTCAGCTTTTGGGTTTTTTAGCACGTTGTATGAACTTAGGTTTTGTCTCGTTAAGTTTCAATAACATATTTTTATCAATCGTCAGTAATAATCAATTTAATATTTTTTTCCCTTTTTCAGGTACTTACACGTTTTTCAATTATTGTTGTTGGAAAGTTGGTAAGTTAATACATTCTAATAAATGAATGAATGAATTAATTATTTTATTTGCACAAACCATACATTACGAACTTATTATGTAGGTAGCTTACAATTAAAATATAAAAGCAGTAAAGGGTAGGTAGGTGTACTCACCCATCTTATCTACATTAAAATTTTTACAAACTACTGTGAGTACGCACCGCAAACAACTTGTTTATAACAATAATTGCTAATGGAACAACAAAAAATATAAGTAGACTCAATGGCATGGCAGTACAAACTACTACCCAAACTGGGATATACCCGTATCTCAGGCAGCAGCTCCTCCTCCCATGGTAACAATTTAAGGATGTATAACAAAGTTATTCCAATAAATAAATTGTATAGGTAATAATGTATCATCTATATTAAAATTGATTGAAATATTAAAGTTAAACGATACAAATCAGATTAGGTACGTATATAACTAGTTTGTTTTATTGCCGGGGGACTACTATATAAAATAACTTTATAAAATAACATTATTATAGTACGACATAACAAAGTGGACTAACTTCGACACAATTCAACACAATGTTGTAGATGAAATCAAAACAAGAGCTTTTTGTTAGTAAATGTTGAAAACTCTAAGAACCTTATTAAAATCCTTGAAAAATAAGTATTTAAGAGAAATTAAAAAAAAAAACGTAAAAAGGAACTACAAAGTTAAACAATGTTAGATCTCTCATCTCACTTTTCCTTTATCTCTTTACCGACCAATAGACATTTTTACTGTATTTACTTTAATATTCTGTAACTAAACTATTTTTTATCAAAATACATCAAGGACACATTTCTACGTGTTGAACCGGATAATATATTCAAAGCCATTTGGGCCGAGCCTTTTATTTGTAAGCGTTGTCATTTATCCATCTCACGGTGCTGGAATAAGAATACGTAGAAAGGACATTTATGGAACAATTGCTCTGGAGTGCCGTAAGGGTGTAATAAATAAAATAAAAGGTACATAAGTTTGGTGACTGGCAACACAGTTTTTAGGGTGGCATTATTGGTGAGTTTTAAATCCCACTTTGAAATAAGATTATACAATTTCTTCTGTGATATCTCGAATTGCATAATCAAATTATGAAATAAAAGAGGAGCTCGTAGTACATTTAACTCTTCGATTGCGGCAGTTAAAATTTTTCGTAAGAATCTGTCATGGGATGGTTATCTAAAAATGTATTTTCTCGAACTGCTCTGAGTTTTGGAAGGCACCCATTAATCCACGTTGGGACCCTCTGGTGCATTATTATGACCCATTGCCATTATATTTATCCGCAATGAGGGCCTGATATTAAAAATACTCTGATTAATATTATTTTGTAATTAAAGGAAACTGATTACAATAAAAACATTCCTCTCAGTAAACCACTAAGACGTTTCCACATTTTTATATAATATATTTATTTTATGAAACACATAAACCTTGTTTCAAAAAAGACTAAAACGGTGGTAGGAAAATAAAGATGTTAAGAGTTTAATTTTTAATTAAATAAAGATATTTTGACTTTGACTTGAAAATAATGAGAATACTACAGTTTCTACAGGTCAGATAGAACATATACCTCTTCGTTTCTCGAATTCGTTTCTCGAATTCGATTCGGTAAGGGAATTGGGATCTCCGTGTTTTTATTAATGATTTTCTTCGCTCGGGGCAGAATGCGGGAAGCCACTTGCATTATTAAGTTGCCTCGTTCATACAAGGTTAAGAAGGTATATATCGTAGTGGTCTTGTAATAAAACTTGTTTTGTATTGTGATATAACTACGAAGGTACTTGATCTCATATTTGTAGATAATGAGGACATGACGCGTAAGCGACGTGCTTATGGGAGCTTACAAGCTCCAACTAACGCTACCAATAAAATGTGGTGTATATTGTGTTATTAATATCAGAGTACGGTGGTACTACAAACATCCAGACCTGAGTCTATATATAAAATTTTATTCTCTGAATGAACCCAGCCGGGGATCCAATAAATTTTATTATTCTTAAACCAAAATGGGGTTAAACCTAAAGTGGAAACTTTCGATAATAATGCCGTTTGTAAACTAATAAAGAAGAAACATTGAAGCGTTATTTAATAAATACTTAGAGGTATTACGCATAAAAAAAAAACTTTTTGATTAGTTAACCTTTTTGAAAACATTGCCTTTTTTAAGAGTCATAATATTAAAATGTATCGGCGTAGCTAATTGGCGTAAGCCCCTTAAAGATCTCGAAGGGGTGATTATTTATTCTTAAAGTGGCTGGGTTTTTTTTCAAGAGAAGGGGGCAAAGCAAAGGTCACCTGAGCGTTCGAGAAGTGTCAACGAACTTTGATCCCGAGTTTATATACTGTCGTACATAATATTAAAACATGAGGTAGGTAGAGCTTTACAAATTTAATTGCGTTTCTTGAAACCATAATATTTAGGTACTAATTGTCGCTGCTATTCAACTACACGGTCATCAATGATAAAAAAGAAAAAAATATACGGTATTTTGTTTTTTTAATTAAATAATCATCCAAAGCATCAAGTCAAAATAACAACTGCAAATAATCGGTCCTACCTATTGTTTACCTAATCTAGTTTAGTAGTTCCTACTTTGATGAACGATAAACACTTCTAATTCGATATCTCGAAACTTCCTTACAATACAAGTTTTTGTGTAACTAACAATCCTGTGGGCAGCCGCTTTGAATACTGATTAAGCGAGCCTTAATTAACGGAAAGACACTCTCCGTTTACAAGTTCATCAAGTAGATTTGGTTATCCCAACACTTTCTTTTGTTTTTGCCCTGCTATTTTTTTCATATAAAGACGAACTGCAAGCTGTCATCTACTATTTTTTTTTTAGTGAGAATAGTTCGCTTGGCGATGACTGACGGTATATTAACTTCATGTGACTGACTGGCCGATGCCGCCGCATGCGAAAGTGACCGAGTGGTTTTCTCGCTCTAGTTAACGATGTCCACGTGTAAAGCCAGCCATACACTAGGTTACGCATGATGGTTATGCCTGTAATGTCAAAACCGTCATGTATAACCGTATGCGATAAAACTGCATGCCTGTCCATGCAAGCCGCTCATGCAAGCCGCTCGGTTATGCCGGGAGTCAAACCCGTCATGCATAACCTAGCGTGTGTGTCCTCTATTGAACTCTGCTTTGCATGAAGTTTTGCAGCTCGGTCTAGCGTGTATGGCCTGCTTAACGAACAGAGATATAGATAGAGATGGAAAAAGTCGTTACCAAAAGGGACGACAAAGCTTACCTTTTGAAAGTCTTGAAATATAATGTGAACGTTAAAGAGCTATATATAATAAGGAATCAATTTCCATTATTAGATCAATTTGAATTATTAACGAGACCTACAGCAATTCATTAATGTTAAAAACAAATTCAAATATTAAAAAGATTTCTATAGATCAGTCGAAAGGTAAAATAAATATTATCATTAACTTAATAAGTTGTAAGACAACAAAGTTAAGTGATTTTAAACGACACTTTGTTATTGTTCAATCCAAAAGTTTTGAAGTTAATTCTAAAATTTCAGGACAATAAATTGTTTGAGATTTGATTTCATTTTGCTACTTCAGTTGTTTTACAACTAATGAATTTAAAGCCAGCAACATTATAATGAAACTTAACATTTAACCTTTTTAGGGTTCCGTACCCAAAGGGTAAAATCGGGACTCTATTACTAAGACTCCGCTGTCCGTCTGTCGGTCTGTCTGCCTGTCCCCAGGCTGTATCTCGTGAACCGTGATAGCTAGACAGTTGAAATTTTCACAGATGATGTATTTTTGTTGCCGCTATAACAACAAATACTAAAAACAGAATAAAAAAAATATTTAAGGGGGCTTCCCATACAACAAACGTGATTTTTCGCCGTTTTTTGCTCGATATTATTAGCGAAAACAGGTAGACAGTTGAAATTTTCACAGATGATGTATTTTTGTTGCCACTATAACAACAAATAATTGACGTTTTTGATACGGAACCATTCGTGCGTGAGTCCAACTTGCACTTGGTCGGTTTTTTATTTCTATTTGTGCTGTTGATAGATAGATGAATAGTTTATCGACTTATTTATTTATTAGTTACTAGCGGCCGCCCGCGACTTCGTCTGCGTGGAAAGTTTTTTGCTATCCCTCGGGAACAATTCATTTTTCAGGATGAAAGGTACCCTATGTCCTTCTCTATACCCCTAAGAACGTGTATGCAAAATTTCATGATGATCGGTTCAGTAAAGACGTGAAGGCGTAACAAGCAAACAAACAAACGGACTTTCGCTTTTATAATATTAGTAAGGATTTAACTGGTAGGGTATAATGATTCAAAATGTTACACTATTTTCTAACTTTCTATAATAATACATTTTTATTAACACAGTCTGTTGTCTTTCAAACTGTCTATCTTGTGGTTTTCATAACCCAATTTATTTTCTTTAGCCACTCACAAATTTCGCTTAACATAACAAGTTCGATAATGCTCACTAGACTCTTTATAGAAAGATCTTCGGCCATTATTCAAACATGGGGAGCTATCTCAATAATTGAATCAACGATTCATAGTATCCGATACTCTTAGCTCATGAAAAATGCAACGCGGCAATTTGCGAGATGGTCTCGAACAGGATAATTTCTGACTTTTTACGCGCCTTCGCGACATGATAGTATTACCCTTATGTTTTCTCGATGGTTTGGGTTATTTTTTTAAGAAAAAAATTTTTACTTAGAATACAATTTTTATTTACTGTAGTCCCCAAACTAGGTAATCCATATGGGGGATTCAAGAAGACTGACTTGTAGTGAAAACAAAATCTTGCGATATTTAAGCTTAGTTTGAAAAGGAGGAGACCGCCTCTGTGGTCTGCTGGTTTGTCGAGATGTGTAAGACAGAGGGGCCACGGGTTCGATTTCCAGGATGGGGGTACATTTGTACTTGGTTTGGTTGGTAGTAGGACTTATTTCAAGTCCGCCTGGCTAGCTACCGACATCTTACCTAAACATGTCGTCATAAAAACAATTTTAAAATTATTGTGTTCTTCAGTTAAAAGATAGCCAGTTTCTCAGTAGTGGGGATTACGGGTGTAGTGCGCTTCCACTCTCGGCCTTAGCGTCACTTAACATCAGGTGAGAATAATAAGAATAAATATACAAATATATATATTAGGTAGATGACGCTGATATTCATTGATGTGATTTGTCCAGAATAACGTACTGTAGAATTTAAACTGATTTGCCTATCGGACTAACGCGGTACACATATTTATCCTCAAACCTAATTCCGACGTGTCAATGTTAGCTCTCCTCCAGACTAAGCCGTTTCGTCCAATTTTCACCAATCTGTTGTGTTTGTTTAGGATGTCCTTAACTCATTCTTACGAGGTAGTATTACTGAATATCTCGAAAATTTTCAGTACAAATATAAGAGGTATTATGTTAATAGGCTGTTTGAATGCACTCACATTTTGTGTAAGAAATAATTATTAATACGAAAGTTAAAAATCTTTGCGCCAAGTTTTTTTCAGACATTTGGGATTGGGAAGCCTAGTGATTTGGTGTTGGTAATTTTATTTCTAAAATAATTATTTATATTTTACACTTGTGTTCTACAAACCAATATCATGAAAGTGAAGACAATAAAGTAAAAAAAACAACCTTTAATTTACTAAAGGTTCCTTATCTTCGTTCCACGGCTTTGTTAAAAAATATGAAATGAACATATAAAAAACCAATTTATTAACGACGAAACGAAGCCCTCGAAATAAGGTTCAAAATTATTTGTCAACGGAAACCTTCCAGTGATTACTCAGCCAGCTGTCATCTGATTAGCATACGTTCCGCAGAGTGACGAGTATATCCCAAGGGTATCCAGGCTCAATCATAACTAAGCCTTTGTGTCAAATCATTTCAGCTTCAGTACAATATTTGGTTGTGCAAGAATCCGGGCTGATTCAGCGGCAAAAAAAAGGATGTGGACGCCCGAAAAGCCAAGTGCGAGTCAGTGTTTAAGATCGATTTGGGACCAAGATTTTACTCTGTGCAGAATAGAAAATGCTACTTCGCGGTAGATAAGCTGACAAGACTCACCGGTATTTGTAAAAAAGTATTTATGTCAAGGTCATCTCAGTAACATGTTTCAATAACTATGGGTGAATGTGTGGAAAGTTGCGATTTACTCTGAGCGGTTGTTCTGTCTTTTGATTATGTGGTTGTGTTGAATCGGCGCAGTGTAACACCGATTCCGCCCTCTATTTTGTACTTCAAATCTGACGCGCTACGTAGCGGCACATAATGTGGTAGCGGTGACGGACGACGACGTCACATCGCACAGTGTGGAATGGTGTTGGAAGTAACATGAAATACATCACAGCTACACCGCAACGCAACGCCTATGTATTAAACCCATTTATTTTTATTTTAAAGAGTGTAGATCGGTAACATTTGAATTTGACTATACCAAATAACGTAAAAAGTTTCACTAAACTGTAAAAAAAAAACTATACTTACCTAAGAAGTAAAGGCAGCTTTTATCAAATAGAGTTTCTAAAAAAGACACCCTTTTTTCTCGATGCAGTCTTTTGACGTAAGCCCCTGGCATAGGGTTGATGTTTTAATAAGCACATTCTAAGTACATTGAAAAAAAGCTTTTTTTATTTTGTCAGTTTTTATGGTTTCAGGAAGTCTTAACTTTATGTTCCAATAAAATATACATTAAAAGTTTAATCGAACTGTAAGCTTTAAATCCGTACAACTTTCACCAATAAACTTCCGATCTTTATGTTTAAAACAATTTGAAGTTTAATAAAATCTGAAAACTCTTTTGTTTTGCTGATAGTTTTATATTGTTGTAAACGTTTTACAGCTTTTAAGAGTTCTTTCTGCTGTATTTCTGTAAAGTAATTTTAGTAGTATCGTAAAGTTAAGTTGTGATTGAAAACACTTGGCAGAAGTCCCAAACTATAGTGAAAAAAATAAATATGTAGCTTACTTCCGCAAAAAATATATGCAAGGTGCACCGCCCACCCGCCCGCATATATTTTTGCGGAAGTAATCTACATTATATTGCTTTTTTTCAAAATCATTAGTAAAATGTCGGTTTACATTACTTCAACATTTTACGTACAACTTTGCAGGATGACCATTTCGTCATAAGAAAACTAGTGACACTTTTTCTACATCTAAGCAATGCTTTCTGTATTTAGATATTTAACACTTATTTTCGTTTACGTCGCCAATTTCTGAAAAATATAATTAATTAACCAAAGGAAAGGGACTGGAAAGATATCCGACCGAAGGTTTAATTAACCTAACCAGCCTTATTTTATTAAAGCGGAGGCCAATTAATTATTTTTGGCCTTAACTGGAATTTTGAGGATTAAACGTTTTGACTCATCGGCTTCGCTAAATGCCGCCACGTTATTTTTGCAGGACTAAATTTTATTTGTTTGATAATTTACGGATTTCGTGACAAGGTTTAAGAAATACTGTTTTTATTTATTATGTTTATGTTATTGACTGCCAAGTGACTGAGAGTCACAGTATACTTTTAGGCAACCTAGCTCTAGTTCAATTAGCAATGAAGGAATTTTGATGTTCTTATTTCATGGAAAATGATATGGCGGAAGAAGATCTTTTTATAGATTTGATCATAATCCAACACTTTATATTAATCAATTAACCAACCAAATGAGAAAGTATAATGAACGAATAAAAACAATGTTCATTTCTCCAAATGGTCTGCGGTTACAAAATAAACGTAACCAAATCGAATTTTAATTATATGTCATTATGTTCATTCCTTTTGAGCCGTTTCGTTATGGCTAGCTCACCGCGTTTTCTAAGGGACTAAATTAACTTGCATTATTCTACAACAATTTCCTTAATGGCGAATTCCATCTTGAATATTCTGGAATGCGTCGACGTCCATCTTTATTAAAATACTATAAGATGGTTGTACATTTTTAATAGATACCCTAGTATGTGGTCATGGTTTTATATCTCAAATCAAACGTTTTTTTAAAGATAATCTTGTGAATAATCCCTTTGATTAATTTCTATACATTAAATTGACACCTACTTAAGATTTAAATCGTTTTGAATTAATATCATCATCCTCCTGTCCTTATCCCAATTTATTTGTAGTGCTATGTCTACACAAAATGAAATTTTGCGCTCGTAGAACGACCACTATTGGGGTCGGCGCAGCATGTAATACATACTGCATTAGGTTTTGGCAAAGTTTTACGATCGGCCGCCTGCCTGACACCAACCCTCCTTGGGAATGCTGTTGTTGACAGTTTTCTCGCTGCCATTCGAGTGACCCTTTGTGCGATGGTCTGCACCGGGTCCCTAAAACTTCCATCTATCGCCTTCTACGATACCCACGGGATGAGATGGGACAGTCCTATTCTTAACCGGAACTGTCGTGTCCTATTCTTAATCGTTTTGAATTAATAAGAAAAAAAAATGCTTCAAATTCCAAATCAAATGCTTTTATTTAAAGTATAGTTCTAACTTTAGAATATTTTTTTTATAAATAAAGAACTAAATGTTAGTAATTTAATTTATACAGCAATAAGTTTTTTTTAATGTTCGCACCAAAATGAGTCAAAAATGCAAAAGTTCAATAATTACCTACATCCTAACTCAAACTGAACTTACGCTTTATGAAATAACGACTGCTATTTTCGCGTTATTCACACCAAACGTTCAGTTTATACCGTTACTCTAATGGTGGGTATCGCAACGAAACACCATTTATAAGGGAGTCAATTGCTGTAATTATTGTCGGCGGTTTAATTCCCGCAAATGCCTTAATCGAGAGAACTCCAATTTACATAATAACCCCGTATGAAACGTTACAGCTTTATATTTTGAGTTATGGGCTACTTCAACACTTATTTAATAAAAAGGACGTTAGGATATTAGTCAAATTCTAGACAGAATATGACAAATTAAACATCAACGCTCTCTATAGCAGTAATATTTGTTGTGTTCCGGCAGTATCTCTTAGGTATGATAACTAGTTACTTATTTTTGAAGTCTATATTTATCTGTAAATTGTGATTATTGCATTTTTTTATATTTATTTGTAATTTTTGAAAAAAATACATGTTATGTATTTTTTAACCGACTTCAAAAAAAGGAGGAGGTTCTCAAGTCGTCGGTATTTTTTTTATGCATGTTTTAACCAAGTTTTAACATAACTTCGTCAGTTGTCAAACGATTTTAAAATTTTTTTTTTTATCTTAAAGAACATAGTTCGAAATTTTTACGACCAGTAGTTTTTTCATAATCCTGAAAAATATCAATTATTTAGCTTGCCATCGCACGAGTTTTTACGGAATTTCGGACATAACATCTTTGTTTATGAGCCGATTTAGATGATTCTTTTTTTGTTTGAAAGGGTATACTTCAAGAATGGTCGCATATTAATTTCATCGGTATTGAACTTTGAACTTCGAAGATGCAAAAGGGAACTCCTCAAAGTCAAATAGTATATGTAAAGCAATTTAGATTTTGGTAGTTTTATGACAATCCAAAACAAACCAAACCCTGGTCTGCGGTGCAACGTTCTGAACTAGGCTTGGACTATAAAGACACAACGGAACTCCTCAAAAACAAACATCGTAAACTTGGAAATTGAGTTATGGGCATTGTCTTATTGAAAATATTATATAAAGTTAAAAAATATCTACACACTTGTTTACATCCTACCTAACACTAGAAAGTTGAAAATAAAAAAGCGTTAAAAAAAAAGAAAAACCTCCTTCGAAAAACCTGAAAACAAAAACAGCTTCAAAATTAAATACCTCTAAAAACCAAGAAATAATATTCAATTAATTAGTTACGCATATCATTATAATAAAATACGTCTAACGAAGTCGGGTGGGGCTTTTAGAAATATAAAAAAAGAAGTTGTCTTCCAGCCCCACCCGACTTCAATAAACGTATTTTATTATAATGATATGCGTAACTAATTAATTGAATATTATTTCTTGGTTTTTAGAGGTATACAATTTTGAAGCTGTTTTTGTTTTCAGGTTTTTTTTAATATGAAAGGATTCAACAATAAACATTTATTTATGAGAAACAGAATAAATCACTTGACATAAAAATCAGTGCTAAAAGATAAAGGCGTTTTTCACACTTTTGAAAATAATCAAATGAAGCAGATCGATCTAAGAAGACCGCTTTTGCAAAGACCGTGCTTTCCACTTGATACCCTCATTTAAACCCCTCGGGGTGTCCTAACTTTGACTTAACTTTCAATTTAGCATTTCATAATACATGTATTTTCATTGGTCAAACAAATCTAGGTTCTATCTAATTCTACTTCCTACTAATATTATAAATGTGAAAGTTTGTGAAAATATCTTCTGTTTCGTACATTTTCATAACCAATTTTTGTATAAAACAGCAGATTTTTTCACAATTTCAGAGTTTTCCCCATACCTATTCAAAGTTGTTCAGTTTGATGGTCTCTATCTACCGTAATATTCTGGTTTAGCCATTAATTCTGTTAGACGTTGTATAATTATTTCCGAGAGCGTTTTGACTAAGTTTACAACTAATAATTGCATCTAACATCGAGCTAAGATATCAACTTGGTGGAAAGCCAGCAGTTAGGTACCTATCCATATTAACTACACACTTTGAAGTAGACTCTGTTTCAAGGAGTGTATATGTTGCCGTTACAGTACGGAAATCAGTGAATCTGCAGATTCATCATCATTATCACCATCACCACCATCATCATCATCATCATCACCATATTGGAATATTTATCTAAAATTATCTTTTTCTTTCTCTCCAAAGTATAGAAGCACAATGAACTTTTAAGGCTTTAGGCAATCTGTCTCATTTATTTGTTTAACTTTAGAGTCAAATACATTGCCTCTTGTTCTTCCATAGACATAGAAAAATTTTCGCTGCGCTCATTCACTCTTGTTGAGGCTAGTGTAAGATTTAAGTTAAATTCTCCATGAATTATTGTAAAGCCTCATTTATTCTATTGAAAGTATTGGGCCGCTTTTGATTTGCCTTTGTTACAAGTCTAACAAGATGGAAGTTACATCGAAAACCGAAAAGTTAGTCCTTCCTCTGAATAATAATTTGTTTCTAATTGGCGTCATTCATTTCTATAGATAGACGAAACCAAATGATTTGTTATATTTTATTAAGAACATGTCCTTCTTATATGGCTATACAAAGGTTTTAAACTCAAAATGTAAAATTAAAACAAGAATGAAACAATTTATTTAAATAATGTTTGTTCTTAAGGTAATGTTATTTAATTTTTGGTTACATCACACATAAAATATATGTATGAAATAAAAGACTTTTTATCGGATACTAGCGCGGTTTTATTGAAAGTGCTTTGGCAATTAGTACTAATTACCAAAGTACTTTCAACAAAACCGCGCTAGTATCCGTTAACAAGTCTTTTATTAAACTTTTAGATTTTTGCATTCACAATGCTATTTTTATATTAAGTCTTTTATTTCATGTCTAGTGAGCGCGTAAGCTTGAGAAGTAAATAATATATTTACTTATCTTTAAAACTTTGACAACTTAAGTAAACTATAAATAGCATGCACGTAAAAAAAATACAAGTTCTTTTTACGTTGAGAATGATGTGTAGTTTTTTTACTAACTTTCTCTCTGTGAGTAGGCTGGGAAACCAGGCAATTTTTTTAAACCTATTTCAAATAATCAAATATTCAGCGATGTGAGGAGATAACACTTTTTCATAGTATTCTTATGTAAATAAAAATACTAGTGTCGTTCTTATTAGTTTAAAGTGTATGCGTGCATATTTACCGAGTACTATTTCAAAATGTAGCTCAAAAGGAGTATCCTATTTCGTTGCACCTTACTCTGCTATGTGTAAAATGCAACACCAATTTATGAAACAAGAGTTATAAAAGCTGTTCGCTGCCACAGTCTTTACTTAAGGGGAGGTCCTTCTAGGAAACTCAAACTTGACGCAATGATTTCGATTTTTCACATTGTGTATTTTTTCTAGAGTGCGTTTAGATTTTTTACCTCGGACAGATGACATTACGTGAAATTACTCCATCATCATCATCATATCAGCCGCACGACACCCACTGCTGGGTATAGGTCACCCCAAGGATCTCCACGACAAGCGCTCCTTCGCTGCCCGCATCCAGCGGTTTCCCGCGACCTTCACCAGATCTTCAGTCCACCTTATGGGGGACGCCTACCCACGGAGCATATCGTCCGGTGCGCGGTTGCCATTCAAGAACCTTTCCGCCCCAACGGCCTTCGGTTCTTCTTGCTATGTGTCCAGCCCACTGCCACTTCAGCTGAGCAATACTGATCAATCCTTGCTCAGCTGACATTACTTCATTTTTATTTAATTGCGAAGAAATTCTAAAGTTATTTAAAGATTTATTGGTGTCTTAGGTTACCAAAAAACATTCAAAACAGCGGAGAAAAAACTGTGTATGTAAAATGACATTTGACAGTTGTGCTGTGAGTGAACTGTTTCACTATTCAGGTGTTTTAGATTTTAATATTGCTCTATGAAAACTACCAGAAACTGGTTGATTGTTAGGCAGGGGTGACCAAGTTACGGCCCGCAACCAGAGTCTATCTATAGTGAGGATTTTAGACGGCGGCATTCGATGCCACTACGTATTGTAAGATAATAAATATGAGACCTCAATCTGGATCCTCAAGTTCAAGATAACACATTTTTATTACTTTTGTATGAAAATAAAGATTTTAATTTACTATGTTTGAGTTATTGATTTTGAGTCTGGCCCGCTAACACGCTCTTAATTTAAAAATGGCGCTTTTGAAAAGTCAGTTTGCCACCCCTGGTTTAGTCGGGTCTCCTGCGCTTAATTTTCAACAAAACATTGTTGGCAAAACATTATTTTCACAACATTATTTTCAAACCGCACGTCCGCTGCGCCTAGGTTTTGTTTTGAAACCATGTTTTGTTGAGAAAATTTGCGTCCAATCACGGCTCAGATTCGAAAATGAGTTCCGACGAAGAAGACGTGGTAGCTGTAATGGCAATAGTGGATTTAATTCTCCAAAGAAGAAACAGAAACAGATTCCGGGTAGTAGAGTAAAGTAGCGGTCTTTCTCTGACCAACTCAATTAAAAATAAAGTAGGTATTCTCCTTATTCCACTCCATCACTAAGACAATACACAAATCAAACAATGGCACACGAACGCAGGCGAGGCGTCTGCATCTAGTGAGCGCCAACACAAAATGAGTTACTTCCCCTCCCCGCAGGCGAGAGCGGGGGATGTTTTCCGTTCGTCTCGGCAAACAATGTTTGTGTTTTTGCTCAACAAAACTCATAGGCCACGCCCCCAACATGTTGAGAAAACATTGTTGTGATGTTTGAAAACACAAAAACACGGCGCAGGAGACGCGGCTTAAGGCTTTAGCTAGACAATAAGAAAAACATTTGGCTTTGCTCATAAAATGAAGATTTTTGTGATAAAAAGCGTGAAAACTGCTCTTCACTGGCCGCTGGTGTAAGCGCAAGCACATAAAGGGCTTTTTAGAGAGTTCCCAAGTAGTACTTTACCTTAACACAACTTTAGTGTCAGTAAGTTCATTCACCACTCCGGATACGATTTGTTATGCGTTTCCTCCGTTGAATTTCAAATACGAAGTGAGAGCTGCGGTTTCGTCCCGGGTACATGAATTTTATTTTTTTTCCTCCGTTCACGGCCCATTTCACCTGCCTTTGTGTTAAATTCGCTGGCAAGTCGACGCCGGAAAGGGATTTGTTCTCTCGTTTTTTACATTACGTTTACATTTTAGTAATAAGGATGAAAGGTGTTTCTTCTAGGGGATGAATGTGACTGTTTGATTATATTAATGAAAAGTAACTTGACTGTACGACTTTGATAAGTTATCAAAACCCTATCTGAATAGCCATAAAGACAACAACAGTTTTATTTTCTGTTTCTTTTTCAAGTTAATCATAATTTCCCTCAACTTTGACATTTTTGGTGATGATGCTGATGTTACCACTAAAGTGTGGAATCCGGTAATATGCGAATTAACTAGTTAATCTGCACATTATCTGATCGAATCAGTTAAAGTGCGAAATGTTTTCTTAAAGTAGCAGATTTCCGCACTTTAAGTAGTTAATCTGCACATTAACGGATGCTGCACCGTAAAAGTGCGGAAAACAGTGAGTGGAATAGCCAAGGCTTCAGGAAATTTAGGTTAAAGACCTACATTGAAAGTAAATTTCACAAAAACGTCGTTTCTGGCGCTTCGCCGGCCGCTGCCGCCATCGCTCGGCTCGCGCGTTTTTGGTGGCAATACTAATACATAATGAACCCCGTGCACTTTTGTGAAACTTGAGGTACTTTATTTATTTAACTCTGCGTCATTAAAGTTCAAACCACTACAAAGGGCTACCTTTATATACCATTTTACATGAGTAGTTTCATAGCTGCTCACATCCGTCGCGGTCGTTTTACCTCAAATTTTACCTTTACCAAAGTAAAATCTTTGACTGTTAAATTTATTCGCCCGTTACTCTTGCAAAGGTTAAATCGTCAGAAAACTGAAGTGTTTTACAGTTAAGTTTCCACTTTTCCGTTATACGTTTCGCAGACCGTTGACAATCTAACTACAATAAACGTCCCAGTTTTCACATTCGCATTCATTTACCGAGAAGTGTTGACGGCGTAGTAACAATGGCAGGACTCGCTCGGTTCTACCGCTATTACACAATACACCGTCGCTTATTCACGGTGGAATAGAAAGAGGGTAGTATAAGACTCTACAATGGACGTCATGCAATGCAACAGGACCAATCGACATGTAATTCAATAGTGTTTGTCGGAACAAAACTCGGCGAGATTCGATTGCGATATGGCAACTTTGCAGTTAGTTAGTACCTAACTCGGTTAGTTTTAATTGAGACAGTCTCAAAGCCGTTTCAGTGCTTTTCTGTGTTACAGATAAACATTACTGTGTGTATAGTGGAATGCAGCGTAACTATTCTACGTTGTATAACTACAAGACCTACTCGTATAATACTAAGAGAGCTACGGCGGCATAACATTGTCATGCGTTTGGTTGGGGAAAAAGTAGTGCCAAGCGACGACCAAGGTGCGCCTATTTGTCATCTTTATAAATAATCAATTAATATAGATTCAAAGGCGCTTAATTACATAATTTATTTGAATAAAGATATTTTAACTTTGACTTTGTCTCAATAATGAGGAACTGACTATCGTATGTCTTTTATAGTGGTAATGACGCTAAACTTAACTAAAACCGCGAACAAACAAGAACTAAGCTAGAACAAAACTTTATCTCTTGCCAATCGAACCAAGACGTCAGAGCTTGAGGCCGGTACTCAAAGCTTATTCTGCAAAGGTGTTGAACTTGAAAATTACATTTGGTAACAATACAGGGGGCCGATTCTCACGCGAAAGACAAAATGTCGAAATAGAGATATGTCGAAATAAAATGGCGGATCCGCCATTTTGTCTATTCTAACCAGTTTTTGGTATTCTCGCAATGTCACCATAGAGATATGTCGATGGCTAGCCCTCGACATGCAACGTGTGGTCGATAGCGGTAGAGATTGAATATCTCGAGCATTAAGTTAGTCGAAGTATCGAATTGTCTCTTTCTTATGAGATGGGTGACCATGTGGGACTACAATAACGAATGTTAAGCTACTTTTGAAGAGGCCGTGTACGAGATGGGTGACCGTTTTGAACAACAATAACGAACATTAAGCTTCTTTTGAAGAGACCGGTTACTACATGGGTGACCATTTGTGACTGCGACGACAAATGTTAAGCAATTTTAAGAAATGGCCGGGTGTGGGATGGGTGACCGTTTGTGACTGCGATGCGACGAAAGTAAAAAAAAATGCTTAAGGCCGGGTGTGAGATGGGTGATCATCTGGTAACCACTTTGAAAAAAGGTCGGGTTTGGGATGGGTGACCGACGATGCCAGAAGTAATCAATGTTAAACAACTTTGTAAAAAGGACGGGTTTGGGATGGGTGACCGACTAAGCCAACAGTACCTAATTAATGTTAAACAGCGTTGCGTTTCTTGCAGGCAGACATTGGGCGCGTGCCATAGTGTCAAATTCGAAATATCTCGAAAAAGTCAAGAAATTGTAGAGATTCCAAAGACTTTCGACTTGTAATGTCGAAAATTGCTGAGAATAAGTTTTTTGGCTGCAATAGAGATTTTAGTGACATTTTCAATAGAGATTTGTGATTAGAGATAATCTCGAATTCGAGAAATGTCGCAGTGCGCGAGAATAGGCCCCCAGGGTTATTTGTAAAACACCAATACTAACATCATAATCAACAACATTAATTTGTCCTACGATTTTTCCGAAAACAGACAAAAAATATCGACTTTTCATACAAAACTCGATCAGGTGTTCGGGACATTTGTATGGAGAGTCAAATTTTTTTGTCGGTTTTCGGAAAAGTCGTAGAACAAGTGCTGTTTTTATTTGGTATTTATGATGTTAGTAATCTACTCCTGCGAGGTTGTTGGTGTTTTACAAATAACCCTATATAATTACATATTTACCTACTTAGGCTAGACTTTTTTATATTTCGACTTACCAACTAAACATTGTTATTTTATTTATTATTTTGTTTAGTATTTAAACAGCCGTAGTAGGTAGGTATAGACTTTTAAAATAAAGAATAACCGTTTGTATGCAATCAAACAATCAAACAAACAAGGATGTTTATTCGGCCTACAAAAATACGTACCTTTGCTTTGGATCACACGTAAAAAAACATTAGTTTTGGCTCCGAACTCGATCAGACTCACTCAGCCATGGACCGCCTTCAACAAAAACGTGCAAAGTTTAAATTTATCGATTGTTGTGCGGCGAAATCTATGAACTGGAAAATGGCGCAGACGGACACGAATACCGGTATTTTCAATATAGAATAAATCGATGCCAACTCGACAGCAAAACGGGTGTCAGACGCAGTACGGATCCTCTCGATTGCTTTCAATACCGCGATAATGCGATTAGAGAACAACCGAAATTACGCTCTAATTCTCTTTATTTTGAATTTCAATTTTCGAATGCACTGGTTTTGTTTAATTAATTAATTGTGCGAGCAGTATTTTACAGCGGACGTTTCCATCGTCTACCTCTATACCACTAGTAGAATATGACAGTATAATACCAAAATATATTTTCGTGTTTCGTAACTATCCTAAAGTAAAAATTGACCACTGTAAAAATATTTCCCATTTTCCTAAATATATTTTTTTCAAATAAATGTTATCAATTGCCTTAAACATGTAAATATAAACGTTTGATATTTCAACTTCAAATAATAAAAGGGTCGTCACACACAACAGTGCATATCTGCGAGATTGCATCCCAACGAGCGCGTATCAGTGTTAACAAAACTGCATTCAATACCTAAGGGAGGGAATTTCCATTGCCATTTCAATAAAAGTCATTTTCAATATCAAACTTATTTAGATTTGAATGTGATTTTTATTGATCTTTCATACATTTTCAAAGACCTTGTTTTTAACACGTTTTTTTCCTTAATACTTTATTATTTCTTATTAGATTCGAATATAATGATGTTTTCATATTTACCTAAAAAAAAAAAAGCGTGAATTTTTTTAATCAGGTTCAAAAATTAGGTAATTAGGGATCATTTTATCAATTCAGTTTTTCGAAATTTTTCTAAATGGCGGAGATATGGGGAGATAGTATAATATAGTTATCATTATTTGCTCAACCAAGACATAGAAAATTTACTTCCAAGTATGGTTAAGTATGCCTTTGGCTGTGTGTTTTTAAGTAAAGATATTTTATGTTATATGGGTAAAGGTCTAAGGTCTAACTTGTATATTTTGTAACTAAAAAAATATGTAACTTTCTTCGAAGTTCAGTAGTGGAGCTATTTAGTCTCAAGCATAAACATAAAGTTATTT
Source organism: Agriphila tristella (assembly GCA_928269145.1). Classification (NCBI taxonomy): domain Eukaryota; kingdom Metazoa; phylum Arthropoda; class Insecta; order Lepidoptera; family Crambidae; genus Agriphila; species Agriphila tristella. The sequence goes on from OV743432.1 coordinate 34,218,152, forward strand.
AAATACCTACCTAAAGGTTGAAATTGCTATAGCAACAGATAATATTCACAATAAAACCGCTTACAACAAAGTTCCGTAATGCAACACAGAACTTTCAGCCAATTTGCTGTTGAAGCGTTCAAGTGTGAAGGCGAGATAGTACTGCTCTTAGCGAAAATACTGATTACATTGTTACTCGTACGCATTGAGCACGATTTCTGTTTTATTTCATGTGCCTCGGCTTCGAATAACTGACGAGACAATACTTTGGGAGTGAAAAGAAGAGAATAATGGCCGACCTAAGGGCATTGACACATCACTATCAGTGTGGCATGTATGTGCTGTGGTGCCGCATCCTGTTGCGATACAATACGTTTACTGTTTCAAAATTCATACCGGCTTGCGGAAAAAGATGTTTAGAGTCCAGAAAAAAACAAGAACCTACGAGTATACTATGCGCGCCAAATAAGAATAGTACTGTCAAACGGCCATTTTGATCTTTGTTCCTTTTCTTGCACATTCCTACACCCTGAAGTGGAAGCGAAATGCAAACAAAAATGGCCGCTTTGACAGTACTATTATTATTTGGCTCGCATAGTACGTTTAAACAGATGAATTTAGGACATGCCGTTGGCTGTCGTCGTAGTAAGGGTCATGAGCGCCCCTGGCAAGATTTGCATTTATCGCCCCAAAGCTTATTTCTAAGACCATGAGCGCCGCTGGCAAAATTTAAATTTTGCGCCCCAAGACAATATTTCTAAAAAAAAAAAGTTTAATGAGCGTCCCTGGCAAGATTTGAATTTTGAGCCCCAAGACTTATATAGACCTTTTTTTTAGCTATGGGTCAGAAAAGTGCACCCCCTGAGGGTTGCGCCCCTGGCAGCCCTAACTACGACGCTGGCGTTTTTCCGACCGCCGTCGCCACAGTGATGTATCCAGGCCCAAATTCAAAGGACGATTTTACTAAAGTACCTAACTTAAATTTTACAGTATTGTTATTTTAAGGATAGTTTGGTCTTTAATTTGATTGAAAGGATTTGTAACGTTATCTTTTAGCATGCATGGGTCATTCAATAAGTATTTATGTACAAACTCTATTAAGTTTTTAAATTTACGGCGTAAAAGATTTTATTTAAATAATCTTACTTTCGAATTATCTAGAACTAGAACTTAAACTTATCTTTAAGAGTCAATCATTAATTGTTTCAATCTATACAATTTTTTATCACAGTCATCTTGATTAGTGTTACATTATTCTTCTAATTTTCATAGTTCAAATTGTAATGTATTTTATTCTGATTTTTTTTTCTTTTTTTTCCATTTTCTTTTTTTCTCCGTTTGCTGTAGAAACTAATGAGATAGGCATCGAAATATTTACTACTGTGTTCAAAAGAGGCTCTCCCTGAAATGTTCCCGTATCGACACACGATGTCTGTCGTGTATTGAAGATTCCAGGGCACTGCATTCACGACAGCTTTATAGGCTGAGCCGTAATGAGCATGAGTCATATTCTTCTATTAACGATCACACATACTACAGAAGTAAGTTACGTTGTAAATTATTTTAATACGTTGAATGCAATTTCTAGCATTTAAGTAAAAAACAGCTGGTCTACTGCGTAATTATTGATAAATCGAGTTCAAGTAAATGTTGACATTTTAAGTCCCTGTCTTTATAGTTTTATTATTGTCGATTTGTTTGTTATTTGGCTGGTTTCAATTACAGTAAGAGATAGGCTTACTAAAGATTCGTTGCCTAGATATTTCTGTTAAATGACGGGAAATAACAACAGTTGCTTAGTAACAGATCCATAGTAGGCCTATCTCTTACTGAGGATAGATTATTGAAATCGGCCGCTAAGCGACGCTCATCTAGTAACTCTAGTTATTACGGGCGTCTCAAAACAGAAAAGCGGCTAGAGACAAAAAATTCACATATTTTACAGTCCCCGCAAGAATCGGAGCATTGAAAATGAACACAAAAATTTACGAAAAACCAAAATCAAATCAAATGCAAAGTCCTATTATATTTCTAAGGTTACCTAGGTAGTGCCTATTTATTTTTACTATTGTGAAAAGCGTCCTCAGACTGCCTCGACGCAGCCGGAATATTATTAACCGATTTTCAAAATTGCAACGAATGCACTTATCGTCTGCTTCTGCATCTTTTAACACTATTACCATGACGATCGGTCAATAATCATAAAAGCTACATCACTTTTTATGTACGGAAACACCCGTTTTTCTACAATTCCAAATCTAAAGGGACCACCTACAGGTCACAATTATTAACCGATTTTCAAAATTATTTCGTCATTTGGTAGCTAAACTAATACCCTAGGACCCTTTTTTTCATTTTTTCTTAAGTCGGTTTTATTTCAGAAATATTTACAATTTAGTAAACAAACACCCGCCAAAAAACCCGGAATTTTTGGAGTTTTGCTAAATTCCAAAAAAAGTTTTCAGTAGATTTTCAAAATTCAAACGTTCACGGGTGTCTCGATAAATTCTTAAACTTTTGGTAATATTCCCATCTCGATCCTCTCAAAATCCTCGGATATATGGGCAAAAATACGTCTCAGGCGATTTGCATCTGATAACCATTTTCAATGGTAAAACTATAAAAATAACAATTTACCTACTGCGACAAAAGCAATGCGTTGTCCACACAATGCTGCATGCCGCCGATGTGTAACGTTACCATATGGTATATCTAAAACTCCTGACAAAAAAGCCTGATTTTTACTAAAAGGTCCTGTAATTTTTCTTTTAAATAAATAATTTTATTGTTATTTCTAATTATAGAAATAACAATAAAATTATTTATTTAAAAGACGTGTCAAATTAATATTTTAAGTTCTTAGACAAAAACATGGAACATGGATTATATGGAACAGATCAAAGAGAAGGTGAACGTCGTGTCTTATCAAGAAACCAAGGAATTGGCTTTGGACAGAGACGAGTGGAGGAAGCTACACAGACCAGAGCGGTTCTTAAGTTAAGAATGAGAAGAGACTTTAGTTGTTGAGTTGAATATTTATAATTTTAAATGTTAAAATATTTATTTTAAATAAATAATAATTGCGTAACAATAGCGATGCGTCCTAGCCAAGAATTTTTCAGGTATTAATTTTCATATGGAATGTCTTCAACCAGAGCGTCCTGCCTGTCATGACATACGGAGCTGAAACGAGGACACTCACTGTACGGCTGGTTCACAAATTTAAAGTCGCGCAGCGAGCTATGGAAAGGGCTATGCTCGGAGTTTCTCTAAGAGATCGGGTCCGGAACGAGGTGATCCAACAGAGAACTAAAGTCATCGACACAGCCCACCGGATTAGCAAGCTGAAGTGGCAGTGGGCCAGCCATATTAGCCGTGGAACCGATGGCCGCTGGGGCAGACGAGTTCTTGAGCGGAGACCGCGTATCGGCAAACGTAGTGTGGGACGCCTTCAGACAAGGTGGAGCGACGATCTTCGCAAGGTGGCTAGCAAAAACTGGATGAGTATAGCCGCGAATCGTGCTCAGTGGCGTGCACTCGGAGAGGCCTATGTTCAGCAGTAGACGCTGATAGGCTGATGATGATGATGATGAATATAAAATTTTTGGTCCTAGCTCATCTAAAAGTTTGCATCAAGAGTATGGAGTGAATCTATAAACCAAATTACAAGAAATCGAAGAGCAAAAGGTCACAACAAGACTGATAATGTGAAAAAGATTTCACCGATCCAGTTTCCAATGTCAACAAATCAACTTGACAATTTGCGTGCCGCGACAAAAGCGATGCGTCCTAGCCTTTCTAAAAGTTTGCATCGAGAGTATGGAGCAGATCTATTGTTCCTGCGACGCCGCCACGCCATTGTCTTCACGGGACAGGATTGTTTCTTTGGTACAAGTTGTGGGCTTGTAGCGAACTAATTTGTTAGTATAAGCAAGTTGCTTGGTATGAAAGTTTTAAACTATAGAGGTGTTCTAAGTTATGCATATTGTAACGTTCTTGTAGAGTTTTAATGAACTTGATTGAAACTACATGTCATTTTTATTCCGATAGCACCTAGAAGTGTAGTGTCGATTGAAATGTAATGTTATCGCATAGGTACCCAAAACTGCTGAAATGAAAGTATGACGCCGATACTTTAGCCAGTAAACTTGCGGCCGTAGTATATGTATAAGTGAGTATCTTTCTTTCCGTGACGTAATGAGGGCTTTTCAAGTGGTGGACTTCCTAAAGCGGTTAGTTTTTTTGTGTGCCTATTGCAATCAATTTAGATTATCTTTTGGTAGTCTTGCATTTCTGCCACTATTTTATATTTAATTAGTTTTTATGCGAGTTGCATGAAGATGTCGTGTTTCTCACACCTTGGACAGGCTCCAGTCATATTATTCAGTATCAACGGTAAATAGCAGAAGGAAATGAATATCTACCTACTAAGTAGTTGTTTCTTTTGTACCATTTACTACTAGATACCACAAAATGATATTATATTTTACCTGAATTATAACTTGAACTGCTGTTAACATCTTTTGTTTTTTCTTACCTTTTTATGCCTTTTTACGCCTATGATAGCTAAGAAAGTGTTGAAATTAAATATAAAATACAAATACCTACCTTTCATACACTTATTGATTTCATATAAACTGAAATCCAGCGAGCATTTATACAGCCGTCGGTGGGATATCGGCAGGCTATCATAGAAAGGGGGAAATTCAACCAATGTACTCTACCACTTATGTCTTCCTCAATTCTTGGAAAGTTATCAAGTAAGGAGGTTTCCTCTGGCAAATATAATAAATCTGGGATTTTTCTCCGCTCTTTTTGGTCGATTTCCCGTATATTTCAGTTTAGTAGGTACCTAAACTAGACGTTGTTTTTCATTTTTGCATTCACTATAATATTTACACCGACTTTGAAAACAATGAGGAAGTTCTAGATTTTTTGTGTACTTTATGTAAAACATTGATTCCCATTCTAATGTTGCGTAAGACACGACTTTAAAAGGAGCTTTTTTTTTAGTGAGCCAGATACAATGTTCTTCAACTAAGTTAAGGCGAGGCGTACGATACATTTTGGCTATACATTTAAAGTAACGAGTACGAATATGATATTTGATTTTACTGTGTTAGTATTGTCCTGTTGTCCTATCGCCCTACAGTATAGTTACGGTAACACCGACTCCCGTACCGACCGAACGTGAGAGAGACATAAAACTTGAAGTACACTTTATAATGCCGAGCCGCTCTTACATTTTGACTTTTGACGTCATGTACGGGACAAATGCAGTACATTTGTAAGTCATACCCAACACTATCTCATCCTGAGCATTCAGGATGAGATAGTGTTGGGAGTGATTGGAGACGAATACTTACATTGTGTTATATTGTTACTTATTTGTTACAGGTAACGGAGCTACGCCAAGCATGTGGTCATCAAAGATTTAAATCGCGTGGTCATGGTAAGATAATAAAAGTAAAATAAAACGAATAAGTTAAATTTTTATACTTCTAAGAAAAATAAAAAAGCAAATTGAAAAATAAAAGAAAACGTCACGAAATATTTGTTAGCCTTAAAAATTATATAAATATAGTAATATTTTGGCTAAAAATGATTTTCTTTCTTCTTTCTATCTTTTAACATTCGAAAATGTCAAAGTCCCATGTTTTATTCATATTTTACCATTATTTCATTTCGGTTAGTTTTTACTATCAAAAGAAAATATTCAATTGAGTTTATTTAGTGAATATACCTATATACAGTTGGTTTGTATATTTTTAATGTTCTTCGGTTCAAATAAAATACAACATTTTATCGCCGAATAACTTGCCGAGCAAGTCGTGCACGAATACAGACCCGTTTATATATTCGTCTATATTCAGTGAATATAGAACTTTCAGAAATGGATGACGTGGGACTTGTTGCTACGGCTTCATGCACATTTTAATGTGTATAGACTTATAAGTAAAATCTAAACGATGTTTAGGGTCCCATATCACAGGTTCTCCCTGGTAACCTTCTATAAACTTTAAAGAGTTCTCATTAGTCCAATTTATCGCAAAAGTTACACGACCGATCGTGACAAAGTTCGTGAACAATGACGATTATATTGTTAACACCGCCGCGAATACATACGAATAATCCTTTGATCCGCGTCAAAAAACCGACACCGCACGGAGAACAGACGAATATTCGCGGCGAATACCGAATATACCCGAATATGATGTTTACATACTCGGCTTCGTGCCTATTCGTCTGTACTCGCCGAGTATCTAAACTAGGCATTATACCTACATGAACGGTGCTGCGAGCTGCGTGCAGCGCAGGCACATGCGTCACCGAAATGTATCTTTTTTAAAGGGAGATAAATGTTCAGTGGCATCAGTCCATTCCATCAGTCTGGGACAACTTTTAGATCATCAATCTGGAACAAAATCAAAGTATATAGTATTCAAGAACAATACTCAAACGACCCTTGCCTTTATGAAGGCACTGCGTTGATATAGAGCTTTCTGATTGGTTTTTGTTTTACGATTACGTGTGGTTGGCTGTGCGTCCCAACTACCAACCACATTTCCCCAAATGTAGTTGGTATGATGAAACCCCCGTTCATGAGACCTTTTTTTATTATAGTGAGGAATGGTATACGTAAAGAGTGTATCTACCTCATACACTCTTTTCCGAGGGGTTCTAACCTCTCCCAGGAGTGGGGAGAGGGAGAGAGCCTCCTCCCGATCTTCCCATAAGGTTACCCACTTTAGTTGGCTGACCAGATGGAATGGTCGAGAGCAGGCACCACTACCAGCTAAGGGGTTTCGTGAGACCTCATATATCTATCTATGTGACAAACATATATGTTTGTCATAAAGTTATATGTTTGTGAATACGGGTGACAATTATGTATGTTGTCTAAGAAAAGGTACATAAAGTCAGTCACCTGTCTGTGTCGCGCAGATCTGCTCTGCCCTGCCACTGTGTCTCTGCATACGCTTATCCTTACGCATTTTACTTTGTACCCGTGTACCTAAACTTATTTGAACTACGTTGTTGTTTTTCGAATCATCATTACTAATTATCATTATGAAGTAATAAATAAATAACTAATCTTTACAATATCTAACTAGCACCACATTAAAAATAAATAGGTAGATTAGGTAGGCATATTGTGCTAGCTCTATGTAGGGGTTAAACTTTTATTCAGAACACCCAACCCTCCGACGACCGATCTCGCTTTCTCGCCTAACCCGGCCATATCACAAACGGTCCGCATAATCTTACGAAATGACATCCCAAATCTGAGTTTATTGTTTCAAACGCTATTATTTAACAGATTAGTAGGAGGGGAATTTCAATTTGCAGACTGTATACACAGCATTTAGGCGGATTTCGAATGGAGAATTGTTGAACTCACTAATCAAGTCGAGCAGTTTTTGTGATTGGGGAATGTAAATAATTGTTCTTGCACAGTTAGGTTGTGGTGCTTTAATGAAGTTTATTTGCTGAGACTTGGGATTATATTTCCCGTAAAGGGTTTTGTGTAGGCGTATAGGAAGAATCAGTGAAAGTATCACAAATATTCAAGACAGTTTAGGTTTGCAACTCAGTCAAAAAATTGGAACAAATCTAACTTTATTTTTATATCTAACTAGCGGCCGCCCGTGACTTCGTCTGCGTGGACAGTTGTTTCTCTATCCTTCGGGAACAGTATCTTTTTTCGGGATGAAAGGTATCCTATGTCCTTTTCTGTACCCTTGACAACGTGTATGCAAAATTTCATGATGATCGGTTGAGTAGTTAAGACGTGAAGGCGTAACAAACAAACAAACAAATAAACAAACGGACTTTCGCATTTATAATATTAGTAAGGACTAGCGGCCGCCCGCGGTTTCACCCGCGTGGTTCCCGTTCCCGTGGGAATATCGGGATAAAAAGTATTCTATGTTTTAATTTCGCCTATCTACTATCTGTGTGCCAAATTCCAACCAAATCCGTTCAGTAGTGTTGGCGTGATTGAGGAACAAACATACAAACATCTAATTCTAAACATCCAAACCCTCAAACTTTCACATTTATAATATTAGTAGGATGATCATTTATTTTCAGCCACAATATTTAATTTTGACAATAAGCTGATGTTAAATAACCGGCCAAGCAAGTGCGTATAAGACTTCACACATTTTACTTTAAATCAGATAATGTGGACCCCTCCACTAAAGTTAAAACTTGGAATAAGCCACTTCAATAACCAGGCATTAAGCCAGACATCTTATGAGTTAAAAAGATTATGATGAAAGGCGATAAAAATAATAAGCAAACATTTTCGAAATGCAGTGTCAACTTCAAGTGATTTCCATTATTTCGTATGCATCTTGCTTGGATCGTCCAAGGCATCTTGCCACCGTCTAGCATTTGCCATACGTACACGAATTTGGAATCACCGGGTGTGAGCGCAAATATTGGATCGAATGTATTGAGGTTCGATGCAAACTAAATTTTGCTATATTTGCGAGCTTGCAATATGTTCGGCAAACATAGAATGTTAGGTCGCATGCTCAACTCGATGCCCTTGGAATTGTTGGTATAGACGAATTTGATTGAATGTAGAGATATGACATACTTGAAGAGCTAAGTGGCGCAGTGGTTTAATTAGCGCCTAGCCCTGTTATTGCGGATGTTAAGTAACTTTCGTACGGCTCGGTCATGCGACGGGTGACAAAAAAATATTAGCTCGAGTTTCTCCATGCTTCGGAAGGCACGTTACATACATCTGTAAATATTAAAATAAAAAGATAATATCAGGTACTATCCCCGTCAATTGGTAATGCGCTGGAACCTTGTCAAATTAACATACACATCAACATCATCCGCAACTAAAAATGACTAAAAACAGTAAAATTGTAATCTATACATATAATAAAGATATAAAAAAGTTGTGTCTGTACAAAGAAAATATTTTGAAAAAAGTGGTTGGGGTGTTTGATAACAACCTATAAAACCCATTTCTATCATTTTAGGAATTTTTGTCTGTTTATCTGTATGTTTGTGCGCTAATAACTTAAAAAGAGCTAACTCAATCGTAATGATGTTTACATAGAAATATACTATGTATTTTGCGAAATAATTTAGTTTTTATCTCATTGCAATCGGTTTACTCAATCAAAAGATATTCTACTTTTAAGTTTTTAAGAAGAGTTTACGATGAATTCGTTGTAACAATATCTTTGGGGAATTATACTGTTAGAACGACGACTACCTGGATCTGGTGTTTCCACATCTGGCACTGTAAAATGGTCAATGGCTTAAAAGTAAACAATAAAGTGTCTTGTTTTGGGTCTTTCTTTTGTAATTTCTCAGAAAAAATGCACATGCATGCAATAAAATCTAAGCCCGCTTTCTATTATATTATTTTATACTACTAGCTTCCGCCCGCGACTTCGTTCGCGTGGACATTCAAGAAAATCCTTAGGGAACCTTTAACCTGGATAAAAAGTTTAATATCCTGCCTTGCTAGATAGCCCGCTTGGTGTGAACGTGCCTTGCGCGCAGCAGGCCTCTGGTAAGCGCGTACGCGACTGAGTCCGACGTCGGGCCTCATCCTCACGCGCAAGTGGCAAACGCCCTGTCTCGCAAGCGAGGTACGTCCACACCAAGCGTACTGCCTAGCGAGGCAGAATGTCCACGCGGACGAAGTCGCGGGCGGAAGCTAGTAGGTAATATAATAAATTAATTATTGAATTCTTATTTTTAATGAGAAAGGACATAGGTATATGAAAAAAATACAATTGTTTTTCGTTTTTGAGGTTAAAATCATGGCCGCGAGGCGCATTACCAATTGACGGGGATAGTAATGTTCTTGTTACATTTATTAAATAAGTTGTAGTAATACTTGTATACTTTGTTTACTGGAAAACAAATTTAATTCGCAATTCAGTAATAATTTAAATGAGATTTACTTTAGCCAGGTTATTAAAGAACAAAACTTTTGTCATTATTTTGTCGACTATAACGACGATATCTTACATTTTCAACGTAAATACGAAATTGAAAAGTTCAGAGGCAAAAGTTTTTTTTTACTCTGTGACCTACGTAATTAGTTAGTACCTTCCTACTAGCAAAAAATATAAAGTTAGTCTCACACCCTTATTCTAAAACAATAAGGGCTTTTCAAAGTGACATTTAAAATATAAAAAAATAGTAGCTATTAGCCTCACTAGATGGCTTTGATGGAAAGAGTTGAGTCAAAATTGGCTTTTAAAAATAAACGGCTTGTACCAAAGAGGCAAGTTTCTGACATCTGCCCAAAGAGAAACATTTTAGGGTTATATCTGCCTGTCGTCCGACCGGTTAAATGAGTCCTCGCCCGCGGGGCACAGAGGCGCGAGGGGAGACGAGAACGGGGATTGTGAGAGGTGCGGGCGGCAGCCGTTCGCCGCCCGTCGTCGCCCGCATCGCCCCCGTTCTCGTCTTCTCCCGCGACCCTGTGCCCCGCGGGCGAGGACTCATTTAACCGGTCGGCCTATACCTGAATACTCATCGAAGATTAGTAAAAAAAAATACATTGAGACATACATTTTTATCGACGCCATCTATCGAGCCTACAGCTTTTTGTCATTTTGAAAAGCCCTCATACTCAAACCATCCTTTTCTATGCTAAAGCACTGGCTTGAAATAGAGCTCTGTGATTGGTTTGTTTGTTTTACGTATGACATGTGATTGCTAGTTGGGATACTGTCTTCCGGCTCCATCATCAGATCAGCTTGTTTTGTTACGCTAGGAGCTGCTACAGTTCTGACTACTTATTGCTTGGTTTGGTCTGAGATTCCCTATCTCAAAAAAACAAATGACGAAAGGTGTTTTTTTGAGTAACTTTACGAAAACTATACGAGACAAGAAAAAAAAAAGAATCTAAATAGTATTGCTTATTTCCATGTTATTTTTTCCGGGTGTAATTTTGGTAAAACGACGTTAGCTAAACAACTTTTGTATTATGACAAGCGGTTTTTGTTTCCAAAGTAAACGATAGGAATTTGCCGAATAAATATTTTCTTTTTCATAACTGGAAATGGAGAATGTATGTATAGGTGTAATGTATGCACAGAATAGATAATTGTACTAGAGCGAAGTATTAGGTTTCTCAGATGCTTACATAATTATTGAAATTTTTAGACTTTTGGCATTCACAATGCAATAATATAATAGAAAAAAACGACTCACCCGTTGTTTATATAAGTTAAAAAAGCTTACATTAGTTAAAAAAGTATGTAACTTTTTTTATAAAAATTACGAGCGGACAAAGTCGCATGTATCAGTTATTAATATAGATAAATGAGCGGAATATCAAAGGCTGTTAGAATACAAGGATTGTTTAGCAAGGAAAAAAGTTTCTCTTTTCATAAACGTATTTTACAAACTTGCACTATTTCTTCTACACAATTTCCCAAACCCACATAAACACGGCAAAAGTTTGCTGGTAAACAATTATACCACTTACGGGACCAAGTTTCACTCACTTAGCGAAGAAATGAGTGCCATTAGTGCCACGTGGAAAACAATTTCATTTGGAACTATTCATTGGGGTTAACTGCCGGCGATCGTGGTTTGCAACTGAAATGATATTATGAAATATGTGGATGAATTTAGTTTTTAACTGGCTTCAAAAAAGGTGTAGGTTTTCTGTTCATCTGTATGTTTTTTGTAACATATATTATGTCCGCCGATTACTTTAAACGGCTGGACCGATTGATTCATACGTTATTACATCGTTAATTCCCAAGTTGGAAATGATTCAGTAGGTACTTTACAAGTAATCCTGAAAATAATATCAAATACTTATATTTGATGTTTTTTATGGTTGGTTGTTCGGATATAATTAAATTTTTTGTTTATGAACTGAATTCGTAGGCGTAAATGCGTAATTTGTAGTAGCTTTTGTTGTGTAACTTAAATTAAAAACAAAAAATAAACTATAATCAAATCAATTTATTTCAAAACGACCAATACAAAAACAGTGTGTAGTGTATAAATACACTATAGAATCGTAAACACCAGCGAATTATTCACTGCACCCCTTTACAAATTGAATGAAATGTAAACATCACGTGCCAAATGCCATTTGTCCAGTGTTAAATAATTGATATCACGCTTATATTACGATGTTTTTGGCCAAAGAAAAGACAGCCTAAAGAAAATAGTACTCACAACGAAAGAAATAAAGCTTCATTTTGAATAGCGTGGACTCAGTGAGTAAGTACAGTATTCGTAGACCGAATATAATTACGAGTTGACCCGTATTTGCAATATTTTAACCGAGAAATGTTATACGAGGCCATCTTTTTACTTTTTATGAATAACAATGGGTATAATAATAATAATGGGTTAATGTTATCCCAATTAATGCGAAATAACTTAGTTGAATCTGAAATACTTTATTTCAGCAGGTAAAAAAATCAATAACGTATCTAGAAGATACTTACACTTTTTTCGTCTCTCCTGTGGACAACAGTTGTTTTCATTATATTCGTATCTAGTTCTATTTTATACTTTACCTACAATAATGAGACTTACAATGCTCGAACTGTGTCGATGTAGAAAAATGTTTTTTTATCAGTATTAATTTTCTTTTACAAAAATTTCTCATTTTAATTTCACAGTGATTTTCCTCTTTTTTTAAACCAGACTAAAACTTCCAAGCGGTTATCCTACTAATAAGCTACTTTTTATCCCGATAAAAGGTTTTCTATTATCCACGAGGATAAAGTCACGGGCGGCTGCTAGTTTAAAATAAATTCCATTCCTGTTAAATTATTCCAAATCGCAAGTCAACAAAATACACTTTACAACGCAGGCACCTGTCGCAAGATTTATTCCGATATCATAAAAGAGCTCTTTAGCATTTTATTGATAGTGGATTCTAGAACTTTGAACCAGCTTTCTTAGCATTCTGACATAAAAGCATTATTTGCATCGTGCCTTTGTTATACAATGTCAGTGAACGGACGATTAGAATATGCTCTCAAATTATTCAGCTAAATGACGTTTCACGGGATATCTTTTATGCTACAGCGAAAAAAAATAGTAGGGACCAATCTACAAAGTTTCAAGGACTTTTCTATGAATTTCTGCTGAATTAATTCACATGCTGCATATTCGTTCCATGTCAGACAAATTGAAATTCAACGAATTGTTGTTTTAGTTTAGTTAGAAAATTAAAAATAAATGGTGAATATTTCAAACAAATTTTTGCGCGTTTCCAGCAGTGGCGCTTGTCGTGATGTCATATCATGATGCAAATGATGATAGGAAACACTTCAAATGTATTTCCTCTACTGAATACTATTTAGAAAGATAATGAACATTAAAAAAAAAACATCAGTGATGTTCATAGTACAATATCTTATCTATAAAGAAATTAAACAGCACATAAAATTGAATTCAAGAAGTTAAGTAATGGAAATGCTTTTATCATAGTAAGAAAATGGAATTGCTGTCTTGAGTAAGAAAGTTCTTAAACAAGCTTCTTAGCAATGAAGCTGCATAATAAATGTCACAGAATAAAAAATGACTTGCATACTGACAATACTTCTTACTTCAAATATTAACATGGCTGGAGTATTTTCCGTCTGGACAGTTGGTTTTGAGACCGTAGACTGAATAAAAGATTGTGCAAACCGAAGTTCACGGGAAACAGTGGTTCATGGGCGTGCCTCAAGAGCGTTGATTTTATATTAACGTGGTATTGTTGTAAAAATCTAAACTAGTGGCTCAGTGAGCTGTAGACCTTGCTCAAATTGTATGTCGTTTAAAAATTAATCTAATAGATATCGCAACGACGAGGTTGACACTGCTTTTGAAAAACAGTGCTATGTGCTGTTTGATAGGTTACGTATGGATGAATTTTCTTTTCGCAAAATTTCGAAAAACTGGTCCCACAAAAAATATATTATTATCGAACCTGCTCACAAAATTTCACGAGAATCGGTTGAGAAATGAATACGACCTGTAGAGGATTACAACGGACAGCGGGACAGCCGGAATCCGGAAGGACTAGTGATGTACAAGACTCGAGACCTCCGAGTCCTTTTGTCTAGAGCTCGGAGTCGTTTTACAGGGCTCATCTCGTTTGTATGAAGCTCATCGACTCGGGAGTCTTTTTCAGAGCTCGAGCCTTTTTCAAAGCTCGGCCGATTTTGAGCCATTTTCACAGCTCGAGCCTTTTGAGAGCTCGGTCGATCTCGAGGCTTTTTCACGGCTCGAGTCCTTTTCGGCGCACTAGTTGTGAGGGGCTGCTGATGAATGAGGATAAGTAGAGCTAAAGCACTATTGTAGATGCTTAATCTATTGATTAAGCATCTACGGTGCTCTTTATAACATAAGACATTCATCTTTTTGAGTTCTAATTTTGGAGACTAGAGTCAGATTTTCAGGGTTCTGTGAGGTTTTGATGCCTCGAGGCGTGGCTCAGAGAGCTCGTTTCTCGGCTAGGCTCGGGCTTACGAGCCTACCGAGCTCACCCAATCCTGCCAATCCGACTCGAGCCTCAAAAGTAGAACTCGACGACTCGAGTTTTGTACATCACTAGGAAGGACATACTCGTACGAAAGCATTTTTGCCCAAGGAGAAACAGAGACGCTTCACGCTTGCTCGGTCAACTAACATTCGTATGCAAGTAAAGTCAACTAATGTCATATTTCTTACTTACATGCCTACTAAGCACGGCCAAAATAATAAGCGCTTTATGATGAAAATTGGTTGTAGTCTGTCTACCTATAATATCAGTTTCTTATAAACCCTAACTTTTGTTTCCATTAGGTATACAAATAGCTTAATCGAATCTGAAACTCGTTCAACAACTAACCGTTTCCAAATTCGTGGGTAATAAAAGCGGCACGCAGTTTATATTTACGTCACATCGACAAAACTTTTGTCTGCCACCACCCGTCGCCATTATTTTTGCTCGGCAGTAAAAATGTCACAGAACAAGCGGGTTACCTATTTTTTGTAAGACCGCAAAATGACTTTGCCGTGTTTTTGAATTGTGGCATTTTTAAAGCACATACGTTGAAAGTGGAACTGCGAGAGATTAGTTTGAAGTATGTGCTAGGAATATTTTAAAATGCAAATTAATTTAAGTTTTCGTCTAGGCTATGGTTTTATAGGATTTTGTACTGAATCGCTGAAAATTAAAGACTATTACTGAGTTTGGGGCACTTTGGAAAATGAATTCAGATGTTTTCAAAACAAATGTGAAATTGTAAACACAAAACTCGAACTTAATAAAATAAGGCGGAAAAATCTTATTTTTATTTTGCCAGAATAGATAATATTTTTATCAAAAGCTTTTGTAAGTACAAGCAATTCTCCATAACACATAACAAGGTTTTCCTGTTATTTATTTCAGAGTTTCGTTCGGCGTCTAATTTGCACAAAACCACTGCCTTTTATTATGCACTCTGGAAAAAAATATAGTTTAATATTTTTGGCATTCACAATGCTAAGTTTATATTAAGATTTTAGAAAAGTACTGGAAGAAATCTACTCACTCATAGCACCTCAGACGGGACTCGAACCTTTGTGATTCCGGCCGAATGCACTGACCAAATTTTATATGCTACCGAGCAGCCGCTGGATCAGCGAATTTTTCTAGTACTTTTTCGCTGCAAGCGTTATTTCCTCAATGTGAGGAATACATTCGAATGAAACATCTTTACATTTGTTTGAAAGTCGTTAGATGAATGAAATCTAAATTTTATATAATCATTAAATTTAGATTTTTTGGATTCATAATGTATTTTTTATTAAAATAAATAATTATTAGAAAAATCTTCTTTTATTTCCATAATTTTAAAATAAAAAATAACACAAGAACTTAAACTTTATCAAAAATGTCCCTCTGCCCACCATATATCACGGGACCCCTGTTTTTTTCATTTCATAAACCGTGTGTCTTCGGGTCTAAAAGACCTGATTGTCAGGTCAACGAGCTTGCAAAGGGCCGCCGCGGACAGGGTTAAATAGTGCGAATATAACAAGATTTCATATCGCCTCTTGCCTTACCCTTTAACGTCGTTACGTGACCTGCGTAAACGAACCGAGGGTTAGTGGAAAAATATTTAGAGTATCTACAATCGATTAGAGTTTTAAGATGTAGGTAGACGAAGCTTGAGAAAAGAGAATACCTATTTATCTCGGGATTAAATCAATGTGGTTCGTCAGCGGTTTATAGTTTTGATAAAATTTGGAATTAAAAAAGCAAAAGTTACCAATCCTTAGTTATTATAAATGCGAAAGTCCGTTTGTTTGTTTCTTTGTTACGCCTTCTTGTCTTAACTACTGAACCGATCACCATGAAATTTTACACACACGTTTTCAGCGGTACAGAGAAGGACATAGAGTACCTTTCATCCCAAAAAAAGGAACTGTTCCCGAGGGATAGACAAAATACTATCCACGCAGACGAAGTCGCGGGCGGAAGCTAGTAAGTTTATAATTTCAAAGTACATTAACACCGACACTTTCTATACTTAATTATGCTTTTGTTTTAAACCCTACAACGCACGGCGATTCAAGAGAGTCTTTTGCGATCGGGCCGATCCAATTATAGTATTCGATAGCGCGACACTGGATAACGTGGGAGTTGAGTATTATTATCACTATCAGTACTTAACATGGCTGAAAATAAGCTTTTCTTTGAAAGATCGCTTTACTATATGACTGAGATGGAGCTTTTTACGACATTTATTTGATACTTGAAAACAATGTTTAGAGAAACCATTTGTGTAAACTTTCGTAATTATTGATTTCCTAATCAAAAGATGTTAAGTGTGTTTAAAGTATTAAGCCTAGGTTTTAAAAAGATTTTATAGTAAATTAGTATTGCTTTTGTTTCAAACCCTACAAGATTCAAGGGGGTATTTAATTGACAATGCGATCAGGCCGTTCCAATTATAGTATTCGCTGATTCGATAGCGCGTCTGTAGCTGATCTTCCCGACCCCTAGTGGTCGGATTGAAGGTAATTGAACCCTGGTATAACGTGAGGGTTGAGAATTTTGAAACATGTTATCAGTAACATGGCTGAAAATAAGCTTTTTTTTTAAAGATCACTTTACAACATGACTGAGATGGAGCTTTTTACGACATTTATTTGATACCTACTTGAAAACAATGTTTGGAGGAACGATTTGTGTAAACTTTGATTTGCTAACTAAAAGAAGTTAATTGTGTTTAAAGCACTAAGCCTAGGTTTAAAAGATTTATAGTAAATTAGTAATGCTTTTGTTTTAAACCCTACAATAGCAACGCACGGCGATTCAAGAGCGTATTTAATTGACAATGCGATCGAGCCGATCCAATAATAGTATTCGCTGATTCGTTAGCGCGTCTGCGGCTGATCTGCCCGACCCTTATCGGTCGGATTGAAGCTAATTAAACAGGGTCTGAGAATCTAGGAACGTGTTATCACTGTTATCAGAAAGACTCGCTGCTAATAAGCTTTTCTTTTAGGGATCTTTTTACATTGTAAGTAAAATAATTGTTTGTGTGTGTCATAATTTTACTAAAGTCCCAAAATCAATTTACGCAGTTTACATTCCTAACGTTAACAGTGGCAAGAGCACAAAAAATTCACTACTTAAACTGTGACAGACAATTTATTTACAAAAATCAATCAGGTTACCTACCTTTTACAAAGGGACTGAGCTTATTTGACCAAAAGATTTTTATCAAATTAAAAAATAATCAATCGCAAAAGCAAATAAGTGAAAAATCGTATATAAATTCAGCGTACTGAACCACGAAATTCGCCCATCAACCTCCAAACGACCTGTAATCC
Organism: Agriphila tristella; assembly: GCA_928269145.1. Taxonomy (NCBI): domain Eukaryota; kingdom Metazoa; phylum Arthropoda; class Insecta; order Lepidoptera; family Crambidae; genus Agriphila; species Agriphila tristella. The sequence goes on from OV743432.1 coordinate 34,235,951, forward strand.
GTCCTTCATAACCAATCGATGACATTCAAGCAAACGATTTGGTGAGTCACTTCGATACGTTTACGCCCTTAGTACACCGAGCCTTTCACGAGTGGCAGCGAATAACTTGCGATAGCGAAACATCCGCGAAACGAACGAAACCTATTTAAGCTCGCCGGTAACGATCAATTGCGATTGTAAATTTTTTCGTCAATGCCATTGTTGGAGGAGTTGAGAATCGCTTCAATTTCACGTATAAACGATCAATTTTCGCATCAATGGGCATTGAATGCCCGTTAAAATTTACAATCGCAAATTATTGTTAGGTATGTACCGGAATGCTTTATAGCGAAATTTGAGCGTTCGGATTAACGTGAAGCGACAGTTTCGCAGATACTCGCGAAACTGTACCGAAAAAGGACGCTACTATGTCATCTTGCTATTGTGAGACATAGCATTATGCGAAACGCTTCCATATTACTAACAGATTTTACGTCGCTTCTCTGCCGCATGCGAACGCATCGGTTTCGGTGTACTCAGGGCATTAGTAAAAGATTCCATTTGAAAGGTTTTTATTTTAATCTAATTCAAACCTTTTTGCACACACGCAGTAAAATCTGATTTGTGTCTAGTATAATTAATTGAATTGCAATAAAACACTTTTGCGGATTTACGACGCGTATTTTTTGGTGTTTACTTTTCCATTTCCGGACATTTAAGGACAATTCTAGGCTGTAAATATTTTTATGATTAATCTATATTACACTCTTACGGTGTTATTACAAAAGATTTAAAATACCTGTTTAACTTAGACACTGTTTAAATGTGATGCTGTCTCCTTTAAACAATATTGTCAAAAAATTGTCAACATTACATTTAAACAGTGTCAAAGTTAAACAGGTGTTTAAAAATCTTTTATAATAACACCGTTATGCTTAAGATTGAAATTAATAATTATTCTCCAAATTGATTCGAAACTTTTCAAAAAGTAATACCTCCTATAAAACACATTTCTTTCTAGAATTTAATTTTAAATAGTCTTGTAAAATTTGGAATTCAAAAATGCTCCGTCATTTGGTCGCTTACTCAGAATGCGGAAAATCCTACGGTCGTATAATTCCGCACTCGCACGATAATCACATTAAGGGCGCTTCACTCGCACGTTTTGTGCTCAACTGTACTTTTAGGTCGCTTTACTGTACTGAAACATTTAACTTTATGATATAATACGTTTCTTTTTTGTTTCATTTATTTTTAGAGTTTTCTTAAAGTTGGAACATAGGCTTTTTGATCGAAATCCAGTAGAATGTACCAGAGCCCGTCCCACTAATCTAATGCTTTATAACGTCCAATCCTGCTACAAAAAAACTACTGTTATTTATTTGAACTGTGGTTGTACGCAATCCGGTAAAAATGACAATAAAGCAATAGAAACCTGAAATGTAATTAATTACAAAAGTCAATCGATACTCCACGAAAAGGAAATCACATTTTCGTTTAACTAGTTAAAGGAAATTAATTTAATGAAAATGTTTGAAACGGCAAAAATGCCTAGTCCATCACTTTAATAAAGTTGTATAATGAAAAATGTGCCGACTAGATTTGCTTTTATGGTGTTACCAAAAGAAAAAAATTTAGGAAATAATACAATTTTAATGTTTTCTCAATACTATATAAACATACCCAAACATAAACTGACCCAATAAATAGTGACCAAAATCGGTCAAGATCGTCATCAATCAACATCATAATCATTATTTTACTACATTGATAGAACTCATTCATAGTTTTGTTTATTCTATGATTAATTAACTTTAAACTTAAGTTTGTAAGATCAAGGTATGTAATTCTAACTTTAAATTTTTTAATAAATTTAAACATAAGTGGACTGGACACATTATAAGTTTCAATAAAATTCAACTTAACATTTAAAGTGTCCGACAAATTAATCCTTATTATGCAAAGAAAACATATTATTTATTTGCCCTTTCATTCAAAAAACATTAAAAAAACATAATTCCATAAGTACTAAAGAATTTCTTGCATCAATATAAGCATAGTCGTTAATCAAATTAAAGTGTCATTTGCCATTTTTAAGCAAAATGTACGAAGTATAGTCAACGACAAAACTTTTTTATTATACTTGGAAAAGTCAAATCTTGCGATAATTTCGACGTATTAAAAAGTTTTTTGAGAAGGCAACAAGACTAATTAAAATGGAATGACAAATTCATTATCCGTTTGACTCGTTAAAAATGTTTTCTTAGAGAATTATTATTACTTTTCTTTTTCTTTGTTGCTAGAAGCGCAATCAACGTTTGTTCGGTTTTAATTACTATTACGCAAATAAAATTATGTAAACCAAGGAATAAAAAATGGCAAGGGGGCTTGGGCGTTTGTTGACATATTTTTTTAATTGGAACACCTAATTATGGGCAAATAAAAAGACACAACAGTAGAAAGTACTGTACAGGGTTTTGCCTTTATTTATTTAGAGAGAAAGTAATGTTGTTTATTTCTAGTGTAGCAATGTCTTTGTACATAAAGTGAATTGAATGCTTCTGTCTATGGAAATGTAAAATATCAATCAATTTAAATTTTCATTAATGCCATGGAGAAGAGGTAATGCATATTATTCAATAATATATGAAAGTACCTAACAGTACCTCACTCCTTAAAATGATGATATTAAACCCAAATTATAGGTAAAGCCCTAAGTAATATTACTTAGGGCTCTACCAATTACCTTGGACAATTCGTCCAAGCCAATTACTTATTAATAAGTTTACAACATAATTCTTCTTTGATAACCAGTTATTAAACGTGAAGAAAACATAATTTTTCGTGGGAGTTATGAAAATTGTTACGTAGACGGAATAAGGACTGAGAACAAGGAATTAAAAGACAACTACATGATCCGCAAATTGTCAAGACTCAATAATTATGTTATTGTTCATCAGCTGCTATGCAAAGCCAATAATTTGATGGACTAAGTGGAATGATGATATAGGGTGCTCAGCTGTTTCAACTTAACTTCCACTAGCCAAATTACATTTTCATCAGTTTTGGGGCCAACGATAACAGCTTTTGGTTACGAGATATTTTACTTAGAACAAACTGCTGTAGAATAAGATATAAATAAGTTATCATGTTGCAACATAAATTATTTAAGACAGGGTTAATAATTTAATAAGAATTTAATTATTTGCAACTTTATTAGCTTGACTTTGAAATCGGATGTTATTTAATCCTATAACTGATACTATTGGTATCAGTATAGTCTACACCTAAAAGTTCAGCGCGGAATTTTCTACTGAATACGACGGCGGCTAAAGTAACCTATGACACATCAACCTAAAGGCCGCGGAAATAATAGATCATAAAGCATTTATTGGATACCGTGTAAAAATATCAAGAAGACAGCTTAGTAAGTGATTGAGCAGAAATTAATTTAAAAAAGTATGAAATGTGTTTTTTCTAATAAAGTCTAGCTTTATCTTGCAATCTTGCATCATAAACAGCATAGTCACGTAGCGTAGCAAATGTAGGTAGAGTAGCACACGCTCTCTCTCGTGTATAGCCATCGCCCAACCGGCGCGCAGCGCGCTACGGGGTAAGGTAGCATTGCCCACCCGAATGGAGCACGCTACGTCTTTCGTAGTCGCGAAAAGTGCGATGTCAATTTTGCCAACAATTTATCCAGTTGATAATATCAAAATTCAATTCCTAAAGAGATTCGCCTGATTGTAATTCGTCATTTAAATTAAAGTACAAAATGCATGTATTGTGCGTACAAGATAACAACTTCTTCTCACCGTAACTCTAGTACACCAAAGTTTTCACATTATTGAAATTTCCACAAGTAAGAATGTAAGTTGTAGTTAACACATCGTGTGAACCTTTATGTTCTTTACCAGTGCCTTCCCCCAAGCAGTGCGTCCTATAGTTTCCATTTAGTATGACTAATTAGTTGGCGGCAAGCCAACTACTTGGTATACAAAGGTAGCTCAAATATGTCATGTTTACATTGTCATCTCTGTTATTTATTTATTTGGTAAACTAAGGTAAGGTAGTGTAAACTTTAAGTGGATTTATGAAATGAAATTGTATTTGTTTGAAAAAAAAATATCTTGAATATTGGAGTTGTTTTCCTTGTTAGTGACAGAGAAAAATTACTTCTATTATCTTCATTAGTTTGCAGAGCTTTATTTATGACTTTGTCATTGATTGTCAATATTCGTAACATATTCGTATCATAATAAGATAAATATAAAATGCTAATCAGTCTGTCAGTGAAATTATGTAAACGTGTTTCAAAACATCGTATTTTCACTTTACGCTTTAAGCATTTAATTTTCTTCTTTGTAAAAAGAAAAGATTGCAAAATCGGGTATCCGAACGACTTCTCATTTTAACAAAATGTTTTATTATAATTTACACTTTGTAAATATTTTCATGAGCACGACTTACCGTATTATAAAAGATCGTATCATATAAAAGGCAATGTTCTATTTTATCTGATAGCATAAATGCTTTGTACACAAGGTCGACGACACGACTTGAAAACCTAATTTATAAATTCAAATCTTAAGAGCCATGTTTTACGGGCCAATTTTCTTTGAAAAGTTTTATGTAAAAATCGTGCTCATTGCAAGGCTTGTTTTTAATAAGCAAAAAATTCAGCTACCTTTTTTGTGTATACAGGTTCTTGTAGTTTTGTTTAGAAATACCACTTGCGCCCATTCTTCTTGTCAGCTGAAAGATGTCATAGATTAAGAGGAATTTGTCATGACCCAGAACATCATGTATCAGGGTAAAAAATTAACAATTCAAAAATACTACTTTGTTAACTTTGTTAGTCTATCTAAAAGAAATATAACTTCATTTCAGTTCTTATAATACCATTTTTACGAATGTTTCGGTTGTAACTTCTTATACTCAAGGGTTGTTCCTAAAAAAATGCGTAGTTACGAGTATTTATTTCCCTCACTAATTCTTATTGTACGCAAATCAATATTTTATATACCTATAGCTAAATATTATCAAAATAGATTTACCTAATTTCTATCTATAGTATTGCTAGTACCATGTTTTTATTTTAAGTAATTCAAAACTATAGTTTATTATATAACGTCAGAATTGTTAAGACTAATACTTAACATAGTTTTGCACTTAAAATAACTCGGCTAGTTTCTGTTTATCAATCGTTAAACACACAATACTCTAGATAGATTCCGTTGAATAATTTATTAACTCTAATGCGAAAGAAAAGTCAGTTTGAAACATAAGGCCAATAATTTATAAGTCGTACTATGATCCATTTAGTTAAGAGAGAGTTGGAGAGATACATTAATATTGATGTATAATTTAAGATGGTGGTAAATATACGTTTAATAGTTCTTTACTTCAAATTATTACGCAGGATTTAAGCTGTTTGCTTACTAAATGAGATTCTCTTAAAAAGTACACGATGTCGACATGTAGGAAGTACTTAAGTTTATTTTATTATAAATTATCTTAACAAACATCATGTACAAACATCAATAAACTTGATAAACATTCAAAACGAAACTATACCTCCGTAAAATATTCTGTACTATCAAATCATTGCAATTATTTATCGTTCCACAATATGTACCTACCAGGTAAATGCTCTTATACGAATATTTAGCTGTAATAGGCTTTTGTGCACTAATTCCCGGGACAGCAAGCATTGCATTGCATCAATAATTTAGCTGCCTCAGCGCAGTCTGTTCGCAATGCAATTTCATGCACAAATTATCATTATAAGGAATTGTAATCTCACAAGCAAATTTTGTTACCTACTTAATACCCAAAATTCATGGAAACTGGGTTAGTTTGTGATAAAATTAAATTTCGAATGTTTCAATACCGCGCTTCTTTGTATTATCAAGTAACAAATGTTTATTGACTTTTTTTATGGATATGATACTTTGAATAACTCTCAATTACGTTTTTATTTGCACATTGATATTATCCACAAGCTGGTAATAACCTATGTTACAACTGCCCATATTTCGGCAAATAAATAATGATTGTTTAGAAAAAATTAATGCTACGCAGTTAATGGGCATCCAGACGTTGATAAAATTTATATTGCGCGAATCAGGTGATTTTTTAAAGTAGGCGTTAACCAGTTCTCTGGCCGTGGTCCGAGAAACAAGGGGAATTTTATTATTTTTTGTTATTTTGTAACCACTGTGTCACAGTACATATATAAGTTTTTTCAAACAGTATGAGAGCTCCAAGGAAACGTTCGAATTTGACGGCTGACATCACTCTAAGAGCTCTAAGCAAAGTTCGCAGTACTTTGGTCAGGGTTGTGACATCGCGTCGCAGTTGTTTCCATAGCGTTCGCGCGTAGCATTCCACGAGACGGCCGGAAAATGCCAACCCTAGCGATCCGACGGAGTGCAATGACAAAAGGGCCTAAGTGACGTTAGCTACTTATTTGTTTTATTATGTTTCCTAAAACTAAAGTTTAATAGTTATTATTTCATTCTTTAAATAACTTGTTTTTGGAAATACGCTAATTTCTTTGAAATGCGGATATACAGTCTTAATACTCCAACTACCTACTATTTTATGTTTTCCCAGCTTTCATTCTACCCACGAATTAAGTAATAAAAATCATCATAACTGTAAGTCGGTTTACAAATCCCGCTTGCTATAACTTAAAAAAAAACGGCCAAGTGCGAGTCAGACTCGCGCACGAAGGATTCCGTACCAAAAAACAGCAAAAAATCAGTTTGTTGTATGGAAGCCCCACTTATGTATTCTGATTTCTGTTTTTAGTATTTATTATTATAACGGCGACAGAAATACATCATTTGTGAAAATTTCAACTGTCTAGCTACCACGGTTAATGAGATACAGCTGTGACTTATAGACAGACAGACGGACAGTGTAGTCTTAGTAATAGGGTCCCGTTTTTACTCTTTGGGTACGGAACCCTAAAAAGTAATTTGCGTGTTAATGTCACGAACTGTTTGTCTCACATATTTTAAAAATGTATCTAGATAAGAAGTTGCAAAGAAAAAGCTTCCTTATTTGTTTTTGTCGCAGTTTTAGGGTTGCACGCGACCTCGCCATTTAGCAAGTAACTATTCGAGTCAGCTAGGAAATCCGGCGAATACCTAAGTCATAAGTTATTGTGTTAATGTCGCAGGATAATTGAAAAACAGTAATTTTATAATCTTACTGGGAAAATCATGAAATTCTGTGATTGAACGCCAACTGCTACAATCATATTGCAGTAATATGGACTAGATTCAATAACATTATGATTTTACTAGACTTTCTTAAGAGGATTGTAATAATCCTAGGAAAAATATTGTGGTGATAAATAATAGGAATAACAATATGAGTGAATCAACAATCAGTGGGAAAGATGGAACGAAGATCGATGCGCGCTGTGATTTTCCTTTAATCATCATATGGAAGATAATTGATTTTTAATGACTATAACAACATAATTATAATGTTACTGAAGCTAATATTGTAGAGTATTGACGATCTACCACATTAATCTGAAATTTCATAACTTTCCTAGTAAGATTAATAAAACTATTCATATTTTTTACCTGAAAAGATGGTTTCTTATACGTACTAACTATAATAACTTGGTAGCAATTTTTTATTGAGTGAATTTTATAGATAGGGAAAATAAAGTTTTGCTATAGATATTGTGTGCTGAAAAACATTAGGCATTCACGATAAAACACATCTTCAACATCTCTAAATTAGGCTATTGTTGTTAACTTACAATCTTGACTATTTTTTGTAGCTTATTACAAAAAAAATTGTCAAGATTGTGAGATTTATCTTTTATGGTTTTTGTTGTATGACCATGTTGGCCTTACATTTTACCAAAATTTTTAGACTGATTTTCATCAAAAAGTTATCTCCTAGCTAGATATTTTGTTGCTTTTCGTTTTATCCTTTTCATTGTCTGTCAGTTTTTTACGGAAACATTTCATGTTTAAGTAAGTTTGCTCTTGCTTGACGTTGATCCAAAAGGCATGAATTAGTAATATTGGACAAGACTTAAAACGAATACGAAATCGACAATTTTATTAGAGTGTATTGCTACAAGAAAGGTCTTCAAATGTGACAAATTTTCATTATTTTGAATACCAAATTAAAAAAAAAACTATTACTAAATCACTTTTTTTTTGTTACATCTAGTTCATCTTTGTCTGAATTAAAAATATGCGCTGTAATCTCTAAAAAGTAAAGTCTAAGCAAAATCTAGTTACATACCTACTCAAACAAAAATTCAAAGTAGGTACCTATGCATAATAATCGTGCCGTTCACGATATGTCAAACTTTCAATACCGAAGTTACAAAAAGGTGAGCACTGCGCTGCGTTTGATGTGCTCTGAAAATTTAATCAATTTTGCCCGTCGTAGTTTTGTGCTCACCCACTGGCATAGCGTTGATTCGTTACAGTGAAGTAACTGGAACAGTACGTTCACTTAGGTATTGTTATTACTCGTATCCTCATGACTGAGGGTCGTGACAGCATGGAGTTACTCGGTTTATAAGAGCGCTCCATGCAGTACGGTTTTTCTGTCATTCGAGTAGATGTCTGCATGTGTCTATCGGGTCGGTGATCTTCCACGGCTCCTTTTCGTTCTAATGGCTTATGACGATGAGTTTCTCAAGGTTATCCAGTTCCCGTCAGGCCACGCGTCCGTAGTACTGGAGGAGACGAGACGAGAGAACGAAATTGTAACACAACACATTGTAGGGCAACCAATTTGGTGGCACATGTATGAACCAATTCTTTCAACATAACTAACCTGCAGAGTGTAAGTGCTGGTTAAAAAAATATATAATGCTTTTTTGTTAGTAACTGCAGCACTAGCGTATTCCCAACTTTATAGTATTTCAGTACGTGGTCGTCTTTGCTTGACTATAAATATTATTGACTATGACTAGACAGGGTTATTTGTAAAACACCAACAACCTCGCAGGAGTAGATTACTAACATCATAAACAACAACTTTTGTTCTACGACTTTTCCGAAAACCGACAAAAAAATTCGACTCTCCATACAAATTTCCCGAACAGCTGATCTAGTAAAAGTCGATATTTTTTTGTCTGTTTTCGGAAAAGTCGTAGAACAATCTACTCCTGCGAGGTTGTTGGTGTTTTACAAATAACCATTAACCCTGTATAATAACTTTTGTCAAAATTTTAAATATTCGTTCGTGTAAACAAAATTATTGTACTGCCTTGAGATTAGCTGTGCCTGAATGCGCTTTTGCAGAAACATTTACAGATTAGATTTTGACGCGTTTCACGTTCACGGGGTTGTTTACGTTTGCATTTTCCCTTCTATTTCGAAAAGGTATGTACGAATGTTTTCAATAAAGTTTTGTTTTGAAACAAGTAAAAGAAAATGTTGTGCAAATTCAATTACACGATAGCACGAAGCCTGTGTTATGTTGTGATGCAAATGCCTGCGTATCTCAATCGGTGTGATTGGAAAATATGTTTTTATTGTCAAGAATAAACCCAGGTAGTCGTTAAATCGTGGTCAAATCAGTTTGACTACTAAGTTTGACCACGAGGAAGGAAGGAAATCTCCTTGATCGTTAAACATTTCGAGGCCATTTATGCTTATTTAACTTAATATCACCTATAGAAATAGAATGTCAAAGAACAACAATGTCAATAAACAGGTGATCCGAAAACGAATGCATACATTTTATATGAGATACGTAAAAAAATACTTAGATTCATAAAATATGACTATATATGGCAAAGGAAATTAATAAACTATATTCCATACTGTTTTCTTCGTCGATAAACGAATAAATGTAGAGAAATTTGGTTTTAGAGAAATTTGTGGCAATATCTTATTTATCTGTGAAAAGTGTGATTACTTGGATTGTTTATTTTTCTCACATCACAATTACTTAGAGCACAAGACACCATGGCTCCACGATAACTTTATTTTAAATTCTAATTAAGATTAACAAATATTTTAAACAAACTGTGATTGCTCATTTGCTAGGCGGGACACTAGGGGCTCTTACTGTAAAAAATGTTGGCACATGTCACTTGATCCTTTGTCTTTGTTTTACATAGACCGTGTCCGTATGATGTTAACTTCTCTTTTCCACGCTTTGTTGGTCTTCTTGTGCGCAGCGAAAATTTTTCTATGTCTATGATATTACCAGATTGCTGTCTGAAATATCTTGTTTCACTATTATCGTATATGAATTGAGTTTGCACGAAGAAGATAAATAAAAAGCGTAGTTATGATTTTTGACATTGTTTGTTTTAAACTATAGTTTAACTTTTATGTGTCTAATTCGATTACCTATTCAGTGTAATTAGTGTTGAATTTATTAAGAACATTATAAATACTTACAAATGTATAAATCATTACTAATATTATTTTATGTTTTACTATTGAATCGACCATCATGAAATTCTGCACACACGTTGTCTGAGGTACAGAAATGGACATTATAGTACCTTTCATCTTGAAAAAAAAAACTGTTGCCGAGGGATTCAGAAATAACTGACTACGCAGATGGTTGCAGGGGGTCGCTAGTCATTTATATTTTTGAGGTGGTTAAAAGACAATTAGCACTAGCACTTGTTGTTAAAACATTAAAAAAACGGTATAATACAAAAGTTTAACCCAAATTATGTTTCTTATTGTGTTTTTATCATCAAGTCATTATATCTAATTGAAGGGAAAAGCCGCACAAACTTCGCGATTTCACTTGCACGCAAGACATCGCTCGATCACAGTTGTCGTCAAAAGTTCCGCTTAAACAGAATATACTTGGCGAAATATATCTTACTCGAAGTTCAGTAAAAACATGACGTGATCATTCCTCTTTGTTATTCGCAATTCACATGAACGCTTCCGAGTGTATAACTAATTAACTTTGTGGCTTTCTTGTTTCATGAACACAACTGTTTGATTTCCACGTAAAAATAATAAAAGGAAATTCAAAGAGGTGATTCGATATGAAATACAATTGTAATTAAATGATGAAGAGTTTTTGTTATGAAAGTTACCTTAGATATAATAATTTTGTGAAATGTACAATTATGAATGTCAAGAAAACATATTATTTTATATATGTTTTTTAGAACCGTGGGTCTTGAAAAGTTGCATGTGAACTTAAAAAAAAATACACTAGTGGCTCTGTGAGCTGTAGACCTCGCGATAAAAAGTGGCTTAAATTGTACAAAAATAAAATGCCGCCATTAAGTTTTCAAAGCACACAGTACGTGAGTATTCGCAGCTAGGTGGTGCTTCTAATTTTGATAATTTTTCGAAATCTGTGAATATTTTCTTTAGATAAATTTTGAAAAACTGGTTTGACTAAACAGTTAATGTAATTATCGAACCTGCTTACAAAATTTCACCGGAATCGGTTGAGAAATACTACCTGTAGAGGAGAACGAACAGCCGGAAAGCCAGACTGAAAAACGTGCGTATCAATAATACCTGCTAATCTTTCCGGCTCGTACACAGAAGCTTTGGTTATTCCTCACAAGATCCGGTTTTTCTCGAACAGTAATCTATTTTAAATTAGACTTTATTTTCAAGAAATGCAATAGACCTCATTTTGAAATGTCCTGACTTTTTTTAATGTCCAAGCCTTTTACAGGGCTTTACAGATTTTGACGGACGTGGTGTACGAGGATTATTCGGCACTCACGTGTATTGATGCAAGTTTCGTACCTCTCGGTTAGGTTTTATTCGATGTTGCGAATCGATTTTCATTCACAATTCAGTGGGCGTGCCGCTACATAGGCAGTGAAATGTTGTTACTTAAATTTTTTGTGTAAGGAGATGTATAATATTGTTTTCATGTATTTGTATATTAAAGATGTTGTATTTTTTGGTAAATAAAAATACTCACATTATATAAACAAAAAAAAATATTTTATTCAACAAAAACGTTTGAACGGGTAACTAGCTAAAGCCCGTCCAGTTTATTTAAAACTGTGAACTAATGTTAGCACAATGAAGTGAGAAATCCCACGGAATAGAAACTACTAAGCTTAAAAATTATACCTATATATCAGAGATTATTAAATGATGATAGTACGTACCTAATTAAATCGTTTAATACAAAATGCACCGTTCCGTACAAATTGATAATTCTAATTGCCAATGAATTTAATTTAAACACCGGTAAATAACAACTGCAATGCGAATACACGACAAAATACAATTACAGACCAAGCTTAAAATTGCAGTAATTCATACTAGGGCATTAGTGGACTGCAATTACTGTAATTTAGAGAAAATGTTGCTAATAACTGGGTACTTCTTATTTTTATAAAAACAAAAGTATAAGTAAGTAGTTTACTTATAATTTCAGGTTATCGATAACCAAAACAATGATTATTGGGTTAGGGAGGAAATCGGCCACTTGAAACACACTCTTGAAACTATAAAGACTAAAAAACAGGCACTTACAGCCACTAAGTGGCAACTTTTTGCTCTTTTGCCAACAGTACTGCTACTACAACGAACTAAATTTTACTGATGTTATTGTTTGTAAATTTATAAATAATAGAACCTTAGTTTTGATCTGTACTTATGAGTCTTCCGGCGACTGCGCCCACTTTCAACTGGACCCATGGGCGCAGTCACCGGATTGAATTGTTTTATTATTTTTCTTCCGTCAACTGCGCCCACTTTTGGACATCTATTGTTTACATCAAATAAGTACAGTTGGAAGAAAATTTGAAATTAGAGCTTTTTAAGATTTATTAATATTCACATGGATTGACTTCTAAGGAAATTTAACATAAATAAGGCTCCAGAAGGATGTCAAAATATTATTTGGCTGCATTGGAAAAGCCTCTCATTCAAATATCAAAGAAGGAAAATGCTTCCAACAATCGAAAGGAAAATAAAAGTTGATGGTGTTGTAAATTAATTAATACGTGGTGAAATTAATGTGTTGGATATTATTTAGAAAAGTTAACAAATTGTTGACGTTTATGTAAGACTGATAATTTTATTATTATTTATATAAAAAAACCTTGATTTTTAAATATTTTTTTAAATTAAAGGCCTGTTTCAGAGTGTAAAAGTAAGTTCTAAGTAGCTTACTTGACAGATGATTTTACATAATTTTCATATCGCAACTGTTAAATCATTTATCAAGTAAGCTACTCAGAATTTATTTGATTGTGAAACAAGCTTTTAAATATATTGATTATTACTAGCGGCCGCCTGCGGTTTCACTCGCGTGGTTCCCGTTCCCGTGGGAATATCGGTATAAAAAATATTTTATGTTTTAATCTAGGCTATCTATTATCTGTGTGCTAAATTCCAACCAAATCCGTTCAATAATTTTTGCGTGATTAAGGAACAAACATCCAAACATCTAAACATCCAAACCCACAAACTTTCACATTTATAATATTAGTAGGAAGTAGGATAGTAGGATTAGCACTTACAAAAAATGCTTTTTATAATTTAGTTATTGTTTAGAGAGGACTGATTTTTAATATTTATGTACATAATTATAAAAAAAAATCTTTTTTTCATTATTCATATTGATTATTAACACTTACAAAAAAAAATCTTTTTTAGACATAGTTCTAATATACGTACTTAAATTCTCTTTTATAAATTTTATAAAAAAAATCATGAAAATATAAGTGATGTTCTTAAAAAACTCTTTTATGTCAAATGCTTTTTCTTCTAACCGTACTAGGATTAGATTTAAACAATAGATCTTTTAGGCATATCAAAAGTGGGCGCAGTTGACGGAAGAAAAATATTAAAATAATTCAATCCGGCGACTGCCCCCATGGGTCCAGTTAAAAGTGGGCGCAGTCGCCGGAAAACTCTACTTATTGTACTTAGTACTTAACAAGCAATAAATATAATTAAGATAAGGGCTCCACTTTGAGGTATATTGGGCCCTTAATAATTGCAGGATGTAGCCTATTTTTTCTATGCGGTTGACTGCTACGCGTTTAGTTAAAATAAATAAACCCGGCCGCTATTTTGATATATATTTTTCTAATCACTGGATTGACCTTATTTTTAGTCAAAATCCTGATCAATAATAGAATGAAAGAAACATTTATCGACCTCCGCACAAAAAGTCGTCAGACAAAAATTTGTAATATTATTTGATAACAATAAAAAAACAATTAGGTAATGTTAGATTAGAAATGTGTCCTGTAATCAAATGAAATATCAAATAAGAAGCCCAAATTACCACATAGCCCTTTATTGATATTGTTAGATTATATGTGTTGTGTATTTCTATGTAGCAACACCAACCGTAAATAGATTGCCCACAAAATGTTGCAATCATATTGGTTGTCGGCGTTCTTAATTCGGGCTGATGAGGGTCTGAGAATTTTTCGTTTAATTTTTCCCTTTTATTTATGGCTTCCTTTTACATGATGGCCAATTTGTTTTAGCCCTTTTGGATATTGCAGTTTCGCTTAATAATTCAAAAAGCTCAATCCTCGTACTATTACCTCCTTGGATTTTTTAATACTTTGCATTTACAATATAATATTTTCATTATTATCGTAACAACCGTACTTCACCCTCTGCTAGAAAATATCAAGATTATTTATTGAGATTATTAAGATTATAGAAAATATTAGGAAAAATCGACTCACCCGTAGCAGCTCAGACGGGTGCTACGGGTGAGTCGATTTTTTTCTTATATTTTACAATTATATTAATAAACTTAATATAAAAATAGCATTGTAAATGCATAAAATCTAAAAGTTTAAAATAAAAATATTTATTGATTTTTAATACAGTTCACATAACAGAGCTAACTTTGAAATAATAGTAAAATTCAAATGTGCCTTCTGATTTTGTTACTTTGTTGCAATCAACTCTGACGGCAATCGCATCTACATTGCTGCTTTAGTAAGAGCCAATGTGACAACTATCTTTCTTACTCAGCAATGTAACTGCAGTTTCAATCGATTTCAATCGAGAATTTATTAGCATCAAAGTTATGTAAAGCCCCCCAATTTCATCAAAGTATCCTTAACTTACATACGAGAAAAAAATAATGTTACTGAGAACATAAAACATGTTTTACCATCCTTTTGTAGTAGGTTTTCTATTTTGCAGAACAATTTTACCGTTTCCTGTTTACGCCTGATGTCGTAAAAACTGAAGTTGTACTTGCAGATTAAATTTTACGTACCGCATATAAAATTAGTAATTTGTGCACCACACGAGACCGGAAAAATTGGTGTGTAGATTGAAGTGGTAGCTTAGTTAAATACCGATTTAGGAAGCAAACATTTGTGCAAAAGCAAGCTTTGGACACACGAGTGCAAAGATTTGATTAAAGAAACAGCTGCCTGTGTCTTCCAATCAAGAGCTACATAAAATATTGTACTTAATTAAGTTGATATCACAGGATGTGCTTAGATAATAAAAACATAGACACAGTCAAATAATTTAAGTACTTAGTTATTTTAGGTGTGACACGCACAATCTTAACTCGTCTACAATGTTTGCATAAATGCAACAAATTATTGCATTTGAATCTAAAAATGCGATAAAGGAACATAAAATACTATATTCAACTATTAAAACAAATCAAAGCGAATAAAGAATCAACTATAAATTCTGCATTGACATTACGTGTTTCCGTAGCAGATAAAAATATGGGCCGCGTTCCGAATCACGCTCACAGCGCTGTGAGCGCGAATCCGACCAAATTAAAAAGTCACAAAATATTACACAAATAGGGTATTTGTGTACCTACCTAATTTAATGGATTATACGCTAACAGCGCTGTTGGCGTGATTTGGAACGCGGGGATGGTATTATAAAACCTCCGGATGGCGTATTGACGCGTCACATCCGTGTGCGCCATACCCAACAATGCCACGTGTTGCGGATGCGAGATCACGAACCCAATTCCAATCGGTTGTACACAGATCGAGATAGGACGAGCCTCGTCACCGCCACAATGTGTATGAGAATTTTTGCAGAAGGCCCCCCAATTTCACGATCGAATCCCGATAGGGGAATTGGATGCCCCACGAAGGTCGGATAAAACGTTTTACCTGTCTGTTCATTTTTAGTGATACATTTTTTATAAGTGTTGCGGCCTCTTTGCGGTTTTTCTTTTAGAGGTTCAGATTATTAATTTATCCCTCATCGATGATGGACGCTTTCATGAAAATTACAGTTAGAGTTAGCACTTTCGGTACACCTTTGATATTTACTATTAAGTTATTTTTTTCAACTACCTAAATCCCGAATTATCCTTTCGTAGGTTGTTTGCTGACAGTCAAATGTCTTAATACGTTTGCAAAATTTGGTTAACTATTTATTTTTTACAGAATACTTTATCGGTTGTTGAATATTCTGCAGTAGACCTTTCAGCAAAAGCAATTGTTTTTCTATATTTTATATTTTACACACAGTCATCAAATGAAAATGACCACACGACATCCAAATTAAAACAGGAACAAAACCAACCAAACAAAAGTAACAATTAACATTGCAGGATGTAAAATCCAATTAACGGAGACCATTGAACCATCGAGGTTTGTTTACAGTTTACAGTATAATCTGCCGGAATTCTAACAGCTCATTCGAAAGACCGATCACGTAGAAAAGATTTGGAAACGCCTAAACGGACTAATTAAATAATTCCAAAGGATGTGATTCGCGACGGAATCCGGGGTTTCGAAACATTCCTTGAGTTTAATGAATTCGTAGCTTTTCAGTTCAACAACGTTTGTTTGCGCCTTCGGTTGCTTAATTTTGAAGTTACCGAAGATTCCAATAAATTCAACCTTTCAATATAGCTTTGAATAGATTTGTTTTGAAGGTTTCCCACACAGTAGGTATTCATTGGGTAGCAAACTATTTTGACGCCGAAACTTTGGTATACCTACAATCATTCATCGTTGTTTAATGATTAACAAAACCAATAGAGTTATTTTTAGCTATTGAATTATTGGAACTGTATACAGATTTTCGGAAACAAAGTTACAAAGAACTTAGAGTGGAAAACATTTCTGTTTCTCTTACATCTCACTCGCTCGGTCGAAGTTCGTAATACGAAAGTAAATATTTAGGTGAGTGCCAAACTGGTAGACAAAGTTTGGTAACAAAACAGTTTATGAAAGAGAATAAATAACTTAGCTTTATGACTCCTTTATTGAAATAGTAATAATCGAAGAGCTTTGGGTAGTAAATCGTAAATCCAAGCACTATCGTAAATGTTAGTGCTCGAACTAGTGATTAAAAAATAATTATTAGAATTTTCAGAGCAACGTTTATTAAAGCTTTCAAGTAGTGAGTTTTTAAATCTTTTTATAATTACATCGGTAGGTAGCTGGTTGGCAAATTGAGATAGAGATCTTCTGATAAATGAGTTGGGGATAAAGTTAATGTAACATTTTTACTAATATGTTTGAAAAAAGAATGTAGGTACCTACTTATAGAAAACTTTTAAATATATTTCAAATTACAAATCTTAACTTTGATCGGGACTCGGGCGCCTTGAAGTGAATAATTATAAAAATGCGAAGCATATCTCCACTTCTGAATAAATGGCGCTGGAAAGGCTTAACCTCTTAAAAGTTAAATGGCTCTTTTCACTTTTGATTAAACTAAACAGAGGCCTGATTACGACACTCATTAATTTAAGTGTCAGCTCATCGGAATTATAATAGACCCCTTGAGCTCTGGAGAAAGATCTCGTTGCATCTTCTGATGAAAATTTATTACTGGCAGCATTAAGGTAATGGTTTTAAGAGAATAGTGATGATTTTATTTTAACATTATCATATTTTCTTAGCTGGCTTTAGACTCAAATTAACTTATTTCCATATTTCATTATTTCCATTTTTTTTTCAATTAGACATTATTATAACTTTTACTTATGCCATACTTTACCAATTTTATTGGAGTCTTTAAATTTTATCATACACCGAACACTTCTTCATATGGACTATTCTCTTGCAATAGACGAAACATTGTTATAAAAGTATCATTAATCGTCCTGACATTTCGGCTCCTTGCCAAAAGAGTCTTTCTGTAACTGGCTCTATAATATCGTTTAAATCAAGATACTTTACCACAGCTTCTAAATCTAATGTGAGTCAGATAATCAGGATTTTAAAGCGCGTAGGAAATCCGATGTCATTTATTTCAATGAGCAGAAAAAATAAGAAGTAATTGTAATATCTATATTTTCTTTCGCAGAACGCTTAAACGTCCTCTACGAGAGAAACTGGACCAGACTGGTGCATGAGCAGTTGAGGAAGTTCGAGTCTTCAATAGTGGCTGCTGCAAGACAATCGCCTGAAACCCAGCCTCCAGAGCTGGCGCTCGATTCCAAGTGGACCTTCTCAGGAGCTCTCATATATTGCATCACACTTATCACTACTATAGGTAATAAAATCCTTAGCATTTCAACTTTCAAGACTTTATCATCTCTGAGTCTGGCATTGTCACATACGTTTAAGATTTTGGGTGCTATCCAAGTCGTATCCAATGGTTAATGGGGTATTTTAAATTACAAGTAAAAGCTTTGCTATGGCAGAATAAATAAACAAATGTTGATACGGTCTGAGCTCAGAGGCTTTAGGACACAGATACAGATATATTAAGTGTATACAGATATTATATTTTCTGAAGACTATTTCTGAAATAATGGCTTTCTGACTTGGAGAAAAAATTTATGCGTGTTCTTTAAAAATTGGAGGAGCTCGATGGCGCAGTGGTTTTAGCGCCTGGTCCGTCGATTGCGGAGGTCGGTCAGGGGATGGGTGACCAAAAATTTATTATCCGTTAAGTCGTTAGTCCCGGCTGCATTTGCAGTAGTTAGCACCAGTGTTGGGCGTAATTAATTACTTTTGTAATTCAATTACTAATTAAACGAAAAGTAATTGAATTACTTTAATTGAAATTACATGTAATTGAAATTAATATAAGGCAACTACATAAATCACTAGTAATTCTAATTACATTAGTTTGTAATTACAATTACTCAATTACAATTACAATTTGTAATTGTAATTGTTAATTTGTAGTTAATTACATTTTGCCCAACACTGGTTAGCACCCACCAATCCGCATTGGGCCCGCGTAGTGGGTTATGGCCCATCCTCCTTATCCACCCATAAGGAAGGCCTGTGCCTCAGCAGTGGGGTCAAAAAATGGCTGATGGTCATCCATGTAGAGTTTATTTATTATGAAATACATGTTATCGCTTATCCACCAGGGCATGCAGTCTCGACATAGATAGCGATCGTAAAATTAACGAATTCGGTCGATATGTCATTTTAACAACATATTTTCGATTTTTGGTAGTCTCTACAATCATAGCTACCGATAATTTTCGGTACCGTATCGATTACCACAGAGGAAAAAATCACTACGTGTCGGTACTCTCATTTTGACACTCAACCATTGACACATATTTTATATTATATTAGATTTAATATATGCTGTGGCACTGGGTTCTGTCTAGTCAGTGTTACAAGTAATATTCATTTAATGTCCACCATTGCCCGGCCAAGCCAACACAAATACAATTTATATTGCATTGTTGCAATATGGCTGCAATTGGTGTCAATAGTATGGCCAACGATGCAGAATCCCAAATTTACATGAAAATGTTTTGACTTACCAAAAATATGTGGCTATAATTGCCGGGCCATACTTAAAATATTGCTTTAGTGGTATTGCTAGCAAAATTGCCGCCTGCCGGCCACAGGAAAACCGCTAAAAATTGCCGGAAAATACTTAGAAGCATCTTCACAATATTTATAATTAGTTTATTTTATACCTATCTCTCTAAAGAAGGAAAGTTATAATTATTAACTTGTGATGAATAAAGACAAAAAAATAAAATACTTATATTTTTTGTAATTTTTTGTTAAACACGGGTAGTTTTTAAGTACCTACCTACTTACATCTAAAAAAGTTAAATGAGCGTATCTCTTTTCCCTTTACTAATCAAGTAGGTATCTACCTATGTGCAGTGAAAAGTTTTAATCCTTATCCTTATACTTATTCCTTATATTCCTTACTCTTTATTCCTTATATAATATTTATATTATTAAAATGTAAATAAGGCGTAAATAATTATTTTATTATGTTGTTTGAGTTTTTGCCTGTTAGTCAAAAAGTGTTTTTTTTTTGTTTTATAGGTATTTAAGTTAATAATAATGTATAATAAACTATAACTTCAAAGAAAGTTGATGGTATTTGCTATAAAACGTTTTTTATTTTACAACTCGTAACTTTTATAGAAGAGAAATTGCAATTTGAATAAGTTTTAAACGTCGGTGTAAGACAGTTGCATTTTCGCATATTTTTTAAATTTCCCTAAATCGGAGGGACAGTAATTCAATGGCCACACAATGATTTCGGTTATAGCAATAGCGGGGAAAATCGCTTGCCGTAACGATCGATAAGGCAAATGCAAGTCTCTACTATTACGTTATCGCACAAAATCGTAAAAATTTTAGTCGATAAGTTACCGAAAATTTTAAGTAATTGTGTGGCCATTGAATTGCCCTCCCTTTGATGAAGGGAAATTTAAATATTATGCTTAATAAAAAGCAACTACTTTATTTAACCAAAAATAAAAAAAACATCTCTTATTATATTTTCTTAATTTATCATCTGATATAAAATTCCTTCTTTTATTATTACATGAATAACCACTAAAAATATGTATCTGAACTTGTGGACATTACTATAATTTTACTTGTAACACTGTGTCATAGCCAACGGTTATGGCGTTGTCATGCCAACAGTCATATGTCAATGAAATCTGTGTTTACTTACGATTGATAACTAAAAATGTCAAGTGTATGGTGTTGATTTTTTAATAAATAAATTCATTAAAGAATAAAAAATCTCTATAATAGTGGCTTCAACTCAAAGGAGTAATAATTATTCGGTTTCGGGTTCGGTCCACTAGCTAGACGCAAGCTAAGCTGCTGTCTGCTGTGAGGAATATGCTGTAAGTACAAATACTTTTCTTTGAGTTTTCTTTGGATCTTTCAATATTTAATTATGTTTGTTATACCTTCTATACCAATGCATTTATGTATAGTTTTACATAATATAGTATTGAGGTCAAAAATGTATTTTAAAATCTGCTCAACACGCGTCACACGGGTTTGGATGCTTGTGATTTCTTTGTTGTTTTCGATCTTTCATAGTCACATGTGATTTAGTTATTTACTTTTATGATCAATGCAATGAATTTGCTGATGTCCACTACTTACTTAAGTATTTAATTAATATCTGTCTCAATATTTTAAGAATCTATTTTTTCTAATTTAATTTATATTTTTTATTTCAGAGATTTAATCCAAGAATTCAAAGGCTCCCATGAGAAATGACGGAGACTGAGGCATCAATGGCGTTTGGCCCCTGCATGAACTAACCAGTATATCAGTGATGGCGTGGCATACAAGCGATTTTCAGCTCACTAGTAAAGCGGAAGTATTGTCCATAGTATCTATCCATGAAATAAAAGGATATGTTGTTAACAATAATAAATACCTCAAGTTATTTGATTGTACTCTTTTATTTGACTAAACTAGCTTAAATAATTGCAATTAGTGTCCAGTGTAGATACTCATAAAGTTGGATACGAGCGTTGACACTGTGCAACTGATGATCGTCCAGGCAGTAGTGTGTGATCTGTGAGGAATTCCGTCATCCTCCAAATCAACCGGATTTCGGTTATAGCGTCAGTTCTTCCCCATCTTCGACGCCACACCATAATTTTCTTGACACTCGATAATAAGCGAATGCCATGCCAATTAGCTGCTGATGATGATGAACGAAGAGCGGTTAGTATCTAAAACAAACAGTAAAAAATAGAAAAACATGTAGTACATAAAAAAAATCCAAATGAAATTTTAATTTAAAATAAGATGCTGATGGTAAATTGCAAATTCTTACTGGGTAATATCATAAATGCGAAAGTCCGTTTGTTTGTTTGTTTATACGCCTTCACGTCTTAACTACTGAACCGATCATCATGAAATTTTACATATACGTTGTCAGGGGTACAAGGAAAGACATAAGGAAGGTACTTATACCTTTTATTCCGAAAAAAACTATTGTTCAGAGAAATAACTGACCACGCAGACAATGTCGCGGGTGGTTGCTAATATATTTTATTAATTTTAGCTCAAACCAAACCAAAGATCTTACATTTCGAGTTTAAAATACTTAATTACAGTTAGGTACCTACTCACTTGCTATTGTATAGGTAGAGAATCCCCAAGGCCGCTGTCTTTAAAGATAAGGCCATATGGCCGCAACTCTTCGACGAGCTCAGCTCCATCAGCTCGATGAACATCTTCTTATCCACCCTATAAAGTCTGAGGAACTCGTCATCCTTTTAATGGGTTTGTTTTGATTATTACGTCTATTCCTCGCCACGCTTCGACGCCTCACCATTTTAGCTCGATGCTTGAGAGCAACTAAATCCTACGCTAAATAGGCCTATGCCTTGCCATTTCTTGCTTTTTTGGATTTCCTAAACACACAATAAACACCACAAAAGTAAATTATATTTTATAAGTCAGTGTCACAAAAACATTAAATGGCCGCCAAGTACCTGTAACGATGAATCGCAAAGTTTGCGGGCTGTCAAATTTCGCCGCAAACTAAACAGCTAAAATCGTTTAGGTGACAGTTGTTATAAATACGCTTTCGAAAATTATCGGTAGTTATGATGGTAGAGACTACCAAAAATCGAAGAATAATTGTTCGTTGTGACTTATCGATCGAATTCGTTAACTTTACATAGAAATCTACGTCGAGACTGCAAGGGAATCGTTACGGCAAGCGTTTTTTTTCGCTATGGCTATCGATCGGTTAGTAACGATATTATCGCTAACTAATGTAGAGACTGCATGCCCAGGTAAACATCAATGGAAAACATAAGCTTTAATAGTAACATAATACAGTAATGACGTCACATTTTTCCTTAAAAAGACCTCTCGTTCATCAGCTTTTACCGATATTTTTCAAAGTCGAAAGATGTTACGCTTTATGAAGCACTAAAGATCATGAAATAGCAAGTTCTTTTCATCAATAAATAGAGAACCTCAGATACTTTTATACAAAAATAAACTTTCAAAAGCCGGAGCGCACCGTTACGATACCTATAGGTAATTTTTAGGTAATGATATCCAAGTAAGGTAAAATTTCAACATTTATGTCGTTTTATGTGTTTTTCTTCATTTCAGGTTTTCGTCGTCTCGTATTATCAAATCAATCTAATCAAACAGTAGATTATACCATTGAATGAGAATAAACACTAATAAAAATCTATAATGAATAAAATGTCATACATAACTAATTTGTGGTTGCGTTGGTGTTTCCAATAATCTTCCAACTACGTTAGATTACATTAAAAAATAAGGTTTTTTTTTATAAAAAAAAGTAACATGATCGAATAAATATTTGTTCCAAAAGGACTGTTTATTTTGTTTTGAATTGTAATTTCAAAGTGAATGAAGTACCACAACAACTTTGTGTAATGGGAGATTATAAGTATTTGATTGAATCAGACGTCACTTGTGGAAGTCCCAAACCATTGTGAGAAAAAAAAATGTAGCTTACTTCCGCAAAAAATATATGCAAGATGAACAGCCCGCCCGCCCGCAAAAAAAATGCACTTGCACACCACAAAATATCAGTGCACAATACCTGCATATTTAGCAAGAGAGCAACACACTTGCACCTTGACCAATTAGACTACGACACGTGTTTCGCCCCAACCCGGAGCATCCTCAGGAGTTAGATCGTGCGTACACCGAAACCGATTCGGTTAGTGAAGTGCAAGGTACACACCTTGCTGTCTTGCTAAATGCAAGTAGGTATTGTGCACGGATATTTTGTGGTATGCACGTGCTTTATTGCGGGCGGGTGGGCGGTGCATCTTGTATATATTTTTTTACGGAAGTAAGCTACAGAATATATTTATTTTTCCACAATAATAGGAGATTAATTCTTATTTCTTTCCAATAACCATATTCTTAATGCTCATTTTTGTCCAAGGATACGGCAATGTCTCTCCGCGAACAGCGGCGGGTCGCGCAGCCACAGTTGCATACGCAGCTGCGGGCGTGCCATTGACGCTGGCATGCTTGGCGGGGCTTGGCGCGTCACTGGCACGCTTGGCAAGGCTGGCATGGCTGCGGGCTACTAAGGGAAAAGTGGCTAACACTTGGCGGAAAGATGGAGAGGTAAGTCCCTTTGATTGCTTAGCTTCTTACACCCGTTTGTACTAAACTTAAGAATCGCCTAAGTTTTTCCTAACTAATGGAGAAGTTTTCTAGTTTTTTTTTATTCACTATTATTAAAATTAAGGCCAAATATTACACATCTGTGAAAGAATCATCATTATCTCTAAAAATGAAAAAGTTACAGGACGTGAAAGTTAAAATTTTAAGATAATTTCGCTCATCGGGAACCGGTCGCCTGACGTCATCCACGGAACATCTTCAGCGGCCGGCCGCGCTACCGCCATACAAGCAACAGGTCGGATGACGTCGCGCCCTTACAATCGCAAAAATTCGACAAATTAAATTATTTATTACTCTGCCATTTACTAACGGATATTTTTTTTTCACTAGTATATTAATTTAAGGCTATATTTTAATTTGACGAAATTAGATAAAGCAGTTTCAATATCATGAAACTTTTCCATTATAACGGTGTCATGCGTCTTGGTAGAGTTCGATTGCGATTCTTAAGTTTAATGCAAACGGTATTTTCAAATGTCCTTAAATACGTCACTGCCGCCATCGGTTTTTGGATTGAATAATAAATTTTATTTAACCTACTTATATGATATATGTACTTAACTTACCCGATGTAAACAATTTACTTATAACTGTTGGAGGAAAGGTTGACGAAGCGTATTCTTACACACATTTTGAGCAAATGTGTAGGATACGCGACATACGTCACCGTTTGAGAGTCGTCCAAATCGTTTATAACGATTGTACTTCTGGAGTAACAGTACCAATTTGTTCTGCAGCTGGAAAACCTACAACTACACGAGCAGCAACGCCTGCTGCCACAGCCTACTGAACACAACCAGTACACCTCTTTCCCGCCCCGGCACAGATCGCCCGGCACCGTCCGAGCGAAGGCGGGCGACAGAGGTCAATACTCGCAAGTATTCGAGCGCGCCCCGGCCAGCCCGCGGGCCGCCACGCTAGGTCGTATCAAGCGCAGTGCCTTGGCTGATGGTGAGCTTTCCGCATTTTGCTTTCTATTTCAGAGGGCCTATACAAAAAAATATGGATGCTATTCAATAGCACTTCTTGAAATTAAATATAATTTTGCATGCATTTTTGCATTTCAACCTTACCTAAATCATAAATCAAATCTATCTATCAAAAATAGACGATTCCGCTTCGTGACGTAATTAGCTCAGAAATATGCAAGATCCAATATTAATCAAATTTAAATAACGAACATTGTCTGATATTGATATGTTTTCGTAATAGGCCCTCAGAAATCTATTTTAACTTTTTACTCTGTGGTTTTGTTGTACTTAACCAAGAATCTTATGTATATTCATATTCTATGACACTTATCTTTTTGTTAAATTGATTTATATTTTATCAAGAATGTCTTCCAATTACAAGGTATGACAAAAACGTAATAAAGTAGATAAAAAAATTATTGACGTCTGAAAAAGTCACATAGCTAAGAACGATTCCTATGCTGTGTGAGGTCAAACGAACTTATTATATTGTTTTCTCGATAGAAACTTAATTAAATGAATATAAGTTTGTGTAAAACTCGAATGTCAAGTACCTCAGAACGGTCCAATTTTGGTAATAACATTGATATATTACCAAATATTTCAACTTAATCACAAATCATCAAAATAAATGAAAGTCCGCATTTTGATTTAATAATCAGCTAAAGAGTACTGAACAATAAACCTACCACGATTTACGACCAGTAAAGTAATAAGGAACAGTTGTAAATATAAAACCGGAGCTTTATCGCTATGCTTTTAACATAAAATTGGCGTTTACATTTTAACAAAGAGTTTTCCATACAGAACCGCACTCGTCGTCAGCTCTACAGACTCAAACTTTGGATCGAAAGAGGACGATTGGTGGGTCAAAGTGTCTGGCCACAGTTCATGGCCCTGGGAGGGGGAGAGGGAGGGGCACCATCCAGAGACCAAGAGGGCCAGTCATTGAGCAACTCATAGCTGAAGAGTGCGGTAGTCTCAACAGAAGTCAGGAGGACCTTGATGATTCAGAGGATCCCGATGAAGCGTAAGTATGCCAAGAGTAAATAATAAATAAATATTAGACATCATCCATTACAAACATTGCTCCGATTCTAAACGAACTGTAGCTAAAGCACTTGTGTTATGGAAATCAGAAACAACGGTGGAACTACATATACCTAGACCTGAGCCCATCAGTATAGAAAAGTCCTTTTTTTTAAATTGACTAAGCCGGAGATCGAAACCGGGACCTCAGAGATGGTTACACCTTAAAAACCGTTGTAAATACAAACCACTCGACCACGGAGATCATCAGAGTAAGAGGATTTTATTATTCTCGATTGATAATGCTAAATCTACGCTGTATCACTACAATAGAAATTGTACATCTGTTATTTGTAGTTAATTGGCAGATAACGGCTCAATTTCATGTGAAATAAAATCTCCTCGAGAAAATAGCTCTTGACTTTCTAATTCTTACTGTAAAAGGATATTAATGGAGATTTATACTTACTTAGTATTTGAATTAAAACGAAATTAAGGAGCATGAACATCATATTTATTATTCAACAGCTTATTTACAGCTGTTGGTCATGATCCATGAATACTAAACGGAATTATTTATTCTACTTTGCTGGGGTGGGCTCTTTTCTGGACGCTGTCCACCGCAGTCCCCACTAGGAATCAATGAACAATATTTTATGAGATGGTACTTTTAGTAGTAAAAAATTCCAAATAAGGTCCTAAATGAAAATTACAAACACTACACGCTGTTAAAACAACAGATTATAAATATGAAACAAAATTATTCGCTCAGTCTCTTAGAATGTTAACATTGTGACATTTGTGACCGTATATTGTAAGAAAACCATGGAAACAATAAAGAATTGTATTGAATTTAACATGCCAAGCATAGTCCATCAGCCATTTTAATGTCCCTTACTGCTGGGGCACAGGCCTTTCCTATGGGTGGATAAGGAGGACGGGCCATAACCCACCACACGGGCCTAATGCGGATTGGTGGGTGTAAACGACTGCAAATGCAGCTGGGACCAACGGTTTAACGTGCCTTCCGAAGCACGGAGGAGCTCGAGATAATATTTTTTTTGTCACCTATCCCATGATCGACCCTTGCGAAAGTAGTCTAATCTCCGCAATCGCCAGGCGCTAAAACACTGCGCCACCGAGCTCCTCACCAAACATTGAAGCAATTGTAATAAAAATATGTGTCATGATAAGATCATTGTTACACTTATTTCTTACTAGCGACTGCCCGCGACTTCGTCTGCGTGGAAAGATTTTTTTACTAACCCTCGGGAACAGTATTTTTTTCTGGATGAAAGGTACCCTATGTCTTTTTCTGTGCCTGTGACAACGTGTATGTAAAATTTCATGATGATCGGTTGAGTTGTCAAGACGTGAAGGCGTAACAAACAAACGGACTTTCGCATTTATAATATTAGTAAGGATGATAACAATTACGAATTTTATTTGCCCACAGAATATGTCCTCACGACACGCCCTCCCGAGTGCCTTTGATCTGGAACGACGAAAGCCACAAGTCCAAAACCTGCGCTGTTCCAAGCAGCAGTGCTTCCACTAGCGTACAGCACCACAACCACGTCGAGCACTGCCACGTGCCCGTCGGCATCGTGCTGTTCCTACTCCTCGGCTACATCTGCGTTGGCGCCGCCATCTTCTCCGCCTGGGAGAACTGGAGCTTCCTCGACGCCGCCTACTTCTGTTTCATCGCCTTAGCAACCATCGGCTTTGGAGACTTCGTGCCTACCAGCTTCCTTACCTCCAAACACACCACAGAGAACTCTAAAAGTGAATACATTCAAATGGTAGCGTGCTGCGCTTATCTAGTCTTTGGACTCATTCTAATAGCTATGTCTTTCAGTCTTCTGCAAGATGAGGTAGTGGCTAGATGTTCGCAAATAGCTAACAGCTTGGGACTGTCAAAGCAATGACAATACGAGAAGAGCGATTGCAGCTCGACAGACAATCATCTAAGGATGTTATGATCGTTATTGTAAAAGAATAACAAGAAAAAGATCCAAGTCATTATCTTCAAATTGGATCCCCTACCTGTGTTTCTTAATTAACATATTGTATTTCATGTTATCATTGTATCATAAATAAATTATTTTCTCATATCAGCGTGAATTGAAACATTTTGGATAAAAACATTTAAAAATTTGAAAACCCTTTTTACGGAATTTGTACTCGAAATTGAACATGAAGTTTGTGATGTAAATAATGTATAAAATCTATTTATAAAAGCAAGGCTGAAATTGTAATGAAACAATAAAATTGTGTTGAGCAGTATTTGTTTTCATTATTTCTATAATTACAAAGTAGCCTGTTGTTAAAAACTATAAAATAACAAAGAAAGAAAACAACACAAAAAATTATCTACGTTTGAAATAAATCAATAATCTACACGCCAATATAATTTCATAATTATGTCTTTATTTTAAAACTCTATATTATTGAAACACAAATCTTACGCTAGAATAATTGATTCTAGACCCAAAAAGCAAATATGGGTTGAATATGGACAACTAGCCTGTCCTGGGAAAATGCCACGGATTATGTTTGCTCCAGGGGATATCCTTGATCGATCACTGCCGTAACGTGGGTACTATTCATAATAAGAACTCGTGGAAAGAAACTAACAATGAGATTGGAAATGTATGGATATTTCCGTCTCATGAACATGATACAATTATTTAATTCTGTTTTTTTTATTTGTTGCTCACGTTTTGCAATAGAAAGAAAAATAATAGCTAAGTAAAGTTTAATTCAGTGGTTTTATTATACTTATAATTTTACTAGCGGCCGCCCACGACTTCGTCGGCGTAAGACAGTTTTTTATGCTTTCCCGCGGGACCAGTACTTTCTGAATGAAAGGTATCCTATATCCATCTCTGTACCCCTGAAAACGTGTATGCAAAATTTCGTGATGATTGGTTGAGTAGTTAAGACGTAACAAACAAACAAACAAACGAACTTTCGCATTTGTAATCAGGATAAGAATTAAAAATGAGTTTTTGTCTAGAAAAAATACTTCCTGCAAAGGCATAATAAAATAAAGAAATATATAAAGGGATAAAAATGTTTATATAAGTAATGGGCAAACTTTAACCTTTCTTGTGTTCCTTTTAATATCGTAATAGTGTTATTACAAGGAATTGTTTTCTTAATTTTTTCTTACGTGTTTTTTCTTGTTTTTTTTTTTATATTTTTAACTGCTTGTTAGATATTCCTTAAAAGCGCGTGTTAATAATGAAGTAGATAAAACATATCTAATTATTTTGTGTTACTATCCGCGTCAATTGGTAATGCGCCTGGCGGCCATGATTTTAACCTCAAAAACGAAAAACAATTGTAATTTTCTCATATACCTAGACCCTTTCTTATTGAAAATAAGAATTCAATAATTAATATATCATATTACCTATTAGAATTTTACTGTTTTTTGTATTTTTTCGTTGCGGATGACGATGATGTGTATGTTAATTTGACAAGGTTCCAGCGCATTACCAATTGACGGGGATAGTACAAACTCGGCTTACATAATTATACTCACGAAAATTTTTACACAATAATTAACAATAGGTTTACCAATATGCGACCACACAGTAAATTACATCAGATAAAAAATAATTATATTAACAGTCTTTATTCAATTTTAAAATAAAGCGAAACACTTTTGTTAAAAAGTTGTGCGATATTAATTTAGCTTGCAAAATTCAAGAGTTAAAATATTTTAAAAGGCACGTTTCATCACGTAAATTTTGGAGTTCATATTGATAATAAAAATTCTTTGAGTCTTTTTTATCGTTAGGTACAAAGGTATTTTCAGGTGGGATTTTATAATTTTTATTAAATTGCTTTTTCTTTTGGTTTAAATGCTGTCTATTCTATTCGATAATGTTTGTGCTCAGCTAACTATGCTTGCTTAGAGAAGCTCCATAATTATATTATAATAATATAGTCTAAGCAAGCTAGTACAGCATTTTAATCTAAAGTATCCATAATGGGAGAAGTAGAATGTTTAGCTCACAAAAAGAGATGTTCCATTTTTGTATGGAGGCTGGGTGTGGGGATTCACCCACACTAGCTTACATTATTATATAACTATTTTGTAATTCACAAAATATTATATAATATATATTTACAAACAATTTATATTTAATATATAACCTTAAATATATTTATTTACATATGTACAAAATATTATTTACATAACTATTATATTTATTACATTAATCACAAGCACAATACATTCACAAATATTTATTCTACACAAAACCAAAATAAAGTCATACGTCATTTATCCGTCACGTATCGGCTGGCCGCCCGCATCCAGGAGATAACTGCACCTGGACAAGTCGCAGCCACTTCTTCACCTGGCATAGCACCTGCCGGGCACAGCACGTCTAGCGAGATGACCGAGCTTCGCCGGATGGTGGAGAGCCTCTCCATGAAACTCGACCAGTACACACGATCGTCGCGCAGTCCCAATCGTTCGAGACCTCTTCAGCGACGTCGTGAATCTTCACGCTCTCGGTCAAGATCGGCCTCCAGCTACCGACGACACCCTCTCTGCTGGTACCACTTCAAGTTTGGCTCGAACGCGAAGAGATGCCAAACTCCATGCGATTTTAAGGCGGGAAACGCCGCAGGCAGTCGGTAATGGCGACAGACGATTGCCTCACCTCTCCAGGTCGCCTCTTCGTAACCGACCGCACCACGAAGACTCAGTTTTTGGTCGACACTGGCAGCGACCTCTGCGTCTTCCCTCGCAGCCAACTTCGAGAGCGTCGCGCAGCAACGGACTACCAACTTTCCGCAGCCAATGGGACTTCCATCTCCACCTATGGCTACGCGCATTTCAACCTGGACCTAGGACTACGCCGTACCTATCCATGGCGTTTCGTAGTGGCAGACGTCACTAAACCAATTATCGGTGTAGATTTTTTGTGTTTTTACAATTTGATAGTGGACTGTAAAAATAAGAAACTTACTGATAATTTAACAACTGTTTCCGCTCCAGCTTCACTGGCTTATAATTGTAATAATGTGCTTTCAGTTAAGGTTCTGACTGGTGAGTCGCGTTATCATCATTTACTGTCGCGTGAGTTTCCTGAAATCACGCGACCAGCTGGTACCCAACGCACTATACCACACAACACACAGCACCACATACGCACTACACCAGGTCCTCCAGTTTCGTCTGCACCTAGGCGTTTAGCTCCGGACAAACTCAAAATAGCGAAGGCCGAGTTCGATGCTATGCTTGCAAATGGCACAGCTAGGCCTTCTGAAAGCTCCTGGTCCTCTCCGCTACACCTGGCGCCGAAGAAGGACAACGGTTGGCGCCCCTGTGGCGATTACAGGCAGCTCAATGCACGGACCATCCCAGACAGGTACCCAATACGTCATATCCATGACTTTACCCACAGCATCTCGGGTTGCAAGGTCTTTAGCACCATCGACCTTGAAAAGGCGTACCAACAGATACCTGTCTGCGCGGAGGACATACCGAAGACCGCCATTATCACCCCCTTCGGTATGTTCGAATTTCCTTACATGACGTTTGGTCTGCGTAATGCTGGCCAAACTTTTCAGCGTTTTGTCGACGAGGTGACGCGCGGGCTCGACTTCGTGTTCACTTACTTGGACGATTTTTTAATCTTCAGTAGGAACCACCAGGAACACGAAGACCACCTGAGGCAAATTTTCACTAGGCTTCGAGACTACGGCATGGTTGTCAACGTGTCCAAGTGTGTTCGGGGCTCCCGAGGTAACTTTTTTAGGTTATCGTATTTCGGAGAGCGGAACTAAACCACTGGACCTAAAAGTCCAAGCCATCCGCGATTTCCCCCCTCCAAAGGACGTCAGGTCGCTCAGACGATTTTTGGGCATGGCCAATTTTTATAGGCGATTCTTGCCTAACGCCGCCCAAACCCAAGCGCCTTTAAACGCCTTACTCATGGGGGCAGTAAAAGGGTCCACACCTATCGCCCTAGCCGGCGATGCTCTGAAGGCTTTCTCAGAGACCAAAGAAAGCCTCTCTAACGCAGCTCTTTTGGCACATCCAGATTGCCGAGCCAACCTAGCGTTGGTTACAGAAGCATCAGACCTGGCTCTCGGGGCCGTCCTGCAGCAGTTAAAGGACGACGTGTGGAAACCCCTAGCGTTTTTCTCCCGCAAACTCAGCCCGTCGCAACAAAAGTACTCACCGTACGGTCGCGAGCTTCTCGCGATCTACGAGTCCATAAAGTACTTTCGACATATGCTTGAGGCGAGGCACTTTACGGTCTACACGGACCACAAGCCGATCAGTTATGCCTTCCATGAACGGAAGCATAACTGCTCGCCAAGACAGTTCCGACATCTGGACTACATATCTCAGTTCACGACCGACATAAGGCATATCTCCGGCAAGAACAACGTCGTGGCCGACACCTTTTCTCGCGTCGATGAACTGAGTGCTCCAGCTTGTCTCATCCACCTCGCTCAAGCTCAAGAGTCGGATACAGAACTTGCTTTTTTGCAGGGATTAATATTTTTTTTCTTTTTGTAAACCTTGTCCCATTAGAGGAATCTACCAGAAAAAAAAATATTATGGGTGTAGGAAAATAAAAAAAAACTGGACCCAGGAAAGAACGACTCCTTTGATATACTTAGGTAGTTTAGTAATGTCAAATATGCATTTGGATCGTTTTTGCATTAAACGAAACGCTTACAGTGACAGTTCTCGTAGCTACAGTACAGTACGAGCGAGGCAAACATATTGAAATCGGGTGGAGATTCCGCAGAACGCGTATTTTGTGTATGCGTAGCGGTAGGTAGGTACGCAAGCGGCGGGTGAGGGGCGCGCGGTATTGGTCGGTCATAAGTGCACATGCGCGAACTTATCCCCATTCTGTCGAAGAAGTGTCAAGATGTTTGCCTCGTACTGTAGTTGCTCGCGAATCATTGTTGCAATTACTAATCTAGTGAAGGTACTTTTGAAATTTTTGTAACGTGCCGGACTACAGCTGCGCCACACAGATATCGAAAACGGAAGGAACGGACCGACAAACTCTGGTTCTTGGTGACAAACTCCGACAAACTACCGGCTACACACATGAGTAATCAGATTTTCGCTACGACCTTCCGTTTGCGAGACCTGTGTAAGACCACGCAGATCTCCTAAGCGCAAGACCGACGAACTCTGGTTTTTGTGCAACAAACTCCGACAAACTAACTTCTACACACACGAGTAATCAGATTTTCGCTACGACCTTCTGTTTTCGATATCTGTGTGGTGCAGCAGTAGACGTCTCTACAGCTGCACCACACGTATCTACTAAGCTCAAGACTGACAAATTCTGGTTTTTGGCGACACACTCCGACAAACTATCGACTTCATCATGGCATAGTCAAAAAGGCCGGTTTCCAACATTTTTTATGTGGCGCAGCTGTAGTCCGGCATTTATTTTTGTCGATGCCTGTTACTGGCGTCTCGTCTCACTTCTCGGGAAGGAGCTGCGTGGGAAACACCATTTATATTGGTTGCACTACTACCGTATTTCAAACTTGAAAACACTGCGTTTAGACAAAAACACACGACTCGACCTCAACCCAAACTCAACTCAAACTCACCTCAGCCGCAGCCCACCTTGAAATACATCGCTCAATTTTGACACATTACTAAAAGCTCCTGTGTAATGTTCAGGTGAGTATGAGTTAGTTCGGGTTGAATTTGAGTTGAGTTCGGGTTGAGTTTGAGTTGAGTTCGGGTTGGACGCGAGGCGTACTGCACAGAGATTATTAATGTGTCATAAAATTCAAAATTGCAAGCGATGTATTTCAAGGAGTGGGCTGTGGTTGAGTTGAGTTTGATTTGAGTTCGGGTTGAGGTTGGGTCGTATGTTATCGTCTAAACGCAACCGAACAGTTGATCCGTTCGTTTTGAACTTCTTGTGCGTGCTTCCTGTGAATATACCATGGATATATAAAGGTTAGCACCGCCAGGCATTAGAGCTGCAGAAAAGATCTTTGAGTAAGCTTTCGAATTTTTTACTAATGCTCTCACTGGGTCGTTTTGTTTATGTATTAGTTTCGTTGTCTCAAAATCCTAGGGCAACTCTTAAGGCGCGTCCAGTGCTTTTTGATCGATAATAAAAAAAACCTTATTAAAACAGTAACAATAATAGCCCAGTCAGTAGTGGCACTCATATATGGCGAGGTCAAAATTTGTCATTAGATGAATTCACTTGGCACATATGTAGCTTAGGTAAAACTGATCTGATTTAGCCCGGTAGCCATCCGCCCCCCCTTGGCAGGTAAAGGGGGGTGGTATTCAAAGTTTCGCGCCGCCGCACTTCAGAAAAAAAACATATCTCCTTCAATATACCTACCACCTTGAGTGTGGTATCATATTGTGATAAATCAAGGATGAGGAAGCCATTTTTGAGACATTTAATGTACAGTTTCATAGAAAAAAAGTGATTTATTTTAATAAATTGACGACATTATCAAAATCAGTTTGCTATTTTTTTATTCAACAGTTGGTATCTTTGAAAATTCAAATTTTATGCAAAGGAAAAAATTATATCTTAAACTACATTTATTCAGCTTTAAATACATACAAACTTATATATAGTTATCATACAATATCTATTTGTCAAAAAATCAAACATGGTATGCGAAAGTGTTTCCAAACGTCTTTAATTTCAAGTTAAGTTGGTTTTTCATACAAATTGTATAGAGTACAAACTTAACTTTGCGGCCAATTGATGTTTATGTTTTTACGGTCTTATAGTCTCTCTCAGCTATCGTACAGTCTAATTTATACTTAAATCTTTTTGTGGAAGTCATAACGACAGTTGAAAAAAATAGACAGACTTGATTTCAGAATGAGGAAATCACAAAACGTCGACGCGACGTGGCGTCAAAAGCTCAGCTCAAAACGATCAGGTAGGAAAACGTCCTATCCTGCCATATTAAGTTTACAGTGCAAAAAGTGTTTAAATCATAATACCCTAAGAACCTAGGCATACAAATATATCGTAAAGATAAAACTACTGTTGCATTGAGTATTTTTATACACTCGTGAGCAGAAAAATGGAACAACAGCCCTATTTCATACAAACAAGGTAACTTTAAAGCTTTGGTTCTCCGCCCAAGATTAAACGGGGTATTATGTGATGATGGCAATTTAAAGAATGAATGAAGAAGGCACAGATCGCTAAAGAAACCCAACGGATCAGAAGAGTCGTTTACACCAGAGACCGTCTAGAGTGTTGAGTGTTACATTTTCCATACTTTAAAATTTTCGCTTGTTATTTTTTTAAGTTCAACCCTGAGCTAAATGACTTATCTAATCCGTTCGATTTCTTTAGCATTATAAGTTTCCGCCATCCATTCTTTAAACTGCCATCATCAGATAACATCTCGTTTAATCCTGAGCGGAGAACCAAAGCTTTAAAGTTACCTCGTTTGTATGAAAATAGGCCTGTTAATCATTTTTTCAGCTCACAAGTGTATAAAAATACTTAATGCAACAATAGTTTCATTTTTATTATATATTTATATGCCTAGGTCCTTGAGGTACCTAATAATTATAATTTAAACATTGTTTGCACTTTAGACCTAATGTGGTAGAATATTTTCCTACCTGGGTCGTTTTGAGATCTAATCTTTTGACGCCACGTCGCATCGTCGTTTTATGACTTGCTCGTACTGAGAACAAGTATGTTTAATTTCTTCTATAGTCGTTATGACTTCTACAAAAAGATCTAAGTATGTATTAGACCGTAGGATAGTTGAGAGAGATTGTAAGACCGTAAGAACATAAGCGACAAAATATACCAAAGTTAAGTTTGTATTCTATACATTTTGTATGAAAAAACCAACTTATATTTGCAGTTGGAAATTCTTGGCAACACTGTCACATACTGTGTTAGATTTTTTTCAGAGAGACATTGTAAGATAACTATATATTAAGTATACATATTTTTAAAGCTGAATAAGTGTACTTTAAGTCTAAATTTTTTTTCTCTGCACAAAATTAGTATTTTCAAAGATACTGACTGTTGAATAAAAATAATAGCAAAACAATTTTTGATACTTTTAGCAATATAATGGTTTTTTTCAATGTCTATAACATAATCCATACTAATATTATAAATGCGAAAGTAACTCTGTCTGTCTGTCTGTCTGTTACGCCTTCACGCCGAAACTACTGAACCGATTTGGATGAAATTCGGTACAGAGGTAGAGTAGAGCTCGAGAAAGGACATAGGCTACCTTTTATTGCGAAATAAGGGTTGGAAGGGTTGAAATAGGGGATGAAAGTTTGATTGTACTACAGAATAGAGAAACTTCAGAAGTTATGCCACTATCTTATTTATTAGGTACCCATTTACATACTTTTACACTACGAGATTATGTTGTTTAATCGACTACCATGAGTAAAATTGACAGAACGAAATTCAAGATCAGTAATACAAAATCCATACTAATATTATAAATGCGAAAGTAACTCTGTCTGTCTGTCTGTCTGTTACGCCTTCACGCCGAAACTACTGAACCGATTTGGATGAAATTTGGTACAGAGGTAGAGTGTAGCTCGAGATAGGACATAGGCTACCTTTTATTGCGAAATAACGGTTGGAGGGGTTGAAATAGGGGATGAAAGTTTGATTGTACCACAGAATAGAGAGACTTCAGAAGTTATGCCACTATCGCATTTATTTGGTGCCCATTTACATACTTTTACACTACGAGATTATGTTTTTTTAATCGACTACCATGAGTAAAATTGACAGAACGAAATTCAAGATCAGTAATACAAAATCCATACTAATATTATAAATGCGAAAGTAACTCTGTCTGTCTGTCCGTCTGTCTGTTACGCCTTCACGCCGAAACTACTTAACCAATTTGGATGAAATTTGGTACAGGGGTAGAATAGAGCTCGAGATAGGACATAGGCTACCTTTTATTGCGAAATAAGGGTTGGAAGGGTTGAAATAGGGGATGAAAGTTTGATTGTACTACAGAATAGAGAGACTTCAGAAGTTATGCCACTATCGTATTTATTAGGTACCCATTTACATACTTTTACACTACGAGATTATGTTGTTTAATCGACTACCATGAGTAAAATTGACAGAACGAAATTCAAGATCAGTAATACAAAATCCATACTAATATTATAAATGCGAAAGTAACTCTGTCTGTCTGTCTCTCCGTCTGTCTGTTACGCCTTCACGCCGAAACTACTGAACCGATTTGTATGTAATTTGGTACAGAGGTAGAGTAGAGCTCGAGAATGGACATAGGCTACCTTTTATTGCGAAATAAGTGTTGGATGGGTTGAAATAGGGGATGAAAGTTTGATTGTACCACAGTATAGAGAGACTAAAGAAGTTATGCCACTATCGTATTTATTAGGTACCTACTTACATACTTTTACACTACGAGATTATGTTATTCAATCCACTTCCATGAGTTAAATTGACAGAACAAAATTTAAAATCTATACTTAATCCATAATAATATTATAAATGCGAAAGTAATTTTGTCTGTCTGTCTGTCTGTTAAGCTATCACGCCTAAAATACTAAACCGATTTTAATGAAATTTGCCACAGAGATAGATTAAAGCTTGAGAAATGACACAGGCTACCTTTTATTACGAAACAATGGTGGAAAGAGTTAAAATAGCGGATGAAAGTTTGTATGAAAGTCTGTAGGTGTCAAAATAGGGAATGAAATTTTATGATAGGAAAAAGCGGGTCAGCGCGCTTGGTGGGGACCCGCCTAATCACGTTAAAACGGCTGATCAGATTTTGATTAAATTAAAACATTGAATACTATTTATCCTGGTCTAAAGTTCCCATAGGATTTTCTCGAATATCCACGCGGACGAAGTCGCGGGCAAAAGCTAGTTTATCATAAAATGATACCACACTCGAGGTGATAGCTATATTGAAGGAGATATGATTTTTTTTCTAAGTGCGGCGGCGTGAAACTTTGAATATCACCCCCCACTACCTGCCAAGGGGGGGAGGATAGCTACCGGGCTAAATCAGCTCAGTTTTACCTAAGCTAAATATGTGCCAAGTGAATTCATCTAATGAAAAATTTTGACCTTTTGCCACTACTTCCTAGGCTATAACGAAAACACAAGAACGTTTCATATTTTATTCACTCGCCCATTTGACCTAAACCTTTTATAGGTTTCAAGTTTTCTTCTATTAGCAGTAATTACGTTGTTTATTTCGAAGCCCTCTGATTGAAGGTTTCGACGGATGTTCATTAATTATCAGTAGAAAAAGTCCAAAACAGGTGTTTATAGGCCCATCGATCAACCTTTTTGTTGCCCCTTAGAAGAAGACTAATGGGAAAACTCGTGTACAATCTGTCTTGAGGAGTATAGAACTTTACCAACTTTTTACTGATGAGCTATAAACAAATTGAGAGGTAAGTGGTTAGTTAATTGACGACCCAATTCTTGCATTTGGCGAACCTACATGGCAAAGTAAAATAAATGATACACCTAATCATTTGTACGGTGTTTTCACATTACAAGCAGCTTAAAGATAAATTAAGTAGTTATAGGAACAATTTTCAAATATTTTAGTTTTAGTAAAACAGTTATTGTATTTAAAAAAATCATAAGATTAGCATAATAGCCTCTACATTCGATGAGTCAAGCATCACAAGTATTTGAAAATTTCAAACGAAGTAGAACTTTTCCATATTTCCAAGGGGTGAATAACGTTCGCGTAAAATTTTTAGTCATAATATGGTTTGGCATAACAGGAACAGCATGTTTTTTTCTCGCATAAATGGTGTATTTCCACAATATTATATTCTCAGAATGATTTCGGTGGCATAACTATTACTTGTACTAAATCTATTTGGCATAAATTTGGTTTTATAATTAATTTTAAACGCATAATATTATTTTACACAATTTCCAAATGGCGTAATTTATTACTATTTCATAGTCATAATTTAATAATGAAAAATAAAAGCATTTGATGGCCATAGAGCCTTTATTATTACTTAAAATGGGTCCATATGTGAATGCATAAAATTTAGTTCAGTTCACTCAGTCAAGTCAGGCATTCAATTCACTCAGTGTTTTGGAAAAAAAACTGACGTAAATATGGGTACATACCAGCGAAAATTTTTCTAAGTCTAAGGTACATACATTGTCTGATATATGCATAAAACGTTTTCGCACCAAGAGACTACAAAAGGAAGTCTTCCCAAACACAATAATAGAGAAGTTCGCAAGGAGGTCCGATGCAATTTGACGAAACTACCGCAATGTCGGCGCATAAATCACGCCAATCTTTCCGGCTGTTTCTCGCAGCCCTGTACCAAAGGTGCATTCAGAAGTTTTATTAAGTTCACGCGTCAAAGCTGGGAACAGATGGCTTTCGCTCCGTATGTACAGTCGACCTCAAAGTAACTGACTACTTTACTTCTATATCAAACCAACTATGAAAGTATAACCAGGAGCACATGGCGCATTTGCTTAGTATATTCTCTCTGCGATCGCAGAAGTTCAGCAACTTTCGGAAGGTAAGTCGTGGGATGGATGACCGAAACTTTATTACCTCCAATTCATCTGTGCTTTGGGAGGCACGTTAAGCCGTTGGTTCCAGCTCAATTTAAGTGGTTAACACCCACAAATTTCATTGGGCCCTTGTGGTGGCTTGATATGGTCAAAATTAGCCAGATGGCGCTATTTATTTTTATCGTTTTTCACATCTTTCGCTGAGCTTTTACTTTAGAGTTTACAACAAAAGCCACAAACGTAAAACTTAGTAAACTGTAGACCTCAGGTGAGGTTTGTGTGATTTTTGTTCATTTTTTTAAATGACTGAAAGTGGTTTATTTTCGGAAAATTGCAAAATACTTAGGCTGAGTTGCACCACCTAACTTTAACGATAACAAGCTTGTTAAAGTAAAAACGTCAAACTTGTCAAATGACATCATGCTGGCTCGCAACGTCGCAACCTCTTTTTTTGGCTAACTTGTTCTTAACCGGTTTAACAAGCTTGTTATCGTTATAGTTAGGTGGTGCCACCCAGCCTAATTCAATAAAAAATAAATTATCGAAGCTGCTCGAGGTTAGAGAGCCTCGAATAGAATAGATACTTATTAAACTCTGTGTAAAAAGAAACACTTTAAGTATTGTTTTTGAAAATCTAGATGCGACATCTATAATTTTAATTTTTAAACCAAACGCGCTAGGTCTACGGCTTACTGAGCCACTAAAATAGTAATATTTCGTTAAAGTGACGTTATCGCTGTTTTTATGCACTAACAATAGTTCCGATATTTATAGTCTACACAAACACAATATCCACTTGATAATAAAAGTATTTCCGGATTTATCAGAAAGATCCAATTAGGATAGAAATATTTGCCCATTGTGATTCTTTTGGGCCTAAACGAGAAAATTGTAGTCGTAATATTTTCTATTAA
The DNA here is from genome assembly GCA_928269145.1 of Agriphila tristella. Lineage (NCBI taxonomy): Eukaryota > Metazoa > Arthropoda > Insecta > Lepidoptera > Crambidae > Agriphila > Agriphila tristella. The sequence continues at coordinate 34,276,722 of OV743432.1, forward strand.
TGTTATAATAATGAAGTTTTTATTTGACAAGGCTGGTTCAATCTTTTCTAAGGCCACAAAAGAATTTGCTGATGAAATTCTTTTAGTTGGTTTGGTACGAGAAAAAAGCATTTGTCGCAATGTCTGTGGTCATCATTAATCTAACCTGAATGTGTTCTATCGTGTGCGAAGACTTCATTCGCTTACGGACAACTCCTAAGTCGGAGTCAGTTTCATTTATATTTAGTTTCTAACATGTGATCTGTTAATTTTATTGGTGTAAGTAATTTTTATCATTTATCATTTTTATCATTTTTATCATTGAATACAGTATACCGGTAATTTTTGTGCTTTCTTGAATTCAAAACTCCACTGTAGTGGAGTTTCAATACGTGTCAATTCAATTCAAAATTCAAAAATTTTTTTTTAGTCTAAGCTGTTGCAAGCACTTGTGAATGTCATAGAAGCTACGCCATCGGTTCGCAAACCCTAAGCGTTTGACTAATCTTCCTGAAAAAGGGATAATCGAAGTGTTAATTAAATCAAAGTTTAAACTTGTGACTCAGTATCTTTAAGCTTTTTCACTTAACGAGAAAGCATATAGAGACTTAATTAAGTGAACTATGATTTCTCATATGCATAGCAAAGAAGCTAAGCTAGCTCCAGCACTCTTTTCTCAAACGGCCCGTTAAAAAATACGGCGTCATTGTTGTTCGCTTTCCCCGGGGCTCGCTAATGAATTCTATTGTCACAGCACAAACGCTCACCTCATTTCCTATTCCCAAGTCGACAACCCTAGTGCAACAGTTGCTATAGAGTAAAAATTACCCTCACGAACATTTTAGATGCTACGAACGCTTCACATTTTCCAAGCGATATATTTTAATCTGTGTTGTTTATGCAGGGCTTGGCAAACTGTGGAAGACCTTGTTAAAATCGTGTCTTTTGTAATTTCGCTAAAAGGGGCAGGCGTGGGTTGAGAGCCACATCTATATGTTAATTGTGATTTCGTACACCTTTGCCTATGGAAATGGAATCGCATGTGTGCGGAATTAACCATGAAGGGACAGAATAAACACACATTGACATTTCTAATGTAATAAACGATTTTTTGCGCGATTCAATTTGAAATTGTGAAATATAGGCAACGAACGATATTATATTTATTTCTGAGGTAACAAGGAAAACGAATTGTACAAATATTTCTTCTATTTGGGATTGGGATTATTTCTATTTTTAATTACTTATAACTTGTTTCACTACATTTTGTGTTCCGGCAGTTAGAAGTAAGATGTTCCTCAATGGTTAAGGATTCAGGGTATAGTGCAGCCTTATCGTGCTTAACAACGCCTTATAAGTTTGAATTCGAATCTCACTGAACAATCAATCAACCAGAGTATAGTTCAAATATGTAATTTCAAAAGATCATTTTCATGACGACCAACAGACGACCTCCGTGGACGAGTGGCTTGCACGCCGGTTTTCAAGGCGTCACCATCTCTTGAGGTCCCGGGTTCAATCCCCGGCAGGGTCAATGTAGAAAATGAACTTTTCAATATTGTCTCAGGTCTGGGTGTTTGTCATACCACCGTTGTTTCTGATTTCCATAACACAAGTGCTATAGCTACTTACTTTGGAATTGGAGCAATGTATGTGATGTTGTCAAATATTTATTATTGTCAACTTACGAACTAAAATCCCGAAACGAGTCGTCGTAATCAACCGACCAGAATCGCAACCATTATCGCACTCTTTTGGTTCCTTGAAAATATCTGAAATTGGGCAATATTGCCTTGATCGAAGAATATTGCGTATTGAAAATTTAATGATTTGGCTGATTTTGGAATTCCGGTACGGTAAACTTGGTTATTTAGATAGATATTTAGATTAAGCATAGCATATTGTTGAATGATGAAGGAATAAAAAGTCGAAAGACGTATCAGGAGGAACTGCTTAATTACCTCTTACTTGCCGTCGGATTATAAAACTTTGTAATGTTTTTATTGCAACATAATGTAGACAAATTAACAAGCTACATTTATAGGTGAAAACATTTAAAAGAAAGGGGATGTATTATAATTATAAAAGTCATATATTCTCTAGATGTCAATGCGGAATACTTAGCACGAATGACCCCAGAAGCTTTGCGGTTAATGAGTTAGAGCTCGTTATTAATACTAATGGTTTCCTTAGGACCGCACTTTGAATGACGCAAGTTACCGGCCGATTCAGACTGGCTTTTAAATGCGAGACTATTCGAACTTGGGTGATGAATTTTCTTAAAGTTACCTTGTAGACGATGATAGATCGTAAAATGAATCTGCTTAGGGTCAGTTCAAACAGAACGGAAAATGCCCGAAAAGCTTGCTGGCTTCATTGAAAATAGGTTCGTATTACAATAACCGTAACAGTAGTCTCACATATGCTCGTGAAGTCGCGAGCGATTATTGTAATACGGTCCTATTTTCAATGAATCCAGAAAACTTCTCGAGCATTTTTCCGTTGTATCTGAACTGACCCTTAAACTGGGGTTTTTTTTATCCTTAAGAAAATCTTTCGAAAAAAAAGCCAAATTTTCAGTTTATCGTCGCCATTATCGCATATGTGCTGCATGATGCGTCACAACATGCAAGTTAATAATACTTTTCCTGCTGTATAAAAAATATGTCTGCCATGCTTTGCTTTATCTAGTGGTAAGCCCTATACATCTTGTAAGGACTGCTAATTTCTTATAAGGCTCGGAAAATGTATATTATGTGATCAGAACTCAAAGTTAAAAAATAGAACATAATAATTTCAGCCAAAATGATATATTTCTGTCACTTTCTTCCATTTCAGAACTGTCCTGCTTCTTACATTTTCCAAGCAGTAATTTTATTCCACCGGGCGCCCAAATCTGTCTGATAAATATCCTTACTTATTCATTGCTTACCTCACTGAGGTTGTAATAGAATTTTCCGAACAAATAGCAAGTTCGTGTCAACCCAATGCAGGTAACATAGTAAGACCATCAATCTTCCATTCATTCTAACTAAATAGACATGTCACTACTTCAAAAAGGACTCCCTTTTCCGAAAACAACAATACAACGAAAAGGGCGTCGGCACAGGAAAGTAGACTTTCTATTTATGAGAAAAACCTTCATTTTACTACAGCCTAAAAGTTGATTGGTAAGCAAACTTTTTGAAAGGTAACCAGTTTTTGACATCACCACAACGCAACGTTCGTTTGCCGTAAATCATTAACACTCCCATTATCAAATAGTTTTCTTAAATAATAAGCCTAATAAGTTATCGAAGTATAGTTGACGCTGAACTAATTTTGCTGAACCTTAGCATGTGCGTTTTATTGTAGTGGAGAATTTTTGTTCGAAATTCTCCCGTCTTTTCACTGAACCACAGGATATAGTACTCTGAACTATATTTACCTTAGTAACAAAATGTCGGACGGTTTCCGAAAACCGTTAGATTGGACACGTGTTGCTCGAGGAAATTCAGTACGGATGCTCTAAGAAATAACGTCAGCTACTAAAAGAGAATTACTTAGTTTGCTGGCTGGTATATAGCAGAGACTGACTTTTCTATTATTTTTAAGTTGTAACTGTAATGGTATTACAACTAGCATCAAGCACAAGGCATGTCTCAGAGTTATTTATTTACGTTAGTAATACAATTTGATTTTTTATTGAAGTAGTCAGTTGATGAAGTCAGTTTAGCTCGATTTCGCTCAATAAGCATTTTGTCGTTTGATGATGTGTCATTTAGAAGTTATCCTACTTTTAAACGCAACACATTGAACTCTACTCAAATCTTGGAGCGGATAAGTACGATTTTACTATTTTACATTACAGAAACTTCTCTAGAAGCAAATTAAGCAAGTGACACTAAAAGCTATCGGTCCATATGTTGATTTGGAAATCCATATGGTCGCTGTATCGGCCGCTCGCTCCATTTCATCTGTTCCACGTGACGGGGTACACTACACCCGTACGCAGTCATCAATGGAATTCCATTACCTTTTTATCGGAGTGGGACTTACTTCCCAGAAAATGTATAAACGTAAATTAATATGATTACGAGAAGAAAACCCTTGATAGAGCCAACAGTATTCAATAAAATACCAGTCAAGATATATGCAAAATACCAGTCAAGATATATGCAAAATTTTCTATTTCTATTCTATTTTATATATGCAAAATGCAAAAGATATATGCAAGTCGGTCTTCATTTACTTTTTCATAGGTGAATCAAAATGTACGTCTTGTTAAAGGATTAGATATCGATCTTATAATTATTTTAATTAAATTTTACGTTTTGCAGAAGTATTTACTAAAGTTTAAAACCTGTGTAGGTATTTGAGTTAAAAAAAACACGTCTTTGCGCAAGTTAAGGATATAGAATGACAACTGGTACCATTGATTTAATAGTAATTGAAATTACTATTAAAACAATGCTTTCGTAAGTTATACAACTTATCCAATCCAACTACTTAATCTTAAAAAATTAACTTACAAAGTATTTTCTACTAAGATTCTACTCACGTATACGGCAAACGGATTGCCATTTCGCGTTTGGTATGGAACGCAGAATTGGGTTTGCAAAACTTTTGTGTTTATAAAATAGATGTTTTTCAACTTCCACTCTTACTTACTTTGTATGGTGTTTCTAGTTTATTTTTTTAGAAAAAAATAAACTAAATTAAGGAATGTCCATTTTAATAGCTAGGTAGATAGGCCATAAACAATCCAAAGTTTTCGCTTTTATGCTTAAAATTGCTTGATTTTCTACGTCGGCGACCCTTCGTCAAAAGTTTTCCCTCATAATTTTATTAGGTATTCTTTGTTTAAGTCGACGAAGAATAAAGTTGTACATTAATATTTTATGAGATCCCGAACCTACGGCTTACAGGCAGTACATTCGTAATTGTAAGGATATCGATCGAAGAGCGGCGATATACAGAATTTAACGGAAAGAATTGCAAAGATTTTAAGATGTAAGAAGAAAAATATTGAAGTACCTACCTATGTTCAAGCAAAATCTAAAATGTTATTTTATTTGGGACAAAAAACAGTTATACAATTGTGCGTCATGGAAGACGTTTTATATTATTGAACAACCAACTTCATTATCTACTAGTTACTTAAGTTTTGAAAACGCAAGTTAATCTAATTTGAATTAAGTTAATTTAATTACTTACTAGCGGCCGCCCGCGGTTTCACCCGAGTGGTTCCCGTTCCCGTGGGAATATCTGGATAAAAATGTTCTATGTTTTGATTTAGGCTATCTACTATCTGTGTGCCAAATTTCAACCAAATAAATTCAGTAGTTTTTGCGTGATTGAGGAACAAACATCCAAACATTCAAACTCACAAACTTTCACATTTATAAAAATTGGTAGGATTTCTGTTCAAGTTTTCATTTTTCTAAAAAGAAAATGAAACCTATATCAAATCAAAATGTTACTGGGGTAAAATTTTCCAAACCAACCCATATGGGTATTTTTTATGTTGTTTTCGTAAAGCAACAGTTAACCACAATCTTACATTTCGGTAAAAAATGCGTTTATTTTCATGTGAAAATTCGTTTTGTTAGATTGCCAACTGCTTCTCATCTTTTTCCCTCATAAAGCAATATATTTCGTTATATATTATAGTGTCAAGGCTAAGTACGGATTACGGGTAATGTAATAATATCTGGAGGGACAACATATTAATCTTAGATTGAGGTGCTTTTTCCTTGGAAAAATGTTTTATTCTATAATAATCTATGTTAAAGATCTTATTATTATGTAAAAATGATGTGAAAACTTATGGAAGGTGTTAAAAGACGTTTCAATTAACAAAAATAGGGTAGGTACTTCACCTCATCAAATTAAAGATCCCATAATTTCGACATAAATTAAGATGTAATGAAACAAATTAAAATGTACCCCCATAAAGTGAGCAAAATGATTCACCCATTAAAGTGTTCAGGGCACAGGACTTGGTAATAAGATCATAAAACACAATTCCGTCATAACGTAAGAGAGGTTCTTAAAGGACCCGCTTGCGTGATTGTTAAAAATCTGTGAAAAATTATTTTTAACTAAATAAGTTTTTACTCCGCTGAAGCAAATTTAAAAATTTTGAAAAAACCCACGACGGTTCAAATTGTTAGTCTTAATTTAAAAAGAGTCAAATAAATTTTACGAAAATCCCCTAACTAAAAGTGATGTAGGTACAATACATATTTATCTACCTATTCATTTAAATTACAAACGCAAGAAAAATCCGTTGGGGCTGCCATTACCTGCCCCGAAATGCACTAATATTTTGCAGTTGTGATCAATTATGTTAATAGTTATTTTAGAGAGATGGCAATGGCAGCCCCGGATTTTTTTTGTATTCCGTTTTCCTGCGAAAGCACAAGTACCTTAGATTATTTAATAATAAAATAACACTGACATTTTGTGGGAATAGTATCCATGTTACCCTATTAAGGGTTAACAAAATATGTTTACACTCCGATTTTTTAAAAGAGGTCCGCAGGTTAAAATTAATTAACGATATCCACGATGGGGCAAAGGTATTATCTGACATTGGCGTGGCGCTATGACAGCTGGCGTTATTTGCGATAAATGTTTTTATGGTTTCTATTAGTTTTGAACGATTTTTTATGATTTTTTTAACACGTTTTTATTAGGTTGCTTTCGCGTTTGTTTGTTTGTTTGTGTGTTTCTCCCCAAAGTTTGCGAACGATTTTATCCTAGCTTCCCGATGAGCTAGAGACTTGAAACTTTAAACATAGGTCAGAACTGGAAGGCAATGCAATATTATGGTGTCATTGAGCTGATCTGATGATGAAGCCGGAAGAAGGCCACAGGAACTCTATGATGAAACCATACAACCTCATCGTGTTTGGTCTCGTTAGCATCGTCTTGACAAGTACTCTAACGGGAGACGAGATCCAGGGTCTGATGATGAAGCCGAAAGACCATGCCATTGGAACTCAATATTGAAACCGTGCAACCCCATCGAATTTGGACTCGTTTGAATCGTCTTGATGAGTTCTTTGTTGGGAAATAGTTTCCAGGGTCTGATGATGAAGCCGGAAGAAGGCCACTGGAACTCGGTAATAAAACTATGCAATCCCATTGAGATTGGGCTCGTTTGAATCGTCTTGATGAGTACTTTGTTGGGAAATAGTATCCAGGGTCTGATGATGGAGCTGGAAGGAGGCCACTGGAACTCGGTAATAAAACCATGCAATCCCATCGAGTTTGGGCTTGTTTGAATCATCTTGACGAGTACTTTAATGGGGAATAGTGTCCGAGGATCTGATGATGGAGCCGGAGGAAGGCCATAGAAACTCTGTAATAAAACCATGCAACCCCATCGAGTTTGGGCTCGTTTTAATCGTCTTGACGAAGACTTTGTTTGGAAATAGTTTCCAGGGTCTGATGATGGAGCTGGAAGAAGGCCACTGGGACTGTAATAAAACCATGCAACCCTATCGAGTTTGGGCTCGTTTGAATCGTCTTGACGAGTGCTCCGATAGGAGATGGTATATTTTAACAAGTTTTTATTAGGTTGCTTTCTCGTTTGTGTGTTTGTTTGTTTGTTTGTTTCTCCACAAAGTTTGCGAACGATTTTATACTAGCTTCCCGATGAGCTAGAGACTTGAAACTTTGAACATAGGTCAAAACTGGAAATCAATGCGATATTATGGTGTCATCGAGCTGATCTGATGATGAAGCCGGAAGAAGGCCACAGGAACTCTGTGATGATACCATACAAGCCCATCGTGTTTGGACTCGTTAGAATCGTCTTGACGAGTACTCTAACGGGAGACGAGGTCCAGGGTCTGATGATGAAGCCGAAAGGCCGTGCCATAGGAACTCAATATTGAAACCATGCAAACCCATCAAATTTGGGCTCGTTTGAATCGTTTTGACGAGTTATTTGTTGGGAAATAGTTTCCAGGGTCTGATGATGGAGCCGGCAGTAGGACACAGGAACTCTTTAATAAAACCATGCTACCCCATCGAGATTGGGCTCGTTTGAATCGTCTTGACGAGTAGTTTGATGGGAAATAGTGTCCGAGGATCTGATGATGGAGCCGGAGGAAAGCCATAGAAACTCTAGAATAAAACCATGCAACCCCATCAAATTTGGGCTCGTTTGAATCGTCTTGACGAGTTCTTTGTTGGAAAATAGTTTCCAGGGTCTGATGATGGAGCCGGAAGTAGGACACAGGAACTCTTTAATAAAACCATGCTACCCCATCGAGATTGGGCTCGTTTGAATCGTCTTGACGAGTAGTTTGATGGGAAATAGTGTCCGAAGATCTGATGTTGGAGCCGGAGGAAAGCCATAGAAACTCTAGAATAAAACCATGCAACCCCATCGAGTTTCGGCTCGCTTGAATCGTCTTGACAAGTGCTCCGATAGGAGATGGTATATTTTTAGTCTTAGCTTGTTAACTAAAAAGCAGAAAATAATAATTTACTGAAAAAAAAACTTTTTTAAAAAACACGTTTTTAAAACGGTCTAAATTATTACAAAAAAATCGGACTAAAACATTAAAACGGACTGGTAAAAACAGACTAAAAAGTATCAAATAAAATTTTCTGTAAATATTAAAACCCTATACCTACCTATTTTTTTGTAATATTTTTTTTTATGTGTCGTCACACCGGAATGTATCTTAATCTTTCAAGGGAAATAAGACAACAGATTTTCCATTGTTGTGCGGCCCCATCAGGCCGCTCGGACGTTGACTGATTTTAATGCACCGTATCAAAGCTATTGTTATTTAAATCGAAGTATCTAAAGCGATGGGAGAGACAGGAGTGGACATTTTACACACAATCTGCTGCAAAATATGGGAGTCTGGGAAATGGCCGGAAGATTGGTCGCAGTCAGTATTCATCACCTTGTACAAGAAAGGTTCCATCATAGTTAGGTCAGTAGTGGCACTCATGTATGGCGAGGTCAAAATTTGTCATTAGATGAATTCACTTGGCACATATGTAGCTAAGGTAAAACTGATCTGATTTAGCCCGGTAGCCATCCGCCCCCCCTTGGCAGGTAAGGGGGGGTGGCATTCAAAGTTTCGCGCCGCCGCACTTCAGAAAAAAAATCATATCTCCTTCAATATACCTACCACCTTGAGTGTGGTATCATAATGTGATAAATCAAGGATGAGGAAGCCATTTTTGAGACATTTAATTTACAGTTTCATAGAAAAAAAGTGATATATTTTACTATATTGACGACATTATCAAAATCAGTTTGCTATTTTTTTTATTCAACAGTTGGTATCTTTGAAAATTCAAATTTTATGCAAAGGAAAAAAATACTATCTTAAAGTACATTTATTCAGCTTTAAATACATACAAACTTATATATAGTTATCATACAATATCTATCTGACAAAAATCGAACTTTGTATGCGAAGGTGTTTCCAAACGTCTTTAATTTCAAGTTAAGTTGGTTTTTCATACAAATTGTATAGAGTACAAACTTAACTTTGCGGCCAATTGATGTTTATGTTTCTACGGTCTTATAGTCTCTCTTAGCTATCGTACAGTCTAATTTATACTTAAATTTTTTTGTGGAAGTCATAACGACAATTGAAAAAAATAGACAGACTTGATCTCAGAATGAGGAAGTCACAAAACGTCGACGCGACGTGGCGTCAAAAGATCAGCTCAAAACGATCAGGTAGGAAAACGTCCTATCCTACCATATTAAGTTTACAGTGCAAAAAGTGTTTAAATCATAATAGGTAGGTACCCTAAGAACCTAGGTATACAAATATATCGTAAAGATAAAACTACTGTTGCATTGAGTATTTTTATACACTCGTGAGCAGAAAAATGGAACAACAGCCCTATTTCATACAAACAAGGTAATTTTAAAGCTTTGGTTCTCCGCCCAAGATTAAACGGGGTATTATGTGATGATGACAATTTAAAGAGTGAATGGAGAAGGCACAGATCGCAAAAGAAACCCAACGGATCAGAAGAGTCGTTTACACCAGAGACCGTCTAGAGTGTTGAGTGTTACATTTTCCATACTTAAAAATTTTCACTTGATATTTTTTTAAGTTCAACCCTGAGCTAAATGACTTATCTAATCCGTTCGATTTCTTGAGCATTATAAGTCTCCGCCATCCATTCTTTAAACTGCCATCATCAGATAATATCTCGTTTAATCCTGAGCGGAGAACCAAAGCTTTAAAGTTACCTCGTTTGTATGAAAATAAGCCTGTTAATCATTTTTTTCAGCTCTAAAGTGTATAAAAATACTTAATGCAACAATAGTTTCATTTTTACGATATATTTATATGCCTAGGTCCTTGGGGTACCTAATAATTATAATTTAAACATTATTTGCACTTTAGACTTAATTTGGTAGAATATTTTCCTACTCGGGTCGTTTTGAGATCTAATCTTTTGACGCCACGTCGCGTCGTCGTTTTATGACTTGCTCGTACTGAGAACACGTACGTCAATTTTTTTCTATAGTCGTTATGACTTCCACAAAAAGATCTAAGTATGTATTAGACCGTAGGATAGTTGAGAGAGATTGTAAGACCGTAAGAACATAAGCGACAAAATATACCAAAGTTAAGTTTGTATTCTATACATTTTGTATGAAAAAACCAACTTATATTTGTACAATCAAACAAACTTACCAAGTGATGTTCGATTGAGATTATGCACTTGTTTGTCCTGCCCGAAGATGATGAGGTTTCACTATGTGTAGTACCGCTTCTCGTACTTACTAGCGCCACATAAGTTAAAAGAAATTATATATATATATATTAAGTTAAAAAAATAATAAATGAAGCGTTTGGAAATGAATAAAATAACATTTCTGAACGCATCAAGTAACGAGAACGCATCCTTGTGCATCTGTCAATGTCATGGTCCCGCGCTGTCATTAAGTTTAAAGTTCAGGTCACGTACGCCCTGATGTAGGTAGCTGATGCTGATTTTGCAACTATAGGGTATAGGTACATGTACCTGTAAGGGTGGGAGGGACTCATCATCTTCGGGCAGGACAAACAAGTGCATAATCTCAATCGAACATCACTTGGTAAGTTTGTTTGATTGTACAATTATGCACATTGTTTGTCCTGCCCTCTTATAATGAGGTTTCACTATGTGTAGATGTTTAAAGTTCAGTTGCAGAATCAGATTTTTGAACAGGTAGGTATCCAACCATTTTAAAAAATAAATATTTAAGTGTAAATAAGCATCTAAAATAGAGATTTATAATTATATTATGTACTTATTTTAAACCACGTTAATAAATAGATATCGTTTTTCCGTAGGTTAACTGGTAGAGAATGCCATTAACAGCAAGTCAGTCTTTTGTACCTTTATATTGTACAAAAAAGATTTTAAAAAAAAATTATGCTAAATGAAATTTATGAAAAGTAAATTCAATATATTTTTTAGAATAAATTTGGTGTCGATGCAATAAGTTATTGACATTTTGGTTACCAATTAAACTCTTAGTATTGAATAAATTAATGATTCTTCCAAAAAACTTAGAAAAAATTATAGTTAAAATTGTATTTATACAATAAGGTATACTATTAATAAGTAATAATGTTGGTTAGTATTAATTCCAAAAAATACTTCACTCCCATTACTAAGTATGGGTATTGGGTGTGGTGTCAATCAAACAATGTTGATGTGAGAGGAATCAAGTTGGCTCGTTATTCTGCGAGAGTACCAATTTCGCTAACAAAAGGTAGGTAGCAGAGTAAAATGTCATCATGTAAACACTACTAGTCAGTGGAGAAACTGATGAGGTATATTCAGCTCACAGCCAGAAAAAAAAATGTAGTGTTAATAAAATGAACCGTTTTTAATAAATAAATAGATAAATATAAATATTGAACATCACATACATATTGCTCTAACTCAATTTCAAAGTACCTAGCTGAAGTACTTGAGTAAAGTAAATTAGAGATAACAGTTGTGATTCAAACAGTCAAAACTAAGCCAATCTAGAAAAGTAATTTTTTTCTAAATTGACTTTGCCAGAGGTCGAACCGGGAACTCAGAGATGGCAACACCACGAAAATCGGTGTGTGTAAACCACTCGACCACGGAGATCGTCATATAGACAGTGTTACTTCAGATAATGAAATTGATTCTATTAAATAGTTAACAACATTCAAATAGAAACTTCCCATTTAAAGTTATATTTATATATTAATTTTGGTGGGCATAGTAAAATATTATTTACTAAATAAGTAGTATTAGGTATGTGTATTATGTGACTGTACTTACTTACATATAACTAAGTAATTCACCATAATCAAAACACTAATAAAGCCGCGTTCCCACGATCGGCGCTACCACGCACCGCACCGAGCCGCACGAGGGCGAGCACGCACCGATCCATTAAAGTTACCGGCGAACGCGTCGTTCCCCGCGGTGCCGTGTCGGTCTCCTCTCGTGCGTCTACAGACAGACCGTGGGAACGCACCTTAAGAGGCATGCATGCAACATCAAAGGGAATTATTATATTATACTCCGTGTGCAGCATAACTAACTATTGTGTTGTATTGAAACTACATATGTAGATTACAAAAAAAAAAATATAGTATAAACAATTGCAGCCTTCAATAAATAAATTGAATTTGCAAACCAAGGCATTGTTTCTCTGTAGAGGTGTGGAACTGTGGAGTGGAGTAACTATAAAAAAGAAACCTCAAGTAGTGATAGGTAGTAAGATTATAACAGGTACCTATACAATTTTCAATAAATTTGATGCATTAAAAAATGCATAAAGTAACATGTAGGTGGGTATTTATAAAAAGATGTTATAAGAATAATATTTAGGTAAATTTCTTAAAGCGAACAAACATTCGTTACAATACTCAGGTACTAAGAATCTAGATAATATAATTATATTATTATATACCTATATTCAGTGTAATCTAATATATTTCTTGAAGCTAAATCTTCAATCAAGCTACTAATTTGGTTTTTTGTACCCTGACGTGAAGGTGTTAATCTGATGTAAATCTTCAAAATAGGTACTGCTGAATGGTTTTTGCTATCTTATTAATGTGCAGGTAATGATATACTGTAAGTATTCTATAACATCTGTAAATATAACCTACTGGCATTATTATTTTTTACAAGAATTATCATATTGTGAAAAAATTATAAGACTAAAACTTAAAGTTTTAAGACTGAATTAAAGTCTAAATGATTTTAGCTATAAGATAAAAATTATAATAATAACAGTAGGTATGTTTTAGGTCACTGTGATTTCTCTTCTCTAGATGGAGTGATGCACTCTTAAATCTGTCTATTTTCAGGCTAAAATTATTTGTTGATAGATTGACTTATTTAACCAACATTAACATGACTGGTAAGTTGTTAAGGCCAGTATACTTGAGCGTCGTAGGCATTTAGCGCTACCTCCCTCCCCGCGGAGCGAGCCGCGCGAACGCATTTTCAAATGAACTCTCTGTGTTCTCTGACCCCGCAGACCAAGCCACAGAATATAGATATTTACTACGTGCAGAAAGGACACTCCCCGCCCGCGATTTCATGTGGTACAACTCTCATGCACTGCGTGAACGCGCGATATTTATTTTGATAATTCGAACTAACTAATTATGTTTTTTATGTTTATGTATTGTTATCAATAATGTTGTAAATCAATAAATAAGTATGATGGGTATGGGTACTTACTAGGTAAAAAATACATTTAACACACACAATAAAATTATAGGTAGCTAGGTAGTTAATTCGAAGTAAATAATTATTTTTGTTTATTCGAATATTATAGTTCGAATAGGTACTTGTTGTATGGTCTCTGAGTTTGAATTAACTACTTGAATGTGAATAAACAATGAATTCATTGAGTAAATTCGTTAGTGGAGTGTCAACTCAACTGCCAATATAATTATCTACAAATAAGTACCTAAACATATTTGAGCACTCACAACAAGCTTTTTTTGTGTAACCGATATTTTATTTTAACTTTTTTTTTAATAATTTGCCGATGAAAAGGGACCACCAAAAACGAGTAATCAAATATTAGGGTCAATTCATGCTGCAACCGAATCGAAGCGCATCGAATTGTTTGATGCAAAGCAAATTCACTCTTATTGTGTTATACTTCCCAGCAACACCACCATGGCGTAGAGATTTTTAGATAACCTCAAATGAAAGACCATAAAATGTACCTAATTGTACCCTAACTCAAAAAATTGTACCTCTGATAGTTTCAGAGAAAAAATCACTTGATTGTGGCGTTTCCAGGAAGTATACTTCCTGGCAACGTGACACTGTACCAGATTCCAATTGATCTTATAGTAATGGCCAGAAATTGTACTTAATTTGTACCCCATTCAATAAATGAAACATGCAGAGTTTCGATAAAAAACATTTTTAAATCTACTCTTATTTGACCTGCAATACATGCAACGGACGTTGGGAAGTATACTTCTTGGCGACGCCACGCTGTACCAGATTCCAATTGATCTCATAGTAATGGCCAGAAATTGTACTTAATTTGTACCTCATTCAATTATTAAAACAGGCAGAGTTTCGAAAAAAAAAATAAAAAAATACTCTTACATGATTTGATCTGCAATACATGCAATGCACGTTGTTATTGATATAAATTGATGTTTGGCTAAGGAATTATTATGCATTATGCAGTAGTAAGACCATAGAGGCAACCGCCTCTGTAGTCTAGTGGTTTGCCCACCCGTGTAAGACGCAGGGGTCTCGGGTTCGATTCTCAGGGAGGTACAATTTGTACTCGGTTTGGTTGGTGGTAGGGCTTAAGTCAAGGCCGCCTGAATAGCTACCACCATCTTACCTACAATTACTTACAATTAATTTGGTACAAATTAGTGACATTCATTTGGTACTATTAAGTACAATTTATTCGGTACCATATAGGACAATTTTATAGGTACAATTTGTACAATTTATTTGGAAATTAGTAGTACATTTTAGGTACTATTTGGTGCCATTCATTTGATACTAATAAGTATAATTAATTTTGTACCATATAGTACAATTTATTAGGTACTATATAGTACAATTTATTTTGTACAATATCGTACAATTAGTAGGTACTATTTAGTACAATTAATTTTTTATTAGGTACTATTTATTACTATTAATTTGGTATTGATAAGTACAATTTATTTGGTACCATATAGTACAATTTATTAGGTACTATTTATCTATTCATATTTTTTTTTGTACAAATACATAAAGTAAGGTAGAAATGGCGGACTTAACAGCAAACCAATAAACACGAATGTGGAACAAACAAAGAAAAATGATATTCACATGCATACAAAATACATTAATACATACCATTAAATACATCTAAATATTATAAAAGAAGATACTGATTGGTGATTGCCATATCAACGCACAGCCCAAACCGCTGGGTTTAGAGACTCCAAATTTAGCACATTGATTCCTTATGAGGTCTAAGGGTGCACTAAGAAAGAGTTTTTCAAAACTCACCCTCTAAGGGTGTGAAACGGGGGTCCAAAGTTTGTATGAAAGTCCCTCAGTTTCGAAGCTAGGGTCTTCAAATTTTGTGGTTAGACTGACGATTGAAAATTAATATACACGTGTTTAAGCGTTTTTGAAAATTCTACCCCCGAAGAAGTGAAAAGGGAATTAATTTATGAATAGAAAATTCTTCATTTTCTATGTAAAAATCGCTAAATTTATAATTTAAGCTTATGGATGGAAATCTAACGCAACGTATATCGTTACTGTTAGTATTTCAATACTTATGGGGATGAAATGGCTGTGAAATGGGGCAAATAAACCTAAAAATCGATATGGATGTCGTTATTGGGGTTTCCTAGGATGACGATTGCGAAAATAACATTTATTTTGAAGTTCAACACGGTGGACATGATGTAACCTCTAAAGGGGTGAAAATGGGGTTCAAATTTTGTATGGAAAATATAATATAAAATTAAAACTTTAACTCTAAACTTCGCAGAAGCACGTCTAAAAATAAATAGGCACACACATGTTTTGTGATTTTGATAATCAACCCCTTAGAGGACAAATAGGGTAAGTAAACCTAAAATCGATATGGATGTCGTTCTTGAGGTTTTATGGGATGGTGATTGCGAAAATGACATTTATTTTGAAGTCCAACACGGTGGACATGATGAAAAAGAAAATAAAATCGAAATTACAACAGCATAAAAAATTCGTCGGAGCACGTCTAAAAATAAAATCAAACACATAATTTGTTATTTTGAAAATCATCTCATAGGGGGTAAATGGGGAGGGTAAACATAAAAATCGTTATGGATGTCGTTCTTGGGCTTTTATGGGATGGTGATTGTGAAAATGACATTTATTTTGAAGACCAACACACACGGTGGACTTGCTTCAGCCCCTAAAGAGGTGAAATAGGGGATCAAACTTTTGTTAAGGGGTCGGGGACGGAAAGGAGTATGGGAGAGGGAGAGGAAGAGGGAGAGGGGCAGAGAGAGGGAGAGGGTAAAGAAACGGGAACGGGATAATAATATTCTAGACCCAATTCTGATTATTGCAATAAACTAGCTTCCGCCCGCGACTTCGTCGCGTGCATATTAGAGAAAATCCTTAGGGAACTTTTAACCAGGATCCGACCAGCCGTTTTTACGCGATTAGGCGGGTCCTCACCAAGCGAGCAGCCTCGTGCGAGGCCCGCCACACGCGGCAAACGTCTTGCCTCGCGAGGCAGCGCGCTTGGTAGGGACCCGCCTAATCACCTCAACATGTGGGTGTTTTTGTCAATCAAATTAGATGTATTTCACGCTTTTAAATTATCGCTAGTTTAAGACCAAAGGCACTGTATAGAGTAAAATTTACTGAGAAAAGTATTTTTTTAAAACACGTTTTTAAAACGGACTAAATTATTCCAAAAATCGGACTAATAATATTAAAACGGACAAGTAAAAACAAACTTAAAAGTAAAAAATAAATTCTTCTGTAAATATTTATAACCCTAATAACTTATACCTACAGAAATTTTAAACCAAAAAACGTGGGGCGCATGCTATAGACAATATAGATGAGAAACTTTACAAAACGCGCCCCACGTTTTTTGGTTTAAAATTTCTGTAGGTATAAGTTATTAGGGTTATAAATATTTACAGAAGAATTTATTTTTTACTTTTTAGTTTGTTTTTACTTGTCCGTTTTAATATTTTTAGTCCGATTTTTTGGAATTATTTAGTCCGTATAAAAAAGGTGTTTTAAAAAAATACTTTTTTTCAGTAAATTATTATTTTATGCTTTTTAGTTAACGAGCTAAGACTAAAAATATACCATCTCCTATCGGAGCACTCGTCAAAACGATTCAAACGAGCCCAAACTCGATGGGGTTGCATGGTTTTATTATTCATGGTCATTTGACCGGCAGCGGCGTCTGGCGTCTAAATTGTCGGCGGCGGCGGCGTCATCGGATCGGCGTAATCGGTGTGGATGGTCAAAATAAGTAGAATAAAAGACCTTTAGAAGCTTTTCAATTCCGTCATCGTTGAGGGCAGAACGCCGAAGACATGGAACATAAGTGAGGTCATTCTGTTCTTTAAAAAGGGTGACAAGGCCCTCTTGAAGAATACGAATCTTACGAATCGTTGCGCTCGCAAGTTCGACGACTTCCAATCTCCCGAACTAGCCGCGTTCTGAAAAGGCTTTGGCACCATATACCACATCCATACGCTGCGGCAGGTTATACAGAAGACCGAGGTGTATAAACTGCCACTTTGCTTGGCGTTCGAAGACTATGAGAAAGTTTTTGATTTGATTGAGACCTGGGCAGTGCTGCAGTCTGGTGCACCAATAGGACCAAGAGGAGGAAGGAAAGGAAGGAAGAGGTGTTGAGGCACTTATAGGAAAATGTCACCATTTCGGCTCGAGTACAGAATCAGAGCACAGATCCCATCCAACTACAGCGAGGTGTGAGACAGAGACAGAAGTTATTTCTCCGAAACTGTTCACAGCTGTGATGGAGGATGTCTTGAAGCTCTTGGACTGGAAAAGACTCGGTATCAACATTAATGGCCAGTACCTAACTAACACACCTTCGTTTTGCCGATGATATAGTTTTTATTCATGGAAGACTTGAACACAATCCTCGAAGTTATCCGTAGTGCCTCCCAGAAAGTGGCTCTTAGAATGAAGATGGATAAGACGAAAATCATGTCGAGTGCTCATGTTGTACCCACTCTAGCTCATGTTGGGAACACTACACACGAAGTTGTTGACCATTACGTATCCCTAGGACAGACAGTCCAGTTAGGTAAGTTCAACTTCGAAAAGAGATCTCTCGTCGAATCCAGCTCGGTTGGCCAGTATTCGACAAATCTTCGAGTCCAACTTACCTCGGTGTCTTATCTCAAGACTAAAGTCTAAGTTGTGTGTGTGTGTGTTGCCATTGTTGACTTATCGCAGTAAAACGTGGTCGCTAACTACAGGTCTCATAAGAAGGCTCTCACCCAGTGTGCAATGGAGAGCCATGGTCGGCATTTCCCTGCGTGATCGAACCAGAAATGAGTATATGCGTAGGAGAACTAAAGTAACCGATATCGCTCGAAAGATTGTTTAGCTGAAGTGGCAGTGGGCGGGACAAATTAGCGAGACGAACCAAAGGCAGTTGGGGCGGAAAGATTGGAATAGCGACCGCGTACCGGACGACGCTCCGAGGGTAGGCCCCCGACAAGGTGGACCGACGATCTGGTGAAGGTCGCGGTGCGCCGCTGGATGCGGGCCAAGCAGGACCGATCGTTATGAAGACCCATGAGGGAGGCCTATACCCAGCAGTGGGTGTGGTGCAACTGATATGATAATGATGACTAAATACTATTATAAAATCATAATAAGAAAAACCTCTATAGCAACAATCAAACTAATACAAAAGAGAGGAAAAGAATAAAATTTTATGAGATTTCAACGGGGAAGTACCAATCGCTCCTAACTGAGACTTTTTTGAGAAATTAACTTCCTTTAGGTGTTAAATTCAAAGGCATCATTGTTAGGACTAGGAGATATTGGCACTTCGCCGTCGATATGTAGATGCAAGTTAGTTTAGCTTTTGTACTTGTTTCTTACAATTGTACTCTATGGTACAAAATTAATAGTACTAAATAGTATCTAATTAATTGTACTAAATGGTATCTACTAATTGTACTATATGGTACCAAATGAATTGAAATAAATAGTACCTAATAAACTGTACTGTATAGTACCAAATGAATGGCACTAAGTAGTACTAAATTAATTGTATTATTATGGTACCAAATAAATTGTACTGTATAGTACATAATTAATTTTATTAAATAGTACCTAATAAATTGTACTAAATAATACTAAATTGATTGTACTAATTAGTTTGTAATTAGTACTTTATTAATTGTACTATAATATGTTACCAGATAATATGTACCAAATGAATGCTTTTATATAGTACCTATAAAATTGTACTATACGGTACCAAATAAAATGTGCCTAATAGTACCTCATAAATTGTACTATATGGTGCCAAATTTATTGTACAAAGTAGTACCTAATAAATTTTACTCTATGGTACAAAATTTATTGTACTAAATAGTACCTAAACTACCTTCTAATTGTACTATATGATACCAAATAAATTGTACTACATAGTACCTAATAAATTGTACTATATGGTACATAATTAATTGTACTTAATAGTACCAAATGAATGGCACCAAATTAAGCCCTACCATCAACCAAACCGAGTACAAATTGTACCCTCCTGAGAATTGAACCCGGGACGTCTGCATCTTACACGGGTGGGCGAACCACTAGAGCACAGAGGCGGTTGCCTCTGTGGTCCTACTACTGCATAATGCATAATAAACATCAGTTTATATCAATAACAACGTGCATTGCATGTATTGCAAATCAAGTAAGAGTTTTTTTTATATCGAAACTGCATATTTTAATTATTGAATGAGGTACAAATGAAGTACAATTTTTGGCCATTACTATGAGACCAATTGGAATCTGGTACAGCGTCGCGTTGCCAGGAAGTATACTTCCTGGCAATGCCACAATCAAGTGCGTTTTTCTCTGAAACTATCAGAGGTACAATTTTTTGAGTTAAGGTACAATTAGGTACATTTTATGGTCTTTCATTTGAGGGTAT
Organism: Agriphila tristella; assembly: GCA_928269145.1. Lineage (NCBI taxonomy): Eukaryota > Metazoa > Arthropoda > Insecta > Lepidoptera > Crambidae > Agriphila > Agriphila tristella. Next base: position 34,296,877 of record OV743432.1, read on the forward strand.
TTAGAAATCTCTACTCCATGGTGGCGTTGCTGGGAAGTATCACACCGTCGACTCGTAGGTAAAGTCGTGATTGGTTGACACTTGATTTTGAGCCGTGTATCCTCACCGGCCAACGTACATAATTATTTTTCTCCCTTCAGCAGACAGATTCACCCAGGTGATTTATGTGTACCCATAAGTAGATTAATGCACCCAGGCTAAAAGCAACCTCATTATCACCAGCCTATTCATGTTTCAACTGCTGGGGCATATTAGGCAATAGCCAGAAGAACAAATAATGTCGGGGAAAAAGTGAAGTTCGCTAAAATTTGTAGTGATTACTAGTAAAAAAAAAAACAGGTGCAAGTGATTTTCGACCATATTGACATTTATCAAAATAACTGTTTTTAATGAAACAACAAAGTTTGTGAACAAAAATATGGGAAAAAAACAACCGAATTTCAAAGTAAATAAGACGACTAACGCTTGCGCCGATCTCGGCAGCAAGCAGCAGTGCGCTCCAAGTTGAACCGTAATGTTATGACCAAAAGGCTCAATTTGAAGTGAACGGAAAATTGTCGCATAGCTGTGCGGAAGCATACTTTTAGGCTGCGTTCAAACGATAACACACGACCCGACCTCAACCCGAACTCAACTCAAACTCAACTCAAACTCACCTCAACCACAGCCCACCATGAAATACATCGCTTACAATTTTGAGTCTTATGACACTTTAATAAGGTCCTGTGTAATGTCCAGGTGAGTTTGAAGTGAGTTCTGTTTGAGTTCGGTTTGAGTTTGATTTGAGTTTGGGTTGTGTACGGGTTGAGTTTGAGTTGAGTTCGGGTTGAGCGCGGGGAGGGTGCAGTTGCATCGAGAAAATAAAAAAAGAGCTTATTAATGTGTCATAAGATTCAAAATTGTAAGTGATGTATTTCAAGGAGTAGGCTGCGGGTGAGTTGAGTTTGAGTTGAGTTTGAGCTGAGTTTGGGCTGAGTTTGGGTTGAGGTTGGGTCGTGCGTTATCGTCTGAACGCAGCCTTACGGTACAGTCAACGGCATGCTGGGCTTCCACAATGTGTCAAATTACTTCAATCATTTTTAAACTTTAAGACGAACAGTTTAAGGTTCAAAATTCATTATAGATTTTTGACAGTTTTGTACTTATAGCTTGATATGCTGCTGACTGTACTTAGTTTTCTTCTTCATCTTCCGATATAAGTAAAATCATTGCAAAGTCAACCATTTTATAAATTATACGATAGGTATATTTTTTATTTTATATTTTATTTATAGATAAGTATTTATTTCTTAAAAGTCATCAAAATTAATTACGCGTTAGCTTGTACTTGGTTGCTGTATCCAAGTACCTACCTACCTACTCTATGCATTTACAAATTAAACTAAATTGGTAATTTACACTAAATAAAATTTTACACTTAGATTACCTACTGCGTTTCCAAGTCTTATACTACTCTTCGAGTATCTAAAAGATTCTCAATCGACTAGACGCGAGAGGGGGAACACAGCGCGGCAGCAAAAACGACACAGGTCCTACGCCGACGACGCCTCGCAGGCTACTAAACCCAGATTCGTCGTGCGTTTTATTATATATTAATTTTTAAATAAACATAAAGTCACTTTTTGAAAAAGTAACCGTAAAATATTCTGCTATATGTCATTACCTTTTTTTCTATATATTATTTGTGCGTAAGAGATTTATAATCTTTAAGTATTATTCAAAAAACAATGAAAATATTCATTGTCTTTGCACATTTTTATAGTCGAGTGAAAATACGAAAATCGTGTTTTTAACCGTAAAATAATCAAGTTCGATTATGAAACTACAACATATATTTTTATCTGCTCAAAATAAATAATGCTTGATTGTTTAAAACTGAATCAAAAATAAGTTAATTTGCAATATACTGCCCTTAAGCAACTAAATTATCTTTAAATTTATAAAAATGAGAAGTAGGTATATTCCTTTTTCATTTTGAGTAGATCTAGGCAGGTTGTCCTGACAAAGAAATCTTATAGAAAAATCTAGTTTCATTACTAGTTTGTATGAATCTGTATGTATGTAGGTATGTATCGTCATTGTATTTATCTATATGTATTGAATATCAAACCAAGGAATTTTCATTTTAGAAGGAACAAAATGACATGATTTCTTTTCAATTACATAATTATAAATTTAAAAAATGTCACTTACTTTAACATGATTAGCATTGAGACATGTGACATTTTGTCATACACACAAGACCAAATAAGAGGGAGTTAAGTTCTTGATTTTATTAAGTAGGTACTCACTATGTATTGTAAGACATAGGTACATTATGTGCTAATATGTATGGAATAATTTTACACATATAATATAATATGCATCTTTAAATATTTTAACTCACACGATAGGTACTGTTCGAATAAATCTAAGTTTCTTGTCCGAATTAAATGAACATTTAATATGAACATTGAGTTTTATCGAGTATTGCATTTAAGTACCTATCTATAAAAAAAGCAAAATAAGGTAAATCTGAAATACAATTTAAATTATTGTATGTAGGTACTCATTAATTATTAAGAGATTATAATGGCCAATTTAACTCATATAGGCATTGGGTAAAAAATAATTAAGTAGGTATCTTAGATATCTGTATGTAGCTTCTTCCCGTTGTCAACTGTTGCTCTCTGGACCTTTAAGACAAGTACCCCTTCAGTTTAAAGCTCCGGTTGCAGTTAGTTAGAAACCTTAGTGATCGAGTAATTTCTATCATTATTAAGGTTTTATACAGACTTTTATACTGTATAGTTTGAATATTAAATAATATTGACAACTTTTGACAAAATTGATAAGTCAAAATCTGTATTATGTCAAAAAAAAAAAAAAGCTTGGTATGCTGCTTTTATAATCTTATTATTCAGGTGTAGTGAAAACACAATTTTCTAGCAGCATTGTTGAAATCGCACACAATGTCAAATTTATTTCCTTTGTTGAAGAGGTGTAAATTCACCATATTAACAATTTATTTTATACTCACCAATTTATTTGCTGCTAAAGTTGTGCCCAATTATTTTTGTACTTCTTCCATAATAATAAACAGCTGTTGCAAGTTCTTGTTTTAACACTGCTGCTTGATACTAAGTTTTGGTTACATTATGATATCCAAAAAACTTACATATAGGTAATTATGTCTCTTTAATAGTTCAGAGTTCCAGACTTAATTGTGGGTAAAATTGTTGAATTTCATCTGTTCACGTTTTTTCTTCAACCTTAACTCAAGGCACAAAAAATCTTTCTATTCAGGAAAAAACAATATAGGTACCTATAATATATCTTTCAGAACTGAGCCTGCTTCAGCGGTGAACTGTTTATCATCCGTCCCACAATCTGGTGTGATTATAATGTTTCCTTTTTATGGAATCGATATGCAGGCATATATTATGGCATATGGCAGTCATGGTATAACGTATTGTAGATCCAGGATCTAGTGTGTAGTTTAGTAACTACATCACTGACTCCTCCATACCCCGCAGTCAGGTCTGAATTTAAGTATTGCCAATTATAATTCTATTCCAACTCTTTCATATCTCAGACACAAGTCGAGTTTCATGTAGATAGGTAGGTACTGCTTCCTTCTCTTTACCTTTGGTATTGGGTATGTACTGACTGTGTATAGCAACAATCTTTGTTTCATGTTTTAGACAACATTAATAGGTACATCTTTGTATTATTGCAAATGAACGTTACGATACAGCTGAACCACTAAGGCAGGCCTATATCCGTTTTGTTCATAGTGTGAACATTGCATAAACATTATAGGTAGGTTAAGTACCTCAGTGGTTTTGATACTTTACAATATAGCGTCATCCAGAAGACGGGCCTATATCAGTAGCAAAACTCATAGCTGAAAGAACAAGGGAACATGTAAAACATACCCTGAATACCATCGTGTAGAATACAAACATAGAAGTCTTTGTCGAAAACCAATTTTTTGCTTGAGTAACTTCTGTAATTTTCTTTCAATTTTCGATGTTTTATCTTCTAAGTTTCTTTTCTTATTCATTGTGAATGTTCTGAACTTAATAAAAACTGGTTTTTTGCACTTATTTTAGGATTACGCGAGAATTTCGTGGCGCCTTTGAAGTGACATAAGAAACGAATGACAGCGCGGGACCATGACATTGACAGATGCACAAGGATGCGTTCTCGTTACTTGATGCGTTCAGAAATGTTATTTTATTCATTTCCAAACGCTTCATTTATTATTCTTTTAACTTATGTGGCGCTAGTAAGTACGAGAAGCGGTACTACACATAGTGAAACCTCATCATAAGAGGGCAGGACAAACAATGTGCATAATTGCAGTTGGAAATTCTTGGCAACACTATCACATACTGTGTTCGATTTTTTCAGAGAGACATTGTAAGATAACTATATTTAAAGTATACATATTTTTAAAGCTGAATAAGTGTACTTTAAGTCAAAATTTTTTTTCTCTGCACAAAATTAGTATTTTCAAAGATACTGACTGTTGAATAAAAATAATAGCAAAACATTTTTTTGATACTTTAAGCAATATATTTTTTTTTCAATGTCTATAAAATTAAATGACTCAAAAATGAATTTTTTTATGCTTGCTACAGAGTTAAGTTTGTGTTCTATACATTTGCATGAAATAAAACATCTAATACTGGCTCTTATATAAAAAAAAACATAGAGATTTTGATACTATCCGTTATATTTTACCTTTTTTCTATGAAACTGTACATGAAATGTCTCAAAAATGAGTCCCCTATCCCTAATTTATCATAAAATGATGTACCACACTCGAGGTGATAGGTATATTGGAGGAGATATGATTTTTTGTCTGAAGTGCGGCGGCGTGAAACTTTGAATATCACCCCCCACTACCTGCCAAGGGGGGGAGGATGGCTACCGGGCTAAATCAGCTCAGTTTTACCTAAGCTAAATATGTGCCAAGTGAATTCATCTAATGAAAAATTTTGACCTTTTGCCACTACTTCCTAGGCTATCAAGAAATGCAACAACTACAGGCTCATCTCACTCATATCGCATTCAAATAAAGTAATGCTTTACATAATGAACGCAAGTGTAAGGTTATTCTTCGAAAGAACACTTTTAATAAAATAAGAACACATAAATACGTTTAACATTATTTATCTCCACAGTACTTGGATACTGTCGTTCATTTTAGACGGTAGTTTCACTTTTCAAACTACTGTGCCGACGACGGTTGGAACAAGAATGTATCCAAATCTACCGTAGCTCTCGGCTTAAATAGCTCTAGTGTTGCCAATAATCAATTATTGCCAGCAAAATGAATAACACATATTCGAAAAATAGCGTTAACGCTATCGTTAGAAGTAGCTAAAAACCAGTGTTGTAAACAGCTGCAGCAGAACCTAACACAAGGCAAAATGGAGAGACATCGCACGTCGTGCGGCCGCCCTGGGAGCGAGTGGCGACGGCGAGCCGCAACCCTGTCCATCGACGGCCACGACCACTCTGTCAGAAGAGCCCGACTAAGAAGAAGAAAGCTACAAATTATCCAGAATTATATTTCCTTAAAGGTGAAATCAAAATTATGTTCGAGTAATATCTAAACAATAAAATAGGGTTACCAAACTCTGTTTATTTGTAATGGTTACTTATATAGCTTGGCGTGACGTAAAACGTATATATAGCACTGAAGATTTCAAATCAAAAGTAACACTAATTGCGTGGCGAATTTTGCGGTTATAACAACACCACGAGAGCGTTTGTGATTCAACCAACGCGTACCTTTACGTCGGAAGAGGGCTACTTACCTACCCTTTTAATGGCCACTAAAAATAATAAAATCGTTGTATATTAATGCACACGCAAATTCCTCGTATAAATTTAACAAAGCACGTACCTAAATATTTGTTTTTGTTTACCGGATCACGCTTGAGCACGAATATTCTACATAAACCCTTGTTATCTGTATACTAAGAGCTGCCATTTATGGTAAAATATGTCTTATGTCTTTGGGATACCAAAGAAATTCGAAAGTACAGTTTTGAGTTATGATAATACTTTTTAAAGAGAATGTAAGAAAAAAACGCGTGAGCCTGTCATCGTTTAATTCAACGCAGACACGATAAAGTGGCACGCAATGTTGAGAGGTGAAAATTAGATGGACGATCGAGGAAGTAAAGATAGCATTTTTGTAAGTAAACCATGAAAAGGTGTCTCGAAAAATATGACATCGCAATTGGCAACAGATACACGAGGACTTTTAGCAGATACAGACTGGTCCCTTTAGGCAAGATCACACTAGCAAAACCGCTAATTTGCCATCGAAAATATGGGACTGATGTAAGTTTTCACTAGCCAAAATTCATACTACGTCTTTTGAAGCTGAGTTTCGTTATCAATTTTACATTATGTGACTTTTTCTGCGAGGGCTGGCGTACCTAGATTATTTCTGAGATAATTTAGACCTAGCAGCAGTATTTTATACATTTTGTTTTTTACACACAGTACCTATTTTTCTTCGTAAGCTCTACTAAATTCTTTTATAAATATTTCTTCTAAACTCACAAGATTATGAGCTTTTAATATCAAAGCCCAAAAACAACAAACATAGTTAATCCTACGAGCATATTGTCTACGTGGGGAAATATTTTCACAACAAATAAGTTTTAATTTTAATACGTAGTACTTAACTATATCTATACTTTGCCAGAGATACAATTTTCTTATTTTTGAATTATTATATTTGCACACAAAAAAATCTCAACCAAAAAGTAAACCTCTTAAAGATAAATAAAAAGACTAAACAAAAGCATTTAAAATTAACGTAAATGCTTTCAAAGAAGTTAAAGGGGAAATAACTGACTTCCGGAATTACGAAACAAAGAAATTGTATTAAAATAAATAATTAACATAATGAATGTACTGGAAAGTTATCAAGAGGCGATAATGGGGAAAGTTTAAATAAATTTCATTTGATGTCCGCCGCGGGAGCTGAAAACGCGACTGCTGAAAACTTCCCCTTTAAATTACCTTAAACCCAACTTGTCACTTGGACGAGGCCGCTAGCTGTTATCACTTTATGAGATCTCCTTATTAATTCCGAAAGTTCCTTTATGGGAATCTAAAGGTAAGGAAGTTAAGAAAAGTAGTGGTTCAAGAATGCAACCCTGTGGAACCCTTCCGTCGACAGGTTTCGAAATAACCTAAGGTATTTACTACAGTTTTGTATAGATAAAATATTTTTTTAAATGCACATTCTTGTTATTTCCCTGGTAACACAAATTCACAAATCCACTTTTGATTCGACGTAAGCTTTTTAACACTAACACACCATTTGAATTTTGTTTCCTATTAAAATGATACCAAAAATAACTTAACCAAAAACCACCTCAATTAATAGGACCTATTTATCCGAACAGTAATTAAAATACCATAGGACCTATTTATCCGAACAGTAATTAAAATACCAAATACACATTAAAGTGTCATTAGAAATTTAAATTTATCCTGTGCCAGAAATGGCCCACAAAGCAGCACATCAATAATTGATTGTTCTTACTGAAGCGGGAAATAAGATCCCACCTGCGGTATTATCTCCGACCCTTATAAATGAAAGGATTTAATATAAAGCTACCGACCATTGTCGGTAGTCTGCCTTTTATTGTATGGCTTAATTCGTTTGATTAATAGTTTGGGTCAAATGTGAGGGTTAGGGCATTTTATTGGAAATATGGGGATTCAATTTATTTTTCTGGGACGACTTTTGCGAATGATTTTTTCTTATATACTTAACTGTTACTTGGAAGCTTTTTGTTTTTTTGAGTGAAACAATTATTGATTCACAAGTTTTACATACGAAAATAGATAATGTTAAGGCCTTTGAATACTTAAAGGGGCTAACACACCATATAGACATATCGATAGCCATTCGACTCTTGAAAGCAATATAAAAAACAGTGTCTCCTCTATTAATACTTAGAGAGATCATAATTGAGACGCTGATTCTTATAAGAACAGCATCTCAAGTATAATCTCAAGATAGCTCTCAACGTTGAGAGCGGTTTATAAATACGGACCTAAATTAAGTAAGAAGAGTACCGTGTTGCGCAACACAATGTCCAATATATACCGGAATTGAGCTGCCGAGGACAAACAAACTGTCAGCAATATACAGCTAACCTACGGCGCTCAAACTTTGAGAATAACTTTCTGCACAATGATGCCGCTTGTTCGCGTCGAATTCGTTATGAATTTACTTCGCGGACCTGACGAAACTTTTCATAGGATTTTTTTGTTGAAAAAACAAAAAAGAAAACAATTTTCATTATGTTGAGATGAAGGGTTGGGAAGCAAATCTATACAGAGAAAAAAATTTTTTTGAAGACCCAACTTTTAATTGTGCTTGTTTGATTTTTATTAAGATTGATGATTTTTATAATGCATTCAAAAAATTAAAAGAATTAAGAATTAAAATTAGATTCTCTGATTTACGATAAATTCACATCTTTTTATACATTATTTTTGTCTGATTTTCTACATTGTTAGACCGTAGTTCAAAGAACGACAGTAAGTATTGTAAATCTTTTGAGTCCTATACAGCACCAGAATGTCAGATTAATAATTTGAGTCTTTTTTATTAAAGTTAATTGAATCAGAAGCATTCCAAAAAAGAAATAATTTTAGTTACATATTATCAACCTTTAACAAAAATCTAATTTATGACTGAAAAACAGTTTACAAATTTCCACTTCAATTATTTTGTCCCTATTAATGGGAATTTTATAAAAATCCTGTTTCACCTTTGTTCCGGTACCGGGTTCCCGTATCTCAAATATTTCATGAAAGGTAAGTGAACCTTAATAATTCACCCATTCATTTGGAGTAGCAACGCTCTTTGGAGCCGATCCGCGCGTATATCTTTTCACATTAGGCTTGAATCTAAAATAAGGTGAAATATAATTGACGTATGAATTAATACTGTCAAACACAGGATGTACCTTATTTTCATAAGCAGGGTTATTAGCTAATGAAACATAATGCTTAATCAAACGGGGGTTCTATAAAATAATTGTAAATTAAAAAAGTTTTAAGAAACTTGTTTTTTTATTCTGTCAAAAATTGAGTTAGTGCATTCCCACAAATCATTATTTCACATATAATAAAATATGACCATTACCGTCAGCCATTTTAATGTCCCCACTGCTGGGACACAGGCCTTCCTTATGGCTGGATAAGGAGGTTGGGCCATAACCCACCACGCAGGCCCAATGCGAATGTGGGTGTTAACGACTGCAAATGCAACCGGGACCAACGGCTTAACGTGCTTTCGGAAGCACGGAGGAGCTCAAGATAATAAATTGTTGGTCACCCATCCCAAAAGATGAATGCGAAAGTTGCTTAACATAAGCAATCGCTGGGCCAGGCGCCACCGAGCTCCTTGCATTATATAGTATTACAAAGTAAAAATACGTACAAGTAAGAAATAACTATGTCAAGAAAAATCAATAAACGTTAAATACCATTTAATTGGCTGACAATACCCTCAACCCTTAAGTAGTAAAAGGAAAGTCGATAGCAATCGAACGAATGGTGGGTCACCGCGACCGCTTTAATGAAGGGTCGGGGTTAAGTTCCACCAACGTTTCGGTTACAATTAACGTTAACTTGAGAGTATTTGTAATGTGTTCTTTCGATTACATTGGAAATTGATAGGTAAGGCTCTGTCGGTTAGACAAAAAACACATGGAAAATTAGACGAAAACCCGTCACCAGTTCGTTCTACTTACAATTTTCTTGTAAATTAAGGATGGAATAAGCAACTGGAAAAAAATAATTAAAATTATTTTGAAACCTAACAAACATTGGTATTTAGCAGTCGACATTGACATTAATTTGGTTATGATGTGCCAACTCTTAATAAATTGGGACCAGTATGTGAGATAAAAAAAACTTGCGGCAGCAAAATTATAATAAAATTAAAATATTGTAGGTATTTGTTGAAAAAATTATGACAAAAAATATCAGATATAAAGCTATTCATGGAAATGCCATGAATATCAAAACAAAATCCATTGAATTCTGCACACCAGTAAATTATTTTAGAAGTCTCACTTAGCAATTCTCACCTATCTACACGAACTCTAAGTTAATTGCAATTAACCGGTTTTGTAGGGAATAGCTTTTAAGTCCACCACACACTACCAAACAACTTTAGAACCGAAGACTGAGAAGTAAACATTTGAACCACTTCATTAAAACCTATTTAGTTAGCAGCGTACACAACAGACACAATAATGATCGCAACAGGAAAAGAGGGCAATCGATGAGCAACAGCGTGTAAACCGCAGACGCCCAATAAGGATCGGTTTGCTTCATTTATTTGTCTTAAGACTGTTCTGTTACAGACGGAGTTACAGGGGATCAATGGCTAGTTTGTATTGATGATCAAGAACGGAGTCTTTACACGGAATTGAGATTCAAGAGTGTGATAATATCGCGATTATTTTTGTAATAAAAAATGACAGCATTATAAACCACAGACAGCCCCAATAAAGAACGGTTTACTTTATTTACTTGTCTTATTAAGACTGCTTTGGTGAAAATGGAGTTACAAGGAGTAAAGGGCTAGTTTGTTGATGATCAAGAATGGAGATATACTCGTATTGTGGATTCAAGATAATATCACGATCCTTTTTGCAATATAAAAAATTACAGCATTATAAACCACAGACAGCCCCAATAAGGAACGGTTTACTTTATTTACTTGTCTTATTAAGACTGCTTTGGTACAGATGGAGTTACAGGGGGCTAAGGGCTAGTTTGTTGATGATCAAGAACGGAGAGTTTATACTCATATTGTGGATTCAAGATAATATCACGATCATTTTTGGAATAAAAAAAATTACAGCATTATAAACCACAGACAGCCCCAATAAGGAACGGTTTACTATATTTACTTGTCCTATTAAAACTGCTTTGGTGCAGATGAAGTTACAGGGGATTAAGGGCTAGTTTGATGATTATCAAGAACGGAGTCTGTACACGGAATTGAGATTCTAGAGCGTGATAATATTTCGATTCTTTTTCCAATAAAAATGTCAGCATTATAAACCGCAGACAGCCCCGATAGGGAATGGTTTGCTTCATTTATTTGTCTTAAATCTGTTCTGGTACAGACGGCTTTATTTTGGGGATTAAGGGCTAGTTTTTATTGATGATGAAGAACTGAGAATCAATCAAGATTAACGTGCACAAAGTTCTTTATAAACATTTGAATATCATTTGGAACACAATCACAATTATCGTGATCGATCCGTGGAAATTGTATTCGTGGTGTCGCGATATTAGAAACATTTTGTTTGCGAGTGAAAGAGTACAATAAGTAAACTACTACTAATACTACTAGTGTACGTTTAGCAGATGACGGTATGTGCATTAATTGAAAGAGTCACAATTAAAGCAAATTTTGTTTTACAAGCATTATTTTGAACTGTAGAGGCTAATTTAAATAACATTTCACATAAAGCATCAAACCAGCTTTTATATTCATTTGTCCCCCTACTGATAACAAAGAAGATGTTTTTTCCATCAGTGAAAGGATTTATTTTCACAATTATATCCAACAATCTACGGATACGGAGCCAAGAAACTAGATGAGAGGATTTTACTCAAAATCGTTTCTCTTGTATCGATTAAAGGCTTACTGTATCGGGTAAGCAATTCCTGAGGGTGTTTTGAAGATATTATACTGTATTTCCTTTGGTAGATCTAGTTTCTTATATTAATAAAATACACAGCAACTTTTTCACTCTATTTTTGGAATGTCAATTTAGTCATGAATTATTGACCGAGCGAGTACGAAGCGCGAGCGAAGGGGTTACCGTTTCAGCTTGGGCAAAAATACTTTCATGTGTCTTTCTGGCTTTCCGTCTGTACTCTTCTACACGTCGCATTTCTCAACCGATTATATATAAATAGATATTTTATTACTGAAACAGTTTGCCGAATTGAAAAAAAAAACAGCCATTTCGAAAAGTGTGAAAAAATTAGACAGACGCGTGGCTTACAGCTCACAGAGCGACTAGTATTATAGTACGAGTTAAGCAAACTTAAACGATATTCGCAAATGCTTCGAGCAACAAAGGCTTCGTTTTTCACGAAGGGAGAAGCCTTAGCGATTAAACTCTATTCAAATTATTCTGGCATTTTTTGCGGGGGGGGGAAAATGCACACAAGTGCAGTTCCGCATACCCACATACAAAAACAACACTGTAATGACGACACTCACACATAAAAAATAAAACAAAACAGCAAAAATTTGTGTACGGATGAGTCACACATCAAAATATGACACGTTTTTGACATAAAGGGCTGGGCTCAACTGTCGATGCAGCAATATCGATAAATTTTGAAAAAGGAATTAAGGTAAAAAACTCAAATTTACGTACTTATTAATCTTTATTATTTTAATTATCTTTATTTATCGGTTAAATCATTATTTACATCATTATCTCATCATCTCATCTTATTAACAACATTAGATATCTTGTGAAGTATTTCATTAATTTTAATATGTAAAAGACAATCAGTTAGGCGATTGCGTAAAGTCAATCGTATTAATTTGACAGTTCATATTGTATCATAACATATGTCATCCCATACAAATTACATCCGATGGAATACGATATGAACTGTCTGATCAAAAAAAAATGTGTTCCGGCAGTTAGAGGTAAAATAGCCAGTTCCTAAGCAATGAGGATTCCGGGTGTAGTGCGCTTCCACCTTCGGCCTTATCATCACTTAACATCAGGGGCCATACCGGCTAACGAATCGATTATCGAAAAGTCTGCTGGGTTTCAAATTAAAACAGATAAATCGAGCCCCAATTCATGATGTCACACGAACATCGAAATCTTCCAAATTGCGTCAACAGAAAGTACAAGACGAAATTCCTTACTTTGATTTTTTCTGTTTTAAGTTGAAACTCGACAGACTTTTCGATAATCGATTCGTTAGTCGGTACGGCCCCGGGTGACGTAAAGGCCAAGCAAAGCCCGTTGTGCACTAAAAAAACTTTCTCCAAGGAACATAGTCGGTCAGTGCGCCAAAAATGATCGTTATCTAAATACATCAAATACCTACGCTGGATTTTGTAAAAAATCCTAAACTTTACTCTGTTGTCTGTTAAAAAAACCGGCCAAGTGCGAGTTGGACTCGCGCACGAAGGGTTCCGTACCAAAAAAGGCAAAAAATCACGTTTGTTGTATGGGAATTGGGAGCCCCCCTTAAATATTTTCTGTTCTGTTCTGTTTCTGTTTTTAGTATTTGTTGTTATAGCGGCAACAGAAATACATCATCTGTGAAAATTTCAACTGTCTAGCTATCACGGTTCATGAGATACAGCCTGGTGACAGACAGATAGGCAGACAGACAGACGGACAGCGAAGTCTTAGTAATAGGGTCCCGTTTTTACCCTTAGGTTTAGCCGCACTTCGGGTATTAGCCGTAACATATACAACGAATAAGGAAGGAAATTTCGAAATTCAACTAAAAGGCTGAAAAGAGGGTTCAAATTTTATATGAAACATTAATACGGGAACGGGAACAGCAATGACAACAGGTATTGGCACGGTACGGGATATATGTATATCCTACTAATATTATCACGCAAGAACTTATTTATAGCCCGGGTTAAAACATAGGATACTTTTTATCCCGGTCAAAGGTTCCCTAAGGATTTTTCGAATATCCACGCGGACGAAGTCACGGGCAAAAGCTAGCTAGTGATCAAAAGAAGTTCATTGGTTTTTAAAATGAATTAATTTTGTGTAAATTTGGCGGATGCATTTATTTGGGTTCGATTTTTTCATTAGGATGAGCGCCGTGACTATTTCTCGACATTTATCTCGCGATATCTGTCGCGCTCACATGAATGCAGAGCAAATCATGCAAAAATCTTGCAATAAATTTGACGCAGAATCAGTGCCAGATTGACCAAAACTTTATCGACAAACATTATTTAACGGTAACATCACTAAGTTGCCCATCGGCGAGAACTCGGATTTATCTAGCGACAGATCTGAAATTTGTACGGACGAGCCATGGACTAGCAGATCCGATGTCACTGAACAAATTTGACAACTAATCAAGAAAAAAATATACGACTTTAATGTTTTAATGTAAACAAATAGCAATAATACGATAAAAAAATACTTTCATGTAAAATGTAACACCGTCTTTTTGTATACTTGATGTTCCAGACCTCTTTTAACAGCATAAAACTCATCAATTCGACATTTTAAACAGAGCAGCGTTCACATGCGCGACTGGACTCGGTCTAGAAAGAAATCCGGGCGCAACTGGTTTTACTAACGCGTATGCCCATTTGGGCTTGTACTTCGGCAGAGGGGAACGCTTCGTATGGCCTCTCTTTCTGTAAAGAAGCCCGTCTTACTCTAAAGAGCTTATTAGATCATCCTGAATCAAGGATACGGAATGAAGTCGCTCCTTAATTCAGAGAAGTGTAATTGCATTCAGGAAGGTAGGATCCTAGTTAGGATCCTAGTTAGGATAGAAAATGGTCTCCGGCGTTAAGGATGCTAAATCGGACGCAGTTAGGACAGTGTAATCGCATTCAGGACGCTCGGCTCCGACACAGTAGTATCACAGCCTAAAGAGTATACAGTCAGTCAACGCTTTTTATGTTGGCGAAAAAAAGTCGCCGTTCGTCTAGTTTTCATAGTGTTTGTAAACGACAAAGTTATATTTGCGGTTTTGGAAAATGTGCTAGGTACTCTAAAACTACTAATTATATCTCATTCAAACCAATTTTCGTTGATAGTGTTTGTTAAGATCTACAACATATATTTTATCAGATTTTTAGAGGGGGGGGGGGGGGACACATTTTACCACTTTGGAAGTGTATATTTTCCAAACGGTTGATTTTGAGAAAAAATACTTTTAGAAACCTCAATGTCATTTTTATAGACGTATAGGTTTAATGATTTTTTTTCCGTTTCAGTTCCATGTATGGGGAGCCCTCCTTAATCTTTTATATTTTTTTTATTTTGTGTAAAGATCGTAAAGTGGTTCACAGAATACATCTACCTACCTAGTTTCAACTGTGTAATTCTAATAGTTTTGGAATAAAGTGGCTGTGACATACGGACGGATAGACGGACAGACAGACAGTCAGACATGACGAATCTATAAGGATTCCGGTTTTTGCCATTAGGCTACGGAACCCTAAAAAATAAATCGCCTTAAATTTCTAACCTAACCCGGGACCTACAGGAGTAAAACAGGTTCGATTCCAAACTCAACTCGAGCCCCCCTCGACCCCCCTCTAGCCCCCCTCAAGTCACCCTCGACCCCTCCTTGACACCCCCTCTCTTGCCCCCTCGAGCCTCCCTCGACCCCCCTTGACACCCCCTCGAGCTCCCCTCAAGTCACGCTCGAGCCCACCTCGAGCCCCCATCGACCCCCCCAGAGCCTCCCTCGACCCCCTCCAGCCCCCTTTGGGCCCCTCTCGACCCCAAGTTTGACAGCTGTCATCTGTTGGTATTTGCTTTTAAAATTGATTTTAGGTATGTTATTAGATGAGTTAAGGATCATTCACACAGCTCCGGCGCGTCAACGGCGCGTCACCGGCCCGTCAACGTCAAAAATATAGTTACATACAAGTTGTACTACACTGTTCACACACATCAGTCATGGCGCGTCAACGGCGCGTCACCGGCGCGTCAACGTCAAACGCATATTGCTACGGCATGCCGGCGACGCGCCGGTGACGTGACGGCCGGCGCGTCACCGGCACGGCGCGTCGCCGGCGAGTCACCGGCAAGGCAAACAGGGTTGCTACTTTTTTGTTTAAATAAATTATTGGTTGCTGTAATCGGTACAGAAAATTACACTGTGGTATGGAAATAAAGTATAATTTATTTATATTATCAACTTTGAAAAACAATTATTTTTACTACTTTTGGTAATACAAGGTGTTTGGTAAAAGCCTTATAAAGCCGAATATGGCAGATAGGGACCATCAAACTGAACAACTTTTACTATGGGACCAACTCTGAAATCGCGAAAAAAAAAACAGCTGTTTCATACAAAAATTAATAACTAAAATATCAAAATGTATGAAACAGCTGATTTTTTTTTCGCGATTTCAGAGTTGGTCCCATAGTAAAAGTTGTTCAGTTTGATGGTCCCTATCCACCATATTCGGCTTTATAAGGCTTTTACCAAACACCTTGTATATTGGTAATTAATTTACACCACTAGTCTAGAATGAGTATTTTTCGAGATATTCCTGTTTTAAGATTAACAGATGTTCGCTGTCAAACTTAAAACAGCAATATCAATAAAAAAAAAATTGTTGAGATTTGCGTACGTCGCGGATGACGTCATAATTTATTTACAGATCACAAGACTCTGTTTTTCTAGCTTCACTTGTTTTTACAACATTCATTTGTTTACCCGAAGTTCACTCACATTGTTGTATTTTTATTAAAATTCGAAAAAAAATACCTTTACTAAAACTTAGTGGAACAGGTGAATTAAGTCTCATAAAGTTACCAAAATATTAACAGAATTAAAAAATAAAATGTTTTTAAAAGTTAAATAAATAATACTTTATTTCCATACCACAATGTACTTTTTTTCTACCTATTATAACAACCAATACTTTATTAAAACAAATAAGTAGCAGCCGTTGACTTGACTGAAACGAGCCGGCGACGCGCTGGTGACGTGCCGGCGCCGGTGATCTGAACTGCTTGTTCACACATATTTTTGACGTTGACGGACGGGCCGGTGACGCGCCGGTGACGCGCCGGAGCTGTGGGAATGATCCTTTATTCGCAAATTCACGCAAATACTAGTACCTACATCAATAAACCTGGTTCAGATTAGCATTGAAAATGACATGTACCTACTACCAACCTAGCTATATACTTATACCTCTTACCTACATACCTATACCTACCTACATGTATTTTTAAGGTCACTGTATTTTGCCCCCCGTTGCTCTGCGTAAGTACATTCGTGTAACAACTGTATTATTGTTAAGCTGTGATATCGGATCCGTTATTCAGGACGGTCTAATTGGCGACTGAATTTCTCGTCCTAAATCGGACTCTGAATTCCGGATCCTTAATTCAGGATGATCTAATAAGCTCTTAAGCGCAAATGTATCGAAACCTTGTGCTCTGTTTCTTTCAACTGCATCCAATATTAAAATCGTTGACTGACAGGAGAAGGTCAAGAACAAAAGGCAACATTTACACTTTTTTTTCCCACGAATTGAAAAAATGTAATATGGGTATGCACGTGATCGAGATTAGATGTTGCCTTTTGTACAAATACTTACTCCCTTTATCGCAAAATAAGTCACTATTTGTAAACTGAAAAAAAAATACTTGTTAACATCATAAAAAAAATGTTTACGGCTATCACATAACTTGTTTATATACGAGCGCACAAAGTTTTGTGATTCCGGGAATCAAGTATTCTTGATTGAGAAACGGAACATGTAGACGTAGAATATCCAAATCAACGAACTAAGATACTAAGGAAGTGTAATTCCGCTCAAAAAATAGCACCACGCAAACTAACACAGAGTGGGCGGGGCTAAAAAAGTACTAGTGAAGCACGATTTAGTAATGTCTGCCACGCGCTCGGCGACAGTCGTTAGCGTTACCACAAAAAAATAATTAGAAAAATGATTAAAATGACGTCATGTGTGGTCAAGTGGCGAAAAAGACCAAAAGAAGGCAGCAAAACTATACAGACATAACATAACATAGGAAAGTAACATATTTTTCGTTTTTTAGAAATATCTATGAGCGTATACATACAAAATATGGTCGTTATTATGCAACAAGTGTTCAGTCGCTTTGTGGGGCAGAGTCAAATCTTCACATTCACTGCTATCACACATTTTTAAACAAGAATAAAACTCTCTCATGGAATTCAGTACAACAAAAAAAGGAAAATTTAAATCAAAATTTTGTAATGCTAAAAATGGCGCGTCCTGCAATATGCAATACATAGAAAACGAGTAATCTGATGTAATCTCCTTGTTTTTTATTATTATACAGGGTAACAAAAACGCTGTCCAATCCGTGAAGGGATGATTAGGTAGGTACCTATAAAGATTCTATTCACGCAATCCTCTTTGATTAATGAGTAAAAATCCCTGGTTAAAATAGAATAAATAAAAAATGGAGAACTCACATTGCAACACCGAAGGCAGCAGAGTGGCACGACAAGTAGTGACGTCATGAGGTCAAGACCGTCAGATCAGAACACAAAGTAATGACAATTTCCAGAAACTATGATTTTTATGCAGCTCTGAAAACAGCTTTTTAATATGGAGTTTGATCCGCGGATCATTCTGCTGGAACCCTAATGTGAGATCTGCTGCGAAAATGCTACTTTATATTTCCACCACCAATAGAAATACATGCCTAGCAACGGTGCACTAGATTGTCCCGAACACTTTGCAGCACACCTGTATTCCACTTAATTAGTACAAATGTGGCTATAATTCGCAAACGCATTACGGATTCACTCTCACAAATGTTTTTAAACATCAACAGTAAACATGACCTCACAAATAAAAATCAAGGGGTGTCAAATCTGGAGATCGCGCTGGCTACGGAGTTGGTCCACCACTTCCAATCCACCGTCACCCATATTGCTAGTTTAGGTATTTGCGCACCGGTTAATAAGCATGTTAAAATAGTCTGCATTTGAAAAAGATCTTGACAAGAATAAACTTTGACTTGGTGGAATACGCTGCTATAAAAAATACATTACGACAAACTGAGAACCTCCTCCTTTTTTGAAGTCGGTTAAAAAGGTGTCGCTATAAGAATTTTGTATTGCCAATTAAGGCATGCTTTTTTAAGTAAAAAATAAAAATAAAGCGACGTATTAATACTGTTGTTCTTTATCAGTCACACCTCTAAAAGACGTATTAAGGTGTTGCTCGCGCAAATGTGATAATTATCTACATAATATGTACTTACATGTTATGAAAAAAAAATCTTTACAGAATACATTGTCTTTTATCAAGCATACCTATTTTATTTCAATAGCTTGCCTAATTTTAGTCCTTCTTGAAATCATATGTCTTACCAATTCGTGACAAATAATATGATCATCATTCATCAACATCATCATTTTATAATTTTCATAAAATAAAATAACAATAAAATCATCACAGCCGAAAGACGTCCACTGCTGACATAGGTCTCCTTTAGTTTTTTAGAGCGACTAGTTACAGGCGACTTGCATCAAGCGTATTCGAGCGGTCTTTACCAAGTCGTCCGTCTACATAATAAAACAAACATTATATCTAACAAACAATAATGTACTAATTTCATAAAACAATTTTATGATGCCGCCCAGCGCGCCGTAGTAGGTTAGGTGTACTGACTGCATTCTACGTTACACCGTCCTCGCCTCAATGACAAAGGCACGACAACGGCCCAATGAGTGACACGAGGCGAGTCAAATATCCAATCATGTTTGATCTGCGTTCAAACCCCAGCCAATAGAACGTCATATGCGTTAGAATACAATCTAATGCCGATTATGCGTGCATTGTAATAAGGTATGTTTTTACTAGTTCATTGTTGAGTTTGCGACCTTTTGTGTTACAGAATATGTGAAGGTGCCATTTTTTATGCAATATTTGTTAGGAGTTAGGCTTCCTTAGATCTTAGTTCGTTGATCCAAATAAATAATGGTCGGCATAATCAAGTCTGGTAATTATTGTTATCAACCGCCCTTTGTGCATGTTACTAACACCTGATAATCTTAATAAAGTTGTTGATGCCTGTTATATTGTCCCTGATTTACATTATTATCAATTTCTGAACAGATTTCCTATAGTAAATATTTATATAATGTAATACAAGGCTTTGAGTCCAAAATAAAAACAATCGAGAAGGATGCGTAAATGTCACCGTTTGTTCCTGACCTCTTTAGTATGGAAAGCTCCAACACTATGGCCTAAGTATACTCATATACTAAGGGCATATCTATTAAAGTTACAATCAGGGGTCTACACGGGTTAGAAAAAGAAAATTGAGAATCATTGTAACGATGAAATGAAAATTTAGCATACTTAGCGAAAATGTGGAACGTTGGCGCTGAAAAATCGTCTTTATGATTGTTATCATAAAGCTTATATCATGTTAGCTACTGTAGGGATCCACTCTCGATTAAGCTTAATAACAAACGGCCATCGAGTCCTTAAAAACGATTAGCAGTCAGCAATTTACATCAGCAAACGTTAAACCGAATATGGTGTAATCGTCACTCTTTCTTAGTGTAAGCACAGATTAAAAAATAAAGCTGTAAGTTCGTGTTAAAACGCTAGTTTTTTTACATTCTCTTTGGTTCGTGTCAATTCATAATTTTGATCACAAAGGTTCTCCCCGACCAGTCGCCTGTGATTTAAGTTCAGATTCGAAAATTTATGAGTGAGGATAACCGAGCAAGAGCACAACCTAAAATAATAATACAGTTTGTAACAACAGTAGTAACTTGTGTTATAGTTCATAATTATCTTAGATTGTTTAATCACAGACAAACGCTAATCAGGCACGATTGAAACATAAAGAGACAGTATTGCAACATAATGCTGTAAATTTAATAATCTTATTGTCACATTGCAGGCATAATAGTATTAATTTATCTGTTAGTCTTTTCAGAACACAAGACGTCAAGTTCTTAAATATTCAAAGTACCTCTCACCAAACCAGGTATTAAAGCAAACTCTAAATAACTTGCCTACGGTTTCCAGTAGGAGCGATTTATATTTAAATTCATTATACTTATTATGAATACAGACGCTCAAATTTGCATGCTTGAAACCGCTTATGTATGGTTTGGTTACTTGGTAGAAATATTTTATTTGAAACGTAAGGAGTGTCTTTTAGTGGTGAAGGGTCCAGACAAGCCGATTTCCATCGGCTTACCTCTTAGAAATCCCACCCCACCGGTCCACTATGCAGATCATAACATTTTTGTATAACGGTTTACCTACGTCGTTTAGACTGAATATTTTTTATAATCTACTTCTTTTACTTAAATTATATTTCTAACGTCTTTTCGATGAAATGTATAAAATCTGGACGTTTTAGACATTTTTAATTCACAATTAAACTTTATGCAGCCCAAAATACCCTTGATCATCAACGAAAATAGCGTATAAAATCTCCGAAAGAGATAACGCTTGCTTGCTTAAACCTGAATTTTCTGCGTAAACATTGAGTAAACATGTCGTCGACAATATCTGACCCGATTTCCCATCATGTAATCAAGTTGCCGATTTGAGCAATGAAATCGGCGTGCCAACTGGCCGGATTATCAAAATTGGCAGTTGGCAGGTAAAACGCAGTTTGGATTAGTAATGCATCGCTGTACATTCGGTGGAGTAACTTGGTTGAGCTGCATTTCGAAATGTTTCATTAGTTATGCTAGAATTTTGAACTCAGATGGCAACTGGTCTAATTTAAAATCGGTCGTAATTTTGGCTTTTTGCTAGTCACATGACGTGCCGGACTACAGCTGGGCCACAAAAAAAAAAGTTGGAAATCTTACTTTTTGACTATGCCATGATGAAGTCGATAATTTGACGTTTTATAAGCAACACTCGGTCCGGTCAGGTGTCGGATGGGTGACCGTTAAAGCTAATTCAGGGCGGCCGCATATTGTAAGAAATAAAACATCATGCAGCTTAGATAGCGGCTTGGATTTAGAAAACTTGAGCACGAAATTATATATAGTGAGTTTACTACCTTATTATAAAACATGCAGAGATTCTAATGCACATATTCATTTTCCGCGGAAACACTTATTTTTCGAAAAAAATAAAGATCTAAGTCTAATTTTTAAACCAGTGTCGTCATTCTTGACGTTTAATGGCGGCGCACTAGGTTGGTAGCACTGCTAAATTGTTGCGATGGTGAATCAAAGACCGCAGGTCACGTGATAGGTGCGAGGAGCGTAGCGACGAGCATGTTAGGTGTACATGAACCCAGCGCGCGAGCCGAGCGAGCGAAGCGAGCGTGCCGCGGCAGCGGCCGGCGAAGCGCCAGAAACGACTTTTTTTACGTGCGAAATTTTGTACGTACGTCCCTTCCCCTTTACCCACCTCTTTTTAGCCTCCTCTGCTTAATTTCTAAATTTTTTGTTTTGAGGTTATGTTTACACAAAAAAATATTTCTTGAAAACTACGCATCACGGACGGATGGGGATTGGAAGAGGGAGTTGTTTCCCTTCCCTCCCCCTCTCTCCCTCCTTTAATTGCCGAAAAACAACAGCAATTTGGCTGTTATCATAACTTTTTTGTGTATTCATTTATATCAATATCTCTGCAAATATGTACTTCCGCGGAATGGGAGTACCACCAGGGGGGAGGTTACCTCCCCCCCTCCTCCCCCCTTCCCTCAAAACCACCAAATTCGTGCTCAAGTATTCTAAATTTTTACCTATATAGCATGCATGCATGCATTCATTAAAGTAGTATAATTATTTCAAACACAGTTGTACGCGAATGTACATTCGCGAAGGTACATTCAAATCACATTTATCTCGTAAACGTAAGGCGATCAAGCTCTGGTATTTGGCGACAAACTCGCTCGAACTACCGACTACACATAGGAGTTATCAGATTTTCGCTACGACCTTTCGTTCTCGAGATCCAGGTAGAAAGGTCTCTACAGCATATCCTCAAATATCTTCTAAACGCAAGATCGACAAACTCTGATTCTTGGTGACAAACTCCGACAAACTAACGGCTACACACTCGAGTTATCAGATTTTCGCTACGACCTTCCTTTCTCAAGATCCAGGTAGAAAGGTCTCCACAGCGTATCCTCACGTATCTCCTAAACGGAAGACCGACAAAATCTGGTTCTTGGTGACAAAATCCGACAAAATACCGGCTACACATACAAGTAATCAGATTTTCGCTACGACCTTCCGTTTTCGAGATCTGTGTGGCCCAGCTGTAGAGACGTCTCTTCGGCTGGGCCACACGTATCTCGTAAACGGCAGACCGACAAACTCTGGTTTTTGGCGACAAATTCCGACAAAATACCGGCTACACATACGAGTAATCAGATTTTCGCTACGACCTTCCGTTTTCGAGATCTGTGTGGCCCAGCTGTAGAGACGTCTCTTCGGCTGGGCCACACGTATCTCGTAAACGGAAGACCGACAAAATCTGGTTTTTAGCGACAAATTCCGACAAATTATCGACTTCATCATGGCATAGTCAAAAAGTAAGATTTCCAACTTTTTTTTTTGTGGCCCAGCTGTAGTCCGGCACGTAGTCACATGCTCTTTTTTTAACAATTACGTAAATTTAATTTAAAATATTCCGGTGTGCTCAGTAAAAAATACGGCGTTTGGTGATCGAGGGATATCCTATGGCAGGTTGCACTTTTTGAACCCTTAGATCATTTTAAAAAGGGGAGCCATCTTGGATTTTTGTATGGGAGGGAGATAAAATACAATCTTTTTTTGTATGGAATTTGATTTTTTTTTTCAAATCCCATCGTGTGGGATATCGGACAAAAGGGATTTTTGAGCTGATTCCAAAAATATATAATATTATTACATTGCAGCTACCGGTTTAAAAAAATAGGAAAGTAATTTTCCAAACATACTAAGTTTGGGCTCTTGCAGGAAGAAAACTACTAAATGAATTCTTATGAAACATACGCCAAACAACTTCTAATATACTCTTATCTAACGTCCTGGAAGCAATTTAAACCAATAGCTGCAAGGTAATAATATTGTATATATTTGGAATCAGCTCAAAAATCCCTTTCATCCGATAACCCACACGATGGGTTTGGAAAAAAAAAACAAATTCCATACAAAAAAAGATTGTATTTTATCTCCCTTCCATAGAAAAATCCAAGATGGCTCCCCTTCTTAAAATGATCTAAGGGTTCAGAAGGTGCACCCTGCCAAAGGATATCCATCGATCAAGAAACGCCGTATATTGCACTTTTATGTCGTGTGGAAACGCAGCTATTCGTATATTATAGTTACCTATGTAGGTTGTGATTTAAATATTATTAAAAAAAATAGTTTTAGGTTGAATCTGTTACTATTAAAAATTAAGTTGAAGTTGTTTACGTTCGTATAGGACGAGTTGCCACTTTACAAAAATTTGAAATATTGTATAGTATCGTTCTATTTTGCAATGTGAGACCATTAGGTACCAAATGTTTTCTTTTAAACATGAAACTTAATTTACGGATTAATCATACATTATACCTACATTATACACGGGTAAATTATAAATTAAAACCTGGAAAAATACATTCTAGCAATGCAGAAAAAAAACTTTATTGTTACATATCAAAATACCACTAGAGTTAAAGCAAATGCTTTTAAATATTTTGTCTTATGATAAAACAGCAAATCATTAAACATTTAAACGATAAAGCACTTATTATAAACCGACTTTATATTGTACAGGAATGGTGAAGCAAAACATGACACAAAATTCTGATAACAAAATCTAGACAGCGATTCTAATCTGCATGCAAAACATTTTATTATGACAGTGCGACAATCAATGTTTTCGCTCTTAGAGACCATACTGGTTTCATCTCGGTGCAGCATCCAATTCAAACTTTGGCCTGCGACTGCAACTTGCATTAATAAACAACCCAGTTATAATGCAGAACTCTAGTGTGACCATCTATTTGAAGTTGACAGGAATTTGCTTCTTTTTTTATCGAAATTCATTCTATTTAAAACAGCAGCTGTACACAAAATGTCTTAATGGTCATTTTAATACCATAAATAATGTAATTTCATTACAATAAAGCTTTTTAAACTTTTTACACGGAAATGTCAATTTCTCTTCTCATGAGCTGCTTGGTGGGATGAAAGGCTTCGCAGTCGCCAATAAAAAAAAGTTGGTATCTACAACCGGACTAGGTATTCGGTTTGCTATCAGCTGGACAAAGTTGTAGTCGTTTCCCACGATGTAGTCAGATCTTGCAGGTGTGACTGACGCCATTTTTGTTTTTACAATAACAACTTGGATACATGATGGACATATGTGCAAAGGCTTTTAAATTTTTAATATTTACCGTGGAATAGAATAGACAGTTTAAAATAATCTCCCTAGATTTATAACTCATGGTCGCCCTAACAACACACAAACAAAGTACCAACTGGACCGTCCGGCTCGTTATCAGCTGGACAAAGTTGCAGTCGTTTCCTACTGCTGTACTGTAGCCAGCTGTGCAGGTGCGACTGACGCCATTCTTGTTTTTCACAGTAATATACACATGGTGGGGTAGTGTGAGGCTTAGACGCTTTTATTTGAATGTTAGCGTTCTATGTTACCTATAAAAATGGAATAAAAGTTAGGTAGCATTATTTGTACTCTGAACCAGAAGAGTTCGGAACAACCTTCCTGGACACGCGACGGGAAGGAGGTGGAAATCCTCATTGGATACTAGATAGCCGGGTTATGATGGTTATGTCAGACTCGTACTGACTAAAACCGACTTGAGGTGGTTTCGACCCGACAGCTATGACAAGCCTTGAAACCTTCATCGAATGCGACCGCCCCCCGAGAGGAGGGTGGCGCGGAGGGAGATGAAAGATGTTCCGTTAAAAGTAATTATAATGCTCAGTGTGTTGGAGAGGAAAGGAAGTCCATAGAAAAGATTACACAGATGACAGCTAACAAACAACGACCGGCTGCCGACGCGTGCGCGCGAAGCCGGTCGGGTTCCAAACTGTGTCAATTCCAACCAAATATAGAACTTAAATACCTGTGTGGAAGCTTAAATTTCCTTCAGCAGATTGTAAAATGCGCTCCGGCCAGCGACGGCGTGGCCCGACTCGCGCCGCCTCGGTCGGTGTAAATCGTACCTACATAAAGGAGGAGAACGTTTTGCACCGACCTCAAATAAATTATGATGAGCAAGAAGGGTGACTAATCACGGATAACAAAAGCTAAAATTATTGGATCTGAAGTCACCTCCTGCTTCCCCACACCCCAGTCATGAGGATACGACGGAAGGTACGTACGTACTATTAGTCTGAATAAAATAACATTAATAATAAATATATGACAGCACCACATTGCTTCCATATTCATCCAGATTTAATGTGGTGAAAATCTTTATCAATGACTAACCTATTACCATTCAGTACCTTGTAAGTCATAAAATAGATCGCTGTTCCTTATGTCTGACTAATGTTATTGTCGTTAAGTATAACTTTTATTCATATTTAATGATGTCTTGACTTTATCAAAGTAAAGCTTTTATTATGGATTACGTTTAGTTCAGTTTCGGTGTTTACCGGACTAGAGCAATAAAATTGTATATGCAATCACTACATAGTATAAAACAAAGTCGCTTTCTCTGTCCCTATATTCCTAAGTACGAGGGTGGTTTGATAAGTCCATGACTTTGAAAAGAAGAAATACTTTTTTTCATAATTTATTTTTGTGTCTTAAAGAGAAACTCCTTAAGGCATCTTTACACTACATTTTTTCAAATTCGGCAAAAGATTATTACTTTTGGACACAAAAAGCTCAAGCAAGTTCTAACTTTTCTTAATGACCCTGTCGACCCTCTCGGCGGCACTCATGACATCAAAACTCATCGAATGAAGATGCGAATCCTTCCTGTTCTCTAGATTCAACCCCAGTGAGATATTTTCTCTTACCAAACATGAATAAATGTCTTGATAAATGTCTTGGCGGGCAAAGATTTTCATCAAGCCAATAGGTGATGTCCGTGATGTCTGAAGTGGGCCCTCATTTCAGTTACCAGTTTTCAGGCGATGAAAGAAAAAAATAATGGGTTAAAGAGATAGGAACTTCGTTGGACTGAATACGCAGAGCTACAATAAGATTATGTACAGAAATAAAACAAAATATTCCGAAAAAAGTCTTTCTTCATTAAAAAGTCATGGACTTATCAATCCACCCTCGTATGCTTAAATCTTTAAAACTACGCAACAGATTTTGATGCGGTTATTTTTAATAGATAGAGTGATTCAAGAGGAATAAGGAATACATGGTGTCAAATTCCACACTACACCGAAGCGAAGCGAGGGCGGGTCGCTAGTAAAATATAAAGGTAGTAGGTATATTTCTTTTATGCGTAAAATCCTCCAAGCAAGCAAGAGCCGGTAACATAAATATAGTTCACTACCAATAAGAACCCACTTTACGGCTTGTTCAAGTTTAAATCAACATCAAAACAACAATAACTCAAATAGCTCGTTATTTCGACCAAACTAGAGCGATAGATTTAATCTACGAAAAATTACTTCCGAATAATAAAATGAAATATTGTACGCCACAGTAAACCTGTTGTAAGCCTATTAAAACAAATAATAACTGGTAAACTATTCGCTTTTTCAGAAAAGCAGTAACTGATTTTATCAAAATAGTTGTACAACCCTACCTCTACGAGATTTTCCGTTAAACATTCAAGTGTCGAAATATTTTAGCATAACATTTAACTGATACGAGTTTATTGAAGTTTATTTATTTCCGAGTGATAGGTAAATGCATATAGCATGTAGTAAATTCTTTTACATGCTGTTTACTTCCTCTATGGTAGTAAGCCCCACATTTGTTGAGAGCTGTGTGAATTGTAACAATATTTTTAATATGCATTCATCCGGTCGCTTCTGAGCACCGTTGATTGATACTTTGATATGAACTCTGGCGGTCACTCCTTATGGATACCGTGGATTAAGTATCTTACTATTTAAAATAAATTCGGTCGACCTCTGATCGGCACCACCATTAATAGTTATGTATATCAATAAATATATTTACATTCGATAAACATTTATTATGGTTTTAACATTAATGTTTCCTATCCGTTATTTAGTTGCATAATACAAGCTTTGCCTTATTTAGGACTCAATTATTTGTGAGACTTGCCTAGAATTAAGTTCCTACATATTATTATTACCCATTTGAAATCTGTTCCTGATAAAACCTCAATCAATTAGCAAATTATTACCAGCAGCCACGGGTGACCACGACCGATAAAAGCTAATGCATAATTATCAATTTCATATTGTTTAATGCAATTTATTTTTAACCTACCACAATTTAAACTTGTAATTTGAGGATTAAAATTTCATATAAGTAAGTGGTGTAGCTGATCATTGGTATGGTAAGCCTACATACGTGTAAAACTACAGTTACTACTAATCGTAGATATAGGTAATTATCTAATTATTTATTTAAAAAAAAATGTGGTCAAAATACACAATGTAAGTACCTATGCTAGAACTATAAACTTAGAAACTTTTTCAATAAAAAATATTGCATTAATTACAATCATAAAATGGTTATTTAGGATTGTTCTGCATTTGGAGTTTTGTAATTTTAAATAGTATTTCTTAGGGCATCTAGTTAATTCAGTGTGCTTTGCCTTACAAAATTAATGCGCTACAGTAATCACCTAGTAAGAAAACTAGTTTTAAATTTTGATACTGTAACAATATCCCGCGCCCTTGTGAGCAAGGTAGGTTACACGCTTGATTAAATTTTAATCTTAGCATATTACAGTGACTCTAGGAATATGCGGAACGGGCTTAATCTGAGTTTAGTAGTTGATTGATTAACATGTGCAAGGATATATACAATGTTTATAATATTAATGTTACCCTTAAAAACCTAATATTTGATAATATTAATACAACGCTTATGAACCTGTCTTTGTTTAAAAAAATGTTTCGTTATTTACGTCTTTATATCGGTAAAACTAATTCGTGTTTACGCCCCATTTTTACTTTTTTTTTCTCACACTATTAACAACAGAACTTCCTAATATTGAATAAATTTCACATATTAGATATTTTATAGCAATGCAATGCATCTGACTTCACTTTCGTTAAACGGGAATCAAATCAAAGATAATTAAAAACAGCAGATCACAATGTATGATTAAGACCTATTTAAGCTATTATTTCCATCAATATTGATGAATACGCAGTACTTTACTATTTAGTTACACAGTGAATGTTGACTCGGAGCAAATCTGAAGAGGAGCGAACGACTGAACGTGCTTGCAATGTTCTAGTTTCCCTTCACGCATGAGTGACGAGAGGAATAAATATTCAAGAGCTTTTCGACACTTAAAGGTCAAACCGCACTACAGCGGAGCGGCGCTGCGCGGCGCAGCACTGCAGCGGAGCGGCGCGGCGCGGCTCAAATTGCCAGACGTAGCAAGATTTCATTGAAGTTTGACGCACGAACGAAAAGGGAACGCTCGGTCACGCGTTCCCTAGAACGAATTTCGAAGCAACGATTTAGCAACACATCCTCATATTTTTTATTTATTTATTTGTGTTGAGTTATGATTATGATGATTTATGAAATGATCACGTAAAATACCACTTTGTAATTTAATCAAAATTTGTACACTGAAATATCAGTAGAAATAGATATTTCCAAATACCCTCTATAGACTGAAGCTCGATTATGAAGAATATTCGGCCGCGCCGCGCCGCGAGCTATACCGCACTAGCGGCAGCGGAGCGGCGCGGAGCGGCGCGGCGCGGCGCGGCGCGGCAAAATATTCTTTTGCACCCAAATCTGCAGCGCCGCGCCGGTACGCGCCGCGCCGCGCCGCGCCTCTCCGCTATAGTGCGGTTTGCATCATTGCAATCAATAGAAATAATATTTGGCCGCGCCGCGCCGCGCCGCTCCGCGCCGCTCCGCTGTAGTGCGGTTTGACCTTTAGTGATAATAAAAATTTCAGATTTGAAAAACAAATATTCAGATACTTTTTTAATATACTTACTACTTAACATAATCTTGGTATCTATTTGATTTTTCATTACTATGTCACACTTTGGCATGTTTCACTATTTTGCACCAGCTCTTTTTAGGGTTCCGTACCCAAAGGGTAAAAACGGGACCCTATTACTAAGACTCCGCTGTCCGTCTGTCTGTCTGTCTGCCCGTCTGTCTGTCTGTCACCAGGCTGTATCTCATGAACCGTGATAGCTAGACAGTTGAAATTTTCACAGATGATGTATTTTTGTTGCCGCTATAACAACAAATACAAAAAACAGAATAAAATAAATATTTAGGGAGGCGCACATACAACCACAGTGATTTTTTTGACGTTTTTGCTCGATATTAATTACGACAATAAGTAGACAGTTGAAATTTTCACAGATGATGTATTTCTGTTGCCGCTATAACAACAAATACTAAAAACAGAATAAAATAAATATTTAAGGGGGGCTCCCATACAACAAACGTGTTTTTTGTAGCGGAACCCTTCGTGCGCGAGTCCGACTCGCACTTGGCCGGTTTTTAATTTATTATTATGATTGAAACTTTAGTAATTCTTACTAATATTATAAATGCGAAAGTTCGTTTGTTTGTTAATTTGTTTGTTTGTATGTTTGTTACGCGATCACGTCTTAACTACTCAACCGATCGTCATGAAATTTTGGACACACGTTGTCAGGGGTACAGAGAAGGACATAAAGAAAAGTTCATCCCGAAAAAAAGCACTGTTCCCGAGGGATAGCAAAAAAACCTTTCCACGCAGACGAAGTCGCGGGCGGCAGCTACTAATTTTATATTTTTATAGGCCTTTTCCACAGGAAAAATCAATTCCATTTTTAAACAAGAAGATAGTGCTTTATGTAACCTTTATATGCAAATACGACTGTAGATAATGATTACAAAACAGGTAGGTTTCAGCAAAGACTGCCTATCAATTTCAAAAATCAAAAACATCTGCAATAGGTATGTAATAATTGATAACAATCAAACGTTCAACTAATTACTAGATTTCAGTTGTCACTGATTGCTGTTACACACTACCGCCTCATAATTAAAAGAGATATTATATGCCTTGTTAATTAACTAAAATTACTGAGAAGCAGTTATGAAATTAGCAACTTTGTTAAGGGAATTTATTATGCAGGTATGAAGTTTTACAGACAGACTTTACCTGGAGATGATAAAGACCTTTGAATAAAAGGGAACGTAAATGTTTGAGCAAAGAGGGCTTCTGTAAGAGACGAACCCGTGGCTATTTTTTTAAAAGCTCTTGCCGCTTAGCTCTCTCAAATTTTAAATAAAAAAGACACAATCTTGTCAAAATAAGATTATGATCTGCCTATCCTCCTAGCATATTTTTTTTTTATTAAAATCGTTATTATTTACAAATCATTTTAATAAAAAAGCAACTAAAATAAACAAACAAATAAACAAGAAAGCGACGTAATAAAAACGTGTTAAAAAAGTCTAACTCAATTTCAATGACTAAAAAACCGCCTTCAAAAAACTGAAAACAAAAACAGCTTAAAAATTAAATACCTCTAAAAAGCAAGAAATAATATTCGAATCATTCGTTACACATATCAATATTAATAAAACACGTCTATTGAAGTCGGGTGGGGCTGGAGGACAACTTCATTTTTTTCTTAAAGCCCCACCCGACTTCATTAGACGTGTTTTATTAATATTGATATGTGTAACGAATGATTCGAATATTATTTCTTGCTTTTTAGAGGTATTTAATTTTTAAGCTGTTTTTGTTTTCAGTTTTTTGAAGGCGGTTTTTCTTTTTTTTTAAAAAGCTTTTTTATTTTCAACTTTTTAGTGGTAGGTATGTAAGCGCAGCGTGTAAATATTTTTTTACTTTATATTATAATATTTTCAATGGTAAAATGCCCAGAACTCAATTTCCAAATTTACGCTGTTTGTTTTTGAGGAGTTCCGTTGTGTCATCGTAGTCCAAGTCTAGTCCAGAACGTTGCATCGCAAAGCATGATTTGGTTTGTTTTGGATTGCCATAAACTTACCAAAACCTAAATCACTTTACTTATACTATTTGATTTTGAAGAGTTCCTTTATTTATCTTCGAAGTTCGAAGTCCAATAACAATGAAATTAAATTGTGACCACTCTTGAAGTAAACCCTTTCAAATAAAAAAAGAATCATCTAAATCGGTTCATAAACAAAGAAGTTATGTCCGAAATTCCATAAAAACTCGTGCGTGAGCTAAATAATTGATATTTTTCAGGATTATGAAAAAACTACTGGCCAGATCTCTGTAAAAAAATTATGGGACCACACACGAACTATGTTCTTTGAGTTAAAAAAAGAATTATACAAATCAGGTAACAACTGACGAAGCTATGTTAAAACATACATTAAAAAAAAAAATAAAAAAAAAAAACCGTCGACTTGAGAACCTCCTCCTTTTTTTGAAGTCGGTTAAAAATTTAAAATTTTACTTGAATTTTTATGCAGTATTTGATAGTACCTATCGAATTTCATTATACTTACCTACAATGAAAGTCTTATTAACTGCACATTTGCCGATTTCAGTAGAACAACCTGTAACGGTGCCCTCACGTGGAGTTACAGTGTTAATTAATTTTTAATCACAATCTATAGTCACTTACGCGACGACGAAGATTGAGTTTGTTGCTTGAAATTTTATGAAAGCTCGCCGTCGATTCCGTTATACGGGGCGCCGCTTGCAAAATTATGATTGCTAAAATTGAATCAAAAAAGCTGGAATAAGTCATAATGTTAAAATATTATTTGTAAAGTAGGAGTACTTACAATAATAAAAGTTATTCACATAAGTATGTAGGTATACGTAGCACGAAGTACGAACATCTATCGAGAAGAAAACGCGCGTAAAAGTACTCTCGAGTAATTCTCTACGGGAAATCTCATTTCGCTTTTCGGCGGTAGATGGCGCTGTACATACAAAAATTACTCTATCGAATGTTTTTACTAGTTTTAATTTGTTTTAATAGTTACTTATTGATAACTTACGAATTGTTTCTTTCTCGAGATGTAAATGTTTTGTAATCATCAAGATTTTTTGTTTGACTAATTCCGTTTTACTCGTACTTTTTAATATTAAAATAATAACATAATATTGTGAATTTATTATTCACTCCGTTTTTAAGGCTATATAGCTGGGTAATTCTCATTTTTTAATAGAATAAAATTTTATTTACTGAAAATGGCATTCAAATGTAATTGATGATGCATTTTAATAGATTTAGTCTTGGTCGCCATGGGAAAAATACTTGCTGAGCTCGCAGTCTTTTAAATATTAAATTATTAGGGTTGAAAAAAAGTTGCCCTCCATGGAAGTGACCGAAGATCCACAGAAGCGATATCCCTACATTAATATTGTCCATGGAAAGACTAATTAAGTCATGTTGTTAAAAAAACCTACTATTTTATCATTTAAAAATCTATATTTATCTTATTGAATACATTAAAAAGGTTGAAAGAAATTGCACTCCATGGAAGTGACTTCATCAGATCCACGAAAGAGACAATCCCTAAATATATATTGTTAATGGAAATACCAAATGAGTAATGTTTTGAAAACAAAAGGTCCAACTATTTATCATTTAAAAAACATTATTTATCTTATGAATAATTATGTTTTATAAAACATAATAAATATGTAACACAGGCAGATTTTTATCCATGGAAACAGGGATGTGACCTCCACGGATGTGACTTTCGTCTGTTCAATCTCAGATTACATAACCTCCAAATCGGGAATGAACGTGCATATTTAGCCACGTGTTTTTTACACCAAAACGCATTAAAACCACACAACCTAATTACATAGTTGTTAAGTACATACCTTTGACGACCTACACAGATGTGACTACCTACTTATGCTTGACGAGTTTTAAGAATGAACATTTATTTTTTATTTTCACACAGATGTTACGTCGCCGGTAAGAACTGACAACTGAAATAAAAAGTTGGAGTTTCAGGCCTTGTCTATGGCCAGTTACGTTCGGAAACGAACGCGTTATTTTTTGGACATGGCCTGTGTGACATTGATCCATGGATGTGACAAAAAAATAGATCACAATTTTTATGAGAAAAATTATGTATCTTCTAGTAGCTTCATAAACATATGTTTTTAAATTTACAGAGTAAATACATTTAAGATATTATTAGCTTACCTTTTTACACATTCTCAGTAACAGATAAAACACAACAATTTTTTTTTTCTTCATAAAACATAAAAGTCACATCCACGGAAGGGACAATTTTGTTAAAAAAAATATTAAAAATTAAATAAAATTTGCATTAACCATACCATTTTCTTTCGCTAAAATATTGTATTTTAAATATACTTTAATATCACAAAGCATAACTGTATCATTTACTTCCTACCAGTTAGAAAATTTAAGATCACAGTTTTTTTTTGAAAATGAGAAATACCCAGCTAAATACCGGGTCATTTTGAACTTACCATCTAAATTTTAAGGATGTGTCCAGTTCATGAAACTAATCAACTTTCTGTAAGATACATGTGTCAAATATCGCCACAAAATTTTGGCCATCCCATACTAAATTGATCACGTGATCTCTTTAATTTGTATGGAAAGCCGATTTTTATTTTACATATCTGTACCTTCAGTGAAAAGAGGTATAACTCTAAAAACATGATTTTTGGGAAATTGACTTTAAAGTTTAAAAAAATCATACTCTTCGTCTGAGATAGATAAAATAAAATTAGTGCTTGTAGACTGTAGATAGTTATGCTAGCTTTGTTTTCTTGTTTAATTTACAGAGAAAAGTTTAACAGATTTTTCAGTATTCAAGAAAATGTTCAGTTATATCACTTGGCACATTTATTTATTTTGTGTATATTGATATAATAATACTTCTATCATTTTACACCAGGCACATCTGCTTTTGTGTCAAATGATACCTTACCTTTACTTTTTGTGTCAACTTTTTTAATTGTAGGTTTTTTTTCAAGTTGTCGAAGAAACATTGTTAAACAATCTCTAAATATGAGTAATTAGAGTTTTGTTTTGTTGAATCGTTTAAAAAATTCGAATTATATCAATTTACACAACTATTTTAAAAAAAAACGATGTGTAAATTGTTTCAACTCTTATCACTAACGATATAACTACTATATTTATTATGTGAATAGTGATATAATTCGTGAAAAATAAATAAAATATTAAATAGACACCAGCAAATTAGACTAATCATCTTTATATCAGCCGCACGACACCCACCGCTGAGTATAAGTGATGTGTATGCGAACCTCCCTCAAGGATCTCCACAATAATCGATCCTGTTCTACCTGCAACTAGCAGCTTGACGCGACCTTCACCAGATCGTTGGTCCACCTTGTCAGGAACCTATACCAATGAAGCGTCGTCGTCCGGTGCGCGGTCGCCATTCCAGAACCTTTCAATCCCATCAGCCATCGGTTCCTCTCGCTATGTGTCCCGCCCACTGCCACTTCAGCTGAGCAATTCTTCAAGCGATGTAGGTTACATTAGCTCTCTTACGTATGTACTCAAGTTTTGGTTCGATTACGTAGGGAAAGGCCGAGCATGGTTCTCTTAAGAAATCCATAGTTTCACTGTTTCACGTTTCACTGCCGTAAGTCATCACTGGCATCACACATTGGTCATAGACTTTAGTCTTGAGACATTAAGGTAAGTTAGACGGAAAGAGTTTTTCAAAACTACCCAAATGCTGCCTATCCAAGTTGGATTCGACGAAAGATCTCTATCTTGAAGTTCGACTTACTTAACTGGACTGCCTGTTCTTCCTAGTTATACGTAATGAACTACAACATCGAGTGTAGTATTCCTAATTTGAACTAAAGATTGTACAACATGGGCAATCGACTAATTTTTAGTCTTATCCATGTTCATTCTAAGACCTAATCTTTGGGAAGCACTACGAAGATCTACGAGCATTGTGTTAGTATTCAGTTTAATTCAAACTAGATACTTTTAATACTCTTTTTTCGTTTGTCACGCCAAATTGTTTACAAGTACGCTATCGCGTTCATAGGTACCTCGTATAATCACAGGTTTGAGTAGAACTAAAAGTCAACTTTTAAGAAAATATCATCATTGTATTTATTTTATTGTATTTCGCCCAAAAATAATAATTCAATGGATTCAAATTAGAGCTTGACGACAATGGCCACTCATTCGTACCGATAGAGCCTGGTAAATTGTTAAGTTTTATTGTAATCATTGTCATTACCTGAAGGCGCAGAGTACTGATGGAAAATACAGGTTTTGCTGTCAAAACAAGCGGGTTTCTGAAATGGTTTTGACACACATCTACACTCTGCGGCAGGTTGTATAGAACACCGAATAGTAAAAACTGCCACTTTGCTTGGCTTTCCTGGTCCAATCAAAGCTTTTAATTAGAAAGCTTTTAATTCGATCGAGACCTGGGCGGTGCTGCATTCTCTCCAGAGGTGCCAAATGGACTAGATGTATATCGAGGTGCTGAGGTAACTACTTATACAAAAATGCCACCATATCGGACTGATTACAGAACCGGAGCACAAATCTCATCAAAATTTAGCATTCGGGAAGTTTTTTGAACATCTTTGCGTTGAACCTGCCTCAGTCTTAGGACGACCGACGTCTTTGGCCAGTGTATGTAGACAGTGAGAGTCATGACTTATGACAATGAATCGTGGTTAGTTTCTTTGCGTGATCGAATCAGCAATGAGGAGATCCTTAGGGAAACTAAGGTAATCGATATCGCTCAAAGGATAGCCCAGCTGTAGTGGCAGTGGGTGGGAAACATTGTGAGAAGAACCGATGGCCATTGAGATGGAAAGGTTCTAGAATAGTTACCACGCACCGGGATGACGCTTCTTTTACTTCCGACTAATGATTTGGTGAAAGTCGCGGGAAGCTGCTGTGTGCGGGCAGTGCAGTGCATGACCTATGGTTGTGGAGATCCTTGAGGAGGCCTAAACCCAGCAGTGGGTGTCATGAAGTTCTGTACCATTGATATTAGCAGCACGACACCCACTGCCGATGAAGAAGATGCTAACTACTGAAATCGAATACTAATTAATTTCTTGTATAAATACAACGTACAACAGTATGAATAGTTAGTGCATATTGATACAATTCATTTTATGCATCGAAGCAATCTCACTCTTATTTTAAGCAATATAGGTCAGATATTGTCCAATCAATAACAATTTAGATCATTATAAATTAAATGGTACAATCCATTATGCTTTGTGTAAAGTGATACAATTTACGTTTCGCTTCATATTGTTCGTGTCGCGAACTCTCGAGTGTAGTAACCGTAGCTCAGGAACGTCGGTGTAACACTGAGGCAAACAACACAACATTTTGACCATGTGTTCCTTAGAAAAAGTTGTTCAGTTTCTTGGACTGAACACATCCTCAAAATTTGGATGGTAGGTTCAAAAGGACCCGATATAGCTAGTTAGGCACGCAGATAGTTTCATTTATCATATTAATTAAATTATATCAATCAACATTGAATAAGAGTAGCGATGATGACCGCTTCACTATGATCGTCCTTTCTTCCTTCTAATTCCAACCAATTTACTTTTGGTCTGGCGACCGATTTCGAATACTTAAAGATTAGAAAAACTAAGTACCTACGGGTACCTAATAAGATTAAACAATATTTGAACCCGTCATAAACTTCTAAGTTTAGGTACTAGACAAAATACAGTATTGTATTGCTCAATATTAATTAAACGCAAACCAAGCTGCACAGTGAATCTTTCAGCGCATAATTAAAGTTGCTGAAATTCAGCTCGTACAACTTTCGCTGTGTGTTGTATCATGTATGTTGTCGACTTAAAATTGTGAAACTTTACATGTGCATGTAACCATTTGCAAGTAAATAATAATAATAATAATAATATCTTTATTTCAGGCAATAAACCCATACATTAAATTAATATTTAAAATTTACCCAAATACAAAACTAAACTACACTAAAATTATTTGCTTCACGTCAAGCTGTCATTCGCGACTCTGTGAATTTTAGACCAGTGTCTAAAAAACACATTATCGACATCACTATTGATGTTCTTAAGAATAGAATTGTCGCTTTCACGGACTCTTTCCCAAAACGATGCTGATCGCGATCGGAGAATGGTAAAGAAGTCGGCAACACCTGCCTCGGTAAACATTCCCTTGGCGCTGCAATGTCTCGGCAGCTTCATCAGAATGCGGAAGGCGTCATTATATTGGACTCTAATTATGTTAAAAAAACGCTTTGTGTACTTCAACCACAGTTGGCAAGTATAAAACGTTTGGCAATAGGCCCTAAATAACATAATTTTGACGTCTCCCGCACATCGTAAAATGAACTACTGATGATGTCGGCTGATCTTTCAGTAATTACCTACATTTTACAACAAATAAAAAACTAATAGAAAAATAGCATCAGTAAAAAATATCCTTACTAATAGTATAAATGCCAAAGTCCGTTTGTTTGTTTGTTACGCCTTCACGTCTTAACTACTCAACCGATCATCATGAAATTTTGCATACACTTTGCCAAGGGTACAGAGAAGGACATAGGACACCTTTCATCCCGAAAAAAGATACTGTTCCCGAGGGATAGAGAAATAACTGTCCACGCAGACGAAGTCGCGGGCGGCCGCTAGTCTACGATAAAATGTCACACGAATACGACCTAGACATTATTATTATCTAGTCTAATAAGATTAAACATGGTAAATTATCAGGTACACTTTTCGGTCAGTTATAATGTAGAGGGAATTAATTCATACGGCCTGTTTCCACTATCCCCCACTTTTGTCCCCCACTGAAGATATCGGGAAAAAAATGATATTTTAATAAGCCATTAATACCTATAGCTCACATTTTTATATCAAACCGCTCACCGATATCCCATAAATTATGGGATTTGAGCAAAGTTTTTGATTATCTTAATATATAAAATCGTAAACTGAATGACTGAATGACTGACTGACTGACTGACTGACTGACTGACTGACTGATCTATCAACGCACAGCCCAAACCGCTGGACCTAAAGACTTGAAATTTTGCACACAGATACTTTATACAGTGTAGGCATCCACTAAGGAAGGATTTTTGAAAATTCCATCCCTAAGGGGATGAAATAAGGGATGAAAGTTTGTATGAAAGTCCCTCAGTTTTGAAGCTAGAATCTTCAAACTTTGTGTTTAGGCTAACGATTGAAAATAAATAAATACGGGTCTCAGCGTTTTTCAAAATTCTACCCCCGAAGGGGTCAAAAGGGGGATGAAGTTGTGTATCCTTTATTTTCGAAGTAAAAATTAATAAATTTATAATTTAGGCTTATGGATAAAAATCTAACGCAACGTATATTGTTTTGTTATTATTTTAACCCCTATGGGGCTGAAATGATCCGCCTAATCGCGTAAAAATGGCTGGTTGGATCCTGGTTGAAGATTCCTTAAGGATTTTCTCTAATATCCACGCGGACGAAGTCGCGGGCAGAAGCTAGTCTAATATATTTTTTTAGTTTTCTCGTGGTTGATTTTATACATTTTGGTCGAGAAGATATTGACGTTTTCTATGGAACAGCTGATAACTTTTTTGTTCTGATTAAGTTTGGTCCAATAGACAAAGTTGTTCAGTTTGACGGTCTAAGCAACACCACAAAATTTGTCGACTATTAAAAAAATCACCCTGTATAAAAAAATCTGGCAGATCCATCGCTGTTTAACTACATTATCCGCTATATTATAATTGATCTGCCAGACTTATAATAATATTTTATGAAACTTTTGCATGATGAGGGGTATTAAAACATGACGAACAGTTTCATAAACTAATATTATAAGTCTGGCAGATCAATTATAATATAGCGGATAATGTAGTTAAACGGCGATGGATCTGCCAGATTTTTTATACAGGGTGATTTATGTACAGTTTCATACACTACTTTATCTACTATCATACAATTTGTGATTGAACCTATAAAATAAAATAAATAAATAGAGTAAGTAGTTTCTCGGTAGGTCGGCAGTACTTACCTAGGTTAGGTGGAGTCAAATTTTCACTCAAACTTCAGTCACTAGTATGACATTTTTAAGCAAAATAAAAAAATTTAATCACAAAATGGCGCGTATTCTATTAGAAAAATTTATGAAAATAGTGCATTCCAGCAGACTAATCGTTACGCTAAGTCATCGAGTATGTTTTAATCATGGAGAGTATATGGGAATATAATTGTTTATTTTTTTAATATCGCGGCACTACCTTCTTCTTAGATTTGCCCTGTATCGTAATGAGAAAAAAGTTATTTTATAACATTTCTTAGTATAGCGAAAGTATGTTATAAAATAACCATTTAATTTCTTTTCGGTATTGGGTGTGTAAAGTATGTCAATATAAATTCGATATGAGAGTAGATAAACATTATTTATTAGTAAGGGAATTTTCAGTTTAAAAAATACACCTATTTTTTTAACTAATTGCTAGCGCTTCACGTCCATTGCTATGCAAAAATTCACATTCTCATTTCTGCGAAGTTCGCCGACAATGCGTTTGGAATATAATTAAAGTTGCAGACTGCGGCCGGTAGAGTGCAGTCGCATTTAGGGCTGTCATAGTTCTTTGAAAAAATCCAGACAAAATACTAATTTGATTACAAACTGAGGTATTAAACGGGTTTAAAAACAATAGGTGTTTAAAACACCTACTTTTCCCGACGTTTCGACCGAGTTGCATCGGCGTAGCCAGTTTTTTTAATCTAATAAAATCGAAACCGAAGGTTTAAAAGTATGATAAATTTCTAATGAGTTTAATAACTAATCAATATTTTTGAATAAGGAAATCAGAAAATAAATATTTTTTCGACCAAATTAAGAATTCCAAAATATTAAAGCTTTGTATTTGACCGCTATATCCTTACTAATCCTTACTAATATTATAAATGCGAAAGTCCGTTTGTTTCTTTGTTACG
This sequence comes from Agriphila tristella, assembly GCA_928269145.1. NCBI lineage: Eukaryota > Metazoa > Arthropoda > Insecta > Lepidoptera > Crambidae > Agriphila > Agriphila tristella. The sequence goes on from OV743432.1 coordinate 34,337,694, forward strand.
CCTTCACGTCTTAGCTACTGAACCCATCATCATGAAATTTTACACACACGTTGCCAGGGGTACAGAGAAGGAGGGGTACAGAGAAGGAGGGGTACAGAGAAGGAGGGGTACCTAGGGTACCTTTCATCCCGAAAAAAGTACTGTTCCCGAGGGATAGCAAAAAATCTTTCCACGCAGACGAAGTCGCGGGCGGCCGCTAGTTAATTATATATCTACTAAACTTAACTGTTAAAAGTATTATAGTACTTAAATATTTATGATTAGACGTGCATTTAGTTACGGTGAACAATACAGTAAATATCAGCTAAATATTAAAAAGCTGGTCATAGACTGACCGGAAGAAGAAAGTTCAAAAGTCTCAAGTCAGAAAGACAGTTGGTAACCCTAGCCGCACTGAGCTCTCACACCGCTCTATTGTGAAAACTGTATTGTTGATTTATAATTGTTTCAACTTTCTAGAGGTTACGGACTTAAATGATGTTATGAGAGTTTTTGCTGTTTATTTGCAATATTTTTCGTTTTATAATAACGCTGAGTTAGGTAGGTAGAGGTAGGTACTCTATGACTTTTGATTTATTTAAAGAATCAAGATGATCGTCTAAGGTTTATGCGTAAAAATCAAAATCAAACCAATTCAATCAGCAAAAACATTCAATAAAACCGCGCTAAGTTTTTTTATATATAGGCACATACAATAGATTGGTTGTGGTTTGGACCACAGTATATTATATTAGTAATATTATATACTGTGCTTGGACGTACCAATTCTGGAGTAGTCGTGGACAACCGTTTGCACGTATGTATAGGGTTACCATCCATCCAGATTAGTCCGGACATGCCCGGACTTTTAGACTATTCTCCGGACTTTGTCCGGCTTTGTAATTTGTTCAGCTTTTTTTAAATTGGGCGGTGTAATACTAGTAAAAAAAACCGGCCAAGTGCGAGTTTGACTCGCGCACGAAGGGTTCCGTACCAAAAAAACAGCAAAAAATCACGTTTGTATGGGAGCCACCCTTAAATATTTATTTTATTCTGGTTTTAGCATATATTGTTATAGCGGCAACAGAAATACATCATCTGTGAAAATTTCAACTGTCTAGCTATCACGGTTCATGAGATACAGCCTGGTGACAGACAGACAGCCGGACAGCGGAGGCTTAGTAATAGGGTCCCGTTTTTACCCTTTGGGTACGGAACCCTAAAAACATACATAATGTGTTCGAATGAGAAGTCCCAAAATGTATGGAGTCTGGTTCGGTCTGTGAAAATGTCCGGACTTCTATTGAAATGTCCGGCTTTTTGTCAGGACTTTCCAATTTAGAATTGGTAACCTTACGTATGCACAAAAAACAAAAAAGAATAGTAACTAATTATAAATCAGTTCACTTCCAGTTCTGCTGTTGAATTATGATGATGACCACGACCACTCTGCTAAGACTGGAACGACTATGAAGAAAAAGAAGACAAATCAGTCAGTTCTGTTTACTATGAGCGAATCTTTAATACGTTTATACCTATATATGTTATGGTTTTACAAAGACGTCATTCCATCCACGAATTTCGTGCGCGCGTACGTTCTTTCGCTTTAATCTCAATACTAAAAGCGTTTTCCTGTGACACAATTTTACTTTACACTGTGGAATTGATTAAATTATACAAAATTCCCAAAATAGCTCGCTCGGGAACTCCCCGGTTTTTAGCACGAATTCTAAAGTATGGCACTTAAGAATGTAAGGCGGGCAATGTCATACAACGTAAAATGATATGAAGACGAATTTTTTTGTTGCTTATGTTTAAAATATAGAGGCCTCTTAATTTAAAGCATTTTTTAGTCTACTTTGTCGTGCCCTAATAATCTTGAAATTTTTGGCATAAATGGTTTAACTGCTACATATGAAAACGTAAATATTTTATTAGATAAATAATTTAGTAAGACCACATTTGATAAATGACTGAATGTTGAATCAGGATTTAATTTAACGGAGTACCTACCACACGAAGTTTAGTCAAAGATAAGTACCGGTACCACGCAAAATAGGCGCAAAGACGTCGAGTTTCGGGAAATCGGGAACCGCTCTTATTGTCGGTAAACGTTATTTTTCAACCATGCATTAAAATACGTTTGACATCACCATTTTCGACGCACCTTATCTACAACAATACGATTTTATTATGACCATTACAGGCTCCCGAGATTGACCGATCACGCGTAAATCTCCATTCACTTTTACTGCCACATAAATCCACTATGAAGTGACAGTAATAAACCGGTAACTTTATGGGAGTGCCCTGAAGTGTCATGTTACCTACAACGAGGCTGTTAAACGACCGGCCAATTACACTGTTTTTACTTGAGAATAAAAATAATTAGATGTCTAAACTTTGTATAATTTTTTTTTACTTTTAACTAAATAGATATTGGGATAAAAGAACCGATGGCCAATGGGGCGGAAAGGTTCTGGAATAGTAACCGCGCATCGGACGACGCTCAGGGGCCCTATTTTTTTTGAATCGATCGACTAGCGTCGAGCGCTCGTTGCTACTGATTTTCGTTTGACAAATGTATAAGCTGTCGAACGAAAATCTGGGTAGGCCCCCGACAAGGTGGACCGACAATCTCCAGAAGGTCGCGGAAAATCGCTGGATTCGGGCAGTGCAGGGCCGATCGTTGTAGAAATCCTTGAGGAAGGCCTGTACGCAGCAGTGGGTGTCGTGTAGCTGATATGATGATGATGATGAATTTGTGTTATTGGGTTAACTCAATCTGAGGTCGTTGGGTTAACTAGGTAATTAATTAAAATGTTGATAGTAAAGAAGGTGTAAAACCTCCCATTAATGTTCTTTCATGTCTTAACTGCAATTATTTGGGATAAATTGTTGTTTTCACGATAACTTAAAAGATATATTAAAAACTATCAGCTTATTTAGTTTTCATAAGGCAGTGTTTATTGAACAGGTTAATTAAAAAGATTTATTAACATGGCGTTCTTCATAATAAAGGTTTAGCCTTGTATCTTTAGACGAGGAAGTAATTACTTGAAATAAAAGACTTTTTAACGGATACAAGCGCGGTTTTATTGAAAGTACTTTAGTAATTAGTTGGGGGGACTGTCCCCCCGTGACCACGGCAGCTGCAAAGGTGCCGAAACGTCGGGAAAATCAAAAATCAAACCAAATACCAACTAATTTAAGTACTTTCAATAAAACCGCGCTAGTATCCGTTAAAAAGTCTTTTATTTCATGTCTAGTGAGCGCGTAAGCTTGAGAAGTAATTGATTAAAACTTGCAATTTTCAAATGTTTCTAATATTATATCCACAAGCAATTTTTAGTATATAAATTAATACTAAATGCACCAAAACTGCGCTAAAATTGCATTTATGATTAATAATTTTACTATAAATTGCATGTGAATATATTAGACGCATTTGAAAATTGCAAATTTTGCTCAATTCATTACTTCCTCGTCTATAGATACGGGGCTTAGAGAACTTGTTTTATGAAAATTAGCTGTACTAAATGAGATTGTATTCACATGTTGTTGTTAGCACATTATTTTAGTACAACAGCAGGTACAGAAGATATTTTTATCGCGAAAAACACAACTTTCAGGGAGCTTCCCTGAAAGTTCAGAGAATAAGCTATTCTCAAACAACAGTGCATAAACATGAACTGCAAAGAGGTTCAATAAAAACATCTAACACGTCTGTACCACCTATCATTTATAAAATTAAAGTGTTTCTTTCACCTGATCAAATAAGTACTTTAATTTTGCGATCGTAAAACTAACGAAAATGCTTAGGTCTTGCACTTTAGAGAAGCCATTTACTTTCGGTCATGAATGAGATGGATGCTGAAACAGATAAAATCCTTAAATCTTTCTAGAAATTCACTAAAGAAGAGTCAAGTTTTTTAAAGAAATTATTTTATAAAGGTTGGTTTTAGGTATCGATAGAGTATGCCCCTATCACTGACTGTAATGAAATGGGAGTACGAGAAATAGTGTCTCCTCGTGGTCCCATTAATGGGACAAAATCATGGGACCACGAGATAACAGGGGATTTAAGCACACTAAACCAAGTGCGTTGCGTCAGGACCAAAGCATGTACTTTTAATTTTTTGAAAGACGATATGCGCCCTGTATGCAGTCCATGTGTAATTAATCTGTTCACATTCCAGTTTGGTATATTTAAATAAATAAAACAATAAAATTAATGCTAGTAGTACTCACGAACTGTGTTTAAAATACATATGGACTGCACCTTCATAGTGTGCTCCAGCCATCATACTTACGTTACGACGTACTCGAACACTTCGCTAGAGTCCATAAAAAGTTTTACTTCAAATGTAGTTTGTGGTCTTAGAGCATTCAACCAATTTGTGGTACTCGTTTCTTCTAAGTGGCTGTAAACTCTAGTTGCAACTTAACTAAGATACCTACCTTCCTTTGTTTATTTTCTTGTTAGCACACCACGGATAGTAATTCGATCTTATTGGAGATTAAACTAATCTGGACATTTATTTAATAAACACAAATGGAATAAATAAGATTCAAATATTACACAAAGAATCAGTCCAATTAAAATCCAGCTTGCTGAGTATTAGGATGGATTATGGAGCTTTAGAAGAGCTTTTTGAAAGAAGTGAAATTAATTAACACGGTATTAAAAACACTTTTTCTAGACGCATAAAACTTTTCGAAAATAACACTATTTAGCTACTTTTTGATATGTTTATATTAAAGTCAAAGTTAAGCAGTATGAAAACGTTTGGATGGCGATATTTTTAGTCATGTTCACTTTTGAATTAGGTTCATATAAAAAGCATTAACATAATAAGTAAAGATACTTGTGAGTAACAGAACAATAAAAAACCGATCGCAATGAAAAGCAAGACGATTTTGAAAAGTCATTGTGAAATCATGATACAACTTGACATGTTGTCTGTCTATGAAAAATGAACGAGTGTTCCTTACAAAGGGAATTGAAACTCGGTAACTCGATCTCGAATCAAAGGTTCCAATCACATCATCAACTGCAAGTGACAAAGGATTCTCCTCGAAATGAGTCGAATGCGGATGTAGACGTAATGCGGGGCTTGAAAATCTGCTCCCAATCAATGAGGTTTTCTGTTGATGATGCTGTTTTTATAGACAAAAATCTGTTATTCCTCATCGTACTACCAACTCTTAGTAGAACTTCGGACAATGCTCTTGTCCGTAGTTCTACTGATAGTACTACGGGCAAGAAAAATGCCCGTGGTATTACCAGTTGAACTACAGATAATGCTACATGCCCATGGTCCTATTGATAGAACCACTCACAAAATAAAACGCAGTAAGACCACGGGCAACAAAAGAAGGGAACTACCTACGACTTATACTTATGTGGCAGCTCGCCATCTTGACCAAGGCGAGTTCACACTTGCATAGGGGAAAGTGGCCGTTAGCGCCTGATGTTTATCGGCCAGTTTACCAAGCCTGAAATTGTTATTGGTAATTTAGACCAACGTAGAATTCGTTTTTGATAAGGTAAAGGGAGAAAAAGTCGTCGTACCACTGAATGATTGTTGGTCTACTAAGTAAATATCTCAAATATCAAACTTTTCATATTTTGAAAGAACTGCTATGATTTTATTGACTTTCATTTTAATAAAACTCAATTTTATGCAAAACTTGATAATAAAATTATCATAATATATACACACAGAAGTGGCTAAACATGTTCTGTGGCGATTGCGACTGTGGTAGCAACCTTACTACAATACAACTTTGACCAAGCGAATGCGAAGCGCGAGTAAAGCGTTTCCGTTTAGCTTGGGCAAAAATGCTTTCGTATGTCTATCTGTCCAGATGTCCAGCTGTTCTTTTTTACAGGTCGCATTTTTCATCCGAATCACGTACGTAAGCAGGTTAGATAATTAAATAGATTTCTAATACCTATCAATTCAGGTTTTTTTTATTTTATCGAAAAAAAACATATTTGAGCCATTTCGAAAAATGTTCAAACAAGTTACAAACGTGAGGTCTACTCTCACATAACCAGTAGTAAACTTGATCGTTAAACAAACATACTATATCTTAAGATGAATTTATTAAAATATCTATCTTAATAATTAATTTAACACTGTGTCAATTTAGGAGAACTTTTAATAAAACAGTGGGAAATATAACCAAATCCCATCACAGAATAAGTTTCAATCGGTTATTTGATAACTGCCATGGTGTTTTTGCACAAGTATTTGTTCCTAAAGAACTTTTGCAAAAGTTGTCAAACTTCGAACTTTTCTGCTTAAACTTTAAAAATATAAACAAGGAAAACGGTACAAACTACCGAAGTAGGTACTTCGATTATAAACTGCCGAAGTAGGTCCATCAGCCACTTTTGATGTCCCCACTGCTGGGGCTCAGGCCTTCCTTATGGGTGGATAAGGAGGACGGGCCATAACCCACCACGCGGGCCCAATGCCGATTGGTGGGTGTTAACGACTGCAAATGCAGCCGGGACCAACGGCTTAACGTGCCTTCTGAAGCACGGAGGAGCTCGAGATAATAAATTTTTGGTCACCCATCCCATGACCGACCCTTGCGAACGTTGCTTAACTTCCGCAATCGCTGGGCCAGGCGCTATACCACTGCGCCATCGAGCTCCTCACTGCGCCATCGAGCTCCTCGCTGCGCCATCGAGCTCCTCACTGCGCCATCGAGCTCCTCGCTGCGCCATCGAGCTCCTCACTGCGCCATCGAGCTCCTCGCTGCGCCATCGAGCTCCTCACTGCGCCATTGAGCCGAAGTAGGTACTGCACTCACATTTTCGATTATACGAAGTTGCATGACACACGAGGACGTATGCAATGGCAAAAGTTAGATAACTTTCATATTCAGGTTGTATCAACATTGAAAAATAAGTAAAAGTGAGTGTTTCGGTATTGAAAGGACGTTCAACTTAGGATTACAGTTAAATTTAGAAACATTGGATTTTTTATGAGAATAAGCTGTTAACAATACCTAACAATCTTGCAAAACTTGAGGTCTGAGGTCTGTTTCCGACCGCATACAACCTGACTCTATTCAAGGCCAGAGTTCAAACCCATTTAATATAAAAAAGGCACGAGTATAAATTCAAATATCGGCGATCGCAACTATCAACGATAAACGTGAATTTTTTTCTTATACAAGGTGTTTGGTACTTTTACTATAAAGTAACTTAAGTAACTTTTACCAATTTATAAGACTTTCCTTATAAAACCGAATATAGTAAATAGGGACCATCAAACTGAACAACTTTTAGTATGGAACCAACTCTGAAATCGCGAAAAAAACAGCTTTTTCTTACAAAATTTATTACGAAAATATCAAAATGTATGAAACAGCTGATTTTTATTTCGCGATTTCAGAGTTGTGCCTATAGAAAGTTGTTCAGTTTGATGGTCCCTATCAAGAAGCTTATACCTCCCTCAAATGGAGATTGCACGGCCATATGTCATAGTGAAGATTGAAAAAAGCTCCTTTAGTGACGTGACAGCTTATTGCAACCTCTTTCTTTAGTGTTACAATACGTGTTCGTTGTTCGTCGTTCGTTCGTTCGTGAGAAACGAAAAAGTATTTTAAAACGAAAAGAAAGAGATAGCAATACGCCGTGACGTCACTAAAGAGTCTTTTTTCAATCTTCAGTATGATACTAGGAGTGCAAACTCCATTGTGGATTTAAGCTTTTTGGTCCCTATCTTCCAAATTCGGCTATATAAGGCTTTTATCAAACACCTTGTAGTAGCAATATTGATGGAAAATGAACGTTTCCCAAACCTTTAAAAAATTAATGAGTTCCTGAGCGATGCTAAATGAGTAGTAAAACGAAAACCAATCAGCAGAGCTTTGAGCCCGTGAATTCATAATTAAGGAGCTTGAGCTTAACGCAAATACTTTTCCAATGAACTGATTGCGGAATAGTTTACTGCATTTCAAGAACTTATTTCTAAAAGGTATTTTTATGATAAATTGAAGCTGATTTTATTTAAATTTGATATTGTTTGAAAGTTTAGTCAACTTGTGGACTTACTGTAAGAAATGCTTAAGTGGACAAAATCTATCAGAATAAAGCACTTTTGCTTTTTGGCCGGCACTTTCACATTTGGACCAAAATGGATGATGTCCTTTCGCGTATTTTTGTATGCACTCCAATTTCGTTCTATTCTAACTGACGCACGGCGAAGAGGAGAAATTATACAGTAAATGCGAGTAAAGTCCGCAAGTTGACTATTACAGCTTTCGAACAATATCAAATTAAAATAAAATCAAATTGAATTTCTATTAAAAAAAATTCAGAAATTAACTCGTTTGTATGAGTAACCATATAATGCCCGTATTTTCTTGTACGTTCTATATATAAGTACCTACTTTGTTTAAAATACCGCATGGCCATTGTTAAGCTACAAAAGGGCTTTCGTCTTTATTAAGAGCTGAATGGCTAGCTTTCAAAGCTTAGCCTTCTAATTTTAATCTCTCTTTCTCGATGTAAGTCTTACAAATATACAAGGCTGAAATTCGAACCATACTTTCAGAAAATAATCGGATTTTTCCTTGCAATCTTTTATCGTAGTGCTGTTTAACACCGCCACCAAAATTAGGTAACATAAGATAGAATTTATCAAATTGGAGTTGTATAAAACTTTGCTTTTATGAACTACTAGCGGCTGCTCACGACTTCGTCTGCGTGCAAAGTTTTTTTGCTATCGCTCGTAATAATATTTTTTTCGGAATGAAAGGCATATCCTTCTCTGAACCCCTGACAATGTGTATGCAAAATTTCATGATGATCGGTTCAATAGTTAAGACGTGAAGGCGTAACAAAGAAACAAACAAACGGACTTTATAATATTTGTAAGCATAAAATGCTGGAGGAAGAGAACGTGATAGATATTTCTGAGTAACGGAAAGAAATAGGGATACGGAAAATGCGTTACTGGTCGAATTCATTTTAACACATATCGGAACTTTGAGTAGGGTAAATTCTAAGTTAATTTCATTTAATAAAATAATTTAAAATAGCATTATTAATTTAAAATACTTTGTAAAAGAACTTACCCATAGGAATTCAATTCCTTTCCTTGGTCCAAGAGCATCCAATATCAATAGCCCTCGGAGCGGCAGCCGATTATTATTCACAACTTTCAAGTTTCTACACAGATTTAAAGACAATTGAATCTCCTGAACTCGCAGCTTATTTTGATGTTGATATTATAAAAACTAAAAATGTTCTTATTTTTAGTCAGACATATTTCAATAATCAAAATTAAGTAGGCACGCACTTTGTTGATGATTTATCCACGTTGCTCTACAGGTACATTGAGGATGACGATGCTACTTTGTATCCGCCCAACAGTATTTTACTAAAACTTAAATTTAATAAAAGTTCTAGATACTTAATCGTACATATTTAAAAAAAAATTTTTTCTTTCTTTATGAAAAAAGTTTTTTTAAGTATCTTAAGAAAGAGATACTATATTAGCATATGGGAACCCTTTATAAAGGTTATCAGCCAGTATTGTGCGGTCATTGAGTAAAATTGACAAATCTCTTTCAGTCAACATATGAAATAAACTGATGTTGGATTACAATAGTGAGGGGTTCAAGTATAAGTATGCTGGTGGTAAATTTTAAATTAAAAGTCACTTCACTTGGAATATTTTAAGTGATACTTCCAGAAATCTATTTTCTGTATTCTCCAAGAGCAGTGTAAGTTGTGAGACGATAGTTGGTCAGTTGCAAACTGCTGACGAGCTTCGATCGCACCAATTAACAGAGCAGCCACGACTATTATTACAGGTTTTAATTGAAAAATTTCTACGGAACCGTTTCTTAGTTGAGCAAAAAATGTCGACAGTGTTTGGTGGTCATTTTTGACTATCTTCAATAACAACTTTGATAACACGCTTGTATCAAAGGTTTTTCTTGGTAAATTTCACTAATCTGCTTTGTTCTAAATTCTGTTGGGCATAAAATATCTATAGAGCTTTTGAGGATAGCTTGGTGGACCTTTTTGAAAAATCTACTTTGATTTCACTATTGACTCAAAAGTTTTTCATGACATTTTTATTGATCTCTTAATTTGTTTTAAATAATACTGTTAAATATGAAAAAAAAATGTAAACTATTACACATCGTAATCACATATCATTGTTATCTTAAATGCGTGTAAAGTTCTTCAGTAAAAAACCTTCCTTCAGTAAGCATATTTTCATCAATGCCCGGAAAATAAGACACAATAGATTTTCTACAAATGAAAAGTTTTTGTGTTTCTCTTTTAAAATCGAGTTCAAGAATCAAAGAGCACCGTAACATACTAACCACATAGCTAACAAATGTTAACAATTCAACTACGAATGCTTTTAGTGCGAAGAAACTACTGCAGTAAGTAGACAGAGACAGTAAATGCGCTGGGAGTCGGCACGAAACCAATACTCTATTCAATTTGCTCTGCCGAATTTTCTCTGAATAAGTGACAAGCCAGAACCACTGGAAGGAAGGAAGAAAACGAAGTACGTACTTCCGTTCGGGAAGAAAAAAATATTGTCGAAAGTGGTTTTGTAGGAAAAGTGAAAGAAAATTGTGAACTACCTTTTGACTTGCTAACTAATTAAAAAAATGAAAGGGCCCCCGACACAAAAACCTCCTAAAAGTTAAAAATATTTGATTATCTTGGTATTCGTTAGACCGATACAAACAAACAAAAAACAGGGCTAACTAAATAAAACCGTTTAATAAAAAGATAACTTTATACTTACTTGTACCTACTATTTCTTGAACTTACTTAATCTCTTTCTATTATAGCTTACAAATATCTCTAAGGAATTATAAGGTCAACCCATTTATGTAAGCATTAGGTCAACCCATACCTGAAACGTCAAAAACACACGACCAAAAACCCGACATAGTTATCACATCATAATTACTAATAAAATATGAATGTACACCGTTATAAGTAAAAAGCAATATTAAATTACATTCAATATCTCCCATTTCATTCACTTCAGGGAATAGGGTAGCTTTTGTTAATAGTAGTTTCATGTGACTTGGCTGCTATTAAAATGTAATAATCACCTTTAGCAATTCCGACTGGTATTAATGCCTTTTATAGCATAACTATACGATGCCTTTGTCTTGTTTGCAAAATCTAACGATTTATGTTGTGAGATTCCGAATTTGTTGCAATGAAATACCTCTAGATAAGATATAGTTACCGATATTGAGAAAAATATCCCAGAGGAGGGAAGTGTAAATAATTGTTACGTTTCTTTTTAATTATTTGGACTTAAATAGGTAATTTATTTTGAGTACGAGTTTGAATGTAAATAATGTATCGATCTACCACTATTAAATTGCATCTGATTTAAATATTTTCATTGATTGCGATCATGGAAAATCGAAATCAAAGAGTAGTTGTATTATATTTAATTCAATGTTTCTTTTTAACTTTCGTTTCAAGAAAGTTATCCATTCAAATATGTCTTGATCATCTTTGTAAATGTATAATTTGAGTTAGAGTCCCGTGGGTAGCGAAAAGAAATGCCTTGTGTTTTGCGAATGTATGTCGGATGTAGACATATGATTTATTGCTGAACGTATTTGTGAAATCCTGGGTAAGAATTTTCAGCTACAATGCTTCGAGCTTTAAGTTGTATAAAAGTTTTGGGTTCTGTTTGTTATTATAACTTTTAAAGAGTTCATTGATATAACTAAGAGTTCTTATTCTGTTTTAAAAATAATGAAAGGTATTGAAAAGTTATTTTTAAGTTTTGGTCTGGTTATGAAAAATTAAAGTTAATGTATTGGCTGCGCTAAATGATGCATTTAGATGCTTTTATAGACATCATAGTTGATTATTTAAACGTCTTGTTTATTTAATCAAATGCATAAAATGTGATATTTTTTGTCGAAGATATAATTATAGTAGGTAATGAAGATATAGGATGCAATACTTCGGCAGTATTACAAATCAGTTATCACGAAGATACAATTAGGACGTGATGCGACCAACATCCAAGGGATTGTGCGTATTTAACGTGGATCACCAAAGCCTCCGCCAAAATGTAACCGACTGTAATTCAATAATAAAATGCTTTATTCGTCGTATTGCTTAGGATTAAAACTTCAACAATGCTTTGATGATAGTAAAATATGTTTTTCGTCTAATCGTAATTAATTAATCATTATATTACCATGTATTTGGAGTGCCGCACATAATGGACACCACAGAACAGATTGTTGTCTCTATATATCTGTTCTGTGATGGACCCTGAAAGAACATTGAAGAAAATCTATCGTTGCAAGTCTTTGTCCAGTTCAATAATACAAGTTTGTACGCACCTTTGACAGTTCATCAAACTTTATGCCTTTGTAATAAAAGCCAACATCCTTTTAAAAGTGCCAACATATGAATGAAGAATATTTTAATAGGCTCAATAGGTAGGTACAGACCTATTGAGCCTATTAAAATATTCTTCATTTACAAAAAATAAGTAAATCCAAACTTAACCTCTGTAGGGGATTTAGCTAATTAAATTTAACAACCAAGATAGCTAGTACCTGAACAAATACAATGTTGGTTTAGGACCGCAAATCCCCACAGTTTAAGAAATTAAAAACTGGAAATGGCCACCACAGGCACAATAAATGTTTGACTTTTTTATAATGAATGTGTCATGTTCAGAAAATGTAACAGAGAAAATAATTATCGTAAAAATAGTGCAATAAAATAAATTAAAAGAAAAACCCGCCTGCATCAAAAGCCAAGTCTGAAAAGATAGAAACAAGGTTAAATATTAAAGGCAACATAATAACATGCAGTCGGAGGCATGCATTTAGAAAGTGATATTATGAATGATTTGAATTCTATTCATTAATTTGAGTTTACCCACAACAGGTACCTACTTGAAAACGAAATAACAAAAACCATTTTATATTTTTACTCAAGGTATAACAAAGACGAAACTCCGCATGATTTTTCGTCATTACCTGAAATGAGGAAGTTAGAAATGTAACGAGGATTTAAATCCCTTGACAAAAAAACACGTTTCTTTCACATTACATATGAGATTCTTTCTTAGAATAATATTATTAAAAGCATTATGAATAAGTACTGAAAAATCAAATCATATTTATCGTCACAATTAGTTGAAAGTTTTGAAAGGAACAACAATAATGATGCATTATTTTAAAGTTATTAAAATTAAACATAAATTTTCCTTCAATAATTCAATATTTTCGAGATGATTAACACCCAACTATTTCAAACACGCAAACAACATACTTAGGCAGAACTTAATTGAAAAATCCTTTCTCAAACTTGATATGAAAAAGCTAATAAATTCCCCGATAGAATTCCTTAATACAAAATAGAACACGCCATAACTCAACAGCGTAATAATTTTCAAATTTTCGCATTCACGTTTGACTGTGAAAAAGCAACGTTGAATCTCACTTCCACTCGATTTCAAAGAGAAAAATTATTCAACTCGCTTTTGCATGCCTTTCAAAACTGCTAGTCTGCAATCAGCACGGATTGAGATTCGATATTAAGGGAAAATAAACTAGCCAGTCTGCAGAATTACATGCCTTTTCCCGTCCATCGGTTGGGATAAAAAATGTCACACTACACTTCAATTTTGCTCGAAACTGGCCGCTTTATTGAAATAGTAGTACTGAACTGCAGGATATTTTAAAAAGACTTTTTAATCGTTGACAAAGTATTAGCATACTTTGTGAATTGTCTTCTTGGAATGAAGAACCAGTTATTTTAATTAAACTTGCCTTTAACAGATTTTGAATTTTATAGATTAATATTACGCAAACATAATCCCTGAAGCGAAAAGTGGTCGTCACAAACCTAATATTATTGAAAACACACGATACTCCATACTATTGTTTAAATCATACTAGTCGGTCATGGAATGGGTGACCAAAAATTTATTATCACGAGCTCCTCCGTGCTTCGGAAGGCACGTTAAGCCGTTGGTCCCGGCTGCATCTGCAGTCGTTAAAATATTTTTCAAAATTTTATTCCACCATTTTTTCGACGTTATTAATATATTTGTCGGAGCGTGAGCGCCGTGCTGCCCGTGATTATTGGAACTCCTAGCGCCATCTATCGAGTTTAGTCGTAACTATCAAGTCGGAAACGTCAAGTGGCTTACTTGGGTAAGGTCGACACAGCGAGTGTATAATCTGTGCAGCGAGCGATGTCATTGTCAATGACATAGTTTGACAGTTGACAGTTTAACGTGTGACAGTTGACAGATTTGATGTTTGTCAGTTTGACAGTTGACAGTCTTGACGTTTCCGGAGGCGGGAAAATGTGAAGAGCGCGAACTGTGGGTAGTCTGTAAAAAACATTCGGTGACTGGCAGCCGTAGTGAACGGTCGTGAGTTGAATTCGCCTCGCTGTGTCGAACTTGCCGCGTTTACCGACTTGAATCCGTGTGAATCTGTTAGATCATCCGTTATTTTGAGCTAACTTGATGTTGATTGTAAGAATAGAGGTTGTGCATTGTAAAGAAACTATTATTTTGCGCTTGGCGGTGAATAACCTTATCCTGACGACACCCCGCTCGCCTCCTGACTCCGTCATATTAATGCAAAAGCATAGCTTTTTAGTATTTAGAGCCTCTGAGCTAAGCCGCGAAAGGACATACAGACGAACATGGCGAAACTAAGGGTTCCTTGTTTCGTTGGCTTGGCTACGGAACCCTAAAAAAGAAGTTTAAAATAAATCTAGATGACTTTCAAGGTTAACAACTCTACACTTTAAAATAACAGTATCCGTAAACGTATTCCAGTTTCCAGACTAGGTTTAAACATTTAAGCTTACTTAAATCATTAAAAGCACAAGTTTTCGCAGTCCATAAAATATATAAGAGAGCGCAGCAAAAGCTTTCACATACTCGGTAGAGGAGCATTTCTGAGCCTTAATTTTACATTTAACCACACCGACTCGGGATTTTGTAAGGCCGTGGCTTATAAAAGCGAGAGGTGTTCTTAAAACATATTTAATTGACATTATTAATAAAAGTGCTTGGTGGCGTTATGGTTATTTTGTAAAAATATTTGAAAGAAAATATTGTATTACCTAAAATATTCTGTTGATACAAAAATTGTAAACAATTTTTGGGCTGGAGTACAACTTCCTATTTTTTTATTCTAAAAGCCCCACCCGACTTCAATAGACGTGTTTTTATTATAACAATGATAATGCATATCTAATGACTTGAATATTATTTCTTGCTATAAAAAGCAAGGTTTTTGAAGTCGGTTTTTTCAACAAATCCCTTTTCCAACAAAAAAAATCATCTAAATCGGTTCATAAATAAGAAAGTCGTCAATGTAGTTGATGCAAAATCATAGTATTTTCAGGATTACTTGAAAACTACCCGACTGATTTGAAAAAAAAATGGGACCATCTTGCAAGCAAACTCAATCGAACAAAAAAAGAATCATCAAAATCGGTCCATATATGTCGAAGATACGCGCGAACAACGATAAAAAAAGCATACAATCGAATTGAGAACCTCCTCCTTTTGTTGAAGTCGGTTAAAAATGAATTTTTATTGCGTTCTTTTAGACTTCTGTGGCAATATTTAAATCGCTAAAGATTAAGTGTATAAGTATAAAATAAAAGTACCTATTTCAAACGTTGCCATGATAGATATTCCGCCATCTAAGAAAAAATATACTTAGAGCATTTTAAAAAATATGTTTTATTACACGCGATGAAAATAAAAATAAAATATAAGGCTGGCTCTGATTTACTAACTATCTAGGCAACTGATTACATATTTAGGCTTTTTTGCCTACTGCTACTCCAACTTGTTACATTTTACTGTGGTTTTTGTTTCTAAATAAACTCAGAAACTTGGCTTCAATCTGTAGAAGTGTTGTCAATATACATGTACTTAGTGAGCAATAAATTTAATAAACATGAGGGCGCCACTTGTGGGCTATAGGAGCCTTAATCGAATCGATTTCTAGACCCGTAACATAACTTTACTATTTCGTGTTGTAAATGTAATGTACATAGTTTTTATTCTACGACTAGCGGCCGCCCGCGACTTCGTCTGCGTGGAATGGTTTTTTTGCTATCCCTCGGGAACAATACTTTTTTTCGGGATGAAAGGTATCCTATGTTATTTTCTGTACCCTTGACAACGTATATGCAAAATTTCATGATGATCAGTTCAGGAGTTAAGTCGTGAAAGCGTAACAAACAAACAAACAAACGGACTTTAGCATTTTTTTATAATATTAGTAAGGATTATTTCTCGCGTTATTCCGACCACAGCTGTACGCCATATAGTCGAATGCTATTTAGAAATCCTTTCCATGTCAAAAGCAATTAGGCATTTTCAGCACATTCGTCATAACCATTACTGTCTCAATTTAAAACAGGCTCGTTCACGAGAAAAGCGCATTAGTACAAAATTTTGTTAAAATAATTATCCTTAATTTGGTGTACGCCGTTCGCTACAGGGAAATGTGAAATTTAACGTAATTTATTATCGAAATCATCATCACACCATTCTTCGATTAATGCCTAATTTGATTCTGATAATGCTTTAAACATAATGGAGAAACACATATCTCAGAATTAGTAGTAAATAGTTATAGTAATTCCTTATTCTTATTAGTACTTTTAAGTTACTTTCCCCATTTTCAGTCACATTATTTTGTTTACTGTGAAAAAGCTGGTGTAAAATTACTAACTGCCGTATTTTTATATTACTACGTCCTGGAATTTATATGACTACCTAGAACCACTACTAATCAGAGGTTCTAAGTAACATTTTATTGTGATTAATGAATGAATTGCGATTATTAAAGAATGTATTATTATTGGATTGAGATTAGCACAATATAGCTGACATTAACTATTGACTGATTAATATAATTTTATATGTAACTATTCATAAGATGTAACTTAATAACTAATTTTACATGTCTGGAAAGACTATGTGAGAACTTATAACTTTATTGTCTACCATTGTCTGTACCATATTTAAAGCAAATAAATCATTATCATAAAAATACAGTACTTCATATATTTTTTATTTCATTGAGCTAAATTCTAGCAAATCTCTATTGAAACTGATGTAGATTAAATGACCGACATCAGGCATTTTTAATGTCCCCACTACTGGGGAACAGGACTTCCTTATGGGTGGATAACGAGGATGGGCCATAACCAATCAGCAGGTCAAATGCGAATTGGTGGGTATTAACTACTGCAAAATGTATCCAAAACCAACGGCTTAACGTCCCTTCCGAAACCCTGAGGAGCACAAGATAACAGATCTTTGGTCACCCATCCCATGACTGGACCTTGCGAAAATTGCTTAACCTCCGCAATCGCAGGGCCAGGATCTAAATGACTGCGCCACCACCGAGATCTTCGATTAAATGTTAATCTGTTTTAATTATATTCTTTAAGATTTACTAATTTCTGTTCAATTTCCTACATGTCTAGGTTCTAAACAAACTCGTAGAGACGAGACTACGACTGATTTGCACGTATATCTTGCTCACTGTGCAGCTGCGATTCTAGTCGGTCTTATTAACCATGTAAATGCTACTTCAACAAGATTAAAAGACGTCATACTAACGAACAAGTTAAGCGTAGTACCTACATAAAAGTAAAACTCCAGAATACGAAAAGGAGATGAATCATAGAACGGTTAAGCAATCATCTATATTCTATGCAAATAAATAAATATAATAAAAGTGTCAAATAAAATAGTTCACAAAATTTTCAAACAGGTAGGTACGTAATTTTTCCCTACTGAAAATGCGGTACTATAGTACCAGTCGTTATTGTCTGCATTCATTTTCAATAGTCAATAGTCAATAGTCATTTATTTGCTATTCTTGTGGTAGTACAAAAAGATCTTATGAGCTAGCAAGTTCACACAAGAACCCTGTAAGGGCACTGCAAAAAGGAAAAATTTTAAAATAATAAATTTATACATACATTGTCGTTAATAAAAAATAAAAAAATTTAACGTCACAAAAATTAAGTTAATATCAGATATCATATCAAATTTATTAAATTATATAAAATAAATCATTAAATGAACTCTAAAATAAAATCCATCCATTACATTCATTAAAAGCAGGTAAATTTATCCTCATTAATATTCGTCATTAAATAATAAAGTAGGATAATCAATATACAAAAGTCACATAGATGAATCGTCGAAAAATTCTTTTAAGGAATAGTAACATTTTTGAGCTAGGTGCTTATAAAGATTAATTTTAAATGAATTTATTTTGTCAATATTTTGAATCGACACTGGAATTTTATTAAATATTTTTACGGACATGGAATATGGACCGGTGTTCACCATTTCCAATTTTGATGGGACTGTAGCTAATTTTTTTATAGGTCTTAAATGTTCAGGACGGGAATACTGATGAAACCAGTGCATATTGTTTTTTACAAGAAGGCATATTTCCAAGATATATAAACATGTTAACGTTAATATTTTAAATTTAATGAAATATTCTCTACAGCTCGTCATTGAGTCTATATTTGCAAGTACTCGGATGCATTTCTTTTGCAAAATGAATGCTTTGTTGGCGTCCGTGCTATTACCCCACATTACTATGCCATAGCGGAGCCGTGAGTCAGCGTACGCAAAATAGGCGCTCATTGCTGCCTTCAGATCAGTAGTTTTTTTAAGTTCTGTGAGGGCATATGTAAAACTTGATAGTTTGCCTACTAATTTTGAGATGTGGTCCTTCCAATTCAAATGTGCATCAATATTTAAACCGAGCAAACAATGAGATTTAACGGATTCTAATGGAATTTTATTATAGTGATAGTTTATTTCTAAAGGACGTCTTTGGTGGGGCCCAAATTGAAGAAGTTTTGTTTTTTTGAAATTAATTTCAAGGTTTGGAAAAAGTTTGGAAGTTAGAATTTGATGTAGTTGAGAGGTACTTGGACATGGAAGAACTAGTGAGATATCGTCTGCGAAGAGGATACATGGAATGCTCGATACATCTGGTAAGTCATTCACGTAAATCAAGAACATTAAACAACCCAGCACGCTGCCTTGGGGGATTGATTGATTTAAATAAACTTTTTCGGACCTTACAGTTTTTATGACCCCGGTATGAAAATCATTGTAAATCACATCAACATACTGTTCACGCTGACAGAGATAGGATTTAAGCCATTTATGAGCCTGGCCTCTCACTCCGATATCATACAGTTTCTTTAGGAGGATATAGTGGGAAACACGATCATACGCCTTGCTCATGTCTAGCAATATACCAATAGCGTGTTGTTTACTGTCTATTACTTTCAACACTTCCTTTATGTATTGGTATACTGCGAGTGCCGTAGAGCGGCCCTTCCTAAAACCATATTGGCTTTCGTTAAATATTTTATATTTCTCACAAAAAGAGTAGATTCTTTTGTACATTACTGTTTCGAATATCTTAGAAAATATTTTCAATAACGCTATTGGTCGATAGTTGTTGCAATTACTCGTCTCGTCTTTTTTGTGTAAAGGTTTAACTAACGTTATCTTCAGTAGATCCGGGAAGATCCCTTCCGCCAGCGATTGGTTTACAAGTATTGAAAGAGGAAGAGCGAATTCTTCTGCACATTCTTTTACAAGAGTTGGTGGTATTTCATCAAATCCGTGACTCTTTTTGTTTTTAAGTTTTTTAATGATTATCAGTATTTCAGTCGGATTGGTAGGACTAATAAAAATAGAATTTTCTCTAGGTGTGGTTGTAACTCGGTCAACCGGCTTTTTCCCATGTGCACCTACTGATGCAAAGAAGGTATTGAATTTATTTGCTATTTTAAGAGGATCATTTGTAAGTTTATCGTTAATTTTTATCTTTATATTTTCTTTATTTTTTGTTTTAATTTTGTTTGTTCGTTCCTTAACTATTTGCCACATAGTTTTAATGAGGTTGACGGATTTTTTAACTCTTTTTTTATATTGTATTCGTTTTGAAGTAGCTACCGCTTTTTTTAATAGTTTTTCATAAAGTTTATAATGTCTGTTTAGAGTGTTATCGTCTGTTTGAGATACGAAAATTTTAAGAAGACGCTTGTTTTTGCAAGCCAATTTCAGACCTTTAGTCAACCATGTTTTCCGTTTTTTGTTTTTTAGTGTTATAACTTGTTTTGGTATGTTATTATTGAGAATTGATTGAACTTTGTTGTGAAATGATTTAAAATTTGAATTTATATTTTTTGATTTATCTATGAGATTATTCCAATTTATTTTTTTAAGCTCTAGTTTAAATTTTTGGACGTTACGCTCACTAAAAACGCGTCTTTCTACCCTCCATGGTTTCGAGTTTTCTTTCTTTGAAATGGGTATTTTTAAAATTACACCTTTGTTGTGGTCCGAAAAACCGTACTCTTTAGTCACTATAGAGAGATTATTGTTAGTATAACTAATATTACTAAATATTAGGTCTAAACAGGTTGCAGATGTTGGAGTTACTCTAGTTGCTTCCTTTACAAATTGGGTAAAGTTAAAGCTTTTCATTAAATTTAAAAGAGTTGATGCTAACGTACTTGACTCCAACATATTGACATTGAAATCACCTCCAATAATGATATTTTTACATTTATCTTTTCTTGTGATAAGCTTCAATAGCTTTGTTAAACATTCTTGTACTTTTTCAGGCATTCTATTTTTATCTGGCCAATATAGAACTATCAAAAGCAAATTTAACTCAGGTATTTCTATTGCACACATTTCTAATATAAATTCTATTGAGATATCCGATATGTCTTTTCTTTCTTGAAATATAACATCGTCTTTCAAAAAAATACAAACTCCTCCTCCCCTTAAATTAGATCTACAAAAACAAGATGCGAGATTATAACCTTCCAAGTGCAAGAAGTCTTGATTTGAAGCCTTGATCCACGTCTCCGATACGCAAATTGCTTGTAAATTTTTGTCTTCTTCTGTAGCAGCTTCTAGTAAGTGTAGTTTGTTGTTTAGACTTCTCATATTTTGAAAAAGAATATTAAAACTATCGACGAAAATTATTTTTACCCTGTCCACTAGTTGACGGCTGAGAGTTGTTATGTTTGCCCCTATTGGGGTGGTTTTCATGTTGGTTTTCGTCAGTATTTGATTGCGAGTTCGTGCCTGCATTTAAATGTTTATCTGATCCCAGAGAAGGTTTATATTCTTTCCCATCTATAATTAGTTTATTATTTATGATGTTCGCTCGTTGTCCATTTCTTCTTGCTTTAACTAGTAAAGGGATCATTTCTCTTCGATGCTTTAGTGATTCCTCAGAGAGGTATTCTGCAACAGCTATTCCTGTTCCTCTGAAATATTGTTTATTTTTCAAAATCATACTGGTCGTTGCTTTACTTAATAATTGTACAACTAATGGTCTTCGCCCCCTTACTCTTCCTTTTCTTTCTATGTCTTCTATAAGTCCTGTAAGGTTAATATTTAATATGTCTTGTAACGCAAATACTACTCTGTCATATAATTTCTGTTCATCTTCCCAAGATCTTTCCTCAAAACCATACAATACAATTTTCTTATTTGTTATACTTTTTATTTCATTTTTGTCTTTATTATTCCCTTGAGAGTTTTCTATATTAGAGTCATTTATTATATCCTGGATCTGTTTTATTTCTGCTTCTAACTTTTGGCTTATATTTTCTAAGTCTTTAATATTTTTCATTGTATTTTTGTCTTCAATTTGTGTCAGATGTTGATGTTCAGTTTCGCATCTTAGTTTCAAACATGTTTTGATAGTTTTTACTTCTTCAATGATGATTTGTTTCAGTTCAAATATGATTTCGGCTTTTAATTCATCCATTTTTTTATTCAACATATCTTCCCATTGCTGTATAGTAGGAATGTTCGACGTATTGATTACCTTTTCGGCTTTTGGAGTATGAAAAGAACTATCACCGGGCTGCGTGTCTCCTAAAATACTTGGATCTGAGACATCTTGATACATATTTTCATTGTCAAAGTTACTAGGTTTTCGTCTTAATGTCACGTTATTTATACTTGGCGAGTCGGAAGTATCTACAGTGCCTAATTTTGAGTCACGTATTGGGGTATTCGTATTTGTGTTTTTAGACATTTCACTGCGGCATGTTTGACAGACCCAGTTCTTCTTACGCTCTGGAGACATTGTATTGTAGAAGCGCTGAGTACTAACGTTGGCGCAGCAAAGATCGTAACTTTCATTACATTTGGAACATTTCAGCTATATGTTGAAAACAGCATCCACACTTCAACGACGACTTCGATGCCATCTCGAGATAGTATAAAGTATAATTCAGTTCGAACAATAAAAAAAAAACAATAATAAAAAAAAAACTTTTTTTCTTTTTCTTCGATGGATTTGAACCGCGGGCTCCAATCTGTGCACTGATATTCGAACGCGGCGCAAGCTACCTCGAAACGCGCTAGGCTAGCGTCGCATGGAGTATAATGACGAAATGTTGGTACTGTATCTAAGTGAGTTCAAGCTCCAACCGAGTCGAGGTCAGTCTTAAGATGAGATATTTACATCCACCTTTATTTTGAAATAATTAATAAAATTTCATAAAAATCACAATTATAGTTCAAATAATTAGGCACAAATTGATTTTTAATTTCAAAATCGTATTATTCTATGCACTTATGTTGATTTGTAGCACTATTTTCACTTCTGTAACATTTGATATTGCAAAGTTTTGGTTTTTATTTGTTCCTCACTAGATTTGTATTTTCTTCTTGTTTGGTTTTTGATGATGCTTTATGATGATTCTTCACCGCCTTTAAAGTAATTTTTTTTGGCTTAAACTTGATTTTGAAGTATCTATTAATATTGCAACAAATTTTTTTTAAGGAGCTAATGTTTACTTGTCGGCGCCCTCTCGCGGAATGAGAGAGTTTTGAGATAAAGGAGTCACTGTTAATTTGTATAATGCATGTGTTAATTTGAATATTACTACTTAAGGAAATTTATTTAATTTGAATTTATAATTAGTAAGAAGTGATCGTTGTCTCCTATGTTTGCTGTGCCCTAGCAGGGCCCTATTTAATTAACGTGACATTTTTCACCTGTCTTGACAATTTTATTATCCATTGCGTCAAACAATTTGAAAAAAGAACCAACTTATCACAGCTGCGCCGCAATGTAAAATAAATTGTCATGACAATGGGGAATGTCCGAAAAAAATCAAATTGGCTGAATATTTTTCTATAGGCAGGAATAAGATCTTTTTAATAATAGAAAAAAGTTTCAGAATTTTCCGTTGCGTAAAATATTGTAAAAAATTAAAATCTCTTCGACTTTACAAATGTGTAAAAGTAACAGCAGAATGGAGGTAATACCTTTGCCACCACTTGCCACAACAACAACAACACGAATAAAAAATAAAAAGTTTTGACATTTTGACATTTGTCATGATTGAAACTTTTTTTTAATACCATCTTGTAGTTGTGGCAGGTGGTGGCAAAGATAAAATTTCCATTCTGCTGTTACTTTTGTATATTTGTAAAGTCGAAGAGACTTTAATTTTTTTCTTTTTCACGCAACCTAAAACTCTGAGACTTTTTTCTATTACTTATGGCCGAATACTCAAACGCTAATTAACTTTGAGGGGCTCTCAAACGTCGTCCTGTCACATTAAATGTCAAAGATATGACAAAGACAGCATGATATTTGAGAACCGCTCAAAGTTAAGTAGCGTTTGAGTATTCGGCCGTAAGGGTGCTACCATAGCCTTCTATAATTGCAAGCCGTGAACATAAGTTTGGCAACGTCTGTTACTGTCAGTTCGTGGTCATGTCGTCGGCCAGTCTCCATACTAAATGTATGGGAATATTTCAATTTTAAGAGGTCGATATTTTTTTTCCTAGCAATCGTGTGAGGTTAAAAATATGAAAATAATTTAGTTCCTTTATTGAAATGCTTTGTATATTAAACAATAAGAAAAATATCAATGTTAACTAGGAAAAAATGGCTGTCAAAGATGTCATCTTTTTTGTTGATTTTCTTCAGCAGGGAGTTGATTAACACGCCCTCTAGCAATAAATGATATATCATTAGAAAGGTCTTTTAAAGACAAATATTTGCTGTTAATATACTTTATATCAATTGTTTATACTTTTGGAGTTAAAGGTTATTAAAGTATAAAAGTGGTTTATTGTCTATGGGAGTTGAATTACCCCACCTCTAGCAATAAATGATATATCATTAGAAAGGTTTTCATAAAATAAATATTTGCTGCAAACACACTTTCTATTAATTATGAGTATTTTCGGAGTTTTAGGTCATAAATGTAAAAACAATTGGTCAAGTTCAGAGCGTTATAACTCTCAAAGTACTAATAGTTGACGTTTATTGTAGTACAATAAAGTGTTTCAAATTTAAAGACCATTCCAATGATGTAAGATTTATTGCTAGGAGAGGCTTAGATCAAAATGCTCATCGTACTAAAGAACCCCCGAAAAGTTCAAATAATTTGACTCAAACCTTATGTTCTAATAAATAAATAATAATAATAAATATAAAACTTTATTGAAATAATCTTACATCACAATTTACAACTAGTTTAAACATAGATAATATAGGAAAAAAAAATAATAAATAATTATTAAAATAATTTTATACTATGTGCTTGACCACATGCGATGTTGCCGTTCTGCTCAACTTCATGGCTTGGAAGATATAGAAGGCTATGGTGCTACCTATAGAAAAATATTCAGCCAATTTGGTTTTTTTCGGACATTCCCCATTGACAAATTGTCACGTTTCTAAATAAGGCCCAGGGCTTCACTTGTCATAAAAACTCTGTGACACCTTTTTAACTTGTGACTTGCAAATAAATCTTGAAATCACTAGAAATAATATTATTACACAATGTGAATAGTATGTCACTAGCTTTATGCACATACTTGTGGCACAGTTGCATCTTGGCAGATTGCACCCAATCCTGTCTCGGTAACGAGAAACTTCATCCTCCTTCCTACCTTGTGGAGGTTTTTTTTACATTTATTAACGCAAACTTACTTTACTAAGTTTTAGCTCAAACTTTGCAACTTATGATTAGTTGGGTCTCTTTACAAGTAAAATGATTACAGTGCAGACAGTGCATTTCTCTTTTTGACTCCAGTCAATTAACAATGTTTCGAAATAGAGTCTGACAGAAACAGAAACATTGTTTAACATAATTCTGTCAAAAATGTTTATATGATTGTAATTAAAAAAAGAGAAATCAAAACAAGGTACTTATTTGTTAATAACATAAATTGATTCTATGCTGAAAAAGTTTGAAAGAAACTTAGCAGAGTGATTTTAATTGCTTTCCAAGTTAAACCAAAGACGATTCTTGAAAACCTGAGTCTGCATGCAATAAACAAAATACGGAAAAGAATTTCCTAAAAAAATAAAGTACCTAATAACATAAATACAGTGGGAGGAAAAAGATGTACAGATAATTGAAGTGGTACCTTTATTAGCTCCATCGGCTTTATAGCGGTGATAATAAAATATCCACGACTTTTATTGCTTCCATAATACGATGAAAAATTCAAAGAGCGAAATTGCTTTTAAGGGAGAAATATCTTCCACATAGCGCGGCTTGAAGACAATTGAAAAATTGTTATACTAGCTCCGGGTTCTAGATAATGAAGCTAAAATGTACTGCCAAGACGTGGCTGGGCGGAAGAGAACTAGCCAAACAGGAAACATAATAGGCGCATAAAAGTAGCTTTATCTGGACAAAATTAATAAACTCGCAATTTTTATTATTCTATCGGATATTGATATTAAGTGTCAAATATTAATTAGATATATGATGTAAAAAATCCAGGGTGGTACCCCTTTTATATAAAAATCATGAGATTTCGTACACTACCTAACCTTTTCCTAAAAGTAAAATAAGTAACCAAATACCTTGTTTGTATAATTTTAAGGTGCATTCAAATGCCATCACCTAATAGCAAAATTAAACTAAAAGCAAAGTCGCATGTTGGTTTTTTTTCAGAGTATTCATCTAATCTCAATTTCTCGATAAGCCAAAATGGTAACTATGATGCTTGTGTCTTATAAAGCTATAATGCATCTTTTTAGACATTTAAGTCAAAAATTAAACAATTGTGTTTTACGTTTTTATAATAATGTATTTCTCAGTAGTTAAAAATCATAACGGTATTTTTTTTGTTTAATAATAGGTTTTTGTGTACTACGTTCATGTTTTCATCAAAATTTAACATGTAAATGTCACGTTTAAGAAATTTACAATTTAATTGTAAACACGCGAAAGCAAGTAGTGGAGCAGAATGCATGCGATGGGTGCGTGCGGGGCGGAGAACCACCCGCCACCGCCGGCGCGCCGCCGCCCGCACGGCGACTATGTTTATAACATTTAACGTACGTAACACTATTAAGTATTTTGTGTCGTTTTTAATAAAAAATAAAAATGTTTTTATCAATGGAATCTATATTACATACAGTAAGTTGAAAAACGGGGCCTTCTGGCGCAAAGTGCAGGATAAGCGCGCGCGGGGGGCGGGAGCCGGGGCGCGCTGCAGCCGGTAGTGGCGTGGCGGCTACTTGGCTGTCATCTTGTCGGTTGCCTATACGAGCGAGTTAAATACGAATGAATATATGATAGGTACTTATTTGATTTTACTGTGTTATTATTGTCGTATACAGTCTGACTGATTGATGAGATGACATATTCTAGTAGTTATTGGCCTACCTCGTACTGTACCTATCTCTTGCAAAGTTTAAAAACCGGCCAAGTGCGAGTCGGACTCGCGCAGGAAAGGTTCCGTACCAAAAACGGGAAAAAACACGTTTGTTGTATGGGAGCCCCTCTTAAATATTTATTTTAAATTGTTTTTAGTATTTATTATTTTAGCGGCAACAGAAATACATCATATGTGAAAATATCAGCTGTCTACCTGTTGCCGTAATTAATTTCGAGCAAAAAAACGGCAAAAAAATCACGTTTTTTGTATGGGAGCCCCCGTTAAATATTTATTTTATTCTGCTTTTATTATTTGTTGTTATAGCGGCAACAAAAATACATCTTCGGTGACAATTTCAACTGTCTAGCTATCACGGTTCATGAGATACAGCCTGGTGACAGACAGACAGACGGACAGCGAAAGCTTAGTAATAGGGTCCCGCTTTTACCCTTTGGCTATGGAACCCTAAAAAGCACAATTACCTTACAGTAAAGAACGGTAGTACCTACTATTATTATTATTATTATTTATTAAATTCAAGTAACAAAGACTATAATTATGTAGTAAAGTTACTGGAGTAAGGAGTACCTAACACGACTACCGTACCGACAAGACGGTGACATAAATCTTGCAGTATTGAAGAAGGTAGTAAGTAACTGTTGTGAGGAAATTTTAATAAATACCTAGTTATTACTTGAAGTTTTCTGTACATATGAGCAATTTAAAAAAAGTAAAAGTAAGTACCCCACTTAAAATTTTTATTTTTTTTATATGTTTTTTTTTACAAATTTCACTATAATTTAATATGACATAATTATAATTAATTATAAATAAGACTAAAAAGGAACTTGGAATTCAAGGTATTTTCGCGATAATATTGAAACAAAACTGACTTTGTGGCGAAACTGGCTCCGTTGTGTGACTAAATTTTATAAGCATAATAAAATGAAACTGTGAAACTAATGCGACTTTTCAAAATTTATTTAGACTAATTATTATGTATGATTATAAAATATATCAATCAAATAATAATAAATCAAATAAAATAGCTTTAGTTTCAAGGATTAACACAAGTTTTTCGTTTTTTTTTGTTCTGTTATGTGACTATGTCACTTTTTAATGAGTTATTTTTTAACTTTACTTTAAAGACCTAATATTTTATGTGATATGTGTAGCTTTTTCGAAAAGTTATTACATTTATTGTAATCATATTTTATGGCCGCACAAATTTAAAAGGTAAAAATCGTGTAATCTTAATATATAAAAGAAGATACTGACTGACTCACGTGTCAATGCACAGCCCAAACCCCTGGGTCTAAAGACACCAAATTCGGCACATAGGTTCCTTATGAGGTCTAGGGGTGCAAACTCACTCCCCAAGGGGGTGAAATGGGGTCCAAAGTTTGTATGAAAATCCCTCAGTTTCGAAGCTAGGATCTTCAAATTTTGTGTTTAGGCTAACACTTGAATTTTAATATTCACGTGTCTCAGCGTTTTTGAAAATTCTACTCCCGAAGGGGTGAAAAAGGGGACGAAGTTGTGTATAGAAAATTCTTTATTTTCCAATCAAAAATAGCTTAATTTATTATTTAGGTTTATGGGTGTAAATCTAACGCCACATATATTAATAATAATAATAAAAATGCTTTATTGTACAAATAATTTGTAACAATCATTTGATTCATCTGTCTTTCACAGTAGACATTTGTCTGTGTTATGGAAAACAAAGTCCTCTCCCAGCATGATACATTTGACAATAAAGACAAATGTTAAATAAACCATTATATAGCCACATATTCAGCCTACTGTTAGTATTTTAACCCCCAATAAGAAATGGGGTAATAAAATCCAAAAATCGATATGGATATCGTAATTAGGGTTTTCTAGGATGATGATTGCGAAAATAACATTTATTTTGAATTCCAATATACGGTGGACATGATTTAACCCCCAAAGGGGTGAAATGGGGTTTCAAATTTTGTATGGATAAAGAATATCAAATCGAAATTACAACTTTAAACTTCGCTGGAGCACGTCTAAAAATAAATAAGCAAACAATTATTTGTGATTTTGAAAATCAACCCCTCAAGGGGGTAAGTAAACATAAAAATCGGGTAAGTAAACATAAAAATCGATATGGATGTCGTTCTTGACGTTTTATGGGATGGTGATTGCGAAAATTACCTGAATGCCTGAACTGATTTGGATAAATGGGGTATCGTTAGAATTTTTACAGCATTCCGAGTGACACTGGCTATATTTTTTTTAGAAAAAATCAATATGGCGACTGTACGACGCCATTTTCAAATGTGAAAAAAAAATTTTTTTCTTCTATTATTACAATATGGGCATCAAATGAAAGGCCTTGATGAGCACATTCCAAAATTATATAATATGTCACTAAAATGTGTGAAATAAAATTAAATAAATTTAAAAAATATTAAAAACACGACTGCCCTGCCAAAAACGAACTAAAAAGTTAAACAACAAGTGTCATTGCAGTCGGGGGACCTCTTTGATCAAAAATTGTTCCATAATAAGGTCCCCCGACTGCAATGACACTTGTTGTTTAACTTTTTAGTTCGTTTTTGGCAGGGCAGTCGTGTTTTTAATATTTTTTAAATTTATTTAATTTTTTACAGATTTCCTGTGGTCATCTTTGGGTTCCACCATTAGATCAGCTCAATGACAGTATATTATTTTATTGTCTTCCAGTTCTGACTTCTAACCTGTTTTAAGTTTCAAGTATTTTGCTCATCAAGATAATGATCTTTCTTCAAGAAGAAAGATTAAAATCGTTTCCTATTTCTGGACAAATAAAGAACATTAGGTCAACAAAGAAATAAACGTGAGAGTGAACGTTAACAAACGCTTCATTCCAGCGCTATTTGGATATTTAATGAATGACTTTCGCCTAAATCTAACAAAGTAGAAAATATTCGAATATCACAATAACTTGAGTATTCGAATAGCAAAATAAGCCAAATATTCGAAGTATTCGAATATTCGAATTGCAAGCCCTACTTCCAACCGACCTTCCGAAAAAGGCAGTATCTGAAAAGACTGGTTATTGTCCGCATAGGTATCCATCCATAAGGTGCAAACATAAAAGGATATAGGTTTTTCGGTCATGTTGCTACTACATAGTTTGCACCGCGGATGTTTGGGCAAACCAGTACCGACAATCTGTTTTATTTATGCGGCCTCCCATAGAAAAGTATGGGGCTACTTTACCCTTACCGATGGGTACTGACCTGTACTGACCAGTACCGACCTGTACTGACTAGTACCAACCTGTCCTGAAACCTGCTTTGTTATGCGGGCACCCATACCCTTTTTTTATATGCCTAAGAAAAACGAATTTACGCGCTTCCCTTCCCGTTGGTGATCGGGAAGGGGGCATGCAGAAATTGGTCGGGATGGTTTGAACGGCCTTCGCGTTTTCTCGAAAGCTAGCTGGAACTGGGTTTAGAAAGGTATACTGAGATATTTGAGATTAGGACATCACCTCCCTGAAAATAAGCCTGGCCGAAGTAATGTGCAAACTGGAGGCCTCAGACAACACCATCAGTGAGTTGCGTGCCCAAGTAGTGTTATTAAGCAACACCGCTGCGGTTTCAGGTCACATGAGGCCACAAATGTGAACACTTAACGTGGAGCGCAAAATGCTTCCATCTGCAGTTTGAAGTCGGCGCATATGGATGTGTCACCGGCCGCCACCGCAGCTAGCGATGCACCCCGCCCGCCACCACCTCAACGTGCTTACGCTGCTGTTAATACTACCAACAAGCCCGCTAATCATCTTGACCGGGCTACAAACAAGGGAAACAAACAAGGATTGGTCTCCAAAGCTGAGCAACCAGCGCCGCCGCGGAGACAGGATGCACGATGAGATGATGATGGCTTCAAAAAGGTGGAAAAGAAGAAGAAGGCCTCTCGTCATATCGTAACCTGTGCGGCACTGCCCCGACTGAACACAATCACCTGCTGCGGCCGGCTATCCTGACAACGCCGGTGTACGTGTCCCGCCTGCATTACTCAACACAATCCAATGACATTGTGGAGTACAATCAGAATAAAAGCCAAATATACGCTGAGGGTCAAGCGGTTGGAGTCTCGCCATAACGTGAACTTCAATTCATTTGGGGTGAGGGTGCCGACTGAATATCTGTCGACCTTCATGAAGGAGGATTTTTGGCCGAAGGGGGTCCTATTCCGTCGGTTTAGAGGTCGACCCCTGGACACTACGTTGCGTAACACGTCGCCGCCTTCTATACTGTAATATTATGTATGTAAGTCTGTAAGGTATTTATTTTACGGGCCTAATATTGGAAATTTGGAAATGATATTTCTGTTGCCTGCAATAAATGATGATTATTGATGATGATGATTATTATTATTAATGGTTTGCCCACGATGTGGTTCTTGTAGCTGAGATAATGAAAGTCACTCATGTATACTGGGACTCCTTTTGCCTCTCCTGTCTTTCCGGGTTGACGGACGCCTGACTGCCTGTGATTGGATGAACAATCACCGTGGTTTCCATGTTTTTTTAATCACAGTGAAAATTGAGATTGGGAAAGTTTCATTGATAAAAGCTCAGTGCAAATATTATAATGGAGAGAATAAAATTTCTGACATGACGTCAGTTGTCCGGTGATGGCGCGAATATAATGAGATTCATGCAGAACTTCAGATTTTATATACAAACCATGGGCCTGGATAAAACTGCGGGACCATGGAAAAAACAGTATTCATTGACCACGCGGGCAATATAAGTATACAATACATTCGGTAAAATGGATCTGAACACTTTGAACGACTTATTAGGAAAATTTCAAGACTAAACGGCACCGCAAAAAAGCCTCATAATGACTAAAGCACAACCTCCTAACATTGAAACAAGAGAATGATGAAGTATTTGATCATTTTCATACAAAATGCGTGAGTTAGAGTTAGAACATACATTAATGACGATGGTAATTGTCATAGGTAACAAGGAACCTATCCATCAAAGAATGATACTCTTAAACCAATTCCTGTTGCTTTGCTGTATCTGCTGGCTGGTATTGCTTCCCCGGTCGTTCGCAGGGATGTGGCTAGCTCTCTAGAGAGCTTTAAAAAAGAGCATGACCCACGGCACCCCTAACACCACCACGTGACGGTGACCCAGAGGCTTAAGAGTCGCCACAACTTTCACAAGGAAGTTACTCCTCTGGACGGGGAAGCTAAAGACACCCGTTTAAAGCTCTGGAAGGAGAAATACCTCAAAGACCCAAGTACTGAGCTGGCGGAACAACTACCCCCTGGCCATGATCTACCTTGGGCAACTTGAAAGTCCTTAAATAGACTCAAGTAGGCCGAAGCAAGGAGAAGATGCTCAGGTGGGGCTACAGCTCGGAGAGCGTATGTTTGTGTGGTATTTCCCCCCCGACAATGGCACATCTTCTGTCATGCCCTGCGTGTCCCAACACCTGCACACGCTAGGATCTTTACAAGGCCACTGATAATGCTATATCATATATCTATACAGTATGGACAAGTGAATGCTGTAAAAAATAGAGCTGAGTCCTAAGGAAATAGTTAAAAAATTAGAGAAATAGATTGTAAAAGATGTGGTAAAAAACATGAAGTTAGAAATTGCTTTGCCTTTGGGAAAAATGTATAATATGCAGCATATACGGTCATTTTGTTTTAGAGTGTGTAGAAACAAAAATAAAAAAAAATGTATACCTAGAAAAAGGTAAATGCATTAGAAGAAGAAAATTCTGATAGTGACAGTGAAAGTATAATAGTAAGCAGCATAATATTATAGTATAGTATGAACAGCATTAAAGAGCAATAGCAAGCAACTTAAACAATAAATGGTCAAGAGATAGATACTGGATACTGTTAAACAGTTGAACTACGAAAACAGCTTTTATAACGTACAGCATAAAGACGGTTTCAAGATCAACATGTATTGTCTGACGTGCTGCTGACTGTACATATGAGCGACTGAAAAAAAAGTGTACCCCACTTTTTTTTTACAAATAACGATGGGATAAAGCGTCCCCAGTTCCCCACTCTTGTAGCACATGATGTCTATTTTACGCTCTTTCGTATGATATATGATAAAAAGTGCTATACTGTTGGGGACGGGGTCCATACATTTTTCCCATTATTCTTTAACCATAATGTTAATTATAGAGAAAACTAAAAAGGAACGCGAAATTCGAGGTATTTCGCGACAATATCGAAACAAAACTAACTTTGTTGCGAAACTGGCACCGTAATCCGTTGGGTGACTAAATTTAAAAGCATAATAAGAGAAACTGTGAAACTAATGCGCCTTTTTTATTAACTAATTTAATTACACATGGGATTTAAAATATAGTAAAATAGCTCTACCCGTAGCAACTTAGACGGGATATTCTAATATTTTTCATTATTTATTCATCTTAATATAAAAATAGCATTATGAATGCAAAAATCTAAAAGTTTAAAATAGCTCTAGTTTCAAGGATTAACACAAAATTATCGTTTTTTTTTCTTCGGTTATGTGACTCTGTCACTTTTTGATGAGTTATTTTATAACTTTACCTTAAAAACATAATATTTTATGTGATATGTGTCGCTTTTTCGAAAAGTTATTACATTTACTCTAATCATATTTTGGAGCCGCACAATTTTAAAAGTAAAAATCGTCTAATTTTATACATTAACTCCATCAATTGGAAGAGACAGTGACATAATGGTCAGTTACAAAAGTTTTAAAGTTAACAAAGCTGCGTTTAAATTGTTTAAAGATGGCCTAAATACCTAATACAAGTAAATTATAATATAATATTGTATCAACTGTTTGTTATCCCAAAAAAAAAGTCGGTACTTTATTTGTCGGTACTTTGTTTGTTTTTAATGGCAAAATTTGGTCACATACCTAAGCAAAAAAACACTGATCACTTCAACAGTAAATCGACGCTGACACTAAAATCAGTTTTACAATGTAATTAAAATAGCGTCTCACGATAAAAGTCGAATAAAACGTTGCCATTTCCATCCGAAATTTTACACAATAATAAGATTTTCTTAAAAAAAAAGTGGTCACAAAACTGAATGTTCCGCTTCGTTCAAATTTTCGATTTTACTGTAACTATTTATTTTTGATAGAAATTATTAAAAATAAATTATTGAAACTTTTAACTAATATTTAAGCATTCAATAACTGACATTGACATTTGAAACCGCTCGCACACACTTTTCATTTCGATGGGTTTCATTTCAACGTTTTAAAATCTTCGTAAATGTAATATTTTGTGAATTATCAAAAAAATAGAATACGTAGATTATATATTTAATAATATGCTTATTTCACCTAAATAAACGAATTTATTTTGCTAGAAGTCATTCATAACAAAAATATAAATGAAGAAATCTGAGAGCCAGGGCGAACAGCGGGGCTACCTACACTTTTTTTTAAATTGCTCAGGGTACTTAATAATTAATACCCGATAACCCGACCGAAACGAACGGACTACTTATCACTGACTTGACTATGGCCTATAATGAAATCGCGAGTGCTCGCGACTCAAGACAGCACGGTCGAGATTTGATACACAAAGAATATACGACCTTATTTTGCAAATAATAACGTTCGTATTGAAACGTAACTAAGAAAAAATATAATTTAAAGAATAATCGCAGACATTTATTGTTTAATTTGTTTCTTATAGTACTAATAATATTTTGAAGGCATGAATTAAACACTTTCGAAATAGTTATGTATTTTCGTTTTCCAAATATTAAAAATATTTGTGACTTAGTTCGAAAAATAGAAATCTGCAAAGACAATCTGTTTAATTTTTGATAATTTATTAACAGACAGTAAATACTATTCAGAATAAATTGTTAAATTACAGTTATCTATAATTTCTGATAAGATAAGCCAAAATATCTGCAACTTACTGAACCTTCTTTAATAACGATAGTCCCCATTGATCAATTAGTTTAATTTTGATTTATTTACCTGAAATGCAAGCGTCATATCATAACACTGGTACTTTTACAAAGTTACTTATTATGCTGTAATTTTGAAATCAAAATGTTTGAAAATTT
The DNA here is from genome assembly GCA_928269145.1 of Agriphila tristella. NCBI lineage: Eukaryota > Metazoa > Arthropoda > Insecta > Lepidoptera > Crambidae > Agriphila > Agriphila tristella. The sequence goes on from OV743432.1 coordinate 34,372,532, forward strand.
AGTTTTTCATTTTTTTTACTTTGATGCGAAGTTTCAAAATGTTTAATTCTGTTTATTTTTACTATAACTAACAATTCTTTATATCATAGAAAAACAAAATTACAGTTATTGAATTATTTCCAATTTAACCTAATTTTATTGGACTATAAGTTTTGACAACAAATACGTAAGCTAAGCATGTGAAATCATTGAGAATTGAATAATAAATTCACTTTAAAGTTACTGCCCACTACCACAGAATAGATAATAGTACCACTACACCGTAACATTATCATGACCAACAACGTATCAAGCAAAAAAATATTCTTTGTATTGCAAAGTATGACACTACTCCCACTTAGTCCGTGAGCCCGCGACAGTATTGCCTACGTCATATGACATCACGATGAAATGAAATCTTGGACGAATTATTTCGAAAGAATGAAATGCATGGCACACGGTCGGAAAAGTTGTGTTGAACGAGGATCAGAAGATAATCCCAAAAATATTGTGTCAGTTTTATCAAATACTTTTTAACTTATGACTTGCAAATATTGAAATCTCGAACACGTTCTCAGGTTGGCTGGAAGAGATCTCTTTTAGAGATAAGTCCTCCTTTGTGTACATATCTCAATTTATTTTTGTGTAACTGATTTTGTTAGTGCAATAAAGAGTATAAATACTCTTGTATTTTGACTATCTTTAGTAAAATTAATAGGCCGCGCAGCGCGATTTTTAGTCAGTTCCATCCACTATCTTGTAATTTTTCCTGCATTTAGAACAAACGGCCGCGTAGCGCAGTTTTTAGTCAGTTCCAAACACCAATCTTGTAATTTTTCCTGCATTTAGAAAAAAAACGGCCGCGCAGCGCGACTTTTAGTCAGTTCCATCGACTAATCTTGTAATTTTTTATGTATATAGTAGAAAACGGCCTCGCAGCGCGATTTTTAGTCAGTTCCATCGACTAATCTTGTAATTTTTTTATGTATATAGAAAAAAACGGCCGCGCAGCGCGATTTTAAGTCACTTAAATTTTTTTTTCTATGCCAAACCGGGGCCCCCCACACGTGTGGGGCCCGGGGCGGACCGTCCCTGCCACCCCCCCTTAGTCCGCTAGTGTCATGCTTTTCAATACAAATATCTTTTTTTTGCCTGGCACGTTCCTAGCACGGCCATGCATGGTATGCGGTGTAGAGGGCAAAAACCTTTAAACAAAATATTAAATATCATAATAATATTAGTAAGTGGTTTTGATATTATCACAATATATTCATGATTGTTGTAGTTATCTGACCAAACCGATAATCAAATATCATCATCATCATATCAGCCGCACGACACCCACTGCTGGGTATAGACCTCCCCTAAGGATCTCCACGACGATCGGTCTTGCGCTGCCTGCATCCACTGGCTTCCCGCGACCCTCACCAGATCGTCGGTCCACCTTGTCGGGGGCCTACCCACGGAGCGTCGTCCGGTGCGCGGTCGCCATTCCAGAACCTTTCCGCCCCAACGGCCATCGGTTCTTCTCGCTATGTGTCCCGCCCATCGCCACTTCAGCTGAGCAATCCTTCGAGCGATGTCGGTTACTTTAGTTCTCCTGCGGATCTCCTCGTTTCTGATTCGATCACGCAGGGAAACGCCGAGCATGGCTCTCTCCATTTCGCGCTGGGTGACCTTGAGCCTCCTTATGAGACCCATAGTTAGCGACCACGTTTCACTGCCGTAAATCATCACACTAACACACACTAACATAATCAAATAGGTGCTGTTAAATTGGAACCAGTAAAACAGGCCCATACCAAAAATATAACAAATACATAAATGTCAAAATAAAAATGTTAATAAATAATAATATGTATCCTGTAATAAATTGTTCACGTGTTATAATACTTGTATTCGTAATAAAATCTTGAGAAATCTCGAGACATTTATGAACATTTGCGATAGGTACAACATAAATCATAAAAAACGCTACCTACCTAATCTTCCCTAGGTACTATAATACAGAATAGATAATAGTACTAGCAATGCACCGAATATATAATAAAACTTTAGATTTCCTCCAGCACAACATATTGCATTGTGTTTCCAAAGTTTCATCCGTCAACAACACTACATACATTTTAAACTTGTTTACAAATCACACATGCGTTGATATGACAGCGTAGTTAAAAGTTTACGCTATCCGTGCGAAGTGGGTCATACTTTTAATTTCACCTGCATTTCAGTCAGTATAGTAAACATGAGGGTTTTAAGTAACAACTGTTGTTTTTGAATCAGAAATTCTATTATTTTAAGTAAGCTTGATGTTTCCCTTTATTCTTTGTTTCAACTCTACCATAAATCATAATTTCTGAATAATTCTTAACACAATTTGACAAATATAGGAGTAAAAACATTCAGCCAGATTCCCCTTCAATCTACGAGATCTTTCGCGCAACAAATTAACTCACTGCCTTGATTGAACAGAATATTTCATTGCCAAATAAAATATAACTATGGTGTGGTGCAATTAAAACCGTGTGTTTCCCCTAGTCAGTTATCAATGTTGTAAACAATAGAGTCTGACAAGGAAATGCAGTGGAAACGCACGATAGACTAATATAATTTTACCTTAAGATAAATGATATACTTACCTACTAGAAGAATTCAACTCACCGTTAGCACTCAGATAGGAGACGTAACCTCTGAGGTGCTGCGAGTGAGTCGATTTATCTAGTATTTTTTCCTAGTTTAACATTTATCATGATATATAAATAGCATGGTGAATGAGAAAAATAAAAAAATAAAGCTATTATACAAGGTGTTTGGTAAAAGCCTTATAAAGCCGAATAGGGTAGATAGGGACCATCCAACTGAACAACTTTTACTATGGAACCAACTCTGAAATCGCGAAAAAAAAATCAGCTGTTTCATACAAAAATTTATAACGAAAATTTCAAAATGTATGAAACAGCTGATTTTTTTTTCGCGATTCCAGAGTTGGTCCCATAGTAAAAGTTGTTCAGTTTGATGGTCCCTATCTACCCTATTCGGCTTTATAAGGCTTTTACCAAACACCTTGTATATTAGTGCCGATTTTTCAAACATCAGGGGGCTAATTGTCTAATTTCAAAATCTATCGCAATCGCTTTCAGGATGATTGACATTGATGCTTCTTTTTGGCACAAATAAAAACTTACCAAAGAAATGCAGCAATGTGTCACATCTATTTGTCAAATGAAAGCGATTGCGATAGATTTTAAAAATTGACAATAAGTAGGCAGGTTGGTTTAAATACTAACCAAATACAATCAAAGTAATTCCAAAAATGAGACAGACAAATGAATGACAAAAATTTTCAATTTGGTGGTATATTAATGCGCTATCAAACGGATTGAAAAATCAGCCCTTAATCAAATAATTTAATATAATAATATGTAATTACAGTAGAGCATGATTGTTGTGACACCATGTTTGTCGAGCAATATCACGGTATGGCGATATCGCCCCCAAATTAACATCATAAACAAAATTTAGTGATTTATCACGTTCTTCACTTTCTGGGACAAAATCAAAGGCATTTAATCGCTATACAACGTGTTACAAAATAACCCCAAATGCCGAATATGGTTGATAGGAACCATCATATTGAACTTTTACTTTTTCTATGGGACCAACTAAGCAACACTCTGAAATCGCGAAAAAACCAGCTGTTTCATACATTTTGATATTTTCGTTAATAAGTTTTTATCCATATTTTTTTTGTGCAGTTTCAATGAAGTAGGTCCCGTAGTAAAAATTGTTCAATTTGATGGTCCCTATCTACCATATTTGGCATTAGGGGTTATTTTGTAACACGTTACTTAAACTATTTTTCATGGCTATCTTCAAAGGGAATTTCTATATGAAAATGTTCAGGGTTAAAATGGTAGGTACGCATAAAATTAGGCTAATGTTTCCCTGAGGATCGATGCGAATGAAACTATGGTGGGTACTTTTATTACACAGTAATACGACTTTGGAGACATATAAACAAAGAAAAACTTTGTTCTTCCACTTTTACATTTTAATCAAGATGGCGTCTTGGTGGAAAATGTTATAAGAACAAGACGGAATAGTTCATAGAATAATTTTTCAAGACTCATTTGGCCACTACAACAGAAAAACTTTTTTTTGTTGGTATGAGGAGCTCTACCAGTGGTTTTTAGATTGTGCGTTATTATAGTTTCATTATAATATTGTCTGAAAACAAAAGACCTATTTTTTTCATCTCATAGCTTACACCAAGCGTTTTCTTCGTCCGCTTAACCATTGAACTTAATTTGGACCTCATAGCTCCAGAATTAATAAGATCTCTGAACCAAGCACCCCACTCAACACTTCAGACGAAAAGGAACGATTAACCGCTTGATTAGATTCGAAACAGGAGGTTTATTTTATATTTAATACAGAAGAGGAGTTTTATATCTGTTCGCAAGACTGAGTAAGTGATTCGGTGCACAATGAATTTGATTGAACTGGTACGGGAATTTGATAAACTGGTAGGTAGGTACAGGGTTGTGCAGAGGCCAATTGATGTGTGATGATGAATTTCCATTTCTACTGTTTCCTGCGGACTGATTTATATAAAATAATGACGATAGTATATAAAAATGCACTTTTGTACATTTGGCTTCTTTTTGGCAAGTGAAGATCAGCCCACTGTCTGTCTGATTATCTAATTTCACTTTCTAATTTCTAAATCTATCGCAATCACCTTCATTTGATAGAACATTGATACTTCTTTTTGGCATAAATGAAAACGTACCAAAGAAATGCAGCAATGTGTCACAGCCATCTGTCAAATGTTAGCGATTGCGATAGATTTTGAAATTAGACAGTGACCCAAGATGTAGCACTACTTAGTCAAAAATACCCTTATTCCTCGCCGTGCCACCAATTTTCTCCTGGTGGCACGAATAGGAATTTTTATTCCTTGCATTTGCCTTTTCGTACCACTGAATAATTGTTGCTCTACTAAGTAACATTCCTCCTTTCAAAAGGATCAACTACTAAACTCTCTTACTCAAACCAAAAGAACACTTACATAAATCCTTGTTTACCTTTAAACATTTCTATTTATCCGACCAAAAAGTTCACCTAAATTGCCGATTTGAATATCTATAAAGAAGCTTTCTCATCTCTGGAGCGTTAATAAAAAGGCGATAATAGCGCAATATTATTTGGATCAGACATTCAAAGGGAAGTTACCCTAAATTGTCTTACCTGGGGAAATGTTGCTGATTAAATTCCCGGAAATAAGCGAAACGCTGCGTTGCGATCCGATACTGTAGGTAGGAGGTTGTATACACTTAACAATTTTACATTAATTATTTTGCATTACAGAAAAAAATACTCTCCTGCGGAATTTTGCGTTGACGGTCCTTAACGTTGCTTAAAACAATCTTATCGTTAACAGTTGCTTATCGTGCCTTAACATGTATCGTTGAACCTGCCTTGGGCACAAGATCTTGAACTTAGTTAATAACAAAGCTATATACTTTGACAGAATTTTTATTTAGAAAATATTTCTTAAACGTTTTTTAATCTATCTTCTCATCTTAACTATAAGATTTACTAGAATTATATACACAACACAAAATATTCTTTACTAATCTTTTGTTATGTCAACACTCATTTAGACTTCCTACCTATATTTATATTCTTAAAATGAGGCATGCCGATAAATGCCCTTGGCTTGTTCCTTCTTCACATTGGCCACATTAGCTAACAAATCTTCCTTAACATCTGTATATGCTTCTAGAAGATCCTTAATGTTTGTAAGCTTCAGGTACACGAGGTCGACTACCTGATAACAATAAATAAGTTCATAAATAATATTTCTTTGTAATCAAAGTTTAATGAATGTTTATGATTGGTGGTTCAAATGATGGGTGCATAAAAATAGATTCGCTTAAACTGAATTTGCTCTCAGTCGTACAATGAAAATGTATAAATAAATAAATGCTTGGACAATTTCACACAGCGCCATCAAGCCCCAAACTAAGCAAAGCTTGTAATATGGGTGCTAGACAACTGATATACTACGTAAATACTTTTTAAATATATACTTATTATACCCTTGTAACACCCAGACCCGTCACAAAAATTAAAATTCATCATTTCAATTTCTGCCCGGCCGGGAATCGAACCCGGGACCTCTGCATGGTAGGCGGCATGTTGACCACTGCGCCACTCAGGTCGTCAAATGATGAAGATGATGACTGATTAAAAAAACTTTACATAGGAAGAGTACATACTGTCCGCGCGTAATAGCCGAAAGCGTATGGAGTGTTAAAGAAAGACGGAACTGAGCCGAAGCAATCGTTTGTCGTCAGCAGACCGATCGTAGTTTTATCGCCGCTGAAAAAATTGAAAATGAAATTATCTAAATAAACAAGCTTCTGCCCGCAACTTCGTCCGCGTGGATATACGATAAAATCCTCAAAGAAGCTTAAACCAGAATAAAAAGTAAGTTTTCTATGTTTTAATTTCATTAAATACTAATCAGCCGTGATTAGGCAGGTCCCCACCAAGCGCGCTGCCTCTCGAGGCAGGACGTTTGCCGCACAGGCCTCGCACGAGGCTGCTCGCTTGGTGGGAAGTCGCGGGCGGAAGCTGGTTTATTATATTCAGAATTGGATCCAGAGATAATAGTATCCTGTTTCCGTTCTGGTCCCCGTTCCCGTTAATACGGCAGGCCAACTCATTGCCAGTCAACCTCTGATACCCCCGATTCACCACTACGGACAGAGTTCTAATTTTTGTCATGTTCACCGTGTTGGACTTCAAAATAAATGCCATTTTTAGGTTTATTTATCCCTTGCTCGGCCATCTCCCAACCGCGAGGGGGCCCGGGAAACCGGGCCGCCGCCGGGTCTAAATGAGGCGACTCCCACAGGGGACCCTCAGGGCCAACCGGCGGCGCGAGGGCAAGTACCGGAGTTTTTAGTGGGTATTCCCTCCTCCCGAGATCCCATCGAGCCATTCGGCTGGGTGGGATCACGGGAGGCAGTCGTGGAGGGAGCCGCAACGCTGAATGTTGCGGTCCCCTCCTGGCGAGTCCCACATGCCCCCCTCCCGCTCACCTGCGGGCGGGGAAGCGCACAAAGGCGTTTTCTCCGGGATATAAAAAAAAAAAAAGATTTATTTATCCCATTCAACCTCTAAAGGCACAGAATACATAATGCTAAGGGGTTGATTTTCATAAAAATACGAAATATGTGTTTTTATCCCTTCTATTCGAAAAAGGATGCATTGTTCCTATATAAGTGGGACCAAAATAGCTTTTTTCTGGTAAGAACTTTTTAGTGGGAGGAAAAGAGATTTGAATTTATAACATGTATCTTTCAAAGAATTCGAACGCCGCCGCCGGCTGGTAAGTATTGACTGGCTGTATAGACGGCGCCAAGACTAAAAAAAAACATAAGCGCGCGAATTAAATCTGTGTTCTTGTAATTATTACATACTTACGTACTTAGTACAATAACTTTTGAAAATTGCGCTAGTGTATCAAACGTAACTATAAATTTGTAATTATTTTTACTTTTCACGTGTCTTTTTTTAATAAAGAACATTTTCATTAATTACATAAACACAGTCTCCTATTTATTTTCTCATAGAAAGGGGATGAAAAGTAGAGTATATGACTCGGGCGCAAAATATTTTTGGCGAGGGCGACATACTTTGAATCCCTCGCTACGTTCAGGATTCTACTGAAGAATCCCTCGCTACGCTCGGGATTCTACTCTAGAATCCCTCACTTCGCTCTGGATTCAAAATAGCGCCCTCGCCGTAAAAATATTATTTTGCTCCCTTGTAATACAATCTACTATTGTTTATTTGTTTTACTTTGCAACCTAGCCTGAATAATAGTGGTTGCAACCAAGCCTGAATAATTTAGTGAATTTTACTTTCAAAATTAAGGACTTTCCGGATACAAAATTTAATTCCCCTTTTTATCCCTTCGGGGGTGGAATTCTCAAAAACGCTGACACACGTAAATATAAATTTTGAATTGTCAGCCTAAATATAAAATTTGAAGATCCCAACTTCAAAACTGACGGACTTTCATACAAACTTTCATCCCCTATTTTACCCCTTATTTTACACTATTTATCTTACTTTATATCCGTATGCCACTTTTCCACTTCACCCTCGTGTACGAAAAATATACAGGAAAAGATATCACCCTGTTCCGCAATGCATTGTCCTGAAAATTAATGAAAACAAAGCTCGTTTTTGGATAGCTTCTTTGAGTCAGTGTCAAAGATTTCAATGTATTCCTGTTACAGAAGCTGTTTATGATTAGGTCATTGTTGTGATTGTGAGGATTTATTTTTATCGAAGTTTATAAGAATCTAACTCTGTACCTTCAGTGAAAAGTGATCTAACTCGAGTTGTATCGATTTTGATTTTATTTCACTATTCAAATCATTGAAAAATTAGCTTTTTTTGTGTCTAATTGGCATATTTATAGGAGTTATATTAATAGAAATAAGTTTTGTGCATAGTGATATAAGTGCTTACTTTTTATGTTTTTTTTAGGAAAAATTTGTGTAAATTAATATATCTCTACTTAAAACAAAGTGTACCGAGGCTAATCTTTTAAAAAAATAGTGTCAATAAATATAACTCGATTTAATACTTTATACACAATTCAATAACAAATGACTTGACTTGTGCGTAGTGATTTATCTAGAATTATATCATTACACACATATAATTTCAGAGTATGCTAGTTTGTGCACATTGATCCAACTCAACTTATAGCACTGAAAATTCAAATATAATGATTTTTACTTCGTGTTTATCGATATAATTTCAATTATATCAATAATCACATAAACTTGGGAAAGGTGTTAAATGATATAATTGACTTATATCAAAAAATACAAGAATACAAAAAGTAAAACGTTTGATTATTATTTGTGTAAATTGATAAACTGCCTAAAAATCCCCCCGCAACCTCTTAATCTCCCTCCTCTCTCTCGTACCCTTCCCCCGCGCCTGCATGGACACGACATTGTGTTGTTTGCCTCAGTGTTACACCGACGTTGGTTACGACTACGACACTCGAGAGTTCGCGACACGAACAATATGAAGTGAAACGTAAATTGTATCACTTTACACAAAGCATAATGGATTGTGCCATTTAATTTATAATTATCTATATTGTTATTGATTGGACAATATCTGACCTATATTGCTTGAAATAAGGGTGAGATTGCTTCGATGCATAAAATGAATTGTATCAATATACACTAACTATTCACACTGTTGTTTGTTGTATTTCAGTAGTAAACATCTTCTTCATCGGCAGTGGATATCGTGCTGCTAATATCAATGGTACACAACTTCATGACACCCACTGCTGGGTTTAGGCCTCCTCAAGGATCTCCACAACAATAGGTCATGCGCTGCACTGCCCGCACACAGCAGCTTCCCGCGACTTTCAACAAAACGTTAGTCGGAAGTGAAAGAAGCGTCATCCCGGTGCGTGGTAACTATTCTAGAACCTTTCCATTTCAATGGCCATCGGTTCTTCTCACAACGTTTCCCACCCACTGCCACTACAGCTGAGCTATCCTTTGAGCGATAGTTTCCCTAAGGATCTCCTCATTGCTGATTCGATCACGCAAATTCGCACGTTTCATTGCCATAAGTCATGACTCTCACTGACTACACACACTGGCCAAAGACGTCGGTCGTCCTAAGACTGAGGCAAGTTCAACGCAAAGATGTTCAAAAAACTTCCCGAATGCTAAAGTTAGATGAGATTTGTGCTCTGGTTCTGTAATCAGTCCGATATGGTGGCATTTTTGTTTAAGTCTTATACCTCGGCACCTCGATATACATCTAGTCCATTTGGCACCTCTGGAGAGAAAGACTGCAGCACCGCCCAGGTCTCGATCGAATTAAAAGCTTTCTAATGAGAAAAGCTTTGATTGGACCAGGAAAGCCAAGCAAAGTGGCAGTTTTTACTATTCGGTGTTCTATACCACCTGCCGCAGAGTGTGGATGTGTGTCTATAGTACCAAAACCATTTCAGAAACCTACTTGTTTTGACAACAAAAACTGTATTTTCCATCAGTACTCTGCGCCTTCAGGTAATGACAATGACTACATAATAGGTACTTAAAAATTTACCAGGCTCTATCGGTACGAATGAGTGGCCATTGTCGTCAAGCTCTAATTTGAATCCATTGAATCATTTATTTTTGGGCGAAATTGTAGCTCAGGGCAAGTAGAAAGTATTTATCACCCAATCTTGAAACTGGATCCACATAAACGAGCTCTAATCAGAGAATGGAAGAGCAATACAATAAAATAAATACAATGATGATATTTTCTTAAAAGTTGACTTTTAGTTGTACTCAAACCTGTGATTATACGAGGTATGAACGCGATAGCGTACTTAGGTAATAATCGAGTGATTTCAAAAAATATATTTACTACGCATTGTGTATAGATCTTTCTGTATTATTTTTTTGGTGGTAGAGTCTGGTTCCTACGATCAGCAATTTGGCGTGACGAACGAAAAAAGAGTATTAAAAGTATCTAGTTTGAATTAAACTGAATACTAACACAATGCTCGTAGATCTTCGTAGTGCTTCCCAAAGATTAGGTCTTAGAATGAACATGGATAAGACGAAAATTAAGTCGATTGCCCATGTTGTACAAACAAGCTCTAGTTTATGTTGGGAATACTACACTCGAAGTTGTAGTTCATTACGTATAACTAGGAAGAACAGGCAGTCCAGTTAGGTAAGTCGAACTTCAAGAAAGAGATCTTTTGTCGAATCCAACTTGGATAGGCAGCATTTGGGAAGTTTTGAAAAACTCTTTCCGTCTAACTAACTTACCTTAATGTCTCAAGACTAATGTCTATGACCAATGTGTGATGCCAGTGATGACTTACGGCAGTGAAACGTGAAACAGAGAAACTATGAATTTCTTAGAACCATGCTCGGCCTTCCTCTACGTAATCGAACCAAAACTTGAGTACATACGTAAGAGAACTAATGTAACCGACATCGCTTGAAGAATTGCTCAGCTGAAGTGGCAGTGGGCGGGACACATAGCGAGAAGAACCGATGGCTGTTGGGATTGAAAGGTTCTGGAACGGCGACCGCGCACCAGACGACGCTCCATTGGTATAGGTTCCTGACAAGGTTGACCAACGATCTGGTGAAGGTCGCGGCAAGCCGCTAGATCCTTGAGGGAAGCTTATACTCAGCGGTGGGTGTCGTGCGGCTGATATGAAGATGATTAGTCTAATTTGCTGGTGTCTATTTAATATTTTATTTATTTTTCACGAATTATATCACTATTCACATAGTAAATATAGTAGTTATATCGTTAGTGATAAGAGTTGAAACAATTTACACATCGGTTTTTTTCAAAATAATTGTGTAAATTGATATAATTCGATTTTTTTTAACGATTCAACAGAACAAAACTCTAATTACTCATATTTAGAGATTTTTTAACAATGTTTCTTCGACAACTTGAAAAAAAACCTAAAATTAAAAAAGTTGACACAAAAAGTTAAGGTAAGGTATCATTTTACACAAAAGCAGATGTGCCTGGTGTAAAATGATAGAAGTATTATTATATCAATATACACAAAATAAATAAATGTGCCAAGTGATATAACTGAACATTTTCTTGAATACTGAAAAATCTGTAAGACTTTTCTCTGTAAATTATACAAGAAAACAAAGCTAGCATAACTATCTACAGTCTACAAGCACTAATTTTATATTATCTATCTCAGATGAAGAGTAGGATTTTTTTAAACTTTAAAGTCAATTTCCCAAAAATCATGTTTTTAGAGTTATACCTCTTTTCACTGAAGGTACAGAACTTACCAGGAAACATTACAATTCGCTTAAATCGAGTGACCAACTGCCGCTTGAAGTAACCAGGAAGATTTTTAAAGACGGGAGAAATATCCAAATGGTGTAAATATAGAGAGCTGAATAAATCTTCGCGAAGGCACATCGGAGTTTTATGCACGAGCTCGGGTAACCAATTACCTGTATGAAGAAAATATATGAATAAGTCGTATAACTTAGACTTTCATCACAATTATTCCCACGCAAACTTTTATTGGAATCGGATGTATTTTCTACGAAATTAGTGCTAGGATAGGAATCTGAAAAATCATGAAAGCATATAAATACCATATCGAGTATTTTGTAGTAGACATTATAATACAAACTTATAAGTAATAAAAGGTACCGAAAACTCACGAAATATTCCTAAGCACCCCTGTATGACTTCTAGTTCGCTAGTACTATTATCTATTCTGTGCGATTTGTTCCGGATTCGTCATGTTCCTGATTCGTCGTATTCCAGATTCGTCGGAATACAGTCGATGAAATATTTTTTTTTACTGTGAGACCATTTCTGACATGCGCATCGTCATGGCATGGCACGGCGTGCAAGCAATTTTAAACTTAGAAATGGTAAAGCGCCAGTGTTATCGATTGTAGGTATTACGACGAATTAGGAAATCTGGAATTCGGCGAATCTGGAATTCAGCGAATCTGGAATTCGGCGAATCTGGAATTCGGCGAATCTGGAATACGACGAGTCAGGAACATGACGAATCCGGAACAAATCTTCTGTGCTTCTAGATATTAGGTTAAGAAAAATCCCACCAAGGTTCACCAATCGTCAGATCTTACTTAAACTATATTGGCCTACCAGGCACCACATTTATACATAGACTTAGCTTCTTCCATCATTTCATTACAGAAAGTCACACAGTTACTAAACCAAAAAATATCACTTGGCCACGTTCACACTCCTTGTGATTAGTCAGACGCTCCTCGCCGAGCGGTATTTTTTCTCAATCAAACGATCATTCTGGGTGGCGGAAAAGAGATAGAGCAATGAAAAATGCGGTGTCAAGTGTTCCAGTATAACCTTTACGTATGTGGCCTAATAAGAACAAATAATATATTTGACTGACCTTTTTGTCTCTCCCACAGCTGTTTCGTGTACTCTTTAACGTAATCCAGAAGAGGTGGTGCTAGCCCACTCTGTCGTAAGTACGTTGTAAGGTTGTTCACATGGTAATCATAATGATATAATTCTCGGAACTTGGTGTAAATTGCGGATATGGCAATACTAATGATCCACTGTTCCATCAGATACATAAGATATTTGACAAACAGTTTGTAATAAATCTGGGAGACGTTCATTGGTGCGATCTAAATGAAAAACAACTATTATAAGAAAACTAATGTGGGTTTTTCTATTAAACAACAATAGATTTTGACTAATAAGAAGTTTGGAAATGCAATACATGAAATTTTCCATTAACTTACCAGTAAGAATCTTGAATGCGTGAACTTTAAAACCATGAAAGTCATTGCGACTACATAGTCGTTCTCCCATAAATTAGGAACCAGGTAAAACGTGTGATTTGTTTCTTTATCGTTTTTGTTTTCGATTATACAACATCCTATAAAGAATGTTCACAATTTTAGTAAAAGTTGGAAGAATTTGATACCTGGGAATCGCAACCATTTATTTACTAGGTATAAAAAAAAACGAAAAAAATCAATTTTATGATGTCTTATTATATTGAATTGAAAATCACCTTCTTTTCTGGTATACGGGCTAACCCATTCACTATAGTCAATGTAGTCGTCAGATTTAGGTGGTTGAGCTGTTATTACGAATGATGGGAATTTAGAATCTGTAAACAACAAACTGTTAAGTATCTATGTAATTATTTTTATTAACTATGCATTCTTTGACTATATCTTTGTTGGATGGGTAGGTAGTCTTACGAATACGACAATGGTCCTATATTTAAAATTGCATAGATTAAAATAGTTTATAAGAAAAAAGATGTTCTGACCAAGTAAGAGTAGCAACCTCCTCAAGTAAATTCCATCAAGCAGTGAGAGCAACTATGGACCGAGACCAAAGGAAGCAAATTGTAATTAAAAGCAACCATATTGATCACGATCCTCAGTTGTGATGGAACGATTAAGAGAGATAAGAACAAAAACACAAGCCAAGCTATACTTAGTTGAGACCTAAATTATTGCTTTAGTTATTTATAATTTCATTTCAATTGTTTTATACTTCATTTCTATAATATCGTACCTCGGCAAGCGACATATATCCAGCCACAAATCATAGCGTGAAATATCAGAAATATAATTACGAACTTCATCAGTATTGGCGTCACGTGACTCTATAAAATACAATAGACTGGAATTATACAAATAATGGTATAAAAGAATAAGAACATATAAGAACCGATGGCCTTTCAGATGAAAAGGTTCTAGGATGGCGACCGCACAATAGACGATGCAACTGATAGGTCACCTACACGGTGGATCAACGGCAACGATCAGTCAGATGAAGGTGCCAAGCAGCTTCTGAATGCACAAAATACAGAAGTCAAGCTTAGTACTACGTGCGCTCGAGTAACGCATATAGACACCCTCTCACCGACACGGAATAACTGGAATCCAAGACAAATCTCAAAACAAATTTCACGGTCGGTGAGAGCTGTTGCACGCGTAGTAGGTACTAAGTTTAACTTCTGCCTATTTTGTTATTGTTGTTTTATTATTCGTGGACTATGAGAAAGCCTTTGATTCGATTGAAACCTGGGCGGTGCTGCAGTCTCTCCAAAGGTGCCAAGTGGACTATAGGTATATCGAGGTGTTGAGGTACTTATACCAAAATGCCACCATGACGATCCGAGTACAGAAACAGAACACAAATCCTATCCAACTGCAGCGTGATGTGAGACAGGGAGACGTTATTTCTCCAAAACTGTTCACAGCTGCGTTGGAGGACATCTTTAAGCTCTTGGACTGGAAAGGACTTGGCATCACCATTAATTGCCAGTACCTAACACACCTTCGTTTTGCCGATGATATAGTCCTTATGGCTGAGACCATGTAAGACCTGAACACAATGCTCGAAGATCTCCGTAGTGCTTCCCAAAGAGTGGGTCTTAGGATGAACATGGATAAGACGAAAATTATGTCAAATGCCCATGTTGTACCCTCTCCAGTTCATGTTGGGAACACTCTTCACTTGAAGTTGTTAACCATTATGTATACCTAGGACAGGCAGTCCAGTTAGGTAGGTCCAACTTCGAGAAAGAGATCTCTCGTCGAATCCAACTCGGGTGGGCAGCATTCGGGAAGCTTCGAAAAATCTTCACGTCCGACTTACCTCAGTGTCTCAAGACGAAAGTCTATGAACAGTGTGTGTTACCAGTGATGGCTTACGGCAGTGAAACGTGGTCGCTAACTATAGGTCTCATAAGGAGGCTCAATGTCACCCAGCGCGAAATGGAGAGAGCCATGCTCGGCGTTTCCCTGCGTGATCGAATCAGAAACGAGGAGATCCGCAGGAGAACTAAAGTAACCGACATCGCTCGAAGGATTGCTCAGCTGAAGTGGCAATGGGCGGGACACATAGCGAAAAGAACCGATGGCCGTTGGGGCGGAAAGGTTCTGGAATGGCGACCGCGCACTGGACGACGCTCCGTGGGTAGGCCCCCGACAAGGTGGACCGACGATCTGGTGAGGGTCGCGGGAAGCCAGTGGATGCAGGCAGCGCAGGACCGATCGTCGTGGAGATCCTTAGGGGAGGCCTATACCCAGCAGTGGGTGTCGTGTGGCTGATATGATGATGATGATGATAATGTTTTATTATTCTTCTTCTCTCTATTTTATGCTGAATGCGTGTAGTTCAAATTCAATAGTCGTGGAAGTTCTCGGGGGAGACCTATGCCCAGCATTATGATAAATCTCTAATTCAAGATTATGATAAAAATTGATAAAAAATACTTACCTTGAAACCACTACAAAAATGTAAGTGGAATAAATAGAACAAACGAATCCTTAGTAATCGTGCTAGATGATAAGTCCAAGTTCCGTTTAAGTGCCACATGAGTGGTACAACAATAGATACGAGATCTACGTAGAAGCCCCAGTACAACAGTAGTCGATAACTTCGCTTTTCTTTTACTATGGTATTATTACGAATACGTAGTTCGACCTAGATCAGATAGATATTATTGAATAAATTATATCGACTCATAATAAAACACAAATTTATCAAAACTATTATAAAACAGAAATAGTAGAGAGTGTTCTCAAGTAATGCTAAACCTTTTGAAGAGATAAATATTTATAAGTTAAATTGTTAAGATTTATTATATCCTTACCGTCCAAAACTCTGAAACAACGTAGCCAAAATGAATCACGTCTAGGAAGAACAGAGACCAAGTGATATCATACTTTATATCATCCGGTACATATCCGAACAAGAGCACTAAAACTGTGCTCAAAGATGGGTTTATGAACCAGGCAACATACAAGAATGCCGAATACCAGTTTCTGTAAGTTTCTACTGGTTGTTTCATCCGCTGTAAAAACAAATATTTTAACAAACTTAGCCCTTATTATTGAAAAAAGTTTTAGTTAACCGATGATAGAGTACAGTACCACAGTCTAATATATACTGTGACAGTACTATGGGCAACAGCGTCGCTTAACCAGTTAGCAACAAAAGTGTGCGCGCATAATGGCGTGGCGTGCAAACGATTTAGCCTTAGGAGTGGTTAAGCGACGCTGATGCCTAAAGTGTTTATTAATTTATTTTAATTGTAAGTAAGTTATATAGATATAAGATACTAATATAGATAAATTCATTAAATTTAATACGACTCGAAGGACCAAAATACTGTTGTACGAGTAGTAATGCTACTTAGTGAACTAAAAAGGTCGCTGGCGCAGTGCAATAAGCTCCATAATATTTTATTTTTTATTACGGGTAGTTTTATTGTTTTACGTCCACGCAAAATGTACGCAAGAGTTCGATATGGATACTCTTTCACTTCTGTATGTATAGCCATGTAGTCGTTTTCAGATTCAGGATTGTTAGCTATATTAGCTCTGACCTGAAATGCAACAAAAAATGTACTAATGAACATGTCTCCTTCCTATTAGAAACTGAATACTTTACTTCATCTTTTCTTCACTCACCTTATCGTCAATGATATCATTGAAGTCACTGATGGGTATGTGTAAAATGTCAGCAAAACCGACAGATTTTGCCGAAATACGAATAGGACGTGGTTGGTTGGAGTTCAACGGTCCAAATATTGCACCCTGAAAATCCAAATCGCAACTATTTTTATAAGAAACCCATTGAGATTTTTAAGTGAGAGTGAGAGTACTCTATAAATAAATTTAATCCAAGACAAGGCCTATTTTTTTCCAAATCTTTTTCTTGTCGTATGAGGATTAGTGGTCACCTCTGGTGTTAGAGTTTATCAAGCCGCCTGTAAGCTAACTTGACTTATCGATTGTTATCAGATGACAACAGCCAGGACCGACGGATTATCGTGCCCTGCGAAGCACGGAAGCACTCAGTTGTAATACCACTTAACGGTCACCCATCCGACACCTGACTGGACCAAGCGTTGCTTAACAATAAGACTGATCAAGTACGATCAGTCTGTCAAACTCCACCATGACCACTTCATTTTTTCAAATTAATATAAAATTACCTTTCCTAGTACAGCTAACTCTTCACCATCTTTACTGATAACGACTTGCCCTCGATTCACGACTAGTAAATTTGGCAGTAGGTCCATCTCCCTTACAATCTCCTGGTTAGGTCGGAAACATATTTGATAACCCATGTGTGACAGTTGACTTTGAACAGCTTTACCGCCTTTGAGCAACGTGTCTAGAGTCTGGAAAGTTCTAGAAAAACATGGGATTTATCGCACAACTAGAAAAATGACAGTCAAAAAACAACACAAACTATAGTGCACTACTTCACTCGTTCGCGCGAGCTAGCGGTGATCAACTTAATAATACCAGATAAGTTTAATAGGCATTGTTCTTTCACATTCGATACGAGACGTCAATAGACATTATTTTAAAAATACACCATAATATTCTCACTGTTTGAAGAGGTAGTAGAATAGATCCTCTCGCAAAGTTACGCCAATACGTTCAACCATTATACGATCTATATTGTATGCTTTTGTCCTGTAAATTTATTAAATGAAAAAAAAAATGTTTATGTGCATTTACTTAAGGACAAATTATTTTCAAACTAACTCACAAGTCGCAATGGGAGAGAAACACAATCACATAAAAATTCGTGGGCTTCATGGGTACAATTCAGAACAATACTTCTTTTGGAATTACTGTAATGAGAATGTATCAAAAGTGTTTTAAAGTCACCTTTTCCACCAATAGGTAAAGTGGGATTCAACATTCTTGATAAGCGCGCTATCCACACCCTCTGCTTTCAGAAACTTTTTTAACTGCCTGACTCCATGCTGGATGATTGTGCTATTACGGCGACTCAATATTAACATCATCAGGACGTAGCACTTTATATACCTGTAGATACATTTTAATTTAACTTCGACACTCAAACAAACACTCAAACGAGGTGATCCGACAGAGATCTAAGATGATCGACATAGCCCACTGGACTAGCAAGCTGAAGTGGCAGTGGGCTGGCCATATTAGCTGTAGAACCGATGGCCGTTGGGGCAGACGAGTTCTTGAGTGGAGACTGCGTATCGGCAAACGTAGGGGACGCCCTCAGACAAGGTGGAGCGACGATCTTCGCAAGGTAGCTGGCGAAAGCTGGATGATAGTAGCCACGGATCGTGCTCGGTGGCGTGCACTTGGAGAGGCCTATGTCCAGCAGTGGACGATGATAGGCTGATGGTGATGATGACTCAAACAAAGGAGCTTCTGGGGGGTGTAGTTCGCGCTGTGTTTGCGGCGGTGGCAATTTTTTAACTGGTATCGGCATCACATTTTTATATTTTATAATTTACTTACATGAAAACAATTCTTGTTATCTGCACAGCTATGTTCATATATATATTCATTTTGGAGTTATTGACTTTCCTTACTATATTGAAGTTTAAGTATAATATGTCCTGCATGAAACTTAGGCTTTCAGCAAATGCCTAAAATATAATTAAAGGGACCAGGTTAGATTAAATATAATGGTAAGTAAATTTAGTAGGTACAATGAACTAAATATTGTAATAAATATAACATTTTATCTTATTTTAAATACTTGCATTAGAAATACAATTAACTATGGCTTAATTAAATACTTGCTAAGTATAGTCCATTCCACGAAACGAGCTCCCAAATAAAACCTTTTTAGCCTGTAGCCTAGCGCTAGCTACGTGCATTGACCAATTAGCTGCGAGTATTTTGATCCTTAGGACCTCGACTCTTGGAACAGAGGTATAAGAGTATAAAAAAATACCGAATGCAGTTGTTCTTTCGTTAACTCATCATCAAACTTATATTTAGTGAGCCAGCATTCCTTCCGATACGTCATATGCGTCA
The DNA here is from genome assembly GCA_928269145.1 of Agriphila tristella. Classification (NCBI taxonomy): domain Eukaryota; kingdom Metazoa; phylum Arthropoda; class Insecta; order Lepidoptera; family Crambidae; genus Agriphila; species Agriphila tristella. The sequence continues at coordinate 34,391,929 of OV743432.1, forward strand.
GAGTGCCCGTATTATCGAATGAGAAGTCGACGCAATAAGTCATCAGAAAAGGACTTACTCCCACCGTTACTAATAATATAACAACTTGCCATTTTAAGATCTACAACAGTTGTACTAGATATTAATCCCCTTACTAATAAAGATTGTATTGCAGATGTATAGTTACACAGTGTTTTGTCACGTTTTTTTCAATGTTTGTCTCAAATAGTTTGACAAAGAGTAACCATTGTGTAACTATACATCTGTTGTACAATTTTTATTAGAAAAGGGGGTTAATGCATCGGATTATTCCTGTAAATAACACTTATCTTGTGACTCCGCTCTATTTACGTGTCAAGAAGATTTACAAAGGACCACTTTTCTATAGGGATTTCATTAAAAACAACTGCAGGACATAGGTTTCATCCGTAAAAGGATTTAGCCTAAAAACTTACCAGTATATAAATATTGTAAATAGATGGCGAATTAGCGATATGATTGAATAAATTCGTCACGACATACAAATGTGAAAACTTTGTTAAAGTATTTATCACTATCGCATAGCTTTGGGATATTTCTTTCATTGCTATCAATCCGAGAATCTCGGGCCATGGTATGATGCCGATAATGTCCAAAAGAAAACCTCTAGTGAGATAATTTATAATACACTTTCGCTTGTCGAGGACAACAATTCCATTTTCATTGTAATAGGCCACCTAGAAATAAATAACTTTGTTCGTTTATGAGGTCGGGGAAGAACTGATTTTGGCCTACACAAATTGTGGCCTTTTGTATGTATGAAAAATGAAAATAGTCATTAGTGTTGAATAACTACAGCCGACGTATCTGTCACCCATACAAACATATAGATACCATATACCTAATTATGAAATAATTCAAACTTTACATTTCTAATCAAATACTAACAAACAACTTGAGAAGGACATCAATGACAGCAATGCAATCACATCCGGCTCCTATAATTTTCAAAGGCTGTCTTATTAGCACCCCGCTACCACCTGTTGTCAAACAAGGGTCTCATTAGCGCATCACAAATCCAACCTTGTTAGTTATATATTATTAGCTTCCACCTGCGACTTCATTCGCGTGGGCATTCGGAAAATCCCTAGGGAACCTTTGTCTGGGATAAAAAGTATGCTATGTTATTTAGTGTAGTGTCTTTCATCCAAATCCGTTCAGATGTTTTTGCTTGATTGAGTAACAAATATCGAAAATTACACATTTATAAATAGAAAAAATTTACTCGCCCTCAGATGCTTCTTAGTGGGGACTCGAACCCGCACCTTTGGGAGTTCGGCGCAATGCTCTTTCAATTGAGCTACTGAGTTACTAGCGGTTAACGTGAAAAAATTTCCTAGCCTATATTTTACTGTTTCGTTGTAAGCCAGGCGTTATTTCATCAATGTGAGGAAGTAACCTTGTTTTGTTGGCCTTAAAGTTATTGGCAAATCCAATCAAAAAGGAAATTGGAATAACGATACCTATAAAATTGAACAATAAACAATCATTTCGCTTTACGAGTTTATGCACCTGTTGACCTAATTTTATCGACCAATAATAAATTGATTTTAACGAGAACAGTAGGCATGCTGCCTTTAAAGAGTATACTGTATTCGTTAAATTTAACGAATACAGTATCCGTATGATGTTAACTTCTCTTTTCCACGCTTTGTTGGTCTTCTTGAGCGCAGCGAAAATTTTTCTATGTCTATGGGTGTGACACTTTAAGTTAGAAGTAATTACTTCTATGTAAAAAAGAGACAAAGGATCAAGTGACATGTGCCAACATTTTTTACAGTAAGAGCCCCTAGCGTCCCGCCTAGCAAATGAGCAATCACAGTTTGTTTAAAATATTTGTTAATCTTAATTTGAATTTAAAATAAAGCGAAGAAAATAGTATGGAACATAGTTTATTAATTTTCTTTGCCATTATATAGTCATATTTTATGAATCTAAGTCATATTTTACGTATCTCATATAAAATGTATGCATTCGTTTTCGGATCACCTGTTTATTGACATTGTTGTTCTTTGACATTCTATTTCTATGGTCACACCAAATTTGTTCACATTAAATCTCTCATTATTACGAATACAGTATTAATGAAAATAGTTACACTTACCTTGCAATGCTGTGCTGAGTATAGATACAATAACACTTAGAGCTCTAAATACCATCCAATAGAACATAAATCTGAAAAAAAATCGATTGATTTGGTTGGATTCATGACAACTTCACATATTGCATGTCAACTCCATAGATCAAGGTATCGAAACATTAGTTAGATAGTTACTATAGATTTGTGATATTATTTCAGATACAGATATCTATCAAAAGTCAGTAAAGTTGCTTTCAATTACAAGGAAGAGTAAATTCTTGTAAAGTGGTATTTTTTTATCACAGTGAGACCACATTGCATCGGTCTCTAGAACTAACAAAGAAGTGCAGTTTCTGATGGCTAAAAAATTTCAATCTACAGACAGTTTTGTATAAAGATCTTGTTTCTAATCTAAGGGTCTGATATATGAATATCTTCTGGTATAAAAAAAGAAAGAATCTGTAATGTTAATTCTTACTAAGCTTGCTCTGAAACTTTTTTTTACAGCTATGGACCATAGCTGTAAAAAAAATAAGCTGCTTATTCTAGAACAGGGATTCCCAAACTGCTTTGGTCAAGAGACTCCTTTTCTAGAATGAACTGATACCTTAGACCCCCATAGCCAAAAATTACTTTAAAAATCCTATCAAATTTAAGTGTTATCGATAATGATTCGTTTATGTCGACTGCTGGTTTCGTGGTTAAATTGGAAAATTGGATAGATCCCTATATAACCATCAAACTGAACAACTTTTACTATGGGAGCAACTCTGAAACACGGAAAAAAAAATCTGCTGTTTCATACAAAAAATAATCTCGAAAATATCAAAATGTATGAAACAGTTGTTTTTTTTCGCGACTACAGAGTTGGTCCTATTGTAAATGATGTTAAGTTTAATGGTCCCTATCTACCATATTCGGCATTAGGGGTTATTTTGTAACACGTTGTATAGATACTATACGTAACATCGAACGCCGCGCGACTGCTGCGTTTGACATTATACTATAGCATTTCATAAATTACATCGTCGATTGTTGTTACGCACTGTGCTGCATCCAGTTTGACAAGCGTTGACCATCAGCCATTTTTGATGTCCTCACTGCTGGGGCACAGACCTTCCTTATGGGTGGATAAGAAGGATGGGCCATAACCCACCATCTTGGCCCAATGCGGATTGGTGGGTGTTAACGACTGCAAATGCTCCCGGCACCAACGGCTCAACGTGCCTTCCAAAGCACGGAGAAGCTCGAGATAATAAATTTTTGGTCACCCATCCCATGACCGACCCTTGCGAAACTTGCTTAACCTCCGCCATTGCTGGGCCAGGCACTAAACCACTGCGCTATCGAGCTCCTCAAGCTTTATATTAAGATAATTATTATATTAGAAAAGCTTTAAGCATTACTTAGAATTCGGCCATCGCCAGGTAGGATCCAGGTCACTAAAAATTCCACCATCGGCGGCATTCTCCGTAGTCGTGGCATGATCAAGAAATATTCTTTTCCGCAACTTCTTCAGATACTGGAAATAAATACAATTTTGTCATTTTCAATTAAATAATATTAAGAGCGACCAAGAAAATCATAAGGTCATATAAATATTTGCAATCACATAGATCAGCTGATCAAAAACAATAATCATTATTATGAAAATGCAATCGTGAAAGCTTTTAACTCTCTCAACACACATAGGTAGGTACATAAATCTAAGTCTTATACACTTACTTAATTACCGAGGGTATATACAAAAGTTTTTATTTTATATTATTAATTTATAGGTACTTAATACTATCTGTGTAATTTTTGTGGATTGTGGATTCCTAGGGGTAAAGCTTGGTGACCCGTACGTGCAAGTTTTTTCAAATTTTCTTCGGGTGCCAAAAGTACAGTTAGGTTTGCAATTAGTGTGAGATGAATAGAGCTTATTTTTTTTATTTTGATTAATTTATAATTTATGAGCAAGTTTAAAAATCAATGCTCATCTGCCTTTCAATAGAAAGCTTCATTAATCGAAAAGCCTAGATAGATCTGTGGTGTCATCTTCCGTGCGCCGCACGTGATGTACAAGACTCAAGTCCTCCGAGTCCTTTTGTCTAGAGTTCGGAGTCGTTTTACAGGGCTCGCCTCGTTTGTCACCTCGACGACTCGGGAGTCTTTTTCAGAGCTCGAGCCTTTTTCAGAGCTCGGCCGATTTCGAGCCTTTTTCAGAGCTCGGCCGATTTCAAGCCATTTTCACGGATCGAGCCTTTTTGAGAGCTCGGTCGATCTCAAGGCTTTTTCACGGCTCGAGTCTTTTCGGCGCACTAGTTGTGATGGGCTGCTGATGAATGAGGGTAAGTAGAGCTAAAGCACAATAGATTAACCATCTACGGTGCTCTTTATAACATAAGACATTCATCTTTTTGAGTTCTAATTTTGGAGACTAGAGTCAGATTTTCAGGGCTCTGTGAATTCTATAGGCTCGGTTTTAATATAAACTCTAATTTTTCTTGAGCTTTTTATGAGGCTCGCGTTCATTCTAAGACTCGAGCTTTTTTGAAGGCTCGAGCTCTTTTGATAGGTTCGAGCTCTTTTGAAGGCTTGAACTCTTTGAAGCCTCGAGACGTGGCTCAGAGAGCTCGTGTCTCGGCTAGGCTCCGGCTTACGAGCCTACCGAACTCACCGAGTCCTGCCAATCCGACTTGAGTCTTCAAAAGTAGAACTCGACTACTCGAGTTTTGTACATCACTGCGCACATACCAACACACGGTTACAACAAGATTCATCACTGTGTTCACTAGATGGTGCTAATGCCAAATAAATGACGAATTTAGTATGAAATAGCACCTCGTATCGTAGTATGGAAAACCTACATCTCGCTTGCGGAGTTTTCTCAGCCGCCAAATAATATAACACAACTTTCAACCATTATCGGTTGTACCCGAGCTAGCAATATCCAGTCCTGAAGATCTTCCATTTGGCCTTCCTACAAGAGGCATACCGCTTGTCGCGTCGTCCTTCCATCCATTGACCATTCCACAATTCAATTCCAATAGATACAAGAAATTTAAAGCTAGAGACAGACTTGCTTTTTGAAACTGACCTCTTTATGTTTTTCAGTATAATCTTGGATCATGTCTTCAAAAAGTGGATTATATGTTTCTATGCAGTTTTGTAAGTAAGACCACTCATTTGGGTATCGTTTGATGATGTTAAAGAATTCATTTATGTTTATATTTATTATCTAAAATAACAAAAAATAATTTTAAAATTAATTAGGTATTACATTTTAGATTTTAGCATTCATAATGCTTTTTATACAATACTAAATAATATACTAGAAAAAATACGAGCCGTACCAGATCATTGTTTTTAACACTACCTTTTCTGGGTCATCCCAGAAATTATCATTTAGGTACTAATGTCACGTACCTACGGTGTGTTACATTTTCTTATCAGGTGCCTACTCCTTTTTTTATAGGAGGAAACGCGGTTTTAACGCCTTCCGACCCACCCCATCAAGATCATCAGGTACATACTCCTGCCATTTTCGCGTGTAGCACACCTCCGCCCGCGGAACAACGCAGTAGATTTCGACAAGCGAAACAAAGGCGAACAGCCTGTTCTAATGCATAGATTTTTCACGCGCGATTCCACCAGATCAGCTCCGACCGTTGACACACGCGAAAGAAATGACGCGAAACCGCTACGTAGATGTGATCCTCATATTATTATGACGTCTTCGATAGAAGACAACTCATAGCGGAACTATGGCAGAACTACCGCGATACCACTGGTACGGTTTCGTTGCGGAGGGAGGTGTGCTATAGTCGTTAAGTACTATTAGCAGGCTAGGCGCACTCCGCGCTTTAGGTACGAAGCTACAAGTAGCCAGTGGGTCCGTCCGGACGGACTAATTTCAGAGGGCTATCGCGTGCCGGCTGGGTCGCACGTTAGCAGTTCGATTTCGATAATCACGTCACTCGCCGCGTTCGCATATTGCCGCGTCGGTCGTTCGTTCTCACGTTTGTGATATATATAACCAAAATGAAGGCATATTACATCGCAATGGGCTGCCTTAATACTAATAATAAAAAAAAGGATCCGAACCTCACGTTTTTCACACTTCCAAAAGTTCCAAACGACATCGAAACGTAAGAATAGTGCTTGTCTACTACCTAGTTAGTATTTAGTATCCGTTACGTAGTACTGCGTACTTGTCTTATTTGCTAAATAATTTTCACCCAACTATTTATTGAAATAATAATTTATAGATTACGAGTAGGTAGGTACTTACTTACCTACTTTCATAATAAAGTAAATTATTAAGGTCAATTTGATTTCGTAAAAAAGCAATTTGCCTCAAAGTTAGCATGTATCGTTTGACGTGGCATTGACTGTACCTAGCCTAGGTTTTTTGAAACGTATTTAAGTACCTACACATTTTATTTCACAAACACATAACTTGTAATAAATTAAGTACCTGTCTATTATTTAATTTATTATTTATAAGAAGAAACCCTAAAGTCGTTAGAAGAGATAAGGGCTTCGCGATAGAAAGAGAGGCAACTTCTAGGTGAATATAACTGTAGGTAAGGGAGCGGTGTGCGACCTGAATTGCACTATGTTGTGTATGGGCTAGAGTCGCTACTTATTTAAATGACTTTGCGGAGTGGATCTTCTGTACTTGTACTATTATGTATTCTGTGCTATTAGAGAAAGAAAACTATTATAATAAAGTGAGGATACAAAGTAACGAATGTTTTTACCTCGCATTCAGTGTAGCAAGAATAAGATTTCAAAGCCGGTCTTCTAAGTAAAACTGTTTCCACAGAAACCATCTGTCCTGGATCAAGAATGGTCGTTAGCAATTCCCCTTCCTCGTTATGATATTCACACTTTACATATCCCTAGCAATGACAAAGTATATATTTATTATTAAAATTCATAACATAAGCGTTTGACATTTAGACAAGATATCCAATGATACTACTATAGCAGTCGAAAATTTTTTTTGATGTTTTTACTTACTTGTACAATCCAGGTGATATTTCGTGACTGGCCACCAAATAGAAGCAAATTTGCTTTTTTGGGCATTATTGAAAATTTTACTCTAGATGCAAGTTCTCTCAGGAAGTTTGGATCAGCTCCAATAAACGCTTTTGATTCACTAATTATCCTTTCGACCACTTCACCTTGAACTTTCCAATATATATCAAACGGTTCCCCCTTCAACGAAACAGGATGCGTTATGTCCATTCCTTTATAATATATCCACTGGCATATCAAATACTTATCTAGTCGTTTCACTAAATTTCGATGTATCATGTGAGACGCGTAGAACTGTTTTAAATTCGTTACTAGCCTTTGGAAATTTGTTTTATCCCTTCCTTTCAAATACAAACAGGATATAAGTGGCGCATAAATAAAATAAAATATGACGAACATCACCAAGCATTGAGTTGCTTCTACGATAAAGCTTGCCACTTGCTTGGATAGGTAGACGTTTTTCAATAATCCAGCTGTTGCCAAAAATGATGCTGAGCTATTTTTCAAAGCTTCATTTATATAATAGATATACCAATGTATATTATGCCAACACAGATGGATTAGCACTATATGATACAGTACATTGAACATCGGATCTGATTTAATATTCCATTCATTTACATATTCACTTGAAAACAGTATATACATTTTGATCAAACGATTAGTGAGACATATGTTATACAATTCTGGATAACCCATTAAAACTGCGAAAGTCTCGATCCAAATTGTGGCTAAAATATCCAAAACTATTTTTGGACGCTTGCAACGAGTAAATATAACTGTAGTAAATTCAGGGATATTATCTTTCTTAGTTGATGTCAGTACCGATATACAGATATCCGCCATATAAATGAAATCAGTCCAAATATGAATAAATTTGAACCAAGTAGGTACCTCCTGTTTTATCAATATAGGTGGGAATGTGACTAGAACAATAAACACAGTCATCACTACGATATAGTGCCAGACCCGTACAAAGGCCGATTCTGATGACAAAACCCATGGAAATTTCACATTGGCAAATGTCGACTTCTCTAACAGTTGAAATTCACTGCAAATAACAATTTGGCCAATATATTTAGAACAATGATAGGCCGCTTCTTCTGGTGGTAGTTCACATTTTTTTTTATCATCATCCATAGTTTTCCTCCAAACAGCTAATGCATCAGAAATTTCCCACCATCGTTTCTTAAGCCATACTATACCTTCATCCTCTGTTCTATCTAAGCCTCGTATGAGTTGTTTACAAGTGTACAAAGTACGAGCATGTTTTATTTTTTCTTTTACCAGTTGTATAATGTCACGTCTATCATTAGGATACTTCTGCATAGCTTTTACTATATGAAAGCCTGTTAAAGTTATTACTTCGCAGTACGTTAAGCAACGTACGGTTATTTTTCTTTCGGTTGGTACTATGAAACTAACGTCACCGAATATTGTACCACCAGTCAAAGAGAGAAGTGGTGTCACGCCGTCATCTGAAGATATTAACTGCACAATGCCCGACTTCAAATAGTACATATTAGAGAAGCAGTGTGGTCCTGAGAAAAATTTTTCGCCGGGCAGTTTGTAATTTAGGTTGACAAATTCACACAACCATCTTTGGAACGGAGTAGATGTTTTCCTAAGAGTCGGGCTATGATAAAATAACGGCCAAACTAAATCTTGTTTTAGGTCAACCCTTAGTGCTCTAGGAAATTCACCGATAACATTAGGTAAATTAATGATACCGCTTCGATTTTTCCACATCAGATTATAAAACTCAGTTACATGAACATGAGCACTTTTTGAAGAACTTCTCCTTTTCGTTTCGGTAATTAGTTTTTTCACGCGTGAATAATAAGTAAAAATATTTCTTTGCCTTAACGTTGATTCTGAGAACAGCTTAGGTAAGATAATGAACATTATCAATATCTTGACACCGACCAAATATACGCTGGTTAAGAAATATTCTAATAGTGTAGACGGTTTCATAGTGGTAAAGTTTTGACGAAAATAAAGAGACAAGATGTAGAATGCACCATAAATATGAGTTATGAGACGTTCCTCAGTAACGTTAAACTGTAATAAAAAACATTTTACATTTGCCTTTATCTAAGCAAAACTAGACGAGCGAAAAAATTGCAGTCGTTATTTTCTGGTAATGATATTATTATTGTGTAAATAGGTATTTAGTAATACCCGTTTACACAATAATAATAACCTAATTGACACAAGCAAAGAAAATAACTTGCTTGTGTCAATTAGGTACCTACCCAATACGATTTTTATTGCTCATCTGATTCTCGCTTTACACACGAATCTCAATATGTTTAAAGTTTATAGTATAAACATTTAACCGAATTAACAAACCTGATACGTGATATATTTTCTCCAATCATAGATTCCATTTCTGCAATTTTCGCAAAGTCCATATTCTGTCACCAATGTCAGGAAACAACTTATGCAGTTTAAAGATAGTATTAACAAGACCATGAAGCCCATTAATAACTTCCAATAATGATGGGTCGACACCATAGAAAAATATTCAACCACTCTATAGATCCTACAAAAAAATAAAAATTTACAACCAAGGAAACTTTTTATATAATTTAATAAGCGTTATTCCAAGGAATAGGGAAATAATACTTACACCAAAAATTCAATGAAACCTAATATGTTAGGCCAGAGTTCCACTGCATAACAATCTTCATATGTCATTAAATTTTGAAATGGGATCAATGATATGATATCAATTATCAGCAGGCACGCGTTTTTCGGCAGATATTCTCGTGTCATAGCTATTTCTACCACTTGACTAAAATTATAAGGAGCAAACTGCGTTATATTATAATACTTGTCGGGAAAACCTTTTATTTAACATTATATGAATTTTATTGGTGAAACTAATAATATGTATTTTAGATTACCGATGTATTATATGTAAGAAGGTGTCTACAACATAAATCGCATCGCTGAAATATCGATAAAAGAGTTTTATGATAAACAAATAAATGTTCCAGTCCATTATGTCCGAGCAGTACACGCTAGAATAAACGGCCTGGATGGGTCCCTGAAAACGAAAATGTTTGCGTTATGAGTAACAAACCTCTTCAGAGAATGCTTATATTAGTAATCAGCAGATTAGGTATGTTATACAAAACTGCCGAACTCTGCTCGAAATACAAAACGATGGAACCTTATCACATACATCCACGTTGACGTCATCCGCAAATAAAAATGATATAATAACAATACAATTCTAATAGGTAATTTAATATATTAATTATTGAATTATTATTATCAATAAGATAAGGTCTATGTATACTTATATAAAATTTAGAATTATTTTCCGTTTCTAAAAGTCGGTTATGTTCTGAACAGGCTGTCTAAAAGCACAAAGTCTTTGATCCTCAAGACGTAAACGATGCTATTAAATTATTTTCATCCTTACCAACATAGTTTTGATTATGACGCTGATTAAAACGAATATTTTGAAGACTGGGTTGAAAGGCAAAAAGATCAGATTACTCCATTGGATCTGGGTTTCCTCTGTGTCATCGTCATCTTTATCATCAACCTTACTAGACGATGCTCTTGCCATATTCGCCATGGTTATTAGCCCTTTTAAATGCTTTTTAGCATTAACATTTTACTATACACCTTATATTATAATAATCTAAGCTAAACACGATATACACAGCGACAGCGATATCAAAATTGACAAGTTGACATTAAATAATTATAATATTTTTTACTTTCCTTGCCTCTATTTATGTTTTTGATTACCATAGAGAAAGGTAAAAAATATACTGACCATTTACCATAAAGTTAACATATAAGTACTTCGTACAGTACTTATAATTTCCTTGCAACGATCTCAGATCTGAGATCGTTGTTTCCTTGAGTTATATTAACTTACTAGCTTCTGCCCGCGACTTCGTCCGCGTGGATATTAGACGAAATCCTTTTAAGGAACCTTCAACCAGGATCCGGCCAGCCATTTTTACGCGATTAGGCGAGTCCCCATCAAGCGCGCTGCCTCGCGAGGCAAGACATTTGCCGCGGGTGGCGGGCCTCGCACAAAGCTTCCAGTTCCCGTTCCCGCTCCCGCTCCCATTCCCCGTTCCCGTCCCGTACCCCTTCCGTTTCCGTTCCCATCCAGTTCCTGTCCCGTTCTCATCCTGTTCCCGTCCCGTTATATTCCCGTTCCGTTCACGTTTCGTTCCCGTTCCCATTCCCGTTCCGTTCCCGCTGCGTTCCCGTCCCGTAAACGTCCCCTAACCGTCCCGTACGCCTTACGTTCCCGTTCTTGTTCCCGTTCCGTTCCCGTCCGGTTCTTGTTCCCGTTCCCGTTCCCATCCTGTTCTATTCCCGTTCAGTTCCCGTTTCATTTCAGTTTCGTTCCTGTTTCGTTCCTGTTTCGTTCCCGTTCCGTTCCCGTTACGTTCCTGTTTCATTCCCGTTTCGTTCCGTTCCCGTTCCGTTCCCGTCCGATCCCGTCCGTACTCGTCCCGTACCCCTTCCGTTCCAGTTCCCGTACCCGTCCCGTTCTAGTTCCCGTTACCGTCTCGTTCCCGTTCCGTTCCGTTCCGTTCCGTTCCGTTCCGTTCCGTTCCGTTCCGTTCCGTTCCGTTCCGTTCCGTTCCGTTCCGTTCCGTTCCGTTCCGTTCCGTTCCGTTCCGTTCCGTTCCGTTCCGTTCCGGTCCGGTTCGGTCTGGTCCGGTCCGGTCCGGTCCGGACTGGTCCAGTCCGGTCCGGTCCGGTCCGGTCCGTTCCGTTCCGTTCCCGTTCCCGTTCCCGTTCCCTGGATGTGCATGTCCAGGTCCAGGTCCATATGTGTCATGTCCACCGCGTTGGACTTCAAAATAAATCTCATTTTCGCAAGCACCATCCCATAAAACCTCAAGAACGACATCCATATCGATTTTTATGTTACTCACCCCACTTACCCTCTAAGGGGTTGATTTTCAAAATCCCAAAATATATATTTAGACGTGCTCCTACGAATTTTAAAGTTGTAATTTCGATCTTGTTTTCTTTTTCCATACAAAATTTGAACCCCATTTTTACCCCTTTAGGGGTTAAATCATGTCCACCGTGTTGGACTTCAAAATAAATGTCATTTTTGCAATCGTCATCCCAGAAAACTCCAATAACGACATCTATATCGATTTTTATGTTTACTCGCCCCATTTACCCCCTAAGGGGTTGATTTTCAAAATAACGAAATATATATTTGCCTATTTATTTATAGATGTGCTCCTACGAAATTTAAAGTTGTTATGTCTATTTTATATTATTTTTCCATACAAAATTTGGACCCCATTTTCACCCCGTTAGGGGTTAAATCATGTCAACCGTGTTGGACTTCAAAATAAATGTCATTTTTGCAATCGTCATCCCAGAAAACCCCAATAACGACATCTATATCTATTTTTATATTTACTCACCCCATTTACCCCCTAAGGGGTTGATTTTCAAAATAACAAAATATATATTTGCCTATTTATTTTTAGATGTGCTCCTACGAAGTTTAAAGTTGTAATGTCTATTTTATATTATTTTTCCATACAAAATTTGGACCCCATTTTCACCCCTTTAGGGGTTAAATCATGTCCACCGTGGTTGGACTTCAAAATAAATGTCATTTTTGCAATCGTCATCCCACAAAACCCCGATAACGACATCAATATCTATTTTTAGGTTTTTTTAACCCTTTTCACCCCCATTTCATCCCTTTTGGAGTTGAAATCCTAACAAAAACAATATACGTTGCTTTAGATTTCTATTCATAAGCCTTAATTATAAATTTAGCGATTTTTACTTCGAAAATGAAGGATTTTCTTTAATACACAACTTCATCCCCCTATTGACCCCTTCGGGGGTAGAATTTTGAAAAACGCTGAGACCCGTATTTATTAATTTTCAATCGTCAGCCTAAACACAAAATTTGAAGATTCTAGCTTCAAAACTGAGGGACTTTCATACAAACTTTCATCCCTTATTTCATCCCCTTAGAGATGGAATTTTCAAAAATCCTTCCTTAGTGGATGCCTACACTGTATAAAGTACCTGTGTGCAAAATTTCAAGTCTCTAGGTCCAACGGTTTGGGCTGTGCGTTGATAGATCAGTCAGTCAGTCAGTCAGTCAGTCAGTCAGTCATTCAGTTTACGATTTTATATATTAAGATTGCCAAGGATATTATGTTGTACGAAGTACTTATATAAATTCCTTGCTTTATGCTTTTTACTGACATTTAAATTATCTTTGAAGTTAATCTTCTTAAATTCATTGAATGAATTTAAAGTTCTTGAAGTTAACCCAATAATTTTATATTCATTCATTTTCAGTGTCATAGGATATGAATATAGAATTCTTGAGATAACCCAAGATGTTTGAATTCATATTATAGAATATTAATTTAAACTTCTTGAGATACTTGATGATGATGATCACTAGAGACTGGATTATATGCAAATGCATATTGCATATGCATTTGCATATTTAATATGCATTTGCATATTTAACCCCTTTTCAGTGGTAGTTGCATATTTTGGCAAAAAATTTGGAAATCATGCATATTTATGTAGATCTCGTTCATCGTTCAGATGTCTAACATACATGTCCAAACAATGGCACTCAAATTTAAATTCTGCCCAGTCACCTCAGTGCGTGCCTCAGTGGACGTAGAACCGTCCTTTTCGCTTACAAAAATATAATTAAGAGATCATTGACACAATTTGTCTTAGGACATTTGGAACAGTACATAGTCGTATAAGTATATAGGTACATTTAAAAAGGTAAATTTTAATATCAAATAAATTTTGTACCTAATTGATATTTTCGTAAATACGATTGTTATATTTTAGGAATAAAAAACCTAATAAACGTATTTTTTATTATTTTATGTTGCATATTTTTTTTTTGGCCCTTTTTATGGATTTTCGTGCATATTTAGCTATTTTTCTTGCATATTTGCATGCATATTTTGGGCTTTTTATGTTGCATATAATCTGGTCTCTAATGATCACATTAGAAAAAAAAATTCTCTACGAATCACACAATGATCACGCAGAAGAAAAAGTTTTGAGTTACAATCAAGAAGGTTTTTTGTTGAAGGAACTTTTTTACTTTTACCCTTAGAGCATTCAACCAAGTATGAATGCTCTAAGCTTAGAGCATTTGAATGCTCTAAGGCTCTAAGCTTTTAGCCATAAGAAGTTTAAATTCGTAATCTTTACCACAAAGGGTTTAAACTCCTTACCACAGAGTAAACAAACCTTTATTTTGACCTACATACAAGAAACTGAAGATAGATTATTGAAATCGGCCGTAAAGGAGCCTAGTATAAGCTCAGTATCGACGCCTTATAATTTCCATCCAAATTCTGGATTTGTTGTTTTAATTTAGGTACCTTTAGGTACCTCGCTTTGAAAATTTATCGAAAATTTACGGTTGATTAAAGAAAATTTTACTTACGTAAATTTTAAGGTAAATAAATAAATATTAAAAAATCAATCACTCCACTTTAAAAAAATAAAAGAGAAGTTAATTAAGTTCCATTGGGTGTTGAAGCGCTGTTTTTGTCTTTTGTTCTCCAAACCAATTAAGCTTTGAGAAAAATGAAACCCTATTTCTTGGAAGTGGACGCGCCGGTTTAAATATTTCGCCTGAATAAATCTTTTTTTTAAATCCGATAAGCACTTGCTGAATTTGAGGAAGTTAATAGTTTGAATAAACGTGGTCATTTCTTACAGCAGCGACCTCAAAAGTAGGTTATCATTGTCAAAAATTAAAAAGTGAGTTTTCATCGATCTCTATTCCATTAATCACATCTATTCGCATCGTATTGCTAAAAAATATCAGTTCTTTCTTATTTTTTCGTAACTCTAAGAATATTAATATTAATATTATTTTATTGAATTGTTATATTTAGGTATTCACAATCCAACATTAGAAAAATACTAGAAAAAATCGACTCACCCGTAGCAGCTCAGACGGGTTTCGAACCCGCACCCTAGGGATTCCAGCCCAATGCACTTATAAATTATGCTACCGAGTCGCTAGTGAGAGTGGCCAAATTTTCTAGTACTTTTTACGTTTTCTCTTTAAGCCAGCATTATTTTATCAATGTGAAGAATTATCTTCAACATTCGAATGCAACATCACCACACACAACATCTTAATCCCGTCTGAGCTACTACAGGTGAGTCGATTTTTTCTAGTATTTTTCTATTTTATCCTCGTAAAAAAATTGATTCTAAATTACCCATAAGTATTAGTTTTTCAAATTTGGTTGCATTGTCTCTCTACTTATCTTAGCCAACAAATGGTATATGGGTCAATCAACTTTTAAGTGTCCTATAACATAAAAGTGTATTATTTTGAAATAAAAAATAAAGAAAATATTTTTGCTTATATTTACTTAAACTTAAGATTTAAAGTATCATTTTGGTAACAGAAATAAATATATTGTTTATATATTTGTTCGTATTATACACCGTCATTTTGTAGTCGTTTTAATTAACTTAAGGGTGTGTTGTACCAATGAAACTAAACATTTTTGCCCAAGAAACATGGGTCAAAAAACGACAAAAAAATTTGGTCCTCCCATACTAACTAGACAGCTAAAACATTGTACTTGTATGGGAAAGTCCAAAATTTTTGTCGTTTTTCGACCCATGTTTCTTTGGCAAAAATGATTATTTTCATTAGTAGAGCACTCCCTTAAGTTAATTAAAATGACTACAAAATGACGGTGTATAGGTAGTCCAGTAGACATTCCATCAATTTCATACAAATGAAGGGGACATTGACGTCTCTTGGACAACCGTTAAAATACAAACAAATAATGTAAACAACATATTTATTTCTATCACCGAAATGATACTTAAAGTATTACATTTAACCCAAACCATTTTTTTAAGTCAGTCGATGTTTATTTTCAAGGATATATATTTTTCTGTTTGCGGACAGGAAAATTGATAGGACACTTAAAAGTTGATTGACCCATATAGTGGTAGGTCTTTTCATGTTTTACCTACTGTTAGAAGAGCTTGAACACATAGGCCAAATAACAATAGATATCTCGGTTGGTAATGTTACTCAAACTATCCGTATTAAGTAAGGCCAACACATAGGCGTGGGGTTAAAGCATGATTTGCTAAATACCCGCAAACTTGCAGTAATGAGCGCTAATGCTCCATCCGTTTAATTAAGATAATGCTTCGCCTTTTCACTGTCGATTCCAAAGCAAAGAACTACCTACTTTTGAGTTTACATTTTGCGTGCACGATGTTTTGCGACGCCATAGAAAACGTTCTTGTTGAAATTCATTCAGAATTTACACAAATGAAAACAACCAAAAACTAGTGGTTCTGTGAGCTGTAGACCTCGCTTTACAAGTAGGTAACGCATGGGTAAGTGTAGCCGCCATTTTGAAAATTTTGATTTGTGGCTTTTAATCGACTAAAAAATCAACATTTACAAAATTTCACGAGAATCAGTTGAGAAATGCGACCTGTGCTGTAGAGGAAAACAGCCGGACAGACATACGAAAGTATTTTTGTCCAATCTGAAATGGAAACGCTTCGCGATCGCTTTAAGGTCGCTTGGTCAATAACTTTAATCTTGAAATCAATGTTTTCAATAATAGTTTTTCAGAAATAAATTATTGCTTGACTGCTAGTTCTCAAAAGTAAGACACTCGTCGTTATCAGATTTACCCTGAAAACAACCGAGCTCATCCAAAAATCTTCAACATCAGCGCAAAATAAATTGGTCCCGATTTATCGAGATTTTTTCACTATAGAATTTCTTCCAATCAGTCGAAGGTGCCATTATGTCATATGGGTAATAGAGCGAGCGCGAACGTATTACTTCGCTGAATGGATGCACTCGGGGAAATAGCTCGATCTCTCATGGCTGATTGGTTGTGAGTTATGGCTGATTCGTGAAATATGCCTGGCTCCGGAGAACGTTTACGTTTATAAGGAGATTTTTCGAGACCAAGTTACTTGAGTGGTGTCGTTATGTAGACGATATTTGCTTCCTTCCGGCTTTCTTTGGATTGATAGTGTTTTGATTGTTAAGACGCTGTTACACAAGGAAAGTTTCTTGCACGCAAGTGACAATTTTTTCTTGGCAATAATTGTGTTGACTAGTGTAAACAGATGCTTCAAGCCTCGCCTCTTGAACCGCGTGACTGTGTAAACAAACCATACAAGTTTTTGTCATAATGTTCACAGTTTCACAGTTTTTCTAATCATAGGGATTAGAAAAACTTCAAGCAAAAAACTTATGAACTTCTTAACTCTATGAGCACCTACTGTCAACGATTTATCAATGGCCGCAATTCTAAATCCCTTATTATACAAAATATACATCATTTCCCCACTTACAACTTTAGCTATAGATTTAACAAAATAAAGTCTAACCCTAAATTCACCCCCCAATTAATTATCCATACGTACCTTACCACATTTCCAGAGAATTACATAACATTTACGTTACGGTAGCGGGACCCTTCATAAAAGTAATCGCGGCATTTGCCACAAATGTAATGAAATGTGACCGCAGTAAGGGCGGTCTCGCCGGCCCGACTGTCCAGTTTAATTGGACTGCCTCAGTCGCCAATAAAGACGCTGGGCGACATAAACTTTGTAATAGCTTGCTGGACTGGTGCTTCCAACTCCTAGAATCTGAAGTTTTTGACCGCACTTTCCTCTTGCAAGTAGAAGTAATGTATGTGGATGTAACTAAGCTTTTGTAACTGTACAGATATTCATTAAGGCTTTTGATGTGACGAGCTGATCAAATAGACTTCCAAAAGACCTCTCATCCAAATCATTGTACGTGTTAAGTACTTACATCGAGGTCCGAGATCCATCCCTTTCAATGCTTTCTAAATGTCTGTGAAAGATTTGATAAATTAATTAAAACTCTAATCGATTAAAAAAGGTTCCTCGAAAATAAGCATACAAAATGGACTGGAAAAGATTTTATTAATTTATTAGCGACATCAGTAACTCAAAAGTCGACCGTCGTCACACAGCAAAACCGAACAAAAAATTAACTCAATTTCTTATATTCGCAGCAACTTTGTCACACACAATATTATTGTTTCACAAAACGACATTCACACTGTTTATCTCCCGTTCGCATTAGAATAAGCCGGTTGGTCACGAGCGGTGATATACGGCGTTCGAATAATATGCGGCCGTAAATCAGGGCCGCGACCGTTGTCCGGCCAAGCCAACTCGCCAACCATAATGTGAGTAGTATTAAAATGTCCCCCGACAAAACCTAACTATCGCAGGATTCATAAATATTTTATTCTTTTCGTCAGCCTGGATGTTTCAGAAAATACAGGATTTTTTGGCATGAAAAGGTAAAAAAGGTTACCTATCTAATAAACAGAGGTTACGTATCTTATCTTAGAGATCGTAATCGTAACAGGATTAAAGGTAGTATTAAAATGTCCTCCGGCAAAACCTGACTGACTATTGCGGGATTCATAAATATTTTATTTTTTTCGTCAGCCTGGTAATAATGTTTCTAAAAATCTAGCTTAAAATGAAAGACAGCTATATTTCGGCTTACCCTAGATATAATATTTAGGTATTCATTAGTATCATCGTAATCATCAGTGATCTTATTTTGAAAGGGAAATTGTGAGACACAATAATTGTAATGTACCTACTTACTTACTGATATCTCATGATAGGGGAACAATAGTCGGTTTTACCAATTTTTTCAAAATGGCGGAGATATGGGGGTTGAGAACGAAAAATAACATATTTCATGCCATTTCAAAAAATATAACAAACCTAAAATTGATTGATTAAATTAAATATAAACAACACATTGGTCTTACCTTTCGTCAAAATTGTGTCTAAAATCCAAATCAGCGGCCATCCGTTTATTAAGCGGCAACATCACGTTTTCCATTATCCGACACATTAGGCACGCAAAACAACCGACTGTGATATAAACATAATTTATTCTGGCATCAATAAAGGCGACAATACAGTAAAACGAGCGAGTTCACAGTGAGTTGTGAGCTTAATCACGATTGCATTCGACCGTTTAGTTCCAATTACAGTTCAGATTTAATTAATTCTATCAATATCGCTTATTGCGTTCTGGTTGGGTCTGTACAACTGATAGATATTGCAATAGGCATATTATTTCATTAAATAAACCTGGAAATCAAGGGAGTCTTACAGCTGTTTATACCGCCAGAAACAGATGCTTTGTAGCTGTAACTTCAAGTGAAGCTGATAATAAGAACTCTATTCGAATTTAATAATTGTGACATTTAAATAATCATTAATTTTCGTTTTCAGAGTTATAAATACCACACCACAAATAGAAAAAAACACTCTGTAACTAAATATTTAAAGACACTGCGAATAATAAATGTTTTATTTGAAAGATTTTAGAACACAGTTACTTCAAGACAAAGCAAATGAAAGAAAAATCAGAGAGGTAGGTACAAGACTTTAACCTAAACTCGTACAAAATGTGCCTCGCCTTTAGAGCCCTTTCTTGAACTTATTGCTCAAAAGTTTCCAACTTAGTCCGTAATTATTCTTGAGAGATCCTAACGCAGTTTTAGCTCAACATGGACACCGGTACAACCGCAGTCCAAACGGTCAGCACTTGAGAAAATCATGGTTAGAAAGTGTTTTTTGGGGTTAGGAAGCCTATCGAATGAAATTGCTTTTACTAAACTTGTTGCGTGTTCTGTTATTTACTCGTTCGTCAAAAGTTTATATTAATGTAATGTTCATAGTATCTGATAATATCAGCCGAGAAAATTATCTGTATAAAAAAGATTGAGGCCCCAGTCGACTCCTCGGTCTTATTAATCAAAAGTTTATAACTTTTAGAGTTTCAAGTCTTCTTTGAGCTGAGCTTTATTTCAACTGAATTTGGTAGAATGAATGAGCAGAACTATTGATTGTTGAAACAGGTAGAAAATTTATAAGTAGTCTATGTACTACCGAGTGTCGTTTACAATGTCATTTTCCCTAATAAATAAATGTAGCAGCATTGCTACATTTTGTATGCTCCAGGCAGTAAGGCCACTCAACAAATACTTAATTCTATAAGTATAACTTTATGAAAAAGATGTTAGGTACCATTTTAACAGTCGTGTGAACAATTACGCGGTCACATTGGGACATAGTTTAACACTGATTATCCGTGTAGTACGAGGGACGACCGCGGGCCGAGCGGTCGGGCTGGCCTAGTACGATTTAATTGCGTTTTCGACGTCTACTCGCGTTACTGACGATTGAATGGATCCAAATATAATAAATAAAATATATAATAAAATGTTTGGAAATATCCTTTTGCTTATAATTAAGTATTTTAAACTTTTTAAATAATTCATACGTTTAATACTCTATAAACCGCACCTAAATCGGTAAAACCGTTCTGCTCCCTACAATGACTGTCAAAAGTAATATCGAAAAATTCTAATATCTTTGAAGCGATGTTATGATTGAGATGGCGCTAGACGCGATGTGCTTGTAGCTCTGTCTCTATAACAGCATCACTTTGAGGTTGCTATAAGAACTCACAGTACGGCCACTGGAGATAAATGGGAAAATGATTACTGCAGCGCCCCCCAGTGACTAAACACCATAACACCTATCTAAGTACCATTGCCGATAACCTTTAAACCCATTACAAACCGCATCTAAATCGGTCAAGCTGTTCTGGAGATAAAAGGCAACATGAGTTTTTGCGCACATTCACACCCTCACCCCAAAACGCATACCTTCTCCGTTCCGTCGCGGGTAATTGGTGACGTTATTATCACTGTTATCTAGTATGTATGTACGGCTCACGCAAAATAACTTGACCTTAATTTTAGTACCACGTGACCTGCACAGTAGCAATTTTGAGTACAAAAAGGTTTAGCGCGCAAGCTATATTGTCTATGGTTTGGTTCAAGTTATATTGCGCAAGCTGTATCTAACACGATATCCGTAACGAAGAGCCTGAAGCATTCGAAACACGGCAAAGCTGACGATTCACGGTGTTTACAACAAACAAGAGCGTGCTTACCACCGGAACTACGAAGGAATTATACGATTTATCTATACCTAGCTCTAGTTCATCTATGAATCTTATAGTGTAGGTGGCTATTTATAATGACAAATTAACAACCTACAACATAATTATGTTGTTGACACTCGACTGGTAGAGAATACTTTTAGTATTAAGTCCGCTATTTGTACCTTGCTTTATGTTTGAACTAGCGGCCGCCTAAAAGATTTTTTGCTATCCCTCGGGAACAATACTTTTTTCGGGCTGAAAGGTACCCTATGCCTATGTCCTTCTCTGTACCCCTGACAACGTGTATGCACAATTTCATGATGATCGGTTCAGTAGTTAAGACGTGAAGGCGTAACAAACAAACAAACGGACTTTCGCATTTATAATATTAGTAAGAATTTATAAGTAAAATAAATAAATTGATTAGGGTTTTAAATAATGTTGTAATTAAAAAAACCTTTCATCCGCTACCTTCGAGTTTCAGCTTACCTATTAAAACGCTAGTTTTTTTACATTCTCTTTGTTACCTAATACGACTAAAATTTAAGGGCTGACAAAACCTCCGCAAACAGTAAGTTAAAACTGTTTTAATTATTAATCTTGCTAAATAAATATTGTTTCAGAAAGGTATATTGTTAGTTTTGGTCCCTTGTTAATTTGAAGTTTTTCGCTTCAGTAAATTTCGATATGAAGTCCGACTGGATATTAATTTAAACTCAGAAATCGTGGAAGCGGACAAAAATCAAAGCGATTAATAATAATTTAACTATTCATTTCGATTATTTTGTTCTTCATAATTATGTTTTTTGCATAAAACTTAGTATTACTTAGATTAGAAGATAATTAAGTTTGACGAAGTAACTAAATAATGTTTAAATAATATCTTTGAACTTTTACGTTGCATTAAGTTAAATGTTAAAATTGTTGTTAGGTAGTTTTTTTGTTGAGTTTAGAGCAATATATGTCCTAACTAGCGGCCGCCCGCGACTTCGTCTGCGTGGACAGTTATTTCTCTGTCCCTCGGGAACAGTATCTTTTTTCGGGAAGAAAGGTACCCTATGTCCTTTACTGTACCCTTGACAACGTGTATGCAAAATTTCATGATGATTGGTTGAGTAGTTAAGACGTGAAGGAGTAAAAAACAAACAAACAAACGGACTTTCGCATTTATAATATTAGTAAGGATAAAGGCGCAAATTTTCATTTAATATAAAATCACTTATTTTTTTGCGAGCTGTGATATTGTAAAGTAGACAAGTTGCTAGTGCGAATAAAGTATCTATTTGCCAAAGCACCCCCGTGGCTCTGATACAGGTCTTTCCTTTTTAGGGTTCCGTAGGCAAAATGGCAAAAAACGGAACCCTTATAGATTCGTCATGTCTGTCTGTCTGTCTGTCCGTCCGTATGTCACAGCCACTTTATTCAGAAACTATTAAGTTTACACAGTTGAAACTTAGTAGGTAGATGTATTCTGTGAACCGCTTCACGATTTTGACATAAAAATAAAAAAATAAAAGATTAAGGGGGCCTCCCCATACATGGAACTGAAACTGAATTTTTTTTTCATCCAACCTATACGTGTAGGTTGTCTATAGATAGGTCTTCAAAAATGACATTGAGGTTTCTCAAACGATTTTTTCTCAAAGTCAACCGCTTGAAAGACACTTCCAAAGTGGTAAAATGTGAAAAAATGTGAAAAAGAGTGAAAAATAAAAAAAAATGTATGCTGTAGATCCTAATAAATACTTTCAACGTAAATTGGTTTGAACGAGATATATTGATAACTTTTAGAGATATAGCACATTTTCAAAAACCCCAATATAACTTTATCATTTATACAAACACTATGAAAAACAAAGTTATTTTTGACGACGAAAAATGAATGTGGTATTCAATATGGTATGGTATAAGCCTAAGGTAACTACGGAACCCTACTGCGCGTGGCCCGAAACGCACTTGGCCGTTTTTTCATTAAAATTTTGATGACTTTTTCGCAAAGATGTGGCTGTATCTTATCGTTGACGCGTTGGAACTTGGCTTTAAACTCAAGAATTGTTTACTGGTTAATTTGCCAATAACCAAAATTTCTCGAAACCACACAGAAAAAAATCGCTATGCGTTAAATAGAATGAACGCATCGCGTTGACGCAACAACGCGTTGACATCCGAATTTCGTGAGATGATTTGATCTGGAAATTGTTGCTGCAATGAACCATTAGTTTTCAGTGTGGCTAGTGGCATCTCGTCCTGCTGAAAACACATGTCCTCCAGATCCTTGCCGATCAGTTGAGACCGCAATAACGCGTTCTTCTCTTTTGTAGCGCTCCCTTTTCAATTATTGCAACAATCACAGTTGTAAAATTTCAAAGTTGCCTCTTGCACGAATAAAAAAATTACACACAATTTAAAGTGAGCCGGTTTAACTTGCTGTCCAAGACCTTTCTTTTCTAAACACAATATGAGTCATTAGGTAGGTAAGTAGCTGTTTCCATTTATACCATTAATAACTTTTATGCATAAAGGCACAGATAAATATACTATACTATCTGTGCCTTTATGCATAAAAGTTTTATAACTTTATCATTCGCGATTGAAATGTTTTGTTTTCATAGCACCAATCTTTTACTCAGGTACCTTTCACATCCAACGATTTTATTTTATACTTACAAAGTAATCTCGGAATGTATTTTCAGATATAAGTTTCATTATTCGTTTGCCAAATACAGAACTCGGAACATGGGGAAAGCTCATATTTTCACAGTAAACATTGCCAGCCGTTACAGAGCAGAGAACACACAATTTACTTGCATTCCACAATATTCCCTCGGAGCCTTGAATGTCATGACTGAAAAAGGCTAAACACAGTCTAGAAAAGCAACTTGTCTTGTTATGTGAGCACAAACGGAAAAATGTAAAGCAATCCTATCTAGAACAGCTGTTTCGCGTAAAGTGAATCAAAATTTAAAGAAATTGAAAAGCGGAACAAAGATTTCTTTTCCGCTTTTTGTTAGCGACAAAGAATAGTGAAGTGATTAAATTGTATACTGACTGACACGGTAGTAAAAATAAAGTCTTTTGATTTACTAATACAATGTACAATTAAAAAAACAAAAAAATGTAACTCTACTGCCCCTCTTCATAATATTTTACTTAATTTACTAGTAATAGCACTATCTGTAAGTGCTATCGTGAAAACAAATCTAGCGGATTTCGACATAGTTGATTAAAAATACATAGGTAGGTATAACCGAATCACATTAAATACTTAGCTACCTACTTAGTTTAGTTTAGTTCCTTCGATTTGGAAACAGTCTAATTTACCTAATTAAGAACGTATCCCAGGTAGTTAATCCAATCATTGCTAATATGAAGCTGAAAATTATGTGAAGGCTATTAGTCTTGGTTAATTAGGTTCCTAACGCACAAAATTTAATTTTCAAGTCAATTTAGCTTAGTCATGTGCACAACCGAATCGCCACAATATACATATATATATAATTAAATTGCAAAATCGACTTAAATTTTGATTCGTAAAATTTTATCGAATTTCGTTCTCAATTTCCCCGTAACCAAATCTGCCTTCGACCTATATATAATCCTGTTCTAAAAGCTGTAAGAAACCTGTTTCATCCAGCAACGAGCCTTTGATGCCTCAATATTAACTTTTAATTGTCGGCTATTTCTTAGGAATTAATATGCAATTTGCATGTTAATCGCCCATTCGACGGGAAATCGTAATTTTCGTCAAGATGAACTTTCTTAGGTCGTTAATGAAATTTTCAACGGGCTTAAATTGTTCCCAATTAGAAGGCCTGAATGGATAATTCGAGTTCTTGTCGTAAATAGTTTTAATTTTGGATTGAACCTTGTGGAAGAAGAAAGTACTTACCTATATTCAAATTTACAAAGAGAAATGCGAGATTACAAAAGCCTGTTGATTTCGGCCAGGTACATGGACGGGACGCTCTGGCTTTTGGAGTAAAATTTTTTACTCCAAAAGCCAGAGTGTTTCGGCCAAGTGCCTGGCTGAAATCAACAGGTTATTGGAGTATTTTTTTTGAAAAATTGGGACTACAAAAGCCTGTGGAACTCGGCCAGCTACTTAGACGAAACAGGCTTTTTAAGTTGGAACAAACTTTATATCTACACTTTTACAGCCATGGTATCCTCTATATAGGATTTTGACCTTAACCTTGTATCTGACCATGTATCTGATCTTGTAGCTGACCTTGTATCTGACCTGGTATCAGACCTTGTATCTGACCTTGTATTTGACCTTGTATCAGACCTTGTATCAGACCTTGTATGAGACCTTGTATCTGACCTTGTACCTGACCTTGTATTAGACCTTGTATTTGACCTTAACTTTGTACTTGACCTTGTACTTCCCCCTTACTCTCCCCTCCCCCTATCCCTCAATCTCCCCTTCCCCTCTTCTTCTCCCCATTCACAGTTTTGACAGTTTGTATTACCTGACGTGCTGCTGAATGTACCCACACACGTAGTTAAGAGACATGAAAGCGTAACAAACAACGCGCGACTCGGCCGAATCACTCTGGGCCTTAAAGTAATTTGCTCCAACTTAAAAAGCCTGTTGATTTCGTCCAAGTAGCTGGCCGAGTTCAACAGGCTTTTGTAGTCCCACTTTTTCAAAAAAAATACTCCAAAAACCTGTTGATTTCGGCCAGGTACTCGGCCGATATCAACAGGCTTTTGTAGTAAAAATTTTTACTACAAAAGCCAGAGCGTTTCGTCCAGGTACCTGGCCCAAATCAACAGGCTTTTGTAGTATCGCCACAGAATACATAATAGTACAAGTATCGCAAGAGGCATATAATTGGCCTTGTGACGTTATTAATGGCCTACCTATATGATATTAAGAAACATTCTATCCGATAATTCCCATCCTCTACTATTAATTTCCCAAAGTTTTTATTTTATAGCTACTTACATATACTCAATTGACTCAAAATTAGGATAAAAAACTGACTCTTGGACTAGCGCTTCTAATCATATAACACTTATCTATTTGGATTTGGATACTAGTTTTTCCTAACCAAATCACGCACGTAGCAATGTAATAAATTCAAAAGTTCTCACTACTTCTTACAAATTTCTACTTCGTCGCGATTACCAAGTACCAAGCGAAAGTCACATTTCAAACTCACGATCGTCATAAAATTATCATCTCTGTGAAGTTCGTAACTTAGATTGACTCCTTGGGAAACTCCACGAAAGTTGGGAATTAATCCAGACGATACTTTCAGAGACATATTTCTAATACCTGATCTCTCAACCTTGAAATTAAACCTGAAAAATCATGGACTACGAAACAACTTTCTCAGAATTACTAATCCTCGTTTTGCTTTAAAATCTATCACTAGTAAATGTAGTTTCTTTGGCGTGGTTTTAAAACGAGTGGGAGTATGTGTCATTTCGCGTATGTGTCATTTCGCGTATGTGTCATTTCGCGTGTGTGTCATTTTGCGAAATCAAAATGTGTCATTATGCGTAAAATTCGGAATATTTTACAAAGATTAAATTTCAAACACAGAAACAATCTCATCTTTCTCTTTTCTCTCTCCATATTGTCCATCAGCCATTTTTGATGTCCCCACTGCTGGGGCACAGGGCATCCTTGTGGGTGGATAAGGAGGACGGGCCATAAACCACCACGCGGGCCACACGTAGTTAAGAGACATGAAAGCGTAACAAACAACGCGCGACTCGGCCGAATCACTCTGGGCCTTAAAGTAATTTGCTCCAACTTAAAAAGCCTGTTGATTTCGTCCAAGTAGCTGGCCGAGTTCAACAGGCTTTTGTAGTCCCACTTTTTCAAAAAAAATACTCCAAAAACCTGTTGATTTCGGCCAGGTACTCGGCCGATATCAACAGGCTTTTGTAGTAAAAATTTTTACTACAAAAGCCAGAGCGTTTCGTCCAGGTACCTGGCCCAAATCAACAGGCTTTTGTAGTATCGCCACAGAATACATAATAGTACAAGTATCGCAAGAGGCATATAATTGGCCTTGTGACGTTATTAATGGCCTACCTATATGATATTAAGAAACATTCTATCCGATAATTCCCATCCTCTACTATTAATTTCCCAAAGTTTTTATTTTATAGCTACTTACATATACTCAATTGACTCAAAATTAGGATAAAAAACTGACTCTTGGACTAGCGCTTCTAATCATATAACACTTATCTATTTGGATTTGGATACTAGTTTTTCCTAACCAAATCACGCACGTAGCAATGTAATAAATTCAAAAGTTCTCACTACTTCTTACAAATTTCTACTTCGTCGCGATTACCAAGTACCAAGCGAAAGTCACATTTCAAACTCACGATCGTCATAAAATTATCATCTCTGTGAAGTTCGTAACTTAGATTGACTCCTTGGGAAACTCCACGAAAGTTGGGAATTAATCCAGACGATACTTTCAGAGACATATTTCTAATACCTGATCTCTCAACCTTGAAATTAAACCTGAAAAATCATGGACTACGAAACAACTTTCTCAGAATTACTAATCCTCGTTTTGCTTTAAAATCTATCACTAGTAAATGTAGTTTCTTTGGCGTGGTTTTAAAACGAGTGGGAGTATGTGTCATTTCGCGTATGTGTCATTTCGCGTATGTGTCATTTCGCGTGTGTGTCATTTTGCGAAATCAAAATGTGTCATTATGCGTAAAATTCGGAATATTTTACAAAGATTAAATTTCAAACACAGAAACAATCTCATCTTTCTCTTTTCTCTCTCCATATTGTCCATCAGCCATTTTTGATGTCCCCACTGCTGGGGCACAGGGCATCCTTGTGGGTGGATAAGGAGGACGGGCCATAAACCACCACGCGGGCCCAATGCGGATTGGTGGGTGTTAACGACTGCAAAAGCAGCTGGGACCAACGGCTTAACGTGCCTTCCGAAGCACGGAGGAGCTCGAGATAATAAATTGTTGGTCACCCATCCCATGACCGACCGATCCTTGCAAACGTTGCTTAACCTCCGCAATCGCTGGGCCAGGCGCTAAACCACTGCGCCACCGAGCTCCTTTCTCTCTATTTCTTACCATATTACATGATCATAAATTTGACATTTGTCGGTTTTAACCAGTAATATTGTCAATGGTTTCAAGGTGAATCGTGATATATCATCTAGCTAGGACGCATCTTAAGAAACTGATGGAATGGTTCATAACATGTATCTGTTATGAACCATTCCATAAATCTGTTAAGACATTGCTTGTTTAAACCTACTAGGTAAATTAGCATAATTATGCTAATTTGAAAATTATCTACCTACCAAGGTACACGAGGTTCACGATTTAAATTTTTAGGGTCTTCAGAAAAGCGTATTTTCACTTAAATCCTTTAAAACAATACATTTGCTTTGAGTATGATATATAGAGTTGCTTTTACGGTGTAAATTGAAGGCGCAGGCTCATGCATATTTTGATTTACAGCCCCATAAAATATCGTATCGCACTCGCATCTCAGTCTATAGTGCAGATTTATCTATGGCTGGGTAGATCCAGACGGCACAGCGGTTTAAATTTTCACAATAAATTCCACGTGTTGGTGTAATCTTTGTTTTTTTCTTTGTTTCATCATCATTATCATATCAGCCCATAGCCTTCTATATCTTCCAAGCCCTGAAGTTGAGCAGAACGGCAACATCGCATGTGGTCAAGCAAATAGTATAAAATTATTTTAAAAATTATTTATTATTTGTTTTTCCTATATTATCTATGTTTAAACTAATTGTAAATTGTGATGTAAGATTATTTCAATAAAGTTTTATATTTATTATTATTATTTATTTATTAGAACATAAGGTTTGAGTCAAATTATTTGAACTTTTCGGGGGTCCTTTAGTACGATGAGCATTTTGATCTAAGCCTCCTCTAGCAATAAATCTTACATCATTGGAAAGGTATTTAAATTTAAAACACTTTATTGTACTACTATAAACCTCAACTATTAGTACTTTGAGAGTTATAACGCTCTAAACTTGACCAATTTTTTTAACATTAATGACCTAAAACTCCGAAAATACTAACAATTAATAAAAAGTATGTTTGCAGCAAATAATTGTCATATAAAAACCTTTCTTATGATATATCATTCATTTCAATAAGTGTGGTAGATCAACTCCCAAAGACAAAAACCACTTTTATACTTTAATAACCTTTAACTCCAAAAGTATTAACAATCGATATAAAGTATATTAACAGCAAATATTTGTCTTTAAAAAGCCTTTCTAATGATATATCATTTATTGCTAGAGGGCGTGTAAATCAACTCCCTGCTGAAGAAAATCAACAAAAAAGATGACATCTTTGACAGCCATTTTTTCCTGGTTAACATTGATTTTTTTCTTATTGTTTAATATACAAAGCATTTCAATAAAAGAACTAAATTATTTTCATATTTTAAACCTCACACGATTACTATGAAAAAAAATGTCGACCTCTTAAAATTGAAATATTCCCATACATTTAGTATGGAGACTGGTGGACGACATGACCACGAACTGACAGTAACAGACGTTGCCAAACTTATGTTCACGGCTTGGAAATGAAGAAGGCTATGTATCAGCCGCAAGATACCCACCACTGAGGCTATACCCTGTTCGCTGAATCAAGCCAGCAAAGCGCTGTCTCTTTCTCACATTTGCATACAAACAATAAGGACTTTAAAAAGGGTGACAAGTCCCTCTTAAAGAACTATAGACCCATCTCGCTTCTGAGTCATGTCTATAAGTTGTTTTCGAGAGTCCTTACGAATCGTCTCGCTCGCAAGTTCGACGACTTCCAACCTCCCGAACAAGCCGGGTTCCGAAAAGGCTTTAGCACCATAGACCACATCCATACGCTGCGGCAGGTTATACAGAAGACCGAGGAGTATAATGAGCCACTTTGCTTGGCGTTCGTGGACTATGAGAAAGCCTTTGATTCGATTGAAACCTGGGCGGTGCTGCAGTCTCTCCAAAGGTGCCAAGTGGACTATAGGTATATCGAGGTGTTGAGGTACTTATACCAAAATGCCACCATGACGATCCGAGTACAGAACCAGAACACAAATCCTATCCAACTGCAGCGTGGTGTGAGACAGGGAGACGTTATTTCTCCGAAACTGTTCACAGCTGCGTTGGAGGACATCTTTAAGCTCTTGGACTGGAAAGGACTCGGCATCAACATTAATGGCGAGTACCTAACACACCTTCGTTTTGCCGATGATATAGTCCTTATGGCTGAGACCATGGAAGACCTGAACACAATGCTCGAAGATCTCCGTAGTGCTTCCCAAAGAGTGGGTCTTAGGATGAACATGGAAAAGACGAAAATTATGTCAAATGCCCATGTTGTACCCTCTCCAGTTCATGTTGGGAACACTACACTTGAAGTTGTTGACCATTACGTATACCTAGGACAGGCAGTTCAGTTAGGTAGGTCCAACTTCGAGAAAGAGATCTCTCGCCGAATCCAACTCGGGTGGGCAGCATTCGGGAAGCTTCGAAAAATCTTCGCGTCCGACTTACCTCAGTGTCTCAAGACGAAAGTCTATGAACAGTGTGTGTTGCCAGTGATGACTTACGGCAGTGAAACGTGGCCGCTAACTATGGGTCTCATAAGGAGGCTCAAGGTCGCTCAGCGTGCAATGGAGAGAGCCATGCTCGGCGTTTCCCTACGTGATCAAATCAGAAACGAGGAGATCCGCAGGAGAACTAAAGTAACCGACATCGCTCGAAGGATTGCTCAGCTGAAGTGGCAATGGGCGGGACACATAGCGAGAAGAACCGATGGCCGTTGGGGCAGAAAGGTTCTGGAATGGCGACCGCGCACCGGACGACGCTCCGTGGGTAGGCCCCCGACAAGGTGGACTGACGATCTGGTGAAGGTCGCGGAAAGCCAGTGGATGCAGGCAGCGCAGGACCGATCGTCGTGGAGATCCTTAGGGGAGGCCTATACCCAGCAGTGGGTGTCGTGTGGCTGATATGATGATGATGAATAAGGACAACAAATGACCTAGCGCCGTCCACGAGCGCCCGCGACAGGTATAAAATCCAAGAATCTTAGGTATATTCATATTCTATAAAATCGTAAGGCGTGTTCATACTGCTGATATAGGGTCAATACCTTTTTTCTTGTTCTGTGGTTAATAGATTGGGATTTTTTCAATTAAACATTACTTTGATGTTAAAACAATATAATTGAGTAACAACATTAATTAAAATTATAATAAAAAATATAAGGTTTAAGTATAACACAAAAATAAGTTATAAACACAATGAATGCAACGAACAAGGTACGCGCAAGACGTCTGAACGGTACGGAGAGCATAATAATGTACTCTATGACGGAGAGCGACGACAGACTAATTGTGACTCGCATTGTGAAAACGGTCTTAGCCTCTTATCTGACTGCGTCCAATCGTGTGCAAGCGCATCTTTTCCATACTAGCTTCATTCGGCGAACAAGGTATATTCTGTTATCTATGGCATAGGCCTCCCGACCCCAAAGATCCCTCGTTTAACCTGTTGAAAAATGATCACGTAGGTACTTATTGTAATGGGATATTGATATCTGCAGTTTCACCAATCTTTAACCACGTTCAAAACAAATTCTTGATGGTAATGTAATGAGTACCTCGTTTGGCGTGTACCCAAGATTTGATAGCAGTGTTTACGGACCAATATTATCTCGAAATGCCTCGGAACGCATGCAGAGCGGTTCCGAACGACATTAGGAAGAATCCGAGTGAGCCTCCAGGGCAGATGTTGAAAATTTGCCAAAATGGGAAATCAAACCACGAATTGGAGTCGAAAATTGACTTGAGCTAGATAAGAGCGAACTCAACAACAGTTGGGTATTTTGAATATCTTAGATTATAAATTATAGTAAATCACGTTTTGAAGTTTCCTCAGTTTCATTTTTACAAGGAACTTGCTTGTGATTGCAGTTTTGTCATTGATAATGACTTTTAGGTCGCTGGGTACTAGGTCCCATTTGGGAGTTTAGTGCGACACGGCGATTGTATGGAAGCCATTGGTAGTTCATAAATAAATAAGGTGTCACTGATTGACGAGATCTATCAGATGGTGAAGAAATAAAAAAAAATGAAATCCATAAATTTATGATCGAAAACCCGTAAATTTTTGAATTTTTGACTTTGGGCCCGGACGTCTCTAGAACTAAGTCGAAATTTAAAAAATAAAAATAAAAAACGGTCCTATGGTATTTAGTTGGTTGTCGAATGAGATCAAAATTTTGAAAATCAAATAAAATTACTATATTCTGTGCGCTCTCAAAAAAGTACCTACCTCGGCGAGTGTTATGGTTATACTATACAGTACTGTGGTATGGAAGTTGGGTGTGTATGAGAGTTTATATTGTTGTATGTGGTGAATGGAGGATTTTTGGAATACTTTCAACTTTTTTCGAAAAAAAATTGTAAAATTTTCAAATTTTTAATTTGTGTGCATTTCGTTTATTTCCTTATACCTGAATTTCATTTTCAATGTCCTAGTAATTCGGAGCGACGATCTTCGCAAGGTGGCTGGCATAAACTGGATGAGTATAGACGCGGACCGCGCTCAGTGGCGTGCACTCGGAGAGGCCCATGTTCAGCAGTGGACGATGATAGGCTGATGATGATGAGTAGTTCGTGCTATGCAGGGAATCTGTGCATTTTTTTATAAATGAAATTGCTCACAGAGCATTCCCTACCTACCATTTTGTTAGGCTTCAATAGTCGACAAAAATTATGCATGCGACTATAGGTACGGTTATCCTTTTATTGAATTTTGGACTAGAATAAAATGAAAAAATATGGCTCGCACTAGACCACTTCTAGACGGGAATCGAACCCGCGAATTGAGTAATATTATTTAGAGCTTAAAAGAAAGTATCGCTTACATTACCTAATAATATAATATTATAGCTAATTTCGTACCCGAAATGTGTCTTTCTTTATTGCTTACGCTTACCTTTTGGACTATGCATCGATCGTTATTTATTATGTTACGTAAATAGTGTCCCATGACAAAATGAGTGCAAGGTTTATCAATACTGTAGCCCCACAAAACACGTCTCTCCTTTTCACTATCCAAAATCCTTAATTTCATCTACAATAAAAAATACTACAGCTAAATAATTAGTAAACATAAATAAATTAAGCTTTCTGTGGTTTTATCTTTTTTTAAATTCCTTATATTAAAGAATGATATTAATAAAAAAGCAGATAGGATACCACCTGCCTACAACTCCGGAAAATTATTATGAACTCTGAATTTTTTTTTTTTATAAACTGCAATGTGGCAACCCTAGGCCGAAATAGTGTTTTGCTTTTACCTGTTAATGGCATTGATTATCGAAAAGGATAGTCTATTTGCATCTAGGGTTGTCACTTAGCAATTTTCCATAGAAATAAATCGAGCCATTTGGTGGTTTTCAGGGGTCATACTAATTTTCCGGGCTTGTATATGCATGCATACATGGAAGGTACCCCTATGTACCATATTCGGCTTTATAAGGCTATTTCCAATAAAAGACTCTGTATAAGCTAAATAAAACTAACCTTATCAACGTGCACAATTTCGTTGGTCGTATAATTGACTGCAAGTTTGGCCTTTTCATTTGGCTCGTGAAACAATTTCAAAGAAATTTTAAAGGACGGCATAGTTCTGAAGTCTGGACAAGAGTCCACTTTGTTCCATACTAAGTCATATGGACCCTAAATAGGGAAAAAAATTTTTTATAGGTATGATAATTATTTTCCATTGCGTAAAAATGCTCAGTACCACCGTTAGTACTATTAGGTATATATTCTGTGGTACCACGGTAATGTTTGTACTATTATTTATTCTGTGGTAATGTTATCTTTAGTAGGTTTATGTACCCTTAGCACAAATCTATTGAGAAAATAACGTGCGTAAAAAACCTCGATATCGGCGGTAAGGTGACGCCATAATTGCATAATTTTTTCCCTATATAATTAGAAATTACTCTTTACAATCGAGTTTTTTTACGCACGACTTTTTTCTCGAAAGATGTTCATGCTACTAAGGATACAGTCATTGATTTACTCTTTTCATTTGTCGCCCTGACTGTGAAACACAAGGAATTTGCATGATGATTTAATAAAAATCATTAAAATGAAATGAAATGAAATTTGAAATTGAAATGAAATTTGAAATGAATTTTTTTATTTGCAACTAAAACATAGTATGACAACATTATAGGTAGTCTCATTCAATCGAATTACATACCTAAAATACTTACAAAATCTTTAACTGCCGGTGCCGACCCTTCAATTCCATTCGCAAATAATAAAATTGCAAAGACTTGGACAAACACACCAATCTTTAGTGTGGACTTCATCATGGACATAACAGAACGAAAAACCATCAAATAGTACAAAATATAGACAAAGTGCAAACTTTATGCGTATAAATAAATTTAATATGAACGAATACCTACGTTTAAAATTGGTTAAAACCACTAAAGCATGTAAAATATCATTTGCAGCTTGTTAATGTTTGGCTAAGTTTAGTCCAATCAGATCATTGTGCAAACGATAATCAACATAAATGATTATAAATGATCATTATGAAATGATATCAGCTATTACAATCATTACGCCCGCCACCAGAATGGGTCAAAAGCCGACGTTTGACGTATAAAATGTTTGGCCTTCCTTCAAGTGGCCCTTTCATTTGGTTATCCAACACGGCATCATTAAAATAGTAAATTAAACAACAAGTGAAAAAAAAAGGAATTTTTTTTTCACTTGTTGAAAGTTGGATCCCGGGGGCCTTCGAGCAACGCCGGCATATATCAAATTATCGAATTTGGCCTATTTTTGATTCAACAATAAACAATCAAATATTCTTTATTTTGAGCAGTAAAAAATATATGTTGAAGTTTCATAAACTATCTTGATTATTTTACAGTAAACATTTTTTTTTGTTACGTCGGTTTTGACGGAGAAATGTTAAAAAACCTTTTTCAGTCCGGCTTTCCGGCTGCTTGTTCTCCTCTACAGGTTGCATTTCTCAACCGATTCTGGTGATTTTTGTAAGCAGGTTCGATAATTAATATCCTTCCGGACCCACGGCACAACTACTATAACTGTTTAATCAAACCAGTTTTTCCAAATTTATCTAAAAAAAATATTCACCCATTTGAAAAATTTCAAAATTATAAGGAATACTACGTACTACGTGCTTTGAAAACTTTATGGCGACATTTTATTTTTGTACAATTTGAGCCACTTTTTAACGCGAGGTCTACAGCTCACGGAGCTGCTAGTAATAAGTAGTTTAGAAGTTATGAGGGAACAGATGAACATACATACAGGTCAAAAACCTCCGTTTTGGCTTTGCCGTAGTCGGGTAATAATATTATAAGTATTAGGTATACGTTTGCCTCATCTGCTTCTTTTATTTTTATGTACCTACTTAGTACTTACTTTAGTTTCAATACTCGTACATAAAAAAACAGCGTTGTTTAAAATGAATGAAAATAAAATATAATTAAATCTTAAATAAATCCCGACTCTGAAACCAATTAGATTATCTGTAACCGTGGAATGATTTCCCAAGTCGATAGGAGCTGCCTCAATCCGTGATC
Source organism: Agriphila tristella (assembly GCA_928269145.1). NCBI lineage: Eukaryota > Metazoa > Arthropoda > Insecta > Lepidoptera > Crambidae > Agriphila > Agriphila tristella. The sequence continues at coordinate 34,427,751 of OV743432.1, forward strand.
ACATCAATTCGGCTCATCCTGACTCGCGGTTACGTGCAGGCATTCATCAAATGTATACATAAGAAGGATTTTGAACTTCATTCATCCATTATGAGTAAGTGTAGTTTCTTGAGCTTAAATACTTTGAATTTGCAGATTATTTTAACAGGAAAATTAAGAGACACTAACGCCCGATTGCACTAAACTTAAGGATCGCTTTCCTAACTACAACATGACCAAATTAAAACGGTGTCATAAACTTAGCCGTCATGTAGCTGTCATTCGCCTAGTTATCTTGGTCGAGTTGTAGATAAGAAAAGACTTAGGCGATTCTTAAGTTTAGTGCTTTTGCACCTAAGTCCAGATCGAATGTAAATCTGAAGGGGCTCATATTTAGTTATCTGGATACCGCAAATTGAAATTAAAAACACCGGAATGGAAATAATGTCGATGTTATATATTTTAGCAACTGACAATTTATTTTAAACTACAAATTACATTTAATATTACAACGTTCAAATGAAATATGAGGTAATTTTTAAATTAATAATATCAATAGGTAATTATAATTTAGTTAATGGTCTTCAGTCCATACTCCTTGCAGAGCTTGGCGACATGGTGGGCGGCGACGGCGGCGCGGCGCGGCAACGTTGCGACGTCGTCGCCTGTCGCCAAGCGCACGTTGAACGCTTGCAGGCGACATGTGCCAGCCATCATTCTGCCTACTACCCTGTTTTTTGAACAAAAATGTAGTTTAATAGGGGGCATTTACTTCTCCTTGTCTGTAACGTAAGTGACAGATTGGAATGAAAAAAACTAATCATGAGAAACTTTGAAGTTTCACAGAAAATATAAAAAAAATAATAAGGGTAAACGTTAGCTTAGCACGTGACGTGGTTTCCCAGGATTTTAGCTTTTACACAATACATTTTAGCGTGTTCTGACAACTATCAGCAATTATTTACTAAATTAACAAAGCAAAATTGTCTCATTAATGCAATATGTATGTAGTATTTGCCGAATACAATACAATTTTAGTGTGCACTTATTCACTTATTTGTACACACTACAACTTGTATTCGGCAAATAGGTACTACAAACATATTGCATTTAATGAGATAATTTTTCTTTGATAACTTAATTCATAGTAAACATTTACCGTTAGTTATCGGTAGGCGGATTATCTAATTACAAACCACCTAGCGACTGGTTGCAGTTCACAGATGATCGTGATCCATTGCTATTTCTTTTTGGAATAAAAAAAACATACCAAAGAAAAGTAGCAATGTATGTCAAATGAAACCGGTCGCTAAATAGTTTCTTTTTAGATAATCAGCATAGTTGGGCACAGTTAATCCAAAAGTTAACTTCGCTAATCGTTAATCCGCTACTCAAAAAGTTAACTTCGATAATCGTTAAAGCGTTAACTTTTTGAGAATTTAACGCAAGTTAAAGTTATCCGTTAAAAGTTAACCAAACCATACCAAAGTTTTAGGCAAACACAGTTTACGTTCATAAATCAACTTTTCGCTCAATCTTTATTTAAATGTAACATAATGGGCAAGGATTTTGGGTCTTCAACAGCAGGTCTGACATTGCTGTTGCTGGCATTGCTGCTTTCACTAACAGATTCAATGCATTCTTGATCTTTAGTGTCCAATGTGTCCATGCATGATGTATTGCACATTTTATTTGTTATAATTATTAATTTCTCCAAGCATAAACAAATTAACAGTCAGTCAACAACACTAACCACAAAAAGAGCCACTTTTTCGTAAAAAGTTAGGTTATAAAAAAACAATCGCCAACCTAACTAAAGGGATTTCGTTCCTCTATAATTGTAAAACTGTGTCTATACATTGCAAACGTATTTCCATAGCTATCTCTTAGCATGGCCTGTGACGTGGGCAGCGGTATGGCGCGCAAATCAAAAACAAAAAAACGTCAAAAGGCCATTAACGGTCTTAAGTTAACGGAAGTGAAAAGTAACGGAAGTTAAGAAGAACGTTAATGTTTTTTCGAGTTAACTTAAAAGTTAAATCGTAAAGCACTTTGTTAACATCGTTAATTAACTGTTAACGGATTAACGGTTTTCTGCCCAGCTATGATAATCAGCCTACGGAAAACACATCAAAATATATTGTGTAAAAGTTAAAATCCTGGGAAACGTCGACACTACTTCGACGAAAATAAGTGTCTACAATAGCGAGTCATTTGCTAATGTTTGAGAGTAACAGTAATAGCATAGGAATAGTGCAATAGAGTCTAAATAATTTGAGCCATTAACAATTAGTTTTGGGGGAGGCCTACTTATGTCCAGCAGAGGGCTTTGAGCAGGTGGCATGATTATTACGAGGTGTCAATTAACAAAGGGTGGTCGGTAGCAGATAGGTTCTAATTTTCTTTTTTTATTCAACTTGTCAAATATGGAATGTGATGTGAAACAAATTATACCTAGTTAATTTACCAAATCGCCACGTAAAAAAAATGTGTTAGATACCATTGCTGATTATAGCATCAATATTGTAAACAAACTCCCATAAAACAGAGCGTAGGTAGTGTTTGTTGGTTGTGTTATGTTACCGGCTAAAACATGGTAAAACCACACGTCGGCTTTTAGCCGTAACATAAAAGCTACAGTACGCCTTGTACATAAATTCAATGCACCTTTGCATCTGAATTCGTAGCAAAATGGAAATAGACAAAAACACCTCATAACAAGTTAAGAATGTAAAAACTACACTATACGGGCAACTGACATTTTTCTCTCAATACAATGTGTTACAATAACCCCTAATGTAGACAGGGATAGTCCCCCAAATTGAACAACTTTCATTTATGGGACCAACTCTGAAATCGCGAAAAATAAAATCAGCAGATTCATACATTTTGTTATTTTAGTTATTATTTTTAGTATGAAACAGATAATTGGTTTTTTTCGCGATTTCAGATTCAGTTTGTTGGTCCCTATCTACTATATTCAGTATTAGGGGTATTTTTGAAACACGTCAGCTAAAAATAAAAATAGGTTACACAATGTTCAATTCCTAAATCCTAAAAAAAAATTCCAAAAACTTCAAACTTCTCACCTCACAGTGCACGGAGGCTTCAACTCAGGTAGCAGAAAGTCAATTTCATAGTAAACCACTTGCATAGCTGGTCCATTATCATCTCTTATCACCAAATTCTTTGCACAAGAATCTCCTGGCCGTACGCTCACGCACTTTGCTGCAAATAATAAATAAACAACGTGTTACAAAAAAAACCCTAAAGCCGAATATGGTAGATAGGGACCATCAAACTGAACAACTTTTACTATGGGACCAACTGTGAAATAGCGAAAAATAATTAGCTGTTTCATTTAATAACGAAAAAGCATTAATTATCATCCTTTTTAGTCCAAATGTGAAAGTGCCGCCCAAAAAGCAAAAGTACTTTATTCTGATAGATTTTGTCCACCTAAGCAATTCTTATTATGGCACCGAAGCTATAGCACCTCTATACTCGATTTTAAATAAGTTCAAAAAGTCTGTTATTTCATACATTTTGGCACAAATGTAAAAAAATTGGTCAAAAAGTAAATTCTGATAGATTTTGTCCGCCTAAGCATTTGTTATTATGGCACCGAAGCTGTAGCACCGCTGCACTTGATTTTAATTGAGTTCAAAAAGTCTGTCTTTTCATACATTTTGACACAAATGTGAAGCGGTGCTACAGCTTCGGTGCCATAATAAAAAATGCTTAGATGGACAAAATCTATCAGAATAAAGCACTTTTGTCTTTTAACCAGCACTTTCATATTTGGACCAAAAATGTATGAAACGTGGATGATATCCTTTCAGAGTTGGTCCTATAGTAAAAGTTGTTCAGTTTGATGGTCCCTATCTTCATATTCAGCTTTAGGTGTTTTTGTAAAATGTTTATATAAGACAACATCACTACATGTCCCGATTCCAAAGTAGCTAAAGCACTTGTGTTATGGAAAATCTTAGACAACAGTGTTTCCTAAAGGTTGACTACTTTTCTATATTTTAAATACACAACTATACTGAGGGCCTAGACAATTAGTGGCAAATGTTTGGCTTTTCGATTATTCGAATAGAATAGAAGTGACATTAGGTGTATGAAATTGACATTAAGAAAATTTATCTCGCTCTCTGCCAATCACTCTTGACATACTGTATACCAGTATGGGGTGGAGCAGCTGCTTCTTTCCTTATTGAGCTGGAACGTGCGCAAAGGCCTGTTATCAAGGTTATGTTGCAAAGACCTAGCTAGACGATATTCTACAGAAGAACTTTATAAGGAAGCCAACTTGCTTAGTGTTCGGCAGTTATATGTATTTAATTCTATAGTTCGCCACCATAAAGTAATAGTCCCTTCCCAATTACCCTTGCATAAAAGACGTATCCGTACCTACGTACCGTCGGCCAAAACGGTATTTGCCAAACGCCAATTCTCCAACGCTGGGCCTTTCTTGTATAGACAGTTTAATGACCTTTATAAAATATATAACATGAACAGATCAGAGCTCAAAACGACTTTAAAGAATAAACTTGGTTACATACATTTCAATGCTTGGTTCTCTGAGTTATCTTGATACTGAAAACTTGTTGCTCAGGATCGTATAATATTCTTGCGAATGGTTATATTAATATAATAATATATACTATGTTGCTTTTCTCGTATCCAATGGTTTGGCTTTTTAATTTTAATTTTAATCTTAATTTTAGTTTTAAAATTGTATTCAGTAGTTATTGCTTGAAATTTTGCATTTCCATTACTCTATTTACATGTTATCTTCGCTATATTTGTAAGTGTTAAATCTTATAATGCTGTAACGCTTAAGCTTACTTGCTATTTTTCTGTGTATCTAACTAAGGGTGGAGGGCTGGCAACCTGAGACACAGGATTTTCCTACTTCAGGTGTTAGCCCGCCATAACCCTCTTCGCTATACATATGCCTAATTTAGCTATTCTATTAGTATATATATTTAAGCAAACTGTACTTAAGTTCTTATTAATGTAACTTAATTATTAATGGGTTATGGTGAGAATAAAGATATTTATATTTATTTCAAAATGCCGTGATTGTCTTTGATCAGCGGCATCTTACGTCAATGGGGTTGCCAACGCAAAGCTTATTGTAGATGTCGCTGCGTACGCTTGTTCCTAAGACAGTAGACGTTCAGTAGCCTTAGCACGAACAGCTATCGAGAAAAATAACGCGCGTAAAACTACTCGAATCCTACAATTTTGTATGGAAATTTGTACAGCGCCACTACGTCCGTAAACGGAACTAAGATTTGGAAGCACGAAACATGTTGACATAAGGTATCGAGCAGCCTTCGAATCGAGTTCGAATAGTAAAGTTACAACTTGTATGGGAATCGGTAGCACGAACCCACTTTTGACATACGGTATCGAGACACTCGCAAGCTGGCTATCGACAACTTACTCACTGACATTTTTTCAGTGAGAGACTTTTCGAGTGACTTTGTATTATTTATTATTAAATTTTAAAAGCATTTATGTAGTAACAAAAATTAAATTTGAGAACTATGAAATGTCCACTGAATTATCCACAGGCAATATTACTTAAATTGTTCTCATTAAACATAGAAATTTGTAAAATAAAAATCTCGTCATTTTACGCTATCCACGGTGTCCCCCACACCCTCCATACTTATATTTTAGCAATATTTTAGAACTTACCTACAAAACTCAAATAAAACTATAGAATACGGTGTTATAAGTATAATATTTGTTTTCAGACAACACATCACACAGTTTGGATACAGTTAATTAATTATTGTTTCATTTTAAGTAGATATTAATATAATAATAAGACCATAAAACTATGATGAAAACTAACTAGGTATAACAATGCAAACTTAACAAAGTCTCTAATTTGTCGAATCTTCAAACACTAGAGGCACTAATTCCGATGAAATTCACATATTTTCATAGCACGTCCAAAGGTTTTATTGTTTATGTGTAAACAATTTATTATTCATTGACGATATTCCATTGTTATTCTTCAAATTCATAAAAAATCTTCAATTAGAACAATTTGATGAAACTATGAAACATTGTAGTTTACTCCTAGGGCATAATATCATTTCCTCGCAATTGTATTATTTATTAGCCGACACAGATAAATCATTTTAGACAAAAACAAAATAAAGAAATGGCTTCACGGCTTTTTATTATTTTAGGTTATATTTTTCATTAAATCACAGGATGAGAAAGAAAGAGAGAAAGAATAGAGACACTCTTCTTTTTCAAACCAATCACGGGAAGGTGCAATGACCGTTCAAAAGCATGGGCAAAATCATGAACATTTTAAAAATTATTATAATATTTGCAAATTAATTTAAGTTATTAAATGAAATTAATATTGTTAACAGTTTTATTATTAATAATAAGAATAATAAATGTAAAATTATGATGATAAACAACTTGATTGAATTTTAATTTACATATTTATGATTTACATAGATATACAACATGGTTTTTGAACGCACCTTGCTTCAATTGGATTGATAATTGGATTGTGTCAGGTTAGCTTTATTTATCACTACTATCGAGTTGACGTTAGCCAGCTCTGTAAAATTCGTGCTGCCGATTTTGCTAGCTTTCGAATCGAGTCCGTTTTCGAGTAGTATTTTCTTACGCGCGTAAGATTTCTCGATGGCTGTTCGTGCTAAGGGTACAGAACAAAATGTATGGGAAAATAGGTATTTATATTGTGGTATATTTTTTTACCGAAAAGGACCCATTGACCCAAAATGGATATAAAAGACTTTTCTACAATGCAAATGCCGGAACTGAAAGCCAAATTAAGACGGTTTTATTCTTACAGTTTTTTTTATATCTTGATTTTTCGGAAATTTGTAAGTGCCAACATCTTTAAAACCTAACAAAACCTTAAAAGCTATAATAACGATTTGTAAAGTAAAAGTCCTTTGTTTTCATAGTTATTGTGGAACAAGCGTACGCAGCGCCATTTTGACAGTTGCCTTCCCCATTACATATTAAATTTTATTCTATTCAAATCGTAGAAAGCCACTTGGCTATAGGGCCTGATCAATCAAGGGTTAGTGATATTCTTCTTAGCTACTCACGCACTCCACCACAAATAAACATAGTAACCCCAAAGGATTTCAGTTCCGACTTTATTACTCATCAATCTTTATGTGCGTCTGTTATATAAATAATGTAATGGGGTACTGAAGTTGTTTTTCTTTCAGTTCTAAAGACTAGATGTGCGGTGTGGTGTGTGTGATTAATCAAAAGTATTACATTAGTATTGGCAGATTCGTCTTGTTACTTTTAATAATAATAATTTCTTAAACTAGTCTTGTGTTCGAGGATCCGCAGTAGGTATGTGTGTAAGTTTTGAGATACCTTTAATATTTTTCTTTCCCAACTCATTAATTGCATCAAATTACTGAGTCCAATGTAAGTGTCGATTTGTATATGTTTCATTGATAGGTGGTTCTTATACTTATTTATAACCCGGTCGAGTTAACTCGGGACCTGAAGCACGATAGCCCCCCATCGTTTTCTCCTTTCCTCACGCCGCCATCGTCAAGTTTTTGAAAGTTTTCGATGGTTTATCGATAAATTACGCTAACGAATGTACTTACGCTATTGGCATGACGACAGTGGCGTGTGGCAAGGAGAAAACGAGAGGGGTCTATCGCGCTTCAGGTCCCGAGTTAACTCGTCGGGCTATATTATTTTAAGTAAAAACTTACCAACGATTTCGTAAATAATAAGTACACCGATTTCTTGCAGTGACTTATGCCATTTGAGGATCTTTTCTATTGGACCCGAAAACGCTCTTGGGCCAGACTTCTGTAACGCCTAAAATTTCACACAAATATTAATAAAGGCAAGTATTATGAACCGTTTATTCTCATAAGGACAGATTCTCATAAGGACAAATTTTCAAAAGGACAGAAGTACAAAGAGAAAATTATGGAGAAGGCTTAACACGATACTGGTTCTAGGGTTTGAACTATGAATGATCAGAGTCTATCATCCGTCTTAATTACAAACTCGACCAAGATAATTTAGCGAATGGTCACAAAAAATATCGACGGGTTCCGGGCTATTTGTATTAACCAACATTTTTGAAACTTTACACCAGAGCAGTTTAAAGTTTCGATTTTTAGAAAAAAAATCATAACTTAAGCAAATCGTATTATTTTTTAAAAAAGAAGGATATTATTGTTTTTGTAACATATTACCCATGATTGGATAAATATTTTTTTCTAATAGTCCTATTTTTAACGAAGATAAATGTCGCTTAATACAAAATGACTCATATTTTACTTTTTTTTGTTCCAGGCTAAATGACTTAACCGCCTATGGTTACTGTTTCTTGTTCCAAGCTAAATGACTTAACCGCCTAGGCATGCAAATAATGGCTCTAAGCTAAGTGCTTTAGTCAAAGAGTTGGTCATATTTCAAACCTAAGCTAATTGATTTAAATACCATATCTTAAACTTATTAATGTATGGCTAATTAGTTTTTGCGACTGATTTTTTTGTAATAGATTGTTTGTGAATTTAACAAAGAAGCTAATTGTATTAAGCGACATTTCTATATATTTATAAGGTCAGGCTAAATGCTTTAACGTACGTTGCCTGTCAATTGTTGCTCCAGGAAAAAAAGTTTAAACGACTGTCAGGTATTTGGTAGTGAGCTTAAGTACACAGTTCCTAAATTTGTAAATATTTTGTGTCGTTTCAAACATTGCAGTCATAAAATGGGCCGAAAAATGCAGTTGTATTAAGCGACAAAAAAGTGTTCCGATCGTCACCAAACCCAGCTCAAACGACGAAGAAAAATTCGCTGATTCCAAATATGTATAAAAGTCTATATCGCCCAGAGTGTCGCTTAATACAATTAGCCCGGAACCCGTCGATATAATAGTGACATGACAGCAGCTAAGTTTACTACACCCACCGTTTAATTTGGTCGAGTTGAGTTTGGAAAAGACTCATAAGTTTAGTGCAAATGATTCGTTTATAAATTGTAGGTAGGTTTTTAGTTTCCCCGAACAATTAATTTTTGACCAGAATAATTGATTTTTACTGAATAAGTCTGGCAACTCAGAAATAAATACAAAATCATGAGTATGATTGATTATACTATTTACTGCTGTGAAAAAGCGATAACTTTAGCTTTATTAAACTAACTGATTCTGATCCAACAGCATGCTAATAATTATGTCTTTTCAACATTTTAGCAAATAAATTCAACATTTATGCTCCTATTAAAACAACCCTGCTTGTACTATTATCCTATTCTGTGCCCTGACTACATAAACTTTAGGCCCAACGTTCATAAACTGAAAAGATCTCAAACCTTACATGTTTTATGATTCACTAGGTCGTTGGGCAAGAGGTTGAGAGCTACAGAACATTTCTATCATTTAACCAAAACGAAAATCATAAACTTGGACTATTGAATCGTAATCCTGAAAGGGGAAACCCGGAAATCCAACCAGTACTGAGTACATTTATAGAGGTATAAGGTAGAAAGTTTATGCCCGGTGTAAGCAATACGTATCTATACAGTAGATAGAACTTGCATTTGGTATAGAAAATATATTTTTCACCTCTCCAGCACGAAAAGGGCACTTTTGGCGCGTGAAAACTCGCAGCAAAATCGATTTTTGCTGCGAGCGTGAGGCAAACTGCTTTTTTTATTTCTAACACCAACTTTTGAAATAATTAAGAAAAAAGAAATAGAGTGACAAGGATGAGACTTGTAAAATTGATATGTGAGAAAAGGATAGAAAGACTGCTTTATGTTGTCATACATGAGAATTAAAAAGTATTAAAACTAAAATGCACGGATCTACCAAGGAGTTTTAAATAAGGATTGTTGAAAAAGAAGTTTGATAATTCGAAATAAAGAGTATGGACGAAATGGAAAAAAATCGCATGTATGAAATAAATATTAAATAAGAAAAATCAATGAAATTTTTAAACAAGTTTGTGTTTTATAAATATAAATAAATCAATAAGATGGGATATTAATAAATTAGAGAAAAACACAACGTAATTTACCTAAATAAAACGACAGGAATATATTTTAATCTATGAATAAAAATTTTCAGCAAAGGTTTGATCAAACTAATTTTGTGATATAACAAAAAATGAGTACGCCCAGCGATGAAGATAGTTATCTAACTCCAAAAGAGTTGAGAGAACAAGTTTCTAATGCTGAATTTAGATTTTTACCAGGAAAGTCACGTGAATTTTTTCTTGCTGGTCGAGGTGAAAAGTTGTATGTTTAACACGAGACCAAAGTTTTGTTCTGCCTCGTGCCTTTAAATCACTCACTGTGCTCAGTAGTCTATATTAGAATCACTCGCTACGCTCGTGATTCAATTCTAGACTACTTCGCTAGTTTGTGATTTAAAGTCGCCTCTCGCAGCACAAATCGACTTTGGTCACTTGTATCTTGTATAACAAATAACTATTTATAGGAGACTTAGATAGATTAAAATGCTCTTGAAAGCTAGGGTTAGATAGACTAACTAAGAAAAAGTCGAATTAAAAATGAGACAGTCAAGTTTAAGAAAATGACGAAGTCGTCCGGAAGGATTTTACGGCAACTAAAATATTTGCCGAGAGTGAAAATAACAAAAGAAATTCACAGACATATATTTTTTTCACCTCTCCAGCACGAAAAGGGCGCTTTTGGCGCATAAAAACTCGCAGCAAAATCGATTTTTGCTGCGAGCGTGAGGCAAAGATTTTTTTTTAATTTCTAGCACCAACTTTTAAAATAATAAAGAAAAAAGAAATAAAGTGACAAGGACAAGACTTGTAAAATTGATATGTGAGAAAAGGATAGATAGAGTGCTTTATAGTGTCATACATGGATTAAAAAGCACATGTATTAAATGCACGGATATACCAAGGAGTTTTAAGGATTGTTAAAAAAGAAGGTTGAGAATTCGAAATAAAGAGTATGGACGAAATGAGGTCGCAAGTATGAAATAAACATGAAATAAGAAAAATTAATGAAATTTATTAACAAATTAGAGTTTTATGGTTATAAATAAATAAATAAGATGGGATATTAATGAATAAGAAAAAAATACTACGAATGTAACCAAAACGACAGGAATCTACTTTACTCTATGAATAAAAATTTTCAGTATAGGTTTGATCAAACTATTTTTGTGATAAATAATTACAAAAAAAATGAGTGCGTCCAACGATAAAGACTGTTGTCTAACTCCGAAAGAGTTGAGTGAACATGTTTCTAATGCTGAATTTAGCTTTTTAACAAGAAAGCCACGTGAAAATTTTCTCGCTGGTAGAGGTGAAAAGTTGTATGTTATACACGAGACCAAAATTTTGTTCAGCCTCGTACCTTTAAATCACTCACTGCGCTCAGTAGTCTATATTAGAATCACTCGCTATGCTCGTGATTCAATTCTAGACTACTTCGCTAGTTCGTGATTTAAAGTCGGCACTCGCAGCACAAATTGATTTTGGTCACTTGTATAACGAATAACTATTCTACACAAGCAAATCTAGTAAGCAAGCAGTAATTTTTCTATGAACACTCAACATCAGGGTTTATTAAATACTAGTAGTACCACAGAATATATAATAGTACTAACGTGTAGTACTAGCACTTTGACATAAATCAAAGATTAAGTATGTTGTGCAAAATACTGTTAAGTACTCATCCTCCGCCTGAAGATGAGCCGGTGGTAGTTCGTACGTCGCTCGTTCGTACGTCGCTCGTTCGTACGATCGTGCGTGAGACACATAATAAATAATAGTACCAGCAGCGTATAGATCGATCCTATAGTCAACTAAAGAACACAATACCACTTATAGTTCAATGAGTCTAGACTAGACAATAGCTTTTAAGCACAGTCATAGTGCCTACAATGCTGGCTTTGATTTCATCCGAAAACCTGTAATTGGTCTGCAATTCAAAACATTAATCCAGTGATTCCATTTATAAGTTCACATCTTAACAAAATAATCCTAACTAATTTTATAAATGCGAAAGTAGTTTGCTTATTTGTTTGTTTGTTACGCCTTCACGTCTTAACTACTCAACCGATCTACATAAAATTTTGCATACACGTTGTCAGTGGTACAGAAAGGGACATAGTTTCCTTCCATCCAGAAAAAAAAACATTAAAAGTAGTATAGAAAAATAAATGTCCACGCAGACGAAGTCGCGGGCAGCCATTAGGTTTACTAATAATTAAGATTAATCCCTAACAATGGAGCCTCATCAAAGGGCGTTTTGGTTGTATGTCCTCGTTGGGCCCAAATTAACTTGATGATGTACGTTGAATAGGCCCTAATGTTACTTAATAAAAGCCTGTGTAACGTGTGATTAATTTAAGCGTTTTTGATTAATTTGCGGAAGAATTGTGTTGAGACTTCACATTTAATGACTGACAAATTGATTTTCAGAAACCTGTGAGTAGTCACAAAAATAATAATTGTTTTAAAATTCGATTTCGGAGAATTAATGCGTCGAAATTAATAATGGATCTGTCAAGCCATGATTAATGCGGTGTACTGATTTTAATTCAATGTTATTTCCACTTTGTTTACCGTAAGCTGTATTTTTTTATTTAATTATTGTTATTGTCAGTTGATTATTGTTTTTTATCGATTATTAATAAACTTTTTCACCTCTCCAGCACGAAAAGGGTGCTTTTGGCGCATAAAAACTCGCAGCAAAAGCGATTTTTGCTGCGAGCGTGAGGCAAAGTGCTTTTTTAATTTCCAACACCAACTTTTAAAATAATTAAGAAAAAAGATATAAAGTGACAAGGATGACACTTGTAAAATTGATATGTGAGAAAAGGATAGATAGAGTGCTTTATGGTGTCATACATGGATTAAAAAGTAAAAAAATAAAATGCACGGACGCACTTTATTTCGAATTATCAACATTGTTAAAAAATAATGTTGATAATTCGAAATAAAGAGTATGGACCTAATGAGGTCGCATGTATGAAACAAATAAGAAATAAGAAAAATTAATGAAATTTATTAACAAATTATATGTCTTATCATTATACATAAATAAATAAGATGGGATATTAATGAATAAGAGAAAAACACTACGTAATGTAATTAAAACGACGGGAATCTACTTTACTGACTCTACTTCATGAATAAATATTTTAAGCATAGGTTTGATCGAATTATTTTTATGATAAATTACAAAAATGAATAGGTCCAATACATTTCAATGGGTCCAACGATGAAGATAGTTGTCTAACTCCAAAAGAGTTAAGTCAACAAGTTTCTAATGCTGAATTAAGCTTTTTAGGAACCAGGAAAGTCACGTGAAAATTTTCTCGCTGGTTGAGGTGAAAAGTTGCATGTTTTACACGAGACCAAAATTTTGTTCTGCCTCGTGCCTTTAAATCACTCACTGTGCTCAGTAGTCTATATTAGAATCACTCGCTACGCTCGTGATTCAATTCTAGACTACTTCGCTAGTTCGTGATTTAAAGTCGGCACTCGCAGCACAAATTGATTTTGGTCACTTGTATAACAAATAACTATTTCTTACATTGGAAAACTGTCAATCACAAAACTAGAGAGCTAGGTAAGGTTTTTTTGACCGAGCGAGCACGAAGTACGAGCGAAGCGTCTCTGCTTCAGCTTGGGCAAAAACTCTTTCGTATGTCCGGCTGTCTGTTCCCACCTACAGGTCGCATTTCTCAACCGATTCTTGTATAAGTTTGTGAGCAAGTTTGAAAATTGTATAGATTTTTTTTGTCGAGCCAGTTTTTTGAATTTTTTAAAAAGGCGGAGATGTGTTAAAAAATTCCAGCTTTGCCTGTTCGTCTCTACAGGTCGCATTTCTCAACCGATTCTCGTGAGATTTTGTAAGCAGGTTTGAAAAAGATATAAAAAAAATATATCAAGCCTGAAAAAGTTTTTTGAAATTTTTCAAAATGGCGGAGCCTTTCCAGCGCTGTCTGTTCTCCTCTACAGGTATAAACATACAGGTTTTTTTTTGTCGAGACAGTTTTTTGAAATTTATTTAAATGACGGAGATATGTGAAAAAAAATCAGTCCGGCTTTCCAGCTGTTTGTTCTCCTCTACAGATCGCATTCTCAACCGAATCGGTGAAATTTTGTGAGCAGGTTCGATAATTATCTGAAATTGTTTAGTCGATTTTTCTCAAATTTATCTGAAAAATATTCACCCATTTCGAAAAATGATCTAAATTAGAAGCACCATTTAACTGCGAATACTCCAAATAATATACTTAACAGCACGTACTGTGTGCTTTAAAAACCTCCTGAATACATTTTATATTTGTAAAATTTGAGTCTCTTTTTATCGCGAGGTCTACAGCTCACAGAGCCACTAGTTTTAAATGATAGTGTCAAGATTATAGCTTTATTTATTGGTTGGCACAGCAATAGAAAACTACAAAATTGAAGGTCATTTTACGATTTTTTGCTGCCGAGAAAAGTGTAAGCTATCATGTTTCTGACAATCACATAACTGAGTACTAAAATCTACTTTCTACATTATTTTTTGAGACCGATAAATCAAGTGATACTGTGTGAAATGGTAGCTCAATTATGTATGTATGTTTGACGTTGTAGTGTAGGGAGTATTATGTGAAAATGACCCCATTAAATAGTTAATAGCTTAGTAATAAGCATTGCAGTTCTAAGAAGAATGTACATTTTGAGAAATGTACATTTTGGGAAACGTACTTTTTCGGAAGTGGACATTTCGGAAAATGAACCTTTTGAAACCGGTGTACATTATGGGATGGACCCTGACGGGTAATAATTACTTATTTTTGTTCAACCAATATTTCCATTTAATTTGAAAACTACGTTGACAACAGTACAAGGAAGTCCATTACTCAACAAATTGTAACACCATTAAAAACTTGAAGCTTGAAGAAAATCCAAGCATCGGCAAAGGAGAGGGCGGATATTGCATCGGGCGTACTGCCACTGTTCCACTCTTTGTTTTACTTCGAAAGACACTTTTATTAACATCGATCATTTCGCCGAAATGACAAAAGGAACTTTTCATTTAGTATGAGAAATGTTAATGATTGCAAAATTACAATAGTTACAATGCAAATAAAAGGCGATGCGAATGCCTTTAACATAAACGATGTTTCTGAATATTTTTCAGACGAAACAATTTTTGAGAGGTTTTTCAATAACGTAAACTTCACTACTCTCAGTAATAAGACCACCAAATAAATTATTAGTGTTCTTTTTTGCATTCCACAATGATAAGAGGATGGTAGGTATACATAGAAAAACAAAGTATATTGTAGACCCTGAAAAGTACTGAAAACCCTCTTGTTTTTTAATACCGATGTCGTTATTGTGAAATGTACTCATAAGGTTTTGAATTATTTTCCTTTAAATAAATAAAAATATAATTAAATACTTAGTTATCCCCTATTACCCAAACCCAAATACTTGTGTCAAAGAAAATTATAAGTAATAAAAAATCCTTTACTTACTTGAATAATGAAAACGCGGCATAGCATCGGGCTTTGATTATTTAATCAAATGCATCAGATCATCTTAAAGGATTCTTATCCACAGTTTTATATTGTTCAACAACATATGCAATTAAACAATAAAAAACTGTGGCTAACAATTCTATAAGATAACCCAAGGCCTTTGATTAAATAATCAAAACCCCAAGGTATGACGCTAACTCATTATTCAAGTTAAGGATTTTTTCATTGCTTAATTTTCTTTGACACAAACATTTGGGTTTGGGCATAATAAGTAAAGTGATATATGAAACTTCTTATAGAGTAAGGAATTCGCTTATTTTTGTCACAACAAAACTTATTCCGTTTCTAGGAACCCTTCTAGGAACAACTTATCACCAACAGAGTTATGCTAAGAGCAGTCTATAAAAATCTTCACAAGATAAACCAAAGGATATTACTGGCCACATTTTCTCGTCCACTATATTAACTCGGCGAAAACCCGCGATGACGAAGTAGAAAAATTTTTGCTATTACTTTTATCGCTTACAATTTCTTTCGGATTTTGTTTTATGTACGTTTTTATATCTCGTCTGAATAATGCTGGTCGCTGGTTACGTTTGTGAGAATAACCACGACATTTTCTTTAGGGCGTTTTAGCTAAATTGAAACGGAGGTATTGTAACCTGTGAATCTTTGTTTCTTTCACCTGTTTTTTTTTTACAAAATATCTCAAATAGTAATTGATATGTTTGTCTCGGTTGGATTTCGGTGTGATAATGTGTTTTATTATTACCTAGATTGATTAGGTATTCTTTACATTAATAAAACACGTGTCAATGGTGGTTGCCAGTTTTTTGACCGACTTCAGAAAAAGGAGGAGGTTATCAATTCGACTGTTTTCTTCTCCTCGAATTGTGAACTGATTTTCAAAATTCTTTTTATTCGAAAGAATATAATATGCTTTAAATGGTCCCACTTAATTTTCATACTAACGGTTTAGTAATTTTCAAGTGATTCTAAAAGAAGTCGGTTAAATACTATGATTTTGTATGAACTACCTTGACGACTTCGTCGTTTTTTACCACGTTTTTATTAGGTTGCTTTCGCGTTTGTTTGTTTGTTTGTGTGTTTGTTTGTTTGTTTCTCCACAAAGTTTGTGAACGATTTTATACTAGCTTCCCGATGAGCTAGAAACTTGAAACTTTGAACATAGGTCAGAACTGGAAGGCAATGCAATATTATGGTGTCATTGAGCTGATCTGATGATGGATCAGGAAGAAGGCCACAGAATCTCTATGATGTCACCATACAACCCTATCGTGTTTGGGCTCGTTACAACCGTCTTGACGAGTACTCTGACGGGAGACAAGTTCCAGGGTCCGATGATGAAGCCGGAAGGCTATGCCACAGGAACTCAATATTGAAACAGTGCAACTCCATCGAGTATGGGCACGTTTGAATCGTCTTGATGAGAACTTTGTTGGGAAATAGTGATCAGGGTCTGATCGGGTCTGATCGGGCTCGGGGGGGGCTCGGGGGGGCTCGAAAGGGGGCTCGGGGGGGCTCGAGGGGAGGCTTGAGGGGGGCTCGAGGTGGTTCGGGGGGGGCTTGAGTGGGGCTCGGGGGCGCTCGGGGGGACATGAGGGGGCTCGAGGGAGCCTCGAGGGGAGGGCTCAGGGGGGCTCGAGGGGGGGCTCGAGGTGGCTCGGGGGGGGGCTTGAGGGGGGCTCGGGGGGGCTCGAGGAGGCTCGAAGGGCGGCTCGAAGGGGGGCTCGAGGGGGGCTCGAGAAGGCCCCGAGGGGAGGGCTCGGGAGAGGTTGAGAGGTTCAGCAGTAAGTATATATAGGTACTTATAAACTGATGTAGGATTATAACCCTATACAGAAGTTTTAAAACGAAAAAACGTGGGGCGCAGGCATGCAAAAGATAATTTAATGCATGAATTCATCATCAAGTAAAAAAAAATGCAAATGACATGAACTATTATGCTTTCTCTCTCTAATACAAAATGCGCCCCACGTTTTTCGTTTTAAAACTTCTGTATAGGGTTATAATCCTACATCAGTTTATAAGTATATATACTTACTGCTGAAAAGAACGTTCGTGTTTGAGATAATTGTAAAACGAATCGTCCTTGGACAAATCTCTGTGAAGTTCGTAAAAAGAACGTTCGTGTAGTAAAAAGAATATATTTTTTTTATACCTTTTTTATTTATATTTTTTTATTTTATACTTTTTTATTTATATTTTTTTTTATTAATTTTTTATATTTTTTAAAATCTGTTTTAAAAACGTGGTTTTTTTAAAAAAAATTTTTTTAGAAACTGATTTAGATTAATATTTTTTCGTTGGAAAAGGGATACCTTAAATGTAACACGCTTACATAGCACAAAAAAGTTGAAAATAAAAAGCTTTTAAAAAAAGAAAAACCGCCTTCAAAAAACCTGAAAATAAAAACAGTAACTTAAATACTAGCCTCTAAAAAGCAAGAAATAATATTCAAAAATTTAGATACGCATAGGTATCAATTTTAATAAAACACGTTTTATGAAGTCTGGTGGGGCTGGAGGACAAGTTCTTTTTTAGGGTTCCGTAGCCTAAATGGCAAAAAACGTTTCGTCATGTCTGTCTGTCTGTCCATATGTCACAGCCACTTTATTCCGAAAGTATCAGGATTACACAGTTGAAACTTGGTAGATAAATGTATTCTGGTAACCGCTTAACGAATTTAACACAAAAATAAAAATAAAAAAAGATTAAGGGGGGCTCCCCATACATGGAACTGAAACTAAAAAAAAAAATTCGTCCAACGAATACGTGTGGGGTGTCTATAGATAGGTCTTTAAAAATGGCATTAAGGTTAATAAGACGACTTTTTTTCAAAGTCAACCGTTTGAAAGATAAACACTGCCAAAGTGGTAAAATGTATGTCCCCCCCCCCCCCCCCTCTTACTTTTGAAATAAGAGAGTGAAAAATCTGAAAAAAAAATATGCTGTAGATCTTAATAAACACTTTCAACGAAAATTGGTTTGAACGAAATATAATCATAAGTTTTTGAGATATACCACATTTTTCAAAACCGCAAATATAACTTTGTCATTCATAGCAACACTGTGAAAAACAAAGTTATTTTTGCAAACGAAAAATAATAGTGGTATGAAATATCGTATGGTATAAGGAAACTACGGAACCCTACGGCGCGTGGCCCGACACGCACTTGGCCGGTTTTTTTTTTTATTTTAAAAGCCCCACCCGATTTCATAAGACTTGTTTTATTAAAATTGATACCTATGCGTATCTAATTAAGTATTTGAATATTATTTCTTGCTTTTTAGTGATAAGAATTTAAGTTACTGATTTTATTTTCAGGTTTTTTTAAGGAGGTTTTTCTTTTTTTAAAGTTTCTTCGTGCTATTTATACATGCAAACTATGACTATCTTAATCTTTATCCTTTTACTTTACTTATAAAATAAAAAAAATACATCGTATTCCTAAATAACAATCTTGACATAAAAATTCACTGTTTCTTCGTCCAGATTATTAACTAAAACAAAAACTGTAGCGGCAACGAAACAGAAAAGCAGATGTCATTTATTTTATTACAGACTATTTCTTACGGCGTTTCTTTTGAAGAAAACCGTAAGACCATTCTTACCTTAGAGCATTGAATGCTCTAAGATTCTTACTTATAAAATTATTTTTGTCTGGTCTATGTTTATGCTATAATATTATTTTCACCTCTCCAGCACGAAAAGGGTGCTTTTGGCGCGTAAAAACTCGCAGCAAAATCGATTTTTGCTGCGAGCGTGAGACAAAGTGCTTTTTTAATTTCTAACACCAACTTTTAAAATAATAAAGAAAAAACAAATAAAGTGACAAGGATGACACTTGTAAAATTGATATGTGAGAAAAGGATAGATAGAGTGCTTTATGGCGTCATATACGGATTAAAAAGTAAAAAAATAAAATGCACGGACGGATATACCAAGGAGTTTTAAATAAGGATTGTTAAAAAAGAAGGTTGATAATTCGAAATAAAGAGTATGTAGGTAATGAGGTCACATGAATGAAACAAATATGAAATAAGAAAAATTAATGAAATTTATTAACAAATTATATGTTTTATGATTATAAATAAATAAGTAAGACGGAATATTAATGAATAAGAGAAAAACACAACGCAATGTAACCAAAACGACGGGAATCTACTTTACTGACTCTATGAATAAAATTTTTCAGCATAGGTTTGATTGAATTATTTTTGTGATAAATTACAAATGCATCTAACGATGAAGATAGTTGTCTAACTCCAAAAGAGTTAAGTGAACAAGTTTCTAATGCTGAATTAAGCTTTTTTACCAGGAAAGTCACGTGAAAATTTTCTCGCTGGTCGAGGTGAAACGTTGTATGTTTTACACGAGACCAAAATGTTGTTCTGCCTCGTGCCTTTAAATCACTCACTGTGCTCAGTAGTCTATATTAGAATCACTCGCTACGCTCGTGATTCAATTCTAGACTACTTCGCTAGTTCGTGATTTAAAGTCGCCACTCGCAGCACAATTTGATTTTGGTCACTTGTATAACAAATAACTATTTTTCAAAGCAAAGAGATAAACTTTTTAACCCGGAAAAATAAACACCCGGTGGCACTCAGCTATATAAATTGATGACTCTATGTCATAATTCATAGGTCATTTAAGGGGTGAGTGGACAAAGGTGTTACCTATCTGACAAAATTGAAAAACAAAGTCTTTTTGCATGAACATAGGCACATTTAATTAATACTATAGACATATTTTTTAAGTAATGCTAAATAGTTGATAAAGCGTCACAATTTATTTTGATACCTACTAAAACAAAAAGACAAAATAATGTAAAATCATTAGTTATACAACAACGATTTCATCCATTAGAAACACGACAGCAGATCAAGGCCCCTATTTTTGAATCACTCGACTGGCGTCGAGCGCTCGTTTCTACTGATTTTCGTTCGACAGCTCATACATTTGAATTGATTTGTCGAACGAAAATCAGTAGAAACGAGCGCTCGACGCCAGCCGAGCGATTCAAAAATAGGGGCCCTGGTAAGAAAACAACTTTTATTTAGGTACTTGGGAAATAAAGACGGTCTCAAGATCAACATTCATATTGTCTGGCCATCATCTTTGTCTATTAATTTGCTTCTTAACTATTTCAAATTCTTATGGCATGTTTCAAATGCTATCTTTCTGATTTAGTAAAAAAAGGAACCGTATTTTTAACAAATTAATGATACTTAATATGTCAATCAATAAATTAATTGGAACTTAAAGAAATCTCTGAAAAGACACTTAAAATAAAAAAGACTCTTTTAAAAACCTCACCTTAACTTTCTCTGAGCGTGTCATAACATGCGGTAGTGTTTCTTCTTTAGGTTGTATTTCATTTTTAGGTTGTATTTCACTTTTAGGTTGGATTTTATTTGGAATTTTAGTGGAAGGAGCTGCAACAAAAAAATAAGTGAATTAATATTAAACATACATTTTCCAACACAGATTTTATCCAAGTAACTTCTACTAACTGCTTGTGAGTTAACGCCGTTATAAAAGTGTTGTAACTTCAACTTCTAAATACTTAATAACTCTGTAACGAAGTTTTAATTGTTTTGAGTTTGACTAATGCAATTGAATATATTATTCTCAGAAGAATCCCATGGTTTTTCTGAGAAAATAATCAATTGCTTTAGTCAAAACAATCTGAATTTGAAAACTAATTGAATTGAAAAACGATAAAACATTTGAGACTGCCTATACCGGGTGTCCCAAAACTTTGCCACACGGACGGAAAGTACCTTAAATATTGAAGATAGGAAATTTTACTACAAGAAGACTTCATTTTGATTTTTGAAATAATTGGAACTGTATTCAATGATTTTCGAAAAATCGTATGCCTAACCAGGAATCGAACCCACCAAATTAGAAAAAAAAACTATATTTTATTTTTACGATACCGATCGAAAGGTTTACTCATTAGGATAATTTTTTGTTAAGTAACACAGCATCCTAAACTATTGTTTAGGACCATGAAATTTTACATTTAAATTTTAATAATTACGTATTGTATCAATTTGTATGGGAAATAATACGATATTAAAAAAATCTTTGAATGCCGTTCGCATTAATTTTTAAAATATAATGAAGTCTTCTTTCAGTAAAATTTCCTATCTTCAATATTTAAGGTACTTTCCCTCCATGTGGCAAAGTTTTGGGACACCCGGTATAAGGATCATCTAAGTATTTATATCAATATACAAGGTTTAGTTAATAGAAAACTTATCGTGGGGCTGATCAGACCATCAAACTGAACAACTTTCATTATGGGACCAACCAATAATGTACTCTATGGGACCAACCTCGAAATTACGAAAAAAAAATCAGCTGTTTCATACATTTCGATTGAGTAGGATTGTACTTTTGTATGGAACAGCTGTTTATTTTTTATTTTTAATGAAAGTTGTTCAGTTTGATGGTCTGATCAACCCAACGAGAGGTTTTGTATTAACTGAAAATAACCTTGTATATAAGATTATTATAAACCACTGAGTTTGTATTGTATTGTGTTATCTATCTATGGATTAAATTGTTTTGAAACTTGTAAACAAATAGGTAAACATTGGTAAACAACATTGCATGCATGCATTAAACAAAGATTAGCATGGTAGTAAGCCGGTGCAATGACTCAAAAATAAGATCTTTTACTAAAACACCGAAAACTTATCTCCAAGAATAACATGCCGTAACTAATCCTCGTATTCTTACTCGCCTTAAATCCTGCTACACGCGAAGTATTTTAAGTATTTTAGCCGTGTGAAAGCTAAGCCCCTAACTCTTAACAAGCTCATTACGCCGTATTTTCAAGAGAGCTCACTTGTAAAGACAAACTTCTAGATAGGTACTTGTATCTACACCTTCAATGGGTTATAATTCCTACAGCGAGTTCAAAAGTCTCGATGGTACTTGGCCTAAAAAGTAGATTAACACTCGAGTACTTTGTCATATCAACTGTAAGGCTTGTTTTTAAATACTTTATTGGTGTGACATGGAACTAAAGTGATCAGTTACTTCTGAGGCCGACACTGTACGATCTTTCGTCTCTTAATAGGGATTTAATCACTTGGGGTATAATCAACCTCTTTTGTTTTGAGCTCACGATTAATTAGATGAATATTTCACGACTTTCGGAAATCGATTTTAATATTAATTCCGAGTTCAAGGGGCGGATTTATAAGTTTAGTTGTGATTTAGAATTTCAATCGCGATTTGACAACTCTTACACAAAATTATAAAGCCCTTCTGTCATTTGTTTTATTGCACTGTGCAATAAAACGTGCGATCTGGAGATCGAGTTCACGATCGAATAAACGTCAAAAATCTGTTAATTTAGTACCTATTTACTTACATTGATAACGGTTGACTTAGTTTCCATTGTACTGTTTTGACGTTTTCTCGATATCAATTCGATCTCAGATTCTCGTTCATGTATCGGGAATAACCCCCAGGGGGTTACTAAACCATAGTAACCGTTTTCAATGTACTAAAATAACAGATTTTTGACGTTTATTCGATGATGTGAACTTGATCTCGTTAACTCCTGTCGAGAGTAGGGGGGCTACATTTCAAAGAATGAGGATCAGTAACAGGTTTGCTTTGAATCCTATAGTTTTATTGATATAATATAAAACACATATTGATAGCTATGAAACCTAGTGAAAGAAGATGAAATCCGTTTTGAAATGGTCGAGTTAAAAGGGTTTGAAGAAAATGCCAAACTCAAAGCAATATGTGCTTTATCACGTACGGCATAAGGTTCGCGTCGTCGCAATGACGTCATAGGGACCCCCAAAAAATCAGTGTTTAGCTCTTATAACTTCTCAGGTTTAAGAGATATCGTAAAAAAATCACAGTAAATCATATGGTGGTATTAGATTTCTAATTAGCCATAAAAAAATCGTTACTGATCCTCATTAGTATAATCGTGGTCATTCTAACTACTTCGTTGCTTGAGCGAAAGTGGCGCCGCGGTGAATTTTATTTAATATTTGTGTATTAGAGCGGTATCTCTAATACACAATTTAAATAATGGTTTAGGTGGAATTTTTAGGGCCCACAGTCTAGTATTTTTAGACGGTATCTTTACATTCCCTCGTAGTCACTGCTAAAAGTAGATAGCAAAAATGCTAAAAGTGGCCGTTTTTGACACATTTGATATCTACTTCTACGAATGACTACGAGGGCATGTAGTGATACCTTCTAAAAATAATAGACCATGGGCCCTAAAAACTCCACGTAAAACATTATTATAATTTTTCTCTTTTAATAACTTATTAAATAAAAACCTCTGAGGGCGCCACTTTAGGTCACACAACAGCCTTACCTGTCTATAGGAGTCAGAACTTAATACAATGTACTCTATGACTAAATATACAAGGTTTTTGGTAAAAGCCTTATAAACCCGAATATGGTAGATAGGGACCATCAAACTCAACAACTTTTACTATAGGAGTTAAGGGACCAACTCTGAAATCGCGAAAAAATATCAGCTGTTTCATACAAAAATTAATACCGATAATATTAAAATGTATGAAACAGCAGATTTTTTTTTCGCGATGTCAGAGTTGGTCCCTTAGTAAAAGTTGTTCATCTATTTTTTCAACCACTTCTACTATAAATATGTTGAACCCTTAGAAATCTTGGCTTAAGAGAACACGGCGTCTCCTCTTAACGGGGTGTCAAGCACTATAATTGATGAACATTCGATACAGGGGCAATCATTGACTAACAGAGTACGGATCCAATATCAAAATGCTTTTTTGCTAATGATACAATAGGTATCATAGAAGTTGTTTTAAAAATATTATATAGGTGGTTTAATGAAAGGACTACTAATTCAATATTTTAGACAGATGTTTTGACGCGAGCTGGAACGGATATAAGCGATTAACGCCGATAAGTCCAAAATTAAGTCAACCATAAAACTAATGACAATTTATTGATGCTCTTTTTCTTTTTTCATAGTGGGCTTACTGCTATGATGATATTCGTAGCTGTAGTAGTACTATCTATTCTGTCTGTGGCTGTAATTTTTGTCGCAGTACCGTGACGTGACCAATACTGGCGTATTATGAGTTTGCACTTCGATAGAGACGAAGTTGACATTTGCACCACCTAACATTAACGATAACAATATTGTTAAAGTACCGATTAAGCACAAGTTAGCCAAAAAAACATGTTGCCAGCCAGCATGATGTCCTTTGACAAGTTTGACGTGACAAATAGGTAGCATTATCATTTGACGATAACTTTAACTTTGACAGCGTTGTGGTGCAACTTACATACCGCTAGAGGCGCCGTGCCATATGCATACAAAATTGCTTACTACAGTCCAAGAAGCTTATACTCACAATGGAGATTGCACGCCTAGTATCATAGTGAAGATTGAAAAAAGACTCTTAAGTGACGTGACGGCTTATTGCTATCTCTTTCTTTTCGTTTTACAATACGTTTTCGTTTCTCACGAACGAACGAACGACGAACAACGAACACGTATTGTAACACTAAAGAAAGAGGTTGCATTAAGCCGTCACGTCACTCAAGGACATTTTTTCTATCTTCACTATGACACTGGCCGTGCAATCTCCATTGGAGGGAGGTATAAGCTTCTTGCTACAGTCGCTATCGAAATGCAACTGTGAAAACTTGATAAAGGCAAAAGACAGAAATTACTAATATCAAAATGCTTCTTTTGCTTTATACAATACAATTTACTCTTTTATTTTACCACAATATTTTTAATCTAAAAAATATTGTGGTAAAATAAAAGAGTTAGCTTGTATTATTTCTTCATAATGTGATAACAGATTATTAGTCAATACACTACTACCATAAAGTCTGTTTGTGCTACTAGAATCATAATAAGAGTGGAACATCTTACCATTCGCATGTTTTTCTTGAAATCCTTGCCCAAAAGTTTCTTTTAACTGATGGTTATTAGGTGACTTGTTGCTAACTACATTGGAATGTCCCTTGTGAGCTGGAATCATCTCGTTTGGCTTCACTATTTCTAAACAAAACAGTCAATTTGTTAAAGCTAAGCTTCCGTAGTTAGACATCGAACAGCATCGTACGCATCGCATCAAATTATTTTGTCAAATTATACTGTCAAAAAATTGTGATCCATAGCATAGGTATTATACTGCTTACAATTTTAAGGCATTATTTTTCGATAGATTATAATCTATCGAAGTCAAACCGTCCAATGGCGGGATGTCACAAAATTTATCCCGCTTGGTGGCGCTACTGCTGCTGGAGACCTTTGTACGGGCGTTTACCCCCAATTTTCCCATTTATTTTAAACTAGCGGCCGCCCGCGGTTTCACCCGCGTGGTTCCCGTTCCCGTGGGAATATCGGGATGAAAAGTATTCTATGTTTTAATCTAGGCTATCTACTATCTGTGTGCCAAATTCCAACCAAATCCGTTCAGTAGTTTTTCCGTGATTGAGAAACAAACATCCAAACATCTAAACCCACAAACTTTCACATTTTATAATAGTGAATCTAAAATTGTTGATACTAATCACTATTATTATGGAAGTTGGACAGTTAATGAATTAAAGATTGAAAAAAACCAAAATGTGTTGGAAAATAAATTGATATTTACGAAAATTCGCTTCCAACATCCAAAATGACAAATCTACATCTACCTTACACCAAGTTGGAGCTAGTGCGCCGACTGGTGGACGATTTGTGAATCAGCCAAATTGTCCTGCCATTATGTTACGATCTCGCAAGATAAATTATAATCTAACGGTACTTATTCACAATTTTACGCTAAAAACAAAATATAATCTTACCCATCGCAACTTGAGGTACAAATACGTTAGTCTTGCTACGATCTGGTGCTACGAGACTACGGTTTTCGTAGTCATTTCCGAAGTTTACTGGGAATAAAGGTCTTTCCTCTTGCATTTGGTGTCCTATAATAAAATATACATAAATTATGTTTTCTTATGAGTTGTATGAAATAAACGTCATTTTTTTATAATTTGTATTTTTTTTTTCTTTTTTGCAAAAAAAGGTTGCTCTTATGATTTGCAAAATTATTATTGTTTTTATTAAACTTATACCTACCTGATACAATAAAAGGAGCACTGTTGTCGGAATATGAAGCGAGGTATCGAGGGTCGATGCCGGACATCATCTGGCCTTGATTTGGATGACGCTGGAAAATAGCATTCTGGGGTTATTTATGCAACTGTAGTATAATGAGGGGTATTAAAAGCCCTTACACTACACGGACACCTATTGTTGTTACTATGACACCACAGGTTGTATAAAGTTAAACTTATATCTATTCTGTGCTATAAGCTAACATTTTCGTATAACATTTTATAGAGGATAAAAAAATGCCTATCATAACAATTTCTCCTAAAACTTTGCATCAATGAGCTGATGATTTGCGCAATGATTAGATATGTAAAATAAAAAAACCGGCCAAGTGCGAGTCGGACTCACACACGAAGGGTTCCGTACCAAAAACGGCAAAAAAATCACGTTTGTTGTATGGGAGCCCCCCTTAAAAAAATATTTTATTTTGCTTTTAGTATTTTTTGTTATAGCGGCGACATAAATACATCATGTGTGAAATTTTTTACTGTCTACCTGTTGTCGTTATTAATATCGAGCAAAAAACGGCAAAAAACATGTTTGTTGTGTGGGAGCCTCTCTTAAATATTTATTTTATTTTGTTTTTAGTATTTGTTGTTATAGCGGCAACAGAAATACATCATCTGTGAAAATTTCAGCTGTCTAGCTAGGTATCATCACGGTTCTTGAGATACAGCCTGGTGACAGACAGACAGACAGACAGGACAGACAGACAGACAGACGGACAGCGGAGTCTTAATAGTATAAGGGTCCCGTTTTTACCCTTTGGATACGGAACCCTAAAAACAAACGGATATCAAATTCGACCTAAACTACATCGGTATAATCGGATAGAATACGTGATTTTTCTCGGGGGTACTTCTTTTAAAACGAAAGTGACCACATTTGGATTAAATTGACCGTCAGTTGACGTCTACTATCCGCGTCAATTGGTAATGCGCCTGGCGGCCATGATTTTAACCTCAAAAACGAAAAACAATTGTAATTTTCTCATATACCTAGACACTTTCTTGTTGAAAATAAGTATTCAATAATTAATATATTATATTACCTACTAGAATTTTACTGTCTTTTGTCATTTTTAATTGCGGATGACGATGATGTGTACGTTAATTTGACAAGGTTCCAGCGCATTACCAATTGACGGGAATAGTACAAAGCATATCAACATGGACACAGTATTTTACTCTTTCTCCATCGATTTGGCGCTTCTATACCTACTAGTTAGTAGTCACTTTGTAGAAAGGGAAGACTCGTCGTCTGATCAATGATCACTAAATCACAAAGTATCATAATCTAGTGACCGCCCGCGACTTCGTCTGCGTGCTCAGTTATTTCTCTATCCTTCGGATAAAAAAACAAAGAAACAAACTACTTTCGGATTTATAATACTTATTAGAAAGGATTAATGAGGAGCGCGGTGGCGCAGGTTAAGCAACTTTCGCAAGGGTCGGTCATGGGATGGGTGACTAAAAATGTATTATCTCGAGTTCCTCCGTGCTTCGGGAGGCACGTTAAGCCGTTGGTCCCGGCTGCGTTCCAACGTGGTGCTTTGGGCCTGCGTGGTGGGTTATTCTATGGCCCATCTTCTTTATCCAATAAGGAAGGCCTGTGCCCCAGCAGTAGTGACATAAAAATGGCTGACGTGGATGTGTGTATTACATAAAATACAAACTTACATTCATCGGAGTAAACGCAGCAGCATTCATGCGGTTTTGGGCACTAACGTAGCCTTCGGCGTACATTGGCGGCGGCTCCATACCGTACGCGCCGTAATACATATTCTCGGGTCTAAATAAAAAATATATTTAAGTAATTATAAGTAATAAGTACTTACGAAACTTAAAAAAACGAAAGAGACGATGAAAAGTGTAAAAAAACCGGCCAAGTGCGAGTCGGACTCGCGCATGAAGGGTTCCGTACCAAAAATCGGCGTTTTTTGTATGGGAGCCCCCCTTAAATATTTATTTTATTTGGTTTTTAGTAAATGTTGTTATAGAGGTAACGGAAATACATCATTTGTGAAAGTTTAAACTGTCTAGCTATCATGGTTCATGAGATACAGCCTGGTGACAGACAGACAGCGGAGGCTTAGTACCTAATAGGATCCCGTTTTCATCCTTTGGGTACGGAACCCTAAAAAACGTTTAGCGCATTTTGAACGATTAATCATCAATAAAATTGTCTTTTTCAGGCTTTGTTTTCCGTTTTAAAACTTGTACCTACCATAAAAAATTTGGTAGAAGCACACCCCGGGCACTCCATACAAGCGTCGCGTTTCAACTCCTATTACACAGACGTCCTGCTCGTACGAGGAAAAAAACCTGAAATCGATGTACAGCAAAGCCCTTTGGTACACGTTTACTTGAAGTCAAAACAAAATTTTGGACTCGCAGTTCTTAAAAATTCTTTCCTTAGGAGATGAGTTATGGTGTCATCTTTTTTTTGTATGGGGAAATTTTTTTTTTGTTCTAAAACCTATCGTGTATTTATGGTATCGAATTAAACGGCTTGCTGAGCCGGTTCTAAAAATATATCACATCATTACATTTCAGCCACTTGTTTTAAATTAAACCAAAAAACATTTACAAAACATACCAAGTTTGGGCGGTTAAATTATTTTTTGTAAAATATACCTGAGTTATATTATATCCTCATATCAAATCACAAGAAAGCAATTTAAAAAATATTTACATTTAGTATTTTTTTCTAATTTTTGCCCAAACATACGTTTGAATGGTATTTTTGGATATTGATTTTTGGTTTAATTTAAAACAAGTGCCGAAATGTAATTATGTGATATATTTTCAGAAACTGCTCAGAAAGCCCTTTCATTCGATATCACACACGATAGGTTTCAGCACTGAGCAAGTAATCACTACGTTTTAGGTTTCAGGACAAAAATTGTTTTTAATCATTTATAATCACTTTGTAAAAGCTTCCTAATCATGAAAAATAGAAAAGATAAAAACTTACCTAATGTCAATATTTTCAAAATTGCTTTCTTGAGGTTGGATATCAGAATATTACATATCATTTGAGGTAGGTATATTTTATGAATAATTATTACCATACACGGGTTTTAGAACAAAAATATTTTTTTCCGAAACAAAAAAAGATGACACCATAACTCCTTTCCTAAGGGATGAATTTTGAAAGAACTGCGGGTCCAAAATTTTGTTTTGTCCTCAAGAATACTTGTACCAAACGGCTATGCTGTACATCGATTTGCGGTTTTCCATAGGACGGCCACGTTTTTTTAGTTCCTTCTGAATTAAATAAGACTTAACTTACATCATGGCAGTGTTGTTCCTGGGAGCGTTAGCTCTAAACGCTATAGGCTGATTTCCTTGAGTATATTCTAGAAGGCAGAAATACCTAAGTTTAGTAGGTACCTACTTTTAGTTTGATTGGGTAGGTAGGTAGGTCATAATCTTAACAATATCACATTCTTAATAAAGTTTTACTAAATAAAAATAGAACTGTATTGTATCTTAGTAAATCAATATATTAAATAAATATAGGTAAGTATGTACTTAATTTTATAATCAAAATATGGCTTACGTACCAGCTCCTACTCTAGGTTCACGAACAACATATCTATCCATTATTAGGTCCAAAAATATCCCAGTAACACTGTTACTTACCAAAATGTTTTGTTTATTTCAGTTTACTAGCTTTTTATTCAGAAATAAACTTACTTTCGAAAATAAGTCAACACAAACCACGGAAAAACTTATGTGATTGCCGCCAATTTTTTATTTTTTATTTTAGTTTTAAAAATCAAAAGGATAGGTACAAACAAACAATAAAGTATTTTTTTAGGTTTATTATCACAATGAAATAAGGCTGTAAGAACGCCACTCCTTGGAGAAGTTACTATTAAAAAAGTAAGGAATGATTGCCAGTCTAAAATTTCCCTAGTTAAAGGGTAAATAGTGATAACTCCATGGAACGAATTAGAGCGTCCGCTGCGTAACGGCCGGGGCCCTATATTTGAATCACTCGTCTGGCGTCGAGCGCTCTTTTCTACTGATTTTCGTTCGATATTTGACTCAAATGTATGGGATGTCGAACGAAAATGAAAAGAGCGCTCGACGTCAGACGAGCGATTCAAAAATAGGGCCCCTGGCCACGACGGCACCGCTAGTAGCGGCAGCTTCAGGGTTGGCATGATTAAAACAAGTTGTTTTAAAACACGTGTTTAAAACAGTGTTTAAAAAAAATTTGAAATAAAACTATGTTTTTTATTAAGTGTTTAAAAACACAGTTTAAAACAAGTTTTAAACAATGTTAAAAACATTAAGAAAAAAGACAGGGTTTAAAACTACTATTAATTGAGAATGAATGGTGATTTTCGTAAATTAATGCACTTTTTTCCCAAAAATATGTTTAAAAACTTTCACTGAAAATACATAGAATGACAGTAAAAAAGTGTAATTTTATCGGATATCTTTTGCCAAGATGACAAATCTTAACTAAGTAGGTATTAGCCATTTTATCACCGATTAAAAAAAATCGAATACTGATGGTCCTTGTCGAAAACTGGTTCCTCCAAAAGTTCATCCATCCTATATCAATATTTAGGATGGAGGACCCTAATGCCCCCATAATATAACCCCAATGGGTTTAAAGGTAGTACCTATGGCTATTTACAAGGTATACGTAAGTAAAGCGTTCAGTACTGATAAGAGATATAAAATAAAATATTTTTATTAACTAATCGATTTTTGTAAATATATACTAAGGATTCTAAGGCGAATTTGAAAATAGTCTAGAAATTAAATAAGTATTATAGGTCAAATTGATTTGAAAGTGATGGTTTAAAGTAATAAGTAAAAAAAAACAAAAAAAACACTTGTTTAAAACATTTTGAACTGTTTGTTTTATAAAATCTAAAAAAAACTGTTTTTTTTCCAACCCTGGGCAGCTTAGAGCGAAAGCGGCGAGCAGCAGGAACGAATGTATTAACTTGTATGAAGGATGGCAAGAGGTGACGCTCTCAGCGGTTTTGCCTGCGGTTTTTGCCGAGCGGATCGCTGCAGAGGCGCGTGGTGCACGGCGCGGCGGGAACAAATGGACGAGCGACATTGTGAGATGCCACGAGCTAGAGTGGCGCAGACAGCGAAAACGCAAGGACGGTTTGAGCGGGGCGGCGGCATGAACAAAATAGAGAATTGCTATGGCAATGGCTATGGCTATTGCCATTTACGATCAGCTGGCGGCGTGCGGGGCAGTAATACACACACCACACATTGAGTTCGGCCCATGTGGCGCGTACGCAACTCGAGTCATAGAATATTTTTTTGTTTATGTATCGAGTCAACTCGGGCTTGGACAAAATCAATCCGAGTTGACGGGCTGGAGAAGTAACTCGAGTTACCCGGGTTATTTGACTCGAGTCATCCACCACTAGACGAAAGGACTTTTATTGCGTTCACACTCACACCTTGAGCACCATAAACAAGTTTCTGAAGAAATGGCTTGAGTACCCGCTCGCACTCTTTACTCTACTATCTACATACCCTTTATGAACAACTTTGAAAAGATTACAAGCGGTTTATTTTGTTTTTTTAATATATTTTTATGTCGCCATTGTTATTCACCCCTCAGAGTTGCTAATCATCCCAGTGAAGCGGTACTATTTTCATATTTTTATGAAGCTGCAGCGCAACACAATGTGCTCGTACCTTAACGGCCAAATACTTCAACAAATCTTAAAGTTAAGTAAGGCCACCTTAAATTTAAAAAAGGTTGTTAGATTTAACAGAAATCCTATTAAACTAAAGCTTCTTAAGAGTTAAGGAGACGTTAACTAACGATTTTAGCTAAGAAGCCTTTAAGTATTCGGCCGTACGTAAGTATTATAAAACTTAGTTTCACAATAATCCTTTCGAGTTTTGAAAGATAATAAATATTTTTAGGGTATTTTTAAGCATCCTGGCAACATATTAACTGTCGGATCTGTCAGTGTCAAATTTTACTCCACAGAGTACTTTTTTTACTCTTTGGCTGCGGTCCGCATGGCAATGAAATCGTATTTTAGCGCGAATCCTACCAAATTAAGTAGTAGTCTCAAAATATTACACTTAGTAGGGTTTTTGTACCTTCTGCATTTATGTGGATTCGCGATAATATCGATATTATCGCCATGCGGACCGCAGCCTTTGATGTTATGTCAAAGTGACAGCAAACAATTCAGGTAAAAAAATCGATCGATTTTTATTATTTCCCGTATAAATTCAAGCCAATTACCTAGTTTTAAAGCTTTATTTATTAAAAACAAGTTTGTAAATATAGAAATACTAAGAAAAAATGGAACTTCAAGATACATACTATAATAAGTCTGAATATGTGGAAACGGTAAGAATATTTTCTTTTATTCTGAAGGAACTTTCATCTATAAACTTTTAATTTGTTTTCCTATCACCGTACCTGATAAATTCCAAATACTCTTATCTTTACAGGCGTCAGGAAACAAGGTTAGTCGACAAACTGTGCTTTGTGGCTCTCAAAACATAGTGTTACACGGAAAAGTGATTGTACAAAGTGATGCTATAATAAGAGGAGACTTGGCTAATGTGAAAACTGGAAGGTTTTGTATAATAAGCAAAGGGTCAGTTATCAGACCACCTTTCAAAAAATTTAGCAAGGGGTATGTATTACTAAGCCTTTTGGCCTACTTTCATAAAATAAAAACTAGCCTTGCATGTTTATGAATCATAGTACAGACGACAGCATGTCAAGTTATACAGTTAAACTGCGAAAACACCTTTTATTATGTAGACCATAAAGGTGGTCTCAAGGTCTACATGTATAGTCTGAGGTGCGGTTGTGTGTACAATAATATATGGCGCTAGATATACCATCCGAGACAGGAAAACACTTGGGTAACACAAGCTTACGTCACCTCTGCTATCGGTATTGAAAATTACGTTTATCTCATCTTTAACTTGAACTATTTCGCTTTGTAAGAGAAACAAATCACAACTTAAAATGCACTATAATAATTTTGTAAAAAGTGTTACAGAAAAAAATCTTTCATTCTTTGCTTGATATGATAAAATTTGTGCAACTGGATAGTGACGTAAGCATGTGTTACTCTTGTAATGCCAGACCTTGTTTTCTTGGACATTGTTATGAATGAAGTGAGATATTTTTGTGTGTTTTGATTAAATGTACTATTCATTCATAATAATGTATTACTTTTCAGAGTGGCATTTTTCCCCCTTCAAATGGGTGACCATGTGTTTGTCGGTGAAAATACGGTTGTGAATGCTGCAGTTGTTGGGTCTTATGTTTACATTGGGAAAAATGTTGTTATTGTAAGTATTCTTTACCATTTAAGGTCTGTGCACACTACACTGTACCATACTATCACCACAGTTTAACAATCCATAAAGCTGTGCCATGACCGTGCTAAGAATGTGTCAGGCAAAAATTATTCCTTGTCTTGAAAAGTATGACAAGTGCATGACCGGTGATGGAACGGTCTAGTGGGAATAGTGTCATACTTTTCAATACAAAGAATTAATGTTTTTGCTTTCAAATTAAAGAACAGTCAGCAAAGCTAGGAGCTGAACACCTTAAGGTTCATTTCTAGATTGATTGAGCAGTCTGTATTGTCTTGCATTTACCCAAAAGTCAAAAAGAATCTTTTGTATAAAAACAATGAGGGCAGGTAAATGACAAACTTTTAGTTCCACCCTTGCACCGATTTCTTTTGAAACTGTTAAGGTCATAATTTTGTTGACTGTACTTGCATAACTTTTATACTTTCAACCACTTAAGTGCTATCGACAACACTTCCGCATTACCTTTCCTATGGTTAAAATCGGTTTCAAGCTGCGCCGTCACTAACATACGTTTAGTCCGTGCAGGGGCGATATGCGCACACACGATTTTTTCTGCAAAGTGGTAAAGCTTATCATGAGCTGCTGACCATACCTACTAATTCTGTTTTTATTTTATTTTCTAGGGTCGAAGATGCGTGTTGAAAGATTGCTGCATGATTGAAGATAATTCAGTGCTCCCTGCAGAAACAGTTGTGCCTTCATTTGCAAGATACTCCGGCAGTCCTGCGAGGCTAATCACGACACTCCCAGAAGCAATGCCTGATCTGATGACAGAATTTACTAAGAGCTATTATCAACATTTCTTACCAACTACTGTTAATTAAAAAAAGGCGCTATACAATTCATTTAATTACTAATGTGTAAGATAGTAAGATGAATAAATAATGAAAAATATTAGAAAAAATCGGCTCACCTGTAGCAACTTAGACGGGATCCCGTCTAAGTTGCTACGGGTGAGCCGAAATTTCCTTTCCCTCACCCCAGTTATTACTCGGTAGCATTTGATCAGTGCATTGGGATGGAATCCCAAGGGTGCTGGTTCAAGTTCTATCTGAGGTGCTACGGGTGAGATGTTTTTATTTCTAGTATTTTTTTAATTATGTACAGCGTGTTAGTTTAGCAAAAACTTTAAGGGTGATTCTACCCTTAAAAGTTAAGCAACTTTCTCTATGGCACCACCTGCCTTGTCGCAAATGCATAGTTGAGATTTTGATTTTTCGTTGAGAAGCAAAAGCAATGTACGCGTAACAACCTAACAACTCGATAAGATCGCGGGAACGCGCGCGCGCTCGCCTATCCGCTGCCGTCGCCTGCTCGTTAAGGCTCAATTACACTATACAATTTTAAGCAAGCGATTTTAAGACTGTCTTGAAAACGACTAAGAATGCGCGCATTTACACCACACAATTTCTAACACGCTCGGCTCAGTAAGTCTCTAATGTCTTTTTCAATCAACGTAGTATTGGAGTTATTTACATTGTAGTAATACCAAATTCCTTTTCTTTAATCATTGTTTGTTAAGAGGTTTATTATAAATATTTTCAATTTGCAGTCGTCGTGTCAAATAAAATTTTAGGTACCTATCTCCTTACTTATATATTAATCAATAATTTTTTTCAACTTTTATCTACCTATTAGAAACCTACATAACATTAATATCTGACTAGGTTGAAAATTCGAAAGGCTCACGAATAGAAATATTTTACCTAGTAGTTATGAAGTAGTAGTAGGTATATTTACCTAGTATCATTTTATTTAAGTAGATAAAAACCTCTAATGTGTAGGTACTTACTTAATGCAAATTGCAAGATCGTATCAAACAAAACAAGACTGTCGCTCTTGTGAATAACTCGACGGACACACACGCCGCACCGCACACCATCGCGAACGCGACGGCTCGCGGGCGGGCCGCGGCAGCGGCACCCGCCCACCCCTCGGCGTGACCCACCCGCCTCTCAGCGTGACCCACCCCTCGCCACGCCCGCCCACGGCGTCCGGCTCAGATGGTGCACATCGTCGTTGTTGTCGGTCGCGCACGTATCAACCTACCTAGATATCGCGTTATTATACGTTACACTATTTCACAACAAAGTACTCGTCAAGACGATTCAAACGAGCCCAAACTCGATGGGGTTGCATGTTTTTATTATAGAGTTCCTATGGCCTTCTTTCGGCTCCATCATCAGATCCTTGGACACTATTTCCCATTAGAGTACTCGCCAAGACGATTCAAACGAGCCCAAACTCAATGGGGTAGCGTGGTTTTATTAAAGAGTTCCAGTGTCCTTCTTCCGGCTCCATCATCAGACCCTGGACACTATTTCCCAACAAAGCACTCGTCAAGACGATTCAAAGGAGCCCAAATTCAATGGGGTTGCACGGTTTCAATATTAAGTTCCTATGGCATGGCCTTCCAGCTTCATCATCAGAGCCTGGACCTCGTCTCCCTTTAAAGTACTCATCAAGACGATTCTAACGAGCCCAAGCACGATGGGGTTGTATGATTTCATCATAGAGTTCCTGTGGCCTTCTTCCGGCTCCATCATCAGATCAGCCCAATAATACCATAATATTGCATTGCTTTCCATTTCTAACCTATGTTCAAAGTTTCAAGTCTCTAGCTCATCCGAAAGCTAATTTAAATTGTTCGCAAACTTTGTGGAGAAACAAACAAACAAACACACAAGCAAACGAGAAAGCAACCTAATAAAAGCGTGTTAAAAACAACCTACCTACCTATAAGTTTCAAGTCTCTAGCTCATCGGGAAGCTAGGTAGGTAGGTACTTACCTAGTATAAAATACTCTTTTCTAAAATTAAGGACAAACAAATAAACGAACCTACTTATAAATATGAATAGTTTAAATAAATAAATAAACAAGAAAACGTCCATATGAAAACGTTAAAAAACCAACATTCCTTTTTGAACTTATCTTGTACTGTGGCAGTATCGTCTATCTGTCGCAAGTCAGACAGAGTCTGTCTCTGTCTGTCACATTACCTCTACACGTTGACCTTGAGAACGCCTTTATGCCTTAGGTATAAAGTTGGTTTTTGTAGTAAAACTGTTACGTCTGACGTGCCGTCGTAGGTACAGTTAGACTGTCTTGAAATCGTGCGTGCATTTAGACGACACAATTTTAAGAATCTTATTATCGAGCGGGCTAAGCCGCACGATTTTAAGATTCTTACTGTCTTAGTCCGTTTACACCATGCTTAGTCTTGAAATCGCGTGCTTAAAATTGTGTAATGTAATTGAGCCTTTATCGTTAGGCGGCAGCGCGGGCCGACGGAGCAGTCAAGTCAGAATCGAACGATAGCAAATAGCTGTTGTTGTACATACATTGCGGGTTTATAAAATTTCGATATTTTAATTATTTTTCTGTAAATTTAGCTTCTTTGCAACTAAGATAGTCTGTGTGATAGAAAAAAATAGAAAAATACTCAATTTTGACATTGAAAATGTATTTTCGTTCGCTCCAGTATAGGCACCGATTTCACGAAAAAGTGCGATCCCCTTATATCACAGAAGGTTGTGAAGATATGATATTCAAAGAGACTCAAAAGACGCGTATTTACAAGGTGCAAAAAGAATTATTCGAAAAAATAAAAAACGTAAAAAATTATGGCTGAAATTGTGGAAAAAAAACTCAATTTTTTCCAATTTTTTTATTTTGGCGCTCGATATTTTGGAAACAAAGAATGATATCAAAATTTTGAGAAAAACTCCTCTGAACAATCTAGTCAGCTACAATGGGGAGGCGAAGGCAAAGTGAATTACAGATGGCGCTCAGTCTTTGGAACAATTGTCAGTTTGAGCTTATATTGTCTTGACTGTGTATTACGTGATTTTACTTTCTTAGATTGTATTTTTTTCGGTTTTGCGGACAAACAATGTATTCTATGCTAACTTTAGCTCATATAAAAGAAGAATTACGGAAAAGAAAAGCCAAAACAACAGGCAAGAAAGTTTATAGCAACTTACAAAAAATTGCTAACAAGCATTACATTTCTTTAAATTTCGTGTAAGATTTACAAGTAATCTTTTTATTTCAGATTAGAAGCATATGATTTAAATTTTAACAAAGCAACTGAGTGTGAATTTCCGTGTTTATAGTTGCCTGATGATGCCTTCTGTGCAATAGTAATTTCAGGTTTCTGTACTGGAATTTCTGTACCATCCAAAATTACACGAACCGTTTTATCATATTTATTTTGTTATTCTAAGTTTCTTGAATGACTCTGGCATATAAAATTCTATTAATTCTCTGTTTGGCCCCAATATTGGGCTTATTCCATATTTGATATACCTATCAAATTCATCCAAGTTATAAATATGTTAGAAACTGCTGAGGTTGAAATATTAAAGAACAAAGCTGTTATAATTCAAATGTTGTTTTTTTTTGGCGAAGCTTCATCAAATTCATGAAACATTCCTTTTGATTTATAATGTTTCTCAGGCTCAGCAAAGGAGAAAATCGAGGGAAAAGCATATTTTTTTGCCCACTATTTTTTTTGTTACTGGGAAATCGATGAACTCCAATATTTTACAAGTTACATGCATAACAATGCGGCATTTTCTCAGTATAAAATTAAAAAGTGCAATACTCCAAGAGATTCCCATATGTTTTGACACTTTCTTTGAGGCGGCCGGGTACCAAAGACCAGACGCCACCTATCGGGATAAAATTGCGCTTTTCCTCCCCATTTGTTGCCCTGTAGCTTAACCTTTAACATTGAAAATGTTTTTTCGATCGCTTCAGTATAGCCTCCATTTTCGCTCAGAGTGCGACATCGCCTTGGTGTCGTAAGTTTTAAGGCTACATGAATGGTTGAAGCCTCAAATCAAAAGACGCGTATCACCGAGGGCTACAATATGTAGCGTGTTGGCGTAATTTCGGGAAGCGCGCTCCTTAGATGCGCATCGCGTCGCTGAGTTGACGTGGTTGGAGCCCGAGGCGAAACCGATAGGGCTTCAAAATAAATCTTAGATTTTTTTATATATCTTAGGTTATAGTTACTACCTTTCAATAAAATAGTAATGTTTATAAAAATTAAATATTTTTATATGAATTTAATTTTTTGAAATAAGTAAATCCGAAATTGTTCATGGCTTTGCTGTGATTGCAAAGTATTGTAAGTACTAATTCAAATCAAAGAAAGGAATATATTTATTATAAAATTCAATTTCAATGTACCAGAAGGTCGTGAAAGGCACGAGATCTGTGATTTTTTTCTATGGAAAATTCCACTCCTTCATATAAACTCAGAATCGTGAGTCGACTATGCCCTGAAAGTTTTTGCTAGGGTGCTACTAACACCAGCCCCTTGATTATGTAACTCTGTTGCTAAAAAATCTCGATTGAAACTGCAGATACATTGCTGCTTTAAGATAGTTACTGTTGTGACATTGGTTCTTAGTAAAGCAGCAATGTTACTGCGATTTCTGACAGAGATGATCAACAAAGTTACAAAATTAGGGGGCCGGTATTATTTATCTTAATTTAAAATTATATATTTTAAATTAAGATAAATAATACCGAATCTTTATAAATAATAAAGAATAGGACTGCCCTGCCAAAAGTTAAATAATAAAGTGTCATTCTGTCATTGCAGTCAGGGGACCATTCCGTGAAACAAATAAACAAAGAGGTTAACTTTTGGAGGCAGTTTTTTATTTATTTTTATTTCACACATTTTAGTGACAAATTATATTGTTTTGGAATGTGCTCATCAAAGCCTTTCATTTGATACCCATATTGTAATGAGTGATTAAATATTTTTTTCATGCAGCCGTCAAATTGCTTTTTATACCATTGAAAACTTAGAGTAAGACGGGCTTAAGCCTTTTGTTGCTCGAAGATTGAAAATGGTTATCAAATGCAAATCGCCTGAGACGTATTTTAGGTCATAGTTCCGAGGATTTTAGGAGGATCGAGATGGGAATAGTACCAAAAGTTGAGGAATTTATTGAGACACGTGTGAACGTTTGAATTTTGAAAATCGGCTGGTAACTTTTTTTTAAATTTCGAAAAATTCGGGTTTTGGGGGGGTGTTTGTTTACTAAATTGTAAATATTTCGAGAAAAAAACCGACTTAAGAAAAAATGAAAAAAAGGGTCCTAGGGTATATTAGTTTAGCTACAAACTAGCGAAATTTTTTTGGAAATCGGTTTATAATTGTGACCTGTAGGTGGTCCCTTTAGATTTGGAATTGTAGAAAAACGGGTATTTCGGTATATAAAAAGTGATGTAGTTTCTATGATTATTGACCGATCGTCATGGTAAAGGTATTGAAAGATGCGGAAGCAGACGAGAAGTGCATTAGTTGATTTTTGTGAATCGGTTAATAATATTTCAGCCGCGTCGAAGCAGTCAGGGGCACTCGGCTGCGCCTCGTGTCACAATCGATCGTAAAAATAAAAAGGTAAGTACCTAGTATACCTTAGAAAAATTATAGGATTTTGCTTTTCATTTGATTTAGGTATTCATTTTCAATGCTCCGATTCTTGCGGGAACTGCGAAATCTGTGATTTTTTCAGCCAGCGTCACTGGGGCTGGTGATCTAAGGATTTTAACTATACCCAGTGCCGGATTTACAGTTTTTGCCGCCCTAGGCCGAGTAGTACCAACCGTCCCTCAGGCGGGCGGGTGAATGGCGTTACTTGTCTGCCGCCCCCCTATAGGTCCTTGCCGCCCCTAGGCCGCGGCCTACTCGGCCTATTGACAAATCCGGCACTGACTATACCTCATACATCCGAATCTGTTTAGGCATAGTTATCCTACTAATATTATAAATGTGAAAGTTTGTGGGTTTGGATGTTTGAATGTTTGTTCCTCAATCACGCAAAAACTACTAACGGATTTGGATGAAATTTGGCAGACCGATAGTAGATAGCCTTGATTAAAATATATAATACTTTTTATACCTATATTCCTACGGGAACGGGAACCAAGCGGGTGAAACCGTGGGCGGCCGCTAGTGGTGGAATAAAGAAATTCATATGTAGGTACAAACATTCATGAACCCTGAACACAATACACACTTCAGAACCTCCAAAACATGAAGAAGTAGAATACACTCTTCTTTTTTTGGTGTAGTCGTGTAAATGCATTGTGAATGGCGGGATGTCACAAAATTTATTCCGCTTGGTGGCGCTACTGCTGCTGGAGACCTTTGTACGGGCATTTATCCCCGAAAAAATTGTTGATACTAATAAATAATAAGTTTCAACAAATTTATATCTATCTATAACTGATATCTCTTCCCAAAATTGTACCCACTCCCCCTAAATCCTCTTCTTCTTGTCTCTTTACTACTCCCTGGAAGAGATTGCTATTTAGCAATAAGGCCGCCTTTTGGGTTCCTTTTTTCTGTTTTTTGTGCCTGTTTATAATTTTTTCCTGTCCTGTCTGCATAAAGTGTTTATTATTAATTAAGTATTATGGAAGTTGGTCAGTAAACGGATTAAAGATTGAATAAAACGAAAACGTGTTGGGAGAAAAATTAATATTTATAAAAAATCACGTTTCCAACATCCAATAATTGATAGAAAACAAAAAGACAGGTCTACTTCTACACTAGCGGACTAGCGCACGCCCGTCTGGTCATCTGGTGGACGATTTGTGAATCAGCAAAATTATCCTGCCAGTAGGCTATATACTAAGAGTAAGCTAGCTAGCGCCGGAAATAGGTGGATGGACAATTACAGAGCGACGAAATCCCTCCTTCTAGTTAGTTAGCCATAGGTAGGTAGGTACTATCATTATTAACAGATCGGCACCTCGCAGATTTTCAGTTGTGCGGGTGGGAGTGGTTAAGCAACAAAGGGGCTGGAAAGCGATTGAAATTTGAAGGTAGGTATACAATTTACAGAGCTCTGGATTTGATTATGTACCTATCTAAATCGAATAAACATTCCTAGGAATTTTGACTGGAGGAAAAGTAGTGCCAGGCGGCATCAAACTTTTTCGTGCATTTTGATGCCGCCTGGCACTACTTTTTCATCAGACAAAATTCCTGGCAATGTTAATCGATTTAGCGTTATGGCACAAGGGCAACTTAGTCGCCCAGCAACTGTTTTGTCTCTCACATCAAGTCCACGGGTTTAGGTAAGTATATGGAAGCACGCACACGGTGCGAGTTGCGACGCGGTCGTCGGCATCTTTTCATACAAACCATGTGAGAGACAAAATAGTTGCAGAGACAAAAGTTGCCTGTGTGCGGTAGCGCTTAGATACAGTTTGACCATAAAGAGTTGAAGTTAAATAAAATGGAGCTAGTACAAAATTTAGTAAGTGTTGCCAATTTATTCGTGATTTTGACGTGTTTACATAGAAAGTGGCGCCCTCAATTTTTGTCAACTCTTTATGGTCAAGCTGTACATCATGATTGGCCATACTTAGACTAAAACGTTGTGATTACTTGCTCAGTGACTTAGACTTAGAAAATTTTTCGCTGTGGAATAATAAGTTTACGATTTTAGCTCGATGCGCCTCTGGACATAGCAGAGGTGCACCGATAGCTTATGATATTTTAAACAAAATCCATCAAATCAATTATAAATGTATTAACCTGAGATTGCAATGGATCCCTTCCCACATAGGCTTAAAAGGAAACGAGGAGGCTGACAGATTGGCAAAATTAGCAGTTAATGAAGGTGCTGAAACAACTATTTTACCAATGTATTCAGAAATATTAAATAAATTTAAATTAAAATGTTTTCAAAGATTTAAAGAATATTTTGATGAAAGGAGCAAAGAAAAAGGAATTTGGTATAAAACTTTACAATGTCAGCCTCCAAAGATCCCATGGTTCTATAATATAAATAATGCAAATAGACAATTCATAATAACAGCACTTCGTATTCGTTCGGGTCATTATCCATCCAAAAAATTCGGTCATCTCATGAGAAAAATAGATTCTCCAAATTGTGAAATTTGTGGTACCGTTGATGACATCCAACACATGATCTTGGAATGCATCAAGTACAGTGGGGCGAGGGATTCATTGATACAGAAACATAAGATAAATAGACTAGACGTAGGGAAATTTCTGACAATACTAGCAGACCCGCAATCTGCGGTGTTTAAAGAACTTATCAATATGTTTCTGTATCAATGACCCAAGTGTTCCCTTATATCTATGATTGTTATTTAGATAAGGGTATGATGAGGCTGACATACCTAAACTAGGTAAAAGCCTCTAAATTAAAATAGATTAAAAAAAAAAAAAAAAAAAAGTTTACGATGATTGGCTTGAGTTCAAATATGAATATAAGATTCTTGCTTGAGTTCGACATTTGACGAAGATTATTTTACTCTTTGTGTCGAAGATGGACTATAATTATCCACTCACCTGTTCTGCAAAAAATATCCGGGGATGGTCATCTGATCCGCCTTTGCCCCGCGAGCGCGCGCTTTGCGTCAGGTTACTTTTGAGCACTTTTTTCACCACCGTGGAGTGTTTATTTATGTTCCGACTGTTCTGATAATTGTTCTTAGGCCTATTCACAAGAATGTTTTTCCATTCGGTGCGTGTTAATAAATACGATAGATTCTTTGTTTTGAGCGTTCAAACCGTAGGCATAGGGAATTTTTAACCGACTTCAAAAAAAAAAGAGATTCTCAGTTTGACCTGTATGTATGTATGTTTGTCCGCGATTATCTCGCGTATGGCTGAACCGATTTTGATGCGGCTTTCAGAAAAGTATTTCTTACATTTAGGAGAAGGTTTTGGTATTTTAACCAACTTCAAAAAAGGTGGTTCTCAGTTTGACCAGTATGTATGTATATTTGTCCGCGATTATCTCGCGTTGAACTGAACCGACTTTGCTGCGGTTTTCAGAAAAGTATTTGTTAGATTTAGGAGAAGGTTTTGGTATTTTAACCGACTTCAAAAAAGGAGATTCTCAGTTTGACCCATATGGTATGTCCGCGATTATCTCACGTTTGGTCAAATCCGATTATTCTACCTAGATAACATATCTAATAGAGAAGGTACTTAAACTAAAAAGAAAGAAATAAAAATTGTTTTAAAAAACAAACAACCGACTTCAAAAGCCTACGCTACCTCTAAAAAGCAATAAATAATATTCAAATCACTAGATACGCATTATCATTGTAAATAAAACACGTATATCGAAGTCAGGTGGGGCTTTTAGAATTAAAAAAAAGAGTTGTCCTCCAGCCCCACCCGACTTCAATAGACGTGTTTTATTTACAATGATAATGCGTATCTAGTGATTTGAATATTATTTCTTGCTTTTTAGAGGTAGCGTAGGCTTTTGAAGTCGGTTTTTTGTTTTTTAAAACAATTTTTTTCGCTCTTTGTTCAGAATATTCAGACTATCACGAAATCTAAATCGGAAACATGTGGATATTTTATATGCTCTTTACTGCTCTTTAGAATGAAAAATAGTTGCTTAATATTATTAAAAGTTTATTTAAACACTAGCTTCCGCTCGCGACTTCGTCCGCGTGCATATTAGAGAAAATCCTTAGGGAACATACAATCAGGATCCGACCAGCCGTTTTTACGTATTTGGCGGGTCCCCACCAAGCGCGCAGCCTCGTGCGAGGCCTGCCACACGCGGCAAACGTTGTGCCTCGCGAGCTTGGTGGGGACCCGCCAAATGACGTAAAAACGGCTGGTCGGATCCTGGTTGTAGGTTCCCTAAGGATTTTCTCTAATAAGGTACTGGCACCCTGTAAGGCCCACCTAATTTCAAAACCTTGTGAAATCGTCAATTTGGATATTATAAAGAAAAAACATAAATATAAAACTAGGGTATTTAATTGA
Source organism: Agriphila tristella (assembly GCA_928269145.1). Classification (NCBI taxonomy): domain Eukaryota; kingdom Metazoa; phylum Arthropoda; class Insecta; order Lepidoptera; family Crambidae; genus Agriphila; species Agriphila tristella. The sequence goes on from OV743432.1 coordinate 34,472,605, forward strand.
GAAATACAATTTATAAAAAAATGCAATATTATTTCGATGTTAATAGAAAAAAATCACCATTTTTTAAAAGTTGATGTTGGGCCATCTTAGGAAGGTGGTCACCTAACAAGGCCCGTAATATATTAATTTAAATCTATGCCTTACCAACATCTAAACTTTTTTTTCTTTTAATACTGATCGAGAAATACAGTTTTCATATAAAACTAATAACAAAAGTCTAAAATATTACCCATATTTTGGCTATGGGCCATCTTAAATCTATTAAAAATTAAAGTTATTAAAAAACGACCATATGTTTATTAAATTGAATATATCACACAAACAGAAATTCATCCGAATAGTAGGTAACAGAAAAATAATCAAAAAGTTCTTTATTCGGTGATTAATTTTCGATGACCTTGGTACGTGGGCCAAGTTAGGGGTATTGAAAAATCGACTTATATTTACTTTAAAAAACCTAACACAAAAGCATGAATCCACCAAAAAATGTCATTTAATTGATTATTTTGATTATAATGACTTATAATATATTTGATAATTGCATTTAATGCAAAAAAATAAGCATTAAAAAATCATAATTTAGAAACAATTAAAAAATCAAACTATTCAACACAAAATTCTTAACCAACTTATTTTATATTTATGTTATTTATTATATAAATTGTTTCTATAATACTTAAAACACTTTTAATTGGAAATAAAAAAGTGGGCTATCTTTTGGACCAATGGGGTGGGCTTTCATAGGAAACTTTACCCCAGTTCAATATAAATTGTAATAAAAAGTAACAAAAATAAGAAATTAATAAAACTTACCGATAATTTGATGGCAAACAGATTAAAAATGTAGTTTAACTTGTTAAAACAAAGAAAATCTACTTATTTTTGCAAATTTTTAATAAAAACTTACTCTTCTAAAGTTAGAAAACGTGTACTAGTTAGACGCAACACAGCAAACCGTTTGCCATATTAAAAATGGCAGCTTGCTGATAGTCGGATGAAGTTGCAATATTGTTTATGGCTGCAGTCGCATACACCCACGAGTTTTTAATTAGATTGGACAGCCATAACTGTTAATTTTTAAAGGTGGGCCATGATAAGAGCCGGGCCATCTTAGGTCACAGTACCTTATGCACGCGGACGAAGTCGCGGGTGGAAGCTAGTCTTATATATAAATGACCTTCCTAAATCTAGCCAATATCCAATAACCCTCTATGCTGACAACATATCCGTAATGATTTATAAAAAGCCCAATATCGACTATAATGATGAAATTAATAATGTAATTAGAAAAATAACTAAATGGCTAGAAGATAATAATTTGAAAGTAAATGTTAATAAAACTAAATTCATCCAATTTTATAATAAGAATGCTAATCCTCTACAGTTATCTATACATCATAATAATGATCCTATCTCAGAAACAAATTCAGCTACCTTTCTTGGTATAGTGATAGATTCAAGGCTTACATGGCAACAGCATATTGACATGGTATGCCAGCGGATAAATAGGTTCGTATACGCTCTGTACCATCTTTCGAAAGTAGCAAATCTAAAGACAGCTCTGATGGCATACCATGGATATGTAGAATCTATACTAAGATATGGGCTAGTGATGTGGGAAAATTCAACTAATTTAAAACGTGCTTTCATTTTACAAAAAAAGTGTGTAAGATCTATTTGCAATGTTGGACAGTTAGAATCATGTCGTCCTCTCTTTAAACAGTTAAACATTCTTTCTCTACCATCGTTGTACATACTTACTCGAGATACTGACATTTATAAAGAAAAACTTGCATCTTTTTACAGAAAAACGTGAACAGTGTAATTTTCATACAAGATATCCCAATCAATTGGTTGTACCTCTTTCAGCAACTACCTGTTTCTCAAGAAATTGTTACAGTATGGGGATTATATTATACAACTTGCTTTCTAATGATATCAGAAATGTGCCATTTAATCTCTTTAAAAAGACAGTTTTTGGAATCCTTGTGGAAAATTGTTTTTATGACATAAATGAATTTGTTAACTTTTGTCGTAAATGACATCTAAAATTGGTAATTTAAATTCTATTGACATTAAGATGAATAAGTAATGAAAAATATTAGAAAAAATCGGCTCACCCGTAGCAACTTAGGCTGGCCCCAGACCTACCGGTTCCGTTTCTTTGCTTTGCTGTGCTACCTTGCTTGAAATACCACCGGCCAACCAGGGTAATTTTCAATCTATCGCATTTCGGGACTAGACCAAATTGGCAAGATAGCCATTAGCTTGGTTTTATCAAATATCATCGCCTGGATTGCGAAGTAGGAAGCTTTTAGGAGATATGCTTAAAGCCCGAGTGAATAGGCTTCTTCTGGGCAAGCTCGCTTCATCTTCGGCCTCTTCTTAGCCTTATGGTTCTCGAATGTGGCCAAGAGTAAGCCCATTTAATGTAAAAAAAAAAAAAAAAAAATGCCACCCTGAACATGGACTCCGATCGTTAAAAATAACTCGATCGCTTATTTATACAAGATGTTTGGTAAAGCCTTATAAAACTGAATATGGTAGATAGGGACCATAATAAAACTGAACAACTTTTACTATGGGACCAAATCTGAAATCGCGAAAAAAAATGAACTGTTTCATACATTTTGATAATTTCGTTATTAATTTTTGTATAAAACAGCAGTTTTTTTTAAAACGAAAACTAAAACTTCTCATCGCACCCCAGACGACGATATTTGATAACACCAAACTAATGGCTATGAAATAATAAATGAGCCTCTTGGCCGGCGGTCCATGGTAGAACAGCAAAGAAAAGAAATGAAACCGGTAGGTCTGGGGCCAGCCTTAGACGGGATGCTACGGGTGAGCCGATTTTTTCTAATATTTTTCATTACTTATTCATCTTAATATAAAAATAGTATTGTGAATGCAAAAATCTAAAAATGTTCTATTGACATCTTAAATACTATTGACATCTTATTATTATTTCTTGTTGACATTCTATCATTATTTCTCTGTGGACGATGGCTTTTAACCTGAAATTAATCATGAATATTTTAAATTAAATTTTATCTTAATTTTGTTATATAATTTTATAAATTGTTAATGACATGGTCACACATCTAATGTAAGTAAATATTGTAATCTATCATTTATTAAATTTAAAATTTTTTATTTTATGTACCTAATTAATAATTATTATCAGAAGCATGACAACAAAATATTTGCATATCGACAGATCGATGAAACATGTATAGTGCTAAGCTTTAATTTACATCCTTGTTACCGTGTTTTATGCAAATAAAGATTTATGATTATGATTATGATGATTATGATCTGCATCGGGTGTTCCAGACCTTCGATTTTCATACCTCGACAAAAGTGCTCATCAGGCTGAACAACTTTTGCCAAGATGTCATTTTTATATTTTGTATAGTTTAGCTGGATCATTATGGTTTTGCATCGGGTGTTCCAGATCTTCGATTTTTATACCTCCACAAAAAATGCTCATCAGGCTAAACAACTTTGCTAATATGTAATTTTTATATTTTTTATAGTTTAGCTGAATCATTATGGTTTTGCATCGGGTGTTCCAGATCTTCGATTTTTATAGCTCAACAAAAAATGCTCATCAGGCTGAACAACTTTTGCTAAGGTGTCATTTTTATATTTTGTATAGTTCAGCTGGATCATTATGGTTCTGCATCGGGTGTTCCAGATCTTCAATTTTTATACCTCAATAAAAAATGCCCATCAGGCTGAACAACTTTGAAAAGATGTAATTTTTATATTTTGTATAGTTTAGCTGGACCATTATGGTTCTGCATCAGGTGTTCCATTTTCCAAAATCAATTATACCCTAAGTTATGCCCAGGCTTAACAGCTATATAACAAAAAAGTTTCATTCGAATCCGTTCAGTATTGCCAGAGATTAGCGTGTTCAAACAGACAAACAAACAAACAGACACACTTTTTTTTCAAATTCTTACTCTATTACTATGTTTTCATCGCCCCAGATATATATATTTTTTAAATATATGTAATGTACAGACACACTTTTTCTACTGTTTTATTATATGTAAGGATAAGGATAGTTTAGCTGGACCATTATGGTTCTGCATCAGGTGTTCCAGATCTTCGATTTTTGTACCTCAACGAAAAAATGCTCATCAGGCTGAACAACTTTTGCAAGGGTGCCATTTTTATATTTTGTATAGTTTAGCTGGATCATTATGGTTCTGCATCAGGTGTTCCAGATCTTCGATTTTTATACCTCAACAAAAAATGCTCATCAGGCTGAACAACTTTTGCAAAGGTGTCATATTTATATTCCTTATAGTTAAGTTGGACCATTATGGTTCTGCATCAGGTGTTCCATTTTCCAAAATCAATTATACCCTAAGTTACCCGCAGGCTTACCAGCTATATAACAAAAAAAGTTTCATTCGAATCCGTTCAGTATTTCCGGAGATTAGCGTGTTCAAACAGACAAACAGACACAATTTTTTTTTTCAAATTCTTACTATATTACTATGTCTCCAACGCCCCAGATATATTTTTTTTAAATATATGTAATGTACAGACACACTTTTTCTACTGTTTTATTATATGTAAGGATAAGGATAGTTTAGCTGGACCATTATGGTTCTGCATCAGGTGTTCCAGATCTTCGATTTTTGTACCTCAACGAAAAAATGCTCATCAGGCTGAACAACTTTTGCAAGGGTGTCATTTTTATATTTTGTATAGTTTAGCTGGATCATTATGGTTCTGCATCAGGTGTTCCAGATCTTCGATTTTTATACCTCAACAAAAAATGCTCATCAGGCTGAACAACTTTTACAAAGGTGTCACATTTATATTCCTTATAGTTAAGTTGGACCATTATGGTTCTGCATCAGGTGTTCCATTTTCCAAAATCAATTATACCCTAAGTTACCCGCAGGCTTACCAGCTATATAACAAAAAAAGTTTCATTCGAATCCGTTCAGTATTTCCGGAGATTAGCGTGTTCAAACAGACAAACAAACAGACAAACAGACACAATTTTTTTTTTCAAATTCTTACTCTATTACTACGTCTCCATCGCCCCAGATATATATTTTTAAATATATGTAATGTACAGACACACTTTTTCTACTGTTTTATTATATGTAAGGATTGCTCCATAGCAAAAACAAAAAATATCGTTAATTGAAAATTGTTGGAGAAAAATTGACAAAAGGTGTACCGTACGTATCTAGTCGACAACAAAGTCCACTTTCAGCTGTCAGTAACTCGTACACAAACAAATGGCTGCACAAAGAAGTAATATATGAACGAAATGACCGTCAGATAGTAAGAAAGAGACAGGAACATAAAATTAAGCGCACTGTTTGATGCGTTTGAACGAGACAACACTTTTTTGACGGTCTGTCGTTTTGGATAAATTATATCCGTGAATCACGTCTCGATTGCAGCGTTTTGGCAAGAATTGACCGCCGATCATAGCAATTAATGATCAAGTCAGACGTCGCAAGTTTATGTAAATCACAGACATTGTCGTATTGTATGGAATCGACAAGCCTACGCTACGACACGTTATTTTGGTGTTTATGGCTTATTTTTAATTTTTAAGTTAGCGAACGGATAGAAAAGTGGCCGTTTGAGTAGCCCCGCACCCTGATTATCTAAAAAGAAACTATTTAGCGACCGGTTGCATTTGACATACATTGCCACTTTTCTTTGGTATGTTTTTATTTAACCCAAAAAGAAGTAGCAATGGATCACGATCATCTGTGAACTGCAACCAGTCGCTAGGTGGTTTTTAATTAGATAATCAGCCCGCCGCATGTGAGTGGATATCGATCTTGAGCGTAGCGAAAAATTTTCTAAGTCTAAGGTATCGATTCGGTATTAAAAGCATTTTGGTCGATTTCTAGATGAACTGAGCGAACCCTAAAATACGTCTGTACGCGTCAAAAAAAGCGCGCGTTCATTTGAATGGTAACAGAAAACCAATGATCTCAAAGCGCGCGTTGACGCGCGCTGACAACAGTCAAGCGCTAGCGCAGCCGTTGAACGCGCGATGTATTAAAACGCGCGTTAGTATATTGTTTAAATAAGTACGCCCTGAATAAAATGTATGTAGTTGTAAAAGCGCGTTAAGCGCTTGTCGGTTTTGGAAAATCATTTTAAATTATAATTATTCTTTATTATAATAATAAATAAGCATACCACATTGATATTTCAGAAAAAATCAATGTAGGTATTTCCTTAGAGCAGCGCCGGCTTCCAGACCAGAAGCCGGTGTTGCTCTAAGGGTATTTCAATAAAAAAAGGTTAAAATTTGCAAAACCGCACTAAAAATGGCGCCGATGACCTAAGCTTGCAAATTACAAATTGTAATGTTTATGAAATAGGCCCCGCAATGACGGTACTCCTTGGCATTACTTCATAATGCCACTGCCATGAGACTTAAAAAAAAAGAAGAGCTGTCTGTCACGTCAAAAATTGCAGGAACGTCATCAAGGTTGTTGAGTATTTGTGTGTTCATAAGCCAATAGAAAAGAACCCTAGCAATTATTTGGCCAATAGCAGAAAAGTAGATTTAAAAAGAGTCATTCTGATTGGTCAAAGAAACGTCAAAAAAGACAAGTTATAGTCTTTAAAAAATAAAAATCGAGCGAAGCGAGCGAGCTTGGTCAAAATGATTACGATTTTTGTTTATTAACAATTTAATTTTAATTTAATGTTTTAATTATTGTTTATAAAGGGTCCCTGGACAGGACGCAGCTGTAAATGTTGTAATAAAATAGAATTACGATAATACTATGGAATATCATTATTCCGATCTTTGTCTAACAAGTGATCATCTTCTGACTGGTATGTAAACATTTTTGAATGGAAATCAATAATCCTATCGAGATATAATGTTTATTTCGATATCCATGAATAAGACTTTTAAATTCTTATAACATTTGTTGTATTTTAAACACTCTCACCCTTAATTTTACCTCCAGCCAGTTGTATGCTTGGAAATAAGTACATGTTTACATAAAATAATTTTGTGCTAAGGAAATGATAGGTAGAGTTCAAATCCAATTAGTGTGTTGTGTTGTGTTGTAAATCTTTAAACAAATATTATCCGTATCAGGATCTGATAATACAAGTTATTTATAATGCATCCTTACCTGAAATAAATAATCTCATTCCATTTTTATTTTATTCATTGAACTCCTGTAGATCACTATGCGCCAGAGTACACCCCTCAATATTTAATCCCGAACCATGATGCGGAGTATGAAGTCCGCAGCAGTGTCCTGGTGGACGGGGGAGACAGATTCGGGGTGACCGCAGCTGTGTTCGATAAGTTTGAAGAGCTGGTATGGGTGGGAAACCAGGGTGTGAGTATTGTGGGGTCTACAAAATGTCTAGAAATCAATTGTTAGTAGTCTTGAGAAAAGTTGATTTTATTATTTTTAGTTATTTCAAAACTGGCTTTCACCAGCGTCTTTGCCGTGTGGACACTTAAAAAAAAAACAAAAAACTTTTGACCAGAATAATAAAATTAGTATTCTGTTTTAATCCAGGCGGTAAGCTTTATGTGTGTCCAAATTTCATCCAAATCCGCTCAGCCATTTCTGCGTGATTGAGTAACAAACATCCAAACAACAATAATATTATTAGGGTTCTTATCAACATTTTTAATGAGTTATTATAATACAATAAGACACAAAAATAATTTATTTTTGTGTTGAACTGTATGTTTTTAAGTTATTTTAATACAGTAAGGGAAAACAAAATTGGATTATTTTACTTGTGGTTAAACTGTTTGTTTCTCATCTTAAACTTAATTTAATATTGTATGGACATTTTATTATTTTGTTGAAATATTTCCTGTTGACATAGATTTGACACTATTGTATTGTCTTGTCCAACTAAGTTTTTAATGTGGTTTTCATGTTAGGGTCATGTTACATCATACTATGGGCCTAGTATGCAGAAATACACCTCTTTCCAAGTACATGAGTCTGAAGAAGTGAGGGATATTATAACTGTCGAACATGGAATCTACGCTTTGACCAAGTCCGCTCTACGCCATCAGATTAGGAGAGGAATTCCTAAATACACTCATAAGTAAGTAGTTTGAATACTTTAACAATTATTTTAACAATACTAAAAAAATATAGGGGATAAAGTATGGTTTGACGATTTGTTCTCACAAACAGAGGCTCTCATATCTTCAATGAAGTTAAAAATGCTTTGGTTACTTGTTTTTATTTCAAATTATGATCATAACGGCCCACAATCAGCAATGGGGAATGTCCGAAAAAAATCAAATTGGCTGAATATTTTTCTATAGGTAGGAATAAGGTCCCTTAGTAATAGAACAAAGTTTCAGAATTTTTGGTTGGGTAAAAAAGTTTTTAAAAATCAAAGTCTCTTCGACTTCACAAATGTATGAAAGTAACAGCAGAATGGAGATTATACCTTTGCCACTAACTGCCACAAAGACAACACGTATTTAAAAAAAAAAGTTTTGACATTTTGTCTTGAAACTTTTTTTTAATAAGTACCATGTTGTGGTTGTGGCAGGTGTTGGCGAAGGTACAATCTCCATTCTGCTGTTACTTTCATACATTTGTGAAGTCGAAGAGACTTTGATTTTTTGAAATTTTTTCACGAAACTGAAAATTTTGAAAATTTATTCTATTACTAAGGGACCTTATTCCTACCTATAGAAAAATATTCAGCCAATTTGTTTTTTTTCGGTCATTCCCCATTAAATTATTTCCGTTTTTTTTCCTCAACGTTTTAAAAAAAGTATCCTAAAAGTGACTCTTTTTTTGTTAGCAGAAATGACCCCTTAATTCCTTGTAACTTAGCCAGAACTTATTTTTTTCACTTAACATGTGTGTTTTTTTATTAGCATTGGTTAGTGTGTTTTTAAACATTTGTGCATAAAAGTTTAATAAAATTAGCGTTCATGATTGTTTAATAAAACCAAGAAAATGTTAGTATGGAAAATGCAAATCTCTTTAAAATTCTCCATACAAATGGCCATTTATACTTTAACACCAAATACTTGTTGCGTCTCACTCTCACTCATATAAATCCTTCAATGTTAAAATGGCATTTCAATATTGTACTATCCCAGTCAATTGGTAATGCACTGGAACCTTGTCAAATTAACATACACATCATCGTCATCCGCAACTAAAAATGACAAAAAACAGTAAAATTCTAATAGGTAATATAATATATTAATAATTGAATTCTTATTTTCAATAAGAAAGGGTCTAGGTAAATGAGAAAATTACAATTGTTTTTCGTTTTTGAGGTTAAAATCATGGCCGCCAGGCGCATTACCAATTGACGCGGATAGTATCTTGATGCTTGCTTGATGCTGGCGATAAAATCTCAAAAATAATAGAACATTATACTGGTAATTTCATACTGCAGTTACATTATTGACTGTGCTAATTTTTTAGCTAGATAATTGCACTTGCAGTTATATCTATGCTTATTTTTTAGGTCAGCAAATATGGTTGACATGCAGTGTTTGTACCACGTTAGTACCACCAAATTATTGATGGGTGGTCATCAAGATAAGTTGCTTGAATTAGATTTGACTAAGATGAAAGAAACAGTTATTGTAAGTATTCACTTCACATGATACCATGATATAGTTTAAAGTAAACTAGCTTCTGCCTGTTAGTTCAGTAAAATTACGGGTTCGCAAAACATTAAATGGTAATAAGCTGTAATTTTGCAATCTGACTTTGATGTGATTATAAAACACTAATATAAACGAATCCAACTAAATTTACGAATACAAAAAAATACACCGTAGTTGTAACTTTTTTTTGTTGGATTTACATTCACAATCAAATTATAGTTCCAAATCGAGCAAAAAGTAAAGAAAGTATGTAATTAGCAATTTTGCTAAAGCATTTAAATAAATTAATATTTTGGTCAATAAAGTAAAAAAAAAAATAGTTGGATTCATTTACAAAATGACAGCTAGCCATTTAATCTAACAATCAAAAGAAGAAAGACCACTATTGCAAATTATTTCTATTTCGTCATACTAGCTCCCGTAATTTTACTGAACTATGTGACTTCTGTGGATATTCAAGAATATCCAGAGTCTTAACCAGGATAAAAAGTATTCTATGTTTTAATTCCATCAAAATTAGATCAGCCGTTTTTACATAATTAGGTGGGTCCCCATCAAGCGCACAATAATCCATTATTGTGCGGCTACCAGTAGCCGCTCGGGGTTCGATTTCGGGACCGCCACACACAGAATCTGATTCGGAATTCTGAGAAAAAATCCAGAATTCCGAAACTGTATCATTCCGAATGCAGCTAATCCAAACAAATCTATGGACCTATCACACCACACACATGTGGATATTTTTCCGTTTGTCATTTTCATAAATTATCGATATTCTGTTTCGGAATTCCCAATCAGGTTCCATCTGTATGTGGCCAGTCTAATAGGGAATATGCATCAAATTTTTTTTTAATCAAAATCAATAGTATAATGCGTGAGAAAATCAACTGTAATATTGAAACTTTTCTCTTGCGTTTTTTTCTTGTAATATAGTTACTTGAAGTTAGCACGCATCAGCTCCCGCTGAAAACGCTCTATACAAATATGTGACGTCACTTATCACGTTTCAGGGTGTTTCAGGCGCGTTTAATATGGAGTTAGCCAAGAATCTTCAATTATCTCCTTAAATTTGAGTTTTAGTACATATGTGTCATACAAAATATTATTTCTTATTGGATATTCTATCTGACTGTTAAGTGCATTATATCCGAAATTGAAATTTCGTTATTTTCCCCTGATTTCATCGTGTGATAAAACTAAAATAATTCATTTATTTTATTTTTCTTTCTGTTCCATCATGTTTTTACAAGTGTCCGCAGCGATCAAGCTCAATTTTATGAAAATCGGTGACTTATGCATATTCCCTATTAACAATGGTTTTCCGCTTTTTCTTGCTTTGTCAATGTCAGTGTTGAAAGAGGCAAAGATCATTATTACTAAAAGCGTTTTTCCATCTTTCAGCCTATTCAAGAAGAAGGTTGTGCTGTTCTTCGGAGTGGAGGTGGTTCACTAGTCGCTTGTGGCAGTGCCAGTGGAATGGTAGCGTTACGCGATATAAGAACGCCTAAAGCTACAGAACACACATTTAGGGCACATAACGCCTGCTTATCAGACTTGGATATGCAGGGAGACCTGTTGATATCATGTGGATTCACAGATTCGTAAGTATTACGGCCGAATACTCAAAGGCTTCTTAGCTAAAATCTTTAGGGTCTACTTAACTTCGAGAAAGCTGTCAGATTCATAGAGATTCTGTCAAATCTGACAACCTTTTTTATTTAAACAATCGTTTGAGTATTTCGCAGTTATAATACTTACTATTACTACTACTAAGTACTACTTATACGCGTGAAAGCACTAAACTTAAGAATCGCCTAAGTCTTTTCTTATCTACAACTCGACCAAGTTAACTTAGCGAATGACAGCTACATGACGGCTAAGTTTATGACACTGTTTTAATTTGGTCATGTTGTAGTTAGGAAAAGACTTAGGCAATCCTTAAGTTTAGTGCAATCGGCCAATAGTTACTTAATATTTTTGTTTCTCAACTATGATACTATGTACCGTGCCTTTGCAACCGCGCGGTTGGCCGCTAGTGCATAAGATGTAGGAGTATCGTGAAAATGGGAGATATGACTGATAGCCCTCTTACGCACTGGCGGTTGACCGTGACCGCGGCGACGGACGGCTGGCCGCGCGGCTAGCCGCTTTTAGGTAGATTATGATGGGCTGTCATGACCAATGTTTTAGAGCGATCGTTGCTCTAAAACATTGGTCATGAACTCTACTTAGTAGTCGGGACGTTCGCTGCCTCCGCGGCACTAATACAGGCGAGGAGGGCGCGTGGTCGCTCCAGATTGCGTCCCCGCCGCTGTTACTGCACTTCTTGACTATTTCTGATTGCATCTCTGTTTTCATTGTTACATCAGTATTTACCGTCTTTCTAGAGCAGGCGTCGCGATGGCAGAACCTTACGTGGTAGTCTGGGACGTCCGTTGCCTCCGCGGCACTAACACAGGCGGGGAGGGCGCGTGGTCGCTCCAGATTGCGTCCCCACCGCTGTTACTGCACTTCTTGCCTATTTCCGATTGCATCACTACTATCATAGTTACATCAATATTTACCGTCTTTCTAGAGCGGGCGTTGCGATGGCAGAACCTTACGTGGTAGTCTGGGACGTCCGTTGCCTCCGCGGCACTAACACAGGCGGGGAGAGCGCGTGGTCGCTCCAGATTGCATCACCACCCCTGTTTTGTTTACTTAGTTGCATTTCTAAAGTTATCTTTCTATTAACCTGTTAAAAAATTACAGCTGGGTCTATTAATAAGTTAAGCGTACGTTTATATTGATTTCTTGAGGTTGCTAAATTGTTTTTCTAGAGCGGGCGTCGCGATGCCAGAACCCTACGTAGTAGTCTGGGACGTCCGCTGCCTCCGCGGCACTAACACAGGCGGGGAGGGCGCGTGGTCGCTCCAGATTGCGTCCCCGCCGCTGTTACTGCACTTCCTGCCTGCATTCTCTGGGAGAGCCGTCGCTGTGTCGGGCGATGGACACGTGGCGTTGCTTCATGTGAACCAGCCGTCGGCTAAACAATCGGTGTTTCAAGTAAGTGCAAGCACTTTGAATATCAAGTGAAAACAATAAAGTGCTTGCAACACGGCTGCCAACCACGTCCCAGCCAAGGTGACCCTAATTGACAACCGACACAGCTTGTATCGAAATTTGATAAACCTCCATCTACACGGCTGTAAACTACCGAGAGGTCACTTTGGCTGGAACGTGGTTGGCTGGGCAGTCGTGTAGCAGACACTTAATTGATCTTAGGCCGCTTACATTTGAAGGGTCCACTGCAATAATGATGAATGTCCTTTGTCATTTGTTTTATGATAATTGGGTTTCAAATTTATAAACGGTGTAAAAAAAACAGACCTGAAGATAGTAAAATGTTGTTTATCAAAGTTAATAGTACATTACTGACGCGGTCAATAATGACTGCATTGCTGGCAGCGCGATGATGATGGCCGATAGCGTAGCTTAGCGCAGGTCCAGGCCGTCACAGCGCGGACAGCAAGGGCTGCAATGATAACCAAGCTTGAAGGCCGAGAGCGTAGTTAAGCTCAGCTTGAGGCCATCATAGCGTGGCCAGCAGTGCAGTCATTGTGGACCAAGTCTTGTATAATGCTTTACTCAAAAATGTCAAAAAAGTAAAAATGTCAAAAATGACCAAAATTACCAAAATGATCATTTTTGATTTTTTGTCATTTTTGATATTTTGACATTTTTGATATTTTTGACATTTTTGATATTTTTGATTGATATTTTTGACATTTTTGATATTTTTGAATTTTTTTTGACATTATTGAATTTATTGACATTTTTGAATTTTTTGAAATTTTTGTCATTTTTGACATTTATGACATTTTTTACTTTTTTGACATTTTTGAGTAAAGCACTATACAAGACTTGGTCCAAAATGACAAAAAAATAAAAAAGGCAAGAAAGTCAAAAATATCAAAAAGGAAATATAGTAAAAAAGTAAAAAAGAAATACAAAAACATCATCTACAACAAGACAACACCCGCGCAAATAAAGAATAGGATTGAAAATGGCGGCTCACGGCGCTTACCACCGAGTGTAATCCCATTCATTAACTGCGCGGGTTGTACAATGTACTTTTTTCACGAACTTTGTTTGAAACAAAACTCGACAATAATGGATTCTCAAAGGAAATTGCTGGTGGCTAAAACTCGACAATAATGAAATCCCATACAACTTTGTTGCGTCACCATCGGAGGAGCACGGCAACCTCGACTTTGTTCAAAGAAGGTTGTCAAAATAATGGCCATATTACAAGCATTTTTGAGTAAAGTATATGTATCATATTCCTTTAGAAAATAATCATTCTTAGGGTATAGGATAAGGTCATAAGTGACCGAAAGGCATTACTGGTTAAGAATAAAATATTTTTACATTCATCATTATTGCAGAGGACCCTTCATTTGTAAGTTTCTGTTGTAAAATTTACGGCCGTACACGATAGTAGGAAGATATTACAAATAAGTACTTACAGACAGACAGTGGTTGCAAATTTTTCGTAAGTTAACTTACGTGAGCTAAACTTACAAGTGTAATGGGGTATGATAACTCTAATAAATGAATAATTAAAAACTCTTTCGTCGCCCTGACATCCCTGATGGGAAGATGTTCGTTCGACGCTCGCGCCGAACTTCCGACGTACGTATTCACGATGGCCCGGCGCAGTAGTTTAGCGCTTGACCCAGCGATTGCAGAGGTTAAACAACTCTAGGGTCGGTCATGGGATGGGTGATCAAAAATGTATTATCTCGAGCTCCTCCGTGCTTCAGAACGGAAGGCACTTCAAGCCGTTGATCCCGGATGAATTTGCAGTCGTTAACACCCACCAATCTGCATTGGGCCCGCGTGGTGCGATCCTCCTTATCCACCCACAAGGAAGGTCTGTGCCCCAGCAGTGGGGATTTAAAAAATGGCTGTTGGTCTGTTCTAAGAACATTCAATATTAGTGCTAGAACATCAATAGACCCCATTTACTAATGGCCCAATTATTAGTTACAAAATAATAATCGTTCAATTTCTAACAAAAAATTGCTTTACATAAGTAGTACTACCTATAAAACAATTTTTCAAACAAAATATAATTTTTAAATTGTCTTCTATATAATATTAATTCATTCTCCATCTCCATAATATTTTAGTTCATTTTTGTTAAAACCGAAAGAAAATTTAATAAATATGCGAGCAACGAAGATATAAAAACACCTGCAGGCAGGCAGGCACTCTGCCGATTTAGTGCAAGTGGTACTTGAATTGTGTGACTTTGCACACACAAGTTCGCTCGGAAGCAAAATTTTTTTGCGTCTTGTATCATTTGAAACCTTCGATACGCTCAGGATTCAAAAAGAGGCAGCTCGTGCCGAATACATGTTCTTATGCCAAATAACAAGCATTTACGTTCTTGTCAAGCATTGCCTGATCGTTGAGGGAGTCCTTTATAAAAAAAAAGAATTGTATGAAATAATAATCGCCGCCGAGAGATGAAGGCACTTCCTTTACAATAATGTCACTTAGTATGGGAGTGAGTGTCAGGAGTGTCCTCCCACTGCAGCTATCGATGCCAAAAACGGTCTTGATCACTATGTGATTAAGATAAAAATCATACCAAAAGATGCTTTAAGAGACAAAATAAATCAGTGGAAATTCCATTAGCTATTTTATAAGTCAAGTTAGTACTACACCAACACTAACAGCTGATTAAGTTTTAACCATCTATTTTTGACGTTTTTATGTAAATACAAGCGGCCGTACCGTACGGCCCGTACCCGACTTCGTCTGCGTGGATAGTTATTTTTCTATCCCTCAGGAACGGTACCTTTTCCTGAATGAAAGGTACCCTATGTACTTTTCTGTACTTACCCCTGACAACGTTATGCAAAATTTCGTTTTAGTTTCTTAAAATGGTCTATATTTTCAAAACAAATTACCAAAAAATACATCAAAAATAAGTATCAAACCCCATTGCGGCCTTACTAATGAAACATTAATGTATTGTTGAATGCAATAATTTTAGTTTGTCGTATAAATTCAATTAGAACTTTGGGCTTAGATCTCATAATATTATCAACTAGCGGCCGCCCGCGACTTCGTCTGCGTGGACAGTTTTTCGCTATCCCTCGGGAACTATACGTTTTTTCTGGATGAAAGGTACCCTATGTCCTTTTCTGTACCCTGACATCGTGTATATGCAAAATTTCATGATGATCGGTCGATTAGTTAAGACGTGAAGGCGTAACAAACAAACAAACGGACTTTTGCATTTATAATATTAGTAAGGATTTATTTTGCTACCAACAAAAATATGTTGGTATTTCAAATGTTTTTTTTAATGCCTCTTGAATCAGCAAACGATGCCAATACATATTGTCGGTTGTAAACAATAAGTGTTATCATTTTAGTACCATTTAATTTAAATTAACATTACTCATAGGAAACCACCAAGCTGTTTAAAAAGAAGAAAAAAACATTAATAAATAAATTTATTCTATTACAGGTAGGCACCCAAAGTTCCTTATCAGTGAGCGTGATGGACGTATCTTCCACCAGCCAGGCGCTCGTATTCGGGGACCAAACTGGACACTTGCATCTGTTCTCACCACAACATAACCACGAACCGGTTTTCAATAACTTCTCAAGGTGAGATACAGCTTAATGGTAAGTAATCATTGTATCAATTTAATTCAATTTATTAATTCAAGTTAAAAAAAGACTCGTATTGGCCTTAAGCAACCGAGCGACCGCTGCAATGTGCCAGTTATGAGTTTGTACAGTGCCTGTATGAGTTTGCATACATATGTTATACATAAGTTTGTGATAGCGACTTAAGTACTTTTTATCCTCAATGGGATAGTGCTTGACCGTCACCTCACCTGATGTTAAGTGACGATAAGGCCGAAAGCGCATAAAAAGTCCGTTCGCTTAGATAGTGTCGGTACACCCGCAAGCACTTGTGTTCAGAGACAGGAATACCGGTAACAAACACAAGGTTTCACTACGGGGCACTTCTATGTAAACTGCCTAAATCCAAATTCATCTGCGGGTGTACGTTGCACGCGGTATCCTTCGTTTATGCGGCGGCATCCTTTGACAAGAAGAGGTACGTGCAAAGGCGGCGCGATAAAAGGGCGACACTATTAACCGAACGGACTTTACAATTTACGTCCGGAATCTCCACCACTGAGGAACTAGCTTTCTTACCTTTAACACAACAATTTAAAAATTGTTGTTATGACGTCAGACTTAGGGTCGACTTGAAATAATCCCTACCACCAAAAACTTTTGAATGCAATTTGGCACAGCGCCTCTGGCGGTGACGACACTACAGTTAAAGTTTCATACGAATATTAACTACATTCGCTATCGTGAGCGCTAACTCATAACATAATACCGATACTGGGTCTTAATGTCTAATTTCAAAATCTATCGCAATTGCTTTCAGGATGTGATACATTGATACTTGTATTTGGCACAAATAAAAACTTACCAAAGAAATGTAGCCACATCCATCTGTCAAATGAAAGCGATTGCGATAGATTTTGAAATTAGACAATAAGTGCAGCAGTGGCGAAGGGTCCATGGAATCGGCTTACCTTTGGAAATGCCACCCCAATGGTTCACTATCTATGCAGATCATAACATTTTTCATGATTTTTGTAGAGCGGCTTACCTTCGCTATTCAAATTCAAAAATAATTTATTCAGTCTAGGCTGTTACAAGCACTTGTGAATGTCGTAGAAGCTACGCTATCGGTTCGCAAACCCTAAGCGGGAGACCTTGTAACGAGAAGAACCGGCAAGAAACTCGTCAAGGGCTGCTTTTTTCTCCCTGTATATTTCATACAGAGTCGTCAACATTGAAAAATGAGCTCCACATTTAAAGTGAGGTCATTTTCCATCACAATAATTAACAAAAGTTTGCACACAATGGGTAGGTAGGTTGAAATTAAATACCTACTACATATCGGATAGGTAAAAAAATTGTGAGAGTAAATAACTTTCAACTAGTTAGGAAATCGCTCTGTCTGCTACTCGAAAGTGCACCTAAGTAGGCAAAATTTACTAAAAAACACATGTTACAATGACATAAAAAAATCATAAATAAAAAAAACGCAATTTTTACAATTCAATATGCGTTAAGATAGGCACTCAGAAGCAGACCCATTCCCACTGGCAGCACCCGTTCACGAGCATGACGCATGTACCAGCCATCGCTTCGCTCAACCATATTTGAGGAAACATAACGACCCGCCCCACACGACACCACCGCAGAAATGATTAAAAAGAGCATGACATACTTAGGCTACCCATCCTAAGGCACTGAATTGAAAACTAATATCCAAAAACTTTTCATAGGCCTTTACTTACAAAACTACTGACTATAGAAAGCAAAAAGATTGCAATTAAAAAAGAATGAGAAATCAAAACAAGGTTTAGTTATTAATATTATGTTTTGAGTAACAAGTGCCATACATATTGATAATATTAAACAGAAAAATACATATATATATATATATATATATACAGGGCGCTGATGATTTCACCCCTCGCCACTGAAGTATAGGAATCCTAATACGACTCCAGATGCGCGTCCTACAGACACACGATACGTCTGTCTATAAACTTATGAGTTGTGTTGTGTCGCGTCCCACAGGACTTCGGCCTCTAAATTCACCTACATTCTTTGATTGGAAAGGCGTATAATATTCATATTTTGGCCTTTTTTTTCAAAATCATGCTCTGACTATGTTAAAGCAATGTATTATTTTCATCGAAACTACAGTCCATGGTGAACTGACTACTTCATAACTGGTTTCATTTCTAATAAGTAATGAAAGTTTATGTATTTTTCAGAGCAACAGAATTTGCTGATCAAGTGGTAGGGTTGCCGTACGCTAGTTTCAAACAAACCTCATTCCAGTTTTCGACAGTGCCGTTGCCATCCCTCGCTTCTGGAACTAGATGGTTCAACGAGTTACCTCCGGAGTTTTACAGGAAGAACTACAGGTATGTTATAATTCGCGCCATTAAAAAACCGGCCAAGTGAGAGTTGGACTCGCGCACGAAGGGTTCCGTAAAAAAATCACCTTTGGGTGTATGGGAGCCCAACTTAAATATTGATTTTATTTTAATTTTTATTGTTAATGGAGCCCCCCTTAAATATTCATTTTATTATGTTTTTAGTATTTTTTGTTATAGCGGCAACAGAAATTCATCAAATTTCAACTGTCTACAGTTCATGAGATACAGTCTCGTGATAGAGCGACAGACAGACAGCGGAGTCTTAGTAATAGGGTCCTGTTTTTATCCTTTGGTTTTTTATGCACAACGGGATAGAGCTTGGCCTTCACCTCACCTGATGTTAAGTGACGATAAGGCCGAAGGTGGAAGGAAACGCACTACACATGGAATCCTCATCACTGAGGAACTGGCTATCTTACTTCTAACTGCCGGAACACAACAATTTTTAAATAGTTGTTATGGCGTTAGACTTAGGTAAAATGGTGGTAGCTAGCAAGGCGCACTTGAAATAAGCCGTACGCTCCTACCACCAACCAAACTGAGTACGATTGTACCCCTGGGAATCGAAGCCGGTACCCCTGCGTCTGGGTCTTACACGGGCGGCCGAACCACTAGATCACAGAGGCGGTACGGGAGCCTAAAAAGGAATCTTAAATGGCGGCAAATATCGTGCCATCACACTCGGTTTATCATTTGATTTTAGTTGTATGACTGAAACAGACGATAACACTGCCCCATATTGCCACCCTATACAACGTGTTACAAAACAACCCCTAATGCCGAATATGGTGGATAGGGATTATCAGACTTAACAACTTTTAATATGGGACACATAAATTTTGATATTTTCGTTATTATTTTTGTGTGAAACAGCTGATTTTTTTTTGCGATTTCGGAGTTGGTCCCATAGAAAAAGGATAAGAGTTATCAGTTACAGCATTTCCATACATTTTAATGCTATTTTCGTGGTTTTTTAAACATATCCAAACAGCTCTTAGAAGGCTGATTAGATCAATTGGGTGTGTATGGGGATCTGAATCTTCTCCATTCACTCCCTGGATGGCCATCATCAGATCACACCACGTTTAATCCTGGGCGGAGAACCAAAGCTTCAAAGTTACCTCGTTTGTATGAAAATAGACCTCTGTAGTACTTAGTTTTGCAGGCCAGTGTATATTCGGCATTAGGGGTTTTCTTGTAAGACGTTGTATAAAGTATGATATTATAGCTGTATTAACTTTGCCGATTGCTTGATTATTATCAAATTGATATTTGCAGAAAATCGAAGCCAATTGACCCCGAAGTCCTGAAAACGATGAAAATGCAAGGACCTATCGGGTATGCGCCGAACCCTAGAAACTCCAAAAGGAATCAGGTATCTTGATTTACTTGTTATAAAACTAAGAAGACAACAAAAACGCTATTTTATCAATAATGAACTTTATTTACTACACGGTAAGTGACAGGTTTGAATAACGTTTATTTATTCTTAATATTTCCATAAGTAATATTGTATGATTTAATGTTTTACACAATGGATTATTAAAAATGCTAAATAATATACTAGAAAAATAGCTTTGTGAATGCTAAAATCGCAAATTAAAAAATATATTGTAATTACTTTGACGTAGTTTTTTTTTGTTGCTTGGTGGCGCTTTGGTTTGTGATTGCGGTTGTTAAGCAACTTTCGCAATTTCGCATGGGATGGGTGACCAAAAATATATTATCTCCAGTTCCTCCCTGCTTCGGATGGCACTATAAGTAATTGGTCCCGTATACAGTCGTTACCACCTACCAGTCCGCATTGGGCCCGCGTGGTGGGTTGTGGCTCATCCTCTTTAGCCACCTATAACGAAGGCCTGTTCCCCAGCAGTGGGGACATTAATAATGGCTAATGTCGATGTTGTATACATTTTTCCTGTCTTGGTCATACTAAATTCAGTCTAATGTCACTGAATAAAGTATAAATTAAAATATTCTTCTAATCTTGCAGATGCCATACGTAGATGATACCTTAGAAGATTTAAACGCCGCAAAACAAACTGAAAGTAGATACAGCCCGCAACCTATTCCAAAATACTATCAGAAGGTATAAAAGCCACTATCAAAATTGCCGTCCGAGATGTTAACCGAAAATCTACTCTAATGTCATTGGTTTTAGATGGATTTGCGCTATAATAAACATACCCCGAACGATGTAGATTTAGAGAACTGCAATAAGACTGGTTTTCCTGGACTGGAAGCGACAATACCGAATGCATATTGCAATTCAATGCTTCAGGTTAGAAATTGTTCTGATACTTTTAGCATCACATCAATAGGACGACGTTTTTAAGGCGCGTCTTTAATGTTCAGAGATATCTATCTTGTGATAATACTTGACATGCTCTTATAGGATCATTAAATATTTGTTTTGTAATGTAGAGTTTGCTTTCAGGTTTTGTACTATACGCCGCCGGTGAAGTCAACATTATTAGCACATACGTGTGCAAAAGAATTCTGTCTCAGCTGTGAATTAGGTAAGAAATAACAAAAGGATTCCTGCCTCCCTAGCATGAACACCGAAACACGATATACAGGGTGTCCCAAAACTTTGCCACATGGAGGGAAAGTACCTTAAATACTGTAGATAGGAAATTTTACTAAAAGGAGACTTCATTTTGTTTTGAAAAAGAAACGGAACTGCATTCAAAGATTTTTTTTAAATCGCATACGATTCGATACAATACAATCCGTAATAATTAAAATTTAAATGTTAAATTTCATAGTCTTCATTTAGTTTAAGATTATGTGTCATTTTAAAAAAAATCCTTGTGAGTAACCCTTTCGATTGGTATCGTAAATATAAATAAAAAAATGTTTCCGTTTTTGGTGGGTTCAATTCCTGGTTAAGGCAGGCGATTTTTCAAAAATGTATGAATGCAATTCCAATTATTTTTAAAAACAAAATGAAGTCTTCTTTCAGTAAAATTTCCTATCTTCAATATTTAAGGTACTTTCCCTCCGTGTGGCAAAGTTATGGGACACCCTGTGATAAAGCGTTTTATCGACACTTAACTGTGAAAATTCTTAATAATTTAGGCTGTGCGCTGATATGTCAGTCAGTCAGTTTCACTTTTTATAATAGATCACGAACTCCGTGGTCTAGTGGTTTATGCGCCGGTTTTTGAGGTGTCGCCTCTGAGGTCCCGGGTTCGATCCCCGGCTGGGTCAATTTAGAAAACGAACTTTTCTATGTTGGCTCATTCATTGGTCTGAGTATTTGTAGTTCTGTTTCTGATTTCCATAACACAAGTGTTTTAGCTTTTTTCACCTGCATCAGTGCAAATAATGGGCATGATGACTATTTTTTTATTTTATGTTACATAAATTACCTCTCAAAAAAAAAGAAACGTTGGTAAAATAATTATTTCGCTAGCATGAATACTGTCCTAGATATCACAGTTTGAAATGCACAAAATTGGACTCAGCCGAAAACACTCCATACTAACGGCTACTCAGTTATGACGTCACGCTTGAGTAGTTTGTATGCAACGCGTAGGAAATTTGTTCGGCAGCTATATTAAATATTGTGTTTATTAAAATGGTTTCTTGGACAAATTTGCTATAAATTTTATGGATTAATTATAGGTATTATTTTATTTTAATAAATTTTATACTTTTTAAATGGATTTGTCCGCCCAACTGTGAAGGGTCATAAAATAAATAATACGCAATGCGAGGGTGGATTGATAAGTCCATGACTTTTTAATGAAGAAAGACTTTTTTTCGGAATATTTTGTTTTATTTCTGTACTGTAAGGTTATTCTTCTAAAGGACACTTATAATAAAATAAGAACACATAAATACCTTTAACATCCTTTACTTTCCCAGGACTTATACACTGTCGTACATTTTACACGGTAGTTTCACTTTTCAAGTTACTGCGTCAACGGTTGGAGCAAGAATGACTCCGATTCTACCGTAACTCTCTGCTTATATAGCTCTAGTGTTGCCAACAATCAAGTATTGCCAGTAAAATGAATAACTCATATTTGGAAAATAGCGTTAACGTTATCGTTAGAAATAGCAAAAACGCTAAAAACTAGTGTTATAAACGGCAAAACCTAACAATCGACCATCCTGACCTCGTGCATGTCCCCATGCACGCACGCGACCAGGATTTCATACCTAACAATCGGCCTGCTTGCTCCAACCTCGAGGCAATTTTAGACATGACTTATATAATTTAATTGTATTTTTATTTTACGACAATTTTTATTACAAAATTATGTATTATAATTATAAATCCATTTGTTAGCTAATAACATCAAATTCAAAGTTAATTTTTTTTTCATTTTTAACATATATTCAGTATCAAATAGAAATAGAAAACATTTATTTGCCACAAACATGGTATACATTTGATGTTCGAACAGTAATTAAGTTTCTCATATTTGACCCATAACAAAGGCATGCAAATATTGGGTACAAGTTGTGATATGAAGCTACCTACACAAAAAATTAATAATAAGTGCGCACTAATCTTCTGCTAATTTATAATAAAATGTTCATACATGATGATTTAATTATAGTAATCGAAACAGTACACAATAATAATGGATCATGTCAAAATATTAATTACGTCACAAAAACAATTCGTACAACAAAGCTGTACATTAATTCATTTATGAAACAACCTCGAGGCAAATGACAATTTTTATTACAAAATTATGTATTAAATGTATACTAAATCCATTTGATAGGTATAACATCAAATTCAGAGTTAAATTTTTTTTCATTTTTAAGATATATTCTGTATCATAGCATTAGTTCATTTATAAAACAGATCTCTTTTTTTTTCTAAATTACTACTCATGTACCACCAAGATCATTTGCTCATGAAGGTACATGAGCTATAATCTATGAATGTAGATCAACTCATATCACCGGAATGGAGCCACCTTGGCTCACATGAGGGTATATCAGTATTACATCTCATTCTATCAATCGTTCACTATCCTACTCATGTACCACCAAGATCATTTGCTCATGAAGGTACATGAGCTATAATCTATGAATGTAGATCAACTCATATCACCGGAATGGAGCCACCTTGGCTCACATGAGGGTATATCAGTATTACATCTCATTCTATCAATCGTTCAATATCCTACTCATGTACCACCAAGATCATTTGCTCATGAAGGTACATGAGCTATAATCTATGAATGTAGATCAACTCATATCACCGGAATGGAGCCACCTTGGCTCTCATGAGGGTATATCAGTATTAAATCTCATTCTTCAATCAATCATCTAAAATCCTACTCATGTACCACCAAGATCATTTGCTCATGAAGGTACATGAGATATAATCTATGAATGTAGATCAACTCATATCACCGGAATGGAGCCACCTTGGCTCTCATGAGGGTATATCAGTATTAAATCTCATTCACTCTCATTCCATATAAGCTAATAACTTCTATTTGCATATTCAAACAAAAATATAGGGCTTATTTGCACTAAAGTTTTCTCAAACCTAATACTCTTGTCATAATATTAAAGAAAAACATTGGCAATTATACAATCACCGATAAAATACATAATTATGATTCAACTCACCGATTCCAATGTATGAGACTTGTCATTATAATTTACATATTTTTTTATGAAATTGCTCGCTCGGAATCGGAACTTTATAAAATGCATTCAAGTCAATCAATTTATTTTACAGCTGCGTTGCTGATTTGATTTATGATTAATGAATTAAATTTCATTAAAGTTAACAAGAAAACAAAGTTTAGCTGCTGGATCCCTTTAAAGCATGTTCCAGGTTCATGATCTCATCTTAGAAGTGTATACCATCATAATCATTCGAATTATAAAAATTCATCATCTTTCTGAAATTAAACACAAAAGCGACAGCAACCCTTCCAAGTATTATCATAAGACTATACTATCAAAATACCTAGGAACATTTCGAATCAAAACTTTTAATAGATTATCAAATGAAACCTTATATGTGCAAACCCCACTATTATAATTTAACCCTATAGCAAACCAAACTTTCCCTAATAAGATCGGCAATGCTAAAGTAAATAGAAATGTTGAAATACATTTATTTATATTCAGTGTCAAGATCCAGTTAATACCCGAAAGATCAGGTAAATTCACCACGCGACTCTGTGATCCGTTATTCAAGGAACTTGATTTGTTACCATTTATTAACCATCTTTATTTGTATGTATATCACTAATATTGTACATTGAGCCACCGATTGAATCTAAGTACTAAATATGAGATCATTTAAAATAAAGTCATTTATCTGACTGTATCAGTATAATTACAATAGTGTGAAACATTTCTCGAACATGAAAAACTAATAGTAATAATGTGGAATATAAGATCAAGACTACTCTATAGTTGCAGACCATTATTTAAAAAGAACTGTCTGTATATCTGGGGTAGGATGTTTTGTAAATAAACATCATAATTTGTTTGCACAACAGTCTAAGGTTCCGGACTGTAGAACCAAGTTTGTCACAAAAACACTGTCATCATTAGTTTATAATCATATACCGAAAGTTATACGAGAGTTACCATCAGTACTATATATTCTATGCCATCAGTTTTATTTATGAAAAGGTTAAAGTGGTTAACAGATAAGTGTTTCTATTCAATTAGGGAATATTTTGAGGGTAGAACGTAAAATGTATAATAATTTGACATCATGTACTTAATAAATTGTAACTTAAGAATTAGAGTTTCAAAATGATTAATATGAATGTGCTTAAAGGATTGTATGATAATTATCTCCCTTCATTCTGCTTGCCTGAAACTGGTGTCGTGTAGCGGATATTAGTTATTTTAAGATTTTTATGCAATGCGTACCATGCTACTTGCAGAATAAATGTTTATTCTTCTTTTATTGTGAATGAAAGTGGCACTGGTATGTATTTTTAGCGATTTGAGCGAGCCAATAGCCAAACAGTTCGATTATCTCCGCCAGTCTAACAATTTGGAAAAAAATATATGTCCAAACGGTTCGACTATCGAACTAATAGTAGGACTGGATGGAATAAAAGATTCTTACAGGAATAATTTGGTAGACATACCAGTGGACAATAATTATTATTGTGCCTACCTAATTTACCTTGCTGTTGCGACCAGTGACCACGAACTGTTTTAGTCCTTTTATTTATAATGTTCTTATGTATGGTGACAATGTTAATGTCTTTATAATATTAAAGTTCCTAAAACTAACCTAACAGTTAGTGCATAAGCAGTAGATACGGCGCCAAATCCTGGCGGCCAGCGACTAGGAAATCCCGTCCTCCCACTATTAAACTTGCGATTTGTTATAAATCACTGATCATGATAACTACAATGTGACACAAACATGGTGTATTATCTACCACTGATTACTTCAAATTAGTTACCATGTACCTATGCGTTAACATGATTGAAACCATACATCGTACAGAATAGTTAAGAACTGCGTTAGGATCTTAACTTTGGACCAATTACAGCGATAGAGAAAATATAAAAACTCTCAACATAGGCACTATACTTCAGAGAAACTGATCTAGCGTTATCATTTAGCCCGAACTAGCTCACCGTGTGTGTGTGGCGCAATGGCGTGCGTGTCGAGTGCTACCAAGGGTAAGGAGTAAGCCTTGGTCACAGTCGTGGCTGTACCCAAGACTTATCCAGCAGCTTGCGCACTACGCTACCAGAGAGTCATCCTGATCAAGCGCTATGCGCAAGCAACCAACCCTAGCATCTTCCTGTATACATATTTATGTTAACTTACGTAAAACATGGCATAATACATAAATATTTATATATATGCACATACGCACTTTTATGTGGCAAAATTAAGATAGGCATCAGGAGTTATCAGAGAATAGTTACACGTTATCACCAGAGAGTTGCCCTGGTTTAAGGCTGTATATTCGCATCACGTTCCCTTTTTACATTTTCAATTCAAATGATCACAACTGCGCGAGACGTAATGAGGGCGAACTTCGAAAATTCCTATTAAATTATTAAATAGATAAATGGATATACAAAACACGCAATAGATACATTAGACAAATACCACATTATTCAAAAAAATAAAAAAAATACTTTAGAATCTTTAAATACTTAAACCACTAGAAAAACCCTGTTCTCTGTGATTAAAATCTCTTTTTTTTTTAATTCTCTATATAGTGCACTCCTTGAAAAATAAACAACAAGTGAAAAATATGAGTCGTATTCTTATTTGTTACAGCTGAAACTTTTGTGAAAAATACCCGTGACCAACAAATTTGAAATTCCACTTGAACACATTGTTTTCGTTTTAAAATACCTGATAATTTATAATGTTTCTCTCTCTATACGGCACAAATTTAAGTAAGTATTTTGTTTCCTAAAACTAAAGTTAATATCAATAGTAATGCTTTCATTCTTAAGATAACTTCTCTGAAAAACGCAAATTTATTTGAAATGCGGATATACAGTCCCAACACAACACGCAAATTAAACTATGTCACCATAATATCATAAAATAATGATATTCAGTTTGCAGAGAAATTCAAATTCAATAACCATGAAGCACTTCAGGGAAGATAATGGTTTGATTAAGGCTTTTGGCGAAAAAGTTCTGTAAAATGTATTTTTACAGAAAATACAACTAATTCAAGATTAAGATGACAGTGGGAGTCTCTTCGCCAGAAAGTAAATAAAAAGGGAATCATTTGAAAAGTAGCTTTAGTTGTCTTAGCACATAGTATATAGCAGGGGTGCCCATACTTTTTCTTAAGGAGATCGACCTAGCAAAACTTTATGACTAAGATGTCGACATTTTTATCGTTTAATCCATCAAATATTAAACAAGAAAAAAAAATTGCATAAGTCAAACTACATCGAGTGCAAATCTGTTACTCTTGGCGATCGACGTTAAAACTTCTCGCGATCGACCGGTCGACCCCGATCGACCGTTTGGGCACCTCTGGTATATAGAAATAGAAATTTATTCGTACGAAACACGGTACAAATTATTCATATAAAATATTTAAGGCACAAGTTCAGCGTGTTCCACCAATTACTGGTATACAAATAATTACAAAGTTACAATAAAATAAAATAATAAATATCAAAAATCTAATAACTATTGGATCTAATTGAAAATAATTATAGGAAACTTACAGATGAGAACTTATTCAAAACATGGCACAATACTAGTACATGCCCACTATCTGCTAAAGAGTATGTACCATAAAAATCACTTTTTATTATTATTATTCTGTAATACCTCAAAAATGTAAACAGTAAGTAATTTGAAAGTTAAGTAAGTTGAAAGTGTAATTTGTATCGGAAAAAGAGAAAACGTCAGAATTAACTTCTATTACTCATAAAAGTATATCATTTTTATTTTTATTTTGGGGCAACTTTATTATTTAATGTTCACGCAAAGCCCCCGTATAAACTGAACCATTCCCTTTAAATGAATTATCAAAATTATTAAACATTTGTAAATAAGTAGGGTTACTTTCAACCTCATAACTCATAAAATAGTAAGATGAAATGTAACTTCTGACCTTTAACCGCTTTGAAGGGGATACCTCAGCATTCCATCCTCGATCTCGTTTCTTCAACTTCATCTTCTTTATTCTCGCATCTCGAACTAAGACTTTTCGACACGCTGCCGCAACTTGTGGGTAGTCAGTCTCGTTCCAATGAGTATTAAACAGAAAATAATGCAAATTTTAGAATAAATAAAGCCATGAGTACGTACCAATTTAGCTTTGTTTTTATCTCAAACACAAAATTTACTGGAATAGTTGGGAAAGACTTTGACCTTTAACTTCAGGAATGGAGAAAATTTCATATTAACTGATAATTAGTAGTTTTCCAATGGAAACCGAATGCTACAAAATTATGTGATATCGTTTCCATTAAAACCAAATAATTAAGAAAGGTTTCGAACCTCTCCTTTTCTTTATATAATTGTGGTATTAAGTACAGTTCAAAAAAAAAATATTTTAGCAAGAGTAGAGTGTAAGGTACATTTTTTTTAACTAATTAAGGTAGAATAAAAACAAAATGATTAAGAAAAACCCCTTTTCTTTTATGCAGCGTACAGCGTATTGATAGTTAGTCATGAATTTCATGTAGATGTTGTAGGATCAAATCACTTATCGCACTACCCGCCAATTCTATCGGGGAGTAGCCCCGATCAAGGATTAGTGAGCAGTGCTTTCATTACCCTACCCACCAATGCTATCAGGGAGTGGCCCTGACCAAGCATTAACGAGCAGCGTTTGAGGGTGGTGTAGAACAGAGTGTGAAGTATGCACTGTCGAAGTGTAGCCTAGACCAAGTGCAATGAGTGTGAAGTAAGTAGGATCAAATCATTTATCGCACTAACCGCTAATTCTATCGGGGAGTAGCCCCGATCAAGGATTAGCGAGCAGAGCTTTCATTACCCTACTCACCAATGCTATCAGGGAGTGGCCCTGACCAAGCATTAACGAGCAGCGTTTGAGGCTGGTGTAGAACAGAGTGTGAAGTATACACTGTCGAAGTGTAGCCTCGACCAAGTGCAATGAGTGTGAAGTGAGTAGGATCAAATCATTTATCGCACTACCCGCCAATTCTATCGGGGAGTAGCCCCGATCAAGGATTAGCGTGCAGAGCTTTCATTACCCTACCCACCGATGCTATCAGGGAGTGGCCCTGACCAAGCATTAACGAGCAGCGCTTGAGGCTGGTGTAGAACAGAGTGTGAAGTAAAGTGACAATTTTGTTTTTACTGCGTTCAATATTGGTTACCACTTCTGAATTGTAAGGTTATTCTTCTAAAGGACACTTATAATAAAATAAGAACACATAAATACCTTTAACATCCTTTACTTTCCCAGGACTTATACACTGTCGTACATTTTACACGGTAGTTTCACTTTTCAAGTTACTGCGTCAACGGTTGGAGCAAGAATGACTCCGATTCTACCGTAACTCTCTGCTTATATAGCTCTAGTGTTGCCAACAATCAAGTATTGCCAGTAAAATGAATAACTCATATTTGGAAAATAGCGTTAACGTTATCGTTAGAAATAGCAAAAACGCTAAAAACTAGTGTTATAAACGGCAAAACCTAACAGTACATAATCTTATTGTAGCTCTGCGTATTCAGTCCAACGAAGTTCCTACCTCTTTAACCCATTATTTTTTTCTTTCATCGCCTGAAAACTGGTAACTGAAATGAGGGCCCATTTCAGACATCACCTTTTGGCTTGATGAAAATCTTTGCCCGCCAAGACATTTATCAAGACATTTATTCATGTTTGGTAGGAGAAAATATCTCACTGGGGTTGAATCTAGAGAATAGGAAGGATTCGCGTCTTCATTCGATGAGTTTTGATGTCATGAGTGCCGCCGAGAGGGTCGACAGGGTCATTAAGAAAAGTTAGAACTCGCTTGAGCTTTTTGTTTCCAAAAGTAATAATCTTTTGCCGAATTTGAAAAAAAAAATGTGTAATGATGATGCCTTAAGGAGTTTCTTTTTAAGACACAAAAATAAATTATGAAAAAAAAAGTATTTCTTCTTTTCGAAGTCATGGACTTATCAAACCACCCTCGTATATAAAACCAAGAGGTATACAAGCTACTCTAAAAGATTAATTTATGTTAACGATTTTTATTAGTATTTCGTTATTTTATTCATTAGTCATCATCCATATTATTTATCACCGAGTTTGTTTGTTTATAACAATTGATATTTTGCGAGGGGACTCTCGGCTTGATCTTTTTAATAAATTGTGTATTATTTTACACGGTAGGTTTTTTGCGGGACTGGCGCAAGTGTCGCATATAATATAATGTCGCCTTAATAACAATGAAACCCGTCAGGTTTCCTATTCCGGATGCTGGACACCTCCGACGGATCTCCTTGCCAAGCCAGCAACTTCTTGCGGGCCTTTAGGACGGTGCCGGAGGCGGCTGCCTTGGGCCTCATACTGCCGGACCGGGGGACCGACGCGAGAATAGATTTGATCGCACTTATACAGGTAAAATGGACCTAATGTTCTGATTGATTGGGTGTAAATCGACTTTTACTAAAGCCTGATTTCTTATTCAAAGCCAAAGTCAACATTTATTTATTCAAATAAACTTAATAATTAAGCATTTTGAGTTGTCTATATTTTCATACCTACTAAAGGTAAATTTTAAGACAGGGATGATGTAAAAATAGTGTGGGTAATTTTTATGATTAAAGATGCTTGGTTATAAATTTAGTACGAGGGGAGTTCAAAGTATTCTCGGTATGGATATGAAGGATAAGGCAGAAAAATCTAAAACAATTTTATTTTTTTATTTAGTCCCCTGGAACCTCAATACACTTCTTACAATGCGGAATTAACTTTTGTGTACCCTCTGAAAAATAACTTTCCATCTCTGAAAAATGATCGTCTTAAGCTCTTCATCGTCGGAAAATCGTTTTCCATGAAGCTCTTTTTTTCAGCTTCAGGAACAAAAATTGTCTCTATCGGTGCCAGATCTTGGCTGTAAGGTTGATGGATCTCTTTGAAACCACACTCTTGTGTAATCCAATAGCAGCCTTGGCAACGCGCGCCGAGTGAATCGAGCACCACCGTGGTCGATTTTAGTCAACATTTCGCGTTAAGACATTTTGTTTCACTCGAAGCACGATTGTGAAAAAACTAACGATAGTAAACTGACAAAATTTTCTAATTGTCACCTTGGATAATGACGTAAGAGAACCATAGACAAAAACTACCCTCATTACTAACCAGAAAATCCCGATACCGAGAATACTTTGAACTCCCCTAGTAAATGTTATAAAAAATGTTAGTTTACATTTCTTTGATATATTGAGGCCTTTTTAGAATGTGTATTTTTACAGAACATTTCTATAATTAAAGAACATTTCTAAAATTATGATATATTCAAGTTTGTAAATATCGTTACTTATGGCTGTTACAGCTGATAAGTTTCTTGCGCCCGTTCTTCTTGTCAGCTAAAAAAGTCTGGAACGGGTGGTAGGAAAATATAGACGATTCAAAAGTACTTAATAATTAAGTTTATTTGAATAAAGCTTATTTGACTTTGACTTTGATAATGGATTGAAACCTTTTAAAATTAATATTAATATTTTTATTTTTGTAATTTTTACGTAAACACCAATTTGATCAAAACTGCCTTCGTAGTTGTTTTAATTTGATCTAAATGTTTTCTCTCATTTCATTCAGAGTTGGAACCGGTTTATTTTGCATCAAATCCACTACGAAATATTAGAAACAAAGAAAAAAGAGAAAGAGCTGGCTCTTATCGCACAAAACAGTAGTCCGCCGAAAGCGCGAGTTAGCAACACTATACCTCTTAGTAGGAATGTGGCAACACCGGCCTTAAATGGGCAGTATGTTGAGGAATATCAATACACGGAGATTGAGTTCCTTGGTCCTTCGACGGAGTTTGAGCAAGAAGAGATAAAAGAAGATGGGTGGCCGGCGAGAGAAGAAGGTTAGTGTTGTAATTGTAAAGAAACGAAAAAGTATTGTAAAAATTTGTACTAAGTGTAAAAAATCTTCTTGATTGACTTTAACTTTAGTTCTCAATTGTTTCTAAAAAGAATTATGTAAGTATACCGGCCCCCTAGCATGACTACCGAAACACGATATGTATCGCGTGATATAGCGTTATATCTTCGATAATATAATACTATACTTACTTAGGTTATATCAACACTCAAACTATCAAAATCCACTGTCTTCTGATAGTTAAACGTGATAAATTGATAAGAGTCTGTCTAAAAAGTCTGTTTACATGGGTAATTTCAAAGGTAATTTGTTTATACCCACCTAAATCCCCAACCACCCCACCAATACCCATCTAAATAAATAAATAAATGATTATGTTTATTAGAATTTTGACAGCAACAACAGTGTTACTAGTATAAGTTTTTATAAATCTTCTTAATATATAAAATCGTAAACTGAATGACTGACTGACTGATCTATCAACGCACAGCCCAAACCGCTGGACCTAGAGACTTGAAATTTTGCACACTGATACTTTATACAGTGTAGGCATCCACTAAGGAAGGATTTTTGAAAATTCTATCCCTAAGGGGATGAAATAAGGGATGAAAGTTTGTATGAAAGTCCCTCAGTTTTGAAGCTAGAATCTTCAAATTTTGTGTTTAGGCTGACGATTGAAAATTAATAAATACGGGTCTCAGCGTTTTTCAAAATTCTACCCCCGAAGGGGTCAAAAGGGGGATGAAGTTGTGTATTGCAGAAAATCCTTCATTTTCGAAGTAAAAATCGCTAAATTTATAAATTAGGCTTATGAATAGAAATCTAAAGCAACGTATATTGTTTTTGTTAGGATTTCAACTCCAAAGAGGATGAAATGGGGGTGAAAAGGGTTAAAAAACCTAAAAATAGATATGGATGTCGTTATCGGGGTTTTGTGGGATGACGATTGCAAAAATGACATTTATTTTGAAGTCTAACCACGGTGGACATGATTTAACCCCTAAAGGGGTGAAAATGGGGTCCAAAGTTTGTATGGAAAAATAATATAAAATAGACATTACAACTTTAAACTTCGTAGGAGCACATCTAAAAATAAATAGGCAAATATATATTTTGTTATTTTGAAAATCAACCCCTTGGGGGTAAATGGGGTGAGTAAACATAAAAATCGATATATATGTCGTTATTGAGGTTTTCTGGGATGACGATTGCAAAAATGACATTTATTTTGAAGTCCAACACGGTGGACATGATTTAACCCCTAAAGGGGTGAAAATGGGGTCCAAAATTTGTATGGAAAAATTATATAAAATAGACATTACAACTTTAAACTTCGTAGGAGCACATCTAAAAATAAACAGGCAAATATATATTTTGTTATTTTGAAAATCAACCCCTTAGGGGGTAAATGGGGTGAGTAAACATAAAAATCGATATAGATGTCGTTATTGGGGTTTTCTGGGATGACGATTGCAAAAATGACATTTATTTTGAAGTCCAACACGGAGGACATGACACATATGGACCTGGACCTGGACATGCACATCCAGGGAACGGGAACGGGAACCGGAACGGGCACGGGCACGGGAACGGGAACGGGAACGAAACGGAACGGACCGGACCGGACCGGACCGGACCGGACCGGACCGGACCGGACCGGAACGGAACGGAACGGGAACGAGAACGAGAACGGGAACGAGACGGTAACGGGAACTAGAACGGGACGGGTACGGGAACGGGAACGGAAGGGGTACGGGATGAGTACGGGACGGGATCGGACGGGACCGGAACGGGAACGGAACGAAACGGGAATGAAACAGGAACGTAAAGGGAACGGAACGGGAACGAAACAGGAACGAAACTGGAATGAATCGGGAACGGAACGGGAATAGAACAAGATGGGAACGGGAACGGGAACAAGAACCGGACGGGAACGGAACGGGAACAGGAACGGGAACTTAAGGCGTACGGGACGGTTAGGGGACGTTTACGGGACAGGAACGCAGCGGGAACGGAACGGGAATGGGAACGGGAACGAAACGTGAACAGAACGGGAACGAAACGGGAACGGAACGGGAATATAACGGGTCGGGAACGGGAACTAGAACAGGATGGGAACGGGAACGAGAACGGGATGGGAACGGGAATGGCAACGGAAGGGTTACGGGAACGGGACAGGAAAGGGACGGGAACGGACAGGAACAGAACGGGAACGGGAACCGGAACCGGAAACGTAAAAATGACTGGTCAGATCCTGGTTGAAGGTTCTCTAAGGATTTTTTCTAACATCCACGCGGACGAAGTCGCGGGCAGAAGCTAGTAATTTTATAATTTCTCATGTTAACAGACTTTTTAGACAGACTCTATTTCATATCGCGTTTCAATAGTCATGCTAGGGGGCCAGGACTTATTATATGCGCTATAACCTCAGAATATATAATAGTACTGACGTCAAACATATTTATTGAACTAAGCACTATTTTTGCGAGTAGAAAAAATAAGACTGAATTTTATAATTTGTTGTGCATGCAGCATTATTTGGGTTTGGGTTTCCAGAGTTAAGAGGTAGGTATTTATGCATTCAATTTTAAAGTAGGCTATTTTTACCTGTTATTTATTTGTTACAACGTAATAACTTCATTTTGCTGTGACATTATAATGCCTTTACATTTTACGCTAAACGCCATGTTTGCAGTCATCATTACGTCATATCGATAGTAAACAACTGTCACTGTGTTTAGCGAAATAGTTAATATTTCATAGCTTAAGTGTTCTATTTTTCGCTACATCAGATAATTTCAAAGTCAACCTAAAATTTAAATAAATAGATTCGTAGAGCCCGATTCAATCTTTATGACTCTTGTGAACATCGCGCGAGACGAAGCGCAGAACACGAATTCGACGTAAATGTATGAGAGAGGTGCAATGTGCGGCGTCGGGAGACGTAATAACACAAGAAAAGTTGATTCTTAGTGTCCGGGCACGAAAACTGCGACGGCGGAGCGGCAGCGGGGCGGCGCGACAGCGGAGCGGCGGCGATGCATTCAACAGTATGGCACAGTATGGAGACGCGCACGAAACGGGCGGTGGCGGCGCGGGGCGACGAGCGATGCACGGGCGGGAGGAGAGCGACGAAAACAAATGAACAAACTAGTTGGATTTGGTAGCCCGAGATTACAGTAGTGTTGTGTTGAATAATATAATAGTGTCTGTTTGATTACTAGGTAGTACCTATTTATTCAGTATGGATGTCGGCATCTTGGACATCATTTAAAAAACACAAGATGAGCAAAGAATCCGGTTTTGAAACTAGTTAACGCCTATACTTAGATACGAGGGTGGATCCAAAAGTTCTAAGCCCGACCATGAAAATGAAAGAAAAGTGGGTCTGAATTAATTTTCATTTTTCGGCATAGTCTCCATTTAGGTCAATGCATTTCTTCCACCTGACCTGCAACTTGTTTATACCTTCGAAAAAAAATGATTCCTGAACGTTGTCAAAATAATCATTTACTGCGGCTATCACCTCGTTCCTGTCCGAAAATTTCGAAATACCTAAGTGTTTTTTTTTAATTTGGAATCTGAGGGGGCTAAATCCGGCGAATAAGGTGGATGGGGCAATATTTCGTAGCCACAATTATGGATTTCAGCCATTGTTTCAGCCGAAGTGTGAACCCGGGCGTTGTCTTGATGGAACAACACTTTCTTCCGTAACATACCCGGCCTTTTTTCTTTGATTTCTTCCCTTAGTCGTCGTAAAAGGTTACAATAATAACTTGAATTTATAGTTTCGCCCTTTGGTAAATAATCCACGAAAATAATTCCCTTTGCATG
Source organism: Agriphila tristella (assembly GCA_928269145.1). Classification (NCBI taxonomy): domain Eukaryota; kingdom Metazoa; phylum Arthropoda; class Insecta; order Lepidoptera; family Crambidae; genus Agriphila; species Agriphila tristella. The sequence goes on from OV743432.1 coordinate 34,508,664, forward strand.
CCAAAAAACTGAATCCATAACTTTGTTGGTCGACAAAACGACTTAAGCTTTCTTTGGAGTAGGAGATCCAGATATTTTCCACTGCTTCGATTGTTGCTTAGATTCAGGAGTGTGGTAGTGAACCCAGCTTTCATCCATGGTAACAAACCGGGATAAAAAATCCTCTGGATCCACCTCAAAAAGCTCCAAACAGTCACGGGAAATTGCGAAACGAACTCGTTTTTGTTCAGCTGAAAGCAATATCGGAACCCAACGAGCAGAAACCTTATGGAACCCCAATTCTTGAGTTACAATATTTTGTACCCGACCATAACCAATGCCTGTGATCTCAGCTATCTTACTGATGGTCAATCTTCGGTCACTCAGAATAGGATCACATATTTTTTCAATGTTTTCCTTCGTGGTAGACTTTGAAGGCCTACCGCTCCTAGGGTCATCTTCAATACTCTCCCGACCCTGCTTAAACTCAGCCACCCACTTTTTTACCCTGGAATATGATGGAGCTGACCCAACCAAAGTGTTCACCATATTTTGATGAATATCTTTTGGTGATAGGCTTTTTTTACTGAGGTACTTGATCACTGCTCGGTATTAAATTTTCTCCATTATTGAAAAAGATGTCAGATTAGCATCAAACAAATGTTCACAAAAAAAATATGGCTTGCAGTATCGGAACGAAACTTTGCACATTTACTATTGAAGAACCATACTAAAGAGTGAGCGTAGATTTACAAAACTGTCAAAGCTATTTCTACATTAGGCCACGAATTTTTGGATCCACCCTCGTATTTTTTTCGAACTAAATAAAATTTTTAGACATAGGATATATTTCGTCCTTTGAATATTTTTCGGTATTGATTTAACAAGAAATTGTTTCCATAGGAACATCACATTTGACACATCAATAGAAATAAAAAAAAATAAGAAGTTACTTTAGTGGTATACCGTGGTCCTACCAGTAGGTCAAATCGGTAGGTCCACGGGCCCTTAATGGTATTTAGCCCATCTGTCACAACACTACTAGCGCGGCTGACCGACCGCTAAGTTTCGTGCCCACGTTCTCATCGCCCCGCCCCGCCGCCGCTCCGCTGCCGCGCCGCCCCGCCACCGCTCGGCCGCCGCCACTTTCGTGTCCGGACACTTAACTGTTCATTTATTTAGATAAAAACAGGGTTTTTATAGTAATTCCAAATAGGTCGACACGTAATGTTTTACAATGACATTTAGCTTGTTTATAAAAGTATCCGATTACATGTTACATGTTTACTTTAACTAAGAAAATAGAATATTAATTTATAATAAAAACAATGTTGGTATTACACGTCAGTATTACACGTCATCGATATCGTGTCCCACACTACACCTTCCCCCTTTTTTTTTTGACAAAAATTAAGAATCTGTAATTTTTTGTTAAACATATCATTACTACTTAGTCAAGTATCAATATTAAACTAAACATCGTTACACGTAATACAAATCATCCTTACTTAAAATAACAAACAATTGTTTACATTCAAAAAATATATGTACTATTACATATAAATTAATTTATGGTCATCCTGCATTATTACTCATAACATGATTCAGTTTATCAAGACTCTCAACCCTTTTTTGGGCATAGGTATTTGATGTTATTATTGGGCTCTTATTACAATTTTCTGTCCTTCTATTTAATTATTTCTACAGATTAGCACTTTGCGAACTGTCCGCTTAGTAATAACCATGTCGGAAGAAATCTTGTTAGAAATTCGTGCGCGTTGCGCCCTATTCTTACTCCACCATAGAGTGCAATTTTTCTTTCTTACAAATTCGAACTATTCGCTAACGTCAAATCTAGGTGACCAATATGTGGGATGTGTGTGTGACGAATGACAGCATTTTTTTTTGTTTGTGTCTGTGTGTGTATACATATAATTATTTACTTATACTTATCTAATGGTTTTTTTTAATACTTGTTAATATTTTTTTTTCTATGTAATTTTTTTTTTGTCCTATTTTTGTGTACTATTACTACCATTTCTTTACCCGAATACACATATTTTTACTTAACACTAACGTAATCAATACATTTTTATCAGAAATATTATAAAAATAAGAAGAGCTGAAGAGCTGTAAATAAAATAGATTTTAAACACACCTTTCTAATACAAAACAAATAAATAATTCAACTTTGCACATTCCTTCTTTATAACACTTAGAAAAATGAATATAATCATATAAGTAAGCTATAGTCACTTATTAACTGACTTAATAAATGATGGATAAATTAATTTTACCCCAATACCTTGAATTTCTTTTTTTCTTTTAAATATAAAAAGTATGCTACTTTTGGATATAATTTAAATCATACTTACTTTATTTTCTATCTTATATTACTATCCAACGTTTATATAAACTTTTTTAAAACTAGCTTTATTATACCTATATACCTACTTCTTTATTCAATTTCGTAACAATTTTTCAATACGATCATCATCTACAAACTTTAATTCCTTCATATTTCTCAATATTTTAACATTATTCCATAATATTTCATATCATTTTATAAAATACCTTTGCTTGTCGTAAATTGAATTCCCCTTATCATTAACATGATCACAAACATGCCTCTCTACTGGTTCATTCATAAATACAATTTTTATAAGCTGTTTCAGCTGTTTTTGTCATTGTCATTGGTTCCTTCGGTTAGTAGGTATACACTGGATACCTTTTTATTTGTCAAAATAGTTATTAAACATTTAAATATGTTTTTTTTTCAGTCCTTAACAAAATATTTTTATTTCCTTCGTAAGTGATATAAGAATGTCGTTTGATATTACTTTCATTTTATTTCATTTACTCGTCCTTGTCAATAATTCATTACACATATTTGTCGACGGATTCGACAGATTTCGACGGATTTCATTTTGATGGATTTCATTTCGACGGACCGCATTTTAACGGATCGTATTTTGACGGATCGTCTTTTGAGGGTCCGGTCCATTATTTTGTTCATTTATTTCAAATATACTTTCGTTTCCACCTTTTCTTATTAATATAATTCAATTTTTCTCACTTTGTAATAAGTTCTCGCACTAAGACGCGTCGCGTCGTATATTTATCATAATCACTATTGGTATTATCGGTACACACATCACACAAGTATAGGTACTTCTATAATACATGATTCATATAACACATTATTCGCATAACATTATTCGCCCGGCGCCGGCGTACTTTCATTTTTACTTAATTATTTATGGTACAAAATCATTTTTTTATAGTCGACTTACATAATAATAAATGGACACCTCGTGCCATTTGGGCTGCGCGCGCAACCTTATATCGGAGGCCATCTATTAAGTCCCCTTTGAACTCCAAAATTTCACACTGAGGGAAACTCGTCCGCACCATGATCGAAATGAAGGATCGACCCTCCGTGTACCATATTTATTTATAGTGTTATAATTGGCATCTACTGGCCCCAACAGTTTCGAAGGGGAACTCGTCCACACTTGATAAATCTGTAGGACCTGCCTTATAGTACTCTTATACTTTATGTGTACCGATTATATTTATTTTATCCTTTATTATAGCTTTGTATACATTCCACACGTTTCACATCCTAAACTTGCTTTAACAACTATCATTCCTGATATGAATATAGGGTAAATAAGTATTTCATTGTTCTTGGGTGATCAGCCCAATCGCATGTGAAACCTTATAAACCATATGATTCCCATACTTCTGTAATATTCTTACTCAAAAACTTCATTCGAAAACCACACATAAGTAAATACTTCCACTTATACTTTCCTCTTAACATGCTGTTCCTAATTGCAAACCTAAAATTACAAAAAGATTTTTAATACAGCTACACAAAGCTTATTTTCGTGTAAAATTTCATCATTAATTGTTAATTATTTCCATTAACTTTTTAAATTCTATAAATAGTACGTCATTTCCAATCATATAGTTTTCTATGTACTTCCATGTTTTTATGTTTATTCATTAAGTCTTTACATGCCTAAATTAGCATTTCTAATTATTTTCTTAATAAGTCTAATTATTTGTTTTTACTTCAGCTTAGTATAATAATGAGTACTGCGTAATTTTGTATGACATTTCAAATGTTACGATCTTACGATACTCAACTTGACACGAAGTTATTTACTTTAACAATTTGGTACCTATTCAATCATCGACTAACTACACTCAAATATATTTTTTTTTCACAATGCTACAAATAATAAATTTAATTTCTAATCATAATCATAAATCATTTATTTGCTAGTTTTTATTCTAGTTTTTATTACATAACTGTAACTTCACTATTGTATGCTATTCGTATTTACAGTAAATTTCCAACTAGCAAAGTGTTTTGAATTCAAAATTACTTAGTAGGATTTTACTACCTACACGTTTTTTTTTTAAATGTAGTTTCGAAATGAAAATAATATTTTGATTGCTAAAAGCCAACGTGAAATAGTCTGTCCGGCTTATTTTTTAACTTACTTAGTTTTGCTCAACAAATATGCATGGTATTAATATTATTAGGATATTTTTATAGGATTAATTTTTAATTTCATTCGTTTTTTTTTTTTTTACTTAGTTCGTTAGTTAGTTAAAGATTATATTATCTATCTGCACAGCCAGCGATTGTGCACAGCTATGATGACTGTTTTAAAGATTATATTATCTATCTGCACAGCCAGCGATTGTGCACAGCTATGATGACTGTTTTGCTTTACTCTCTATGGTTTAAACGAATCGTACCGTAAGATGTATCTCTTATCTCCTATAGTAGTTATGTGACGTTCGGCCACAGAATGATATATACCTACTACGTATAGAAAAATATAGAATGGTCTCGCCTGTTGATAGTGCATCGTCACGTCATGAAATATCACAAAGTACTTAGTGACGCATCAACCATACGTACGAGTACATCTCGTCGTTTGTTGCAAATTGAACTGCAATTTTTCATCAACAATATTGTCCGATTTTCTATTGTCGCATTTATTCGACGTTGTCTAATTTTTTTTCTACTGCGACTGCAATTTTGCCTATTTACATTATAAAACCCAATGCTTATTTTGTTGGAGAGTTTTTTTGTTTTAGAAAAAAATAATAAACTTTTATCTTACGTTTGTAATCGTGGGTTTCTGCCAACATTTCTAACAATACAGGTGATGAATAAGCTTGTGCTGACATAATTTGTGTCCAGCTTTTGTTTCGTAATCCTAGAGCGAAACTACTACTTAATAGTTTTTTTTAGGCTTTAAAACACTACAGATAGACTTTCGCGTAAAATGGTATGGTTTACGAAAAGACCTACAATTTCTTGACCAAATTGATCTATTGACTTATTTCCCAGTTTGATCGTAATTTCTTTTTAATTAATGTGGTTTTTGACTTTTTAGTGAGGAAATGCGTTTTAATTTCATCAACCATTTTATTTCACGTTATTATAAGTACCTGAAAATCTTAACTTAGCACTTTGGGATAATCTTCTTTTTAACACAAAATAAATTAATAATTATGCATCCGTGTTTTTAATCATTGTTGAATATAATTCTATCTACCGTATCAAGGAATTGGTTTACGATGACCTTTGAGCCATCCATAGTAAGCTGGCAGTAATGAAACTGCTAAGTCTTTTGAGTCAAAACCATTTTTAAAGAAATATTTTTTTAATTCTTTTTCGTCTTCGTAATAAGCTAATATTTTGTTATACGTATCTATTATTTTTATATTAAGTACAACTTTTTTTTTTTACATAACCAAGTTTACATCACTTAAATTTATTACTTACTTACTTACTTACATCTCCATATATTAACTTCGTTATTTTCTCAAAAATAGTTTTTAATTTCTGTCATAATATTCGAAAAAAGAAATTACCCTGGCAATTACTGATTCATAATACCCCTGCAATTACAATTTTTTTTTATAACTTAATAGACAATGAAATAATTCCAGTTTTACCTCTTAATTTCTATTTCCGTTAGGTACATCTTCTCTTATTTTTTTTTTTGCTTGGCTCTATATCAAAATATCCTGTTTTCGCATCACTACTGCAAACGCCTGGCGGTCAATCGTCTTTGTAAGACACTTGTTGCTCGACCATCGATACCCAGAGATGGGACGTGCTTGTCCGTTTTGTCTTGTATTGCATTATTTCCTGCACCATTTTTGTTTGGTTTATTATGGTTTGTCTTAAACTGGCTGAATTGCTTAGGATACCCCGGCTGGATCCACTTTGGACACCACCATCTCCCGGCGCCCTGCTTCACAATTCCATCACCAGACTCTTCTTTTTATTTCTTATTATGTCCGTGAGTACCGGAAACGCGGTTATTGTAATGTCCAAATTTTACTTTATTTTTGTACATGTAGAACTTTATCACGCGTTAGGTAAATATACAAATTTCACTCACTCTTGGTATTAGATAAAAAAAACACGTTGTTAACGCGTACCGCGACTAATACTGAGGCTCGGAACCCATACGGCGCCAGCACTGCCTAGAAGCAGTGGACTGGCAGGGTCGCCATGCAATGTGCGGCGTCGGGAGACGTAATGACACAAGAAAAGTTGATTCTTAACTGTTCATTTATTTAGATAAAAACAGGGTTTTTATAGTAATTCCAAATAGGTCGACACGTAATGTTTTACAATGACATTTAGCTTGTTTATAAAAGTATCCGATTACATGTTACATGTTTACTTTAACTAAGAAAATAGAATATTAATTTATAATAAAAACAATGTTGGTATTACACGTCAGTATTACACGTCATCGATATCGTGTCCCACACTACAGAGGCGTGTGGTGGGGTACGGCTACGCGCATGGTGGCTAACTTCACAGCGGCCAACAAGATTTAATCGTATTATAACTCGTGACGTAACAGTAGATTGATATTTTAGGAGCAGGCGATACTGAAAAAGGATTGAACAACGATAATCACGAACTACGAAACAACCAGCACGAGGAGAGAGAAGAGTCGGAGATATCTCAGCTGTTTGCGATAGGACGAAATCAATTGAATAGGTGTCTTAAATGCAACAAAGAGGTGTGTTATCAAAATAATATAGAGCTCGTTTATCGTACTTACTTGTCTTACCCTGGGTTTCTGAGGTACTTTGTCGAAACTTTAACGAAGGGGTCCACATTATTGGTTTAAAGTAATAAACCAGCTAGAATATTCATTCTCAAACAGTTGCATTGTTCACTTACTTTATGTTCTATGTACGTGTACACGTGTTTACTAATCATTTTCTCATGCCTTTAAATGTATTACATAAAACACGAAAAAAATGTGTTTAGTTTACTTACCTACGTACATGCTTTCATCACGAAATATAAAGTTCAAATGAATAAATGTTATTTTTAACAATATTTTTAATTTTGACTTATGCCAATGATTTTTTAAATCCAAATCCATAAAATTTGTGCATAATATTCCATTTTTTTTTTCATTTGATTCAGCAGAATCTTTTATTTCATAGGAAGAACGTGACTCCGTAGTTCTAGCGTGCGCGCTACAATACCCAACGGGCGCGCCTAGAGAGGGAAGCGAAAATCGCGGCGGTTTCGTAGAGTTAGTACGCGCTTCGCTCGCGGCGAGGCGAAGTACCCCTGCTTGGTGTGAGAATTGTTCGCGATTCACGCCTACTACACAACGGGGGAGGATTGTAAGGTAAATAGCAGGAAAAAGTAATTAAAGGATAACAAAAACATCGTTTGTTTAGGCGGTTTCGTAGAGTTAGTACGCGCTTCGCTCGCGGCGAGGCGAAGTACCCCTGCTTGGTGTGAGAATTTTTCGCGATTCACGCCCACTACACAACGGGGGAGGATTGTAAGGTAAATAGCTGGAAAAAGTAATTAAATGACAACAAAAACATCGCATGTTTAGACGGTTGCGTATAGTTAGTACGCGCTTCGCTCGCGGCGAGGCGAAGTACCCCTGCTTGGTGTGAGAACTGTTCGCGATTCACGCCTACTACACAACGGGGGAGGATTGTAAGGTAAATAGCAGGAAAAAGTAATTAAAAGATAACAAAAACATCGTTTGTTTAGGCGGTTTCGTAGAGTTAGTACGCGCTTCGCTCGCGGCGAGGCGAAGTACCCCTGCTTGGTGTGAGAACTGTTCGCAATTCACGCCTACTACACAACGGGGGAGGATTGTAAGGTAAATAGCAGGAAAAAGTAATTAAAAGATAACAAAAACATCGTTTGTTTAGGCGGTTTCGTAGAGTTAGTACGCGCTTCGCTCGTAGATAGGCGAAGCACTCTACTTATTTACTTATTTCGACTTATTTCTCCAAACAATATAAAGCTACTGTCTCAGGTACCTATTTTAGGTAAAATACATAAGGTGAATGAACTCGTAATATGACGTAATTGAATTTAATATTAAGTTTAAATAATATATTTATTTTTTTAAATATCGTGTTTGCTTTGGGACTCCATTTTTCTTAATTCTTCATCATACTAACTAACATAAACGTACAGTCTAAAGCCCTGACTTACAAATACTTTATACTTTTTTAATTGTTACAGATTACCACCTATTCTCGCTATCAACTGCGGTGGCCCGCACGAAAAAGCGTACTGGGTGAAAGGGGCGCAAAAAGAAATGGTAACTAACCACAGATACAAACTAAATAAAAAAATAGTGTTCGAGAGTTGTGGTTAATATTGATAGCCGATGTTTTTTAGCCCGAAATAGCGAAGAGGGGTAGCAGCGGTAAACCGTGTCGGTATGGTTTGCACTGCGCTCGGCCCGGATGCAGATTTAAACACCCTGACAGGTATTTTTTTAATTTGAGATTTTTGCATTCATAATTCTATTTTTATACAATACTAAATAATATACTAGAAAAACTACGACTCGCACCAGATTAATGCCGTCTGCCGCGCTGGCTGTGGCCGGGACCTAATAGCAAATATGAACTACTAACGGCCGCCTGCGGTTTCACCCGCGTGGTTCCCGTTCCCGTGGGAACATTGGGATAAAAAGTATCCTATGCATTAATTTAGGCTATCTTTTATCTGTGTGCCAAATTCCAACGAAATCCGTTCAGTAGTTTTTGCGTGATTGAGGAACAAACATCTAAACTCACAAACTTTTTAACACGTTTTATAATATTAAGTAGGATTAACTAGAGCTATAGTCCGACCGGTTAAATGAGTCCCCTCCTGCGGGGCACAGGGGCGCGGGGAAAGACGAGAACGGGGAGCGCGAGAGGTGCGGGTGCATTTTTGCCTAAACTCAGTTCGCTCTCATATTTTCGGACATAAAATGAATAATCAGTGAAAGCAAATGAATTTTAACGTATACGAATATTTTAGAAAAAAAAACTGGATCCAAATCATGCTGAAATGAAATGAGATGATTGATTCATAATTTTGATTAATCTTGCATAATAAATTGTACATACTAATGGTTTCATTCAAATTTAGTAGTCATCAATTAATTTTCTAATAAAAAAATAGCCACTTGTTCACCGTTAACCGCTGTGACGTCATATATCTTAAGAACTGTCCAGTGCCCATTTCGCCTCTCGTGTATCGCCCGCCGCCCGCACCCCTCGCGCTCCCCATTGTCGCGTCCCCCCGCGCCCCTGTGCCCCGCAGGAGGGGACTCATTTAACAGGTCGGCCTATAGACCATAACATTATTACTCCAAAACATTTTGAACCTTAACGCATTGAACGATAAGTTCAAAGCCGATTCTCATATTATCTATGCTGTATATAAGTACTTTGATTATGTACTTATATACAGCACCTTTTCCAACATGGACCGCTGAACCAAAATTGATGAAAGTGCGAAAATAAATACCGAAGGTAGTAAAATAACGGATGAGAGTTTGTATGAGGATGCGATCAACGTCCACGAGGACGAAGTCGCGGGCCAAAATCCTAAAATTATTGGATAAAATGTGTCTTAACATCGTAACGAGCGACGCTAGTCTGTAAATAATTAGGAAAATTCTGTTGAAATTGTAGCATTTCTGCAGTTTACAAAATGTCTCTAGTTTTGTACTATAGTCAGTTTTAGTACTAGTGGTCACTGGTTTTGTAAGTAAAAACATATGAAAAGCTTTGGGATATTAGTTTTTTACATGGGTAGCCTATGTGTCAAGCTCTCTTTAATCATTTCTGCGGTGGTGTCGTGTGAGAAGGGTAACGACCCTTGTCACACGACACCACCGCAGAAATGATTAAAGAGAACGTTAGGGAACGTAACGACGTTCCCTCAATTATGGTTGAGCGAAGCGATGGCTGGTTCATGCGTCATACTCGTGAACGGGTGCTGCCAGTGGGAATGGGTCTGCTTCTGACTAGCTATCTAAACGAATTTGAACGAACGAACAAACGAATTTAAATTAAGCTTTTCCCTGTCAATCCATCTGATAAAGCTAATACCCAATTTATTGCACCCATTTTTCTTGTCAGCTAAAATATGCCACAATAGGTGGTAGAATAAAAGGATTGACGATTTATAAATGCTTATTATGTGAGCTTATTTGAATAAATAATTTTTGAATTTTAACATTGTTTTGAGCAATGGTGTTGATGAACGTACTATTCGGTCTTTAGGCCACCCTCTTCTCAAGCATCTTCATCGAAGAACTTCCCTCCAGACCTGCACTGTGTACTGCCACATCAGCTGCTTATACGGTTGCAGTCTGACGGTGACATCGTTATTAATGACAAGGTTTTTATTTGATACTTACCTACTTATAATTATTTTAATATTATTTAAAAAAGGATCGAGCATTTTATTGGTCTATCTGAACTGAATCACAAACATTAAGGGCCGTACAACGCTGGAAGCAATTTTCATAGTAAAAATTATCGAAATTATTGACAACACATTATCGTTTTTAATTAATAAACTATTTCCTATTTTGGAAATCTCTCAATCACAAAACTAGAGAGCGTTAAGGTTTATTTTTATTAAAGTTTCAAGATTATAGGTTTATTATTGGTTGGCACATCAGTGAACAACTACAAAATTAGAGGTCACTTTTCGATTTGTTTCTATCTAGAAAAGCTTTAGCTACTTATCATTTTTCTGTCAAACACAACAGTACTATAAGTTACTTCCTACATTATTTTTTGGGACCGATAAATCTAGTAATACTGTGTGAAATCTTTGTTTAATAATGTGTATTTGACGTTGTACGTCCCCTTATTAACAAAAATAAAAAAAATAAAAAAATATTAAAAACACGACTGCCCTGCCAAAACCGAACTAAAAAGTTAAACAACAAGTTTTAATTGCAGTCGGGGGACCTTATTATGGAACAATTTTTGATCAAAGAGGTCCCCCGACTGCAATAACACTTGTTGTTTAACTTTTTAGTTCGTTTTTGGCAGGGCAGTCGTGTTTTTAGTATTTTTTTAATTTATTTATTTTTATTTCACGCATTTTAGTGACATATTATATAGTGAAATAAAACAATTTTATTTCACTATGGCTATATACTAGCCGTGGTCACGGCAGCTGCAAAGGTGCCGAAACGTCGGGAAAACCAAAAATCAAACCAAATACCAACTAATTACCAAAGAACTTTCAATAAAACCGCGCTAGTATCCGTTAAAATTGTTTTATTTCATGTCTAGTGAGCGCGTAAGCTTGAGAAGTGAATATTATATAGTTTTGGAATGTGCTCATTAAGGCCTTTCATTTAATGTCCATATTGTAATAATAGAAGAAAAAAAAGATTTTTTCACATTTGAAAATGGCGTCGCACAGTCGCCATATTGATTTTTTCTAAAAAAAAATATAGCCAGTGTCACTCGGGATGCTGTAAGGATTCTAACGATACCATTTATCCAAATCAGTTCAGGCATTTAGAAGTTATGGTGGAATAAAGAAACTCACATACCCACAAACATACATGAACCCTGAACACATATACACTCTTTTTGCTTTGGGCAGTCGTGTAAAAAGTAGGCATGTACCGTCTCAAATTGCCAATCACTCGCAAAACGACAACTTCTTACAAATAAGTTGTTGAAATAAGTGAAATTGTTTTTGTGATAAATTGATAATGTAAGAACTAGTTTTTGCGAAAAGACTGAGAGATATTGACATTATGAAAAGTTATCAATGTGAAAGGATGTTGTTTTGATAGCGGTTGGCATTTTAGGTACCTTATTAGCATTATGCTTGATTTTAAGGATCCGTTACCGATACTCAAAACATATTATCATAATTCGTTCTCAGACTGAACAGTCGCCCGAACCGCTCACACCGAGCAACCGAGCAGACAAACACAACAAGAAGCACATAACCACGCAGTCGGAGGAAGAGTACACATTATCGGCGGCGATAATCTGTGTTGAAGACAACCCTAAGAACTTGGTGGCGTATGTTCAGACGAATAAGGATGATGCGCAGTGGCATCTATTCAACGATTTAAGGTAAACATAAATAAATAAAAATCTGTTTTATTACTGTTTTCAGGCAAGTTGTCACATACAACCCTTAAGGTCCAGCATGACCGCGATATGATATGGCGATTAATAACGTTTAACTGTCAAAAGACGATGGATTTTGACAGTTGAGTGTCGATGAAACGGTTATATCACGCGATATATATCGTGTTCCGGTGGTCATGCTAGAGAGGCAGAATATTTAACCCCAGAATGTCCATATCCCAAAATGTCCATATCCTGGAATGTCCATATCCCAAAATGTCCAGATCCCAGAAATTCCAAATCTTAGATAAGCCTTTTTAATAAAAAAACTAACAATTTGAATTATTTATTGTTTGTTGTTTTTTAAACGTGGCTCACCAAAATTTAATTGAACGTAGGTCACTGAATTGTTCACCAAAATTTTATTAAACTTAGGTCACTAAATGCAGCTATAAAAATTTAAGAAGAGCGCCTACGAGCAACTTTTGTAGCCGCAACTATTTTGTCTCACATGGTTTGTATGAAAAGTTGCCGACTATCGCCACGCTACGTGTGCGCGCTTTCATACAAACCCGTAGACTGGATGTGGGAGACAAAATAGTTGCAGAGACAAGTGGCTCGTGAGCGGTATTTCTAGCCAATAGTTGCTGACCAACTAACCATTTTGGCTGACCGAATATATTTTTCTGCTCACCAAAATACGATTTTACTAACCAATAAAAAAAACCCAAAATATATCTCTTTATTTGTCAGTATTGTACCCGTAAGCGCCGAAGAAGTGATACACTTCGGTGCGTGGTGGAAAACTCCGTGCGTCCTGTTCTACACGACGACGGCCGCGAGTGGTGCGAGCGAGGCAGCCTCATAGCCGACGTGTGTGTATGGGCCGTATGGCGATATGTAAGTTATATATGCTACTTTTTATTTGTTTAATTTACAACACTTAGGCGTTTGCATGACCGAAAGTGGCGCTCTCAGAGGTTTTTATTTAATAAGTTATTAATATAAATAGATTTCAATAATGTTGTACGTTGAGTTTTAGGGCTCATGGTCTAGTATTTTAGAAGGTGTCGTACATGCCCTCGTAGTCATTCGTAGAAGTAGACAGCAAATGAGTCAAAAACGGCCACTTCTAGTAGTTTTACTATCTACTTCTAGCAGTGAGGGAATGTAACGATACCGTCTAAATATACTAGACTGTGGACCCTAAAAATTCCACGTAAAACATTATTAAAATTATAATATTAAATAAAATTCACCGCGGCGCCACTTTCCCTCAGGGTGCCACCTTAAGACATACACAACAACGGAGACACTGGCAATATTATATTTTCTAACTGTTGGAACAAATATGCATCCCTACGCAAATGGCCTACATTATATACGTTCGAACGCTACGCTTATTTTTAAAGCTTAAATATGAGCAATTGACGATTAAATCACATGTCGCAAACTTATGTAAATCACAGACGTTAATGTAGTGTCACACCCCGGGCACTCCATACAAGCGTCGCGTTTCAACTCCTATTACACAGACGCTACACAGTGACGTTTTTGCACACGCGCAAATGTGTGCGTGCTATTTATTGAATGAGCCTACGGACTGGCCGACGGACGGGGCCGGCGGGATGAGGTAATTGATTGTGGGGCGGGGCGGAGAGTTTCCTTTCTGTAGGGTAGTACTTTTTAACAATAAGCGTAACGTTCAAACGCATATAATGTTTGCTGAATGCGGCTGTTGTTTAAATTGTTGTTACGGTGTCAGATTGGTAAAATGGTTGTAGCTAGCCAAGCGGTTTTAAATCAAGCCGTATTGACAACTAAACCGAGTATGGCGGTTATAATGTTATAATAATAGTAAGATAATGATGTCTTATTTATAGCGTTCTGTACATACTATAAAATGAAGGCGAAGGACGAGATATATTTTATCAAAGCGTTGTGTATGAGCTATGTGGGTCTGACAAAATGTTTGTATTGGTACATTTTTTAACCGCGCAGGGTGTCTCAATTTTTCGTTGAACGCAATGGAGCGGTGAAATCCCGGCATGCATTCTTGAGCGTTTTTATAATAATAATTAGTTTTGCTTTTTTTTCCTCGAGTTTAGTGATGAAAATGTGCACGTGATAGCATATCTTGATATTAATTATAGATAATTATTCAGCATAATATTAATACAAGAATGTATCACTTTAATTTCAGCGCCATGGGCCCATACAAAGTGAACGAGATGTTTTATCACATACCGCAAGATGTACACTATAATTACATTTAATAATTCCACTAGGCAATAGCTAAAGAGATTCCAAGTTAGAACGAACTGAACAGAATGCATATTTTAATATTGTGATAGGTAGTTAAGCTAGAATTTCTAGTGTTAAGGTAGGATAACATAGAAAACGGATTGCAATATTTTTTTTTATAAAGTTTTGCGGACTGGGCACATATTTTTAATACTATAAACGCATCAATGGTGGCTTCATATTTCCCTGCTGGGTGCACATTTTGGTGCATCTAGGTGGGCAAATTTCAATCTTATTACAGTAAAGTTACTGTTGCAAGTTCCTTATGCGAGAAATGTATACATATTATACAATATGAACTGACAATAGTATATTCCAGTCCACGGAAAAGTGAAATAGAATGCAACGCGTTTTCTATGTGAAATTCTGTTATTGAACTGGTGATGTGTGAGCTTTGGTACGTCCATATTTTGTGATGCAAGACATGAGTGTACTTATTGGCTATAAATAATTTTATCAAAGAGAAGTGCGACCGTTTGCACTAAACAAGAATCGTCTTAGTCTTTTCCTAACTACAACTCGACCTAACTAAAAAGGTGTCATGAACTTAGCCGTCATGATTTTGGTCGAGTTAAAATTAGGAAAAGACTAGGCGATTCTTAAGTGTTAATGCAAATGGCTGATAGTCACTAACGGTGGACTAATAAGTTTTTTTAAAGGCAAGGCTCTGGTTGGTACAACACTGTGTAAGTATCTCTATAATTTATTAAATTGGTTTCAATGCCTCGCTCGGATTGGAATGAAATTAACAAAGATAATAATATTTTACACATGAACTGATAATACTATTATTGTATATTTATTTATTTACGCCAGATGGAAATGTGAAAAAATAATTTTCGATTATCATGTACATAAATTATGTATTGATTCGACAGTTTTTTTAATAAATATAAATTGAATGATTGTATTACATAATATTATGTATTACGTATGTATTCTCTCACAAAAAAAATGGTTTTGTATGTAATAAATTTTAACGCATAAAAATCATCACTTTGCTTTGTTAATATTCATTCAAGTCTAAATTAAAGCAATACTTATAAACTATTTTGTATGTCTCAGGGCACTGTGTCGTATTGACCGGGCTATTCCGGTTGCATTGCCACATAATATGTTCCTTACAGCCAACTATAATAATGAAATGATGTTGGAAAGCGAAAATGTCAAAAATAAAGCGTAAAGCGATATAGCAATGAGGAAACGACGCGCGCGGGAGCGACACCGATTCGGCAGAGTTGGCGCAAAAATCACTAAATCAATTCGTAGTTAATAACTATAGTGATTAAAAAGAAATACTTCTACACGATTCTGAATATTGATGATCTTGCGAGGTTAGGCACTTTCAATAGTTTGAGGTGGTGCTTCAAATGGTAAAACCGGCCGTGTGACAATTTTATTGGAATGTATCCATAAAAATAAAATTTCCTAAAAATGTATTAATTATTTTAAATAAGATATTTTTGATAATCCAATTTGAAATAATTTTCGCTTTGCAACATTATTCGTTAAGCTGCAAACTTTGCTCAGAATCCAATGCTCCTCAAATCTTTTCCTACTTCGATTTTTATGTACCTACCGTAATAATATTTAAAAAAATAACACTGAAAAGACTTATTAAAAACTGAATTTTGTATTAAGCTATAAATGTCATTTCGTCATAATAAAAAATGGCGTAGCTGTGAAAAATTATGTTTAATTTGTGTTTTTAAATAATTTTTGAAGTAATTCGTTTTATTTTGTCAAAACTTGGTGTAAATCAAGTTTATGCCTAAGCATGTTTTAATTACTTGAGTAATTGCAAATATTTAAATTATTTTATCATAAACTGATCTGAAATTTCAACAAGAGAAGCACAAACTTTTATTTTTTATATTGTTTGGAAAAATGGTACAATAATAATTTTTATTTTAAACTGTTTTTAACATAAAATAATAATCTAATTTAAAATTCAACATTTTATGGTTGTGACTATTTTTGTTTTTATGTATCAAACCAAGTTTTTGTTAAACATCACAATCAGTATTTTCGATTCTCATAAATTATGCTCGATCCTACGCTTAAATTATGGTGGCTGGTTTATTTAAAATAAAGGTAAAAACTTAAATCTTCTTTTATTTCTTTCCCTTATTAAACAAAATTAGAACTTAAGAATACTAATTCTCTTACCCAGATAAATAAATAATACACATAACCTATCCTCAGAGATATGCTTAAAATTTTTTTTGCCTAGATTTTCTGTTAAATGACGAGAAATAACAACAGTTGGTGGTTACTCTCGAAACACGAACGAGGTTCTGAGATCGAATTGGTATCGAATAAACGTCAAAAATCTTGTTATTTTTGTACATTGAAAACGGTTGCCATGGTTTCCATTGTACTGTTTTGACGTTTACTCGATTCCAATTCGATCTCAGAACCTCGTTCGTGTTTCGGAAATAACACCCCATCCCTAGGCCTATCTCTTACCGAAGATAGATTATTGAAATCGGCCGTTAAACAAGCTTAACTTTTTTCTTTGAACAAAGTTTACTTTTCTTTTCATGTTATTGCTTTCTTCTAGTGAATAAATTAAAGCGGCCATTATTCCACATTCAAGTTCCTCATCTCAGCTTTATGACGTTCTTCAAGAACGCAAACTCTTTCGTATCTTCTTGTAGCAACCTCTTTAATATGTTCGTATACAGTCGGGTAGCGTGCGATAGAGCTATTGAAGTCATCTCTGTCTAGCGTGAACAATTCGCAGTTGCTCACTGCTACCGTAGATGTTTTGCGAAAGCGTTGTTCCATCACGAGTGTTGCTTCGCCGAAGAAATCTCCATCTTCCAGATGACAGACTTCTTTGCCGGATTTTGTGTATACGGCGACGGTGCCTTTGTTTATGAAATACATGTAGTCGCCTGCGAAAATAGATGTACCATGGGTAACAGCGTCGCTTAACCACTGCTAAGGTTAAAATCGCTTGCGCGTCGCGCCGTCACTACATACGTTTAGTTCGTGCAGCAGCGATACGCGCGCACACTAATTTTGTTGCTAACTGGTTGAGCGACGCTGTTGCCCAAAGTACTTAGCTGAATTATTACCATCCACGTCAGCTATTTTTAATGCCTCCGCTGCTGGGATACAGGTCACACAGGCCATCCTTATGGGTGGACAAGGAAGATGGCTATAACCCACCACGAAGGTCCAATGCGGATTGCTGTATGTTAACGACTGCAAATACAACCGGGACCAACGGATTAACGTGCCTTCCAAAGCAGGGAGGACTTTTTGGTCACCCATCTTATGACCGACCCTTGCGAAAGTTTCTTAACTTCCGCAATCGCAGGGCAAGGCGCTAAACCACCGCACCGCCGAGCTCCTCAAGTACCCACATTTTATGAAAAAGACTTCCAATATTGGACAAATTCCTCCCCCAACCCCCAACGATCTCTGTGATAATCGGTATTCGCTGCCTTATTTTGACCATTATTACCAAGATATAAAAATACGAACCAGCTGCGAATATACCTATACTCTAACCAACTTACGGAAATAATGTTTACAAACAAACCACCCATTCATTATACTTAACCTGAAAAGTACTTTTTCACTTCTCATGCTCGTAAAGTTCGTCTTTATGTTGGGTATAGGCTGCATAAAATCGCTTTTTATGCTCTAGTGCATAAAGTAAAATCTTCGTCTAAGTCTCAGACTTTAAGACAAAGGTCGTCAGGTAAACAGCCACACATGTGACACATGCAATTAAACTTCATTGAATTAACTTGTTATTTCATTGTTTTTTCATTTTTTTTAATTTTTAAAAATGGGTATCAATTTTATTGAAAGACCTTGATAATTTTTTTTTTATTTTAATTTTTGAATATGGGTGTCAAATGAAAGGCCTTGATGAGCACATTCCAAAATTAATTATATATTTTTTTATACAAAAATTAGTTTTTTTTTTGCAATTTTTGAATATGGGTATCAAATGATAGGCCTTGCTGAGCACGTTCCAAAATTATATTTTTTTTATAAAAAAATGAGTTTTTTTTTCAATTATTGAATATGGGTATCAAATGAAAGGCCTTGATGAGGACATACCAAAAATATATATTTTGTCACAAAAAATTGAGAAAAAAAAGTTTTTTTTCAATTTTTGAATATGGGTATCAAATGAAAGCCCTTGATGAGGATATTCCAAAAATATATATTTTGTCACAAAAAAATGAGAAAATTTTTTTTTTTTCAATTTTTGAATATGGGTATCAAATGAAAGGTCTTGATGAGCACATTCCAAAAATATATAATTTGTCACTAAAATGTTAGAAATATTTTTATTTTTATATTATTGTTGTTTAATTTCCTCACAATCGAAGTGAAAAGCAGAGTGTATAACTCGTACATAAAACCCATTTTACCCTCGACTTGACAATCCACCCTCGCCTGCGGCTCGGGTGGATATATATCGTCACGGGTAAAATGATGCGTTTTATGCACTTGTTGTACAATCTACTATTTATATCATTGATAGCTTATAATAATGTTGTCCAAGTTGTATTTATGGTGTCAATTTACTGAAATTTAACTTAGTGGAATAATTACGAAAAATGCCCAAAGTTTTTTTTACAAATAGGTTCCTACATTCTTTCTGTAAGATAGCTGGAATATATGTGCCATGGGCAACAGCGTCGCTTAACCATTCCAAGATCAAAATCGTTTGCATGCCGCGCCGTCACAACATAGTTTAGTTCATGCAAGGGCGATACGCGCATGCACGAATTTTGTTGCTAACTGGTTTAGGGACGCTGTTGCCCCAAAAAACTTCATTGATAAAAAATAACGTAAGTGAGAACCATACCGATATTATTAATTTTGTAAATGATATCTCCTGCCGTGAAGATGACTAGTTTGAGCTGAAAGCTGATCTGCAGCAGTAGAGGCTTCGGCATGTTCTTCATAAACTCTAGCTCCCGAACCAATTGGCGTCCAGTATGCATTATGATGTCTTCGCGGAGTTGCCCCGATACGCATGGCAATATGCGCTCCTCCTGATTAATTTACATAACTAGTATGTAAAGTGCTTGACAAATTTTAATGAATGCCCTTTTCTTAATTAGCGCGACCACAACGTCACCACCGCGCGCTCGTCCTGCGGCTTGAGTCGATAGCCATTGCGCGCTGTCTTGATGTCGGCCTCTCAGCCCGTCGTTGCGACCGCGCAGTGGTTACCGAGACGCAAGACACAGGACAGGACTCGTGCGCGGTGATGTGGTCGCCTAACCTACTGCTTTGATTTATTTAGTGCGATGCAATCTTTATGGCGGCTGAGAAGTTAGGCGCAAGTCACTGCACAAGAGACAATATGCAAGATATCAGCGGATGGGAGCCAGGGAGGTTGCTGGAAAGATCCTCGTGCTTAGTGGCTTAAGTTTGTATCGCACCGTACACACAGTCCACTACAATAGAAAGCTAAGTTATCGTTCAAGATGTGATGTGTAGTAAGTACAATGCAATTAATCTGACAATGGACCGGATGAGTAGCGACCTTCTACAAAATTAACATTATTTTTGTTGGATGACGTCACGCATTCGATGAGTACCTAGGTATTTTGTATTTTGTCACAAAATAGAATAAACTCATTTGAAAATAATAGGAACTAAATATATCAAACCTCCATAACCCTAGGGACAATAGGTTAACCACTGACCTCTATTAAACAAGTACGCTGGACAGGTGAACGTCACCAATCGTTTGATCCGATTTGAAAATCGCCATATTGGCGATGAGCAGTAGATTCTACTATGGCAGTATTAGTGAGTGAACTTGGAACTAATAAGTTTCTGTTCTCAGCGCGAATATGGCGATTTTCAAATCGGCACAAAAAATTGCTGTAATTTCATGACAATAGCCTATCCAGCATATTGTTTAATGTAGGTCAGTGAGGTTAACGAACCCATTCGCCATCAAGCTCCCCACCCATTTATCCACAAAGAAGTAGGCTTGTGGGAGAAGGTAGAATTCTCACCACAAAGAAAGTAGTCTGGTATCGTATCGCGTAGAACTTGAGTATTTTCTCCTTAATTCTAGGCGGGAACTTTCTCTGATTTATGTAAGTTTTGACTTGCCTCCGTATTTTGAAATACTTGCAAGCGGCCGATTCTGAACCATACACTGCGACAAAGTACTTCACTCCACAGTGAAAAGCGAGTAACTAGAACCGAACACAATTAAGTTCAGAATTTTCAACAGTTGTTAGGTACATACTATGGCATTTTCTGATAGGCTGGCAGAAAATTGTTAGATACCTTAGCAATAATCCAAGATACCATGTAGAAAAGTTCCAGGTTGCATCCATACTGTAGAAATCTCAGGTTAGAATTTTTTCGAAGCATACCAACTGAAAAAAAAAGGATTTTTTAGCTCTGTTGAGCCGTTGATCTTGGTCTGTTTTTTTTCTCTTTTGAGTGATACTGATAACAGTGATAACTAACAACCAAACTTATTCATAAATAAATAAATGAGATTTTCTTATGAAATTTTAACAAATTTGCAGTAGCCACATGTTAAAAGAGTTAACAAGACAGGTGGGATGCTAAGCAACAACAAAGATAAACTTAAAAAATTCGGAACTAAGGTCCTGTGTGTTGTGGCCGGTATACATTTTGATTAGTAAAGTGCTTAGTGTTTAGTGCACTGTTTAGTGTTTAGTAGGTGATGTCCCATACTGTTTAGCATATGCTGTTTAGTACAGGCTTTGTTGATATAAACTAAACACTAAACAGTCCTGTCCAGACGTGCTTAGTGCGTGTTTAGCTGCAAGTGAGGGGTGAAGGCGGGACGTGCGGGACGCGCGGGGGGAGCTACTCGCAGAAAAAATAGAACGCGCTTCTAAACACTGTACTTCGCTCGCACTAAACACTTAACACTAATCAGAGACTGTCCGAACGTGTTTTTTGCTAAACACTAAACACTAAACGAGCCACTCGCACTAAACACTAATCAAAATGTATACCGGCCATTGGGCTGAGTTAAAAAAGAACTTGTTTAAAGATAATTAAAGAATTCTAGTTTTCCAAGAACAGGTACTACCTACCTACCTTTATATACAACGTGTAACATAAAAGGGGTATCAACCCGAAAGGAGGTCAATGTACCTACTCGTGAATTTGAACACCTTCCAATAGAAAAAAGATTTCAAATCAAAAAAAAAATTTAGACTCTCCATATAAAATTTGAATTTGCCGCCAACTTTTTGTATGGAAAGTTCATTTTTTTTATTTGATTTTTTTTCTGAAGTAATGTGTTCAGTTTCACGAGTACATTGACCTCCTTTCGGGTTGATACCCCCTTTCTGTTACACGCTGTACACTTATCTACAACTTCAAATAAAAGATTTTACCGGCTCTATAAAACGAATACACAAATCTGTCAAGCGTTTGTGCGTCCCATAGATTCGCCTTAGTGATCCAGGAGCAGTTCCGAGGATTCGCCGGTCGCCAGGACTCCGTCGCCAAATACTCCACGGAGAATTGGAAGAACACGCTCCACATCACGTACAAGTAGAAACAGACGAAAATTTCCATGAATGTTTTGAAAAGAACCTGAAAATTAATTTTTCTTTTTTTTCTTTTAGAAGGTGTGGCGGCGTGTTTCGGTGTTTCATCGAATAGCATCAACGCGTAACATGTCGCTAGTGAGGACGTACGATATCATTTAGCTGGATAATCTGGATATAGGTACTTAGGTATGTTAGTTAGATAATACGCTAATAATAGTATTTTAGATGATGCTTCGATGCTACGCTGCAAGCGTGTACTGTACAGTCAAGTTCAATAATATGTTCGCACCTTTGACAGTTCATTAACCTTTACTATCCCCGTCATTTGGTAATGCGCTGGAACCTTGTCAAATTAACATACACATTATCGTCATCCGCAACTAAAAATGACAAAAAGCAGTAAAATTCTAATAGGTAATATAATATATTAATTATTGAATTCTTATTTTCAATAAGAAAGGATCTAGGTATATGAGAAAATTACAATTGTTTTTCGTTTTTGAGGTTAAAATCATGGCCGCCAGGCGCATTACCAATTGACGCGGTACCTATGCCTTTGTAATAAAAGTCAACATTCTGTCAAAAGTATAATTTAATGAACTCGACTGTACTATGGGGGGTTGCTTGCGCGAGTTTTAGGTCTTATTTTCAATATAAACTAAAAATATTTATATTTTATTTACACGCCCATTACATAGCTAAGCCAACGTCCATCAGCGCCCACCCCACCATGATTTTTTCTGTATCAGCCTCTGGATAAAGCTTTGGATCCTACTTAGTGTAGGTACTTATTAAAATTATAAACGAAACAGTCACTTACCCCTACTCTTAGTGCCTTACTTATATTCCCTAAATAACGAAAAAGTATTGGTATCCGAATTATTTTCAAGGCCGTCAAGTAAACGTGTGTTTTCACATCAAATTTATACAAAAGAGGCAAATATGAGACAGCAGCTGTTAGGTCCAGTATGAGCCAAGTTCTGGCGTAATTCCAGCAGATTTTCAAAGGATCCAGTACTGTGTGGCGGCTAGTGAAGCCTTCAGCGTAACCGGTGAAAAAATTTAATATTATGTCACATAATATCGCGATGTCAGTTGAATGAAGCACAATCGTGTGGGTATCCTAGAAAGAACAAGATTTTTAATATTTAAGAGGATTACACGACACCAGACTCTGGTACAGTAGTACCTACAGGACTGCCATTTGTACGTAAATAAGTAAGTACTATTTTGTTTTAAGAACACGGATAAATAGGATTTCTCAAAACATTATACTTTGTCTCATATATAGGGAAACAAATATATTATTGGTTCAATGCAATTTTATTTTCTTTCAAGAGTAAATTGCTTTGAACGAAAGTAAATTGCATTGAACCAAGAAAGTATTTGTTTCCCTATATTATGAGACACAAAATATCTTGATTTAAGAATCTTTTCTTGTTTTAAGAAATCCTTTTTTTCTGTGAATAAATCGTACAAATGGCAACTCTGTATCACTTTGATGTCAGTCTGCATGATCGATCTTTAAGATTTAATAACAATTTCTTATATTCGAAAGTTTATCTGTCTGTTTGTTTCGCTTTCACGCCTAAACCTGCTGAACTTTAACTTTAGTAGAGACAGATCTAATTAGAACTTTGAGGAGGACAAAGGCTCTTTGGTCCCGAAATTCTCACGGGAAGCAAACTCACGCGGGGATGGAGGCGTGGGAAAAACGCTCGGGTAATAGCTAAAAAGACTCTTTTTGAAACATACGTACCTACTTCTTCCTTTTATATACGGGTTTGTTAAAAAGAGCTGTTATGAGAAGAATACTTCAAAAATATAATTGAACAAAAATTAATCTCAAGCTTAATGGTATTGATTTATGTTTTAGTGGTAGGGGATCGTTAACTAATGATGAAAAAAAAATATATGAAGCGCACAAGGCTAGAATGATGAGAGTCCAAAAACTCTGTTTTTTATTGTGTATGGTAGTATTTTTATCTTTTGTTAAAGCTTTATCTTTTTGTTAAAGAACCAAATGCTTAAAAATGAGAATCAGTTTTTTTTGAAGAAAACACAAACGTATTGCAGTGCTAAAATGCTGAGATTTTCAATTTTCAACATTTCCAATTCAGCTAATCTCAAAAACCTTAAGAATGGATGCTCATCATCAGTGGCGGATCCAGGATTTTGGTTTGGGAGGGGCTTAACGTAGGTAAGGGCAGGCTTTACCAAGGTAATCAACAGATTTGTTGGGGTGGACCCAAATGATTTTGGGGGGAGGGGCTTGAGCCCCTTAGCCCCCCCCTGGATCCGCTAGTGCTCATCATTCTAGCCTTATGCCCTTCATTAAGTATACTACGCGTTCATTTCGTGATTGCCGTTACCTCCCGGCCCCGGCACTCCTGCGTTGTCCTCCCACGTACCTCCCCAGGCGACGCAGGAGGCGCGGTATGAAGGACGCCCGGGTTGTACAGTACGGGGCATATTTATCTTGAAATCGGGTGGGGATTGCGCGAAATGCGTATTTTGGGCATGCGTAGCGGTGAGGGGCGCGGGCGGCGGGAGAGGGGCGCGCGCTATTGGTCGCTCACAAGAGCACATGCGCAAACTTATCCCCACTTCGTCGAAAAAATTTCAAGATATATGCCTCGTACTATAATGGGAATTACAAAAAACCGCCTTCAAAAAATCTGAAAACAAAAACAGCTTAAAAATTAAATACCTCTAAAAAGCAAGAAATAATATTCGAATCATTCGTTACACATATCAATATTAATAAAACACGTCTATTGAAGTCGGGTGGGGCTGGAGGACAACTTAATTTTTTTCTAAAAGCCCCACCCGACTTCATTAGACGTGTTTTATTAATATTGATATGTGTAACGAATGATTCGAATATTATTTCTTGCTTTTTAGAGGTATTTAATTTTTAAGCTGTTTTTGTTTTCAGGTTTTTTGAAGGCGGTTTTTCTTTTTTTTTAAAAAGCTTTTTTATTTTCAACTTTTTAGTGGTAGGTATGTAAGCGCAGCGTGTAAATATTTTTTAACTTTATATTATAACATTTTCAATGGTAAAATGCCCAGAACTCAATTTCCAAATTCACGCTGTTTGTTTTTGAGGAGTTCCGTTGTGTTTTCGTAGTCCAAATCTAGTCCAGAACGTTGCATCGTAAACCATGATTTGGTTTGTTTTGGATTGCCATAAACTTACCAAAACCTAAATCACTTTACATATACTATTTGACTTTGAGGAGTTCCCTTGTGTATCTTCGAAGTTCGAAGTCCAATAACGATGAAATTAAATTGTGACCACTCTTGAAGTATACCCTTTCAAATAAAAAAAGAATCATCTAAATCGGTTCATAAACAAAGATGTTATGTCCGAAATTCCATAAAAACTCGTACGATGGCGAGCTAAATAATTGATATTTTTCAGGATTATGAGAAAACTACTGGCCAGATCTCTGAAAAAAATTTATGGGACCACACACGAACTATGTTCTTTGAGATAAAAAAAGAATTGTACAAATCGGGTAACAACTGACGAAGCTATGTTAAAACATACATAAAAAAAAAAAAAATAAAAAAAAAAATACCGTCGACTTGAGAACCTCCTCCTTTTTTTGAAGTCGGTTAAAAATGAACGCGTAATAGGTGTAGATAAGAATCAAATACCAATAGGTCAAGTCCTTCTGGGCTAATACGACTATCGCTGAAATCTATCGCTACCGTCGTGTAGCTTACTATGATGGCAATGCTGAAGGCAATGTCCAGCCACAATCGTAACTTGCTGTACGGGTGGATGGAAGACGGGTAGTACTTATAATGACGGTACTTTTCGGCACAGAAAGATGCGTAAGACCTATAAAAAAATTATAATAAGTATTAGACAAATTGCTTAACATTTTTAACATAAAAACAGATGTGTGGTGACTAAAGGGTGGCTTTAGAATCGGTGATTCTGATTTTGGAATTGAAATAGGTAGGTAAATCGCATTTCATTGAACTTTGAGGCACTCCGCTGCGTTAAGCGGAATTCCGTCGCGGGTAGGTACACGGCGCGGGAATATAGATTGCTTGTTTTTTGACTGATAGATGCTTGCGCAGTGCATGAGTAAGCTCTAATCTATATCGCCCCGCGCGCGTGTCCCGCTTAAGGCCGTCCGCTGCCTTGAGCGGGATCCCGCCGCGGGTACACGGCGCGGGAATATAGATTGCTGGTTTTTGACGGACAGATGCTTGCGCAGTGCATGAGTTAGCTCTAATCTATGTCGCCCCGCGCGCGTGTCCCGCTCAAGGCAGCGGAGGGCCTAACGCAGCGGAGAGCCTGACTGAAAAGCCTTTGACACCACTCTCCATCTGTCACACCCCTAGAGTGTTTTATTACGCGCGGAGGGAGGGCAGCCCTTGCCCGCTGTAACGAAGTACTGAAACGCGTACGAGCCGTAGTGGCTGAGGCTGGTCGCCGAGCGGAAGTGGCGAAGGCTCGTATGGGGTTCTGTGCTTTGTTACGCAAGGACGGAAGGACTACATACATGAGCGTAGCCAGCCATGGGCTCAGGGTGGGGCAGCAGTCTAAAATAATATGTAACTAGCAAACTATACCCGCGGTCTTAAGGTGCGTCCAGATATGTTCTTTTGATCGTACCGTACCTCCGTTCCGTACCAGCGTTCCGATCAAATAAAGGTGCGTCCAGATATGTTCTTTTGCCCGTACCGTACCTCCGTTCCGATCGGCGTCGCGATCAAAGAACGCTAGTCTGGACGCATGTTCGGAACGGTGCGGAGGTACGCCGTTCCGTTCGCCGAACAGGTACGCCCCGATCCACCTCGAATCTCTCGCTCTTTTGCCCGTACCCGTATCTCTCGCTCTTGAGCGTCGCGAACAAAGAACGCTAGTCTGGACGCATGTTCGGAACGGTGCGGAGGTACGCCGTCTCGATCGCCGACAGGTACGCTCCGATCCATCGCGAGTCGGTTTTTTCGCCCCGTTCAAAGGAAAAACGGAATGGAGGAACGGTACGGCGCTAGTCTGGACGTGATCGCGGCGACGCTGACGTTCGGAGGTTGTAGTACAGTAGCCCGTAGTACATTTAAATTACGAAAAAGGTTAGGTACCGTTTGCCGTTGTGATATAGTTATTTATTATGAAATTATAGATACTTTAACCCAAGTTTTACAGATCGCAACTCGCCGTAACCTATATTTGTATATCTCCAAAAATGAGATTTTTTATTTTTCGAGGTTAATCACATGGTTTAGCTATTGTCGTGTTCTACAGCGCTATGTTTGATTGCCACTGATAATAGTTAGACTGTGAAAAGTAGCCATACACAGATTTAAGACCAGATGAAATGGATGGACTTTATCTGGTCTTAAATCTGTGTATGGCTACTTTTCATAGTCTTAATATTATCAGTGGCAATCAAACATAGCGCTGTAGAACACGACAATAGCTAAACCATGTGATTAACCTCGAAAAATAAAAAATAATCATTTTTGGAGATATACAAATATAGGTTACGGCGGGTTGCGATCTGTTAAAGTATCTATAATTTTGTAATAAATAACTATATCACAGCGGCAAACGGTAACCTTTTTCGTAATTTAAATTTACTACGGGCTGCTGTACTATTGGAACGGAACCACAGAATATATACTCTAACGCGAAAAGAAACGACACTTGCGCATGTATGCTCGTAAAATCGCTCGCGGCTATGTGTGCGTGTCTGGAGGCGCGCGGGGGCTGCGCGCGGCGCGCGGGGAGTGCAGCCGCTAGTCGCCGACTTACCCGGCCAAGGGTTCTACTGTCGCTCGCCGCTCGCTTGGCCCATCGCAATCCGCATTGTACCGCATTTCTCACGGACTGACAACGCGACGCGACGCAACATTATTTAATTGTTAGATAATCATGCCCGGCGGCGGGCATTATTGTTGTGTTTGTTGTTGTGGCAACAACCAAAAACAATATCCTAATAAAAGTATCTTCGTATTTTAAAAGTTAAAATATACGAAATATTAGTCATGCTCATGCCCTTACCCTTCCTTTTACCTTACTTTAATTATAAAAAAAGATCTGAAAACAAGGATTTCAGACGATTAAACTCGTAAACTCGCAAGTAGGTAAAATTGACAATAAATAAATAAAAATACAAATCAAATCTTTCATTAACATGTTAAAGATTAATACATTTATTATAAATAACAGAAAATATAGTATAATAGTTGCAATTTATGATGTATCTACCCTACCTAATATAATTTAAAGATTACAAAAAGTTATTATAAATCAATCCTATCTTTCATTAACATGTCCTTGCACAAGTTTATATTTCCTTACATACTATGTTATCTCCTTTGTTACAAGTCTAAATTCGGTATCAACCCTAGCGCTTCCACGCTCTGGCTCAAGGTCGCTGGCGCTCGAACTCTCATGTACAGAGTGTGTCACGGCTGTGACGGAACGGAGGTACGGTACGGCGCTAGTCTGGACGTGATCGCGGCGACGTTCGGCGGTTTGATCGGAACGGTGGTACGGAACGGAGGTACGGAACGGGCAAAAGTAGCGTCCAGACTTATTTGATCGGAACGCTGGTACGGAACGGAGGTACGGTACGGGCAAAAGAACATATCTGGACGCACCTTAAGGTGCGTCCAGATATGTTCTTTTGCCCGTACCGTACCTCCGTTCCGATCGGCGTCGCGATCAAAGAACGCTAGTCTGGACGCATGTTCGGAACGGTGCGGAGGTACGCCGTTCCGTTCGCCGAACAGGTACGCCCCGATCCACCTCGAATCTCTCGCTCTTTTGCCCGTACCTGTATCTCTCGCTCTTGAGCGTCGCGAACAAAGAACGCTAGTCTGGACGCATGTTCGGAACGGTGCGGAGGTACGCCGTCTCGATCGCCGACAGGTACGCTCCGATCCATCGCGAGTCGGTTTTTTCGCCCCGTTCAAAGGAAAAACGGAACGGAGGAACGGTACGGCGCTAGTCTGGACGTGATCGCGGCGACGCCGACGTTCGGAGGTTGTAGTACAGTAGCCCGTAGTACATTTAAATTACGAAAAAGGTTAGGTACCGTTTGCCGTTGTGATATAGTTATTTATTATGAAATTATAGATACTTTAACCCAAGTTTTACAGATCGCAACTCGCCGTAACCTATATTTGTATAACTCCAAAAATGAGATTTTTTATTTTTCGAGGTTAATCACATGAATCCAATATGGCGGCCAACTATTTTGTTTGAGGGCCGATTTGGATGAAACTCGGTTTTTGGTACTTTTTTGACAAGAAAACAGCAACGCAATTTAAAAAAATATAAAAAATCCAAAATGGCGGCCAACTTTTTTGTTTGAGGGCCGATTTGGATGAAACTCGGTTTTTGGTAGGTACTATTTTGACAAGAAAACAGCAACGCAATTTTAAAAATATAAAAATCCAAAATGGGCGCCAACTTTTTTGTTTGTGGGCCGATTTGGATGAAACTCTGTTTTTAGTACTATTTTGACAAGAAAACAGCAACAATTTGTAAAAAATATAAAATAATCCAAGATAGCGGCCAACTTTTTTGTTTGAGGGCCGATTTGGATGAAACTCGGTTTATGGTACTATTTTGACAAGAAAACAGCTACGCAATTTTCAAAATATATAAAAATCCAAGATGGCGGCCAACTTTTTTGTTTGTGGGCCGATTTGGATGAAACTCGGTTTTTAGTACTATTTTGACAAGAAAACAGCAACACTATGTGAAAAATAAAAAAAATCCAAGATGGCGGCCAACTTTTTTGTTTGTGGACCGATTTCGATGAAACTCGGTTATTGGTACTATTTTGACATAAAAACAGCAACGCAATTTTAAAAGTATAAAAAATCCAAGATGGCGGCCAACTTTTTTGTTTGTGGGCCGATTTGGATGAAACTCGGTTTATGGTACTATTTTGACAAGAAAACAGCTACGCAATTTTCAAAATATATAAAAATCCAAGATGGCGGCCAACTTTTTTGTTTGTGGGCCGATTTGGATGAAACTCGGTTTTTAGTACTATTTTGACAAGGAAACAGCAACACAGATGGCTATGTAAAAAATAAAAAAAATCCAAGATGGCGGCCAACTTTTTTGTTTGTGAGCCGATTTGGATGAAACTCGGTTTTTAGTACTATTTTGACAAGGAAACAGCAACACTTTGTAAAAAATATTAAAAAATTCAAGATGGCAGCCAACATTTTTGTTTGTGGGCCGATTTCGATGAAACTCGGTTTTTGGTACTATTTTGACAAGAAAACAGCTACGCAATTTTCAAAATATAAAAAATCCAAGATGGCGGCCAACTTTTTGTTTGTGGGCCGATTTCGCTGAAACTCGGTTTTTAGTACTATTTTGACAAGAAAACAGCAACGTAATTTTAAAAATACTAAAAAAAACGATCGAACGAAAAAGTTGGCCTCCATCTTGGATTTTTTATATTTTGAAAATTGCATAGCTGTTTTCTTGTCAAAATAGTACCAAAAACCGAGTTTCATCGAAATCGGCCCACAAACAAAAATGTTGGCTGCCATCTTGAATTTTTTAATATTTTTTACAAAGTGTTGCTGTTTCCTTGTCAAAATAGTACTAAAAACCGAGTTTCATCCAAATCGGCTAACAAACAAAAAAGTTGGCCGCCATCTTGGATTTTTTATACTTTTAAAATTGCGTAGCTGTTTTCTTGTCAAAATAGTACCAAAAACCGAGTTTCATCCAAATCGGACCTCAAACAAAAAAGTTGGCCGCCATCTTGGATTTTTTATATTTTTCACATATTGTTGCTGTTTTCTTGTCAAAATAGTACTAAAAACCGAGTTTCATCGAAATCGGCCCACAAACAAAAAAGTTTGCCGCCATCTCGGATTTTTTTATCTTTTGAAAATTGCGTAGCTGTTTTCTTGTCAAAATAGTACCAAAAACCGAGTTTCATCGAAATCGGACCTCAAACAAAAAAGTTTGCCGCCATTTTGGATTTTTATTATTTTTAAAATTGCGTTGCTGTTTTCTTGTCAAAATAGTACCAAAAACCGAGTTTCATCCAAATCAGCCCTCAAACAAAAAAGTTGGCCGCCATTTTGGATTTTTTATATTTTTAAAATTGCGTTGCTGTTTTTTTGTCAAAATAGTACCAAAAACACAAACAAAAAAGTTGGCTGCCATCTTGGATTTTTTTATATTTTTCCCATAGTATTGCTGTTTTCTTGTTCAAATAATACCAAATACTGAGTTTTATCGAAATCGGCCCAAAATTATCGCGGTAACATTTAATCTGATTCAAGCAAGCTAGTTATGCAATGGTAGGTAATTAAAATTGTATCAAAACATGGAAAGAAACTGTTGTTTTAGGTATTATATTTAAAAAAATATTGGGACTTTAATGTTAATTCCTAACAGGAATGGTGCAAACTCGGAGGAAACTTATATTCGTGTCTTCTAATGATTCCAAAAAAAATTACAATTACACGAAATACTTCCAATCTTTTTGCTAATTTGACTGGACTACAAGCAATGATCGCTGCGACGTTCGGAGGTATGTTCGGCGGTTTGATCGGAACGGAGGTACGGAACGGAGGTACGGAACGGGCAAAATAGCGTCCAGACTTATTTGATCGGAACGCTGGTAAGGAACGGAGGTACGGTACGATCAAAAGAACATATCTGGACGCACCTTAAAGGTGCGTCCAGATATGTTCTTTTGCCCGTACCGTACCTCCGTTCCGATCGGCGTCGCGATCAAAGAACGCTAGTCTGGACGCATGTTCGGAACGGTGCGGAGGTACGCCGTTCCGTTCGCCGAACAGGTACGCCCCGATCCACCTCGAATCTCTCGCTCTTTTGCCCGTACCCGTATCTCTCGCTCTTGAGCGTCGCGAACAAAGAACGCTAGTCTGGACGCATGTTCGGAACGGTGCGGAGGTACGCCGTCTCGATCGCCGACAGGTACGCTCCGATCCATCGCGAGTCGGTTTTTTCGCCCCGTTCAAAGGAAAAACGGAACGGAGGAACGGTACGGCGCTAGTCTGGACGTGATCGCGGCGACGCCGACGTTCGGAGGTTGTAGTACAGTAGCCCGTAGTACATTTAAATTACGAAAAGGTTATAGGTACCGTTTACCGTTATGATATAGTTATTTATTATGAAATTATAGATACTTTAACCCAAGTTTTACAGATCGCAACTCGCCGTAACCTATATTTGTATATCTACAAAAATGAGATTTTTTATTTTTCGAGGTTAATCACATGGTTTAGCTATTGTCGTGTTCTACAGCGCTATGTTTGATTGCCACTGATAATAGTTAGACTGTGAAAAGTAGCCATACAAAGATTTAAGACCAGATGAAATGGATGGACTTTATCTGGTCTTAAATCTGTGTATGGCTACTTTTCATAGTCTTAATATTATCAGTGGCAATCAAACATAGCGCTGTAGAACACGACAATAGCTAAACCATGTGATTAACCTCGAAAAATAAAAAATAATCATTTTTGGAGATATACAAATATAGGTTGCGGCGGGTTGCGATCTGTTAAAGTATCTATAATTTTGTAATAAATAACTATATCACAACGGCAAACGGTAACCTTTTTCGTAATTTAAATTTACTACGGGCTGCTGTACTATTGGATCGGAACGTTGATAGGCTTGTTGAAAAAATATCGATACATCGATATATCGATATTTTTTGTTCGATATATCGATATTTTTAGCCGATATATTTCTAACCGATATATCGATATATCGATACAAAATAACCAATATCGAAAATCGTATCAAAAACGATATATTTTTGGAACGGAAAAAACTTATCTGTTCTTTAATAATAATTCATAGTTTATTTTAATATTAAAACATAATATTGTCTATGACTGGTATGTTTTTTGTGCTGCGATGAATATCTTATGTGAAAAATATGCGCCTGATTTTATAAATATCTTCGTTTTTATTGAGATTTTCACACATTAAAGTAATGTGTGTTGTCTGATAAAATTTATTGTAATTACTGAGCTAGACCGAAATAAATAAATTTTTCTTTAAAAACCGCAAACGTTCTTTGAAAATTGGTCCGATATATCGATATATCGATATTTTTTTCGCGATATATCGAGGCCGATATTGATATTTTTATAAATATCGATGTATCGATATATCGATATTTTTTTTCACTTTCGACATCCCTAAACGTTGATACGGAACGGAGGTACGGTACGGCGCTAGTCTGGACGTGATCGCGGCGACGTTCGGCGGTTTGATCGGAACGGTGGTACGGAACGGAGGTACGGAACGGGCAAAAGTAGCGTCCAGACTTATTTGATCGGAACGCTGGTACGGAACGGAGGTACGGTGCGATCAAAAGAACATATCTGGACGCACCTTTAACCCTGGTAATTTTTTTCTATGCATTTTCCATGCATATTTCGTATTGCTACGGGCCTATCTCATTATTTCCGCATCATTTTTACATTTTCTTACTTAGGTAAGATTAGTATAAAAGAATGAAAGGCTGGCTCGACTATCAATGGTATTTTTATTTATTTCCACCTGTTACAAACCGATTACTTATTTTCTATACTAATTTTCTTCCATCGTTTTTTCACAGTACACAGATTACAGATTGTAGCGTTATTTGACACTTGACATTGACATTTCCACAGACTACAATGATACATTTCTTAACATCCTCCACACCAAGAAAAAGAGAAAATAAAATATCAAAGTATGCTACAATCTAGTATCCAGAACACAATACTAATTTTATATTTTAAACAATGAAACATACAGATTCAACAAGGATTTAACACAAGTGTTTAGACAACATTATAATCACATTAACATACATCTTATTGCAGTCACAATAATAATTATTATAATAAGCATCTGAGAAACATAGTTAGTTCACTTATCACAAGTCATCTTTCTTAATAATATTTAAATCAAATTAGTCTTTATTCTTAATAATTAGTAATTTAATTACCAAACCAGTATGACAGACAGACTACACAAATGAGATCAAAATGATTAAAAAATATCAAAGTTTGTTTGGGAAACAAGAAGTTTATTTATCAAATAAAATTAAATTTATAGTTTGTACTTACTTGGCATTTTAATAATTCTCCCACGTCTTGTTGTCTGATCTGTCTCTCTGTTGGCTGGCTCTGTAGTGCGCCCTTTGTTATTAATTGTACTGCTAGGGTTTATAACTATACAATATTTCTTACCAATAGAATTGTGATTTTTGGCGTCCAATTCTCGTCTCCCTTCCACCTCAGAAGAAGAAAGTTCTAATTGGTATAGACGCTGAAATGGTCGGATTTTGAATCCAGCTGTTGTCTTTACCTTGGCAGTTCTATCCACTCCATCCTTTCCTGTATAAATCTCAATGACCATTCCAAGTGGCCATTTTATTCTTCTTTCTTCAGACTCAACTAGAACTATATCTCCTACCTTGATACCTCCACTCTTCTCTCTTCCTCTCTGTACTAGTTCGGTAAGGTACTCGTTCTTGAATCGCGTACGAAGTTCGTCTCGCAGTTTTTGCAGATACCTCAGTCGTCGATTCATACTGGTGGCATCTAAAATATCAAATTCGGTTACCTGTGAATGCGGCAGAGGTTGTAAGAAGCACGAAGGTCGCAGCGGCTCTAGTGAGTTCGCGTCGTCAGCCTCCACATATGTGATTGGTCTGTCATTTACCACAGCTTCGCAGTCGCAGAGGAGAGTCTCCATTTCTTCATAAGAGACAGTAGATGTACCTAAAACACGTCTTAATAAATTCTTTATTATTTTTATCATGCGCTCAAAAAATCCGCCCCACCATGCTGCTGTAGGCGCATTAAGCTTCCATTTTATGCGCATTATGGTGGATACGCGTTGCACTTCATCCCAGTCAATGGTAGACAGCAGATTCTTGGTACCTGTAAAGTTAGTGCCGTTGTCGGATATCATTAATTTTACACGACCTCGTCTGGCGATGAATCTGCGAAATGTTCTGATGAAGGCTTCTGTAGACAGAGATTGTGTCAGTTCCAAATGTATCGCGCGGTATACGGCACACGTGAATATTACAATCCAACTCTTTACATTGCCGCGTAGATATATTGGGCCGGCCAGATCAGCTCCTGTTACTTCAAAGGGTGCGGTCGGTTGGATTCGTTCAATAGGTAATGGTGCCGCAGATACTTGAGTAGCTTTCGCTCTGTGTCTCTTACATATAATGCATTTATCTATGACAGATTTTACCAGTTTCCTAATACCAATAATCCAGAATCGTTTCCTTAAATCTGTGATCATCATATTGGTGCCAGCATGAAGCAGTTGTGTATGTCGCTGTTCAACCAGTCTTCGTATGATCACATTTGCTGCAGGTAGCACTGCTGGAGTTTTCACATCTTCAGGGAAATCGGTAAGTATCAGCTTTGTTTTTATTCTCAGTATATTATCTTCATCATAGAATGTAGTTAGTTTTGCGGTATGCTTTTGTATATATTCTTTGCTTTCTGCCTGTATAGTCTTTATTATTCTCTTTTCAGCTATTTCATATTCTTCAAACGTCAATTCTCCTTTTTTCTTATTGTCTTTGTAGCGAGCATTGTAGATAAATCGTAATATCCATGCTGTCATTCTTATTATTTTAGAATACTTGGAAAAATGAGTTAAATCATTTACCATATCATTGTCACAGCATGTATTAACGCATACAGATTTTTTGAGTTCTTTGCAGGCTTCCTTTTCATCAACCACCAGTGCAGAATGCGGCCACAGTTCGGGATGTCGACGCAGCCACGGCGGGCCTTCCCACCACTTGGTTTCGAGCAGCCGACGTGTGTCGCAGCCTCTGGATGGTAGGTCTGCCCAGTTCTCAGGGCCTGGAATGTGGTGCCAGTCATTAATGTTAGTATTTTGACGGATTTCTTTTACCCGGTTTCCCACATAGGTATTCCAAATCAATTCTCGTTTTATCCAGCATAGTGTCACACCAGAATCACTCCAACAATATTCTTTATGATTATTTAATTGTAATTTCTTTCTTACCCCCATAATTAATCTTGAGCCAATGAGAGCCGCTAGCAATTCTAATCGTGGTGTGGTTATTTTCTCTGGTGGTGATATTCTTGACTTTGCAGATATTAATCGGACAGTCACATTACCTTTACTGTCTTCAGTTCTGAGGAATACGCAGGCAGCATACCCGTCTTTACTGGCGTCACAAAACATATGAAGACTGGCATCGTTGCAGCTCTGTAGTGGCACCGTTGACAGAGGTCTTGGTATTCTGCAATTTGACAGTAAATGCACATTATCATACCAGTCATGAAATTGAGTTTCAATATTAGGGGGCAGCTCTTCATCCCATGCCAATTTACTGTTCCATATTTCTTGTAATATTAATCTAGGAACAAGTGTTACGGGGCACAGAATTCCCACGGGGTCAAAAATTCTTTGTGTCAAGGAGAGGATATTTCTCTTATTTAATTTACCTATCTCTGAAGGATGAGGCAAGGCATCTAAGTTGCAAAAAAGTTCATCGGTGGCAGTATCCCACATTATTCCTAAAACCGAGATGACACGTTGATCGGTTTCATTAATTGTCATTGGAGAAGTTACCCACTGCCTCAAATCAAACTTTGCCTCTTGCATTATACTTTTTGCCTCTTGTATGAAGTTTTGTGTCGCTTCTTCCGAGTCTTGGCTTGTAACTAAATTATCGACATAGAAAGAGCTAGATAATATATCAGCTGTATTTTTGTGCTCACCTTTTGTCTGTTCCAGGTGGTGTTGTATCGTTGCGGACAGCAAGAATGGGCTCGAAGTCAGGCCAAAGACAACTCGACAATGCCTGTACTCCATGATCTCCCGCCGCTCGTAATCCTTCCACCATAAGAACCTGAGGTGGTCCCGGTCATCTGGATTAATTGCAATTTGCAAAAATGCTTTTGCTATATCTGCAGATATACCTATTAAACCTTTACGAAAACCAATTAATAAATCAGGTATTTTATCAATAAAATTCATACCTTTCTCCAGACATGCATTTAATGACTTGTTATTTTTATCTTTTGCAGATGCGTCAAACACTGGTCGCAGCTTGGTAGTAAGACTTGTCTCCTTGGATACGGCTCGATGTGGTAAGTAGTGTACCTTATTTTTGTTGCAGTCTGGTGAGGGTATAGGTTCGATGATGCCAGCATGCTCCCATTCATGTAGAATGTTGTCATAATCTTGAAACTTACCGCAAGTAATTAGTTTATTTGTTGCAGATTCCAGCCGGCGAGTGGCTATCATACGGTTGTCCAGCAGATCATCATGACCATCCTTCCATGGAAGCTGCACCTCATACCTGTTCTCCTCGTTTCTTCGGACACTCTCTTCGAAGCTCTTCAGGACCTCTTCTTCTTTTTTCTGTTTTGATTGTATGTGCACTGGATCTTGAATACCTAAAATCTCAAGATTCCAAAAATCTGGAACGCTCTGTAAACAGAATAAAGAAGCGACAATGTTTGTGTTTATTATTGCATCATGAGTCTTACCCTGTAATGTCCACCCGAGGTTTGTCTTAATGGCAGTCAGACCAGTCTCCAGCTGTACAAAGGCATTGGTGAGTAGCAAACCTGAATAATCAGCACCTATTAAAATACCTATATCTGATTTTACATTTGTGTCTGTCAGCTTGATTTGGTTCTTTTTTAACAATTCAGAGAGAGACATGTTATTCATATTCACTTTAGGTACATTTTTACAAATCGTTACTTGGCTTAAGGCAGTCATATTAATTTTAAAAGATTTATCAATGCTCTGTACTTCTAAATCATAAGTGTTATAATTTTTGTATGACACAATGTTACCTCCAAACAAAGAATGTGTAAGTCCTTCAGTACCAGTTGGCATCATATTGAGCGTCTTCACTACTTCTTCTTTTACGTATGAGCGTTGTGAGCCACTATCGAACAGTGCTCTGACAGTCACTGACTTATCTCCATGGCAAACATTCACAGCGACAGTTTGTAGGAGTGTGGTTGAAGAACTGGAATGAGCAGTGTAGTTCTGAACTGTAGCTGCAGGTTCTGGTGACGCTTTCACTTCTTTTTGCTTCAGTCCACATGAACACAGTACAGGCGAATGTCTTTGGCCACATATATAGCATTTAACGAAGCTGCGACAGCTCTTCGCATGGTGACCAATTTTCAAGCATAACGCACAAGCCTTCTTTTTCTTCAAGTGTTCTCGTCTTTCATCTATTGTCATCTTTGAGATCTTGAAACACTCTGTGCTCGCATGTCCTTTTTCACACCATATACACTTCACCTCATATTGCTTCTTGTTATCGCTATTTGCTGTCAGGCAGGCTGCTGTTGGTTCCGAGTTTGTGGAGTTAACATTGAAATCATTTGCCAGTGAAATGCGTTGGTTGGCTTCAACTTCCTTCTTCAAAAATTCTAGCAAGCTAGCAAGTTCATCGCTGACCTTATTTGGTTTTTGCCTTTCCCAAATTTTCAACAGTTCACTCGGCAGAGCGGACTCCACAATGGGCAGAAGAAACGGTGAATATTTATCACTCGTTACCTTGAGGACTTCAAGCGATCGCAGGTGACTGCATATATTATCATAAAGCGAGGTCAAGTCGATAATTTTGTCTTTTTTTAATACAAGGGTGAGTAACTCGCGAACATAGAGTTGAATTAATAAATCTTCTCGTGCATACCGGGATTTCAACTCGTCGAGGCAAATCTTGTAGCTCTGGTTTGTTAGAGGAAAATTCTCAACAAATTTCTTTACCTCACTGCCCGGTTCCATGTTCTGGCACAAAAATTGCAATTTGTCGCTCTCTTCTAAGGCTGGATCGGCATCAATTTTCCTGAATTGTCCCCAGAATGTCATCCAGTTCTTTATGTTTCCATCGAACTTTTTGATTTCAAGAGTGGGCAATTTAATTTTATGAATTTCCTTACCGCAATCGCCAGTTATATTGCGGGATGACTGAGATGAGTACATCGTGTCTAGTAGGCTCCATCGGGTTTGGTATTTGCCTACATCGATCAATTCTTTTTCAAGTTTGTCATCTTCGAACGGTTCGGTGGAAATGATTAGGTTTTTTATTTCGTCGTCATATTTCGTCAATTCGTAAAAAATGTCTTTTACGACTTTGTGGCATGCGTGGAGCTCGTCGATTTTGCTCGGATCGGTTTTGCATGAGCTTATTAATGACTCCAACACATTGGCAGACTTGGAAAAATGTCGTCTTTGTACCGACCTAGGGTTGCCAGATTAGCTGGCGTCAATTCCGGGACTAGAATAGCGGGGGGGGGGGGGGGGGGTGTATTAATTTATATTTTTGGAATACAAATTTACTTTTATTTATTAACATACCTACATGAAAATAATCCTTAAAACAAAAATTGCACAGCAACTCGCTTTTCATTATTGATTAAATAAGACTTTAGGCAATCAACATTACGTTTGAATGAACTTCGTCATTTCTATGAAATATTTATCAATTATTGATATTATATCGAATAATTAATAACCATTATAGACAAGACAACTACCAATAGTAACAAAATACTCTTTTTGTTGTCAGAAATTACCACTTTATTTCTTTTAACTTGGCCTAAACTTATTTTTATCGCTTACCCTTTGTGGCATAATATTATAAGTTATTTTACTTTTTAAACATTTGAGCATAAAAGTTTTAAAACATTAGCGACTAGCGTTCATGGTTGTTTAATAAATTAAGAAAATGGTAGTAAGGAAAATGCAACTTTTTTTAAATTCTCCATACAAAACACTAATTACATAGGTAAAGACCTATAAAATTATGAATCGTAACGTAAACTACTCGTAAAATAATGTAAAAAAATTGTGGTAGATATTTGAAATCCGGGACAGTAGGGTGTAATTCCTGGACACGGGACAAGGCACGTAATTCCGGGACAATCCCGGAAATCCCGGGCGTCTGGCAGCCCTATACCGACCTCACCTTGCATTTTCGATCCATTTTCTCGTCGGCCATCAATCGATAAAATCTTTATACAAGGTCGCCAGTTATAAAAGAATGAAAGGCTGGCTCGACTATCAATGGTATTTTTATTTATTTCCACCTGTTACAAACCGATTACTTATTTTCTATACTAATTTTCTTCCATCGTTTTTTCACAGTACACAGATTACAGATTGTAGCGTTATTTGACACTTGACATTGACATTTCCACAGACTACAATGATACATTTCTTAACAATTAGGTAGGTACCTCACAGGTTAGAGCCAGGGTGGGGCAAGCGCCCCGCCCTGCCCCACCGTGGCTACGCCCATGACTACATATCCCGCAGCGCCGGAGCCGTGACAGAAAGAACTTAGATGCAATAAAGTGGTGTTTTGAAGTTTTTTTTAAATCATAATATCTAAGTAATCATTCATTTTCTCGCGGCCCCCCAGTACTGGAGTGGTGGGGTTTCCCCTTTTACCCTCCTATTTCAATCCTCATTTCAGGCGCCCCGATTCTAAAGAGAAACGGATTCAACCGAATTTTTGGTTCTAAAGGGTGGACCGTGGTCATCGCGGCTGTCCTTAAGTGAAAGGTTAAGTAAAACTAACTTACTTAAACATATTTCGGGCTCTAGCATCGTATATATCGACGGTAATCAAATTCAAGAACAGTTTTCTCCACCTTGAATATTTTACCGTGAGATTAGTCAGTTTATGTGATGGCAGACTGCACTGGTGTCCTTGGAAGTACTCG
Organism: Agriphila tristella; assembly: GCA_928269145.1. Classification (NCBI taxonomy): domain Eukaryota; kingdom Metazoa; phylum Arthropoda; class Insecta; order Lepidoptera; family Crambidae; genus Agriphila; species Agriphila tristella. Next base: position 34,549,679 of record OV743432.1, read on the forward strand.
TGAGTTATGATTGCTGTATTTCCAGTTGATTTTGTCTTTGACATATTTGTTTATCACTTGAATGTCGTAGTTGTTTACAAATCTTATTCTCATTCAAAGATTGAAAGAAGGAAGGATCCCGAGAAGCTTATACCTCCCTCAAATGGAGGTTGCACGGCCATATGTCATAGTGAAGATTGAAAAAAGGTCCTTACGGCTTATTGCAACCTCTTTCTTTAGTGTTACAATACGTGTTCGTTGTTCGTCGTTCGTTTGTTCGTGAGAAACGAAAACGTATTGTAAAACGAAAAGAAAGAGATAGCAATAAGCCGTAACGTCACTAAAGAGTCTTTTTCAATCTTCACTTACTTATTAGGCGTGCAACCTCCATTGTGGATATAAGCTTCTTGAAGGATCCCATGCACATAGACTTCTATGCACTGACGTCCAATGGACGTCAGCAAAGAGAATGTAAAAAAACTAGCGTTTTAGTCAGTGCTTCTATGTTATGTAGGTACCAAAGAGAATGTAAAAAACATCATCATCAGCTTGTCTATGTTTTAAATGTTTTACTCATAGACATAGAAAATTTTTCGCATTTCTATGGTTTTTTTTGGGTTTTATTAGAATAAATTGATTAGAATAGACTATGTCGGGATCTTCCTGACATAGTTTATTCTAATAACGTCAATAACCATGGAAATTTAAAACAATATTTTGGGTTTTACTTTAATTTCTGTCATTTTTATCTCCTTGTCTTATATAATCTATGAATTCTACTGTCTATCAGCTACTTATCTATTTTTAACCGACTTCAAAAAAAGGTGGAGGTTTATCGTTGTTTGCCACTGACGTCCATCATAAAAGTACGCTGGACAGGCGAACGTCACCAATCGTTTGTTCCGATTTGAAAATTGCCATATTGGCGCTGAGAGCAGTAGATCTATAGGGGAGACCGAGGGGAGTTGAAACAATTTTCACATTTTGTTTCATACACCAAATACTATAGACAGAAATCGTTTGATATTAGTACCAATCGAGGTCATTCTTTACACTTGCGAATGACTAATATAAAGAAATTGTAAGCGTTAATTATTGTGGTGAAAAATCGACTTAACCGAAACAAGTCAACTTGTTTTAACTCCCCTCATACTGAGGTGAGATGAAACAGGGGTAGAGGAGAGTTGAAACATATAATTTTTGAGAAGTATTAAGGCCTGTAAAATAAAAATGATGATTTAATTTAAAGATATTCATTAAACTTACTTAAACGTTTTAAGTACGAAACAAACTTTTTTATTAAAATTTTGTACTGATTATATCAGCTAAGTAGGTAACTACGTACAGGTCTAATACAAATAATCATCTCCCAAAGTAGTTAAAACTACCATAACATCCTATTTGTAACATTAATTAAAAAGCCAAGTGCGTGTCGGGCCACGCGAAGTAGGGTTCCGTAGTTACCGGTTTACCATACCATATTTAATACCACTATCATTTTTCGTCTGTAAAAATAACTTTGTTTTTCATAATGTTTGTAAAAATGACAAAGTTATATTTGCGGTTTTGGAAAATATGTTATATTTCTAAAACTGCTCACTATATCTGGCTCAAATCAATTTTCGTTGTTTATTAAAATCTACAGCATAATATATATTTTTAGATTTTCACTTTCTTATTTTAAAAGTTAGAGGGGGAAGACACATTATATCACTTTGGAAGTGTATATCTTTCAAACGGTTGACTTTGAGAAAAAATAGTTCTAGGAACCTCATTGTAATTTTTAAAGACCTATCTATAGACACCCCGCACGTATAGGTTTATTTTTTTTAGTTTCAGTTCCATCTATAGGGAGCCCCCCCCTTAATCTTATTTTTTATTTTTGTATAAAAATCGTAAAGCGGTTACAGAATACATCTACCTACCTACCAAGTTTCAACTATGTAATCCTAATAGTTTCCGAATAAAGTGGCTGTGACATACGGACACAGGGAGAGACAGACAGACAGACATGACGAATCTATAAGAGGTCCGTTTTTTGCCATTTGGCTACGAAATACTAAAAATCGTATTTTTTTGTGCCGATTGTTTATTGACTGCTGTCTGATATATAATTTAAAACGAGGAGAGTTGAATTTCGTCTGTTTCAAATCACCTCAGTAAGAAAAAACCTCCCAATTTTTTTTTAAATCCACTATCAAGAAGCAAATACGCAGAAATTAATTGTACCAAATATATATAATTAATCTTTAGTTAATGAGCTTTCAAATCATATATAACTTAAACCAAAACACAAAACCCTCATCAACATATAGGCAACGTAAAAAACCGTTAAAAAGTTACTTTTCACGATTTTTGTCGCATGGCATGCAGAACTCCACAACCGCGTGACTTACGTCACAGACGCGAATTGACACGTCAGCGGACATAGAGAAGTGGTTGAAAAGCGACGTTGCTACTCTCTAACGGTTTTAAGGTCCGAGAAATCGGCACTGTCTCAATTCACCTCTGTTTCAAATCCCCTCGGTCTCCCCTACCTACTATGGCAGTAGTGAGTGTACTTGGAATAAATTAGTTCCAAGTACACTCACTACTATAGTCAAGAAGCTTAAACCCACAATGGAGTTTGCACGCCTAGTATCATACTGAAGATTGAAAAAGACTCTTTAGTGACGTCACGGCGTATTGCTATCTCTTTCTTTTCGTTTTAATATACGTTTTCGTTTCTCACGAACGAACGAACGACGAACACGTATTGTAACACTAAAGAAAGAGGTTGCAATAAGCCGTCACGTTACTAAAGGAGCTTTTTTCAATCTTCACTATGACATATGGCCGTGCAACCTCCATTGGAGGGAGGTATAAGCTTCTTGGCCATAGTACAATCTACTGCTCCCACTGACATAAAAATTTTTTTTTCTATTTAACTGGACAGGCTGTCTGTATGATTTGACAACAAAGTTTTTGTGCCTATTTGAAACGCCTCTAGCGTCTGTCTAAGGAACTTTCTGACGTAACCACAATGAAAATGGTTGCCATGATGACACCAGACTTTAGTACCATGTCCCTCACGCTATGCTCACGCTACGTCCTACAGCGCCAAAATGGCGGAAATCAAATAGGCACAAGACAGTTTGACAGCAGCCAGAATATATAGAAGTCAATGACTGCTCCCAACGCCAATATGGCGCTTTCAAATCGGCACAAAAAATTGCTGTCATTTCATGACAATAGCCTGTCCAGCGTAGGTACTTGTATAATGGACGTCAGTGCTACGATATAATTCAATTTTTTTTATCTTACTCTATATATATTCCAAAGAGCGTGATGATTCAGCACGAATCCTTTGATTATTTTTATGAGAGCTGTTTTACTTTCCATTTACCAAAATTAAATCATACCCATAACATACCATCACATAAATAGATAATTTGTGATACCATCATGAGTTCAAAAGAAAAGGGACGATTGTGATGTGACCGTTTTTTAAACCACGATTAATATTTTTCATGCAAGTCAACTTTGTAATAATTTAAGTTTAGTACCGAAATCAAATAGTTATTTTATAGGGTTAGTCATTAATTACACTATGATTTAGAAGTGAAACCTTACAATAAAAATAATTTAATATAATATATAAATAAATTACTTAAGTAAATGAAAAATTACTGTCTTGTTTAACATTAAATAAATAAGGTACCTATACTTAGATCTACATAAAAATTATTAATTTTATAATTATTGTTAAACTATTGTCCATGGTATAATATTTTTTCCTTTCTTCCATTTCTCTGAGCAGGATTTGGTACAAAATGTGGCACTTAGAATAATGTCTTCGACGTTATCAATTAGGATAAGTTTTCTGAAAACAATAATAATTTATTACTTTAAAGTTTAAAATGAGATGGCTAGAAATACAACTTACAAACTCTGTTTCAGTTTTACTCATATCCTTAATTTGAAATTAATATTTTTGTGAGTACTAGATAAAATAAGAAAGAGGACGGGATATGTTAAGCGAGAAGCACACAGTTCTTACCCGAGACAAAATTCAAAACAGGCGAAATCAAAAACAGGCCTTTTACATTCCACATTTTCGCATCTTGATACTGGTCCGTTGCAAAGATCTCTTCTTATGAAACTAGGAAGATATTTGAAATGTTCTTTAAGTATATCTGATGGAGTAAAGTCTTTTTTCGTTTCAATTTTATTGAAAACTGGAACTTTCGTGAACGTTTCAATATTCCCATTCTCATCTTGATTATTATTATCGTTGAAATCAATATTGATATCACTAAAAGTCTCTTGCAGATCTCTAACACGGTTGTTAGAGTAAAAGTTTTGCCATAAATAATTATAATCTGAATCATTTGTTTGTCTTTTAGCTGTATCACAAATTGTTTGATAGATTTGTCTTTTGCAAAGTTCGTAAAGACTTGGTGGCGAATATATTTCTTTTTGTGAAACGATATTGTGGTAGGGCGAACAAGCAATTTCCACAATCCATTCTCTTGAGTCTTGACTAAATTTTAATCGGAATTTAGTTGATAAGGATATTTCTTGATGTTTTACTATGTTTAGACATCTGAAAACAAAAATGATAAGAATTCAAAAGAGAATTACTTAATACTTATAATGTTTAAGTTTATATTGTTGCAATTTTTCCACATCATAAGCCGGCCATATAAGCTAGGTTATGCATGATGGTTATGCCTGTAAGCTCAAAACCGTCATGCATAACCTAGCGTGTATGGGATAATACTGCATGCCTGTTCATGCAAGCCGCTTGGTTATGCATGACGATTTTGACCACAGACAGAACCGAGCGGCTTGCATGATAGGCATGCAGCACGTTAGGCTTTGCCTGTCGGTTATGCATATAAGGTCAAAACCGTCATGCATAACCTCGGCTTTGCATGAAGGTTTTGCAGCTTGGTTAAAACGGTCATGCGTAACCTTACGTGTGTGTCCTCTATTGAACTCGGTTTTGCATGAAGGTTTTGCAGCTCGGTTAAAACCGTCATGCATAACCTAACTAGCATGTATGGCCATTACTTTACATTAAGATCCAGATCCGGAGCTTAATGTAATTAATTAATATAGACAAAAGATTTTACTGGTATTGGTTTTTGGTTCTATCTCAGTAGTTACTTACTACCAAGAATTCTCCAAAACAAGACAGATCTATAGTCTAGTTCTCGTGCAATGTATTACACAAATGCATCACTATAACAATATTAACGATATCTACTACTTCGATTCTGTTCTAAATTTAGATCAGTTATTGCTGCTCGGCAACATTTCCTGATAGATTGTTTATGGTGATAATTGCCTCTGAAATAGTTCAGCTGTTTATAGCATGAGTTTGATATACTTCGAGGAGAGTACCTTCTGTTAAGATATACTGCGGATGGAGAGCATAAGCAATATCATGAATAGTAGCAATTGAGAGTTGCTTTACGTGTTTACTGTGTTACAAGATGTAGGTATCGGGTTGGGCAGATTAACTGTCCTAGATTGAAAGTGCTGTAGAAGTTTTAAAACAAAATAATATGTAATCTTTTACATATCTCCGCCATTTTGAAAAAAAATCTATAAAGTGGCGTGGCAAAAAAATTCTACATCATTTTTAAAGCTGCTCATAAAATTTCACGAGAATCGGTTCAGAAAATATGCGATCTGTAGAGAAGAACAGAGAGCGCTGGAAAGCCGTAAAATCTGTTTTTGAACATATCTCCGCCATTTTGAAAAACTAAAAAAATCTAGATCGACAAAGAAAAATCTATATAATTTTCGAACCTGCTCACAATTTTCACGAGAATCGATTGAGAAATGCGACCTGTAGAAGAGAACAGACAGACATACGAAAGAATTTTTGCCCAAGCTGAAGCAGAGACGCTTCGCTCGCACTTCGTGCTCGCTTTTTCAATTAATATTCTTATTTTAAGTAAGTACTGAATTCTTACCCAATATTTAGACTCCTCGTTTGCTGGTCTCTGAACATGTGGTACCACAGTGAATAAGGCATCGATCTCAGTCTGGTGTTTCTCCAAAACCTGAACTCACAATGGTGGTAATTGTGCACCGGTCTTTGAGGCAGCCATTGCAATTTGTTATCTATAACAAAACAATAAAGGAACTATACAAAATATCTACAAGTAGTTAGTAGCATTTTTAACCGACTTCAAAAATTTGAAAAGGAGGAGGTTATCTATTCGTCGCGTATATTTTTTTTATATGTATGTACACCGATTACTCGAAGACGGCTGAACCGATTGAAATGATTCAAACGTTATAATATGAGGTTTGTTCCCAAGTTGATCCCATTTTTTGAAATTTTGAAATCGGTTCAGTAGTTTTCAAGTAATCTTGAAAATACTGCCGTTTTCGTTACCATTTTATATGAATTGAGACCGACTTTCAACCATTACTTTTTTGTTTATGAACCGATTTAGACAATTCTTTTTTTGTTTGAAAGAGGACACCATAAGAATGATTCCATATTATTTTCATTGGTATTGGACTTTGGATTTTGAAGATACACGAGGGAACTCCTCAAAATCAAATAGGAACTGTACAGTGATTGAAATATTGGTAGGTTTATTATTGTCAAGGACATTCTGGACTAGATTTGAACTGCGAAGACCCAACGGAACACCTGTGGACATTGAGTTACTCGGGGTTTACCATTGAAAAATGTGAAACATTATACTTAACGTTTTATTTTATAAAATCATCGCTTACATACCTACCACAAAAAAGTTTAAAATAAAAAGCTTTTTAAAAAAAGTAAAACCTCCTTCAAAAACCTTAAAAAACAGCTCTATAAAAAGCAAGAAATAATGTTCAAATCGATTAATTAAAACACGTCTATTGAAGTCGGGTGGGGCTTTTAGAATATAAACCTCACAATAAGTAAAAAAAATACTTCCAGCTCCACCCGACTTCAATAGACGTGTTTAAATTAATCGATTTGAACATTATTTCTTGCTTTTTATAGAGCTGTTTTTTAAGGTTTTTGAAGGAGGTTTTGCTTTTTTTAAAAAGCTTTTTTTCAAGACTGCTTTTTCACGAAGGAATTGATGTTAACTAAAGTGTCTGATATCCTGTGTTATGGATACTAATGAGGCGTTTGATGTTTTAGTAGGTACCTGTCTATCACAACTTTAGGAAATGCAACAAATAGGTAAGTAATTAAAAAAGAATTCAACAAAATAAAAACGCGGTAATCTATCCGTAAGTGCTTATTTATTTCAATGAACAGTACCTACCTTGATTACGTAAAGCTGTTGCTAACAATTCTCGATTGAAAGCGCGGTTGCATTGCTGCTTTAGTTAAGATAGTTGTCACATTGGTTCTTACTAAAGCAGCGATGTAACTGCGATTTCTGTCAGAGTTGATTGCAACAAAGTTACGTGATTACCCCCCTGATAACCTAATTTCAATATTTTGTTTCTCATACCATGGAGCTTTAATATCACGTAGGTAGGTGCACCCATATTAAAGATTATTATTGTGTTATTTAAGTTATTTTATAAAATAAATGAGGAAATAAAAAAAAAATACTTACATGAAATTTAAGGCAAAGCTTGGAATGATTTAGTTTGTCTTGAATTTGTTTTATCTAATTGTTTTCCACTAAGTTTGTTTTTAGTGGACTTTAGTAGTGAACGTAACTTCGTTACGCAAGTATCGTTAAAACTATTTCTAGTTTGTTTACTGAACAAGTCGAGGCTGACAAAGAGTACTTCTTTCCGAACTTTCCTAATTAGTAAGTTTTCAATCGTTTTCAGGTAGGCCAATAGTTTTAGGGGTCTCTGTGAGATAAAACATTGTCTAACTAATCAAAAATCTATTAGATATTCCTAAAAGTTTATTGATATTATGTTCTGTGTAATGTACTTTAGACATTATTTGTGTCTGGAACGTGTAAACACATTCCATTCCTGTGGCCTTGATGGAATTGCAGTTTACATAATATTCACCCAGCTGTGTGCTATCTTGCATAACTGTGAAATAATGTGTGTCTAAAATTAGACACACAATTTAACACGTTTTTATTAGGTTGCTTTCTCGTTTGTGTGTTCGTTTGTTTCTCCACAAAGTTCGCGAACAATTTTATAGATACTAGCTTCCTGATGAGCTAGAGATTTGAAACTTTGAACATAGGTCAGAACTAGAAGGCAATGCAATATTATGGTGTCATTGAGCTGATCTGATGATAAAGCCGGAAGAAGGCCACAGGAACTCTATGATGAAACCATACAATCCCATCGTGTTTGGACTCGTTAGAATCGTCTTAACGAATACTCTAATAAGAGACGAGGTCCAGGGTCTGATGATGAACCTTAAAACGTGGGGCGCATTTTGTAAAATTTATCATCCATATTGTCTTTAGCATGCGCCCCACGTTTTTAGGTTTAAAATTTCTGTAGGTGGGTTATAAATATTTACAGAAAATTTTATTTGATACTTTTTAGTCTGTTTTTACTTCGTTTTAATGTTTTAGTCTAATAATTTAGTCCGTTTTAAAAACGTGTTTTTAAAAAAGTTTAGTATTTTTTTTAAGTAGGTTTGCGATTTATAGTAAATTAAAAAAGATTTATTTTTCTTTATTCCTTAAATATTTGTAAAAGCTTTTTGTCGAACTTATATTGCGGTTCAACTAGGTTAAAGATACTCGCGCTTAGCTGAATTTTTATTATTTAACCGTAGAGTTTGGGTCAAACAAATCAATGAGGAAGCGTTAAAGTTTGATTTAGCACCGACAGTTTGTTATTTGGCGCCAGTAACTGTCTTCCTTTGGTTTACGATCGATTAATGCTGGATGTATACTGGCTCACTGATTCTGTAACTGTTATAGGTTAAAACTAGCTTAAATCGAACAATGTATCTAGATATCATTATAAAGAAGGGAAGGGTAAGGGTAAAAAAGGATCAGAGTCAGTGAGGAAATTTTTCCTCTTTTTTATATTATGCCCTTGATAATGATCTTACTAGTTAGTGTTGACAATGGATCTTTCTGCCTTTTTCTGAATATGTTGAGTCAAAGTTTATTTTTCTTGCAGATGGCGTTATTAACTCAGTTTGAAGTAAACCTTGACTATGATCCTTCGATCCCCTTACACTTCCGTAAATATTGGACGACATCATATATACCTACATTGCTCTGATTTCAAAATAATTAGCTAAAACATTTTTGTTGTGGACATCATAGAGACAAAAGGAGGTTCTACAAACATCCAGATTAGATATAGATTTGAGACAATAATTATTTGAATGATAATTTTGGTGGCATGACACCATGAAACTGGTGTACAACCCACTCAACTACGTCGTCGTTGAGTGGGTTGTGGTCGTGAAAGTCGTGTATGCTATTTTTATAACAATCATGTTACATAAACACAAATAAAACGCGTATTGTAATTATTTGTAACAGTTCACGGACGACACGGCTCTATACTTAAAGGGCACATCGATTGGCACTACCATCCTTCCGAGGCTCCAAACCTCTATCAATGTATTAGGTGAATGGTTCCGCAAATGGCGCATCGAAGTAAACCCGGAGAAATCCTCCGCGGTCTGTTTCGATGCAAAGCGCCACTCCCTACCCCCTAAAGAACGTCCCCCCACTTTGCTAGGAAAATCCATCCCCTGGCAAAGAACCGCCAAATACCTCGGTGTCACCCTAGACCAGAGGCTCACTTTTGACCCACACGTCAAAAGGGTGACCCGCAATGCGCGGTTTTACATGAGCCGCCTCAACGCCATGTTGGAGCGACACAGTAGAATGTCCCTTCGTAACAAGCGAACGCTCTATAAGGTTTGCGTGCGGCCGGTGTTGACGTACGCGTCCCCGGCGTTCGCTCACGCCTCACCCAAAATCATGCACAAATTGCAAGTAGTGCAAAATCTTTTCTGCCGCAGAGCGGCTAACGCCCCATATTACGTCCGTAACGCGGACTTACATAGGGACCTCGAACTCCAGACACTCCAACAATTCCTCTTAACGATCTCTGAGCGATTCTTTGAATCAGCAAAGGATCACTCGAACCCTTTAATCCGAAGCGCGGCGGGGTATGACCCCCCCGCTCCCTCTTCCAACCAACTATCCCGGAAGCCCAAATCCGTCCTAACGGACCCCCCCAACCAACTCTCGGCCGATCTGGACCGCCTATTGGAGGCCCAGAAGGCTGTACCCGCCCCCTCACTTCTGACCCCTCTGGTCTCACCCGACCCCTCAGGTCACCCCGTCTCTGCGACTGACCGCCCCTCAGGTAATCAGTCGTGTTAAAATATAATAATATATTATTTTAATTGCAAAACGGCCGTTGACGCCTCAGGTTGGCGGTCGTCCTCTAAGCGTATGCTCACCTAGGTGAGTGACGCGCCGCGCCGCCCTCCCCTCGGGGGGTTGGTCGCTTTCGATGAAGGTTTTTATGGCTTACAATAGCTACGGGTCAAAACCAACTTGCGGCGGTTTTAGTCAGTCGAGTCTGACATAACCAGCTTAGCACGGCGGCTAAGTGGTATCCAATGAGGATTTCCGCCCCCGTGTCCGGGAAGGTTGCTCCAAGCCCCTCAGGCTGAGAGTGAAAAAAAAATATTTGTAACAGAGTCAATTGTTTAAGTTTTATGATTTTAAGGAAATATTTCTGTCGATCATATTTAATTTGAGTATGTAATATAATAATATTATTAATAACAATATAAGGAGGGACCATCAAATTGAAAAAGTTTATGGTATGGGGACAACTCTGAAATCGCGAAAAAATCAACTGTTTTATACATTTTGATATTTTCGGTATTAATTTTTGTATCCAATTCTGAATATTGCAAACTAGCTTCCGCCCGTGATTTCGTCCACGTGGACATTCGAGAAAGTCCTTAGAGAATCTTTAACAAGGATAGAAAATATTCTATGTTTTAAATTCATCAAATTCTGATCAGCCGTTTTTACGTGATTGGGCGTACATGCGCGGCAAACGTCCTGCCTCGCGAGGCAGCGTGCTTGGTGGGGACCCGCTTAATCACGTAAAAACGGCTGACCTGAATTTGATGAATTTAAAACATTAGTATAATATTTTTTATCCTGGTTAAAGCTTTTGTAAGGATTTTCTCGAATTTCCACGCGGACGAAGTCGCGGGCGGAAGCTAGTTAGTTAATAAAACCTCTGTGAGTTGAATACTCACCACACCATAACATCAGTGGTTTATTTTAACCAGTCATTAAATGATGGTAATAAAGTAATAAAATTCTAGATTGTGGTATAATTTCTTGTGGCTAGGCTAATAAGTTATGATCGGCATTGGTTCCGGAAACGGAAACTAAGTAGTTTTCATGACTTCATGCAAAATACTTATTTGGCTTAACACATTTTCTTGTAATTTGAAAAGAATCTCTCCTAATAATAATATTAATAAATATACTTTATTTACTCTTCACAAAGGTTGTTACAATACGACGTAATTATAGGTACAGTAAATGAGCTAAAGCTTACAAATAAAACCTTTGTGAGAGACTGAAGTCCATCTAGGATCCCCGAGGGGCCTGTATTACAGATCTCCAGGCTTTCAATCCTAATCCTAATCATTGTGAAAGATCAAAATGATCAAGAAAAAAGCTGTCAGTATTATCATTTAATTTGCTACCGTAATATTAAGTTATTACGTAAACAAGTTAAATATTAAGTTATTGTTAAATAATATTTAAGTTATTGTTTTATTAAATTAGTTAAAGAAAACTAAAACTTTTAACAACAAACTGTTTACCACAAACCGATAAGTATCGCAGGAAGCGTAGCTCGTTCAGTCTGAGCGGAAGTTCCGTCAGTTCATTCTCGTCTAGAATCAGGAACTTCAGGCTTTTCATCTCTCCGATCTCATCCGGTAAGCTCTTCAATCTATTCCCACTTATATCTAAACATTTCAAGTATCTCAACTCAGATATCTCTTTCGGCAACTCAGTAATATCATTCCCGCTCAAGTACAAACTCTCTAAATTCTGCAACTTGCAAATCTCGTGCGGAACCCTAGATATCAAGTTCTCCTTCAAATATATATCCGTTATCTCCGACTCTTCTCCATTTATACGGTGCAAAGGAAATTCCGTAAAACCTCTATAGTTCCAATGTAAAACCACCGCTGGGCTTGAATCTTCCATATCTTCTAGTAATAAAAATCACTTTATCCATTCATTGTTTAATATCATAACACAGTTCTATTAAGTCACTCACGTGTTGCGTAATTAGTAAACATATCGTGCGTACGACGGAATATTTTAAGACGAGTTCCCTACGATCTCGACTGAAGAAGACTGTAACACGCGTAGCCGTGAGCATCGTGAATTATTTTTGAAACTATAACAAGGTCTCTGCTATTGGTATTTTAGGCAAAATTAAGATCGTTAGTATTGAGATCTGCAATAACACTTTTATCTTTTTCTCTAATGGTAAACTTATTTACATCGACCTACTTTTATTTTATTAGTATAATATGTCTACTTTTAGGTTATTAAGATCAATTGGAACAAACAAAAGTGATTTTCATTTAGAACTGAAATTTCAATGAAAATTATGATGTTCCTTCTTCGTTAGGGTTACAATTTTTCGTATAAAGTATTAAGTAATAAGCAGAAATAATTCTAAAGCTTTTTCCTTGTTATACAAAACGCCACGTGTGTTCAAGACAGGTGCTTTTCTCTGAATAGTTTCAATTAAATTATTTCAATAATTTTCGACAGGTACACAGTTATAGTTTTTTGTGTGGTTCAAAACGACTAAGCCTGACCACACACTATATACAGAATTCCGAATCGGAATTATTCCGAACGCAGCTAATCCCTACAAATCTATGGACCCTATGGACCTACAGCACACATACGTTATTTTCCCGTTCGGAATTATCAATTATCATACATTATCGATATTCCGTTTCGAAATCATCATAAATCATTTATTTATGTGGCCAGTCTAAGATTCATTAAATTTTATAAATCTTCATACGCTTTTCATATTCATACAAAGTTTATGTAAGGTAGGTACATACTGAAGATGGTTCAGGTACGACTTAGATAGACGATCCGAAAATCTCATTGAAATATTTATTGAATAAAAAAGATTTTATTTTACGTGAGCTCATAAAACATAAAGTCCCGAAAAGTTGCCTAACAAAATATTTATAGTATAGCTCAAGGCAAACCCAATATCGGGAGTGATATCTTCAGTATCGGGCCTGGTTTGGCCGATATCCAAGTTAAGCCAGTGGCGTGTACATGCGGCAAATTTTCACTTGTAAACAGTAAATTTAGAATTTACTACGGCACCGCTACATTTTGTACGCGAAACCTTCATATATTTGAGCGGGAAAATTGTGTGCTATAGCAAAACTTCAGTTACTTTAGTATTTGACTTTAATACTTAAATACTTACCCAATAATAACAAATTTTTTTTTTTTTACGTATAAAAACCGTAAATCACGGTACTTTTTCATATTAGAGAAAAATTAACCGTCCTTTTTTCGTCCTTTTTCTTTAAAGAAATCTAATTTGTTTTTTATACCACCTTCACTCATGATATCGATGAAAATGTAGTAGTCGTAGTAATTACTTGATCAGTGGGAGCTTATTATAAAAACAGGACAACGACTGTAGTGTTATAATGCTATAATATAATAATTAATAACTTTAGGTTAAACCTGTCTATAAAAACTAAGGCAAAATAGGGAGCGAGTTTCAGATGGTGCGAAGTGGCTACTGAGAAACTTCATTTCCTTTACGTACCTAATGCATTCAGGCTGTGTAAATAAATCAATTAGGTATATTCTGTCAAATTCAATAAGCACCTAATGAGATTTACCTCATTCAATAGGTTCTATTGGATAGAGGTTATCATTACATAAGGCAGTTGTAAGACTGAAAGTGGCGCCACGGGAAATTTTATTTAATATTGTAATTCTAATACATACTCAATTTTAATAAGCCTTTACGTGGAATTTTATAGGGCAAGTAGTCTAGTATTTTTAGACGGTATCATTACATTCCGTCGTAGTCACTGCTAGAAGTAAGTAGATAGCTAAACTGCTAAACGTGGCCGTTTTTGACACATTTCAAAATACTTCTAAAAATACTAGACCATGGGCCTTAAATTTCACGTAAAGTTTTATTAAAATAATTTTCTTTTAACAACTTATTAAATAAAAATACCCAAGGGCGCCACTTTCGGCGGTATAACCACCCTAAGATAAAGTGTTTTGACATTATGCAGCTCAGTTGTCTCATTGACACTTTTGAACCTATAAAATACTATATCAAATGACTTGACTTATTTTTGGTGAACATTTTCAATACATCGTCAATAGAATACTATCAAGAATATTTCACGTCTATATTTATTTCTAGATAGGCCGTATATTTTAGATTTAAGAACTTGGTGATATAATAATAGGTCTTTACCTATGAAATTGCCGTATTGCAGTACAGATTTTTTCAAACAAAAAAAAGTTTTGATTGGCTGTGACTTCTAAATTCAAATTAATTTTGTTTTAAAAATATGACATTCTATTTACAAAATCAGTCTTTTGTTTATTGATTAGCGTTGTATTTTCATTACATTTCAACATTTTCCCTCATAATGGATACTTCGAAATTTCGTGTAATTATGGAATATGAGTTCCGTCGTGGCACCAACGCGGCACAAACGACACATAACATCAACGACGTTTACGGAGAGAACTGTACAAACGAACGTACAACCCGTTATTGGTTTGCTCGGTTCCGTTCTGGGAATTTTGACTTGAAAAATGAACCTCGTGGTCGTCCGGAAACTTTGGTCAACAATGATGAATTAAAGGCGATTGTGGAAGCAGATGAATCGCAATCTACAGCTGAGCTGGCAGCAGCTTTTGATGTTAGCATCAAAACAATATTGGTCCATTTGCGACAGATTGGCATGATAAAAAAGCTTGATAGATGGGTGCCCCACTGCTACTTCACGACAACGCGCGACCCCATACTGCACAACAGACCGTCTCTAAGCTGCATGAGTTGGGTTTGGAAGCTCTCCCTCATCCGCCATACTCACCAGATCTTGCGCCTACCGACTATTACTTTTTCCAAAATTTGGACAACTTTTTAGCGGGAAAAAAATTCAATTCCCGAGAGGCAGTACAAAACGCCTTTGAAGAGTTTGTTGTCTCCCGTCCAGCTGATTTTTTCAAGAAGGGCATCCATAAACTGCCACAGCGTTGGCAAAGATGCATTGATTGCAGGGGTGATTACTTGAATAAAAGAAATAAATAAGTTCGAAAAAAAAATACTTTAACTTTTTTCAAACAAAACGGCAATTTCATAGGTAAAGACCTAATATATTAAAATATTTTTACCATTGAAAATGGTTATCAGATGCAAATCGCCTGAGACGTATTTTTGACCATATCTCCGAGGATTTTAAGAGGATCGAGATAGGAATAGTACTAAAAGTTGAGAAATTTATCGAGACACCTGTGAACGTTTAAATTTTAAAAATATATTGGTAACTTTTATGGGAATTTTGCAAAATTCCAAAAATTCCGGTACAAAATTGTAAATATTTCGGAAATGAAACCGACTTAAGAAAAAATGAAAAAAATGGTCCTAGGGTATTAGTTTAGCTACCTAATGGCGAAATAATTTTGTAAATCAGTTAATAATTGTGACCTGTAGGTGGTCCCTTTAGATTTGGAATTGTAGAAAAACGGGTGTTTCCGTACTTAAAAAGTGATGTAGCTTTTATAATTATTGACCGATCGTCATGGTAATAGTGTTAAAAGATGCAGAAGCGGACGAGAAGTGCATTCGTTGGAATTTTGAAAATCGGTTAATAATATTTCGGCTGCGTCGAGGCAGAGGCAGTCAGCGGACTCGGCTCCGCCTCGTGTCACAATCGTAAAAATAAATAGGTAGGTAGGTACTACCTAGGTAACTTTAAAAATATAATAGGACTTCGGATTTATTTCATTTTGGTTTTTCGTAAATTTTGGTGTTCATTTTCAATGCTCCAATTCTTGCGGGGACTGTAAAATCACATTATCACTACATTGTTTAGGGCCGTGCGGCCCAAGCGGTCTCCGGAGACCAGTGTCAGCGGGCCGCGACTTGCCGCGGATAAACACTATTTACTCAATGATAGAGACTGATCGTGTATGGGGAACTTTATTTCAAGACAAGCTTATGAAATTCCTAATAATCTGTGGTAAAAATATTTTGTGGTCTGTGCTTTGTAAATTTTGATTGACAGATGACGTAAAAAATATGACGGGTGTCAGGTTTCAAGTGGTCTAAATTTTATTGTTGTTTTTGTTATTATAAACATTTTCGAGATGTTTGAAGAAGGATTGATTGCCTAGTGATAAAAAGCGTTCTTGTTCTTTATTAAGAACGATGATTCATTCATTTTGGTGTAATAGTGATGTTCTATGAAACTTTATCAAAATATTATCAAATATTTTTTTCGAAAATTTGGACAATTCTTTGATTGCGTTAAACTTATATAGTAAACATGTTATAATCTTTAATTGTTAGTATTAGAATATGGAAAATAAATCCATAAATAAAACACAATTTACAGAATTTATAAATATATTGTAATTGCGAAGTAATCAGGTAAAATACGGGGAAGATTGAAAAAAAATTCCATTTTTTCTTCTTCTTCTCTTTTCTCCTGCTAGGGGCGCGCTTAATTCTGTGTAGTTCTATAAGGAACCTTTATAGGTGTTCGGCGCTGAAGGGTTAAAAGATGCAGAAGCGGACGAGAAGTGCATTCGTTGGAATTTTGAAAATCGGTTAATAATATTTCGGCTGCGTCGAGGCAGAGGCAGTCAGCGGACTCGGCTCCGCCTCGTGTCACAATCGTAAAAATAAATAGGTAGGTAGGTACTACCTAGGTAACTTTAAAAATATAATAGGACTTCGGATTTATTTCATTTTGGTTTTTCGTAAATTTTGGTGTTCATTTTCAATGCTCCAATTCTTGCGGGGACTGTAAAATCTGTGAATTTTTTTAACTAGTTTGTCTAGATTTAAATATAACTTTTCAACAAAAACAATATAATTATGTATAATATTCGTAACTAGCGGCCGCCCGCGACTTCGTCTGCGTGGACAGTTATTTCTCTATCCTTCGGGAACACTATATTTTTTGAAATGAATGAATTAAATCGATGAAAGGTATCCTATGTCCTTTTCTGTACCCTTGACAACGTGTATGCAAAATTTCATGATGATCGGTTGAGTAGTTAAGACGTGAAGGCGTAACAAACAAATAAACAAACAAACAAACGGACTTTCGCATCCTTACTAATATTATAAACTAGCGGCCGCCCGCGACTTCGTCTGCGTGGACAGTTTTTTGCTATCCCTCGGGAACTGTACGTTTTTTCGGGATGAAAGGTACCCTATGTCCTTTTCTGCACCCCTGACAACGTGTATGCAAAATTTCATGATGATCGGTTCAGTAGTTACGACGTGAAAGCGTAACAAACAAATAAACAAACAAACGGACTTTCGCATTTATAATATTAGTAAGGATAAGGATAAGGATGCGAAAGTCCGTTTGTTTGTTTGTTTGTTACGCCTTCACGTCTTTACTACTAAACCGATCATCATGAAATTTTACATACACGTTGCCAGGAATACAGAGAAGGACATAGGGTACCTTTCATCCCGAAAAAAAGTGTTGTTGCCGAGGGAAAGCAAAAAAACTTACCACGCAGACGAATTCGCGGGCGGCTGCTAGTTTATAATATACTAGCGGCCGCTCGCGACTTCGTCTGCTTGAAAAGTTTTTTGCTATTCGTCGGGAACAATACAGTTTTTCGGGATAAAAGGTACCCTATGCACGATTTTATCCTAGCTTCCCGATGAGCTAGAGACTAGAAACTTTGAACATAGGTCAGAACTGGAAGGCAATGCAATATTATGGTGTCATTGAGCTGATCTGATGATGAAGCCGGAAGAAGGCCACAGGAACTCTATGATGAAACCATACAACCCCATCCTGTTTGGGCTCCTTAGTATTGTCTTGACAAGTACTCTAATGGGAGATGAGGTCCAGGGTCTGATGATGGAGCCGGAGGAAGGATACAGGAACTCTTTAATGAACCACGCTACCCCATCGAGATTGGGCTCGTTTGAATCATCTTGCGAGTGCTTTGTTGGGAAATAGTGTCCAGGGTCTGATGATGGAGCCAGAAGAAAGCCACTGGAACTCGGTAATAAAACCATGCAATCCCATCGGGTTTGGGCTCGTTTGAATCGTCTTGACGAGTATTTTGTTGGGAAAAAGTGTCCGAGGACCTGATGATGGAGCCGGAGGAAGGCCATAGAAACTCTAATAAAACCATGCAACCCCATCGAGCTTGGGCTCGTTTGGATCGTCTTGACGAGTACTTTGTTGGGAAATAGTTTCCAGGGTCTGATGATGAAGCCGGAAGAAAACCACTGGGACTCTTTAATAAAACCATGCAACCCCACCGAGTTTGGGCTCGTTTGAATCGTCTTTACGAGTGCTCCGATATTAGATGGTATATTTTTTTTTAGTCTTATCTCGTTAACTAAAAAGCAGAAAATAATAATTTACTGAAAAAAAACTTTTTTAAAAACACGTTTTTATAACGCACTAAATTATTACAAAAAAATCGGACGAAAAACATTAAAACGGACTAGTAAAAACAGACTAAAAAGTAAAAAATATTTTTTCTGTAAATATTTATAACCCTATACCTAAAGAAATTTTAAACCTAAAAACGTGGGCTGCATTTTGTAAAATTTATCAGCCATATTGTCTTGCATGCGCCCCACGTTTTTAGGTTTAAAATTTCTGTAGGTAGGTATAGGGTTATAAATATTTACAGAAAAAAATATTTTATACTTTTTAGTCTGTTTTTACTAGTCCATGTTTTTTTATAATACCTACTCATATATGAATTAATATACCTACTGAATTATACGAAAAATTTCGCATTTTGTGGTGTTGTGCGGTTTGTGTCCCTTTGTGAGGCGAGCTTTTATGTATATTTTTGACCTTATTTTCCTCCTCTTAGTCTAAATAGTAAATAAACATTCAAAACGGGTCACGTAAACGCGTGTCTAAATCCGCACTATTTGGTTTCCACACTCAATGAGTGGTTGGCCACCGTCCAAGTTGCGTGTTGATCTCTGTACGAGGTTGATTGTCATTTGTAAACACGCACAACATCACTACGAGAGAGCTAAGCGGGCTTTGAGAATGAAATGCTGCTTGAAATATGGATTATGGTACTGAAAATCTAATATAAATTATGAGCAAGTTCCAAAATATTGTTTGCTTAATAAACAATCAAAGAGGAAATAAACAAATCGTGAGCCTCTTTGATTGAAAATTGATCCACAATCGGTCCTCCGACTGCAATAACACTTGTTATTTAACTTTTTGTTTCGGTTTTAGAAGGGCAGTTTTTTATTATTATTTATTTTTATTACATACACTCTAATAACAAACTATGTAGGTTTGGAATGTGCTCATCAGGGCCTTTCATTTGATACCCAATTCAATCCATCTTAATAATTAAGGAAAAAAATTATTTTCACATAACAAAATGGCGTTATCAATCCAGTGTCACTCAGAATGATGTAAGGATTTTAACGACACATCCAAATCGTTCAGGGATTTAGAAGTTATGTTATGGTGTTAGGGAATAAAGAAACTCACACACCAACATACAAACATATATGAACCCTGAACACAATACACTCTTAATTTTTGGGCAGTCATGTAAAAAAAATAGACAACATGACTATTCATACCTCCTATTCACGTTTGCCACTTGAATAGGGGGACTGAACAAAATATAAGTATGAATCAATAAGTACGTAAGTGATTGATTATTTTGCTATATCACAATATCACTTAACCTTTAGTTAGGATTAAAGCACAGAATACCTTCACTCATCATCATCATATCAGCCGCACAACACCCACTGCTGGGTAACGGCCTCCCACAAGGATCTCCACGACGATCGGTCCTGCGCTGCCCGCATCCAGCGGCTTCCCGCGACCTTCACCCTCACGTCGGTCCACCTTGTCGGGGGCCTACCCACGGAGCGTCGTCCGGTGCGCGGTCGCCATTCAAGCACCTTTCCGCCCCAACGGCCATCGGTTCTTCTCGCTGTGAGTCCAGCCCACTGCCACTTCAGCTGAGCAATCCTTCGAGCGATATCGGTTACTTGAGTTCGCCTGCGGATCTCCTCATTTTATTCATATCTTCACTATCTCGTATTAATTTGACTGTAAACTTGCCGTAAAGCCCTGCAAGCATCATGATAAAAAGTATGAGCAGCTGCGTGGTAGATGCATAATTTGAGACTTTAAATACATTGACTTCGAGTTTTTTATCTATAAACAAAAATGCCACGACATAACAAAATCTTCAATGGTAAAATAACAAACAGAATAATCGGGGCATAAATTTTATTGAAGAATATCTAAACATTTCGTGTACAATATTAATTATTAAGTGCTATATAAATAAAGGACAGTAAATCTATGTATTAGGTATTATCTCTAAAGTTCAATATCACACATATTCAGTACAGGATCAGACTTTTAATTTTCAGGTAAAAAAGATTCTCAATAAAAGATTTTTTAAATTTATAATAAATTATAAGAAGAATAAGACACTATTAGAAGAAAAATTGACGGAATTATCGATTCAATATACTAATCGATATATTTTTTTACTAGAAAGTTATAAAAATTGGAACACTTTAACGCGAGAAAGATTTAGGCCTCTTTATAGTACATTGGGATTGCCATTGGTACAATGGGATTTATTTTATACATATAAGACATTTAATTATAAGATTTTTTTAATAAGGAAACAAAGTACAGGCGAATAAGGAACTCTCATTTTTCACACACATTGTCTTAAATAATTTAATTTTTAAATTACAGCAAAATAATATACACTCGGCGTCAGAAAAATAGCACCTTTTCAAAAAATTATTTAAAGTTAATTTAATCCTTTTGTAACTGTTCATTTTTACTCTAAGACTTTTATTACTCTAAGATTTTTAGACTATTTTCTGTATTATAACCAGCCTCCCCCCTTGTGAAATGTGAAAAATGGGGGGGGGAGAAACGACGCCCCTCCAACTAAAATTCTAGATATCATCTAGAATTTAAGATACCGCGTCGTATTGTGATTCTCGACTCCTGACTGGACAAATCTCCAGCTGGCATAATACAATACAATTAAAAGAAAATTAACAAAATTAATTTTACTAAAAGAGGAATTTCAACGGGACTACTACCATAATGAACTCTCTTATTGTCAATCCAACATCAAGAGTGTCTGTGTCTAGTTCGTATGGTGAATGCAAAAGCGTTTGTTTTCAAACATAGTGTTATTGTGCGGTGTACCTAGGTATGTCCCTAAATGAACAATTTATATTGTTCCCCATACTTCGAATGTAAGAGCCAACCACTGGTCGTTTACCCTACGATAATCCTAGGCTGAGAAATTACTAGTCTCGTTGACACATCTCAATACCAGTATTGACAACAGGCAGGTCATTAAAGTAGATTAAATAATCAAATGACACATACCGAATCGAAATTCATAGTTACCACTAACTCCACCAACACTAAACACTGACTCAGGATTAAATATTATTAGGTATCTATTTAGAACTATTCTCAACACTTTCGTCTTAATTACAAGTCTGCACATAATTTTAAAACCTTCCGTCCCTCTCGGCCGTCCCGCCTCGAATCTCGAACTCTCGCCCCCGGCCTCGCTTCTGCATCCCTATCCCTACCACATTACCTACTTTTCGTTATTGTTCCCACGCAGTCTTTTCCACGAAGTCAAAGATATTTGAATCTTAAGTTTGCACTTGTTAAATTTGGTCCTTCAGATAAAATCCCCTCTGGTATAAGAGTTCTTGTTACTCAAATATTTAGGAGAGCCATTTGTGTCAAAAATGTTTTTATTTTTTAACTTTTTTATTACCACTTTCCAATATTTTCAGCATAAGTTTACAAGTGGTGTCAATGTTTAATAATTTATGTATCCCATAGAATGTTTTGCTGGTCTGAACCATAGTCAAGGTAATGTACAGTATGTGTATAGTAAAAGGTAGATTATTCAGTAAGGCAAAGTTGAAATATTTTCATTATATTTCCTTCATGGCGTCACACTTTCTAATGTAATGGTAGGTAAGTGTTGTTATATACTTCTTCCCCTTCGGACATAGCCAACAGTCTCTTAAAACCGTTGGAATACTCGTCGAATGGAATCAATTACCAACTGAAATTCAATTTCCGAGCAACATTGCATTGCCTCATTTTTTGCAACATTTGAGTAACTTCATGGGCAATAGTATCCATCTTGGGTATTCCTTTTTACCATTGAAAATGGTTATCAAATGCAAATCGCCTGAGACGTATTTTTGATCATAGTTCCGAGGATTTTAAGAGGATCGAGATGGGAATAGTACCAAAAGTTGAGGAATTTATTGAGACACGTGTAAACGTTTGAATTTTGAAAATCGGCTGGTAACTTTTTTTGAAATTTCGAAAAATTTGGGTTTTTTGGGGGGTGTTTGTTTACTAAATTGTAATTATTTCGAGAAAAAAACCGACTTAAGAAAAAATGAAAAAAAAGGTCCTAGGGTATTAGTTTAGCTACAAAATAGCGAAATTTTTTTGAAAATCGGTTTATAATTGTGACCTGTAGGTGGTCCCTTTAGATTTGGAATTGTAGAAAAACGGATATTTCGGTACATAAAAAGTGATGTAGTTTCTATGATTATTGACCGATCGTCATGGCAAAGGTATTGAAAGATGCGGAAGCAGACGAGAAGTGCATTAGTTGATTTTTGTGAATCGGTTAATAATATTTCAGCCGCGCCGAAGTATCAGATCGATCTTAAAAATAAAAAGGTACCTAGTATACCTTAGAAAAATTATAGGATTTTGCTTTTGATTTGATTTAGGTTTTTCGTAAATTTTTGTATTCATTTTCAATGCTCCGATTCTTGCGGGAACTGCGAAATCTGTGAATTTTTTTAATTGAAATGTTGAAGTGCGTTTTCTCCTGATGGAGATCGAGATGATTCGCGATGGCTAATTTACCCGCATTTCCTGAATTGACCCTTTTTATTTCCCTTTTATGACGGCGCAAGCAATAATGCTTTAAGCGTTTAATTATAGTAACTATGTTGATTAAATCAAACAATTATTAATTGAAAGATCATTAAAGTTGTATCTACTTTCAAAATATATCAAGATTTACACAATAAAACAAACAAGCTAGCAATAGCAGGTGGCCAAGTCTAAACTTATTTTCGAAGAGGTGCGATTTTTCTGACGTCGAGAGTAATATAGTAATCATTTATACCAGAATACATATAAAATCCACATTTACCATTTTTTTAACTTTATCGTAAAATTAAACGTTTTCTTTTCACTAGTATTACAAACATATTTTAGGATGATAACTTTAATCTTTTTCTTTCGCCTAGAATTATTAATAAGATACCTACATTCGGATTAAATTATAGATTTAATCTTATACCCGTAAACACGTGGATTTGACTAGATAACCATTTTGAAATAATGCATTAACTATTGTTCTAAATTAAGTTACATTCAATAAACACTGATTATTTAAGTTCAACTAGAATGTCAAATATGCAGGAGAATTCTTGCTTTACTTACAATACTTACTTATAATTTTCATTATTAATTTCTTCAAAAATAACATTTTCGCATGAACACAAACTGTCTTTATACATACATAATCATTTTTTTCTTACATCTTTTAATTATGTGAGTTAATCGTCTTTTGAAACTTTTATACTGTTTATTCGGACTAAATTTAATTTAACAGAAAAGCGTTAACAAGTACACAGTGTTAGATAGATCGATTTATTTTTGAATTTTGCATTCATATTGCTAAAAAAAACGTTTTTTTTAATGTTATAAATAACACCTTGGCTGATAAAGACAAGTTGTGAATCAACTTGAAATTGCACTAGCTTAAATTAATAAATAGGTATTTGGACTAATAATAATGGAACCAACAAAGTTTTTAATACTTTGTCAAAGCAAGTTTTTTCAGAGGTCTCACAGTTTGAAACATTATTAAAAAAACTTAATATGACAACGTCTTAAATTGATCAGCGACTTTCCTTGATACCTGTGCCTACCAACCGTTCTTGCATCTAGTATCTACGGATGATCCTGACTCGTCTTCCCTTCCCATCTTCATCGTCACTGTCGACGGATGCCTGTCGGTGACCCAGCATCAGAGCCTGGACTTCTGGGTTGAGAGGGAGAGCCGGGAACGACGATCGACGCACCATTGGGACAGGGCGAGCTCCTGAAGAAAACAAGTATGAAAATGGTTAAATCTGCACTTAAGGCTTGGTTATGCGGGATTATTTGTCTCTGTCTTCTTCTTTACGTGTAAAGAGTATGGAAAACAACCTCACTTCTGCAATTTTTCGATGTTTTTTGTTGTTTTTTCATCATTGTTTTTAGCACAATTATCTTTCTTGAAAAAAAGTTATTGGAGCAACTTTACAGTACGTTAAAGTGTATTTTGATGTAGAATTCAATACCTTTCCGCTATTATTTACGCCAAAAATATGACCCTACACAAGCTATATTTTAGAAGTGGTTAAGTTTTCAGTTGCCATTGTAGGAGTTTATGGTATCCTTACTAATATTATAAATGCGAAAGTCCGTTTGTTTGTTTGTTTATTTGTTTGTTTGTTTGTTACGCCTTCACGTCTTAACCACTCTACCGATCATCATGAAATTTCGCATACACGTTGCCAGGGGTACAGAGAAGGACATAGAGTACCTTTCATCCCGAAAAACTGTGTCGTTCCCGAGGGATAGCAAACAACTTTCCACGCAGAGGAAGTCGCGGGCGGCCGCTAGTGAGTTAATAATTTTAAAAATAACCATGTCTATCTAAATATACGTCTACAATATATTGTTTATTCTAATTACGTCTACAATGTTTACATAAAGCGTTAAACATCTAAACTAGAATATCATTGTCAACATCGTTTACTTAAAAATATTGTTTTAAGGTTTCAGAGTAGGAATCTTAAAACAATATTATACCTAATTGTTTTTACTGTGCTGTATAGTATAGAAACGTAATTATAAATATATCCAACACAACGGAATGGAATAGGAAAATCTTAATCAGAATCACTAAATCAAATTTTCTTTCACTAAATGTAGGGAAGATGCGTTTTTTTAGTACCTAATTTTATTGTTAAAAAAAGAACAAAAAACATAAAACTTTCGTCTAATTTAAAATAGCTGTCGTTAATTCCCAATTACTACGGTAAGACATTGTTTATAGAAAAGCTGCGTTTCTTTTATTTGCTCGTACAGAATAAAGGACCCACACAGTTCGTCTAATTTAAGATAATCAGTCGTTAACTCCCACATACCTCTGTGTAGGACTTTATGTTACTAAGAATAACTGTTATTGTATAATTGCAAAGTTCCAGAAGTTTCCATTCATACTTACTTACATTGCATCAACACATTTCAATAAAATAAAAATATTTTCATGACTACGCATAGTACAAAATACTTAAGGAATCTCTAAAAGTTTACAACCGATTAGTTACTACAGAAGCCAATTAGCAATGCTGCTCAAGAAAGTATGTCGATACTAACGCTATGTACAATGAACATCACAACAGATTACAAAAAAAAAACAGTTCTTTAATTTTCTTCTAAGCTTTAAGAAATGAACTGAAATAAAAACGCTTTTTACGGATACTAGCGTGGTTTTACTGAGGTTTTCCCGACGTTTCGGCACCTTTGTAGCTGCACTTTGGGAAAACCAAAAATCTTATTCAAAAACCAAAGTCAAATCTTCACCAAATCAAAATTCATTGAACAATACAGGATCCGAAAAAAGCGTTTTATTTCAATTTTCATAAAGTTTATAAGAAAATTGAAGAAATTTGTCTGTTTTTTAGGTTAGTACGCGCGTAAACCTCCAGAAGTAAATAAGTAGGCCTACTTATTTAATGGATCTTTGATTAATTGCAATGAAGTGTTAATCTGAATGTTGAATGAAAATATGAATTCACTACGAAGGCTACCATTAATTAATCTACTAATGTGATCGAGTGAAACTAATGACTAATTCAGCAATTCATTCGATTAACAGCCTAGAATTTCTATAAAAGCTTATAAAAATATAGTTAAAAATTTATTTGCAGTACTAAATTAAAAGTTTATAATCATCGTGATAATTATGTGCAAACTACTTCTAACTACAATATTTGTGAATTTAGTTACCTGAAAATCTTTTTCAGTCGTCAGACAGACCTTGTTTAGAACAGAGATTGAAACGTAACAGAAGAGACAGATTAGAATTTGAAAGATAAATCATAAACATTTACATTCATTTTGAAAATGCCGTGATGGTATCAGTCTAATTTAGAAAATGAATTAGAAATGATAAGTCAATGAGAAATTATTAGTATAGCTAGGAAACAAATTTTAGTTTGACTGATTACAATCGAAAGTAATGTTCTTTGCTTTTATAAAGTGATAATTTTCATTTGTTTAGCTGATAGCAACACGGTTAAAACATTCATTTAATAAACTTTAATGCACATCGATGTTATTTTGATCAACAAGTATGAATAGCAAGAATGTTGAAAACATGTTTAAATTTTCTGTTAATAGTAATGTGACATACCAAAAAGCTTAGCAACAGATTGTCGTTTCACCAGTTTATGCTCTCCCATTGTTGATTCGCTGATAGACGCTGGCGCTGATCCTTTATCACTTTTAGGCTTCCTGTCACTCAAATAAGAATTTGTAGAATCACCCCTCGTATATGGCCTCGTTTGTCGACGATTTTTCTTCTCTTCATCATTATTACTCACAAATGATTCGGCGATTTGGAACAATTGAAGTCCGAATTTACTCGATTCTCGTCGCAATGTCTTTTTATTAGCAAACTCGGCCAAGGACTGCCTTCGCACTCCATCAGGATTAAGCTTTCGTCTGATCTTTTCTTCTTCTCTTACTTTTAACACATCCAAAACAGCATTCACGGTAAGAATTAACAAAAATATTGTTATTCCGATCATCGTTATAATATGACTGTTGGCGTCCATATCTTCTTTTTTCTTTTCGGGATACGAGTATTTTGGTTTAATTGGTTTCTCCGTAAATATTTGTAAGATGCTGCAGGCGTCTTTTATAAACAATGGAATGACTTTCGGTTTAACATCACTTTTCATTTCTAAGGTATCATTCTTGACAATCACTTCGAGATGAACATTTGTTGGTTGATCTTCAGTTGTTTCTGGAGTTGTCTTGGTATTCGTCCCACCATTATCTTTCATGAACCACATATGTACACTGTACATGCAGTAGGCAATCACTGAGAGGATAAAAAGCAGAATTTTACGTTCGTCCATGTTTACATCGCAAAAGCGTTGGTTTGTTTTGACAGTAAACCGCGCGTGCGTTTATATCTATTCGCGTACCGAACGATATTCCGTTTTATAACGTTCAAAGCTTGCATTTGAAATATGGTGGTATTGTTTTTAGCGTTAGTTTATGGAATATTTTTCTGATAAAATGGCTGCGAACGTGGCTAGCGTTCAGAGGCCTTGTTTTGTATGAAGTTGGGTGTTTCTTCTGCGCATGTGTGGCTGCTGGCTGGAAAATGGGTCGAATGTCTGACTGCCTTGGTCTGTCGGAACGGACGGCAGTTCGCCCGAAAGTTTTGACAAATGATAAGGACCCGTAATCTACATCGCTTATGTCCGCCCTGCACTAAATAGCCCTTATCAATTTCATTTACTGCACGAGTGCATACTATTTACACGTCATGATAAGCATTCAATTTCATTAAATTGTTATCAGCATATCGATCTCAAGGCTTATTGATATTTTATTGAAATTTTATTAATATTGAATTGAGTCACTGTTTTGGGATACTATTGGATTGTTTATAGACAAAAAAACATGCATTTTTTAACTAAGTAAATAATAATAATAACAGTTTTATTTCAGACCATACATCCATTTGTTAGTGTACACTTAAATAACTGTAGGTACATTTAGCATGCACTCTCTAATTTTTTGACGTGTAGGGACCAAAATATCATAAAATAAAATTTTCGGACTTATGTCCGAATTTTTTTTTAAGTTTATCTTAGATTTTGTTGTTTTAAAACAACAAAATCTAAGATAAACATTAAGTTCAATTTATTTGCATTTCAAATTTTAAGGAGTCATCCTTTGTAGATGTATTAACAACACAAAATTAATTAATAACCGTTTTTGGGAATATTTATTATCCTAGCAGTTTACTGAAGTTACAATTTAGTGAATAAAAGCTCCCCAATAGACTACATCATTAAAAAATGAATAGTGCTAGTCAAAAATAGAAACCACTCTGATTTTGATCACTTGCAGTGTTTGTCTGCTGTTGATTGAAATGTAATAATTGTTATGACTATTTTATTGGAGGTTATTTTAAGCAGAATCAAGTTATGCAATAGCGAAATAAAAATATCTTATTATTAGATTAGATAATTGTTGTCAGCGCTAGCCGACGAAACTATTGCTTTATTCTTGTTACGTAGGTAATTATTAATCACAGACGTTGTTTTAATATAGTAGTACATACTTATCTATGTTTTGAAAAATGCTCTTTAAACAGTACTTCAGTCGAAATTTTGATAATTCAAATATAACATTTTTGGAGGCTAACATCAGTCTAACATTATTACTTTCCATGCATAGCATTTTAAAATTATCTATACATATAAAACTCTAAATTGATTGATTGACTGATTCATTGTTGGGATAGGCGTGGAGCCCTAACGGCTGAAGTTAGAGACACTATTTTTGGAGGGTAGATACCTTTCATGATGTAGATGAGCACTAAGAAAGGGTTTTGTGAAATTTTCGTTATACAGGGTGCTACAGGGTGTTCCAGTTTGTATAAAGGTAGAGACACCATTTTTGGAGGGTAAATACCTTTCATGGTGTAGATGAGCACTAAGAAAGGGTTTTGTGAAATGTTCGTTATACAGGGTGCTACAGGCTGAAGGTAAAAACACCGTTTTTGGAGGGTAGATTCCTTTTATAATGTATGTGAGCACTACGAAAAGGGTTTTGGAAAATTCCCGTTATACAGGGTGCTACAGGGTGTTATAGTTTGTATGAAGGTAGAGACATCATTTTTGGAGGGTAAATACCCTTTATGGTATAGGTGAGCACTAAGAAAGGGTTTTGGAAAATTTCCATTATACAGTGTGCTACAGAGAGTTCCAGTTTGTACCTACATGATGTTTTATTTAAAAAATTAAATGTGTGAAATGAGGTCTACAGATAAATACCTAGGTATATTGGCGATCCGTGACTTTCAAAATAAATGCAAAACTATCTTAATCACGCGAACGAAGTCGCGGGCAAAAGCTAGTAAGTATACATTATAGCCCATGTATCTGACGCACGAATATGGATCTAAATCTCAAGTATGACCCATATACAGGGTTATTTGTAAAACACCGACAACCTCGCAGGAAAAGATTATTAACATCATAAACCACAACATTTGTTCTACGACTTTTCCGAAAACAGACAAAAAATTGACTTTACATACAAAACTCGATCGGCAGGCTGATTATCTAAAATGAGCGACCGATCTCGATTCCTGAATTATTTCGAAATCGTCGCGCGACCGAGTCAATGATTTGGTATTATGTATGCGATCGCTGACTAGTTTATGCTCGGTTTATGCTCGTGAAGATCTCCATAGAAACTAGCGCCACTGGCAACCGGTGGGAGCGACTGAAAAGTCTTTTTACCGAAAGTAGTCTGTGACTGTGTATGTGTCTGACCATATGTGCTCTGTGAACATAACCTATTTGTTTTCGCTTCGAATTTTGTTTACATTGTTTCGTCTTCAAAATTGCAAATTCCGTGTAGGTATTAAAGGACAGGCCTTTTGTTTTACATTGTAGCAATTTTATTTAATTTTGGTTAAAGGTAAGGCTAAGAATTTAACGAAAACCAATCAGAAATTACGTTTTGTCTGGTTTCTGTTTGACAGAAGAAATCGCGAAATCGTCGCGGTCGCGTCGCGGTTTCTGAGTTAGATAATACCAATTTCGGAGCATTTCCTTGCAAGTGCTCGTATATTTTAGTTCTTTAGTTGTCCGTTGGAGGCAGCACT
The DNA here is from genome assembly GCA_928269145.1 of Agriphila tristella. Lineage (NCBI taxonomy): Eukaryota > Metazoa > Arthropoda > Insecta > Lepidoptera > Crambidae > Agriphila > Agriphila tristella. The sequence goes on from OV743432.1 coordinate 34,579,927, forward strand.
CGTAAAAACTCGATCGGTGGTACGAAATTGAGTTTGACAGCGACGATTCCGAAATTTTGACCGGTCGCTAGGTGATTTTTAATTAGATAATCAGGCTGCGGTTGTTCGGACATTTGTTCAGAAAGTCTAAGTTTTTTGTTTGTTTTCGGAAAAGTCGTAAAACAAATGTTGTTGTTTATGATGTCTGCGAGATTGTTGGTGTTTTACAAATATCCCTGTATATTTGCTTGTCTCTGACTACCAGATTTCAATCACTGCAGCAGAATGACAGCTCGGCAGAATCTCACGCAATATTCACAACGGACAGACCGTCGTAACGAGGTGGTGATTTGTGTCAGTCACAGTCAAAGCAACATCGTCCAGCTTTCAGTTCGGTAAGTTCGGTCATGTGGTCACAATTAATGCCACGACCGTGCCAGCAAAGTGACCAATTTCGTCTCTACGCAGTGATAACGAAAACGTAAATACGGTTAGAGTTTGCTTGTTTCTAAATTCAACGAGATAAATGTTTAAAATGTTTAGATGAAAAAAAATCCAGTTAATGCTATAATTAATCCCTCTAAATATTTTTATAGTCTTACCAAGTACCTATACCTTTCTTGATTAATATTTAATAATAATAATATTTAATCTTCTAGAACTCTAGCTAAGACGCTTGAAATTTCAATACTCATATGTAGATAGGTATCTCGTGACAAGGCTTTTATGTAAACATGTAAACACAGTTAAGTACTCACTTGTAACTATTAACCAATACAGTTTCCAATACGCCGTACGCTACAAAATAACTGCCTCTCGAGTCTCAGTGAAAAGGTAACTTATCTAATGAAAGCATTAGTTTTCAATGAATAACCACTTCTGCAAAATTGCTGGTCATTTGGAAGCGTTCTCCCGATCTGATAATATTGCAGTATTGCTTGCCAGTTTTACCCTGGAAAGATTTCCATTTCGCGCATCGTCGCATTCGGCTCTGCATTAAAATATGCAACGGGAGGCTATTCTGGGTGTACGTGAAAACTGTTCAAATGCTTGCAAAAATATTTCTTGATGCTTTTATCGGATGATACATGGCAAAGCTTTTTAGAGAGTGTCTTTAGGTAAAAGTAGCATTCTTAGATTACATACAGGATGCAACACTCTCTATTTTAACACGTTTATGTGTGATTATGTGGTAAGCTCTTTGGGTAAATTCTTAGAGCAATGCGGCTTTTCCGGATGGAAGCTGCGTTGCTCTAAGGGTGGTAAATTAAATCATTCGTAGTTGTACTTTACTTTAATTTCTAATTCTAAAAAAGTTGATCTAGAAACTGTAAATGAAAGAAATATAATAAGTCAACTCCATATAGGTACTATATTACACAACGTGTTATTAGTATAATAACCCCTTATACCGAATACGGTAGAAAGGGACCATCAAACTGAACAACTTTTACTAGTAAAAGTACTTTTACTAGTAAAAAAAAACCAACACTGAAATCATGAAAAAAACCAGCTGTTTCATACAAAAATTAAAAACGATAACATCGAAACAGCAGATTTTTTTTTCGCGATATCAGATTTGGTCCCATAGTAAAGGATGTTCAGTTTGATGGTATCTTATATACCATATTCGGCATTGGGAGTTATTTTGTAAAACTTTGTATACATAAATCAAATGGACTATAAATAATAAATATATTAAAAAAAATATCAATGTTATTGTTAAGATACAGAATAACCGCCTTAAAATTGCAAAGTTCGCACCTGTCGCAAGAATGTACAGACTTCAGAAGTAGCTGAACGTTTCAGTACTCTGTCATACCATAAAAGGTTGCCTTGCAAGTTGCAAGCTGTACTCTATTTCCGGATTCAGGATTTGGTGCCACATAGTACTTAAGTATTTAGTTACTTCTGAAGTCGACTGTATCATACAAGTAGATTATATTGTAATGTAATATTATTTTATCTGCTGGAACTCAATTATTTTTTCAAGATGTATTCTCAAGGCGGTTGTATGACCGAAAGTGGCGCCCTCAGAGGTTTTTATTTAATATGGAGTTTTTGGGACCCATTGTCTAGTATTTTTAGAAGGTATCACTACATGCCCAATGTAGTCATTCAAGTCCAGTAGATAAAAAAGGTGTCAAAAACGGACACTTTTAGTTGCTATCTATCCAGTTTTGCTATCTACTTCTAGCAGTGACGATACCTTCTAAAAATACTAGACAGTGGGCCCTAAAAATTCCACGTTAAACATTATTAAAATTGTGTATGAGAATTAAAATATTAAATGAAATTCATCGCGGCGCCACTTTTACTCAGGGTGACACCTTAAGTCATGTTAAAAAGTATACATAGGGTAAGTTTAAAAATATTTGGGTTCGATGATGATGTGTGGAAAAGTAATTTTCAGGAATAAAGTAAGAGTTTTTTGCTCCTGAAAATATAAATTAAAACAATTTTTTTTAATAAAAAGTAAGTTATAATATTGAATTTTCGTCAATTACGATATGGATAAAATATTTTTTTATTAAATTCATCACCTATTTACTAACTTAATATGTTCCAGTTTAATGAAATAATACGAGTGAGAATAGTAATATATAATAATAATATATATTATACCTTACCTATAAGAGGGTCACTGGAAATGTGACTTAGGTATGTTCAGGAGTAATATGAGGTGAAAACCAATATTTTATGTTTAATAATTTGGTTCTGAGATCGTTGAATTTGAGTCCTAAAACAACAAATAGGTAGGTTGTTTTATAAGATAAACGAAACTTAGCCTTTTTTTAGCAAAAATAAGTATCTAACCTACAATTTCTAGATTTTTAAAGATAAGTATCTAAACTATTGATTGCTTTTTTCAAGAATGTTTTTTTAGTAATGAAAATTATAGGGAAAAGGAATCGAATGAGACCCACGTCTCTTTAATTTTATTTTTTATGCATTAAACAATTCTTTTGCTAAAAAATTACTACAAATACATACTTATTTTAAAAAGACTTTAACACAAGATATACTAACAAAAAATAAATAGAGTAAACATTATGTGTGTGATTATTGTATTTTCAGATCGTAGGGTAAACTTGCACGTTTTGTTTCGTTCACGGTGTATTAACCGCGGATCGTTAACAAGCTTATCGCTCGTACATTGATGTCGCCGAATCATTAGTTGATGATCAATCTTCCGAATGTACCGCATGACTGATTCGACTGAGTAACGAAACAGAAATACATACAATGCGATTAAATTGATATTAGACGCTGATCCGCTGCAACTCGAGAGAATTTTTTACAAATTAATGTAGGCGTTTTTTACCGCAAGCGCTCAGAAGTTAGCCACTTCAGTTGTGCATTGTTAAATTAATCGGTTTAGTCGACAAATGCAAACTTCTACAAGTTCCAACTTAGTTTAAAACGCCAGATTCTACAAATGTCCGATTCTACAAATGCCAACTTCTACAAATGCCCACTTCTACAAATGCCAACTTCTACAAATGCCAACATTTTGTTGTAATATTTTTAAACACTTTTTGATATATATGTTACCGGCCAAACCCGATTTCAGGACAAACTAGTTTGGCATAGGCTAAACTAGTTTGTCCTAAGCTCGATAGGATACACCAGTTTAGCCTAGGCCAAACTAGTTGATCCTGATATAAATACGCACATTCCAGGATAAACTAGTACGGCCTAGTCTAAACTCATTTAGCCTTGTCGAAACTAATGAAATAGAATAATTGAGGTATAATTATTGTTTCTTATACATAAATAAATATTCGCTAATAAAAAAAATAGGTAACTAATTTCATAAAAGAATCTTTAATATTTGTTATAAATTATTGTTTTTTTTTAAAACACTTCATTATTTTGTTACTTACTAGCTTTTGCGCAACTTGATTCGCGTGGACATTTTAGAAAATCTTTAAAATTCTTAAAATGCTGTAGAAGGCGTTCCCTTCCACGTTTCCGTTCAGAATAGGATCCGGAGATATTTATTATCCCGTTCCTCTTCCCGTTGTCGTTGCCGTTTCCATTCGCGTTCCCGTTACTTACCACTTTTCACTTGTCACCTGTCACTTCACTTTTCACTTCACACTTTTGCTTCCGCTTTAGATTCCGCTTCCGCTTTCACTTACCGTTACCGTGACCATCAATATTTATATCTATCTGCCTTTTTTTTTATTCACAACGGGATAGTGCTTGGCATTCACTTCACCAGATGCTTAGTGACGATAAGGCCGAAGGTGGAAGCGCACTGGATGAATCTCAGAATTTCTTACTTTCTGCGTCATTGCCGGCACTCGAAAAGTTTAAATCCAATGCATCACAAGGAATAAATCAAAAATATGCCATCATTTACATTAGAGAATAAAAATAAATTTTACCTATATTAATTTGCATATTTTTATTAAGCATCTGGTGAGGTGAATGCCAAGCACTATCCCGTTGTGTATTAAAAAGAAAAGGTAGATAGATATAAAGATTGATGGTCACGGTGACGGTAAGTGAAAGCGGAAGCGGAAGCTAAAGCAGAAGAAAAAGCGTAGAGTGAAAAGTCAAGTGGCAAGTGTCAGGTGACAAGCGAAAAGTGGTAACGGGAACGCGAATGGAAACGGCAAAGGCAACGGGAAGAGGAACGGGATAATAAATATCTCTGGATCCCATTCTGAACGGAAACGGGGACGGGAACGCCTTCAACGGCATTTTAAGAATTTTAAAGATTTTCTAAAATGTCCACGCGAATGAAGTTGTGCAAAAGCTAGTAACAAAATAATAAAGTGTTTTAAAAAAAAACAATAATTTATAACAAATATTAAAGATTTTTTTATGAAATTGGTTACCTATCATTATTTTTTAAATAGCTAATATTTATTTATGTTTAAGAAATAACAATTATACCTCAATTATCCTATTTCATTACTTTCGACAAGGCTAAATGAGTTTAGACTAGGCCGTACTAGTTTATCCTGGAATGTGCGTATTTATATCAGGCTCAACTAGTTTGGCCTAGGCTAAACTGGTTTATCCTTTGAGCTTAGGACAAACTAGTTTAGCCTAGGCCAAACTAGTTTGTCCTGAAATCGGGTTTGGCCGGTAACATATACACCGTAATTTTGTAGTCGTTTTAATTAACTTAAGGGTGTGTTGTACCAATGAAACTGAACATTTTTGCCTAAGAAACATGGAACAAAAAACGACAAAAAATTTTGGTCCTCCCATACTAACTAGACAGCTAAACATTGTATTTGTATGGGAAAGTTCAAAATTTTTGTCGTTTTTCGACAAAAATGATTATTTTCATTAGTAGAGCACTTTAGTTAACCCTTAAGTTAATTAAAACGATTACAAAATGACGGTGTATTTTGCGTTTCCATATTTTTCAATATTTATTTATTTACCTTCTCCATATTTATGTGATCCTGGTACTTTGGAGACGTTTTTATTACAAAGGAAAGGAAAAAAATCCAAATTCTAAAATTGATTGGAAAATACACTAGGTATAATTAAACGCAAAAATTTATATCAAAAAGTGATTGAAAATATTACAACTAAATGTTGGCATTTGTAGAAGTTGGCATTTGTAGAAGTGGGCATTTGTAGAAGTTGGCATTTGTAGGATTGGACATTTGCAGAATCTGGCGTTTTAAACTAAGTTGGCATTTGTCGACTAAACCAATTAATCGCATTGTATGACCATTTGGTTTAGTCGACAAATGCTAACTCCTCCAAATGCTTAGTTAGACTTAGTTTAAAACACCAGATTCTACAAATGTCAAATTCTACAAATGCCAACATTTAGTTGTTTTTCCTTCTTAATAAAAACGTCCCCAAAGTACCAGAATCACATAATTTGGAGATATAAAAAAACAAAAAGTTATATCAAAAAGTGATTAAAAATATTACTGACTCTGAGTCAAACTTAATGTTGACATTTGTAGAAGTTGGCATTTGTCGAATTTGGCATTTGTAGAAGTTGGCATTTGTAGAATTAGACATTTGTAAAATCTGGCGTTTTAATCTAAGTTGGCATTTGTATAAGTTGACATTTGTAGAATCTGGCGTTTTAAACTAAGTTGGCATTAGTAGAAGTTGGCATTTATCGTCTCAACCGACCATTTTATAATATTATGGGTCCATACGGGGCTTATAAAACCATTGGGTTGGTGTTTGACAATGTTTGTAGCCTTACTTACTAATATTTAAATGCGAAAGTAAGATTTTGTTTGTTACGCCTTCACGTCTTAAAAACTCAATAGATCATAATGAAATTTTGCATACACATTCTCAGGGATACATATCTTATCTAGGTCAGGTAAGTACATAGGTTATGGATCATAAAAGGTGACAAATACTGGTAGTGTACTTCCCTATGGGAGACATAATAGGTACATATAGATGTATACCGTCTTAATGCAACAAAAAAGGAGCTTATTTTTGGCTGAAATCTTTTGCAGAAAAAATCTTATCTCCACTCCTCAGCGAAACTTCTAAGAGACACATTCCGTATCAGCACGGATGCCGCCGTTCGAGCAAATCTTCCTGAATAGCCAATCGAGGGGGGAGGCCCCAGGTTTTTTTTAGTGTTCCGTACCCAAAGGATAAAAACGGGATCCTATTACTAAGACTCTACTGTCCATTTGTCTGCCACCAGGCTGTATTCATGAACTGTGATAGCTAGGCAGTTGAAATTTACAGTACATGATGTATTTCTGTTGCCGCTAACAAATACTAAAACAGAATAAAATAAAAATTTAAGTGGGGCTCCCATAATAAAAAAAAGTCATTTATTTCATCACACACAAATCGGTACAGAATACCATTAGATACAAGGTAGGTACAAACATCAACTGCTTCGAGTGTACGATTTAGAGCCTAAACTAGTTTAGAACTAACTAGTCTAAAACTAGTTTAGTTTTTCTCCCGCGGATACATACATCAAATGTGGTTTTTTTTTTGCCGTTTTTTTGGTACAGAACCCTTCATGCGCGAGTCCGACTCTCACTTTTCGCACGCGGCTGTTTTTTTCCCTCCATTTGAATTTGAACGCTTTCTTAATGAGGCAAAATTGGCTTTTGATGATATTACCCCGCCCAGTCTCAATTTCAGTGTCATTGAATTTGTCCAACGCCAGTTGTCAATATCGGATTTAGTCAGCGTTTTGAGTTATTACCGTTTGATTTTTGCTGTGCTAGATTAATTTAGAGCGTTTTCTAATGAATTCCTTGTTATGTTTTGGAATATTTTTCTTGATAATATAAATAGATATCTGTTTTTTTTTCAAATAAACTTTATTCAAATTAACTTAATTATTAAGTTCTTTTGAATCGTCTATACTTTCCTACCACCCGTTCCAGACTTTTTTAGCTGACAAGAAGAACGGGCGCAAGAAACTTATACTGTAACAGCCATAAGTAACGATTAGGTACAAACTTGAATATATATTGAGGTGGTATGTACCAAAACTGTTGATGTAGCTACGAAAATTATCTTATGGGGTATTTATATGAAGCGACTTAGCGAATAAGCGCTTTTTATTATCAATTATTATACACCGTCATTTTGTAGTCGTTTTAATTAACTTAAGGGTGTGTTGTACCAATGAAACTAAACAATTTTGCCCAAGAAACATGGGTCAAAAAACGATAAAAAATTTTGGTCCTCCCATACTAACTAGACAGATAAAACATTGTATTTGTATGGGAAAGTCCAAAATTTTTGTCGTTTTTCGACCCATGTTTCTTTGGCAAAAATGATTATTTTCATTAGTAGAGCACTCCCTTAAGTTAATTAAAACGACTACAAAATGACGGTGTATATTTTGGTATATTTTTCTTGATGATTTAAATAATTTTTTTTCATTACTGAGGTACCAAAACTGTTAAATACTTAAGTACGAAAATTATCTTATGGGGTATTTATATGGAGCGACTTAGCGAATTAGCGCTTTTTATCGATATTATATATTTTGGTATATTTTTCTTGATGATTTTTTTTTTTTCATTACTGAGGTACCAAAACTGTTGATGTAAGTACGAAAATTATCTTATGGGGTATTTATATGGAGCGACTTTGCGAATTACGCTTTTTATCGACAATCGCTTGTAAAATCAAATCACCACCTCATTCAAATTAGGTTTGTGATTAGATTTTACGAGCGATTGTCGATAAAAAGCGTTAATTGACTAAAATCGCCTGCCAAGTCGCTTAATGTAAATACCCCATTAAGTGAAAACCAACTTTGTTTTTACTGGCACATTTATTTTGTGGCAATTAATTTTAACTGTGGATCTGCTATTACATTTTGTATAGGCATTAAAAAAGCAATTCCATGTTCCAAACATATCCATACACTTAAGTATAAAAATGTTGCATTAATTTTACCGTTATTTTCAATAAAAAATCCCATTTTGGAACACCAACGACATAACGTCTTATATTATGACTTAATTTAGCCCCGAGATAAGCAGGGACAGGTAAATATTTTTTTAATATAAAGGGATAAACGTTCCCCGACATGAAATATGTGCTTAATATATCACACTAATACACCAAGTTCATGAATTATTCCTTTTAATAACCCACGGACCCGCAATGAACGTGTACATAAATATACATTGGGCTGGCGCTTTTTATAGCACACACTACACTAGCTTTCCGCCCTCAGCTTCGCTCGCAAGAACTAGAGTAGATATAAGTACTACAGGTACCTATAATCATGCGGGCAGAGACCCGTGCCCAGCAGTGGGATAAAAAGTAGCGTATGTCCTTTATATCGTGCGGGCGGAAACCCGTTCCCAACTGTGGGATAAAAAGTAGCCTTTATCCTTCCTCAAAGTCCCATCTATATCCGTACCAAATTTCGTCAAAATATGTAGGTCCAGGGGTCTAGGTGTGAAAATGTAACAGACAGACAGAGAGTTACTTTTCATCCTTCCTATATTATTAACTATCGGCCGCCCGTGACTTCGTCTGCGTGGAAAGGTTTATGCTATCCCTCGGGATCAATACTTTTTTTCGGGATGAAAGGTATCCTATTTCCTTACCCCTGACAACGTGTATGCAAAATTTCATGATGATCGATTCAGTAGTTAAGACGTGAAGGCGTAACAAACAAACAAACAAACGGACTTTCTCATTTATAATATTAGTAAGGATGCGAAAGTCTGTTTGTTTGTTACACCTCCTCGTCTTAACTACTGAACGGATCATCATGAAATTTTACAAACACGTGGTCATGGGTACAGGCACATAATAATTAATAATACTGTACAGAAAAGGACCTTTCATCCCGAAAATTGTTCCTGAGGGATAGCAAAAAAGCTTCCTACGCAGACGAAGACGCGGGCGGCCGCTAGTTTATAATATAACTAGCTGCCGCCCGCGACTTTTTAGGACGCGAATTTTAGGACTTATAGTCTACTCTACTAGGTATCATTACTAATGATACCTTACATATACCTTTTAAAACTAGGTACTAGATTTTGGGTCCTAAAAATTCCACGTAAATATTTTTATTAAAATCGTGTAATTTATTACTAAGTAAAAGTGCCAATGGCGGCACTTTCAGATTGAGTAGCGTCTTAACTTCTAAATAACATGCAACACCGTATTTTGTCTCACATTTTTCATAACATTGTCATAATAAAACCGATGGCAGTAATAAGGTTTGCCGCACCGCGCTTAGGCGCATTGTGAAAACCATTTTACCTGAGTTCAGGAATAGATTTTAACACAAAGAAAAAGCCCTGTAAGAAAGGAACTGCCCTGATTCATGGAGAAGGTAAATCATCTTGGAGTGAAAGCGAGCCTTTCAAGCCATTGTCTGCGTTCGCCACTAAAGTGACATTTTGCTACTCTGTGGTCTCTGTGGAATGTTTAAGTGTATTTAGCCACTTATTTGTCTACCAAGTAATTCTGATAGTCTGCGGTAATAAGTCTATGGTGGTATTATACAAAATCACCCTTAAATACATATCAAGATCTAATTTACAATGCATCCTTTTCACTCGACGTAAAACATCGAATTTACCAAAATCACGTAAACACTTCACAATCCACTAATCTTGAGATATTTACCGACTTCAAAAGGAGAGAGGTAGGTACCTATATTTTTTTAGTTAGAACACTGATACGTACCCTATGTATCAGATTGTCTAAAGTTAGAATGTCTAAACTTAAAATGGCAAAGTTCAATATGTCAAAAATTTGAATGTCTAACGATTAAAATGTCGAAAGTCAAAAACAAAAATGTCAGATAGTCCTAAATAAAAATGTCTAAGTTCAAATGATCAAAACTTAAAATGTCTAATAGTCTAAATACATAATGACGTACAGAACTTTCTTATGCCTTTCTTTTATTTAGGTACCTAATTAATTAGGTTAAATAATGTTAACCACTGTGCCTCCGCCGCGCATCACCATAGCCGCGCCACTCCCTGATTCGGTAGCCGGTGCCAGTCACTGATTCAGTAGCCGGCGAACAAAATCCACCAATTGAGTTTGAAATAGTTTTTTTCTGGCGCTTCGCCGGCCGCAGCTGCGGCACGCTTGCTTCGCTCGCTCGGCTCGCGCGCTGGGTTCATGTCAACCTAACATGCTCGTCGCTACGCTCTTCGCACCTATCTCGTCGTGACCTACGGTCTACGATTTCTAAGTCCTAGTAGACTAGTTTAGACTCATTTCCGGCAGCTAAATTTGCTATAAAGTATTTCAGGCGAAGCCTTAAGACACCTCCACAGACTCAATTAACCTCAAAGAAGGCGATTCGTTTTAAGATCCAACCAAATTTAAATAAATCATTGTGAACTTAGACTTAATGACCATTGATATTTTAACTCGTCAAGTATTTTTTACGTTTGATACTTTGAATTTTGCTATTTTGAAGTTATACATAATGATTTTTGAATTTATTAAATTATTTATAAAAACGTATATACTGGTAACCCTGTTGGTGCTGTCAAAATTCTAATTGTAAACATATTTATTTATTTAGATGGGTATTGGTGGGGTGGTTGGGGATTAAGGTGAGTAATAAAATACCTTTGAAATTACCCATGTAAACAGACTTTTTAGACAGACTATAAGCTACTCAGAACCACAGAGAAAACAATAACGAACTTACTTTTTGATTTGGAACATTGAATCATTTACAAAAACGCTAATATCGGTCGTCGTAATATTTTTACAACACACCCATTTCATTCCATACACGTATAAAATAATTTATATGTAAACGGTGTCCTAATGCCAGCCTATGTTTTTCGCGCATAAATAAATATTGCGAACAAACTATAGTTTGCTTTCGTAGCTACTCGTATAGTCGCCAAACATTAAAACTGGGTTAGTACGGAGAGTAAAAGTATGGTTTAGCTTGCATTTTTCATTTTTTATATGTTTAGGCGACAACAATGACATAAACAGACATAATCATTGTCAAAACTTTCTATGAAAGTTTCTATGATATGCGATGGCAACCCACTAAAATCCAGTGTTCCTAAGTAATATCTAGGTATTACTGCAACACATTTCTGCTCTTCCACCTTGTGAAGTAAGGTTTCATGCAACGGCAGCTTAGTATATAACGATTTAATGAAAATTAATTAACGTGCTTTTGTTGACCCTTTTTTAGGTTTACCCAAAGGGTGAAAATGGGACCCCTATTACTAAGACTCCGCTGTCTGTCTGTCTGTCACCAGGCAGTATCTCATAAACCATGATAGCTAGACAGTTGATGTATTTCTGTTGCCGCTATAATATAACAAACAAATACTAAAAGCAGAATAAAATAAATATTTAAGGGGGGCTCCCATATAACAAACGTGATTTTATTGCCGTTTTTTAGTACGCAACCCTTCGCGCGTGAGTCCAAGTCGCACTTGGCCGGTTTTTTAATGCTTCGGCGGGCAAACGAATGATTTTAAAAATAGTGCCCTTGGTATAGAAATCACTTCTATCCATTTGCCATTTCCTAGTTTAGTTTCCTAGTTTCCTATTCCTTTCACATACTAATGTCAATTACTCAGAAAAATAACAATTGTTTTAAAATTGAAAGTTATGTTTTTAAAATGGCATTATCAAGTTTTTTCTAATATATCTCGGGTTATAGGTCAAGGATGATATAGAGATTTATTATCTTGCAAAAGTAACAGGAAATTATGTTAAGATAAAATGCCAAGTTAGGAGATCGAGTTATAAATTACTTTGTACATTATATTATTCCAGGTAAAAAGTTGTAATGATGTTCTACTATATTATTAAAAAGTTTAATGTTGGTGAATGTTTGTGTATATAAGTTAATATTCCAAACATTTCGCTAAACAGCTTCAGGTTTTGAAAATCTGACTAAACGATCTTTATTCGTCTAGTTTCAAAATCCGCTAAAACGTTTTTCATAAAACTTCGGGAATTTGAAAAAAAAACCGCTCATCAATGTAGCTTTGCAAGGCGTTTTAGCGGAGTTTGCAACACAAATCAAATTTTAAGTGCTTGTTTAGTAGTGTTTTAGCGTATTTAGATCAGAAATGATTGAACAGTATGATGAGAAAATTGCAGTAGTGTCATTTTGAGATATACACAGAAAATTGTTGAAGGAGCGTTTTAGCGGGTTTTGAAAGTAGACGCCTCTAATTGACACATTCTGAAAGAATTGATTATTTGAGTCAAAGGCAAAGAAATGTAGTGAAAGCATTTAAAAGCGTAACAAACAAACACACGCATTAAATTGTTTTCAGTTAAGATTACTTTAAACCTCAAGCTAAAATAATTTCTATGACATACCTATCATCATTATCACACTGTCAGATATGACTGAACAAAGGTCTATCTGTAGGTACCTACCTACATTTCATGGTTTGTAACTAAAATCTTGAGGTGGTACATAATTATTAATTTTGTCTTGAAATCATATTTTTTTACAGTATATAAAGAACGGTTAAAGAAATTGAGTGAAATATTTGTGCTTATTATCTGATTCACGATTCGAAAAATATACCTAAATGTTAGCTTTTATGGCTTTTTAATGATAAGTGATTTTTTTAATATTTCTAGTTAAATTACTCATTGACCTTTAAAGAGAAACCTAATACTTAGTGGTGCTCTTTACAAAATGATCATAAATTTTGTTTTGCATCAGAATAGATATAAGTAATAAAATCTAGAAAGATTGTTTTTTTTCCTTTACCATTATAATGTCACAGATCACAATTTATTGGACAAAAATTAAAATATTATTTTGGATAGGTTTTAAAAACATTGTTTTTTCTTTGGATAACGAGTGATGTATTTTGTCAGTTTTACTTATGAACAATTTATTATTTCAATATTATGCCTTTTAACTTATAGGACGATTTCAGTTTCAAATTGATTTATTTTACTCAATGAACGAGTTACCTACTCTCAATACTGGGCTAATCAAGAGTACGAAACGTGGGGCTTTCCCTCACCGGAAGCATTTCCCTGTAATGTAATTCAACTTTAATGCTCTAAGGTAATATCCCAAGATTTTTATAAACATAATAAAATTCAAAGTCCTGACTGACTGACTGATATATCAACGCACAGTTAAAACCATTGAACCTATAGACTTGAAAATTTGCATATAGATACCTTTTATACAATGTGGTCATTAACTAAGGAAGGAATTTCCAAAAATCTATTTATTTTAAAAAGGGTTCAAAGTTTGCATTCGAAGTAAGGATCTTCAGCTTTTGGGTTTAGGCTGGCGCTTAGAGCATTGCGGTATTCCGAAGCAGGCGTTGCTGTAAGGGCTGACGAATGAAATTAATGTATACGTGTCTCAACTTATTGTATGTAGAATTCCATCCCCGAAGGGGTGAAAAGGGGGATGAAGTTGTGTATGAAAAGTCCTTCATTTTCAAAGTCATTGGATGATGATTGTGAAAATGGCATTAATTCTGAAGTCCAATACGAGAATTGGAACGTTACCGCTGACCGCACGCGGTAAGATTTTCTTTAATGTCCACGCGGACGAAATCGCAGGCGGAAGCTACTGTAAAATACGAAATATAGAACGTGATTAATCAAAACAACTTTCCTTCGCAACATTGGGCAATAAAAGCCAAATAATACAAATGCATTTATCTAAAAATACAGTCGACGTAACCTATTATTTTTATTCATTAGAAGAATGCAAAAAAGTCTCATCAACATTCAGAAATGCTACTATATAAACAGATTTGAATTGGTTCATCGTATTAGTTCATTCAGATCTATTCCACACACAATGGTAAGGATTTGTTTATTAATTCCTCAACCAACTCTTTATCATCTTCACTTTCTTAAATATTATTATTTAAGTATTTAATATTATAATTGCGAAAGTGAGTTTGTTTATTTATTTATTGTACAACCGATTATCCTAAAACCTTAAAAATAAAACGCATTGTTTAAAAAAAGGACATATGTAGATACTTTAATCCAGAATAAAAAAACTCCCAAAGGGATTTTTTAATATTTTTTATTAAGGTTAGTATGCTGGAGAGGGGCTAGAGGGAGAGGAAACATAATTATTATGTAAAACAATGGTCTTAGTTCAAAATTCATACGTGATAATACGTTTTTTTTTTTCAAAATTCGATCATCTATATTTTCAAAGGCTAAGTTTGCACGTGCGTAACATTCTTGGTGGTCGTTAAATGAACAAGCAGCCTGTGTTTTGTCTCTACAAATGCAAGTAAGAGGCGCAGAGCGCATGGTGTTTGCTCGTTTAAGGAATTACAGTACCATGCAGGGTTGCCAGATCGGAAGTCCAAAATATCTGGAGAAAATTTGAAAATGTCGGGATTTTGCGGTTGTTGTCGGAAGGAATAAATATATAAAATAAAAATGTAACTTAAATGCCTGCAGGTACATACACAGTAAGAAAACGGCCGCGCAGCGCGATTTTTAGTCAGTTTAATCCACTAATTTTGTAAGTTTTAATCTTGCCTGTCAATTCTAAAGCGCGATTTTTATTTAGTTTCATCCACTAATCTTGTACTCTTGCCTCTCTATAATAAGAAAAACGGCCGCGCGGTGCGATTATTAGTCAGTTTTATCGACCAATTTTGTAATGTGTGATTTCATCCGCGAAAATTATTGCTTTCTAGAGAACTTTTGGAACAGCTGATTTTCCGGGAGATTTTTAGATTTTTCGGGAGTCAGGCGATCACTTGAAATTCCGGGAGAATCCAGGCGAATCCCGACCATCTGGCAACCCTGGTACCATGACCCTACCATGAGTTGTTGCACACTATTTTCGTTATCACTAATCCGCATTGGGCCTGCGTAGTTTATGGCCCACCTTCTTTATTCACCTATAAGGAAGGCCTGTGACATAGCAGTCGATTTTCGCTATTGAAATCTATCGGATAAACTGCTCATAGTCAAAACGAGTGAAATGAGAAAATGATGGTTTTAGTAGAAAACAGGTTGCAATAACTCGTGGTAGAGCTACAGGCCCTAAGGCCCCAGCTTCTACGCATTCTACAGCTACAGTGAAAGCGATTCAAAAATCTCAACCGAACGACAAAAATCGTCCGTCTATCGTGATTCATCGCTGGCGTCGAATCAAATTTCTAGAGCTGTAAAAATTATGGAACCCAAACGCGAACGCTGTCATAATAATTTAAAATTGCAAAAGTTTGGATGTTTGATTGTTTGCATGTTTATGAAACGATTTTGTTTTATTAGTTAAAATTGTACTCGTTATTTTGTGTTTGAGTAAGATTCATCTTATATGTGTCCGTGTATGCGTTGCTGTGTGTGCGTTACTCGAGTGCCTACTAATCTTAACATTTGAAGTCTCTCTATGTTATGGCGATTGCCATCACGATGTAAAATGAAACACGCCAACGTGTGAACACTGTCACTAAAATTCGTCGAGTGCACTCGGCCAACGTGTACTGAAGGCTTTAGACAGAAGCTTGGCCGTAATTGAAAAACATTACGTCTTTTGCTTTTTTCGCGCAAAGGGGTTCCTTTTCTCAATACTGAATACAGGGTGGGTAGGTCTGAAATCACTTGTTCAAAATTAAACCACTAATTATACCAGCTCTTCCGTTGACTTTACTTTTTGTCTCGCGATCTTATAGTTAGTTAACATAACGATTCTACTTTCTCAATATTTCTTAAAACCTTTTTCCAGAAACTCTTCGTGGTGCTCGCTCTGGTGGCTGCTGCCGCAGCAGTTGACGTACGCTCGGTACCTGAGGCCTTAGTGCCTATCGTCAGGTCGACCTTTGAGAGCAACCCTGAAGGCTTCCAATACGCGTACGAGACCGGCAATGGTATCGTCGCTCAAGCCGGTGGGGTGGTGAAGAACCCCAACTCTGTGAGTACCCAACCAATACCAAGATTTGAGATTTTGATTTAATTTTCGAGTTTTGCTTTTACAATAATGTAAGTGTCACGCGCTAGTAGATGGGGCACATAGACAAAACAATTAGATTTTGTAAGTTTGAAGAAAACATTTCGTGCGGTGGTCTGAATACATTAGAAATTACCCACCTAGATTGTTAAATCTACGTCATTATCCGAAATATTCATGTATTCCATGCATTATCAACAACATTCTATCATACCCCTAAAAAAAAGCTGTACCGATATGTATTATCGATCGACGCCGGTAAATCATTTTTTTATGCAGGATTATTTGTAAGGCACCAACAACCTCGCAGAAGTAGATCACTAGCATCATAAACAACAATATTTGTTCTACGACTTTTCCAAAAACAGACAAAGAATATTCGACTTCCCATACAAATGTCCGAACAGCTGATCGAGTTTTGAATGAAAAGTCTACTTTTTTTTGTTTGTTTTCGGAAAATTCGTAAATCAAATGTTGTTGTTTATGATGTTAGTAATCTACTCCTGCGAGGTTGTTGGTGTTTTACAAATAACCCTGTATATTTATACCATATTACAATCGTTTTACTTTATTCTTCAATCTTCTTAATTCAGAACTTGCAGATTTGCAAAGTTATCATTCAACTATAACTAAGCTATGTTAAAAACTCAAAGACCTATGACGAAAATTTTGTTATAATTTTGATGCTAAGTTCCTCAAGAACTTATTCTAAATCGTTAACCAAATGTTTCATTTCTAAACGCTTACTGTCTTATTCAGAGTGCGTTCGTTAAACTAGGGCCAAAGTTAACACGGCGGTAGACTGCGGACTAACGCCATTTTAGCGCAAATCGTATTCAGAGTGACAGTTTAACGTTTAGTCCCACCGTTTAAGGATTAAAAGGTGCATTGTGATTGGTTTACAAGCATTGAACCAGGTTTTGTTAGAACAGTCTTGCACCTCAATTTTGTGAAACATCTCTGATTAAGACAGTTATATTTTAACTCTACTGAAATCATGTACCTATGGGGATCTGTGTTCTTTTAAATTAAAGTTCTATTTTTCTCTGACTATGTAGCTGCTAGCAATTTATTACACTAGGTATACTAATGTTATATCTCGATTTACTAAATCACTTAATAATACAATAATGCTTCAAAATGTCAAGGACAAAATAGTGAACGAATGAATCCGAAGATACAAATTATGTTAAATATTCTTGTATGTGAATACTTTAGTTTTAAATAAGTTAAAGGTCCGGTTTTATGTGACCTTGTAGTCATGATGTGACCATGTGATATGTGATATGTGAAGAAAAATCATTAGGTTGATACACATTTCTATATTTTTAGTAAATTTATTGAGCGATTGAAATTGTTTTTAAACCCAATTAGTTTTTTTAGCAGTCATGACCTACACAACCAGGCTATCGCTTAAATGTTGGATTTTGTTTTTGATGGTCAGATGAATTAAATAAATCAACTTTATTCAAAACTTGCTGGCTTTCTGCAGTATTATTTTGAAGATTTGAATACATATCTTGGAACTTTATCTTCTTCTGATTTTGGGTCAATATTATAGGTATTATAATTTCTTTTTTAGGACACACCTGAACTTGAAGTGACTGGATCCTACAAGTATACCGCACCCGACGGCACTCCCGTTGAATTTTCCTACATTGCCAATGGCGAAGGATATCAGCCCACGGTAAGGAATATCAACATCAACATTATGATAACAGCCCATTGCAATGGGGAATGACCGAAAAAATCATTTTGGCTAAATATTTTTAATAGGTAGGAATAAGCTCTCTTAGTAATAGAAAAAAACCGGCCAAGTGCGAGTCGGACTCGCGCACGAAGGGTTCCGTACCAAAACGGCAAAAAAAAACTGTTTGTTGTATGGGAGCCCCCCTTAAATATGAATTTTGTTCTGTTTTTAGTATTTGTTGTTATAGCGGCAACAGAAATACATCATCTGTGAAAATTTCAACTGTCTAGCTATCATGGTTCATGAGATACAGCCTGGTGACAGACAGACAGACAGACAGACAGACGGACAGACAGACGGACAGCGGAGTCTTAGTAATAGGGTCCCGTTTTTACCCTTTGGGTACGGAACCCTAAAAAGTATCAGAATTTTCGGTTGCGTAAAAAAATATTTTTTTTTTCAAGTCTCTTTGACTTCACAAATGTACGAAAGTAACAGAAGAATGGAGAATACCTTTGCCACCACCTGCCACAACCACAACATGGAACTTATTAAAAAAAAGTTTCTACACAAAATGTCAAAACTTTTTTTTTATATACTTGTTGTGGTTCTGGCAGGTGCAAGGGTATAATCTCCATTTTGCTGTTTCTTTCGTACATTTGTGAAGTCGAAGAGACTTGTTTTTTTCGAAATCGTAACTCTGAAACTTTTTTCCATTACTAAGGGAGCCTATTCCTACCTATAAAAATTAAGCCAATTTGATTATTTTCGGACATTCCTGATTCGCTGCAGGACATAGGCCTCTCATAATCTCCATGCGAGCGGGTACGCGCGTGAGTTCTCTGTGTTGGACTTTATCACCTCGTACAGGATTCGTACAATTGTGGAATTATTCCACTTTGCCCTACCAAGTGTCCCCACTGGTGAATATAAGTACCTATCAATAAAAAGTGAAAATATAGAAGTAACATTCTCCATCGACTGTACAATTTCTGTTTTAAAGCGAATCTGCCGTAAAACGAATCTGTCGTAAAGCAGATCTGTCTTAATGAAGCGAATAAAAGCATCGGTGGGGACGCTTGGTGGGGGAAAGTGGAATAATCCCATAGTTGTGTGTTTTTAACCGACTTCACAAAAAGGAGGAGGTTCTCAATTCGATTGTATGTTTTTTTTTATCGTTGTTCGCGCATATCTTCGTCATTTATGAACCGATTTTGATGATTCTTCTTTTGTTCGATTGAGTTTTCTTGCAAGATGGTCCCATTAAATTTTTTTTCAAATCGGTTCAGTAGTTTTTGAGAAATCCTGAAAATACTATGATTTTGCATCAACTAACATGACGACTTTGTTATTTATGAACCGAATTAGATGTTTCTTTTTGTTGGGAAAGGGGTACTTTTAATGTTGTTTTTTTAACCGACTTCAAAAAAAAAAGGTTCTCTCTCAGTTTGACCTGTATGAATGTATTCTCCGCGAATATCTCACGTTTGGCTGAGCCGATTTTTCTACCCAATAATATACCTATAATAATATACCTAATATAGAAGGTACTTACACTAAAAATAAAAAAAATAAAAATTGTTTTAAAAAACAAAAAACCGACTTCAAAAACCTGCCTCTAAAAAGCAAGAAATAATATTCAAATCATTAGATACGCATTATCATTGTTATAATAACAACACGTCTATTGAAGTCGGGTGGGGCTTTTAGAATAAAAAAAGGAAGTTGTACTCCAGCCCCACCCGACTTCAATAGACGTGTTGTTATTATAACAATGATAATGCATATCTAATGATTTGAATATTATTTCTTGCTTTTTAGAGGCAGGTTTTTGAAGTCGGTTTTTTGTTTTTTAAAACAATTTTTTTGATAAAGAAGCTAATGTGTATTGCTTGCTCGGCTACCGTTTCTTTAGATGATTTGATATGATAAGGGCATGAGGATACCTTCATCACTAAGGAGGGCATTAAAGGATCCATAGATACTTACTGGTTTTGATGGTGTTACCATCTCTGAGCTCCCGGGTTCGATCCCCGGCTGGGTCAATTTAGAAACGATTTTTTTTTAATTGTTTCAAGTCTGGGTGTTTGTGGTACCACCGTTGTCTCTGATTTTAATAACAAAGTGCTTTAGCTACTTGCTTTGGAATCAGAGCAATGTTATACCTGCTGATATTTTAAATTACTTGGTCCCCGCAGTGGGGTGGTTCCACTGATGATTACAAGAAACTTAAAGTCTGATATCGCAAAAAAAATTTGCTGTTCCATACAAAAGCGCAATACCTAGGACCAGCTGTTTTTTTTCGCAAAATCAGAGTTGGCCCCATAGTAAAAGTTGCTTGTAATCATGAGTGGAACCACCGAAGTGCGGGAACCAAATGATTAAAATTTCACGCTGTATGATGTTGTCTAATATTTCTTTAATTAACATTTTCTTCCAGGGAAATCTCTTGCCCTTACCGCCACCAATCCCGGCTGCCATCCAACGCAGTTTGGACTGGATCGCCGCCCACCCACCTCAAGCTGAAACTGGCGCAAAGACCTACCAGCCGAGCAAACCAATAGGTCGCTTCTAATTCTCACGATTCGTATAAAATAAATTGTTGACTTCATAGCATTATTAGTTTGACTGAATTCACGTCCTTAGGAACTGCATAGGTAGACTACATGGTTTCTGGAGCGGATCAGAATCAAAATTTACAATTTTATTAAGCTGGCTCCCCGACCGACAGTGCAACACAGTTTAGAAAACGTACTTCTTTTAAAGGTCCTAATAGACCTTATAGAGCGCCCCCATCTTAATTAAATTTATTGCTCGTTAAGTACATAACGTATCGAAATTTCACATGTACATATTAAAGCTAAGGTTATATAGCTTATTTACTAACAATAATCTCAGTAAAATAAAGTTTGTTGTAGTAGAAGTAGGCAAGAGAGCAAAAAGTGGCCATTTTAGGCACTTTTGATTACTACTACTAATCACCATGGGAATCGCGGAAATGAAGTATGTAAGTAGTGTTGCTTTCCTTTGCCAGTCAGGTGGTGCACTTGGACCCCTCGGGAGTTTCGGTATCAACTTTAGCTAATTAATTAGATGGTGCTGGTTTTCAATATTTTGAAATTCTCAAGGTAAAAATTAAATAAATTTAAAAATATTAAAAACACGACTGCCCTGCCAAAAACGAACTAAAAAGTTAAACAACAAGTGTCATTGCAGTCGGGAGACCTTATTATGGAACAATTTTTGATCAAAGAGGTCCCCCGACTGCAATGACACTTGTTGTTTAACTTTTTAGTTCGTTTTTGGCAGGGCAGTCGTGTTTTTAATATTTTTAAATTTATTTAATTTTATTTCACACATTTTAGTGACATATTATATAGTTTTGGAATGTGCTCATCAAGGCCTTTCATTTGATGTCCATATTGTAATAATAGAAGAAAAAAATTTTTTTTTCACATTTGAAAATGGCGTCGTACAGTCGCCATATTGATTTTATCTAAAAAAAATATAGCCAGTGTCACTCGGAATGCTGTAAGGATTCTAACGATACCCCATTTATCCAAATCAGTTCAGGCATTTAGAAGTTATGGTGGAATAAAGAAACTCACATACCCACAAACATACATGAACCCTGAACACATAACACTCTTTTTGCTTTGGGCAGTCGTGTAAAAATTGAAAAGTACGAGGCTAGCATGAATGTAAAGAAGGTCCCAATAACTTTTTTTTGAACTCGCTATTCAAGAAACAGACAAGTCAAATTGCGGGATTGAACTAAGCTACAGTTTGAGCCATTTTAGGAGACGGGCGGATAAAAACAGTCGGTTGTAGCGGGTCCCTAACGCAACGCGCCAGGTCAGTCTGCGCTCCGGCCGCTCCGTTTAGAATTAATTCCTATGTATGAAATTAACTATGTATGGAGCCTATGCGGCATTGATAACAGTACCGTGTGCTTTATTTCTAAACTAGCGGCCGCCCGCGGTTTCACCCGCGTGGTTCCCGTTCAAGTGGAAATATCGAGATAAAAAGTATTCTATATTTAATTCAGACTATTTACTATAAGTGTGCCAAATTTCAACCAAATCCGTTCAGTAGTTTTTGCGTGATTGAGGAACAAACATCCAAACATCTAAACATACAAACTTTCACATTTATAATATTAGTAGGATTACATTTACAATGCCTTTGACGCGTAGTGTGATGAAAGTCAGTTTTACATTCTGCAATGAAAGTACCTTTAAATTACATCATTAGTATGTACTAGTATATTATAGTAATAGTAGTATTAGTATTAGTATACCTATCATTAGTGAATGACAAAGCATAGTGACTAAATTTAAATGCGATTAAATTGACAATAGACAGTGATTCGTTGCAACTTCACACGAGAATGTATGGCAAAGAGAGTTCTCTGTCTAGATAGAAAGTCGTTTTGTACCGCAGGCGGTCTGAAGTTGCTGCAGATCAGTGTTTATTGTCAATTTAATCGCATTGTAAGTGGGTGGGGAGGGGCAAGTGGTGCGGCACCGCTATGCGCATGTTGCCTAAATTCACAGCCTTTAATAAGATTGATATTGAAACGTATTATACCTACATAGATTTGTCAAAAGCAAACTGGAGCGCCTGCAAAAAGGTATCCATTTATTTACCAATCTTTGTAAGGAATAATGGCAATCTGCCATAGGTATTTAATTTAATTAAACTAAGTTACAATTTTAGCGTTTAGAAATGAAATATTGCGTGAACGATCCAGAATAGTTCTTGTGGAACTTAGCATCAAAGTTCTTACTGGGAAAGTTGTGCAAATCAAGATATTTCATTTTGTATTTATCAGGCTGGCGTATAACTCGAAGAAAATAAAGATGGATAAAAAACAAAAAAAGAAATGACTACTTCTGATAATCCGTTAGAGTTAATTATGAATGTTGACACCCAATAAGTACTTACCTACTTAGCGAAAATAGACTTGGAAGCCATTTTAGCTATGAGAGTCATGTCATGACCAAGAATATAGGTAATGGTATTATTAATAATAATATTATTAATAGTAATATCACGATCTTATTATTATTCTGTTTTACATTGACAGTTGATTGATACATATTTTAAATTTTGGTGTATTTTTAACCTCTTATCTTTTATCTTAATGATAAGAGATGTAAAGATAATTACAATATGTAAATAAATCTATGGATAATAATGAAAGAACTTTGTTTATTAGTAGGTGAATATACTTTTCATTAACTTTCATTGATAAATTGAGTCGCAAAAATACAAACACTACAAGCACAGCACAGTCGCTTTCCATAAATCTCAGCAGAGGCCGTATTCTGTGCTCTTATAGCAACATCAAAGTGATGTTGTAATAGAGACAGAGCTATACATCGCGTATAGCGCCATCGATATTACTTTTGACAGTCATTGTCAGGCTATCAGGCTGATCAGTCGAACCGAGATATTTTAAAGTGCGAAGGAATTAAAACAGTCAATAATGCGGTAGCATTATTTCGTGGAACGGAACGAAAAAAAACTTATAAAAACTAAAAAGCTATTATTTTGATACTGACTTTCTTGAATACAGTTAAAATCCTGAAAATTCGTAACTTTTATTTTACTCACATTATTCAAAATGATTTTTACTTACAACTACGTTTCGCCCTTTTTCCTTGACCCAATAGAGGAAAGTAAAAAAGGCCCTGTTTCCACATTCTCCAACTTCCTTTTTCGCCAATCCCTGATTTGCCAATGACCATGTGTCACACCTTCTTGTGTGTTCATGTTTTATGATAGTGTTACTGAGCAATTAGACTGCCACAGGTAGTACAGGTACTTGCGGGGCATTTTTACTTCGGCAAGTACCTGTTCAGAATACAGAGAGAGGCTGCTCCGGTGTGCCATGACTGCGGTGCACCGGACGACACTGCGCAGCATACTCTTATGGAGTCTCTAGCGTGGGCGTCACAGCGAGGAGATGGCAGTCGTAATTGGAAGAGACCTCTCACTTCCCAGCGTGGTAAACGCCATGCTGGGAAATGACAGGTCATGGCAAGCGATGATATCCTTTTTTGAGGACGTCATCTCGCAAAAAGCGGCTTTGGAGCGGATCCGAGAGGTGGATGCGCCGCACGCGGATCTTCTCCAAGACGACGGCCAAGAAGGAGGAGGCACCGATACGCGCACCTCATTCCCCCCTATGTAAGGGGATGGCCAAACGCCCCGGTCATCCCCAAGCTGCGGGGCATTAGGAGGTTTTTAACTGATATGCCATTGTGCGTCACTCCGACTTAAGCGATTCAGCTTGTCGGAGTGACGCGCAATGGAGAGCTCAGAACTCGCCGACCCCTTGCCGTCAGATCCGAGAACGATCTTGATGGGGTAGGTCAGAAGGCGATAACAACATATTTCCTCTTATCAAAAAAAAGTGTCACTGGGCAAGTGATCAGTTGGGTAGTGTATGTGGTGATTAGGGGAAACCTTAGATTTAATAATCAAAGGGAATATAACATAGAGGAAAGTAAAATCTCCATTCTGCTATTACTTACTTCCATATGTTTGCAAAAACGAAGTGTTTTATTTTTATTTTCACTCAACCAAAATTCTATAACTTTTTTCTACTAGTAAGGGAGCTTATTCCCATTAATAAAAAAATCTCAGCCTATAAGATTTTTTCAAACATTCCCAATATTCGCTCCCTATTCGCCAGGCGTATGGGATCTTCGTGCATTCTTTTACGCGTCTCAACTCCCATCCAACCTCTCTATTTTACGCCTTTTTTTCTTCAACTTCACTATCTTCTTTGTGTTGTCCTTATCCCTCACCACTCTACCGACTTCGCTCCCTATTTGTTTGCCACTGCATACTATTGTGGAATATAGAGATCAAGTTAGGAGTTATTTTACTGCATATACTATTCCGTATTTAAATTATATTCTCTTGTAACATTTAATTATGTATTTATCGTTTAATATTTTATATAAATACTTGTAGGATTCCGGCCCAATGCACTACTAATTATGCTACTGAGCCACTAATGGATTTGGCGAAATTTTCTAATACTTTTTACGTTTCCGCTGAAGATCAGCGCCATCTCACCAATGTGAAGAGAACTACTTCGACATTCGATTGTAGCACCCATTGCAGGTGCCAGACAATCAATTAAGGTGAAACAGTCATACAATTTTAAACTTTTAGATTTTTGCATTCACAATGCTATTTTTATATTAAGATGAATAAATAATGAAAAAATATTAGATATTAGATTTAGATTTAGATATTAGATTAGAAAAAATCGGCTCACCCGTAGCAACTGAGTTGCTACGGGTGAGCCGATTTTTTCTAATAACTTTTCATTATTTATTCATCTTAATATAAAAATAGCATTGTGAATGCAAAAATCTAAAAGTTTAAAATAAATACCTGTATTCATCTTCTGTCCTTAAAAGTGCATCTATTCTCCTATTATCCTATTTACTTTATTTTACTTCAGCCAAGGCGCCTGGACGCGTTTTTTTATGTATATTAGCAATAAGGCCACCTATTGTATGTATTCTTGTATGATCTAACTTCAGTTTCTTTTTAAATAAAGCATAGAACTATTAAAATTTAAGTAGTAATAAAAGTATTGCTGGCACTAGTAAGCCCTAATGTTAATAACAAAACATTTCTGTCGTAGATGCTAGCCGCATTAGAGAAGACCATCTAGCCGCTACAGTCAACCGTCCGAAAAGACAAAGCAAGATTTCAAAGATTTCTTTAAGAACACTACCATCACACCAGATTTCAACATTTAATACACCTACAAGGAAAAACGATAGTAATATTACTAAAGTTGTGAAGTCTAAAGTAGATATTTACGAAGAAGGCGTTAAAGATGATGAAGATAGAACAGTTATAAATGCACCGCCGAATATAATGGAAGAAAATTTAACTGTTGGTGGTATAAATGCACCACCGAATACAGTGGAAGAAAATTACACTCTTACTCAACAATCTAAAAAATTACGAGTTCGAAGTTAACTGACAAAATTGTGGATTCTGCGACTCGATACACTATTCAATTCTTGAATTCGTTCAAGAATACTACAAGGAGTTGTGACTGTTACTCTTCGTATACAATATGTTTGGTTAGCGATGTCGGAGCTTTTAAAGGCAGAAAGTATGATTTTATCGATAAATCACCCACATGTTGGAGTCTATTCCATCTCCTATTGGAATGGCCGCCATTTTTAATTTAACTTTTTGTTTTAGATGGTCCCGCC
The DNA here is from genome assembly GCA_928269145.1 of Agriphila tristella. Classification (NCBI taxonomy): domain Eukaryota; kingdom Metazoa; phylum Arthropoda; class Insecta; order Lepidoptera; family Crambidae; genus Agriphila; species Agriphila tristella. The sequence continues at coordinate 34,606,229 of OV743432.1, forward strand.
GAAAGATATTAATTTCTCCAGATTAGAAGTCCTAAAGTTATCAAAAAATACTATTCGATTTTACCTATCAAGTAAAAAAAATTAAAAACTTTTAAATTTAACTTAAATATTACTCTATAAAAATTACTGAAGTCAAATTTTATACGAAAGTGTACTGCTATAGTTTTTCTTAAATATCTTAAAAATTTGTGCATTAATGTAAATTGTTTGTACATTATTTAATTTGATAAATTTTATAGATTTGTCGATAAAATTGATCATTTATCTTCTTTAAAAGCTTCGTCATTCGTAACCAAACACATTGTTTACCAAGTAGAAAATATAGAGTAAATAAAATGTATTGAAATGGGATCATTTTTATTTGAACCAAAAGTTGCCACTATCCTTTTCAAACCGTTTTGTAACTATTTTTAATAGATATAATGAAAAACACTGATGAGCTTAAATAGGCATTAGAAAATATAATGAGATCGTATGCTTGTCCCTTTATTGACCGAGCAACAAAAATGCTACCCGTCGCGTCGTGGCAAGTTTACACATATTTTTTATTGTGATTATCTAATGACGAATTAACTGCCGTGGTGAGTTTACAATAACCCTTAGAATAATTACACCTAGAAAGATAATTTTCTACAAAGTGCGCTGTCAAAAGTGAGGCAACTAAAACAGCCAAAATGGCGCCGTTTTCAGATTTTTATTGTCCATTATTACATAATCATACCACATAATTACAAAACAGACCTTAAAGAGATTAATTATTATATTATTGGATTTTAGTTACGATTAGGTAACGTATGAAGGATATAAATCTGAGAACTGAGCCATTTTGGCTCAGTATAAGTTGCCTCACTTTGCATACAAGGACACGGCTTCTAGGTGTAATCATTCCAAGCAATAACCCATAAAATATCAGTGTTGGGTCTGCGATTTTGGTAGGGTAATTTCGCTCGTTCTAGCAAAGCAAATGATTAATTCCCAGAATGCTACGAGAGGCTATTAAAATCAACAAATTTCCAAATATGGTTGGAGAGTACCACCAGCTTGGGACCCCATAATTTAGCAGCTAAACCCCGTTTCAATTATATTTAGTAATAATAATTAAAATCAGAACGCAGCTATAAAATAATTTAACAAACTTGAATGCTTTTTTATAGAGTTTCAAGTGGGAAATTTTCCTAAAATTATGAGCAGCCTTTTTGCTTTAGTCATCCCGTGATCACGACCCCTGTAGAAAGGCAACACCTTTCCAGGAAACGCCGAAAAACACAAAAAAAAACAATAAAAGAAAACTAAATAATAATAAAAGGACAACTGAGTTATATAACGGAATATGTTTACGCGCTGTAATCCATAAAAAGTCTTTTATTTATAATGTATTCAATCAATTGCTTAGAACGATCGAAATAAGCTAGCCAAGTCGCAGACCCTAAATCCATGGGGTAACGGAACCAAGCTGACAAATTATACTATGAACGGAGTCCGTACGGAGACCTCTTTTTATCTTTTGACCTTTCAGGCGTAAGAGTCAGATGGTCTATGACACTTTTGCTTATAAAATATAAGTAGGAATATTAAGTTTCGACGTTATTATAGGTACTACCTACGCTAGCCCTATAAGTATAATAAACAGTTAAGTTAAACCTAATATCAAAAAATCACATTAACGCCATTTGTGTTGCGAGAACGGAATCATTGCACTTTTCGGCATATAAATGAAATTAGCATAAAAACAACAAATCAAAATTTGCATTTCGCAAAGTTCAAGGCCAAAGGTGTGATGAAGGTAGGGAATAAAGGCAGTTTCTGTGTAAAAGTTTCGTTTTCTACATTAGTGAATCACAGAACTTATTCATCAGTGGGACAACATGAAAACTCTTTTGGTATGTATTCGGTTATCTTAACTAGCATTAAAGACTTTCATTTTAATTTCTTAAAATTATATGCGCGTTTAGGACTTGCCCGTGGTCCCCCAGTCTAAGTTCTCTACAAACAAATATTTTAGTCTGTGCAACATCCAAGGGGGACAAAGGGGTACCATGGGAAAATTAAAATGACCTGTGGACCCCTAATCTTTTTTATGTCAGATTGAAATGTTTGAGATGGGGTGCCACGGGCAATAAAAATATATTTGATAAGGAGATTTCAGCGGGTTCCACGGGCAAAAATATTTCCTCGTGGTACCCCAAGGGGAATTTTGACCGAGACCACGGGCAAGTAACGATTTAGGGACATTACCACAGTGAACTTTGTAATACATATGGGATTTTTGTCAAGGACTTTTACTAACCAGAATTAAAATAACGCATTCATATAATTTTATTTTGAAATGCCATTTCTCGTTCTAACATCTGGTGATTTTCCTCTTAGGCGTGAAATACATAGAAGCGATGCGGCGGAGATAAGGCACAGATACGGCGGTGACGGCGGCGATACGTGTATTTGATTGGCCGAAAGCATCCGAAAGTCTCACATCTGCACCATATCGCCGCCGTATCCGTGCCGCGTCGCTTCTGTGTATTTCACGCCTGAGGTGTTTGCCGCGTTAGTGTCACTCGCTAGCATATATATCCATTTGCGGAGATAGCCAGCGAAATCAACTCATCAAACCAGAGAAGCCCAGCTTTCTCCCGACGAAAGCTCCTGGCGCAGTTATATATGGAGGACCGAATACAAACAGTTGTCCATATACTAATGCTAAGGAATCAGAAAAACCAAAATCAAATCGGTCAGGAAAAAAAAATATCTCTCGATGTAGATCAAGCGCGGTCGCAGCCTGAAATTTTGCGTGTATGCCCAGAAGTCCCGTTAAAGTTGTTCCATTACGGGACTTTTGGGTTTTTTTCCCAGTCGTTCCATTGATGGTAGGTACTAGTGGGTTTTTATTTTTATGTCTAAATAATATTAGGCGAATAGACAATATGCCTAATAACATTATGCGAAAACAAATTAGTCTAAATGACTATTATGCTTACATAAATGGTATGCCAAAAAACTATTATGCCAAAGTATTATTATGACAAAAAAATGTATGCGAAATCCGTTATGCCAAATCAAATTAGGTATAAAACCATTATGCGAAAACAAGGGATCCCTTTTGGCTCAGTATAAGTTGCCTCACTTTGCATACAAGGTCACGGCTTCTAGGTGTAATCATTCCAAGCAATAACCCATAAAATATCAGTGTTGGGGTCTGCGATTTGGGTAGGGTAATTTCATTAGCGTCAAAATAGTGGCGCCAATGTCATAATGTTAATATTTTCATATTGTCAGATATAGTACTGAAATCCTACTATTTGATACCTTTAGTAAACAATTTAGTACCTTTCTCGTTCTTAAGATAAAGCAATTAAACGTTGGTCCCGCCAATTTGACGTCAAAATGGCGGAACCACACGAAACAACACATCCGAGTGGATAGTCACATACATGTGGGAGAATGCGATATTCTTATTATTTAAAATCAACACAATATAAATTAAAAGTACACAATTTGACTAGTTCAAACTACGCAACTTTTCGCGCCACTCCCCACTGCGCTATCTGTGAGTGAAACTTGTTTGTGTCGCACTATAAAAGGCGTTGTACGCCTATTGACAAGCCTTATTCGTTGTTCGACTCTGATACGTTATACTACTGGTGCTCTGAACTGTCCGGTAATGTAGTTAAGTATTACATCTTTCATGACAGTAATAATAGTGTGATAAAATTACAATATTTAATTTGATATTAAATGTGATATCGACATAAAAGCTAATAAATCTGAGACATGTGATATAATCACAAATAAATAACGACATTCATAACCACGATATTTAAATAAATGAATAAATACTTTAAACTGCCATCTCTTCTTTTATTTTCTCCCACATCAGAAGTGAGATCTAACCTAGTTGGATTACATATACTACGCCTACGTATTTTTATGTTTCAGGAATATCAAAATGCTTGCTGTGGAATCCGCCACGTTGGAGACTCGATGTTGAAAATCAAGTCGAGTGACCAATTATGGATCTGAGTCATCAATCTTGGGTGTTTTGAAAAGATCTGAATAGTGGAATGAAGCATGAAATAGTGAATCAGTTTCTGGTTGACCGACGAATTGCTGATAAGTTTTACATAGATTTTACATTTTTATAAGGTACTCGTAGATTTTGTTAAATTATTATCATTTGGTCATTCCACAACGATAATTTTCAAAGTCAAAAATAATGGCGTTTCCTTGTGATGTTATAAAGAATCAAGTAGAATTTGGCGCAGAAAATGATTACGCAAATGCTGCGCAAAGAGTGCTTTACTTATGTTTTGTAAAAGTAGTGGAGTTTGATTGATACAAAGATCCTGGGTTCGAATCCTGGTTCGAATACATAATTTTGTGATACGTATGACTAACTACAAGTCACAGATTTTTTAAATTCTTGTTAAATATTTCTATATTTTTACCCGTTATTTAGTAACCACAGTACAAGCTTTGCTTAGTTTGGAACTGGAACTAAATGACTGGTGTGAATTTTCTAGGCTAGAATATGTAATTTTTCATGTGCCTTGCACGAGTGTGCCACCAAGTGGCCGTGATTATACAACTGTGACTACTTATATGGGATTTTTTATCACTATATTTCTTGGAAAAAAGTTATTGGAGCAACTACACAGTACGTTACTGTACTTTGATGTAGAATTCAATACGTTTCCGCTATTATTTACGCCGAAAATATGACCCGCGACAAGCGCTTTTGATATTTAGATTTTTTTAACAATCATCTGTGAGGTTGATAATCAATTTAATACTTTTAGCTACTAGATAATCTCCTTAGCTTGTCGTATGTTTTTGTTGTGGCTACAACTTTATGTATGCTATATAAAAATATGGCCGTGCAAACCATGTTTTCCTATCATACACCCTTAATAGTGAGATTCAAAACGTGCTATTGAATAAGAACACCAGGTACTGATATAAGAAATAATTTTAGCTTTCCTTAGGAAAAATGGTCAGCTTCAATTTGGTCTCAAAATATAACAAATTAGCCAACAAGACCTTTCCTTTCATGCCCCTTTGATCAGTGAAAAGACAATTTTAAGATATTATGTACATATTGTGACATCACAACCTAGTAGCATTGTACTTCTTTGCTTTAAATACTAAAGCGTTATGGAGAAGTCACTGATTTTTTTAAGTTTTAAATATTATTTTATTGAAAAGAAAGAAAGACCTGCTGAGAGAAATTTTAATGTGAAATAAGCTGTGCCCTTTACAGTTTACAATTATTCGTCGTATCAAATCCATAGCATTAATGAGAAAAAAACTTATTACTTCTTTGGTAGACTGCCCTGTAGAACTATGGAAATAAATCTTTCTTTTCTGGTTAAAAGTGTGTACAGAACCTATAATAAAATAAATGAAAGTCTGACATTAACCAACTGATATTTATTATTTATTTACAACAGAGATAACTTGACATTAAAACAATTTTTGTGCATGCTGTTCTGATTGCAGGTGTCAATTGTGCCTAAAACATTGTGTGGAGAAAGTGAGTTAACATAATATTTTTAAAGGCACTTTTCATTGAAACAATTTTCCTCGTCAAAACAGCAACTCTTTTAGTCTTTGGAAACAGAGGTTCTCTTCTTGTGCAGCAATTGTTTGTTATCGAAGCTGATGCGGAGCATTTTCCTGTGCTTAAAAGATTACAAAAAAATAGGGTCACTTACAATCCCTAGATTTTATTTATAGATCTTTTAAACAACTATTTTAGTTCATCATTGGTTGATGCCTTATTTACTGCACTGTATTTTATTTTGATCCCTGGAGGATACAAACTATTTTAATAGAGATATTTTTCAATACAATTTCTGCAATAAAACATTATTGCAGAAAACTGTGTACATACAGTTGAAAATTACAAGAACTTGTAACAACAGTCTTCCTATGTTTATTTTCAATATTCAAAAGAAAGTTAATTTAAATTATGATGCAGAAATATGTTTTGGATAGAATTTGGATTCATTCAGTTAGATTCAATTTAGTTCAAGAATATCGTAAATAATATTCACAATTTTATTTCCGGTATTGTATTGATAGAATGTGGGTAGACTAAAGTGAAAAAAAAAACTCAACATTCGTAATCATTTCTCATCATACATAGTATGTAGTAAATTATTAAGATTTTAATATTTAACTGTGCTTTACTGTACCTTTACTGTGAAATTGCATTTTACTGTACTATTGTGTCAGCTCACCAAATGGCTAGTCATTCTAAAAAGAAAAGTTAGTATGATTTTGTAAGTGATGTGTAGATAAAATTAAAATAATACTAGTGTTTTTATGCTGTACAAAAAAAGGTGTTTTACATTCATATAAAATGAAATTGGTAATGGTATTATTGAATATCTTTTTCTCAACCCGTTTTGTCATCATTTGACACAAAGATGCAGGTTACAATCAGGTGAGGATTGTTGGATGTTTTAGTCTGCGAATTACTCCAACTTAGTCTTCATTTTACTTCTACGAGTTTTAGATGTTGACAGTTTTTGAGAATGATTCCGATTAGTGGCAGTAGTGTTTTTGACTAGGTATATTGATGTTTCGTTACTCTTCAAGACCACTATGATATTTTTATTAATATACCTATAGCGTATAATAATAATCGGACATAGTTCGTGATAATTTTAGGTCCCTCCCATGTAATGGAAGGCGAGGTGACAAAATCGTTGGAGACAGACTGATCTCCCTAACCTGGTTATCTTATTTCTCTTTATACACTGACTCCTGGCCAGATGTTCACTGTATACTGAGCAATAAAGAATATTACCAGTTGGCCGTGCCATTGAGGCGATTTTTTACCGAGGCCGCGAGATTCTGATGAATGCCATGCCATATAAACTTTAAAATGTTTTTTTTTTACCTAGGTACAACCTAAGTAAGAAATAAATAATATTTTCAAGTTTGCCGTGCCCATGTGGCTTATTACCGAGGTAGTACTATATAATCTATTTGAGCAATGAATAATATTGCAAGTTTGCCGTGCCCTCGTGGCTTATTTTTACCGAGGCAATTACTACTATCTGAGCAATATAGAACATTGGATCAAAAGTTATCCATGCTCTCGTGGTAGTATGTATGACTAAATCTCTATGTTACTATTTTATATTACTACACGACACATGCACTTACTCACATACAACAACACACCTTTACACACACTATTTAAAAAATAAAAGTTTATGTTTTCTATAAGACTCCTAAAATGTTCAATTGTTACAGTGTCTGCTGATTGATGTCCATGATTATCCAGATGATGTTCACCTGGATCCCTGATGATCCTGAATTGTAGGCGCTTGCCTGTCTCGGGCATTGGTCTACATAAGTACAATGTAACATCTACAATTAGTTACATCGATTCTTATTGTAAATAAGAATTATTTGCAAGAAGTCCTTACTATACATTCTATAATTATGTACCAACATTAGGATTCCAGTAACGATTTAAGTTTTTAAAATTTGTTGTTTTTTTGACCAATGGATATTATTGTTATGAAGTAAAGGGAAATTTATTTATTTCAACATCATTTCTCAAAATAAGTGCTAGTTAACTTCCATTGAAGGTTTCACTGTGATGAAAGTCAGATTAGATAGATGAAAAGTTTGCTGTTGAGAATTTTGAATTTAAATACATTGTATGTAATGTTCGTTAATAACAAAATAACTTATCTTGGGTTAATAATGTGTTCACATTAACAAAACAATATGTGAAAATAACAAAATTTCGGTTACATTTATGCCGCGCCATTATGGCTTTTATACCGAAGCAATATGTTTGTAGGATGTGCCGTGCGATTTATATAGCGTTTGTTTACTGAGGCTATAAGAACTATTCGTACTTACCTTCCGAGTAATAATACTTATACAATTTTTGTCTTTGATACTGGACTACTTTGGACTACAATTAAATACATTTCTTTTCAAGATACCGTTTTATGTGAACTAAGTTGTTCTTTGTGTAATTTGACATATTATTCAAAGCTTTGTGAATTGACTTTTACTTCAAAAAAAATTTTGCAAAGCCATGTGATTTGGCGATTTGATGATGATGATGCTGTGTGATTCGATAATAATGATTAATTTTTCAGATAACAAATATCCATGTTTGTTAATTGAGAGTTAATCAACTATGTTTTAATTTATATTTGAAAAAATTTACATAATATCGTTTGATTTGATATATTTAACATTATCCTTGGAGGTCGGCATAACCTCTCAGAGTTTTCTTTCGCCAGTTCTTTCTCGAGAGGCCTCCTTTGTGAACTGGTGGTAGATTCAGTAGTTTAAACAATTTTAATCCAATAAATTCAATAAAAATAATGCAATTTTAGAATATTTATATAAATGCAGATTGATATTATTTGAAGCGAGTAGACTGATAATTAAGGCAGTGAATTTAATTATTCATCCGTTGACGAAACGTTACATTCCCTATACTGGAAGTTTCAATTCGATTTGATGCTTTATTGCTATTCCACAAATCGAAAATATAGTTACTAAACATAATGAAGTTTCGAATAAAGATTTTAATGATTCGTGATTTGTGAAAAATAAAGTGTAAATTGTTTTGTTCGCGAGCCAAGTGGCTGCTCGTCAGAATGGCCGTGTGGGAGAATGCGATATTCTTATTATTTAAAATCAACACAATATAAATTAAAAGTACACAATTTGACTAGTTCAAACTACGCAACTTTTCGCGCCACTCCCCACTGCGCTATCTGTGAGTGAAACTTGTTTGTGTCGCACTATAAAAGGCGTTGTACGCCTATTGACAAGCCTTATTCGTTGTTCGACTCTGATACGTTATACTACTGGTGCTCTGAACTGTCCGGTAATGTAGTTAAGTATTACATCTTTCATGACAGTAATAATAGTGTGATAAAATTACAATATTTAATTTGATATTAAATGTGATATCGACATAAAAGCTAATAAATCTAAGACATGTGATATAATCACAAATAAATAACGACATTCATAACCACGATATTTAAATAAATGAATAAATACTTTAAACTGCCATCTCTTCTTTTATTTTCTCCCACATACATATAATTTTACTACCTATAACCTACCTCATAAAACTGTAATCTAATTGGCATTATTCAAAGGAAAATCATAGATACAGACTTGAATTCCTGGTCCCGCCATTATGATGTTTTTATGATTCGAAAAAATCACACGACCAGCAATTTTTTTTTTGTTTTTAACATAGATGCATTCACTACCTTATTTCTACCTATCAATAAAGCTTAATAATCCCAATGAAAGCCTTAATTTTAATAAATAAATGTATTTTTATTTATGCCAATAGAAAATATTACTAGCAGTAGTAACACGTGTAGTACGTGGACAAGATAGACAGGATAGCGGACAACGCGGCGGACGGCACAGCGGACTGCGCAGCCGACAACACACTGGATGGAACAATAGAGAATAAAGCACAGTGAACAATATTGTGAACTGTGCTGCACATTAGACAGCACAGCTCAATGGGGCCAATTACGCAAATAATTGTAAACATCATCATCATCATCATCATCATCATATCAGCCACACGACACGCACTGCTGGGTATAGGCCTCCCCTAAGGATCTCCACGACGATCGGTCCTGCGCTGCCTGCATCCACTGGCTTTCCGCAACCTTCACCAGATCGTCGGTCCACCTTGTCGGGGGCCTACCCACGGAGCGTCGTCCGGTGCGCGGTCGCCATTCCAGAACCTTTCTGCCCCAACGGCCATCGGTTCTTCTCGCTATGTGTCCCGCCCATTGCCACTTCAGCTGAGCAATCCTTCGAGCGATGTCGGTTACTTTAGTTCTCCTGCGGATCTCCTCGTTTCTGATTTGATCACGTAGGGAAACGCCAAGCATGGCTCTCTCCATTGCACGCTGAGTGACCTTGAGCCTCCTTATGAGACCCATAGTTAGCGGCCACGTTTCACTGCCGTAAGTCATCACTGGCAACACACACTGTTCATAGACTTTCGTCTTGAGACACTGAGGTAAGTCGGACGCGAAGATTTTTCGAAGCTTCCCGAATGCTGCCCACCCGAGTTGGATTCGACGAGAGAATTCTTTCTCGAAGTTGGACCTACCTAACTGGACTGCCTGTCCTAGGTATACGTAATGGTCAACAACTTCAAGTGTAGTGTTCCCAACATGAACTGGAGAGGGTACAACATGGGCATTTGACATAATTTTCGTCTTATCCATGTTCAACCTAAGACCCACTCTTTGGGAAGCACTACGGAGATCTTCGAGCATTGTGTTCAGGTCTTCCATGCTCTCAGCCATAAGGACTATATCATCGGCACAACGAAGTACTGGCCATTAATGTTGATGCCGAGTCCTTTCCAGTCCAAGAGCTTAAAGATATCCTCCAACTCCAACGCAGCTGTGAACAGTTTCGGAGAGATAACGTCTCCCTGTCTTACACCATGCTGCATTTGGATAGGATTTGTGTTCTGGTTCTATACTCGGATCGTCATGGTGGCATTTTGGTATAAGTACCTCAACACCTCGATATACCTATAGTCCACTTGGCACCTTTGGAGAGACTGCAGCACCGCCCAGGTTTCAATCGAATCAAAGGCTTTCTCATAGTCCACGAACGCCAAGCAAAGTGGCTCATTATACTCCTCAGTCTTCTGTATAACCTGCCGCAGCGTATGGATGTGGTCTATGGTGCTAAAGCCTTTTCGGAACCCGGCTTGTTCGGGTTGGAAGTCGTCGAACTTGCAAGCGAGAAGATTCGTAAGGACTCTCGAAAACGACTTATAGACATGACTCAGAAGCGAGATGGGTCTATAGTTCTTTAAGAGGGACTTGTCACCCTTTTTAAAGAACAAGATCACCTCACTTATGTTCCATGTCTTTGGCGTTCTACCCTGGACGATGACGGAATTAAAGAGCTTCTGGAGGACTTTGAGTATCGGCTTACCGCCCGCTCTCAGAAGTTCTGTAGTGATTCCATCGTCACCCGCCGCCTTGTTGTTTTTCAGCTGTTTGAGAGCCAAACTAATCTCGTACAGGCTGACGTCCGGGATATCTTCGGTAGAGTGTCGGGTAAGCTTGGCTCTGGGGTCTTTAGCCTTGCTTTCAACAGGTGTCTGCGTGGAATATAACTGCCCATAGAAGCTCTCGATCTCCCTCAGGATTTCAGGCTTTGTTGAAATGATGTGTCCGTCGTCAGTTTTCAGCTTCGTCATCTGGCTTTGCCCAATAGACAGATCTCTCGCGAACACTTTGGAGCCTTTATTCCGCTCGATGGCCTCTTTAATACGATTCGTATTAAATTGGCGAAGGTCGCTCGTCAAAGACTTAGATATCTGTCTATTAAGCTGCTGATAACGATTAGCGTCTACTGAATTCTGGAGCCTCATTTCACGTCTCTGATCCATGAGTAGGAGTGTGTGGTTGGAGAGTCTTAAAGAGCTTGGACCCTACCGTACGGACAGTATCCACCACCATGTTGTTTAGATCGTCCACATCTATGCTGTTCTCAAGGGCTTCGAAGCGGTTTTAGAGTTCGAGTTGAAAGCTCTCGGGGTTTTGAATATGGGCCGGCAATGGTCGAATTATTGATTTTATCAGTAGAGATCTTTCCAGCTTTGGGTTGATATTCAATGTGCCACGTACCAATCGGTGATCGCTCCCCGTCTTAACAGCGTTATCACAGTGACATCATTGAATATTTGCTTTTTCGTCGACATGATAAAATCTATCTCATTTCTGACTTTACCGTCCGGACTGACCCAGGTCCACTTCCGGCTTCCCGGCTTTCTGAAGAATTGTAAACATAACTCTTAAACCATAAATAAAATAAAACCCCTTAAATTTTATATTAATTTTTATTTTCTCACATAAATTATGTAATGTGGAATAATATTTAACTGACTTTTATTGAGAAAAGAAGAGAAGAGAATTTACTTGAGAAAATTACTATTACAAGCCTTTTACGGGAAGCAATTTACATTGTCTCGAATGTTTAAAGCCCTCGCCTACGACTCGCTCGGGATTCAAACTATCATCGACAGACAAATAATGATTAACTACCCGTTCTTGGCTGTAATGTAATGTACTAAATACATTTATTTATTAAAATTAAGGCTTTCATTGGGATTATTAAGCTTTATTGATAGGTAGCAATTAGGTAGTGAATGCATCTATGTTAAAAACTAAAAAAATATTGCTGGTCGTGTGATTTTTTCGAATCATAAAAACATCATGATGGCGGGACCAGGAGTTCAAGTCTGTATCTCTGATTTTCCTTTGAATAATGCCAATTAGATTACAGTTTCATGAGGTAGTTTATAGGTAGTAAAAATATATGTATGTGACTATCCACTCGGATGTGTTGTTTCGTGTGGTTCCGCCATTTTGACGTCAAATTGGCGGGATCAACGTTTAATTGCTTTATCTTAAGAACGAGAAAGGTACTAAATTTTTTACTTAAGGTATCAAATAGTAGGATTTCAGTACTATATCTGACAATATGAAAATATTAACATTATGACATTGGCGCCGCCATTTTGACGCTAATGTAATTTCGCTCGTTCTAGTAAAGCAAATGGTTAATTCCCAGAATGCTACGAGAGGCTATTAAAATCAACAAATATCCAAATATGGTTGGAGAGTACCACCAGCTTGGGACCCCATAATTCAGCAGCTAAACCCCGTTTCAATTCTATTCAGTAATAATAATTAAAATCAGAACGCAGCTATAAAATAATTTAACAAACTTGAATGTTTTTTTCTAGAGTTTCAAGTGGTGATGGTAGGTACTAGTTAATTTCTATATGGCTTCATTTTAATTTCTTATTAAAAAGGTCTTGATATTTTATTAAAATGGTAGGTACAGAATTTTGTTCATGTATTATTTATTTTATTTCGTAAAGGTCAACCGTTGCTATTAGAAACAATAATTATACAAGGTTATTTTTAGTTAATACAAAACCTCTCGTGGGGTTCATCAGACCATCATACTGAACAACATTCATAATTGGACCAACCTCGACATCACGAAAAAAAATATCAGCTGTTACATACAAAAGTACAATCCTACTCCACCGATATGTTATTGTATTTGTATTAGAACGAAATATTTCTTTTCTCGTTAAAAAATGAATATTTTTCCAAAAGAAACATCGAATAGTAAAGTACCTACGTGATTGACAGAAGTACGATGCTAGTTTTTTTTTTATTCTCTTTGAATTAATCTAATGGAAGTGCAACTATCAAACAAATAAAATCTAATCAGCAAAAAGTTGCAGTTCTAGATAAAATGATTTTTATTTCGTCAGAAATAATCAGATAGTCTCTGACACTTTTGCTTATAAAATTTAAGTAGAAGTAGTAAGTTTCGACATTATTATACTACCTACTCTGAAGTCATAACAATAAATACTGAAGTATAAAAACAGATTAACCTAATATCAAAATCACATTTTACGCCATTTGTGTCGCGAGAATGAAATCACTGTTCGGCCTATAAGTTAAATTAGCATAGAAACAACAAATGAAAATTTGCATTTCGCAAAGTTCAAGGCCAAAGGTGTGATGAAGGTGGGGAATAAAGGCAGTTTCTGCGTAAAAGTCTCGTTTGCTACATTAGTGAATCACAGAACTTATTCATCTTAGTGGGACAACATGAAAACTCTTTTAGTAAGTATTTGTTTATCTTAGCATTAAAGACTTTCATTTTAATTTCTTAAAATTTTATGCGCGTTTAGGGCATTACTTGCCCCTTGCCCGTGGTCCCCCAGTCTAATTTCCCCTTGGGGTACCACGAGCAAATATTTTAGAATGTGGAACACCCAAGGGGGACAAAAGGGTACTTACCATGGGAAAATTATATTTGCCCGTGGTACCCCTAATCTTTTTTTTTTCAGATTGAAATGTTTGAGATGGGGTACCACGGGCAAAAATATTTCCTCCTAAGGGGATCTTTGACTGGGTCCACGGGCAAATAAAGATTTAGGGACATTACCATACCGCAGTGAACGTTGTAATAATTCATACATATGGGATTTGTCTAGGTCTTTTACTAACTAGAATTAAAATAACGCATACCTATTATTTAATTTTAAAATGCCATTTTTCGTTCTAAAATTTGGTGATTTTCCTCTTAGGTGTTTGCCGCGTTAGTGTCACTCGCTGTAGCACATTTCTCCATTTGTGGAGATAGCCAGCGACATCAACTCATCAAACCAGAGAAGCCCGGCTTTCTCCCGACGAAAGCTCCTGGCGCAGCTATAGATGCAGGACCGAATACAAACAAAGATAAATTTTCTAATGCTAAGGAATCAGAAAAACCAAAACCGAGTCGGTCTGGAAGAAATATTTATGCGTATGATGATGATGATTTTCTTTATGACTAAGTCCTTCATGGATCAAAGTTGATGTAATTTGGTAGAATGTGAGTTTTCTCAAGCTCAAGCCATGGACATGGATGGAAGACTAAAGAACTGAATTGACGATCTAGCTTAGTTAGTTATAACAATTTGTGACTCAAACTTTTATTTAGTTAAAAGTATATAGGTAGCTAATAAATTTAATAGAAAAAAATAGAAAAAATACTAGAAAATATGGACTCACCCTTAGCAGCTCAGACGGGACTCGAATCCGCACCCTTGGGATTCCGGCCCAATGCACTGACCAATCGATTTTTTCTAGTATTTTTTCTATTAAATTTATTAGCTTAATATAAAAATTGCATTGTGAATGCCAATAACTAATAAATTTCAAAAAAGCATATAAGTATATAAACCAAAACAAATTAAAAATCATAGTTTTGTTTTGTTAATTTCTATGCTTTAATTTTTCCTATAAAAAAAATCTTGATATTTTAAAATAGTACAGGATTTTGTTTATGTATAATGATTTTATTTTGTAAATGAACAGGTCAACCATTGCTAATAGAGATTTTTTTTAATAATTCCTCAATAGAGATGATAAAGTGCTAATATTAAATTTTTTTTTTGTTTTTTTTTTTAATCCTTCCACCGACTACGCACTTTGTAAGTGGTACAGCGGCGGGCGGCGTCCTACTAGGGTTGCATCGAAAATAGTATTTTCAATATTCAATTATTACAAGTTAAATTATAGTAGATGGCGATAACGTTCAAACAATAAAGCAGCTTTAAAATAAAGACGGACTTAAGAATTTAAGTATGAAATCGCCGTTTTGTATGGAGAATTTTAAATAAGTTGTATTTTAGATTCATTTTTCTTTTAACACCGTAGAGATATGAGACATTGACCTCAGTAAATATGAGGGTACCTATGTGTGAGACAATTTCATACTTAAACCCTCTAAATAATATTTTTTTGCTGCTTTGGTATCTATGCCTTACCTTGTAGTTTTGCCTAGGTATTATATATTTTTTTAAATGATAGTAGTTGAGCCCTCGGCCACAATATTGTAGAATATTAAGTATATTTTATAGTAGTGTTGGCAATCCTACGTCTTACCCGTAGGCCACGGCGACGCATCACCGCGCGCGCGTTCTGCGTCTTGCGTCTCGGCAACCATTGCGCGGCCGCGATTGCGACGACGACGAGCTGAGAGGTCGACCGAGAAAACGCGCAGTGATTCCCGAAATCGCAAGTCGCAGGACGCTTCGTGGCCGAGGGTTTAGTGTATGCAGAGAGGCAAACATCTAGTCCCACTAGGTCATGTCCTCATTAGGTCATGTCCTCACTAGGTCATGTTGTCATTTTGTTAGAATGAATCAAAAGAAAACCAAGAAGAAATTAAAAACATAAAATAAATGAGAATAGGTCATGCAATTTTTGTTCATACACATTATTCCCGTGATGATCAAACATTGGAATCTGCCGATCATTCCAGGTCCGCCTATAAGTGAAATGATTTGGGCCCTCTTTTAAATCTGTATTTTGCAAGAAGTTCTAATATTTATAATAATGAATTCCTTGTTATTTTGAGATACTAAACAAAGTCAATACATAATAGCTCTCCCCTAGCACTGTCACATTACAAATTATTAGGGCCCCAGTCACGTTATTCCAATGAAGACCTGGAATGACCGGCAGATTCCGACCTTTAGTGATGATACATTGACAATATCTGATGTGATGTCATTAGAGTTTCTTCGTTGCATGTGCTTGAGCCGCAGCGTATGTAGCTCTGAATGCATTACAGAATCAGGGTTTCATGCCGTAATTCGGAAGAAAGTGGCGTCACTCCTGAAAACCATAGCGGATGATCCATACGCGCCTATCTTGAGACGCTTCGCGCGGACGATGACCGCAATGGAGGACGTACCTAAATTTATTTACCCTTAATTTTGAGTAGGTGTCTTTTATTTACTAACCCATGGATCTTTGTTGTCGGAATAAATGAATATAAAAAAATAATCTGTTCCGGCCTGCGCTGCGTATACTGCGCGTCCTGCCTCTCAGCTTAGCCCAATTTCTCACTGTGGTAGCGCTGCCTGACAGGTGTTTATTATATACCCATTACTGGTTAAACGTTTTGCAATCTATGATATTTTGCATACTGGCTCAGTATCGATGAATCCAAGAATTTTAGAATAGTTAAATATTAATAAAAAAAAATTGGATGAATCTAAGATTGACAGTGACGAAAGGCTAATTACATTTTGGAAGACGTAAGTATAATTTTCATAAAAAATGTGTTGTTTGTTGATTTATCAAAAGATACTCTAAAGGTTGGCACTGTTACCTAGTTGTAAGTGTAATAAAAACTCTTTAAAAAATTGCACGAAATGGCGAGCATCTTGATTACGGACTGGGTGTGCCGATTTAATTGATCAATTTATTTGTATTTGTATTAGACCGTAAAGTTTTTTTTTGTCGGTAAAAAATGAATATTTTTCCAAAAGAAATATCGAATAGTAAGTACGTTGTTTCGTTATTAACAGAACTATGATGAATGACGGCATGATGCCAAATTAATGTAATGAAAATGCAACTTACAAACACATAAAATCTAATCAGCAAAAAGTTGCAGTTCTTGATAAAATGTTTTTTTTTCTCTTCTATTATGGGAGCTTAGTCTATTCGGTAATAATTGTTGTTTTTATGAACTCATATTTATATGTAAGCACTTTTGACAGATGTTGATTTTTTTACTTTCAAGGCATAGGTTGATGAACAGTCAAAGGTAACAATAACAATCAATTTTATTTCGATAAAAAGTTTTGTGTTACAGTAATTAGTGGCCGGAGCCCCCTTTTAAGCATTAAATGCCTGTAACAAGAGACTCCGCTCTTCCATAACAATATTTATGTATTTTTAGCATTATATTAAGTAGTGTAATAACAACTTATCATAATTATTAATATAATTATAATAAGCAAGGATAGATTATTTGGCGCGCGTGTGTATGTGGGTGTGAGTATGTGTGTGCGTGTGTGCATGCATAAGTGTGTATATAGGTAAATGTGTATATGTGGTAAAGGTGTGTACATTTGAACTCAACGGCGACAAGTTATTAGAGAGTTTTTGAATTTAATTCAAGATTCTATCATAAGTTTATTATACCTATAATTATTAATGTTACATTCTTTCATTTCACAATGCTATTATAAATTAAGGATAATAAAAACCAAAAAGAATCTACTCACCCATAGCACTCAAACGGGTGCTATAGTTGATTTGATATTATTTTTTCTTAAAAAAAAAGAATATAGGTTGGATGTAAACTGTCAATAAATCTTAATTCCCTACTACCCCTATACTTATAAACTATTTCTTCCTCATTTCAAAGAAATTAACGATTTAGATGAAATTTTAACGAAATATCGTTAAAATATCATCGTTAATTTAAAATCATGTCAGTAGTTTTAAGCCAGTTACATTTTCATTTTTCTTCACATTTTTAATGGGTCATAATCATTATTTAAAAAAAAAATCTTAAGTACTTTGTTCATTTTAATTCTGAAAATATAATGAAAATTTTTTCTTGGCCTGCTTGCACACACTGACAAACTTTTGTACTTATTTAACTGTAAAAATATCTACTGCAGCTTTGTAAACCAGCCTTAATTATTGACATATATTTATTATATTGCCAAAACTAAATCTTGTGGCAAATTTTATCAAGGACGGCTCTAACGTAAAATATTATGGATAGGTCATGTGAAAGGACAAAACATTTTTAGGATTTTAAATGTCAATTCTTCAATGTATCAAATTTGACTTAATGACCTTTTCTGAATTAAGTGAAATACAATGTCGAGTTGATTACATTTAAATACATGTCCGTTTTTATTAGTTACATGAAGATATTAGATTCGTTTGTTAATTCGGGTCGGTTCAACTATTCCCATTACCCATTGCATGGTAATACTGAGACCCCATTTTTTTATCAAACAGTCCCACTATAACCTTTAAATAAAGAATTTACTAATGATGTACAAAAGGCGTAATGGTAATTGTGGAATAGTTAGTGCCACTATTACCATTAATAGTGATTCTCAAGTGGGACCGACCGTTAATTCGGCCCAACGCTCGAGCATGAAACTGATGAGGGCCGAGTTGAAACTTTTAAATTTAAAATATTATTTTCGTCGGTTAACTCGGTCCGATTTGATATAAAATTAGTTTTCATACAGTCAGAAACAAAACTAAGTCTAGCATAATTTGCTGCTAAAGCTAGGGTTTCCTAAGATGACGGTGCCGTCATATTACGGTCGTAATTTAGCGGCGTAGAACATTGTCTATGTAAGCAATACGGCGCAATTTCTAACTTACGGTGTCGCCATATTGTTTGCATAGACAACATTCAACGCCGCTATATTACGGCCGTATTATGACGGCACCGCTATCCTAGGAAACCCTAGCTTAACAGAACAGTAAGTGTATATACATATGTATGTATCAGATTGGTTTACTTTGGTTAGTCATTATGTGGTATTTACATGGGCGACTAAAACCGCACAACTTTCGCCGCACGGCGAAAATCAACCGTGTAAATGGCAATTCGGCCTAGGCCGCAGGTGACTGAACAAAATTATCTTGGCTAAAAGCCAAAATTTGAACTACGTTATTACTAATTGTTACCTAGGTTACGCCATCAACTACATAGACGATAACGACGCCATCACCTGCGGTTCAATATTGGAAGCAACTTGCTAGGTGACTAAAGTCGACCGTCACAGGTTACTAAAATCGACCTATGTAAATAGTCTATTAGATGTGTGGCCAGAAACTAGAAAACAAACTGTTGGTTGGTTACCTATTTGATGTTTTAGCGTGCCTACCAAATTACCTACTTTCTATATTTTTTATCGTTGGAAAACGTGTGAAGTTTTGAATAGACCAAGAAGCTTATACTCCCAATGGAGATTGCACGGCCATATGTCATAGTGAAGATTGAAAAAGGTCCTTTATGACGTGACGGCGTATTGCTATCTCTTTCTTTGGTGTTACAATACGTGTTTGTTGTTCGTCGTTCGTTCGTTCGTGAAAAACGAAAACGTATTGTAAAACGTAAAGAAAGAGGTAGCAATAAGCCGTCACGTCACTTAAGGACCTTTTTTCAATCTTCACTATGACATATGGCCGTGCAATCTCCATTGGAGGGAGGTATAAGCTTCTTGGAATAGACCAATCATACGTAATGTGAAAAAGAGAAAAAACAATGGAATCGCTATTGTTGACAAAAAGTAAGAAGGATAAAAAACACAAAGATTCTCGAAAAACGAAATACCTAGATTGTCGAATAAACAGAATTAATGAATCCACTTGGAGACTTTTATAGTTGTTGCACAAAGGACATCGATCACATCGATACCTTAAAAAATAAAAGTACATGCTCGGAAATAATTCATTTTTGATTAATAGCTCTCTTATATACCAGACAATTTGCGAAACAATAAACATTATAATAATGTTGGCAATTCACCGAAATAAATTGTTCCTTGACATCTTTACACATTTAATGACGTGGATGGGTGTTGAAGGCTCATCTTCCAATTTGGGTAATGCGTCTTAAAAAATGGAATAAACTTAATGAACTTAAATAACAAGATGAGCGGTTTTGTTTTAAACATGAATTGATCAAACCCATTTTTTGCGTAAAATCAGTTAGCCTTAGCTCCTAGCGACTCGGTAGCATTATTGGTCAATGCATTAGGCCGGAATCCCAAGAGTGCTGGTTCAAGATTTCTGTCTGAGTTGCTAAGGGTGGGTTGATTTTTTCTACTGTTTTTTCTAGTACATATATTAATTATCTTAATATACAAGTAGCATTGTGAATGCCCAAAATCTAAAAATTCAATAGCTTCTATTATAATAAATTGTATAAGTACAAACAGAAAATAAGCTGTGTGATAATAATTATTCACGTCTCAAACTTACGCGCTCACTAGACATGAAATAAAACACTTTTTAACGGATATTAGTGCGGTTTTATTGAAAGTACTTGTTTGATTTTTTTGTTTCCCGACTTTTCGGTACTTTTGCAGCTGCCGTGGTCACGGGGGACTGTGTGGTAATGATTAACAATAATGTCCCCGCAGATTTGAATCTTAGGTAAAGTTTGTCATAGATTTTTTTGTATATTATTGAATCAAGTTTTTAGTTAGCTGAAAAATCATTTTTATTAAAATAGGCATATCCTAATAATAAGGGACTAGATCTAAAAATATTATTTTCTCGATATTATCAGGACATAAAGTCCGATATTCAATTACCTACCTACTAATTCCTGAGCTAAAGCTTTAACATATAAAATAACGTACACATGTCAGTTTAATGATCCAAGGACATAGGGTACCTTTCATCCTGAAAAAAAGTATTGTTCCCAAGGGATAGCAAAAAACCTTTCCACACAGACGAAGTCGCGGGCGGCCGCTAGTAATAAAATAAATAGTAAAATGCAGTCAGCATAAAGCCCCTTAGGCTCAGTTCAGACAAAACGGAAATAAGTTCGAGCAATTTTCTGCCTTCTTTAAAAATAGAACCATATTAAAATTACCGTAACAGTGCGGTTTTGCGCATAATGCGCATACTCGCGAATTGCGAGCATGCGGGAGACCAATGCGTCGATATTCATACAATTTTCTGCTTTAGATTATTATACGGTCCTAATTTCAATAAAGCCAGAAAATTGCTCGGGCATTTTTCCGTAAGTTCAGAATTGACCCTTTGACTACATTATTTTCAGTGCGCGATATTCAGGCTGTCCAATCTAAAGACCCACTCGATATTCAGATACAGCCGGTCTCAACTTCTTATGACACTACACTACACTGAGCATAATAATACCAATAATACAATAATACGAATATATGTGATACTGAGTTTTTTTTAATGTTTGAAGCCCCTATTAGATAGGGGCTACCAAAATAAAAAATGCCTTTAGTAAACATTTCATTGCGTCAGCAAATTATTTTTCCCATTAGTCCACGGAAGTAATTCATACAATTTTTTTTTTTTACCCTGAATATTTTTATAACATCTAGTTCATCTTGTTTTAAGTTGAATTATAATAATATCCTTGACACATTTGCCTTGTCAAAATAATTCAATTAACTAGTTAATAGTCATTAGATGTAGAGTTACTTTAATAAAAGATTATTATTGATATTTTATTACATTTTAGAACATTTAGGAAAACAAATGCATTCCTATAGAAATATAATTCTCAAATTAAATCTAAGGATCAATTTAATTTCCACAGCCGTTTTAATAAAATCAAATTCTAACAAAAAACTGTACACGTGGAGGTACATTCTAATAAAGAAACATATTTTTTGTACCTTCTGCAAATTCAAAATTACTTCAAATAAGTTTTGGTTGGTGACCATAAAAAGGGTAATGCTGCATTGGCCCGACCCAAACCTCATTTTCACATTTACGGTGACTCACGCTCTACCGCGCCGGGTCCGAGCCGAGTCTCAGCCGTTAAGCTAGGGTTTCCTAGGATAGCGGTGCCGTCATATTACGGCCGCATGTAAGCAATACGGGGCGACACCGTAACGTCAGAGACCGCGCCGTATTGTTTACATAGACAACATTCTACGCCGCTAAATTACGGCCGTAATATGACGGCTCCGTCATCCTAGGAAACCCTAGCTTTAACTAGCACAAACCCATACATTTAATACATATAAAAACCTAATACACAGTTACAAAATCCTACTCTTAAGATGAATATCGAACTCGTTACTCGCTATTTTGTGAGATTATGTAGAGCAGTAGTTCCTAATTAATTTTTTGTACGTACCCTCCAAGAAACACCTTAAACTCGCATACCCTTTAATGGAGGTATGATATTTACAACAGGTTGTAAATATCATTCTTTTTAATGCCGAATATGTTAAATAGGGACCATCAAACTGAACAACTTTTACTATGGGACCAACTCTGAAATCGTGAAAAAGAAATCAGCTGTTTTACAAAAATTAATAACAAAAATATCAAAATGTATGAAACAGCTGATCTTTTTCGCTTTTTCAGAGTTGCTCCCACACTAAAAGTTGTTTAATTTGATTTTCATATTCGGCATAAGGGGTTATTTTGTAACACGTTGTATAAAAAAATGAGATGTATGACATCTTAGTTATGAGATTGCTATGCTGCGGGCATACCTCGCTTACGCCTGGGGGTACGTGTACCACTAGTTGGTACACACTGATGTAGAGTAAACCTATACTCGTATTAGTGCTCTGGCACTAATACGAGTATAGGTTTACTATTACAGTATTAAAGTCTTGGTAGTATATTACAAATAGTAGCTTTTACTACTTAATTTTAATTACCAAAGGCAACGGCCCTTGCAAGGTCACTTTTAAGGATATAATTAGAAAACTCGTATAACCATAAAGGTTTATTAGGATTTTAAACATATTTTCTAGATACTCTTATACTGCTCCCGCGCGTAAAGTTTATTAGAAATAAAACACATTTTACCGATTACAGCGCGTATATTGGTAAATTTGTTAAAAATATTTTATAAAAAATCGTGAACAACCATAATGGTGCCGCAGTGCGGACAATGGGGTTTGAGGAGACCCTCAAACCCCGAATAAAAGGCGGATGTCCAGTCTTAGAAAAATGCCCTCGAACGCGTTCACCTTGTATAGAAACAAATCATATTGAATATCAGAGCTTCTTTGTTGCAAAATAATGTAAATGCCGATAAGTCGAACGGTCGGTTTCAGTATAAAACCGTGAGCGCGCATCACACAACTACAGTCACAGCTCGTCTCTCACCTTTGACACATCATGGTGAGTGCAACGATCATTCGCCTCACTCATAAAAAAACATAACTCAAATAGTTTTATCATCTATTCTTCATCATCTAATCAAAAATGGTGTTAAAAATCAGGAATAAGTCTTCCTATTTCCAAATTGACTTTCTTTGAAATTGCATCAAACTTAAAAATATCTGCTTTTTAAAAGACATCAGCAGCATTACCTTTTTGTTATACCCAGAAAATTAGATGGTCATTTTTTACTGCCATCTCAAGAACCAGAAGCATTAAACCTTTTTGCTTTTCCAGAAATCCTTCGTTGCCTTCTTCGCCCTCGTGGCACTCGCCGCCGCTGATGTCTCCCACCTAGCGCGAGGAGGAGATGCCGATGCGCAGATCCTTAAACAAGATTCTGACGTTCTCCCTGACCAGTACCAATACTCTTATGAAACCAGCAACGGCATCGCTGCCCAAGAGAACGGAGTCCTGAAGAACGCTGGCCGCGTAAGTAGAAAAAAACTATTATGAACTCTTAGGAATTCCAGTTGATTATAAAAATCTAACAGAATTTGTATTAAATTATCTGTCAGGAGCGCTGAAACTAGCCAGAATTCGACAAAATAAGTTCATTCAGTTTTTGAGTTTTGCGAGTACTTATCGTGTTAAAATAGCACATAACGGACCAGTCTCAAATTAGTATTTTTTTGAAATATTGTGCTAAAATCCTATTCAATATAATCAGTATTGAGAGGTAGCATTTTAAGGACTTAACTTTTGCTTATAGCTTCAAAGAGATCTATTTTTTTTCAAAAGACCCTTTCATGCCACTCGGTCAAAACATACTTAGATTATGATTTTAACATTTTTAACTTTTAGTATGACGATAATATAATTAAACAACTAAGATTTAGGCAGTAAGTGTCAACTTTAATAAATAATGATCACACTCTATTGATTTAATTATAACTTAGACTTCCAACAGTTTTGTAAAGTTACATAGAATTACTAAGGAAGCCTTAATTACCTTATAGATTAAAATGTCGAGTCATAATTATTAGGAAATGAGAAAGCGAAACAAATAGGATTTGTAAATGTAAAAAAATATCAAAAAGTGTTAATATGTCACTAGCGAATATAATAGTAGGTAGTTCAAAATATAAAAAAGAACTTGTTATTATTTCAAGAAACAACAAAACTAGAACTTGTTAACAGTTTCAAAGATGCTAAATTATCAGATTGTCTAAATTGTTAAAGTTCAAGGATAACATGCATTAACTAGTGATGTGCTTCAAGTTAATAAATTACAACTTAAACTGAAGGTCTCAAGCAAATGACATTTACGCAGATGAACTTATGCTTCGAATATGTAAATTAATTATTACGCTTTGGTTTTCCTCATTAAAATAGTCCAAATAAAGATAATCCTATAAAATATACCAATAGGACATACAATAGCAATAATATTTCATCCAATTTAATCGAAATACATAGAACTTTAGAGTGCCACTCAACTTGATTGAAATCAAAAAGAACCATTAAGCCTAAGGCTATTGTGTTTTTAAATCCCTCTAAAATTTCAGTGTTTATTACAACGTCCTAGTTTTTAGAGTGCTGTCACTTGTTGACGCAACTTCATTATTATTTTTGGGATTTCTCCACGCGGGTTGTGACCGGGCGCAACCTTTTGCGTCACCTTTTGTGTATTAGTTGGTATTAGCTAATACTTGTCTTACGTATATGAGAGTTATACATTTCACAATCGCTTTTTTGCTAATAAACGATTAGGTGATACCTATATGCGGTAAAGTTAGTCAATAATATATTGTCTAAATATCGCGATTACAAATTTGTTAAGACAACATTTTTAATCTTCCCATCTATTTTTATTTCAACACTTTGAGTATGACAGGATGACTGATTTTTTAATGAGTAACACGCCCTTTTATGGCTGGTCTTAATTTTGATAAACATAAATTATAATGAGGCGATGAAACGAGTTATGACTACTTTACTTGACCACAAACTGCTATTAGATTATGTAAGGTACAATCTTGAAAACAACACTTTTCTGATTTCATGATTCTATGATTAACCTTTTTATTTTCTACAGGAGGACGAAGCTATCGAAGTCCAAGGTTCAAACCAGTACACCGCTCCCGACGGCACCCCCATCCAGATCAGCTACATCGCCAACGAGAACGGATACCAACCCCAGGTAAATATGACGTTTCTCATACTCACAGAATTGCATAAACTTACGAAGTAAAAACAAGCAATGTAAAATTGACATTTACTTTTTGAGACTTTTGTTTAGAAACTTGCTGATATAAATGAAATCTTCTAATTTGACTGTCATTCAGAAGTATTAGTACAAACGTTAAGAGATAATGAAATCATGTAAAAGACATTTATTAAAATGAATTATACTTAACGAAGGTTTAAGGAGCGAGCGAATGGCATCAAAGCCTTGAAATCAACAAAATTACCAAGTAGGTCGACATTCAGACAATCTTCAACGTGAATTAATAGGACAAGTATTTTAACGAAGTTCAAGATCAATACGTCTTAAATCAAGTTGGCTCATCAATTATGTATTCCGACGAAGGTAGCTCGACATCTTGTTATGAATACCCTTTTTCAATAAGTCATATTTAATTACTACTCAAATTTGAATAATGATTTGCATAAAATTGTTGATGGAATACTGTTAAATGTTAAATTTGTTTCAAAATTCGATTCAATTAGCATTATCATTCGTGTTTTGTACTAAATCAGGGATGGTGCGAGAGGTTTTTACTACATCGAAATCGCTAAAATACCTAATTTATGTAGAACATTTTATCTGTCAAAAGTACATGTTGATGTAGAAAACACTTTTTTCGGGTTTGTCTTACTACGTTTACTCTACAATAAGGAAAGACATAGTCTAATAATAATGATGGTGATTTGAGATACGATTATAGAGATGATCAGCGCAATAAGATAAGAATCGACCCCGTATAGGGACTTAGGCAAGGATCGATTTTGGAGGACCTAATAGTTCAAAGGAACTAAGAATCATCTATGCTTCAATAGATAATAATGTTAATTTTCTTTTTTTCAGGGTGCTCACCTCCCCACTCCTCCCCCACCCCAACCCATCCCCGACTACATCATCAGGTCTATCGAGTACATCAGGACTCACCCCCCCAAAGAAGAGCAGCCCCAGAGGAAATTCTAAGTTACAATATAGTCCAAAATAACAACAATTTACCTGAAATATCACTGCCTACGATGTTTCCTCTAGTCGAAACTTATTAATGTTCAATTAAAAAAATATTACAGTACACCACTTGATTTATTTAATTTCACTCCTAATACTTTATGTACTTGTCTTACTCTCTACAATCTACATTAAACCCTTTTCCCTCCATCCCGCCCATCTCTAAAGATGGACGTGACAGGTAGCTTAAAACTACAAGGGAGTTTCTTAATTTTTTATTTTTATTTTTAGGTCATTTCACGACTTATGCCAAGCAGTCTGTCATGTGGCTGATATTATGATGAGGTCATTTCATAATAGACTATTGTATAATAAATATTCCTTGTTACAGTCAGTCATCAGACAAATCGTTACAAATTCCTTTTTTAGATTAATTAATATCTAAGTCGAAATTGAAAGTATGAGGGCATTACTAAAGTTATAATTTGCAAATAACACAAACATCCTTTTCAGTAGGTACTCGATTTGTTTATGTTTTGTTTGCCACTTCCTAATAACAGTTAAATAGGAACAATTTAAGAAATACACTGTAAGCACGCCATGTCGCCATCAACGCCGATTTGTGAACAAAATTCCGAGTGTGGCGTTTATTTGCTTTAATGAATTCGTATGAATAGACGACTACGTTAATTAAAATGGCATAATCTACTTTGTCACCATTTAATGTTGATGTCAGCTTACTAAAAAATAGTTATTGCTGAATTTCGCCCATTTACCCATTCGCCCAGTTACTATTCGCTCAGTTGCTCTAAGTGGACTAACTAGGTAAAAAATACGATGAACAGAAAATGTCGGTAAATCAGTCGGTAATTCAAAATAACTACTGGGCGAATAGCAACTAAGTATTTTATTTAAAGCAACTACGAGTATTAATAATAGGGGTTAGAGTATGAAATTGTTTATATCTCACACACAGAGGCTCTCACATCCTCAGTTTCGGTTAAGTAACTACTTTGTATGATCATAACAGCCCACTATCAGCCATAAAAATACTTCTTTTATTTTTCCTGAACTTTGAAAAAAGTATCTTAAAAGTGACTCCGTTTTTCGATAGTAGAAATGACCATTTAATTCAACGTAACTTAGCCGATGCTACTTTTTTCACTTAATATATATGGCATTAGTTATAGTGATGTACAAAACTCGAGTCGTCGAGTTCTACTTTTGAAGACTCGACTCGGATTGGCAGGACTCAGTGATCTCAGTAGGCTCGTAAGCCCGAGCCTAGCCAAAAAACGAGCTCTCTGAGCCACGCCTCGAGGCTTCAAAAGAGTTTCAAGCCTTCAAAAGAGCTCGAACCTATTAAAAGAGCTCGAGCCTTCAAAAAACCTCGAGTCTTAAAATGAACGCGAGCCTCATAAAAAGCTTAGAGTTCATGTTTATTACTTTAATATCTCCGTGAATAATAATATTTTCAATATTATTAATTACGGAGATATTAAAGCCGAGCCTACCGAGCTCACAGAGCCCTGAAAATCATGTTATAAAGAGCACCGTAGATGCTTAATCTATTGTGCTTTAGCTCTACTTATCCTCATTCATCAGCAGCCAATCAAAACTAGTGCGCCGAAAAAGACTCGAGTCGTGAAAAAGCCTCGAGATCGACTGAGCTCTCCAAAAAGGCTCGAGCCGTGAAAATGGCTCAAAGTCGGCCGAGCTCTGAAAAAGGCTCGAGCGCTAAAAAAGACTCCCGAGTCGTCGAGCTTCGTACAAACGAGGCGAGCCCTGTAAAATGACTCCGTGCTCTGGACAAAAGGACTCGGAGGACTCGAGTCTTGTACATCACTAATTAGTTTCCTACCTGAATGTTTGAAAATTTGTGTTTAAAAGTTTTACAACATTAGCGTCCATGGTTGTTAAATAAATTAAGACAATGTTGGTACCGAAAATGCAAATTCTTTAAAATTCTCCATACAAAACGGCAATTTCATACTTAAACCCTTAATATTTTCGCAAGTTTCTCTAAGTATTGAAAAATATTTCAAGTTGTTTTAAGTGGAATTCTTCAGTTTTTAACTGCCTCTGTGGTCTAGTGTTTCGCCCATACCTGTAGGATGCAGGGATTCCGGGTTCGATTCCCAGGAGGAGGGTTCATTTGTGCTCGGATTGGTAGGGTTTAGTTCAAGTCAACCTGGCTAGCTTCCACCATATTACCTAAGCTGTGTTCCGGAAGTTAGAGGTAAGGTAGCCAGTGGGGAGGATTCCGGGTGTAGTGTGCTTACACTTATTCATCATCACTTAACATCGGGTGAAGACCAAGCACTATCCCGTTGATGATAAAAAATTGTTGCCATTCGTTCAGTTGCTCTGTGGAATACTTCCATATGTAAGGTACCTACTTCGATCAATCTATACTGTGGATATTGCATGACAATGGCATTTGTGGGACACTTTTAACTCCCTCAAAACGCAGCCTACTATGAAAGTCCCCCAAGACTTGTCATACAACTTGACATTTAGTGTCGTGTGATTTGTCAAACGGCATGTGCCACATTTCAGCTTTGCTATTGTATTGGGTAGTGCAAGAAGCTTATACCTTTGGCGTAGTGCATCCTTTAGGAATGGAATATCGTTAGGTACCTACCTAAAAACAAGCTGTCAAAATGACTAATCTAATAGAGTTGCCGGTCACATGTAAAGGGGTGATCTCTGTGGAACGTTGCGCAAATATTGACTGACGACCGATAAGCTTCATTACCAGTGAGCAATGTAATTAATTTGTGAGTGAACGACATGTACGGATAATTCCAAACTACAGCGGGGTTTAATATACTCGTATGTGTAGATAGGTAGGTCATAACATAACTGAGAAACGGCTGATTCGTAAGACCTAATTCAGTAAGAGAAGGAAGGAGAAAATCTTCTACGGACAAGATAAGTACTAGGCAACTTTGCTATTTCTCGTAATCTAACAGACAGTAAGATGCAAGAAATCTTTAGCAAACTCTTATTAGGGATGAATGATTAAATGAATAGGTAAAGTTGAAAATGCCATTTAGTCAATATTTATAGTAAATCAATAATTTGAAAAATTCTTTATCTACACTCACAACGTAATGTTCCAAATATGAATTCAAAAAAGGTAATATAAATACCTACTTTATTTTCGTGGATAGGTAAAATTAAAAAATAAACTCATTACGATGCAG
Organism: Agriphila tristella; assembly: GCA_928269145.1. Classification (NCBI taxonomy): domain Eukaryota; kingdom Metazoa; phylum Arthropoda; class Insecta; order Lepidoptera; family Crambidae; genus Agriphila; species Agriphila tristella. Next base: position 34,635,865 of record OV743432.1, read on the forward strand.
TCAACTGCATCATAAAATAACTTTTTTTCTCATTACGATACAGGGCAAATCCAAAAAGAAGGCAGTGCCGTAACGCCCGTAACATTAAAAAAAACAACGCTATTTTCCCACATATTTTCCATGATTAAAATGCACTCTATGGTAATCGATGACTTAGTGCGATTAGTTTGTTGGAATGCACTCATCTATTTTTTTTCTAACGGAATGCGCGCCATTTCTAAAGCATTACAAATAAAGTTTTGATTTCAATTTTTACATTTTGTTATACTTACTGAATTTTGTAGGTTTTTTTATTCTTTCTTTAAAATGTGAAAAAAAAATACTCTGCCCGATATTTTAGATGCAGCAAAGGAAATGACTTATTACAAGGTAGGTACCTAGCTAATACAAACAAAGTCTCTCTCTCTCTTTTCTAACATTGATCTTTTATTTAGTAGGTTCAATCCCAAATGGTATGAGTGTAGATAAAGTAGTGTATGATACTGCACATAACTAGGTATTAAAACACTCGTGTGATACTATTAAAAACACACACTCGTGTTTTAATACCCCTCTTTATGTGTCAGTTTCATAAACTACTATTATTCAAAAACGCTCACATAATAAGCATTTTTAAATCATCAATTCTTTTACCCTACCACTTTCCAATTTGATTCCTAGACCACTATAAAATATCATACCTAAATCTTTTGGATAACAGATCTTATTGAACGTTGTAACGTTAAAGTAGTTGAAGCGACAGAATATTTATTTTTTACATTATTTTAAGATCAAAACTTAATCTAAATTTAAGTGCAGTATAAATTGATTTTTATCAAAAAGGTGCTGATATTGTCTCTTTTACAATATACCCATAGTACAGCATAAAATAGATGTAGTACGTAGACTATACGACAGCGTCAGGATCAGAACAAAAGGCTCTGTCGCAGTGAGGGTTGCACAAATATTGCCTCAACACCGACATGCTTTATTAACGCAATTAAGCCCGTGTTCAGGCTCTCTGAAATTACAAGCGATCCCCGATATCGATATACGAGAAGAGTTTAAAACTCATGTTGGAACGTTAAAAAGCCTTTTTAATTTACGTAGATAGCAATTAACTCACTTGAAAATATCGTATCAGGAACTTTAAAGGTCTTCTTCGCACATTACAACAAAAAATTCACAGATTTTACAGTCCCCGCAAGAATCGGAGCATTGAAAATGAACACAAAAATTTACGAAAAACCAAAATCAAACCAAATGCAAAATCCTATTATATTTTTAAAGTTACCTAGGTAGTGCCTATTTATTTTTACGATTGTGACACTCGGCTCCGCCTCGTGTCACAAAAGTGCCCGCTGGCTGCCTCGACGCAGCCGAAATAATATTAACCAATTTTCAACGAATGCACTTCTCGTCTGCTTCTGCATCTTTTAACACTATTACCATGACGATCGGTCAATAATCATAGAAGCTACATCACTTTTTTGTACGGAAACAGTCGTTTTTCTACAATTCCAAATCTAAAGGGACCACCTACAGGTCACAATTATAAACCGATTTTCAAAATTATTGCCATTTGATAGCTATACTAATACCCTAGGACCCTTTTTTTCATTTTTTCTTAAGTCGGTTTTTTTTCCGAAATATTTACAATTTAGTAAACAAACATCCCCCAAAAATCCCGGAATTTTTGGAATTTCGCAAAATTCCAAAAAATAGTTACCAGTAGATTTTCAAAATCAAACGTTCACATGTGTCTCGATAAACTTCCCAACTTTTGGTACTATTTTCATTTCGATCCTCCCAAAATCCTCGGAGATATGGCTAAAAATACGTCTCAGGCGATTTGCATCTGATAACCATTTTCAATGGTAAAAACAAGGCTAAATCAGATTAAATTTCTAAACATTACAGCTTAATGATTTTCATTTGTTTAATTTTAAATAAGTAATCATTTTTGTGATTTACGCCTAGCTTATAACTAAGATCTTGAATGCCGCAAAATAAATGTACAAAAAGCAAAGCAAATATACCTACAAGTTTCATAGCTGAAGTCTAATTATTGATTCACTGGAGTAATCTGACGTTTACGGTTGTAACATTTGAGGTTTGTTTAAAAAAAACCCAGTCGTAACCATGAACGCTTCTGATTTTGTGTGAGTGAACTGAATCACAATGAATGAAACGCAGCACTAGTATAATAAATAAAGGCAACATTATTTTACAACGTGACATTAGAATCTGTCAGTTTACTCCAGTGAATTGTTAATTAGACTTTAATTATTAAAATTCTAGATTTTTGACATTCACAATGCTATATTTATATTAAGATGATGATTAATTTAATAAAAAAAAAACTTGAAAAAAATCGATTCACCGTAGCAGCTCCGTCTGATCTGTACCCTTAGCACGAACAGCCATCGAGAAATCTTACGCGCGTAAGAAAATACTACTCGATAACGTACTCGATTCGAAAGCTAGCAAAATCGGCAGCACGAATTTTACAGAGCTGGCTAACGTCAACTCGATAGTAGCGATAAATAAAGCTAACCTGACACAATCCAATTATCAATCCAATTGAAGCAAGGTGCGTTTAAAAACCATGTTACACATCTATGTTAATCATAAATATGTAAATTAAAATTCAATCAAGTTGTTTATCATCATAATTTTACATTTATTATTCTTATTATTAATAATACGACTGTTAACAATATTAATTTCATTTAATAACTTAAATTAATTTGCAAATATTATAATATTTTTTTAAATGTGCATGATTTTGCGCATGCTTTTGAACGGTCAATGCACCTTGCCCGTGATTGGTTTGATTGAAAAAGAAGAGTGTCTCTATTATTTCTCTCTTTCTTTCTCATCCTGTGATTTAATGAAAAATATAACCTAAAATAGCCATTTCTTTATTTTGTTTTTGTCTAAAATGATTTATCTGTGTCGGCTAATAAATAATACAACTACGAGGAAATGATATTATTATGACCTAGGGGAGTAAACTACAATGTTTCATCAAATTGTTCTAATTGAAGATTTTTTATGAACTTGAAGAATAACAATGGAATATCGTCAATGAATAATAAATTGTTTACACATAAACAATAAAACCTTTGGACGTGCTATGAAAATATGTGAATTTCATCGGAATTAGTGCCTATAGTGTTTGAAGATTCGACAAATTAGAGACTTTGTTAAGTTTGCATTGTTATACCTAGTTAGTTTTCGTCATAGTAATAAGGTCTTATTTTTAATATCTAAATGAATCTTAATTAATTAACTGTAGGTATCCAAACTGTGTGATGTTGTGTCTGAAAACAAATATTATACGTATAACACCGTATTCTATAGTTTTATTTGAGTTTTGTAGGTAAGTTCTAAAATATTGCTAAAATAAAGGTATGGTGGGTGTGGGGGACACCGTGGATAGCGTAAAATGACGAGATTTATATTTTTCAAATTTCTATGTCTAATGAGAACAATTTAAGTTATATTGCCTGTGGATAATTCAGTAGACATGTCATAGTTCTCAAATTAAATTTTTGTTACTACATACATGCTTTTAAAATTTAATAATAAATAATACAAAGTCGCTCGAAAAGTCTCTCACTGAAAAAATGTCAGTGAGTAAGTTGTCGATAGCCAGCTTGCGAGTGTCTCGATACCGTATGTCAAAAGTGGGTTCGTGCTACCGATTTCCATACAAGTTGTAAGTTTACTATTCGATCTCGATTCGAAGGCTGCTCGATACCGTAAGTCAAAATGTTTCGTGCTTCCAAATCTTAGTTCCGTTTACGGACGTAGTAGCGCTGTACTAATTTCCATACAAAATTGTGAGATTCGAGTAATTTTACGCGCGTTATTTTTCTCGATAGCTGTTCGTGCTAAGGGTACTGTACCCTTAGCACGAACAGCCATCGAGAAATCTTACGCGCGTAAGAAAATACTACTCGAAAACGGACTCGATTCGAAAGCTAGCAAAATCGGCAGCACGAATTTTACAGAGCTGGCTAACGTCAACTCGATAGTAGCGATAAATAAAGCTAACCTGACACAATCCAATTATCAATCCAATTGAAGCAAGGTGCGTTCAAAAACCATGTTGTATATCTATGTAAATCATAAATATGTAAATTAAAATTCAATCAAGTTGTTTATCATCATAATTTTACATTTATTATTCTTATTATTAATAATAAAACTGTTAACAATATTAATTTCATTTAATAACTTAAATTAATTTGCAAATATTATAATAATTTTTAAAATGTTCATGATTTTGCCCATGCTTTTGAACGGTCATTGCACCTTCCCGTGATTGGTTTGAAAAAGAAGAGTGTCTCTATTCTTTCTCTCTTTCTTTCTCATCCTGTGATTTAATGAAAAATATAACCTAAAATAATAAAAAGCCGTGAAGCCATTTCTTTATTTTGTTTTTGTCTAAAATGATTTATCTGTGTCGGCTAATAAATAATACAATTGCGAGGAAATGATATTATGACCTAGGAGTAAACTACAATGTTTCATAGTTTCATCAAAGAAGATTTTTTATGAACTTGAAGAATAACAATGGAATATCATCAATGAATAATAAATTGTTTACACATAAACAATAAAACCTTTGGACGTGCTATGAAAATATGTGAATTTCATCGGAATTAGTGCCTAGTGTTTGAAGATTCGACAAATTAGAGACTTTGTTAAGTTTGCATTGTTATACCTAGTTAGTTTTCATCATAGTTTTATGGTCTTATTTTTTTAATATCTACTTAAATAAAACAATAATTAATTAACTGTATCCAAACTGTGTGATGTGTTGTCTGAAAACAAATATTATACTTATAACACCGTATTCTATAGTTTTATTTGAGTTTTGTAGGTAAGTTCTAAAATATTGCTAAAATAAAGGTATGGAGGGTGTGGGGGACACCGTGGATAGCGTAAAATGACGAGATTTTTATTTTACAAATTTCTATGTTTAATGAGAACAATTTAAGTAATATTGCCTGTGGATAATTCAGTGGACATTTCATAGTTCTCAAATTTAATTTTTGTTACTACATACATGCTTTTAAAATTTAATAATAAATAATACAAAGTCACTCGAAAAGTCTCTCACTGAAAAAATGTCAGTGAGTAAGTTGTCGATAGCCAGCTTGCGAGTGTCTCGATACCGTATGTCAAAAGTGGGTTCGTGCTACCGATTCCCATACAAGTTGTAACTTTACTATTCGAACTCGATTCGAAGGCTGCTCGATACCTTATGTCAACATGTTTCGTGCTTCCAAATCTTAGTTCCGTTTACGGACGTAGTGGCGCTGTACAAATTTCCATACAAAATTGTAGGATTCGAGTAGTTTTACGCGCGTTATTTTTCTCGATAGCTGTTCGTGCTAAGGCTACTGAGCTACGGATGGGTTAACTCGATTTTTTCTACTTTAAGCTCTATAGACTTTAAGCTTTACGATAGCTAATTAATAATATAAGCAAGTAGGTAATTAAAGAATTTCCACTTCGATATTTAAAAACTACGTCTAGACTGGATCATGGACACATCAAGAGATAGCTAGAATTTCAAAGTTATAAATTTGTAACATTTTCTTTGGTTAGACGTTATAATAATAAAAACTTTAACACCATATAAATCGAACTGTTTATTGAATTTTTACTACTGCCTTGATTTTATAGATTATAGGTATTGAACACAGCTCCACTTTGACATTACAAACATAAAGAAACGTCTTTAGATAATGAGCTTCGTACGTTTTGGGTTTAGAGCATTACTTGGTTGAATGCTCTAAGGTTTTGGGTAACAGTATTATCTTGTACAGTTTATGTGTCTATATTTATAGTATAAAAAAAGCACACGGAGATCTTAAGCCCGCCCATATAAGATTCTTGGCCCTCCCATTCCATTTGTTTTTTACTGATGTAAAAATAAGGTTCACAAAAAAGTAAAATAATCTGCCCACAGCCAGGACAGTTAGCAACGCAACCGTAACGGAGATTCTACCTCAATTTCAAACTTTAGTCGTTTATAAAAAATTAAAAGGCAAACTTCGAGATCTCACTGCCAAAGTTTCATTTTCGTTTCAATTATTAATGTGCGGCGGAGGTCTTTTTCCTGAGTACACTTCTATTTGCTTTTGATATGCTACGAATATCGTTTGTACGAATTCATTAAAGCTTCTAGTTTCTGTTTAGGTTGTGAAATAAACTTTTTCTTTCTATCTCGGTTTATCAGTGTGTGAAGAAGGTGATATATCTCCGGAATGGAGGTGATATATCTCCGAAGGAATTGGGAATTACATATGAAACAAAAACTACTGCTTGAACAAATGTTCAAATGTAATAAATATTATTGATTTTGAGGAAAAAATATTATAAACTTAAAATTCATTATTACTTAAACCTCTAAATTCTTACTCTCATTTTTCTCTAGCGACTCAATAATACAGCTAATATTGCAGAAACAACAATTCTGTCGATAGTCTCAAATCATGCAAATTCACATTAACCCAGTCCAAAACTCGATGCGAGCGAGTCCTGCAATTTAATCAACTGCATTTCCGAAATACTCAAAGCACTTTTGAGTAGTACTCTAAGCGACGGAATCATAGAGGAATTCAGCTAGAAATCCGGTTGAATAAAGAAAGTCCTTGATGTAGCATTTTGAGGACATTGATTAAGAAATACCAAAAGTTAGTTTCAATCTGAGCGAACGTCGATTGCAGATGTTCTCTATTTTCACTTTGACCAGAGGTAGTTGTACTAGTTGATTAATGAACTTAAAAGTCTACATGTAGTCTGTACCGGCCTTAAGTGTGTAATAGAAATCGTAATTCCAATCCTTACTAATATTATAAATGCGAAAGTCCGTTTGTTTGTTTGTTACGCCTTCACGTCTTAACTACTGAACCGATCATCATGAAATTTTGCATGCACGTTGTCAGGGCTACAGAAAAGGACATAGGGTACCTTTCATCCAGAAAAAACGCACAGTTCCCGAGGGAAAGCAAAAAAACTGTCCACGCAAGTGAAGAAGTCGCGGGCGGCTGCTAGTTACCAATATTTTTGTCTCGGTTTAAGACCAGACGAATCAAGTAAGTAATATATTATAATGTAATCATCTAATCAGTTGATTTTAATTCTTCCGTTACCTACTATCCGTAGTCACAGTTAGGTACTTACATATTTTATTAATTGATCACTTTATAATTGTATTCGTAAACTATATACAGATTTAACCTAATGGACTGAAGTGAGGAGTTGGTATCAACGACGACTTTAAATTGGAATTTAAAGTGGATTAAAAAATCCTTTTATGACACAATGGAGACAAAGATCTGAATGCACCACTGTGCCAGTTTGTTTGTTAACGAAGTCCAAAATCCAACGAACAGTTTCATCAATGAGGATCAGTAACGATTTTTGTTTAGTGGCTAATTAGGAAGCTTATGCCTCCACATAATTTACAGTGAAAAAAATTTTACGATATCTCTTAAGCCTGAGAAGTTATAAGAGCTAAAACACTGTTTTTTGGGGGTCCTCGTGACGTCATAGTGACGTACGCAAACCTTACGCCGTACGTGATAAAGCGCATGTTGCATTGAGCTTGGCATTTCGACTGTTTACTGGCAATAGGTCCTATCTGATTTTTTTGGGTTTTGGGATTATTACTGAAATCGATCCTATCTGACTCCCTTGTTCAGAGGAGATTCTAAGCTGGTATCATTGCTGGTATTGGTTTATTTGAAATTCACGCTAAAATCAACGTCGAACATAAAGTCCTATCCGAGCCCTTTTTGAAGTAAGAAGCAACAACTACTATCATCATATTTCACTTGTTAATCGCGCAGTGTGTGTAGTGCTCGTTAGTATTTGAAGAAAACTGAAGTTTTTCGTTCGCTAAATGTGAATTTTATGAATGCCAGTGATAGATAACTATGTTTTACTTCATCGGAAACAAACAAAGGTAAGATAACTTGTGTAATAATATCAAAATACAAGTTTAGAAAACAAAATTAAGATAGGACTAAGTAGAACTTACTTTTACAGTCGAAATATTACAGATAGCACTAATTACATCTAGCAACTTAGTTTGTCTGTTTTTCACTCACTTTTGTTTTATAAATGTGTTCTACAATGCTAACATTTTATTCATTTCTTATAGGCAGCAATGTCACGCATTGGTCGCGGCAAGCAGTTACTTGCCCTGGTTTTAAATACTGCTAAGGGAACAGAAGAAAATGAGACTAATAAAGAAAAGGCAGCAGGTAACTATCTACCTGCTTAAGTTATTGTACAGCTTACTAGGTACTTACCTTCTCCTGTATCTATCTATCATTACGTACCTACTATTATTATTTTGTACACCAAGAACCAACATACCTACCTTACCTACCTACATCCTACCTACCTAAGTCCGGGGATATGAACCATTAGCAGGAAAGCTTGGCTTGGCTTGGCTTATGTTGTGGTGAATATGACTTAGGACCTTTTGCCAGTAAACAGTCGATTCTTTAAACCCTTTTAACTCAACCATTTCCAAACGGATTTAAAAAAATCTTTCACTAGGTTGCATAGCTATCAACATGTGTTTATATTATATCAATAAAACTATAGGATTCAAACCTGTTACTGATCCTCATTATGAGTACTTGAGTACATTATGAGTACAAGTTATGGCCAATTTTCCTTATCCAATAAGGAAGGCCTGTGCCCCAGTAGTGAGGACGCTAAAATGGCTGATGGTCAATCTACTATCACGATAGTGTTTAGTTATAATGTTTATTAAGTAAAGAAAATAGAACCTGAAAAATTCACAATACACACCGTCAAAACCGTGTGACGTCCAGCAGAATAGCACCAATACCAATGCCTGTGGTACAGCTATTACCTCCATTACCTCCGTGGTGTGGACCAGAAAATGGTCAGAGCATTTTCCTATAAAAACAATGGCCCAACCCTGTTACAGCGACCTACAACCGTTGCTAAAGTCAAATTCAAATACATTTCATTAATGTAGACCTTTACAGTGACATTGGCATCAAAATAACATTAAGTAAGATATTGATATGTCAGTAACATAAAGTAGGTAAAAGCCAGGTTCTACACTACTACTATTTAATGGGCTGATTATGATGTTATGGTGATGATGACACCCGAAACCATGAACATTTTGGCGATAATGCATCGAGATAATATTTAGCGTGTAATGCCAATATTATGTTCGATTATTCAGATTCAGTTAGTCCACTGCAAAACCGCCAGCGAATTGCACGATACCAGCGTGGAATTGCGAATTGGTTATTTGCCCTGAAATTGTATGCAGACTTTATTTGCCAACATACAATTTTGTTGGAATTTGATGTTTTTGCTGTATATTTGCATGTTTCAATTTCTAAAACCGGGAAAATATCTGGAAACAATTTAATACTAGTGGCTCTATGAGCTGTAGCCCTCGCTTATACATAATTATCTCCGTCATCTATACATATAATAAAACAGAAGATTCTAAATGTTTGTGCTCAAATAACTCAAAAACCACTAAACCGATTTTGATGGGATTTTAACAGTTTGGTAGCATAGTGTCCAACTTAAAACCTAAGCTATGTTCCGCGTTAGAGTATATATTCTGTGACTATGTTTCATCTAATTTGGGTGGGAAGAACCTGGGAAACAGCTTGAACTCGCCGTAGTACTAGATTTCATACACTAAGGAGATCATTTAAACGGGTCGCCTTATTGTTAAATCGCAGGCAAAAGAGATACCTATACCTGGGGATTTTTCTGTTGTCTACGTCGAGGTAAAGAAATTTCTCTACAGTGTCCACGCGGACGATTTTGCGGGCGGAGGCTATCCAGAATAAAAGTACTGTTCTCGAGGGATAGCAAAAAAACTTTCCACGCGGACGAAGTCGCGGGCGGCCGCTAGTTTTGAAATATTTCGATAAACTAAATCGATAAAAATTTATCTGTATAATTATCGAACCTGCTTACAAAATTTTACGACAATCGGTTGAAAAATGCGAACTGACGGACAACCGGACAGCGGGACGGACATACGAAAGCATTTTTGCTCAAGCTCAAGTAGAGATGCTTCGCTCGGTCAATAATCAATTAGGTACTCAACCTTTAGAGTTTAAAATAATTAGGTACTTAACCTTTAGAGAAGTATACCTTTGTATACCTTTAAAAAAGTCAATTTGATATCCATATATTTCTAGATGCAGGCAGCGCAGGACCGATCGTCGTGGAGATCCTTAGAGGAGGCCTATACCCAGCAGTGGGTGTCGTGCGGCTGATATTAAATGATGATGATGATGATATTTCTAGACCGAAGTTATATAAATACAAATTGTAGCCAATTCATTCGTCCATTTCAAACATATTACAATTATTAAAGGTGTTATTATTGTGAGGTCTCGGTCGGTCAAGGTCAAGGTTGTTCGACGGCTCAATGGCAACGGCAGAACGGCATCTAGTCGATACACCAAGGGTCATGGATTCAATTCTAAACAACTTCATGATATTCCATTAGTGACCATCTTGTTTCGTACATCTTGTCTAGATGAACTTTACATCACTTAGCCAAGTCTTTATGTCAGTTGCGAAAATGCAATATTTTAATATCCATTGACCCGTAACATTTAATAAGCGACTCGAGAGTTGCGTAAATCTAAACTCTGCGATGGGACAGTAATATTTTAGGAAAGTCATGTGCAATTTTGAAACAAAACAATCTTTCAAATGAGCAAATACAAACTACTGATTCATAGAATTTATGTGCAGAACAAAGCTGTAAATCAAAAGAGGATAGCGCCAAAATTATACATTCACCTGTTTACATGGTGTATAATTACTTGGCATTCCAACTTGTGCAGTAACTCTCGCGCACAACAATGAAACATTGGCTATGGAAATGACGCATGTTTCATTGCAAACACGAATCCCGAATCCTTGTGATTTTGGCGCAAATGTTATTACGTACAAAGAGAGTGTTATTAGCTAGGTATATATTGCGTCATGAGAATCCTAATAATATTGTTGTGTAACAATATTGCATAACCTACTCAGATAAATGAATGAAATGCCTAGATATTTGCTCATTACTTATTAATAATTACGAGCGTGTCGAGTTTTTAGGTTACAAAATAACGGACAAATATTGGTTGAGGTCTCCCAATGGAAGTTGTCAGTCATAGTGTTTGTGTCAAATCTGACAACTGTTTAGATGGCCTTAACTTTGATTTAAGAGTATATATTCTGTGGTTTGGTCGAATGACCATTTAAACTCGATTTAACACGTGGGTTATAAAGTTTTTGTCCCTACTAAGATTTCATTCTGATCTGAGTGAATGAAATTTTGAGACATTAGCCAAATTTCCTGATGCGTGTTCCATCATCGCCTACACTTCGCATCCTACACCATTCGATTTTGGCGCAAATGCCAAATTCGGTAAGTCGGCCGCTTCGAGTGCGACTCGAAAATGCAGTTAATGGAATTACGCAACTTGCCAGCGGTTTTGTAGCGGACTAAATGAATCTGCATAATTGAGCCTATTGATAGGTCCGACCGATTCTGTGGACATTTTGGTGAAGCGATTGAGGATGCGACTTTATAAATATCTCTTTGTGCCTGCCATATAAAAAAACAACTATTTTACACTTAACGTTTTGCTAAATAATAAAAAAAAAATTGTTTTGGTGTCATTTGATCAAATGGGCGGTGGCTGCTATTTTTTAGAAAACCTACTATCAAATCCTCTTTTTGTGCATGTCGATGGTTTGAGGCTTGTTTGAGGTTATTAAAATATTACAATGATTAAAAATGCAAAATGATAGAGAATATGATGATGATGAAAACAAAGTATCTATGTATCTCAATAACGATACAGAATATTCCTAAACCATGTGATAAAACGTATCCTATTAACTTGTTTTTGCTCTCGTTCGACATCACAGAGAGGCTCAAAGTAAAGGGATCTAATTAGAACCTCCATATTACCATAATGTTACAAACATTACGTTAAATACTGATATCCATGATCAAAGAAAGTAATTTGAACGCGCGTTTCTGCACTTTTTCCTCGCCTAAAGAATAAAAAACTGTATATATGCAAATGAGAATTTATTGGCATCCTGGCAATCCATTTCCTCTATTTGGGAAGTAAAAGCGATGGTAAGAAATCGCGTTAAAAATCCCATTTTGTTCTCACAATGTACATCATGTTGTTTTAGGGTTTGTTATTAGATTTTCCTCAATGAAAAATGAAAATATAAGAAAAAAAAGTATTTGTTTTACATATTATGCTTGTATTTATGTTTCTTCATAAATAAAGAAAATATCTTTTGTTTTGCGGTATTTAGTTTACCTTCCATGGACAATAGGTCATAATCCTCAATTCATCAGCCATTGACACTTAGTCTTGGGTACAGGTCTCCCTGGATCTCCACAACAATCGGTCTTACGTCGGCTTGTTTTTTTTAACGCATAACGGAACAGCTCGAGATCATAGGTTTTTGGTCACCCATCGTTAGACCGACCTTTGCGAAATAGAGCTCAATTACACTCGTATTTTGAACAACAGATGCAGCAATCTCATTTCTTTTTAACTGACTTCAAAAAAAGGAGGAGGTTCTCAGTTCGTCGGAATCTTTTTTTTAATGTTCAGCTACTTTTACCAACCACAGCTCAATTTTGAAAACATGATGTTTGGATCCTTTTCAATATCGATAAGAATAGTTAAAACTTTTATATAAAGATAACTATTAAGTGTCGGAAACGTCTGTTTTAATATATCAAAATCACTTCGAGGAACTGCAGCCTTATTACTATGTACACCTGGGAGCTTCTCGAATGTTCGATAAGATCTCCACTGGGGCCGCTGGCCTTACTATCAAACCTCGATCGGTCTCTGGTCATCTGTATGATCTGTCTGTGTTTAATCTGTGAAGTTCACGATCATAATCCTGCATAATAATCAAACACGACTAAAACTGAGGCAAGTTAATAGATGATGGAATGAATGAGCGAGGCTTTAATACTGTAAAAATTTTTTTTCATCATAAAGCAAATGACATACATTGAAGTAGCAAAAGACAGTGTAGAAAACAGAGGGAAAATATGTAATAAGTAGTATAAAAATAACAGAATTCAAAAAAATATAAATTAAAAGTAAAAGAAACATAAATAAATATAAAAAAGAGGCCTACTCGGCAAGAATATCAGTCAATGAAAGTCATGGAAATGCGATAATTAAAAACTCATACATTTAGTAATTTACAAAACTCGAGTCATCGAGTTCTACTTTTGAAGACTCGACTCGGATTAGCAGGACTCGGTGAGCTCGGTAGGCTCGTAAGCCCAAGCTTAGCCGAAAAACGAGCTCTCTGAGCCACGCCTCAAGGCTTCAAAAGAGTTTCAAGCTTTCAAAAGAGCTCGAACCTATAAAAAGAGCTCGGGCCTTCAAAAAAGCTCAAGTCTTAAAATGAACGCGAGCCTCATAAAAGGCTTAGAGTTTATGTTTATGACTTTAATATCTCCGTAAATAATAATATTTACAATATTATAATAATAAATCCTACTTAATATTATAAATGTGAAAGTTTGTGGGTTTGGATGTTTAGATGTTTGGATGTTTGTTCCTCAATCACGGAAAAACTACTGAACTGATTTGGTTGGAATTTGGCACACAGATAGTAGATAGCCTTGATTAAAACATAGGATACTTTTTATCCCGATATTCCCACGGGAACGGGAACCATGCGGGTGAAACCGCGGGCGGCCGCTAGTATAATAATATTTACAATATTATTATTTACGGAGATATTAAAGCCGAGCCTATCGAGCTCACAGAGCCCTGAAAATCTGACTATAGTCTTCAAAATTAGAACTCAAAAAGATGAATGTCTTATGTTATAAAGAGCACCGTAGATGCTTAATTTATTGTGCTTTAGCTCTACTTATCCTCAATTCATCACAACTAAGTGCGCCGAAAAAGACTTGAGTCGTGAAAAAGCCTCAAAATCGATCGAGCTCTCAAAAAGGCTCGAGCCGTGAAAATGGCTCGAAGTCGGCCGAGCTCTGAAAAAGACTCCCGAGTCATCGAGCGTTATACAAACGAGGCGAGCCCTGTAAAACGACTCCGAGCTCTGGACAAAAGGTCTCGGAGGACTCGAGTCTTGTACATCACTACATACATTGAGTTTTTTTACGCGCGTTTTCTCTTTAGAGATTCTTACTCAGGTTACCCACTGGTGGGCCACTCACAAGTACACATATACAAAAAAAAAATTTATGTAATGATAAACTGGTTTAATGAATTACATTGGTAGGGGACGTTAATGCAATGTATGCATGCAATGATACGTAGCAATCTAACACGTGAAATTTGTACTCGGATGCAAAGTAAACTATTTGCACTGCTGTGACTGAGATATCTTAAATGTATTTCCGTACCGTATCGCTTATCTTAATTTAAATTTGCATCCGTGGGTCCGTGGGTATTAAAATTTAAGCTTACATGAATCGTATTTGATAGTTAATGAAACACGGGAAGTTATAATAAGTCCCTATTTGATTCAAAAAGCTCGTGATTTCACTCTCTTATTGAGCACGTTTTAGTTGTTTTAAATTATTCTTTTAACTTTCATTATCACTAGAAAGCTCATCAATTGTGCTGGCCATTTTAAGTACTTATATTTGTTAAATTATTTAATATTTTTTTAATATTTTACTATATACTTAATTAAACACAAAACATGTAAGTGACTGCTGTGTTATTTTACAAACGATACAGCCGCATTCTTAAAAAATAAATCTACAGAATCTAGAGTCCTTTTTAAGAGTGCGCCTATACAACTAATATCAGCAACAACGTTCTGTGTTGAATTGAAATATCAGTGTATGAAATTAAAGGGACAAGATATATTCATTAAACTTCAATAAACGACCACGACCACTAACGGAATAAAATTGGTATGGAATGAAAATGGAATTTCATTGATATGGATGTAGGGAGTTCGTTTCAAAAAGTATATGAAAGAGAATTGCAATAAAAAAAAGCTTCTGAAATCAAAAGGCTTGCGTTTTTATTACTTGCTTTTTGATTAGTAATACTTAGTTCGTGGTCTATGTTACTTTCAGAATAAATCTGGTAATAATTATAAAACCATTTTTTTTGCTATAAAACCTCCATAAAAAGTTTTCTTTTAATTACAGTTAATTAAACCAACATCCAGTTCACTTTATTTGAATGTTTTATATGTAGTTTTATATTCAATATTTTTTTGTATAACTACCTAGAGCAGCACAGAACAGTTTTTATGTTCAGTGAAGAGCAGCGTTCCAAACAGAATGACGCTAGGCAGGGCACTATTTAATAACGTGACAATTTGTCAATTGTTATGGCAATTTGGTCTACATCGCGGTGTAGCTATGAGTAGTTTGTTCTATTTTCAAATTGGTTGACGCAATGGATATAAAATTGTCTTAGCAGGTGACAAATTGTCACTTTTATCAAATAGGGTGCAGAGCTGACCTTCTGACCCACAAACTTTTATTTTGTCATACAAACCTTAATTTTGTTTTTAATTCGGAAAGTGCCAGAGCAGTATTCTAGGCGTATATGTAAATAAGTGTAAGCTACATACTAACTAGACCAGATAAGCATTCGAAGCGCTTAGGTGTATCGATTCGCCGTTGATATTTTCGGTCACGCGATGTTGCCGTAATGGGGCGAAGGGTATTTTTACAACTCCTATGGAAATGGAATAGAGAAGTCTATGGCAGAATGTATGTTTAATCTATTAACATTTTTATGTGATTGCGTAATGAAGAAAAACGTTAAGTTAGTCTTAAAATGTTGTATGTTTTTACTTCTGCCTATCTATTGGGTAGTAATTTTTTGTTGTAAGTATCTAATACATTTTACATTGGCGTTAATGGTAAAAAAGGTACTTATTTTTTTAATTAAACTGAAATCAGTTTTATCTAGTTTTAAATAATGAAAATTTTATTATTATTATATAGGTACTTTTTTTTATATACTGCGGCATTCCTAAACTGTGACGTAACAAAACCGAGTAGTTTTTTATTGGAACTCGTATTTTATGTTCCAACTAATTTCTCTATATTTAAATTGTTAAGAGGTTTTCGTGTTTCGCAAAGAGGTATTCAATTTCTTTAAAAAGTTCTTTAAAAAATGATTTACAAATGAGCGATTTTTTAAAAAGCAAGAAGCAAGAACTTATAGCACAATGTATAGGAATTAAGCTGAAAATATTTCAAATAAAAGTTACATCTAACTAAATACAATATTTCTTGGCTAAAACTGATTTTTTGTCATTCTTTATTATACGTTTATAAAACAAATGCTATAAAAGGCGGACTTAATGCTTAAATCATTCTCTCTCAGTCAATCTTTATTAAACAGATATCAATGAAGGAGGCCTATGAGGTAACATAGAAATCTTTAGTTTTCAGCGAATGAATTTACCGTGACGTAAATCGACGTGTAGGAGAAAAAGTATTCAAATAAAAAAAAAATTGATTTTCGATTCCTTTCGTTCTTCAAGTGCAATATGCGGTTATTATTATTTATGCATACAAGTTTGTTCAGAACCCCAGCTTTTAAATAAAACTTTGTAAATTTTCTGTGATGTAGGCCATTGTAATATTTTACAAAATCCCTACGCTGTTAACCCTTCTATCGTCGTTGAAACTCACCGGAACCATCAAATTACCTACGAAATTCCCAGATGATTCATTCATTATAACTTCTACGTCCATCCGGACATGTTACATGAAAAGTCAGAAGTCACGGGTTGAACTATTGGAGGATAAGGATAATAAATTATACATAACTAGCGGCCGCCCGTGACTTCGTCCGCGTGGAAAGTTTTTTTGCTATCCCTCGGGAACAATACTTTTTTTCGGCATAAAAGGTACTCTATGTCCTTCTCTGTACCCTAAACAACGTGTATGCAAAATTTCATGATGATCGGTTCAGTAGTTAAGACGTGAAGGCGTAACAAACAAACCAACGGACTTTCGCATTTTATAATATTAGTAAGGATAATGTTGATTTTCTTTTGGATCAAACAGGAATTGAGAATAGTTTTTTTTAATAAATCTTAGTTTTTCAGTGTAAGAGTTGACTTCTATGTTGTATATTTTGAATTCATTGGGTTGAAATAGTTTTAAGAATAATTTATTAAGTACTAACGATACACTTCTCAAGCTTACGCGCTCACCAGACATGAAACATCAAACGTTTTGTTTTATGTTTCATATCTGGTGAGCGCGGTTTCATTGAAAGTACTTTGGTAACTAGTCGGCCGTAGTCACGGGGTCTTTCGTCGATTCATACCATGAGGTTTCATCCCACGGTATGAATCGCACAAGGATGCTTTTTGAATCCGCTGTTTCAAACCAAGCAACCTTGTAATGTAATTTTGACAGCATTTACTTT
Organism: Agriphila tristella; assembly: GCA_928269145.1. Lineage (NCBI taxonomy): Eukaryota > Metazoa > Arthropoda > Insecta > Lepidoptera > Crambidae > Agriphila > Agriphila tristella. The sequence continues at coordinate 34,653,336 of OV743432.1, forward strand.
AAATTTTTTTGGTAACATTGTATTTATTTTCATACCATGGTATGAAAGAGCGAATTCAAAAAACGTCCTTGTGCCAATCGTACCGAGGGATGAACCAGCCTTGGTACGAATCGACGAAAGACCCTGGTCACGACAGCTGAAAGGTGTCGAAATGTCGGCAAAGTCAAAAGTAAAACTAAATACCGACAAGTTACCAAAGTACTTTCAATGAAACCACGCTAGTATCTGTTAAAAGTGTTTTGTTTCATACTAACGATACTCTTTCGACTCTGTCTTAATAACCGCGAATATAATGTGTCTCTTTAAGAGGCATATTACATTTCGACTGTGATTTTTGCGTAAAATGGCCAATTTTGGCGTTATCGATCTCAGAAACAAAAATACATTAACACTTTTGACTTATTGAATGGTGCAGAATAGCTATTGGAATAGTTCATAGCGGCCTTGCTTTTTTGAAAATTTGCTTAACTTTATAATAAAACCCGAAATTGCAGAGAAAGATTTTCATAAAATGCGCAAAGGCACTTTTTTGAGCTCATGGATTGAACAACTGTGCGAAATAATTGAAAATTTAATGTAATTTCTTATATAGTCGAATAGTTCATAGCGGCCTCGGAATTTTGAAATTATGTATATGTGAAAAAAATTCCAATCAAAAACCATAAAACTACTAAAAACGCTCAGAATAAACTGTGGATTTCTCCTATATACATTATTATTATTACCTAAAATTATATCATAATAATCTTTACTTCATAAAAAAATCAAATGTTATACTTTCATTTGTTGTTTGTACTTGTTTGTCTTTCTGTATATGTTCAAAGTTGACTCTAAGAAATCGTTCACCAACTTTCATTTTCCTTTCCAACCCTTTAACTGTCCAGTGAATCATCATATTACTTTTTGTCGCGGACACATATAAATGTATTTAGTAGACCCAAAGGTTTCTCTAGGTTGTATCGCTAAAATCCGTCAAAATCTAAATTTCGACGAAAAAATGTGATAGGGCCCTTAAGAAGTTATTTAAAAATAAAAATAATCGACGTTGATCTAGGAGGTACTTTGAAATAATATTTTACATCCAAGATTGTTTACATTAAGTCTCTCGTTATAACGAATACAGTAACTATACATAAATCGACTTTCCTTACTAATATTTTAAATGCGTATGTCTGTTTGTTTATTACGTCTTCACGTCTTAAATATTCAACCGATCGTCATCAAATTTTACATACACGTTATCAGATGTACAGAAAGGACACACACACACCTTTCCAGAAAAAAATACTGTTCCCGAGGGATAGCAAAAAAACTTTCCACGCAGACGAAGTCGCGGGCGGCCCTTAGTTCCTAACTTTGATTATGTGTGATAAGATTTCTACTTTAATTGTTTCGATTAGTTTAATGAAACCATTCATCAGACCGCTTCAAGAGCAAAAATATGTTTATTAAAAAGAGCTAACGCAAAGTTGCAGTTGTAGAAATAACTTAAAGACTACCTAATAGGAAAATCTACCAGTTAAACTTGTTCTCCATCCGTCGCTAGCGTATGTAAATATGCAGTATTACCATAATTATTTCAGTTGTGGGAGAAATTAAAATATAAATGCGGGGTTTGTGAGTGGCCGCATCTCAAACTGCTTTTTAAAAGTCACGCGACACGGCTCCCGATAGCGTATGTTTAGTGCCCTTATGAAAACACACGGGGATATGTTACTAAAATATAAATGCTGGGTTTGTAAGTGGCCGCATCTCAAACTGCTTTTTAAAAGTCACGCGACACGGCTCCCGATAGCGTATGTTTAGTGCCCTTATGAAAACAAACAGGGATAATATGTTACTAAAATATAAATGCGGGGTTTGTGAGTGGCTGCATCTCAAACTGCTTTTTAAACGTCACGCGACACGGCTCCCGATAGCGTATGTTTAGTGCCCTTATGAAAACTCACGGGGATATGTTACTAAAATATAAATGCTGGGTTTGTGAGAAGTCGCATCTCAAACTGCTTTTTAAAAGACACGCGACACGGCTCCCGATAGCGTATGTTTAGTGCCCTTATGAAAACACACGGGGATATGTTACTAAAATATAAATTCGGGGTTTGAGAGTGACCGCATCTCAAACTGCTTTTTAAAAGTCACGCGACACGGCTCCCGATAGCGTATGTTTAGTGCCCTTATGAAAACACACGAGGATATGTTAATAAAATATAAATGCGGGGTTTGTGAGTGGCCGCATATCAAACTGCTTTTTAAAAGTCACGCGACACTGCTCCCGATAGCGTATGTTTAGTGCCCTTATGAAAACACACGGGGATATGTTACTAAAATATAGTGCGGGGTTTGTGAGTGACCGCATCTCAAACTGCTTTTTAAAAGTCACGCGACACTGCTCCCGATAGCGTATGTTTAGTGCCTTTATGAAAACACACAGGGATAATATGCTACTAAAATATAAATGCGGGGTTTGTGAGTGGCCGCATATCAAACTGCTTTTTAAAAGTCACGCGACACTGCTCCCGATAGCGTATGTTTAGTGCCCTTATGAAAACACACGGGGATATGTTACTAAAATATAGTGCGGGGTTTGTGAGTGACCGCATCTCAAACTGCTTTTTAAAAGTCACGCGACACTGCTCCCGATAGCGTATGTTTAGTGCCTTTATGAAAACACACAGGGATAATATGCTACTAAAATATAAATGCGGGGTTTGTGAGTGGCCGCATCTCAAACTGCTTTTTAAAAGTCACGCGACACTGCTCCCGATAGCGTATGTTTAGTGCCCTTATGAAAACACACGGGGATATGTTACTAAAATATAGTGCGGGGTTTGTGAGTGACCGCATCTCAAACTGCTTTTTAAAAGTCACGCGACACGGCTCCCGATAGCGTATGTTTAGTGCCCTTATGTAAACACACAGGGATAATATGTTACTAAAATATAAATGCGGGGTTTGTGAGTGGCCGCATATCAAACTGCTTTTTAAAAGTCACGCGACACTGCTCCCGATAGCGTATGTTTAGTGCCTTTATGAAAACACACGGGGATATGTTACTAAAATATAGTGCGGGGTTTGTGAGTGACCGCATCTCAAACTGCTTTTTAAAAGTCACGCGACACGGCTCCCGATAGCGTATGTTTAGTGCCCTTATGTAAACACACAGGGATAATATGTTACTAAAATATAAATGCGGGGTTTGTGAGTGGCCGCATCTCAAACTGCTTTTTAAAAGTCACGCGACACTGCTCCCGATAGCGTATGTTTAGTGTCAATATTAAATTAAAACCTATTAATTTTATTATAGGTACATTTGACTCTACCAAAACTTGACTGATGAACCTTAGTCTCACTAAGCCTATCTCGCTATTGAACTAAAACGTAATTGACCTAAGTCACAACACAATACACCCAAATCTCTTTTGGCTAGGCATAACGCGACTTGGCACACTGCGTTATAGGTAGTCAGCGAGCAAAGGGTTATAAACCTTGATTGAATGCTGTAAGGTTAAAACCGCTGGTTTTAAATCCAGTCATAGAACAAAAAACTAAGTTCCATTAGCTCTGACCTTTTTTGCTTTCAGCAAAACGATAGTGAAACCTTTTTCAAAGAATGAAGTTTGCGTCTAGATGGTTGTTGGAAAATGTGACATGCGCAGTAAAAAAACTCCTATTGCACATGCGCTGTGACCATGGCGCTTAACAAATGACAGTTGAGACAACAATCTCTATCGCATACTCAGCCCTGTGATTAATTTGGTTAAAACTAAATTTTTCCTCATTTCCCAGTTCCCTACTACCTTAGTTTCGATCCAAAAATAACTTTCTTCAATCTGTACTGTTCAAAAGCTTGCTAAATTCTAATTTTGTGTGGTTTATAGGTTAGCTTTGTTTAGATATGTTTACGTTTTAATTTTAAGTAAATAAAAATCGTCTAAAGCATTGTGCGTGTATTTCAGTGTTGTTGAAAGTGGTTTCTAACAACAATTGTGTAAAATAAAAGTGTTTATTGAAGAAGCCATCGTTTCTTGAGAACGAGTTTGAAAAGGTAAGTGTGTAGTTGTAGTAAAGTAGTGAATAAGTTATTAGTTTCCTTTTCATGTAAAGCTTGCGTGTTCAACTACAATTTTATTAGTATTACTATTTGTACGAAAGTAGATTTCAATTGGTTTGATTGGCAACAGAACTTTGATATGGATTAATAAAAGGTTTTGCTAATATTCCTTCTATCTTGGTTTACTCACAGACAGGTACTAAAATCAAGTTCATGAACTACCGGCATTTTTAGAATAATACATATCTTCATATACTTTTTACTTCCTTCATTAACTTAATTTTACGATTGTACTATATTTAAACTCGGATAAACATACAAAAAATCTATCAAAGACAATCATTGCAAAATAAATTAGATAGGACTACCTTATTTACTAAAATAAGCTTGAAATACCTTTATAAAATTAAAATTTACGGTAAGAATAAATGGAATAAATGAAAGCTTGTTAATTCCATACAATACATCAAAGTCTGTGATTAACATAAGTTTGCGACATGTGAGTTACTCGTCTATTGCTCATGTTTAAGTTTTTTTGCTATCGAGGAAATTGTAAGTAATCGTGTTTCTAAAAAATATAATAGATAGAGTGAATCCTTAAGTATCTTACATCGTAACCGCACAAGTAAATTTTTAGTAATAACGGAATATCAAGGGTTCGAACGGAGGACGCAATTATCCATCAATATAGACGATAGGCCCTTAATAGTTAGCGTAGTATTCAAAAGGATAGAATGTTGGCCATTTGAGTAGGGGGCTGATGGTGGTTCGTTGGAGGCGAAAAGGTCCTGGAAAAGTGACCACGGGCTGGACGACGCTCCATGAGTAGGCCCTCTAAGATGTGGAACCATGATCTGGCTCCTGATTTTGTAACTTTGTTGCAATCAACTCTGACAGAAATCGCAGCTATATTGCTGCTTTAGTAAGAGCGAATGTGTCAACTATCTTACCTAAAGCAGCAATGTAATGGTTTCAATCGAGAATAGTTAGTTAGAACGTACTAACTCAGGGGGTCTGGTGAAGGTTATTTGAAGCTGCTGGATTCAGGTAGATCGTAGGGCTCGTCGTCGTGGAAATCCTTGGGAGAGGTTCATACCCAGAAGCAATGGTGACAGAGAGTAATGAGTTTCTTGCTGTACAGCAAAATGGTGACACTGTCACTCATAAAGATTTAAAAATTTACACTTACTTACTAATATTATCCTTCTTATAATGCGATGTTTGTGAGTGTGTGTGTGTGTTTGTTTTCATGCCTAACCGGCTGGACGGATTTGGATGAAGTTGGTTGGTGGACAGATTAGGTCGTGGATTAATATACAGGCTGCATTTTTATTCACTCTCCAAATTTTAAGAAAATGTTCAGTTCATGAAACTCAACAACTTCCTTCATGAAACGTGTCGAAATACGTCACAAAATTTTGGTCATCTTTACTGAACTGATTACGTGATCTCTTTGATTTGTATGGAAAGCTTTTATACATATTTGACCCTATGTTTCTTAGAGAATGTTGTTCAGTTTCATGGACTGAACTCATCCTTACAATTTGGAGAGTGAATAACAAGACACACTGTACAGGCTACTATTATTTCATGTCAAAGGTTCCTAGGGACGAAGTCGCGATGGATATGTTCTGAAAATATAACAGTAATTTAAATTGTGCATCTTATTATACGGTTATGTGCTTACACGCTGATCGGGATGAAATATTTTACGAAGTTTAATTTATATTTTTATTTAATAGTCTGCGTATCGGTGTCCGATCGTTGGTCGTAAGTAATTAACGTGACCCATTACACTCTGACGTGGGTAATTGTTGGTTTCAAGCGCAAAATGTAGAGTCATCTGCATTGCATTGACCTCTTGAATATTTTAACATAAACGCACGTACTGCGATAGCATCAGTAATGGATATGTAAGTACATTAAAAAAAATTAAGATTGAGTTAAGTATTTTTTCAAAATGATTTTTATGGAATCTCTTAAAATAAAATACCTTACTCGATTCCTTATGTAAAGCAATTTCTAGACGGCTCGGTTAGATTACACCGAAATTGAGCTCTTAAACACACAAAACCGTCGTTTTAATTAAGGGCCCCCGTTCAAACTGTATCGTTGTAAGAAACCGCGTGCAAACAACGAAAATTCGCCAAAGGGCCTCAACCATCTTGTTTCCTAACATTCCGCTTCTTACCAGCCAGCAATAAATAATATTGTGGGGCCTTCAAAGAGCTTTTTGCATTGAGGTCGGTACGTGTTACGAGGTCCTGTTTTGGCGTCATTAATTACGAATTATGAATTCCGCTCACAACACTGGACGTAAAGCCAGCGGGATCCTGCGTACCTACGCATTACGTGTGGTAAAAAGTTGGTGAAACATCCCTCTAGTTTGGCATAATGGATATTCGCGTTTCCCTGCTCGCATCTCAGCGGGGAATGGAAACCAAACGCTCCCGGGTTTCCGTGTTTTTGTTGAAAAATATACGTTTTTTTTGCTCTTCACAAAGAATAACGCTACTTCTAGATGGGCCATAGCGTACGTCTCAATTACAATGCAACAACACTCAATTACTAAATAATATGTTAAGAAATTTTCCGAGCTCTTTCATGAAAGCTTCATAAAAAATAAAACGCTGCGCATAGTTCGCTAAAGAAATCAGAGCTCTTTGATGTTAATTAATGGTCAAACGAATTTACTTCTTTTAAGGGTTCCGTAGTTAAGTCAACGAGGAACCCTCATAGTTTCGCCATGTCCGTCTGTCCGTCCGCGGCTTAGCTCAGAGGCCTTTAGTACTAGAAATCTGTAATTTAACATTACGTTTATTAATAACGTCAAAAACGTTGTAGAATAAAATCTTGATAAATATATTTTTTTGTAACTCCCGTAAGTACATATAAAGTGAGCATGAACATTTTTTCTCCTCCATCTCATAGTGTAGGGTTTCGTTTGATACATAATACAGTCGTTAGTGGTGTAAAACAGGGATTATATATAAGATTATATTGCTATATGTTATGGTATGAGGTTACCACGGAACGACGTGCACTTGGCCAGTATTTAAAGGCTTACGCCCATCTACGGCCCAACTTTAAAATACCGTGTACAAACTTTCCATAAAATTTAAAAATCATTATTCAATTTATTATGAATAATGCAATTGGAATTATTGTGTAATAAAGTCGCCATCACGAAAACCATTTTAATAACAATTCAAAGATTTTTATGCGAGTGACGTTGCTCGAGGTACGAAAAAATCTCGTTAACAATCGATGCGATATAAAAATCGATACCAACAAAATATATTATTAATTACTAACATTATTTGTAACGGCAATTCTTGTTTGACTGAGTATAACTTCAAAAAATATAGTTTTTATTAAAACCAGTGAAATGATAAAATATTTTTTAGATTATAACAGTATTGAACAAGATTAAAATCGATTTAGTAATCGATTCCGATAGAACAATGGCAGCACTACGTACTCGGCTGATCTACTGTCTTTGACAATGGTGACAGTACGACGACGGCGACGTCACAACGTTTGATTGTCGTTTGTTGTTTTGTTTTGTATTGGAAGTGTTTTGCAGCTTTTGCAGTGAGTGTGAATTTCTCGTGCATCCTTTACTTTTTGACCCATTTTACGCTAATGGACTTCGAGTCTCCGACCCTATCCCGAACTTTGGAGTTAGGCCCCGCTATTTTATATAACGATAATCTGGAATGGAAATGCCCACTTGACTCTCGCATGCATTGGATTCTGGAAGCAGTTCTGGTTAGTTTATTCAAAGTAAACAACATTACATTTAGTTAAAATTGACTTCGAGTGACTAAAACGATAAAACAAATGCCTTTGATATGAAAATTTTTGAAATAAATTGTGCCCATACTGACGAAAAAAAGTAGTTTTATCTAAAAAAGGCGACTTATTTTCTTAACCAACATTCAGTTTATTGAGTTTTTGACATGCCATGCTTTCATATAATTCACAATTCGTCTGTGTACACCACGATGTACCGTGGGCCGGAACTTCTATAGACCCATGGGCATGGTCCTTTCATTTCTTATACGGTTCATTTCGGTTTCATTCATTTACGGTAGGTAAATGAAACTCTTTCAGCGAAACCCGCTTCAATAAATTATTAAGCTACTTTCCTTCTTTCATTGGACACACAAAAGTGATTTTCTTACTTTTCAAGTCATGTCTAGCAGGTTATATCTCTTCAAAGCCATGTAGAGGTAGACCAGTATTATTTATAGCGCATATGGAAATGCGCAATGTGAAATGGGATCGTAATGTCTGATCGTTTGGTGATAAAACCGACGGAACGTTATTCGGGATGACCGTTTCTCTCGTTATTTGCTTTGCCATTACCATAACTGACGAATAAGTTTGAAGTGGCGTAATTCGGTGAAGGGTTATGTTGTTTTTGAGGGAAAAAAATGGAGGACTTAATGTTGTATTTAAATGTGTTACTGACTATCGATGGAATTAATATGGCCGTGATGGGAGTAAATGAAAAGATGACGAGTGTCAGGAAAAAATGGAAGAGGTTGATGATGATGAAGATGATAGTAGGTAACTAAGTTTTAAACAAAGAAGTACTAAGGTATCTACGGTACTAAGGTACTTGAAATAAAACGAAAATGCAGTATATTAAAGCTGTTATCATGCAGTTGGGACAACTGCGTTTTCAGGCATAAACGATAACTGATAACTGCTAATTCATAATGGGTTTAAAATAAAAATGTTAACAAAGACAAACATAATTAGGTAGGTACGTAGATTGATAATAAGTACAAAATCCCACGTAACTTTGCTTAATTGGAACGAAAATAGGTAAATTAGGTACCGTTAATGCTTATGTAGGTACCATTATATTTCTAAATTTATTGCTGGGCATAAGTTGATGTGTATAAGATGACATCAGTTGACGAAGCAAAGGCAAAACTTAATGTAAATGATTACTTTATAGAACTACGTCGTTATATCGCTTTAAGCTAAAGATCCAAATGCTACCTTGACACAATCTTTACACTGCCCACTATCATTATCGTAGACTTTGAATTTTGCGCTAGTCATTACCATTCATGATCATTGATGAGCCTATGGAACTCATTTTCTGAAGCTATTAGCATTTTAAAAGTGGTAAAAAAAGGTAAAACGATCGGTGTCTCTGTTTTAAATAAGATATCCAAACGTCTTACTTATCCTACAATACCTACCTACATCGAATTCAAATAAATCTCGTAAATGCATCGCTTGAAACTATATCATAACTATAAATTATTTACCAAAAAGTACATCACTACACTAATATACGCCACGAAAACATTAAATCATTAAGTCATTGAAAAAATAAATAAATTTAAAAAATAATAAAAACAACCCCCCAACTGCAATGACACTTGTTATTTAAATTTTAGTTCGTTTTTGCAGGGCAGTCGTGTTTTTAATATTTTTTAAATTTATTTAGGGCAGTCGTGTAAAAAAGTAAAGAACTTAGTTATTCAATTTTTAATAATGAATTTCCGTTAAATGTGGCAAAGTAAAGGTTAAAGTACATTTAACAACGGCAAGTTGTCATTGCAGTCGGGGGACCGTTTTGTGAAATAATTTTTAATCAAAGAGGTCTTTCTTTAAAAATTATTCCACAAAACGGTCCCCCGACTGCAATGACACTTGTTATTAAATTTTTTAGTTCGTTTTTAATATTTTTTAAATTTATTTATTTATTTTTATTTCACATATTTTAGTAAAAATATATAGTTTTTTGATGTGCTTTCATTTGATGCCCATATTGTAATAATATTGAAGAAAAAATTTTTTTTTTTTCATATTTGAAAATGGTGTCGCCTCGTAGGAAACAGATGTACCTGTACGAACACAGATTTTCAGCCATCACCCAGATGAAACTTTATCATGTAGATACGAAAAAGTAACATACCACATTTGAATATAATACTCTTTCTGGCTACGGACGGAAGCTGCCTACACCCTTACAACTTTAATGAACTACCGTCGAAGTTCACTTGAATAAGTGATGGGATGTTGTAATCAAATATTTGTGTACGCACAATATAGATCTGCGAGCCTATAGTAATCTTACAAAGCTACTATCAAACTACTCTCGAACTCAACTTAATCTTGAACTTGGAGTTGAGGTCGAACTTAGGTTAGTACTTGAAACCGAACCGAATTAATTATGTAGGGCTTAATGTATGTTTATAAGTGTGGATGAACTATGAATGTAATAGCTATTGACTATTTTTGCACTTTTTGAATACCTTTTGTGAAAAATAAGTAAACTGAGTATTGTCAATTTTTTTTATTGACTGTAGGAAGACGATGAACTTGAGTAACTCCGTGGTTGAGTGGATTGCATAATTTCGGATATGGAACCCTAAAAAGGAACTTTTACCTTACCTATAATATTATTATTGCCCTAGGTCTGAAACTTTGTTGTTTGTGTTATTGTTTTCATGCCATGCACGAATTCTAGTTACGTATGAGATGTTTTGTAGTTAAAGAAAAATAACAAAATACTTTAATTTAAAAATTATCCAACTTACTACAAAGTTTTTTTTTAAATAACGTCTTAGTTTGTTCCATAAACATTTTATTGAACTGTCCATCAGCCATTTTTAATGTCCCCACACTGGGTCCCGCTGGGGCACAGGCCTTCCTTATGGGTGGATAAGGAGGAAGGGCCATAACCCACCACGCGGGCCCAATGCGGATTGGTGGGTTTTAACGACTGCAAATGCAGCCGGGACCAACGGCTTAACATGCCTTCCGAAGCACGGAGGAGCTCGAGATAATAAATTTTTGGTCACCCATCCCATGACCAACCCTTGCGAACGTTGCTTAACCTCCGCAATCGCTGGGCCAGGCGCTATACCACTGCGCCACCGAGCTCCTTACTTTACCTACTCCTTACTTACTTTTATTGAACTACTCCTTTAAAATTAACCCTTCGCCGCGATAAAAGTCCCGGTCTTCGTAATTTGCATTTCGCAACTTGTCTCGATTTATTAGTTCAGACGATAAACAAAGAGCGCCAAACCGAACCGAAATTCGCTGTATGAATTAAATTTTCGTTAAAATTCCTCTCGGAACCTGATGGAGTAAACAAACCGAATGGATAAAGTTGCTAAGAGCCTTAATGCAATCATAGACCGTTGCCGGGCGCCTAGTTTAAATTTGAATACTCCGTTATGGAAAATGAAATTCTATGTACTTTATGACTGATTTAGGATTCTTAGGGCCAGGAGGTCTATTACGAAAAATTTAATGCGGTACACGCAGCTGCGTCCGTGCTTCGTTCTGATTATTTCTTATTAGAAAGCACTTGCGTATGCGATATCGCAAAGTGATTACGTAAGTTTGACAGTTTCTTTCTAGCGAATCCGACATCATTCGATCAATAGGCTATGGGCTACGAAGATAGCCACATTGAAAATGTGTTTAATAGCCACAGCCTTTTAAATGCTCTAAGCATCGAGATAAACTCTAAGACCACAACCGACGAAATGCGGACGGCTATCGTAACTAATTGACTGCGTTATACGCAATTGCGTACGTTATTTTCGTAATAGGCACCCAGTTTCACGAGTAGCATCTCAGACGGGACACAAACCCGCACCCTTGGAATTCCGGCCCAATTCACTGACCAATTATGCTACCGAGTCGCTAGTGGGAGCAGCGAAATTTTCTATTATATTACTTTTTTTTCGCTGCAAGCCAGCGTTATTCCATCAATGTGAGGAAATGCCCTTGATATTCGAAAGAAACATCGTTGCAGATATTTGACAAATCGATAAAGATGAAATATTAATATTTTTGAGTTTTTGCATTTCTCAATGTAATTTTTATATTAAGATAAATAAACGCTAGAAAAAACAAAGGGTACGGTTTCAGGTCCCGTCTGAGGTGCTACGGGTGAGTCGATTTTTTCAAGTATTTATTCACCTTAATGTAAAATAGCATTGTGAAATGCAAAATATCAAAAAAAAAATATACAGCTTCACAAGCTTTGAATAGCACTAACTTTGAGTTAAATAAAAAAAAAATATAACATTGTCTGACTTCAGATTATGACTTACCCGGAAAATGTGAATAAGGCCTTAATTATTTTTGAATCCCTAAATTTCTGATCGAAAATACCGGTCATAATTTACTATAAAATAAAAAGAGTGATAGTAAAACCACTTAAAACGAACAAAAATAGAATTACGTTTGAAATATTATAGTAATCGTAAAGGCATATTAATTTCGGTTTTTGGTGAAAATATTTATTTCTATATGACTAGAAAAGAAATTCAACACTTAATAAAAAAATTGTATGTGATCCTCACATACCTATACAGAGAAGAAACTGAGCATCACCTCCTTTTTTGTAGAGCTGACTAAATGATAATCAGGCACTTAACCGTAGAATATATAATAAACTAAATCTACATCCATATCGTTATTTTGGCCACTACAATACTACCATGCTACATACAAATGTAAATACATACTACAGAAAAAGAACCAGCCAAATAAGTTTGCCCACCAAATAACAGTCAAAATTGGCGTGATATATTCGCGTGGATGAATTACCTCTTCTGATTCGTATGGCCAATATGAATTTAAATTGAAATTTAAGTTCGTCGAAAAGAGTGATTAAAATTTTAATATGGTGCCTGCGGTCTATATTCGTCGACTGCTAATCGACATTTTGGCCAGATCTGAAATTGAAATGTTTATTTTTAAATCCAAAGGTTTATTGGCAATGTGTGTTTTAATCAGGAAAACCGATGATGATAGAGATCAGTTATTTGATTAAAACATCATTCGAAATAATTTTTTTTTATTATTTACACTAGCGAAATAAATACCATTTGTCTTTGAGTCAAGTTTCATCAAAGTGAACTCCTGAATTAATCATTATTAATGTGCTATATTTGAGGAGCTCAAATAAAAACTTGGTTGAGGCGCAGTGGTTAAGCGCATCGCCATATTGCGGCCATAAGCAACTTTTGCAATGGTAGATCATGGGATTGGTGACCAAAAATTTATAACATCGAGCTCGTCCGTGCTTCGAATGGTCTCAGCTGCGTTTGCAGTCGTTAATATCCACCAATCCACAGTCGGCCTCTGTGGGTGGGTTATGCTACTCATCCATCCAAAAGAACCCGTTCTCCAGCAATGGGGACAGTAAAAATGTCTGATGATGACTATGATGAAGCTATTAGCGAAATTAGAAAACATTAACTTTTTTTGTTTTCGTATTTCGTAAGCTAGGAGAGCATTGGATTTTTTAAACATTCAAAGCACCGGAAATTCATTAGGCTTCCAGAAAAGAATTTAAATCATTTGGAAAGCTGTCCAAAATATTTTTAGAATAGATATGACATTAAATTTTCAATCTCTCAAATAGCAAACAAAAAGCTGTCAGTTTTCCATTAGCCTATTTGGGACTGAGGCGAGCAGATTTGCATTTTCTATTGAAATGGGGCTCTAAAATAGTATCATTGTGTTAATTATTGATCTTGATGCTATTAGCGGTAGAAATCATTGTGACGTTCAGACAGTGGGATGTGATGTTACATAATTAGTTTGTTTTAAATAGTACAATGAAAATTAATTCGATTTCGTTTATTTTCCCCATTGTTATTCAACCTCAGAAAATACAATCATTAACATAAATACTGATGATTTCTCCAGTACTGAGATCTGAAACAAGACCCGTAATTTCAATATATTTTTGAGTTTAGGATTTTTTTAAGTTCGATGCCATCGGGAACGAAATTCTGTACAAGACACACCAATCATTGAATTCTTTATTTCATCAGAAACTTACCCATGGAAAATTGATAAAAAAGCATACTGATTTATTTATTTATATTTAATCCTTTTCTTTTTCATAACCTACATCTTTTCTACCCAAAAAGAGAAAAAAAAACGAACCAGTTTTCAGAACATTTCCTGTTCACATTTTCGTAACTAGCAATCACAATTCCGTTGAGATCAGATAAAAAAACTGTTGGCTCTCTAATGAATGAGGCGGTGGCTACTCCCTTGATATAATGGAATCTTTTTAGACACTTTAAGACAGCACTTTGGCTTAATGAAGTGCTATAATTCATTTTGACGCTCCTGGATAGCTACGAGCTCTGAAGGGTAATTAGATCCGGGGGGCGTTATCGATTTCCACGTGACATAATGGAAACGGTGCAGTGTGGGTAAGCAGGTGGAAATAGTTGGGAAACTCTTTAATTAGCTTTTTAAACCTTTAGTATTTTCACTCGTATAGTAAATAAAGCGTATAATAAACAAGAGTCTACTCTTGAAAAAGTTGTATAATTCTGATCTTGTCTTTAAGCAAGAGCACAAAGGTCCGCCTAATGAAGAGCCTTGTTTTTCCAATCTTTCTATACGGAGCCGAAACATGGTCGCTAAGACTCCAGGACCGCCGCAAAATCGATGCACTGGAGATGTGGTGTTGGAGACGACTGCTAAAAATACCCTGGACAGCGTTCCGCACCAACTTATCCATCCTCAAAGAACTTCACATACGTGATAGGTTATCGTCGATTGTGCAGTTACGAATCCTTAAGTTCTTTGGGCATATCTCCAGAAACGAGAAATCGATGGAGAGGCTGGTAGTACAAGGCCACACAGAGGGGAAGAGACCACGAGGCCGCTCTCCGACTTGTTGGATCGACCTCATTAAGAAAACTACGCAGTCGACAACGCCGAGAATCGGCAAAGATGGAGAGACATCGCACGTCGTGCGGCCGCCCTGGGAGCGAGTGGCGACGGCGAGCCGCAACCCTGTCCATCGTCGGCCACGACCACTCTGTCAAGAGTGCCCGACTAAGAAGAAGAAGTATTTAAGCAACCCCATTGAAATACTTAAGTGGCCGTACAACATCAAATACACATAATTGAGTACCTTTTCACAAGTATTATTTGATTTATCAGTCCCAAAAATAATGTAGATAGTATATTGTACTAATACTTATTGTACTCAGTTATGTAAGTGACAGAAATATGATAGCTGAAACTTTTCTTGATAGAAAAAAAAACTAAAAATATAATAAAATGACCTCCAACTTTTAGGTTTGTTAGGGTTCCGTACCCAAAGGGTAAAAACGGGACCCTATTACTAAGCCTCCGCTGTCCGTCTGTCTGTCTGTCTGTCTGTCACCAGGTTGTATCTCATGAACCGTGATAACTAGACAGCATATGTTGTTATAGCAGCAATAGAAATACACGATCTGTGAAAATTTCAACTGTCTACCTGTAGTTGTTATCAATATGGAGCAAAAAACGGCAAAAAAAATCACGTTTGTTGTATGGGAGCTCCCCTTAAATATTTATTTTATTCTGTTTTTAGTATTTTTTGTAACAGCGGCAACAGAAATACATCATCTGTGAAAATTTCACCTGTGTAGCTATCACGGTTCATGAGATACAGCCTGGTGACAGACAGACAGACAGACGGACAGCGGAGTCTTATTAATAGGGTCCCGTTTTTACTGTTTGGGTACGGAACCCTAAAAATATGATATTAAAAAAATCTTAGCTAGTTCTCTTGTTTTCTGATTGATAGTTTTCCAAAATAAGAAATGGTTTATACTATAATGTTTTCAATAATTTCAACTATGAAAAATTTCTTCCAGCGTTATATTATGAGAAGTTTATCATCAAGGTGGAGTTATGCGTTTATCAACCTCGTAGGCGACTAGATGTTATAGATTTTTCGTTGAGTCGAGATGTTTACTGCCATTCCAGCCAGATATTACACACACCGGTATACTGAAAGTCCAATCCGAACTTAAAAGTTGACACGCATCAGTAAATTTTAATTTTAAAAATAATTTGCGTTCACGCCACTTAACAGTCTTCACTTTTATATTCTGTCACTAACTTAAGAAGTACTTTGTGAAAAAGCTACAAAGTATTTTAACACAAACGTATCAACTATGATGAATTCATTTAAATTTTGACGAACGAGAGGCTCTTAGGCAGGCAATTAGTTTTAATGGTGAGAAATATTCACTCGAGTAACTTTAATATAGGTTGTTCTCAAAGTAGGTACCTACTTACTTTTATTTTTAGACTTAATAGCCGATCTCATCTAAATGAATTTAAAAAAATATACATTAAAAAGGAGTCTCTCTTACCCATTAGCTTAGCTAGCAAATTTAGACAGGTAATTAAACGCACGACGTTGACAATGATATCATAAAAAATAAACGTACTACAAGGCTACGATGACCATTATCAGCATTGAATTGAGGAGATGTTTAATTATGATTATTCCTCAAAAATAATAAAGGTTTTTTAGTTCATGCTCAGTGAATTTAATAACAACGCTTCTAAGTTGTATTGAACTGATTTGGAAAGAAAATCGCACTGTCAAAGGGTACGTTTCAATATCTCATTATGCAATTATATCCAAATCAGTGAGCCGTTTACATGAAACGGTTAGGTAGGTGTAGATACCTTTACATCTACATAAAGGGCTTCGTCTATACGATGGCGGGGTATGGAGGGTGATGGCATTAAACAGGGAGATCTAAGAAGATCAAGGGCAAGGACCCTTAATTGGTATTTAATTATTTGTAGGTACTTACCTAATTAAAGTTTATAGACTGGCTTACTGATAAGTTTCGTGAGCTCATTCTTCTTGACAGTTAAAACGCGTCCTGGGTGGTAGGGAAAACTTGACTATTTGGTGGTTATGACTATTCAGTTATGTTTGGTTTTTGATTTTAAACTACTACAAGGAAAAAAATTCACATATTTTGCAGTCCCGCAAGAATCGGAGCATTGAAAATGAATACAAAAATTTACAAAAAAACCAAATCAAATACAAAATCCTATTATATTTTTAAAGTTACCTAGGTAGTACCTATTTATTTTTACGATTGTGACACGAGGCTCCGCCTCGTGCGCCCGCTGACTGCCTCGACGCAGCCGAAATATTATTAACCGATTTTCAAAATTCCAACGAATGCACTTCTCGTCTGCTTCTACATCTTTTAACACTATTACCATGACGATCGGTCAATAATCATAGAAGCTACATAACTTTTTATGTACGGAAACACCCGTTTTTATAGAATTCCAAATCTAAAGGGACCACCTACAGGTCACAATTATTTACCGATTTACAAAATTATTTCGCCATTTGGTAGCTAAACTAATATCCTAGGACATTTTTTTTTCATATTTTCTTAAGTCAGTTTTTTCCGAAATATTTACAATTTAGTAAACAAATATCCCCCAAAAAACCCGTAATTTTTTGGATTTGCAAAATTTCGAAAAAGGTACCGATTAGATTTTCAAAATTCAAACGTTCACACGTGTCTCGATAAATTCCTCAACTTTTAGTACTATTTTCATCTCGATCCTCTCAAAATCCTCGGAGATTTGGTCAAAAATACGTCTCAGGCGATTTGCATCTGATAACCATTTTCAATGGTAAAATGTTGTTACGGTGGTAGTTGTTATCAAATATCTTGGTTAGCAATGGCTGATGGTCACCTTGGCTAATTAACAGGTTATCTATTAACTCACCCTCAATTTTCTTATTTTTTTATAAATGGCTGATCTTGGTAATTACAGGTTAATTTTCATTATTTTTTTCTACTCACAGGTTCAATCGTTTTAGAGTTATCAATTTTTTTTCTTAGCTATCGCCGTTTTTTGCCATAAATATGGCACTTAGTCTCTTAAAAGTAAATGAACAGCCCCCCTACTCAAATAGCCACTTTTCTACTCGTTCGCTAACTTAAAAATTAAAAATAAGCCATAAACTCTAAAATTGCAAGTCGGAGGCTTGTCAATTCCATATAATACGACAATGCCTGTGATTTACATAAACTTGCGACATGTGACGTGATCGTCTAATTGATTATTTTTAAAGCTTAAAGAGTTAGCTAACGAATAGAAAAGTGGCCATTTGAGTGGCCCCCCTGGTTAGGTTTGAACGCTGACTAACACAAAAAACATATTTTTTTTTTGAGTTTAGATTGGGCGGCTTCATTCCTAACTCGTTTCGATTAAGTATGCACTTTCCATGAAATTCCGAACTCAATTCAATATCAAACGAAAATTGTGTTGTGGGGCTTGATTGCATTGCTTCAAATTTCATGTAATCATGAAAACTTCTACTTTTTTGATCAAATACATTCATTTTCACTGTTTTGATGGTTGTAATAAGTGCTCCCTTTTTCTCCAATTGCCAGTAAAACACTTTTAGGGACCATTTAGATAAGAGATATGGCATACTGATAAGCTCGGTGTTTAGCACATAAAACACCTATTTCAATTCTCTATCTGTATTAAGATCTTTCTATTTTTTTATTTTCCTTGTGATGTAATTATGTTTCACTTTACAAAATTGAAATGCATTAGCATAGTCATGGATCAAATCGTGAAACTATTCTCGTAGTGTTTCTAGATCCAAATAAAATTAATAAATTACCTAGGTATTGTTATTTACGCGACTATGACACGATTTATTAATAATCAATGGGAAATGTTGCTTTGATTAAAACAAGAAATGATGTCAAAAATTTAAATAATAAGGAAATATGAAAATAATTAGAAAGAACCTACTCAGAATATTAGAGTTAACGTAGTCATTAACATATTTTTATTTTTTTTGTTTGTTACCTACTTATTGAATTACGGTACCAGACTTCCTTAATCTTTCTTATATAATACGCTAAAAATAACCTTTCGCACTCCAGTTTTTTGGGCTTATGCTCGATTGAAAAAATCTTTGATAATGTTACCACCCCGTATCAATTAATCCCGACCATAACATTTTACTTAACACTTCAACTACGTCGTTATCGGTAAACGCAAACAAATTCCGCTACCGGATCGATTATCCAAACAAAAGACGTCCTGTGGGATCACACTTAATAGCTTCATTACGGGTTCGTCGCTCAATTGGAGCGGCATGTCACCGATATCAATTATACCGTAATTGCTTACAGCATCAATGTGAAGTTTAGCGATTGAATTGTTTATTCGCCACTGTTTTGGTCGGTGCCTACTTTGTTATTCTTGGCTCGTCAAACGGTCTCTAAGCGTGGAAATATTTACTCGAGATAATTTTGTTTCATTAAGAATCTTTTTAGCTGGGGGACCTGATTTTCATTTAATTTCTTGGGTATGATTTTTTAAACTTCAAAGAATGTTGATTTTGATTCGATGATGTGTAGTTTTCTCGTCTTTTAAGTTCAAATGCAAAAGAAAGTTAAAGTTTCAGAATTATGCTTTGTTCGAATCATGTCTTGAGTCGGAGCGGCATGTCGCTGATATCAATTATACCTTAATTGCTTACAGCAGCAATGTGAGGTTTAGCGATTGAATTGTTTATTCGCCACTGTTTTGGTCGGTGCCTACTTTGTTATTCTTGGCTCGTCAAACGGTCTCGAAGCGTGGAAATATTTACTCGAGATAATTTTGTTTCATTAAGAATCTCTTTAGCTGTAGGACCTGATTTTCATTTAATTTCTTGGGTATGATTTTTTAAACTTCAAAGAATGTTGATTTTGATTCGATGATGTGTAGTTTTCTCGTCTTTTAAGTTCAAATGCAAAAGAAAGTTAAAGTTTCAGAATTATGCTTTGTTCGAATCATGTCTTGAGTCGGAGCGGCATGTCGCTGATATCAATTATACCGTAATTGCCTGCAGCATCAAAGTGAGGTTTAGCGATTGAATTGTTTATTCGCCACAGTTTTGGTTGGTGCCTACTTTGTTATTCTTGGCTCGTCAAATGGTCTCTTAGCGTAGAAATATTTACTTGAGATAATTTTGCTTTAGCTGGGGGAACTGATTTTCTTTCAATTTCTGGGGTATGATTTTTTAATCTTTAAAAAGTGTTGATTTTGATTCGATAATGTGTAGTTTTTTTAAGTTCAAATGCAAAAGAAAATTAAAATTTCAGAATATGCTTTGTTCGAATCATGTCTTGAGTCGGAGCGGCATGTCGCCGATATCAATTATGCCGTAATTGCTTACAGCATCAACGTTAGGTTTAGCGATTGATTGGATTGTTTATTCGCCACAGTTTTTGACGGTGTTTACTTCATCGTTCTTGGCAAGTAAAAAAAAGTGTTTTTTATCTATACTTCTTTGAGTTGCATGCTTGTTCCTAGCTCGACACTCGACCAGAGCCCGACCGAAGCGCGTCTTGAGCTCATCCGGAACTCGGCTGAACCGGAGTTATTTCACTTCTAGATCTACCTCTTTAGATCTCAGCTGTAGTCAAAATAGTTGAAGTTATTAATTAAAAATTATTCTTCTGTGACTAACTAAAATCGGCGCAGTTAACAGCTATTGAACCAAACTCCTCCAAATAGACGACCAAGTGGAAACTTCACGCCCGCCGGTGCCAATTTTACAAATCTGATGTCCACTCCGAAAATCAAACCACGACAATCAAAAAACGTTCGTTCCATTTCGTGACATTTAAGCTCAGAAATAAGGTCCAAAATTAGGTAAATCTTACGATGAAAATCGTCCTATTATCGCAATTATTTCCCATAGTAGGAGCTGTTCAAGTTGAATATATTCTCACATGAGCTCGTTAGTCAAATCTTTTTAGAGAATTCAATCACTTTTTCGCGTGACTGTTCAGGCGAAATAGTTTTACTTTCGGGGATCCATTTGCGATGACCTTTGTTATGATAATTTGAGGACTTTATGTACTCAGGGTCAGTTTCACAGTATTATGATTACCAAGACTAGAGTGCCAAGTCCAGACTTGTAAAATAGGCACAATAGGCACCTATTTTACAAGCCATCTGGTTAACATCAAATTCTTTTCCATGTTCGAATTGAATTTTAACTAACACTGCTAAGAAAATGATATATGATTTTCCATACAAAAATGCTGAGTTCTGAAAGGTACTTTTCTGATAAATTCAATCTGATTTTATTTGAATTTGAGATTGTTCGAAAGCTGTAATAGACAACATGCCGACTTTACCGTTGAATTTACTGTATTATTTCTCCTATTTGCCTTGTGTCAGAGTAAAAAGAAATTGGAGTTTCATACAAAAATAGGTAATTTTTTTGTTCAAACTCAAAGTATCAAAATCAAAATTTATTTTCCTACCACCCGTTCCAGACTTTTAAGTCAGATTTATAACTGATACACGGCGAATAGGAGAAATTATACAGTAAATTCGACAGTATAAAGTCGGTTAGTTAGTTGACAGCTTACGAACAATATCAAATTCAAATAAAATCATATTCAATTTATGTATCAGAAAAATATTTTTCAGAACTTAGCTCTTTTGTATGGAAAATCATATGGTGGCCCCTATTTTCTTTCGAGCAGTTTAAATTGCGTGTATAGCGCTCACAAGATTTTCCTAGGACGATCTAAAAGATTAGGTAAAAAAACCAGACAAGCAAATTACAAGCACTTGTGAATATCATAAAAGCTACGCTTTCAGTCCGCAAACACAACGAGATAGCTTAACAAGAGAACTGGCGAAAACTAAAGGCAAGTTCTGTTTTCATCGAGTGGTAGAAACACCACTGTTTTTTTTTTCTCATCGCTCCACAGCAAAATACAAAATTGCTCCACCAAATATAATTACTAAGACTTTAAGACCGGTTTGGTGTTTGATGTGGTAGTAGTTCAGATTTCGTGAATAAGTAATACGTTTTATCATACTGGATATAAACCTAACTAATCATTGCTGAGCACAGGCATTCTGCAAAAATCCCCACGACAAAAAAATAATAAAAAAATAAAGTGTTTGTTTATTTTTCTTATCACAAATAAAAGAAATTAAGTAGTGGCAACTATAATTTACACATGGGGGGTTTCAATATTTGTGAGGGTTTGGTGCCTGAAATTGGTTTCAGAAATAGAAATCTGTGCCACAGGTTGCCAGACAGTAGTTTTACCATCATTACGTAACTTGATAGTTACACCTGGTACAGGACGGTCCGGTACTATTAGCCCAGCTCCAGTATCAGAACTGCCATCCAGTGGCTTTTTGTAACCTACTAGATTGTCGATTCACCTTTTAATAGACTTTTCCACGAAGAACCTTTATTCTAGAAACTTTACGACCCAATGGCATACGTTCTTTTCGCCGAGTGTCCATCTCAATTCAGCTGTGCAATCCTAAAGTAAACTATTAGAGGAATGTTAATTATTTTGTGACATTAGTCACCTTTACTATAAACCGAAGTAATAAATAAGTTAGAGATCATATTACCAACATCGATTTACTTTTTCCCAATTGACATACCTTTCCCGTTTTCAGGTATCTGTTTCAGATAATGTTCAAGAGAATTTCGACTCAGCCATGTTTTGCTTTTAGGTTTAAAATTCCCTACGTGAGTTTTGGAGAACCAATTTCTGAAACAAAAAGTCGATAACAGACTTTAAATATCTAGTCTAGAGGAACTCTGCAACCTGAATTGTGACTGTACAGGGTTGCCAGTAAGTTTTTTGTTTTTGAAATTGATACAGAAGTGCATATAGGCAACGAGGAGAAGGAATAGCTAACAAACGTTTGCCAACTATGACCTTACTGACTCTAACAAAAGACTGATATGAATAAATGTAGATTTTCAAAGAACACGCTGACTTAAGTAATGAAATTTTCTACAGAAACAAATTCACCTATCCTTCTTAAGAGAGCTAGCAGTCCTCAACATTGTGGTCGATTTGCTCAGTGTAAACCACGATTCCAGTCCATCAGCCATTTTTAATGACACACTGATGGGGCACAGGCCTTCCTTATGGGTAGATAAGGAGGACGGGCCATAACCCACCACGCGGGCCCAATGCGGATTGGTGGGTGGACGATTCCAGGTTTACGTACAATTCAATTTAAATCTCAAGTTTGCTCTTGTACGTTGGAAACATCTAATTTACAATCTTACAATCTCGTATACCAACCCTAAACTCAATACGCTAACTCGAGTAGATCTAAGTTCGGCGAAGTTGGTCAGGGTACGCCATCTAGCGGGCATTCATGCGCGAAACTTCGCAACTAGCACGTAGCGAAACTCCGGGTTCACGGCGGTTGTATGCAGTCATCAGAAACGTTTCGTTTGTTCACCTGAGACGAATAATAAAACTTCTGGAATAGAATAATCTAAATAGAAAAGATATTGAGCTGAAAAATTGATGTTGTAAAGTTCTGTAAGGCTAAGGCTCCATTGATTGCAACCGCATTGGTGTCACATACTACGTAGCATGCAATAGCAGTCCCTATTTACAGGCATCAGTAGGTTAGGTACTGTGTCGTTAAAAAATTTGCTCGATATTGCCCCACTACACTAGCAAGCAAGCATTTTTTAGTTTAGACGTTAAAAATAAAAGCCACTTGAAATAAAAACGTTGTTTTTGGAAAGAGGGTGACTTACCGCCACCAATTTGTTAACGTGTAATGGTAAATGGGCTTGTTCCTAACAAATTGAAATACGCTGAACCGATATTTTAAAACGTGAGCTTACAACGGAACATTTGGCTAAATTATGGCATCATAATATATCTAATATATAGTTGCGGGATGGATTCTTGGTAATTTGAAATCAGATGCAAATAATTAATATAAAAATTGAGGTTCATCTTGACCCCGCTTTCGGATGAATCGGGTACAGGATTTTTGGAAAAAAAGGGTTTTATTTTTATTTTGACGAAAAGAGTTTGTAGTTTTTAAATATGCATAGCTTTTTTTTTAGTTAAAAATCTTATTTTTTTGTTAACCTAATGACTAGTGTATTAATTATAACACAATTATTTCTTTATTGTTACTCATATTCTTATGTTTTTAATAAAGTAAGTATCGACTTTGTAGGCTCAAATAGCACTCATTATAAACCTCAGTGGTTTACGTAGTGCTTTTTAAATATGACTTTTCTCTGTATTTATGTTTATATTGATAAATAAATAAATAATAAATTTTACAAAGTTAATATTGTTATACAGGGTTATTTGTAAATCACCAACAACCTCGCAGGGGTAGATTATTAATATCTCATCAACAGCATTTGTTCTACGACTTTTCCGAAAACAGCCAAAAACATTCGACTTTCCATACAAAATGTCTGAACAGCTGATCGAGTTTTGTATGAAATGTCGAATTTTTTTGCTGATTTCGGAAAAATTGTAGAACATATGTTGTTGTTTATGATGTTACTAATCTCTTCTTATGTAATTTTTGCTGTTTTACAAATAACCCTGTACAAATACTGACCGTAGTCAATGAAACACTGCAAGGGTTTGGTTTGGGTAACAGAGTTGCAATATAGTTTAACTAGCGGCCACCCGCGGTTTCACCCGCGTGGTTCCCGTTCCCATGGCAATCTTTAATCTAGGCTATCTACTATCGGTGTTCCAAATTTCAACCAAATCCGTTCAGTAGTTTTTGCGTGATTGAGGAACAAACATCCAAACCCACAAACTTTCACATTTATAATATTAGTAGGATTGGTTTAAATATAAGTTTTGTGACTTTGAAAACACCTTTAAAACCTGGCTAGGACTGGATTATGGTATCTCTCATTAAACCAACTTAATATACATTTAGTTAGTTGCAAATTGTTCATACAAACAAATCGTTCCGGAATAGAGGTATCCGAACTCATAGGATTTTCGTAGCAACGTGGTTGGTCCAAAGCTAACAAAGTTATGTACTTAATCTGGTGTATGAGCGTTAAGGCATTGTTTCTTGCAGTTGGTCTCCAGTTTAACTTGTAATTAATTGAGTCGTAAACATTCGCTGTCTCCATTTTGTAACTTACAACGGCTATTCTCTATCTAAATGAATTTTCCCCTGCCAACGTGGCCTCATAAATATGTATAAGGTTTGGGATTATAGTGAAAATTACGCCTCGGAACTTTGTCCGTCATCTGTAAATTAATTTGCTATTTATGCTTGCAGAAATAATAATAAATCTTGTTAATTTTGTTTTATGGCCCCTTAATTTGAAATTGATTGGATTATTCATTGATAAATGACGTAATTACTTTTTTTGTTAGCTATAAAATGTTATTAACGGTGTAAGAATACAATCTTACAGTCAAATATAAATTAGTCTCTTAATAAACAGGAAATTTTATTTTATGGTATCGTCAGTCGACTGAATAAGGATTATTTTGATTCACAAACCATTTGTTATATTTATACTTCTTACAGTCTGTGTTATGTCCACGCTCCCATTAATTTGGGAATATCCGTATCCCTGTGACGTAAAAGGTTAAATGTTTCATGTCAAGTGTCATATTGAGGTGACGTGTGGCACCACACCATTATAGATCGACCTCGTTTACACAAATCGAAGAAAGGAATGGCTGGTTTGGGTTTGAAAGAAGGATAAAAGCCCTTGTGGGGTTTGTTGTCGGTTCTTCTCAGTATTATTTAGGGTACCGATACGGCATGGTTTCTTGACGGATACAGGTGCTTGCAAGCTTACAAGCGCCTGTATCTGTTTTTTTAATCAACTGAGCTAGCGCGAAGCGTCTCCGTTTCAGCTTGGGCAAAATGCTCTCGTATGTATGTCCGGTGGCTGTCCGTTTGTTTTCGCATTTCTCAACCGGTTCTCGTGAAATTTTGTAAGCAGGTTCTCTAATTATATGGTTTTTGTGACGATTCAAATATTTTAAACTTTTCAATATGCCGGAGATATTATGGGGGAAAATCATATTTTAGCCATTTCGGAAAATGCGTAAGAATGTAACAAACGCTAGGTCTATAGCTCTACAGAGTCACTCATAAAGTAGTACATTATATTATTGGTTATTAACCAAATTGCCTTACAGTATCTTGGCGGCGATTGACGATGGCAATAGTGACGTAACACAGTCATGTGTATTTCAACTACAAGCGTCTGTTGATACTATTAACTTTATTATTAATACAACTTTATGCATTGATTAATAATCATTATGTGCAAATCGTGAAAACAATACCCCAGTCTGTAATATTAATATACTGTGCCAACACCTTGATGAAGGTCAAATGTCAAATAAAACTTGCCACTGCCTTTTACGCCACTTCGATCAAATACACGATACCTGTAGGTATTAGAATCTGTTATAATTAACTTTATTTGTTCACCCTACGGTTGTTTGAATAAGAAAATTTCTAAATTTACTGTTATTACTTGATAAACATCAAAATGTACATCAAAAAGTAATTTAGCCTCAGTAATAAATGAATATTATATTTATGACTTGAAGTATAATTGAAACGTCCGCATATGAAATGGCTGTTAACATATTAATTTTAACCTATAGTCAAATGAGTTCCATTTCATAACATTTTCTTAATTTCATTGATATATTTTTGCTTGGAATTTCCGAAGACATTTCTCGTTGACTATGTTAGTTAACTACCTAATACTACATGTAGAAATTTCACAAGGAAAATTCTTTGGTACAAAATATAAAAATAGTGAATGAGGCACATATCAACGAATAATAAATGTAAAAAGTTCTTAATCAAGAACTCAATTTTATTAAAACAGCTTATTTTTTATTACGGTAATTATAGAAATAACTTTCCAATAACACGTTTTCAAACTTTTGAGGCACCAACTTGTTTTTTTTAATTATTACTTGTTCCAACTTTATTGTTTATGCCTACTACATACAATTATTTTAATAACGTACCACAGGAAACCAAATTACCTATAGGTTATTTACGTAATTAAGAATTTTAGACAAAATTATAAGGGAAACAATCCAATTGTAATTTATAATTAATGACGATCCCGTTATCACAATCAATTTGTTTGATCAAGAAACTAAAGAATAATAAGATCTGGAATTATTTTGACTATTCACTGATTGACTGTTACTTCCATACATTTCTTTAATACATTTATTTGCTTTTAATTTGAGTTTAAAATTTTAAATTATAATTATTATAATTAAAAATTTCAAACTCTAGGTAGCTGTATAGTTGAGAAGAGAGACTACGCCGTAGCGACTGTAGCAATAACTCGAAACTCACAATAATTGCTATTAAAATTGAGCAGGCGTTGTATTTTAAGGTTTATTGTTGTTTTACTTTTATCGAACGTGGTGAGTTGTAACAATATTTAATTGCTTTGCTTAGCAAAACAGTAACGATCCAGAGAAGTGCGACAGCAAACTTCCCTCTAAGGAGCTGGCCATAAAATTTCACAACCTACAGGAATATAATGCGATCGCGTTGTGAATAATTTATCTGTATTATTCATTATTCTAGAACCCTTTCCCTGAATAAACGCCAACTTCGAAAACTTTTATTGTTTACACCGTTCTATTCGGGAGTTCCTTCGCGATTGCTCTGTTGTTTCTTTCTTTCATTCAGCTACGTCATCTTCTGTCTCTTTCGCACACGTGATTGCGTACCCGAAGGCTGTTTCCTTCCTGCCTTTTATTGGATTGTTATTTTTCTCTGTTTAGAAAATTGGTAGCGTTTATTGTTTCGCCAGTCACTTTTTTCGTTGCCCAAATCGGTTATCTCTCTTGTTTTGATGGTAACAAGTTTTCGTTATCATTTTTATGGCACTATTTTGGAAAAAAAACTCATTCCACGTCAGTAAATCGTTACCGTCACTATTGTTAGAATTGAGCATTCATAGTGAGTAGGTACCTAGTACTCAACGCAGACAATAATCAATTTACCTAAATGAACTTTTGCAAATGACTCTAAATGCAAATAAAGAAAGAAAGAAAGAAAGAAAATAAATTTATTTGACACAGACATGACAAAAATAAGATACATGCAGCAGGTACATAAGTGAAGCAAAAAAAAATTGTTTTTAAGATAAATCTAAAATATAACATAAGTAAAAACGGATCTCACGGCTGCACCAAACTCGGAAGCCAATTCAGCATGTGTCGGGTTGATGAGACCCGACGCTGATTTTCAATTGGCACCTATTTGTTTTTGACAGTTGAATGTCTCAAACGAATAAGTTAAGAGAAAAAAAATGTGCAAATCATAAAATTATTGTTAAAATAATAAGTATAAAGGTGTGTAAGTATGGTGTAAGTAGGTATATAAAATCCGAATATATGTATGTTTAATGTAAGTGTAAGTATATATGTACTATTATATATAAAAGATATTAAGGCCAACCAAGAAACTATTATCACTTATATAAACGAAATGTTGATGTTGTATAATTCCATATCACGCTGTGCATTAAAAAGAAAATGTTTCATGCGCAGTTTAAAAGTATGGATTGAATTGATTTGTCTCAGGGGAGGTGGGATATTGTTCCATATTTCAGAGGCAGCATAACGAAATGCGCCCCTAAACGATGCAGAGTTATGCGCAGGCGTGCCCAACTGCCGTGAGCACTGCCTTCTCTCACACTTCCTCCCGATCCAGCCAAGCTTAAGATATAGGTATGATGGCTCCTGATACTTTATTACCCCAAAAAGCAGACATGCCAGGTGTAGCTTTCGCCTTGACTTCATTTTTAGTATATTATTATCATTTAAGAATGGCGTGACGTGAGCTCTAGCAGGTACGGGGAAACAAAATCGAGCACATGCATTTTGTACCCCTTGAATGAGCCGCTCAGTTCTACCCAGCAAACGCGGGCCATATACAGCATCTGCGTAATTTAACTTGGATAGGACCAGCGACTCAGTCAACTGCACACGTAACTCCTCTGGCAAGAATGGTCGTATCTTGTATAAAATCTTGAGACGATAAAAGCAATTTTTTACTGACCCCGCAATATGTTCTTCAAACCTCAAGTTTTCATCAAGATTTAGACCTAAATTACGAGCTGACGTAACACGCTCTATTGTTTCTCCCTTCAAAGTTACATTTAAATCTTTTGGTAGTTGGCTTAGTTGTTTTTTTGTGCCAAACAGCATATATTTTGTTTTCAGAGGATTTAACAACAAGCTATTTGTATTTGACCAGGCAGCGATTCTGTCTAGGTCTTCGTTTAGTTCCTTAATGGCAGCTATGTTATCACTTGGTTTAAAGGATATATAAACTTGAGTGTCGTCAGCATAAATGTGATATTTGCATTTCTGTATGCATTGAACAATGTCCGCACAGTAAAGGTTAAAAAGAATCGGCCCCAAAATGGAGCCCTGAGGCACTCCTCGTGTAATTGGTAATGGCGTAGAAACACTCCTAGACCCGTTCGCAAGTTGTACGCTTACTGATTGACGTCGATTGCTAAGGTAACTATGAAACCAAAAAAGCGCACAGCGATCAAAACCATAAGCGGACATCTTGGAGAGAAGCAGATCCACATTTATTGCGTCAAAGGCGCGGGAGTAATCGAGCAGCACCAATAATGTGCACATACCTGCATCCTGAGCAGACAAAATATTGTCTGTCACATCAATTAGAGCGGTAGTTGTGCTCCGCTTCTTCCTAAATCCAGATTGTAATGATGGGAGAATGTCATTTTTTTCTAAATAGTTCGTCAACTGGTCGCAAACAATTCTTTCCAGAACTTTGGAGAGACAAGGCAGTATACTTATAGGGCGGAGATCTTTCAAGCTAACAGGATTATTTATTTTTGTGAGCGGCCGCACCACTGCAGTCTTCCATAGATCAGGAAATTTCGATGTTAGTAATGAGCAATTAATAACACCACAAATACACTCCAGAGACTGTGGCAAGGTCATAACCAAAATTTTTAAAGATATCTCATCACAGCCCACAGCATTTGATTTAAGTTTAAGTATTGTGCGCAATATCTCATCCTCACCTACCGGAATAAGAGTAAACGTACTCGCACACAACCTATGAAACTCAAAAAAAGTCAAGCAAGAGATAGACGTGTTCGGATTACCCGGGACATTAATGAAATGATTATTTATTTTATCTGCATCATTTAGATAAGATGGTAGATGCCGCCACTAATATTGTTGTCCCTTTAAATAGCTTATTATTTTTTATCGTTAGCCCTTGCGTCAGTCACAGCACAGCAGGCGCCCTAGTGCACGGTTACCTGTAGTAGGGTCCAGTCTCGTAATCACTTCCGCGTAGCATTAATTAATTAATCCGATGATTAAGGTATTGTTTTTTTTTTAAAGTAGGGTAG
Source organism: Agriphila tristella (assembly GCA_928269145.1). Taxonomy (NCBI): domain Eukaryota; kingdom Metazoa; phylum Arthropoda; class Insecta; order Lepidoptera; family Crambidae; genus Agriphila; species Agriphila tristella. The sequence goes on from OV743432.1 coordinate 34,683,452, forward strand.
ATGTACACGATTATCACTGTGTGAGAGTTTAATTATCACTTTTTTGGGTAATTAAGTTCCCGATATGCTTGATAACAATGCACCACACTTTGCACTACTATGTAAGTCTATTGACAATTATTTATTTACAACTCGTAACTGTACAAATTTTAGAAATGATTTTTCAACTTTTAGTGAATGAGCTTATCGACAGCCAGCTGTCAAAAAAAAAAAAAAAAAAAAAAAAAACATAAAAGTTGTTACCCAAAATAAATAAATAAACAGTAAAAAGTATTTCTTCAACTCAATCTGGAAACTTCGCTAATATTGATTATCGTAAGATAAATATGTAATTTTTTTTTACGAATACTGCCTTTATTATAGGACCTTACAATTCAAATGAAATTGGCGTTAAGTTGATTATTTTTTTAATTATACACTTTCCAGATTATTATTATTTTTAATTATTTTACAATTACGAACGCCGATGAAACAACTTTTACGGAAGGTTTTTAAAGTGCTTAATATCTATTTTACAAATAATAACCTAACCGAGATGTACGAGTACATTTAGTTTCTAAGTAAGTAAGTACCTACTAAAAATTTCAACAATGTGACTGTCTTCACAAATGAGTTGCAGTGAAACTCAGCGGTAAAATCAGTTTCGTAAAATTTAATAACCCGCTCACTCAAGTGACGGTTGGGAATATCAACCAAGCAAAATACAAACTTAATAAATTCCGTTTCTGACTCGCCAAAAAGTTAAATTACCTTAACCCTTGTTTTGTCAAGAACACGCTAAAGGTAAAATATTTTAAAGCGATTATTGTTTTTTTTTAATATTCATTTCATTGATTTCCGTGTTTTTTTATTAATCCAGTTAAAGGAGGATTTCTTAGTTCTGAGACATTATTATTACAGGCATATTATTGTTTCACAAATTATAATGAACTCGAAAACAGTGCTATTATTGGATGAACTTATTTGTTCTTTGAGAAGCCCTTCGTGACAATCCACCACTAGGAAGAATTTTATATTTTTTTATTCCACAAGGGAATAGTGCTTGGCTTTCATATCACCTGATGTTAAGTGACGATAAGGCCGAAGGTGGAAGCGCACTACACCCTTACCACTGAGGAACTGGCTATATCTTACCTCTAACTGTCGGAACACAACCATTTTTAAATTGTTGTTATGGCGTCAGACTTAGACATGATGGTGGTAGCTAGCCAGGCGGACTTGAAATAGGCCCTGCCACCAACCAAACCGAGTACAAATAGTACTCCTCTCCTAGGAATCGAACCCGGGACCCCAGCGTCTTACACGGGTGGGCGGACCACAGAGGCAGTTAAATTCTTAATTCTTCCTATCTGAATGGACGCCGGAGTGAGCTTACATTGTATAACATACATCATCATTAGTCGATCACCTGCCTTTGCGCAAGTTTTACACACACATGGAACGGTAGGTGCAACACTTCCGCTGCAAGGCGGTGTTCTGTTTTTGTTTTCTTTTTAAGCCTGATATAGCAAGAGCTTTTTTGTTATGTCATGTCATGAGTTGTCAGGTGGTTTTCCAAAATATTGTTTAAGAATTTTATTATATATTAAATGAATTGCGCCGCACTAAAATCTTGATTAGGTAGGTATGATTGGATTAAGCGTGTTTTTTTTATTTCATCTTTAAGTTTTGTCATAACATAGACTCATTTATAAGTATCTCAGATGAAATAAATAACAAATACAAACAACCATTTCACGGTAGAGTGAATTGTGTTTATATTTTTTCGTATAAACTAACGGTTGTTTAGTTTCCTAATTGATTACAATGTTATATTTTTCTGTCAAATAAGTATTTTCATAACAAACAATATTGTGTATAAATGTTGGAGGCAAAAATAAATAAAGTTTCCTTCACTAATTAAGGCTAAATATAAACAAACAAAGACGAGATAGAGCACAAAAGGCATATTATGACATCGTACTGTGTAGTTCATCATCAATAATTATCATCCTCCTACCCTTATCCCAATTTATTTGGGGTTGGTGCAGATCGTCTTTCTCTTCCATTCCTTCCTGTCACTCGTCATCTCCTCATCCACTTCCTTCACATTCATATCATTCCGCACACAATGAAATCCATCCTTCTTTTCTGCGGTCTTCCTCTTACTTTCCTGCCCTCAACATTCGTACTGTGTAGTTCTCATCCAAAATTGAATTTCTGCCACAATTAGCACTAATTAGAGGTTTGGCTTAACAAAGTACTAAAACACCTGCAGTTATTTGTTTCAAACAAAATCCAAGTCGAGATTTTATTAATTAGCCGCACATAGTTAGGAAGTTGCCAGCGACGAAGTTTGTAAACTCAAGTTTCTGTTTCGGCATTATTGGAACTCCCATATCGGCAGTTTGTATAGGGCTTCGGGACCAGGTAGTTTAGAGTTATTTTGAATGGGTAACTTTGACTTGTTCCATCTCAAGTATTGTTACAAATTACGTTTTTGTTACGTGATGCTCTAACAGACAATGTGCTTTGTCTTTATAATTAGGTTCGTTTAGGTTCGTAATTTGATTTGGTTAACATGTAGATGTCACCAGAGTTTGACCGGAGAACAACCGGAGTTTGACTAGAGCACGCCAGAGCACGACTGAAGCCGGACTGGGTGAATCTACGGGCGGGCGTTTTAAAGGCCACGCCGTCATTTTAAGTACCGTCTGTTATGTATGTAAAATTCCAAAATTTCTCGATAATCGAAGGCATTCAAAAGAAATATTAGATTCGCAAACACTTCCAAAAATAGTTAAAGTAAAGAAGTAAGTAAAAAAAGTAAGTAACGTGTACACGTAACTTTATAAATTTCGATGAAATAACAAACCTACTGAACATTGAAGTAACAAATCTAGCCACTCTTCGATGGAAACGAAATCAAATTGATAACAAATATCTTTCATCATAACAAAGGTCAAGGTAAAAGCAGTCTTAAAACCCTTGCCTATTTGTTTACTGACCTAAGTCAACAGTTCTGCTCAAACAAAAGAGGGTCATGAAATATTTACCTGTATCAATAATAGGGGGGTAACTAATTTGATAGTCACGATTTGTTTGAGCAAATAGTGACGTCATCGTTTTAGGTAGAGTCAATAGAAATTGTTATCTCTTTAATTAAACTTTTATAAAGATCTGTTTTTGTTTTGAAGTAGGTACAAAATAATTAATAGCTAAAGTACCTACTTAATAATTAATTAAAAGTTATTTGGAATACTTAAGAACTTATTTAGGGATAATAACTAAAAGAACTATAAAATATTGCATTGATTGTTGCAACATTGCATTTAATAGACATTTTTTTTACAAACACTACTAAAACATACTTAAAATAAAATTTTTCTAATGAAAGTATGAGCAAATAAAGATTTAATGAGTATGTACTAATATGATGTGAAAAAATGGTTTTATTTTTATGTAAAATTTTGCAGTAATTATCTACGAACGTCATTGACTCTACCTACTCATGTTGTTCAATTACTAACCATTATGTATCCTGTGCCATAACTAACCTATGTTTACTGAGAAAAAAATAAAAAATATTCACAAAGAACTAGCAAAAATAAACACATCGTTGGACAAAATAGGGTGAAACTCCACTTATTATCCAGTAAACGAGTTTGTAGTTTGTAATTAAAAGATGTTAATGAACCACCGGCGCGGTCGCCGATAGCGGATCTTAACGTTTTACTCACGTTGAAGTGCATCGTTGCATCGAACCTTTGTGAACACACAAATAACAGCCTAGCCCCCCCCCCCCCCCCAAGCATGAGCACTGAATCGCGATAATGATAAATAGCGATTTAACACTTTTAACTGCCTAAAAACAACGATGAATTGACAGATGAATGTTGATAAAATGCTATTATGCGAGATTGTTCCGTTCCGGCAGTTGAGGTAAAATAGCCGTACCTTATTAGTGGAAGTTTCTGCTACCTACCTATTTGAGCTTCCACTTTCGACCTTGTCGACACTTATCATCAGGAGAGATGAAGCTGTTATGGATAAATAAAAATAATTATTCATTGTTTCTTCTTGGATAAACAAGAGGAGAATCTTTAGTGCTTATAATAGCATCAAAAATTTTAAACAATAATGTTTTAACTTGCAGCTATTGGCATCTTGGGCCTTGTACATTACTTTTAGTTAGCTATGCGATTGGCCCCTAGGAATTTCTGTCTGTGCACTCAAGAAAACCTTTACATAAATGCACTGATAAGGTAATATCTGTGCATTTAGAGGCAGAAGTCGTTAAAGTTTTCGTCTTTTGTTTTGTTAAAGAAACTTACTGATTATAACCATAAATTATGTGACAAACAATTTTAGTAAGGTATGTTAGTGTGTTTTTTTCGGGTTTTATTGAAGCTGTCCAAATCACAGAAATTCCTTTAAAAAAACAGTCAAATAATATAACATAAATATTAGTAGGTAGTTTTATATTTCTAAAGAGGGCTCCTCACTCGCGCCGCGAAAGCCCGCGAAGGCCGCGAACCGAGAGTGTGGAGGGTTTCGCGGCTTCGCGTATGAGCTTCGCGGTTTCGCGTTCGCGCTTCGCGGCGTTCCCCGTCCGGTGGCGGTTTTTTGGTCCCCGTCAAAAGGACTTGTGTGCCGAACTAATGTTGCCGTGATTCGCGGCCGCGGTTTACGCGCGAGTCTGGAGCCCTCTTAAAGCAAATACGGTGTAACTGTAAGGGGTGTGAAATGGGGTCAGGGTTGTCAACAAGGGAGTGATATTCCTGTTGAAGACAGTGACCATTCACCTAAAAGCAGGCCATATAATTATTGTCTGCTTACTACCCATGTTGCATAAATTCTATCTATATCAATACATTAAGGAAGAAAGACTAACTGAGTGATATAAAATCAGTGCTCAGCCTAAACTATGGGAACTAGGAACTTAATTTTTTTCACAGAGGTTTTTATAATTTAAGCTTAGACTTAGAAAGATTTTTGATAATAGGGAACATGCATAATTTTTTTTTGTATCAAAATCAAAAGTACAGTGCCTGAGAAAATCAACTGTAATATTAAAACTTTTCCCTTGCATTTTTTTCTCGTGATATTCTTATATAGCACGCAGCAGCGCCCGCCGAAAACGCTCTATACAAAACGGTCAACATTTGTGACGTCACTAATGCCACGTTTCAGTCGCATTATTATGGAGTTAGCTAAGAATTTCAAATATCTCGCCAAATATTGCGTTTAAGTACATTTGTGTCCTACAAAATATTATTTCTTATTCGATATTGTATCTGACTGTTAAGTGCATTATATCCGAAAATGAAAAAATAAATGGTAATTTTCCCCTGAGTGATAAAACTAAAATATTTTTTTTTTTATTGATGTTTCTATTCCATCATGTTTTTTATATATGTGTCTGCAGGGATCAAGCTCAAATTTATCAATATCAGTGACTAATGCATGCTCCCTATATAACCCTTAAGGGAAGGGAATCTACATGGAAGAGGTGACGGGCTGCCGCTAGTATAGTCAGTCATGTGCTGTCAATTTTAGTAGGTCTTCTTTAAAAACTTAAGTATATAGGGATGGGCCGAAGTTCGGTTTACATTCGGTTTAACCGAAATTCGGCGGTCTAAACCGAACTACGGCATTCGGCGGAATTTCGGTTCATCAAGCCGAATTTCGGCCGAAATTCGGTACTATTGGTGAAGTAACATTATTGAGTATTTTATCAAATCTTCCTAAGTCAAGCGATAGCTTGTTCAATACAAGCTTTATTACAATCTGGAGTTCGTGAGTTCAAATTCTATGGAGGACGCACATAGTAATCTGAATTGTGCGCCAAATTTTCTGCAAATAAACTAGTTCTAATTAAAATTTGAATTCATTAAATATTTTTCAGTATTTCCGAAAATAAAATCATGTCTCTCGGATATAACTCTGTGCCAGTTAGTATTGATTTACAGTCCTAAGTTACTGGGAAAATTAAGTAAAAATCTAAAATCCATTACTGAATTATTTTTATGAATTTCTTAGGCTTCAACAGAAAGTATAATTATTGATTATCTTTTGACGACTTAATATCACAATACCCTAATAAAAATCATTTTTAAGATATACTAGAAATAAGTCAGATAAAATTATTAAATATTTTCTTAAAACACAACAAAACGTTACATGTTATGTTACACTAACTAGGTACCTAATTAATAACTAAACGTGTTGCTGTCAAAAGCACCGTCAAAATTACCGAAATTCGGCCGAAGTTCGAATTCGGCTCATCTATGAACCGAATGTTCGGCCGAAGTTCGTATTCGGTTAAATCCACATTCGGCCCATCTCTAACTAAAACCCTACTTACGCTTGATAAATAAGTCGGTTATCAAAGTTAAGTAACGTACGGCCAGTGCGGTCAACCATTGGAGGGAGGTTTTCGTCTGTGTGAGTGCTTCGACAGGGACGTTATACCAAGAGTTCGGAAATAACTGTCGATGAGCCAGTTATATTGCGACAACTAGTTGTTGTTTACTAGTTTTAAAATATAAAATCTTAATTTTACTTGGATTCAATAACGAGGTTTTGAGAAGAATTCACATTCACTTGATCATCATAACATTGAGTTGTTTCCATGACAGCCCAAGCCTCTACCACACGGCCCGCAAGGGCTCAGTTGCAACATTCAAATTAATTCCGCGTTTGCCACTCTTGTGAAAAACAATTAAGTAACGACCAACTGACTGTATAAGTAACTAGTATTTATTAATTTTTTCGACGATTATTTTTGTTTACGAGAATTTCTAAAAAATAACTCTACAAACAATAGAGTTTAAAAAAATTACCTGATTGTTTCATTCGTTTTTGAAGAGATCCGAAATTATTTTGATTAATAATCCACAATTTCAGGATGTTTCCATAGTTTTAAGGATGTGTGTAAATAAAAATTACACTTTATTTATTTTTTTTATTTTCGTTTATTTGGGATAACAACAACCATAAATTTACATTTATTGACTTAGGTCTAATTACTACGGCTAAGGTCAATAATAGTTATCCTCAGTTTTTAATCACATAGGTTGCCGAGAAGCAATGTTCTTATATAAAAAACATGAATATGGTAAAGTAGAAAAACAAAAATAATGTAGGTAGAAAAAGAACACGAAACAGAACTACAATGAATTATTCTCGACTTGTCAGGAAGGTTGTTTAACACTTATCAGGTAATTAAAAGACAGACCATTTTGTGCTTTACGAAGAAATAGAAATAGTGATAGTAGAAAAGTATTACCTTCACAACATGTTATTGAATGAACCCAAAATGGGAAAACCATTTCTTCGGACCATCAAACTGAATAAATTTTGTTACGGGACCGACTCTGAAATCGCGAAAAAAATACCAACTGTTTCATACAATAAACAATAACTAACATATCAAAAAGTATGAAATAGCTGTTTTTTTTTGTGATTTCAGAGTTGGTCTCAGAGTAAAAGTTATGCAGTTTGATGGTCCGAAGAAACAGTTTTCCCATTTTGAGTTAAAGGTTGCTAGCGAGTCTCTTTCTCTCCATCAGATGGATAGTACGTCTTAATCGTCACCATGTTTTTTTTAAGTTGTTACAGTTACTATAATAAATATTTAATAACTCTACATCCAAGTTCAATAATGTTTGGCTTAGAATAAGATAACCAAACATTCAGGAAACTCATAACATCGGAAGATTTCGAGAATCAATCAATAGATATTTAATTAATCTTATCCATTGTTTAGTTAATTGATTTTGAAAACTAAACGCAATTGTCTAAGTTTGAAAATATAAAATCTCTACCAAAACTGATAATTAATGAAATCGTTATCTCAGCGGATGTGTCAAATTTATATAAGTATTTCCGCCGATAATGGAATCCATTAATTAAATTTTTTCAAGTTATCGTAGTTCTGAAAATCAAGGTAAAATTAATAATCTCTATGTACATACATGAAATCTATTGTTAAATATCGCAAACCAATATCTATTTCGTTTCATGTAATTAATAATTACCAACGGGTGTTCATTTGTGTGATAAGGCCCGCATTCCGGCATCAAAAGTATGCGTTACGCGACAAACGCTTAATATTTTTCCGGCGCAAATTTTATCAAATGCGTCGAACGGAAGCTAGGCGATGCGCACATCTCGCCGCATCCCGTTTCGGTCCGTCCTCCATCCAATCGCCTCCGACCTCCGTGGACAAACCTCACTACGCTAACCTCCCTCAGTCCGACTTTAGCTTCGTTACGGTGTGGACGTACGTTGCGACGCCGCGAAAACAACTCGCGAGCTTTCGAATCTTACCTGTGGATTGTCAGTGACGTGTGTATTTAAAAAAAAACTTTGTGTGTGCTCTGGATTAGCCCTGTCCGAAACAGCTGTGAACTTTGTTTGTTTGCAAATAAGGTTGGTGTGCTATATGCTTTGCGAATATTAATGCGATGCACTCGGAATGTCACCCGGCTGGTCTTGATGATATTGGAATAACGTAAAGATGACTATAAGTGCAGGAATTTTAAAATTGTGCTTACCGGGTTCACTGACACGCGGGCCTTGGTTGATTTTTTTTCTTGCTTGACCGGTATGCGTAGAGTGGGTTTCTGCGCACGGTCAATCATTCTTACTCATCAATTTGTAATTGATCTTTTATGGATAACATTAAGTGACGTGTGACATATTTCGCTAATGTGTTTATTTTATTTTTTATTTTTTTAATGCTTGAGATTTTACGTCGTAACATTAATGAGTATAGGCACCAGTAAAATATAAAAATAAAACTTAATATATTTCCTGCCATTAAGCTTTATTGTCCATAGAAGGCTCTTTTTATGTCGCAGTAAGTTAATTAGCCTTTGTTTGGGATATTTTTATGAGTTTGTTCGTCCTTGAGGATCTTATCTCCTTTCATCTCTCATTAAAGTCATTACCCCACCGAGAAGTTAATTTGTTTCTCATCATTAGTGAGATTATTACGTAACAGAGTCGTTTTAATGTCAGCTTAATTTAACTTTTTACTTTCGAATATTTTGGCCATATTTTTACATTGTCCTAGAAGTAAATAATGTAATATTTCTATTTTGCTGGTTTTCTAAGAAAATAAATAAAATTGAATGCTTAATAAAATTTTGTTTGAGAGTTTCACATTGTTTCACAATCTAGAAATCTCAATAATTAAATATTGTATTACGATGAATAGTCAATTAGAAAAATATGTACAGGTATTTGTTTAATTATACAAAATTTATAATGAGTATAATAAGTTAATATTTTATGCATTCAAATTATCACTCACTATCACAATTGCAATACGAAATTCAGTATGTTTATTGTTATAAATTTTCGCGCATGAAAATCGGTGAGCCACTTGACAACATTTTGAGTAAGTAGATTTTTTTAAGTTCACTGCTGAACGCTGCAATAATTTTTCTCGTTTAAAAAAGGTAGTAAGTACGAAAAAAATCCATTATCGTTTAAACAAGTGAAATAGTATTGAATGGTACAAGGGAATAATGATGGTTGTATTTATTTTTTGGTATGGGCATCATTTGTAAGTCCATTGAAATTTTTTTCGTTTTCATCAGAATATACACAAAAACACTTTTCATCTCCAAGTTATTAGCTGTTAAAATTTGACGGACAGGCTAAAAACTATGAATGTCCTGCAAAAAATTATGAATATCGATGAAGGTCCAATAGGTTGGGACTTAAGAATCTAATTTTCTCGAAATAAGGTAAAATTGACAATGATCATTTTTCCCTTGTACCAAAGGGTACAAGGATAGTCGATCTTCACCGCAATCAACTGTATGTCAAATGGACTTAAACACTAGACAGCTATTATAAAACCGATTATATGGTTGTTGAATCCATTCATAATCTATGTTTTGGGGATACAATGTATCATCGGTGTCAAGGCGACTACGTAATGCTACATAATAATGCTACATTGTGCCTATTGTGCCCAACGGAAGGTTAGGAACTTCTGATAAGTAAGGCCTTACTATCATTAAATCTTTGCCTTTGGTTCCAAGTATCTTGGACTAATGGTATTACTGGGAGACAATTCTTTATTTAAAACACCGATATCAAAATGAATGTTACGGTTCAGTTGCTTTTATTTATTTGTCTACTCTACACAATTGTTGGTATTTCTTACTATCTTTTTTCATAATTTTCATCCAGGTTTATAGCTAGAAACTTTCGAATGAAGACGACTCTACTAATATTTTTAATATGAATTTCTAGAGATGAGTAGAATTCACATTTTGATTTTCACGTCAGTATTGATATCAACCATTAGGGCACAGGCCTTCCTTGTGGGTAGATAAGGAATATGGGCAATAACCATAACCCACTATACGGGCCCAATGCGGATTGGTGGGTGTTCAAGACTGCAATTGCAGCCGGGGCCAACGGATTAACGTGCTTTTCGAAGCACGGACGAGCTCAACATAATACATTTTTGGTTCCCCATCTCATGATCGACCCTTGCGAAAGTTGCTTAAAGTTCAAAATCGCAGGGTCATGCGCTAAACCACTGCCCTATGAGCTCCTAATCGTCAGTATTATTAATTTTTTTACGGAATTTTCAAATTATTTTTAAATTTCGTTTTTACAGCACTTGTGTAAGTATAAACTTGTAGTTCTTTTAGTAAAACAAGAAAATGATAAAAATGAGTTAAAAAGCCGCACTTCATCGCTAAATTCAAAGAATAAATAGTTCTTTTAAATGTTATATCTTTATGATAATAAAGTTCTTTAAGCCTTTAAAATAAATTGGGTAAATTACTATTATCCTCTTCATAAAACAAAAAAATATTCATGACTTACAGTCGGTCATCAGCTGTGACTGTTCAAGGACTCTGATTGCGTGTTCTGATTTACGATTAGTATTTACTGTTGATAGATTTTACAGACTGACTTACTGTTTCAAGATAACGTTTTTGATGTAATTTCTGGGAAAATATTATGTTTCTACATGTTTTTTTTAAACATTAGCTTTTTATAAAATCTACAAAATATTTTTTGAAATTGGTTATGGCAGTTAGTTTTCTACATTTTTTTTTAAATTTTTTAATATTTCTAGTGAACAAAGAAAATTTTACCTTGAGAACAGAGGGATTTTTCCTCTAAGTAACTTTGTCACCCAATGCCTTTCATTGGCCAATTTATTACTCAAATTCAACACGTCGTAATGTTTATTGAACTAATCTCATTTCGTTATACCTAGTGTAACAGTTATGCATTGAAGACAATGACAGGCTATCAGTAAACATATTATTTAATTAAGATAATGTTCTTGTTATTATTAAATTGTGTCAGCGATCTCAATTTGTCTAGCTAGATTATCATAATAACTTGTTTTCTACTAGTAACTATTCAATTTTAAGATTTACGCACGTTCGTACTATGACCATCTGCCATTTTAATGTACTGCTGGGGCACAGCTCCCTTATGGTTGGATAAGGAGGATGGGCCATAACTCACCACGCGGGCCCAATGCGTATTGGTAGGTGTTAACGACTGCAAACGCATCCGGGACCAACGGCTTAACGTTCCTTCCGAAGCACGGAGAAGCTCGAGATATTACATTTTTGGTCACCCATCCTATGACCGACCCTTGCGATTGCGAAAGAATGCTTAACCTCCGCAATTGCAGGTCCTGGCATTTAACCACTGCGCTATCAAGCTCCTCGTTCATACTATATTTAGATTGAAATGTGTTTAAGGTATATAGATACGGTTTTTCTATAGGGTTTTTTCTTATTTTTATTGTTTTGTTTGTTTGAGTTGGATTTCCTTACGTAGTGTAGGAAATGAAGCGATTTTTGTATGAAGACCCCAAAATTAAATTCTCAGTCAGCGAAACTTTACTGTGATGTAATAAAGTATAAGCCAAAACCTAAATAAATCTTGTCGCGTGCTAAGATACTTTTTCGTTATGTTCGTGAAATCACGAAAATATAAAAAAAATAAGCAGACATTTTTCCCTAAAAAATATATCAACGATATAAAAAAATCTTTTTTTTTTTGGAAAATTGCAAAATACGTTTTAGCTACTTTATCATACTATAAAGTTTCGTCGACTGAGGATTTACTGTGGGGGTCAGTGGACCCCCTAAATCGTTAGTGTAGGAAAGGAAGGTAGTGTAGGTACCTTCCTTTCCTACACTAACGACTTAGCATCCAGTTTGGGCTCGTTTGATTCTTTTTGACGAGTACTTTGTAAAAATAGTTTCTAGGGTCTGATGATGAAGCTGAAAAAAGACCACAGGAAGTCTACAATAAAACCATGCTACCCCGTAATAACTTATTTATTATAACAATACATATTTTAAAAATAAAATACAAAAAGAAAAAATCGTATCGCAAGAAAACGAACCCGAGACTTTCGGAATTTAAGTTGTAGTCTCCGGAGTCTCTCCAACCACTAAGATTTTATAGTTAATACATTTTTTTTATTTTACACTTCATTAATTCATTTTTTTATTACATAATATCATTCGATATTTTCGTTAGCTATTTTAGTATATTTAAATTATCTGAAGTTAAAAATAAGTAAGCTTTCTTTAAGTCTGTACTGAATATTTCGTCCTTCTTACGTGATCTGTCCCCGTCTATTTCAACTTTCACTTTCATAAAAGTAAGTGCTATTTCGAGGTATGGTGTCATATTACACTTAATGAGGGGCACTTAGCTAATTTTATAACTGTCTAAAAGCTCATTAACTGTGAAAAGATACCTAATGTGCTTAAAGTGTTCACTTACTCTTGAAATTTAGTACCTATGGGTGGATTTCTGAGACAATGTAGACAGTGAGAGCAAGTATATAATTATAAGTGCTTGCAGAAAATGGTACGAATTATTTTTTGAAAAGAAAAGTAGTTACTTAGCTATCTTTAGGAAAAAGTAAAGTTGTAATGGGAAAAATTTTACCCCGGGGTATAGATGGAAATTACCCCACTGAAAATGTTAGTCGGTAGAGCAAAGGGGTTATGTGGATTCGCGTGGCTCAGTCATCCATGGAACAATTATGATTTTGGGCGCCGTTAATATCAATGAAAGTTAAAAATTAAAAGATTAATTGTCCACAGATCGAAACAAAGTGAGTTTAATAAATCAAACCAATATTTACGTTGAAACAAACATTTATTTAACACATTGTATAACTAATACCAAGTTAACAACGATTCGCAGAAAATATGTCATAAAAATATTTAAAACCACATGGGGTATAAATGGTTTAACGAAGAATCCGAAGGGTTAAAATGAAGTCACACATTTTATATTAATACATAATACCTTGAGAACCCATTATAATGTTAAAACCGCACGAAGGGCAAATGGTTTAACAGGGACCCTTAACAGGTTAAAGTGAGACCATACATTTATTACAAAAACAATACCCTTGGGTTCATTATAAAATTAAAACCATATAAAGAAGTAGGGATTTAAACTATAGACCCTTAAAAGTAAAGGTGAGGGCATATCTGTTCGTTTCCCGTTAGTCAGACGGATTAAGAGGCCGGTTCCGCATTTGAAATAAGTTTTCAAACGTCACCATATCTCTCAAGTCGGCGGACCGTTAAGAACCGAACACATATGTACTCACAAAACTTATGCTAAGATACCTATTACTTATCATCTTAACACAAGACATTTATAGTAAAATAGAATTATTTATACATTCTGGCTCATGGACCAGAGTTACGCTGAAGCTAAATAAATTTGAAACATGACTGTAGGTACATTTATTAGCTGTTGACCTGCTCCGGGTTGAGTCTGAACATGTCATCAAAACACTATTTTGTACTAGATATGAACGTTAATTACTTCACCGGGTACATACTACAGAAACACTGCCGCGATGATAATAAAAGAAAGCTGCAGAATACCTTGGTTAGTTTTATAAATCCATGGTAATGGTACGGTTTAACATGTGCTCGTCGCGCTGATTTTAATGAGACATCATAGCATGGAATACCAGCCAAACCGCTGCACAGACGACGTTAGATCGAAATGAGCTTAAACCATAACCTTGAAAGATTTCCTGGACCAAACTGGAAACCACTTATATCTTGAAATTTTGAGGTAAACCTGGAAGTACTTATATCTTGAAATTTTGAGGTAAAACTGTGGACACAACCTGGGAGCCCTGCAATAGAAAATCAAAGTCACCAAATTGTCCAACATTGAATATGAGGTTTTCCTTACAACTAACATTATAACAAGGTTGAGAAACTTACCAAATTTGGGCTTTAATTATCACAGGTTATCTCATGAAAGACATGATGAAATATAAATTGATGAGCTGGAGCCCTGAGAACAATACGACCCGAGGTTACAATCTGGATACCACTGGTAAAAACGGACAAATAATTAGATTCGTAATATTATAACACTCACCACTTAAAGGGATGCTCAACGCATCATTAAATTAATAGCGAAACCACTAAAAATCACCTAAAGCCGTGGCTCACATATTATTCCATTCCTGCATCTACACGACACAGGCGAAATACCCAGAATGAGACAAAGACTTCCGTTCCTCGAACTACGTCGGTCATTGTTGAAACGACTCGAAAAATCTAGAATGCCATAGACAACAACCTGCCCCCCAGACAAAATACATTCTATGAACATATTTACCTTTTGTCTGAATATTAATATTAAAACGCTTAACTAGCATGCGAGACATGGGTATTTACATTATTTAATTAAAATAACAAATAGGATTTATTTGATTTTATCACCAAAGTGTAAATTAATTGGTCCGAAACATTCAGTTAGCTGGAATCGGAACGCTAAACGTCACATCTGACAGTTGTCACTTGTCAACTGAAAAGACAGCTGTGAGATATGTAAACAAGAAAGTTTATTTGCTTTAATTATTGAAAAGTGCTAAAATTCTTTACGAATGATGTTTTAAAATGAATTCAAGTGAATGCTTTGTGATCAAAGTGGGCGGTATAATCGCCGACATTCGTTAAACTACTGGAAATTGACCCAAATAAAGGTAAAAATATCCATGCAATAAACTAACACTAAACACATCAAAAGCTATGTGAAAACACTATGTATGTTTTGTAAAACCTATCTAAACTCTTACCTACATCTAATACCTAATGTTCCTTGTCCAACCTAGAAGACTATAGCGAGAATTTCGCTATAAAAAGTACTTTAAAATCAAATGTTGGTTACCCCATAGGTATATAAAAAAAGGTGTTACAGTACCGTCTTAGTTGGGAAAGAAAAATTTTATTCAAAATGAATATTTTGAATAAAATTTTTCGTCAGGAGGAACGACGAAATCTAAAACTACAACCTAAACTGAACAAAACAGACCTTAATCCTACTTAAAGATAAACCACCTCAAGACTCAAAACTTAGACAAAGAAAGCTTGAGTCATATCAAGGGAAACCTAATAAATACCTCATAAGAGTGAATATGGAAAAAGGTAGAACCGTTTCATAGACCCAATAACATAAAAAGAGAGCTAATCCAGGTTCTAGCCATAACCAGTGTTAAACACAGGTTGGTTAAACAAAAACCAGCACGTAATTTACCGAACTGCAAACATGGGTAAATTACATGTAAAGTTGAAGTATGCAAAACAGTGACTTCTAAAAGTAAAGTGTGAGGAGTGGAAATCCAACATCCCTTAAAACACACAACAAATGCAAAAGCAAATCATCACACAGGACGACACGCCATCATAATAAAGAAAACAGAAATGTTACCATCCTTGGTATCATTTGTGGTTTACACAAATGCGACAAGACCTACGGATGTAACACGGATAAAATATACCCTAAAAACTAACAAAGTTATAACTTACTTAACTAGCAATGATAGAACAACATCGTGCACAAGGTAACACAAGGGCAGGCTTGAAACTAAAGCCATATAAAGGGGTTTCAAGCGCCACTACTGTGACCCTGCACGACAAATGAACCACCGACAGGAACGCCATATGCCGAAACGGACTAATATGAACTAGTGTCCCTCGAATTGAGTTAAAAATTTTGAACGCAGTATACATATGCACCAAAAACCAACAAAAACATAACCCACCCAACTAACAACGACGAAACAGCATCATGCTAAAGGTAACACAAGGGCAGGCTTGAAACTAAAGCCATATAAAGGGGTTTCAAGCGCCACTACTGTGCCCCCGCA
This sequence comes from Agriphila tristella, assembly GCA_928269145.1. Lineage (NCBI taxonomy): Eukaryota > Metazoa > Arthropoda > Insecta > Lepidoptera > Crambidae > Agriphila > Agriphila tristella. Next base: position 34,699,641 of record OV743432.1, read on the forward strand.
CAACAAATAAACCACTGACAGAGACAACATATGCCGAAACGGATGTCCGAAACGGAGTGTCCCCGCAACTTGGGTTGAAAATTTTGAACACAAATATATAAAACACAAAATTGGGTGAGATGCATTGCAACGAGACGTAAGGTGCTCATTATCTGGCATATGAAATAATATGTATACAGAACCCGTCTTATAATTGGAATTCTAAACTAAACAGACGCGAGCGAAAACTTTTTATTTAAAGGTTAGCAGTAATTTAAAATTCGGAACTACTAAAAACAGCCGCAGAAGAAATTTCTAAGCTACCCCTACGAGCTAGTATCAAGGTTTTCATTAAAAAGTGCCGTAATTGGTCAGCACTACTATGCTCATCAAAAGAGACTTTAAAGACGGATAATTCATGTTCAAGTTCTTCCCCGAGCAAGAAATCAACGTTACATTTAAGTTCAGCCATATTGAAATAAAAATTAAATTCACGTTAAATAAAGCACTAAAATATTGAATTATTAATCTCACTTTTCTGGGCCACACGTTGGGTACGTCACTGTAATGGGAAAAATTTTACCCCGGGGTATAGATGGAAATTACCCCACTGAAAATGTTAGTCGGTAGAGCAAAGGGGTTATGTGGATTCGCGTGGCTCAGTCATCCATGGAACAATTATGATTTTGGGCGCCGTTAATATCAATGAAAGTTAAAAATTAAAAGATTAATTGTCCACAGATCGAAACAAAGTGAGTTTAATAAATCAAACCAATATTTACGTTGAAACAAACATTTATTTAACACATTGTATAACTAATACCAAGTTAACAACGATTCGCAGAAAATATGTCATAAAAATATTTAAAACCACATGGGGTATAAATGGTTTAACGAAGAATCCGAAGGGTTAAAATGAAGTCACACATTTTATATTAATACATAATACCTTGAGAACCCATTATAATGTTAAAACCGCACGAAGGGCAAATGGTTTAACAGGGACCCTTAACAGGTTAAAGTGAGACCATACATTTATTACAAAAACAATACCCTTGGGTTCATTATAAAATTAAAACCATATAAAGAAGTAGGGATTTAAACTATAGACCCTTAAAAGTAAAGGTGAGGGCATATCTGTTCGTTTCCCGTTAGTCAGACGGATTAAGAGGCCGGTTCCGCATTTGAAATAAGTTTTCAAACGTCACCATATCTCTCAAGTCGGCGGACCGTTAAGAACCGAACACATATGTACTCACAAAACTTATGCTAAGATACCTATTACTTATCATCTTAACACAAGACATTTATAGTAAAATAGAATTATTTATACATTCTGGCTCATGGACCAGAGTTACGCTGAAGCTAAATAAATTTGAAACATGACTGTAGGTACATTTATTGGCTGTTGACCTGCTCCGGGTTGAGTCTGAACATGTCATCAAAACACTATTTTGTACTAGATATGAACGTTAATTACTTCACCGGGTACATACTACAGAAACACTGCCGCGATGATAATAAAAGAAAGCTGCAGAATACCTTGGTTAGTTTTATAAATCCATGGTAATGGTACGGTTTAACATGTGCTCGTCGCGCTGATTTTAATGAGACATCATAGCATGGAATACCAGCCAAACCGCTGCACAGACGACGTTAGATCGAAATGAGCTTAAACCATAACCTTGAAAGATTTCCTGGACCAAACTGGAAACCACTTATATCTTGAAATTTTGAGGTAAACCTGGAAGTACTTATATCTTGAAATTTTGAGGTAAAACTGTGGACACAACCTGGGAGCCCTGCAATAGAAAATCAAAGTCACCAAATTGTCCAACATTGAATATGAGGTTTTCCTTACAACTAACATTATAACAAGGTTGAGAAACTTACCAAATTTGGGCTTTAATTATCACAGGTTATCTCATGAAAGACATGATGAAATATAAATTGATGAGCTGGAGCCCTGAGAACAATACGACCCGAGGTTACAATCTGGATACCACTGGTAAAAACGGACAAATAATTAGATTCGTAATATTATAACACTCACCACTTAAAGGGATGCTCAACGCATCATTAAATTAATAGCGAAACCACTAAAAATCACCTAAAGCCGTGGCTCACATATTATTCCATTCCTGCATCTACACGACACAGGCGAAATACCCAGAATGAGACAAAGACTTCCGTTCCTCGAACTACGTCGGTCATTGTTGAAACGACTCGAAAAATCTAGAATGCCATAGACAACAACCTGCCCCCCAGACAAAATACATTCTATGAACATATTTACCTTTTGTCTGAATATTAATATTAAAACGCTTAACTAGCATGCGAGACATGGGTATTTACATTATTTAATTAAAATAACAAATAGGATTTATTTGATTTTATCACCAAAGTGTAAATTAATTGGTCCGAAACATTCAGTTAGCTGGAATCGGAACGCTAAACGTCACATCTGACAGTTGTCACTTGTCAACTGAAAAGACAGCTGTGAGATATGTAAACAAGAAAGTTTATTTGCTTTAATTATTGAAAAGTGCTAAAATTCTTTACGAATGATGTTTTAAAATGAATTCAAGTGAATGCTTTGTGATCAAAGTGGGCGGTATAATCGCCGACATTCGTTAAACTACTGGAAATTGACCCAAATAAAGGTAAAAATATCCATGCAATAAACTAACACTAAACACATCAAAAACTATGTGAAAACACTATGTATGTTTTGTAAAACCTATCTAAACTCTTACCTACATCTAATACCTAATGTTCCTTGTCCAACCTAGAAGACTATAGCGAGAATTTCGCTATAAAAAGTACTTTAAAATCAAATGTTGGTTACCCCATAGGTATATAAAAAAAGGTGTTACAAAGTTATTTAAAAACTAACCAAAATTGTTACGGTAAATATGCATCAATATGTAAATTTTATAAAAATAATAACATGTTTCATCGTTATTGGTGACAAATCCCATACTTTATTCAATACTAAAAGGTTTTTGGAATTTCATTCGTAACAACATTGATTGAAAATATATTTGCAAAATAAAAAAAATCAATGGGCATAGCATAAAGGTGAAAAAATTGCTTGGAACGATGTACTCATTCATAACTCACACATTTCATAATGAACAATACTATAACATCAACAATCAGCTTAACTTCTGGTTTTGTAATACAGAACAATGATGTATAATCCAGGTTGCTTTGTTCAAGGGGCAATCAAAATTATGCATGGCACCTTCAATATTTCTAAGCTGTCAACAGATCTGCTTGCGATACCCCATTCCGGGAAATGCTGTACCTACGACAAGGCTATTCAAAGTTTAAATAAAAAATATAAAAAATATATGTAAGGCGACATCACATTCATTGCTTTACCCAGTAAGTAGCAAAAGCAATTGTGTTATGGATGTCAGAAATAACTACGATTCTAGAACCGTCGTTATTTATAGAACACCAAAACCTAAGACGTAATACTAATAGAAAAGTTTGTTTTCTAAATCCATAATGAAAACCGACGTACAAGTCGTCAAGCTTGGTTCTTCACGAGCTTCACGAACCACTTTTTAATTTATCAAACAACTATAAACCATTTTCTTCTCTAAACATTATTTTATCTTTACTTGAACACTCCCCTGCGACGCCGACGTTGCTAGTTTCTACGCTAACTCATATACACAAATGTGCTTTAAGTTACTAAAAGACTTTGATATTAAACTGATAAAAATACTTTCTAGTAGTGGAGACGTAGTTTAGTGCAACTTGTCGATCTGTCGCCAACACGTAAATTTTATCGTGACGTGAACCCCTACAATTTTACTGGCGAACCCCTAGAGGTTTTCGATCCACACTTTGAGTAACCCTGCAATACGGCAATCTTACTGGCAGGATCCAAATGTGTACTCTAAACAAAGCTCGTAAATTTCGCACAGCCACTGTTTTGGCGTTAAAGCCATGTGCTCACCAAATTCTAAAGCCCTCACTAAAGTATACGGAAACTCCATTATGCAAGCGACTATAGGTACGATTCAAATTCCGAAAACTTTGTAAATCAAAACTTCCTTAACATCAGATTTTGAAGTATTATTATCTTATTTATTACAGTATAATAAGTATCGGCAAGAGGAAATGTAACAATTAAATTTCCATTATCATTACAGCTTAACACCACACGTGACGTGTCTGAGCTGCAAAATCCGGAATGCTTTATGTTTCATCTTCGCAAGTATTACGTATTCCGTACAGCGCAGTATCGGCAGCTTGGCGTCATATTGTGGAATATTGTTACCTTAATGAATGCGACGTTTAATTATACCAGAATACGAATTACGTCTTACGTGCTTTAGCGTGCACGCGTAGTCGCAGTCGTAATACTCCGTATCAAGTTAGACGTATAGACGACCAAGAAATTTAGGGTCTTAAAAGGTTTGGGCTAGCACTATGTCGGTCGTCTGATTTTAATTTAGGCATACAGCATTTGTAAAACACCAAGAACCTGGCAGAAGTAAATTACTAACATCATAAGCATCTACGTTTGTTCTACTAATTTTCCGAAAAAAAAAACCTCTTTCTTACAAAAGATATCCAAATATGAAAATGCCGGCCAAAAGACAAAAGTGCTTTATACTGATAGATTTTGTCCATCTAAGCATTTTAGGGTTCCGTAGCCTAAATGGCAAAAAACGGAACCCTTATAGATTCGTCATGTCTGTCTGTCTGTCCGTCCGTATGTCACAGCCACTTTATTCCGAAAGTATTAAGATTACACAGTTGAAACTTGGTAGGTAGATGTATTCTATTAACCGCTTAACAATTTTAACACAAAAATAAAAAAATAAAAGATTAAGGGGGGACTGAATCTGAAAAAAAATTTTTTCTTCAAACCAATACGTGTTGGGTGTCTATAGATATGTCTTTAAAAATTGAGGTTCTTAAGACGATTTTTTCTCAAAGTCAACCGTTTGAAAGATAAACACTGCCAAAGTGGTGAAATGTGTGTCCCCCCCCTCTAACTTTTGAAATAAGAGAGTGAAAAATCTAAAAAAAATATATGCTGTAGATCTTAATAAATACTTTCAGCGAAAATTGGTTTGAACAAGGTATAGTAAATAGTTTTTGAGATAATTTTCCAAAACCTTTCAAAATTCCAGAACATTTTCCAAAACCGCAAACATAACTTTGTCATTCATACCAACACTGTGAAAAACAAAGTTATTTTTGCAGACAAAAAATTATAGTGGTATTAAATATCGTATGGTATAAGGTAACTACGGAACCCTATGGCGCGTGGCCCGACACGCACTTGGCCAGTTTTTTATTATGGCACCGAAGCTATACCAACGCTTCACATTTGTGTCAAAATGTATGAAAAGACAATCAAGTGCAGCGGTGCTACAGCTTCGGTGCCATAATAAGAAATGCTTAGGCGGACAAAATCTATCAGAATTTGCTTTTTGGCCATTTTTTTACATTTGTGCCAAAATGTATGAAAAAACAGACTTTATGAACTTATTTAAAATCGAGTATAGCGGTGCTACAGGTTCGGTGCCATAATAAGAAATGCTTAGGTGGACAAAGTATATCAGAAAAAAGCACTTTTGCTTTTTGGCCGGCACTTTCACATTTAGACCAAAACGGATGATGTCCTTTCCGAACAGGTGATCGAGTTTTGTATGAAAAGTAGTTTTCTTGTCTTTTTCTGAAAGTCGTAGAAGAAACATTGTTGTTAATGATGTTAGTAATCAGCTCTTGAATTTCAGAAGGTTGTTGGTGTTTTACAAATAACCCTGTATAAAATTATATGACAAGTTAGTTAAATGTAAATAAGGCGGAACTTGTGAAAATGCCCGGAAAAGTGTTTATTACTAAAAAAAAGTTGTCTAGACTTTACGGGAGTGGAAATTGGCGGCATTATGAGAAGGTATTTCTAATTGGAAAAGATGGATCTTCTATAATTATTTAAGTAATTTTCCATGTAATTTAGGTTTTTTTAATGTAAAGAACAAATCATAGAGGGTGAATTTATTAATGTTTCTTTTCTTATATTATCATCATGGAACTTTAATGGAATCTGAATCTGCATTTATTCCAAAGCTTTTATAAGTGAAAAATAATAAAAAGTTTTTGTATTAAAATTGCAATATCGGCGTAACTGTTTGTGACTCTCATGCAATTTATTCAAACCTGCCGTGAGAAGTGAAAGGTTTTGCGTAAAGTTCTTTCTAAATATTAAATTAATACATTGTAACGAAGCTTTAATAACTTTATGGAAGAAAAAATCATCAAAATATCATTTAGTCATAACTTATGACTAAATGATTTTTTCTTCCATAAAGTTCCATCCATCATTCCATCATAAGCTATGTATTGACATGGGTAGAATACTCGTTCATCAGTTTGAATATAAACCATCTCAGAATAATTTTTAAATATCTACATAACAGATTATATTTACCAGGATTTGAACCCAAATCCTTGCAGCAGAAAGTAAAATCGCTACCTTTGCACCAGATAGTCAGTCACAATATAACAAATATGCTTAAAATGTCTTCATAAAAATTTACAAGCGACTCCTCCCCACTTTGTTCTGCAATCGAGTTGGATTACGATATTTCCTGGTCCCGTCATTATTTTCCGTGATAAATTTCGCAACGGATTTAAGGTCCCCCGGGACGACCTGAGCTCAAGGTTTCATTATGTGGTCGCTATTGATCCCAGCTATACAAGTGAATGGTGTGAACGCTTAGCCAATGTTATATTAAAGAAGAAAAACTACTTAAGTAAACCTTCACACAATCGAAGTACCAGGGAATTTTATGAGGAAAAAAAATTTTACCATGAAAATGAGTATTTTAAAATACTTTTAGATCTAGCTTTGTTGAAAGCTTCTATTTTAACTAAATGTTAGCACAAAACAGGCATACTAATTGATAACAAAATTTGTATATCTATGCATTTTTTCAGTTTATAAGTAAATAAATGACTATGACACTTTACCCTAAAAGATAGATAGATAAAGTTTAAATCACATTATTGGCAAGTAAAAAAGTAACTGAATTATAAATTACAAAAATTACTTCATTTCTAATATGTGATTAAATCACAATAAAGGTCAGTTCTGTTGTGTTTATTGTGATTTTTTAAAGAAATCACATTATAACACTTTTGATTTTAAAATGTTCAGTTAATTTTTAACCCTTAGATAACCTTACTAAGCAACGAATAAGTCATTGCTTATAAATGAGACTTTGATTTTGAATGATTCGCGTATATACCTCATCTTATGATTATTGAAAGTATCGGTGCAATTCTACGTGTCATGTGACTAGAGGTGATTATACCGTACTTCCGCAGCGGATAAGCGTGGGAAATTGGCCAAAATAAGACGTATTTACTCATTTTTGAAAAAAATAGCATAAGGTTATTATGATTTTCACTTAATCTTTAATTTAACCCTTAAACCTCACCTTTAAGCGACGAGTAAGTCGTTACTTACAAATGAGATTATAATTATGAATGATTCGCGTGTTCGCCTCGCTTGATTGTTGAAAGCAACATCAGTATGCTGCACCAAGTTGTTTTCAACAATCAAGTGACGTGTGACAGTAAGTGCGATTATACCGTGCTTCCGCAGCGGAACATGAGCGTGGGAAATCTGGCACATAAGACGTTTTTACCCCTTTTTAAGTGAATTTCGTAGAAATGCGCCATTGTACGCTAGTGGTTATTGTTCACGCCAATTATGACCATCAGATTATGGCTAAGTTCATATGAACGCGCGGTGCTGCGCGTCGCCGCGCGGTAGGAGCATTCACATGATAGCGTTCACGCGCGGCAGTCTGGCATCAAAATCACTGAGAATGGACGCGGAGGAAGCAATTTCTTTATGGACTTATTTATTTATACAAAGTGATTTTAACAAAGAAATGCAACTAATTTGTAGATTAAACTTGCCTAAGTTTTCTTTTTTTCTTCAGAATCATTATTATATGAGAAAATTAAAACTGATTCTTCCCAAGACCCTATCTTTAATAATTTATTTGAATTGTCCTTGGAGTTAAGATTTCCAATTGGCATTTCTTTTTTCGACTTCGCAGATAAGCAAATCGATAGAAATTTCGTCTTCGATAGGTACTCATTTTAGTAACTAACTGGATCCGTTCGTCTCAAACCGCGCGGCTCAACTGAACGGGTCAATGCAGGCTTGTAGATCTTGAACCGCGCGCACCGCGCGGCTGTGGCGCGGCACAAGATCTTGCGCGCGGTGCTCGGCGCACCGCGCGGTGACGCGCGGCACCGCGCGGTAATGTAAACGATATAACACAGTTTAGTACGATATTGTACCGCGCGGTTGGCAGTGCCGCGCGGCACCGCGCGGTCATATGAACTTAGCCTATAGGTAAGTAAGTAAGTACGTAACGGATATGCGAATTGTATTTTTATTATTATTTAGTTTTAAGCATCAAAACTTTCGAAGTCAGGTTTGAATTTCAATAGTAAGGTATCAACCTTTCCTAACATTGCAGCGTATCAAAGTGGTATGCAGTTTGGCTAAATATTTGTTAGTAATTTTTATATTAAAAAAATGTAACATGCTATCATTGTCTTAATTAGACGAGATGAAAAGTGGCTTATTTATAACGAGTGGCTAATAAATAAATGCTCTTGACGAATTATTATTTGAAGTATACTAACTGATAGGTTAAATATACTTCAAATTAAAATCTATTAATACGTTTCATTTGCCTAACATTATTCTTTACTATTTATTATTGACAGCAATCGAAAAAGAGTACACATATAAAAGTAAAACAATGTTTTATTTAAAAGCGCACGATTGCTTGCCTCTACATTTCGAAATCCACTTTTCTAAATCAGATTTTTTCTTAAGTTTCTATAACGCAGCACCTGCTGCATCGACGTGCACCGATTTGCGGTCTCCTGCCGCGTTTTTCCACTTAACGCTGCGGTTTTTGTTCCATAACTTGTTAGTGTTTATTTTTGTTTTCGCTTGGGAAATGTTTGCTTAAGCTTTCCTTTAGGCTCTCCTATTAAGTATTAAGCTGAAACTTATGTATTTGAACACAATAAACTACTTGATATTCCTGTTGTATTTAGATGTGTTTATACAGGCAGAATTGTTAAGTTTAAATGTTCACACTTCAAAAGATAATGAGACATAAAAGTGAAGAATATACTCCATTAAGTAATAGACTGACCGAACACAAATAAATCCGTATTGAATAAATAAATAAGTAAATTATTTTCATCCCAGTTAAGTCTATGACAATTTATGCTAGATCAAAATGTGCCCTATGAAAGTGCATAATGTTAATGAATGACAGAATAAAATACCTAATCGACACACGTGAATAAAATGATTACTTATCGATGTTTTATCGTTTGCGTCACAATCGCGGTGCCGAAACGAAAGCCGAAACGAAATCGGCAATAAACTAGTTCAAGCATAGGATTGGGTTTATTATAGTATTTATTAAGTATGAATTACTTTTATAATAGCTTGACTGACTCACTGATTGATTCATCATCGGTCATACAAACATTAAAAGACTATATACGGATCGGGATGAAATCCGTTAAGAAGGGAATTATCGTAACTATACGGAATGTTTACGTGTAATATTTAAAAAAAGGATGTACCATGAACAGATTATTTCAAGAACATTCTTACTATCGAAGTTTTCCTTAAAAGATTATTGCAACTTTTAATCTATAGGCATGCTTATGATAAAAATATAATGATATACACAGGTTGGTCAAAAGTTCTGTTACTGAGTTTCTTTATCGATTACTGGCAATTAAAACAAATGAAAAGAAAAAATAAAAATGACATATTATTGACAGTTTTATAAGCTATAATTCCATACCACACGTATATCATATTTTGTTTATTTCACCATGGAATGGGGGTTGAAGGAGAATCGTGTCGCTGTAATTGCTCTGCACAAATGTGGGCAGCCACCGAATATGATTTTCAAGTTGCTACAAAAGTTGAAAATCAACAAGCAATTTATTTATCGCACTATCCATAGGTACAGTAATACCTTGACCGTCGATGACCGAAAAAGATCAGGAAGACCACGCACAGTTCGGACACCAGCTGTGATCAAGGCAGTGAAGGCGAGAATCACGAGAAATCCCGTCCAGAAGCAAAAGTTATTGGCAATACAGATGACTGTGAATAGAAGTTCCCTTAAAAAAATTATCAATGATGACCTTGGGCTTCACGCTTACCGTAGACGAAAGGGCCATCTGCTAAACGCACGATTGAAGGCTATGAGGTTAGCACGAAGTCGCGCTCTACTAAAGCAGTACGCACAAAACGGCCATCGAAAAATCTTGTTTACTGATGAAAACATCTTCACAGTCGAAGAAAATTTTAACCGTCAAAATGATAGAGCATACGCTAAGAATAGTAAAGAAGCCAGCATGATTGCTCCGAGGGTCCAACGAGGTCACCACCCCTCATCAGTGATGATTTGGCTGGGGGTGTCCTATTCAGGGCTAAGTAAGGTTCATTTCTGTGAAAAAGGTGTGAAAACTGGCGCTAGAGTCTATCAAGATACCGTTCTGGAACCCGTTGTCAAACCCTTAAGCCACACTTTATTTCAAAACCAGCCATGGGTCTTCCAGCAGGACTCTGCCCCTGCGCACAAAGCAAAATCTACACAAGCATGGTTTCGGGCTAACAAAATTGATTTTATCGCGCAGGAAGAATGGCCATCCTCCAGCCCAGACTTAAATCCTCTGGATTATGCCATATGGCAACTTATTGAGGAGAAAGCATGTGCTAAGCCCCACATGAATCTCGACTCTCTTAAGCGCGCTATTCTCAAGGCAGTCGCAGAATTGGATATGGTGGTAGTTCGTGCTGCCATCGATGACTGGCCTCGTCGTCTAAAGGCGTGTATTCATGCCAGAGGCGGTCATTTCGAATAATTTTAATACATGATAATCTTAAATATTTGTGCTTTCATTTGGTATATAATTCATTGTAGAATTATTTGTAAATTTAGTATTATTCATGTTTTCCATAGTTACAGAACTTAGTAACCAACTAGGTATGTGATAAAAACACTCATCGATTATTTTTAATTTTGTTGATAAGGCTATTGCTGCATAAGTACTACTAAGGAAATATTGTAACAGAATGCTTCAATACAATCAAACATCAAACGAAATACAATACTGATTTTGTGCCTATAAACAGTTGTTAAGGCCAGGCAGTTCACGAAATTTACTCTTTCACAATGTCTTTAGAATAAGGTTGAATATTGCATAGCTGTAATTGATTGGCTTCTCCAGAAATTTGACGAAATTTAGTACATTTTTATTGATTTCTGAAATACTGGATTATTTATTAAAAATGTAATCGATTATTATGTTATTTCAATAAAAAGCTATCCTTTTTGCATAAAAAATAATATTACTTTCGTTGAAAATTACGAAATCTGACGATTGGAAGTTTATTTTCATAAGTTTTTATGGTTTTATTCAGGTTTTTTTTCCACAGTTACCAAGCCATTTTTCAATATTCTGTTCGGTTATTGTGTTTTTTGTTTCTTTTTCAATCTACAGTAATTTTTGTGAAGTAGAATTCTACATCAATTCTTTACATTGGAAGTCCAAAAATCAATCTTTTCATCAAATCGTGAACTGGCCTCGCCTTTAATCAGGGAAATAAGGACAAAATTATTTCAGCTGTAGCTATAAAGAGCTGTTACCTGTAGATAAGTATAATAATGTAACAGGATAGTAAAATTGTAAAGTCAAAAGCAAATCAAACAATTTGAATGCCAATTAAGGATTTTAAATAAGGACAAACTCAAATTTTAAATAATGTGTCCTTATAAGGGGGGTTAATTCAATTAAATTTAAAAACCTTTTCACAGATTAAGTAATCTATTGTTAATTTACTGAATCAAACGAGCAATTCAAGTCTTATTACGTTCATCAAGTCATCATTCATTATTTACGTGACAAATTCGTTAGACATTTGTAACGGTAGATACGCATATTCATTCGAAACGCGAATCAAATCTCTGAAACGTACCATTACTGTGGATAAATTATCCTTAATGAGTTTAGGGTTATCATACCATACTAAGAATTGTAATACTTTTTCCGAAGTCTATACTATATTTGTGTACCTTAACTCACATCAAATATGCTGTTTTCTGAAGTTAGCAGCGTCGAATAGGCATGATGACTATTTTTTATTATATTTTACATAAATTACCTCTCAAAAGAAAGAAACATTGCTAAAATAATTATTTTGCTAGCCTGAAAACTGCCCGAGATATCACAGTTTGAAATGCACAAAATTGGACTCACCCGAAAACGCTCCATACTAACGGCTACTCAGTTAGGACGTCACGCTTGAGTAGTTTGTATGCAACGCGTAGTAAATTTGTTCGGCAGCTAAATTAAATATTGCGTTTATCAAAATAGTTTCTTAGACAAATTTGCTATAAATTTTATGGACTAATTAAAGGTGTTATTTATTTTAATTAATGTTATACTTTTTAAATGGACTTGTCCGCCCAACTTTGAAGGGTTATAAAACAAATAATACGCAATATATAAAACCAAGAGATATACAAGTTACTCTAAAAGTTTAATATGTTTACGTTTTTTATTAGTATTTCGTTATTTTATTCATTAGTCATCATCCCTATTGACTCAGTCATCGGTATAATATCCCGATATTACATTTGTCAGAAACTAAAATTTACAGTGAAATTTGAACAGCCGTCGAGAAGCGATTGTCAACTTTGTGTTAAACTTTTTTACCTAAAGGCAAGACGACATCTAGGGTCGAACTTTCTGGCAAAATTTCATGTTTTTCAATAAAAAAAATGATACATGTGCAGAAGTTACATGAACATTTTTGTGATTTACGAAAGTGTATTTAATCACTACCTATATTTTTTAAGGAAAACTGTACCTAAATAACGTGAACGTCTAAATTACGATAAAAATTAAGCTAATTAGTTTCTTTAACAAAGTTGATTACAGTTCATTTGTTTAATTTTTAGAGCATGCGTACCTTTATGATAGAATCGTACACGACTTCTTTATCTTAGTGATTAAGTGTATTTGATAAAGCAAATATTTGCTATCACTTAAAGGTAATCTTTATCTATTGATAGAATGGATGTTGATACTATAATGGATGTTGATACGATACTTGATATCTGAACTCATTAGTGGCTAATCTATAAAAAGTTTGTGAATCAATTTTCAACTTCCGCTAAGAAAAGTGAAGGTATGAAGTATTTTTAAAGATGAGGGATTTCTAAACAATTTCGATTCGAGGGATTTCGATTTCCGACATGCGGAAGGCGTGGCAATAAAAAGGTACTATATTATGAAATATTTACTGATATACCTACCTATATTGTTCAAATTGTTTTCGATAAGAAACAATTTGACTACGTGTAGAAAAAGGGAATAGGCATGGAAGTATTACATTGATTGCGTTTTAACCACATCCAATTGGATGCGGTAGTAGTAATTAGTAGAATCTAGCATACCCTTGGGACATGTCCTGTTTTCCCAGGACATGTCCTGATTTTTGGGCTATCCTGGGGTGTCCTGGATAGTTTTTAAGTAGCGTCCTGGGTTTAAGCATCCCGGTAAATTGAAATAATAAAATTCACAAGAATAAATAATTAGATACCTAAGATAAAGCTAAAGTTACAACGTACAAATGTTTAGAAAGCATTTTCGCAAAAAAAAATGCAGTCACTTTCAGGATTTTTTTTAATGCTATGAAAACAAAATAAATAGCCGTTAATTATGCTGATGGTTGACGGCTGATGGTTGACTGATAAATATTTTGAATCACAGAAGTTCTAAAGTTCTCTGTGTCTGAGAAAAAAAAAACACCAATTTCATAGGTAAGGACCCAATATTATGTTCATTTTATAATTTTATCAATTTTCAAATTTGGGGATGGCAACCCTACATTAGTATTCTGTTGTCTATTTCAATCTCACTTTCAGTGCTAGTAACAGTTATCTATCGCGTTGAACAATGTGATTGTACCAGTATTGTCGTTTGGATGTAATCGCGCTGCCAACCATTTCCGTCGCGGGTTCAACAGGAGCGATTGCGAAAGGGAAATTGCCCTCATGCGGTGGAATTTAAATTTTAGAACCAATTTTTTTAAAACAGCGAAAGTTTTAGGCCTTGGCTATGAATGAAAACGGATGGTGTTAATAGGTGTTTGTCACTTATGGGGTATTTGGGTTGGTCGTTTTGTATTTAATGATATTTTTGGTTACAAAAGTGTGGTTGGTTTAGTATAGGTGTGGAATGTGGATTTGTTTAATGGTTTTGAAATTAGGTGTTGTAAATTTGTTTGCGTATGTATTGTTAAAAATATTTTATATTTCACCAGTAGTCATGGATAGAATGGTATAAATGGTTTAGTATAGAAACATATTTTAGAAATTTATTAGCTGTTGAGTTGTTAGCGTTTTTTTTATGATACATATAATTTAAAATGATACTCTAGCTTGAAATTTAATATTTTGTTGGGCACATTGCTTATGGCGCCTTAGATACAAACTTTTTTCGCTGTAAGCCATTAAATATCTTCAAAATCTACTTTATATTGGGCTAATAGGTACTCTTCTTTATTGTTCTAAATAAGTATCATCAAAAAGACACTGTCATCATAATAAAAAAAGTTTTTGTATAATTTCTTTAGTATTTTAACATATTTTAACGTCAACGTCGATACGAAACTTTTTTAAGTTTTACTCGTATAGCATCTTTGGTTATATATAACTTTGTTTGTAAATATCGTTACTTATTGCTGTTAAAGCTAATAAGTTTCTTGCGTCCGTTCTTCTTGTCAGTTAAAAATGTCTGGAAATTAAAAAAAATTGAAATGAAGCTTTCATAATTATTGCAATTTTATTTTATTAATCTTTATTGTTGACTTTTTCGAATTCCTTTTAATATTGCTGATTAATTAATTTTGCGAAATTAATTAAGTCTCTGTGAAAGAAAATTACGCCTATTACGCCTGTTTTAATTAATAGTGGCGGGGTATTGTGTCATAAAGACATGATACATTGAATTCAAGTAAGCAAAATACACTCATTAATTATTAATTGCGCATAGTGAGGCAAAACCGTGTGAATGAAATTAGAAAAATCTAGAGCAGTTGTCTTTGAAAAACTGCTAATTAGCACATTAAGTGAAGCAAAATTAGAAAATTGAATTGGTGTATCTTTTATTGAAAATACACTTCCCAAGCAAATTACGGACATATAATATAGGCTATGCCTTTCAGCGATAGAGTACTAAACTAAATAATATGATAGAAAAAAAAACGACTTGTCACCAGGGGCCGTACCGGCTAACGCATCGATTATCGAAAAGTCTGCCGAGTTTCAACTTAAAACAGAAAAATCAAAGTAAGGAATTCCGTTTTGTACTTTCTGTTGACGTAATTTGGAAGATATCGATGTTCGTGTGATATCATGAATTGGGGTTTGCCATTTTGGCCCAATTGGGGCTCGAGTTACCTATCTGTTTTATTTTGAAACCCGACAGACTTTTCGATAATCGATTCGTTAGCCAGTACGGCCCCTGATCATATTCTCAGGCAGGAATCGAACCCGCAACCTTTGGAAGTCCGGTTCAATGCTCTTCCAACTAAGCTAACAAGTCACTAGTGGCATCGTCGAAATATTTCTAGTATACCCTACTCTTACGCTGCAAGCTGCACGCCAGTGTTATTTCTTCAATCTGAGGAATTACCTCGACATTCTATTGAAACATCTTTCCAGATATTTTGACAATTGATTAAGATGAAACAGCTATATTATTGTTCAGTTTGAGATTTTTGCATTCACAATGCTATTTTTATACAATATTAAATAATAAACAGGGACTAGATAAAATGTCGAATTTTTTCTAGAATATCCTACTCTTACGCTGCAAGTGTTCGCAAATATTCGCGTTATTTCACCAAGTGAGGAATTACCACGACATTAAATTGAAACATCTTTCCCGAAATTTTGACAATTGATTAAGATGATAAAAACTATATAATTTTAAAATATGAGATTTTAACGATTTCTTAATCGCACAGAATTCCGGTCTTGTGGGTTTGGAAATTAAACACCTGTTCCTTCACTGTGATGGGCGCGGGTAAAAACTGCTTCATCAGTTTTTAGCCTTAAATGATTCTTAGCTTTTATTGCTAAAATACCTTCATAACTCTAATATCTAGTAGGCGTTTAATTTCCAATTCCCATGAAACTATAGATTTGTAAAGTTTCTTGTAAGCATCATGTTGAATAAGCTAAGTTCGTAGACGGTATTGTTCTTGTATTTCGTAGTCAAATATTAAATTCTACACTTTCAACAAGAACTTGAATATGTAAATTGTCTATTATTTAAAACCGGTGGTCTAACGA
The DNA here is from genome assembly GCA_928269145.1 of Agriphila tristella. Taxonomy (NCBI): domain Eukaryota; kingdom Metazoa; phylum Arthropoda; class Insecta; order Lepidoptera; family Crambidae; genus Agriphila; species Agriphila tristella. Next base: position 34,716,089 of record OV743432.1, read on the forward strand.
AAATGTTTTTGATCGAACTCGAAATTCTTATCGAGTCAACATCCAAAAAGCAGTTGTGGAAGATTGAATCAAAGTAATGTCAAACAGTTCATATTTTTGCATTCAATTACGTTGCGCGATTGTAAAGTTGTCAGGTGAGAAATAAGTGCATCGCCTTATGAACAGGTTTCCTTGGCATTCACCATGCGATACTTCGGGTCCAGTGTAGGTGATTACGCTTCTATTATCGTTAACTGTCGTTTACTGGTCAAGTGACTTGGTAGAGGGCATGTAGTTATAAATACACTGTATTGCGGTGTCACTTGAGGCCATTCCTCGGTTAAGTGTAGGGTACATACGATGCGGTAGTGTGTTGCTAACAAGCAGGTGTTATAACTATAATACGTATAATGCTATATTGTGTGTTACCCATGTCAGTGAAACTAGGGTCCCGATCGCGCTAACTTTCAACGATAAAACCAAAGCCAAATCGTTACCGTTTTAGTTTCGTTTACAGAAAAATCTAAAACTAAAATAGTTTTATCGTTCAGAACTAGTGCGATTGGTCCCCAGATTTCTTAATGAAGGGTATTAGCGATATTAGTTTTTTAAACAAAAAAGCAACTTTTACTTTTTAAAATACTTGTTTTTAAAAGATTATTGTCATAATTATTTATTTTGTTATTTGTGTTAATTTCCCATAGTTTAGCCATAATATAAATATCTACCATCTGTTAAAAGTAGTGTGGGTTACGTAAATATATAAATCTTTCATAAATTATTTAATATTACTGGAGATAAACAGCTAATTATTACTAGTATGATGAGTTTTTATAAGATACTAGCGGCCGCCCGCGACTTCGTCTGCGTGGAAAGTTTTTTGCTGTCCCTCGGGAACAACACTTTTTTTCGGAATGAAAGGTACCCTATGTCTCTATACCCCTGACAACGTGTATGCAAAATTTCATGATGATCGGTTCTGTAGTTAAGGTAAACTTTCGCATTTAAAAAAATATTCATCCATTTTAAATAATCATCAAAATTATAAGCACCATCTAGCTGCGAATACTCACGTACCTACTGTGTCCTTTGAAAAATTCATGGCGACATTTTATTTTATTTTATTGCGAGGTCTACAGCTCACGGAACCACTAGTAGTAAGGATTATTAACATATTGATTTATTTTAAGAATGCAATGACGTCATGTCTGGTGGCTTGCTTGTTAAATAATGAATGAAAAACATTATCCTCCTTTACTTTGGCAGTTGGGTAAAAATCTTTGCGGAAGCTCTTCTTGATACCATTCATAAGGCCCCCGATCAATTGAGATTGTCAATTTTTACGTCAATGCCATTGTTAGAGGAACTGAAAATCGCTTAAATTGCACATATTGTAAACGATCAGTTTTCACGACAATGAGCGTCAATTAAGTAAAAATTTACAATCGCAAATGATCTTTACCGGAGCGCCATACACAATAAAGTCAAATAAAATGCGTCTCTCTCAATATAGACTATGTAACTTATAAAGAGGGCTCCACACTCGTGCCGCGAAAGCCCGCGAAAGCCGCGAACCGCGAGTGTGGAGGGTTTCGCGGCTTCGCGTATGAGCTTCGCGGCTTCGCGTTCGCGCTTCGCAGCGTTCCCCGTCCGGTGGCGGTTATTTGGTCCGCGTCAAAGGACTTGTGTGCCGAACTAATGTTGCCGTTATTGGCGGCCGCGGTTCGCGCGCGAGTCTGGAGGGCTATATTTTTCGCACCGTTTTCATGCGCGAACCGCACCCGTGATTCGCGGCCGCAGTTCGCGACGCGAGTGTGGAGCCCTCTTAACAATCAAAGTAATAACTTTGATAAGTTACAAATATCCATAAACAAAAAAAGCGATTCGGATAATTAAAAAAAATGTGTTTCTTTTTTGATACTTTATCATACTTACAGTATGATAGAATTTTACTGTGGGGATTTACTGTGGGGTTCCACTGCCTTTCTTTCCTACACTAATGAGGTTAGTTAGTTAATCTACTCCTGCGAGGTTATTGGTGTTTTTCATAACATTACATAACAACATAACCCTGTATAAATGTATATAACATAGCACTATCTGAAATTGTATTTAAAATGTACTAGGAAGGTACTGCGTAAATGTATAACAAGCCTATAACTAAACATCGTTAAAATGCTAATGTTTATGTATGTAGTTTATTAACTACTTGTTGCGAATTACATTTTTCTCATTGCTATATATATATAGGTACTCCAATCCTTATCAATTTCAAGTACCTATATCATTGTAAAGTGTAAAATTTAAATTTTCCTATTTCACAACAAGCAGTAAAATAAGCCGTTTATCCACGACACGGTTATCGTTCTGGCAATGCATTTGGTACAATACAACAATAACGTCCTTATCAAACGCACAACCAATTGGTGAAACTTTGTACATTGAAAAATGGGTTGTATTACAATGGAGTAAGCATTACCGAATACGCTTATCGATGTGGTCATTGCGCTACTTGTGTTCGATTACAACGTTCGCATAATGCAGTTGATGCACTGTAGCCGCGCAGAGTAATGTAATGCAACCACGGATTATATTACAGTTTGCTTTCCAGAGCAATTTTGTCTACGTGATAATATAACTGACTTTCTAAGCATTATCTAGGCATTTTGAAGACAGGCATATAATTTAAACTCGTACCTTTTTTTTAGTCACATGTGAATTAATATTTAATCCTTTTGTATTCACTATAACTATCTAAATAAAACATAAAATCATTAACAGATTCTCTAAGCCATGTTTTCTCCAGAAAATCCTATATTATAAATTTGAAAGTTACGATAGTTGCATGATAACATGTTCGGATGTTTGTTACTCAATCTCGCAAAAACGGCTGAAGGGATTTGGAAGAAATTTGGCGCACAGATAGTTCATAGCCTGGATTAAGACAAAGGTTACTTTTTATCCCAGTTAAAGTTTCCCTAGAGATTTTCTGAATGTCCACGCGGATAAAGTCACGGGCGGAAGCTATATTTAATACTAGCGGCCGCCCGCGACTTCGTCTGCGTGGAACGTTTTTTCTCTATCCCTCGGGAACAACACTGTTTTTCGGGATGAAAGTACCCTATGTCCTTTTCTGTGTCCCTGACAACGTGTATATTTCATGATAATCGGTTCAGTAGTTAAGACGTGAAAGCGTAACAAACAAACGAAGAAACGGACTTTCGCATTTATAATATTAGTTAAGATTTGAAAGTCAATAGGTACTGTTTTAAGAAACAATACCTTAACAATGAACTTGAATTTTGTGTATGTGGTTTGGACGTGTACCTAACTATCGTTAATTATAGAGCCATGTTCGTTACGTCTCCGTGATTCTGGGTCAATGCTAAAAGCAGCATCAACTAGCATATGTTAAGAATATTAATAAAAGTTTCTTATCTTTAAATTCTTGATTTTTAAATTTGAGCTCAATATTTTTGTAAGTACGATAAGGTTTTTGAAATCACTAGAGTTACCCTTTCAAAATAAGTACACCATACAAAATCTGATAAAAATAATAAAGGATATAAAAGAAAGAAAGCAACAAAACAAATGAAACGGTTCATTTGATCTATTGATATCTTTAATAACAAATGTGTGGAAAAATATACTTAATTTAAAGAAAATTCCCATTTATCTTATTAAGTGTCTGGGATATAGTTAGCTAATATCGTTTTTGGTTCTTATATTTTGTGACAATAATTTACAACTGCACAATTATATAAATAATGTTTTTTTATTGATTTCAGGTAAAATCCACTGCTTAATATCAAGAAGAGGATTATCCAAAGGTAAAAAATATGGCGAACAAAAACGGAGAAATTTTTAATAAACTCCTCATTTTATTTATAACAATGCTGAACTACGTCTACAGAAATTATAAAACGACTAAATATTTAAACAGAGTAACAGTTAAAGGAAATTTCGTTAGCGCAGGGTAAGCAAACAATTTAAATTCAGATGAAATCTTCGTTTCCCGATAGTGGCTCAGTAAATCTTTTAAATTCTACGTTAAAGCAACAGATAAGATTTCAATTTGTTAATTTTAAAGGGAGTATCAATTATTCTTACAGTACTTGAGATTCCAATTAAGTTATTCCGGGTTTCCTTTGTAATTTTTAAATTATCTACATCTAACCCTTATTGGAAAATAACTTTATGAGGAATACTAAATAATATACTAGAAAAAATACGACTCGCACCAGATCAATACTCAGACGGGAAACGAACCCGCGACCTTTGGATATCCGGTCCAATGCTCTGACCGCTGAGCTACCAAGTCACTAGTGACATCGTGAAATTTCTTCTCGTATATCCTACTCTTACGCTGCAAGCCAGCGTTATTTCACCAATGTGAGGAATTACCTCGACATTCAATTGAAATATCTTTCCAGATATTTAGACAATTGATTAAGATGAAATAGCTAAATAATTTTTAAATTTGAAATTTTTGCATTCACAATGCTATTTTAAACAATACTAAATAATATACTAGAAAAAATACGACTCGCACCAGATCAATACTGGTATTGATTCCCGTCTGAGTATTGATCTGGTGCGAGTCGTATTTTTTCTAGTATATTATTTAGTATTCTTTAAAATAGCATTGTGAATGCAAAAATTTCAAATAAAAAAAAAACTTTATGAGGACCTCGTAAGCATATCTGTATTCGTTTTTTATAAATAATCTACCTTTGTAAAATATCAATATGATACCTATAGTCTAAAGACTAAATAAAAAATACGAATTTATAATTTGTCTTTTAAATAGTCGAATTCTGATGAACTTCTTTCTTTCTTATAAATATACTTTTGTAGATATTTACACTGGCCTGCAAAACTAAGTACTACATAGGCCTATTTTCATACAAACGAGGTAACTTTGATGCTTTGGTTCTCCGACCAGGATTAAACGGGGTGTGATTTGATGATGGCCATTCAACGATTCAATAGAGGAGGCCCAGATCGCTAAAGAAACCCAATGGATTAGAAGAGTCGTTTACACCAGAGACCTTACGGACTTTTTAGTGTTACATTTTCCATACTTTTGATGTAATTTTAGCTAGTTATTTTTTTAAGTTCAACCCTGACCAAAACAACTGTTCTAATCCATTGGGTTTCTTTAGCGATCTGGGCCTCCTCCATTGAATCTTTGAATGGCCATCATCAAATCACACCCCGTTTAATCCTGGTCGGAGAACCAAAGCTTCAAAGTTACCTCCTTTGTATGAAAATAGGCCTATGTAGTACTAAGTTTTGCAGGCCAGTGTATTATTCTATTCATTCTTCATATTTATGAGTCTTAGTTTTACCAACATTACTAATTATGTAAGTCTGTAAGATAAATTGTACAAAAGACGCAAGGTTGACCTAACTGACTCAACTAAACCTCGGCTAAATGTAAACGGGAGGCTAATTAGACATTTTAGCCGAGACCCTCTAATCCCGACTTAGTTTAGACTAAACTTAACAATATAACTTACCTAACCATTAGATGTGAGCTGCTGAATATTGCAGGGTTGTCGTATGTTTGAAAAATGCTAGATAAACACTTTTTTTTAAACTGTTAGCAGTTTCATAATGACAATCAAATATTATAATTGCATAATGCCAGTAAAATATGACTGCTTAATTTATGAGTAAAATAGAAAAAAGTACAGTTTTTTCAAGAGAAAATCTTAGTTTTATTGTCAGTTTAACTAAACTTACATGATACAAAAAGACGGTATCGTAATTCTCCTGCCCAAACAGATTTAAATATATGATCTTTTATGTTTCTATTTTATATAATATTTTTTTCTAAGTAACTACTAATATTTATTTTCAACCAATGTCACATACTATAACTTTACGACTAAGTAATGCTCGCTCTTTGTTTGTCTAGAAAGTTTCTTTCACTCCGTCTGTACTCAACCTAATTGCCTATTAAGCTATTTCACAACTTCATTGAAAGAAAAATAAATTGACACTTTTATTGACCTAATAATGAGGGCATGTCATAATGACAAAAAACTGTAGGCTCGATAGATGGCGTTGATAAAAATGTATGTGTCAATGTAGGCAGGCAGATGTAACCCAAAAATATTTCTCTTTGGGCAGATGTCAGCCAGCGAGCACTTACTTCCGTCTTTGGTACAGGGGCCCTATTTTTGAATCGCTCGGCTGGCGTCGAGCGCTCGTTTTTACTAATTTTTAACAGACTTCAAAAAAAGGAGGAGGTTCTCATTTTTTTATTTTTTTTATCTATGTTTTAACATAACTTCGTCAGTTTAAAAAAATAGTTTTTATCTTAAAGAACATAGTTTGTGTGTGGTCCCATGAAATTTTTACAGAGATCTGGCCAGTTGTATTTTCATAATCCTGAAAAATATCAATTATTTAGCTTGCCATCTCACGAGTTTTTACGGAATTTTTGTTCGACAGCTCATACATTTGTCGAACGAAAATCAGTAGAAACGAGCGCTTCAAAAATAGGGCCCCTGGCCGTTTACTTAATTTTAAAAGCCAATTTTGATACGTCTCTTTCCATCAATGCCATTTAGTGAAGCAAATATTTATTTTTTTATGTCACTTTGAAAAGCCTTCATTGGTAAATGCGTTTTATTTTAACCTCTTTTTCTCAAAATAAGTATTTTCTCAGTAAAATCAAATGACAGTTATTTTCTTCTCACAGATTTTTCTCCATTGTTTGGGTGGAACAAAGTTCAGCCAACCCTACACAAAAGTCATGGATTTTGCTCTGTCGGGTCCAGGGACCAATTACCGGGCGCGTTACGACGCGGCGGGACCCTAGCCCTAAAATATTGACCTTAAAAAGCCATTAATGCCCTGCCTCAGACGTCGATAAGCCATATTTGTCCGCTTGACGTTATAAAGTTACGATTAAGAGCCTCCCGAGTGCCAATTCCAGACAACTATGTAACTATTTAACCCAAACTTAATTAAAACGATTAATTTAACAGTGTTGATATCGCGTTTGTAGTTTTGGAAGCGATTTCGCTATTCGAATTGCTAGCGCTGTTTGGTATTTGAAGCTCAATGGTTAATGAAAATTAAGTTAGCAACAGTACCTAAATAAGCAACAGTACCTAAATACAAATAAAACCGCCTTTTGTCGCCTCTGTGGTCTAGTGGTTCGTCTTCGTGTAAGACGCAGAGGTCCCGGGTTCGATTCCCAGGGGGGTACAATTTGTACTTGGTTTGGTTGGTGGTAGGGCTTATTTCAAGTCCGCCTGGCTAGCTACCACCATCTTACCTAAGTCTGACGCCATAACAACAATTTAAAAATTGTTGTGTTCCGGCAGTTAGAGGTAAGATAGCCAGTATTCCGGGTGTAGTGCGCTTCCACCTTCGGCCTTATCGTCATTTAACATTAGGTGAGATGAAGGCCAAGCACTATCCCGTTGTGTATATAATTTTTTTTTTATTATTAATGAGAAAATGTAAGTTGGATGAAAAAGGACAAAGCTCTAATTCTAATTTACATGATGTATTTATCCTACTAATATTATAAATGTGAAAGTTTGTGGGTTTGGATGTTTGTTCCTCAATCACGCAAAAACTACTGAACGGATTTGGTTGAAATTTGGCACACAGATAGAAGATAGCCTAGATTAAAACATAGGATACTTTTTATCCCGATATTCCCACGGGAACGGGAACCACGCGGGTGAAAACGCGGGCGGCCGCTAGTATGATATATAAATTCGTAAGGTACTTTTGGTATATTTTCTGTTCTTCTCTCTCTCTCTCTCTCTCATATATTTGCAAAAAAATCAATAAGTAAACAACTTGTGAATAATTATGTGTGATGGTGGGTTATAGTTTCTTTGCCATCAATCTGCTTTTCAAAATCATTTTACATTAAGAAATAATGTAAGAACATTTATTTGGTCATAATGAATGAGTCACGCGTTCTTCGCCTTTTATAAATAACACAAAATTGCACCGTGTCAATTGCTAATAATATCAATTTCACTCTTCTACGATAGGCATGTTTGTGGATTTAGAAAACATACACTTTCCGAGTTTCTTTTTCTATTTATAGAATTTCTTTAAAGATAATGTTTTTTTAATCAATACATTTTAATAAATGCTCTCATTAAAAGACATTGGGTTTTTGCAAAGGCTCTAATTTTAATATATCAATCTCTTTCTTAGCACGAAGTGCGAGCGAAGCGTCTCTCTGCTTCAGCTTGGGCAAAAATTCTTTCGTATGCCCGGCTGTCTGTTCTCCTCTACAGGTCGCATTTCTCAACTGATTCTGGTGAAATATTAGGTATACCCTTGTGCTAGGACCTGCTAGATCCTCGTTGAAAAGCCAGCTTTTATTTATACAATGTGTTTATAAATGAAGCCAAAATGGGAAAACGGTTTTTTCGGACCATCAAACTGAACAACTTTTACTATGGGACCAACTCTGAAATCGAGAAAAAAACCCCTGTTTCCTACATTTTGCTTTTTTCGTTATCCATTTTTGTAGAGTTTCAGAGTTGTCCAGTTTGATGGTTCGAAGAAATGGTTTTCCCATTTTGGGTTCATTCGTTAACACGTTGTATAAATGTTAAGTGAGAGTTGTCAGAAAAATATTAGCCGTGTAAGGTCGTATCTGTTTTCCAAAAATGGACAAATTAATCATCGCCCACAATAACACCATCATGCAATCATAGACATTCTCGACAGTCACGGACACTTTCGAATACAGTGATTGTGTTACGCGGAAGTGTAAAAGGTTAGTCGTCATCGCTCCTCCATGGCCAATTATTATTCATTGTTTAGACTTTTCTGTACGTACCATCTCCATTGTTCCGACACTTGTCAAAGATCGTGTTTGGAAATAATGAGTCACTCTTATTCAGTGCGAGGTTTTATGCAGGTTCTACACTCATATCTTTTCTACACACACACTTGACACTACACACATGCAAAACAAATTTCGCACGCACTTTATTGTACGTGCATTAGGAAGATTTAGCGCGTTATGGTGTTATCCTTGAGCTAGGGTTTCCTAGGATAACGGTGCCATCATATTACGGTTGTAATATAGCGGCGTTGAATGTTGCCTATGTAAACAATACGGCGACACCGTAACATCAGAAACCGCGCGGTATTGTTTACATAGACAACGTTCTAGGCTGCAAAATTACGGCCGTAATGTGACGGCACCGTCATCCTAGGAAACCCTAGCTTTAGCGTTCGTTGGTATTGGAGCCGGACCTCAGCCAGACTGAAGTTCAACCGGAGGTTGATCCTAGAACGTCCCAGCTTTTTCACACGTCTTGTCACTAAGTAAGTGGAGAGTATCGTTTATATTGCTATAGAAGTATTACTTCGATCGTGCTCTCATCGAGGTCAGATTGAACTCCGGTTGCATTCCGGTCCGGTTTCGGTCGAGTTTCGTTTGATCTCCGTTCGAACTCTGGTGGCATCTCTACGAAGCCTAGTGTGGACCCAGCATTATACACCAATGGCCCCGTTATTGGATTCACTCGTACTGTACGGAATATTATCATCTCGACGCATTATCGTCTTGGACTTGTATATTGCGATGTCATTCGATTTAATACGAATGCTTTCATGTCTGTTTTATCGAGAGTTTGCTCAGGGCCCCGTTTCATAAAGCTTGACAAGTCGACAATTTGTCAGAAATCATGACATATGTCGGATTGTCACGACAATTGCCGTTTCATAAAACTTGACATATTTATAATTGTATACCTATACAAGAATTCAATGGTAAATTGTCACTTTTTTCCGTTTGTTTCATAAAACCATAGTCATGACAAGTCTTGTATAAAACACCTGTCGGAACAGGTAAATCATTGTCAGTGTCATTTAAAAAAAATTCAGTGACAGGTAAATGATTGTTACCCCGGTCACTCACATGTGCGCAAAGGTTCGCGAATACATGTGTAGGACGACCTTCGCGAATGACTTCGCGAATGTTTTTCCATACAAAATTTAAAACATTCGTACAATGTACGAACCTTTGCGTGCATGTGAGTGACCGGGGTTAGCGATTGGTAAATAACTGTGTTTATTTTTTAATTAATACCCTCTAATATACTACCCACCAACAAAACATGCACTGATATTCAATCAGACGCAAACATGGCGGAGGCAAACAAGATGCTAATATTAAGTTGTGGAAGAACTTGATACATTAGAAAATAGTCTTCAATTATTATTTTCCCATTGGCTTGCTAACGACGAGCATCTTGGTATTCTTGAGTCGTGAACCGAAACTGGCAAGTGGCCACCGTGCGCTAGCATAAAAGAATTCCAGATTTAGACCACATTATAACCTTAGTTAAATGTACCACAACTTATACAGAATTTTTCGTTGAAAGTAAAGTCGGTTACTTCCAAAGAAAATTATTTTTTTCTCTAATTATTCTCTCCTCCGCCTATTTTCTTCCAAATAATTATCATCACTGTCACTACTGTTATCACTGCTAGAATTTAACATTTTTACTTAAGTAGCATTGATTTCCTTAATCTAATCCTGAGTAATTCTGACACAGCCTAAAGGTGCCTGTCAAAAATGTGCTACAATTCGACAAGTTTGTAATTGCGTATTGACAATTATGTGTTTCATAAACGACACTTGTCGGAAAATGCTCGACAATTTGTCGAATTTTCATTGTCACCTGTAAATTTTTATGAAACGCTAAATTGTCGAATTGTCGCGACAATTTGACATATATGTCGGCTTTTCCGATGACAAATATGTCAGACCAAATGTTTTATGAAACGTACAATTGTCGACTTGTCGCCTGTCGCCTGTCGCTGACAATTGTAATCTTTATGAAACAGGCCACTGGTAGTGTGTGCGTTATATATATCCAAATCGACCGTTGATTGTTATTGTTGATCTTCCTTTGTGTTTGCCAAGATAGTTGTTAAGTTTTATAGATAAAATATTTACAATAGTGTCGACTTTAATTATGTTACTGTTTTCTTTAGCAAAAATATGTGGAACGGTGTACACGTATGATGGATAAAACCATCAGTTCCAACATCTCACTTATTATTCATGATCTGATGCTAATATGATGTGATGAGATGACACTTATATGATGAGGTATCTTATGGTTTAAAAACCTATTTTTAATTTGACTCTGAAGATATAACAAAAATACTTGATGTAACAACCTGTAAGATGTAGATTAAGAAAGATTGGAATTAAAGTTAACACAAATAAAACATAAAACATCACATTCCTATTTTATTAGATCATCGTAATAATCAACCAACATATTTATCTAAAATGATAAGCTTTATCTTTATCAAAGTCAGATAATTACAAACACTTCAATTAATGTGATAACGAAATATATTATGTTAGTCCTGTTTTCTAAGGCCTTAATTTCGGCCTTTTGATGTAAATATTTTGACGTATAATAAAATAAATAAGGTGAGACAGTATGTTTGTCTTCAAAGGAGATTTATCTAATTATGTGTAATTTGATGTTGGCTAACTAATATTGTTACGAGAATCACTGATAACGTGAAAATTATGACTGTCACTACCCATACATTACTGACGGTAATTTCACATCCGGTGGTAGTACATGTTTTTTACCATAGAATAATTAATTTAGGATGTTGTTCGATAATTATGTGACATCAACGGGTTAAATTACCTTATTGATTGTGATAAAACGGGGACAACAGATTTTTGACATGTTTTGGTAGGTACCCAAGTGGGCCTTAACAGAAGACTGATAACAGTGAAAAATTTCCGCGGGTTATGTTTAAGTCGTCTACGAGGTGAAACGACGGTCTGACAATCTCTTAATACTTGCCAGGTTTATGAATTGCTTTAGTTACATCTCTTTCTCGTAGTATAGCAAATAAAAGAGACACATTGATAGCTATTCAGGAAAGTGGCAAGTTTTAAGAGGTTGTAATACGGGGTCTGGTGAAGGTCGCGGAAGGCTGCTGGATCCAGCCAGCGTAGATCCGTTCGTCGTGGAGGGAGCTAAGGAGTAGGAGATCTTTAAAGAAAGGTCTCCTTCAAAGGTTTTTCTGTCTCACTACATAATTACGAAATTATATAAGTAGTGCATTTTGATTGTGATTTGTTTCTCTTAGCAAACGAGACAGTTCAAGTTAAAGATGAATGAACGTTATTTTCAATACCGATAGCGGAAATGACATAAGCTAGTGTCGCCCACGTGACCCTTGTGTCTCGGAATGCTATACCTGGCGCTATATAGGTATTATTGTGGTTACCACGATATATATCATGTCATTCCTTAGCGCAATAAAGAAATACGCGGACCGTTATGGCTTCTACATAAATATGTGGAATCGTCTTTGACCGGCGGCGCCGAAGCACCGTTACCTTCTGACCGTTCATATTGCTTTGTACTCCACACGCTTATATTACGGCTCACAAGTTATGCTAGTGTACAGACGTCTTTATTGGTTGTTGAGTTACAATAAAGATATGAGTTAGCGAGTTTGGCAAGCGATTGTTGATAATATGTATTGTAGTACGTAACTTTCAGACTGGTTGGTTTGGAGATGGGTGATCAATTTGTTAATTTGTCAAACAAACTAAGCATTTAGTTCAATTTTAATAAGATTAGTATTATCGATGATAGTTATAGAGTCGAATAAAAGAAAAAACCAATTATAATTTACCTATACAATGTTTTAAATCATTTATATTAGGTGGTAGAGTGATTTGTTGATAATACTTATTTGTAGTTTTTCTCTGACTATTAAAAATAATTTTATTATGTTATAGAGTGTTTCGTGTAATCGAGTAAAAAATACCTGTTTTGATACAAAAATAAGAAAAGTGATAAGTACAATTAATGTTGAATGATATTACCTACTTCCATGTAAATGTTGGTATAAGTCAACAGGAAAACCTTGAACAGTCACTGTTTGGTGATTCTACATACCACTTTGCACTGATTTAAATTTAGATTAGCAATAAATGAGTAGCTTAAGAATTATATATATCTACAAAAAAAAATTAAAAAAAAACAGAATAGGTACCAATGTTGCCTTATAATGAATAAAACAAATATAATTATTCTTATTTTTACCCAACAAAAAAAAGATTTGTTACCCACCCGAACACAAGTAGGTATTTCTAAAGCTCTTTAGGGCTGTCTCAACTCAGAGCAACATTGTCTGGTTTTATTGAGAAATAACTTTATTATAGTTTATTAATTAATATCATTAAATTCATCATAGTAATAGTACTAATTAAATAACATTAAAACTTGTTAAAACTAAACCATGTTTTTATTATGTCCTTAAACTCCCCTATCCTTCGGGAATTTCTTAGTAACCTACATCATAAAGGGAATCCGCTGAGAAGTTTCCTCTTAATTTATAGTTTGCAAACTTTATAGCTGGAAGATTTAGTGTTGAGTGAAAAGTTTGAACTGAGATAATAAACGCGACAAAAGATAAATATAACAATATAATAAAACAAATAAAGTTTTGGTACAAAATAGTCATCCTTAAAATATAAATTGATTAATTTGTTCTTTTAGTGTAATCAAGTTAGGTCGAATTTGCAAAAAGATCGGAAGTAATTCGTGTAGTTGTATTTTTTATGGAATCATTAGAAGACACGAATATAAGTTTTCTCTGAGTGTGCACCATTCCTGTTTTGAACGGAACATCGTTAAACGTTAGGTATTAATATTAAAGTCCCATTTTTTTTTATATAATACCTACAATAAAAATTTCTTTCCATGTTTTGTCACGCGTTTCGCGTTGCGCCCACGTTACTGATCATCAAATCACTTTTTGTCACTCGTTAAAGTAGTGAAACAAGTACCCACGACGTCACAAAGGTGGCGCCTATTGGGTTTAGAGTTTGTCAATTTGTAATGGGAAAAATTTTACCTCGGGGTATAGATGGAAATTACCCCACTGAAAATGTTAGTCGGTAGAGCAAAGGGGTTATGTGGATTCGCGTGGCTCAGTCATCCATGGAACAATTATGATTTTGGGCGCCGTTGATATCAATGAAAGTTAAAAATTAAAAGATAAATTGTCCACGGATCGAAACAAAGTGAGTTTAATAAATCAAACCAGTATTTACGTTGACATAAACATTTATTTAACACGTTGTATAATTAATACCAAGTTAACAACGATTCGCAGAAAATAAGTCATAAAAATATTTAAAACCACATGGGGTATAAATGGTTTAACGAAGAATCCGAGGGGTTAAAATGAAGTCACACATTTTATATTAATACATAATACCTTGAGAACCCATTATAATGTTAAAACCGCACGAAGGGCAAATGGTTTAACAGGGACCCTTAACAGGTTAAAGTGAGACCATACATTAATTACAAAAACAATACCCTTGGGTTCATTATAAAATTAAAACCATATAAAGAAGTAGGGATTTAAAATATAAACCCTTAAAAGTAAAGGTGAGGGCATATCTGTTCGTTTCCCGTTAGTCAGACGGATTAAGAGGCCGGTTCCGCATTTGAAATAAGTTTTCAAACGTCACCATATCTCTCAAGTCGGCGGACCGTAAAGAACCGAATACATATGTACTCACAAAAAAAAAACTTATGCTAAGATACCTATTACTTATCATCTTAACACAAGACATTCATAGTAAAATAGAATTATTTATACATTCTGGCTCATGAACCAGTTACGCTGAAGCTAAATAAATTTGGAACATGACTATAGGTACATTTATTGGCTGTAGACCTGCTCCGGGTTGAGATTGAACATGTCATCAAAACATCATTTTGTACTGGATATGAACGTTAATTACTTCACCGGGTACATACTACAGAAACACTGCCGCGATGATAATAAAAGAAAGCTGCGGAATACCTGGATTACGTTGATAAATCCATGATAATACACGGACGACGTTACCTCGAAACGAGTTTAAACCATTTATACCCCATGTGGTTTTAAATATTTTTATGACTTATTTTCTGCGAATCGTTGTTAACTTGGTATTAATTATACAACGTGTTAAATAAATGTTTATGTCAACGTAAATACTGGTTTGATTTATTAAACTCACTTTGTTTCGATCCGTGGACAATTTATCTTTTAATTTTTAACTTTCATTGATATCAACGGCGCCCAAAATCATAATTGTTCCATGGATGACTGAGCCACGCGAATCCACATAACCCCTTTGCTCTACCGACTAACATTTTCAGTGGGGTAATTTCCATCTATACCCCGAGGTAAAATTTTTCCCATTACAGTGACGTACCCAACGTGTGGCCCAGAAAAGTGAGATTAATAATTCAATATTTTAGTGCTTTATTTAACGTGAATTTTTTTTTTTTTCATTATGGCTGAACTTAATTGTAACGTTAATTTCTTGCTCAAGGAGGAACTTGAACATGAATTATCCACTCTTAAAGTCTCTTTTGATGAGCATAGTAGCGTCGACCAATTACGAAAACTTTTAAGGAATACCTTGAAATTAGCTCGTAGGGTTAGCTTAAAAATTCCTTCTTCAGCTGTTTCTACTAGTAACGAGGAAACAGAAGTCTCGGTTCTTCAATTTAAGGCTGGTCTGCTCGTTAATTCTTTTGATGAGGAAAGCATTCCGGAATCTACGCGTTCACGCCTCGTTGGTCGTGCGAATTATATTCTTTCTAGAATCTCCAGAATCGCCAACCCTCCTGAAGAACTTTTAGTGTTGCAGGGGAAGCTGATTAATTGTATCTCAGAAAATGATGAATCTTCGGAATCTGAAACAGAAGATAGCTCTCCCCGCGTCAACAATACTCAGACAGTCATTTACAAACCAGAGAAATCTTACAATCTATGTTCTCTCAACTTGAAATTTAATGGTGACACTTGTGTCCGTGCTTTCTTATCTAGGTTAGAGGAGCTTTGCGCTGCTAGAAAAATACCTAAGGAGTATGTTTTTACTGGGTTTCCTGATTTAATCGAAGGTCCTGCTCTTTACTGGTATCGTGCTAGTAAGTCGGGGTTCCACAACTATGACGAGTTAGTTTCAGCATTAAAATCAGATTTTGACCTTCCTGGTTTCGACGATCGGCTTATGCAAGAAATACAATCGCGCACGCAGGCTAAGCACGAATCCTTAGTTGTGTTCTTATCCGTCATATTAGGAATGATGTCTCGTTTGAGTACGGAGTTGTCCGATGCGGAAAAACTGAAGATCGTGATGCGTAATATCCGGCCTGAGTACAATCGTGAATTGATGCTGGTTGATGTCCGGTCGATTGAACATCTTAAGGAACTAGGCAAGCGAATTGAAACCTGTAAACTACGAATTGAAGGGTTTTCCGAACCATCTTTTACCAAACCAAGTGTTGCACCAGATTTTCACTATAACCCGAAGACTAAGTCTGATATTTCCGAATCTAAAAATACTGCTAACCTTAATAAAAAGCTTTCGGTCGCGTCTGTTCAGAATTCCAATAATTCTAAGAAGGGTTCTGTATATTGTTTTGTATGTCGAAATAACGAGCATGCTACGTTTCGTTGTAATGCATCTCGTCCAATTTTATGTTTTAAATGTGGCAAACTTAATGTTAAGTCCACTGAGTGTCCGGATTGTAATCGGCCAAAAAACTAGGTAACTTAGTCTCTCTGAGTAATGTTAGTACTTGCAGAGAGACCTATTTTAAACCCAATTTGGAGGACAATAGACCGTATTTAACCGTTAAGGCATATGGCGTCCCTATCAGTGGTTTACTTGATTGTGGTGCTAGTTGTTCAATTCTCGGTAACAACGCCCACAAACTTTTCATTAAACTTGGTATTCCGTTGAGAGCTCTTAATAAACCTTGTTATATTAGAGTTGCTAACGGTTCCGATTATTATTGTCAATATTATATGGACGTTCCTATTGAATATAAAGATGAAACTAAAATAATAAAGTTTTATGTTCAACCCAAGATTACACTTCCAGTCCATTTTGGAATTAATTTCTGGAAATCGTTTAATCTTGCTCCCGATGTTTTAGCTTGCATTCCCTCTATTAATTCTGATAGGGTTTGTGAAATTGATAGTATCTCGGAGATTGGTTTAAAACCTTTTCATTCTCTAACTGATAAACAAAGGTCCGATTTGGAAAATATTAAATCTTTGTTTGATAATATCGACTCTGAAAGAGTTGGTCTTGGTCGTACTCATCTTGCTGAACACCATATTGATACCGGGGATGCTAAACCCGTGAAACAAAGATATTATCGTATGAGTCCGGAAAAACTTAAACTTTTAGAACAAGAACTTGATCGTATGTTAGACTTAGGGATAGTTGAACCTTCGAATTCACCTTGGAATTCTCCCACTACTCAGGTTCCTAAATCAGATGGTAAAGTTCGAGTATGTTTGGATAGTAGGATGATTAATGCTGTGTCAAAAACGGATGCCTATCCTCTTCCATACATAAATTATATTCTGGATAACCTTCGGGATGCAAAATTTTTAACCTCTCTTGACCTTAGCGCCGCGTACCACCAAATACCCTTGTCGGCCAGTTCCAAAGAAAAGACAGCTTTTACTGTCCCTGGTCGTGGTCTTTTTCATTATAATGTCATGTGCTTCGGTTTGGTGGGAGCTTCTGCTACAATGCAAAGACTCATGGATAGTTTGTTTGCAGCCCAATTTGACAATAAGGTTTTCTGTTATATCGACGATATCATCATCTGTACCGATTCTTTTGAGGAACATATCTCTATTTTAAAGGCTGTTTATGAAAAACTTAAAAGTGCCAACCTTACTATCAACATGGAAAAATCTCTTTTCTGTCGATCCGAACTAAAGTATCTAGGCTACGTGGTAGATTGCTACGGCTTGAGGACGGACCCGTCCAAAGTAGATGTTATTGCTAATTTTCCCGTTCCTACTGATGCTAAGCAGGTCAAGCGTTTCCTTGGCATGGCCGGATGGTATCGACGTTTCATTAAAGATTTTTCTAAAATAGCTAAACCTTTATCGCGGCTAACTAGTAAAAAGGTTCTCTTTAAATGGCTGAAGAATCTTTTTCTACTCTTAAAACGGCGTTAATTTCGGCACCAATTTTAAAATGCCCTGACTTTAGTTTACCGTTTTACATCCATACGGATGCTTCCTCTTATGCTATTGGTGGTGTTTTAACCCAGAAGTTTGAAGGCGTTGATCACCCCATTGCTTATTGCAGTCGGACTCTTACCGACCAAGAGGTCAATTATACCGCAACTGAGCGAGAATTACTGGCTGTTATTTATGCTTTGGAGCAGTATCGAGCTTATGTTGAAGGCACTAAATGTTTTATAGTAACTGACCATGCTTCTTTACAGTGGTTTTATAAACTTAAAAATCCCACTGGTCGCCTTAGTAGATGGGCGTGCCGCCTTAGTCAGTTCGTTTTTGAAATTATTCATAGAAAAGGGAAAGATCATGTCGTTCCAGATGCGCTATCTCGTATGAAAATCGACTCTATTGAAATTGATCCTCACCAGATCACCGATCCTTGGTATATTAAACTTTTTGAGGGATGTTCACGTAATCCTAAACTTTTCCCTAATTTTTCTATCACTGAGGGAAAACTGTATCGGTTGACAAAGAATAAATATAACCTTACATCTCAACACGAGTGGAAAATTGTGGTTCCTGCTGAAAAACGTGCGGAGATCATTCAGAAGTATCACGACGAGCCAGCTTCTGGTCATTTTGGCGTAGCTAAGACTCACAAGAAAATATCTAACATGTACTATTGGCCGTCTTTATTTTGCGACGTCAAAAAGTATGTTAACGATTTTGAGATTTGTAACACTTACAAGCCGGTTAATACTGCTCGTCCGGGTTTGATGGGTGATCCCCGACAGGTTACTAAACCTTGGGAAGCGATTTCTTGCGACCTTTTGGGACCATTTCCGCCTTCTTACTCGAGAAATCAATATTTATTCGTTGTCTCCGATTATTTCAGCAAATATGTCCTTCTCTTTCCTTTGCGAAGTGCTACGGCCAAGGCTGTGTGTAAATGCCTTGAAAAGGGCGTGTTTTTGGTGCATGGAGTTTGTCGTATCCTATATACAGATAACGGTCCCCAATTCACCTCTAAAGAATTTAGAGATTTGTTAAAATCTGTGGGAGTACCTCACATTTTCTATAATCCTCGTTACCACCCTCAATGTAACCAAACTGAAAGGGTTAATCGGGATATTGTTCGTGCCATTGCTTCTTATGTGCGTTTCGATCACCGCAAATGGGATCAAAACATTCAGGAAATCCAATGTGCCCTCAATACCTCCGTTCATGCAGGAACTAAATTTACTGCTTATTACCTTAATCATGGTAGGGAAATGGTACTCGATGGAGCAACTTTTAACTCGGATCAACCTTTTGATGGTCAGGCTGTTACTGTCCATTCTGATAATTACACTTCTGGTTTGCCCAAGTTGCAGAAAATTTTTAAGGACGTTGAATGCCATTTGCAAAAGGCTTATCGTCATAATGTTAAGTATTATAACCTGAGAAAGCGCCCTCTCGAGCTTCAAGAAGGTCAGATAATTTATAAAAGGTGTTTTCCTCTTTCTAACGCTTCCAAATATTTTTCTGCCAAATTATCTCTCAAATTTGAGAAATGTGTAGTAGATAAAAAACTGGGTAACGTGGTTTATTCTTTGAAAAGTATGGACGGAAAACCGCTTGGTTCTTTTCACATTAAAGATATTGTCGTGCGGGGTCACAGTGAAGGCGCTTGAAATCCCCTTATATGGTTTTTGGTTTCAAGTTTGCCATTGTGTTACCTTGTGCACGATGTTGTTCTATCATTGTTAGTTAAGTAGGTTATAACTTTGTTAGTTTTTAGGGTATATTTTATCCGTGTTACATCTATAGGTCTTGTTGCATTTGTGTAAACCACAAATGATGCCAAGGATGGTAACATTTCTGTTTTCTTTATTATGATGGCGTGTCGTCCTGTGTGATGATTTGCTTTTGCCTTTGTTGTGTGTTTTAAGGGATGTTGGATTTCCACTCCTCGCACTTTACTTTTAGAAGTCACTGTTTTGCATACTTCAACTTTTCATGTAATTTACCCATGTTTGCAGTTTGGTAAATTACGTGCTGGTTTTTGTTTAACCAACCTGTGTTTAACACTGGTTATGGCTAGAACCTGGATTAGCTCTCTTTTTGTGTTATTGGGTCTATGAAACGGTTCTACCTTTTTCCATATTCACTCTCGTGAGGTATTTATTAGGTTTCCCTTGATATGACTCAAGCTTTCGTTGTCTAAGTTTTGAGTCTTGAGGTGGTTTATCTTTAAGTAAAGTAGGATTAAAGTTGTTTTGTTCAGTTTAGGTTGTAGTTTTAGATTTCGTCGTTCCTCCTGACGAAAAATTTTATTCAAAATATTCATTTTGAATAAAATTTTTCTTTCCCAACGAAGACGGTACTGTAACACTTTTTCTTACACCTAGCCCTACGGTATCAAACATTTGATTTTAAAGTACTTTTTATAGCGAAATTCTCGTTATAGTCTTCTAGGTTGGATTAGGAACATTAGGTATTAAGCTTCAGTAGGTTTGTTAAATAAGTAGTGTGTTGTTTTGATACAATTTGTGTAGGAAAAATGCATAAATCTTTCTACCTTTGTATGTGTCAATTTCCAATAGCTCGTCGAATGTTGGCGATTATACCGCCCACTTTGATCACAAGGCATTCACTTGAATTCATTTTAGGATATCACTTTTTCGCCTGTGGCATTCAGAGATGCAGGAAATTTTCGTCATGTGAAGTCAATCCATGTAATTGCTGTCTGGGTTTTCTTTAATTTCAGAATGTGTTGAGCCTGAATTGTAGGGGTGAGTGTTCTACCAATGGATGTAACTATTTGTCTGTTTTTTAGTAGTGAGATCCAGATTGTAACCTCGTGTCGTATTGTTCTCAGGGCTCCAGCTCATCAATTTATATTTCATCAGGTCCTTCATGAGATAAAAACCTGTGATAATTAAAGCCCAAATTTGGTAAGTTTCTCAACCTTGTTATAATGTTAGTTGTAAGGAAAACCTCATATTCAATGTTGGACAATTTGGTGACTTTGATTTTTTATTACAGGGCTCCACAGTTTTACCTCAAAATTTCAAGATATAAGTGGTTCCCAGTTTGGTCCAGGAAATCTTTCAAGGTTATGGTTTAAGCTCATTTCGATCTAACGTCGTCTGTGCAGCGGTTTGGCTGGTATTCCATGCTATGATGTCTCATTAAAATCAGCGCGACGAGCACATGTTAAACCGTACCATTACCATGGATTTATAAAACTAACCAAGGTATTCCTCAGCTTTCTTTTATTATCATCGCGGCAGTGTTTTTGTAATATGTACCCAGTGAAGTAATTAACGTTCATATCAAGTACAAAATGGTTATTTGATGACATGTTCAAACTCAACCCGGAGCAGGTCTACAGCCAATAAATGTACCTATAGTCATGTTTCAAATTTATTTAGCTTCAGCGTAACTCTGGTTCATGAGCCAGAATGTATAAATAATTCTATTTTACTATGAATGTCTTGTGTTAAGATGATAAGTAATAGGTATCTTAGCATAAGTTTTTTTTGTGAGTACATATGTATTCGGTTCTTAACGGTCCGCCGACTTGAGAGATATGGTGACGTTTGAAAACTTATTTCAAATGCGGAGCCGGCCTCTTAATCTGTCTGACTAACGGGAAACGAATAGATATGCCCTCACCTTTACTTTTAAGGGTCTACCTAGTTGGTTACTAAGTTCTGTAACTATGGAAAACATGAATAATACTAAATTTACAAATAATGCTACAATGAATTATATACCAAATGAAAGCACAAATATTTAAGATTATCATGTATTAAAATTATTCGAAATGACCGCCTCTGGCATGAATACACGCCTTTAGACGACGAGGCCAGTCATCGATGGCAGCACGAACTACCACCATATCCAATTCTGCGACTGCCTTGAGAATAGCGCGCTTAAGAGAGTCGAGATTCGTGTGGGGCTTAGCACATGCTTTCTCCTCAATAAGTTGCCATATGGCATAATCCAGAGGATTTAAGTCTGGGCTGGAGGATGGCCATTCTTCCTGCGCGATAAAATCAATTTTGTTAGCCCGAAACCATGCTTGTGTAGATTTTGCTTTGTGCGCAGGGGCAGAGTCCTGCTGGAAGACCCATGGCTGGTTTTGAAATAAAGTGTGGCTTAAGGGTTTGACAACAGGTTCCAGAACGGTATCTTGATAGACTCTAGCGCCAGTTTTCACACCTTTTTCACAGAAATGAACCTTACTTAGCCCTGAATAGGACACCCCCAGCCAAATCATCACTGATGAGGGGTGGTGACCTCGTTGGACCCTCGGAGCAATCATGCTGGCTTCTTTACTATTCTTAGCGTATACTCTATCATTTTGACGGTTAAAATTTTCTTCGACTGTGAAGATTTTTTCATCAGTAAACAAGATTTTTCGATGGCCGTTTTGTGCGTACTGCTTTAGTAGAGCGCGACTTCGTGCTAACCTCATAGCCTTCAATCGTGCGTTTAGCAGATGGCCCTTTCGTCTACGGTAAGCGTGAAGCCCAAGGTCATCATTGATAATTTTTTTAAGGGAACTTCTCTTCACAGTCATCTGTATTGCCAATAACTTTTGCTTCCGGACGGGATTTCTCGTGATTCTCGCCTTCACTGCCTTGATCACAGC
Organism: Agriphila tristella; assembly: GCA_928269145.1. NCBI lineage: Eukaryota > Metazoa > Arthropoda > Insecta > Lepidoptera > Crambidae > Agriphila > Agriphila tristella. Next base: position 34,738,773 of record OV743432.1, read on the forward strand.
TGGTGTCCGAACGGTGCGTGGTCTTCCTGATCTTTTTCGGTCATCGACGGTCAAGGTATTACTGTACCTATGGATAGTGCGATAAATAAATTGCTTGTTGATTTTCAACTTTTGTAGCAACTTGAAAATCATATTCGGTGGCTGCCCACATTTGTGCAGAGCAATTACAGCGACACGATTCTCCTTCAACCCCCATTCCATGGTGAAATAAACAAAATATGATATGCGTGTGGTATGGAATTATAGCTTATAAAACTGTCAATAATATGTCATTTTTATTTTTTCTTTTCATTTGTTTTAATGGCCAGTAATCGATAAAGAAACTCAGTAACAGAACTTTTGACCAACCTGTGTATAGTTAAAATCCCTACTTCTTTATATGGTTTTAATCTTATAATGAACCCAAGGGTATTGTTTTTGTAATAAATGTATGGTCTCACTTTAACCTGTTAAGGGTCCCTGTTAAACCATTTGCCCTTCGTGCGGTTTTAACATTATAATGGGTTCTCAAGGTATTATGTATTAATATAAAATGTGTGACTTCATTTTAACCCTTCGGATTCTTCGTTAAACCATTTATACCCCATGTGGTTTTAAATATTTTTATGACATATTTTCTGCAAATCATTGTTAACTTTGTATTAGTTATACAATGTGTTAAATAAATGTTTGTTTCAACGTAAATATTGGTTTGATTTATTAAACTCACTTTGTTTCGATCCGTGGACAATTTATCTTTTAATTTTTAACTTTCATTGATATTAACGGCGCCCAAAATCATAATTGTTCCATGGATGACTGAGCCACGCGAATCCACCGAACCCCTTTGCTCTACCGACTAACATTTTCAGTGGGGTAATTTCCATCTATACCCCGGGGTAAAATTTTTCCCATTACAAATTATCTCGGTAACTATTTATCTTATTTAAGCAAGCTAGGTGTGCAATGATAGGTAATTGAAATTGTGACAAAACATGGAAAGAAATTGTTATTGTAGGTATTATATTTAAAAAAATATTGGGACTTTAATGTTAATATCTAAAATTAAAGGATGTTCCGTACATAACAGGAATGGTGCGAACTCAGAGGAAACTTATATTAATGTCTTCTAATGATTCCATAAAAATTACAACCACACGAATTACTTCCAATCTTTTTGCTAATTTGTCTACACTATTGGAACTTGTCAACCTAAATACCTATTTCCCGCCAGTTTGTATAATTGTCATTAAGTAATTAATTAGGTTAATATGAAAATAACATAATTAAATGTGCATTTTGTATCGATAAAATAGAGACTCAAAGACCATTCTCAGACTTATTTATCCAAAATTACTTAGCCCCAGTTTTCATTCTGCCCCTGAAATTTATAAATAGTTTATTAATCGTTTTTGCAAACTGCAGATACTTTTTAAAAGATGCAAACAATGTAGCGTAGCAGAAGCACAACACTATTCCTTTTACACAAATAATCATCGTTTTTTTTAAATAAAATATTTGCCTGCTACTAGTGCCTCGGTATGTCAGTCGGAAGACCATTCGACCGGACTTGCAAAGGTCGCGGGTTGATTACCGCTTGAGAAAGGTGACGAGTCGTTTTTTTTTCTAGGAAGTATTTTTATTTCGCATTTTTTTTTATATCTTAAAATAAAATATTTTCTACTTTTGTCACTTGTGTATGCAAATCTCTACAAAATACATACCTAGAATTTGTTTGCATTTGGTTTTAAACTATACATCAGCTGTAACAAGGTTTGGGTTTCACTGTTTGTTTTAACAAAATTGTTAGGCAAATATAAGACTGGGTTATTTTATTATTTAATCATAAGGCTAAGGCCACACTATAGGTGCCAAGCTTAAAGATAAGCTTGGAGCTACGCTTGTTACAAGATGCACAATGGCCACATACAAGGCGCCTAACTTCGTGACACACAATTTACTTTCGCGCTGTATTTGATGAGTACAGAACAAATACGTCACTATTATGCACTTCCCGAAAATATAACTAATAAGTACCTAATATCAATTGAAATAAAATGCGTATGTACACTTACCATCCTTGTTTAAGTACCTCTTGTGCAACTTTTTCGCACAGCTTTTATAGAATTTCTACATTCTTATGGTGTTTATTTGAAGAGTTCTAAAGTAGTTCCCTTTTGAAAACCGTTGAAATTAATATTTCTTCCATTGTTAAATTACAAAGTCACTAGGTGACTATCAAAAATTTACCAACACGTTCGTTTTCTACGCGACTCGCTTGTAGGCGCGTCACTCGCAGTCGCAGTGAAGCCAGCTGCGATAGTATGCAATACGTCTGTTCGCTAGGATCAGTCACTAAGCGAGTCGCTTGGCTCTTAGAAATAAGCGAAGCTCCTTGTAGTGTGGCCTTAGCCTTAACTTTGCGGCGAATAAACAAAACTTCTGGAAAACTAGATTATTGACATTTTATGCTTGTTGGGTTTGAGTTCTGAATTAAACCAAAAGTAAGTCTCAAATTGTTGAAATTGTTCTTACACTGCAATTAAAATCCGTCATAAGGTTTTTATTGCCATTAAATTTGTATCCAAGTAATTATTTTTCGATCGTCTCAATCTCAAATAATTTCAATCACCTCAAGATTTTGCCACTTGTTTACTTCTTTACTTTGTATTGAAAATTATTTACCTAGGTTTCATAAAACAATACCAAAGTTAATTCAAGAAGGAAAACAAAAACACTTCAATATTATAAGTTGAAAATTCACGGCGGCAAGCTACCAACCACAGCGCCGGCTAAAATAAGATCTTCAATATCCAAGCTCGGCCAGATGTTGTTTTAACTACGGCTTCTGCAAACACTAATGTTGGCAACACAAAGTATACACTTTTTTTGTAAGTATTTTGATATCGATGGCGGAATAGGAATAATAAAGAACAAAATAACTGAGTAAATTCGTTGTTATAAAATTTCAAATGTTTGTATTCACAAATAAAATGGCATCACGCACAAATTACATCTGATCACTGTTTTTGAAATCCATTTGTACATACCTACTACTTCTGGCGTGGCTTTTTTTTATTAATTTGTGGTATACCTAATGTGCTTAACCACTTATTTTATTTAAATTAACAGAAACATATACATGCAAGAAAAATAGCTAAAATTTCGATCTCGAGCGCAAAAATGCATGATTTCATTTTTTTTGCTAAATATGCAACTACCACTGAAAAAGGGTTAAATATGCAAATACATATAATATGCATTTGCATATAATCCGGTCTGTATAAATAACATAAGTGGCTAAAGTTCAATATTATAAAATCAGTTACAAATTAACAAAAAAAAGCAGCGCCAAAAATTTTACCAATGGTAGATAGGACGAAAAATCACTGAGGCGACGATAAGTTAATCTTTGGATTGTATCGTACTTATGTGTCATCGATGATTACGCAGAACCATTATGCTGATGTACTCAGTTTCAAGACGTTGAACTTAGTGTTTGTTTAGCATACAGCTACTCAATTTGTGTTGTTTGGTCTTAAACAATGTATGCTGATGTTTTTCGGTTCGTTTAACTTGAAATGAAGTATCTTAAATTTTCTGTACCGTTTGTCTGTGTATGAAAATTGAATGGATTTAATAGCGGGGTGTCTACTATCGCACTTAGCAGATTTTTTCAATATTTCATTTCATACAATCTGTAGCACAAAGACAACATTAGCCAATTTGTTTCCACGACTAGAGCAATACGTAATTTATCAAATAATAGTACATTATGATATAAGTGCGGTAAGTTGAAAATTACAGCTGAGGCGATATTGCTAGCCCGAGCCGTAGGCGAGGGCTACAAGAAAGCAGAGGCTGTAATTATCAAAGCGCACGTATGTCATACGACGTTTTATAACATATTTGCGAGGAAATAAATAAAACTCGGACTTTGCATTTTTGCTTGTTTTCCATAATGATGAAATTTTGATACACTTGTAAGTATCTATCGGTCGATTTTTCTGCCTTTCACTTCGATTGTGAGGAAATCAAACAACAATAAAGTAAAAAAAACAAAAAAAAAAAAACTTTTTTTTTTAATTTTAGTGACAAATGATATCATTTTGGAATGTGCTCATCAAGGCCTTTCATTTAATACCCATATTCAAAAATTTTTTTTCTTAAATTTAAGTGACAAATTATGTAATTTTGGAATGTGCTAATCAAGGCCTTTCATTTGATACCCATATTAAAAAATTGAAAAAAAAAATTTTTTTTTCTTAAGTTTAGTGACAAATTATATTATTTTGGAATGTGCTCATCAAGGCCTATCATTTGATACCCATATTCAAAAATCGAAAAAAAAAATTTTTTTTCCTAAATTTTAGTGACACTTTATATTATTTTGGAATGTGCTCATCAAGGCCTTTCATTTGATACCCATATTCAAAAATCGAAAAAAAATTTTTTTTTTTAATTTTAGTGACAAATTATATCATTTTGGAATGTGCTCATCAAGGCCTTTCATTTGATACCCATATTCAAAAATGAAAAAAAAAATTAAAAAAAATGTAAAAATAAATTATATAAAGTAAATTTTATTCATAAAATGTTGACCAAGAGGTCAATCGCACATGACGCATCAGAAAAGATTCTGATATAAAAACTCTTTGCTAAGATTTAAAAAAGTACCGTTCGTTTAAGACGAAGCATCTTGTAAACCGTGCGTTTTACTTTACATTACCGCACAAGTTCGTAATGAGATACAATACGATATTGAAATTGGCGTAATAAGAGACCCTTTACGAGCAAATATGTTATAAATAATATTATTGCTATGGATAAGGACCTACTGTAGCCTGTAAACAAACCGATAATATTTCGCGAATCTTTTGACTAACATATTTTGTGACTATTATAGGTAATAAGAGTATATTTAAATACACTGGCCTGCAAAACTAAGTACTACAGAGGTCTATTTTCATACAAACGAGGTAACTTTGAAGCATTGGTTCTCCACCCAGGATTAAACGTGGTGTGATCTGATGATGGTCATCTAGGGAGTGAATGGAGAAGATTCAGATCCCCATACACACCCAATTGATCTGATCAGCATTCTAAGAGCTGTAAGGATATGTTTAAAAAACCACGAAAATAGCATTAAAATGTATGGAAATGCTGTAACTGATAACTCTTATCCTTACAGCTCTTAGAATGCTGATCAGATCAATTGGGTGTGTATGGGGATCTGAATCAACTCTTATCCTTACAGCTCTTAGAATGCTGATCAGATCAATTGGGTGTGTATGGGGATCTGAATCTTCTTCATTCACTCCCTAGATGGCCATCATCAGATCACACCACGTTTAATCCTGGGCGGAGAACCAATGCTTCAAAGTAACCTCGTTTGTATGAAAATAGACCTCTGTAGTACTTAGTTTTGCAGGCCAGTGTACTTTGCGATTATCACCCTGTCTAATAAGCTGTTGTGATATTCTCACTACATTCAGGCGATGATCTAATGAAATGATAGATTTCTTGCATCCTTAAGTTGCATTTTTATGCTAAATCTGCAATTTTATCATTCTTAATGCAATGCCTATTTTCTCACGATTCAAAAACGTAATTCACGCAAACCCACACATTTCCAAGAAGGTGTATGATTAAAAGTTGGATATATGATTATGTTTCATTTTATGGGTTGTGGTGCGTATCGAAAACGTAAGTACAATTTTGCAGTAGTTGCTATCGACTATGAACTCACGTTGAGGTTAGGGTTGCAAGCTAAACTATACTGTTAAAAACAGTATTATACTGTTTTACACATATTATACTTTTTATTGTTGAACAAAAAGTGTACAAAAATACTGTTTTCAGCAAGCATCACTAGTATCCATAAATAAATCTAATATATAAATCTTTGTAAAAAGTAAATGCCTAACACTACGTTTAAGGCGCGCGGTGCAGCGCAGACCTCGTTTCTTATTTGATTTTAATTATAATGAGGCTAACGAAGCTTTAAAAATGACACAAAATTGATAAGTTGTGCGAGAAGCACTAAGAAATATGTATTCAAAACATTAAAAAAACTTACTTTTATTTTTTCTAAAATACTGTTTATTTTTCTTTTCCGACCATAATAAACTTTTTATTTTGTAAAAAAAAGTTGGCAACCCTTGTAGGTAGGTTTCATTTATTGTATTTAAACGCTTACATTGCAGTTATAAATAATTTTTAACTTTGACTGTCGTGTTGTTTTAAATTTTATTAATGATCCCTTTGTCATTAGTCGTTTATTTTGCTTTTTCTGTCTCATTTTGCTCCCTTTTCGTCTTATTGCATACCTACCTCTATATTCGTTTATTTCCTTTATAATTTTTCAAAGTCAAAATTGGATAAGCACTTACTAACAGTCAAGTAAATACTAATTACCAAATAAAATGTCTTTTCAATAGAGTACCTACTAATAAAATAATTCAGACAAAGAGATAAGTATAGGTATGTTAGGTAGGTAGGTAGTCAATGTATTAAAAATATGACCACTTTAAATTGAACTCATCTGCTACAACCTCATGGAGACAAAAGATTTGGTATCATACATCAAATTACTAATAACGCGCTACCGGCGTCAAACAGTGTTAGCTTATCTTAATTTCATCGTCATAACAAATACACCCAACACAGCCCACGGTTACTTTGTTATTATTTACTTCAATTCTGACCCTTATAACAATGTAAATAAGAACTCCCTATACACAAGGTTGCTTGCCATTGACCGTGCTCGAGTACCATTGCCGCTCATTAATAAAGATTTCTCATTCACAGCATTGAATACTTACCGGTACAGTTATTTAAGAAATCCAATGAATTATTCAGTTATCTTACTTCGGAGAAGTGATGTCGAAATAATGTTAACACGTGGCTCCGGAGTTCAAGCTCAACTTATACTACTTATATTATTCGTAGCGGAACTAATCATAATAGTGGTCGCTCATTTCACGGTAGGTGAAGAATAATCGATATAAAAAGTATTGTTGGGTTGTTGATAAAGCGTCTACAAAGCCTACTTTTGTTTCGTTCACAAAAACCAACCGAAAAGATTTGAGCATCATTATTTTTTTAATTTCGAAACTTCTCAAAACTTTTTTCCAGATTGTGTTAGGGAATTTGAGTTGAAATGAATATTAAATTAGAGCCGTCCATTTGTATCGCTATCGGTCGTATTAGGAAACCTGTTAAATAAACGAGTACCGCTATACTGAGTCGTCATCGGCCTCTGCAAGTTTATTGGATTAGGTTGGACGGCCGTTGACTCAACTCGTGTGGACGAAAAAATGCCGCTAATTCTTTTTGAATGGGTATATGTCAATTCATTGAAAAACACGAGATTCTAGCTAAACAGCGTGAAGATCTCAGTAACCTTTCGGTAGCCTTGAATCCGATAACACTTTTATTAAATTTAAAAGGAAATGCTAAATTAATTTTCATCTAATTATTTAATTGTGGATTTTCAGTATTGGTACAGTTTATTCGTCGGCCATTGTAAACATTCATTAAATCTACATTACTTGTATTGTAACTCTTTTTATAGCTTCATTCATCATACCTTTACTTTTTCATTTCTCATATTTTATGTATCCAATAAATTGTTATTCCTATGCTAAGAAATTAGTCGCAATCGGTCCCCCTTTTGGATGTTTATATGTCCCCCTGCTACCTGATTTGATTTTGATAGGCCGACTTGATTGATTGAACTTGATTGCTTGTGTTACATTGTACCGAGTTCAAAACATAGGACTCGCTACCTCGCTGATGATTTATTCATCACATATATTCTTTATAGCTTCTTTATTATAAGGTCTTTGAGCTTGTACAGTAGGGTGGGCCGATTTTGATCATTTTCCGAATTTTGCTTAACAAGACCCCTCAAAAGTTTCGTACTGCGACGTAGGTTATAGGAAAAATAATATAAAAAATTAAGATTATCACTTTTAGCCCTCTACTAGCGTTTGAATTTTTATAAAATACCTACATTTTGTGTATATCAGACTTAAGAATTTAGCATTAAAAGACCCCTCAAAAGTTGCGTAATGCGACGTAGATTCTAGGAAAAATAATTAAAAAAATAAGCTTAGCACTTTGAAACAGGAATTTTATCAAATCTGATTCGAATTTTTTTATTTTGTTTAATTATTTTTTACAATATTTGATTGCTATCTACTATTTTTTAATTATTTTTCCTACAACCAACGTCTCATTGTGCAACTTTTGAGGGGTCATTTAATACAAAATTCTAAATTCTGAAATACACGAAATAAGGGTATTTTATAAAAATTCGATCGCTAGTAGAGGGCTCAAAGTGATAATCTATTTTTTTTAAATTATTTTTCCTAAAATCTACGTCGCATTACGCAACTTTTGAGGGGTCTTGCGAAGCAAAATTCGAAAAATGATTAAAATCGGCCCACCCTATTGTACAGTCAGCCTTAGAACAATAAAATTATGATGTTGCTTTCCATAATACAATTGCCACTTCTGTCCGGTAGGTATATCAAAACCAGAGGTCTATTAAAATATAGACTTGACTAATTATTATTGTTATTTTTAAACGCTTCTTCATTCAAATCTTTAACATTTAGTAAACTAACCCTTTATGTGATTTCTACAAATGAGGCATCTTTACAAACATTCTAATGCTGACGAGATATAATTATATCATTTAGCGAAATGAGAAGTGGAGCACCATGGTTAATTGTTCTCTCATCCCGTTACCGGCGTGTCATAATCGTAACATAACACTTTCAGATGAGTTAGGTAATGTGGATTGTTGCCTGCATTCCAATTACTATTGTTATCGTAACTCATGAGAAAAACTTAATATGGAAACTCATTGCGATAGTGTCGATCAACTTTATGACGCATCGGAAGATTGGTGGGCTTTTTATATGCACAACGGGATAATGCTTGGCCTTCACTTCACCTGATGTTAAGTGAAGAAAAGGCCGAAGGTGGAAGCGCACTACACCCAGAATCCTCATCACTGAAGAAGTGGCTATCTTTACCTCTAACTGCCGTAACAACAATTTTTAAATTGTTGTTGTGGCGTAAGACTTAGGTATGATGGTGGTAGCTAGCCAGATGGACTTGAAATAAGCCCTACCACCAACCAAACCGAGTGCAAATTGGACACCCTCCTGGGAATCGAACCTGGGACCCCTGCGTCTTAAACAGGTGGGCAAACCGCTAGACCACAAAGGCGGGCTAAAGTCAAACAGATGTTTGTGTACTGCCATTGAAATCATGGTTTTCACAGACAACTTTTGATTAATCAGTTCAACCACACTTTTTACTATAATCACCATCGGTTAGCACAAGCAAAATATTGGAGATAATTCATACCAATATTTTTGTACCAAGCTAAGCTTGGCTTATACTATGGCGACTAAATGATAGAATACATAAGTAACAACTTCTATAAACATCCATAACTCGGAAGCAAATGCTTCTTATGCTCATCAGTGATAAATGAGCATAAGAAATGCTTCCGAGTAAAGGCACCGGATCCTTGTTTGTGTAATGAGTCATCATACAAACAAAGAGTCCAGTGCCTTTACTGCCTACGCCATCCCTGACTGAATTTACAATACGTCTCAATCTTATTGGCGATTCAGAACATTATGCAAGATGAAGAACACAATTTTGATGTAAGAGTGGGATTACATGTTCAATTTGGTATCAGTCCATTCTATAAGTCAGGTATAAATTTTGGATCATCAGTCTAGAAAAAATTCAAAGTCTTTGCAGACTGATTGAATGGACTGATGCCAGACTGATCATATAATCTCACTCTAAGTGGGTGAAAGAGGCAAGAGGTGTGACACGGCTACGCAAATAAATGCTAAAAGTTCACTGCCACCAATAAGAATGAAGCGCCCTGTACCTTTAGTGCAGTAGGTAGAATCGTTAGTATGATCTTAAAATCTTAAAATGATCTTATTTACGTGGACATTGTCGTGAAGTGAAGATAGCACCCATTTAAGAAATATTCGTAATCTTGACCTTTAAAAGCTATTAAAACGCCATGATGATCACGATTCACGACATTCTTAATTTGCTTATATTATTAACTTTTTAACATAAGCTACTAAGTAATGAGTAAGGTCAAATAGTGTCCATCAAATCACTTCTTAGCTAAAGGTTAAAGTTGATATACCGGTTGCATCTAACGTTTTGATTATCATTATCTTCAATGCATAATTCTGTACCTTCAGTGAAAAGAGGTATAACTCGAAAAACATGATTTTTTGGAAATTGACTTTAAAGTTTAAAAAATTCTTACTCTTCATCTGAGAATGGTAAAATAAAATTAGTGCTTGCAGACTGTAGATAGTTATGCTAGCTTTGTTTTCTTGTATAATTTAAAGAGAAAAATCTTACAGATTTTTCAGTATTCAAGAAAATGTTCAGTTATATCACTTGACACATTTATTTATTTTGTGTATATTGATATAATAAGACTTCTATCATTTTACACCAGGCACATCTGCTTTCGTGTAAAATGTACCCTAACTTTAACTCTTTGTGTCAACTTTTTTAATTGTAGGTTTTTTTGCAAGTTGTCGAAGAAACATTGTTAAACAAACTCTAAATATGAGTAAATAGAGTTTTATTTTGTCGAATCGTTTAAAAAAATCGAATTATATCAATTTACACAACTTTTTTGAAAAAAAATCGATGTGGAAATTGTTTCAACTCTTATCACTAACGATATAACTACTACATTTACTATGTGAATAGTGATATAAGTCGTGAAAAATAAATAAAATATTAAATAGACACCAGTAAATTAAACTAATCATCTTCGTATTAGCCGCACGACACCCACTGCTGAGCATTCAAGGATCCTCCCTCAAGGATCTCTACAATAATCGATCCTGCGCTACCTGCATCTAGCGGCTTCCCGCGAACTTCACCAGATCGTTGGTCCACCTTGTCAGGGACCTATACCCACGGAGCGTAGTCCGGTGCGCGGTCGCCATTCCAGAACCTTTCAACCCCAATCGCCATCGCCAAAGCCATCGGTTCTTCTCGTTATGTGTCACGCCCACTGCCACTTTAGCTGAGCAATCCTTCAAGCGATCTCGTTTATTTTAGTTCTCTTACATATGTACTTACTCAATTTTTGGATCGATTACGTAGGCAAAGGCCGAGCATGGTTCTCTTTAGAAATCCATAGTTTCACTGTTTCACGTTTCACTGCCGTAAATCATCACTGGCATCACACACTCTCCATATAGACATTTTAGTCTTGGGACATTGAGTTAAATGGGAAGATTTTTTCAAAACTTCCCAAATGCTGCCTATCCAAGTTGGATTCGACAAGAGATCTCTTTCTCGAAGTTCGACTTACTTAACTGGACTGCCTGTTCTTCCTAGTTTTACGTAATGAAAAAAAACTTCGACTGCATTATTCCCAACATAAACTAGAGCTTGTACAACATGGGCATTATGGGCAATCGACACATTTTTCGTCTTATCCATGTTCATTCTAAGACCTAATCTTTGAGAAGCACTACGGAGATCTACGAGCATTGTGTTAGTATTCAGTTCAATTCAAAATACTTTTAATACTATTTTTTGTTTGTCACGCCAAATTGTTTAACGTAGGAACTAGAATCTACCACCAAAAAATAATACAGAAACATCAATAAATTATAACAAAGTTATAAATTATACACAATGCTTACTAAATGTCCTTTTTGAAATCGCTCGATTATTACCTAACTAGGTACGCTATCGCGTTCATACTTCGTGTGATCATAGGTTTTTAGTAGAAGTAAAAGTAAATTTTTTAGAAAATATCATTATTGTATTTATTTCATTGTATTGCTCTTCCATTCTCTGGCTAGAGCTCGTTTATGTGGATCCAGTTCCAGCATTAGGTGATACTTTATTCATACCCTGAGCTACAATTTCGGCCAAAAATAATGATTCAATGGATTCAAATTAGAGCTTGACGACGATGGCCACTCATTCGTGCCGATGGAGCTTGGTAAATTGTTAAGTATTATGTAATCATCGTCATTACCTGAAGGCGCTGAATAGGTACTGATAGAAAATCAAGTTTTTGTTGTCAAAACAAGGCGGTTTTTGAAATAGATTTGGCACTATTGACACACATCCACACTCTGCGGCAGGTTGTATAGAAGACCGAATAGTAAAAACTGCCACTTTGCTTAGCTTTCCTAGTCCAATCGAAGGCTTTCTCATTAGAACGCTTTTAATTCGATCGAGACCAGGGCGGTAGGTACTGCAGTCTCTGCAGAGGTTCCAAATGGACTACATGTATATCGAGGTGCTGACCGAGGTATCTACTTACCTATACAAAAATGCCACCATATCAGACTGATTACAGAACCAGATCACAAATCTCATCCAACTGTAGCATTCGGGAAGGTTTTTGAACATCTTTGCGTTGAACCTGCCTCAGTCTTAGGACGAATGACGTCTTTGACCAGTGTATGTAGCCAGTGAGAGTCATGACTTTTGGCAACTTTCATTTCTTTGCGTGATCGAATCAGCAATGAGGAGATCCTTAGGGAAACTAAGGAAATCAATATCGCTCGAAGGATAGCTCAGCTGTAGTGGCAGTGGGTGGGAAACATTGCGAAAAGAACCGATGGCCGTTGAAATGGAAAGGTTCTAGAATTGTTACCACGCACCGGGATGACGCTTCCTTTATTTCCGACTAACGATTTGGTGAAAGTCGCGGGAAGCTGCTGTGTGCGGGCAGTGCATCGCATGACCAATCGTTGTTGAAATCCTTGGGGAGGCCTAAACCCAGCAGAAGGTGTCATGAAATTGTGTACCATTGATATTAGACGCACGACACCCACTGCCGATGAAGAAGATGCTTACTACTGAAATCAAATACTAATTTATTTCTTATATAAAAACGACCATGCAACAGTGTGAATAGTTAGTGTATATTGATACAATTCATTTTATGCATCGAAGCAATCTCACTCTTATTTTAAGTAACATAGGTCAGATATTGTCCAATCAATATCAATTTAGATCATTATAAATTAAATGGCACAGTCCAATATGTTTCGTGTAAAATGATACAATTTACGTTTCGCTTCATATTGATCGTGTCGCGAACTCTCGACTGATGTAACCATAGCTCAGAAACGTCGGTGTAACACTGATACAACACAATGTCGTGTCCATGCAGGCACGGGAGAAGGGTACGAGAGAGAGGAGGGAGATAAAGAGGTTGCGGGGGGATTTTTAGGCAGTTATATCAATTTACACAAATAATAATCAATCGTTATACTTCTTGTATTCTTGTATTTTTTGATATAAGTCAATCATATCATTTAACACCTTTCCCAAGTTTATGTGATTATTGATATAATTTAAATTATATCGATAAACACTAAGTAAAAATGTTTATTTTTTATTTTCAGTACTATAATTAGAGTTGAATCAATGTGCACAAACTAGCATACTGTAAAATTAAATGTGTGTATTGATATAATTCTAGATAAATCACTTCGCACAATTCAAGTCAGTTGTTGTTTGTTTTAAGTAGAGATATATTAATATACACATTTTTTTCTTAAAAAAACATAGAAAAATAAGCACTTATATTACTATGCACAAAACTTATTTCTGTTAATATAAGTCGTATAAATACGCCGATTAGACACAAAAAAGCTAATTTTTCAATTAATAGAATAGTAAAATAAACTCAAAATCGATACAACTCGAGTTAGATCAGTTTTCACTGAAGGTACAGAATTATGAACATGATGATGCAAGCCTGTATTTGCAATTATAAACTAATCGTAAGAATTAACATAAAAATAACAGAGTCGTTGGTATGAAATGTTTATCGTTTATTTTATTACTAGCTTTTACCCGCGACTTCGTCCGCGTGGACATCTGGAAAATCGCTATGCAACCTTTGACCGAGATAAAGTGTCCATGTTTTACCACAGGCTATAACTATCTGTGTGCTGTTCCAAATCCGTTCAGCCGATTTTACGTGATTGAGTAACAAACATCCAAACATTAAACTTTCACATTTATAATATTATTAGTTTCCGTTCCCGTTCTCAGTCCTGTTCCCGTTCCTGTACAATTTACCAATTAAAAACCTCAATATCGACATCCATATCGATTTGTTTGCTTATTTGTTTTTAGAAGTACTCATATGAAGTTTCAAATCGAAATGTCTATTGTATATTATTTTTCAATTCAAAATATGAATCCCATTTCACCCCTTTGGGGGTTGAATCATGGTACCGTGTTGGATTTCAAAATAAATGCCATTTTCGCAATCAACATCCCATAAAACCTATTAACGACATCCATATCAATTTTTAGATTTATTTACCCACTAACCCCTAAGGGATTGGGGGTTAGTTGGTAAATACTCCTAAACATTTTCAGAAAATCACGAAATACGTGTTTTTGCTTAGTTTTTAAAAGTAATCGTACGAAGTTTTACGTCGAAATGTCTTTTAACAAAAAAAACCCATTCAAAATAAGCCCCATTTCACCCTTTAGGGGTTGAATCATGGTCACCATGACTTCAAAATAAATACCGTTTTCGGAATCAACATCCCAAGTAACCTCAATAACGACATCCATATCGATTTATGAAAAAAGTATAAGTACCAGTACGATATATTCAGTATTTTTGATACCCAAAATAGAAATTTATTGTTACCCGATTAAATACTACCCATTTTAATTTAAAATAATGTTTGCATGCTATTGTTAATGGTTGAATAGGCAGATCTTTTAAAGACCTCCAGTATACCCTTATCAAATGCAAATAAATGATATTCTATTGTATTCTATGAGTATATTGACCCCATCTACCTCTAAGGGGTTAAATATCGAAAAATCACAGAATACCAACGTGTTTAATTTTAAAAGTTATTAGTTTTTAAAAGTACTCCTTCGAAGTTTCACGTCAAAATGTCTATTTAATATTATGTTTTCATACAAAACATGAACTTCATTTTACCCCTTTAAGGGTTGAAACATAGCCACTATGTTGGTCTTGAATACCTCAATAACGACATCCATATCGAGTTTGGACTTTTTTTTAATTACGAAATACATCTTTGATCATTTGTTTATAGAAGTACTCCTACGAATTTCTATTATATTTATTACTCCTACGAAGTTTCAAGTCTTAATGTCTATTTTATATTTTTTCCATCCAAAGTTTGAACCCCTTTTGACCCTTTTAGGGGTTGAATAATGTCTACCACTTATAACGACACCCATATCGTGGTTGGCTTTTTTTACCCCATTTACCCCCAAAAGGGTTGAGTTTCGGAAAATCACGAAACACGGGTTTGCCCATTTGTTTTTAGAAGTACTCCTACGAAGTTTCAAGTTGAAATGGCCATTTATTAATTTTTCCATACAACCTTTGTTTCCCCATTTCAACCTTTTAGGGGTTGAATTTCCAAAAACCCCTTCTTAATGGATGTTTACACTGTATAATGTATCTATGTACAAAATTTCAAGTCTCTAGGTTTGGTGGTTTGGGCTGGGCAATAGTCTGTCAGTCACCCCTTCACTTTTAAATAAGAGACAATAGTCTTGTTGAGCGGTGTGGTGAACTACTCCCAAAATAACATGTCTGTTTTCTTGTATAGCCAAACTTCCGTTACTTTAAATATGTTTCTGAAGTGTTTAAATAATATGCGTCTATTTAATTTTGGGATTCCGAGAACAGTTATTTAGTGAGTTCAGTCGTATTACAATATGACAAAATGTATGTTACTGCCCAAATGTATGAATGAACTTGACTACAGGAACAAAAAAATTGGTGGTAATTAGTACATCAAATTTATGATTTATTGTTTCATTATTTAATATCAATTGATTGGAGAAATTAATGATGTACTTATTTCATACATTTTTTGAAAATAAACTTTTCATTTGGTAATCATTTATGTAATTTAGTTATGCAGGGAAAAAATAATTATCGTTACGGCTGTCCATAAATCAATAAAATATAAAAAAAAACAGTCTCTGTCTAACTTTCAATGACCATCAGCCATTTTTAATGTCCCCACTGCTGGGATACAGGCCTTCCTTATGGGTGGATAAGGAGGATGGGCCATCACTGTGGGTGATGGGATGATTGGTGGGTGTTAACGACTGCAAATGCACCCGGGACCAACGGCTTAAGGTGCCTTCCAAAGCACGGAGGAGCTCGAGATAATAAATTTTTGGTCACCCATCCCAACCCGACCTCCGAATCCCATGACCGACCCTTGCGAAAGTTGCTTAACCTTCGCAATCGCTGGGCCAGACGCTAAACCACTGCGCCATCGAGCTCCTCAACTTTCAATACTTTTCTGCAAACTATATTTTTCAAAGTTAATAGTTTCTAAGCA
Source organism: Agriphila tristella (assembly GCA_928269145.1). Classification (NCBI taxonomy): domain Eukaryota; kingdom Metazoa; phylum Arthropoda; class Insecta; order Lepidoptera; family Crambidae; genus Agriphila; species Agriphila tristella. Next base: position 34,755,170 of record OV743432.1, read on the forward strand.
GTTTCTAAGCAGATATTCTTAACACTTCATTAGGTGCATGTCGAGGTTTTTTTAATGGTGGCGCATTTTTACTGCTGTAGCTTGTATCCACTTCAAGTAGCAACACCAGTTTTACAAGTTTTATACAAGAACGAAGTGAATAACAAATTGCATTAGAAACATAATAAACAATTCAAAGCATATCATACAATAATCTGCCCCTCCAAGATATATAATGTAAAAGCTCTTATTCTTTATAAAATTTACATAACGGCATTTTCCTGTAAATGTCACACATTAGATTCCCACCGAGAGTGGAACAAATAAATTATTCAAAGACGGAATAACGTATGCCCAATTACGCACCTGAATTGCTTTCTTGCGAATCCACTGATTGCGTGGTATACGCCGTAATGTTTGGTATTATAACAAATTAAGTAATGTAGGTACTATATTTGAAATACCCAGTATCTGTGTAGGTAGTCTTTTTATTGTTATTCGATTGATTGTGTATGATAATCTTTTTAGTCTTATTTACTAAGTCCCATGATACTAAAAAGGGACTATTGAAAATTTGAAACTTTTGCATAAAATTGGTAGAGACAGACAGCAAATCTAGAAATCGTTTGGATTTTCAATTTAAATTTAAAAAATAATTTAAGTACCAAAGTAAATAGTTTGATGATGTAATAAAGAGAATCGAGTCTCATATTTTTTTATAGAATTCTTTACAAAAGACTGTGATGCTAATAACAATGTTTATTTTAACCCGTAAACCACAAGGCCTCCATTTATTCACAATATTGTGTCCTAACGTAAACTTCGTTATAGCGTGGGCAGTTGGGTCTGTAATGTCTATGAAATTATAGTGGCCTTGTTGAGCAGGACAAAGTTAGTGTCCCTTGGGAATAACCAATTACATGCCACCTGCTTTGACTGACAACCTAAATGGATTACCACTATGAAACATCACGATTGTCATTAACAGGTATTACGATTCAGTTGGGTTCGGAAATAGCTGAACAATATGGTACTATGTCACACCAATGATTGCATTCCAGGTAGCAGATTTAAAGGTGATTGAATAAGCCCAAAGTTATTTGGACATTGTGCTGAAGTGTGTAGCTCTTTACGATGCAAACCGTAAGAGACTTATTTCATCTTTGTTTTGCGAGGTGAGATATCATTGACTGTAAATGATAGGCTGATATTAACTCTATGCTCCTCTTTTTTATTTTTAAAATGTTTTAGAGTTCCATAATGATATTTTTCATTTTTAGTGTCAAGAGAAAAATCACCACTCTCTGGCTCGAGTCAGGCATTCTGCAAATTAGGCCATTATAACTCCTTCCAGCTAGGACGAAACCAATAAATTTTCTTTGTTTTGCTAAAATAAGGCTGTAAATATTATAAGCAAACAGACTATTATAGTACAGTATTCAGATTATGCAGAATATTTTTGTATTTATTGCAAACAAATATAATGTAATAATCTCTGTTGTTAATCTCAAGATCGAATTTGTCTCGTCATCTTCAGTGACCTTTACCATATGCATTCACCCGATGTCGTGTCGTGAGGTGATTGGCTGATCTTATGCACGTTTTGTGTTTTCTGCATCAACACAAATGTCTTACACTGAAGTAGAGGAATAAACTATATTTAATTACCAAGGCTATTTTAAAATGTATGTCTTTAAAATGCAAATTAAACCTTTTGCTGCTGCAATCTGTATTTTTTTTCATTAAGACAATCAATTTATCATTATATTTTTAAAATCTACATGTAAAATGCAACCGTTTTTGCTAAAAAATGCTGAAAAAACCAGACCTTTAGAGATCTGTTATGTTACATCTCAATCTCGCTCACATTTCATAAATATCTTTAAGTTATTCTTACAATCCACTTTTAAAAAATCTCTCTTTTATACTTTGATGTTAGTAAAACTCTTACCAACTTGTGATCTTTATCGTTTTGGTGTTCATCTGACAGCACACCGAGATGTGATCGGGTGAACTGATCCACGAATTGTTGTTTGCACTGGTGCACATAATCAGATGTCTGATAAAGGGTCATGCGAAATAATTTGTTTTGAACATGAACATGTGCTTACGCATCTGTGGCTATTATCTTTTTTGTGTCTGTGGTTTGTTATAATACGTATTACAGATTCTTTAAAGAAAATAAGAAAATATCTTATGAATTTGTAATTTTTTCTTTAGCTTCTTTGTTGACGCAGTGGAGTAGCTTTAATAAATATGTAAATGTTGAGATGAAAATACTTTTTAGCTCAAGAATTGCTTAGTTTTAAATCTCAATGATGGCAACTCAGATACACAAGATATGATAAAAAAAATATACATTCGCCGTTTCTTAAGAACAGAAATTAGATAGTAGAAAATTGGAAAAATCTGACAGATCAGACTACTAAACACGTTACATTCAAAAGCTTTCAAAACACCGCTTACTAGCCATTTTGGCGAGCAGAAAATCATGTATGAAATGAGTTCTTGTGTCTACCGCATAATAGTATATTTTATACATTTCAGAACACAGTTCTAACCTTTTAAATAACTAGTTCTAGACACTTCTGCAGTTGTATGTACTTTCCATGACATTAAGGCGAGGACAACGGGAATATGCCTAGCGAAAGCAAAACCACTTTCACCAAGCGACCTTTGACTGAAGAGGGGTCTAGTCATGGGTCGCGGAATTAAACCCCTCCAAGCCATTTTCACCTTTACCATAAATACAGAAGAAACAAAATATCATATCAGCTTCGACGCTTGACCGTTTATCAGTTGCTAAATTTTATCAGATACTGTACATGGTTAGATGCATGAACCGCAAGTCACACTTTCTCTTCATTGCGCTTCCTTCGTTTACAAGTATGCTTTAATTAAATTTTCACACGCAATTTTGATTTTCTGACACATCACACGTAATCAGTTGTTTGATTTGAAGTAATACTGTGAGGTGCAAATAAAAATGTGTATGCTATTAAGATATTTTAATAATAACTATTTTCTGAACTTACAGGTTTTTTTTGAACTTATGGTTTTGTCATTATTTTATCCCTAACTACTACATAAATTACTTGATGTATTAACATTGATATACCTAGAAAATATTTCATAGTAACATCAGTCTTATACAAAAATAAGTAGAAATAACATTTCTAAATACTTTCTAACTATTGGCTGAGACGGTATTGCGTAATTTACGCATGGGTGAAAATAATAGCAGTCTTATGCTAAAATCGAGATTTGTGTCTAATGTTGGCAGTTTTGAAGATATGTACTATGGGCAGGGCAACGGCGTTGGTTAACCAGTTAGCAACAAAAATCGTGTGCGTGCGTATCGCCCATGCACGAACTAAATGTATGTGGTGATGTCTCTTGGTTTTCTGATTTAATTGTTATTGTAACTTCTACTTTACAGATCTCGATATTATAATAATTGTAATTTATTTTGTTACAGGTTCGTATTACTATATTTATAGTATGAAGCCGCACTTTCATCTAGACCTTAACATAGACAGGTTAGTTAATTATATCTATTTCTGGCTCATTTTCTAAGATCTAAAGAGTTTCGTTATTTATAGTTAAGTTAAAATTCTGCTTTTATCTGGCAAAAACAACGTAATTGATACTGATAACCTTTGCTTTTAATTAGTTTCAATTAAAATGTTAACAAATTCGATAAGACTCACGTGCTTATTTGTAAACTGGGGCTGCAATTTGTAATCGCGCTAATTCTGAACGATAAAACCAAAACCATTACGTTGTCATTTAGGTTATATTTACCTAAAAATCTTCGGTTTAATTTTGAAATTCTCATTTTAATTTTCCAAGATAGGCATAACAAAACTAAAACTAGAACGGTAACATCAAGTACTTTGGTTTAATTGTTAAAAAATTAGGGCGATTAGCCCAGATCTGTGTAGCAGAGGTAATGTAGTCTGTGAGTGGCATATGGATATAATTTGTGTGATCACCTTGCACATACCCATTTTTGATGTCCCGACTGCTGAGGCTCAGGCCTTCCTTATGGGGGCGGAACCCTGGGGTTCCTTAAGAGGCTCTCAGGGGCTCCGAAAAAAATCAAGAGTTCATAAAATCAGGATATATATTTATCTTTTTGTTCTAACTAAATAAATATTGTTTAACTTAAAAGTCCTTCTTTTAAAGTCAAACTAACTTACAAGATATGAACACCAAGCCAAAAAGCCCTTGAGCTACGGTTCCGCCCAAAAACAGTGAACCCAAAAGGGTTTCGTAGACAAAAAAATTCGGGAACCGCTGCTCTAAATAATAATATTTGGTCACCCACCCTGTAAACCACCTTTGCGGAAATTGCTTGATTGTCGCAATAGCAGGGCAAATCACAGGATGATTATTATGATGATAGTAGAACATCTTATTCAGTTCTCAAGTCACAGATGAAGTTTATTATTTTAAAAAAAATCTGCATTGACTTGAGAACCTCTTATTGTTTCGACAAGAAAGAAAAGGACGTAAGCTTCTCAAATTCGTGCGAACATTTTGAACAATTGTAAATTTTCTCAGAGCTCTGGAGGATTCTATAATTATTTTTAATTCCCCCACACTCCCAATCGGATTGGGATCCATCGCACGGGCTCCCTTAGGATTATCTGGAATAATTAATTACTCACCTACTTCTGTTTCGTTCACGTTACAATATTATCTCTGACTTCGTGTTTCGTATTGCTGGCAAAAACAATGATATTTTCTTGTTTATAATATGAAGACACATTTGTTATTTTCTAAAATAATTGATGTCTTTGTGAAACTGAAGTACCTACATGAACTATCAGCTACTCAACTACTACTTTCGGTTAGTCGTTGTATTAAAATTTGGTTGCTTTTAGCTGAAATAGAACTGCTTTCAGTGGATTCAATTATTACTTATATGAAATCAATATTGCATGAATCGTTTTTATAAGCGACCACGATAGTTAATACCATCATACAATTCTATAAAATAAAAGCCATTCCTAAAATAAAGTTTCAAGAGCTCTTCCATAATTATTTTTTCTAATCTTTTAGTATTGAATGCAAGGTTAGACTGAAATAAACTAACGTATCTTAAACCGTACATGAGATGCAGTTTTGTAAGTATTTGTCACTTTATGGTTTCTCGTAAATCACAGTTTTAATAACACCAGGTAAAATTGCTTACCTCACAGTAAAATACAAAGTTATTTAACTACTATTCACAGATGTTCGAATGTAGAATGCACAAGTTCTACATTATTAAGTTTACGCGCATTCAAACACATAAAAAGTATGTTCAACTTGTGAATGGAATTTCAACTTTATTTCCTTGAAAATCTTCGCGTTTGTCGATTGGAAAATCACGTATTCATTTTCGTAATGCAAAATAATGCATCTACGTTCGTAGTCAATAAGATTATGGCACTGAAAGCTTTAGGGCGTAAATACATCTATTTTAGTAATTATTTTCATTTTAATGTTATGTTGAAAAGAGATTGGAACTTATTATTGAAAGAAATATTATTTTCTAAAATTTTGCAATTAATTAAGTTGTTATTGTACATTATTTACAGCAACAACAATAACACCAAAATCTCAGTATCAATATAACAATAATAAGTTTCCTCTTTTGCGATGTATGCGTACTTAGAATTTATTCCTTCGTCAGTATTATTCGCTGCATGTTCGATAAATGTGTAAAGCGCGATATACAGAACTATCTCTATGTTATGATCACCATCCTTGAATATAAATTACATAGTTTACAAGTAACCAGCTTGGAAATGTGATTGTCTATGATTCATGCCTGTAGTCGCATCAAAGATTTGCAATAATGCATTCCATCAACGATAAATCATGACCTTTTACTCTTGGTAAGAGGTATAATTATTATAATATCATAGGCAAAATCTTCATTGCAAATTGTCTTTGTTTAATTGCTCTCTCAACTTTCACCGAAGTCACGATAGTAAGTTTTTAATAGACAAACGATTTAAGAAGTGATCAATTGGAAATATCGCGTTTTAGTTTCATCACTAATAGCAAACTTTTCGCTTGAATTGCAGCTGATGTAAAAGCACGGTTGACCTGAGAAGTGTGTAGGGCTATAACTTGATGATTAGATGAGCTATATAGTTGGTGTGACAAAGACCTCAAATGTTCAGTTCGTTTTTCGGGTCAAGGTTTGGAACGCGGAAGTTTTGGAATGTCTCTGTATAAATATCTCAATTTTTATTTTTTACATAAGCTGAAAGTAGAGTCCTTAACAATAGTATTTAGTGAAATACATCATTTTTACCGATAGAAGCCGTCTTTTATACACAGATTTTAGTCTTTCGAAGACTTTTTAACATCACCGAATACTTATTATCAAATCTACAATTCATGAAATTTGTATTAAGACTTTAAAGTTAATGTTGAAAATAGGCTTCCTTTGTGAAACAACATTTTGGATATCAATTCGTAATTTAACTTTTTCATTGTTTGTTTATCATTTCCAGGAACAATTGGGTTGCCTGATGAAAATCTAATTAACTTTCAATCTGTTACATCGAACTCCGTTTATTTTGAGAAGCTATCGTAAATGTGGGTTTATAGATAATTGGAAACATTCTATTATATCTGTCTGTTCTGTAATGGAATTGTTAACAAGGAGCTGTAATTAGAAAATAACAACGAATTTCTGTTAGTGAAACTTAAATGTCATCAGTAGTAGTGTAGTTAGGAAAGTCCTGAAAAATATCGTGTCTGTTGCCAGTGAAAGTATTTTAAGCAGAATCTAGGTAAAATCAAAATTTAACTACTCTAATGCGGGGGTCGTAAATAGGAGTAATTAATGGCATTAAGTCCAAGCATGGTCCCAGTGACAGGTTTGTGCATCTATCACTTAGAACCCTATTATCATTTCGTAATGGGTATGCAACGATATTGCAAGATATTTCCATAGGCAATGGTGCAGTCGGCAAATTCGTACTTGGTCATAACAACATGTTAAATACATCTCTCATAGTGTGGAACCATTGCCATAAAAGTTAATATGACAAAGTACTAAACTATTCAATGACTTTGATTGTTGACTGTACCCCTTCGGGGCGAACGCTTGATTGATAATGATAACCAAGCAAGTGGCATTAAGAAATGTCACATGTGACTTTACATGCTCATGAGCATGAAGTTATCGTTACACCCACACTCTTTTCACTTCCGTCTTCTTTATGTATTGCACTTGCGTTTTTGATAACATCAGATTGTGACATTCCGAAATTCGCAGTGATGTCACCGGCCAACAAAAGTTAATCCTTGTGATACTATGCACTAAAGATAAAGTGTACGGTTGAAATGCGGCTTCTTCGGAAGACATATGCGTCACATTATGTGCTTCTTTCGATATCTGATGAGTTTAAAACAAAAATCAATAGCTCATTTTAAACGATATAAAAAGTTAATGATAACCGCAATACCTACATATAATGTTACTTTTACGCTGCATTTAACGCTGCGTTCACCACTGCGTTTGCCACAAACAAACGCTCTTCGGATCTAAACTTTTTTATTGGGATGATTGAATAGGAATCTTGTTATAAAGGTAACGAGGTGCTTTAACTTGGTCTTTTTGATTTTGGGCATAAAACTGCTTTGGTTTTGCTTGCCGATTAGCAGCGAAACGTCCTAAGATTGTGGATTTAGTCGAACTATCATTTCTGAGACAAGGAATACATAACAGATGTTAATTTACTTGTATCATAAAATGTTTTGATTGCTTGTTAGGTAAGTAAACTTATAAACAACATCTTTTTTATGATCTTAAGGTTAAATGTTTTTTTTATATCAACAACGTTTCGGTAGACATCTTACCTTGATCATAATGCGTTGATGAACATCTTATCTAAAAACTGTTTAACAAGGTCAACATAAAATTTACTTGTGTTATTATATCTAATTACAATAATATTCAGTCTGTGACCTAACAATAATTATTAGAAGTAATCATTTTGCATCTTACTATAGTATTATGCATAATTATAATAATTATGTATATCAGGCCTAAAATACGGTATGTTAATGAATGTTGTAAAATAACTGCCTATTATTTTAAGACTAACGTACATGTTACATTGAACCGTGTAAGTTTTACTGTAAAAAGCCAATTATAATGCTGATGGACCAGTTTGTTCCGGTTTTGTTGTAAAACTAGTCTAATAAAGTTGTACATCATGTTTCATATTGTGTGGTAATGCCTACACGCTATTAAACATAGAGGGCACTGGTGACCTCTAGTGATGGACTATAAAAATGTTGTAGAACATAAAACGTATTTTAATAAAATACCGAAACGCTAAACCTATTTTAGTTTTATAGTGTTTTGTTTTCTTCGTTAAAACTTAATTTTTAATGCGAAAGAAAATTAAATAACACTTTAGAGATTCAATAAGGAATTCTTTTTTTTATATAAGTATATTAAGCGTTTCAATCCTATTCTACTTATGTTTTAAACGTGATAGTATAAGTGTTTGTTATACTCAATCATGCAAAAACGATTAAACGGATACGGATATTTGGTACACAGTTTATAACCTGGATTAAAACATAGGATACTTTTCATTCATGGTAAAAGGTTCCATAGGGATTTTTCCAGTATTCACGCGGATGAATTTGCGGGCGGACGCTAGATATACAATATTTTTCTATATTATTATTCTATAAAATGTGCCATTGTATGTCGTCACACACACCGTTTAAAATTCCCATCACCATAAATGGAAAACATTTAAAAAAATTGCAGTTGGGTAATAATTTTACTGTGTTTATGACTATGAAAGTGTCGTATATTTTATGCCAACATTGTGTAAGGTATTATTTATAGCATAATAAGCTGCTATGAAGTGTTGTTTGGACACAACGATCCATTGATTACTTTCTAAATTAATTCTTTCAGTCACGAACTTAAATCATCATTATCGGGCTAAGTACACAATTAATAGAATATTGACATAAAACAGTATTAGTAAGCAAAATGTTTCATTTGGTCCGGAATTAAGCATTTTAAATGCGGTAGAATGTACGGAGAATAGAATTTTAATAAAAACATAATAAACAAAGTAAACGTTTAATAAAATAACTACATATAAAAAGGAGTTTAAAATAATTGATTTGAAGATTTAAAAATAAATAAACAATTACACCTACTATAAATTTACTTAATTTGACGTCTGCTTTGAAATAAATCGTTTGAGTTTTGATCCTATAAATAACACAATTCATTATAAAAGTATAGATTATCAGCAGTTTGTAAGCTTTTGGAATTTGTAATAGGTACGCAAAAACCATACCTGTGGTTCATCTATGTATGGGAAGCACAGATTATACCCTACACTGGCCTAGCGTTGACGAGAAGGCTACTTATAAATAAGTATAATTCACATAAAAAATCCCATTGCCCCATTAAAAGTCCCATAAAATGTCACTGTAAATATGTAATTTATGGAAAGGTAGAGAGAGTTGTCTCACCCGGATGTGAATATCGACCTTAAGGTCAAACTGCATGGCAATGTGTAATGGTCATAGCTGAGTAATACTTATCAGATGTTTATGGTAAGTCCTAATAGCTGTATTTATCAGTAGCTCTATGGAGTCTTTAACTAAGAGCAGGGGTCCAATCGCACTTATTTTTATTTTTTTATTTTGAAGATAAAACCAAATCACTAAATGGTTTCCGTTTCAGTTCCGTTTACAGAAAAAAAAATGGTTTAATTTTGTTATTAAATTGTTGAAAGCAATGCTTGGGGAGCCTAGGATAATTTAAATGAAAATTCTAAAGCTAAACCAAAGATTTTTAGGTGAATATAACTTTAAAGACGACGTTACGGATTTGGTTTTTATCATTCAGAGTTAGCGCGATCGGACCCCAGTTTCATTAGAGACCTTGCCCACGGCCACTTTTTGTAGCGATGCAGCAGCGATGCTGTCGCGCGTTCGCATCGATACAGTCACCATGCGGTTATAGCTGTGTGCCCTCGCCCACATAACGACGATTCAGTCGCGATACTGCTGTGCTTCTGTCGCAATGCCAACGCGATACTATCGCGCTTCTATAATTTCTTCTATAGCTTCTATAATAATGTCGCCATCCTCCCTCCGTTCTCTCCCATGTCGCGATGCTGTAGCCGTGTAGCGCGTAGTAGCGCGTTGGCATCACTTCTGTATCGCATTGCAAATGCGACTAACGCGCGTCGTTGTAAAAGTCGCCGTGGGCGAGGGCCCATGATCTATGCATAACTAGCAGTGGTGCCCGGCTTCGCTCAAGGAGTTGATTTGAGAGTTGGAATAAATAATATACCTACTTAAGAGATATTTTTTATTGTAAACATAAAAAAACATATTTTCAGTCATTTCAAAAAATAATCAAATATGTCACAAACCCGGGATCTACAAGCACAGAGAGCCACTAGTTTTATAACTGTGGTAAACAATAAAGCATATTTGCATTTCATTCCATGTCAAGCTTGCTGTAAACATATTTGTATAATAACTGTTTGCTTGCACGAAAATCAGTGATTAGCTATCTAATTTACTGCATGAATTTCTGATCATCATTACCATTGTCAATGTCAGCCGTACGACACCTACTTCGTCTAATTAGTTTACTATTAAAGTTACTGAAGAATTCAAAAGCGTTGTTTTGTTTGAAGTGAAATTGAGGGGTTATTTACAAAAAGCGGAATTTGTCCATTTTGTCACATTTTACTTTTTGACTGCAACACTTGGGATTGCTGTCTTTTAAGTTGTATTATTCGTTTTGACAAAAACAGGCCACAACCGACATAAGCTTGTAGTGAAAAATTCGGGGATTTTACAAAAACCGCCAATGTTTGTATGTAGATTGCTTGTATTTTACAAAAAGAGCCGAAGTCAAAAATTGTTTTACTGTGTCCTAAAAAGTAAATGTTTTGGACAAAGGCTGTTTTTGGAAATAACGCCTCAATTGAAGTAGCTGCCTATGTTATTTATAGGTTTATATCGTAATTATTTAAAAAACATTTCCCATGATATGAAACATTTAGCGTCGTACCTGTTGTACACCTTCGTAATCCATTAGTCTAAGTACGGGTAATGAAATATGAGGGCCATCCGGCTACCCAGTCATACGACCCATAGTTTATGGGATTACACGTCCATGCTCTCGGAAACCTCCACTTAGCCAAGCGAATGGGAGGAAGGTAATACGTTGAAATTGTACACGAACACGGTTGATGAAGAAATTTTAAGATTATGGACGCAAATTAAGCTCTTGTAAGGGTAATCGATTTAGAACTTTCTCATCTGAAAATTTTACGACTTGTTTGGAGGATGTAAAAAATATCTGATTGAGAATATATGAAATGACGAGGTTTTTTAGGGTTCCGTAGCCTTATGGCAAAAAACAGAACCCTTATAGATTCGTCATGTGCGTTTAAAGATTTTTGAAAAATCGCCCTCTTAACCAGGAATCGAACCCACCAAATATGAAAAAAAAACCTTTTTATTTTTACGATACTGATCGAAAGAGTCACTCGTTAGGATGTTTTTTTTAATAACACAGCATCTTAAACAAAAAAACCGGCCAAGTGCGAGTTGGACTCGCGCACGAAGGGTTCCGTACCAAAAAAACAGAAAAAAAAATCACGTTTGTTGCATGGGAGCCCCCCTTAAATATTTATATTATTCTGTTTTTAGTATTTGTTGTTATAGCGGCAACAGAAATACATCATCTGTGAAAATTTCAACTGTCTAGCTATCACGGTTCTTGAGATACAGCCTGGTGACAGACAGACAGACAGACAGGCAGACAGACAGACAGACAGACAGACGGACAGCGGAGGCTTAGTAATACGGTCCCGTTTTTACCCTTTGGGTACGGAAACATGAAATTTAATATTTAAATTATTATTATCGTATTGTATGTATCTGTATGGTATCGTATGTCATTTTTTTTAATCTTTGAATGCAGTTTGATTTTATTTTTAAAAATAAAATAAACTCACAAAAATTTCCAATCCTCAATATTTAAAGTACTTTCACTCCGAGTGGCAAAGTTTTGGGACACCCTGTATAAGGGGTAAGTAAGCAATGCTGCAGAATAATTATTTACATTAGTACAAAATAATTAACTAACTTTACTATCACAATAAGCTTTGCAAATATTAGCCTCTTCATCCAAACATTCTCGCTCCAACCAAAAATGGGATTCACATACACAATCCCTTATTTTGATTAACCAGAACTTTATTGGTTTGCCTTTACCCGATACAAAGGCGTTATTCATGATATCTCGTTATTCCCCAATTATAATGGTATGATCACAATGCCAGTACCTCATTTGAAGTAGAATTAGATTCAGTATGTCGTCCGCATTCATACTAGCTCGCTACAAATATACTTACAATACGAAAAGCAAAACAATTTGACAACGAGTTGGTCGTTCCGTCGTTTCGGTCTCTCGATCTATCTGATTGACGAGTATTGTGAAGGATCAATCTAATAATGGGATTTCTTCATCATAATGGGATTTATGTGTTGTAGGCTTAGTGGTATTGATTCTGTCGACATATTCGTGTTCTGATACTAAATTGTATTGATATTAATAAGTTTCTGCCTCAGTGATTTGCTCTTTTATTTCAAAGGTCATGGATTCGAATACCAAATGCAAAGAAAACGGAATGTGAGGTAAATTTATTTCTTTTTTATATATATTTTTTTCTGTTCTCTTATAAAATATAATCTTTAGTAAGTATGTAAATGTGATCAAATGAATAACTTAAAAAATATCAGCACTAAAAATACTAGGTAGGTTTACCTAACTTATGCCCCGTTTCCGAGGTATTATATTGGAGGTTTATCCGTTCTGTAAGGGTCCACATTATCTGGTTTAAAGTAATAAAATAAAGTTTAAACTAATAAAATTAGCTTTTAACCAAAAAAACCGGGAATTAGAGTTACTTTATGTTTCTAGTAGGTAATCTTTTTCTTGAACCACTGAAATATCTTAGCGTGTAAGACCGTGTCACACCAATGTAGAGACGCGGCGCCGCTAATAAAAAGAAGCAATTTATGAACAAAACCGACAAATGTGGGTAATGACCATCTACTATCTAAGAAGCATTAGCATTAGCAAGTTCGATGCACACTTGAGAGGCGACCTGCTGAGAGGGGGAGGGGGAAAGGTCAGCCAGCCGGTTGCTTCACCGGAATGCCTACGATCCACAGCCTTTAAAGTGGTGACCTCTCGCGGTGTTGACTTATTTTATGCAACGACAGGTTTGTGAGACGAGTCGTCAATAAACAATATTACCTCATCTATACCTTTTTGTTTTATGAGACTGTCATTTGTTTCACCAACGATTGTTGTCGAATATGCTTGATTGTTATGAAAAAGACTTGTGTGTATCTTGTAAGTTCACGCAGTGAGTTAACTTCGTTTTCACAATAATGAGCATAAAAGAAAGGCCATGTTATAATTACAGGACTGTGCTGTTTAATCAAAAGGACACAATTGAGATTGTGATGAATCACAAACATATATCCAGACTGGTGATCTTAATAACAAAGAATTGCAAAATGACGCTTTTGTCATTTATCAGGTTTGGAAATTCAATGAGGATTGTTTAACTGACAATTGTTTTAAGTAAGTTGTTATTAGGCTGCTGGTTTGATATTATGATTGGTATTGAAAGATATTTAAAATATCAAAATCATTAAATAGGTACTGACAATATTTATTTTGATATCTGGTGTGACTTGAAATGCTGGTTTTGTATCACGGTTACTGATTAATACGTGATCTTGAAAGATTGATACGACTTCGGCAATAACCAGAGTTTGGTAAAAAAAAAACAATTCGTAAAACAATAATGTTAAATAAATAATGACATGCAAACAGTAGAAGCATAGAAAAGTATATTAAACTATGAATAATTTAAGCATTTCTCGCTATCTTGGTTGTTTCAACTGTATTACGTTACATAGCAACATCGTTTTCCAATTTTCTTTCCTCTATTCCAGCACCAATATGAAAGAGAAATACTAGGTACTTGAACAGAGAATGCAATCTCATGATTGAACATAAATTTTACTGTAATCTTATTTCATCACATACAGTGTAGTTATTTCATATTTCTTTCATCGAGTAAGCGTTTTGATAAGAACATAAACTGAAACGAACAAGACTCATTTATATTGTGATAAATTAAATTAATAATAATGTAATATACTATTTCACTTTCCATATTGATCCTAGGAAAAAAGGGATGTTACACGTCTTGTCATTTAGCTGAAAAAAGGAATCCCATTAAAGTCCAGTTTCGTTCACTTCTTCTCTTTTATAGTTGGATTGTTCGCAAATATAAGAACACAATTTTATACATTTGACATACAACTGCGATTATAATGGCGCTTGTTTCAATCTGCTTATCAGTATCCTGTTCAACTGTTGATAGTGAGGCATCGATAATATAATTATTATACCAATTTTTCAAACAGTCAATTTTATCCCGTATTTATTGATAACAAAAGCCTGTGTTAGAGTGAGTATCATAGCGCTTCATTTTCAAGATGCTTTCGAACCTTTGACCTAAGAGAATCGAGTCAGCACCGGTCATCCACTTGTCATGTACCGTAAGGTGATTACCCCATTTGAGTCCTATTGTGGGCCTGTGCACTTTAACAATCACGTAATTTAAATCCTACTACGTAGTGTTAGAGCGTAATTTACAATAGAACACACGCTTCTAACAATGAGTGATTTATGAAGGTGTAGTGGTTGTAACTATCAAATATGAGCATTAATGCTTCTAATTTTGGTCAACCAAATTGCTTCTGTCCATTGTATGAAGCGACTAGATTATAGGGAATGATTGTGAGATAGGTCGTTATTGACAATCAAGCTGCAATTGAAGAATTTAATAATAATAACTAACCTAAATCAATCGAACTAATAACACAGTTACGTAAATTACCCAAGTAACAAAATTTGGTACTATAAAAGTCCTGAGAACGTTTTAGGATGTGCTATGATAAGCACTATAATGGTATTGTAACCTTTACATAAGCCCAAATTAGGCCCTAGTTTTATCACTGATTTGTTCTATAAACGTTACATAAAGGCTCTCACAGTAATTAATCAGCTCTATAGTTGAAAACCAAAAGATGTTTATAGTGCTATTTTGCACCGTAAACGATTTCAGTGATCTTTATTTTGTTCTTATTGTGGCCACGACATCGCGAGTGTTCCCCAAGAAAACAAAATGTCATTAGCTAATTTTAATACAAAGGACATTCTACAAAACATCACCTTTGATCGTCCATTGACCGTAACTCCACCGTAACTTGCACTTGCGAAAATAATTGTATCGATAAAATCACTATGCTGATTTCAAATTTGAGAATGCGCCTTCATAATTTTCGTGATTTATTTAAATTTAAATTAATAAAATAAGGACTAGTCCTGCCTATGGCTGCTATAGTACATATTGGCCCCAGCCGTGCTACTAATGTGTTATCATGGCATAAACGGCAGCCATATTTTCATCGAAAACAGATTAGTCGATTAATTATTAATTTTAGTGCTTTTATGTTACGCTTTAGTCTAGTAGCAGTAACACAAACTCACTTACAGAGCTATTTAGAATTTAAGTTACTTAGCGACTGCATCAGGAGTCGCTATGGTACTATTTAGCACCATAGAAGTGTTTTCGTGACTTTTATAGAACTAGCCCCATTAGCAATGATGAGGGAGCATTTAAGAAGCTAAACCGTGACGTAATGGGTGTGCAAGGTAGTTTTATAGTGCAGATTGATTCTGTAATAGTGTTTTCGATACTGCTACAATACTAGTACTGTAAAAGTTATTTTGATGCATTATTAGTGCAAAATAGATACATAAAAGTGGCAATAAGGTCGTCTTTAGTACTAAATAGCACTATAATCGATTTTTTCATATCTATTACAGTGCAACACTTTAAAGATTCTTTTGTATGTTCCTGTAAGTGTTCTAAGAGCTACATTTTAGAACTTAAATGCACTTTAATATTATAGAACCAAAACGCTCTGTTGAAAACCTTTATAGCACAAGCAGTCACAACGGTTACCATTTAAGGATTACTATATCACTGTTTGGTGATAAAACGCCTTGGTTATAGAAATTTTTGTTACTTGGGTACTAAAGTAAGATTTGAATAGTCATTTCTGAAGTTGTAGTAGACGCAAAAAAGAGCAAATTGTTTTCAAAGTAAAAATAAGAAAGTCTGTGATAATTTATATTCAGAAGCACACAACTTGAATCTTGAAATGTTGGTGAATGCACTAGAAGCGTAACAGGATCGGTGTAGATGTTCTCACTGATACCTGTTCTCGGTTAGATAACTTGGTTCTGAATGATTTCTTGTCAGTGTAAGTGCATTGGATGGTACAGTAGTTCCGCATTTCTAATTAGTCGTCTATCTTTGTTCTAAATTGTTTATATTATGTAATGCTTACGTGCTATCTTCGCTAAACTTTTTGTTTATACCTGTGTTGGCTTCTGCTTCATTTCATTTTTATATATGAACTTTGGATTTATGCGGTACAAATTCACTCATTCAAATCAGACTTACTCGTACCGAGATTTTACTTTTCTTTTGAAATATTTTAACGAATGCTTTAGAGATCTTAACGAGCTCCCGAGTTATAAAACGCAACGTTAATTCTTGCAAATGCACCTTTCATGCCACGTTAAAGTTAAGATAACGCTGAAACAGTTGTCTTAGGGTTGTTTAACTCGGTAGAACATGCACTTGCTATCTATTACGTGTTGGAAACTCATTTTAAATTTGGATTTTTTGGAGTTTATGACCATAAAATGTGATTGAGAATGGTATAATTATTCTACTTTCACCATTAATAATCAAAACTACTTTTGATCCTAGTATTGAATAATCAATTTAATATACGTAACAATCAGGTTTTGGATTTATTTATTTTATTTACAGTAGAACTTCTTTCTGTTAATAGAGACAATCTTGTATTTAGAACCATCAGTTAACTTATACAAAAACTTATTCTCAATTTTTATTTGGATCTACTATATCTGTGTAATTGTGAGGTTTTTTCTGTGCACCTAAATTTTAAATTTTACCTAACTTGAAGTTAGGTAAAATTTAAAATTTCGGTGAAAGCGAACAGCTCTCCAAACCAATCTCAGAAATTCAAAGGAGGATGCAAATTTTTCTACAAGCAACGTGAAACTTGACCCAGAGGTCGACTACCTATCCACTAGAGGTCAAATACGTAGTATAAGTGGGATCTCTCGCCAAAATTTGAAATTAAAATGCCCCTCAGAGATCTAATCGATTCACGCTGCGATGTTATCTAAAGAAGTCTCGTTTTGAATGTCATTATGCTTTACAATCTTCGTTTTGTGATGGTCAGGTCTGCTTTGATCTTTTACAGCTAAGCCTAACAGTATGGCCTAGTCTGGTTTTTATAAGACATCCGTCGAGGTACATCATTAATCACATGTCTCACTGACACGGGATCCTTCTATAGTGATCGTTTTTTTCGATCTTTATTCCATTGCTTATAAGGTATTTATTTGAAATAGAAGAAGTTGAAATTTAAGATTAATGACAGTCCTCTTTACTGTCTAGTAATAATTATGTCCGTATCAATCTACACGATTAACCTTTGGTTTCTGTTTCTGAGATACTTTATCGGAGGTTTATTCTAATGGAAGGGGTAGTTGATATAAAGTTAATTTTATTACATTAAACCAGATAATGTGGATCCCTCCGATAAATGAAAGCCTCCGATAAACCACAAATAAGTACCTCAGAAACCTAGCATCAGTGTTGACTCAACTCGCCTTGAAAAGGGTAGTAAAGTTGAAAATTAGAAGAATTTACACTTCTCGCCAACTCAGGTTTTGTTCCTTTATCATCATACTGAAATAAGTATGTTTTTTTATAATCATCATCATCATGACAGTTTTTTTATTGGAAGTACAACTATTTAATTTTGTAATTCGAGTTTATGTGTGTAGGTATTCGAGTTTAGTAGGATTATTATTAGTATTTTTTTGTAATTTGCACACTCCCAGCTACCCCAGCTACTACATTTATTTTTATTCCTGTCCATCTCAAGTTTGCCTGGAAGAAATCGCTATTTAGTGATAAGGCCGCCATTTGTATATATCCTTTAAGTTTGTACTGTTTCTTTTTGTTTGTTCTGTGTGTATGTATACAATAAAGATTATATAAATAAATACAAATAAATAAATAATTCCATTTTGCTTCTCAAACAAAGAAAGTGTCTCTAAACAAATGTAAGTTTCCCTTAGAAACCAAACATATAACGTTTCTTCAAACGAAAGACAGACATCGTGATATGAACTTTCTAATGACGCGTCGTATCGATGATAATCCAATAAAAGTGAACGAGATCGGACTCAGCAATATGTGCAAAGAAAATACGTTTCGATATAAGCCCTTTTCAGTAGTGTGGCGCGAATGTTGGATATCTGGAAAATCCTCTAAGAGGAATCCAGTCTGATTGTGTCGTGGGACGAAATAAAAGAATATGGCGAGAACTCCTCCATCTCAGAAGTTCACGCCGTTATGAAACTTCCTCAGTTGCAGCAGACGCGATTGGAATGAAATTAATAAAGCCGGCGGCAGCGTGTATATTTAGACATCCCTAATCGTTTGGCGCCGTTCTGGACTATTTGTGTAAGCGACATGCAATATTTATCATGGAGAGGTGAATGAGACCCTTGTACACAATTTTTGAGGATTTCATAATTATTTCGAGTGATTCAACAGTCAGGTACTATAGACAGCTTATATTAGTTTATCAAATTGAAATCCTTAGTAAGGGAAGCGCACCTATTTTCGGCAGTGTCCCAGTGCCCGGTAACTCGTTACATATTTTATGTTTATAAATTTCTACCAATCATAAAAAAAGAAATAATGATGGCAATACATTTTTAGTAATATTTTTTATGATTATAATGGCAACACTCACTAAAAAGAGTAATGGCATCGAAACAATGCAACGTTGAAAGTGTGCTCCTATAAAATTTTGCAAAACCTGGAAGTTCAGTGACTAAACCAAGGAACGACCACGTCGAACTCATAAGCTTGCTGTGCAGATACGGATTACTATGCGGTAAGTGTGATATTTTTTCGTATTATTGGAATAAATTATCTACCAATATAACCTATTGTTTGATATGATTATCTTTTAATAGTAATTATTTTTGCATTTTACGTTCATTGGTACTCCGAAGCCAGTGCTGGCCCAGTATCCGGCAATCTGGATCATATTTTAACGGATATTGGTACACGTAATCACCTGTTACTCCCCGTTGTACACAAATCCGTTAATGTATCTTAAGGATTTCAAATAAGACCCATTTTCCTTTGGCCGTGTTTCTTTTATTTTACCGGAATCTGGGACATAACATTATAAATATACCTAAACCCGCCATGGTTCTTAATTCATTGAGTTAAGGCGTATTTTTCTTTGACCTTATTCGGATACCATTAGTTCTTCAATTATACAAATATAAACGTTTGTTTCGCAATATTTTCAATAATATTGTCTTTTACCTATTATTTATAAATATTTGTTTAATAAGATTTATTTGTTTTGGTACTTTCTTTTAGTTTTTAATATATTATTTCAAGCTTGTATCATTAAGGTATTCCTGAATAGTATAATAATGTAATAATGATGATAATGATAATGATGATAATAATGATGACTTCAAAAAACCTGCCTCTAAAAAGCAAGAAATAATATTCAAATCATTAGATACGCATTTTTATCGTTATTATAACGTCTACTGAAGTCGGGTGGGGCTTTTAGAATAAAAAAAGGAAGTTGTACTTCCCGTACGTACGTACGTACGGTACGTTCATACCCCACCCGACTTCAATAGACGTTATTATAACGATAAAAATGCGCATCTAATGATTTGAATATTATTTCTTGCTTTTTAGAGGCAGGTTTTTTGAAGTCGGTTTTTCTACTATACCGATCATCATGAAATTTTAGTACAGAGAAGGACATAGGGTACCTTTCATCCAGAAAAAAGGAACTGTTCCCGAGGGATAGACAAAAACTATCATATAAATGATATATCGTCTAAGAACTGGCAATAGGTCCTATCTGAAAAAAATGCTTTTTGCTTTTGCTGTATCAAAATTTCCTATTAGGTGACAGGAAATATGTGAAGAAACACACTGAGCACGATCCGCGGCTATACTCATCCAGTTTTTGCCAGCCACCTTGCGAAGATCGTCACTCCACCTTGTCTGAGGGCGTCCCACACTACGTTTGCCGATACGCGGTCTCCACTCAAGAACTCGTCTGCTCCAGCGGCCATCGGTTCTACGACTAATATGGCCGGCCCACTGCCACTTCAGCTTGCTAATCCGGTGGGCTATGTCAATGACTTTAGTTCTCTGTCGGGTCACCTCGTTCCGGCCGGACCCGATCTCTTAGAGAAACTCCGAACATAGCCCTTTCCATAGCTCGCTGCGCGACTTTAAATTTGTGAACCAGCCCTACAGTCAGTGTCCACGTTTTGGCTCCGTATGTCATGACAGGCAGGACGCACTGGTTGAAGACATTCGTTTTTTAGACTCTGTGGAATAGGCGACTCAAAGACTCGACGATGTTTCCCATATGCTGCCCAGCCCAGCTGTATCCTTCTTTTGGTCTCTCTCTCGAAGTTGTTTCTAACTAATTGTAATGTTTGCCCGAGGTAGACATATTTCGTAACAACTTCGAGAGGACTACCTTGTACTGCAATCGGTCCTGGAATTACATGTTCGTTGAACATAACCTTGGTTTTGTCCAAGTTCATCCGAAGACCGATGCGTAGAGAGGAATCAGCTAGGCTGTTCAGCATGCATTGTAGGTAGATCCTGCGACGTTTCGGCCACAATGACGATATCGTCCGTAAATCGCAAGTGTGATATGTATTCGCCGTTAATGTCAATACCGCGTCCTTTCCAGTCCAGCGTTCTGAACATATCCTCCAATGCATTTGTGAACAATTTGGGGGATATCAAATCCCCTTGTCTCACATCTCGATGCAAGGGGATATGCTTAGTCTGCTGGTTCTGCAGTTGGACGGCCATGGTTGCGGCATTGTAGAGACATCTCAACACTTGAATGTATCGCCATTCGACTTGGCATCGTTGCATTGATTCTAAAACAGCCCAGGTGTCGATAGTATCAAATGCCTTCTCATAGTCCACAAATGCTAAGCACAAAGGCTGGTTATACTCTTCGGACTTCTGTATAATCTGCAACACTGTGAAGATGTGGTCAATGGTGCCGTATCCTCTTCGTAACCCGGCCTGCTCCGGGGGTTAAAATTCATCGAGTCTTTGTGCAAGCGGTTTGTGATGACTCTTGAAAACAGCTTATAGACGTGGCTTAGGAGCGAGATGGGTCGATAGTTCTTCATTAAGGCCTTGTCTCCTCTTTGAAGAACAAAACGACGACACTTCGACTCCACGCCTCCGGAGTTCTCCCGTCAAAGAGAACGGCGTGAAAGATGTTTCGGAGCTCCTTTAATACATGTTTTCCGCCTGCTTTGAGAAGTTCAGATGTAACGCCGTCGTCATCAGGGGCTTTTCCGTTTTTAAGCTGTATAAGAGCCATCTCAATTTCACACAGGCTGATTTCTGGCAAGTCTTCAGTAAAGTGGCGGGTCAATGTGGCTCGGGTGTCCTCATTTTCGGGGTCAGGTCGAGATGCATGCGAAGCGTACAACTGGCTATAGAAGTTTTAGTTCGCGAAAGAACTTCCGGCTTCGAAGCTACGACGACTCCACTGGCCGTAGTCAACGTTGTCAAGTGACTTCTCCCAAGAAACTTGACAAACACTTTCGATCCCCGATTTCGCTCAATAGGGAATATGCATAAGTCACCGATTTTCATAAAATTGAGCTTGATCGCTGCGGATACTTATAAAAACATGATGGAGCAGAAAAAAAAATTAAAAAATGTATTATTTTAGTTCTATCACACGGTGAAATCAGGGGAAAATATCATTTTTTTTTTCATTTTCGGATATTTACACTTAACAGTCAGATAGAATATCCAATAAGAAATAATATTTTGTATGACAAATATGTACTAAAACGCAGTATTTAAGGAGATAGTTGAAGATTCTTGGCTAACTCCATATTAAACGCGCCTGAAACACACCTGAAACGTGATAAGTGACGTCACATATTTGTATAGAGCATTTTCGGCGGGAGCTGATGCGTGCTAACTTCAAGTAACTATATTACGAGAAAAAAACGCAAGAGTAAAGTTTCAATATTACAGTTGATTTACTCACGCATTATACTATAGGTATTGATTTTGATAAAAAAAAATTTGATGCATATTCCCTATTGCTCGTTCAATCGAGTGTGTATTGGAGCATCGGCGATCGTAGCGCACTAGTTATACTAGTCAAACAGTGATACTGGTAATGTTTCTTTTACTGATATGACTGACTATCATAAATTTGTATATCCAGTTGTAAAAAAAAATAGTGTTAATGTTTCTTTTACTGATATGACCGACTAACATAAATTTCTACATCCTGTTGTAAACAGTGATAGTGGTAATGTTTCTTTTACCGATATGACTGACTAATATAAATTTCTACATCCTGTTGTAAACAGTGATAGTGGTAATGTTTGTTTTACTGATATGACTAACTAATATAAATTTGTACGTCCTGTTGCAAAGACTGATAGTGGTAATGTGTTTATCTACTAATATGACTGACTAGCATTGTACATCCTGTAAAGCTGTAAAGACTGATGGTAATGTATCTTTCCACTAATATGACTGCCTAACATCTAATTGTGCATCCTGTAATGTTGTGAAGACTGATAGTAATTATCTCTCTACTAATATGAAAGTGAAAGTGAAAGTGAAAGTGAAAGTGAAATATATTTTATTTAAATAAGCTCACATAATAAGCATTTTTAAATCGTCAATTCTTTTACCCTACCACCCATTATGACGTCTTTTAACTGACAAGAAAAATGGGCGCAAAAAACTTGTCAGCTTTATCAATCAGATGGAACGATATTTACAAATATGTATATCGTTTCCAGACTTTATATTAACAAAGATTAACAAATAAATAACATTATTGAATTAGCTCATTTCTTAATGAGTTTCAAATTTCTTAATCAATTTACAGATTTTAAGCTAAATTCAAAGTTTGAACTTGTTATTCAGTCTAGGCTGTTACAATAAATAAAAATAAAAGAAAAACATACAATTCAATATGCATTAAGATAGGTAGTCAGAAGCAGACCCATTCCCACTGGCAGCACCAGTTCCCGAACATGACGCATGAACCAGCCATCTCTTCGCTCAACCATATTTGAGGGAACGTAACGACCCGCCTCATACGACACCACCGCAGAAATGATTAAAGATAGCATGACATACTAAGACTACCTATGTTAAGGCATCGAATTGAAAATTTATATCCAAAAGCTTTTCATAGGTCTTTCACTAAACTACTGACTATAGAAAGTAAAAATATTGCAATTAAATAAATCAAAACAAGGTAAGCTATTAAGAATTATATTTTTTGAGTAAGAAGTGCCATACATACAGACAATATAAAACAGATCTTTTATATACGAGTTATACGACGCCCTTAATACAAGCAGACAGAAGCAGACCCATTCCCACTGGCAGCACCCGTTCACGAGCATGACGCATGAACCAGCCATCGCTTCGCTCAACCATATTTGAGGGAACGTAACGACCCGCCTCACACGACACCACCGCAGAAATGTTTGAAGTGAGCATGACATGCTAAAGCTACCCATATTAAGTCGTCGAGTCAGGAAGCCAGAAGTACGTTTTTAAGTAGGTAGGATACTTCTCACAATTTTATACTTAGAAAAGAAAATCACGATTCGAGTTTAATTAAAGGACTTTTATCTAGACCTATGAAAGAACCCCGGACTTTTTCTAATCAATACTGAGGTATTAGAGTAATAATTAACAATACAAAAGCTATGCCCATGCCTTTTTATCCTTCAAATAATCGTCAACAGTGTACCTTTACTCATTAAATTGGATTTAACAGTATTTTTAAATTTTTCCAAGGGCAGTTCTGTGACTTGTTCGGGTATCTTATTATAAAAGGTAATACATCTACACAAAAAAGAGCTTCCGGTTTTATGCAGTCTGCGCCTTGGAACAGCAAGTTTGTTCTTGTTTCTTGTATTGAGTTTATGAACATTACTATTTTTTACAAAGCTATCAAAATTTTTCTTTACATACATTATATTTTCATAGATGTATTGGGAAGCTACCGTTAATATTTTAATTTCTTTAAATAGGTCACGAAGAGTATCTCTAGACCGTAAGTTGTATATAGCGCGCACTGCCCTTTTTTGTAAGATGAATATGTTATTAATATTAGCAGCTGAGCCCCACAACAACAAACCGTAGGTCATAATACTATGAAAATAACTGAAGTAAACCAATCTTGCTGTTTCAATGTCGGTCAGAAGCCTTATTTTCTTAACTGCAAAGGCAGCAGAGCTAAGTCTGCTTGACAGGATATCGATATGAGGGTCCCATTGCAACCGCGAGTCTATAGTAATACCTAAAAATTTTGTTGAGTCAACAAATTCGACTGCTTCGCCATTTACATGTATAGTCATATGAACCTGCCTCACATTAGGAAGTGAAAATTTGACACATTTAGTTTTACTAGAGTTAAGCTTCAGATTATTAATAGTAAACCAATGCATCACCTTGGAAAGAGTGCTGTTTACATCGTCACTGCAGTTACATCCTCTATCAACTTTAAAAATTAAAGAAGTATCATCAGCAAACAGTACTATTTCACATAAGTTTTTAGTATAGTAAGGAAGGTCATTAATATAAATAAGAAAAAGCAATGGACCCAATATCGATCCCTGCGGCACGCCCATGGTAATAGGTGCTTCATAGGATTCTGTTTTATTTACAACAACTTTTTGGGTTCTCGCCGACAGATACGATTGCATAAGGCTTACTGCATTTTTTGATACACCATAATGTTCCAATTTATCTAATAAAGTACTGTGACTGACACAATCAAATGCTTTAGAGAGATCACAAAATATACCAATTGCATCCTGTTTACTCTCCCATGCTTCAAAGACGTGTTTGAGAAGTGCAATTCCAGCATCAGTTGTGCATCTACCACGAGTAAAACCAAATTGTTTCTCGTGAAGTAGTTTGTTGATAAGAAAATGTGCTAATAATTGATCATAAATGATCTTTTCAAAAATTTTGCTTAGTGCTGGCAAAATGGAAATGGGTCTAAAGTTAGCGGGATCGCTTTTGTCCCCAGATTTAAAAAGAGGGATGATTTTACTATATTTCATTAAGTCTGGAAATATCCCTTCATCAACACACTTATTGAAAATAAAAGCAAGATGGGGAGCAATGGTAGTTATTATAGACTTAATTATGTGAGTTGAAATGCCCCAGAGATCTTCAGTCTTTTTTATATTTATTGAATTAAATGTTTTAAGAATGGTATCACTATTGATATGTCTAAATTTAAATACATTATTGCACTTATCAACACATGATTCCAAGAGGGAGACAGCAATTTTTGGAGATGAATTTAAATTACTGGTAGTTGCAATAGGTATTTTAGAAAAGAAATCTTGAAAAATTGTTGCCACTCCTTCATCTGACTCAATAATTTTATTGTCTGATACTATTGAGTATTCACGGTCATTATTTTTAGTTTTCCCAGTCTCTTTATTTATAATATTCCAAGTGGCTCTTATTTTATTATCTGACTGATGAATTATTGTAGATATACATTTTGCTTTTGCTAAAGTACATACTTTATTAAACATTTTTGAATAGTTTCTTACATATTCATGAAATTCGGGATCATTTGAAATTGTTTTCTGACCATATAATTCAAACAACTTATTTCTGCTAACATATATGCCTGGTGTTGCCCAATCACTAAATTTCTTTTTAAAGTCTTTGGATTTAATAGATCTTTGCTTAAATGTTTTATCAAATTCTACTTTAATTAAATTAAATAAATCATCATAATGAGTATTGGGATTATCATTACTAGGTAAGCAAAGAGTTTTGGCAGTGACATTATTATGAAAATTTTCCAATTTATTTTTAGTTAGAGGTCTGCAAATTATATTACACTGATGAGGAACATGATGGTGCTCAAGGGAAGCTATTTGTCCGCTATGGTCAGAACGAATACAATTTATTATTTCTTTATCAAGTACATTACAGTTGCTAAAAATATTGTCTAGGCAAGTTTTAGATGTAGCAGTGATTCTTGTAGGTTCACAAAAGGTGTTTGCTAAATTGAAGGACTTAAACAAATTCAGAAACCTACTTGCAATTGAGGACGGCTTTAAGATGTCTACGTTAAAATCACCGCACACCACAATTTTTTTATTCTTTTTGATGACTAATTTTAGAGCGTCCTCCATAGCGGACTCAAATTGAGGGTAGTTACCAGTTGGTGGGCGATACACACAAATCATTATCAACTGATCTAATTCCACACATGACAGTTCAACGTGTTGTTCAATAGAGAGGGATATCACATCTTTTCGTTCCTTAAAATTCATATTGTTTTGCAAAATTATCAAAGATCCCCCTCTAGTGGTGGATTTCCTACTGAATGAACTAGCAATTTTATAACATTGAAATCCTGTAATTAATTCATATTCCTTAAGCCAGTGCTCAGTGACACATAAAATATTAGCATTTTTTTCAGTTAAAAAAAGTTCTAATTCTAATTCTTTGCCAGAAAAGCCCTGAATGTTTTGGTGAACTATAGTTAAATATTTAGGCTTTTCCTTAGTCATTACACGGCTAGAGACTTCCTCTATTGTCTTATTATGTAATTTAAATTACTAATAAAAGAATTACTTGGGACAAATGCCAAAGTGTTATTTTTAATGTCAACAATTTTTTGCTCAATAGGAGCAGGAGTAAAAATTGTATTATTATTACTTGGAACGGATTCCAAGGTCACATTTAAAATGTCAAAACTATTCTGCTCAATAGAAGCAGAAGTGATAGCCAAGTTCTTGGCTAAATGTTTAAAATAAAATGATAGCGCTAAAGCTACTTGTCTTTTAAAATAATTTGTAAGATAATATTTATCTTTTGTCAATTTAAAATTAAATATTAATTTATTTATGTCTATTATGTGACATCTCTGACTATTATAATAAGTCATATTGCTTAATGTTAAATTCAAATTATATCTGATATTATTTTCTTCCTGTGGCAAGCTAGCACTGTAAGGTAGTGTAAACAATACAAATTTATTTATATTTAAACTGCATAACTTATTGTAGTATGAAATGAGATCCTTCTTGTTTACATTACCTCTTTGACCAACTAATATAATTAAATTAGTATTTTCATTTAAGTTTAGAGTTATTACTTTTCTCATAATGTCATGTAGGGTCGCACCCGGTATACAATAATTTAAAACTTTTTCTCCCAATTGATTATTGAATAAGTAGCCTAAATCTTTTCCAATTTCATCACACAACATAATGTTTGAACATTTGTTAGTGGTAAAGGAATTATTTTCACTTGTGCTTGCTAAAATATTTACATGTTCAGAGATTAAGGGCTCATACACTGTTTGGTCTTGTAAATGGTCCCGAGCATCTAGGCCTGACGCTAAGGAGCTATCATTATGGGTTGAATGGTTTTCTGACAGAGAGGGGGTGGATAAACATTTAAGTGCCAGTATATATTCCCCTATCTCTTTTTTGGAACGGTCATAATTTTGGGTCATCCTGGATAATGACTCCTGTAATGAGTGAATTTTAGTATTTAACATAGCAATGTTATTTTCATATGTCAGTCTATTCTCATTGATTATAATTTGACATGTATCCAGCTTTTCAATTAGTTGTCTACGCTCTCTAATGTGACTAATATTTTTGAAAAAGTGTTTCTGCTTATTTAGTAACTTTTTTGTTTTTGAAATATACTTGTTAATTTTTACATATTTCTTTAGCTTGTTTCTACTACAACCAACCATTGCCTGACTCATAGTGCAATTAATTGAGTCTTCAGAAGTTAAATCAATTGTGATTGTTGGCTTATGGTTAAGTGAGGGAGAAACAAGTTTTGGGTCACAGCCGACTAACTCATCGTAAAGACTCAAGTTCTGAGTGACTACCGCTTGGTTTTGTTCTGACTCTAACTTATAAATACGGTTATTAGCGTCATGTAGCTGCTTTTCCAGTCCAGAGATGAGTCTGAGGGCCTTCTCATACTCATCTCTGCACTGGTCGAACCCATCGATTAAAGTTTGTAACCTATTACGTTCCTCAAACATATTCTGTTGTGACAAATGTAACTCAGACATTTCCTTTTTGAGTTGTGTATTGCTTTGAAGCACATCTAACAATTCCTTTTCATTCTCATCTCTTTCCAAATGCAGTTGCTTAACCAACTCCTTGGTGGCCTTTAGTTCCTGTAGGGTTTGATGGAGTTTAGCCTCCTCCTGGCGAGATGCGGCCTTACGGGTCAACATTGTGAAAATAAAAAGGTGTTTGTTAAACCTAAGTAATTCCAAGGGGATGTTTAATCAACTATAGTGAGGTTATCCAAATGATAACACTACACTATCGGCCTTAAATGTAGCCTTACTAGTTATAAACTGAACAGATTAGACTAAAAGCACATACAAAAATTACTACTTTGAAAGAGATAACAATGATTTACAGATAAAAATGCAATGTCATGTCATACCGGTAAGTGAAAGTGACCGTAGTTCGACGTCACAAAACACACAAAATACACAAACAACTCACTGTTGGTATTCACTAAACTTAATTTTATACGTAAATGTTACGTGATTCAATGGAATTAGCCACAATTATTATGCTAATAATTAAAATATTTCAAATTTAAATACGGGAGCAAAATTTGACAACTGGTGCCGTCGGTGTTGCCACAGGAAAAAAATATGACTGACTAACATTTAATTGTACATACCTACCGGGGGTCAAGTCTGCTAATGTTAACGTCAAAATCGTGGTTCAATGGTGTTTGAAGGTAATGCTTTTTAACAAAGTTCTTGCTCCTTAAAGCAAAAATCGAGACACAATGTTTTTCGGTTTTGGGTTAAAAAAACAAGAACTGTGTCGAAAACTGTGTTAGTTAGTCAAATTAGTAGAGAAACACATGACCACTATTAGTCTTTACAACAGAATGTATAAATTAAAGTTCGTCAGTTTTATTAGTAAAATAAACATTATCACTATCACTGTTTACAACAGGATGTAAATACATACAAATTAATATTAGTCAATCTTATTAGTAAAAGCTTTATGACATTTCAGGATCTACATGTACAGTTAAATGTTAGTCACATTAGTGGAGAGATACATTACTATCAGTTTTTACAACATCACAGAATGTACAATTAAATGTTAGTCAGTAGTATTAGTAGAGAGAGAATTATGATTAGTCTTTACAACATTACAACTTACTAAAAGTTGTAATGACTAATCATAATTCTCTCTCTACTAATACTACTGACTAACATTTATACTGACTAATATGACTGACTAACATTTTAACTGTACATCCTGTAATTTTATAAAGACTTATTAGTGGTTATTTACTAATATCACTAACTAGCATTTGATTGCATATTGTATTGTAAAGACTGATTACTATCAGTCTTTACAAATACATTACTATGTATTACTCGAAATTGTGGCTTACGCCAATAAACACGTATTTTCTTAAATCTGTATTTTATTTTTATATTCCTACAGCCTTCAATCAATAAGAATAAGAATACAAATAATGGCATTTCTATAGACTTTAACCTCAAGGGACAAAGTTCAAATTCGCTATAAAAACTTACCGGATTTTGGGACAAGATAACGGCCACTAGTACAAATGTACCGGTTACTGGTACAATCGGCTCTTCTTTACATTTTATTGAATTAATATGTACTAATGTTTAAGTTAATCATAAAAGGAAATAAATACAAAAACTTTAATAAATTAGCTATCAAACCAGCTTAATTTCGATGTTGTGTGCCTAATAATTTGAGTATGGCAGACCCGCAAAGTCAGCGAAGTTCGAAACTTAATGGTTATTGGGACGTTTCAATACTTAAGTCCATTTGATTGTTTGTTTGTTACACCTTCACGTCTTAACTATTCAACCGATCATCATGAAATTTTGCATACACGTTGTCAGGGCAGAAAAGGAAAATTTTTCATCCCGAAAACTGGTGCTGTTCCCGAGGGTTAGAGAAATTACTGTCCACGCAGATGAAGTCGCTAGTTAATTTATAATTCTTATAATTGAAAGCATTTGAATTGTTGAACTGAAACGCTTTTTGAGTAATCTTTGAAGCATTCTAAGTGACTAATTGTTACAGTCAATCGACTTATCGACGCACTAGTTACTACACAGTACTAATTTGTATGGATTCCTTATACGTTGAAATAGTTTTCTCTATACGATTATTTCGATTGAACAGTTCCAAACTGGCATAGTATTTGAAAGCCCTTATTTATTAACGACAATACGTAATGTAAGTACTTCAGTTCATAATTGACCGACGAGCGAAGCGTCTCCGTTGCAGCTTGGGCAAAAGTGTTTTCGTGTGACTAGATATCCGGCTGTTCTCTTCTACAGGTCACATTTCTGAACCGACTTTCGTGAAATTTTGTGTTATTTTTTTGTCGATTCAGTTTTTGACGTAAAAAGAATAATATTTCAGGAAATTTTCAAAAATGTCATAAACACCTACATCTAAAGCTGATCACAGAACCACTAGTGTTTATTATTAGTGATAAAGGCACTGAAATTTGTAAATAAGCTTCAAATTCTAAATAGGTCACTAATCAATGCGATATTTTATCTAAAACGCGTATCTTTAGGTAGGTACATAATCGTGTCGCTCGCTCTGCTCGCTAATGATGGCAAGGCTTATCGGTCCGCCTGTCGCGCGTCATTTTTACGGATTCGCCTGGATTTATGTAAATTTGTTTTGTCAGCGAGCCGGCTTGTTACGGCCGCTGCGATATCGCCAATATTGATATTCGTGTCGGCATTGAGTGCGGGCCTCTGATAGATTTTTTTGCCAGCTTTTGCGCTCGGTTACTTTATGAGGTTTGCTATGACAGATAGGTTATCTCATTTCGGCCGTGAAAGGGCCTTTGTGATTGCAATCTGCGTTTCGTTGTTCCAATATATTTGGCTGCTTTTATTGAATATCGATTTATGAGAGGCATGATTTATACTTGATGTTTGCCATGTGACAAATAGATCTTTTTGTCAAATTACGGATTCCTGGCGCAAATCCGGAGTAAATGGTTTTAATAATATTATTATGTATTTCATAATCAATTATTCAGTATCCTAATTGTACGCTATGTTACTTATAACTTATGTCTCGT
The DNA here is from genome assembly GCA_928269145.1 of Agriphila tristella. Lineage (NCBI taxonomy): Eukaryota > Metazoa > Arthropoda > Insecta > Lepidoptera > Crambidae > Agriphila > Agriphila tristella. Next base: position 34,786,663 of record OV743432.1, read on the forward strand.
TTGAGTAAAATTGGATCAATAAAGGAGTAGTTCCGTAGTCATCCCATTTCTATTCCTACGTCAAACATTGATGGCTCTCCAAAACAGCATGTTGTCAACTAACTGACGATCTTAAAACTTAACTTTATCTTGTTTATCACTGAAGTTAATTTCCAATAATATGAATAATATTAATATTTTTGATAGGTAGAAATAAGGTCCCTTAGTAATAGAAAAAAGTTTCAGAATTTTCGGTTGCGTGAAAAAATAAGTAAAATAAAGTCTCTTTGACTTCACACGAAAGTAACAGCAGAATGGAGATTATGCTTTTGCTACCACCTGCCACAATCACAACATGGTATTAAAAACAAGTTTCAACACAAAATGTCTTTTTTTTTATACTTGTTGTGGTTGTGGCAGGTGGTGGCAAAGGTATAATCTCCATTCTGCTATTACTTTCGTACAATTGTGAAGTCGAAGAGTCTTTAATTTTTAATTCTGATTTTTTTTTCTATTACTAACGGAACTTATTCCTACCTATTAAAAATATTCAGCCAATTTGATTTTTTTCGGACATACCCCATTCATTAAAGAAATTAAGAAACCATTCGACTCACTCGATCATTAAAATCAGTTAACCGGCTGAACAATTTGAGACATTTGATTTTATTAAATTTATGAAATATAAAGTGACACCTACCAATCATTGCTCCAACGGAAGTTGAATACAAGTGACTAAACTAAGTATCTTCGGTTATACCAAATATTCAGAGACAGCACTCCCACTCAACACTCGATATGTTCAAATATTTAATGTAACAACATGGTGGGAACGAGGTTAGATTAACTAGTGGTAGTATTAATATTCAGCGCGACAATTTAGTATATATGCCAAGTAATTGTCTATGCGTTCTCTGGAATTGGATCGGAGATTCCTTCGTTTGTAGAGGATGGCTTTAATTTTGAAGTAATTAAAATCTTTGATAAGACAAACCGTATGAAAGACGTAGTTAGAAACGTGCATAAAATTAGGTACATAGTCGGGGAAGCTCGCGGCTTTTTGTACTAAAAATAATTAAGATACCACAGCGAGGAACATCTTTATCATTAAAATTACAAAATAACTCTAGATACTAGTAACTATAATTATTATATTACTAGCGACCGCCCGCAAGTTCGTCTGCGTGGAAAGTTTTTGCTATCCCTCGGGAACAACACTTTTTTCCTGGATGAAAGTTACGTCGTTTTCTGTACCCTTGATAACGTGTATGTAAAATTTCATGATGTTCGATTCAGTAGTTAAGACGCGAAGGCGTAACAAACAAACAAACGGACTTCACGATTTATAATATTATTAAGGATTTGTGTCTAGATGTACCAAATAATAGGGCTATATCAGTCCAATCTATAAGCAATAAATAACAATAATGTCGATTGTTTATTTTCATTTCCTTTTAATGGAAGTGCCGTGTTTGATCGTTGTTTGCAGTAGGTACTTGTATAGATCTATGCTAACCTTCTCACATTGAGATTTTCAGGGATGTCATAACGACGATAAATATATTTCTTGAGAAAATCAAAGTATTTTTGTGTTAGCAAACTTAACTTAGGTATTTAGGTATACAATGAGAGTTTACTATGTTTTTAACACATACATAATACAGTATTGTCATTTGTATGTACTTTTAAATAAAATGTTGTAAGGTACTTTATTAGTTCCTACCTATTTACTTTTAATATTCTAAAAGGTCGGTGTATTCGTGTATTTTTAATAAATTAAAATTTTCTCCACTTCAGCCCTTTCAGCTAGCAAATTAATTATAGGTACCAATATTTCTTTTTAATTGTGTATTTTTTTCTCTAATCATTTTAATCATTGACCAATGTAGATTAATGTCAGCCCTAACTTGTAGGTTTTCATAATAATAAGAATGATTCTTATACAAAGAGCATCCGTTCCGATTTGTATTTTTTCGGTAAATATTGTTACGTCAGATGATAACAAAGTTATAGTTTTTATAATTTGCAAATAGAGGTAATGAATTTTTAACTACACTTATAAGATAACCATTTTTTTTATTTACACTATAAAAACTTATTACGAGATTATAGCCAGCCCTAAGTTAGTAGGTATTCAATAAGCGTGCATATTATGAATGATTCTAATAGCGTCCCGTTCCGTATTGTTCGATGTCACGATTCCATTATGCGACACATGAAGGCGGCACCTGACAAAATGGTGTTATTTTTGAGACGACTGTTTGTTTACCGCTATTCTCGTTAGTAAATAGGTATGTGGAACGTTTCCTATGTCACTTTCGCGTTTTTATTTCAAATTACGTTGGTAATTTTGTTGTTAATTGATAACTTAACTATTTATCATACAGACTTTAGAATGCCTTCAAGTTACTTGTAATCGGGTTTACAAAATAAGCTTACTGAAAGTTGGTTATGAGTCACAGATAATGTTATGTCTATAATTGGTGTTTTACCGAAATATCTATGTTTATGTTTACTTCTCTAACTTATAATTGTGATGATGATAATTATATTATACTATACATCTTAGTATTTTTTTAATTGTATTGATTTTACGATACCATGTATATTTTCTGAAAGGTGTAAATTTTGTTATGGTTTTGCCTACCAGCCAATGAATTAAGGGAATAATTTACTATCACAAGTTAAATGCTACGTATGTACCAGTAGCCTCGATGTCTTTGTTTGGCAACTTGATAGAAACTGATACTGTCTCGGTGGTCCTCTCCGGACGGCACACGTTGATCAGTCCCTTGACTATTACGCAAGTATCCGATGACGTATACCTACACATAGAAATAAACGTGGAGAGCCTACTATCAAGCTATAGTACTGTGCTAAGTTAAAACTTTGCGATTAAAGTCTACTCCAATTGAACGAAATTTCGTTCGAAATTTCGCTCATTTCCTACCACGGCTTCCATTCGTTTCGAAATTGAGACGAAATTAGTTTGACGTTTAAATTCCAACAGTACGAGGCAGCAATTTTTTTTCTCAATCTCTGCTTTATTTGAAAAATCATTGTTTGTGCAAACTTTAGTAGAGAAAGTGCGCGTTGGTTGAGTTTCAGTGTGTGATTCCGAGCGTATTTTAAAACAAAGCTAGGGTTTCTTAGGATGACGGTGACGTCATATTACGGCCGTAATATAGCGGCGTTGAATGTTGTCTGTAAAAACAATATGGCGACACCGTAACGTCAGAAACCACGCCGTATTGCTTACATAGACAACGTTCTACGCCGCTAAATGACGGCCGTAATATGACGGCACCGTCATCCTAGGAAACCCTAGCTTAACCGAGCACAGCTTTACAAGGCGCAGCACAAAACGTTGTCTCTTTTTTTTTTGGCCTAGGACATGTGCAGTGCTAGGCCACATAGTGCCACATAATACATAAACTTCAATTCCTGTCCGTACTACGTAACACGTATAATATATATCCAAGATATATGCTCTGTCTCTCAGACACTGAGTAAGGAGTTTAGCATTGATTCCGTGTGATTGATGCTTGAATCGGAACGGTAATCCGATGCGATATCGTGTTCGTGTCCATTCGGACCGCTGAAGTCCGATAATCCGATTGATTGTGTTATAATTCGGTATTAATAGTGATAGCGTTTTAATAATTGAAATTGGAATCAAAATGAGAATCGAAGTTTACAGCTTATTTTAAACTTTTTGTCTTTGCATTTTCTCAAAGAATCCAAAAGAAAGTTGGCAATTATTATTAAGAAGAAAAAAAAGCAACCAGAGCTTTATTGAAGCACATGGTTAAGCAAGCTCTAACTGCTGACTGTTTGCAAGAAATTACTCAAAAAATTATTTCTTTTCAACGTTTTCTTAGCATTCATTTTCCGTTTATAGTCAATGGGTTCGAATAATAGTGAAAGAATAAAGTGTAATTCACCAGTGCTGAAATGGGATAATTTTCACCATTGGTGGGTGAAATGGGAGTAACATTGTGTTATTTGGCCACTGGTAGTCAGTTGAGAAATTGGAGTGCCAACCAACCACTGGTGGTGGGATTTGGTGGTCAGATGGTCCTAAAGGTGAGAATAGCTCGATAGTGCAGTGAGTTAGTGCATTCGCCCAACGTCAAATACACATTTTTGAACAACGATTTCACAGTATTACTTGATTTATCGGTCCCAAAAAACGTAGGAAGTAGATTATAGTACTAAGTAAAGTCACCTTCAATGTTGTAGTTTTTCAATGCTGTGCCAACTAATAATAAACCTATAATCTTGAAACTATAGTAATAAACCTTTTTTGATTGACAGTTTTCCAAAATAAGCACCTAAAAGTTTATTAGTACCTAATCAATTTAAAACAACAATGTTTTCAATAATTTCGATAACTTTCATTATGAAAATTTCTTCTAGCGTTGTACATCCCCTTAATACCTACATGACCATCAGCTATTTTTGATCTCCCCACTACTGGGGCACAGACCTTCCTTATGGCTGGATAAGGAGGATGGGCCCCACCACGCGGGCCCAATGCGGATTGGTGGGTGTTAACGACTGCAAATGCGCCCGAGATCAACGGCTTAACGTGCTATCCGAAGCACGGAGAAGCTTGAGATAATAAATTTTTGGTCACCCATCCCATGACCGACCCTTGCGAAAGTTGCTGAACCACCACAATCGCTAGGCCAGGTGCTAAACCACTGCGCCATCGAGCTCCTCAATACCTACAATTATTATTGGGCCCGCGTAGTGAGGGCTATGGTATGGCTCATGCTTCTTATCCACCCTTATGGATGGTCTGTGCCTGTGCCCCAGCAGTGAGGATATCAAAAATGGCTGAGGGTGAATGAAATGAGGTTAAATAAAGAGTTACATGTCTAGATTATCGGAAACAGTCTGGAACAGATCTGACCGAAATTAAACAATGAAACAATTCAACGTTAAGTGATTTTACTGTTCTCTCATTGAAATCGAGATATCAATTTTTTTTTTATTATGTGTCAAGGGCGGCAAGTAAAGTTTCTGAAAACCCTCCAATGTTTTAATTAGAGCTATTATAGTTACTTAGCTACTCAACAGTTCGGCTCGTGCAACCAAACCAAACTAGGCTTATCATCATCCTCATATCAGCCGCACGACACCCACTGCTGGGTATAGGACTCCCCCAAGGATCTCCACGACGATCGGTCCTGCGCTGCCTGCACCCAGCGACTTCTCGTCTTCCCGCGACCTTCACCAGATCGTCGGTCCACCTTGTCGGAGGCCTACCCACGGAGCGTCATGCGGTGCGCGGTCGCGTCTTGGTAATCTGTGCTCCCTAAAAACAGGTGGTTAACGCTACATTAAGAAGCAAACATTGTCATATTGTTGCAACTATCAATAAAAAATGGCATTGTTCGTTTTTAGAATATTTTTTCTCTGGAAATCATACGGTGTGGTGTGACTCAATTGTAATTGGACCAAAATTATCAGAGCTGGTGGGCGTGAACCGATAATAATTATCACTTTATTTAAAACAATTCATAGTAGAACTAGTTATCTGTTGGATGTTAAATTTTAAGCAGATTGAGGAAATTTGACAATGTAGTGATACTAAACAATATACTTACTATAAAATATTCGACTCGTATCAGAACATATTCATAGGCGGGAATCGAGCCACCTTTGGGAATTCAGTCCCATGCTTTTTCGTCTGTAACTCGGTAGCTCAGTTGGAAGAGCATTATGTGATAATGTATGTGTACCCAAACTTTACCGTGATAATAAAAAACTATTTTTTTTTTAAGTAAAGTCTAAAATGATTAAGAAATCAGATTGCTGTATTATTCTTTAGTTTCCAGTTAAACCAACGGCAAATAGTTTTTATGTTCTTACTGTCCCTTAACCACTCAGACCTAAAACTTTAATCAAAGAATTGATTTTATTAATATTGTTGCAGGTAAGCAGCCGTTAGCCGTAAACACCAAAATATATCTGTAAAATCAGGTAACAACACGTCCACGTACAGTGAATCACAAAATCTTTTAAAACAATAGGGGAAAACCAAACGAGTTATAACAACTCTATCAATGTTTTAAAAACAAACACAACTTGCCGAATTCACTCTGTTGATCGATATACCCGCTTATTGTTCGATTTCAATCGAATCGGTGTGGTGGAATGAATTAAAATGTTAAATGTGATATTTTTTTAACGAAACTAGCGGAACAGATTTCACTATTGTTTCATTCGTCGAACATCAAATTTTGAATATTAGATGTTAAACGATTTTTCTAACGTCTAGTTTTTTATTATCCTACTTCATACTAATATTATAAATGTGAAAGTTTGTGGGTTTGGATGTTTGTTCCTCAATCACGCAAAAAATACAGAACGGATTTAGTTGAAACTTAACACACAGCTAGTAGATAGCCTGGATTAAAGCAAAGGATACTTCTTATCCCGATATTCCCACGGTAACGGGAACCACGCGGGTAAAACCGCGGGCGGCCGCTAGTATTTTTATAACTGAAATTAAGAAAAATATAAATTTAAAGTGATATACCTAATTAATAATATTAAAATCTTCAAGATGACGACGCAAATTAGCTATTGTTGATTTTTTTATAAACATTTACTTACATCAATGTTAGGTAGTGCTATAACGGTTTTAAAAACAAAATAAATAAAAAATAGGTAGTACTTACTTATAATGTGGTATTTACACGAGTCGACTTGACAGGCTACTTGGCAGGCGATTTTAATCAATTAGCGCTTTTTATCGACAATCTAATTGTAAAATCTAATCGCAAATCTAATTACAATGAGGTGTCGGTTTGATTTTACAAGCGATTGTTGATAAAAAGCGCTAATTGACTAAATCACCTGCAAATTCGTATAAATACCGCATAACAAAACGATCCCACGGACACACTTTGTTTCATTATTTTCTTTCAAGGGGAATCTTGTCGAAACATATCAGAATTGGTTTCGATCAGAAAGCATTTCACTGTCAGTAGCCTCGTGACTTAGCCGAATGGGAACGGCAGGGCATTCGGTCAAGATACCCAACCTACTGCCCTTAAGGTCGGTAAAGGCGGTAACACACACACACCTTAGAATTTACTATCGGCAAGGCTGGTCAAACCGGATGAAGCACAGCGCAAAGCAGCGCCACAGAATATTGGCAACGCAGTGCGTAAAGGTACCCTTCGGGGCAATGCGGCTTGCGGCTTGCGTTATATGCGTCTTGCGGCCCACGCGGCCTTGCGGCTGTACTTTGCATTAAAAGCCACACCGTGTCGCATGCGGCCGAAAACAGCAGCCGCATCGCTCAGAAAGGGTTCCATAAACTCCTATAATTCAAAGTACAGCAAGCACTAATCCTCATTCGATAAGAAAGAAAAGCAAGTAACGCATGACACATGATGCTAACCGCATTGCTACGAAGGGTGCCTTTCCAGCAAACGACGTTGTAATGTATGAAATGTGGTAAATGACAGTACATGTCACACCGAACGCAGCGCGGCTGCTGCGCATCAGTCACGCGTTCAGTGTGACATATGCCATAGCATTTCATACATTACAACGTTGTTTGCCGTCACGCGCTGCTTCGCTACGCGCTGTGTACTGCACTTGTACTATTAGTTATTCTGCGGTACTGCATCTGGTTTGTCCCACGGCTGGGTTAAATCAATTGCTAGTTGGGAATGGTTACATACTCTTTTTAATAAAGAGGATAGGGTCAGGTGAACCCATAGAAATAGAATGTCAAAGAACAACAATGTCAATAAACAGGTGATCCGAAAACGAATGCATACATTTTATATGAGATACGTAAAAAAATACTTAGATTCATAAAATATGACTATATATGGCAAAGGAAATTAATAAACTATGTTCCATACTGTTCTCTTCGTCGATAAACGAATAAATGTAGTGAAATTTGGTTTTAGAGAAATTTGTAGCAATATCTTATTTACCTGTGAAAAGTGTGATTACTTGGATTATTTATTTTTCTCACATCACAATTACTTAGAGCAAAAGACACCGTGGCTCCATGATATCTTTATTTTAAATTCTAATTAAGATTAACAAATATTTTAAATAAACTGTGATTGCTCATTTGCTAGGCGGGACGCTAGGGGCTCTTACTGTAAAAAAATGTTGGCACATGTCACTTGATCCTTTGTCTCTGTTTTACATAGACCGTGTCCATATGATGTTAACTTCTCTTTTCCACGCTTTGTTGGTCTTCTTGAGCGCAGCGAAAATTTTTCTATGTGTATGGGTGAACCACACTTACACCAATAATATTTTAAAAAAGGGATGTATTTAATAGCACTTTAAATTTGATGAAAACAGCTATAAAATTGTATATCAGCACTTTAAAATAATGATAGACCAATAATTTAATCTTATCACTACAAAAATAATGGTTTGCACTTTAAAATAATAATAGATCTATGATTAATATTATCACTACAAAAATAATGGTTTGCACTATAACTGTGTCCCAACTCCGAAATCATTTAATTTCTATCAAACCATGTCAGACTAATGAGATGACAAGTCTCATCAAGTCGGTTCTATCTAGCGTTGTTGGTTGCAATGGAACCTAACCTCCTCCTCAGCTCCCCTCTCGATGCGCCCGCTCGTCGTCGCACCTAGTCGTCTGTTTACCAGTACTAAAGTTATAAAATTAATTTGTATGGTGTAAAGTATTAATTTTAAAGCTAAACAATTAAATTGTATAGTGCAAAGCATTAATTTTAAAGCTTAGCATAATTATAGTGGTAACAATTATTTTTAAAGTTCATTCAATAAATTTTGAAGCTAAACATTTTAAAGTGTGTTACATTATTTTTAAAGTGCAATTATATATTCCCCTTTTAAAAACATCAATGCCGTGAAAAACAAAAGACTTACTAAACTAATTCCTGAAATATTTTCTTCATTTTGTGAGAGGCAGAAAATATTTAGTAGGTACTCATAAAAAGACATTGTTCTTAAATATTGTAATGGTCTTATTAAAATGTAACTTTACGGATATTTCAATGAAAATATTGTTTACAGAGACAAAAGTAGTGTCCCGTTTTCAGTTAACTACTTTTGAGTTTTAATAAAACAACCATAACGCAATTCTTTGATATCGCAATTCTTATCAGTTAGCGAATTCATAGGGGCGATTTCACCGACATTTCCTCCGTTGATAAATGAAAATAAATGCAACCCTATTATGTGAACTAAGCCTGATTTAACTCTTCTCACGACGCGACCTGTCGACCCCGGCCTTATACTAGTAAATGGCAGTCGAGATTCTCCAAGTGATTACTCTGACCGAAATACGAAAGTCCCTTTTATCTGTGACTACGATACATATGAAGACTTGTGCTTTCTCTGGACTTTACAAGGATTATTTTATAGTTTTTTCTGCTGACTTTATTTTGTTCACGCATAATAAAAAGGACCAAGCAAGAGTGTAAAATGTCAAGTGTTTTGTGATGGTAAAGTGTAATGTATGTGGATTTAGTCAAAGCATTTTTTTGTTGAAGTTTGTGGATTTCATTATCTGTTTTGTTTCTTTCAAAAGTAACATCACTTAATATACATTTTATGATTAAATTGGATGTCATTGTTTCAATACAAAACTTATTGTACTTACCTTATTTTTTTTATTTCAAATGCAGAGTTTTATGTTTACGAGTATAATCTCATAAACATAAAAACTTGCGGCTTCTATAAACAAGCCATTGGGGTATAATAAAACAATTTACTCTTCAATTAAAAATAATACGCTGACACATTTACGCCAAACCACTTAATTATACTCACACCATAAAACAAGGTTACAATAATGTCAATATATCACACAACAAAACGTTTGCCAGTCAATAAATTTTGTACGGAATCGTGCAACGGATTCCCTGGAGGCGTTTGGCGGGCGACCAATGCGTCGAACCCATAATTACGCCATTCGCCAAGGAATATGTGCCGTTTATGCTATCCGCCATTATCGGGCGGGAATGGCCACCGAATTATGTTATTGCTCTCTGTGGCACAGTTTAGCTATGTCTGGGACATGTGTTACATTACATAAGGATTTAAGGTTCATTATGGGTTTAATTATGTGTAATTTAAAAATAAATTCTACAGATGTAAAACAAGTAATTTAAAAAGAAATTTCACTTATTTATTACAGTTACATTGAAATTAAAAAAGGAAGTAGGTAAAGAGTTTATTTCTCGTATTTAACACATGAGCATTAAATTAATAAGTGTTACTCGTGATGAAACATTTTAAATGCATGGATTGAATTACATTTTTGAACATTACAAATATCTGAAACCCATATACTTCTGAAAAGCACTGGCAGCCCATTTCATTTGATATTTATACGCCCACATGAGACTATTTAATCATTAATAAAGCTACAATTACACATGAAAATGTTTATTTATGCTCTTTATGCTACTTATTTTATATCGATACCGGAAATTTCAATTGTCGTAAAGGACATTTTGCCGAAAAATTGTTATATATATATTCGGAATCAGCGTCGCGAGCTCTGTCGATTGGTATACTTAACATAACCCTATCTTTAAGAAAAAGCCCCTTACGACCTGGATTTTCAACAGAGCTAGCTCGTTTTTGTTTAATATTTGGGATGTATCGTAAAAATTTTTTTCAATAGGGAGCGTAAAGTCATGTTTTAATTATTTATGAGGTCGTAATCTCATCTTTTCATTAAACTTTTTATACGCCATCGTAAACAATATTATTAATTACAAATCAAATGGTCGTAAATATGTTATTTGATAATAAATACCGTTACACCCTAATCTGTGCTTTGTTTTACATTTTGTAATAAGGGCGTAAAGGTCGTTTGCTTTTTATTGTCCTTTACGACCCTAATTTGAGGAAAAAGTTTTTTGTCTCGTTCATAATGCCGATATGGCGCAAAGGCATGTGCGACGGGTTAAGAGTACGACCCGTGCCGACAAGAGACGCGGAGGCACGTTGCGTAGGGCAACGGGGGTGTAAGTAACGAACGGATGCGGGAATTGCGACTTATACGATCCACTTCGTTTCGTAACGCCATTTTGTGCGATATTCTTAGAGGTAAACGACATGTTTATTTTGTGAATATGAATTCGTTAGAATTGAGAAAAAGAAAACTGGATTCAATACCACGGTTCCAAAACAAGACATTTTACGGTAAGTGATTTAATTAATCATATTTTAATGTCAGTAATATAATTAAACTAAAGTGAACCAATGAAAAATAATGTTGGTGAATACATAGTTATCATACGACATTAGATAACGACAATTTAAGATGTTTTCGTCCGTAATTAATTATTCTTATTTAGTTGAAAATAAAATTTGGAAAATCCTAGGATGTTTGAGTATTGAATTTTGATACCTACTATACGTTCAAAATTAGAATAGGGCCGACCAATGACCTTTAGCTATCAAATTCACTTAAAACGTACGTTTATTATCTTGTTAAATTCATATTTTTATTGTTTATGTCATGTATGTGGGCTATAAAGTAAAATAATAATATATCAGGAATTATGGGCTTAATATCTGATTTTTTTCACAAATAGGGAGGTACACCTAGTTGTTTTAGTATCAAGCCATTTTGTTGTTTGCCAAGCCATTGGGTTAAAGTACCTAGTACCTACTGCTCGTATGGTCGTAAAGGACACCATAAAAAGATTTTGTTTACTATGATGCTCTTTACACTGTAAGTTGGGTACAAAACTACGTACCTTACCTTCTTGTTGGTTAGCGGCGCGAATCGCATTCCTTGAAACTTGCGATCCCTGTATCTTCTGAACCCTTTGACCGATTTGGCTAATCTTCGAACTTACAATTTTTTCTGAAGTGAACTAGGTACAAATGTAGGTTTTGTTTTTTTATATTATAATTTGTAGAAATTAAAATCAAATCGGATAAACGGTTCGCGAGTTATAGTTATACTAATAAATATAGTATATTCTAGTGTCTATTTTGTCCTAATAGACTCATATCGCTTTGCTCTGTCTGTTATACATTTTATTTTATTTTAAAATCTTTTTTGTACTACATACTAAAGTACAAAAGGCGGACTTAATGCTAAAAACATTCTCTGCCAGTCAACCTTTGGGAAACAGAGAAACCATGAATGCGGTACATAATAACATACAAGAGTAATAAATACAAATATAATAATAATTTACAACATAATACTTAAAGGTACATAAAATATATAAATATGTAATAATATATAAATATTTATTAAATTTCTAAGAAAGAGAAGGATACACAGATGACAATGATTTCCACATTATGAGCTTTGCAAGAGAAGAGAGTTAACTTTCTTTTTGAAGTAAAGTTTGCTTGGAGATTGTCTGATAGAGTCAGGGAGGTCATTCCAAAGACGCAGAGCTTTGCCTATTGATCTGATATTATTTTAGAGTCGATGTTGAGCATTAATATGATGTTGACCAAAGCAGTACAAGTAATAAAAATAAACGTCCAATTCTTGAAAAAACAATGGTTGAAGATAAATATTATGAAACCGATAATAATATTGCCACGGAAGTTAAATGAACTATAATTTATAATTATAACACACAAATTTAAAGCGAAAACGTGTATACAATTGTACATAATTATGATGTGTAAATGCTATTTACACACAACTAGTTTTATGAAACTTGTGCGAAGAAATCTGACTGGACACCTGGTTTAACACTATTTTTGCTTTGAATATTTTTACATAATATCTAGATAATACAATTGGAAAACGATAAATCTTTACCAATATCCTTACAATCCTTACTAATATTATAAATGCGAAAGTCCGTTTGTTTGTTTGTTTGTTACGCCTTCACGTCTTAACTACTGAACCGATTATGATGAAGTTTTAGATACACGTTGTCAGGAATACAGAGGAGGACATAGGGTTACCATTTATTCCGAATTCCGAAAAAAAGTATGGTTCCCGAGGGATAGCAAAAAAACTTTCCACGCAGACGAAGTTGCGGGCGGCCCCTAGTGATTGCATAAATGCTTTATGTTACTGCAGCTTTATTATGTTTATGTTTTTTCAGGAACTTGCAGCGTCCTAGTGGGAACTCTCTTCAAAATTCTGCTAATAGTAGTGAAGTAATAGAGTAATTTAGATCTACCGTCTTTAGGATCAGTTAAAGACATTTTTCCCGATACAGACAAGGAAGAGGATATCGACACAATTGATATTTAAGATTAAACTTTAAAAAGTTTATCCCCTATTCCAGTGGGATAAGAATCCATAAACTCGTTGGAGCATTAAATATTTCATAAAAATAAAATTGAAATATGTTTATTTTAATTTAATTATTATAGCCACTATATTTAATGCTCCTAGCGAGGTTATGGAATATGGATTCTATATCCCATTAAAATATGGGATAAATTGTCTTAAAAAAACATTGATTAAAAATAATAATACTTGATTAAAATTTGTTGTGTTTACAAAGTTTGATTATTAATTTAAAAAAACTGAATATTAATTTTAAAAGACTGATTTTACTTGCCATTTTATTAATACATTAGAATGTCAATTGTTTGAGTTTTGAGTTCTGGTGAGCAAAATTTGTAATTATTTTGGTTATTTTAATTGAGTTTGAAAATTGAAGTTACTTGCCATTTTATTAATACTTTAGAATGTCAATTGTTTGGGTTTTGAGTTGTGGTGAGCAAAATTTGTTATTATTTTGATTATTATATTTGAGTTTGAAAAACATTTTTATTATGTCGGTAGAGTTAATAAATAATAAAACTAGATTAGTTTAAATGTTTATTATTCTAAAAAAATATTTTTTTTACGGCATCGCAACAATTACTTGCGATTTGAATAAAAAAAATAGCATCACACTTTGACTAAATATTAAGTTCCTGTTAGGATAATATTTTGTCATTTTATTTTAATAAATACTTTGATTAATAAATAAGAACCAATAAATAATCTTTTATTTAATTTAGTTTTACTACCTATTTCTTAAATAGTAGTAGTAGCATATAGTTCTTTTGTTCCTTTTACCCCCTTGGTCTCTTATTTAATTGACCTCTACTACCCTTTGATGATCAAGAATAGTCCTTTACGACACATTTGACTTTATCGTAAGCAATTTTTCGTGACTGTAAATTACTTTCCATAAATTTTTGTGGGCTGTAAAGGACGCTCATTTTCGTCAATAATTAAGTTTGGTTTATTTAGTTAAATTATAAGGATAGAACACGAAAAAATAGTTGGAGTCTCTTTTGACATCATAAATATAGCACTTTGTTTGACAAAGTTATTAGACAAAAACATTAGTTGTTTTTGTTTTTTGGCTCTACTAAAAACTGGTGTTTTGGCCTTTACGACAATTGAAATTTCCGGTATCGATATCTTCCAACAGTCTGAATCATTTAGTGAAACCACGCGGAACAAAATTGAAAATATTCACAATATTATGATAATAATGTTATTTATTACTAGTATATTTTTTTATTTTACTATTGGAAACACGATTGAGAACAAAAAGCCAACAATAATTTTGATAGAAATAGTTCTCGCTAAATGTAATTATAATATTCAGTTTTATTATGGCGGTGGGAATTACAAAATGAATGAGAACTAGGACAATTGTTAATAATAATAATTAAATCTGAACTACTTACACTAAATTATTTTACCTAAATTGCGGATATAATTATTACAAGCGGTAAAGTAACTCCACCCACAGGCAATTAGTGATTTTCAGTACAAAACAGTCGACTGTGAAAGTTGAGAGATTTTGTAATGATCATTGGTTGGTATAAAAAATGCGTTTTACTAATACTATCTTGTTTATAGTCAGCAAAGTTAGAAAATCGAGGTATACTTTTATTGAAATAAGTCAGCAAAGTTCTAAAAAAGAGATTAAGATATAATTTTATTGTTTCAAATAACCATCAAATTTAATGTATGTATGTTTCAGCAGTTTTTATTTTATAACTAGTTTTTGCCCGCGGCTTCGTCCGCGTGGACATTCGGAAAATCGCAATGGAACCTTTGACGGAGATAAAAAGTATTCATGTTTTACCACAGGCTATAACTATCTGTGTGCTATTCCAAATCCGTTCAGCCGGTTTTACGTGATTGAGTAACAAAACA
The DNA here is from genome assembly GCA_928269145.1 of Agriphila tristella. NCBI lineage: Eukaryota > Metazoa > Arthropoda > Insecta > Lepidoptera > Crambidae > Agriphila > Agriphila tristella. The sequence continues at coordinate 34,801,799 of OV743432.1, forward strand.
AACATCCAAACATTAAACTTCACATTTACAATATCATTAGTTCCCGTTCCCTTTCTCATTCTCATTCCTGTTCCCGTTCCCGTATTATTTTTCCATAAAAAATTTAACCATCGTTTCAGTCCTTTAGGTGTTGAATAATGTCCACCGTGTCGTGTTGGATCCTAAAATAAAATCATTTTCGCAATCAACATCCCATAAAACCTTGATAACGACTCCCATATCGATGTTGGGCTTTTTTACCCCATTTACCTCCTAAAGGGTTGAGTTCCGGAAAACTACGAAACACGTGTTTACCTATTAGTTTTTAGAAGTACTCCTATAAAGTTTCAAGTTGAAAAGTCTATTTAATTTTTTTTCCATAGAAACTTTATACCCCCATTTCAACACTTTAGGGGTGGAATTTCCAAAAATTTCTTCTTCGTGGGTGTTTACCCTGTATAAAGTATCGAGGAACAAAATTTCAAGTCTCTAGGTCCAGTGGTTTGTGCTGTGTATATAAGAGATAGTTATTTATGAAGGCCCATCTTTCCCATTGGGCACTCTGGGCACTTGCCCAGGCCCCCTTGTTTCTTGCCAGATCGTGCCAGATCGCTAAATGATAACGGATGCTTATTATATTACGAAAAAAAATCTAACCTAGAAGAGTACCTCTTCAAACCAGATTTTTTATCACTAACCTTTAATTCTAAAATACACTGGCCTGCAAAACTAAGTACTACAGAGGTCTATTTTCATACAAACGAGGTAACTTTGAAGCTTAGGTTCTCCGCCCAGGATTAAGCGGGATGTGATCTGATGATGGCCATCCAGGGAGTGAATGGAGAAGATTCAGATCTCCATACATACCCAATTGATCTGATCAGCATTTTAAGAGCTGTAAGGATTAGAGTTATCAGTTACAGCATTTCTATACATTTTAATGCTATTTTTGTGTTTTTTTAAACATATCCATACAGCTCTTAAAATGCGGATCAGATCAATTGGGTGTGTATGGGGATCTGAATCTTCTCCATTCACTCCTTGGATGGCTATTATCAGATCACACCACGTTTAATCCTGGGCGGAGAACCAATGCTTCAAAGTTACCTCGTTTGTATGAAAATAGACTTCTGTAGTACTTAGTTTTGCAGGCCAGTGTATTTTAGAATTAAAGGTTAGTGATTAAAAATCTGGTTTGAAGAGGTACTCTTCTAGGTTAGTTTTTTTTTTTAAATAGTATAAAAAGTATAAAAATCGCGCTGCGCGGCCGTTTTTCTTTACTTTAAACAGGCATAATTTAAAAGATTATTTGATGAAACTGACTAAAAAACGCGTTGCGTGGCCATTTTTTTTACTATAGACAGGCAAAATAACGAGATTATTGGATGAAACTGACTAAAAATCGCGCTGCGCGGCCATTTTTTTCACTAAAGACAGGTAATATTACAAGATCAGTGAATGAAATTAACTAATAATCGTGCTTCCCGGCCGACTTTTGCTATACAGGAGTCCTCTCTTACTTTGATGGTAACCCAAGTCAAGTTCATAGGGGCCCCATTATCCTTATGTGCCCAAGGCCTCAAATATGTTAAAGACGGCCTTGTATTTATGCAACTATACTATACTTACCTAATTATGTTCAGTTGCATACAAGACTTTATCTTCACCCATTATGTATGCTCTATAAAGGGTTTTGACTTTGACCTTTACCTTCCTCCTCCTCACTGTCATTATATCTTTCGAACGAGTGTTAAAATGTTGTACTGAATTTCATAATGTAACTCGTCGTGCGTGGGCGCGGGGAGGCCGGAGTGCGACATCCTCTCGCTCGGATATTGTAATGTTGGCAGAACCCTTTACAGAGGATTTAAAGCATGGGTTTAGCTAAAATAGTTTATGGTAAGTTATCATAATAAATCTATCAATAGTTTGAATAATATTAATATTTTTTCTCTATTATTATATTATTATAATGAATTCGGTACTTATGTTATGACAAAAACATAACCAAACATTTGGTTACTTAGAGTAAAATTTTAAGCAAAGGAAACTTTCTCTTTCCATCGAGACAATCATTTGAATAAACCGCGCATGTAATGCATAAAACGCATACAATAAATTGGTATTAATCAGAGCAATTTGCGTGTAATTGGCATCGCAACGTCCGTCTGCGCAATTTATTCAGCGGCCCTATCGTAAAATCTTTATTTGTGTAAGCGTTTTGTTTGCTATTATTGTGGTGAAATGGATGCAAAATCATCTGATAGTAATCTGTAATTATTTAAATGAAATGACGGTTTTCTTTTAGCCTAAGTGCCCGTTCACACACGATCCGTCTTACAGGTCCATTTTATCGGACACGTTTTTCTTAGGCTATGGCGTATGTAGTCGTATGAGCCTGTTCACACACGACACAGTATATCGGATCCAGTAAAAATACCGATCGGTTTTACAAGTTCGTTTTATCGAATACTATATTATTCGGCAATGGTGTATGTAGTTGTACGATCGTGTTCACACATAACACAGTATATCGGATCCAGTAAACACCCAATCTTTACTGTATCCATAGCAACGGATCCGATAAAACGGTCCTGTAAATGCGGTGTAAACATCAGATCCAACAGCGACGAATCCGTTAAAAACGGTCCTGTAATTACGGACCGGTAATAATTAGGCTTTTTACACAGGCTTACCTTATGGGTGGATGAGGAGGACGGGCCATAGCCCACCACGCGGGTCAAATGCGGATTGGTGGGTGAGGACAATTCCTGTCGTTCCACAAGCAAATGGTTTTTAATTCATGACAAAATTCTAATCATAATTTTCAGTTATGATTTTATTATATAGGTAACAAAATTATGAGATAAACGTCCACTGAAAATCTAACGCTCGAATTTTCCCACAACTTTTGCCATAACCAATTCGATTTATCAATCAATACAAGCATATTCGTTTAAGAAAGTGTTATTACGCAAATTGATTGATAAGAGATGTGCGGAGCGCAGTGACTCACATGATTGTGCTCCCACGCGCATTTATTGTTCATCGTAACTGTTGCGTAACTGCATTCACTTTATGCACTTGCGCGTGAGTCGAAGTTTTAGTGATGGTGTCAGACAATTATTTATGTCTGCCAAAATTATTAATGAGAGATTTATAAAGATTTATAAAATTTATTAAGATCAATCTAAAACTTATACTCTCACCCTGAAATTCAGAGCAAAACGTCTATAAAACACGGGAAATTTGCAATACTCTTATTTACTCACAAAATTGTGTAGGTAGTGAATTGTACTGCTTAGAGCGCGTCGCGCAAATGCTTCGAGTTGCGTAAAACAAAATGTACGCACAACTTATTGGCCATAAAATATGTGAGTACGTGAGGGAACGTTCGAGACTGCGTGCAAAATCAAACACATGTTATTTTAAGTAACTTGTACAAAATTATGCAACTTGCAAAGGTGTGAGATTCGCAGTAATATGTTTTTACTGCAAATATTCAAGGATAATTGATGCGCCTTATACAAATTTCTTGTACATACACGTAATAATTGCCAATAGTTGTGAAACCTATATTGAGAAATCTGTAGAAGGCTAAATCACCTATCTTGTTTATATGATAGAGGACAACCAATAATGACAGTGACAAAGCGACAAAGCAGCGTTTGGGTTGTCCCCAATCTTGTCGTTTTGTCACACAATGAGTTTGCAATTATTTAATCAAACAAGCTGTTGCAGTTTACAATCAATTTCTAATTATTATTCTTTCTCTATACAATTTCCACTTCAACTATCACTTTTTTATGCACAACGGTATGTGTTTGGACTTCACCTCACCTGATGTTAAGTGACGATAATGCCGAAGGTGGAAGCGCACTACACCCGGAATACTCATCACTGTGGAACTGGCTGTCTTATCTCTAACTGCCGGAACACATTTTTTTTTAATTTTTGTAACGTCTAACTTAGGTAAGGTGGTTAGTAGCTAGCCAAGAGGACTTGAAATAGGCCCTACCACAGACCACCGAGGCGATCACGAACTGAGCGTGCGAAAAAAAGCAGAATATGTACAATACACGCAGTAAAGTATTGTGTTAATATCATAGCCAAGCTCTAAAGCTTAGCTCTTAATTTATAATAAATATACCTATCTACCTACCTGTTAAATAATCACAACATTATCCCATTAGTAATTGAAGCCGATGTCGCCGTAAGGGCGTTAAGCTATGTAAGTACCCCTTCCTCAATGTTCGTTGAAGCGTTGGTATCATTACTGTTATTACTGTACCTTCATATTTACAATGTCAATTCAAACAAGTGACTTCCACAGGTATTAAACCGCCATATTGTCACATAATGGGAATGCCACAAACCGCAATGTGTTTACGGGTCAAGGAGGTTTGACTTGGTGACCTAGGTAACGTGGGGTTTGATTGCGATTGGAATTGAAATTCTCCAATCCTAGAAAATATTGTCAAATTCAAGCAAATGGTTTTTGTCAACATAAAACCGACTTCAAAAAACCTGCCTATAAAAAGCAAGAAATATCGAATAACGTCTATTGAAGTCGCATGGGGTACGAACGTACCGTACGTGCGTACGGGAAGTACAACTTCCTTTTTTTATTCTAAAAGCCCCACCCGACTTCAATAGACGTTATTATAACGATGATAATGAATAATATCTAATGATTTGAATATTATTTCTTGCTTTTTAGAGGCAGATTTCTTGAAGTCGTTTTTTTGTTTTTAAACATTTTTTTTATTTTAAGGTACCTTCTGTATTAGGTAGTGTAGGTATATTATTAGGTAGATAAATCGGCTCAAACGTGAGATAATCGCGGAGAAACATACATACAGGTCAAACTGAGAACCTTATTTTTTTTAAAGTCTGTTGAAAAGACTAAACTAAAGGTATCCCTTTTCCAACACAAAAAAAATCATCTATTTTAATTCGGTTCATAAATAACAAAGTCGTCAAGGTAGTTAATGCAAAATCATAGTATTTTCAGGATTACTTGAAAAATACTGAACCGATTTGAAAAAAAACTCAATCGAACAAAAAAAGAATCATCAAAATCGGTCCATAAATGACGAAGATACGCGCGAACAACGATTAAAAAAAGTATACAATCGAATTGAGAACCTCCTCCTTTTGATGAAGTCGGTTAAAAAAACATAAAATTCATAAATGAATCATAAAATTCAAATTGACATTAGATTTAAATTGTTATTGGATTGAAGACCTGACTTATGTAACGAAACATAAATATTGTCTATAACTCTATAGCTGAATCATACGTCAAAGTGAGCTGTCACTGTCAAGTTGACAGTGACAGCTAATGTCAAGGTGGCGCGGAGATTTTTGCAAGGAAGCTTATTGTACAAGAACGATCTCTTTTATTATTGAATAAGGAATTACTTTAAAATACTATCTAAAGACAGGTAATGTGTTGAAATACTGTGAACCATAATTATGTGAAATACAACTCTTGTTATTACGTTGATTGAACCGTTGTTTTTAATTAAACATCCCTTCCGAGATACGAAGCTTATAGCTAGGTTACATCTCCGAAGTGGGAACACATTATAAACAAATTGTTTATATAGATAGACCCGCCCATAAGCTCGACTAAAATAGCAACTGATTGCAACTAACTAGCTAGGCAGTCAACGTATTAACGAGTACCTAAATTGTGAAGGTCAATGTATCAAGTAAGTACTTGAAAATGGAGTATTGTCTAAGAATGTAGAATGGGTCAGACAGGTAATTAGAATGCTTTGCGATGACTGGAAAAACAAATAGGTAATAGAATTATGCTCTTTGTGGGTCCAAGTAATAATGGAATGGAACCTATCAAGCAGTATAGATGATGATTTTGTCAAATACTTGTCAAAAACTTTGAATTTACTATCTGTACCTAATGTATAAGAATAGGTACCTGTTTTCAAGAGATGTTATAAATAAAGTGTCCCATCCAATGCTGATGCTGACTAAATTATATTAAATAGTATAGTAGTAACACCGTGTGATATGCTGACCCGACCATTGACAAGACTGCTGAGGTAAACGAATGAATTCCCCACATATTTACAATGATCATATAATGAATTTTGCCTCATTTATAGTTTTCTTTTGAGCTGATGATACATGCTTGCCTCACCTACATGGGTAAGTGATATACGGTGAAAGAATGCCAAGTAAGTACCAAATGGTTGATTGGTAACATTACAGTTTTAGTAAGTACTATCATCATACACATTTAAAGGATATGATAACCTGGTGAGTATTAATTGAAATCATCTAGGTGTTAAACAATGAGAAAGATAAAAATCTTTTATGCCTATAACAGTAAGTACAGGTTTCATAAGTGACAAAATACACTGATATTATATGTTTACCAGAAAACTTTATGTGCATTACTTACCTACATTAATTATGAAGAAGGTAAAAAAAAAAAATTGTTTGATTGATCATTTTAATACAGAAATTCAATACAAGAGTTGCATAGTGACTGATTGAAGTTTAAAGAAGACAGACTTTCACTTTAAAATGTTAACTAGTCAACGCCCAGAAAACAAGACATTAGATTTTCTATTGCTGTCCAGATGCCAGCGACTGCTCAGGCATTGATGAATTAATGGATAATGATTTCAAATAATCAATATAATAGTATATTGAATATTCCAATTTGCTAAAAATATATGTATTAAAGTGTAATAGTCCAGTTGGAGTTTTAACACAATTAATTATTTTAAGATTGCCGTGTCCTGTGTCAGAGTCTATGTCGATACAAACAGAAACCAGCTGTAATGTAAGTACAACATGGATAATGGAATGGATGTTTTGGAATTTGAAGTCACACAAAAATCTTAGTCAAGTGTAAGTACACTTCTTGCAATAAGTTCATATTTAGTGATTTTGAAGACTTTGGTTAAGTAGTATGATTATTTAGAGAAATGTTTACACCTAATATGATGTGAATAAATAACATTTTATTTTGTTGTTTCGTTAGAATAGTTAAGCTCTGCCTAAAGTTTCAGGGACCTGGGGTTCGAATCCTAGTGATATTATGTGTTTGAGTGTTAAACTGAGACATTTTTTTTTACTTTATGTTACCTACATAAATGTTGTTCAGTGACCACATTATAGATGGAGTCTTATGTTTTGATCTTAAATATTTCAAGAAAATCTGTGCAATGTATTGTTTCTATTACCTAATTGTAATCCTGCTCCGGAGGTCCTAACTTCTGAGGCAGAGTTCATCACATCTCAATGTTTGAACATTATAAGCTCAAAGTTCACATTACTTATAGGGTATTAGATTGAAATTACATATCTTTATTATAGAAAGACCTTAGTATAAAATATGTAAAAAGACAAATTTATTACTATTATCTCTTGGAATGAATTGGTTTCTGAAATTTCAGAAACAAGCAAAGTGAAACATTGACTTATATTGTGATGCAGTTCTATTGTGACTAGTGGGACATTTAACCTCAGAATTTGGTTAACTCTGAATTATGACTAGATTATTATAAGTCTTACAACAGTGAAATTTTGCATAAAACATAGCTAAGGCTATAATCCTTTAAAGTAAAGCCAAACAATCAATATTCTCAATGATAAAATATTGGTTAAATTGTGACTGGTAGGACAGAATTAGAATAGCTTTTTACCTACTGCACTAGCCATAAAATAGTTAAGTTTATAAAAGTGATTAATAATTTATATTACATTCTATATTTTAGCTTATTATTATGAATCTAATTTATGTATGTAGGTGCAGTATGAACTTTTAACTACACATTGTGTTAAAATACAGACAATAAGAGAAATTCAATATTGATAGTTTTCCCCTTGTGTGTGAGAATGAAACGACTATAAATACCTCTTATTGAAATGGAAAATTAAGACACTGTTTTTAAGTTACAGAAAATGAGTGAAAGAGAGCGATCGAGCCTGGAACGTACATAGAGTACGACTGCGATGTGCGGAAACAAGATCTACAATTACGATAGCAACGATCTCGAAGTGACGCTGCAGCGTATGACAGACATCAACTAGGCCGAGGCCGTAATCGAAGCATGAGAAGCAGCTGGCTGATCTGGGCTGCCTGGTGTGAGTGACCGCATACCCTCCCGACGCAAAATAGGCGCACGCGACGCGAAAGACTTACGCTTAGCGAACACGAAAGAATTCTTTCTCAGAAAAGAAAGTGACTTTTAAAACATGAATCTAGGTATGTAAAATATTGGTAAAGTAAGCAGTGAGTCTATATCATGGCTTCAAACATGCGCAGATTGGGTTAGAGGCAATTTTAATAAACCAGCGGTAGGTTACTTATTAATAGGTAGTTATAGTAATGCCGTACTGCCACGCACCTAGAAAAAAAAATAGTTTCACCACAAGAAAATGTATGCTTGGGATTTAAGGGGCCGTACGACGTCGATGTAGATTATAGTACCTACTCAGTTAAGTGATTGACAGAAACATGTTAGCTAGAACTTTTATTGACAAAAAAAAACAAAGTAAATGTGAATCAATTTATAAGACTTATTAAAAATAAAAAAAGAATACTCGAGTCTTTTTCATCATCCGCGTTAGTACCGTGATGGCCGCGACTGAGCTCTGTCCAACCAAAACTGCTCGAGAATCCCTATGAGATCATAATATCAATGTGTCTGACTGCGACTGCTACGTACTTTGTGACAATAACTAGGTGGGTTAGGTACGAGGAATTTAGACTGAACCCCAAAGTACCATGGGCAACAGCGACGCTTAACCACTGCTAAGGTCAAAATCGCTTGCACGCCGCGCCGTCACAACCATACGTTTAGTTCGTGTAGGGGCGATACGCGCGCACACGAATTTTGTTGCAAACTGGTTAAGCGTCGCTGTTGCCCATAGTACGTATCTTGTGACTGGAATCTTTCGAGAAACAGATTTAATATTTTAAAACTGTTAGGTACATCTTAAGATGAATAAATAATGAAAAATATTAGAAATAAAATGGCTGTGACATACAGACGGACAGACAGACATGACGAATCTATAAGGGTTCCGTTTTTTGCCAGTTTGGCTACGGAACCCTAAAAATCGGCTCACCCGTAGCAACTTAGACGGGACGACTGTTACATCTTGTATGAGTCGTCTAGTTGTTTAAAAAGAATTACAAATTAAAGAAACTGAGGAATACCTAGTCGAAAATACAGTAATGCTACGTGCTGTTGCTAAAGCTAAATTACCGTGGCTAAAGGGTGTAACCAGGATTAGTATTACTTACTTCAGGTTTGCTCCTGAGCTGAGTGATTGTATTACGAAAAAAATACTGGAAGTGCTTCAGCAGCTTCAGTCAGTTTCATACTATAATATCTATAGAACAATGTTTTTGAAATGTAGGTACGGTCGGAGGCACGCTGGGCAGTTTCGATCAATTTAGAACTTAAATACGAAGACATTAAGGTTCTAAATAAACAGGAGATTTTTGTCAGTTTTGTATATCCTGACTTGCTACTGACTGTACTACATTATTCTTGTAATTTATTCTAAAAAAATACCATACACAAAAAAAAAGTAAGAACTGATTAATTGTAATGATATATAGGTAGAAAGTTTTATACTAAATACAGTCTTGGTAGGGTTTGATAATGAAATCCTAACCGTACCCTACCTACCCTAGCTGATACTAGACTTTCTTAAATAATCCTCACCCTTAGAAGACGTTGAGATATATAGAGTATTCAGGATCCGATTTAATGAATGATTAGGATATGGTCCTAAAAGGCAATAATCATAAAACACTCGATACTTTCAAAGAGTATGTAAGTATTGTAGGACACTCGTTTAAATTAGGAAATGCGCAAAATACGAAACTGTTGTGGCTGGTATTAAAATATTATATCCATGATAGTTACGCTTTGACAACGCTCTGCTTGCTCTTCAAAAAAAAAAATATATATATATGATGATGATAGCGACAACAACTATTATATGGAATACCTAACACTACCTTCTGTTACAAGAATGATAAAAGTGTTATTTTCAATAAAAGAATGATGATGAGTGATGACGATAGCAATGACAACTAATGAACACACTACCTACTGTTACTTGATAGGAGAATGATATAAAAGTGATATTATAAGTTATGAGAATGAAGATGTTAGCGATAACAAATAATTAGTGAATGACTACTGTAATTTGTTACAATATAGAGAGTTCCTAGATTGATTGCTTTGATTTTGTATTAGTTACATTAATAAATATGATGGCTTTGTGATGTTCTGGATGGTTGACACGGTCGTGATATCAAAGTAACTGAAAATCCATAACTAACGATGAGGGGTCAGCTGCAGAACAAATGGTAACATGATCAATACCTAACTGGAAGGCGAAGGTGGCTCTAGTTGAAGGGTGAAGTCTTCGATGCAGTCTAGGATAATTGAATGACTGGAATGCGAAAGTGACCCTACTTGTAGCGTGAAGTCCTCGATGCAGTCTAGGGCAAGTGAGACTGGAAGGCGAGGGTGGCACTACTTGTAGGGTGAAGTTTTCGATGCAGTCTAGGATAAGTGAATGACTGGAAGGCGAAGGTGACCCTACTTGTGGCGTGAAGTCCTCGATGCAGTCTAGGGCAAGTGAGACTGGAAGGCGAGGGTGGCACTACTTGTAGGGTGAAGTCTTCGATGCAGTCTAGGATAAGTGATAGAGGGGTGTTCGAGTCACAGAGGGCAGGAGCTCACGGAAGTCTCGAGCACCGCAACCGTGGCCGTGGCGCTGTGAAGGAAGTAGCACGTCACTCCCGGTTATAGTTAAGTGAGAGATGGGTGTTCGAGTCACAGAGGGCAGGAGCTCACGGAAGTCTCGAGCACCGCAACCGAGGCCGTGGCGTTGTGAAGGAAGAGCACGTCACTCCCGGTTATAGTTAAGTGAGAGATGGGTGTTCGAGTCACAGAGGGCTGGAGCTCACGGAAGTCTCGAGCACCGCAACCGAGGCCGTGGCGTTGTGAAGGAAGAGCACGTCACTCCCGGTTATAGTTAAGTGAGAGATGGGTGTTCGAGTCACAGAGGGCTGGAGCTCACGGAAGTCTCGAGCACCGCAACCGTGGCCGTGGCGCTGTGAAGGAAGTAGCACGTCACTCCCGGTTATAGTTAAGTGATAGAGGGGTGTTCGAGTCACAGAGGGCAGGAGCTCACGGAAGTCTCGAAGCACCGCAACCGTGGCCGTGGCGTTGTGAAGGAAGAGCACGTCACTCCCGGTTATAGTTAAGTGATAGAGGGGTGTTAGAGTCACAGAGGGCAGGAGCTCACGGAAGTCTCGAAGCACCGCAGCTGTGGTGGTGTTGTTGTTAAGGAAGAAGCGCTCACCAGTCTCACCACCCGGCTATAGATTAAGTAAGTAGGTAGGAAAGAAAAGAAATTAACACTTCGATGTAAGCGCCTGTTTCACATGTTCTGATTTATTTTTATTTTGTTAACTTCATAGATAATTTTGTTAAAAACCTCACTCCATTCTGAGACAGACACTAATAGAATAAGTAAGTACGTAACTTGAATTGACTGACATTGTTGCCTCATTAAGTTATTATAATTAAGTAAGTAGTAATTGAACGATGACCACTGTGTCCGTGATAGACTAATCCACCAACTTCCTTTGTTTTATAAATGGAAAGAATTGTTTGTAACTTAATTGGAACAAAGTTTATTTGTAACGATAAGAACCTACAAAGTGACAGTAATTTAAAGTCTCAAATCCTAAGCACGGGAATGAACGCTACAAACCCAGAGTGGAGTCACACCGCTCATTATACTCTGGTGTCGGCGGCTGAGACTTGTGACGTCACGGCAATGCGAGCTTTAGCAGTAGGTAGGTACTCATTCATTATCTTCAAACTTTGATTGTGAATATCTCTGTAAACTTTGGTGATTGTTGACAAATTTCAAAGGGTTTTACTTGTAAAAAGGACTGCCATAATAAATTACTTACTCACTCCTGAACATAATTAAAATTGAATGGACTAGTCTATTGTAGAATAACAAAACCAGTCTCTCACAATGCAGGTCATATTATCATATTGTTGTTATCGTCATCCTAGTTAAGAGTACCTATTGTGATGAGAAAATAAATTTATTTATTCATTATTTATTCATTTATTCATATTGTAGAATAGGTAATCAATCACACACACCTTAGTTATAATACTTTCTTACATGTGAAAACTTGATTAGTGAGTGACTAATGTAAAATGACTAACTATTGTTATTAAGCATTATAAGAATACTTAGCTGTACATAAGTTTTTCCAAGAAATAAAAATAAAATAATAATTAGGAATTTTGGATTACCGATATGAAAATAATCTATAGGTTACATAAGAACTTTAGAAAATTACTTAACAATTATAAAGTTGATGTATCAATAATCAGAATTGAAATAAAAAGGATTTTGTGTACCTACTTAATGTTTTCAACGAGTTATATGCCATTATGCTGTTTTAATTTTCTTTTTAACCGACTTCAAAAAAAAAAGATAAGGTTCTCAGTTCGTCGGAATATTTGTTTTTAAAATAACACTATGTATTATAGCTTTTAGAGATGGGTACTTTACTCGATACTTTAGCATATTGGTATAGATTTACTGTTATTTATTATTAAATGCGAAAACGAAGGGACTCGTTCTTGAAGGATGGCCGACTGTAACGAAACATAAATATTGTCTATAACTCTATAGCTGAATCATACGTCAAAGTGAGCTGTCACTGTCAAGTTGACAGTGACAGCTAATGTCAAGGTGGCGCGGAGATTTTTGCAAGGAAGCTTATTGTACAAGAACGATCTCTTTTATTATTGAATAAGGAATTACTTTAAAATACTATCTAAAGACAGGTAATGTGTTGAAATACTGTGAACCATAATTATGTGAAATACAACTCTTGTTATTACGTTGATTGAACCGTTGTTTTTAATTAAACATCCCTTCCGAGATACGAAGCTTATAGCTAGGTTACACTTAAGATCTTAACTTGCTGGTTTCTCGGAAAATTGTCTTCCATATTATAATGCCACTTTAAACAAGCGATTATCCCAGGTATATAATATACCGCTCGGCTGTTTTGTCACGAAAACGCGCATTGCTGGGCTAGTATTTATAGGTCAAGGAAGTTTGAGTAGGTGACATATAATTTAGGATTCAAAATTGTATTGTTTTTCTACTTGATGTTAAAAGCATAGATTGTTAGGTTAGAGAATTGACACTTTTAGTAAAATCTCTAACTAAATGGGAATTTTTAGTTCTTAAAAGCCTTCTAAGTTTTTCTCTTGAGCAACCGCTGCTTAGAGCAGTTTTGCTATATAAATATTTATATTGAAGTTTTGGTTTGAATGAATATTAAACTTAGGTAATAGGTGCGTATTTTGCTTCAAAATTTCCTTAAAAAATGTAAATCACTTACGTAATGAACATAAATGCTATTTATATTAGAAAAAGAATACGTTTACGTTTATGAAATAAGCAGTACTAAATTGATTGAACTTTGTAAGCATAAATTAGCCCCTATACAAAAATAAACCATAATTATCTAACAACAATGAATAACATTTTTGTCCTCAAGGTTTTACTATTCAACTATACTAGGAATTTTTATGGGCGGAATTCCACTAAAACGGAAAAAATACGACGTTTCATGCACAATAATGTTTTACATTAATAATGACGTGAACTGTGTGGTATGAAGTAAAATAGGTCGAATCAATGAAATAAACATATAAACAGATGGATTGTTGATGGACTCAAGCAAGCATAATAGGCACAGCATATTTATATTTAAGATGACGTGATCTGATATTCATGATTAATTTATAAGAGACGGGAGTGATAGGTTGAGGTCCAAGGTTCTATCATCACGTTTTTGTATGATCAATTAACCTAATAGACACATACTGAAGCAGAAACGAGCACTCAAAATTTGACCTTGCCGTCAATAGTTTTGATTTTATGAGTAATACAAATTACTAACATATAGAAAGGTTTTTTGCTAAAGCGTGATGTAACATGAAGGTACCATATTAAAGTTTTTTCTGAGAATTGCGGCGTGCAGTATCCTTGATACGGGGAAAAAATTGAGGCAGGCAATTTCGTCTACTTATTTAGCGCGGCTTTGAAAAATTACTTCGTAACTTTCCATATTATGTTCCTTTATACGTCTATAATATACACAATTTACGAAACGAAGTATACTATTATATAGCAGAACGTAATAAATTCATAACGGTTTGCCGTGTTATTCCCTAAGCCCTCGGTTTCGGTAACTTTACAGAGCAATATTGAGTGGAACACGCGGCGTGGCTTGTTGGCTGTTTGTTCCTCAAATATGTACGTAACTTACAAGTTTCCGAACTCATAAGTGTCGGCGAAGATTTTGCGGTTTGCGTAGTGTTAAAGCTAGCTGCCATAATAAGTGTACCCACATTTTACCACAAAGACCATAGGGGTTAAGAATTCCCATAACAAAAATAACGTTATGTTACTTCAGCCTTTTTGGAAAGTTTTCTATACTTTTACTGGTGTAATGGTCTCACGAGAATAATAAAAAGAGATTTAGGAATATATAAGCAATTTTAATGCTAAAATATTACGTAGTGACTTTTATTATATTCTCAAATGCTGCACAAAATTGACAAAGTTTTGGTATTAATCCTATCAAGTGGCTATTACTTTTAATATTAAAGTAAGATAACAATATTTGTAAAATATCCATAGAATATGACATCGCTGGGTCGTCAATCAAGTAGACGTTTACCTACTTTATATAATGCATAACATGACAGTTGATAGGGAGGATGAAGGCTTCAATAATAACAATAGTTACAAAAATGAAATTTCAATAAAAATAAATGTCCATTTTATACTGTGTAATTAGCATTATGGGTGAAATCCGATCATGTAATACCAATCATTTTAGTCCCAAATTAAGTAAAGCTTGTCCGAAAATAAAGTACCTAATAGATAAAATTATGAGAGTGATTTGCTTATTACAGAACCATTGCACAATTGGAATTCTACCTGAGGAGTCTTGGCGCATTGGTAGCTTAACCAAAATAATGGGCTGGCTGTCAAGTCATTCATAAAAGGCTAAGCAACCATTTAAATTGTAAAACTTCCTGATTTACAGTCAAACGTCACAAATATGCTGACCATTATTGGTCAGATGATCAATCCAGCTTGTGTCTCTTACCACAGAACTCAAACTAGGTTTGTATAATGAGAATAAAATATTGCATGACTAATCCGAGCTTATGCTTTGTTTATTTGTAAGAGTGTAAAAAAATTCTTTACGGATTACGCGTCCTACAATAAGTTTCAAAGAGATTGTCATGATATAATATTAACAGAGATATTTTAACAAGCTAAATTATCAAGCTGAAAGTTCTACTAAGTAGGTTAGTCGGTACTTATACCGAAAAAAGCAGGGTTGATAAAAATCTAGATTTTTTTAAATAAATCAAATTAATCGGATTTATTTGATTTAAATCGGATTTTTTATTTTTTTATATTCTGATCTATTTATTTTAGTAGTTAGTTATTAATAATAAAAAAACAACATAGGATTTTTTTAACGACAATTATTAAAAAAAAGAACAATTTTTTTTTTCAAACAAAACAGTTCCACATTTAAATATGTAGTACCTAACATACATAAGTACAGCGAATTAATACCTACTTACTTAAGTAACAAAAATATTATATAATATAATTATCAAAAAGTTCTTCTAAAATCACTTTTTAAAAAACACACTGTCATTTTAAAGATACGGAAAATATTTTTTGTTTAGTTGTTTCAAAAGGAAGACTAATTTGGCTGCCTTTTCGGTGCCTAATCTATTTATTTTTATTGCTTTAGGAACCAAGACGTTTTTTGACACATTTTGGCTGATTTGGTTGCAGTAAAAAAGTATTGATTTAAATCACTGATTTTTATAAAATAATCACATGATTTTAATCGCGATTTAAATCACTGATTTAAATCAAGTGATTTAAATCATATCAACCCTGGAAAAAAGTAATCATCAAGTTAACAACTAGTAATCGGAAACGTAACTGCATTTAGTGGAAAAAAATGATATAAAATTTTAAAATCAATCCAAAGTCGGGCAGAAAATAAAATTCATCTCCAATCCAATATCAACCAGTTTAATGTAATTTTAGCAAATACAGAAATAAAGCGATTAAGGAGCAAAGACAAAATTGGTGAACTGACGTGAAAACGGAATCGAGTTAGCAAATATAGGATTAAGTGCGAGGCGTACAGAACTCGGTTCGGACGGCGCACGATAATATCTGCCGGACGGCTGCCGTGCAGTTCCGTAACTAAATTGCTGTTCACCTGAAACGGCGGCCGTAGAATTGTGACGCCCATTTGTTTCCAGTTTGGCAGATGACAGTCTGCAGATATAGTCTTGACCAAAGTACTGCTAGTTTTGGTTGCTGTGTTAAAGATTTGAATATTGGGATAGTAGGCTTTAAGTAACTGCACACATCAGCACCCTGTCACTTAATTTGAGTTTTGTTCGGTAAAACTTTTCGATTCCGTAAAGCTGTAGTTGGACCGACATCCTACCAAAATGTTTAGTTACTTTTACGGTCAACACCACTTGTGGGTTGTTAAAGAGCATAATCCACAAGCAAACAAATATTATCTGCCGGACGGCTGCCGTGTAGCTCCGTAACTAAATTGCTGTTCACCTGAAACGGCGGCCGTATAATTTCGATGCCCATTTGTTTCTAGTTTGGCTGATGACAGTCGGCAGATATACGAGTAGTGTTTATCAGAGTACTTCTAGTTTTGTTTGTTATGTTAAAGATGTGAAGATTGGGATAGTGGGCTTTAAGTAACTGCACACGTCAGCACTGTGTCATTTACTTTGAGTTTTGCTCGGTAAGCCTTTCCAATTCCATAAAGCTGTAATTGGACCGACATGCTACCAAAACATTTTTACTTTTGCGGTCAACCCCACTTGTGTGTTGTTAAAAAACATATCCACAAACAAGCAAATAAGGGTATTTGATTTTATCCTGTGTACTCGTATAGCTAGGCTTTCCCTAAGGATCTCCACGTATCGTACTACCCATATCCAGTGGCTTTCCGCAATCTTCACGCACCAGATTGTCCGTCCACTTGTCTCGTGATTCATTTTTATTTCTGCTCTAAAAAATGACTCGCAAATGATATAACCTGATTTTAAATTCACGAATTTCACAGTATCATTGTCTTAAACCCATGGGTTATGTACCGGTGCCAACACGTTATGTTGCTTGTTTTAATTTGTATTAGATTAGGCAGTGTTAGTTGAGGTGCCCGTCCTTCAAGTTCGATAACTAAATTATCCTAAAACAAGGGTAACATAATTTAAATGTCCATTATTGTTTCTCGTTCAGGTTGGCAAATAACTACGAGTATGTATGTGCGTAGAGTTGTCATTACTTCAATGATTTTACTAAATAATTCATTTTTAATACAACAAAAATACCTACTAATTTATAAATAATTTTAAAATCTCAATCTAAGTTTACAAGTTAAATATACCTAATGTCATTTTATTAGGATAAAAAATTTGAAAATTTTACAATGAATTTGAAAGTGTAATTTAAAGGAATTTTATTACTCTTTTAAATAGTTCCGTGAAAGAACTTTTTATGTTTATGTTTATCGTCAGTTTTATTAAGTTTAAATAATATTTATATGTTTATTGTTTGACAGTGATAAAATTAAAGTAATTCGCTTTCGTCCTAGCGAGGTTATATGGTAAAGCTTTTGTAAAAGCTGTGTCAAGTAATACGAATAAAGTTTCTCATAAAAAAGCTTGTTGTTCTGTAAAAGCATTGAATCATCTGCCTTCTAGTAAAAACTAATACCGAGTGACGAAACAGCACCTATCAACATCGAACAACATAGCATTTCGTTACGTGCGTAGAAAGAATACAGCACACGACCGCTCGTAAACTGGACTCATCCCATCACGGATATGACTTCGAAGTTGTTTCTCAGCTCTTACCACTCCAAGAATAAGGTTGAAAATGCAACAGGATTTGTTTGAGCTGACCGAACCGATATCACACCGTTATTCTGTTTTGCATAATAGAGGTAGGAAGCTTTGTCGTCTCATCTGTGGTTGGCCTTGTTTTGGGGTTATTGATAAGGCTGTGCGTTGTTGGTCCATCGACAGTTCCACTTTCTAGTAGATTTATTGAATAAACACTATTGTTGTGATAGTGACGATTTCATAACCACATTTTTGACAGCGGCAGCGTATGGTTATGAAACAATCCCCTTGATCAAGGACTAATTATAAAACAACTAATGATTGTATGTAAAGGAATAACATGGATAAATTTGTCTTATCCATACATTGAGGTTGTTTTAAAAAAACTTCGTTACTATAAAAATCATTGTACTTATGTCATAAACAATAATTCGTCATTATCAGTACCTAATCAATCATTAAAAATTACGATTAAAACTATTAAATTTTTATCGTTATATTTAACATCTAGCAGAGACTATATATTTAAGAAGTACCTTAAAACCTACTCAAGAGCTTCTTAGCTAAATTCTTTAGTTAAGGTCTCTTTAACTTTAAGGAAGCTGTCAGTATCAACAGTTTCTGTCGATATTGACAACTTTTTGAATTTAAGGTGGCCTTAACTTTAAGATTCTTTTGAGTATTATAACGATGTCCTTAGCGTGATGGAACATAGCGTAACGTACGGATCAGGTGCGTTCAATTTTTTTAAGTTGCACCTTCATGTTTAGATATTACCGATTTAGTATACGAAACGATCGACCAAAACGGTTGCTCGTAAAAATTTATATTCGAAGGAAATATTCAGTGAATGTGTAAGTAGGTGACTATGCATAGGATTACCATAATATGATTATTTATGAAAACGTTATTCTTTATGAGACGTATGTTTGTTGCTATGGCTTACTTGACGTTTCGTTTCATTTCGCTTTAGATTTAGGACGAAAAATTTATCTTTATTTTTAAGAAAAATGTATCTTTACTTTTTCTTTATAAATAAATAAGATTTTCTTATAAATAAGAGGATGAAAACTATAAAAGTGATCATAAAGATGCTTCGAGTCGAATTGCAGTGATTTTGGTATCCCTGCTGTTTAATTTATTACCTAGGCCAGAATACGCAGCTTTATAACGTTCGAAATAATACCGAACTAAAAGCTTTAAGTTTTAACGTTAAAGTATAAATCAGCGCGTGGTCTAGAGTGGTGGTTACTCCGCGTCGCGTTAATCGCGAACAATGTAATTTGAGGTTTTTCTAGATTTTCAAAACTTTACTTCCAATATAAAAATATGTTACTACTAATTATTATTTTTACTATCACCAAGACCTTTTTTTATATACAATAATTTATATTAATTTGGTCAAATAACTTTCGAGATAATTGAGTTATTATATTCTGTGTTACAGTCAGATCAGCTACAAAGGCGTTTCGAATTTAAAATTTAAAACTGCTTATCTTTATCCGTTAAAGGTATATCAATAACATACACGCTGAAATTTTAATCATTTGATTCCTACAGTGGGGTGGTTTCCTCTGTAATTCCCTTAAAGACCACGGTAATTTAACTGTTCGGTTCTAAAATATTATGGTTCCTTAGAAATCAAAGAATATTGACACTTTTTTTTCTTAGTCATCTCACTTCGAACCAGTTCCGCTTTATGCAAACATTGGATGTAATATTGTACCGTTTTCTTTATTTCGTTTGCTGTACCTACGCGACTTGTTTGAACTTTCTGCTGTCGGGTTCCGTATACGTCAGTCACTAGTATGTGTGCCTAAGCAACTAATTATTACCTTTTTGTTGCAGGTATTACTTGGACTTGGACATATTAATTCAACCAGTTGTGTAATAAGGTAGATATTGCTAAGTTATTGTACTTTTCAATAATAATTAACTTACTGAAGGTATAAATTCAATAGAATTCCTGTGTCATTCATTACATTTTTCAGCGACGATGCGACAATAGTTTAGTGGTATTTTTGTACCACACTAGTGAAAAGCCTTAGAATAATAACATCTAGAAGCCGTGACTCGTATGCAAAGTGAGGCAACTAATACTAAGCCAAAATGGCTTAGTTTTCAGTTTTATATCCTTCATACGTTACCTAATC
This sequence comes from Agriphila tristella, assembly GCA_928269145.1. Classification (NCBI taxonomy): domain Eukaryota; kingdom Metazoa; phylum Arthropoda; class Insecta; order Lepidoptera; family Crambidae; genus Agriphila; species Agriphila tristella. The sequence continues at coordinate 34,821,975 of OV743432.1, forward strand.
GTAACTAAAATCCAATAATATACACTGACCTGCAAAACTAAGTACTACAGAGGTCTATTTTCATACAAACGAGGTAACTTTGAAGCTTTGGTTCTCCGCCCAGGATTAAGCGGGATGTGATCTGATGATAGCCATCCAGGGAGTGAATGGAGAAGATTCAGATCTCCATACACACCCAATTGATCTGATCAGCATTCTAAAAGCTGTAAGGATTAGAGTTATCAGTTACATCATTTCAATACATTTTAATGCTATTTTTGTGGTTTTTTTAAACATATCCAAACAGCTCTTAGAATGCTGATCAGATCAATTAGGTGTGTATGGGGATCTGAATCTTCTCCATTCACTCCTTAGATGGCTATCATCAGATCACACCACGTTTAATCCTGGGCGGAGAACCAATGCTTCAAAGTTACCTCGTTTGTATGCAAATAGACCTCTGTAGTACTTAGTTTTGCAGGCCAGTGTAGTAGCGAATCTCCTAAATGTAAGAAATCTAAAACTGTTTTGTACTTATTCGGTATGATGAGGTGTTAATGGAGAATAAAAATCAGAAAACGGAGCCATTTTGGCTGTTAAAGTTGCCTCACTTTTGACAGTGCGCTTTGTAGAGAACTATCGTTCTAGGTGTTATTATTCTAAGTGAAAAGCATCATTTCACTTTTATCCGAGACATAAAGAAACTTTAGTCATCTGAGTAGACCTTTACCAATTAGTGAGTGCCACCCACATTTTTATCTCAATATAGTAGTTAAGTAAAAAAAATACAAAAAGCAATCTGTGCCTTTCGATTACTCAAGGGATATGAAAACGTCACGGAAATTAAAAAGGGTGAATTCGAGTAAAAATTATGAAAATTTAACGAATAATAAAATTATACCCGACCCCTAACAGCGTGTTAACAAGGTTATCTAGAAATTGCTCGTTCCCCGGTCGAATGAAACGAGTTACTTATCACTCGTTTATTTGGATACATTACTAGTAGAATCTGCCCCTTCCTCCCTAGACAAAGTTACATTTAAAAATAGTACCTATCGCTTCACTTTCGCAAGATAAAAAGGGTTTGACGTCTTAAAATCGATGGTTACCGAAAACTTGTACCAATCCATTACGTCTTTCGACAGCGAAGATTTACAATACATTAAATGGCTACAGAGCCTACCTGCCCCTGTAGCATGAATTATTATAAAATTTAGTTTTTCAGTTGTATGGAAAACTGTAAAGTGACAACCCTAGAGGTCAACAGACCATTGTTTTCGATAATTATCCCATTAATAGGAAAAAGCAAAACAGAATTTAGGTCTCAAGTTGCCACTTATGCAGTTTATCATGAACAGAAATTAAAATTAAAAAAACGGGCAGTTTTCAGGGTTTAGAATAATTTTCCGGGATTGTATGCATTGTACCCTATCTACTATATTTGGCTTTAAGGGTTTTCATGTAACACATTGTGAGGAGCTTGGTGGCGCAGCGGTTTAGCGCCTGGCCGAGCGATTGCGGAGGTTAAGCAACTTTCACAAGGGTCGGTCTTGGGATGTATGACAAAAAAAATATCTAGAGCTCCTCCGTGCTTCGGTAGGCACGTTAAGCCGTTGGTCCCGGCTGCATTTGCAGTCGTTAACACCCACCAATCCACATTGGGCCCGCGTGGTGGGTCATAACCCACCTCCTTACCACCCATAAGGAAGGCCGGTGCCCCAGAGCAGTGGGGACATTAAAATTGGCTGATGGACGATGTAACACATAGTATAGTGTGTTATAGCGATTTATCAACACTCAACTGTCAATAGCCATGTATTGTCTTTTGACAGGTGTTAAAAGCGATAAACCGCCATATATCACTATCGCGTTTTGGTGGTCATGCTATGGATATCACCTGGTCTAAATGTAATATAACATATTTAGATTAAATAATAAAGACGCAGAAATAGAGTAGGACGTTTTGACAAAAAATATATATATTAAAAAAAATATCTAGTTTGATTGTAGTAAGTATACAAATTTTGGAAGCCCTTTTCCCATACTGATTCACTTTATAAAATTGTGCTGTCACTCCTCGAACCTAACAATTTTCCAACTTAATAATATTTTTTGGAAGAAAATCTTTTTCGCTTCTACGAAAGAACTTTATTTTCTTCAGAATAGAAGTATTATTGATGATACTCGCGCCTAGGGCTAGCTTTTTTTAGATCCCGATTTATCAAGTAACATCGTAAGTGGTGATAAATGTTTATTACGTAACCACTTCAAATATACTTAGAAGGTTTGCTATCGCAATGATATACGAAGAGATATAGACTAGTCCCTAAGTAAGCTTTAGTAATTTGAAGAATGAAAATTAATGAGTCTCGTGTATGCTTGTTACCCCATAACATAATGTTTATCCTACATAATAGGTTAATAGCAGTTATTAACTTAGACGGTGTAATTTTCACCCCATATTCAACTATTAGAGGCATAATGGTTTCCCAGCCTAGTTTAATTGCAATACGGTCAATGCTAGTGATGCGGTCTGAAATTGCAAAATTATCCGCGCTTTCCCCACACTACAATTAAGTTTTAAACTCAAATAATGTTGAAGTTTCTAAAGTCGAGTATAATATTCAAATTTCCTAAACTAGAACCAGAGAGCCTATAACATAGTTGAACAGTTTTCGGAACTTATCAACTCCAATTTTGGGGAAATGTCCAATTAGTTGCAACTCGCGTTATGAACTGATCAAAATTTAATCTGCAGCTAATTAGGGAGCAAGATTTTGGTAACGTCAATTTTGCGGCGGCAAATTGCACTTCGCAGAAATGTTGCGAACTTTGTTGTTTAAATATATTGTTTATTTTGTCTTGGGATAAACAAAGACACGGCTCCCCTAATCATGAATTTACCAAGAATTTATTTGATGCCTAACACCCGTATAAAGAACAATACTCAAACGACCCTTTCCTATGCGAACGCACTGCAAATAGAGGTCTGTAATAGGTTCGTTTGTTTTACGTATTACGTGTGATTGGTAGTTGGGACGTTGAGCATCCGCGGGCACTGAGACATTTTTTTTTTTTTTTAATAAGGCTGAATATTTCAATCACAACTACGGGATGAAATTGAAAACAGTCCACAAAGAACAAAGTGAAAATTTGTATTGCCCCCGTCCCCAGCATTGTAGCACTATAGTATTGACACATGCGTAAAAAATGATGTTATTTTGAATAACAAATTACTGAAAGAATTTATTGTGAAATGCTGTGATTCTCGGTCGTTCTGCTTAAAATATTTCTTAATAAAAATAATGTAGGTATTGTGTTTCTTTATTTTTAGGGATAATTAACTGTTTCCCTCATTATTCAGATATTAACTGTCATACAATAAAATTATATATATTTTACGCTCTTCCATATGATATATGATAAAAAGTGCTACAGGGGTGGGGACGCTTTTTCCCAATGTTCTTTTGTGGTGTGGCTTAGATCGTCAAACTAAACATCTTGTCAAAACCAAAAAAATATCAGCTGTTCCATTGTTGTCGAGTAAATATTGACGTTTTCTATGGAACAGCTGATTTTTTTTTGCTCTGATTAAATTGGTCCTATAGACAAAGTTGTTAACGGTTAGACGGTCTAGCCACACCACAAAATTTGTCGACTGTTTAAAAAACCACCCTGTATAAAATTCATTTTAAGAAGTCTTAGTCATTCTTTAACAAGTAGTTTGGAGTTTTCGGCGCCATTTTGTCGAGTTCAGTTTGGTGATGGCTATTTTAATTATTTGAAAATCGATAGTGGGTGGATATTGTGTTTTAAAAATTGGTGTGATTTTGTGTTACAAGTGTCTACGCAACTGAATAATATGTGGAATCATTGAAATAGGCGTGAGCTCGGTTGTTTTAGATTTTTATTGTAGTGGTAACTACCTCGGCAAAAGTTACCGAGTAAACTGACTTGATATACCTACTTGAAGTCAAATGCTCCAAGAAACATTGGTATGCCACCCGCATTCTAATGCAAACCAAATAAATATCACTGAACCCTAACCAACACTTGAAACTGGCAAAAGTATTCCCAGAAGAGAAGTGAATTTCCATAACAAAAATAAAAAGAAGAACAAGTCGTTTGACATTCGCTTTGTTTGACAATTTGATTTCCACCAATTTTCCTCAAAATATATTTCCTCAATTACATAAATGAAGCCACATTCTTTGTGAAAGAAATAGTTAATCCACTATCCCTAGCCCACCAAGAAAATTCTAAATCAATATGTGTTCTGTATCTTTTAGTTCAACCCTTTTATAGGAATAGTTGGGATTGTTCCTTTGTAGTCTGCAGGATCAAAGAATACCTTTAACCCTGGACCGATTAGGAGCACAAAGAAGGCACGCAGGGGTCCGGAATCACCCAATATCTACACAACTTTATTACGAACGGAGATTATACAAATAAGTTTCTTTTTCTATTTACTTACTGTCATTACGCACAACAAATGAAAAAGGGCTTTGTGACTTTCGGTACTGTCACTGACATCGTTTTTCTTTGTCTGTAACATATAGGGATGTCAAAAGTGAAAATGATATCGATATTTCGATATTTTTTCATTAAGCCTACTTTAATATAACACGTATCAGACACATAATAAGACTCAATATACGTCTCTAAAATACTACTTGTAATAGTATACTTATATTTCGATAATTATATATTTGACCAAGCGAGCGCGAAGCGTGAGCGAAGCTTTTCTGTTTTGTTGCTTGGACAAAAATGCTTTTGTAGTCTGTCTTGCTGTCTGGCTGTCGGTCTGTTCTCCTCTACAGGTCGCATTTCTCAATCGATTCTCGTTCAAATTTTGTGAGCAGGTTCGATAATTATATAAAATTTCGATGTCTATTAAATTTTTCGAAAATTTTCAGAATGGCGGAGATAAGTTTAAGCGAGGTCAACAGCTCACAAAGCTACTAGTATTATTATTTAACTAATATATAATAGTCTATTTTATTTAGGTAATGGCATAACAAGAAATACTTATATTTTTTATCGCGTCAAACGAATTCCCAACCCGCCTATTTCTAAAATGTTAATGACACATTTTAAGTTAACGAAACCAGAAATGACCCTCGTCAGTACTGACTCCATATCAACATTAGCTGCTATACACTCCATAACTATAATTAATCCTACTACATATTCCCCATGGGCCACCCCAATCCATTTCAGTATTCATGAGTTTGTATTGTCATTTCTACGTTAGGAAATAAATGTAGAACATTATTATAATATTAAAAATTTCATTCCTGAAGATAAATTAAAAGATAAATCCGGATCTGTTTCAGTCGTTTAGGATTTATCCTGCGAAACTTACGGTACTTTCAAAATCACGACGTCATTAAACTTCTTTTCTATAAGTAGTCTTGTAAGAAGTTCACTGGAGTCTAGCTCTTGCATATGGAATCCTCGTGAAGCGAAGTACATGCTAATGTTGGAAAAGGTACAGAAGGCTTTTCTTAGATATTATTACAAAAGAATTTATGGCTATTATCCCTTTCTATACCCTACAAAATTTTTACTAGGAATGTTGGGGATGAACTCGTTGGAGGTCAGAAGGGCACGATCAGAAGTTATTACAGCTGCAATGATATTGCGTGGATGTATGGATTCACCTGAGTGTGTCGAGCAGTTGTCCCGTTTGTATGTACCAGATAAGTATTTGCGTATTCGCTCTAATCACAGACACCGGCTTTTTGCAACACCCCAGTGTCGCACAGTGGCTCGGGCACAGTCCCCGATTTGTCGTATGCAAAACGCACTTAACACACTCTTGTCAGCTTATCCTGATTTCTATGTATTTGTTGACGATGCGAAATTATTTCTATCTCAATATGATATTGTTAATTTTGATTAGTAAGCATAATTATGTAATTGGGCATAAGCCCGTTTAATTATGATAAATAAATATAAATATAAATTAGGAATTCCAAAGTAACTCCACAGGGTAAAAACATTATTTGGAACTCTATCAGGGCCATAGGGCCCTAATAAACGTTGATAGATAAATATAAATATTGATAACCCTAATAAACGTGACAATTTGTCAATTGTCAGGTCATTTTTATATCCATTGCGACAACCAAATTGAAAATAGAACAAAACTACTCATAAGCTGACAATTGACAAATTGTCAGGTTCTTAAATAGGGTGCTTGTAACTTAAACCACAGTAATTCAAATAGATTTTGGTACGTACTAAAAAAATATATTTACTGGACCTTTATGAAGAACATACCTAGGTTACTATCGTTCCCGAATTCTCACAGGAAATGAAATTCTACGCAGATAAAGTCGCAGTTAAAAGCTAGTAAATTATCATAAGGTCTATAGTAGCCGCTTTCTATCAGTTAATCAGAGAGAGACAAAAAATGAAAAATTGGTTGCTTTGTCTTCATTTATCTTTTACGTTAGGTATTTATTTTATATTCTCATGTAGCAAAATATTTTATTAACCTTATTTTTAAAGTTGAATTTTTAGCATTCACTCAAATAAAATAAAAAAAATTATCTTAATTAATTTGTCAAAATATCTGGAAAAATATTTTAATTAAATGTCGAGGTAATTCCTAACATCGATGAAATAACGCTGGCATGCAGCGTAAAAGTAAGGATATACTAGAAGAAATTCGAAGATGCCACTAGTGACTCGGTAGCCCAGTGGTAAGAGCATTGGATGACTTCCAAAGGTCACGGGTAAGATTCCTGTCTGAGAATATGATCTGGTGCGAGTCGTATTTTTTCTAGTATATTATTTAGTATTACCTTAATATTATTATGAAGTATAATGACATCATATTTTTGACCACTCAACTTATCCGCATTTTATCTAATATGACGCGTGAGCTATAAATTTAGTTCATGGCACGGACGTAGCTATAGCTTTGACAAGGGGGGGGGGGGGGGGGGTCCTCAACGCAAAAAAAAAAAACAGTGCTGACATTAAACATTGCCTGCCAGTGCTGGATTTAGCACTACCAGTGTCCTGAGCGACATTTCTACGAGGCGCCCCCTATCTGCGATTCCAAGATTTTTAATTATGCCTGTTAGTTAAAAAATGGCGCGATTTTTAGTCAGTTTCACCTACTGATCTTGTAATCTTGCTTGTTTATAGCAAAAAAATAACGCCCGCGCAGCGCAATTTTTAATCGGTTTCATCTACTAATCTTGTAATTTTACTTATTACAGTAAAGAAACCGCCGCGCGGCGCGATTTTTAGTCAGTTTCACCTACTAATCTTGTAATCTTGCTTGTTTATCAGCAATTTTTAATCGGTTTCATCTACTAATCTTGTAATTTTACTTATTACAGTAAAAAAAACCGCCGCGCAGCGCGATTTTTAGTCAGTTTCACTTACTAATCTTGTAATCTTGCTTGTTTATCAGCAATTTTTAATCAGTTTCATCTTCGAATCTTATAATTTTACTTATTACAGTAAAAAACCGCCGCGCAGTGCGATTTTTAGTCAGTTTCATCGACTAATGTTGCTTGTTTATAGTAAAAAACCAGCTGCGCTGCGCGATTTTTAGTCGGTTAATCCACTAATCTTGCTTGTTTACACTGAAAATGGCCGCGCAGTGCGATTTTTGGTTAGTTTCATTCGTCGCGTCGTCGCTCGTCACCAGGCAACAATACGATTGATAGTCGACCGGTGGTCGGGCGTTGTTGGCGCCCCACACACGAGGGCGCCCAGTGCAGTCGCACCGCTTGCACCGCCCTAGGGCCGCTCCTGGATTTTACAATGGCCAAATCTTAAATGGCACATATGGTAGCGAGCGATGAAGTTTCGACGAGATCTTGCCAAGTTGTTCTGATCATGTTTTGCCACCATAACGATTTTGTCGCTAATAGGGAATTTACGATAGTAATTGTAGGACTGTATAAAGGTAAACTGTAGAGGTGTGCGGCTGCGGATATAAAAGGGAGCCCCGGGCGGTTGCCCCTGCTTGACCTGAAACCCTGAAAGAATCGAAAAACCTCAACTTATTTCAGTTTTTGGGTAACAACTTCAAAAAAATGCATTCTACGGCAAAGTTGTCTATAACACTTTTAAAGAAGTTAAAATTACCAACAATTTTCTCCGCTTTGTGTCGTATAATATCTCGAGATACACCTGCGACGGACTAAGCATCTATCGTTTTCTACAATCGGCGCGGTGCATGTAATTTTTTTCTGTTGGACAAGTAAGATGGATATGAATGGGGGGGTGGGTGAATCTACGTTGTTCTTAACTTCCTGCGTCATTGTCTGAACTCGAAAATCCAATGCATCACAATAAATAAATTGAAAATATGCAAATAAATGCAAAGTTTTATTGTACTATAATGTAAATGATGGCATATTTTTGATTTATGCCTTGTGATGCATTGGATTTTTAAAGATTTTCGAGTTCAGACAATGACGCAGGAAGTTAAAAACAACGTAGATTCACCCGGGTCCGGACCCCCAAAACCCCCCCCCCTTATATACGTCCGTGGTTCATGGTGATTTGGTTACATAAGCTTTATTATCTTTGCTAATTTTAACCGGGCCAAAGGATTTCAAACCTTCCGTGTAAAGCATAAAGTGTTGAATAGAAAGACGAGGTCTTATAGGATTTTTGCAGTGCTCGTAAAACTAGCTGTGGTTATGATCAACACTAAAACGTAAACGCACGTGAAACGTTTGGCAATCTTTGTAATACCTTCAGTACATACACTCGGCGTCACAAAAATCGTACCTTTTAAAAAAATCTTCAAAGTAAATTTAATCCTATCTGAGTCTTTGTTACTTGTATCAATAAATAAATTAAATTAAATTAAATTAAAAATTAATGTAATGGCTGGGACATGTGGAAGAAACGGTTGGAATACTCGTCGAACGGAATCAATTACTGAGATTCAGTTTCCGAGCAACATTACATTGCCTCATTTTTTGCAATATTTGAGCAACTTCATGGGCAATAGTAACCGTCTTGGGTATTCCTTTTTTTAATTAAACTGTTGTTTTCTATATCATCTCGATAGCGACTTTACCCGTATTCCCCGAATTACGGCGCAAGCAATAACGCTTTAAGCGTTTAATTATGGTAACGGTTATGTTAATAAAATCAAACACTTATTAATTGAAAGCTCATTAAATGTTATTTCAATAGATATCAACATTTGTCATTTACACAATAAAACGTTAGCTAGCAATAGCAGGTGGCCAAGTCTAAACTTATTTTCGAATAGGTGCGATTTTTCTGACGTCGAGTGTAGCGCTGAAAGGATTCGGTTAACTTTACGTATTCTGGGAAAATAACGTTTTATCGATACAAAGCTAATGCCTGTTAACTAGTAAGCTCACAGAACAAAGAATTTTTTTTCCCCCAGTAGAAGTCGCATGTGGGCGGCACCCGTGTAACATCATATCTGCGAAGCTCCGCACATCTTTGAATTTTGCTCCGTCAGTCGTATGAACGAACGCCAAACAAAAAAATCTTCAAAAATAATATAAAAATGCCGAGGTGCATTATATAAAAGAGCAAAATCGATATCCACATATATCATTTAGCAAACGGGTGCATAAAATATCGGAGGCAAGCTTTATTTAATTAATTTTGATTTTGATTAAAAAATCAACTGATATTTTCCTTTTAAAATTCATAACAATAAATATCCACCTTTATGCGGTATACACTTATGATTCATATTCCAACGCACAATTTGACATATTCTCGAACTTTCATAAACACTAAAATATAGAATGGCGGAAATGTCACTCAATAGGGGAGACCGAGAAAAGATGTGACTGTGAAGAGTTGAAAAGTATTATCACCATAGCAAAAAATTGATGAGTAAATGATAAACGTCTAAATAATAGTTGATTTGATACACTCACCACTGAAAACACGCAAAAACAGCATGGAATTTTAGTCAACTTAAATAGTACGTTATAGGCGAGTCCGGGAAGCTAGCATTTTATTGTCAAGGATTTTAATCATTCGAGGCAATTTAATAAAAATTGCTTATCCTACAAGGCTGCAAAGTCTCAAGAAATGAGAGGAAAAAAATTCTTAGTTAAAATGTAATTTTGAAATTGGTCATGTAGCCATAAAGTTTTCTAAAAATAACGTTTTATAGTTATTTTTATATTTAGAATACTACACTCCTGGGGGTCAATTCTGCTAATGTTAACGTCGAAATGGTGGTTCAGTGGTGTTTGAATGGTAATGCTTTTTGACACAGTTCTTGTTTTTTAAACCCAAAACCGAAACACATTGTGATTCTTAAACCCAAAACTCGATTTTGGGTATAAGAAACAAAAACTGTGTCAAAAAGCACTACCATTCCAACACCATTGATCCACGGACTTGACCCCCTGAAATTGTGCGGGGCGGAAAGTTACTATTGAAATTAACTCGATAGGTATAGGTGCCGGCACATAACTTGGCAAGTTCTTTAACGCGCATATACTTCTACGCCTATACTTTTCTTTGTTTGCCCGATGTAAGAGAGCGCAGTAGCAATCTAGTTTGTAGACGCCTAGCGCCTGCACCTTGAAATGGGATGTTGCACTTGACAGGTCGTAAGAGTTGGTTTATCTTCCTAGTCGGCTTGAGGTTTTGATAGACACACTCTTCAGAATACCAACAATCTTGTCAATGACACCTTTCATGTAAGGTAGAATGGCAGGTCATCGTTCTACTATGGCTGGCTTGACACGGTTTCTGGGTTGGAGGGGAGGCGTGGTACTGGCAATTTGTTACTTCGCAGAACGTGCTTGACATGCTGAACTCAGCTCAGCTGTCAGGTCTTGTTGGCCACAGATCCCAAATACAAATAAATACAAATAACTTTATTTGCTGTAAAAAGGGTGATTACTTATAATTCCCGCGTACTCTCCGAAACAAAGATTTCCCTATGGTAGGTAGCTAACTGTAAAGGATGGTGGTGGAATTCACCATTGAGGTATCTATCTGTAAGTGTTGCTTTTCAAAACATCCGATATCCGATATATTTATTTTATTTCATCATCATCATCATATCAGCCGCACGACACCCACTGCTGGGTATAGGCCTCCCCTAAGGATCTCCACGACGATCGGTCCCACGCTGCCTGCATCCACTGGCTTCCCACGACCTTCACCAGATCGTCGGTCCACCTTGTCGGGGGCCTACCCACGGAGCGTCGTCCGGTGCGCGGTTATTTTATTTGGGTTTCTGAAATTTGAAATTCTAATATTTTTTGCCTAGTAATTAAGAAATGTCAGGATTCCACCGAATTATGAAATAGGGTTTACACGAATTATTGATATGAAACTATTTAGGATAAGCTAAGTGAAGAATGTTAACCAACCCGGTTTCCCGTATCTCATTAAATTTTCTTAAAGTACTTGATGTGTTAATAAATAAGGTGGTAAATCGCACTATTAAAATTAGCTTACGCCATCTAGCGGCTGAGTAGCAGCATTATAAATATACGTATTATTTAATTTGGTTCCAAGTTGCTATGGTAATACGACTGAATCTAAATAAATAAACTTTGTGATTTATGGCTTTCTGGATATTATACATTTTTACTTTTTATCCAATTATGTGTTCTCAAAGTGTGTGTGCGTAGCATGTAACTATTGAGTGGGGGGCTTGGCTTCGATTTTTAATGTGTTTGTTTGGTTACACTGGTTTTCATACTAAATTGAGCTCATACTACTTCTATCTACTTCTATGTTCTGTGAGTAAGCTTATGAAAAAGAAAAAAAAAACGACTTAATACCGTTTTTGTTATTGAGATTTCTCACGTTTTAGAAAGATCTAATAGAATAGTTTTTAATGCAACTAGTGACTGATTGGAAAAATGAAATTCGCTGTCATACCTTGTGGAACGAAATAAATAAATAAATCTAGTGGACAAAATGCAAAGCCCGGCCGTCGTAAAGTTGCTTATGATGTCTATCACCGTTTTAACTCCCTCGCTTCGTTTATCACTCTCCAAGGCGGAGGGGTACTTACAGCATTCGCGATAAAAAATTTCAAAAAAATGCTTGAGAAAAATTGCTCGCTTAAAAAATAGTATGAAAGGGGTCGGCTATCATAAAGCCACCTATCGTTTTTTTTTCTTTTTTTTTTTTTAATTTGAGCTGTCAGAAAATCACCCGTTATATACGAAACAAATGAAACAGCGTCAAAAAACATGTTCTAAGTCTATGCAAAAAACCATAAACTTAATATCCACTGGAATAGACGAACAGAGTTCACTTGGCTGCGAAACCAAAAGTGAGATGAGCCAGTGTTTGTAAATATGTAAATGTGTGCGTGAATTTAGAGATGCACTGAAGTCCATTTTAGGTTGTCGATAACCATAATGTATTATTGCTCTAATAAATAAAACACAAACAAGATTTTGAACAATTTTATTTAAATAATTTCTTAAGATCTCCTTTGAGGCTCCCTGCTCATTTATTTATGACATTTATCTAGTTTAATTTAATCACTGGATTTACAGAAAACCTGGAAATAATTGTTAAATTAGTACTTAAGTAGGTATAATTTACCATTTGAAAACTGTCGGTTACAAGCAGCTTTAAATAAAACTATCAGTGTTCACAAAGACAAACAAAGTTATATTGGAAATCATCGACATGAGTATCGATATCGATAATTTTTGATCAATATCTACGCCTTATTTTTTCAAGTTCACGGACATAATATCTTTTTATCTAACACATAATGTTCAGAAATCAGCCTTTATTTAGGAAATAGGCGTTTAATAGCATCATATTAGTATGTAACTTAGTGTGTTTGGGAATATATTCAACTAAAATATGAATTATGAAAATGGTAATAGTTCAATCATATTTACCTGTGAAATGAATGTTTATTTGGGTTATTGTCGTAAGTAAAATTACAATCCAGTACAGAACACGACACCATTATTGATTTATATAGCTTTGAGAGCCAAACCGACCCGATCGCGATCAAAATTACAAAATAATCTTGTTGACACTTTTCACCAAGGTGATAAACGAAGATAAATGAAGTCAAACCAGGTTCAGCTGTCAGTTTTTTTTACTCTTTCTCGCACATCGCATAAGCCGTAAGAATCGGTTTCTCACTCGCACCTTTGTCCGTCTACTTGAGCATAGCGAAAAATGTTCTAAGTCTATGCAAAAAACCTAGTCCACATTCCAACTTCGTTTACAAAATGCAATAAAGTTGTCAAAGTTTGTTGCAAAACAGACTGCCATCTCTATAGTCACAGCTTAAAAAAGGTTTTAATTAAATGAGTCCTCACATAACTTTGTACTAACTAGTGGACATAATACCGCATTGTGCTACCTCCCGACCCGACACAGAATAAAGCTAAAGCAGAAACCTAACTACAAAATGTCCAAATAGTGCACTCATACACACGCACATTGTGACGTACATTGTGCTTTAAAGCAAGCCATTGTGGAGACGTCCATTTGGACTACTTCTAAATGGAATACTTACTAATAGAAGTACGTCCAGATTTAAGCTACCAGTTGGCGCGTCCAATTGGAAGTATAGACAATGATCCTTTTGGATCACGTCCATTTGGAAGTATGTCAAATGAACGTTTTGCCAATGATGAGCAAGGTTTGCAGTAGCGTGAGTGCCACCGACACGACGTTGCCGCGTCGGTATTACGCTTGTTCCTCCTGTCTCCAACCGCCAACGGATAGTAGGTAATTATAACGAGAAAAAGGCTCAGTTGATATTCTGCTTTAGCTTATAATTTTGTTCTGTGCACCCGACTTGTTACTCCCCACTGGTCCAAAACTTTGATACATGGGGCTATAAAACGCAGGACCTCCACTCGGGATAAACAGGATGTCTGCTATTATGACCAGAGGTGTGTAAAGTTATCAAAAGCAGAAGTTGTACAGCCAGTAACAGAAATTAGCGAATATTTTGTTTTATATACAGATACGTTTGATAGGTTTGTAAATAGCCTAATAAAGCCGAATATGGTAGATAGGGGCCGTCAAACTGAATATATGTTACTATTGGACTAACTCTAAAATCGCAAAAAACAGCTGTTTTATAAATTTCGATATTTTCATTATTGATTTTCGTATGAAACAGCCGATTTTTTTTCGCGATGTCAGAGTTGATCCCATAACACCTCAAGGCCCGGAAAATGAGCCAATAGATTTTTTATTGTTGTCTGGCCGCAAGCGGCCGCGCGGGCATTGATGACATAAAATGAATTATTAACAAATTTTTGTTTTGTTCTCATTATTTCATGTAAAAATATGTAAAGTATATAACCCAAACAAGTAAATAACATTGAGTTTTAATCAAATGAAGAAAATACACGGACAAAAAGTATTTTAAACAATGAAACATTATTGTAAACAAGAAAGCTCTTGATATTGAGCAATTTTATTTAAATGAAAAAGAAAGAAATAGTTTTCAACAAAGTTTTGCCTTTCTGATCGAATCCGAACTCGTATAATACGAACGATTCTTATATTCAAGACGAGTACAAAACTTTCAGGAAAGCAACTATGAAACAAATTGCATACAGTACAGTTTTAGAGAGAAGTGCAAGCTAAAAAAACATTAAAATTGAACAAATTTTAATATCTGCCAATTATGGCATATAATAATATAATAATATTATTAACTCAAGGTGAAAAAATAACATTAGATAATATTAAATGATTGTCAACATTTAATAGTTACGTACCTACTAGTATCTGGAAACTTCAAAAATGTCAACGTCAAGACAGAACGATTGAATAACGCACAAGCACATGAGTAAAATTCTTTTTACTCATGTGGCATAAGTACGTAATATTTTGGAGTATCGGAATTTATCAAAATAATACAAGCATATTTTTTATGATTATATATGTTACAGTCAAAACTCATATCCGGTCAAAACCACTTTTGACTGCTAAAATCAGGAAAAAGAGGTTTTGACTAAGGACGTTGGTCAAAACCACTTTTAACTGATTTTTGCAGTCAAAATTGGTTTTAACTAATGACGTTGGTCAAAACCACTTTTAACTGCAAAAATAATGGGTAATATTGATTTTGACCAAATTATGTCGGTTAAAAGTGGTTTTGACCACGAATGTTAGACAAAACTGCTATTGAGGGGGACTGGGAGCCTATTTAATAAATAAACAAGTGAAAGTTTTATAAATGATGAGATCATCATCTGCCTTGAAATCAGGCAAAACCACGTTTTGACTGAGAATGTTAGTCAAAACCACTTTTGACTAAAAACGTTGGTCAAAACCACTTTTGACTGCGAAAATCAGACAAAACTGTTTTTAACTAAGAGCATCGGTCAAAACCACTTTTGACTGATTTTTTCAGTCAAAAGTGGTTTTGACCGGATATGAGTTTTGACTGTAATATATATATATAATAATAACATTTGAAAAAGCCGGAACGCCAGAAAAAAAAATCATCATCATCACGCGCTAGTATCTGTTAAAAATGTTTTATTTCAATGTCTAGTACGCACGTACCTCAGAAGTGAATAATTAGAAAAAGTTAAAGAAACGCGTAGCAGTAAGTTATGCAGTTAAGTGGAACCATGATGTTTTAATTAATTTTAAGACATAAAAACTGTAGTAAAACGAATATTTAACCATAATACAATTCGTTTAACTGTTTTAGAGCCTGTGGTTTACATAAAAAAATGTAACTACACGAAAATACGACCACTTAATATCCTAACAATTATTTCGCTTCAGTAATTTGTCAAATAATGCTTTTCCACATAGTATATTCTGCACAGTTACGGACCTATTTTTCATCCTATTTTGAAACTGAAAATTTGTTTTAACTTTATTTTGCCAGTTACAAAATAAAGTCGTGTAAAATATTGATACCGGCAACTATTTTTCACGACCCGAATCGGTGACACTTTTTCAACTTCCCATTTTTGATACCAAAAAGCGTAACTGCAGGGTGTCCCAACTTTTTGTTCCTGTGCAGTTCAGCCGGTTACCCTACGCGTATTGTCGACTAGACTGTACTTATTTTTTTTTCAGGGTGAGTGTCGGTAACGCCGCCCGGCTGTACGGTTGAATTGTTTGCCAATGGAGTTCGGTGGTGGTTGTTGTTTTTAACCTTTTTTTGCATTGCGTGAATCAGGATATCGATTGTTCACTGCATGTGCCGTGATAGTGTTAAATTGGATTTCCATCCGTATTTTGCAAATAAGCTGAAAATGTTGTCCGGGAAATGCATGGCGACTTTTATTCAGTTTCGAAAATGTACTTATTGGATTAGATTTGGCACTTGGAGGGAAATATAATCCTTTCTAATATTATAAATGAGAAAGCTGTTAGTTTGTTACGTCTTCACGTCTTAACTACAGAACCGATCCCCATGAAATTTTGCATCCACGTTGTCAGGGGCACAGAGAAGGACATAGAGCCTTTCACCCCGAAAAAAGTATTGTTTCCGAAGGATAGCAAAAAACTTTCCACGCAGACGAAGTCGCGGGCGGCCGCTAGTACTGTATAATATTTTGAGATCATAGCATTCAGATTCATGACAATAATAAAAATGTCAGAAACAGATTAAACCAATTTTATCAAACTGAGCAAAATTGACTTTTGAACTATACTTTTTTTTTATCTCGCGTAGTTAATAAGTTCTGTACTTTTGAAACTAAAAATGTAATGTAACATCTTTCGATTTGAACTTCTTAGAGGAAATGAATTTCCGCTGTATCTGCAGTTTTGTTTAACACAAAAACCGTACAGGAAGACAAATTGACCGCTAACGACGTTTTCCACAACGTAAATTCTAAGGTTAATCATTTCCTTTCAATCAGTCTATTCACAGTTAATCGCCTTGATGCTCTTTTCGGATCCTCAGAGCTCTTTGATTAGGACTTGCTTAGTAAAGACGAAGGGACCGTAGTAGGGTTGCTAGCGAACACTTTTAGATAATTCGACTGATGCAGTTTTTTTGCAAGCATAATTTCGTTTATTTACTCCATTATCATTGCGTCAAGAATTTTAATAATGCACTTAAAACTACTTATAGATACATTTTTTCACAAAATTTTCGTTGACCAACTCAACTAATGGCATCTTCAAGTTTAAGAAGTCATTTCAAGTCCACCTGGTTAGCTACCACTATCTTACATAAGTCTGCCTACCATAACAACAAAGGTGATGTCCCAGCGTTGCCCCAGTTTCATTTTATTTAATTACTTTCATAATTAAGATGAATAAATAATGAAAAATATTAGAAAAAATCGGCTCACCCGTAGCAACTTAGACGGGATTTTACTTTCATAATAAAAAAATGCTAATTACATTTTATTTTGGTAAGTGTATAGTATCAGTCAAGAATAAAAAAATCACAGATTTCGCAGTTCCCGCAAGAATCGGAGCATTGAAAATGAATACAAAAATTTACAAAAAAACTAAATCAAATCAAAAGCAAAATTCTATAATTTTTCTAAGGTATACTAGGTACCTTTTTATTTTTACGATCGATTGTGACACTCGGCTGCGCCTCGTGTCACAAAAGTGCCCCTGACTGCTTCGACGCGGCTGAAATATTATTAACCGATTCACAAAAATCAACAAATGCACTTCTCGTCATCTTTCAATACCTTTACCATGACGATCGGTCAATAATCATAGAAACTACATCACTTTTTATATATCGAAATACCCGTTTTTCTACAATTCCAAATCTAAAGGAACCACCTACAGGTCACATCTATAAACCGATTTAAAAAAAATATCGCTATTTTGTAGGTAAACTAATACCCTAGGACCTTTTTTTTTATTTTTTCTTAAGTCGGTTTTTTTCTCGAAATATTTACAATTTAGTAAACAAACACACCTCAAAAAACCCGAATTTTTCGAAATTTCAAAAATAGTTACCAGCTGATTTCCAAAATTCAAACGTTCACACGTGTCTCAATAAATTCCTCAACTTTTGATACTATTCCCATCTCGATCCTCCTAAAATCCTCGGAACTATGCCCAATAATACGTCTCAGGCGATTTGCATTTGATAACCATTTTCAATGGTAAAAGTGCTAATTACAGTTTATATAGGTAAGTGTGTAGTATCAGTCAAGAATTGTTTTATATTTAGAAAAACAATTACAAAAACATTAAGTGGTTTTCTGAAGTATTTTGTGAAAAAAATCTAAGTAAATAGTACTCTAATGATGAAAAATTGTGATTTAAAAGCGTTTTAACTTAAAAATCACACTTTTTAATGCAGAAAATAATTATCAATCTGGTTCTAGAGTAAAATACCTACTCTGACATACTACTTTGATTAAAACGCGATAAACTTTCATTTTTTGAGAATGGTGGGGCAAATGACACAGGCGCGATGGGACATGTTCTTTAAAAATTGTTGTGTTCCGGCAGTTGGAGGTAAGATTGGCAGTTCCTCAGTGATGAGGGTTCCTGATGTAGTGCGCTTCCACCTTCGGCCTTATCGTCACTTTGCATCAGGTGAGGTTAAGGCGAGGTGAGGTTAAGGCCAAGAACTATCCCGTTGTGCATAAAAAAAATTGTAACAAATTTTACAGTAAACGTAGTTTTCATACTCGTCTTCAGGTCTGTTTGTTTGTTTTCAACGATAATGTGGTTTTATTAGAATGCAAAAGAGCCACACTACAACACCAACTTATAGCCACTACTATGCTCTTGATCTTGACGAGTATTTAATGGTCAAAGTAAACAAGAAGAAAATAAATATTTGAATTTTTTTTTATATAAAGTACTATAATTTTTGGTACTACACCATTTGATTAAACTTCATGGTGCTTAAATTCTGCCTACAATTATCTTGAAAAAAAAAAATAGTATACCGTACAAAAAGTGTGAAAAATCTTATTTTGTAAATTCTCTAAAAAATAGTAGTTTATGAAACTGACACATAAAGAGGGGTATTAAAACACGAGTGTGTGTTTAAAAACCGAGCCGTAGGCGAGGTTTTTAATAGTATCACACGAGTGTTTTAATACCTAGTTATGTGCAGTTTCATACACTACTTTATCTACACTCATACATTTGGGATTGAACCTACTAAATAAAAGATCAACGTTAGAAAAGAGAGAGAGACTTTGTTTGTATTAGCAAGGTACCTACCTACCTTGTAATAAGTCAATTCCTTAGCTGCATCTAAACTAAAATATCGGGCAGAGTAATTTTTTTTTTCACATTTTAGAGCAAGAATAAAAAAACCTACAAAATTCAGTTAAGTATAACAAAATGTAAAAATTGAAACCAAATTTTATCGGAAATGCTTGGCGCGCATTCCATTAGAAAAAAAAATTTGATCAGTGCATTTCAACAAACTCATCGCACTAAAGTCATCGATTACCATAGAGTACATTTTAATCATGAAAAATATGTGGGAAAAGGAAAATATCGTTGTTTTTTTAATGTTACGGCACTGCCTTCTTTTTGGATTTGCCCTGTATCGTAATGAGAAAAAAAGTTATTTTATGATGCAGTTGACTGCATCGTAATGAGTTTATTTTTAAATTTTACCTATCCACGAAAATAAAGTACGTATTTATATTACCTTTTTTGAATTCATATTTGGAACATTACGTTGTGAGTGTAGATAAAATATATTTATAGACAACCCTACATATTAAGTCAGTCGATTGACTTATCTTTCGAATTTTGAGGTGGGTTGCTGTCGCTTTGAAATCTGTCTGGACCCTAAAGCCAATTTGAATATGGATTTAAGGCAATTTAGTTTAATGAATCAAATGGCAAGGGAATAAGTTGTGGCTACTAAGTCACATGTGTATTAAATTAGTATTACGTTTTGCTGAAATAAAATATCTCTTAAGTCATCTCAGATTTACATTCAGTCTATAAGCTTTCATAAAGCTTCTTTCAAACTTAGTTAGTCTTACGTGTTTAAGGTTCAATCGAGCAAGTTCAAACTTATAGACCAGTAAAAGTTTTAAGATTAAATTGTAAAATCGAGAAGGGGAGGGATGCGTAACTGCATTTTTGCCGGTATAAAAAAATCGTTTGGACTAAACGTGTAGACTCTACGTAGGTATAAACGGGAGGTAGATGTTTAACTAACTGAAGTTTACCCTTTCCTTTTTGAGAGTTCAGTACTCAGCAGTGGGAGTCGTGTGGTTGTTAGAGAAGATAAAGACTTTTATAAGAACTGCTTTTTGTAGTTAGTATGGTACTGTAGAACAATTAGGAGCAAAATAGCTAAAGGTAATAATGATAATTACTATTGTGTTGAAAATAATGCTAAGTTACTATAACATTTTTGCTAATTTTTACTTCCCGGTACAATTTTTTTAATTCTCCAGAAATATATTTGAACGGAATACGTAGGTTTCCCAGATAGAACGTGTGGCCAGTATTTCAAAAGAGCATAGCTAGCAACATCCGAAAAATGTCGCCTAGCTGATATATGTCTTGGCACATGGCGAATTTGCGTTTCTATGCCTGTTGAAAACGGCATATTTATCACCCGGTGTTCATTGTGAATTGGCAATTCTTGTAGGTACTTTTTCAATGTCGAGCGCCGCGAAAAGAAAGGTATTATTGGCTCGAAAACTTTAGAGTTCTTAGGTAGTCTGGGAAGAAGTTAGCGATAAATCATTAGAATCTTCTTTTTTTTAGTTGAGCTTTTAATGAACATGTAACTTTTCAATGTGGATAACTTTACATAATATTTTTTTAACGAATGCCGCCCTGTACTTATATGTGTAAGATTGACTCGGCTTGTTGAGTGAAAAATGAGTTCACGAAACTGGCCAATTAAAAAATGTACTACAATAACCACATCGCGATCGTCGTATAAAGTATTGTAGCTTACAAATTAAGAATTGTTATAATTATTGTTTCCTACTACGAGTGTCTCTAAAAACAATATTGTGTTGTCTCCCCTAACGAAGTAAGTCGCGGCAGTCGCGGGCTGTAAATTTATTTAATTTGTCACTTGCCACCGTTTGCGGTCACTGCGGCTCTTTTACACTAAACCTGTGGCTCAGATGAGAGCGGGTGAAGGTAGCGGGGTGGGGAGCGGTTGCATCCTGAATTATAATATCCATCCAATATTATGTCCACGTGTGCTAGTTTCTAGTGCTTGTTCTGTACGCAGACTGCCCCTGCCTGCACAGATCACACCTGCTGGAGACTTATGTACGATTCAAACCAAGCAGCCCGCGTTGGAGTGCATTTTACCTCTGCCAGAGGAAAATAAAGCGTCTTTACAGGGAGCTAATTCCATATTTGCAAGTAAATTGACATGCCGTGGCAGCCGATCGGCGCCGCCCGTAATATGAAATTTAACTACTGCATAGACATTATATTTTTCTCTGGCAGAGGTAAAATGTGATCCAACGTGGTCCGGTGGGTTTGTACCATACCTACATAAGAGAAAACTCCACCGCAAGTAACAAATACTCCGAGTGCAAGTAGGCGAGCTTTCTAGCGTGCAGTAAGGACAGCCATCCACCTCTTCCTCCGCTCTCAGCATTCCGCATACGCGATGCGCTGCCACTCAGGACACACGCTAAGTGTGTGGAACGTCAATGAAACACCGGGGCTGGCAACTGACTGATTTATTCACAGAGTGTGCTTACCCTCGTACAATATTATTAAATACCCGACACTTTTCCCCCCTTACTTAAGCTACTTACTTAGCTAAGACAATCTATGTTAACACATAAACTAAAATAGCTGACATTTTAAATCAATGCAGGTAGGTACGTTATAAAACTAAAGTTTGCGAAACAAACTATAGCTATAATCAATATGTAAGAAGAAAACTTACAAACAACTTATAAACTTACAAAATTTGCTGTAAGTAGAAAACTAACAAAACTACAACTAACCCATACATACCCTCCCCTGTGTAATAAAATTTACAGTTTTTTTTTATACATAACTAAAAATGTCCATAGGACTTCCTATTTCTAAACCCAGTAAATAAACTCATGTGTTATTTCTTACAAGAGCCCGATTGTAGGCACGCAGTGCTCGGTCTGAGACTCCTTCTGGTGGGGGCGGCGGTGTCGGCGGACGCGCGGGGACATCTGCGGATGCCGCCACGTCGGACGCCGCCACCGCCATCCCACTGGCATCAGAAGCGTCCTCAAAATCATCGTCCAAATCACTACTAGGACAAGCTTTATTCTGATCACCGATACTAGCGCGCGACAGCGACAAAGATTTTCGTGACTTATTATTACTGCCGGCCGGTACGATTTGATCTTGGTGCCTGCGCCATTCAACGCCATTCCCCAATTTAACGCGATACGATACCGGACCGGTCCTTTTTGTGACCGTTCCAACAGCCCACTTATTCGCTCTGGAGGAGTAGTCGCGTGCGAGTACCGGGTCTCCTATTTGTAACGGGGCCCTAGGCGTGCCCCCCGCACTGACCGCTTGCCGCTGCTGCGCGGCTTGCACCACCTGGCTAACATCAGGTCGCAAAGCATCTAGTCGGGTGCGCATGCGCCGCCCAGTTAAAAGCACTGCGGGTGGCACGCCCGTGGTCGCATGGTCACTATTTCTATAATGAAACAAAAATTTGTTAAGGGCTTGAGACACACTTTCGCCTAACAGTGTAGCCCTTTTTATCGCTTTTTTAACTGTTTTTACAGCAT
This sequence comes from Agriphila tristella, assembly GCA_928269145.1. Classification (NCBI taxonomy): domain Eukaryota; kingdom Metazoa; phylum Arthropoda; class Insecta; order Lepidoptera; family Crambidae; genus Agriphila; species Agriphila tristella. The sequence continues at coordinate 34,844,594 of OV743432.1, forward strand.
TCTCGGCTGCTCCGTTGCCCTGTGGCCTATACGGCGCAGTGGTTACATGTTTAATACAATTATATACACAATAATCTTTGAACTCTTGTGAAAGAAAAGGAGGCCCATTGTCAGTAACGAGTTGTGACGGTAATCCGAATCGACTAAAAATAGATAGCAAGGCCTCAATTGTGGACCTCGCATCTGTACGAGACATGCTTACCGCTTCGATCCATTTGGAATGGGCGTCTACCAAAACTAAATATTTAATTCCATTGAATTCAGCAAAATCCGCATGTAATCTTTGCCACGGAATCAAAGGAAATTCCCAGGGATGCAGCTCTGAACGCGGCGCTGCGTCGCGGACAGCGCGGCACGCCTCGCATGAACGACACAAATTCTCAAGGTCACGATCTAAATTCGGCCAATACACATAATTACGTGATAAATTTTTCATTTTATTAACTCCTAAATGTCCTTGATGTAACTCGTCTAAGACCCGACGCTGCAAAGTTATCGGTATAATAATACGATATTTATAAATCAAACAGCCAAAATCCACGGTAATTTCATTTTTTCGCATAAAGTATACTTTTTCGTCATCACAACTAGCTACTAACGGCCAACCAAATTTAACATAACCCAGTACTTTACATAACAAAGTATCTTTTGCCGTTTCTTTAGCTACATCACGAAAGTCAACAGGCATACATTCCTGAACCAAGTTAATATAAGTCATCATCGAGTGAGCTGCGCCCCCCTCCCCAGCTACCGGCAACCGTGACAGAGCATCGGCGGGTCCATTATCTTTTGAATTAACAAACTTAATCGTAAAATCATAAGCGGCTAATCGCGCGGCCCACCGTTGTAGACGACTAGCGGCCGTTTGTGGTATACCCACATTTTTACCGAAAATATAACTTAACGGCTTATGGTCGGTTCTTAACTCAAAATGTCTACCAAATAGGTATTGGTGATGCCTAGTGACTCCGTAAAATATAGCCAGCGCCTCCTTGTCAATTTGGCTGTAATTACGTTCCGCGTCGTTGAGTGTGCGCGACACACAGCTGATCGGTCGCTCGCTTCCATCGGGAAAGCGATGCGCCAGTACCGCGCCCAGCCCGTACGCGCTACTATCTACTGACAACACCAAGGGTTGTCCCTCTTCATAATGTGCCAACACATTCTCGCACAATAAACTTTCCTTGGCCTTCCTAAAAGCTTTAGTACACTCGGTGGACCAATTGGACGTAGTTATGCTACAACGTTCCAATCCACACGTAGGTCGAACTGAGAAAATCGCGTTTTTGTATTTTCGTGGTACGCTTTTTTATGGTAGCGAGTGGAACTGAGTAGTATGTATCACTTCAACTAAATAAATAAATATTATTTTATTATATACTTGTCATTAAAATATATTAATACTTTTTATACAAATTTTGATAAAATTGTACTTGGAACGTTTTTGAAAAAAGGCTTTTTGTATGAAGGTAGCTTTTAACTTAATTTGCAAAAACGATCCAATGTGTAAAAATTGGTATATTTTCGTTGTTAATATTTTTTTTTCTAAAATATAAGTTATAAAAAGAAACAACATTATTTAAAAATTATTTATTAAGAAATAATTGTATCATAGCATGGAAAATCATCACAATTTATTCATCATCTTGATCGAAATCCAGCTCGTTACCAAATCCATCAACATCGTCAATGGCGTCACTAGACGCTTTCAATGTTTTATAAAAACTAAGGCAATCTGCTGGAATAAACTTATAGACAGATCGTAAATCAGCCAATTTAGCTGGAGCAATGGGTTTCCCGTTAGGCCACAGCTGTTTAAGATCAGATCTATTTATAGTCGAAATCTCTCCTTTTGTCGTTTTTTTAATGTTAAGTTCCATAAAATCCTCATTAAAGGATGTTCTCATAAAAATCGAATATAATTTAGCTTTTTCAATCTTTATCTCCTTTGCCAGCAACCAGTTTAGTTTACTTTTATCTGTGAATTTCTTACGATTTACTATGTTTTTCTCAATATCTTCAGTGCTATAAAAATCATTTTTGTCCATTCTATATACTTGAAATGGTTTTTTTTTTCTAGCATTTTTCATAATTTCTATATATTCGTCAGCTGTATAAACACGTTGTTGCTTTTTAAGCGCTGTTTCTATTTTGGAAAAATCGGTATCGTTGGGTAAGAAACTATGCCCTGACTCAAGGTACCGAAAAGTTATCGTTTTTAATGTTGAATGTGAGTCTAAGATAACCTTCAACATTAAAACAATTTTTATGTTGCGATTCTGTCCACCGCAACAATCACTCCATAGTATGAGATGTTCTTTAGTAGGAGGTAGTTTATTTTCAATATATTTCATAAGGCATGATCCTACTTCCTGAGCGCCTCTTCCTGCTTCACCCTCTACCCAAACATAACAGTGACCTACATCATCTGATGCTGAATGTATCCCGCTATTATAAAGCCAAAGCTGACGTTTATAAAAAATTACGTTTGTCGGTATACGAGGCAGGGGCAAGGTTTTTTCGAGATCAAATGATAAACACTCTATGTTTGGCGTATTTCGTGCAGTTTCAAAGTCGCATTTCATCTGTTCCCTCTGTTTTTGTGCCTTCTCTAAGTGTGACGATTTCTCTGCCTCTACTTTGGTTTTTTCTGATCCACTAGTGTTTTGTAATTGCACCGCAAACAAATCACACTTATTGCACGTGTCTTTTTTTAACGGTTTACACTTCAAATTAAAATTTGTCAAGAAAATTTTCTTTACAGTTTCAAGAGAGGCACATTTCAACTCGGTGCCAAATTTTTCAACAAAAAGTTTCTTGTAAATACCATAAAGTTTCAATATTGTCATGCCAGGCTGTAAATATTGGATCTCATTGTTATTCTCCCTACGATAATGCGATTCATATTTAGGTAATTTTGAAATAACTTCCTTAATAAAGTTTAAGTTCTGTTCAGTCAATTTATTCCAGCTTTTGTCTTTTATTCCTCGACAGTCATTTAATTCATTATTACGGATCTTGTATAATGCTATGGTAACTTTTTGTGTTGTAATTTGTAAAGTGTGCAGGAACATATCGCGACAGACTTTGACATCTTTTAATATATAGGTGCGATGAAATTGTTTAGGCTTCTTTTTGGTAACAGGGACAGAAGTCATGGTGTAGCTCCGTTTTTTCGGTTGCTCTGTGACACATGATTTAATGTACATTAACTGAGCATTGTAAGATCCAAGAGTTACATAAATCTCAAATATTTGCTTTCGATCTTCCAACGAAATCGCACTGGCACATTTTTTAAGACATTTGCATTGATAATCCTTAAATACTTTTGGCTCAATTTTTTTCTGTGAGCGTACAGTTGTGTATGGTAAATTTTTATACTTTTTAAACTTTCTTTCTGAATTGGATTCAGGGTGCTTACGTTTGCGGCCTTTTTTCGGTCTTCCAGCCTTAAAACTAGATGTTATTATTACTTGATCATTGCTTTCAATACTGTTTCCTTCATTTGAACTTTCAAGTTCCCTTTCAGGTGAGATGTTTCCTATTTCCTGAACTTCAATGACAGGACTTAAAGTTTCACCATACTTATCTGAGATAGTTTTTTGAGGAGTAGGTAAATTAGTTTCATCATCATCTTGTGTTATAGTGTCATGTATTGCATCATTTCTTACATTCATAGTTGTTGAATTCAATATCCTTTTCTTGTTGGTTTCTCCACCAACTGTTACGAAGCTCTTAATGTGTTCATCTCTTATGTTGTTATTGGTTTTAGTGTTATTATCGTCGCCACTAACATTTGATTCACAGTCTGTTTCAGACTCTATTAAATTACTAATCTCAAAGTTTGGATCAGCAACACAATCATCACTGTTTTCTATATAATCGGGTGGATGATTTTCAAGCAGCATATCTGGTTCAGTAAGGACATTAAAAAGCTTCTGAGTTTCAGGAGACATACACGGAAGAGGCGATGAATCTCGTTCTACATCATCTAGAGCTGTTGGAATTTCTGGAGTCATACGTGGAATAAACGATGAATTTGGTTCTAAACTAATCATAGTTGTTTGAAATTCTGAAGACATACTTGGCTTTGGCGAGAAATTTGCTCCTGAACCATTTACAACTGTTTGAGTTTTTGGAGATAAACTTGGAACAGGTGATGTAATTAATTCTGTACTATTCACAGCTGTTACATCAGCAAGAGTGAGTGGCAATGGTGTATCTGGATTGCATCCATCTGAAAATATATAATTGAAAATTAATCTGCCCACGTAAATTAAGTTTAATTATTAAAAAATATACATATGTACGTACTCAGCTGATTCTTTGTTGGCGAAGTAGTTGAGTGCACATAAGTCAATGGACTGTAAGTATAAGATACATCTGAAAAAATCAAGATCAATTTAGAATACATAAGACGTGAAACAAACCTAAACACGCAATAGAGAAAGTCAATAATTATTGTTGCTTGTTGAAAGATAAGGTGGATCAACTATTTAGTTGAGATTGCATAAAACTTCTGAATGCAAGTCATTCGTTTTGGAGATTTTGAAGAAGGCTTTTGTCTAGTAGGGGACTACAAACACTTTATTTTATTATTGTCAGTAGAGTTTTTACTTACGTTCTTTGTTTTCTTGGTTACTTTTTACATACATTCGAGGAGTAAGTGGTGAAAATGGTGGCGGAGTAATTGAAATCTCCGTAGTTGATGATAATGGAGTGTTAGGTTTGTCCGACGCCATATTATCATTTCCTGGATGATAAAAAAAATATGTCGATAGAAATGATTGAGAGAAAGAAATATTGCTTAAATTGGTTGACTAATATCTCATTTTTATTGTTAAAGTCAAAGTCAAATATTTTTATTCAAATAAACTTTAGAAAAGAGCTTTTGAATCGCCCAATTTTTTTTTACCTACTACCCATTCAGGACGTCTATTTTTTAGCTGTGGAGAAGAATGGACGCAAGAAACTCCACAGCTTTAATATGATATGTAACGACATTTATAATTTTATAAATGTCGTTACATATTATTTTAAAATGCTTTAAGTAATTTTGTACCTAGGTACTTACCGTCGTCATCTTTTTGGCCACGAGATTTTATCGTATCTCGCAAGCTTACTAATTTTCGTCTTTTAGACAACAAGATCATTAAATCCTTGTTATTCTCATTGTTCTTGTCATACTGCAAGAAATTAACGACTCGTTAATAATATACTACAATTCAATAAAACCATATTTTTAAGTAAATCAAAACAACACCAATAGTTAACAAAAAACCGTCTGATTAATACATAAAGGTTACTTACTTCTTCCTCGTTCATCGCAAGTACAAACACAGCAGCACAAACTACACTTAATATTATCTAAAACACGCTTTTATTAAAATAACAATTGAAAACCAAGAGCAATTAGCGGCACGCACTTGTTTACATCAAAGGTCAAGGGCAACTGTCACTGTGTCACAAAGTCACAACAAATAGGTAACAATAATCGTAGTGCACCAAACATACAACACACCAATGCGTGAGAGTAGGATAGAAAATGTAGGTAAGCCGTGGCAACAAAATGTCATATAAAAATCTTAATTTGTTTCCCTTAATCGTAGTTATATGTAGTTTGAAACATTGTTGATTTTTATATTTTATTTACAAACCAGGAAGAATAAGGGTCATGAGTCACACTGTGGGCTGTGTAATGATTATTCATAAAACGTTTCAAATGTCAATGGAACGTTTTATTGTTTAACTTTATTATTTTAATGATAACGTTCCAGACTCCATAACGCATTATATATTTTTTTAGAATAGTATTCAAAAAACGATTCAATAATAATTTGCCTTTAATAATAAGTAAATATTGAACGAAACAAAGCGTCATATTGTTTTCCGAGCACACTATATGCATAATAACATTGTTAATGTTTAGGTATTTTGGTCAGTGTCTTAGTTCTTTAATTAGGTAATAATCAATTTAATAACTTTATGCTAATTTATTTTGCAAAAAATCATTTTTTCGAATTTTACATTTAGATTGCTTAAAACTGGGTCTTTTTAGCTATCTGTACCAACAAAAGTTTATTGCTAGATGGTCATTCAAGTTGCATCAACATTTCGTTACCTAGTAAATAAAATAATATGTTCTATAATTTTAAACAAGGCCTTATTATAATAAATACAAAAGTGATAGATCGTTTCATGATTATATTACTGCATGTTCCTAACAGTATATACGTTTTGAATCGTTTATTTTTACCATTATGATTTATCTTAAACATTACAAAGTACATGAAGCGTTTTAAAGAAATAGAAATTTCAAGTTGAAACGTTTCAAGTTGAATGGATCATTATTTTTATTTTATTTAGCCCAAAACGAATTAAAACAGTACGATCCAAATGAATTGTCACGTTTTAAGATTTAAAAATGGTTATTTTTAAAACGTTCCAAGTTGATTGGATCATTTTTTTCATGTTATTCAGTCCAAAACGAATTAAAACAGTACGATCCAAATGACTTGTCACTTTTTAAGATTATAATTAGATCTTTTGGTTCGTTTTATCATTTGGACCGTCTAATTATTTCAATAGTTATTGTCGTAAGAGAGTCAGTGTCTTCAGCACTAGATAGGGCGGTCCAAAATATCTAGCTTGGACACGAAAACTCAATTTTGACCACCTTGTGGATTGGAACGTTGTAGCATAACTACGTCCAATTCCAGTCAATTCCTTTCCGTAAAAGTTCATGTAATGGGTGCAAAATCATACTCAATTTCGGAATAAATTTTCCGTAATAATTTAATAACCCCAAGAAACTTCTTAACTGGGTAATGTCTTTAGGGGTAGGGGCGTTGACAATAGCTGATACCTTATTGGGGTCGGGATGCAATCCGCACTGATCTATAATAAAACCTACATATTTAACGCTTTTTTGTAAAAAACTACATTTACTTAATTTAACGGTAAGGCCCATTTCTTTCAATCTACTCAAAACTTGTCTCAAATTATTTAAATGAGCAACCCTATCAACACCGGTGGTACATATATCGTCCAAAAATACTACAGTAGATGGAATACCCTTTAAAGTCTCCTCCATTAATTTTTGGAATTTTTCTGGTATACACGATAGTCCAAAAGGGGTACGGCGATATACGAAGGTACCTACGTGAGTAGTTATCGCAGTACATGGCTGTGAATCTTCAGTTAAAACTGTTTGTTGGTATGCGTGGGTCAAATCAATTTTGGTAAATTCTTTACCTCCACTTAAGGTCGCAAACAATTCCTCAATACGAGGCAGCGGATAATAGTCACGTTTTAACTTTCTATTAATAGTTACTTTATAGTCACCACAGATTCGTATATCGCCATTTCCCTTAATGACCGGAACAATAGGCGTTCCATAGTCGGAATGATCAACCCTATAAATGGTTCCCTCGGCTTCGAGGCGCTCCAACTCCCGTTCGACACGTGAGCGCAGGGCGAGCGGCACTGGTCGCGCGCGGACATAAACCGGTTCCTTATCGATCAATTGCAATTGAAGCAACTTCTTACATTTGCCTAGTTTATCCGTAAATACTTCGGGAAATTCGGCCGCTAAACCGTTTACACACGGGTCGTCATGCAACTGATTAAAGTTTATTTGTTTGATATTGAGTGCTCTAATCCAATCTCTTCCTAAAAGAGGGCGCCCCCCACTCTTAATGACATAACAAGCCAAATTATTTGCTACGATATCACCAAGTCTCACATTAACTTGTATATAACCTAAAGACTCGATACGCGTGCCCGAGTAACAACGCAACATTATATTGTCAGAGTGAATATTTTTGTGTGGGAATATTTTTTTGTAAAATTGTTCACTAATGGCCGAAATACGGCTCCCTGTATCGACCTCACACTCAATAATGTAATTGTCAATGCTAACTTTAATAAAAAATGGTTTGTTACCTTTCGTGATAAGATCGATACTGAACATGTCCTCATCTTCGGAACATTCCTCACTTACGTAATTTTGCCTGCCGTTACGAGGATTTCCACGCACTCGACACATCACTTTCAAATGACCTCTTTGATTGCACTCGTCACAATTATAGTTCGCGTACCGGCACCTGTCCGGCCGATGCGGCTTCCCGCAACGCCAACATTGTTGAGTCCCCGTCGCTGCCTGTTGCGCCCCGTGCGGCCTGCCCGCGGTGGCGCGCGGCGCCCGCTGCCCGGGCCTGCCGCCGCTGCCGCCCGGGGGCGCGCGCCTTGAACTCGTACTGTGCAGGCCTTCGCCCGCCTCACCGCCTGCACCCGAGGTCGTAGCCGCGGACGTCGACGCCGCGCTCACCTCCGCATGCCTCTCTGCAGCCTCCAGTGCCAGACCCAGTTCGACTGCTTCTTTGTACTTGATATTTTTCTCGGCGAATATTCTAGATCGCATAGCTGGGCTAGCTAACCCCGACACGAATTGATCGCGAATGTTCTCCTCGAGCATGGTGCCAAAATTACACGTAGTAGCTAGATGTTTTAAATCCTGTAGGTATTCCGCCATCGTTTCTCCCGCGCGCTGTCGCCGTAAGCGAAACACGTGGCGCTCGGCGATCTCAGATCGCTGCGGTTCCAAGTGTTCGGAGACCAACCTCACGAGCTCATCGAAGGTTTTATTTTCAGGGTTCACTGGAGCGCACAGATCACACATTAACGAATACGTGGCTTCACCCACTACGGTTATCAGTAACGACACTTGCAACTCATTTTTTATTTCGTTTAATTTGATGTATTGTTGCACTCGACGAATATACGATGGCCAATTTTTAGAGTGTACATCAAACGCTTCTAAATTTCCAATCGGCATTATGACTATGCAGAATATAACGCGTGTTTTAAGTTCGAAAAACCGATCGTCGCCAGTGGAACGTCAGTGAAACACCGGGGCTGGCAACTGACTGATTTATTCACAGAGTGTGCTTACCCTCGTACAATATTATTAAATACCCGACAGTGTGTAATACAAGTTCACTTGTTATTTCTTAAAGAACAATGTCGTTGTTTTATTTTGCTGGCTTAATGCTTTTGAGATAGCAAACTCTCTTAGAAGCTGGAAAATTTCATAACTCGATTGTTCGGCTTTATTTAACGTTATTATTCTGGCTTTCTGCTTTTGCGGGTGCACCGCACTGATAAAATATTTAAGTGCATCTTAGATAGCTGTAAAATAAGGATCGATTAATTAATAATTTTTAGTATACTCAAAATGTATATAAGTTTAACAAATTATGTAGATCTACGCTATAAATGATCCATAGAAAAAAATTGTATCTACTTACAGTTTAAAGTACGAGTATATAAAAAAAATAAGTCGTAGCTTTTTCCCTGAATTTTCTTTTGAGGAGCAAAAATTACCAAGCGTTAAAAATAACACTAAACACGCTCGAAAAAACTCCAACCCCATAAACAACTGGAAATCATTAAAAGAAAAAAGTAACAGACTCTTCCAATCAAGAGAGAGCCTCAGTAAAGACGTAACTTGCAAGACAGCGGTTCGGACGTGAGAAGCTTCGTAATATCGTCTCGGTGCGAACTCTCGCACCATTAAGCACGAAGGGAGCGATCGGATGGAAGAGATTAACATCCACCGCAGCGTTTAAACGCCGCTGTGAGCGCGGCGACAACGACGGCTGGCGATGGAAATGGCACTTTTGTTTTAGTAAAAAATTGTTGAACGGTGCACGCGATGCCGATCACTTGGCTCGATGGAGATGTTTAGGATTGCTCGTGGCGATCTTCAGATGTTTTGTTTGGGTTTTTCTTTCTCTTTTTTGGAAAAGCAAATGCATTTTATAAAATTTTTGAGCGAGATAATTTCATGATGTTCTCATTACATAGGTACTTTAGTTGATAATTTTTTTTTTATGTTACCAACCAGTCTGTATCGATAAAACTTACTACTTTTTTCTATTTAGATTCCATATTAAATCGCGCCTTTTTCTAACAAAGGAGGAGAAACAAAGAAATATTTACATCTAATTACCATTCCCCCTTTTCTGAAAGATTCCTAAATTCCAAGTACGTACCCATAATCTCACCTTCTCCAAATCAAAGTAAGAATACACTTTCAATATATTCGGCAGGTCCCACCATTAACTGCCAGAAAGGTGACTGCGTGGAAAAGATTAAGTTCAACTAACGCGCGAGCGATTTGGAATCCAAAGGCATTGTGGTTCAGCAAACAACCATTGAATTCAATATTTGGAGGGGACTTTCAAGGTTCATATATTTTGTAATTCGAATATCGTCGGAGCTTTTATTGTTATTCTATTTTTAAAGAGAGAAATAATAACATAGGTATAGCTTTTTTGGTTTTAGATTGTAGCATTGATATTTTAAAAAGCTTTAGTACGTCTAGAAAAAGTAACTATGAACTCAAATGGGAATGGATTCATCTGTTTGTGACATTTTCTCCATACATAAAAACGTAAAAGCAGATGGTTAAAACGTGTGTTGGTGAAATTCAGCCTAAGGGTTTAGTAGGTACTACTATATATTCTGTGATAAGGGCTTATTTCACAGCTTTTGGATAGCATCTATTTTTTATTTAAAATGAAATAGAATTTATATAAAAATATGTCCAAATTATCAAGTAACATCATTATTTGAAACATATTCAAAACCTGTCCCTTGAAATTGATATGTGGATTATTTGTTCAAATAACTTTGAACTGATTCAAAACAAAACATAGTTAGTTACTTAAAAGTTTAAACTTAAACATAAAACGATAAACTTTAAACACGATACATTAAAAACTTGATTTAGATAATTTTGTAAATTTGTCAAGTTTCCCCGTACAAAATCTAATAATTTGGTAAAGTTAGTAAACTATTAATTATATTTTTATTAAAAACAGGCAATTCTTGGTAAAAGATCCATCGGAACCGAGGCGTAAGATTTCAGTATAAGATACATTTTCAGTTTTTTAAATTTGTCAAGTAGTAGTGTGTTTTTTAATAAAATTCATAAGTAGATTCATTATTTCGCTCACGTAATTATATCACTAAAATATAAAATTGTGTCCGTGATATCGTTTCCAATTATATACTTCTATATCCTCAACTTAATTAAACTGTCCTAGTCTTAGACTTAAAATCTGAGCTTTCAATTTAAAATATGTCTTTGTGAACTACATTCGTTAGTTATTTTTCTCGTTTCGCAATATTGCATAGTTGCTTTTCAGAGATACAACAGAGTTTGCTGACATTTTCCAAGTTGTTTTGCTTGGTGGTTGTTATGAATAATGAGATATTTGGTTAAAAATAGTTAAAGAAAACACACAAGTTATATTATTATGCTTTCGTTCTTTTCGTGCTAAATATAAAGCTAAATCTCAAGTACGCTATAATTATAATATAGAAGCTGTTCTAAGGGTGGGTACCCACTTAGGTTCGTGAACCTCCGCGCTCCACTAACCTGCACCTAAAATGGTTTATACTGCTGTGCTAGAACAGTGCGCCATAAGCGTGCGCTTTTGCGAAGACGTATGCGATTCTGGTAAGTACATGTACACACTATATGCCTGCAGAGGTTTTTTTTTGCTGTGGCGCATTGTTCCAGTGTAAGTGGGCAGTACCCACTGGGTAGGGTGGGTACCCTTATAATAAAGGAACGTTCAGTTCAAATTGAATTTAAAAAATAAATTATCATTTAAATGCTGAAAAAGTTTTGTGTACAGGTAAACCTGAGTCTAACTGATACCTTGATTGTATTAACAAATATTCATAATTATTATAAGGGGTCACAATTTGTTGATAAAAAAATCATAACTTAAACGTATTAGGAAATAGAAAATACAGTGTGGCGGAGTTATTTTTGACTGAGTTATCACCTAACCTCTTATGCCACTCTATTTAGTTTCGCTATCTCTTCAACCCATAGAAACCCGTTCTCAGAAGTGGATGTTCAGTTATTTCGCCAACTTTAGCTGTTCAGCCTTATTTATGAGTCTTGCGAAACAGGTGCGATGCTAAGCTGTCACCACTACCGGCAATATACGAGATTGTTCCTTTTTATTTGGCTTTCTGGCAAAAGCTTTTCCTTGTATTTTTTAAACCGCAACTGTTTTAGCTCCATTTTCAAAAAAAATAATCTCGAGATTTAGAACTATTTAAGGTTAATTAGATTCAGTATCCAAACTCTAAGGCATATTTTATTCACCGTAGGAGGGGGTTGGTGTTTGATATCGTTTGGCTATCAACAACTTTCTGACCTAGAATTTTGATTATTAATATCTGCGACTTTCGTTCCGGCAGCTATAGGTAAGAAAGCAAAAACCGCCCAAGTAATTGGGGATTCAAGCTGAAGTGAACTTCTGCTTAAGTATTTGGCTTTATCATCACTTAAAATCTGCTAAAAAAGGTTTAACGCTTCACCGCTGCGGTTGAGAACAAGATTACTGAAACTTACTCACGGATTTTCTGTTCGTTTGTGGATATTTCCACTATATATCCTCCCACATCCATTATATTGACAGGAAAATCTACAAAGAATTCAACAAATGTATCTTCCACTTTTTCCAGTCCCTTATATTTGGATTTATTTACGGGATCCCATGAAACAGCTGCTTAACGGACATCCTTGAATTTTCTATCTATGCATCAGCTTTTAAATTTTACCTTTCTTTCCAGTTATTTTCATGGTCAACTGCAATAGAAAGTAGTCAACTAAAACGTAGGCTACTAATTAAAATATAGATTGTATCATCATCATCATCAGCACATCAGCCAAACGACACCTACTTCTGGACAAAAGCCAATATGTCTCCAGAATTTATAATTGCGATTGTTATTCTGTTCAGAACATAAAACAATACGTGACTTTACACCCCAAGAGGAAAACAAATAAGAAATTAATTATTCAGGACTCTATTAAAGGAAAAACTAATTCTCTCCCCGTAATGTAGAACGAAGTGACTTATTAAATCAGAAGTAATAACGACGCAAGTAACGTGAACTATTTGTGAGACTTGACTCTCTCGGGCGTTAGTTTCATTCGATAAGACAGCAAGTTCCATCAAACTTCGGGTTATTACGGAAAGTTAACACGGCTATAGATTTTTCCTTTATAAGAGGTTCTTGATATTGATGTCTCTACCATTGTAACTGTAAAGTCTTCACAGCCGTCATTTATAATGATTAGGCTGATGTTTTGTAATAAATAGCTTTTTTATAACAATGGCATTTTCTTTGCCTCGAAATTCAATGATAGGTCATCATTTATACGTATAATGGTTGAGATGTCTTTACTTCTCCTTTCTTATATTTTGTCCCAGATTTTTCTCATTGATTTGAATAAAAAAGTAATATGTTTAGAGAGATAATTTGTAAATACTGTTGCAATTACATGAAATAGTTTGTTAAAGTTTCCAAAACATTTATTTTCCCACAGTCATTAGTGTAAGGATATCGGAAGACTTTCCTCTAATAACACGGCAGTTAATGTTCTTATGACATGGAAGTAACAAGAGAAACCTTTTTGTCTACTTTCATTATATGTGGCCTCTAGAAAAATTCTTAGATCCCGACCTTTTTGCTTACGGCTCGTCTAGTTAATATTATCTTTTTGTTCTGTAATTTCTTTGTATTTAAACTGTTGTATTGCATTATTCAGGTCTTGTTGTTGCAAAGTTCCGCAACACAACCTATGCTGCACAAACAAGGAGCGAACGGAGCTGGGATATTTTTGTTTCCATTTTTATTATTAAGTTTGTCTTAATGTTATTACAAAGTACTGGGTTTGCAACTTCAAGTAGCTGTTTTGTTGCTATGAAAGCTTATTATTGTTGAATAACTTTAATACTACTTTGTTGAATTTTAGATGAAAGGACGTTTCATCGGGATTTTAATTAATATTTTAAATAATAAACTACATTAATATATTTTTTTTTACTACTTGCGTTAAAAATATAGGTATATAAAAATGATTTTAATGCATAGTTGATCTAAATTGTTAGCTTCAAAGGCACAGTACATTATTTTCCACGTAAAATTTAAGTCACAAAATATGCGGCATTGTTCACCACCTCCTTTCCACAATTTGTCGTAATAAATTCCCCCAAAAAAGGTTTTATTAAGTAATTCCAGAGAATCATTTTCGAATACAATTTTACGTGAATTTAATTCGGCGGAAACGTTCCCCGCGCGTTAGTGGCTCAAGTATTGGCAACGGTGCCGTCAGAAAGTCGTTTTGTATTTCCCCTTTTTCCGTAACTTTCGTAATCGCTAAGCCAACAATGAAATATATCCGAAACTGTGTTTGCCGACGAGTGGGATATGTTTCGCGATGATTTATGATCCGTTGCCGCAAATATTTCGCTTTTTATATCGTTGTCTTACTTATCGTGCCCTTTAACGTCTGTTTCTCTTACGAAGTTTTTTTTATGATTTTTTGCCTGCTTCATTATGTACTCGATCCTTTGTTTTTGTACTGTCACATTCAATTCTGTCTTCTAGATACATACTAGTTTTTTATCATTCTTTGAAACGTATGTTTTAATTGTATTAATTATTGTACATTTATACGTTTAAAGCCAAGTTGCGGTTTGTTAACGAACGTATACATTAATTGAAAAGATTTTATTTAAAACAAATACCATGATTGAAATGTCTTATTGCACTCATGGCCCTTACAACCGATAAGTATTTTGTCAGGTAGTTTATAAAGACGTTATTGATTTAAGTAATTATTAATATCTTACTTAAATTGCTTACTATTATATTACTTACTACAATGATCAACTTTTCAATAATACTAAATAGTAATTCGAAAATATATCTGAAATTTTTGCATTACAAAATGAAATAACTTTCGATTACGCACTCCGTGTATAAATTATCTAGCCGCTTCGATGCCGCGTCCAGATAGGCATCCGCAAAAATATTACCCTGTTCAATCAATGATCAAGAACACGCAATGTCCTTTTCTGGTATACCTAGTTAGAACGAGAAGCTGAATAGGTGTTCTTGTGAACTAGCATCGTCGTCGGCTCTCACGACTGTTCAGTGAGGTCGTGCGCAGTCTTTTGTTTTATTATTTTAATCATAATCATAATAGAATGAAAGAAAACGCGAATAATGTTCGCACAGAAGTTTTGGGTATTGTTTTGTGTACTTAAAGCACAGACAAAGTGAAGTTAACGAGTCTAACGACAGATAAACTATTTTGAATGCCTACCTCGTTTGGTAATCATGGCTCCAAAAGGTGCAGTAGGTAATAAACTTTTTTTTAATAAACCCTATATGACTTATGCAAGAAATATATTGCGATATTACAATGTTGCTGCTACTTTGTGCTAAATTCATGTTGAATTTATTGCTACATAACGAGAGAGCCTAGATATTTGCTAAAAGTTAAGTTTTAGAACTTTATGAGAATTAGACAAGGCTGTTTTATCAAGCTTTTATTAGGTCACTTTCTTGTTTTTATAGTAAACTTCTAATAATGCTCGTACGTTAATAAATCCCTCTGTAAAATTATCAATATTTAATGGAGTCCGTTATAGAATTAAGGTGCACTAATAAAATATCAAATTAATTAGTTTTCAATGACACCGTTAACCCAAATTCAATCTAACTTAAAGTTGGGATCATACACCGACCATTAAAGCGATGTAATGGGTCGTGCACGTCATACCGATGGCTTTTTAATTGAAACTCGGTACATTAAGCTGCCTAAATTACTAAATGATAATGTATGAGTTGGTTGTTCCGAGTCACAGTATTAGAAGGTTATGGTATAGATACGTTAGAGACAAAAGTTACTACCCAGTTTAAATTCCCATAACTGGGTCTATTGAATCGTTTTCTGATAGCGTGTCCAAAGTATTAAAGCTGTAGTAAGTCGCTTGTGAGAGTAAGTTCTTCAAAATAAAGTAAGCCAGTTGACTGATAGCGAGAAGAACCGATGGCCGTTGGGGTGGAAAGGTTCTGGAATGGCAACCGCGCACCGGACGACGCTCCGTGGGTAGGCCCCCGACAAGGTGGACCGACGATCTGGTGAAGATTGCCGGAAGCCACTGAATGCGGGCAGCGCAGGACCGATCGTCGTGGAGATCCTTAGGGGAGGCCTATACCCAGCAGTGGGTGTCGTGCGGCTGATATAATGATGATGATGAATTGACTGATAACAACGTTAATCTTTGATTCTTCTTTCAGAGTATGCCTGATCAATGCACTCGTTCTATTTAATTTCATTGTAATGTAGTAAGTTTAACACAAAGTTTTTATCCTCTGTTCGACTTTTCACTCATATAGTTACAGCCCGAGTGACTTCCGCCGTGATTATAAATTGGGGTTCGGACAGAATAGGAGTTTTGGAATCGTCTGAAAAGTACGAAACTGCGCAAACTGCAACTATAACGTTTCATTAGCTCTTCGTCTGAAACATTGTATAGTTTGCGGTAGTTCTATAGCGCTTTAATAAGGATTTAAGTTCCCGCGGTCCGCTGTTGTAAGTTGCTTTCGGAGAGACCAATTCATTTTGATGATGGTAGTTTTTGCGCTCATTTGCTTTTAGTATGTGGAGGTCCTTATTCAATTAAAAGCTTATAAGAATGTATGGTTCTTTTGAATACTTGGGGTTCTTGAGTGCTTTCGCATTTTTCAAATACAATAGTATTGTAAACTATATAATAATTGCACACATATTATTACAAATATTAATTAAAACCTACTCAAGAAATACCTAAGAAATACACAGTATTTTTTTAAGTATATCAAAAAATTTAATGAGTGTATCTCTTCCCTATGTATACCTATACATATATAATTAAAAGCAACCACCCGCGACTTTGTCTGCGTGGAAAGCTTTTTTTGATATCCCTCGGGAATAGTATTTTTTTCTGGATGATAAATGAAACCCTTTGTATGTCCTTCTCTCTTCTCTATACCTCTAAGAACGTGTATACAACATTTCATGATGATCGGTTGAGTAGTTAAGACATAAAGGCGTAACAAACAAACAACCAAACAGACTTTCGCATTTATAATATTATATATTAAGTAAGTATGTATCATGTGGTATCATTGAGCGAGCGAGTGCGAAGCGTCTCTGTTTCAGCTTGGGCAAAAATGCTTTCGTATGTCCGGCTGTCTGGCTGTCCGTCTGTTCTCCTCTACAGATCGCATTTCTTAACCGATTCGCGTGAAATTATGTGAGCAGGTTCGATAATTATTAGTTATATAGAGATTTCGTCGATTCAGTTTTTCGAAATTTTTTGAGATATTCCTTAAAGAAATTACTACAACTCACAGAGCCATTTTTTTAATTTAAATTTATCAAACATATACCTAACAGATAATGCTGTATTTAATGTTCTTGATATTTCAGCTATCGATACTGACAGCATACAGTGGTTTGGCATCTCATTCGGTCTTTCATTGAACTACGTTTAACCTGTCCCAATATCATCACAAAATAGAGAGAGGACAGAAGTCAAGCTTAGTACTACGTGCGCTCGAGCAACGCACACATAGTCAACCTCTCACCGACATGGAATAACTAGAATCTCGGACCAATCTCAAAACGAATTCGAGTGCGTGACGCAGTGTCATCGGTCAGTGAGAGCTGTCTATGTGTGTTTAGATGACTTCCATACTATAGTTCAAGGAAGACAAATAAAAATAATAATAAAATAAAAAATGTTTTTAAAAAAACAAAAAAACCGACTTCAAAAACCTACCTCTAAAAAGCAAGAAATAATATTCAAATCATAAGATACCTACGCATTATTATTGTTATGATAACAACACGTCTATTGAAGTCGGGTGGGGCTGGAGTACAACTTCCTTTTTTATTCTAAAAGCCCTACCCGACTTCAATAGACGTGTTGTTATTATAACAATAATAATGCGTAGGTATCTAATGATTTGAATATTATTTCTTGCTTTTTAGAGGCAGGTTTTTTGAAGTCGGTTTTTTTGTTTTATTTAAAAAAATATATATTTTTAGTGTAAGTAGGTACCTTTTTCATTAGGTAGTGTAGGTATATTATTTGTTAGAAAAATCGGCTCAGTCATACGTGAGATATTCGCGGAGAAACATACATTCATACAGATCAAACTGAGAGAGAACCCTCTTTTTTTGAAGTCGGTTAAAGAGACTACACTAGAAGTACCCCTTTCCCAACAAAAAGAAACATCTAATTCGGTTCATAAATAACAAAGTTGTCAAGTTAGTTTACGCAAAATCATAGTATTTTCAGAATTTCTTAAAAACTACTGAACCGATTTGAAAAAAATAAAAAATGGGACCATCTCGCAAGGAACTCTCTCGCAACTCTATCGAACAAAAAAAGAATCATCAAAATCGGTCCATAAATGTCGAAGATATGCGCGAACAACGATAAAAAAAAACATACAATAGAATTGAGAACCTCCTCCTTTTTGTGAAGTCGGTTAAAATGCTATCTAACGCAACACGTCACATGAAGTATTCCATAAGCTATATTCGTTGTGCGTTGCGCACATAGTAGGTACTAAGATTGACTTCTGTCACAATATAGAGCTTCTGTTCTCTCTCTATTTTGTGATATCATACAGATAAAGCGGGTTATTGTGCCAGTTGTCAACCACATATACCGGCGCCAACTGGCGAGCAAAAATAAATGGTTATACAATCCATTTAAATGAATTTGTCAAAATAATTATACACGGTCAAATTTTAAGTTATATATTTTTAGATATCTCATGAAATGAGTCTATTGGCCGATTGCACTAAACTTAAGAATCGCCTAAGTCTTTTCTTATCTACAACTCGACCAAGTTAACAAGGCAAATGACAGCTACATGACGGCTAAATTTATGACACTGTTTTAATTTGGTCGTGTTGTATTTAGGACGAGACTTAGGCGATTCTTAAGTTTAGTGCAATCGGCCATATGAGTCTATCTCTTTCCTATTCTAATCGAGTATGCACGGTTAAAAGTTTCAGTATTAAATATTTGGTCAAGATATTGAGGTTTAATTATGTCCCAAAATTTTACTTTTTTTATATTACTGGATTTAGAGCTCATTCATAGAATAACACATGCGTAATCAAAAGAGACTACCTTGTTTACCTACGTAAATAATGAATCTACGCACGCGTCTTGCTATTTTTGTGAGTTTGCCGAATAATTAAGTTTTTTTCCAATATTTTCAAACTATTGCTTTTTAACTTTTAGCTGCACGTTCATATTTAGAAACGTGGCCTGATATCCCCATTAAAAAATTACGGTGTATTTGCTGCATTATTCAAGTTAATATTGAAAAAAAAATTATAGGATATAGATAAAAAACATTTATTTATTTAGAATACCAAAATAATATCATGAGAGTACTACCTGGAAAAATACAAATAAATTATAGTTTTGCCTTTGTTTTCTATGAAAATTGCTACCTAAATTTATTTACTTAGATGAAACAGCGCCGCCAGCCTCACGTCTACTTTAAACCATTATCGCGTAAAAGCCGGCTTTTTTATTTTATTTATTCATAAACTTAAACTATGTTACAGACATCAGTGTCTTGCCTAACTATTGATACACAATTTTAAGTTTATAAATTATAAAAAATATATGAAAATACAACAAAAAAAAAAACACTAGAGAATACCTAACCAAAAAGAACAAAAGGATAATAAGATAATACAGCAAAATGTTTTAACTATTAGATACATACCTTGTAGATATAAGCCCATGTTTTTGCTCGTCAGTGCATTTGATATTCTGTTCGTTGACAATATTGGCACGGCCATCTCGGGCCGGTTTCAATTTGCCAACACCCTTGAACTTTAGTAAGGTTTCTAGGCCTATAATAGTACAGGTTTTTCTGGTTGAGTTTTATTTCTCTTGGAAGGTTGAGAGAGGAGGATGTTGTTTCATTTTTTTTACCCGACTGCAAGAGGGTTATGTTTTTCGCGCGTATCTTGTAAGTTTGTGTGTTTGTATGTAATATTCTTTATTACCTCATATGTTTCAAACGGCTGAACGTATTTCTATGACTAAGATATGGTTAGATTTGTCTTGTCAGCCCAAGTGTTCTTAAGAAGGTGGCGTTATAAAAAAACCAAAATGGCGGCTGTACGGTGCTATTATATGTAGTGGAAAAAAAATTGTTAGAATACTACAATATGGGTGTCAAATTAAAGGGCTTATTATAAGGATTTCAAAAAGATATATCATTACCATAATATATAATAACTAAAAAGACATAAATAAAAAAAAAATTAAAAAAATTAAAAAAAAAATATTTTTATGCAGGCGGGTTTTTTAATTTTTTCAATTTATTTTTTATTTTGTACGAGTACGTTTAGTACTGAATATAGGGTTCTAATGATATAAGAATGAATTTGAACTGTTTTTGTGTGGTATAATTCTGCTGTTATTTTGAAATCACTCTCCAGAATTTAACATCTTTGGAGAATATTTCTAAACCGTCCATTTTGTAATTAAACTTTGCGAAACTTACTCAGCTTACACAATCGTAAGCCACTTTCATAAAACTCAGAACACATTCATAAACTTCCTCTTCGTTCTTTCATACACATTATGTTACTTTTACTTTGGATTTCAAGCTAGGTCTGGGTCTAACTGCACCATACTAATTGTACTTCTGTAAAAGTATTTTTAAGCACTGAACTTTTTACGTTAAAATTTCTTGCCTACCTTAAAGTTTTTTTTGAATAAATCATAATCAAAAGTTTTTTTTGAGAGAAAGAAGATAATATACTCCATACTGCTTGGAGGGGAGAACTGCACCATTTTCGTAGCAATTGTCACCCCCTCTGGTGTCAGGGGCGACAATTAGGAAAAAAAATGCCAGTTGTCCCCTCTGGCACAAATTTGAAGAGAACATTTGAAGAGAAAAATTTGTCATCCCCGTGACAACTGGGAAAAAAATCCCAGTTGTCATCCCGGGGGACAGTGTTACAGGGGACTCCTGGGAATAATCGCACAAATCAAATGTGCGACTGCACATTCATAGAAAGTTCCTAGTTGTTTCCAAAAGCAAGATACAGTCAGTACACTCAATTCGAAGAAAATGCAATTTCGCGAAATGTCAAATGTCTAAAGAAAAATACTCAATCCATATTCAATGCGCGATCTGGAACTCTAAATTACTCGCTCGGCGACTTTCCGATACACGTATACCGTACATCTGAATTCTAAACAATTTTTAAATCGATTATTGGTTTGACCAATAAATCTATAAGATCTTGACTTCCCAGCTTTATTAACCGGGAAGTAATAGTACCTATACAAGATTATTTTTAGTTAATACACAACCTCTCGTGAGGTTGATCAGACCATCAAACTGAACAACTTTCATTATGGGACCAACCTTGCAATCGCGAAAAAAAGTCGACTGTTTCATACATTTCGATTGAGTACCTAGGATTGTACTTTGGTATGGAACAGCTGATTTTTTTTTCGTGGTTCCGAGGTTGGTCCCATAATGAAAGTTGTTCAGTTTGATGGTCTGATCAACCCTACGAGAGGTTTTGTATCAACTTAAAATAACTTTGTATGCAGATACCTACTATACTTGAGCTTTATTAATATACTAGCTTCCGCCCGCGACTTCGTCCGCGTGGATATTAGAGAAAATCCTTAGGGAACCTTCAACCAGGATCCGACCAGCCGTTTTTACGCGATTAGGCTGGTCCCCACCAAGCGCGCTGCCTCGCGAGGCAAGACGTTTACCGCGTGAGGCGGGCCTCGCACGAGGCTGCTCGCTTGGTGGGGACCAGCCTAATCGCGTAAAAACGGCTGGTCGGATCCTGGTTGAAGGTTCCCTAAGGATTTTCTCTAATATCCACGCGGACGAAGTCGCGGGCGGAAGCTAGTTTTTTACAATAATCAGAATTGGGTCCAGAGATATTAGTAGGTATCTCGTTCCCGTTCCAGTTCCAGTTCCCGTTCCCAGTTACCGTTCCCGTCCCCGTCCCGTCTCCGTTTCCGTCCCCGTCTCCTGGGCCTGAATTATGTCCACCGAGTTGGACTATAAATTAATGTTATTTTCGCAATCACCATCCCATAAAACCTCAAAAACGACATCCACATCGATTTTCATGTTTACTTACCCCATTATATATTATCCCTAAGGGATGATTTTCAAAATATCAAAATATGTTACTGCCTATTTCTTTTTAGACGTGCTCCTACGAATGTTAAAGTTGTAATGTCTATTTTATATTCTTTTTCCACACAAAATTTGAACTTCGTTTTTCCCCTTCAGGGGTTAAATCATGTCCACCGTGTTGGACTTCAAAATAAATGTCATTTTCGCAATCACCATCCCATAAAACCTCAAAAACGACATCCATATCGATTTTTAAGTTTACTTACCCCATTTACCCCCTAAGGGGTTGATTTTCAAAATCACAAATTGTATGTTTGTCTATTTATTTTTAGACGTGCTCCTACGAAGTTTAAAGTTGTACTGTCTATTTTATATGCTTTTTCCATACAAAATTTGAACCCCATTTTCACCCCTTTAGGAATTAAACCATGTCCACCGTGTTGGACTTCAAAATAAATGTCATTTTCACAATCGTCATCCCAGAAAACCCCAATAACGACATCCATATCTATTTTTAGGTTTATTTACTCCATTGCACCCCCATTTCATCCCCATAGGGGTTGAAATTCCACCAATAACAATATACGTTGCGTTAGATTTCCATCCGTAAGCCTAAATTACAAATTTAGCGATTTTTATTTCCAAAATAAAGGATTATCTTCCAAACACAACTTCATCCCCCTTTTCACCCCTTCGGAGGTAGAATTTTGAAAAACACTGAGATACGTATTTGTTTATTTTCAATCATCAACCTAAACACAAAATTTGAAGATCGTAGCTTCAAAACTGAGGGACTTTCATACAAACTTTCATCCCTTATTTCATCCCCTTAGGGATAGAATTTTCAAAAATCCTTCCTTAGTGGATGCCTACACTGTATAAGGTATCTGTGTGCAAAATTTCAAGTCTCTAGGTTAAGCGGTTTGGGCTGTGCGTTGATATCTCACTCAGTCAGGACTTTGAATTTTATATATATAGATTGTCCTAGGTAAACCCTTTTCCTTCTATTTGACGAATTTAAGGACATCATATGAAGATAAATTTATGTGCTGTAAGGATTTAAAATATCTACTCAAGGGGCCAATTATGGAATCCCCAATGAAAATACTTATATAGCTCTAACATTGGCTAAAAATAATGTTTATGACAAAAGCTCATATACTCGTAATAATATAACGTTATATATAAAAAATATATAAATAGCCACTGCGCTCTTTTTTTTCATTTTCTGTACAGCATTGGTAAGCCTTCTGCACAGTTAATACTGAGAAAGCACTAATGTGCTTTCTAAGAGAATTGCTTTTGATTTCTTTAGTGAGTTTTCCTTAGGCTCGTTACTAGGATTCCTAGGTATTTTATGTAGGCGGATAATATTCTAATTCCCCGAAGAGTGAAAAACTAAGTCCATAATTCCCATTATTTGGAGCCATTTCAGCGTTAATCGTTGATTAAGAAGAGTGTATGACACAGCTGATTTCCGCCAGAGTTATTCGAGAGTGCTTGCCTTGGAAATTAAAACCTTCTCACTTTTCTGTCGAGTGTCTGTTTGGGTTTGAAAATCCTTTATTTTTGGTATGAATTCATGAAAAGTTTGTTATTAACCGACTTCAAAAACTTTTTTATATGTATGTACACTGATTACTCGAAGACGGCTGAACCGATTGAAATGATTCAAACGTTATAATATGAGGTTTGTTCCCAAGTTGGTCCCATTTTTTGAAATTTTGAAATCGGATCAGTAGTTTTCAAGTAATCTTGAAAATACTGTCGTTTTCGTTACCATTTTTAACCGACTTCACAAAAAGGAGGAGGTTCTCAATTCGATTGTATGTTTTTTTTTTATCGTTGTTCGCGCATATCTTCGTCATTTATGAACCGATTTTGATGATTCTTCTTTTGTTCGATTGAGTTTTCTTGCGAGATGGTCCCATTTAATTTTTTTTCAAATCGGTTCAGTAGTTTTTGAGAAATCCTGAAAATACTATGATTTTGCATCAACTAACATGACGACTTTGTTATTTATGAACCGAATTAGATGTTTCTTTTTGTTGGGAAAGGGGTACTTTAAATGTAGTCTTTTTAACCGACTTCAAAAAAAAGGTTCTCTCTCAGTTTGACCTGTATGAATGTATGTTTCTCCGCGAATACCTCACGTTTGGCTGAGCCAATTTTTCTACCCAATAATATACCTAATATAGAAGGTACTTACACTAAAAATAAAAAAATAAAAAATTGTTTTAAAAAACAAAAAAACCGACTTCAAAAACCTGCCTCTAAAAAGCAAGAAATAATATTCAAATCATTAGATACGCATTATCATTGTTATAATAACAACACGTCTATTGAAGTCGGGTGGGGCTTTTAGAATAAAAAAAGGAAGTTGTACTTCAGCCCCACCCGACTTCAATAGACGTGTTGTTATTATAACAACTAGCTTCCGCCCGCGACTTCGTCCGCGTGGATATTAGAGAAAATTCTTAGGGAACCTTCAACCAGGATCCGACCAGCCGTTTTTACGCGATTAGGCGGGTCCCCACCAAGCGCGCTGCCTCGCGAGGCAAGACGTTTGCCGCGTGTAGCGGGCCTCGCACGAGGCTTCTTGCTTGGTGGGGACCCGCCTAATCGCGTAAAAACGGCTGGTCGGATCCTGGTTGAAGGTTCCCTAAGAATTTTCTCTAATATCCACGCGGACGAAGTCGCGGGCGGAAGCTAGTTTATTACAATAATTAGAATTAGGTCCAGAGATATTAGTAGGTATCCCTTTCCCGTTTCTTTACACTTTCCTGTTCCCGTTCGCGCTCGCGTTCCCGTTCCCGTTCGCGTTCACATTCTAGTTCGCGTCTGTGTCCGCGTCCGCGTTCCTGTTCCCATTCACGTTTGCGTTCTCGTTCGCGTTCCCATTCCCGATCCCGTTCGCGTTCCCATTCGCGTTCCTGTTCGCGTTCCCGTTCCCGTCCCCTGGGGCTGAATCATGTCCACCGTGTTAGACTTCAAAATAAATGTCATTATCGCAATAACCATCCTACAAAAACTCAAAAACGACATCCACATCGATTTTCATGTTTACTTATTCCATTTACCCCTTAAGGAATGATTTTCAAAACAACAAAATAACAACAAAATATGTGTTTGCCCTTTTATTTTTAGACGTACTCCTACGAATTTTAAAGTTGTAATGTCTATTTTATATTCTTTTACCATACAAAATTTGAACCCCATTTTTTACCTTTTAGGGGTTAAATCATGTCCACCGTGTTGGACTTCAAAATAAATGTAATTTTCGCAATCACCATCTCATAAAACCTCAAGAACGACATCCATATCGATTTTTATGTTTACTCACCCCATTTAGCCACTAAGGGTTGATTTTCAAAATCACAAAATATATGTGTCTCAATTTATTTTTAGACGTGCTCCTAGGAAGTTTAAAGTTGTAATGTCTGTTTTATATTCATTTTTCATACAAAATTTGAACCCCTTTTTCACCCCTTTAGGGGTTAAATCATGTTCACCGTGTTGGACTTAAAAATAAATGTCATTTTCGCAATCGTCATTCCAGAAAACCCCAAAAACGACATCCATATCTGTTTTAGGTTTATTTACCCCATTTCATCCCCATAGAGGTTGAAATAATGCCAATAATAATATACGTTAGGTTAGATTTCCATTTATAAGCCTTAATTATAAATTTAGCGATTTTTACTCCTAAAACGAAGGATTATCTTCTAAATACAGCTTCATTCCTCTTTTCACCCCGTCGGTCGGGGGTAGAATTTTGACAAACGCTGAGACACGTATTTATTAATTTTCAATTGTTAGCCTAAATACAAAATTTGAAGATCCTAGCTTCAAAACTGAGGGTTTTTCATACAAACTTTCATCCCTTATTTCATCCCCTTAGAGATAGAATTTTCAAAAATCCTTCCTTAGTGGATGCCTACACTGTATAAGGTATCTGTGTGCAAAGTTTCAAGCCTCTAGGTTCAGCGGTTTGGGCTGTGCGTTGATATCTCACTCAGTCAGTCAGGACTTTGAATTTTATATATATAGATGATAATGCGTATCTAATGATTTGAATATTATTTCTTGCTTTTTAGAGGCAGGTTTTTGAAGTCGGTTTTTTTGTTTTTTAAAACAATTTTATATGAATTAAAACCGATTTTCAACCATTACTTTTTTGTTTATGAACCGATTTAGACAATTTTTTTTTGTTTGAAAGAAGACACCTTAAGAATGATACCATATTAATTTCATAGGTATTAGACTTTGGATTTTGAAGATACACGAGGGAACTCCTCAAAATCAAATAGGAACTGTACAGTGATTGAAATATTGGTAGGTTTATTATTGTCAAGGACGTTCTGGACTAGAGTTGAACTGCGAAGACCCAACGGAACACCTGTAGACATTGAGTTACTCGGGGTATACCATTGAAAAATGTAAAACATTATACTTAACGTTTTATTTTATAAAATCATCGCTTACATACCTACCACAAAAAAGTTTAAAATAAAAAGCTTTTTAAAAAAAGTTAAACCTCCTTCAAAAACCTTAAAAAAACAGCTCTATAAAAAGCAAGAAATAATGTTCAAATCGATTAATTTAAACACGTCCATTGAAGTCGGGTGGGGCTTTTAGAATATAAACATCACAATAAGTAAAAAAAAATACTTCCAGCTCCACCCGACTTCAATAGACGTGTTTTAATTAATCGATTTGAACATTATTTCTTGCTTTTTATAGAGCTGTTTTTTTAAGTTTTTGAAGGAGGTTTTACTTTTTTTTAAAAGCTTTTTTTACTTAAGTATTTGGTAAAGGAAACAAACTCTTTGTAGAGATATTAATTATCTTACAATAAAATGTAGTTAATTATTCCTGTGATATTAGCTATGGTGTTCAAGGAATTCTGATTTCTTTAAATTCATTTCCTTCTGGACCTATATCACACAATGTATGAATATTTTCTAGTATCCTCAATAAGTGATTAACTACACAAAAAAGGCTATATTTAAGTAGGTAGCCCGATCTCCCTTCCACCCAGAACAAGTCAGAATTCTAAATTGTTCTTAGATGTAGGGTAGAATTAATGAAATCGGAAACGAAAATCGAGACAGCCTTTTTCATGTCTCCATTCCGTTTCATTTTAACTCCGTGTTGGGGACATCAGTAAGTAATGTTTATTTTAACCAAATGAAACTCCGTCAAACGATCGGCCATTATGATAAATCATTGTCTACAATGATTGCGTGTTAACAGATAGTAAGGTGTATGTTTTTATAGACAAGAGGTCGCCGCTCGTAAAATATTTATTGGAAGAATAGACATTGTTTCATGATAGGTTGTTGATATTTTTATCAAAAGAAATATCGACATCAGCCGTTTTTTAATGTCCCGACTGTTGGGGTACAGGCCTTCCTTATGGGTGGATAAGGATGATGGGCCATAAGCCATAACCCACCACGCGGGCCCAATGCGGATTGATGGGTGTTAACTACGGAAAATGCAGCTGAGACAACGGCTTAATGTAGCTGAAGCACGGAGGAACTCAAGAAAATTCATTTTTGGTCATCCATTCCATTGCAAAATTTCCCTTGCTAAACCACTGCGCCGCCGAGTACCTCAACCAAAAGAAATATACCTACTTAAATAATTTACGTTGTTTTGATTGGGTAAAAACATCCTGAATTGAACAATTCAAAAGTACTACCTACTTTGTCAACTTTTATTAAATATTTCATTTCATTAGTGCCTATATATTTATAGGACATGTTTGACATTAGTTATGATTTACTTTACTCCTTTTTGAGCATGCGCTTGATGATGTTAGGTATTTCTACTTGGCTGGCAGTTACGGTTTTGTTAATGAATCAATTTATAAAAAGAAAAGCTACTTACTAATTTAAGTTCTCACTAATCAGCATACTACGTCTAGCTTCAAACTCCCCGCCCAAACAAACTTGACGTAGGCAAGCATTTACGGTCGTGTTTGGATCGTAAAAACTCCCAGTATACTGTTGGGCGTCTCCTGATTTACTGAGCGACAGGACGGATTTATTGGTGCTTACACAAACTTAGGCAAGAAGTAAATCCATAAGGTAACTTGTTATGTCACGTCAATAATTTCGTACGCGGTGCGTGTGCGAGAGGCTGATAGCATAAAATATTACGAGTATAATATACAGGGTTATTTGTAAAACACCAACAACCTCGCAGGAGGATTAGTATAGTTCGAATCACGAAAGAAGACCACAAATGGCGCCCATCTTCACGACGTAACTAATGAAGAAAAGACTTAAGACAAAATAATATTTCATATTCATATTGATATATCGATATTATTTAAATATATGAAATATTATTTTCATCTTTCGTGATTCGAACTGTAACATCATATACAACAACATTTTGTTCAACGACTTTTCCAAAGACAGACAAAAAAAATCAACTTTTCATAGAAAACTCGATCAGCTGTTCGGACATTTGTATGGGAAGTCGATTTTTTTGTCTGTTTTCGGAATAGTCGTAGAACAAATGTTGTTCATGATGATAGTAATCTACTCCTGCGCGGTTGTTGGTGTTTTACAAATAACCCTGTATATCAAGGGTTATTTGATATATAGGGGAGGAGCTCGGTAGCGCAGTGGTTAGCGCCTGGCCCAACAATTGCCGAGGTTAAGCAACGTTCACAAGGTTCGGTCATGGGATGGGTGACCAAGAATTTATTATATTGAGCTCCTCCGTGCTTCGGAAGGCAGGTTAAGCCGTTGGTTCCGGGTGCATTTGCAGTCGTTAACACCCACTTATCCGCATTGGGCCCGCGTGGTGGGTCATGGCCCGTCCTCCTTATCCACCCATAAGGAAGACCTGTGCCCCAGCAGTGGGAACATTAAAAAATAGCTGATGGACAAGTATGTGTGTTACAGATAGAAGCGGCACTCACGGGTCCATTCGAGCTATAATTTTTAACGATAAAACCAATGCTAAAATCTTCATTCATCTTCATCATCAGCCATTTTTAATGTCCCCACTGCTGGAACACAGGCTTTCCTTACAGGTGGATAAGAAGGATGGGACATAACCCACTATCCCACCACGCAGGCCCAATGCGGATTGGTTGGTGTTAACGACTGCAAATGCAGCCGGGACCAACGGCTAAACGTGCCTTCCGAAACACGGAGGAACTCGAGATAATAAAGTTTTGGTCACCCATCCTGTGACCGACCCTTGCGAAACTTGCTTAACCTCCGCAATCGCCTGGCCAGGCGCTAAACCACTCCGCCATCGAGCTCCTCTCCTTACCTAAAATTACTTGTACGTAATGCTTATGTGTGCGTTTACGGAAAAACGCGATTTGTTGAGGCTTTTCTGTGTTCTAATATTTCGTCGTGTCTGTGCGATAGGATATTCTATCTCGCAGCGAAAACATCGTGAACAAACTCTTTGAAAGATGCCAAACTTTTTGTATCGGTTACGAACTCTTTGAACATTCGCCTTTTTTGTAATGAAAAGACAAAAGATTTATGTGAAACAAGATGTCGTACTTTGTGGAACACCAATATTTTAAAGTGAAAAAGTTTTTAAATTTAAAAGTTATAAATATTAATTTGTTTTTACTTTCTAGTGATTAATAATTAATAAGTGAGTTGAATTATAATGCCAACAAATAACTTCACTTCGTCACTTGACTAAAAAAATATTATCAACTTTGTGTCAAAGTGGAAATTAGATTTTCAATCTAATACCTATAAAACTTTATGATTACACAGTACCTACTCATACTAAAATGAGTATTCTGCATACTACTATATTAAACATGGATGTGTTTTTTACTGTTCGTTGTTCACTATCTTTGTCTTAACTATAGTTTTTTATCTTTGAGTTAACTACAGCTTTTAATAATACTAAATAATATACTAGAAAAAATACGACTCGCACCAGATCAATTCTCGGACGGGAAAATTGATCTGGTGCGAGTCTTATTTTTTTAGTATATTATTTAGTATTGTATAAAAATAGCATAGTGAATGCAAAAATCTCAAATTTAAAAAATTCAGCTTTTAAATTTTAATTTTTACTATTATTAATTGAAAATTTAAAATAAAATTAATATTATTGATATTAATAATATAATCAATATGAATCGCAGAATTAATATCGGTAGCTCTATTATTATTCTATGTTTCATTATCAGCCTTTTAATATTTAAAAATGTTGGAAGCAGTTTTCGCTAATCTATATCTGATCACAGGTCTTAGATCATAGTAAAAATTGTCAAAATTATTGACAACATTATCGTTCTTAATTAATAACTAATAAACTATTTCTTACTTTGGAAAACTGTCTGTCACTAAACTAGAGAGCTCTCTCAGGTTTTTTATTATAGTTTCAAGATTATAGGTTTATTAATAGTTGACAAATCATTGAAAAACTACAAAAAGGAAGTCACTTCACTTTTTTCTATCGAGAAAGGTTTTAGCTCTCATGTTTTTGTTAATGATATAATTATGTAATCTACTTTCTACATAATTATTTTTTGGGACTGACAAATCAAGTAATACTGTGTGAAATCGTGGTTCAAAAATGTGTATTTGACGTTGTATGGCCCCTTAAGGGTGCTAACCCAAGAACCATGCCTAACTGAATGTGCCCGTCCCCTTAGCGTATTGAAACCTCAGCTGCGCCATCGAGTTCTTTTTATAGACTAGGTTACAATGATCACCACACTTTTTACTGAGAATTTATGAAGTCGATATCATGTGGACAGAAAGTCGGATCGGGTCCAGCCAAAGGACGGAAGTGCTTACTGTGCGCCGGCTGATTTATCGGCCCCGCGTCTCACCGGATATAAGGCGAGCGAACTAAAATTCTGCTCTTTTATTGAAATGGAAACGAGTAAGGAACTAAAAAACTAAGAAATGAGGGCACAAAAAAAGTTAGATGTGTGTATTATATATCTGTGTGTCTCTCTGTACCATCGTAGCTCTCAAATTAATGAACCGATTTTGATACGTTTTTCAGGTTGTAAGCTAAAAAACGTAAAAACGAAGTCGGATCAGGTCCAGTTAAAAGACGGAATTGCTTACTGCGCGCCGCTGGCTGATTTATCGGCTGCGCGTCTCGCCGGATATAAGGCAAGCGAGCTAAAATTCTGCTTCTTTATTGAAATGGAAACGAGCAAGGAACTAAAAACTAAGAAATGAGGGCACTACCCTTTTTAATCCCTGACCGAAAAAAGCGGGGTGTTACAATAATTATAAGTTTAATATGTGTATTGTATTGTGTGTCTGTCTGTGGCATCGTAACTCTCAAATTAAAGGGCCGATTTTTTACTAATGGTCGATGGTGTTTGTAATTGTAAGAGTGTGTTCACACACAACACAGTATATCGGATCCGTATAACGTGAAGTCGGGTCGGATCCAGACGGAAGTGTTCGGTGCACGCCAGCTGATTAATTATCAGCCGCACGTCTCGCCGGATGTACTGGCACATCAGACTTTACATGTTAACCTTGAGACCGTCTTTATGACTACTCCTTAAAAGCCGAAGTTCGTCTACTTAACTTGATGTGCTGTGTGTATGTGTACTTTTGGCGAGCTGGCCAAAATTCTGCTCCTTTATTGAAATGGAAAAAAGGACTTACTGATGGAACTAAGAAACTAAGAAATGGGGGAACTTCCCATTTTTATAATTATGAGGATTTGGAACGCTTTACTCAACTGCATGCCAGGGGTTATTTCGAATGAGTTTCATAAGCTAAAAAAATCAAATGCTTTTTTTCATTATTTGATCGTTGGTTTGTCTATGCAAGGACAAAGATTTAAAGTTAGAATGAAACTAATACGCTATTAACATTAACAATTTGTTAAAAATTGAGATTAAAATACAACTAGTTTTAACAAATGTTTTCGCTTCTTAGAAAATATTCTATAAAAAGATGGCAATTATAAATATCGATCATAAAAATTGCGTTCATTTCTTATTTGAAGTTCTTGTGTTAATTAAAATACGGTAAGACATGACAATTAAAACATTAAAAAAATATTAATGGAAATAAACTCTTAATGGTATCTGCGTAAAAGCTATATCCCAACGTCTGACGTTGGATACTTTTTTCTTAGTACGACAAATATACATAATAAGAGGTACCTACCTATATAATACCCACTCTTTATGGAAATTAAAAACGCCGCCCGCCCAACGAGCGATGTTTTTGAAGCGCCAAAAAAGGTTTCTCTCATTTAACTAAGGTGCTAAACTTTTCCTCGCTTTAGAGTTTACTTGTGATTTTTTTTACACTGTTTTCTTCAAAGTTTTGCCAAACAGAGATTGTTTAATAAATTGTTTGTACCTACACAATAAATATGATGAATAAAGAAAGTTGAAAACTCGTAAATTGTGAGGAGGTAAATTATTAATAAGTTATTTTGAGATTTGTTGTTATCACAGCGAAGATTTTGGTTGACGGGGTAATAATTATTATGATAATCACAACAATCAAGTGAAGAGGTATTATTATGCCAAATAAATACAGAATACTCGAGGAATTTAAATCAGTGGTGTGCTTACAAGTTTTAGATTATAAATCAACACGATCAAACTAACCTGTTACTAAAAGAATAAAATTATCACAAAGTGACATGAAATTTCATCTACATCAAACATAGTAAAATATACTTTTCAAATCCCGACATTATTATCGCTAAAAATCTCACATGAACCGGGACAAAAATAATGAACACTGCTACCAGTTTTTTATTCTCACATTTCATTTCATTTCGAAAATTGTAACGCTACGTACGTGTTCTCGCCTCCAGACTGACCTAAATATTTCATGGCGTCGACTTGGCAAAATTGAGACTGGAAAAATTGATGCGAATCCTGGCAAACCGATGTCCAATAAGTTAATTTTGAATTGGAGCTCTGACGTCAAAAGAGTCGAGAATTTCTCTATAAAGTTCTGCTACTGTCGAATATTTCCGCTTTATTGGTCTTAAGAGGATGCTTCTTTGAGAAAAATGTAAATTCTGTGTAAAAGCAGCACTGCCCTGCAAAGCCAAAACACTGTAACTTGAGTTACAGTGTTTTGGGTTTATAGGGCCAAATCGATTTATTTAAGTGTATTTTATATCCCTATAAAATAATTTTTCAGTTTTATATAATATGTAAGGAGATATAAGTATATACAAAACACTGCAATTAAATTTTATTTATAGTTTGTCATGCCAAAACACCCTAATTCAAATTACAGTGTTTTGGCTTTACTGATTTCGCGAGACAAATAGTTACCGTGTTATGGTTAGCCAGTTTTGTCGGACCTATCGTGCAGTAACATTTAGCATGGAGGAGTAGCTCTACGATAAGTGGTCGTTCAAAGTCGCGTCACGATCACGCAAAAATGTGTGCGAGTGGTCGCAGTAAAAAAAACTGCAACTAGTGATTTAATTTTATTGAATCGTGAAGAACATTATACCATCCCACTAGAGCTACTATGGCGTCAAAATTAAACAGTATATCAATTAAAAAGGACAATAATAGCACCCGCAAAAAGTGCATATTGGCGCCAATAGATCATTCGAACGTCGAATTTAATAACACTGACAAGTATTCCAAATTCTATTTTAATAATTCACGCAATAAAAGTGTCTTAAATACATTATCTTTTAAATAAGTCAGGAAAATGTACTGGAGATACAGTGTTGTGGTTACAAATAGCAAAATTTCTTAAGGCAATACACGTTTATGAGTATTATTGAAAGAATATTCACTGTATTGGCCTAAAATGGCTACATGGCTATATAGATCATAAAAATATCTTTCGATTGATACCTCACTATACACTTTTGAAAATTATAACTTAAATCGTCAAAAAAATTAAAAAACTTTTAAACGCCGTTTTCTCAAAACGGGTGTTTCATAGATACAGTGTTTTGGATTTATAGGGCAGAGCTGCTGCAGCAAGGTTTTGTTTTTAAAAATCACTTTTTTGTGTTTCCTTGTTTTTAACGCTTTCAAGGAAAATCACATGGGTCGATTTTTTAGCCGACGTGCTAGGCACTTTAGTCGACTAGGGCTTTTTATTGACAAGCGGTTCTAAAATCAAATTGCCACCTCATTAATATAGTTTCAATGAGGTGGCGATATCCATTAGGAATTACAAACAAAAGATTACAAACTTAAGTTTGCGATTCGATTTTACAAGCGATTGTCGATAAAAAGCCTTATACGACAAAAGTCGCCTGGAAAATCAACCCCTGTAAATGACCCATTATACTTGACCTGACCACTTATCATTATTAAATTAACATACACTTTACTGAAATTTCATAACAATGCATTCACTTGTATTGAACTATATAATTATACTTATTTGATAATTATCTATTTTACACAGTTTTCAAATAGGTACTGAACTCCTAATTTTCATTTTTAATGACATACCTACTTGTAGTTTGTTTTACAAAACTTTTCGTTGGGATAAATATAAAATAGAAGTGGCAAATCTTATCAAGAAATTATTAATAAAAACAGTAGGTAACAATCTTTTGAAGTCATGCCTTCGAACTTACAAATCTCGTTTTTATAATTTAATAAGTAGGTATCAAATTACATTTGAAAACGTAAACCCAAGCTGAGCCCGAAAATTTTACGGTCAATAGCAATGAAATTATATTTCATTTCCACCTGCCAACGTATTAACGTTAAATGTTGCGGAAGAAATTATTTTACCCTTAGGTAAGGTTTTTTTTTGCTACATTTGAATTTATATTTATTATGTTTGTGTTTAGTGCTGAAGTTTTTGATCGGGATCCTGTAAAATGTGCTGTATCGTCGGAAAATCGAAAACTTAAACTGAATTACACGAAATCTTAAAAAAACACATTGTACCTTATACAGTAAAAAAGCGCATGTATAAGTACAACATTATTTTGTAGTCGTTTTCATTAACTTAAGAGAGTGTTCTACCCAGCGAAAATTTTTCTATGTCTATGGTTCTATCAATGAAACTAAACATTTTTGCCAAAGAAACATGGGTCGAAGGACAATTTTTTTTTATTTTCTCATACTAATTACAATGTTTTAGCTGTCTAGTTTAGTTAGTATGGGAGATCCAAATATTTTGTCATTTTTCGACCATGTATGTCTCTTTGGCAAAAATATTTAGTTTCATTGGTAGAACCAAGTTCGTTAGGTAGAACACTTTCTTAGCTAAATTAAAACTACTAGAAAATAACGGTGTCACTAAAAACTGTTTGTTTAAATAATATTCGTCTATATTTAAAGATTGAAAAATCTAAAAAAGTTAATATGACTTTGAGTCCAATAAGGATTTTTTTTAAATATTTTCACCGAAATAAGGAGTAGGGATAGCTGAAAATAGGCTTCGTCGTTATTTATGTAATGTCGAAAGGAAGTTTGAAGGCAAGAAAGATCTTGGTTAAAATTTCTACTGTCTGTCTACAGTTAACAAATGGGGAAGCTTTTCTGCTCACTTTCTGGGTGCCCTAGTCAAAGTAACATTCGCAAATCTTTGTTGTCGCCTCGCTTTTGAAACATGTAGGTATGGGATTGACATAATGTTTCTTTGCCAATTGAATTTGACGTAAGCGTTACCATCTATTATGTAACCTGTGCGATAACTAAAATTTTCAAATGCTACTTTGGCTAGTTGATGAGATGAGACAGATAGCAAAGGGTCTGATAAAAACGTTGGCTACGCAACTTTTTGCGTTTCAATTCAATGAGTCGCTAAAATATTAAATCAGGTAGGATAAAAGTTGGTTCGCAAGCGTTGGCAAGATAAATTCAAGTTATTTCGTTAAAAGCGTAAAAGTTTTAATTGATGAATTCAGAAGAGGACGTTTGCGAAGGAGGGAAGGTGGAGGGGGTGACATAAGGGAGGTTGTCGGATTAACCATAAACCGTTCGTAACAGGGGTATTGGCCTGGAATCGTATGTGGAGGTATGCTAAGTGATATATGTATATTTTTAAGGTAACAATTATTTTTGAAGTATTCTGTTTGGTATATTCTTCACTTTTCGTAACAAAGTGCGAACATTCTTTCATCGTTTGATTTACTAGCACCACATTTATTTATTTTTCAATGATTGGCTTGAATTAAAATCCTTCATGGCATCATCATGGACTTTTTACATGGGTCGATTTTAGTCACCTGTGACGGTCGACTTCAGTCACGTGGCAAGTCGCTTGTACAATTGAATCATAGTTGAATGACACATCGGTAAGGGTGTCGCTGTCGTCAATGTAGTCGATGGCGTAACCTGAGTAATAGTATTTAATAATAACACTTAGTTCCAGTTTTGGCCACCGGATCAGAATATAAGTTTGGTTCAGTCACCTGCGGTCTAGGCCGTATTGCATTTACACAGTCGATTTTTTGCCATGTGGCAAAAAAAGTCGTGCGGCTTTAGTCGCTTGTGTAAATCGCACATTAGTGTATCACTTGTAATTGCAAGCGAGGAAATAAAACTAGATATTACATTATAACATTTATAAAAAGAAAATCAAAATATACTTATTTATCAACAACAAAAAACACACAAAGTTAAATGTCAGGTCGTTATACTTCATCTCGTTATATACGCTCGCTAACTAGAGGCAGTGTGAAAATAGCTTATTCCTAAGTATCTAAGTTTGTTCGTTAATTTTCGCCAGGATAGCACCAACGCTGAAATTGTTCTGAATATTTGGTTACATATGAATTAGAGCAAGGCAACTTTCCCAACTGAAAGTATGTAACCTTAATTGGTATATGAGTTATAGAAGTAAGAAGGTATGCCTTGACATTTAGGTTAAAAGATTTGTATTACAAATGTACATATTCGTGTTTATAATAATTACTGTATCGTACTTTGTTGAGGTAAATAAAGTTCAATCAATGGCAATAAAAATAAAAATATTATAACCACTTTTATTGGTCTACTTAAAAACCAATGCCAATATAAAATCAAGTTTTAATAAAAAACGAATGTGTAATGATGACCTATGACAAGATATAGAAAAAGAAACGATTTTTCTCATTTTCAAAGTAATGTATATATTAATAAAGTAAAATTTTAATAAGAAATTTAATACTTTAAGACATTTTTTTAACTTAAGTTTAAGTTTCGGTTTTAATATTAAGTTCAAAACGGAAACGGAGTCCATGAAATTGCGCCGAAAACTCATAGCAACTTTTGGCTTTAAAGAAAACTTTGACTGTTGAAGTTTTCTTTAATTTACTTCATTCGGACTTAAACGTGTCTCTGAAATGAAAGTTCGAAAACCAAACTCTACTAAAAACTAAATGATGAG
The DNA here is from genome assembly GCA_928269145.1 of Agriphila tristella. Classification (NCBI taxonomy): domain Eukaryota; kingdom Metazoa; phylum Arthropoda; class Insecta; order Lepidoptera; family Crambidae; genus Agriphila; species Agriphila tristella. The sequence goes on from OV743432.1 coordinate 34,882,000, forward strand.
AACTTCTTCACTTTCTCAAATGTTATTTTCGCACTTCCTTCATTAACCTTTTCTGTACGGAGCGATTGCAATGCGACGTTACATACAATACGGGGTCATTTTTGACAAATCAAAAGGTGGCATCAAATGTTTATAATACTCGTAACTTTAACCGGGTTAAAGTAATTTTCAATTTTCTACTTACACTCAACGGGTATTGTTATTTCAGTCACTCATCAGTATCACTATTGGGTTCACAAATAGTACCAAAGTAGTAAGTTTTATCTTTTTCACGATAAACTAAAAATTATGAGAACTTCTTAGCTGCCCCAAATGTGTTCTCACTTTTACCATTAATGAGGTTATAATTTTCCTCTAATTCACTGTTTCCCTCTGGCTAATTAATTTTTGCTGAATTTAATTAAGCGTTCATTTGATTAGGTGAAACGAACAATATTAATTAAAAGCACCTAAAAGTCTGGATAATTTTAATTAGATACAAAGTCCTAACCTTTTCATTTTATATAATGTTGAAGAAATACTGAATAGCTTAGTTAAAATAATTACTTATTTGGCTTTTAGGCTTTATTAATCCTTCTTTAATTAAACACAACCCAACAAAAACGAAAAAGTTTTCTACCTATTACACAAATAGACAGACTAGTGCCTCTCATAGCAAAAGTATAGCACCATTTTTTATTTCTTGGTGATTTTTAAATAATTTATTTAGGTGCTGCATCATTGTTACTTTGATTATGAAACTTCATTTTTCAGATATTTAGGTCAAGAAATAAACATAATTATGATAAATCGTGTAGTATTTTGTCGATTTTTTTTTCTTTCGCTATTCACAATGAGATAATGCTTCACCTCACCTGATGTTAAGTGACGAAAAGGCTGAAAGTGAAAGCGCACTACACCCGGAATCCCCGTCAATGAGGAACTGGCTATCTTACCTGGTGGAACACAACAATTAAAATAAAAAAATCTCATCATTTCTTGTCACACACCTAAATAAAACAAAATAAAATTGCATAGGTGTTTTGCAAATAAATCAAGACCAAACAAACCCTCTTAATATTCATCGGTAAACATATTTTAGTCGTAAACCGTTATTAATCCGTAGCTAAGTCAATTAGGCGACGAGGCCCTCATTAAGGCGGATATAGGTGGATACGCGAGGAAATAAGAGAGGAGGCGGCGCGGCGGCTTGGAAACTCAAATCTCGTCGCGGTTTGCGCCCTTTGGTCTAATGGACCCAGTAGGCTCCTGTAGGGTTTATCGTGTACATATCGAATAGTTTACTGTGCTGTTGAAATCGATTATTACTACAGCACTATTTAGCTAGAGCACAGAGCTATTCTGACTACTGTAATTAAGGATTTAGGTTGATTAGAAGAAATTTCAAGTTAGTGAAAACCAACAAGTTTCTGTTTCTCTTGTCGACCTACCTAACCCTTCGGCAAGAGTCCTTTTAAGTTGAATAATTGAGTTTTTTAATGTTTTATCTACTAATCTTGTACTCTTGCCTGGCTATAATAAAAAAGGCCGCGCAGCGCGATTTTTAGTCAGTTTAGAACTGATACACCGCACCATTTTTTAAAGTTATTTGTATTGCAAAGCGCAGCTGCCCCCCCTCCCCCCTCGGTACGGCCATGTGGGTACCTATTTGAAACATTTTATTAGATATCATAGCTTTGCCGTAATAGAATCATTACAAAGAAAGAATACTAAAGGCAGCCATCTAACTCAACGAACAAAAAATATATATTCGTTTGTAACGTACGAACGAGTTTTGCTAGTAATTATACTGGCATTAAGTTCAATTTGCAAGAACGATAGGGTTTTTAATCATATAAGCCCGATGGGTTGAACTAAAGCCACGTCGTGGTTTGGTTCCCTTATTCTACTACATAAAGGTCTAATGGATTCGTGGTTTTATCAATATTCATATCGGATATTTGCAAATCTTCAAGATAAGTTGGTAAAGCTGTTAATTTATTTGAAAAGTTAGTCGATGTTACTACTACATTTAATATAATAATTTAAAACTATGTGAATGTAAAATTAATGTTAATGTTATGCGAAATAATCTTATTGAGTTCTACGGCTTACTTATTAGTTACGCAAAAATGCCATGGACTACAAAAATAGACTTATGCATGCATGACTCAAACCCTCATAAAAGTGAAAAAAACAATAAGTTAAAAAAACAACCCAACCCAAAATAAAAAAGTTGCACCCTAAAAGGAAACAATATCATTCACTTATTTATTATTTAAGTCCAAAAATAAATCGTACAAATTGGATAAAAAATACCGTATTACGATACGGTACCTCGCAATAAGTACGGAATGCGCGTCGGCGCGGAAACTCGAAATAGCACCGTGGTCTGCCTCCCTTAGACTAATGGGCCCCTATTAGTGACGTCACAAATTTGCAGTATCGATAAAGTCCATAGATGTTTGTACTTATTTATTGTGTAAGCTTTTGATAGTAAAGATTTCCGAGCAAGCCTTACGCAACACATTCTTTATTATTATTTTTATTATTTATATTATAGTGTAACTTCTAAGAAGAATTTTGTTTCAATGTGATTTTGTATAAAGATAGATACTTACTACTATTTAAAACACTTGAAAAGGGAAAAGAGATCAAGCAAAAGTTAAGCTACTTACTCTGAACTCAGATAGGTATTTAAATAAATCCATTAATACATTGCTTTAAGAGCGATATTTTGATAACTTAATTGGATCAATTATAAAAAGGGAAAATAAACACGGAAAATAAATACCTTTGAATAATTAGGGTAGGGTATATTAATTGTTCATAAATCTAAATAAAAAAGGTGGAGATCAAAATTACTAATAGGCTATTTATATGGGTCGATTTTAGTCACCTGTGACGGTCAACTTTATTTACCTAGCAAGTCGCTTGTAATAATAATATTGAATCGCAAGAGACACATCGATGATGGCGTCGCTGTCGTCCATGTAGTCAATGGCATAAACTTGCTAATAATCATTACATATAATAAAACAGTGGAAAAAGTGTGTCTGTACATTACATAATATTTAAAAAAGAAATATCTGGGGCGATGGAGACATAGTAATAATAGAGTAAGAATTTGAAAAAAAAGTGTGTCTGTTTGTCTGTTTGTTTGTCTGTTTGAACACGCTAATCTCCGGAAATACTGAACGGATTCGAATGAAACTTTTTTTGTTTTATAGCTGTTAAGCCTGGGCATAACTAAGGGTATAATTGATTTTGGAAAATGGAACACCTGATGCAGAACCATAATGGTCCAACATAACTATAAGGAATATAAAAATGACACCTTAGCAAAAGTTGTTGTATAAAAATCAAAGATCTGGAACACCTGACGCAGAACCATAATGGTCCAGCTAAACTATTAGAAATAAAAAAATGTCACTTTGACAACATTTGTTCAGCCTGATGAGCATTTTTTGTTGAAGTATAAAAATCGAAGATCTGGAACACCTGATGCAGAACCATAATGGTCCAGCTAAACTATTAGAAATATAAAAATGCCATTTTTATATTAGCAAAAGTTGTTTAGGTTGATGAGCATTTTTTGTTGAGGTATAAAAATCGAAGATCTGGAACACCTGATGCAGAACCATAATGGTCCAGCTAAACTATTAGAAATATAAAAATGCCATTTTTATATTAGCAAAAGTTGTTTAGGTTGATGAGCATTTTTTGTTGAGGTATAAAAATCGAAGATCTGGAACACCTGATGCAGAACCATAATGGTCCAGCTAAACTATTAGAAATATTTGTTTAGGTTGATGAGTATTTTTTGTTGAGGTATAAAAATCGAAGATCTGGGACACATGATGCAGAACCATAATGGTCCAGCTAAACTATACAAAATATAAAAATGACACCTTAGCAAAAGTTGTTCAGCCTGATGAGTATTTTTTGTTGAGATATAAAATTGAAGATCTGGAATACCTGATGCAGATCCAAGTTTAATTTATTTGCAAAAACATGTGTTTACAAAAAATCGAAAATCATCTGCTGATCTAAAATTTAAGACATCAGGTTAAAGATGTGTAGCATAATATAATAACATTAGCTGGGTGTACCTCCACGTGGTGAAGGTGGTAAAAATTTGGGCCTAATTTTTGATATCAACTTGCCTAAATACGGGTCAGACGCTTAAAGCCTCTGGTGTCGATCTAGGGACTGGTAGTTTTTCGCATGACCAACTCTATGTGGCTTTTCCAGGGTTTAACGCTTCAGGTCTTTTCATATTATTAGCTCCCGAAGGAAAAACTCTGAACATAGTTTAGAAAGATTTTTTTAAACTTTGTTTACATGTTTATAATATTAAATACAAAAAAATAAATAAAAACAATTTATTAAATTTTAACATTATAACACTGCAAAAAGTATGTTCTTATGTAACTACATTAGTTCATATTTATATGCTACGCCGGAGTCATAAAGTCCACGCGTACGAAGTCGCGGGCATCAGCTAGTTATGTAATAATGTAGTTCCAGTTTTGGCCACAGTATCAGATAAGTTTGTTCAGTCACCTGCGGTCTAGTACAAATTGCCATTTACTCAGTAAATCGCCGTGCGGTAAAAGTCGTGCGGCTTTAGTCACTTGTGTAAATACCACATAATGTGGTATTTACATTGGCGGTATTACATTTCGCCTCACGGTGAAAATCGACCGTGTAAATAGCAATTCGGTCTTTTTCTATCATTTCGACCATCAACTAGATAGACGACAGCGACGTCATCACCTGCGATTCAATTTTGGAAGCGACTTGCCAAGTGGCTCAAGTAAACCGTCACAGGTCACAGGTGACTAAAATCGACCCATATAAATAGCCCATTACAAACCATGCAGTCGAAGACTTACCCAATCAAATTCCATACCATAAAGAAAAAACAAAACATCGATATGACAGCTTTTTCATTTCCCTAACGCCGTAGTATAACGAAGGTCTAAAGTACTCTTGAACCCCAGCCGATCCGGACGCAATGCCAAGTCCTAAAACGAGTTGTGTGTGTCAAGAGTCCTCGCGAGATCATTCTTTGAGTGCTCTATGATTTTCGGCCTCGTGGAGGCAGGGTTAAGCCGACTCATGTTCTATAATTGAATTTCTGTCCTGAATAGACTACTCTTTGTAATGGTGAAAATAAGTATGGGTAATGAGATTACTGCCACGCACGATATGCCGCTCGAAAACAAAATCACGTGACGTTTCGGGAATAATAGGATTCTTGTTCGTATATGTTTAATTTCGCTTCCCTATGCTGTCGATGATTTCGACTACAGTTAAACCCTTATGGTATGGTATGGCTCAGCATTCTGAAATGTCAGTAGAATGCCGATCTGTGACACACAGGTGGTTGTGTTTCGTAAATTTCATTTACCAATTTAATACATACAAATTTATGTTCCTATACACCGTCATTTTGTAGTCGTTTTAATTAACTTAAGGGAGTGCTCTTCTAATGAAAATAATCATTTTTGCCAAAGAAACATGGGTCGAAAAACGACAAAAATTTTGGACTTTCCCATACAAATACAATGTTTTAGTTGTCTAGTTAGTATGGGAGGTCCAAAATTTTTGTCGTTTTTTAACCCATGTTTCTTGGGCAAAAATGTTTATTTTCATTGGTACAACACACCCTTAATTTAATTAAAACGACTACAAAATGACGGTGTATACGACGTCCCTAATTTAGAGTTCTTTCTAACAACTTATTGTTATGTTGCTCTTATATGGTATGACATTGTACTAAATTTCTGTTTTTTTTGTATTTCAAATGAGACTTATGTTTGTTTTCTGCTTTTACAGATCTGGAGCGCACAAGCAAAAAAGGTAAGATTATTTTTAAACTCCATAAAAAGTTTTAAATGAACGCCAGTGGATGAAACTAAAAACATCGGAAAGGAAAACGTCATTTATACATTTTTCAATAAAGGTCGCCGTCATTTCTTTCAGTCATTAATTTGGGTATTGTGACGCACCATTGTCGTCTTATTCAGGGTTGTCACCTGCTGATTAATGACATAGCAATTTTTTTTTAATATTTGGAATTATAATGATAATAATTTAAAATTTAAAATAGGGGCTTTATTAATAAGCGCTGTTTTATCCTAAGCCCCTTGATCAACTTGATGTAACACTCAAAATAAGTTAAAAACTAAAACATGTCCAATGTATTCGTATTGTTTGATGTAAGTATAATCTTTAAACCCTCAAAGTGATTAACTACTATCCATAGTTAGTAATATAAAAGTTATTACTAAAAACAGTTAGCCAAGCTTTGGCCAGTGTGGTAGGACTTTGAAAATTATTAGGACGTTAACTCAAAGCTCAACCCTGGTTAGTCTCAATCAATTGACCCAACCGATGAAAAGTGAGGGTCCGAAGTTCGGGAGCCCAAAATCATTACTGCCGATGTAACCAATACGATTGTATCTAATGGTTACCCCCTCCCTTCAGAATTGACTGATAAATTTAATGATGCCTCTACCTCCATTCATTGAATATTGACTGACAGTAATGGCCAAACTTTTCACTTATGTCATTTTATTTTCAATAAAGACTTCCATTTATTGTAAGCGCATTTGGGACATTCGGTTTTATTAATGTTATCAAAAGAGTTTTATTAATGGATGAAAAATAACGCAAATGTTTATGTTATGGATCATTGTATAAATTGTCGTATCGTCCGCTACAGTAATACTATTGGATAAGTTTCACTAACATCAAGATTTCGTATCATATATGTAACGTTTTTGTATAATTATAGTGGATATTATCGTTACTAATATTATAAATACGAAAGTCCGTTTGTTTGTTTGTTTGATACGCCTTCACGTCGTAATTACTGAATCGATCATCATGAAATTTTGCATACACGTTCTCAGGGGTGCAGAAAAGGACATAGGGTACCTTTCATCCAGACAAAACGTACATTTCCCGAGGGATACCAAAAAAACTGTCCACGCAGACGAAGTCGCGGGCAGCCGCTAGTTTCTAATAAGTATCAAAGTAACTATGATTGTGGAGCCTGGGTTGTAGTGTTAAGTCACAATTTTAATTAAATTATTTCCGATTTGGTACAATATGTAACTTTGCTTTAGGAGCCAATAGAAGTGATTTTGAAGGTCTACCCCTCAAGCTGTTTATAAAACAATTTAACATTGATGTTTTTCAATTACATTTTGCGAATACTAAACTTTCTATTTCAATCATAAGGATTACAAAAGTAGGTCATTCAATTTTCCTTTCATTACAAACCAAATTGTTCTATCTGCCTCCACATGTGTCACAAATTGGAATAAACTCGAACGGCTTTATTCCTTGTCGCAATGATCAGATAAATTGAATGAATGTTATCGATGAGTTTTAAATTTTGTCATAATAGGATCGGATTCGATATTAAGCTATTTATTTACGACATCTATATATAGGGCACTCAATCCTATCACATTGAGCGAAGTTCGGTGACCGATACAGAGGATGTCAGTGGTTATTCTATTAAACCAAGTGACTTTATTGAGTTCTACATGAATTCAAAGTGATATTGAATTTATATTTTGATACATCTACAGCAGGACCTCTTTAATCCGAACTCCGAAAATTTACCCCCCTTTCGGATTCGTGGAGTGTTCGGATTATAGTATACAGAGAAACTAACAGTATTGTGAAATTTTAAACGTATATTGATCTATACATAGACGTCAATGATATTCCTCTTTTAAAAATTCTTATATTTTTGATAGACGTTACATTGATTAAACTTTTTTAAATCCAATATTTTAGTTTGTCGGAAGGTATTTAATGACAAATAAAAAGCTTACGCGTGAAAGCACTAAACTTAAGAATCGCCTAAGTCTTTTCTTATCTACAACTCGACCAAGTTAACTTAGCGAATGACAGCTATATAACGGCTAAGTTTATGACACCGTTTTAATTTGGTCATGTTGTAGTTAGGAAAAGACTTAGGCGATCCTTAAGTTTAGTGCAATCAGCCATTATTGTCTTGCAATTTACGTAAAAGCATTTTTCTGGCAAAGTAGTAAGGCATTCAGATTACAGAGGTGTTCGGATTAGAAGGGGTTCGGATTATAGAGGTCCTGCTGTATCAACATATCACTTGCTAATATACTACCCACAAAGAAAAAAAACCCTTATAGAATAAGTAAATTTTATTGACATAAAATATTTGACTTGAAAGTAATACTAAACAGATTAGAAAGTATCACAATAATGTAAATGTACGAGTCAACAACATTTTCTATTAGATAAAATATCGAAATATGACTGTTACATGAAAAAGATGTGATGTCTATTCATGTCGGTATTTCTTCGCAACATCAACTGTATTAGACGTATCTATATTCGATCAATACTGTTGTAATGTCTTTGTCATTTTCTTCTCCTAAAGCTCTTTGAATCGTTACAGAGCTTAAGCCCTCTGAGTATGGATTTAAGAGCGTAACAGGCTCTATTTTACTGTTGGTTAGACATTTTGTATGTAGGTTGTGTTATTTACATTTTGCATTTAGTTGGCATTTGGGTCGAATCGTCATTTAAAAGTTAGGTTATGTTATTTAAATATTGTTGTCAATACCTTTCTGTTTTTCAGTAAACTTTTGTAGGTGTAATTTTAATTTTAAAAGAAAAAGTAAACACTTTTGTGGCAATTCCAAAATTATTTAAGCATTTTTTTGTAAAGATTACTAAACGATGTAGGATAAGTATGAAAAATTCATTAGGTGAGTAGTAGGATTTCCCAGTTCAAATATTTATGAATTCCAGTTTTGACAAACGTGTTTTTGAAGATGCCTCTGTTTTTAATAAAACAACACGAAAGTGAAAACCGTTGTCTCATAACGCAATTTTGGGCGTAGAAATTTCAATAGCAACTCATGAATAAGCCAAAACTGAATTCTAAGCCTTTTCATAAACACCACACGTAGGTGCCTTCTGTTCGAAAAAATATAATACCTGCTTACTGTCTGGGGAATGGGGTAAAGAAATACGTGACGCTCGTTCAACGGTGTGATCGAATCAGAAATGAGGAATATTCCGTAAAATTTACTGTGACTAGGTAAAACATTAGGGAGGTTGAAGAAGGTACGTGTTAGTTGTAGGTAAACAGATGTATAAGCTATCGGACGTGACTAACATGTGAGTGAAGACGTTGAAGAATGAACTGATTCCGACGTTTATGATGCAGATGTGGGTGCTATTTCACTGGCTGTTATTATTTTCACTACTACACGTCGAGAGATTGCTGATGATGTTCAGAATAGGATGATTTGTGTTTTTTTTCTAGTATGCAACAGTGCTGATGCGTATTATGATTTAGAAGTCAAGTAAATACCATATTAAAACTAAACAAAAATTAAAAAACTTTGTACGACGACGTGTTGTTTTAAAGTAAAATCCAGTTATCATTGATTTTCAGCTCTAAAGTAGCATAGCTCTTTTCACCACAACTAGCTTTTACACAATACATTGTGACTTTGGTCTCCACGCCCTAGTTTTGCGCTAACAAGTGGATGATACAATTCTCTGAAGCTGGGGGTCAAGTCTGCTAATGTTAACGTCAAAATCGTGTTTCAATCAATGGTTTCAAAAGGAAGGATGAGCCCATCCGAATATTTGCTTTATAATTCCTTCATACAAGCAAAATCAGCGACATCTTTTAGATCCCACTCGAACTACTGCCGTATTAGAGGTGGGCAAAAAAGATTCCTGAAGTGAACTATAAGGACATGTTCACTCATCTGGCTCCTTTGGGTCGCTAGTACTTTTAACTTTTTTTATATTTTTATTATGGTAATTATATCAGTTTTTCGATGGTATTAAGGCCATAAATAAAACGTAAGCATAACAAAATCTCAATCATGTTTATTTCAAAATATATGTTTTTGTGCTTTTTCACAGCTATAGGTACTAAACTAATATTATAAACTATAAATTATTAAATATAAAAAGGAAAGATTTGTTTGTTGGTTTGATTGTTTGTGTAATGCAAAAATTCAAAAACTAATTGATCAGATATAAAATAACTTTCACCTATTGAAATTATCAGCAAGATTTGTCAGCAATAAAATTTTACATACCCATTACCAATTACCAGGGGTATAGAGAAAGACAAAGTACATTTCATCCCAAAAAATAATTCTTCCCGAGGCGCGAGGAAAAGCAAAAAAACTTTCCACGCAGACGGATTCGTGGACGGCCGCTAGTACTGCATGATTATGGGAGGCAGGAGCTTCGTTTTCTGAGTTCAGTTATTTTGTTTTATGCGTGAATGCGGTAAATACTTCAATCTCAATTCGCGGTATTGCCATTGCTTTCAGCTTCTATAGTCCAGCTTTTGACATCCGTGTCATAAAAAAGAGCAGAGCATATTCTTGCGTTTTTAGGAGGCTTATGAAATAGGACTGTTCTCGTTATTTTATGCGACTCCATATTTCTTTACGCATTAGATCATTAGGCAATCTGTAATTATTTGAATTTCAATTCAAATAATTACAGATTGCCTAATGATCTAGTAGATAATTATTTTTGCAGCAAATATATTTCATAGGAGACATTTCCGTACGCAGTGTTCGTAATCTATCCTTTCCGTTTACCTACGTTCTTTGAGCTAACTAGCTATGGAACTAAATGAACTAAGGATCTTTTTATGGACTCCAGTGAACTACATAGTTCATTTGAGTCCATAATATAAAGAATTTCAAGTGAACGAATTCATTTGAGTCATGATGGCCCATCTCTATTGCCTCGAACAGTAACAAGTAATAGTAAAATATTTTATAATTTATTAAAATTGTTAGACACCTAATAAAAATAATGTAAAGCTACTAACCGATGATACGATATTCCATGTAACTTTTTAACGTTTGCATCATAATTTTTGCAATCTATAAATGCGCCATTCGCCATTTTTATGTCACATCAATCAGCGTCTGTCTACCATAGTGTTCCGCGGATGACTGAATCGCGTTGGCCCTAAAATTGTAATTTTAGGGCCAACCAACTGGCGTCACTTCGTAGCGACGTTGACCGTGTCCTTACGCTAGTAATATAATAAGTCTATGGTTTCAATGGTGTTTGAACGGTAATGCTTTTTGAACCTGTTCTTTTTTCTGAACCCTAAAATCGAGAAACAATAATACTAACAATATTTTTATTTCGGACACCATAAGATCCATATACAATTTTTCTTATAAGCTAACTTAAAATCTAAATGCAGTCAGTAGACTGGCATGGCATGATAGGTGAGTCGTACCTCACCACCATGGTGTTAAGGATGGAATTAGAGCTGGCCCGCACTTTGCATAGCATGGACTAGCGGCTACGCGCTTGCGAATGACGGCATAGAAATCGTCAGTGCGCGCCTCCGCGGACATTCCCGAAGTGCTGCAAAAACAAGATTAGCATCCTAAAACAGTTGTTGTATTGGACCCGTAAGGAGCTAGTGGCATTCTGCGTGTAGTTGGTCCACAGGCTGCACGTATAAAAAACCTGACAATATGCTTTAAAAAACGTAACTTTCACTTGTCTACTAGAGCGGGCAAACTTGCGGACCAACATGTTACATCTGACAACCAGCACCCTACGTTCCCTTTCAACATCAGCTACGTCTTTAAGATCGTCGGTTACAATGTGCCCAAGATACTTAAACTCGTGCACTCGCTTTAATTGCGCGCCATTAAGAGTTAATGTGGGGACCTTAACCGGGCACTTTCGACCCACGGCCTTAAACACCATATTCGCTCTTCTTAGCGTTATAAACCAAGCCGTACAAAAGCGCATACTCCTCATATGTACTGAGCAACTCTCAGAGGGCACTCACCGTCGGGCTCAGCAGCACCATATCGTCGGCATAGCTAATATTATTGATACTAACATCATCAACACGACATCCGATTCTCTTAAAACTGAGCTCAACGATAAGTTCATTAACGTACAAGTTAAAGAGCTTGGGTGAGGTAATACCCCCCTGCCTCACCCCACATCTTAACTTATATGGTGGGTGCTGAGAATTTATTCGCCCATCTGACATTGTTGGTCTGATTAAGGTACCAGTATTAAAAAGTACGCAGCAACTCCGCTGGAATCCGTCTCATGTGCGTCCGTTTTGGGTTTAAGAAACAAGAACTGTATCAAAAAGCATTACCATTCAATCACCATTGAAACACAATTTTGACATTAACATCAGCAGACTTAACCCCCAGGTTTTATACAATATTGCTCTCTATTTCTTATTATAGATTCAGAAACATGTTTTTTTGTGAATGCATATCATTCGGTAACTTGCAAAGTGTATAAAATCTTATCTCAATGCAGTAATATATAACTGTCCAAAAAAAGTCTGCAAAACCTACATTCGAGCTATCATATAGTTGCGTTCCAACCACAGCTATTTCTAAGATTGCATCAAGGTCGTCTAGCGATTCCGACGACTCTTAATGCCTTCTCTAACCATAATAGCAAGACCTTCCCGAATGAAACGTCTCACACCTCTAAGTTCTACGTTAGCTGGTTGTGAAGAGGGGTCGAAGCTCAAGTTATGCTGGTCAGTAATGTTAAGAACCGCTACTGTGTGCTTCTAATAGATCGAGCGGTCGCTACCAGTAGTTATTGCAACGGTTTGCGTTAAGACCGTTGGTGGACAGGTTGATCCACTGCACTTGTTTTTAGTTGTAAATAGGAAACGTTTATACTAATCCTAAGAATGCGGTAGATCTGTTTACTGTATTTTTTATAGCCAATGCCATGAACATAACGCTAGGCATTATCTTACAATAGCTTAAGTTGTTGGGTCGAACCCAGTTTTTGGGAACCTGTCACCATACAACTTACTTCATTGCTTGAAAGAAGTAGAACGATTTAAATTTTTGGTCTGTAGATGTCGATGGCGATGTTGTTGTAGATTTGCGAAGCTTTTTGATATTCAAATGAGTTTTATATAACTTAACTCAATCTAAAAAAAAAGTTATTTTCATTCTATTGAAACCTTATTTTGTCATCTTTTTTAAGTTTTGAAAGCAACACCTTCACTGGCACGTACTTTCCTAATATATTATACTTTAAACCATGATTTCATAATGTAATATTCGAAGATATTATTGGTCTTTCATACAAAGTAAAAAATAAAACGCCATAAGTCCCTGTTTAAAAATGAAGCTTGATTTTCCATCATCCGGAAAGCCGCGAAATCGACAGAATTGGACTAAATGAAAATTCAATTGTACAAATTTCGAATTGTGCTTCAGTAATGAACGTTATAATATAACTCGCAATCGTGATTAACGCTCTTGAGAATTTGTTGCGTTTTATATTTTTCTCTATTTCTCTTCTAGAACGCGTAAGCCTCTTTGAGTTATGTACTTGACTTTTATGTTACTAACTCGTATGTAGCACTTTTGCTCTACTGCGCTTCAAGTGAGCACTAAGCTCTTTTATATAAAACTTCATAGGTTTTTATTGATATTAGAAAGCTGTTATTTGCACTCTAAATAGGCTATGAGCGCTTATATTTTCTTGAAATTATTTTTGCAATTAAACTTAGTATTTATGGTAATAACGCCATCTCTTGCTGACTTTACTTTTAGTGTATTTTTTTAATAATAAATAAAAGCTATTTACTTAAGTTTATGCAAAACATAATTTTGTAATTCGCGAATTAATTAATTTATTTCTTTTTAACATAACTGTCTTAAACCAACTCCTGTTGGTTTGCTATATCTGCTGGCTGGTATTTCTAGATTACCTACGCCATATCGAATACCAAATGATCGAAAATCAAAATATCGAACACTGTACATCGAACGCTCAAAACATCGAACGGTTGAAACATCGAACGGTCAAAACATCGAACGTTCAAAATATCGAATTTACAAATAATCGAACGATCAAAATATCGAATGGTTAAAATATCGAACGCTCAATACATCGAATGATTAATTAATCGAAAATTTTTATTTTACATAGTTTCTTCCATCATGAACAACCAGTAGATATTTCAATTCTACCCACTAACGGAGTAATATGTTGTATACAAAGCAGTTTATTTATAACTTCATAGCAGCAGTCTTGTTTTATCAGTTTATGTGTGAATTGAGTATTTTCGTGCTGAAAAGTTAAAAATTTGGAGAATAATAATTTTCGAAAAATTAATCATTCGATGTATTGAGCGTTCGATATTTTAACCATTCGATATTTTGATCGTTCGATTATTTGTAAATTTGATATTTTGAACGTTCGATGTTTTGACCGTTCGATGTTTTAACCGTTCGATGTTTTGAGCGTTCGATGTACAGTGTTCGATATTTTGATTTTCGGGTTACCTACGCCATATCGAATACCAAATGATCGAAAAATGAACTCCCCCGGACGTCTGCAAAGATGTGGCTAGCTCTCTGAAGCGCTTTAAAAAAGAGTATGACCCACAGCACCCCTTACACCACCACATGCCGGTGACCCAGAGGCTAAAGAGTCGTCACAACTTCCTCAAGGAAGTTCCACCTCTGGGCGGAGAAGCCAAAGACACCCGTTTAAAGCTTTGGAAAGAGAAATATCTCACACAGAGACTCAAATAGAGCTGGCGTAACAACTACCCCCTGGCCATGATCTGTCTTGGTCAACTTGGAAGTCCTTAAGGACTACGAACTCAAGTAGGCCGAAGCAGGGGGGAGAACATGCACATGTGGGGCTACAGCTCGAAGAGCGCATGTCTGTGTGGTATTTCCCCCCAAACAATAGCACATCTTTTGTAATGCCCTGCGTGTCCCAACACCTGCACGCGTGACGATCTTTATAAGGCTACTGATATTTCTGTATCGGTGGTTGAGTTCTGATCCTCACAAGTATGATACCGGAGTCGTCGATACGCAAAGAAAAAGGAGATTTAATATTGTGACTAAAAATAAACAAATATACTCCATAGGAGTAGTAAGGAGCTAACCTAACCTAAGTAAAAAACTATATTACCATAAAACAGTGCTTAGAAGTAGCCATGCAATGCAGTTGAGTTTAAACAATAGGTTTAGGTAGTAATGCTTTCGCCAGTATAAAAAAATGTAAACAATATATCATTGAGACGTCCGAAGGATGCAGACAATTTAATGATGACCCACAGACGGCTAAAGGTTGTTTCAACAACATCCGTATTGCTTCGTGACCTACCGAGCCCTGACCTTCGTAAGGTGCAACGGTATGTGCAATTACGTAAGCCTTACTGCTTCAAATTGGTCCATAATCTTAGGAAAAGCTATTTCATAGAATACAAAGTTAAAATATATAAACCTATATGCTTCTTAAACTAATATAATTGTACATTGTGCTAAGAAAATCTGATGATGAAACCTAAAGTACCCGTACCTCTTTGCCCGGTTTTAGATCTAAAATACTGGAATCATTTGCCAAATAATATTAATATGTTGTGTGGTACTATTCGATGTGTAAGTTATACTTGTTTTCTGTGTTTTTTTTTCATTATTTAAGATTGTTATTTAATTTTTTTGTTTTTGAGCAGGCACCTATATAAATTCCAGTTAAATTTTAATCATTAACTATTTGTTGACTGTGATTTTGTAATTGTAAATGCTGTACATGCCTGTTATAGGTTTACACATCAGGATTGAATATGTTCAACTTCGTGTTATGGAATGTTTTATGTGTACTCTGTTGGCGTGTCTCATGAATAAAATAAAAAATTAAGTGAAAGAGAAATGAGTTTTCCGATACAGTCTTGAATGTAAAGACTAGAGACTGCAGTTTACCTAAAACTAATAATGTATTCTTTATAATCTCCGATATAGAAAAAACCTCCATTCATGGTTGCCACCACTGCGCACTGGTGGCACTGGAGTTGAGGAAGTTATGATTATTACTACCTACTTACTTCCTAGTTCAATTGAATTAGGAAGGTAGTATGCGTTTCTTATATTTTACATACGTTTTGGTAAATGATCTTTGTTGTACTTACCTATAGATGTAACTGTTTTCTCATGTGAGATAAATAATTGGTATACTTATCGTCACATTGTTATCTCTCAGTTACACAATGTAATCAAAACACACCACTGTTCAAATATAAAAAAACATCCATTGTTATTTATAACCCTCTTCATATTATGTGAGTAAAAATAACTTTCAATGAAAAGTGAAATCCAGTGGGCATCCGAGCATTTTAACTAAAGGATCAGTGTGTTATCAAGGGAATATAAGTCCTGTCATGAATAAAATATAATGTGGGAATGAACATTGAATGAAACTCTGTTTCGAACTCATTCAAGGGTATGGTGTGGCATTTACTATTTTCTGAAATAGTTTTGTTTTCCCAAAGAAGTTGCCAATAATACTTGGGCTTTACATTTTGTGCACTAAAATAAAAATAAAACATTAAGTATAAAATTTAAGTGTGTAAATTCGGAAAAAGTCAGCAAAAGCAAAAAAGATTTAATTGTTGAGATTTGGTTTATACTTAACTCTCATACAAATGAATTGGTCAAAGAACTTTTTAATGAAAATTTAAAAATAAAACGCCTAAAAGATGGCAAATCCTGAACCTAGATCACAGAAGTTGATTCTACAAACCCAGTTCTTGAAAACATACCGCTATTATATTGTTAAAAATTGCAAGGACTATAAAATAGTTAAAAAGTAAATGCTTACCACTTTCCCTTATATCTTAGCTAAAAACAGATACAGTGTTTTCTCTTTCTTTTTAATTTCACATCTATCTAGTTTGTGCCTGTAGTGTAGCATATCTCCGCCGCGAAACAATACCAGTGAGCAGTAGGTTCCGCCATGACTTTTCAGTTGTACCTACGATAACTGAAACAGATGCGAAACAGCCTGTACTGACGCATAGACTTGACTATGATTGGCACACCTCCGCCGTGAAAATAATGACGCGAAATTGTAACGTAGATGTGATCGTCATAATGTTGTCTTTAGAAGACAAATCATGGCCATACCATAAATGCGCCGCGTTTCAACTACCTACTGCACAGGACGCTACACAGATGACGTTTATGCACACGCGCAATAGGGAACATGCATCAATTTTTTTGTATCAAAATCTAAAGTATACTGCGTGAGAAAGTCAGCTGTAATATTAAAACTTTTCTCTTGTGTTTTTTTCTCGAGATAGTCACTTGAAGTTAGCACTCTATCCGACTGTTAAGTGTATTATATCCGAAAATGAAAAAAAAAAAATAGTTATTTTCCCCTGTGTGATAAAACTAAAATATAATATTTTATTTTTTATTTTTCTGTTCTATCTTGTTTTTATACGTGTCCTCAGCGATCAAGCCCAAATTTATCAAAATCGGTGACTTATGCATGTTCCCTATTGTGTGCGTGAAGTCTGAGCACACGATTCGGCACACGAACTCGCGGGGTGGGGTGAGGTAATTGATTGTGGGGCGGGGCGGAGAGTTTCCTTTCTGTACGGTAGTACAAGCTTATATTTATTCTGTGTCATGGCGGAACCTACTGAAGTTTCGCCGGTATTGTTTCGCGGCGGAAGTGTGCCACAGGCGTTTATGTTAAAGGCAACGCTAAAGGTTAATGCCAAAATATTGCAATAACAGACCCTAAAAGTAGGGTTTTAAGGTCTATCATCAAACTTTAACCCCAGCAAGGCACAGAGTCATAGTATTTAACTATAGTCAAAGTACCTTCCCAACCTTACAACATAATTAATTAGAATAACACCTGAATTATGCAGATGATCTTCCCGAAGTTGTATTCCAAGAACAGGGTTTCGCTTCGGTCACAAGTGTGGAAGTGAAATGGGAAATGGCGTTTTCAACAAAATTTACGGTGGCAGTTTAAGAATTTATTCTCAACGTTTAATATTTCACAGCGCAGCACAGGTCTCGTCCGCGCTTTGCCAAGATATTGTAAAACTAAAAAGTATATTTATATTAATGTTGTTTCAACTTTCTGCGTTTAATTCTCACTTTTGAATAGTCGTGTTATCGGTCTGGTCTAAATGAATTAAGATAATTTTAATAATGGCATATTTGTAGTTGATTTTCTAAGGTGATTCAGAAGATTCGGAAATAAAATGAAATATTTATTGCATAGCTACCTCTCGAAGATTAAAACGGTATATATCATACAAAAATTAATAACGAAAATATGAAAATGTATGAAACAGCTGATTTTTTTTCGCGATTTCAGAGTTGGTCCCATAGTAAAAGTTGTTCAGTTTGATGGTCCGAAGAAACGGCTTTCCTATTTTGAGTTCATTCATTAACACGTTGTATTAGACGTATGAATGACTTGACAATATTACGTGTTAAAATAATAATGCCCCAAGTTATTACACCGAAACGTGTACCGTATTGCGTTAATGCCGGTTCTCGGAGATTTAAAAAGTTTAAATAGTTAATCTAACAGAATGGACAATAATTTACATCCACTAATGTAATTGCTATTATACAAAGTTAAGGCTGACTTATCTAATTAATTTTTTTGTAAAGCTAAATAGCCGTCTCGAAAAACTTAACAAAATTAGGTGTCAAAATATTAATGGCCCAAGTTATTACACCGAAACGTGTACCGTATTTGCGTGGGTGCCGGCTCTTGAAAATTTAAACGGTTTAAATAGGCATATCTAACAGAATGGACAATAATATAGCCACTAATTTAATTTTTATTATACAAAGTTAAAGCTGACTTAAATTATTTTTTTGTAAAGCTAAATAGCCGTCACGAATGACTTGACAATATTATGTGCAAAAATAATAATGCCCCAAGTTATTACACCGAAACGTGTACCGTATTTGCGTGGGTACCGGCTCTCGAAAATTAAAACGGTTTAAATAGGCATATCTAACAGAATCGACAATAATACAGCCACTAATTTAATTGTTATTAAATTATAAATTAAAGTTAAAGCTGACTTAAATTATTTTTTGTAAAGCTAAATAGCCGTCACGAATGACTTGACATTATTATGTGCAAACATAATAATGCCCCAAGTTATTACACCGAAACGTGTACCGTATTTACGTGGGTACCGGCTCTCGAAAATTAAAACGGTTTAAATAGGCATATCTAACAGAATCGACAATAATACAGCCACTAATTTAATTTTTATTATACAAAGTTAAAGCTGACTTAAATTATTTTTTGTAAAGCTAAATAGCCATCACGAATGACTTGACAATATTATGTGCCAAAATAATAATGCCCCAAGTTATTACACCGAAACGTGTACCGTATTTGCGTGAATGCCAGCTTTCGGAGATTTAAACGGTTTAAATAGGCATAATCTCGTGTCATTACGTTTTGTTCGCTGAACAGCCGACGCCAAAATGAAAATAAAAAACAGACCTGTCGAAAATTTTGACCTAAATGTTAAAGTGATGTTTATGATTGTCATCTTTTGATTAAATTGTTGTTTCCGTTTTTATTACATTCGATCTTGTTTGATAATAGGGTTTTGATTTTTGAATAAATTACTTACAATTTACACTTTTTTATTGGCGAAAATGGCGAAGTAATTTTTGTTCGATTAGGATATTATTGTGTTTTTCTGTGCTTATGCTTATCAACTAGGTATTTTTTAATTAACAAGTAGAAACTGACTTCTTTATTTGTATGAATTCTCATAATTCAACATAACTCGAGACACAACATTGTTATACGCCAGAATACAAATAAGATTTTATTTTTAATAAATTTCATTCAAGAAATGCGGCTTTTCCTGTAAATAATACAATATTTCTTCCTGTATAATGTTGAAAGACCCTTATCCATGAATATGAAACAATTTTAAAGCACTTATTTCTATAATAATACTCTATAACAGTGGAAAAGTTATGTTAACACAGGATCTAAAATAGTTTGGTTTATATCCGTTGCTCCATTAAGTATCATTAACACCCTAAGAATATTAAACACCGGAACAACGCTTCAAGTTTAGAAACGTAAAAATAGTCACGTTTGGGAATGCATTTGACAATTCTGCCCGTCGCACACACGCTGTAGCAAAATACTTTTATTTCTGTCTGTACAGCTCAATTAAGCTGCCGCCAGCCGATGTACAGAGTGGCTGCAATTCGTTGCGGCAGAGCTGTGGTCTCATTAAGTGGTCGAATCGCGCGTCATTGGCAAGCTGGTATTCCAAACATGGATCACAGTATTGTTGAATTACTTTAACAGTGATTTAAGCAGGTATTTTGCAACATTTTAATGTATTTTTTGAAATGGATTAACACCGCGATCGTCCTGCGTGCCTGCTAAGCTTGGATACTGTAAAGTAAAGTGAAGTAAGCATTAATTCAGCGTTTTCATTGCAATACAGATCTTAAAGAAAAATTGTGATTAAAGAATATTAAACGCCTTTTTTTTGCTTACTAATAGTAGTTTTTTTTTATTTTTTGATAGCACATCGTTAAGCTCAACCACACATAATCCATCAAAGCTCAATTAAGCTGCCGGCTAACTAGTTGGCAAAGCTGTAGCAGTAGATTAATTGTAAGAAACTGATTATTATTTAACTTCCAAAGCTCATAAGCTTCTTGATATTTACAACTTGAGATTCATATAGGTAACTCTAGGAAGAATTTTAAAAGACCCTGGAGTAAGGTTGTTGCATCATCACCATTATTATAATATTCTATTTCCACCTTTGCAAAGAGACATTATGATTTCATTGCTCCACGACTTTACAATAAGATTCTTACTTTTGATAAATCATTACCGGACTATCTTAATTCTTATTTTAAAAAGTTTGTGATTGAGTGGCTGTATCAGTTTGATTATGAATCCACAGAGGAAATGATTGAAAGTCTGTAAGTCCTACTTGTTGTTTTTGTTAATGGTTGTATATTTTCCACTTTTGCAATGTTATTTTTATATTAAGATCAAAATAAATGATGTAGGTACTAGAAAATATATCAACTTGAATTGCATGTTAAATAAGGTGTTATATTGTAAACAAACAGCAATATTCTTTGCTATTCTCAACGAGAAGCCTGACTCTCATTACACAGGGAAACCTTAAATGGGAGCAGACTCACATTTAATTCTGTAAATGGCTGTTCAAATAAAGATATTTTTATTTATTTTTTATTTGATATATGTAGTTCACTACAACACAATTATTACTATGGGCAACAGTTGGTGTGCGCGCGTATCGCCCCTGCACGAACTAAACGTATGTTTTGACGACGCGGCGTGCTAGCGATTTTAACATTAGAAGTGGTTAACTGACGCTGTTGTCCATAGTACGTCTCTCCCATGGAGGGATGTTTCCATAATCTTCACCCTTTGTAGCAGTTTGCAGGGTTAGACCGTTTGAATGGACAAAAGCTTCTGCCCATTTTATGTATCAGGAAGATTTCGCATGTTACGTTTAAGTAATCAGTTTATTTTTAAATTTTTGCGTAGTCCCTATCACAATAGTCTTTATCGATGTGCTCTGTTCACAACCCAATTAAGCTTCCACGACCACAAACTATAACAATTTGCAGCAGCAAAGCTTTGAACTCATTATCAGACAGATCCAATTGTTGGTCAATTGAGTCAGTATGTATCCGGTATCGTATCGTGTTAGTATGGGAGACTCAAAATAATTTGTCGATTTTTCTAATGTTTAGTATAAGAATAAATATTATTCTTGTGTTTAGTTTCATTTTGTTATTGCATTATTGCTAGAATACCCTAGAAGGGGCTAAATTTCATATTTCTTCATATAAGAATTTTAGCTTAGAAACTGAGTAAAAATCCCGAAAATGTTTCAGAGCAGAGGAGTTCAGCTTTTATTATTTTTCATGATTTATTAATATTATAATTATATAATTATTTAGAACTTTAAACTTTCACCTGATTTATGAAAATATTGTTTAATTTCGTTGGACATTGTAAAACAATTTCGAAGTCTGATTAGAATTCACGACTCCTTTATATTTTGCAAAATTATTACCTACCTACCAGTAAAGTGAAAATTAACTTTTGATTGTTTTAAATTAACCCAATTAAAATGGTCCAACTTTATTAGTTTATGGCCCCGCTGTCGGGTGTCCCTTGACTCGCCTAAAGTCATTGGTCCTAATTTCATTTGGCCGAATTTCTTTGGCCTAAACTCCTTAGGTACAATTATTGTTTGGCCTAATAGATTTTTTCGCATCTTTGTCGTTTCGCCTAAACGTTAAATTCCCTAATTATCAAAACGACTAATGTTAATTGTCCTAAAATTTATTAGCATACAAATCTTTTGACACAATAATGACTACGCCGAAGTATTGTTAACCCTAATATTGTCTTGCATACATAATTTTTGGCATAACAATATTGTATTGCATTCAAGTTGGTGACAGAAACAAATCGTCAAAAAAAGGGCCTGAGGCCCCCCGTAAAGAAAAACTTTAGGTTAGGTTAGGGTTTTGAACACTTTTATAATCATACCCCGTTATCGGCGGTGCACGAATGATCGAAGCCAAAGACAAAGTACAACAGAAGGTCTATTTTTGATTAATTTGATAATTCTGCCTAATCCCACTCAACCTCTGAGAGAATATATCTGTAATACATTTTTTTTAGTTTACCTGTACTTCAGGATTATCTTTTATCCACAACTCCATAAATTCGTGACGAGATTTTTTTTTCGGAGGCATATTGTTGGTTAAGATAAAAATTATATGCATTTAGACAACAATCGATCACTAAATGACCCGTAAAGGGGAGAGGCCGCGGCGCGTGTGACAAAATTAGGTAGATAGAGTACACGACGACACGACAGTACGCGCGCGAGTGGCGTTCGGCCGGCTTCTGTACGCCTTTGTCGGCATCCGTCAAAGCGGACACCGCGCGGGCCGCGCTGCGGGCTTATGTGCGCCATTTGTCGGCATCCGTCAAAACCGACACTGCGCGGTGACCGCGTGCGCGTGAGTGCGGTCCGCGCTGTTAAGGCAAAATGAGCTCTATACTTAATTATTTTTTTAATTAATTAATTAAAAACACGATTCCAATTAAATATCGTCCTTCGCTTCCTGCACTTAGATTTTAGGAAGAATTAAATTTATTTATCTATAGGTATTGTTTAAAAATATAGTTCACATTCGCCATTATTGAACACGAGAACTTAAAAATTTTCGCACCTTAAATAGGTTTTTGAGTAGAAAAACGTAGGCAAAAAGGTGGCCCTAAAGGTCTTTCGCTTCTGATTTTTTAGTCTGTGAATCATTCGTGCACCGCCGATAACGGGGTATGTTTATAATGCTTGCATGCATGTTGCATGCTTGCATGCATGCATGCTTGCATGCATGCATGCTGCATGCTTGCATGATTTTATGCATGCATGCTTTTTTGCATGCTTGTTCACTTGCTCGCTTGCATGCCTGTATGCTTGCTTGCATGTTTGCTTGCAAAATGCTTGCCGGGAGGTGCAGGGGGGCTGGCCCCCCTGCTCGGGGGGGTCGGGGGGCCTGAGGCCCCCCGCTATAAAGAAAAACTCTTAATGCGAAGACCATTAGGTTAGGTTAGGTTAGTGTTTTGACCACTTGCAGCGGAGCGAGCGAAGCGAGCGGAGCTCCCTAATGCTTGCATGCATGCTGCACGCTTGCTTGCATGCTGCTTGCTTGCTTGCATGCTGCTTGTTTGCTTGCATGCTGAATGCGTGCTTGCATGCTGCATGCTTGCTTGCATGCTGCATGCTTGCTTAAATGCTGCATGCTTGCTTGCACGCTGCATGCTTGCTTGCACGCTGCATGCTCGCTTGCACGCTGCATGCTCGCTTGCACGCTGCATGCTCGCTTGCACGCTGCATGCTCGCTTGCACGCTGCATGCTCGCTTGCACGCTGCATGCTCGCTTGCACGCTGCATGCTCGCTTGCACGCTGCATGCTAGCTTGCACGCTGCATGCTCGCTTGCACGCTGCATGCTCGCTTGCACGCTGCATGCTCGCTTGCACGCTGCATGCTCGCTTGCACGCTGCATGCTCGCTTGCACGCTGCATGCTCGCTTGCACGCTGCATGCTTGCTTGCATGCTGCATACTGCATGCTTGTTTGCATGCATGCATTCCTTGCTTTTGATTGCATGCATGCATATCTGCTCTTGCTTGCATGCAAGTATGCATGGCCTTGTTTGCATGCATGCATGCGTGCCATGCAAGCATGCTATTTGATCTTGATTGTACTTATGTTATCATGTTTGCTTGTGTGCATACTTGCTTGCTTGCTTGTATGCTTGCATTCTTGAGTGTGATAGGCAATTAAAAAGACAACGACAGGTTTATCTGCTCATTCTTTATTTTTAATTACTTACCAAAAACATAATTTTTCGTAATTTAAATCTTAAAAACGATTATTCCTATAATGATTAAGGGAAGTAAACATTCGGCGAAAAAAATATTAGGCGTTACACAATTGTGCGAATCGTTATTTAGTACTTTTTTAACATTAGGGATTATGAATAGTTATGCTTAATGATGAATTTGGGAAGTAAACATGCGGCGAAAAATTTTTAGGCGAAGTGAAAATAGGCCAAACAAATTTAGGTCAAATGAAAATTGTGCAAAAAGTTTTTAGGCCAATAAGTAGTGTGCCAAAGACAGTTAGGACAAAAAAAATTAGGCATTCCAATATATACCCCCCCGCTGTCCTAATTGACTGTTATTCGCGTGAGCTTGCGATTATCACAGCTAATTGATCGTGCGAACTTGCAATTACACTGTGTTAGTATCTTGGTGTCTTGAGTCTTATGACTCCTATGAGAGACGATTCTTTCACTCATTTACTGCCAAATCATGCGTGAGTGTTGTTTTTCTTCAGGTATATGAGGTGGAACCAGATGAAGTGATTATACTGAAACGTGATAGTGTTGTTAAAACTGGACAATATTCTCCAAGGAACATAGGTCGAAAAACAAAAAAATCATTCTCGCATACAGAATGAATTGGTCAGCTGATCAACTTACTATGGAAAGGCGTTTTTTTCGACCTATGTTTCTTGGAGAAAGTTGTTCAGTTTAGCAACACTACCACCTGTTTCAGTGTAGTTACATAATATGTTTCCACCTTATATTCAAAATGACTGTTAAAAAATATACTAATAACATAGGATAAATAGTTTATTATAGATTATTTAAGATGAAATTCCGACTTTATTCAAATAAAATTAATGGTAAGTGATTTTTTTACAAACTATTATGTGAGTGGCTATAGCTATCTGGGAGATTTTTTGATAATTATATTTTTTCCATTCCATAACAGAACATAACTTACGCGCAATGAAATAAAGTTAGCACAATTAATAAACTGTCAAAACTATGTTTCGATTTCGATTCTATTAAAGACTACTAAAGCAACGCATACGTTTCTTTTCTTTATAACCAGTTTTTGTTTGTAACAAAAGTTTTTCCGCGGCCATTTTCGGTGTTAATGCTCGAACAACTAAAACAGTGCTTCCCCGTGTCTCTGGCCACGGTAAAGCCGGCTTTGTGTTGTTTCGCGAATGCAATTATAGACGTGACAGTACCCGCGAGTTAATAGAACTATCACTGCAGTCGGTTTGAATTGAGCATGTACAGTAAGCAGCACATCAGTTATCGCATACTATACGATTTTGGACTTTCTATAAACGTTATAAGATTTAAAATTGATTGGAGAAATTTGCAGTTTTGGTTAGCCTCACATGCTGCCGTGTGTACATTTGTACGTTTAATGACTGGCGGTGGTTAGTGGTCGAGTGCCACTTGTCTGTACATATGTACTTTTTATGTCTGTAGCTTTATTACGCCTGTAAAGATAGTGCAGCTATTAAAAGATTTAATGTGTAGTGCGTTAAATTTTGTGATATATATAGAGTTAATAGTTTAGATAGCTGTACTGCATTATGATGTTTATAATCAATGAAAATGTTAATGGTACACGAATAAAATATTCGTTAAGAGTTCAGACTATTTGCACAGGTATCATAATAGCATTATAATTTTAGTGCTTAATAAAAAAAACAGATTTTTTATAAGTATTTTTTATCGAATTATTACTTATGACTTAGTTAGTAAACAGTAATTTTAGTAGAATAAAATTATAGGTATGTACCTAACTCTACGGATTTGTGAATTTATAAAGATCTATCGATACACAGTTTGTAATAATACACAATATTTACATATACTACCGTCTACACTTTCACTGAAGCCTGTTAGTGAAGATAGGGTGCTTAAAATCATCAGAAGCCTCAAATCGAACGCTCAGGGCTGTGATGGTATTTCTCTAGATATGTTACTATTGACACTGCCGTATACTCTGTATGCCATCACCGTTATAATCAATAGGTCAATAGCAGAATGTACCTTCCCAGACACCTGGAAGACAGCGGTCATTAAGCCTTTGCCTAAAGTCAGTTCACCATCAGCTCTTCAGGATCTTCGTCCCATAAGCATCCTGCCATGTTTGTCCAAGGTTTTGGAACGGGTGGTCTGTGATCAATTGACTCAATATCTGGAAGAAAACAAGATGTTGCCTTGTTATCAGTCGGGCTTTCGCAAGGGTCACAGTACTGCTACGGCATTGGCTGATGTAGTTGACAACATCCTTGCAGCTCAGGATCAAGGAAATGTTAGTATTCTTGTGCTCTTGGACTTCTCACGCGCTTTCGAAACTTTAAATCCCACATTACTGTTGTCCAAGCTCTCCTACTATGGAGCGGACACAGCCACAGTAAAATGGTTCGAAAGTTATTTAACACAAAGGCAACAGTATGTGCAACTTCGAGATACACATGGTGTCAGATCAGACTCATCTCTTCTTTCTATAATGCGTGGGGTTCCACAGGGGTCCATACTTGGTCCCATTCTTTATATTTTGTACAGTGCAGACATGATCAATAACATTCAACACTGCAACCACCATTTGTATGCAGATGACCTACAACTATATTTGTCTTTTAACCCTGATGATTTGGACAATGCTGTGGCAAAAATTAATAGTGATTTGTCAAGATTAGCAACTTGGTGTGAGTGTAACTGCCTAGTCCTTAACCCAAAAAAGTCTAAATTTATGCTGATAGGTTCTAAAAATAAACTTAAAAAATTGGATGACATGAGCCTAAACATTCAATTGAATGGCGAAGGCATTATTCGCGTGGACAAGTGTAGGAATCTAGGACTAACTCTAGACAATCACTTAAACTTTGAGGACCATATCACTGAGTGTGTTCGCAGCTGTTTCTACCGCCTCAAACTACTTTATAGAATACGTCCATATTTACATGAGCAGCTTCGAATAACACTCTGTGAATCGCTCATACTCTCAAAACTCAATTATTGTGACACCGTTTATGGTCCACGTCTTCTAGCCAGGACATCTAAGCTTGTTCAACGCGTGCAAAATGCTTGTGCACGCTTTTGTTTCTATGTGCCACCTCGGACTCATGTGACCCCATTCCTTAATAGTGCCAACATATTGAAAATGGAGGCCCGTAGAAAGCTTCATCTTGCCACCTTAATGTTTGGTGTCCTCAAATCAGGAAAACCAATATATTTACTTAAGAAACTCACTTGGGCCC
The DNA here is from genome assembly GCA_928269145.1 of Agriphila tristella. Lineage (NCBI taxonomy): Eukaryota > Metazoa > Arthropoda > Insecta > Lepidoptera > Crambidae > Agriphila > Agriphila tristella. The sequence goes on from OV743432.1 coordinate 34,909,539, forward strand.
AAAGTTATACTGGCAATCCGATAAGAACTTGCAGAAACATCTTTGCGACACCAAGTAATCGCGGTACTTTGGCTTTTCGTGGGTCCTTCAGGTTCGCAGCCACGCGTTGCTGGAACGATCTTCCGCCGCCGGTGGTGCGTGACCTTAAATCAATAAACACATTCAAAAGATGCCTCAAGAAATATTTACTTTCGCTCCAGATTATACTTTAAAACAAAATACTATCCTCTTGTCTACTTACGAATAGGTTCTTCACGTCGTGTTGAAAGCATTGGATTCGCTGCGGACGCCAAGATGTTATTTTCCTTTTCTCCATTCTTTAAATGACCTTCCGTCCTTAAAAATCGGATAGCCAACGTGGATTTTATTTAACAACGTGGCATAGGCACCAACGTGGCACCTCATGGTCGGTCGTGCGTGACGTTGTAAACTTTTTCAGTTTAGGATATGTCAAAAGTGACAGTACAGTACAGACAGATATCGTGACATAAGCCTATTATCTATGACTTGTCTGTTCGGATACTGCATGGCACGGTGATGTATTTATTTATTTTTATTTATATTATCATTATTATTATTTCTGAATATGTGTACGATAAACGTTTCTCGAACAGGCCCTGTCAGAATACCAGCGCTGTTGCGGTGTGACGATCTCATGTCGTAACAGCTTAAGCTGAGGCAGGGTCCTGATTGGCCCGTCGCACAATTTAGCGTAGTAATATTTGTATCGTCTGTGATTTGTATATTTTTGTTTGTTTTTTTTTATACTTGTTTAGAATAATGTTTTTCTGATTTATTTTTATGTTTTTTATATTATGTTCTTGTTGTGTGATGTGTGCTAATAAAAAAGTTTCATTTCATTTCATTTCATTTCATTTCATTTCATTTCATTTCATTTCATTTCATATACTATTATTACCTATATAATTCAATTAATTATAATAATTACAGTATCCATCGGTTCCCACTAATATCAACTTCAATAGCTCATAAATATTGTAATCCTAATAATCCTACTAATATTATAAATGTGAAAGTTTGTGGGTTTGGATGTTTGGATGTTTAGATGTTTGTTCCTCAATCACGCAAAAACTACTGAACGGATTTGGTTGAAATTTGGCACACAGATAGTAGATAGCCTAGATTAAAACATAGGGTACTTTTTATCCCGATATTCCCACGGAAACGGGAACCACGCTGGTGAACCCACGGGAACGGGAACCACGCGGGTGAAACCGCGGGTGGTTGCTATTATTCTATATATTAAAGTTAAATAAATCTTGGTAGTTTTTTTTAGTTATAAATTTAGTTGATTTATAACCATATTGAAGTTACTCAGGTTAAGTAACTACGTTAACTTTAATAAACATGTTGCATATGTCAGGGACATCCATTTGCAGCTATCCAGTTTTGTAGGTACATAATGCAATAAGAAATAAAATGTGTAAAATAGTTGAATGAACTAAACGTTGAAGGTGCCTCAACTTTAACTTGTAGATATTACGACATGACACTATAAAGTAACTGTCTTATTCATAAAAATCCTTAAAATAGAGTTAATTTAATTCAAATGCTGAAAATGCTTATTAAACGTCATATTTAATTATTCAAAAACCGTATATTTAATAAAATGTTCACATTGGGCTACCTATCGTTATTTTGTTTCTGATGAATTCATTCCATAGACAAAACCGACGAATCAACTGGCTGATAAAAAAAAAATTCTATCATTTAATGTGAATATGTTCTAAAATAACGTGAAAGCTGTCAGTTCAATCAGCTGTTACGTACTAGGGAATGCAATCTCGAGATCTCGGCCATTTTTGACGAGATTAATCTCGGCCAAAAAATCCGACGAGATCTCGCGAGATACACGAGACTGTACAGGAGCATAAATACATGTGATTCTTTCAACATCAGCTGCTACTATGATGTTAATGATATTAGTGATATTCCTCCTTCATTATTTTCCGAGAATACCAAAGAAGGAAGAAGCATTTAATTACAGGGAAAACTTAATGGATCTTGGGCTGCATTAAAAGAGCCAAAAGAGAAAGCAATTGCATCTGCAAATTTGTTGCAATTCATTGATTAAGAAATAAATTTATCAAATTAATATAAATAAAAATTTTAAACTTTTTAGATTTTTGCATTCACAATGCTACTTTTATATTAAGATGAATAAATAATGAGAAATATTAGAAAAAATCGGCTCACCCGTAGCAACTTAGACGGGATTCTAACCCGCACCCTTAGGAATCCGGCCCAATGCACTACAATTTAATTAATAATTCGTCGAATGCGCCTTCATAAAGATTCAACGACGGCTCTATAATTACTTTATGCTTTTTCCGAAGCCATTTCCAAAAATTTGACTTAAATAATTAAAAAAAAAATTCAATGAATGAAAGCTGGTAGAAATAAATGATTTTTAAACATTAGAGCAAACTTAATATTTCCCTATCAAAAATCCTCTTATTGTGGCAATTTGTGAAAAAATGAAAAATAAATTCATCAATCTCGTGAGATCTCGTAAATGGCGAGATTCCGCGAAATCGATATTTCCTATCTCGCGAGATCTCGGCTTCGCCAAAATCTCGCGAGATTGCATTGCATAATGCATATTTTTCGCGAGCATGTAATTTTACACCCCTCTCTGCACTTTTATTTTTAACTGCATTGTCACATTTTCTACGCTTAAGTTTCTCATCACTATACATTTAAAATATCGTCTTTCCGAAGGACAAGAAAGAAGGTAATTCAAGTCATGTCACGAACAGTATACGGTGACCGACCTCATAGAAAATGCATTATGCACTCTGTACGTGACTTCAAATCTGTAAATTTAAGCCTTATGTTTAAATGGTTAAGATAGGTTTTGGCTTGGGGTTTGAACGCTGTTCGTTGACCACACAATCGCGGTGTGTCTGTATTCGTTTCTAGACTAATGAAAATGCTGTACCCTCCACGAGTTTGTATGGAAACATTAATTATAGGAACTGTTTTGTTTTGGTAGTTTGAACTCTTTTTATACAAAATTGTATGGTGGTTTTAAAGATAATCAGTTTCAAGGGTATTGTAGAATGAGGTAGAGTGATTTAAACATATTCGTACCACAGATAATATAATACTATACTAGTTTCGTACTTATGTTTTTTCCAGTCGCCTCAAGAAAAGATTTGCTTAATAGCCCAGACAGAATATGATTTTAGTAATAATATAATTATTTAAAAAATGCATGGCATCTTATAATGATTGTTTAACGGCCAGGTCTAGTAACCAATCCACAGATAGGAGTAGGCCTAATCTAGATTGGTGACAATGTAACGGACGATATTAATAAAAAAAAATTAACGACAGTTGCTTAGCAACTAATCTGGTTTAAGCGTATCCCTATCTGTGGATTAATTATTGGATCTGGGGGTTATTAGCCCAGTCATAATATTATTACTAAAAACACAATAATTTAAACGTAAGTTAAAATTGGTTAAACTATCATTATTTACAAAAAACTTCGCCTTAACTTATTTATTAGAAAGTAGTTACAAAAAAGTGCCGTCAAAGTAAAATAACGAAACAATGTCATCCAAACCACACGATCTGCCCATCCGTTGTCACAATCAATTTGAGCTGACCTATAAGCATTGAGGTAAAGTTCACGCGAGTGTCACGACCTGTGTTTCGACATTAGTTTCGACATGTCATATTTTATTTGTGCCTTGAGCCTTGTATTCATGGTGGCAAATGTTGCGCGACGTGTGTAGCTTGAGATGTTGGGCGATGTCAACCGACTGACGACGTTGTCGCCAGACATCTTTGCCCTGTAACCAATCTTACATTATTGCAAAAGCGCTAATGAACTTCTCATTTTGTGATGAAATTTTTTTTAATACCATGTTGTGGTTGTGGCAGGTGGTGGCAAAGGTATTATCTCCATTCTGCTGTTACTTTTGTACATTTGTGAAAAAGAAAATATTTATTTTTTCACGCAACCGACAATTCTGAACCTTTTTTCTAATACCAAGGGAGCTTATTCCTTGCCATTAAGAAAATATTCAGCCAATCTGTTTTTTTTTTAATATTTCCCATTATTTTAGCCCCAACTGAAGCATTACGAACGCTTTTGTACAAGGCAGGCAAAATCATCGGACTATATAGTCATGCAATAGCAATAGGTATTGGGATAATCTCTTCGTTAAATTTTATTTCCAAATCAAAAAAATAGCGTGGCTTTCATGATTTATACAAAAATTTACAAATACTTTATAAAATAATGATTCCTTTATGTATTTTATTTGATCAAACCAAGACTATCGATGATTAGGTTGTTTTTATATATTTCCGACATCAATATCGTAAGCCATTTATAACTCACATTTTTTCTGTGCCTTCGTATCTGTAATACTTCGCAGAAATATTTTCCGCATATAAGAATCTTATGAAATCATTCTCTCACGATTTACCAGTTCGTAAGTGAATTGTTCGGTTTTGCTATATTGTTAGTTATGTATGAGTTGTATGACTTTATATTGACTTTTTGCCATAATTAAATGTTACAACATTTGATATCGTAGCTTTACGTACCGATTACTGAAGCTCGAACAATATTTATTAACTATTAGTGAAATAGTGAATCAAGAATTAAAAATTTGGAAACTTGTTAATTTTTAGGCATCATTCTTATTATAGACCTTATTCGTGACCAAGGCCACACACGATAAAAAAAAATGATGTGCAAAATGGTCTTAGCACTGTATTATTATTATTATTATATATGAGATACGTAAAATATGACTTACATACATAAATTATTACTATTTTATGGCAAAGGAAATTAATAAACTATGTTCCATAATGTTTTCTTCGTCGATAAATGAATAAATGTAGCGAAATTTGATTTTTGAGAATTAATGTGTGGCAAAATCTTATTTACGGTTGAAAAGTGTGATTTCTTGGATTTTTTCTTTTTATTACATCACAATTACTTAGAGCACAAGACACCATGGCTCCACGATACCTTTACTTGAAATTCTAATAAAGATTAACAAATATTTTAAACAAATTGTGATTGTTCATTTGCAATGCGGGACGCTAGGGACTCTTACTGTAAAACATGTTGGCACATTGTCACTTGATTCTTTGTCTCTTTTTTTCACAGACCGTGTCCGTATAATCATATTAGTTATTCTGTGGTATAATGTTAACTTCTCTTTTCCACGATTTGTTGGTCTTCTTGAGCGCAGCGAAAATTTTTCTAAATCTATGGTCCTAACATATTACCTAATTAATTTAACTTTATGACTTAACTAACTTTAACTGCACTATTTACAAGCGAAACGAATTCCAACAGGAAAATGGCCATTCCGCATTCAATTACCGTCGCCAGTTTTCTACTCCAAGGGGACTGGTATGCACTAATGGTTTAAAAATGGAGAAAAACCCTAATTGCATGCGCCGGTCTCATGCCATGTGTAAGTCTAGAGCCTCGATGTCATTAGCAGAAGTCTGGAGGGCCAGTCGTTTTGACCCCCCCAGGTCATCGACCTGCCTTGCAATTCACATTCGCTTTGATTGTATTCTAGATATGCGATGGGTGATTATGGTAACCGAAAAATTAATAGCTTTTTTACAAGTAGGTACTCTAATAAATAAAAAAAGATGTCATTATCATGTTTTTCTTTTCTCTGGAGACAGTAACCCTCGTATCTATAGACAAGTAAATAATGACTTGAGTAAAACTTGCAACTTTTCAAATGCTTCTAATATTATATCTACATGCAATTTATAGTACATATACAATTAATATTAAATGCACCAAACTGCATTTAAGATTGATTATTCCACAAATTGCATGTGAAGAATAAACTTAGAAGCATTTGAAAATTACAACTTTTGCTCCAGACATTACTTATTCGTCTAATAGGAGGGTTCGTTGATTTTCTACTCACACAAGGTAGGCAAACTCTAGTCACTATCTGTTTGTCTAAACTGTCTCTGACACACAAAATTGTTGTACATTTCTGATCTTCACACGTAAAAGTACAAAGAATGGTACTTTATACAATGTTAAATTAGTCCTCATTGTTTCAAACCACTTCATCAAAAGTTATATATTCTAAGAGTATGCAATCCAAAGAGACTCGAATCTGCTGAAATAATATTATTGGGAGGTGAAAACTTTTTCTCTCGACTTCTTTGCGTAATTAAGTTTTCTCCCTGCCTCATTGAATTTAAATGAGAAGGTGCCTAAATTGCAACAATATTTTTTACGCAGCTGGGAAAAGGTTTTTGTCTTAATAATTTTTCATCTCATAACGTCAAAATCGGATTGAATAAGCGGATAATGTAATGAAATGCTAGTTTCGAGTCCAATAGTTGTTAATATTTTACTGCATGAAAGATAAAACAACATGATTGTAATACGCATCCCAAAAATATTTAACCTAAGTATATCCAACTAACGCGACATTGCCGGGAAAATACATTATTAGAGAATACTTATCAGATATTCTGTGCCATACAAACGATGCCAGGCCGAACTAGCTTATAACGTAGCCATTTTAAAGTGTCAACTGTTACTTCATGTTCATATATTTTTTAAAGAATGAAGTAATAATTTAAAATTATTGTGATTACACGCCATCTCGTGACCGGTTAACGGAGTTGCGTCGTCAAACGACGTTGGTCGTGCCACCGCAGTAGCTTAGGTCATGGTTATTCTGCGCGCACGCAGAAAATTTTCTTGGGGCAACCAAACTATGATAATTAAAATATTTGTGGTTTGTGGTATTTTATTCTGAGAGCCCTTTTATTCACACTTTTTTTTGTGCACAGCGGGATAGTGCATGACCTTTACCTCAACCTGATGTTAAGTGACTATAAGGCCGAAGATGGAAGCGCACTACACCCGGAATCCTCATCACTGACGAACTAGCTATCTTACCTGTAACTGCCGGAATAGAACAATTTTTAAATTGTTGTTATGGCGTCATACTTAGGTAAGATGGTGGTAGCTAGCCAGGTGGACTTAAATTAAGCCTTACCAACAACCAAACCTAGTACTAATTGTACCTTCCCTGGGAATTTAACCCGGGACCTCTGCATCTTACATGGATAGGCGAACCACTAGCTAGACCATAGAGGTGGTTGGAAATGAGAGGGGTGCCACACTCAACTCTTAATAAAGCAAACCCATTGAAATGTGATTTCTTTTAAAAATAAACATTAATTCATTATTTGATGAGAACAAGTAAGGAAAAATTTTACAAAGTTATTACATGGGCAGATGACATCGGCAGAAGAAATCAGTTTATGAAAAGCAAGCAATAATATAAACAACCGAAAAAATACTAAACGTGTCGCAACAAACACTGATCGGATCACTCTTACTGCCAATTTGGAAATAGATAAAAGTCTATAATGAAGTCTTTCGATAGCTATTTCATTATTGAATCAAGTATTTTGAAATAGAACGTAAACGACATACCGACATCAGTAAAAAATAACATGTTCAAAATAATCGTTCAATAGAAAAAGACTAATCGATAAAACATAACTGCTTATCGATATAAGAGTTATTTTATAATTAGCCTGTTTCAAAATATTTTACAACTGCATAGCAGTTTCGAAAGTAGAGACATCCAAATGAGCCAACGCAAAATAATCAGAATACCCACCGTTGTGTACTTGCGCCATCGCAGCTGCGATTTAATTAAAATTGTTCTTCGCGATCGTAGTGCGTAGGATAAGTTGTAGGTACTCATAAAACCTTTTGCGGCTCCCGAAGAATTCAGACTATTTGGAGGACGAATTTCTTCTTTGCATTTTTATCTGTTCTATCTATCTTAAGTGGTGGAATGATTTTTGAGGCAGTTCTTTTTAAGAAAAGAGGATTTTCTTTTTTAAGGTACACATTTTTTAAATTTTAAACGTAATAAAGGCTAATTTCATTAATTCCAAGAATTGTTCCATTCAAGGAGTCCATTTTGTTCAGAGGTTAATTACTAACAGTTTAATCAGTCGTATAATTTTACGTAAGCGGTTGTATTTTGAAGTCATGTCTTCATTATGGTACTTCGTTTCAAGAACTATCGTGAATAACTGTTGCAAAATTGTATCATACACATCCGATTCAAAAGTACTTAATAATTAAGTTTATTTGAATAAAGCTTATTTGACTTTGACCTAAGTTCTCTACTATGTTAAAATTTCATACCAAAAGGAGATCTAAACAAACTCTACCTATATGTATATCTTATTTTTTTTCCAAATATTGTAGTTCATCGATTTGGTTTAATACCCCGTTCCGTTTAAGCTCATATCACTTAAGTGGTGTTAGTTAGTATCTGAAGCGCCTACTCAAATTTATAGCGGCAAACGTCTCAGATAGTCGGAAATTCGCCGTTTAGCCTTATTTACGTTGAATTTGAAACCGTGAAGATGCTATCAAATTTATTGCCTGTATCTTGGTTTCAGGATGTGCACTAACTGGATTGATTGATGTTAGGGTGTTAAGATTTAATCATTGGCATAAACACTTTAAGCAGTCCCAAATTTGTAGCTTTACGACTCAAGACTTCAAGCTTTTGTTGTTTGTTTGTTGTTTATTTTGTAACAATATTATTATAGTTCATTATCAAAATACGTTAAAATTTAAAGTACGATCAAAATTTTTAACCCTTTGCTTTATATTTAAATAAGTATCTACTGTCTTAATCGTCTTCTTCATACCAGTCAAATTTGTCTGAAAAATGAAAATTCCTAAATCTTATTTTTTATTCATGACACCCACAAATTCGTCTATTTCTGGATGTTTTTCATAAGGAAACGTATTTTGTGTAATTTTTATATTAAGAATTTACAGAATTGGATCAGTAACCTCTTGTTTTTTATTATTTGTCTCTTTGTATCTTATTATTGGTCATTATCAACTTCTTAAGTAATTAAACACCTAATGATATTTCTGTAACATAGGAGGAGCTAGATCGAATTGAGAACCTCCTCCTTTTTGAGGTCGGTTAAAAATCTACACGAAGATCACCATGCACTGTTATAGTTTTAAGTTCTATTGGGACGAAATAATCATTTTTGATTTTAATGATTTTGATTGACATTATACTTTGTTTTGTTACAGATAGTGCGATAAATTGTCAAGAGAAGCCAGCATTCTTGTCTTTATAGTAAGTATACCAGTATGTTATCGTTTCATTTAGTGACTTAAATTTATTCATGTTAAACAGGATCATATATTCGTGAAATTTATGTTAAGTACCCTATGGTAATAATAAGAAATTCAGGTCAAATTGTGAGCCCATCACTCTTAGCCACCCCTCTCATTTCCATGTTTCAAGGAGTCGGTCCCGTAGAAATTTTATTAAAATTATTCCATACGATTACTTTCCTGATAAATCGTTTTATAAGATCACCTTTGATTAAACCTTTGATTCATTGTTTTCTTTTGGCCTTTGATATGATCTTTAGTCACTCTAAAATTGTAGGTGGGCCGTTTCTGTTATGATGTGTAAAAATGACACACAAAACTGTATCAAAAGAAAATTCTTTTTTTTTCGTTCCGGCTTAAAAAATGCTTTGTGAAATTATCACGTTTTTGTAAGTTAATAAAGTTTTATATTATGTAAATACAAAAAGGTCCTTTTCTCAGAATATTTTCTGTTTGCACCCAGCACGCATTGCCTATCATAACTCCAAACGTTTGAATGCTTTCGCACTAATTCTACGGCGACCCGAAAAGTTTCCACTTTCGCCTACAAATAGCTGTGTTGGCTTGAAAAATGGCAACCCCAGCGAGCCCCGATAATGTACGGAGCAGAACAATCCATCAGGAGAGGGGGTTCTCCCTAAAATGGGCTACTATGCAATATGTTTAGATTTCACGGTCTTCCGTATAAGCGATACAGCTGAAAAGTTGTAATTGATTATCAAGTTGCTTCGCTTCGATGAAACTCGGCTGAGTATCTTTAAACATAAACACAATACAGAAGTTTACAAAAATGATTGTCAATATTAAATATACTCTTTGCCTTAGCTAAACATCAGCAGCATCAAAAATAAACCAAGTTTGGTTCCAACATTTTAAGAGTTAACATCAATGTCAAAGTTTTGAAACCCTTGAAATTACAATGTCCATATCGTTACCATTCTTACAATGTATTTTTTGTTGCAGATAGTTCTGGAAAAGAACATGGACCAGAAATGTCGGTTGAATCGGAAATGAAACAGAAAACTAGAAAGAAAATAGTAAAAATTTGGCACGGCCTAATGACATCATAGCCGAGACCCTACTAAAGTCATGTGAAGTGAATCGAGGGTTTCCAAACTAAGTGTCATATCTAAAAGGCATATCCTACGACAATCTGACACACATATCTCTTTATTTTACGCTAGTCACCCTTTTGTGATCGTAGTTAATGAAACTATTTTGCTCAAAATTTAAACTCTAAGCATATCTCTTTAGAAAGTAGTCTGCCAACAGAGGCAGATAATTTAACAATGAAATTCTTCACCATGTTTTTCTTGAGGAGGCGGACACTAATATTGAAGGCAGTACTTGTGCTGACAGCACTGTGGTTTATGGTAGCTTTGTTAACTACTAATGGTGGGACTAGAAATTCTCTTGGGGCCCAGCCAATTGAATACGAAGATCCAGAAGCGAAGCCGTTGAAGCAAGCGAAACCAACAGCAGCAAAAAAGAAGAGCGAATCATACGGCAACAATCTATCAGACGGTAAGATTTACCTTCTAAATAAAGCAGCATGAGCTTCAGTCCCGACCTTTTAATAACATAAGCTTTTCATAACTTTTTTTGCCACTCGCTTTTTCGGCGATAGTTAATTTATGACTGGGTTTTCTTTGGAAACTAGAAGTTACTAATCAGCTACATTTATTCTGGTTAAATAACTTTTATCTTTTATGTGCTTTTATTATGTGCCATCTATATAACTATATTTGTAAATAAATATTTCCAATCAATACTGTAGAATTATTAGTGCGATATTAGTTACATCAAAATAATCTTTCAAAACTTTAGCTTGTTCAGGAAAAAAGTTTAGAACTTAAACTCATATATCTGTTATATATTTCAAAAGAAAAAACATCGACATAGTTATCTTTTCTTCACAAATTATTTTTATAACGAATCTTTCGCAGCATGTCATTTGTAAATATTCGACACTTTATTATTTGTTGCTTCGTTAGATAAACATGCATGATAATATACGTTTGTCCATCACAGCACGAACGTGGGTCGATTGGATTGGTCGCCTTTCTGGGAACGAAGGTAATCTCAAAATGCTTTGTTTTAACATACCAATTTGATTCGGCTACAAACATTTTTCGGTGTCGGTTATGGAACATTTAATTATAAAACTGGTTATGGTGATTGGATTGTTTTCGCTCAAATTCGATTTGAATACGACTGTCCTGGATTTCAGATGTTTTCTAATTCAGAATCGAGCCAAGTAGTTAGTTAACAAAGTTTTGAATATTCTTAAAAATTGCATAGTAGTTTAAATCCGATGCTATGCAAATATCCCCATTCAAATAGTAATGGAATGTACATGGAATCTTCCCACAGTTGAGTTTAAAAGGATATCCAGTACTAATAAGCAATATCCTGTAGGTCTAGGCGTTCTAGCTGCCCCTGGCTCGGACAACGCTCCCGGCGAACTCGGCAAACCGGTCGTCCTACCGAAGAACATAAGCGAGGACGCCAAACTGGCCGTCTCAGAGGGATGGAAAAAGAATGCTTTCAATCAGTATGTCAGCGACCTTATATCGATTCGGAGAAAACTTCCAGACCCAAGGGACGAATGGTAAGGAAATGAAATATAATGATACATTAGATTTGGCAAGTCGATTGGAAGATATATAAAAACGTCTCTCACGGGACGGGTTTTAGCTTGATTTGATCCGTACTATCGAGATTGTTGGGATACGCAGATATATTTATTGTTAGGAATGGTAACATAACTTTCTGATAATGCTTAAACATTGTCTCAATACTCTAAACGTTTATTTTGTCTTTGAAGTATTAAACTTTTTTCACGAATGAACAGTAGCGTTTTAAGATATCATAAAGATTTAATAAATACACTCTTAATGAAAGTTGTGTTCGAGTAAAGTAGACTACTTACATGCAAAATAAAATATAAAGATAAATAGTAGTAAAATTCAATTTCAGTGTATCCTATTATTTTGTTCTATTTATAGGTGCAAAGTACCAGGTCGCTATTTAGAAAATCTACCACAAACTTCTGTAGTGATATGCTTTCACAATGAAGCGTGGTCAGTTCTCCTTAGGACTGTACATTCCGTACTTGATCGATCACCTTCTCATCTGATCAAAGAGATTATTCTGGTCGACGATTTTTCTGACATGCGTAAGTGTTACCAAATTTTAATTGATGTTTAATAGGAAGTTAGAATATTAAGTGCAACTAACTACGTATAATCATTTCAGCACACTTGATGCAACAATTAGACGACTACATGTCGTCGCTACCTAAAGTAAGGATCGTACGAGCGGCACGCCGAGAAGGTCTTATTAGAGCCAGATTGCTTGGAGCCCGATATGTTACGGCTCCTGTCCTCACTTATCTGGATAGTCATTGCGAGTGCACCGAGGGTAAGAACCAACATTGGCTTTGAACACCACATTTTCATCTACAATTTTACTTACACGTTGTCTTCTTTACAGGATGGCTGGAACCATTATTAGACCGAATCGCGCGTAACAAAACGACAGTCGTATGCCCTGTTATCGACGTACTCGATGATAATACTCTAGAATATCACTATAGAGATTCAACTTCGGTTAATGTTGGAGGATTTGATTGGAACCTACAGTTTAATTGGCACCCTGTACCATCAAGAGAAAGAGCGAGACACCAACACACGGCCGAGCCGGTATGGTCTCCGACTATGGCTGGTGGGCTTTTTGCTATAGACAAAGAATTTTTTGAAAGATTAGGAACTTACGACAGTGGTTTTGATATTTGGGGTGGTGAAAATCTAGAACTTTCTTTCAAGACTTGGATGTGTGGTGGGACTCTAGAAATCGTGCCCTGTTCACATGTCGGCCATATATTTAGGAAGCGATCACCTTATAAGTGGCGAACTGGAGTCAACGTATTGAAGAAGAACTCGGTTCGACTAGCTGAGGTATGTGGATGATATAATAGTTATTATTACTTATATTGAATTAATTGTATGTTCGCATGACATACAAAATGTTGAGAAAAACTTTTCACTATAGTTTGAGTATTTTCTTTTTTTGAAGGTGTGGTTAGACGACTACGCAAAGTACTACTATCAACGCGTAGGTAACGATAAAGGGGATTATGGTGACGTTAGCGGCAGGAAGTCACTGCGGGAAAAACTCGGTTGCAAATCCTTTGAATGGTACTTGAAGAACATTTACCCAGAGCTCTTCATTCCGGGAGAATCAGTAGCTCATGGCGAGGTATGTAAACGTTTTTTCAAAATATTAATAAGATTTACTGATATCAGATTGAATTTGAAAATAATTCCTAAAGTTAGAAAAGACAATGAATAGTGATATACATTACAGATAAAAAAATTGAGTGCATTTTTTATTTATATTGTGTTTTCCAAAATTGTTACCTGTGCAGATCCGAAATGTTGCCTTCCAAAAAATATGTTTGGATTCCCCGACGCGCAAGTCAGACCACCATAAGCCTGTTGGACTTTATCCGTGTCACCGGCAGGGAGGAAACCAGGTCTACTGTCGTTTACAATATGACCTAAAGCGGCAGTACCACTTTGTTGGAGTCTGTGTCGAAACATTTAGTTTCCTCAATCTTATTTGCACTCTTACCACACTGTCTTTATTGTCACAGTCTTTAAAATGTATGCACATGCACGACTCACAACTTCAAAAATGAATGACAATAGGTACGCAATCAAGCATACCGACGTCTTTACTGTCTCGATGGTGACTCCGACGGTGACGAAGAAGTACCTGTGAAAGTTCACAAATGTCACAGAAGCGGTGGCAGACAGGTACCTTCAAAGAGTTTGAAGTGACACAGGGTGGAATTAGATTGCACTAATAAACGTGTTAAGGAACACTTTCCAACTTATTCTACTATGATGAATAAGTTATCATTTTAATTGTGTTTGATTGTTCTTTCATTTTCATTAGTATCACTTTGTTCTAATGTTATCATTTGTGTAAGGTTAGTCTTATAATTTATTATCGACATTGATTTCATTGATGCTATCGATTTAAAATTTGGCCATAATCAAGTGATAACATTAGAGAAGCACGCTTGCTTTTGGCACGCCTTTTTAACTTATGGATGGCACTAGATCGCGAATCGATGGTCGGATATGTGCATCGACTCGGCAGCAGGTCCTGAAGATATGAAGAAACCGGTCAAAGTGTGGCCTTGTCATGGAGAGTATGGAAATCAGGTTTGTAAAAGGCTGCCATTTTATTTGACCTCAACGCTTTTGCTTCTCATCTCGTAGTTGGTTGTTGGTGATCATCATCAGTGTGGTAAGTTTGGTGGTTGTTCTAATCATAAACGTCATTTGCCGTAATAACATTAAAATGCATAGTGAACTAATGTTAAGAACCTTTGCGTGTAATCGCTTTCATCTATTATTCTACACGCATACATTTTGCATGTTACCATTTGTCGCTTCATATTAACGCGATAAAAATACTAGGACATTATGGTAAAGAACTCCATCGCTTAGCGTTATCACACTAACGCAACTCATGTTGCTAAAGTATTTGGCTCTAAAAATGCTCACTACATTTTATAAAGAAGGCAAAAACGCCGATATTTTTAATAATATACTTTTTACTCTTCCAATTTGGTACTGCCGCTAGGATTTTTATTAATTTTAGTTTAACATTTATATTTTATTTCTTACACACCTACTAATGAACCTACCCAATTTATATTAGTAAATAATAATGTAAATAAGATCCCTATTACACCAAAATATTTTTATTTATTTTGTAGTATAATCGAATGAGTGAGTTTTGTGGGTCGGTTTTGGGTGATTTTTAATGAATATTAAAATACTGATTCTGTATGCTCATGAATTTGAGGGAATTTATAAACTTTGTGAAAGCAAAAAATGAAGTTTTACATGAATGGCGACTGTTTGGTTCGATTTCCAAAAGTCATTTTTTTATTTCTTTAATGAATTTAACAAAATTCTTTATAGGTCCGTTTAGAATCAAGCGTTGAGTTTCATTAATTTAAATTTTATTAGCGTAAACTGTAAAAGTAAACCTCCCTTAAGATAAAATCTATATCAGCCTCGTACAGGTAGCTTGGTACTTAACGTTGTAAAGAGTTTTCAAGTTTACAAAGAACACAGCTTGGTACTTGATGGATCGCCGAGAAACTTGCTATAACATGTTCCTTATACGTTTACAGTACTGGATGTACTCGAAGAATGGCGAGATCAGACGTGATGAGACATGCCTCGACTATTCGGGACATGACGTCGTGCTGTACCCTTGCCATGGCGCTAAAGGCAATCAGCTTTGGTTATACGATCCTAACGTAAGTGAAATTATGCTAATCATCTATATATATAAAATTCAAAGTCCTGACTGACTGACTGACTGACTGAGTGAGATATCAACGCACAGCCTAGACACTTGAAATTTTGCACATAGAACCTACCTTACATAGTGTAGGCGTCCACTAAGAAAGGATTTTTGGAGATTCTTCTCCTAAAGGGGTAAAATAGGGGATGCAAATTTGTATGAAAGTCCGTCAGTTTTGAAGTCAGGATCTTCAAATTTTGTATTTAGGCTGACAATTGAAAATTTATATTTACGTGTGTCAGCGTTTTTGACACTTGTCGTTTTTCTCGCTCGTCGTTTTGCCTCGCGACGCAGCATAAAAACGGCTGATCGGTTCCTGGTTGAAGGTTCCCTCGGGGTTTTCTCTAATATCCACGCGGACGAAGTTGCGGGCGAAAGCTAGTATCATATGTAACAGGGATGGCCAAAGACGTCGACCACGAAGGTGATTTAGGTAGCCCGCGAGAGTCAAATAAACTGAATAGAAAAATATGAAAAAACAACATTTAATATAATACAACTTAATAAAATCTAAACTCTACATTGCAGTCGACCGCAAGAAATATTTTTAAACACAAGTATACCTCACAAGTCATAAGTTTGGTCACCCCTGTATACCTACCCCCATATATAAAGTTCTCGAAGTAGTTTTTTTTTTCAGTATTTTTACAGTAAATGATATTCAAATATAATTTAGCTGTACGGTTATTGTTTATTTTGATTATATTCCTTTATAAAAAAGAGAGCTCTTGTTTTTGAACATCTTTTTCCTTGTTTTTAACCGACTTCAAAAAAAGGAGGAGGTTCTCAAATCGACGGTATTTTTTTTTTTTTTTTTTTTATGTATGTTTTAACATAGCTTCGTCAGTTGTTACCCGATTTGTACAATTCTTTTTTTAACTCAAAGAACATAGTTCGTATGTGGTCCCATAATTTTTTTTACAGAGATCTGGCCAGTAGTTTTTTCATAATCCTGAAAAATATCAATTATTTAGCTCGCCATCGCACGTGTTTTTATGGAATTTCGGACATAACTTCTTTGTTTATGAACCGATTTAGATTATTCTTTTTTTATTTGAAAGGGTATACTTCAAGAGTGGTCACAATTTTATTTCATTGTTATTGGACTTCGAACTTCGAAGATACATAAAGGAACTCTTCAAAATCAAATAGTATAAGTAAAGTGATTTAGGTTTTGGTAAGTTTATGGCAATCCAAAACAAACCAAATCATGGTTTGCGATGCAACGTTCTGGACTAGACTTGGACTACGATGACACAATGGAACTCCTCAAAAACAAACAGCGTAAATTTGGAAATTGAGTTCTGGGCATTTTACCATTGAAAATATTATAATATAAAGTAAAAAATATTTACACGCTGCGCTTACATACCTACCACTAAAAAGTTGAAAATAAAAAAGCTTTTTTAAAAAAAAATAAAAACCGCCTTCAAAAAACTGAAAACAAAAACAGCTTAAAAATTAAATACCTCTAAAAAGCAAAAAATAATATTCGAATCATTCGTTACACATATCAATATTAATAAAAACACGTCTAATGAAGTCGGGTGGGGCTTTAAGAAAAAAATGAAGTTGTCCTCCAGCCCCACCCGACTTCAATAGACGTGTTTTTATTAATATTGATATGTGTAACGAATGATTCGAATATTATTTTTTGCTTTTTAGAGGTATTTAATTTTTAAGCTGTTTTTGTTTTCAGTTTTTTTACCAATTATTGTTGTTATAAAATATACTGTGATAACATTTAATGGTTTTATTTACAGACGAAGCTACTGAAACATGGCTCCAGCGAGAAGTGCATGGCGATATCGAAAAACAAAGACAAAATTGTGATGGAGACTTGCAATGATGGCGAGTCTCGGCATAAGTGGAAAATGGAGAACTTCAACCCTGAGAGACTGACTCCTGAGCTGACGGCCGAGTAGCCAGAGGCCTATGATGAACTCCTATTCATATAAAACCAGAAAGAGACTCATTTGAAATTTAAAATATTGAAGTGACTGAAGTGTTGAACTTTATATCACTTGTTTTCGAACGCATCATGGACGTAGATTAATGTGATACAAAACTGTTTCTAAAGTTTCTTGCAGTAAAAGAGGCCATCGTAATAAATAATAAGGTTGTTATAAAGATTGATAAAATAGGTAACAGTTATAACGGCTTGTGTGTACGTATTGATAAATTGGGTGTAGTAAACCCGAGTTTGTTGTTTCATGTTTCTAAAACTGACCCCATGTTATTTGGCCTAAATCAACATGGACTGAGATTGAAAATTATTGCTTTTGTTGTTCGTTTGTTTACTCAATGTATTTTAAATTTGACTTTTACAAGTTTAACATGTTAATGTAAGTTAGAATCATGGTTAACACGGCCAAGGCGTGTACGTAATAGAAATCAATATTGTTTTTCGTCACAATGTTATATATAAATGATTTTATGTTTTAGCCAAATTATCATTTGATTTTAATTTTAATTTATGTGCAAATCGTATATATCTTTTTGTTGAATTTACGTGTTCTAAACATTTTCAAATTCTAATATTTATTTATTTAAGTATTTGTAAGTAGGAATCAGAAATTATAATTTTATCATTATCACTTTTCTGCAATAATAGTATTCTGTATAAAGTATTAATAGCTACGTCAGTTTGACACGGAGTCATTTTGATTATCAAAACTGTACATATCCAAATCTTGTACTTATCCACAGGATCTTTAAATATCATTATATGCCTATACTTACACATGAAATGGGTGAAGAATAGTTTTTACACAAATATTGTGATTTATTTAAACTAAATGTATTAGTCATTTGGACATAGGTGTTAGTAAATTTGACTAGTGAAATGTATGTACATTTATAAATAGATAGGAATATCTTCGTAATTTTTTGTTTTAAGATTTAATAATAAGCTATTTTTATTAGAATTAGAAAATTATGTATTAATTTGTTTGTGCTTTTTTGTTTATACTCTCAAGTGTAGCATTGGTTTTATCAATCGACTGAAATTTAGAGTAATTCATGAAAAAGTAATGTTGTCGCCAAAGTCTGTGTGGGCTTTTGAGTATTATATATCAATCCATATCATAAGACATGTTAATGTAAACTTAGGCATTATGGATACATTACTCAGTTTAACAGTTATTTTAATAAAAACCTGTACTGATTGCAACATTTTTCTAAAACTAGCTTTAAAAAATATTGCATTACACTAGTATATTTACCTTTTTTTACCGTCCACCTCTTGAGACCACCTGGGTGAATCGTTTCTTTGAAAAATTGATAACTTTCTGAGTCTGTTTTATATATTAGGTCTTTACCAATGACATTGCCGATATTTTGTTTAATTAATACCTACTGAGAAAATACGTAACTTCAATGATTAAAAATATTTAACAATATTTTGATTTTATATCGAATTATGGCCATGATAGTCAACTTTCAGTAAAAATAAGGTCATAATTTTAGCTTTATTTACATTAAAAAAAGATCTTGAATATGACTCTTTTTTTTTGTAAGCAAAAAAAAGGGTGACCGGAGTGGTTGTAGTTTAGCCAAAACAATTTTTTTCCACTTATCGTAATCGGAATAAGTTAGCATAGGTACTGTTCAAACATTATAGTATAATATAAAATTTTGTTACATGAGGGTTCAAGGTTGTTAAATGAACAAAGAAAATGCTAATATGAAAAAATCAACTTCTTGAAAATTCTCCATACAAATCGGAAATTTCAAAGCTATTAGTTAGTATTATAACGATGTTGCAATTAGTATTATGTTTTTGTTATAGTTTTGTGATTTTTCTTTAAAGTTCCATGATAATTGTGTCATAAAGTAGTACTTTATATACGAAAATATTCGATTAACAAATAACTATTTATACGACTGCCCAAAAAAAGTATTGTGTTCAGGGTTTACGATTTCGTTTTTTAAATTATCACTATTTTTATATCCATTTCAATATGTTTAGAATACTGTTGTTTAAATACAAAATTATTCCATCAAAACAGACAAAAATAGATGTGATGTAATCTCTTGCAGAAATAATTTTTCCATTTATTAAAACGAATACATTCCAATTTGTGATTCTTTATGCCGTTTCTGATATTCTGTAAAAAATGTAGACTGTATCGAAAAATATGTGCCAGTATTATATTAACACATTTTCATATCCGGGAAAATATTTGTACTCATATTTCGACAGTTACTGCCAATTTGTCTTCCCAGCAGGTTCCCATAATAAAATAATGAATTTGTTGAAAAGTTTATAGTCAAAACATATCCAGATATGTAAAATAATGAATTTCTCCAGTAAATTTTGTGAAAATAATGGGTTTGACCCTCTTAGTATGAGTGGAAACCATACTTTTTAATTTTTGACGGGGATTTCCGAAATATAGCGGCGAGATAATCCACGTTAAAGATCCTGTATAGATAAAAATCCAAACTTATTCCATGGTTTATCCCGAAAACATTGCGCATTGGGACTTTATTATCGTAAGACATTTTTTGTTCGTCTAAAGATCCCCTATCGATATACAAAGGTTTCATCATGCGCCGTGCGCCGCTATTATTTCCGAAATCCCTGTCAAAAAAACTATGCCAAAACGTTCAAAACCCTTTGAAGTTTTTTGGTCACCAGCAACTACAGTCATATCATATTTAATGTAAGTAGGTATCGCAACTTTTTTATTTTCTTTCACCCTTACTTTAAATTGTTGTAAAACATATTATTATTATGTATTAGATATACACCGATGACTTAGTCAAACTACTCAAGTTTCTAATCACTTGCTAACAACAATTATTTGTAAGGGAGTTTGAATAATGGATCTTCAACATGCACAGGCCCAGCCTGCAGGATCGTACGGAGAGGCGCGGCTCCCGCGGCCTTCCGGCCAAATCTCAACAAGTGTAGGAGGCGCGTCCACCTAAGGAATCAAGAGGCCGCACCTCCCCCTACATCCGTGTAGATTTGGCTGGAAGGCCGCGGGAGGCCGCGCATCTCCGTACGATCCTGCAGGCCGGGCCGGTGCGTGTGGACGATCCATAAGTACAACTTATCTCATTTGAATAATTACAATATCCAAAAAAAGGTTCTCAAACGCATTTTAATCTTATTTTACTAAGATACAATGTTAAGTTCTTTATTCCTACGTGTTAGCACTTTCTAACTTGTAAATATAAATCTGATAGGTACCTATTTAATTAGTTTATCTGGTCCAGATATAGGCGTACCTACTGTATCCAATTTATGTGATTTGTATAAGAACTAAAATCTTTATCTGGGCCTAAATAATGTACAGTCAGCTTCAGAAATCGTTGAACAGTTTACTACTCTGTCATAATAAGTATGGCGATTTTTCAGTTAGTGACAATGCTACTATAAAGTACGCAATAATTAATGCGATATGGTACTAAATTGCTTAACTACTTCTGAGGTCGATTGTACTATCAATTGACAACTTTCATGTAACTAATTATATTAGTATTAAAGTTCATTATAAACTGTATAAAATTAGAAGAAACTCATATCATCTCGAGGTAGGATGTTATAAATGTGCCTTATATAATTATGTAGGTTATACTAAATGAATGTTGAAATTTCTGTATATAAAGCGGTGTTTCCATTGTATTATAATAGTTCGATAGTGTAATAATTAGACGGCGATAATCTTTAGTATTTGTAAAATAAAGCATTATGTTGGATTTGTATTGGCTTCTTTTCTTTTAAAATCCTGACCTAAAAATATGAAATAGCATTATATTAGTACGTACGTAAGGTTGAATTATCACTCGTCAGTTTCCCCTACTAGCCAGGGGGTATTACAACCTCTTAAAACTTGCCAGGTTTATGAATTGCCGTAGTTACATCTCTTTCTCGCTCTATAGCAAATAAAAGAGAAAGATTGATAACCAGTCAGAAAACTGCCAGGAAATAAGAGGTCATAATACGGCCTGGTCAGTGAGTGTCAAAGTGATATGAGCGTATATAGTAGTCAAAATGATTTAGTGTACGTAGTTCGAATCTCTCTGAACTACGTACACCAAATAGATTTTATGTTTTTCAGATCATTTTGACTACTCTAGACGCTTATATCAATTTGACGCTGACTGTACCATAAACATATAAGACATTAACTTTTATTTTCCATTTCATTTAATTACGAAACCTAAATTTCTTATGATTTATAATTAATAAGATTCATCTAAATAAATAAATCGAAGGTAAACTTTGTCATTTAGATCATGCATGAAAATAATACTTTATTACACGGAAAGTTTAGCTAAGCAAACGAAAAATATCGATTACAGTAATGGTACGGGGATACAGGAACTGCCTATACCCGACATGAAATAATATATTTTGTGTTGCTACATTTTATGAGAATCGAATCCAGGAATCAACCTTTTTGATCCTTGTTTGGCTTTCCGACAAATAATCCTGATTGTTTTAAATATTCAAGCTATATAAATCTGTAAATAGGAAGCTGTAGGTTTAAAATGTAAAACTGCTTACTTGTTGCTTTATGAATAAATTATACATTATAGGTGAGCTCGGGAAGTTAGCATTTACACTGTCGAGGATGGTTTGATCATTCAACGCAATGGTAATTACTTCCCGCACAAAGCTTGTAGGTATAGTGGTTTTCTCAAGAAACGTAAGGAAATAACTTTTTCTTAGTAAAATTTAACTTTTAAATTGGTTCGAGCCATGCAGCCACAAAGTTTAAAAAATAACTAGCTGATGAGCTCTACCGTTTTGAATGTGGAATATTACTTCCTACACTAGTGCAGAAAGTAATATTCCAGTAACGTTCCATAGTAAGTAGGTATCAAAATTCATTTCCGCACTGAGTTTCAAATTAGAAACGTGATGAACCAGACCACAACGTGGGACTTCCCGCATTCTTTTTAGGGTTCCGTACCCAAAGGGTAAAAACGGGACCCAATTACAAAGACTCCGCTGTCCATCTGTCTGTCTGTCCGTCCGTCTGTCTGTCTGTCTGTCTGTCACCAGGCTGTATCTCAGGAACCGTGATAGCTAGACAGTTGAAATTCACAGTTAATGTATTTCTGTTGCCGCTATAAGCACAAATACTAAAAACAGAAAAAATAAATATTTAAGGGGGGCTCCCATACAACAAACGTGCTTTTTTTGCCTTTTTTTGTACGGAACCCTTCGTGCGCGATTCTGACTCACACTTGGCCGGTTTTTTTCAAATGTAATATGTGAGAAACTATATTAAAAATGAATAACAGATAAACTAAAGTGATTTTGTACTTCATACAAATCTCCCCACTGTGAAAAACTAAAAATGATTGCATCAACCGTATTGTGTGAACTTTTTAAACGTGTGAAAACCCCTATTGGTCTTTCCTAACAATCGAAAAGGAGATAAGTTTCGCTCCTGACGGCTGCTTGCTTCGCTTCGGGCGCTTGACGAGCGCTCGAGCTCTTGCACTTTTTATGTGCCAGTAACTTCCGCCTTTTTATTTAACTGACTGGACTGCATTGGCAGGATTATCAGAGTACACTTTTTGACACTGAATTTCGTGACAAGCTTACTTCTGATTTTACAATGTGGAACTTTAAAATGACATGAAGAGAAAGTTTAGATCTAAGGTAAGGAATCGTTAAATTATGGCCCACTTGCGACTTGTAAAATAATTGAGCAAGGTGTTGACATTTCTTGTTTTTTCCAATCCTTACTAATCCTTACCAATATTATAAATGCGAAAGTCTGTTTGTTTGTTTGTTACGCCTTCACGTCTTTACTACTGAACCGATCATCATGAAATTTTGGATACACGTTGTCAGGGGTACAGAAAAGGACATAGGATACTTTTATCCCGAAAAAAAGTATTGTTCCCGAAGAATAGCAAAAAAAATTTCCACGCAGACGAAGTCGCGGGCGGCCGCTAGTATAAAATAAATACCTACGGTACCTACTTAACAAATGCGTTTACAGGTCATGAACCGCCTTATTTAAAAAGAACAACCGACGAACGAACGAACAAACGAATTCGAATAGAATTGAATTACGAGGGAATCTCCTTTAGTTGCAGTAGTTCGGCTGTTAGTCCGGTTAACCGAACTAATGCAGCTTTTTAGTTGCATCAGTTCGGTTGATTTAAATCACCGAACTGTTGCAACTATTAAAACTGTTAATAGTTCAGTTGTTAGTCCGGGTTAACCTAACTAATACAACTTTGTAGTAATAGAAATCATTACCCATGGCACTATTATTTTTAACCGACTTCAACAAATTAAAAGGACAAGGTTATTAATTCGGTTGTATGTTTTATATTTTTAAATTTTGATTTATTTTATTTTACAATTTTCAATAACTTTTTTCTTTCCTTTGTAATACGTCACCAAAGTACCAGGATCTCATAAATATGGGGAAAGTTATCTTCCGCAATATTCATTCTTTTTTAATCAAACAAAAAAAAACATTTGAGTAGTGCTACACTTAGGTAATAGTAGCAACCTGCAATAGTTCGGTCGGTCGATTGAAATCAACTGATCTAATGCAAGTTTTTGGTGCATTAGTTCGGTTGATTTAAATCACCGAACTAATGCAACTAAAAGGTTTCATTAGTTCGGTTAACCGGACTAACAACCGAACTACTGCAACTAAAGGGGGAATCTAACAAATAGGCATTTTTTTTGCATAATGTTTTCCTAGATTTCGGTGTCTGGCTATCAATGGTATGGTATGCGAAAATTAAATGTTACTTATTTTATAACTGACTATATTAATTACTTAGCTTCATCTAAGCTAATAGCGAAGGCCCCGTGTTAATTATTTTAATTAATTAGTTAACTGTCTTTTATCATTGTATTCATTTCGTCATCAGCCATTTTTAGGGTTCCGTACCCAAAGGGTAAAAACGGGACCCTATTACTAAGACTCCTCTGTCCGTCTGTGTCTGTCTGTCTGTCTGTCTGTCACCAGGCTGTATCTCATGAACCATGATAGCTAGACAGTTGAAATTTTCACAGATGTTGGATTTCTGTTGCCGCTATAACAACAAATAAAAACAGAATAAAATAAGTATTCAAGGGGGCTCCCATACATACAAACGTGATTTTTGCCGTTTTTTGGTACGGAACCCTTCGTGCGCGAGTCCGACTCGCACTTGGCCGGTTTTTAATGTCCCTACTGCTGGGGCACCGGCCCTCCTCATGGGTGGATGAGGAGGATGGACCATAACGCAACACATGAGCCTTTGCGGATTAGTGGGTGTTAACGACTACAAATGCAGCCGGGACTAACGGCTTAACGTGCCTTCCGAAGCATGTAAAATATTGAGATAATATTTTCGGTCACCCATCCCATACTGAACCTACCTTTGTGAAAGTTGCATACCCTCCGCAATCTCAGCGCCAATGCACTAAATTTCTACACCATTGAGCTCCTGTAATATTGTTTTCATCACATCAACATTTAAAAAGACAGAGACAATAAAATATTTAACATGAAACAGATTTACCGTTCATAAGTAGTTCTTTCAGCCAATTATTAAATGAAGTAGGTACTTACAGTTTTCTGAACTCAAAAAGTACTTGGAAATATTTAAAACAGCGTTCTTTATTTCGTAATGTTATGTCTTATGAACATTGAAAAAATATTTTTAAATCGAATCTTTTAAATAGTTACATAAGGAATTAGTAATTTATCCAAACAAAAGCATTATAATAGGTCTTTACCTATGAAATTGCCGATTTGTATGGAGAATTTTCAAGAAGTTGCATTTTTCATACTAGCATTTTCTTTGTTCATTTAACAACCGTTAACACTCTTGTAACAAAATTTTTATGTACTAATGTTTGAACACTATGCTAACCTATTCCATTTACGATAAGCGAAAAAAATAAGTTTTGGCTAAGTTACAACCCCTCCGGTCACCCTTTTTTGGCTCACAAAAAAAAGAGTAACTTTCTAGATCTTTTTTTAATGCTATGAAATCTAAAAAAAGGACTTTATTTTTACTGATAGTTGACTATCATGGTCATAATTCGACATACGTAAATCAAGATATTGTTAAATATTTTAAAACATAGAAGTTATTATTTTCTCTGCATGTGACAAAATATCGGCAAGTTCATAGGTAAAGACCTAACATCAACTTCTAGTTTAGTTTCAAAAAAAGAATAACTGATGATATCGCAAAATGTAACCACGAGGTTTTGAGTAATTTTTCAATGCACGCTACAACAAACAAAAATAGACAGACCACTGAGGATTGTTTTCATTAACCTAAAAGCACATGTAGATTGTTTTTAAAAGCCATATTTGCTCAGTGGCGATGAATTTTTAAGAGGAAGTTCTGAAAATAGAGGCATCGACGATGTTCATGTTACTTTAGATAGATTAGAAAAATATACCTAAGGTTAGTTTCAAAGATAGATGCAATATCCCACCTGCGTAATTAACTATTGAAAAAAAAAACAGAATATTATTGCGCTAGGAAATTGAGGTTACTTTAGAAGTCTGGAGTTGACTTTTTGTCTAGTAAGTAAAATAATACATGGGTACTCTAAGCGTCGTGACACAGTATATACAGGGTGTCCCAAAACTTTGCCACATGGAGGGAAAGTACCTTAAATATTGAAGATAGGAAATTTAATCCAAAGAAGACTTCATTTTGTTTTTAAAAATAATGCAAACTGCATCCAAAGTTTTTTTTTTTTAAAATCGCATTCATTCCTATACGAATTGATACAATACGTAATAATTAAAATTTAAATGCTAAATTTCAGGTCTTCCTTTTGTTTAAGATGCTGAGTTACTTAACAAAAAATAATCCTACTGAGTAACCCTTTCGATCGGTATCGTATAAATAAAAGATTGTTTTTTTTTTTCAAATTAAGTGGGTTCGATTCCTGGTTAAGGCATGCGAATTTTCGAAAATCTTTGAATTATTTTAAGAATCAAAATGAAATCTTCCTTCAGTAAAATTTCCCATCTTCAATATTTAAGGTACTTTCCCTCCGTGTGGCAAAGTTTTGGGACATCCTGGATATTGGTTGTTGCGATCTTAGATATTAAAGGTAGTTGGGTCACGGAAAAAAAAACCACATCGTATTTCAAAATTATACGATATTATCTAATAACATTGGGCTCCACTACAAGATAGCGACCCTAAACTATAAACCCACTTAAAAGTCATAGCTTCTCCTTAAGTCGACGGCCATTTGCGATATCCTCGCAACATCGCGTCCGAGGCACGACATTAAAACTTTTGTTGGCGACAAACGACCGTCACATGATTCGACATTATGACTTTTTGTTTAGGAACACCAGAATTTATGTTAGGACGTTACGAAGTCTCTCGGATTGTGCCTCACTATGTTCAGTTGGGAAGGTACTTTATTTAACTGCCTAGGTCTGAGTTAACAAATACCTTTCCTTTTAATTAAAAAGTGATCAAAGTAAAGGTACTCTCATTTTTTTCTCAAGTTAAAACTCATCGAGGTACTTGTAATTATTTAGATATTTTTACTGAATTTCGCAGAATTAAAGTCCAGCTAAACAGCCTGGACTTTAACAAACTTTAGTCAGCGTTAACGAACTTCATCATCGAAAAGTATGTGTTTGTCATTTATGTTTTGGCTAACCATCGATTTTCAAAAGATCTAACCTTTTTCATCTTTCAACCAAATCTTTCAAAGGCGAAGTTCTTTATCGTTTTTACAAATGTGACTTGATCTAGGGGGCTGCTTGAAAGTAGGTATCTGTTATTCAAGTTGAAATAATCTAAGTTTTTAAGTCGTACCGATTTCCAATTTCTGCTTTCCGCCGCCAATGGGCGAGCTGTCTAGAAAAGTTTTCAATTGTCGCTGATTCTACTGTATTCAGTCAGCCGTGACTGGAATTAAACTGTACCAAGATTTTACTTCGCTAGATTTGACACATTTTATCTTTTGCGCCATCGGTTAAAGTTTTCATTGGGGATTCGTCTGCGATTGATACTTCTATTAAATTTTTCTTTTTAATAATTTATCACATACAATTGGTTGCTATTGCCACAATGTCCCATGTTTTTAATCGTTGTCAACACTTTCTTATACTAATACCAATATGTCCGAAATACGGGTCTTTATCTTTGATAAATCTGATGTCCGATTCTATTAGAAGTGAAGGCGCAACCATCTGTTGGAACAAATCTTATTACGCTTATCTGTCATTTTGAACGTGCTAACTGCAAGTTAGGCGAGACATACTAATCAACATTTGTGTAGTCATAATCTTCCGGGCGACAGAAACGGACTGAATACTAAACCGGCCCGCCTAAGTTGTCGAACTTGTAATTTTGGTTCGATTCGAAAACTTTTGGGTTTACGAGTATTTTCGTGGTGTTCCAATAGTCATTGAATACAGAAACTTTTTCATTTACGCTCTTAGACGCAGACTGAATAATATATGAACGGCCAAAGACTGGAGCTTCGCAGTATCCTTTTGGCTTTAAGGATTTTTTAAGAATTCCAACTGAATTAATGACGTCTTACCCCCGAGGGATTTTGGGGCTCGAAATAAATAGATTTGTATATTGCTTTGAGAACCCTCATAAGGACTTCTACCTATGTAGATGACTCACAAATAGATTCTTTTATTCGTATCTTATTCTCTTATGTCTTGAATTTACTTTTGAAGTCTGATTGTTCAAATTGTTAATAACAATACCTTTTTAGGAGACAGATTAATGCTAACAAAAATGTTAGGACATAATATGAAAAACACTGACATGATAAATGATACAAAGCTTTTTCATTAAAGAGATGTTTGCATAATTGCCACTGTTGAAATGTTTTGTACGGTGAAATATTACTTTGAATACAAAATAGTATACCACTAAAAGCAGTCGTTCTTTTATGGGCCCACTTTTTTATTTTCCTACATCTATCATAGCTAGAGTTAGATCTCCAATCTGAGACAAGGATTCCAAAAGAAAAAAAAGAATAACTAGCAAAAATATAAAAAACTTGGATAATGGTTTTATGTGTCCATTAGTCTAACTATTTGTTTTATTCTCACTCGTTTGATAATACGTTCTAATACATAGTTATTACAACTTTTTTCTGCAGATTTAGTTTTGAAAAACCACTTCATGCGGCTGCCGGCTGTAATGGTAGTTTCTTTGCATTTTTAATTTAATAAAATTCCTCATAAGTCATATCATATATATTATGTGACATCGCTGTCATCATAAATGTCACTGTCAGTGCCAAAGTCAAAGTCAAATAAGCTTTATTCAAATAAACTTAATTATTAAGTACTTTTAAATCGTCTTTATTTTCCTACCACCCGTTCCAGACTTTTTTAGCTGACAAGAAGAACGGGCGCAAGAAACTTATCAGCTGTAACAGCCATAAGTAACGATATTTACAAACTTTAACATACAAATGTCAGCCAATGGCAAGTATCGATAGCTTAACAGCTGACTGAGTCACGGTCTTTGTGACAGTAGAAAATCGATGTTCCCAAGATGGAAAAAATCTTTGGATATTAACTTTTACGATCCGAATTAAAAAAAAACAATGTTCATTAGTATTTTTTTTTCTTACAGGGAAATGTTATTTATTTCGTGTTTTTTCCATAATATCGTATAATATCATTACTGTAGGCTGGGTGAAGGGTCCGGGCCCATAGGAAAACGGAACATTAAAAAAAACTGATCACCCATCTCTATTACTCTTCCGAAAATAGGTATGTCTTTTCTTCAAAATTATGATGATAATACTTTATTGCGTTTAAAGGTTAATCTAAAATCACGATCAATGTATAAGCAATAAGTACCTGTCTATTGTGTTTATAGTTAATTTCAGTAGTTTTTCCCCTATGAATATCACATGAGCTGCGTACCTTTATTTGACCGGCTCGACAGAGCGAGAATTTGAAAATAAACGTCCTAAAATAAAGAAAAGCTTCGGAGAAAACACGATAATTTTATGGCGTAGAATATCTTGAATTTATTATTTTAAGTGCTTGACAGCTTCTGATTACTTAAACACTTTTTAAAATCATTATAAACTATAATTGGGACAGTAATAATATTTTTGGATGTCTATTTCATCACAGGTTTGAGCTGCGCTTGCAGAGAATAAACTAACTAAACTTAATAGTTGACTTGATTCATAGCCTGATTGATTCAAATTCTAAGCAATTTGTCCAAGACGAGTAACAGCTAGAGTTTTATTATCCAAAAATATAACTTGGTTACCTCCATGACAGGAATGACAGTTTTTCGTTAACAAATTGAACAATCAACAACCAACTCGCAAATAATATTGCTCAATACAGTGAGGCTCTCGAATGAATATGGTAACAAGGCTTTAGCTTCCAGTAATCATACATATGAGAAGACACGACAAAGGAATAGAAATACGTAAAAGGCGTAAAAAATTCATTTCCCTCGAGGGTTGCTTGCCACCTGGACCTGTATTAAACGCCCTCAAACGTTTGAATATCAAAACGCGACCGCGTTTTTACTTACACACCAAATTTTGTGGAAATAGGTCAGAATTAATTTAAATATTTCTTCATTAAAGATAATTGCTCTAAAGATAATATAGTTTTAGAGCATACAACAAAACATTATTTTTATGTAATATTTGTTGCTTTCATAAGTTCGTTTTTGTTCTGCACGGTGTGGAATTTTAAGTTTCTGTACCTACCTACAATATTTTTTGTTATATCAATGAATATTCGTAGGTGTGGTTTACAGCAAAACATGTTAATTTTATGTAAGTATAAGTATGTACATACTTATATTTATTTCTTTAAAATTAAAACTTCTTTTAAAATAAGTAGGTATATTTCTTTTCAGTTTCAGATGTTACTGGTACCTAGGAATTCACTTTGCATGCGGTTTTTGATTTAAATTAATTATGCATTTAGCTAAGAACTACAATTATTATACTCATAAATATAGTAATGTAACAACTGCTGGTAAACCAAATAAATCAAATAAAATTCCATAATGAGAATAAAAATATATCTATCTATAAGTATTTTTATGATTTTGTTCAGAAATTAGAAGTTGAAGAAGAAGAAGAAAGTAGTTGTTAAATCTAGCTCAGTATTCTATCTTATAAAATGAAACTAATAACAAACAAACTGAAATCAACTAAGCGAATACTACACAAAACACACATATATTTTATTAATTTTTATGGTGAATAGGTTCTGTCCAAACTCATTTTCGATTTACTATTGTGTTCACATACTTTCAGGAACAGCAGACAAGCTTACAAAACCTTTTATAAATTTAACTTCAACTATAGATAATCAGCTGAACTTCAAAAGAATTATCCTTGACTAAGAATACAATTCTGTTCCTCTATCCAGATGTAAGTCAAAGAATAAATACTTTACTCGGTTTTAGTTCACTTTGACTTTAACTAGTTTTCAGTTGCTCTTTTTAAAACCCACAGTGGGTTTGGCAGAGTGAAAATTTACAAAAAAATACCATTGCAAAATATATTCATTTATTATTAGTCTTTGTGTCAAGCATAATACCATGCACCTTTTATAAGTATTCATGGCTTTATTGTAGTTTATTGGAAAAAATAACTTTATGCCATACGTAGTTTATTGTAATTTATTGGAAAAAAAAACTTTATGCCATGTCTTCCGTTCATGTTGTGAAGCAGTTTGTGTTAAGTTAAGTTTGTTTTGTAAGTGTTAAGTTTTACAAAATTAGGTTTTTCTATCAAGTCGAGTTTCAAAATAAACAAATGTTTCATTTATTTATTCAATTGATAAATGTTTCATTCGAAGAAAAAAAAACTTTTCGTACCGAATAATTCGATAGAACAATGCAAGTATACGCTTGCAATCTGAAATAAGTTTCACAAGTTATGGTAGGATCTATCTAGAACCGCTAATCTTTCCAGAAATACTTGTTTACACAAGACGAAGTCAACGGAAATAATTTGCACATTTTTTAAAATTGAATTTGACTTTGTATCTTATAGTAGGCGTATTATGAGTTTATGCTTACTCGATAGCGACTAGAGTTGACATTTCGTCGTTACGCGTGCAAAAGTCGCTATGTGTTTTAAGTTTTGCATTTTCGATTTTTTTTCAGTTTTAATCGTTATTCTCAAACACACATACTGTAAAAAAACAGCTATGTGATAAATGCAATATTTGAAGAATTACGGAAAGTAGCTTTGTGACATTCATACATCGAATGTTCCATGTTTCATGAAAGTTCCACGCTAAGTGTTTTAATTCACTTAGCTAAAATAAGTTTTACCAAATCGGAAGCAGAAATTGCGCTCGATAATATGTGCTTCGCTATGCACATAGCGAGTTTTTTAATATTTTATTTATTTATTTATTATTAAAAAGTAAAATACACAGTCTTGCAACTTTTCTCGCAGAACCTGACAACAGATTTGTCTGCGAGTACATAAATTAATCTATTTAAGTATTATACTTAAGACTTACACAAAGTTGTTTGTTTTAAGAGACAAATGGATAATGTTTTTTAAGGTAGTTATTAAATCGTTTTCTATTATTTGAAATTAAATGGATAGAAGTATCTGAAAAAAACATCTCCTAAGGGGAAAATTCCCTTAAGTTCATGGCCAAATGTTTGAACAGTTTTGACGTTTGAACGTTTACCTACCGGGTCTTTATAGTAAACGTAACTATGCAATTTCAATACAATACAGGCACTGAACGATAAAATTATTCTTGTTTAAACAAGGGTTAACTCGATCTCAATCATTTGAGTCAATAATGTCGAACGAATATCAGAAGAAAAGAGCGCTCGACACCAGCCGAAGTATTCAAAAATAGAGCCACTATTGTCTTTTATACAGGTTACATTTGCCTTAAAAATCTATGGTTTAGCTTTAGTATAAAACTGGCATGCTAGGCTCCCAATAGCAAAGCTTTCAATGATTTTAACAAAACTAAGCCAGTATTTTTCTAAAGATGTAAGCGAAACTGAAACGGTAACGATTTCCGCTTTGGTTTCATCATTCAAAAATTAGCGC
The DNA here is from genome assembly GCA_928269145.1 of Agriphila tristella. Classification (NCBI taxonomy): domain Eukaryota; kingdom Metazoa; phylum Arthropoda; class Insecta; order Lepidoptera; family Crambidae; genus Agriphila; species Agriphila tristella. The sequence continues at coordinate 34,942,172 of OV743432.1, forward strand.
GGTTTCTATTATAAAAGTCAAAATATTGCATAAAATTTCACCCAAGTCGTAACTCAAAGAAAGTTACGCCAGAAGCCGCTGCCATATTGTATTATTATTCGAAGTTCGCTGAAACCTGTACCTCCTCGAGGATGTTTACATTTTTAACTAGTTCCGCCTACATTGGTCGGTTACATTTGTTCTTTCTTCGTTGCTTTTAGCGATTCATATTTTAAGATTAGAAAATCTACCATGCACTTAGTTCATGTAATATTTACTTATTTATACAGAGTTAGTGAATGAAAAGAAAAAAGTATGGCAGGATCTGCTGGCCATCAAAGCCAGTAAAAGAGTGAATGCAAGTGTTACAGAAGAGGATGTTGATACAGTTGCAAGGGAGTTTAAAAGGATTAAGAAAGTAGTGAAAGAAAAAGTAGACGAAAAAAAGAGAAAGATGAAAGAAAAGTGTGACTTCAAACTCTGTGATAACTTTCGAGACAATATAAAATTGTTTTGGAAACAAGTGAAAACGTCTCGAAGTGGATCACATAAGTCTAAAATGAATGTGATAAGAGATGAAAAAGGTGAGCTAGTGACAGATGAAAAAGGTGTACTACAGGAGTGGATGAAATATTTTGAGAGTTTGTTTGAGGCGGATGGCTCTATGCTAGAAGCCTCGGATAAAAGAGTGGAAGACGAGGAAGAGACAGAAGTGGATGAAAGAGATATATATATGGATGAGATTATTAGTGCAATGAAGAGCATGAAAAAAGGGAAAGCAGCAGGATATGACAGAATTACTGTTGAAATGCTGAGAGGTGGGAAAGAGCTGGTTGCGTCCTGGCTGTGCCTGATCTTTAATAAATGTTGGTACAGTGGCAAAGTGCCGGAAGATTGGCGTAAAGCCGTGGTCGTGCCGCTGTACAAAGGGAAAGGGTCACGGCAGGATGCTAAAAACTACCGCGGGATCAGTCTTCTCAGCATTGTCAGTAAATTGTATGCAAAGGTACTGATTGAAAGAGTGATGCAAAAAACTGATCAGAGTATTTGGGATGTGCAAGCGGGATTCAGAAAGGGAATGGGATGCACGGATCAGGTCTTCTCCTTGAGGTGCTTAACCGAAAAACACCTGGCTAAGCACAAAAAGGTTTACTGTGCCTTTGTGGACCTGGAGAAGGCCTACGATCGAGTTGACAGGAATGAGCTATGGAAGGTGTTGTCCGAATACGGATTGGAGAGCAGACTGATTCATGCACTGAAATCTCTCTATGAGGATTCCCGTGCATGCGTCAGGATTGACGGCGTATACACTGACTGGTTTGGCATCTCTAGGGGTGTCAGACAGGGATGTGTTGCGTCACCATGGCTCTTTAATCTGTTTTTGGACAGTTGTATGAAAGGTCTGAAAGAACGTGACTGTGGGGTTGTGATGAATGGGACTCAAATCAAGTGCCTTCTCTACGCTGACGACCAAGTTATACTTGCGTCTTCTGCGCAAGAGTTGCAGGAAATGATGTCGGTTATGAATGAAGATTTTGTGAGAAAAGGGATGAAAGTGAATGTAACTAAGACTAAAGTGATGGTGTTTGAGAGAGATGAAGAAATGACTGACTGTACGGTAATGTTAGGTGGCGAAAAAGTGGAACAAGTCCGTGAGTTTGTATACTTGGGGAGTTTGTTCACAAGGGACGGAAAGAGTGAGGAAGACATAGAAAGACGAGTGAAGAAAGGAAATTCGGTGAGTGGTGCTATACACTCGGTTATGAGTAGCCAAACCGTTTCTGCAAAGGCGCGAATGGCTATTCATAACGGAGTGCTGGTACCGACACTGATGTATGGAAGTGAATCTTGGGTATGGCAGAAGAAGAATGAAAGCAGAATAAATGCGGTAGAGATGCGATCGTTGAGGAAAATATGCGGAGTAAAACTGAGTGATAGAGTGAGCAATGAGGTGATTCGCAAAAGGTGTGGTCTGAAAGATGATATAGTGACAAGAATTGAGAAAGGAATGCTCCAGTGGTTTGGTCACTTAGAGAGGATGAATGAAAGGCGAATCACGAAAGAGATATACTGTGCGAATGTGGAAGGAACGATTGCACGAGGGCGTCCCAGAAAAACCTACGCGGACCAAATAGAGGTTATTATAAAAAAGGCTGGTGTACGCAGTGACAAAAACCGCAGGGCATGTATGAAAAGAGTGATGGATATGAATGAAGCGAAAGAAGTGTGCAAGGATCGTAGCAGGTGGCGATCCATAGTCTCTGCCTACCCCCATGGGAAACAGGCGTGAGTGTATGTATGTATGTATGTATGAGCTGTGCTGAAAAAAATCACAGATTTTACAGTTCCCGCAAGAATCGGGGCATTGAAAATGAACACAAAAATTTACGAAAAACCAAAATCGAATCAAATGCAAAGTCCTATTATATTTTTAAAGTTACCTAGGTAGTACCTATTTATTTTACGATTGTGACACTCAGCTCCGCCTCGTGTCACAAAAGCGCACGCTGACTGCCTCGACGCAGCCGAAATAATATTTTTTTCCAAAATTCCAACGAATGCACTTCTCGTCTGCTTCTGCATCTTTTAACACTATTACCATGACGATCGGTCAATAATCATAGAAGCTACATCACTTTTTAACCGACTTCAAAAACTTTGAAAAGGGAGGTTATCTATTCGTCGCGTATTTTTTTTTGTATGTATGTACACCGATAACTCAAAGACGGCTGAACCGATTGAAATGATTCAAACGTTTATATGGTAGGTATGTAAGCGATGATTTTATAAAATAAAACGTTAAGTATAATGTTTCACTTTTTTCAATGGTATACCCCGAGTAACTCAATGTCCACAGGTGTTCCGTTGGGTTTTCGCAGTTCAACTCTAGTCCAGAACGTCCTTGACAATAATAAACGTCTACAAATATTTCAATCACTGTACAGTTCCTATTTGACTTTGAGGAGTTCCCTCGTGTATCTTCAAAATCCAAAGTCCAATACCAATGAAATTAACATGGTATCATTCTTAAGGTATCTTCTTTCAAACAAAAAAAGAATTGTCTAAATCGGTTCATAAACAAAAAAGTAATGGTTAAAAATCGGTCTCAATTCATATAAAATGGTAACGAAAACGACAGTATTTTCAAGATTACTTGAAAACTACTGAACCGATTTCAAAATTTCAAAAAATGGGACCAACTTGGGAACAAACCTCATGTTAAAAAAATTTTGGTTTAAAATTTCTGTAGGTATAGGTTATTAGAGTTATAAATATTTACAGAAAAAAATATTTTTTACTTTTTAGTTTGTTTTTACTTGTCCGTTTTAATATTTTTTTTTAAAACGTGTTTTAAAAAAAATTGTTTAATTATCGAGTCTGTTGAATTCTCTCAATTTGACAAAAATAAATGAAGCCACTTTTCTATTGATGGATATTTGTTTCAGGATTACGTTGTTAGATTGCACATCAGTCATTTTTTATGTCCCCACTGTAGGACATAGTTTTTCGTATTTTTTTAAATATACTATACACTACTAACTTTTGCCCGTGACTTCGTTCGCGTGATTAAGATATTTTTGCATTTATTTTGAAAGTCACGGATTGCCAATATACCTAGGTATTTATCTGTAGACCTCATTTCACACATTTAAATTTTCTCATAAAAAATCATGTAGGTACAAACTGGAACACTCTGTAGCACCCTGTATGATGGGAATTTTCCAAAACCCTTTCTTAGTGCTCACCTACACCATGAAAGGTATTTACCCTCTGATTCGTACATATTAATGTCCGAAACTCAAAATTTAAAATAATCGCGGTAAAGACATTCAAGCGTCAAAAATGCGGTATGGAATGCGAATGGAATGCGGGTGTAAAATAATTGGAAGGAAGCGGGATTTCGGTAGGTTGCGGACGTGGACGGCGGCTGGTCAAGGAAAGGCACTTACTTGGTCTAGCAGCAGGCTCGTCAACACTTGAGAATGGCAAGCTGGCGTCGTCGCCTGCGCAGCACGCACGACCTGCGTGATCGGACGTGAACGGCCACAAAGTCCACAAACACGTCGATTTACACCGTCCTTTAATCACGTATTTACTAATACACGTAACACTGAAGCTTATGGGCTACGCGGATGCGGTTAAATGAGTTGCGCGGGGTGACAAATTATAGCGTGTTGATGTCACAGTAGTTCGCAATAGACTGTTTCTTGCATTACGAATGCATTGGCCGCGTTCGGCCGGCGAGCGGAGCGTTGTGCCTTTTTGTTAGGATTTTGGCGGGTAGGAAGGAAGTAAAACTATGACGATATGATCGCGGCGGCAACACCCTCCAAAAATGGTGTCTCTACCTTCATACAAACTTCAACACCCTGTAGCACTCTGTATAACTGGAATTTTCCAAAACCCTTTTCGTAGTGCTCACGTACATTATAAAAATAATCTACACTCCAAAAATGGTGTTTCTACCTTCAGCCCTATACAAATTCTCATAAAAACTTAAACAACCTGTAGCACCCTGTATAACGAACATTTCACAAAACCCTTTCTTAGTGCTTACCTACACCATGAAAGGTATTTACCCTCCAAAAATGGTGTCTCTACCTTCAGCCGTTAGGGCTCTACGCCTATCCCAACAATCAATCAATTTAGAATTTTATATGTATAGATAAGTAGATAAAATTAAAACATAAATTTTCATAGAATTAACTAAAGAATCAATTCAATTGGTTCAAAAGGTCACTTTAATATTTAAATCAAAGCACGTAAGCCGCATAAGTTTTTCAACTCAACTCATAAATAATTTACGGGACACTCCCCTAGTTCGCGCAAACGAGCTGAGTGTACGTCCCAGAAATTCCTGAAGTCATAAAACAAGAACACAAAAGGCAACGTGGCCGAAGATGTATCCATTCATCTTATCATCGGCCGGAGAGCTTTACGTGCGTTGGCAACGCTCGTGTAAACTGGAACGCAACGATATCTTTGGTAAGGAGGGATAGGCAAACGGAGGTGGTATTTTTTACACGACTGCCTAAAAGATAGAGAGTGTAATGTGTTCAGGTTTCATGTATGTTTGTGGGTATGTGAATTTCTTTATTCTACCATAACTTCTTAATTACTTAACGGATCCTCAGCGACTCAAGAAATTCTGTATCTTTAGTTTCTTTGCACTCAAACTATAATAATTTAACATTGAAAGCTTTGGCAATATTCCAGCGAATATATTTAATTAGGGTCTGCATCTTACTTTCAAAAGACACATGCTCGATGAACGATTGCTCAAGCTTACTCAAGCTTTCGTAGTTTCGAATGACGATAATTTGAATTAACTGTCAACTGCACTTTGTTGACATAAAACTGGCTATACAGGAATCTTATTTGTCAGTTGACTGTTTTAATTTGTGGTAATTAGGCCATAGCAAAGGAATAACCTCCATTCTGCTGTTCTGTAATGTAAGTTATCGAAAACGAAGTAACTTTGATTTTTTAATTTTTTAGCTACCAAAAATTCTGAAACTCTTTAGCTTATTCCTACATATAAAAAATGTTCAGCCAATTTGATTTTTTCAGACATTCCCGATTGGGCGGTTGGGATTCAAAATAAAGTGACTTCAATATATTAGGTCTTTACCTATGAACTTGCCGATATTTTGTCACATACAGAGAAAATAATAACTTCTATGTTTTAAAATATTTAACAATATCTTGATTTACGTATGTCGAATTATGACCATGATAGTCAACTATCAGTAAAAATAAAGTCCTTTTTTTAGCTTTCATAGCATTAAAAAAAGATCTTAAAAGTTACTCTTTTTTTTGTGAGCCAAAAAACCGGAGGGGTTGTAACTTAGCCAAAACTTATTTTTTTCGCTTATCGTAAATGGAATAGGTTAGCATAGTGTTCAAACATTAGTACATAAAAGTTTTGTTACAAGAGTGTTAACGGTTGTTAAATGAACAAAGAAAATGCTAGTATGAAAAATGCAACTTCTTGAAAATTCTCCATACAAATCGGCAATTTCATAGGTAAAGACCTATTATAAACTATAATCATAATTTCGTCATAAATTAAACGATAAAGTTAGTAAAGTAGGTATTATGATTCATATCATAAAACTACATCCCAAAACCATATTTCATTTCCCGCTATACCTTATCAACAGACGCCAATATTTATTCCTAATTCATGTGCCCAGAGTATTGTTTCCCAAAGTATCTCTTGCCAAGGCATGATAAGGCTCGGTGGGCCCGGGGGAGGCGATAAGATCCGTCAATGTTTCACGAATCGCTGTGCCAAAAAATTGGCCCAGTTGGCTGTTAATTTTTAGGAAAGGCAGATAAGACATGTGGGCACAAAAAGAGAAAATTTCGCTGTTCTGTGCATGTTGGTTGGGATGATGGATTTAGAAGAATTAAATTACTTAATTAGAAGATTTATATTATTATTATTATTATTTATTAATACATCACATGCAGGTTCACAAAAGTACACTTCCAACACACCAGCAAGTCATACATAGTTTAGAAATAACAAATATTACTTACTTAATTAGAATTCACTCTTATTAAATGAAATTGACTTACTATTATTATATGAAATTGACGATTTTTTCTCACACGCAGAGGCTCTCATAAATCTTCTATTATGTTAAAGATGCTTCAGTTACTTGTGATTATTTCGAATTATGATCCTAACGGCCCACTATTAGTAATAAAAATATTTCAGATTTCTTACCTGAACGATAAAAAATATCTTAAAAGTTACTCCTTTTTTTGTTAGCAAAATTGGCCACTTAATTCGTTGTAACTTAGCCGAAATTTTTGATGTGGCATTAGTTAGCCGTAAATGTGCATAAAAGTTAAAAAATATCGTTCACGGTTGAGTATGGAAAATGAAAATTCTTTGAATTTTTTCCATGACAATCATAGCCATAGAAAAAATTCAAAGAATTTGCGTTAGACATAAGCAAAAAAAATTATTTAGTAGTGTGGAAAATAAGGATCAGAATATGGTAGGTAAAAAAATGTGCATTTTACTTAATGTGCATTTTTTTTATTTTTATGTTAATTTATTAAGTTTAAAACAATGAGATTTACTTTTTACTTATACAATTTATTAATGTCATTTGAAAAATTAATCAATTTATCTATGGTTGAGAAAAATATAAACATAATAATTAGATATTGTGTTATTCTCATCAGTTTTCAAGGCTTTTCCTTAGGCCTAGGTAGTGAGTTCCAGTTATAACCATATTAATCCCTTTGGAGTTTGGAGTGTCTAATTGAAGCTTACAATGTAAGTACGTTTGTATGTTTGATTGTGAGTTCGTGCGGTATACATTGTTTGACTGTTTCAGAACAGAATCCGATCGCCAATCAGAACAGAACGTGTTAAAGCTACTGTGCCAAGTTTAGTTTGGTGGCCATGAACATCAATTTCTTCGCCATAAAAAAGGCTTTCTGCAGTATACCATTAGCAAAGTAAACTTGTGTAAGCAATCATTCAATTTCTAAATATGGCGGAATAACGTACATTTCCCATGTGTGTTCCATGTGGCAATGTTTTTGCATTTCATAGTACGAGGGGGTTTCGTTTTACTGGGCAAGATATTGCTCATTCGCGAACTAAATACTAAGTAAAACAAAAAAGTGAAACATTAAAATAGTACGCCTCCTACTAAGGCATTATTTTAAAAATAAATTATGCAGGTTTTTTTTTAAATATGTAGAAAGAAAATAAGCTGAAAATAAAGTTAAAGCTATATTTTTAATTTTTAATTATAGTCATATTAACAGCTGACAAATGACGACCATTTTTGCTATTCAAATGTTTCACACAGAATAGAAACTAAACAAACTAAACCCACCCATACAATACTGAGTTCACTATAACGCCTTTACGTCCGTTGCGGAGCCAACTTTTACTTTGAACATTTACTTCTTTTCCTTTTTGTTGTCGATTCCAAGTTGGAAGTTAGTGGGCGATGTATGCGGGACAATTCCATCCGTACGTTCTCGGCACATGTTAAATACGATACGAATAAAAGTTAAATACGAAGTGCAGTACTATATAACTATTTACTTGCAAAAATTAAATAGAGTAAACGAGAAAGCGAAGCACAAGGGCACTACCTACCTTTTCTCGAAGCGCTTCGTCGTTTTTTTTAACCCATATCTCTTGGGTTTGGAGTATACGAGATCAACAAAATTCTCGGAATGTGATGTAGACTTATTAAACATACAAATTAAACTTTTAGATTTTAGCATTCACAATGCTATTTTTATATTAAGATGAATAAATAATGAAAAATATTAGAAAAAATCGGCTCACCCGTAGCGTCCCGTCTAAGTTGCTACGGGTGAGCCGATTTTTTCTAATATTTTTCATTATTTATTCATCTTATTAAACAAACAAAGTTTCAATTGCATAGCTCTTAAACTTTTGATTTTATTGATATCTAAAAACCTAGATTTCGTAAAAACTTACTGAAAATCATCAAAATTCTTAGGGTACTTCCTGAAGTCCTAGAAAGGTGAAATTTGGTATGTATGCTAGTTTTAATACACAAACAACAAAAAAATTATGAAACTTGGAACTTTTACCCCCCCAACCCCTTAAAGTAGGGGATGAAAGTTTGTATGAGACTTCCGCACATTTTGATGCTAGAGGACTTGTACTATTATTTATTCTGTGCTAGAGGTCGGAAAAAATTAGATATGTATCTGAAAAATCTTTAAATATTTATTAATAATTTTTAAGACGTAGTGAATCACTGTTAAAGAAACGGAAAAAAAATATTCATTAAAAAGAAATTGTGTTCATTTCAAAACCACTTCCGGGCGCAAACCTCACGCAGACCAAACGCAGACTCTATATTGCTCTTTGCACTGTCACATTCTACGTCAAAGAGTAAAATAATATCACAGCATAAATGAATTGGTGCTACCCAAGAAGCTTATACCTCCCTTCTTGGTGCTACCACAGAATAAAATAAATAATAGTACACAGAATAAAATAAATAATAGTAAAAGTACTACGCTGGTTGATTTTGATTGAATTTTACAAGATTTTAGACCACAAAAACTCTTCACCTTAGTCAAAATATGTGGCTTGGCAGTTTCGTTACTACAAGAACTATTGTTGTTGAACAGTGAATAATTTTTTCCATGTAGCGAAATGGTCATGCCACATTATTTTGACTAAGGTGAAGAGTTTTGAAGTTAGGCCTTATAGAGTTAGGGCGCGTAGAGTTAGAAGCTTAGCTCTACATGAGGTCTCATAACTTTTTGACAGTGTAAGCCATATATGGAGTCTTGGCAGCACTTTACATGAAAATGTTTTTGGTGAGATTTCATATTTTAGAAATAAATAACAATAATGCTTTAGAGCTTTGGCGCGGTAGTTAGTATTACCTACCATCTTGTATAAAACTTCTTAATATGATAAATGATAAAGAAGATAATTCTTTCTGTCTGTTCCTTACTTTACGAATTTTGGAAATAAGGTAAAACATTATTTTTCTTTTCCACGAAAAATAAAATTCTACGTGGACGAAGTCGAATAACAGTAATAAATAACCAAAAATTCCCAGAAAATTATTTTGTAAGTGTTATATCAGCATAACGATGATGGAGTTTCCTGGAAAATATATTATGAATGTATATAGGGTAAAACCGGGATAGATGCACTTTTTGAAATGGCCTCCTAATTTAAAAAATATTAATTAACATAAATAATTTCTATGAAAATAGGCTAGTTTAATTATTTATGTTGTATCATAATTATTAATTTTTGACCTATCTATTGTAAAATATTGTTATTGAATTAAATAAATTATAAATTACAGATTTTGCTGAATTTAGCTTTTTGTGGAACCCTTTTTTGGATTTAAATAATCGAATCGAAAGATGTAAATTAGCTGGAAACTTTGATTATTTAAATAATCGAATTGAGGATAGATGCCTACCCCTATGGATAGTTGCCCCATCATGAAAATACTGTGAAGGATAGATGCCTGCAGTGCGGGATAGTATAAACAAAAACCCAACCAAATTTAAGAGGTCGTTCAACGTAAATACATAAAAATATAAAGGAACACTAAAAATAAATTAAAAATATACACTGACACCATACATGCGTATATAACGGCAAATACTAGTTGCGGGGTGACTCCTACTTATACTATTAATTCTTAGTTGCGAGTTTGGGAAGTTAGGTTTTTTGAAAATGAGGCATCTATCCCACTGTGGCATCTATCCCGGTTTTACCCTATTCAAGGTGTCAGCTCATATTCCTTCTGTTTGAAATCCCGTGAGATATCTGTAATTGCTTGTTTGTCGTCACATTTCATGTTTGAATGTGAATATAATAATTGTGTGTACCTTTCATTTTAATATGCCATCAACTTTATTTACTTTGTACTTTAATTGAGATTTTCATTCAAAATGTTCATTGTTTTATAATTTGGTATTTTATAAAGTGAATGTTAGATTTTTATTTTAGAACTGGAAATTGTAGTTTTGAAAATTAACCTACTTCCGTTGTTCCCCACTATTTGTCCACCACTGGCGGATATCGGGAAATAAAGTATGGGCGGTCTAATCCCGTTTTCCCCTTTTATTTGTCTACCGCTGGTGGATATCGAGAAATAAAGTATGGACGGTCTAATCCCGTTGTTCCCCATTGTTTGTCCACCTCTGACAGTTATCGGGAAATAAAGTATGGACGGTCAAATCCCGTTGTCCCCTATTGTTTGTCCACCACTGGTGGATATCGGGAAATAAAGTATGGATGGTCTAATCCCGTTGTCCCCCATTGTTTATCCACCACTGGTGGATATCGGGAAATAAAGAATGGACGGTCTAATCCCGTTGTCACCTATTGTTTGTCCACCACTGGCGAATATCGGGACAAAAAGTATGAACGGTCTATTCCCGTTGTCCCCCATTGTTTATACACCACTAGTGGATATCGGGTTATAAAGTATGGACGGTCTAATTTCGTTGTCCCCCACTGTTTGTCCACCACTGGTAGATATCGCGAAATAAAGTATGGACGTTCTAATGCCGTTGTCCACCACTGGTGGATATCGGTAAATAAAGTATGGACGGCCTAATTCCGTTGTCTGCCATTGTTTATCCACCGCTGGTGGATGTCGGGAAATAAAGTATGGACGGTCGAATCCCGATATCCACCACTGGTGGATATCGGGAAATAAAGTATGGATGGTATTTTCTCATTGTCCCCCACTGTTTGTCCACCACTGGTGAATATCGGTAAATAAAGTATGAACGGTTTATTCCCGTTGTCTCCCACTGTTTGTCCACCACTGGTGGATATCGGGAAATAAAGTATGGACGGTCTAATCCCGTTGTCCACCACTGGTGGATATCGGAAAATAAAGTATGGAGGGACTATTGCCGTTGTCCCTCACTGTTTGTCCACCACTGGTGGATATCGGGAAATAAAGTACGGACAGTCTTTTCCCGTTGTCCACCATTGGGGATATTGAAAAGAAATGTATAGAAAAAAACTTTTTTTCCCGATATCTCACAGAGGTGAACAAAGATGAAAATTAGCTGGAAACTGATTATTTAAATAATCGAAAGCTGGAAGTAGGAAAATAGCTTTTATTGAAATAATTCTGATTTATTTACTTGACACAAAGGAAAATAAACATACCTGCAAGGAAAATACTCAAACAAAGAACACAGTGTCAGGACTCAGGACAGTGCATAGTTGCATACGTGATAGGGTAAATCTTTCAGATGCCTTAATATTTCAAGAAAACACTAGGTACGAGTAAGAAAGTTCCTAGATGTGCTTTATTTTCATTTTCTTTTTGAATACTTTATTAAACAAAATATTTATATACTTACAAAATTTATAATAAAATAAGAAATGTGGAAAACCGCCTGCGGGGTATGTTAAAAATATGGCCCATCTTCCTTATCCGACTTTTACGGTTGGCCTGTATTTTTTAATTACTTAACAACGGGAAAGTGCTTGGCCTTCACCTAACCTGATGTTAAGTGACGATAATGCTGAAAGTGGAAGCGCACTACACCCGGAATCCTCATCACTGAGTAACTGGCTAACTTACCTCTAACTATCAGAACACAACCATTTTTAAATTGCTATTATTGTGTCAGACTTAGGTAAGGCGGTGGTAGCTTGCCAGGTGAACTTGAAATAAGCCCTACCATAAAACAAAACTAAGTTCAAATGTACCCCTGCTCCTGGGAATCGAACCCAGGATCTCTGCGTCTTAAGCGTGTGGGGGAACCACTAAACCACAGATGTAATTCCAGCAGTTGGGTAATTTAAATGGCAGATTATGATGATGTCAAAAACTTAATGGGCATTTGTGAAATAATTATTGGATATAGTGGAATCTATACTATAATATTATAAATGTAAAAGTTTGTGGGTTTGGATGTTTAGATGTTTGGATGTTTGTTCCTCAATCACACAAAAACTACTGAACTGATTTGGTTGAAATTTGGCACACAGATAGTAGATAGCCTAGATTAAAACATAGAATACTTTTTATCCCGATATTTCCACGGGCACGGGTGAAACCGTGGGTGGCCGTCTGTCTGTCTGTTTGTTACGCTTTCACGCTTTGACTACTAAATTGATTTTGATGAAATTTGGTACAGAGATTTATCTATCTCTAGTCGAGTTTAGGATAAGATTATAGACTACTTTTTATCCCACTGCTGGGCACGGGTCTCAGCCCGCAAGATAAGTATACCATGTAGTCCACGCGGGTGAAGCAGCAGGCGTAAAGCTAGTTTCTTATAAAGCAAAATAGTAATGTAGGTCAAGGTTTATACGAGAAAATAGAGAGCACAAGCAAGAGTCATTGTTAGTTGGCATAATGACCTGCACTGAAAAGTCATAAAGAAACACTGCACATAATATATTGCAGGTTCCCAACACGCGGAGTTGCAAGAAAGAATTACGTGACGTAAGTATTCAAAGAGACGAGCTTCCCGCCCGTCGCCGTCGCGTCGCCGTGAATACACTCGGGAAATAAATACGTCACTGCAACTTACCTCCGGAGCGCGGAATATTACAAACGAATGCTGTTTCAAGAGCACTGGAAGTGATTCACACTTATTTAACGTAGAGCCAATTTAATAGATCACATTTGACACTTCATCAAAATTTAACAACGCAACCTTCTAACTCTAACGACAGGCAGTCAGGTACACATTATTTTATTCAAATGCAAAATTGCTTCTTTTTTTAGTTGAATAATACATATTTATTGTAATAATCTCAAAAGAAAGCAAATGTACAAGTTACTTTGACAAATAACACTATAGACTGACAAATTAATGTCAAATGTGATCTATCAAAATTGCCCTAATTTTATTTGAGTCACAGGTCGTTGTTACCTATAGATCAAAAAATTAATGCCTTAATGCAAGCATAGAGATGGGCCGACTTCAAGTTGCTTCAGTGTAAATAATACACCCGGGAAATAAATAGATACGTCACTGCAACCTCCAGTGAGAACGCGGAACATTATCTACAAACGAATGCCTAAATCATATATTTATAATAAAAAACTTATAATATTACTGTGCCTAAATGCTGGAAGTGATTCGCACTTGTTTTAATTGTAATTTAAGACATCAAATTATGTATTAAGTTTTTGTAGAAATAAAAACTTTGCTTTTCCAAGCACGACGGGTGCGAATTGCGATATCAATACCATTTTCTTTCAAAGCAAAGAAAAAATGTATTACATTCGTTATAACGAAAAAAAATCCATCATTCCACCTGATACTACCAGCCATCGCAAACATTCGCTCGCCCAATCATAAATCGTGACGCTCGTTACGCGCGCGTTACGTGTGCACCCGGCTTTAATTCCACTCCACATCAAATTTATTCATGTTTCACGGCGACACGTAGATGTTACGACTTCTTCCTACACCACTCTCTACGTGTGCTGGTTACTTAGTTTTACCTCTGAATGATTGATTTCCTTAATATAGTAAGGGTTTCCTTGAGATTTATTGCTTTACGAAGACAGCTTCGTTTTTATTCTTGTCTTTACGAAATAATTGATCATTGAAAATGTTGAGCCCATTACTGTACTACTGCGTGATATTACTATCTCTAAAGGCGTCTTTACACAGTCATACCTGTTCCTTTTGCCCTTTCAACACAGGCATATATTCAATAGCACATGCCCTGTCTTCTCAAAAAACGATAAACCAGAAAGTTAAAAGGAAAAGCGCACGGCTTAGATCAAAATTACAAACGTCACATTTGTATGGCAGAAAGTTGAAAGGAAAAACGCACGGTTTGCCGCGTGTTGGGACGTCTGAGGGGTTTTAAAATTCAATCTAAATAATGAATGAAAAAAATCAGTTAAAGAAAAAAACAATCAAATGTTGCAAACGATACTTAACATCATAAACAGTAGAGGTGGTGGTCCGCAGGAGAACATAAGTAACCGACATTGCTCGAAGGATTGCTCAGCTGAAGTGGCAATGGGCGGGACACAGCGAGTAGAACCGATGGTCTTTGGGGCGGAAAGGTTCTGGAATGGCGACCGCGTAGCGGATGAGGCTCCGTGGGTAGGCCCCCGACAAGGTGGACCTACGATCTGGTGAAGGTCAAGCCACACAGCGGGCGTGGCGTGACGGGACGGGACGGCGACGCGACGCTGAGAAGTTGTAATGTACTAGATACTATGGACGACGTCACACAGGCCGGCGTGGCGCGACGTGTCGCATCCCGTCACGCCGCGCCCCGTCACGCCCGCTGTGTGGCTTGACCTTAAAAGTCGCGGGAAGCCGCTGGATGCAGGCAGTGCAGTACCGATCGTCGTGGAGAGCCTTAGTGGAGGCCTATACCCAGCGGTGGGTGTCGTGCGGCTGATATCATGATGATAATGAATATCATCTTCATTGGAACCAAAGGTTTTTTCGGGGGCCTACCCTGACAAGGTGGACCGACGATCTGGTGAAGGTCAAGCCACACAGCGGGCGTGGCGTGACGGGACGGGACGGCGACGCGACGCTGAGAAGTTGTAATGTACTAGATACTATGGACGACGTCACACAGGCCGGCGTGGCGCGACGTGTCGCATCCCGTCGCGCCACGCCGCCGTCGCGCCGAGCGTGAATTCAGATCGGAAGCGCGGCGGGGCGGAAAGTATGTGTGATTACGCCCGCAGTGTGAACTCCCGTCGCGCCCCGTCGCGCCGCGCCCCGTCACGCCGCGCCCCGTCACGCCGCGCCCCGTCACGCCCGCTGTGTGGCTTGACCTCAAAGGTCGCGGGAAGCCGCTGGATGCAGGCAGTGTAGTACCGATCGTCGTGGAGAGCCTTAGTGGAGGTCTATACCCAGCGGTGGGTGTCGTGCGGCTGATATCATGATGATAATGAATATCATCTTCATTGGAACCAAAGGTTTTTTATTTTTTATTTTTATTAAGTATAAGCTTAGCATTTTTATATGTAAAAAAATACATATTAACTAACTATCTCACGACTTTTATGAAGTCTCCATTACTCGCACTAAACGTAAGTTGCAGTGACATATTCATTTCCCGGGCGTATTCACGCTAGCGCGTCGGAAAGTCGTCCGCTGTCTTTGAATGCTTACGTCATTTCTCGTCACGTACATAATCTTCGAGACAACTCGGCTTGTTCTCGAGTGTATTTGCGATATAGTGTGAATTTCTGTAACCAGGCTATTCTGAAAATGGTAAAGATGACTTTCGATGTGACTAGCAAAACGTGTTTCAGAATATAAAATCCTACTGAAAAATGTCGAAATACTCACCCGTCCTAGTTCTTCTCACTTTCGTTATCACTTGGTGGCGCTAGTGTCGAACTCACTCATTTTAAGAACAAGAAACTATAATGTCAACGCGACTTCAGAAGTTATTTTGTCAAGGAACTTTTCAGAATAGCTGAAGCTAAGCTAATTGCAGCTTAATGAAAGCATTGAGGTACCTAAATTAATTAAAATACCTAATTTATATACTAAGTACTTAATTTTATTGGTATCGGTTTTTGACATTCATTAATGTAAGTCTTCGGTTCTTTTGCTTTTTCTTTATTTTGTCTTTGAAAAAATCTTTCATCAAAATTGTTTTCAAGTTTTGTAATGAGCAAGTGAATTAACTATACCCAGATTATTTTTAATACCAACCATTGAAAATTAAAGATATGTTGTGATATTTTTGTTTTGGTCCTAAACAAACAAAAATAAAGAACAACAAACTGAAGACACATGTCGATTGTTTACAAATAAAACTAGATCATCCAATAAACTTATTTCTTTCCAACTGAATGAAAAGGCACGAGAAAAAATGGTAAGACTGCATACATACGCGATAGCGAAATATTAAAAATATGTATTAATAAAAATATTTTTACTTTGTTATAATATTTATTATAACTAGAGCGTGGAAATATTAATTATTCAAACTAGTTAACAAAAGATTCTGTTCATTTCAATAATTTCAATTCATTAACATTTTATCACTGCATCACTAACAGTTGCAAGTACGATGATGTGACATACCTAGTAAGAAATAATGATTTCTTTCAAGAAATAAATCTCATACGAAAAATAAATAGGTTCTGGATTTCCTTATGTTGATCCTGTATTTAAAAAAAGATTTCTAAATTTTGTTATTATGAATTCATAGATACTATGATGAAGGCTTTTCAGAATGACAAAAGCTATATTATTATGCTCGATAGATGCGTTGATAAACAGGCTAAATGCGTCAACGCCGCCAACAACCAATGAACGCCAAGGAATAAAAATGCCTTTTATTTTTCAAAGCTTTTGACACTTCACTTACCCATCAACGCCATCTAGTAAGGCAAATAGTTACTATTGCTTTTAAATTCAACTGAAAAGCTCTCATTCCGCTGTAACACCATGTATGCGAGCTTACCTTTACGAATACAACTACATGTGGACATGTCCCATAAAGCGGATGTGAGGAGATACGCGCGCCTTCATCCGCTCGTATCAACGCACGGCTCACTGCGCCGTTCGTTTTTCACACTGAATAGGCTCCCTCTCCTGGAAGTAAGTCGACGTGCAACTTGTGTGTCACTTGTTTTTGTCGTTCGAATTGCATTTTGAATATTGGATTGAATACTCTATTTTCATTGTGATCAATTTGTGACACGTTTTTCTCGTTTATTTGACCTGCGGGGACATACAGTAGACAAAGAAACACAGATTTTTGTGACTACTAATTTTTATTAGTTCAGTAAAATTAAGAATTAAGATTTAATAATAAGTTTCTATAGAGCCTACTTCATCGTTAGTCGCCCTAAATAAATGGATATTGTGATGTCGAAAATCTTAATTAAATAATGAAGTCTTTTGACATCACAATATCTGTTCCAACATCGCTCATTATATGAAAATATATATTATACATATTATACCTTATTATATAATTATATATATTATACCATATTATAGGCAGTTGTTCTGCCCACATAACTTTAATTAATCGTTTAAATTATAAAATTAGAACTTTCCAATGAAGCAGGTGGCTCAGAATACCTTGTCATAAGTTAGTAAGCGGCTCAGCAGTTAACATTTATATATTTTGGAGACACGTTCCCGCCTAAACTTGACACGAGGAGTCTAGAAAGTTTCGACGAGTTGAAAGTCTCATTGCAAAGAGCAAATCAGGCAAACAGAGACTTTTACGGTAGCTACTCAACATCAACATAAATTAATAATTGTAATTCTCACTGTTGTGGCACAGGCTTTTCTTATGAATAAAATTTATAAGGAGGTAAATGAGGATTGATGGAACTGTGCTGACGCAATAGCAGACAGAATGTATCGAGTTCCTTGAACACATTCATGAATGATGAAAGTATACGTGAGTATTAACTGTCTAGTTAAGTTAACTGAAAACAGACTATAGCATTATGAGTAGGTTGTTCGAACAGGACTAATAAATATTTTTTTCGTTGCAATGCAACCCTACTACATTAAAGTAACGAATGGCTCTATATGGCATTAGTCGGCAAAGCAACTGAGACCGACTCCAACATAGCACTAAAAATGGTCATCAGCTGCTGAGGCCGACAAAATTGCTGTACATTGATATAATGCTTTTCGTCGTAAGCTTATTATTATTTCGTAAATAATTCGCCACATTAGGCGTAGAACTGATGACCGCTGCAGCAGCTACGAGTTCTTTCGTGGAGATCGCGTATCGGTAAACATAATGTGGGACGCCCTCTGACAAGGTGGAGCAACGATCTTCGCAAGGTGGCTGGCAAAAACTGGATGAGAGTAGCCGCGGATTGTGCTCGGTGTCGGCGTGCACTTGGAGAGGCCTATGTCCAGCCGTGGACGATGATAAGCTGATCATCATCATCATCATATTAGCCACACGACACCCACTGCTGGGTATAGGTCTCCCCCAAGGATCTCCATGACGGTCCTGCACTGCCTGCATCCAGCGGCTTCCCGCGACCTTCACCATATCGACGGTCCACCTTGTCGGGGGCCTACCCACGGAGCGTCGTCCGGTGCGCGGTTGCCATTCCAAAACCTTTCCGCCCCAACGGCCATCGGTTCTTCACGCTATGTGTCCAGCCCACTGCCACTTCAACTAAGCGATACTTCGAGCGATGTTGGTTACTTTAGTTCTGCTGCGGATCTTCTAATTTCTGATTCGATCACGCAGGGAAACGCCGAGCATGGCTCTCTCTATCGCACGCTGGGTGACCTTGAGCCTGCTTATGAGACCCATAGTTAGCATTCACGTTTTACTGCCGTAAGTCATCACTGGAAAGGCAAGGGATAGGCTGATGATGATTATGAATAATTAAATTTTATTTTTGATTTAAATTGGACTCCGTTACATTTTTGTTTCTGTTCGCTTGGATGGTTCTATATTGAAGACGCTCGCGGGTCGCAGATTGTTTTCCTGCAAAGTTCCTAAACGGTTCTGCCGTCTCCTATGTTACTGGATTTCAGGAGGCATGTACAGATTTGTGGATACAAGTTTGTCAGTATGATACAGTGGCCTTATATTGTTACGCTGGAAGCTAACTGTCAAAATGAGAAGATATTCCAATGATTATAGTTATAAATTGCAAACCAGCAATTCGATTGGATTCGATTCGATTGAGTGGCTCGGTTCTGAATTTGATCCTCGACTAATGTAAAAAACTTACTTTTCCATATTCATAGAATAATTATTATTAATACTTAGTTCAAGTGTTTGTAACGAAGTCTTAAATTGATCATTTAAAACATGCTGAAGGCAAATGAATTAGTAATAAAATTCAGCATTCATAACCGCTGATATTTTATAAACAACTAGCGACCGCCCGCGGTTTCACCTGCGTGGTTCCCGTTCCCGTAAGAATATCGGAATAAAAAGTATCCTATGCTTTAATCTAGGCTATCTACTATCTGTGTGCCAAATTTCAACCAAATCCGTTCAGTAGTTTTTGCGTGATTGAGGAACAAACATCCAAATATCTATACATCCAAACTCACAAACTTTCACATTTATAATATTAGTAGGATTGAGCTCAGATTTTGACAAGATGGAATGTAATATTGCCAAATTGAAAAACAAAACAGGCTTTTGAAAAGTTAATACTAGCACGCACGTTTAAAGAGCTCAGTGGCGCAGTGGTTTAATGTCTGGCCCTGTGATTGCGGAGGTTAAGCAAATTTCGCAAGGGTCGGTCATGGGATTGGTGACCAGAAATTATCTCAAGTTCCTTCGTGCTTCCGAAAGCACGTTATGCCGTTGGGCCCGGCTGCATTTTGCTGTCGTTAAAACTCACCAATCCGCATTGAGCCCGCGTTGTGAGTTATGGCCTATCCTCCATATCGACCCATAAGGAAGGCCTGTGCCCCAGCAGTGGGGACATTAAATGGCGGTCAACGCCGGGGTACCTCAGGGGTCTGTTCTGTCTGCAACCCTTTTCCTGCTACACATAAATGATCTGCTAAAACCGGGTATCATTGGGTATGCAGATGATAGCACTGTTGTAGACAGACTCTTCTCCAACGCACGAGCTACTGAAGAGGAGACCATAGCGCTGAAAACTGCTTTAGTTGAGCGTATTAATGTATCCCTTCAGGCTGTCTCCGAATAAGGCGATGCCAACTTGGTGAATTTAAACGCCACTAAAACACAAGCGTGTCTGTTCAGCGCCAAACGGAGTCCATTTAACCTGACTCCGACTTTTCGGAATGTACTTATAGACATTAGTGACCATCTAGACCTCCTTGGACTTGATTTGTCACCTGACCTCAATTTCGGCCGTTCCATAGAACATAAAGCTAAAACCGCAGCCAAAAAGCTGGGTATTCTCTCCAGGGTGAGACGGTACTTCACGACGCGCCGGGACAGCTTTTAACTCTTAAGCTCAGGTCCGATCGTGTATGGAGTACTGCTCGCACCTCTGGGATGGATCTGCCAAATACCAGTTAGCTGCCCTGGACTCTATCGAGCGTCGAGCAAAGAGGCTGATTGGTGACGATGATCTGGTCCACCGAAGGCTTCAAAGTTTAGAGCACCGACGAAAGGTAGCCTGCTTATCGGTCTTCTATAGGTTACATTTCGGGGAGTGCGCTCAGGAGTTACACAATCTCATACCTCCTTCCCCGTTTCATCTTAGGACTACCAGGCGCAGGGCGGCTTTTCATCCCTATGTTGTTGACATTCCACATACCCGCACGAAACGCTTCGACTCCAACTTTTTAATTCGAACTGCTAAGATGTGGAATGACCTCCCTGCGTCTGTATTCCCCGAACAATACAACTTGGGCGTCTTTAAAGCCAGAGTAAATAGGCATTTACTGACTGTGCGTGCTCCATCTTAGTCCTCCTTGTCACTTCCCATCAGGTAAAAGTGAGGTCAAACGCGCAGACAGTCCACACATATATAAAAAAAATTGGCTGGTGTCGATTAGCCCGTTAGCAATCATTGCACGCATTTACATGTTAGTTTAAATAGCGAATCTCAAAGGAACCTGTTACCTATGTTAAGTATATTAAGTTCGAAAGTGCCATGTTCAAAGTTAGTAACAAGACTAACTTGATGTTGGTTGTGTCTGTTTAATATAATTGCACGTAACTCAAGATGCTGAAAGTGAAGAACTTAAAAAGTATTTAAATAAATAAAAAATTACGTAATGTAAGTAAATTGAGTACTAAAACTTTGCCATACAAATTAACGTTTGCTTTTTAAAGAAATGACCTTAATATGCCATATTCTCTAAAAACTTTAAAGATCTTGGAAAATCTAATAGAAAGTAGATGAAATAACTTTATTCATTGCTGGAAGATAACTAAGCTGTCCCTGCGGGCTTTTTGAACCAATAAAGTGTATGGTTTCATTTGCAGTTAAGTCTTGCTTGCTTCGGAACGATGTCTTTTAAAAATTTACTTTTATTATATTGAAGAGTGTAAGATTAAAGATACCATTTCAAATTTTGATTTTATTTTTTCAAACTGTAAAATATAAATTTACTTGCGAGGAAAATTAAGTAGTCATTGACCTATTTTCATACAAATGCGGAAACATCGAAGTTTTTGTTATTCGCCTAGAATTAAACGAGGTGTGATCTGACGATGGCCATTCAAAGAGTAAATGAAGAAGGCCTAGAGATCACTAGAAACCTAATGGATTAGAAGTTGTTTACACCAGAGACAGTATGAACTTTTAGTGTTTAGTTTTCCATACTTTTGATGTAATTTCAGCTTATTATTTTTTAAGGTTAACCCTGAGCTAAATTACTTCTAATTCGTTAGGTTTCTTTAGCATTATATGCCTCCGCCATTTATTCTTTAAATTACCATCATCAAATCACACCCCGTTTAATCCTGGGCGGAGATCCAAGGCTTCGTGTGTATGAAATAAATAGGGCTGTGACTACTTATATTGACTAGGTACTTGTGTTACTTTTTCTTGTTCTAGTAAACGATATTTCTGAGTGACGGAGAGAGATAAGGTAACAGAAAATGCGTTAATTACGTATGAGTATTAGGGTGACAAGTTTATCCTTATGTTTTTAAGGGACACGTATATTTCATGAAGAGAAGCTCCCTTTGTGTTTGATAAAATTCCGTTCAATATTGTGTTTAAATATTGTTACTGCGATTGAAACTGCAGTTTCGACAGGAAATTAAACGGAGCGTTCGTTTGGTTTTTGTGGAAGTATCCAATTTCTTCTGCACACACGACACATTTCAATAGTTAGTAACAAAACAAAGTTTTATCAGTTTTTTTGTTTGGAGGTTTTAGCTTGATTTTTCTACTTTGTCATGTTAAATGATAACTTCTGAGTTACCTATTGTGTTTTTTAAAATGATTTTTATTTCAACAAAACTCAGTTTCATAAGTTATTTATCACACGCAACTACATTTATTCCGCAGCTACAACTGAAATTTCATACAATTTAAGTTGCCGTTACGCAATTTCTGTATGAGTTTTATACTCGTACGGGTACGTATCAGAATGTCTAAACTTTAAATGGCAAAGTTCAAAATGTCAAAAGTTTTAATGTCTAACGATTAAAATGTCGAAAGTTCAAAATGTCAAAAACGAAAATGTCAAACAAACAAACGAACTTTCGCATTTATATTATTAGTAAGTATTAGTAAGGATATCATGGCTCGATTTTGAACTAAACAATTAATTATGTTTATCGGGTCTAAATTAAAATAGTGTCAAAACATTCCTAATACTTGTAATAAGTCGTCTAAAAGAAACAAGCCTTAATTTAAACCATGTTTTAATCTCCACGACTCACTCTTGGCTCCGTTTTGTTTTACCACTTTGCCGCATGAATAAGCCAACTTTCAATTAAAGGCAGTTACGAAGTTTGAGCTAGGAGTTCGCGAGACTAGCGCATAGTTTCAACTCACCTGAAACCGTTATGAAAATTCAATTTGCTATTCTTTGATGAAACATTTTTAAAAGAAAATTCAATGGTTTAAAAAACAGACTTTTTAAATATTTTATTTGGTCTTAATATAAAAATTAAGAAATTTTATTAAAAAGAAATATTTGTCGAGAAATGTCCCTTTGCTATGCAGAAATTCTAGTTCTGATACGTTATTTATTAAGATGTTATCACTGTGGTTCTCATAAACTTTTACGTTATTATTAATTAAAAAATATTCTTAGAATAATCAAAACTCAATAATGTTTTCTTCTCCGCACCAGTTAACTTTTACCGAACTTTACTCGAAACCAAAATAATAAAAGGGCACACCAAACGCTGAAAATCAATCAAATCAACGCATTCAAACGTATGGAGATTCCTTTATAAAGCAAATACTTCCCAATTTTATGGGTATTTTGTTTTCGAAAACATAATAGCCATAAAAATGCTTATTAAACGGATACGAAGGGTAGGGATACGCGAGATCTGGGGAACAATTTTCGTACTTTATGGTACGTAATTGCTATTTATACTGGGAAATAGGCTTTTTATATTTCACATGTGACGGCGTATATCTTGGAGCAAAATTAACAAGGAGTAACATTGCTTTCATAAAAGAAATTTTGACAGAGAATCCTGTGGTGTGTTGGGACCATTAATTCATAATGTTTGGAAGATTTTGACATAAGTTTTGTGGTAGCTAAGATCGTTTTTCAGAAGTAAAGTAATTATTAGTATAAAATTTTTTACTAGTAAATTTATTTTGTATACTATAAGTTTGGCTTGATATTTTTTATGATTATAGGCAAGTGTTCAACATTAATCAACAATCAACATTAACCTAGTACCTAACACACCTTCGTTTTGCCGATGATATAGTCCTTATGGCTGAGACCATGGAAGACCTGAACACAATGCTCGAAGATCTCCGTAGTGCTTCCCAAAGAGTGGGTGTTAGGATGATCATGGATAAGACGAAAATTATGTCAAATGCCCATGTTGTACCCTCTCCAGTTCATGTCGGGAACACTACACTTGAAGTTGTTGACCATTACGTATACCTAGGACATGCAGTCCAGTTAGGTAGGTCCAACTTCGAGAATGAGATCTCTCGTCGAATCCAACTCGGGTGGGCAGCATTCGGGAAGTTTCGAAAAATCTTCGCGTCCGACTTACCTCAGTGTCTCAAGACGAAAGTCTATGAACAGTGTGTGTTGCCAGTGACGACTTAGGGCAGTGAAACGTGGCCGCTAACTATGGGTCTCATAAGGAGGCTCAAGGTTACTCAGCGTGCAATGGAGAGAGCCATGCTCGGCGTTTCCCTACGTGATCAAATCAGAAACGAGGAGATCCGCAGGAGAACTAAAGTAACCGACATCGCTCGAAGGATTGCTCAGCTGAAGTGGCAATGGGCGGGACACATATCGAGAAGAACCGATGGCCGTTGGGGCAGAAAGGTTCTGGAATGGCGACCACGCACCGGACGACGCTCCGTGGGTAGGCCTCCGTCAAGGTGGACCGACGATCTGGTGAAGGTCGCGAAAAGCCAGTGGATGCAGGCAGCGCAGGACCGATCGTTGTGGAGATCCTTAGGGGAGGCCTATACCCAGCAGTGGGTGTCGTGTGGCTGATATGATGAGGCAAGTGTTTGCCCGCTATCACGCCTGATGGTAAGCCATGATGCAATCTACGATGGAACGCACTTGCCTGGAAGATACCTATTCAATCGTGACTTGATTGCCCCCAGATTGTACCTATCGGGAAACAGACCACACCACACCACAGACCAAAAGAGTTCCACTCTCTGTTAATTTTGATTCTTCAAAAGTTAGTTTAAAAGTATGGTAAAATGTGTGTTGACTTTTGTTTCCCCTACTGCCATTGTTTTTCATACGTCGTCCCCATGAATTGCGTCTGCAACACACTCTGACTGCAACTAGATTCCATGTGCTCCAGTCTTTTGGGTAGTATTACATTGCAGTTGTAGTGTTTAAAAGGTTTTCGATCCCATTCTGCCTAAGGTTTCACTCGTTATTGTTTCAGCCGTTGTACGCTGCGGAATTTAAGCACTACCGATTTTAAGAAATGGCTCTGAATAGCGCATTGAGAATGTTCTCCAATGTTTCGTAGAATGTTACCTTTTAAGAACACTCACACGGTTCTCGACTTTGAACGTATGTAATATGGCGTATAATCGCTTACATATTCATTGCCATACTTATACGTCATTGGGAGTCCCAATGTCCTTAGATATTGGAAAAGGTACCTAGAGATTTCTAGACACAAATAAATAAAATTACTGTAATAATGTGAATATGTATAAAAGAAACTCCTTTGTCTTTACATTAGGACTACTAGGACAGCGATTTGGTTGCTATAGCAATGAATCCAAGATAATGAATTTATTATACAGAAAATCTTAATCAAGTTTTGTTTCCAGTTAAAGTGGTTACGAAAGGAAATTAATTCACCTAATTAAAATAACTTTTACGTCACGTAAAAAATAAAAAAAAAGTAGGTACCTACGTGTAGTAAGAAACTTCTTTGTATTTACATTAGGACTACTAGGACAGCGATTTGGTTGCTATAGCAATGAATCCAAGAAACATAATGAATTTAATATAGAGAAAATCTCAATCAAGTTTTGTTTCCATTTAAAGTGGTTACGAAAGGAAATTCATTCACCTAATTAAAATAACTTTTAAGTCACGTAAAAAATAAAAAAGTGTAGGTACCTACGTATGGTATTTTGACAAGTAGGTTTAGTTGTTTTAACATTAAATTAACTAATTCGTTCCAGTATGCTTAACAGTCTATCAATCAACTCGAAAGCTAATAGGTAGGCCTTCTGCTACTTTTTATGAATAAGCCAGGTTTAGAATACTATCTAGTCAAGGTACATCGAGTGACAATAGTGTGTTTTCTCTTTCTTTTCTACACAAAAATTGGCAAATAGTAACCAGTGTTTAACATACATACAAGTTAGAGATACTTGAAATTGTTGAATACTGTCGTAATAATTTACTACCTTATGATTGAATTTCAGATTTTAGGCATTCACAATGCTATTCAATTATATTAAGATAAATAATGAATTGAAAAAAAATACTAGAAAAATCTTTCTAGTATTTTTTCTAATATGTTAATTATCTTAAAAGGTACTAATGAGTTAGAAGAAAATATTTATACACGGATACTCTGATACCATCATTGAACTACCTAAGCAAAGCTTTCAAAGCATTAGGGCTTAGTTCAAATTTGTTATATAACGTCGGGCTAGCCAGTTTATTAGACCCCTTGGTATACAAAGGCAGCACCATCTCACGTAAGGTTAGCGCCACATGAATGAAAATGATTACGGCCTGTTTTGGCCGGCAGATTAATCAAAATATGGGACAGAATATCTACGAATTTATTTGTCAATTGCCTGTAACTTGTGAACACGGCATATCACGGCAGTTTAGCTATCATAATAATTGTGTATTGTCAACGACACTGCCGATCGACTGCCGATTAATGGTGTGTAACATGTCATGTCGTGATCTTACGAATGATAAATCATTGATATCGATAAATGCAAGTTAAGTTTTAGAATTTTACTACGATGGTATGGTTACCAAAAGAATATCGTGACTCCACTGAGGTGTCGCTCAGTGGTGTCGTCGACAATACACGATAATAACAGGGTGACAATTTGCTGAAAGAGCGTTATAGCTGATGCTGCGACAATATAGAAAAAATTATCAGCAGCGTCTGAAGTCAACTTTACAACAATTCAAACTCATACAACAGTGAGATAGGTCAAGTTATAACAGCTGGACCTACACCGGGGTACAACATTCTCGGACACAAAACCCATTTGCATTTGAAAGAGATCAGCCTACCGCCTGTTTTCACTGGAAGGGTAAACATTTACGTTTGACGGTTAGCGAAAACGGTTCAACATGGGTCAGTTTTTATGCTGACGGTGGCTGACGTGCTTATTGTATTTGGTTTTCTATTATAGAAATGTGTTTGGATTCTGATTTAATGGTTTTGTAGCAATAATTGCCACAAAAAAGCAACAAACACAGATATTAAGTTAGTTAGGTACATTCAAGAGGACCTAAAGCCTAAAATCAGATGATGTAAGCACTTGAAACTCTATTTTTTTAAGGTGGCCTTTCAGAAAATATTTTTTAGATAAAAACTTGGCCACGGGCCAAAAATTGAATAATGGTGGGAAGTCTTTTGTTTGTGAAAAAATGTGCATCGAAAAAGTTAATTAATGAGAATATTATTATTTAAATTATTATCAACTATTGATATTATTTAAAAAAGGCAAAGACATAGCTTTTTAAAATTAAAACAACTAAAGAGAGCTGTGAATCACAGTTTTCTTTCTCTTTTTCATTAGTAATTCAAAAGCATTTCAATTCGTCGCTCGCGACATCTAGTTCTTCAACTACAAAAGCATTTGGTTGGAGAATAAACTATAATTTCGATTGGCTTAATTATTCATTTTCATTATGCAACTTTTGGGACAAAGAGAGCAATTGAGTTGAAAACTGACGTTGCAAGCGACTTTTTGTTTCCACTGGTGCGCCTCCACTGCATCGGAATCGGAGCGGACGGAGCGGATCATAGAAATAGAATGTCAAAGAACAACAATGTCAATAAACAGGTGATCCGAAAACGAATGCATACATTTTATATGAGATACTTAAAATATGACTTAGATTCATAAAATATGACTATATATGGCAAAGGAAATTAATAAACTATGTTCCATACTGTTTTCTTCGTCGATAAACGAATAAATGTAGCGAAATTTGATTTTGAAAAAGTGTGATTACTTGGATTATTAACAAATATTTTAAAAGATTAGCAAATATTTTAAACAAACTGTGATTGCTCATTTGCTAGGCGGGACGCTAGGGGCTCTTACTGTAAAAAATGTTGGCACATGTCACTTGATCCTTTGTCTCTTTTTTACATAGAGCGTGTCCGTATGATGTTAACTTCTCATTTCCACGCTTTGTTGGTCTTCTTGAGTGCAGCGAAAATTTTTCTATGTCTATGGAGCGGATGGATTTGTTGCTTTGTATGGATTTTTATGGCGCGGAAATACTAATGACTGCATTAGTATTTCCGCGCCATAGAAATCCATACAAAGCAACAAATCCATCCGCTCAGTCCGCGCCGTGCTCTCCGATTACGATGCAGTGGACGCGCAACTTTAGGCGGTACCCAGACCTACAGTAGTGTCACGTAGATTTTTCTTAATTTGTAATTTTAAAATATAATTTAAAAAAAACTAGTCGTGGAATTTTTGAGACCTTTTAGAAGGTATCATAACATTCCCTCTTAGTCATTTCTAGAAGTAGATAGCAACACTTGTGTGACTGTTTGTGACAGATTTTCTACGAATAACTACGAGGAAATGTAATGATACCTTCAAAAAGTAAAAGCTACCTATGGTTCTTAAAAATTCCACGTTTACTTTTATTAAAATCCATTTTTTATTAACAACTTATTAAATAAAAACCTCTGAGGGCATAACTTTAGGTGGTGAATTCAAACAGTCAATGGTGAATTTTGGTCTTTTGAGCTTTATGAAACGTAAAATGATTTTCAATGTTGTACCCGGAAAATACTGATTGATTTCATCTAAGTACTTTGCTTATTACGGTTATAACGGTTTGTTCGAAAAGAACTGTAGAATTATTAATTTGTTTTGATTGTGAAAGTTTTTTTAGCGTACGATTTGCATATTTGGCATCTAGTGAACAAAGTCATCTTATTTTGAAGACCTACTTATAATAAATCTGTAACATTACCCAAATCTGCACATTCAGTATTTTTAGTGAATTCATTTGTTTTTCTATCTGTTTGCATATTTATTATAGAAGTTTTGTAATCATAGTTCCGATCCAAAAACGCGCACGAAGTCGCCAGCACTGCTAGTATTCTACATAAAAGGCCAAAAACATACGATACGATATATTCATCGTCCACAATAGTATCTTAGATGCCACTACTTGAAAATCGTACTTAATTGCCCTCGTTTTTTTCCATTTCAGATATACTTCTGCCCTTACTCAAGGAGTTCATAAATCAAAGGTTTTCACATATCATTCAACATGAAGATGAAAATCTGATTTCCATAATAGAGAACTATCAGAAAACGGTTGCCAAATATTGCTGACCCAAATCAAGATGCCTACCTGGGGGCCTATTCTCAAAACTGAACTAAGAAAATTGGTTGAAGTTCATTCCATTTCGTAACATTATTTAAGCTCAGATATAAGGTTCAAAATTAAATAAGCTTAAATTAAAAAAAAACGAACGACGAACATCATCTGCTTATCGCAGTTTTTTCGGGATCTGTATCTCAAAAAAAATTATGATAGTATCACTTGACTGCCCGTTTGTCAGTCTGTAAAGACCTCTTTTCTTACAGTACTTTATACCTCTGACAGTACTTTATACTTAGTATTTATAGTTGACCATCAGCCGTTTTTAATGTCCCCACACTGCTGGGGCACAGGCCTTCCTTATGAGTGGGAGGATGGGCCATAACCCACCACGCGGGCCCAATGCGGATTGATGGGTGTTAACGACTGCAAATGCAGCCGGGACCAACTGCTTAACGTGCCTTTTGAGGCACGGAGGCTTAGAGCATTTAAAACGGAGGAGCTCGAGATAAAACTTTTTTGGTCACCCATCCCATGACCGACCCATGCGACCCATGCGAGAAATTAGAAGTTTTCCAATGACATAAAACAACCACGCCAAGAGTTGTTGAGATTACATGATTAGTCTGGCATCAGTCCATTTCATCAGTCTGCATAGACTTTGAATTTTCGCAGACTGAATATCGTACCAGACTGATGGAATGGACTGATGCAAGACTAAACATTCAATCTCCCTCTAATAGATAGAAGAGAACCCAAAGATAAGACATTAAAAAGAACCTAATTAAATTTGGCGGGATATTTTTTTTCGTTTAATTTTATTGTGTAACTATGGCTCTATGGAATAGCTCCATAGCAGCCAGTAGGTACGTAAGTACTTGTTGTATGGTCTGTGGTATAGGCATCGAAATTTCGATAAGTATAGGTACTTTTTTGTACTAATTCATGATGCGCGCTTGTTCCAAATTCAAATTATTTTTATTCACTCGGTGAATAAAATCGCTTATTATTCACTCTTATCGTTGAATTAAACGCACTTTTTAGAGTGGCGATGGTAAAAAAAATATTACCTACGGAATCCTCAGTGCGCGAGTCAGATTCGCACTTGGCGTATTATCATAGTAGGTCCTCTGGTCAGGAACTTAGGGCAATACATCAAGTGGGGACGTGCTGGATCGGCCACTGGCAATCTCCGCTGGTAGACCCATTAATCATACCATGGCTGTCTTATGGTTATAGTGACCGATGATTTTGATATTAACATTTTGATAAAAAGTAATGATAAGGTTATGGCGTACTTTTCATGCCTTGAACTAGCTGAGATTTGTAAGTAAAAATGCTGCCATGATTATGGTCATCGCTACAGAGCGGCAAAAATATGTGATTCCTATTAAAAAAGAAAATATAGACTCACTTAAGAGTACTTTTGAATCGTTTAGTTTTTTTTTACCATTTTTATCCCATTATTTTACCATAGTTTTATTACTATTGGGCATAATATGGTGCTTCGACAACTTTACTATAGGATAATAATATTACAATCAAACATTGTTAAATGGAAGTTGGGATAGGAAATAATATAAAAATCTATTTGCAGAAAAATATCTGAGATTAAAAAAATAAAAAAACCGGCCAAGTGCGAGTCGGACACGCGCACGAAGG
Source organism: Agriphila tristella (assembly GCA_928269145.1). Lineage (NCBI taxonomy): Eukaryota > Metazoa > Arthropoda > Insecta > Lepidoptera > Crambidae > Agriphila > Agriphila tristella. The sequence goes on from OV743432.1 coordinate 34,972,931, forward strand.
GTTCCGTACCAAAAAACGGCAAAGAAATCACGTTTGTTGTGAGCCTCCCTTAAATATTTTTTTTATTTTATTCTGTTTTTTACACGACTGCCCAAAGCAAAAGGAGTGTATATTAAAAGGGGTTAAATAAAACATCACCAGCAATTAAAAGTTACAGTTTTAATTGCATCAATGTACAATGGTTTTTTTGACGTTCAACAAGAATTCCACAGAATACAATTACTCGATATCATGGGAAAGTAGAACTATTACCAATTTAAACAGTATTGAAAAATAATACACTAATACCTGACCTTAAGCAGTGGTATCTCTCCAGCAGGAATAGCGTGTCACGACAATTTCATCAAAGTTTCCTGATATTACGACTTTACTTAACACTTATTCCACCGTTGAACCTTTCACTGTGACGACTTGAGCACGACTGAGCGCTCCTCTACCCTGTCACCGCATATTTATAAGTTATGCGTGGCGTGGTAGGGGCCACTGCAGTCGCCTGATTACTACAACTACCGTTTAAGTACTTTTAATGGAATAAACATACAAATTTAGTATACTACATGGTTCATGGCGAATAATAATTAAAGTAATTTATACAGTAACCTTACAGTCGGCCATCCTGCTAGAGCGAGTCCCATCGCGTGAAACAATCTCTTTGTAATTTTACTTATATAATTCTGAGTACATCCAGTCAATAGTCATAAAATATTATTAAATAAAAAACATCATTTTATTAGAAGAAAAAAATAGCAGCCAATATTCCAACAAAATATTTCGCATTCTTGCGGAAGTCATAATTATTGTTTAATGACATTACACATATTTATTGCATGACACAAAGCGTAATTACGTTTTTATTTATATATAAGTAGGTATTCAGAAAACATCCTATAACAGAAATGGTAGGTATATAAAGTGACAATTAACATAATTATATTACTTAACTTAATTTTAACTATAAAATTCAATACAATTCTGTTAGCATCAATAAAAATATAGCCATATGGCATTTCATCTGGGCACGTTATAAACACGAGCAGTAGCTTGTTCGACCATATATTGTTAACATCCAAATTCATTAATATAATTAAAAGATACTTTAGAAATTTATTTAAAATTGATGTATACTTTAAATGAATTGCGAAAAGTTAATTTGCAATGCATCGAATTATAAAGATTGCAAACTTAAAAATATATTTTTTTTTGTCATTACCTATTGCAAACTTATTTTATTTACTTAAGTCTCAGAATAATTAGTTATGTGTAAGCATTTCAATATTTGTCTCCAATACAAACTTAGTTTAGAAAAATACCTACTAACAATCAACAAAAAGTCATCAAATTGCCATAAAAGGCTCATCATTAAATTAGAAGTTAATGTTACAATTTCTGAATGAGTGAATGCATAAATAAAACTTTATTCGGTTACTTACACACAAAATGGTTTACAAAAACATTCACTTATAGGATACTTAAACGTAAGGTATTATTATGTAACGGTAACCAAAAAGGCAACCAGCTCAGCTGTAAATATTCTGTAAATATGTATATACATATATCATTAATATCTTTCTCATACCATATGTTATGCTTGAACAACTTTCATAGTTTTAATACCATTTAATAAAAAAATGAATGAAAGAGTTGCTTTCGCAGCGGCGCGCGGGGCGGCGCTATGATATGACTATGGGCAGCGTTAATTGCATGGAGTATATGTTTTCATAAAATTTGGCTTAAGATAACTTTGGGGTGCACCCAGTGCTCCAATTAGTATAACACAGTGACTGAAAAATCATGTTTCAGTGATACATGTCATCAACTATTATGGTATCCAATAATTGTAATCATCAAAATGGAAAAAGTTTTCTTTCCTTTTAGAAGTTATTGTACATAACACTTGTACTATTATGTATTTTGCGACACAACTCAGTAAGAGTATTTTTTTTTACTTCTTGAACTTATAAAAATATAGGTATCCTACATTACAGCAAGGTAAAAAATATTTACTTAGTATTCTGAAGATCATTTAAATTAGTAATGGTTTAAAATTTACCCTTACTAATTTAACCTGGTTAACCTTTTATTTAGATATAAGCATTAGCATACTTCCCTATACAATGGATATGTAAATGTAATAAGTACTAAAGAAGAGCTTAGATGTCGTAGAAGTGACTCCACTACACACATTAAGTTATGTGGAAGTACTTTCCTCGAATATAACTGCACATTTTAAAACTCAATCAGAATAAACACTATGTAATGAATAATTTTAGTAATCAGTATTTTGGAAATCTTACTTCCCATAGCTGGCACACAGAGTCCAAATACAAATCATATTATATATTATCAATCAATGTACAAAAGTAATTAGCTACAATTCCACACAAGCACCACCCTTACTATCTATCTGCTTTAAGTTTTTAATGTGTTCTAAACGCAGATTGAATTGTCGTACTAAGTACCTAGTTACTTCATTCTATCGCGACCCTCAGTCACGAGGAACAAGAAATATTATGATAAAAGTTTTTTATTATTTTTATTATTATAGTTTCATTTTAACGAGGAGCACTGTCATCACCAGGGCCGCGCCCGAGACTACAGAATTAATTAAATGTTTTGTGAAGAGTTTCACCTAGTTTATGGATCGCCTGGAATTTCTCAAATAAGAAAAGCAGGGTAAATTACCCAATTATTGGTATTTAGAGCAATCTGATACAAAAACTTATACCTAGTAACATTATTTAAAATAAATATTGTGAGTGTTACACGCAATACACAATACAGATACTCATTTTTTTTATATTTTGTATGTATGTCGTTTTAACATATTCCACCATACATACACCATTATATTTATAAATAAATAGACCATTCATTGGTACCCTTCACCCTATTATTGGCATGTACCGATCAAATTACTGGTACACCTTACGCCAATAATTTACAGGCAACAGTTAATAAAATTATAGGTATTATTCTCAACACCTTTATTAAAATATTGGCATGCTCTCACCAATCACTGGTACAACTTATAAGTTTTATTTGCGACTATTGGAGTTGGGCCAATTTTTGAAGCCCACTACAGTTTTAGAATACCTACTTCATTATTTCCATTATTTGATTAAATAGAACACATTTAATGATCTTGAAAATAAGGTTCTAAATTCTCATTAAATATTAAGATAGTATGCCAAAACATTATAATTGAGTTCTTTTCATACAGTAGGTAACACAATTTATTGAATAATATTATAGTTTTTTTTTGTTAATTTTAGAGCGCCAACAAAAAGCGAGGGGTGTAATAACAAGTCAAGTTACCCCTACATGACTGATGTGAGAAAATTATTTTTTTGATTAATTTAAAATTATAATAATGCGTTATAGTTATCGGAGATAAAGTGCAATGAATACGAAAATAATTATTTTGTCTAGAAATTGTATCATTTATTACGAAATATTATTTCTTTTTTTCATTTAAAAATTCTTTATTTCATATTAAAAAAATAATAATATTGTAACAAGTACTTAGATAATTCATGTACATTGATTTATTTAAAGATACTTTATAAGGCTAAACTTACCACCTATAAAAGCTTTAGAAATATGTAATTCCACTGTAATTTTATTATCTTGAAATATTAACACACAGTATTTAAATAGCACTATTCGCAGAAAAAAAATCGATACAAAACATATGTAAGTGATTTGCTTATTGCATATTAAATTATGAAATAAAAAGGACAATAGTTTTGTTTTTCAATATTATAAGTATGTGAAGGAAGAATCAGAATTAATATCAAGTATAGTAAAATTACTGTTGTATTAATGTGTATAATGAATATAGTTTTATTTTAAGGGTTTATTTGTAATTATTTCTTTTATTTATTGTTTGTTTAATTTTTTTTCATCAAATTGGATTAATTATTGTTATCTGAAATAAATGAATTTTATTATTGTTCTTTTATTACCAGTAAACTTTAGTAGAGTAGGTCATTGCTCATCATGGCCATTTAACATTATATACGCTCAATACTCTATTGTAAATGGCATCATATTCTATGACTTATTAATTACTCATTAAAGGACTTGGCAACAGATGCATAAGCTGATCATAGTGTAGTAAAATTAATAAGAATAATATTTGAAATCGTGTTGCTACTATATTTATAAAACGGTAGGTATAGCTATAATTGGCAATAATACTTGGCTGGACTCTTGCGGTAAATACATTTAGAGAGGATTTACATTCAGCATACTTAATTATTTGCTCTTTATTGTACTCACAAAAGTGTTGCAGAGGAATAATTAATTAAATCATTGTAAGGATAAGTGGATTTAGCCGTCAGATAGCTTTCTTGCAGGTTCCAGCAAACCCAGGACATGTTAGGGATTTTTCAAGTAAGTATGGATAAGTTATGAGTTGCAAATATCTAGAATATATCTGTTTCTACTGGTTTTATTGTTCGTTTTACGCATCAATATATATCATTTTAAATAAGAAAAATAATATAAACAAAACAGTAAACAGGACTTTGAAAGAATCTACTATAGACTTTCTCCTTCGGATCATAGGACGCAATTAATAATTTACTGTCATCAAAATAAAGTAATACTTAATAAAACATGATTGTTTAGTGATATATTAAACAATAATGATGATAAAACAATATGATGATTTAGATTTAATAGAAATGATAATAATATTATAATCTAGAAAACTTGTTAAAAATTACCTTAAGGTTTTTCGCAATTTCACTTGCTTGTAAACAAGAGTTAAGAAAAAAATATATTTTAAGTGGAACAAAATTAAGCGAACTTGCATGAGTCGCATGTTCAAAAACCAAATACTTAAACAGCTTTTTTTTTCACGCTACATACTTAATGTAGTAGCTTGATATGAATTTATTTAGACTATGTCCATCTAACATAGCAAAATGTTTAAATAATACAAACAGGTAGGTAAGTAATTTAGAATAAGTTAAGTCGAAAAATTTTCATAAAGATTGCTATCAGATTCAAGCCTCGTAAGTCAATCCTACCCTAGATGATTTTATTACTTAGTTAGGTATTTATTTCTTACAGCAGACAATGTATAAACATATATGATATAATTTCATTCACTTGATAATGCTCTGATAATTTTGAAAAATAAGATATTGAGAAGCAAGCTTCATGTCAAAGAAAAGTTATGGTCTAACTAAGGCTATTAAAATGTTAGGATCATTTATTTATCCTCGAATTATAAGTATTATTCTCTATAAGCATTTGCTTAAATAATACACACTTTTGCTATATTTAAAACATAATTAATAAAACTAACTGAAATTAACTCTTAACCTCTTGCAATTATTTTCAAATAAGTATATTAATTGATGAAGTCTCTCTCAAGCGTATGAGTTTTGATTCTTGATATCGTATAAACCAGCATGAATGATTGCGACTTTGGCTGACTTTCAGGCGTCCGCTTCTTAACTCAAAATATCGCCATCCGAATATTTTACTAGTTATTGACTACGGACGTCTTACGCTCTCACAGCTGCGTCTTAAATTATACATATCAATATATGACATACGAGCGCTTGTGGCTTTTCCCTTGTATGTTAGGGTCTTACTTCCACTCCCTCACTCGCGTCGTTAGTTAAGGGGCCGTACAACGTCAAACACATATTTTGAACAAAGATTACACGGTATTACTAGATTTATCGATCCCAAAAGTTAAGAAGAATTTAACTGTGATAACACTGATAACCAATTAATAGACATATAGTCTAGAAATTTAATTAAAAAAAACTGAGCTAGTTCTCTAGTTATTTTTAGCAACAGTTTTCCAAATGAGAAATAGTTTATTCGTTATTAATTAAAAATGTGATAACCAGTAATAGACCTTTACTCTAGAAACTTAATTAAAAAGAAACTTAGCCAGCTGTCAAGTTATTTTTTTTTGTAAATAGTTTTCCAAAATAAGAAAATAATTTATTCGTTACTAATAAAAACGATAATGCCAATAATTTCGATAATTCTTACTATGAAAATTCCTTCCAGCGTTGTACGGCCTCTTAAGGATGATGCCTTACGCTCTCACAGCCGCATCTTAAAACATATAAATAATACGATATACTTGCAGCTTTGCCCGAATCTTCAGGCTCCCTTCTGCTTCCCCATTTATTACTTTTATGAATCACCACAGTGGTCGCTCGCCAGCATCAGTTGAAGTCAGTATTGTTACAATGAGTTTTGCACTCAACTTCCAATTTCCGATCTAAATTTTTCATTGCTGAAACTTGCACAAAATTTTATGGAATTAATCACTATTAGTCACCCAATAAATCTAGAATAGTCTTATCATATTAATTTGGGCAACTGAATTGTTAAATATGATTGTACAGAATCCGTAATCTATACTCAATAATTATATTTCAGTTCTTTACGTTCAATGACTTTTGTAAATAATATATTCAACAATGGTTTAATCATCCATTTATATATTTTTAAGATTAATCAATGTTACGTGATACTATTTGTATTCAATGCAAAGAGATAGCAGGGATGAAAAATGCTAAATTGATCTTAAAAGGACAGTTATTTTCTAACTTTAACTGTTATATTGGTAATATTAGTATCACATCAGTATCAACAAAACGGTTCATTAAAACTAAACCCGTATTGTAATAAAAAGTCATCAAAAGAGAAAACTATCTTCGAGAGAGAGAGAGTGAAAAATGATACGTAATCCGCCTCTGAGCACTAGGCTGAATAGTTATAGATAATAAGCAAAAAAAAAAAAACTTAAGAATTACTAAAATGAAAATCTTTTAAAATAATGATTTCTATACATAGTTTCTCTCTCTAGTTATCCCCATAGTATGCTTAGGTGGAATTCTCTATTTTATTTATTCTGTGCGGGCAGGATAAGCGAGAATTCTAAGGAATCTACTCGTTTATCCCACTTCTGAAGTTAAAAGGGGTTAAATAAAACATCACCAGCAATTAAAAGTTACAGTTTTAATTGCATCAATGTACAATGGTTTTTTTGACGTTCAACAAGAATTCCACAGAATACAATTACTCGATATCATGGGAAAGTAGAACTATTACCAATTTAAACAGTATTGAAAAATAATACACTAATACCTGACCTTAAGCAGTGGTATCTCTCCAGCAGGAATAGCGTGTCACGACAATTTCATCAAAGTTTCCTGATATTACGACTTTACTTAACACTTATTCCACCGTTGAACCTTTCACTGTGACGACTTGAGCACGACTGAGCGCTCCTCTACCCTGTCACCGCATATTTATAAGTTATGCGTGGCGTGGTAGGGGCCACTGCAGTCGCCTGATTACTACAACTACCGTTTAAGTACTTTTAATGGAATAAACATACAAATTTAGTATACTACATGGTTCATGGCGAATAATAATTAAAGTAATTTATACAGTAACCTTACAATATGTGTTCAAGGTACACGACTGCCCAAAGCAAAAGGAGTGTATTTGTTGTTGTTGCTGTTGTTTTTTTTTTTTTTTAGTTTTTATTAGTTGTTGTATTCAGGGTTCATGTATGTTTGTGGGTATGTGAGTTTCTTTATTCCACCATAACTTCTAAATGCCTGAACTGGTTTGGATAAATGGGGTATCGTTAGAATTCTTACAGTATCCCGAGTGACATTGGCTATATTTTTTTTAGAAAAAATCAATATAGCGACTGTACGATGCAATTTTCCAATGTGAAAAAAAAATTTTCTTCTATTATTATTACAATACCTAATGGGCATCAAATGAAAGGCCTTAATAAGCACATTCCAAAACTATATAATATGTCACTAAAATGTGTGAAATAAAAATAAAAATAAATATTAAAAAAACAGGACTGCCCTGCCAAAAACGAACTAAAAAGTTAAACAACAAGTGTCATTGCAGTCGGGGGACCTCTTTGATCAAAAATTGTTCCATAATAAGGTCCCCCGACTGCAATGACACTTGTTGTTTAACTTTTTAGTTCGTTTTTGGCGGGGCAGTCGTGTTTTTAATATTTTTTAAATAATTTATTTTTAAGTATATATTGTTATAGCGGCAACAGAAATACATCATCTGTGAAAATTTCAATTGTCTACCTGTTGTCGTTATGAATATAGAGCAAAAAACGGCAAAAAAACACAATGGCAAAATAAATATTTAAGGGGGGCTCCCTTAAATATTTATTTTATTCTGTTTTTAGTATTTTTTATTATAGCGGCAACAGAAATACATCATCTGTGAAAATTTCAGCTGTCTAGCTATCACGGTTCATGAGATACAACCTGGTGACAGACAGACAGAAAGACAGACAGTCAGACAGACAGACAGACAGACAGACGGACAGTGGAGGCTTAGTAATAGGGTCCTGTTTTTACCCTGTGGGTACGGAACCCTAAAAAACAACAGTTATGAGTTATTCAACTGTTTTCAACATTGGAGAATTAATATGCTTTTCTATCTCGAAGTCCTTTTTGAAAATAAGATAAAATGAGAGAGTTTTTATAAAGCATAATTTCTTCTAAAGAACTGTTCTTCCGTGACCATGGCGCATGCAACTGCGCCGAAATATCGGAGTCTCAAAAATAAACAGGTACATGGTGTAAATCCCGACATAGTTTATTCTATCAACGTCAATAACCATGGAAATTTAAAGCATAATTTAATAAATTAATGTAAGCTGAAAATGATTTGAAAGATCAAATCTTTTTCCATTGTATTATCAGATACTTTATGCCATTTAAATTATCACTCTAATAACGTGAAATAAAGTTTTATTTATATCAAAGGGGTAATTTTTAGGGTTCCGTACCCAAAGGGTAAATACATACACGTCAAAATCATATACCCTCCGTTTTGGCTTCGCCGTAGTCGGGAAAAAACGGGACCCAATTACTGAGACTCCACTATCCACTGTATGTATTTTTCATTATAAAGTTAAACAGTCGGTCATGTTTATCAAAATAAAGAGAATAAAAAAGGTGAAGACTTAGGAAGGTGACGACATAAAAAGGTAGGTAACTACTTAAGAAGGTGTCGACTTAAGAAGGCGATGACTTAATAAGAAGAAAATATAATGACCACTTAGGAACGTATTGACTTTGGAAAGAAGATTTAGGATTAGATATTATTCCTCAATAAATTAGCTGCTATAAGACTTATTTTATTCATAGAATATATTTGATCTGACAATGGAAATTATTACACACTTAGCTTTAGTAAACATGAATTCACAATATTGTGGTAAAGTTCTATCAAGATACTGGCTATAAAGAAACTCGAAAGCAATACATCAAGCGAAGCCACCCTGGCTACTTCACTTGCAATCTCTGTTAGGACGGCCATTCATCATACCTTGTCTCGCAAGAGCCCACAAGATCTAGGGATTTCTAACTTTATCGCGGACGGAACTTTAGCGTCTGAGCGATTGTTTTGTTATTAAAAAAGTAGTGGGCAAGGAATTTAACACGAATCTTATTAGTTTCAAGGCCCACAAAATGAGACACAATAGATTTTCTATTGTTTTCCGGTCGCATGCGGCCGCGCGGTCATTGATTCATAAAAAAAGGCATCGCACAATGACAAAGCAAGCATAAGTGCTTAATTTTTAAATTACATTTTAGAATAAGTAAGTGAACAACAGTAGCTTGGATTTTTTGAAAAGAAAATCGGAGATACGTCGATACCACAACCTTAGAATAATTACACCTAGAACGATAATTCCCTACAAAGCGCGCTGTCAAAAGTGAGGCAACTGAAATAGCCAAAATGGCGCCGTTTTCAGATTTTTATTGTCCATTATTACATAATCATACCTAATAAGTACAAAACAGTTTCAATTTCCCTACCTTAAATTGATTAATTATTATATTATTGGATTTTAGTTACGATTAGGTTACGTATGAAGGATATAAATCTGAGAACTTCAGTATAAGTTGCCTCACTTTGCATACGTGGACACGGCTTCTAGGTGTAATTATTCTAAGACCACAACCATGTTTGCAAAAAAAACGTTTATTTGCATTACACTATAATAAAATAACGAACTGTAACGCCTAAATAAGTACTAAAAGATAATAGCCACTTGTTCTTATATTTTTAAAAGGTTCAGGCTTTTACCAATCCAATCAATAATGTAACCATTATATTAACTCACAAAAACCCTGTAAGCATTTAGACTCAAAGTACTAACGACTATCATAAACTATTTACGAAATAACACACTACCTTTTCAAAGTGAATCAGCCCCGGAAAACACACAATAAATATTCTAATGTGGTCAAATTACTTTTAAATAAGTAACATCGTGTCGTAAATTCGTATAAAAGACAACCGAGCGCCGTCCCATGACATTTTTACAGATACCACTAGAATAGCCCGGGGAAATAGCTCATTTAAAATACAACAGACCACGGCTAAGAGCGGAAGCGCAGTGTACACCGCTGGTTGGGATCCTTCACGCTTTTTAGATCCATTGAAATTCTCGCCAAGGTTTAGTTGGAATAGTAAACCCGCTGTACCTATACCTAATGTACCTATAAGTTAATAGCAATGTGTTGTACGACAGACAGTCCAGCTTCAATCTAGGGACCTGCAATCAATGACAGAGGAACAAACTTCTCAACCGCCTCTGTGGTCTAGTGGTTCGCCGAATCGTGTAAGACGCAGGGGTCCCGGGTTTGATTTGGTGGTAGAGCATATTTCAAGTCCGCCTGGCAAGCCACCACAATTTTAACTAAGTCTGATGCCATAACACAAATTGAAAAAATGTTGTGTTTCGCAAGTTAAAGGTAAGATAGCCAGATCCTCAGTGATGAGGTTTCCGGGAGAAGCGCGCTTCCACCTTCGCTTTGGCCTTATCGTCACTTAAGGTGCAATCCCGGTGTGCATAAAAAAAATCTGTCGCTTATGAAGAGGATAGGTATTAATAAATCAGAAAGAAATATTTAAATAAACATACTTCTGTTACCATCTGTCTTATAAAAGCTTTCAATTAATTAAATCTTTGTTATTAATAGTAATAAAATTCAACGCCCACCGGTAAAGTATTTCCATATTTATTAACTGCTTGCTCATGAATTTTCATTTTCCGAATTTCCTTTATTAATGAGTACTTGCAAAATAAATAAACATTTCTTGTTTTAGGCAATATTCTATTTTCTAGATATAAAATCAAGTCCATAATGGAGGATGGGCTAGCTATGGGTATCTCACCACGCCGCCTATAGTAGATAGGTGTTAACGACTGTAAATGCAATGAACAGCTTATCACGCCTTCTAAGGCATGGAGGAGCTCGTGATAATACCGGTTTACGTCACTTTAAATGCTGAGGTCATTTTTCAATTTTGACAAATCTGTATGAACAGGAAGAAAAAAAGCAGTCCTTGACGAGTTTGTTGTCGGTTCTTCTCGTTACAATGTCTCCCGTTTAGGGTTTGAGAACCGATAGCTTCTATGACATTCACATGTGCTTGTAACACCCTAGACTGAATAAATTATTTTGAATTTTTAAATGTTGACCATGTACCGATAGTTTGGTATGCACATGTTGTAATATAACATTCAAACTTTATACAACCATTCTATTTCTATTTTGAATTGTCAAAAACTGTAACTTCTAATAAATGAAATTATGAATTTTTTTCACTGTAGGTAGTTTAACGACTGGATTTATTTATTTCTCCATCCATTTGTCTCCCATAAACCATTACTTAGGTAACGGAAAGCTCATTTCGTATACAGCTCAGTAGGATATCAGTGGACAATACCTAGTTGGAGTGCAAGCGCTATTCGAGTGCCCTCCGCATTTCTGAGCTTCAAGAGACTATGGAGTATACAGCATTTGCAGATTGTAAGGGAATATAAACCCTATTAACATTAAAAACATAATTTAATACAGTATGATGAATTTAGTAGGTGTAACCTATTTAAAACCAAACGATATGATTCACAACGTGTCAAAAAAGATATTTAACTAGGTAGGTACTTAAATATGATTCTCTTTGATTTATTAGCAAATAGTGAGAAATCCATAGTCACTATGTTACTTTTGTGACGTGATTTAAATGGAAAGTGATTATGTTTCGTCTTGATGCATACAAAAACAAGCTTAGTAGTTTGTGTAGGAAACTGATTGTTGCCATTTACGATAAATCTTTCGACTTTTTACGAAAAGACAAGGTACATGACTAAAACTATTTACGTTTTTAATATACTTTTGACACAATCCTTACTAATATTATAAATGCGAAAGTCCGTTTGTTTGTTTGTTACGCCGTCACGTCTTAAATACTGAACCGATCATCATTAAAAATTTTGTATCATCATTAAAAAAGTACAGAGAAGGACATAGAGTACCTTTCATCAGTTTGTTCATAAATCGACAAGTATGTTGAATAATTCTAACTTTGGATTTGCATCTGCTCTGAGAAGGAAATGCTGAAAATTCACCCATTAAAAAATCGAAATGTAAAAACGTCTAAAAGTCTACTCCTATAAAGAAGCTAGACTAGGGCTGGTTAAAAATGCAAAAGCTCTTTACTCGAGTAAACATTTCTTTTGTGGGGTTCAAATGCGGCTGCGGTCATGTATGCACGTACAGTCAAAGTGACGTGGAAAAAGCCTTGCTTAGCAACTTTGACTCTTATGTGGTAAAAATAAAGATGGCGATCTCTGAATTTCGTACTGAATAACTTGGCTGTTGGAAGGAAATCGATATTTTATGAATGAAAGGTTTGACTTGCAAAGAGTTTTGATTTTTTTGGAACATTGCCGTCTACTCAAAGGGATCTCGAATTCATAAATATTATCAGTTTAATTCATCCACAAAAAACAATTTGCAATTTTAACCAAATCTAAGAATACTTTTTAATTAATTTGCTGATATGTGGCTGGAACATAGTTTGAAAGGAAAAACGGAAAGTTACCAAGTATTTTATTCCTGTGATACCAGAAAAAATAAAGGAAATTATAATAATTAATTGAAAATTAATTAGTCTCAGATGTTTTTGCTGTAGAATGTGGTATTACTTAAATGAAAAATTTTCTCATGGAAAAGTTGTTGTTTCCTTACAAAATTGTTTACATTAATAATTTATGAAATCTCCACCGAGGCTTTAACAGTTGAAGATTGTCAATTATCACTACCAGAGCACCCCTGACAAGAGGGCTTAAAGTGTCTCCCGAAACGAAGACCAATCCCTTAATAAACTTTTTAATTGATTTAAATTAAGTTTTATTTCGTTACGAGTAAGTTTAAATTCCATTAAACGGAGCCATGACCAAGATCTGTTTTCACTCAGCGACGGTCGTTAAGCCCCATTTATGGGCGAGTCAATTTGTTTTTTTTCTGGGCAATCACGAATGCTTCATTACCTGTTGTGGTTAATTAAAGGTTTTTATTTAGACCTCATTACTCTAGTCCGCAATTTGCTTCGAAGAGAACTGCTGTACCCATTTAATTACAACCATTAATAAGAAAAGCTTTTTCTCTGTTCGATAATATTGTACCGCTTTTCTTTAACACAAATACGGTATGTTTGGTATACTCGTGGGGATGTGTACCCCTACATCCTTACAACCCCGAACATTTCCATAAAGCTCGAAAACCGCCACTCAATTGAAATAATATTACGGTTCTTTTTATAAAAAATTGCATAGTGATAACCCTAGACCGATGGTATGTTTTTGACTATAAAGATCTACATACTATATACTACCCACTACACCGTAGCATACTACGACCGTGCTAGATACGTGTCAGGCAAAAAAATATTCTTTGTATTGAAAAGTATGACACTGTCTATTCCCACTAGACCGTTCCGTCACCGGCCATGCACGTAGCGAGCCATGCACGTAGCGTGCCATGCACGTAGCGTGCCATGCACGTAGCGTGCCATGCACGTAGCGTGCCATGCACGTAGCGTGCCATGCACGTAGCGTACCATGCACGGAGCGTCAACATTTTGAATAGAGAATAGGCGAGAATATTTTGCCGGTGCGGACACGCTTTGTGCATGACACGCGACGTTGGTTGTAACTGCGTATGATGACCGTTAAAAAGCGAAATGAAACGGATTTCTATCAGTTTTGGATGTTGCACACGGGCACCATACGCATAGAGACCTTAAAGCGATTTATTATCAAAAACGATAATCATCTTTATTTAAGGTTGTCACTTTATAATTTTCCATACAAATAAATAAAAACTCAGCCATGTGGATCACCACTGAAAACCATTTCAGGATTCAAAAACAGCATAGCAGAGCATAGTTCAGTCTTCATTATTTAATGAAAATCTACTGTATTTAATAATTACTTATTCGAATACGGTCTCATAGCAGAAAATACAAATTACTTGTGACAGAGCATTCCAAACATTATCACGGAGAATTCTATTTCGCAACTTAACAATCCCGTCATAATAACTTTAGATTTTCGAAAACTGGATGCACTGGAATCCAATTTGTTGCCATCGGATCTCTAAACACAGGAAAATGGAGACAGTAGGATAAAATAATATTTTTTAAAAAAAATAGAATAGGTTGTAATGTTTCCTTTATGTTTGTAACACTAAGAATTTATTTGCTTTGACCTTATCACTTATGCTATGCTGAATAGAGTGTTCTGCACACACTTTCTGATCTTAGGATTGTCGCAACTCGGCGGATCGCTAAGTAAAGTAATATTTTTATTATTGTTGCTGGTGCTGGGTGTAATATACTGTGTATTTTTGCGGTACCACAACGCTACGACCATTAAGATCTTACTAGCTTAACTATGTACAAATATTGAAGAAGAAGAGCAAACCAATACATTATATTTTTTACTTATGGTTTTTTGTGTGTGGGGTCATTATATATTTATGCAAATTTACTATAATGAGGGGTATTAAAACACGAATGGGGTTTATCACCTCCTCCCGCTTGGATACTGTAATGGTGGCAGTAACCTAACCCTTGCAGAACCTTTTACAGAGGATTTAAAGCATGGGTGTAGATATTTTTTTTATGTAACTGTACTTTATTTCCTAATTATTTACAGTGGCATACAAGCTTCGAAGCCGGCGATGCTCCAAGCATACGAGACTTTATCTACACCCATTTTTCTTTTTATTCGGGAAACAAACAATATTTTAATACATATGGATTTAAAACACCCATGATATTGTATCCAAAAGTGTGTTATAATGTTGTACTGAATTTCATAATGCAACACGTCGTGCGTGAGCGCGCGGCGCTACGCGACTTCCTCTTTCTCGCTTGGATAGTGTAATAAAGCAGTAAACTAACCGTTTTAAAACCTTTACAGAGAATTTAAATCATGGGTGTAGATAAAAATAATTAAACTAAACCTACTTCACGTGTTTTCACTGGGATCTCTTTTGCTACGGGCACGGGACAGAAATTTCACTTCATAAATTTCGAGGAGCCATCGTAATTATAGGACAAGATGCCAAGCTTTGTATTAAATTCTTTGTTGATAAATGAGAATTCAATTTATTAGATATTTAGGCAAAGTATCCGATTAGACGAATGCCATTACGATTTTCGTTAGATTGAAAATTTGATGAACGCTTTGAGGGGGATTCTTATTAAATTGTAGTATTGTTTAACGTTACGTAAGATTTTGTAGTATGGAATGGTATGGAGGTTAGCCACTGATAGGACGGCCAAATGCAAGATCTTCCTCCGGGCTAGGTGGATGTTATTAGCCTGGGACCGCGGTCCAACCGATGATAGTTGGAAGTTGTATACGTATAATGCTGAGTCACTGTGAAAACTCCTTTAGCGAGATGTAGGTTTTTCATACTACGAGGTGCCATTCCATCTAATCTTCATGTTTCTTAGACACTAGCGCCATCCAGTGAACAGGTGATGAATCTACTTGTTGTTGTTGTTGTTATGTGTGGCGTAGGCTTAGAATAATTACAAGGCGTAGGTAGATTCCGCCATAGTTGTAATGGGTGCTACACGCTCTGTCTACAAATCACTCCGCGCATTTACGCTACACAAGTTTGGAAAATGTCAAGTTTAAGAAAATGACAAAGTCGTCCTGAGGGATATGAAATTTGGTCGGGTGGACTGGGTGGACCTTCAGTCCATGCCTGCAGGCTGGACCTGTACGTGTGAAGTCTCCATTACATTGCAGTTTCCGTGGATAATTTTGAGTAGTACACATGCATTCATGCAGAAGACAGACTACGAATATAGAGTTCCCGACAGTTCTCTAACAGGCGAATATGAATTCCTTCTTGTCCTAAAACCAATTATTGTTTGAGGCTATACTATGTCAGCCCACGATATTTAGGAGAGGTAGAAATGTCGCATTCGGTGAATCACTTCTGAATTAGTTGTTGAATTTCATTAAACTTTGAAATTTATTCTTCTTCTTCAGCCTCAAGTCACCCACTGCTGAGTGTAGGCCTCCTCATTTGCACGCCATCCCGTTTGGTCTTGCCCTTTTCTCAACCAGCTTTTCCCCGCTACTTTGGTGATGTCGTCTGACCATCTGGATATTTGGCGGCCAACCTTTCTGCTCCACCGGTCATTGGTTCTGCAACATAATGTGACCGGCCCATCGCCACTTCCTTTGTGCAATGATGCGCCCCACGTCAGTTAGTTTACTCCGGATCACAGTGTTTCTTACTTTGTCGCGTAGAGTGATACCCAACATGACACGCTCCATCTTCTTTTGGGCTACCTGCAGCTTCTGGATGTGTTGATGTATAAGGGTCCAAGCTTCTGCCCCGTAGACTATGAATTGAAAATTATTGCTTTGAATTAATTTATTTATGTTCTTAAATTCAGCAATTTCTTAGTTAAATAAAAATATACTCACAACTATACATTTTTATGTGCACTAATTTATTATTTGTATGACATGAAGACTTTTAATTTTAAATACTTTATATTTTATCTAGACCTTTATAACAACTCGTACTTTTTGTTTTTTTTAAGATGTAGAATAATCGTTTAATTCTAAGCATTTTTTAAAATTATGATGAATAAAATGACATAATTATGTTATTTAAGACTATCGGCCGCCCGCGGTTTCACCCGCATTCCCATCTCCGTGGGAATATCGGAATAAAAAGTATTCTATGTTAAAACATAGACTAGGCTATCTACTATCTTTGTGCCAAATTTCAAGCAAATCCGTTCAGTAGTTTTTGCATGATTGAGGAACAAACATCCAAACATCTAAACATCCAAACCCACAAACTATCACATTTATAATATTAGTAGGATACAGTTCCTCCATAACAGTCAGTTTTAGCCGTTTCACTTGCTCGTAGTTTAATAATTTGGAACTCTTGGCATAATGCATTTTCGGGCACTGGACGTAAAATGTTTGGACGTGTGCTACGAACTGTTCTGTTTTGGTACAACTTTGTTCATCATAGCTAGAATAATTCATCATGTTATTATTCTGATAACATTCTAGTTGATGAGGAAATTGAAACTGAAACTTTTAACCTAAAAATTTAAAGGGCTTTGAGGGCCAATTTCACAGGCTGTGGTTAATTTCCAAATGCCTTCATATAATTTCATAGAAAAACAGTTTATTTTTTTAAACAACTAGAAGATAGATGATATCTGGAACCGGTGAAATAATCTACTTAAATAATAGTCAAACATCAAATATAAAAATATATTTTGTTTCTGTTCCTGACAATATTATTTTTTCCGAAAATGTTAAGTTGTAATTAACTTTTTTTTAAGTTTACTATCTTTATATTCACACTCAATTTATTATCGATAAGAAAACAATAGTCAGAATATTAATCAGGTCGTTGCATCTGAAAGTGTCTTAATGAATAAAAAACTTGTAAATTAGGTTCAGGAAGAAAATGTTATCTCTAATTTATTTTTAACATAAAAAACTAGGTAAGTTAACTATGTATTATAAAATCCTTCTAATAATAGCTGCAATACCAAAACGTGCTCATATTTTATGAGCCTATACCAACTTGTCACAATAAATAAAATAAATTCAAATGATCCACCAAAAATTGCTTTTCTATCGTCTCGAAAATTACTTTGGGCTCCATGTAAGGTACCAAATTATTTTATTCATATTACTTACATAAATTTATTGGAAGGTGCATAATGTGATAGACTTTTTTGTGAACACGCAGTAAAAGTGGCGTAATGATATTCCATGTTCCCAAACACATTAAGTAATCATTTCTTGGTATGCTCAATGTGCACATGGCGCACAAATCGTTTTTTTTTAGTTTTTATTTTTTTATCGAAAAAACCCTTTATTTCATAAGAAATTTAAATATTGTCATTTAAAGCGATGATTCCCAAAATGATTACCCGTGGTCCACTGTTAACCTTTTTTTCTGGTTTGAAAGTTTTGGAGCAATTTTGGTTTAGTACAGCAGATATTTTAACTGAATATACTTAAAATCACTACAATAGCTGAACCAAGAACAGAAAGAAAGGGGGGTTTACGCATATTAAAAACTTAGGGACCCACTGCTTTTAAGCCTCAGCATACGAGGCCACTGACGTTTATAATCTTTGGCGTGGTTTCAAACGATCATGCTACTAAAACGTTAATACCGGCTTCCGGGAACTCCCCAATTTTTCGAGACGTAAAATTTTAGGGGACTTTTTCGTGACCAAACTGCGCTCGGCAGCTCTTTTGCGCTTTTTTTAGAAAAAAAAACACTACGGGATCACACATGTATCCGTTTGAATTTTGTTATTGCTTGTTTTAATTTTAACACTTATTTTAGCCTTGCAATCATTTAATGGGTAATATAGTAGTATATCGACAACAGTCATTTTAATGTCCCTCGCTGGGGTATACCTTCCTTATAAGTGGATATTGAGGATGGGCCATAACCCACTACACAAGCCCAATGTGGATTGGTAGGTGTTGACGACTGCAAATGAAGCCGGGACCACAAGCCTTCTGAAGCTCGTAGGAACTTGGGATAATACAATTTTGGTCACCCATCTCTTTAGTAGGGCCAGGGAGCTGCTCGATAGCTAATCTTAATTATTACAGTTTAGGAGAAATATAATTTGAAAACAATTAATAAAAAGTAGCTACAATAAAACATAGACTGCTCTATTTTAATATCAACCGTATTGCTAAACATATATTTTTTGCCAAATAAACACGGGTCAAAAAAACGACAAAAATTGTTGGTCCTCCCATACTAACTAGACAGGCATCAAATGAAAATTTCATTTGATGCCTGTCTAGTTAGTATGGGAGGACCAAATAATGTCGTACTAAATCTTGCATTTTAGTATCCTGGGTTTTTTTACGTTTTTCGACTCATATTTCTTTGTCAAAAATGATTATTTTCATTAGTAGAAAACTCTCTTAAGTGGATTAAAACGACTACAAAATGACAGTGTTTAATAATTGAGGTAGTGATCTAAAATATTTTTGAGATAAATATAAAAATATTCTGTCGAATATTCTACTTAGGATTTCGTGTTCCATTTCCAGCTCATGCATAACTGTAACGATCGGAGCTCAACTCTAATATTGCTAATAGTATGTACGGCGACGTCTTCCGAGAGCCAGTATTAAGTTCTAATCCAGGGATAACTTGAAGTGTGACAGTGAATATTAAACGGAGTTTAGGTCACCCCAGATTAACTAATCCCAAAACTTTGGCAAGAACCGGCCAACTTTAATTGCGTTTTAATCGCAATGGCGCATATTTTTGCAATGATTACAGATTAGTTGGGGCAAATAGAGAATTGGTTAGTAAACAACTGTACTTTACTTAGCAGAGAAGAGTTATGAGCATTGTATGAAATGGGATGTTAACATTGAGATGTTAGACATTGAGGAAACAGATAAAATTATATTCGTTATTACCTAGTTTAGTGATAATTCGTTTCTCACAGTAACCAATAAAATTAAATATTAAAGTAGATGATACAGATGATTGTAATTAGTTCAGTAAAATTACGGGTTCGCAAAACATTAAATGGTAATAAGCTGTAATTTTGCAATCTGACTTTGATGTGATTATAAAACACTAATATAAACGAATCCAACTAAATTTACGAATACAAAAAAAATACAGCGTAGTTGTAACTAGACAAGAAAGTATGTAATTAGCAATTTTGCTAAAGCAATTAAATAAATTAATATTTTGGTCAGTAAAGTAAAAAAAAATTGTGAAAATTAGTTGGATTCGTTTACAAAATGACAGCTAGCCATTTAATCTAACGATCAAAAGAAGTAAGACCGCTATTGCAAACTATTTATATTTCATCATACTAGCTCCCGTAATTTTACTGAACTAAATTACCTGTACGCCTTTTGAGATAACATTATTGATAGTAGTAAAATGATTAAAATAAAAATATAGTTCTAAATGTCGTTATTTTAATATTATCATGAAAAAATGAAATTAAACAAAATTTATTCAAAAAATATTGTCTTATCATTTTACACGTAGATTCAATTCTATCCTACGAATAATAGAGATGGTCATACAAAAAATCCTCTTGCAAACAAAGTGTTCACTCAAAACTTTATTCGCGTTCACAAATTGTGCCCTCACATTAGTTTGTAGAAAGTAATTTCCTGAAGAAAACTCGCTTCCTGAAACTTATTTCTAGGCCATTGTTGGGGACAATAGTCGGTTGATTCGCGTCATACCATCAAGATGACGTAAGAGACTTTACTATGAGTTTTCACTACTGAATAGCGGGTGATTATAATTAAGAGAAATGCTGAAAAAGTTTTAACTCTTTTGCCATTATTGTTGACTCAAATTATTCAGTTGAAATGCGCATTTGTAGTTAAACTTTTACCGTGTTATTCATTAAAAAATTAAAACGCTTATTAAACCTAAAAATATTTTAGTTAAAAAGTGTTTTGTCTTTTTCTTTCGTATTATGAACTGAGTTTGACCTCTCTCTGTCTCTCCGGGATGGTGGGGTCTCCCTTTCGAATATTTCTTCTCCACTTGATTCCATCTACCGGTGTCGTCCTGTGAGATGTAATTCGAGCATTATGTCCGTTTTCACCAAGTCCAGTCATCTTCTTTTTGGCCTAACTTTCCTTCTGAACCCAGGGAAATTGAGACTGAGTATCTGGTTACCGACATAATATGGTGGTCAACGCTGAAAGTATCTGAACCATCAGAGCCTACTCTCTTGTATCTTGTCAGCAATGTCGCGCACGCCGAGAGTACCAAGAAATGAGTTTGGCCGAAGAAGACAAAACACATTTTAACTAAAATAGGTTTACTAAGCGTTTTTTATGAATAACACGGTTAAAATAAACTGTCTTTAAACACTAATGAACACGCCAGTAACATCGTTATCAGCACAAAACGGGAGGGTATCTATCTATCCATTTATGACTCAACGTCAAACACCCCATTCAAATTGCGTTTGACACTAACAGATGAAATGTCGTTTTTCAATTAACACGCTTCGCTAATGATGCAACGACAGCATTTTGTGGCATAAGGATGGGGCTGTATGAAGGAGCTTCGTCTGCACAAAATTTGAGGTAAAGTTTTAAATATCGCTATAAGAAATTAATAATTAAGAAATTGTTTCTTTTCAATAATATATATCTACCTTAAATTATTTTAAACTTATATTCTACTTCTATAATAATTCGCTCAAACAACTGGATGAATCAGGTTGTCACAGAAATTCTCACCGGAAGTGAAATTCCAGGCAAACGCAGCTTAGTTCCTGCGTATTGGTGTCATCACCATAAGCTTTACTATTTGAATAAGAATATTCAGTAAAAAATATGTGAACAATGAACAAATGAACAAAGACCATTAAATAATAAATATATACACTGTCAAATACAACATTACAAAATAATACACAAAACAAACACACGGGATCCCGCTATCATAATTCAAACTGCTTAGAAAACATATTCTGTACCCAAATATCTAAAGACTAAGTGCGTGTATGATTAACGATGAGATCGTTAGTGGTGGCTGCGACTGGCAGTAGTATGCCAGTCCCCATATGTGATGCTATTACTTATATAAAATATTATGTATAAAAACATTTCACTAAGACTGCGTTCATACGACAACACACGACCCGATCTCTACCCGAACTCAACTCAAACTCACCACAACCTAAATAGGTTTATGTACGGTCAAACCTAAATAGGTTTTTGTGACACTGTTATAAGAAATTTAATAATGTATTAATATTGTTGTAATTTAATAAATAAAATAAATAACCCATAGACATAGAAAAATTTTCGCTGCGGTCAAGAAGACCAACAAAGCGTGGAAAAGAGGAAGTTAACATTATACGGACACGGTCTGCGAAAAAAGAGACAAAGAATCAAGTGACAATGTGCCAACATTTTTTACAGTAAAAGCCCCTGGCGTCCCACCTTGCAAATGAGCAATCACAGTTTCTTTAAAATATTTGTTAATCCTTTAAGAATTTCAAATAAAGGTATCGTGGAGTCATGGTGTCTTGTGCTCTAAGTAATTGTGATGTGATAAAAAGAAACAATCCAAGTAATCACACTTTTCAAAGGTAAATAAGATTTTGCCACACATTTCTGTAAAACTAAATTTCGCTACATTTATTCGTTTATCGACGAAGAAAATATGGAACATAGTTTATTAATTTACTATGCCATAATATAGTCATATTTTATGTATGTATTTATGTACCTCATATATGTATAATGTTTCGGATCACCTGTTTATTGACATTGTTGTTCTTTGGCATTCTATTTCTATGCCAAAACCGCAGCCTACCTTAAAATACATCGCTTACAATTTTAAGTCTTATGACACATTAATAAGCTCCTGTCTAATGTTTAAGTGAGTTTGAGGTGAGTTCGGGTTGAGTCCGGGTTGAGTTTGAGTTGAGTTCGGATTCAGCGCGGGGCGTGTGCAGTTGCATTTACAAAATACAACGGAGCTTATTAATGTGTCATAAAACTCAAAGTTGTAGACGCTGTATTTCATGGCGTGGGCTGCGGTTGAGTTGAGTTTGGATTGAGGTCGAGTCGTGCGTTGTCGTTTGAACGCAGCCTAACGAATTGTCTTTCAGACATAAAGAGTAGAAAAGGTATTTCCACTGAAACCGCTCTCCACTGCTTACTTGGTGGTATATACAGGCGTGAAATTTTAATCATTTGGTTCCCGCAGTGGGGTGGTTCAACTCATGATCATAAGCAACTTTTACTAGGGGGCCTACTCAGATATCGCGAAAAAAAAAATCTGCTGTTCCATATAGTATAGGAGGTCACGGGATTTTTGGAAACGATCGTGGAAAAGGTTAGATTTACTTTATGGGTTATAGAGTGTTCCCCTTATGTGAATGATGTCGGTTTGCCTGCACTCACTGGTTGCGACTTTGAGTTACAGCGATTATAAGAGGCTTCATTGTTACGAAAAAAAAAACGATCAGAGAAATGATCAGTTTTAGTACCGATTCAAAGTATGGCGTCTCCGTAGCTGAAATGATGCGGTTTTCCGGCTCAATGGTTGCATTTCAGAGCTATGACGCGCGCAAGTTGCAACTAATTTTTTTTTCGTCAAAGTGCTACGGATACCTTTAATATTTTTAGTAGGACTTTATTATTTTTGCAGGTACTTTTATTTATTTTGTAGGTAGTTAAAATTAAGAAGTCTGTTCAGATGTCTATGCGATGTTAAAAAATACAATATGAACCCCCCTACTCAAATGGCCAACATTCTATTCGTTTGAACGCTACGCTTACTATTAAAGCTTTAAAATAAGCAGTAAACTATAAAAATTCATACCGTAAGCTTGACAATTCCATATAATATTATCAAACTCTGTGATTTACGTTAGTTTGTGATAACACGTGATTTCATCGTTTCATCATAATCATCATCATATCAGCCGCACGACACCCACTGCTGGCTGGGTAAAGGCCTCCCCCAAGGATCTCAACGACGATCGGTCCTCCACTGCCCACATCCAGCGGCCTCCCGCAACCTTCACCAGATCGTCGGTCCAATTACTTGTCGGGGGCCTACCCACGGAGCGTCGTCCGGTGCGCGGTGGTCATTCAAAAACCTTTCCGCCCCAACGGCCATCGGTTCTTTTCGCTATGTGTCTAGCCCACTGCCACTTCAGCTGAGCAATCCTTCGAGCGATGTCGGTTACTTTAGCTCGCCTGCGGATCTCCTCGTTTCTGATTCGATCACGCAGGGAAACGACGAGCATGCCTCTCTCCATTGCACGCTGGG
Organism: Agriphila tristella; assembly: GCA_928269145.1. Classification (NCBI taxonomy): domain Eukaryota; kingdom Metazoa; phylum Arthropoda; class Insecta; order Lepidoptera; family Crambidae; genus Agriphila; species Agriphila tristella. The sequence continues at coordinate 34,997,158 of OV743432.1, forward strand.
TGACCTTGAGACCTATATTTTAGCAACCACGTTGCACTGTCGTAAGTCATCAGTTCATCACTAGCAACACACACTGGTCATAGACTTTCTTTTTAAGACACTGAGGTAGCTTACATCGTTTATTGCTCGTATAAGCTTTAAAAGTAAGTGTAGCTTCCAAATGTATAAAATGTTGGCCATTTGACTACGGGGGATAGAGTGGTTTGTACTTACAAACCTTTTTTAAGTAAAGCTTAAAAAACAAACTGTGCTGTCGTTCTATTTTTAATTTCTGACTTTGCAGCAGAATCCGAGTGTTTATATGATTGATGGCGCGGTCGTTAGAAACGGCTGCGGTTGGCAACAGAACGTCACGAGGTCTTTATTTTGTGCTAACTGCGTTCATCTTTCTTTGACGCGACGAATTTACGTGATGTCATTATGTCGGAGATAAAAGGAGCTGCCTCGGAATTCCCTGCGCTGACACAATTTTCGTGTTAAAGAGTACAGAAATTGGGGAAAATTAAATAGTGTGATGAGCATGATAATAACGAATTTTGTTTCACATTCAAGCTATAAATTATGCTACAGAATTAGATTTGTTGACATGTAACGTATTTTTTTATACACAACGGTATAGTGCTTGGCCTTCACCTCACCTGATGTTAAGTGACAATAAGGCCGGCGCACTACACCGGGAATCCACATCACTGGGGAACTGGCTATCTTACCTAGTGATGTACAAGACTCGAGTCCTCCGAGTCCTTTCGTCCAGAGCTCGGAGTCGTTTTAAAGGGCTCGCCTCGTTTGTACGAAGCTCGACGACTCGGGAGTCTTTTTTAGCGCTCGAGCCTTTTTTAGAGCTCGGCCGACTTCAAGCCATTTTCACGGCTCGAGCCTTTTTGGAGAGCTCAGTCAATCTCGAGGCTTTTTCACGACTCGAGTCTTTTTCGGCGCACTAGTTGTGATGGGCTGCTGATGAATGAGGATAAGTAGAGCTAAAGCACAATAGATTAAGCATCTACATAGCTCTTTATAACATAAGACATTCATCTTTTTGAGTTCCAATTTTGAAGACTAGAGTCAGATTTTCAGGGCTCTGTGAGCTCAATAGGCTCGGCTTTAATATCTTCGTAATTAATAATATTGTAAATATGTATTATTATTTACGGAGATATTAAAGTCATAAACATGAACTCTAGGCTTTTTATGAGGCTCGCGTTCATTTTAAGACTCGAGCTTTTTCGAAGGCTCTTTTAATAGGTTCGAGCTCTTTTGAAGGCTTGAAACTCTTTTGAAGCCTCGAGGCGTGGCTCAGAGAGCTCGTTTTTCGGCTAGGCTCGGGCTTACGAGCCTACTGAGCTCACCGAGTCCTGCCAATCCGAATCGAGTCTTCAAAAGTAGAACTCGACGACTCGAGTTTTGTACATCACTAATCTTACCTCTAACTGTCGGAAAGCTGTCGGAACACAACAATTTTCAAATTGTAGTTATGTCGTCAGACTTAGGTAAGATAGTGGTAGCTATCCAGGTGAAATAAGCCCTACCACCAACCAAACCGATTACAAACTGTACCCCCCTCCTAGGAAGCGAACCCGGGACCCCTGCGCCTTTACACGGGTGGGTGAACCACTAGACCATAGAGGCGGTTAATTATTTCGTATTGATGACAATGACAAATAATAAACGTTTGTTAGGTACGCAATTGCCCGAATCATTACATTCTAGTCACGTATTTGCGCATCGCTCGTGCGTTTCACTAAATGCATTTATGTTATAGAAACCAAGGACCCGCTACTACCAATACATGTTAACTAAATTCAATTGCAGTAAAAATACTCATTTCGCATTCTACTAAATTATTATTGTTACATTTTGCGAACGTCACCACTTCTGCATTGGAATCGAAAGATTTAAATATTAATGGACTATGGTCCTAAATTGTCTAACCTATGATATTTTTTGTGATACTTGATGTTTCATTGTTTTATTAATTAACGTTTTAAGTATAATAAACCTGGTAGTCCAGTACTGTTCCAAACTATACGATTAAAAATAATATTGGTGCTCGCGTGGGTGACATAACTAATTGAAGACGATTAAGAAATCATAAAAATAATATTATGTCTTGCTTAAATGATACTTATTTGTTTTTTTTTATAAATAACACCGTAAAAGTTTTAGCTTACGGCTGAAATTAACTCTTAAAAGATTGATTCAGACGATTTGAAAGTCAATCCTATAAGTTCAACAAAAAGTTTCTTTGCAGAGTTTTGCTTTCATTTAGTTGGTGGGAATGAAGTAGGTACCACTGAAAAGATCATTAGTGCATTGTAGACGACCATTAATTATTTTATCCGACTCAGCAATGCAGTTTTAGAAATAAAAAGTCTGTAGCTCAAAGAAAAATTGATATTAGTTCGACTAAGTTTTTATATTAATGGCATTTTCTCGCAAAAAATGTGCATTTTCTGCGAGAAAATGCCATTAATATAAAAACGTTTTATTGTGTTAGTACAAATTAATCCTCGTATTTATAGACGAAGTAAATATGACTTGAGTAAAAGTTGCAATTTTCAAATGCTTCTAGTATTTTAATCACATGCAACTGCTGGTTATAGGCCTGCCCTAAGGATCTCCACGACGATCGGTCCTGCGCTGCCCGCATCCAGTGGCTTCCCGCAACGTTCACCAGATCGTCAGTCCACCTTGTCGGGAATATTAAAAGCATTTGAAAATTGCTAGTATTATTAAGTCATTACTTACTAGTGTTATATTCCAAATACAGCACTATGAATTATAGATATATTAGACCCGATCAATTTTAATAATTGAGCAAATATATTGCCATGAATTTTTTTAGATACCTATTTGGGTACTTACAACATGTAAGTACAATATGTAAGTCTTTATTACCCTATCTTTTTCAATGTCAATGAGATGGATACAATTTAACCTTATCCCTCGAAACTAATTAATTTCACGAGAAAGAATATTATATACTTACTCCAGAGATTTCCATTTAATTTCCCTCACCAAGTGACTTTTTTAAAAGTATTCCAGAGATTCCAACGGTATATATCTTAGAAAATTCGCCGAAAGAGCTTGTCCCATCTTAATTAAATGCCGGTATATAAATTCTACCCTTTGGAAAAACCTTCATTAGACTCATTACTGGTATAATACGACAGAGTAGCTTAAACAAAAACGAGACACACAGTTCTGAACTCTATCCCGTTTTATATAAAGACTTTAAAAAGTTTGAATGTTAGTCTGAATTCAGAAAGCACGAGAAACGACGACAAAAAAAGAATGCTCTCTTTAGATTTGCTTTTATAAGGGCATCGTTAAAGTAAATTGAGGCTAAGGTGGGCAAATACGAAAGTTAACGACGTACACCCAAAAAGTTTTCGTACTAAAGAAAATTAGGTGAATTGATTGCCTTTATAAATCACTAAATTCCGGTTAGGGGTTAATCTTAAGTTATTTTTCATTCGACCACATAGTGGGAGACGATAAGAAAGAAGTTTTGTTTTAAGGCTTAAAAACTTTTACCAGGTATATTTTTTTTTGTTTTATTCGTAGATTTTGTAGAAAAATAAAGCTAATTCCTTTTTGTTACGGTGAAAGAAAATGTTGCGAACAACGTCAAATACTTATTTATTGGTTATTCAAATTTTTTGGTTTATTTTTTGTACTATTTGGATATTTTTGCTTAATAAATAGATACGGGAAAAAAATGACATTATGTCACTTTAAGTGAAAGTTATGTTACTATTTATATAGGTTGTGGTAACATACTTCTTCTTCTTCGTCGTTACGCTCTTGGCAGAGCGGTCGTGGTCACTTTGAGGCGTCCACATCGGTGGTAGAGGCGGACATAGCTTTCCGCACGATCTCCCGCCATCTCTCCCGGTTGGCAGACTGTCTGGCGCAGTCAGATACAGGGTTACCCACTGCGGATTTCACCTGGTCAGTCCAGCGCATCGGTGACCTGCCACGTGATCTGGTTCCCTCTACTTTGCCCTGTACGACCAACCGCTCTATGGAGTCGTTACCCCGCCTAGAGACATGGCCAAAGTACTGCAGTATGCGCGACTGTACTACGGCCGATAAACGCTGCGTGATGCCGAGCTCCTGGAGTATGGACACGTTGGTGCGGAATTCCGTCCATGATATCCCCAACATCCTCCTCCAGCATCACATTTCTAGAGCATCTATCTTCCCCTTTTCCAGCTCGCGCACTGTCCACGTCTCTGCCGCGTAAAGAAAAATGGGGAATACTAGTGTTCGTACGAGCCTGACATTTTAATGGCTTTGGTAATGTTACGATTCCTCCATACTTTCCTTAACTTCTCCATCGCAGTTCTGGTTATGGCCATACGTCGTTTTACTTCAGCTACAACATAACTTACACACCGCTTAAAATAAAACAAACTTGTCTTTCCTCTGTCGTGAAATAATCATAAATATAAAATTTATCTAATATTAATCAAAATTTTAATCAAAATATAATTCTAAGCTTTCCTTTAAATAATGACAGTAAAAAATTACAGTCAACCTAATAATTTACTGAAAGTTTGTGGGTTTGGATGTTTGAATGTTTGTTCCTCAATCACGCAAAAACTACTGAACGGATTTGGTTGAAATTCGGTACACAAGTAGTAGATAGCCTGGATTAAAACATTTACTTTTTATCTCGATATTTCCCTGGGAACGGGAACCACGCGAGTGAAACCGCGGGGGGCCGCTAGTAATATTATAATAGTAGTTTGTGAAACTGGCGCATAATGAAGGGTATTAAAACATGAGTGTGTGTTTAAAAACTGAGCCGTAGGCGAGGTTTTTAACAGTATCACACGAGTGTTTTAATACCTAGTTATGTGCAGTTTCATACACTACTTTATCTACTCTCATACAATTTGTGATTGAACCGATTGAACCTACAAAACTTCTACAAAATAAAATATCAATGATAAAAAGAGATAAGCAAAAGTAAAAAATAAAATCTAAAAATGGCGCGTATTCAATTAGAAAAATAAATAATAAGATGTGTGCGTGCATTCCAGAAGACTAATCGCTACGATAAGTCATCGATCACCATAGAGAACATTTTAACCATGGAAAGTATGTGGAAATATCGTTGTTTCTTTTTAATATCACGGCACTGCCTTCTTCTTGGATGTGCCCTGTATCGTAATGAGAAAAAAAGTTATTTTATAACATTGCTTAGTATAGCGAAGGTATGTTATAAAATAACTTTTTAAATTTTTTTCGGTATTGCGTGTATAAAGTATGTCAATATGAATTCGATTTGAAATTCATAATTCGAATTTTACGATATGAGAGTAGATAAAAACAATTATTAACAATATAAAATATTCTTAATGCCTAGCTGTGGCGAGGGGCGAAATTATGGCGGAGGTAAGCTGATGGACTAGTGTCTAGTAAATACATTACATACATACATTGGCCAGTAGATTTTAAAACGTCAAATCCATTATACTTTAAAAGCGAAGCGATAATGAAAATTTGCAAGTGAGGCTATCTAGAGGGATAGATTCCATGATATCGAAAGCCACAAATTCAACATAGGTCGTATGATATTAGCTCACAAACTACAGCAAACTACTTCAAAGATAAACGAATAAATGTGTACTCATTGTGTGCGAGTGTCAATATTTGTATTGTTTATTTGACTTTCAGTTGTGGGAACGAGGAAAGGTGCTCCGTTTTGTATTGACAAACTGAATTGAACACACCTATTCATGAATATTCTAATTTAATTTCAATGCTTGGTTTTACGTAATTAAATTACTTCTTTTAAAATTTAGTTAATTGAAATAAATTTACCAGTGTTTTATTTCCAAATTAACTATATTGCTTTGGCTTGGCATCATGTCTATTCTGCCCGCAAGAAAATTAAGTTTATAAAATTGTAATGGTTTTTAAACGTTACTTTAAAAAACATATTTTAGAATTGATTCAAAATACAGAATGAACTGCTCTTACAGCTTTTTGTCAACGCAACGCAATGATGCCTTGCTTGATAGAAACCTTTTTTTGTCTTTAAAAAAATAGAAATACAAATTTTAGCTGATGATAATTTTATTATTAGTGAAAAACAAAAGATTAAAGCAAAGAAAAGAGAAAAAACCTATTGAAATACGAATATATAAAAAACCTATATTAGGTAAAAAACCTATTGAAATCACGTAAAGCATAAAAAACACATAAAGAAGATTGACACCAGAATTAGACCGTTCCGACAAAACACAAAACACAAAACTATATTTAGATTCCCACAACTTCAATTTGCAGTTTTCTGAATGCCATCTCACTGAAGAGTGCCTTTTAATTTGAAAATGCTTAAGAAATCTTTGAAAATTTTAGCCATAATTTTGGCTATGTGGATTATTTCACTAATAACGGTTTTGAAAGATGAAAAATCGGGTTCGTTAATAATGCTAAGTGATCATGAAATTTATGAACAAGCCTTGGATGCTATTACGGATAAATATGACAAATATGTTCCAACTGATAATGTTTCTATGTTCAAAAGTAAGTACATAGTTAATAAATAGTTGTATACTTGTTATAATATCAAAAGACAATTTTACAGGTATCTGATTATGTTCCAGTTATCAGACTTGCAAGATATTTTTGTGAATTCTCGTTCATTTTACAAACCAGAAGATATTTGTTATTCTAAATCTTTGAAAATCTGTACTGTACATAGGTAGTTCAATTGAATTATCTTAAAACTATTAGTTATAGTCTAACATGATTTTCTCCATATTTGGAGTATTAAACTGTTCTATGTATTTATTTTTATATTATTTCAATTTGGTTCATAATCAAAATTATAAAAAAAAAAAAAAGTATTGGACACAATGTTTCATAGATTTTTATAATCACTTTTATTCTTCAAAAATGAATACCCTATTTAGCGCTTCACAAACTGAAACACCACGCAAATATGGCACTTGAAAAAAACTAGTAAAAGAAAAATTAAAACGACCTACAGCGTTAAAGAAAACGGCGTTTTATACCAACTTTCAATTCGCTATTTTTTTTAAATGAATGAACCGATTTTCATGAAACTTCATATGCATATAAGCAGAATACTTAGGTCTAATTTTTGAAATCTCATATTTAAAAAAAAGATTATTGGAAATTTCTGTTTGTATGGAAAATTTAAATTGTTCTAATTTAGCTGTAACACTATTTATCAAAAATGTTTTTAGTAAAAAATTTAGACCAATTTATTCTACTTATGTGTATGAAGTTTCAAATATTATACATGTATTATCAGCATGGAAGGCGTTGGATCCTGTTGATATGAAAACTGCATTCAATTTGAGATCGATTGTAAGGAACTTCGAAGTTACACCAGGTATTTGAATTATTATCTTTATTGATGTAATGTGAACTAATGTGAATTAAATCAATGAATTTTTACTAGTGAAATATTGATTTCACCAGAGAATTAATAGTATTCATGCATTTCCTTTTCTATTTATTACTTGAGTTGAAGAACAATTAAATTATTTCCAGTAACTTAAATTCTTAAGCATTATTTTTCATATTAATTTATTTCTCTTTTGTTTTACTTCAAAATTTCCTCTTTCATTCGTTAGAGTTTGTTTGTTTTCTTTTTCAGGTGAAAATGGTAATGGTGTTTTGCTTAACACCGATATCAGAAAATCTTTGAAATACTTGATCCAGAAAGGTTGGAAAGATCACACTTTCAATCAGTTTGTCAGTGATCTAATACCGTTGAATAGAAAGTTACCTGATGTTAGAGATGATTGGTAAGCTGAAATTTTAAATGCATTTTAATGCAATTAAAAAGCTAAATTATAATTATTAAAAGAATACAAGCTAAATTTTAATTAATTTTCCTAATTTGAAGGATGTGTTCAGTCCATGGAACTAAACAACCTTTTCTGAGAAATATAGAAAAATTTACTATCCATACAAGTCAAAGAGATCACGTGATCAGTTTAGTAAGAAATGATCCTTGTGGCTAGTATGTTTCTTAAAAAAAAACATATTCATGGAAAATACACCCTGTTTAAATCTCATTTAAGACATTAAAAAAAATGAAAAGACAGTTTCATATTATAAAGCACCAAGCTTGATCATCTGATAGAATTATTTCGAGCTCCTTCGTGTTTCAAAAACACGTAAAACCGGTTTTCACAAAGCAGGCGCATGAGTATTTCGGGTTTTTAAGTAGGCCCTCTAATTCCGCATTCTTAATTAATTTTTAGGTGCAAGCATCAGAATTATTCAAAGAATCTACCACAAGCCACGGTCATTATATGCTTCCATAATGAAGCCCGATCTACTTTACTAAGAACAGTTTACTCTGTGATCAATCGGTCGCCGAGTCGTCTATTGAAGAAAATAATACTGTTTGATGATTCTTCAACGATGAGTATGTGCATTATATACTCTTAGAATAATTACACCTAGAAGCCGTGTCCTTGCATGCAAAGTGAGGCAACTAATACTGAGCAAAAATGGTCTCAGTATTCATATTTATATCCTTCATACACCTAATCCTAACTAAAATCCAGTAATATAATAACTATATATTGTTTTAAATTTCCATGGTTATTGACGTTAATAGAATAAACTATGTCGGGATTTACACCATGTACCTGTTTATTTTTGAGACTCCGATATTTCGGCGCAGTTGCATGCGCCAAGAACCTTCAGTTCTTCCGTGATCATGGCGCATGCAACTGCGCCGAAATATCGGAGTCTCAAAAATATAATAACTAATCTCATAAAAGTAGGGAAATTGAAACTGTTTTGTACTTATTAAGTATGGCTATGTAATAATGGACAATAAAAATCTGAAAACGGCGCCATTTTGGCTGTTTTAGTTGCCTCACTTTTGACAGCGCGCTTTGTAGAGAATTATCGTTCTAGGTATTCTAAACTTTGTCTAGGGATACAGGTGTTATTTTCATAAAAACGAGGCATCTTTGAAGCCTTGGTTTTCTGCCAGGGATGTACCGAGCTGTGATCTGATGATAGCCATCCAAGGAGTTAATGGAAGAAATTCAGACCGCTATACACACCCAACTGATTTGATCAGCATTCTAAAAGATTAATGGGTTAAAGTACTTAGTTTCAGGATTTCCATACATTTTCATGCTATTTTTGCGGTTTTTTTAACATGTCCTTTAATCTTTTAGCTGGTCAGATCAGTTTGGTGTGTATGACGATCTGAATCTCATCCATCACTCCCTGGATAGCCATCATCAGATCACAGCACAGTACATCCCTGGCAGTAAACCAAGGCTTCAAAGTTACCTAGTTTGTATGAAAATAATAAATAAAATTAAACATTTTTTATTTGCTGTTGCGAAGAAGAAAAAGTTATGCCTGTGGGCGCGTACCTGACTACTGTCGCACCTTCTCTTTCTCGTGTGATGAAGCTTCAGGCCTTCAGCTCTTCTTCAAAATATCTCCATAGGCGATGGGTGACGCTGGTTCCGAGGTTGTTGATGTGCACTGATTTTCACAGGGTTGCGTTTTCCACAATAGATAAAGTTCACAACGATCACAAATTTCGATAGCACCGCGGCGAGGGGCTTCTCATAGGGCTTAAGAACTTTCACAAGCGACGTGTTCTCAGCTCAGCGATTCGAACGAGACTGTTCGATGCTCCCACAGAAAGCCAAGCGCTACCCACATTAGGCATGATAAAAATTACATCGAAAGATCTCGGAGTACCCTCCAAGTTGTGTTTTCTCAAAACTAACAAATTATTACAAAATATCTACGATAAAACGAGTTAAAATATTCCGGTACGGAACATTCCGCTTACCTTAAAAGAACAAGTTTCTTTTAACGCATAACTACAAAATAAGCTTAACTAATTGGTACGAAACAACAAACTAAAAACTAAGTATTTGTTTTATGCGATAATTTAATTTAAAGGAAGTGGGCAAAGTTTAACAACCGGACGCTTAGCAAAATGGTTACCAATTTGCACCGTAACAACGCGTGTTTGGTTATCAGAGCCGGGATGCAACGCATGGACGCGGGCGAGCTTCCACATAAGCGGAGGGAGGTTATCATCACAAACCACAACAACCATACCTTCACGAATCGGAGAACCGCGTTCGTGAAACCATTTACTAGTCTGTTGGATCTCATGCAAATATTCACGGCTCCATCTTTTCCAAAAGTGCTGGACGCATTGCTGAATCCAACGCCAACGAGTTAAACGATTAGGATTCGAATCTACTAACGAAATGTCTGGTAGCGCGGTCAAAGGTTCTCCTATCAAAAAATGAGACGGAGTCAAAGGTGTGGGATCGGTAGGGTCCGCACTCAAAACGCACAGGGGGCGCGAGTTTAGCACTGCCTCGATTTGGCACAATAATGTATGCATTTCGTCGTATGTTTGTGTGCGTGTACCGATAACGCGATACAAATGTGATTTAAAACTTTTCACACCCGCTTCAACTAAACCAGAAAAGTGGCTTCCGGTCGGGGGGTGGAAATGCCACGTTATGTTTTGATAAAGCAATTTATTATTCAAATCATTTTGAACTGAGTCACTACGTAAGAATGCAAACAATTCTTTAAGATAATTACTGCAACCGACAAAATTCCTTCCGTTATCGGAATAAATATCTGTACATAAACCTCTGCGGGACGTGAAGCGTCGCAACGCAGCGAGAAAAGCTTCAGTTGAAAGGTCGCTGACCAATTCCAAATGAATGGCCTTGACGCTCATACAAACGAAAACTGCAACATACGATTTAACTATTTTCGCATTACGAACTTTATTAGCACGCACATAGAAAGGGCCACAAAAATCGGCCGCTATTTTTACAAAAGCTCGCGCTGATTGAGTACGTACGCCAGGTAAATGAGCCATCGACGGCTGTGGGTGAGTAGGTCTAGCACGAAAACAACGAACACAACGGTGAATGTGTTGCCTAATGACGTCACGAGCTGACAAGATCCAATATTTTTGCATTAAAATATATTGAATAGTTTGCGCGCCAGCATGCATATGTGTGACATGCGCGTCTACAATAATCAATGTGGTTAAATGATGTTTTTTAGGTAAAATAAGCTGATGTTTCGATTCAAAAGAAATATTCGAATTATGTAACCGCCCACCGACACGTAAATAATGAGATTTATCAACAAATGGAGTCAAACGTTTTAATTGATTTGAAGGACAATTTCCTTTAGTAATATTGTTTATATCCTCGATAAACTCGTTATGTTGTACTAAATAGATTAATCGATTTAAAGTGAAATTATATTCGGACACGGTAATATAATTAGGAAAGGACTGTTGCACCTTTTTACACTTGTAATAAAAACGAAATATTATTGATACTACACGAATAAGTTTTCCTAATGACGAGAAACGAGTAATAATTGAATCTAAATCTTCACTAGGTTTTGAAATCGACATGTTTACTGATAGCGGGAGATTACGTTTTTCCTCGCAAGTACTAACGACGCCCGTCGACTCGGGCCAAAGCGACTGATCAAGTTGGAGCCAAGGAGGACCTTGAAACCATAATGAGTGATTAACGAACGAACTAACTAGCATTCCGCGAGATGCCGCGTCACTTGGGTTATCCTGGGAACGAACGTGCCGCCAACAACTGGCTGGCACATGAGATAAGATTTCACTGGTGCGATTCGAGACGAAAGTTTTCCACTCATGAGGTGATGATCGTAACCAGGCTAACACAATGGACGAATCCGTCCATGCGTAGACATTATTTATAACGATTTTGTCGCCGTAAGCGCGCAATGTTTTACTAATGAGTTTCGACAAAATTAAGGCAGCCATTAATTCCAAACGTGGTATTGACAATTTCTTTAAAGGAGCAACACGAGTCTTGGCTAAAACAAGATAAACTTTAACAGGTTTGTTATCCTGAATACAACGAATAAAAACACAAGCGGCATATGCCTTCTCCGAGGCGTCCGAGAAACCGTGCAATTCGAAGGTTGCCGAGGGAAGAAACACATGACGTGGAAACGAGATTTCAGCTAAAAGTGGAAGTTCCCGCACAAAGGCGTACCACGAGTTCACTATATCGATAGGGGGTGGTTCATCCCACTTAGTCCCTGCGATCCACAATAACTGGATCAAATGTTTTGCATACAATGTGACTGGAGATAAAAGACCTAAAGGGTCGTAAATTTTGGCAATTTCCGAAAGGATACTACGTTTGGTACAATTATTTAAATTTGATATTTGGACACTGAACGTAAAAACATCAGATTTTGGGTCCCACTGAAGCCCTAAAACCTTTATTTGTTTATCATTTTCCAAAGATGAAAATGAAATACGATCGGGCAGCCGCTCACCATGAGAATCTGGCGGCCGTACCGCATCAAGTACTTCGGGGGCGTTGCTATGCCATTTACGTAGCTCAAAACCTGCGGTTTTACAAATGGCTATAAGTTCTTGTTGCAAGTTCAAAGCGTGCTCGATCGAGTCTGCGCCCCCGCTAATGTCATCAACGAAGGTTTGTTGCAAAAGAACTTTAGATGCTTGCGGAAAGCGCGAAGCTTCATCGAGTGCGAGTTGGCGAATTGTTCGAAGAGCAAGGTAAGGGGACGAACTGACACCGAATGTGACAGTTCGCAATTTATAATCGCGTATTGGTTGATCGGGAGATGACCGCCACACGATACGTTGAAAGTCTCGGTCATCTTCTCTAAGTAAAATGTTTCTATACATTTGTTTTATGTCACTTGTAAATACTACTAAGTGAATACGAAAATTAAGCAAAATATCGACGATATCCGATTGTAGTTTAGGACCGGGTAGCAATATATCATTTAACGAATGATTATTTGTGGTTTTACAACCAGCATCAAAAACGACTCGAGTTTTAGTGGTCTCACTAGACGGTTTAATTATAGCAAAATAAGGTATATAATAATGTTGTTCATTATCAAGGGGTGGAGAACACTGCTCCATATGATTCAGGTCGAGATATTCTTGCAAACAAGCATTGTATTCTAGTTTTAGTTTAGGATTTTTATCAAGACGAAATTCTAATTTTTGAAAACGAGCGAGAGCAATGTCACGTGATTGACCTAGTGTAGGTGCATCGGGTTTGAACGGCAGAGATACGACATATCTACCATCCTTGTCACGTGCATAAGTGGATTGATAGATCTCTTCACACAACTGTTCATCAGGTGTGAGAGTACGTTCTTCGGGGATTGTCTCCATCTCCCAAAATCTTTGTAAGTCCATGTCCTCGAAGAAGGAGCTATGACAGACTTGGAGTGGCGCCGGAACAAAATACGAAATTTTCCCCATCAACAAAAAACCGAAAATACTATTGATCGCGACCGGCGAGTCCGGTGGACCTTTAACTATTTGTCCCAAAAAGACTTGCGACAAAACATCAGCTCCTAGGAGCAGTTCGACAGGTTGGGGATTAACCGCATTAAAGGTTGGATCGGCTAAGTCTAAGTTAACGATATGCGGCCAAGTCTGAACAGGTACTGGCACACAAGGTGTCTGCAAAACTATCTTTGGCAAAATCAAAGCATCTACCGAAATAATAGGAGTTGATTGGTTTCGCGGAGTTATATTACACGATACAATTCCTTTAGGTTGTATTGGTTGCGATTCACCAATACCAAACACTGGTACGTTTATGTGCCTGCGCGTCAAACCTAATCTTTGCGCACAGGTAGCCGTCATAAAACTAGCTTGGCTTCCCGTATCTATCAAACAACGCACCGTAAACTTCGCGTCAGCTACGCATACATCGACGAGTGCGGTACATAACATAACTTAACTAACATTGGATGCGAGACAGTTACTACCGTTCATCGCATGATTCACGTTCTGTTGTTGCATAGTGACACCGTCAGGTGCAGCGGCGGCGGCGACAATACGATTCTCCGCGGCGGGGGGGATAACCTCCGATTGCATATTATTATCAAAATGAAGAAACGTGTGATGCGATTTCGAATTACAAGAACGACAAGAATAATTGCTTTTACATTGTTTTACACTGTGTCCAAGTGACAAACAATTCAAACAGATGTTTTGCGATTTTACAAAATTATATCTATCTTTAGGAGATTTACTTAAAAACACGGTACATTTTGATAACGCATGTAGTGCGTTATTACAACAAATACAATTATTATGATTTTTATTACTACTGCAATGGGGAATGTCTGAAAAAAATCAAATTGGCTGAATATTTTTTTATAGGTAGGAATAAGCTCCCTTAGTAATAGAAAAAAGTTTCACAATTTTCCGTTGCGTAAAAAGATTGTAAAAAATTAAAATCTCTTCGACTTTACAAATGTGTAAAAGTAACAGCAGAATGGAGGTAATACCTTTGCCACCATTTGCCACAACAACAACACGAATAAAAAATAAAAAGTTTTGACATTTTGACATTTGTCATGTTTGAAACTTTTTTTTAATACCATCTTGTGGTTGTGGCAGGTGGTGGCAAAGGTATTATTTCCATTCTGCTGTTACTTTTGTATATTTGTGAAGTCGAAGACACTTTAATTTTTTTAAACTTTTTTACGCAACTAAAAATTCTGATACTTTTTTCTATTACTAAGGGAGCTTATTCCTACCTATAGAAAAATATTCAGCCAATTTGATTTTTTTCGGACATTCCCCATTAGGTTGAATTTGATTAGAAAACTCTTGAGACTGAGGTGTACTGACAGCAAATGAACGACGCGGAATCGATTGGAAATTATTTGACGTTTTGTTTTGTTTATTATTTTGATTTAATGAATTATGATTGTTATTAGGTACGAGAGCTTTTTCTTGACTCGACATAATTTCGAATGCAGAGATTTCCTGCTGTAAAAATGTAATGAAAATATCTATGTTGGGTATTTCCGAAGGTTTGGCTAAAGATAATTCAAAACGTCTACGAAGTGACTGTGGGATTTTACGCAACATAATATTTAACAAAATAAAGTTCCATTCTTGAACTGGAAACTGCATCATTTCAAGGGCTTTGATATTTTCCGTATAAGTGTTTACCATGTTACGAATACTAAAATGATTTTCTTTAGTAAATGGTTCCAAATCCAAAATACGATCTAAATGATTCGATGCAATAATTCTACGGTTTTCATATCTAGAAATAAGAATATCTAAGGCGATAGTGTAATTCTCATCGCGAATAGGTATCGATTTAATTAAATTAAATGGTTCGTCTTTTAACGTAACCAAAAGATAACGAAACTTCTCGGCCGGTGTGTAGGCATTATTGTTGTGGATTTGCCCGCAATAAAGATCGTAATAAGTAGGCCAATCAGTTGCCTTACCATTAAAAGTTGGCAAAGGTAAATTAGTTAAATTTTTAGAATTATTATGTTCACAAGGATAGGACTGCGGAATGGCACGGCTCAAACGTCTACATTCCTGATCTGATTCTTTCATTTTATTCACATGCACTAAAATGGCATAATAACAATCGTTAAAATCATTACGAATTTTAAGTTGTTCGTCACGATTAAAAGTTTTTAATTTTAACAAAGCTTTTTCGATTTTCGATTGTATTTTGCTAAACTTCCGTTGTTGAGCAGCTAAATCACTAGATCGCGAACGAAACTGAGTAATGTCAGTTGTAGCAAATAACAAAGTTCGTTTGATTTCTTCTAAAATGATATCCCTTTCGAAAAGGTCTTGTTCAAGGTTCGGTTCATCCGCCATATTGCGAGTCAATAATGACGTAAATGAATGCACGAAACGAGAGTATATTTTAAGTACGAATTACTTTAAAATATACTAAAAAACAATTACGAAACGAAAATATGTACGTAGTACGACAAATTAAGAAAACACAACCTGGATTTGATTACCGATTAATCCGATTCGAACGGATTAACTATGGATCAATGTGCGATCGATCCGGTACCTACAAACTAATAAAATGGATCCGGTAAGAAGGATCAAAAAATGTTGCGAAGAAGAAAAAGTTATGCCTGTGGGCGCGTACCTGACTACTGTCGCACCTTCTCTTTCTCGTGTGATGAAGCTTCAGGCCTTCAGCTCTTCTTCAAAATATTTCCATAGACGATGGGTGACGCTGGTTCCGAGGTTGTTGATGTGCACTGATTTTCACAGGGTTGCGTTTTCCACAATAGATAAAGTTCACAACGATCACAAATTTCGATAGCACCGCGGCGAGGGGCTTCTCATAGGGCTTAAGAACTTTCACAAGCGACGTGTTCTCAGCTCAGCGATTCGAACGAGACTGTTCGATGCTCCCACAGAAAGCCAAGCGCTACCCACATTAGGCATGATAAAAATTACATCGAAAGATCTCGGAGTACCCTCCAAGTTGTGTTTTCTCAAAACTAACAAATTATTACAAAATATCTACGATAAAACGAGTTAAAATATTCCGGTACGGAACATTTGCGATTTTCCACAAGTAGGACTTAAACTTATGATTAGTAGGTACATTTTGTATGTAATAGGTATAATACTTGTGGATTCTGGTGCCTAGGATAAGCCAAAGCCTGTGTTCCAGGATCACCAGAACCCCAGATGTACAACCCGGATGTACTTCTTTAAAGTAAATTATAGCTGTCCTAAGTATATCCGAAATCTAAATTACAAAAATTTCAAACTAAAATAACACAGTATCCCTAGACAAAGTTGATGTGTCTAGTTTCCTTATAACTTCTTTACTCTTCATTGATTGCATTAGACTTCAATGATGAATATTACAGTTTTGTAAATCAGTTTTTAAAATACAAGTTTTTTGTTTACTAATTAAAGTTATAATACTTTTACTCTATCTTTCGGAGAAATTGTAAAAATCATCTGCGATAATAATAAACTAACTCAACTTAAATCACGTCGTTATTTGTATTTTTAGTACTTTCACGTGACAATCTGACACAGAAACTTATTTTAACAAAAAAAATTGTACACAGCCCACGCAAACTTTCTTTAAAGGGACTGAAAATTTCGGTTAATCGCGATTGCCACAATAAGTATGAGTGAGAGAGCGATATAGGTTTGGTGATATGGTGTGCGTGCGAGTAGTGAACATGTACAATGAAATTTTCAATGCGTGGGTGGTAAGCGAGGTTTACCGACATTTTCAGTCCTATTCTTTATCTACGCGGGTAGAAAGACGTAAAATTATAAAACTTAAAACGTAATCTGAATTTTAATTTATTGCAGCTCACTTAAAAGTGCAATTAGAAGAAAAATTACGTAGTTTACCTAAAGTGGTTCTAAAGCGAGCTACTAAACGTGAAGGTCTCATAAGGGCAAGAATACTGGCTATGGAAGAAGTTACTACCCCTGCAGTCATATACCTTGACAGTCATTGTGAAGTCACTAAAGGCGAGATATTTTATTTACCTCTATTTTTTATAAACAAAAATTTTGATTCCAATGTAATTTGCGTAAATAATAATCCCACCAAAAACATTTCATGTATTATACCAAGTGCAAAGCTTGCACTGTTAAAAAGTTATCAGACCTCATGTAGAGCCAAGCTTCTAACTCTACGTGCCCTAACTCTACAAGCCCTAACTTCAAAAACTCTTTACCTTAGTCAAAATATGGGGCTTGGCCGTTTAAGCCCAAACTTGGTATGTTTTGAATTTTTTTTTGGTTTAATTTTGTTAAAATTAAGGGATCAGGCATACATATTTAAAAGCACTAAGTCACTGTTTAACAAGGATATATTTGAGTAACTAAAAGCAATACTCCCATTATCAAGGAAACAACATCTTAGACCTTAATAATCACTATAATATTTGATTTACCAAGATTTTACAAGAAAATATAATTAATCTTATCAATCACTATATTTTAACGTAACTTTTATAATCACTAACATTCTAAATTGTGTTACAAATAAAACAACACATTAGACTTTATTATTCATAGTGAATAATAGCATAGCCAATAAACGAATCATAAAACATTAATCATCATGAATAAACCATTAAACTTTACTTTTGTAAACACTTCTATTTTAAATTTATTGTATTACAATGAAATAACAAATAGTCTTTATTATTCATTCTAACGAACATTGCATAAAATGCCAATAAAACAACACATTCAATCAAACAAATGAACAGAGTGTTCTGAACAGAATAACATCCTAGATGTAACACAGGTATTCAATACTTATCTTATTATTCGGCGAGGCACAAAATCAGACTGACCCGTTACACTATTTCGATTTCACTTTTATACATTTATTCTTGGCGGGAATTGAGACTTCTTTCACCGTTACTGTCCATAGTCATTTCACTACTTATTATCTCGATAATAACTGTAAAACATTAATTTCCAAGAAAGCATGCGTAACACAATTTTGAAATGGACAGTAAGAGTTATTGAAATAGAATCACGCTCATAAGTGTGCTTAAATATTTCTATAAATTTAACAAATGAACCTATAATTTGTTACTTAACATTTTTACACTACTTCAGTTCGTCATAATATTTGTGATCATTAATATAAAATGGTAAATAAATAGTTTTAATAAAATTAACAATTAACCATTACTCAGTCAAATAATTCAACCGGAAACCAATAAATATGTTGATAAAATTAAATAATCACTTTCGATTTATTTAAATGCTTATAATTTTGCGAAGATATTAATTTCAGTAATGAAAAATATAAATAAACTTATAATTAAGCCTAAAATTGTTTGAAAACATCCGTATGACAAATTTATTATCAATTGTTACCCAGCCGGAACACTCGATATATTATAATTTTAATCAAGCGGCTGAAATGTAATGACGTAATATATTTTTAGAACCGGCTCAGCACCCCTTTCATTCGATACCATACACGATAGGTTTAAGAACAAAGATTTTTTTCCCCATACAAAAAAAAGGTGACACCATAACTCCTCTCCTAGGGAAGAATTTTTAAAAACTGCGGGTCCAAAATTTTGTTTTGACCTCAAGTATACGTGTAACAAATGGCTTTGCTGTACATCGATTTGCGGTTTTTTTCTCGTACGAGTAGGACTATTCAGGCCGAGACCCGCCAGTCTCCTTTGAAAAGGGGTCCAAAAATTACCCTGTATTTTCAAGATACCTATTCAACGACACCCCACACTATGAGATTGACGGAAAAAATACCCCCACTTTACGTGTTGGGGATGCACACTCAAAAAATATTTTTTTTTAAGATTTTTTCCAACCGCTTTCACATTTATGCTGAATTCCAGCTTTCCTACTAAGGGCTTCTGAGCTCAGCCGCAGATAGACAGACAAATAGTCCGTCTATTTGTCTGTCTATCCGCGGCTTAGCTCAGAAGCCTGACATGGACTGACATTTTGTTTTATTGTTATTTCTCCATCATCTTTTCTTTTGTTGTGTGTAATTTACTAGTTACTGTTAGTGGTACTATCTGCCGTTGTAATTAGAATAAATAAATGGCGTAATGGGTTCCTCGTTGACTTGACTAAGGAACCCAAAAAAAAAATACATACACAATTTTTATAATGCATCGATGATCCTTAATTTTTTCATGAAATGAATAATATTACAGAGATTGTATAAATGTGATGCGATGCGATACGATGAGTAGCACTCAGTGTGCTCTCTTAATTTTTCCCTTATAACTGAGGATCGTGATCACCGGCTGCTTTTACGATTTGCCTCCATCGGTCTCGGACCATGGTTGCTCTCACTGCTTGATGGAATTTTCTTGAGGAGGTTACTACTCATGAAATAAAACAATTTTTAACGGATACTAGCGCGGTTTTATTGAAAGTTCTTTGATAATTAGTTGGTATTTGGTTTGATTTTTGGTTTTCCCATTCTTCTTGCGCGCTTCGTCATAAGATCTTCCAACCGACGGAATTTGTTTGCAACATCCAGTCCGTACTGGTTGACATATTCACTTCTCAAGCTTACGCGCTCACTAGACATGAAATAAAACAATTTTTAACGGATACTAGCGCGGTTTTATTGAAAGTTCTTTGATAATTAGTTGGTATTTGGTTTGATTTTTGGTTTTCCCATTCTTCTTGCGCGCTTCGTCATAAGATCTTCCAACCGACCAGTATCCGTTAAAAATTGTTTTATTTCATGTCTAGTGAGCGCGTAAGCTTGAGAAGTGAATATGAAGAGGTTACTACTCTTACTTGGTCAGACCATCTGGTTGGCGAACGACCTCGGGCTCTCTTGCCTTCTTCGAGACTTTCATCTCCTCTTCGCATTATGTGGCCAAAGTATGAGAGTACGCGATGTAAGCAGGTAGTGGACAGCTGAGTCTTGACTTTTATTTGTCTTAGGATAGATACATTTGTGCGTTTGGCCGTCCAGGGTATCCCAAGCATTCGCCTCCAACACCACATCTCGAATGCATCTATTCTATGTCTCTCTCTGGCTAGTATAGTCCATGTTTCCACTTCATACATAAAGATTGGAAAGACCAGGGCTCTCACTAAGCGCATTTAGTACGAAAACTTAGGCTACGGTTTTTCCAGATGACTTGAAGACGTGTCATCGCGTCTTTGGCCATAGCAATGCGGCGCTTGATCTCTGGAACACTGCTGCCATCACTGTTTATTTGAGCTCCCAAATATATTAAAGTCCACCTTGTCGATTTCCTGGATACATTCATGGGCACCTGTCAATTTGCCAGCGCGATCTACCACCATAGTTCGGTTTTCTGTTTATTCACTGCCAGCCCTAGTTCCTTACTCTCTATTTTTAGTATGTGCAGAAGGTCCTTCATGTCATCAATAGATGTAGTGAGCAGTACCGTATCATCGGCATAGCGGAGATTAGAGATACGCTTTCCGCCAATCACAAACCCCTTTTTCCTAGCCTTCAAGGGTTTTCCGCATGATGTACTCCCCATATATATTGAAGAGCAATGGTGATAGAATGCAACCTTGCCTCACTCTTCGTTTTGTCTGGAACACTTCTGAACAGTCGGTGTCAATTTTAACAAAGGAGAGGTTATTAACATAGAGGTTTTTAATTAAATCTACTAGGTGTTCAGGTGTACCCATTTCTAATAGTACCTCCCACAATCTCTCCCATTGCACACAATCAAAGGCCTTGGTGTGGACTCAGTGTGCAAATAAACCAATATTGGTTTTTGTCACACTGTTAAAATATTTATTTAATGTAAGGAATCTTTGTTATTTTCGTGAAATAAAAATAAACTTTTTTATATGTCACATTTAGTCCAAACCTTGAAAACTAACTTCAACTCTAAAAGAAATCCTGTATCGAACGAATTTTAAGATGTGTTAATTTTGTTCTAAATCTTATTGCAAATACTTTTCAGGGTGGCTTGAGCCTCTTTTGGATCGCTTAGCTCAAAACCCAACGATAGTAGCGAGCCCCACAGTTGATGAAATTCATGCTTCAACATTCGCATACGTACCTCAAGGTATCCACGAACTATTTATCGGAGGTTTTAACTGGGATCTGCAATTTAAATGGATGGCGATTCCTAGTGACATTTTAGATAAAAGGGACCAGCCTGCAGCCCCTATAAAAACTCCTACGATATCTGGTGGATTATTTGCTATAAGTAAAGAATTTTTTAAAAAGCTTGGATATTACGATGATGGTTTTGATATTTGGGGTGCTGAAAATCTCGAGCTATCTTTTAAGACTTGGATGTGCGGTGGCTCTTTAGAAATCATACCTTGCTCTCATGTAGGGCATGTTTTTAGAAAGAAATACCCGTATATGGGACAGAAGGGGTCATTGAGAAGAAATTCCGCGAGGTTGGCTGAGGTATGTACATATTTATTTTCGCTTGGTTTTCAAAGATATGTAAATATTTTATGTTACTGATATACCTTTTACATTATTGTATTTTCTGAATAATTTAAGTTAAACACTCTGCTAGAATATATATATACTTACTTAATATTTTAATGTCGGCACCTTTCATCAAAAATGTATGTTGACATGTCAGGTCTGTTTTCAGCCGTATGAAGGTTTACTACGCTAAGAATCGTTAGATGCACTTATGGTTGACAGACTGATCGTAGGTACTCGATCAAATTTGTTCAGCAACGCTCGGTCCAGCCAGTTGTCGGATAGGTGACCGTTAAGTGGCATTACAACTGAGCGCTTCCGTGTTTCGGAGGGTACAGTAAACCATCGGTCCCAGCTGTTGGTCATCTGTTAACAGTCGTTAAGCCAAGTTAGAGGCCTTACAGGTGGCTTAATTCAGAGGTGGCCACTAATCCTCATACGATAAGAGAGAGAGTTAGATGCACAAATCCACAAAAGTATATATCTTAGTAAATAAATTAAATCTTTTTTGTAATTTTATAGGTATGGATGGATGAGTACGCTCAATACTATTATAACACAATAGGAAAGGATCGACCTGACACTGGAGATGTTTCAAGCCGTCATGAATTGCGAAAAAGTCTGAAATGCAAGTCTTTTAAGTGGTATTTGGATAATGTTTACCCACAGTTGGATACACCTGATCGTCATGTTGCTAATGGTCAGGTAATCATGATTTTAAAATACAATGCAATCATACACTTGACATACAAAATTAAGTACATACTGTATTAAAAACCCCTTTTTAAGAATAAAATACTACATTTTCATTCATGATGGTGACCACAAATTGAAATGATGTTGGTTAGACTAATCAACCTCATACTTATCTTGGAAAAAACTATGAACAACAATAAAACAAAAACAAATTCAGTTAGACCAGTTGCCAACCACATACATCACACAGCCATACACAGCACACCACAACAACAACATAAAAAATGAAAAGTTTATTTACACGTTCTTTATGGTAGCTTGATCGATCATGCAATTGCATTGAAAATAATTATGCATATATGCATTGCAATTAAAAATAATTATTTTACTCATTTCCAGATTTACAGCCTTAATAAGGATGACATTACATTATGCTTAGATTCGAAAATTAGTAACAACGAATGGAAAGTCAATGTTCTTCCTTGTCACCAACAAGGAGGAAACCAAGTAAGCCTCTTATATTTCTGAGTGATTTTTGGTAAATTACTTGTATAATGGACAACCTCAGTGGTCGAGTGGTTCGCACGCCGGTATTCAAGGTATCGCCATCTCCGAGGTCCCGGGTTCGATTCCCGGCTGAGTTCCATAACACAAGTGCTTTAGCTACTTTGGAATCAGAATAATGTTTGTGATGTTGTCTTTTTCTTATGGCAAATGATAATTATACCAACCAAAGTCAGGTTAATTCAAATGAAAATTATTTATAAGCTAATTATAATATTGTGTTTCAGTATTGGATTTATACAAAAGATGGTGAAATAAAGAAAGATAATACTTGCTTGGAATACTTTTATTCTATTTTAGTTGTGAGCTTATGCAATGGTCGTATTGGTTCCCAAACTTGGGTATATGATACTACGGTAAGTTTCTTTTCATACTAATTATCGTTTGTACTAAACCATCTTTATACAGAGTATTTGGAAATAATTAACCTTATAAAGTCGAATATGGTAGATAGGAAACTATGCTTACTTTTATTAGAGTGTGTCTAAAAAGTCAGTTTACATGGGTAATTTAAATCCTCAACCACCCCACCAATACCCATCTAAATAAATAAATATGTTGGACCGTCGCGTCGGTCGGTCAACCAGGGTCATTTTCGATCTATCGCATATTAGCACCAGACCAAATTTGTGAGATAGCCATTAGCTTAGTGTTATCAAATATCATCATCTGGGTTGCGAAGTAGGAAGCTTCTGGGAGATATGCCACCCATCGCTAAAAAAATATCGATCGCATATTTATGTAAATGGTGAACAGGGTCGTGGGTGGCATCGTTACCTGAACTATTTTTTATCCTAATATGCGATAGATTGAAAATGAGCTCCTTGGCCGAAGGTCCATGTTTACAATTAGAATTTTGACAGCACCAACAGGGTTACCAGTGCAGTATAAGTTTTATAAATAATTTAATAATTTCTCATGTAAACAGACTTTTTAGACAGACTCTAACTTTTTAGTTTTTAAATAGTTCCCAATAGGGACGCCTGGGGCAAGATCAGACTTGAGCTTTATAAAGGGTTAAAAAACGCTGTCAAATAAAAATAAAAGTCCATGAAATATGTTATTGTACTGTTCTTGTTATTTTTTTAGACAAAGCATTTAAGGAGTTGGGATACGAAAAAGTGTCTAGAAGTTAAAATGTATCCAGGACCAAAATTTGGAGCTGAACTTGAAATATGCTCATCGGCAAGGTCTCAACAATGGGAAATGGAAAATTTTCGGGCTTCAAGACTTGACTCTAGGATAAGAAGCTACGAAAAACCATAAATTTTCTTTTACGAATAATGTAAAATCAGTCATGTCAAGACTTAAATTATGTATTGGGCATTGATTTTTATATAAACAGGTCAACTTTATACTTGCATATATTTTTATTACGTATTTGCTACTATTGTTCATACTACTTAAATAGTTTTCAAAGCAAAGATAAAATTAATTTATATTTTGTCATCTTCTTTTATTTTTGTTTTTTTTTACTATTTATGCATAAGTAGGTACTGATTCTTCTTTTTCGTAGATTGCGATTGTGTTTAAAATAAGGAAAAGGACAAAGCAAAAACAAATGGAAAACAAATGATAATAACACATATTTTTTTATTTTGCGAATCTACATTTTAATGGCCAAAGGCATTTTTCCTTTTGGCCAATCCTATTTGAAGTCTCACGTAACCGCAGAAAGGTTACCTTCAACATTATTGTGGTTAACGAAAACTGTCACAGAGGGTTTATATTTATATACTAACCTTCACAAAATATTTTATTTTTTACAAAAAAATGGCAATTCTTAACATTTCGAAAATATAACACCCAGCTCAGAAATGTTTACTTATTTAAAGCAACCATAATCAATCGGTTTTTTTACATAAAATACTATATTGAAATGAAAACCAAATGAATTTATTGTTAGTTCTTATATTTTTTTTTAAACAATAGTCTTGAATAAGCTAATTGCGTTACCAAAACAAGCACGTGACATAAAATAATTTTAGCTTTGACATAAAAATGAGGCTACCTTTTCATCATTATAATAACGTGTTAGCCGGGATTAAGTCTCCCGCAAGGATCATCACAGCTATCGGTCCAGCGTTGCCCGCATCCAGCGTAGAGATTGCAACCCGGTATGTTTCTCATCCCGGCCGGGCCCGGTAGTATTCGTCGCCAACCCAGCCCGGGCCCGGCGGACCCAGCCGGGTTGATATATTAGAGATGAAACCTTTAAACTAAAGTACTTTATGAAAATTTGCTATATTTGAATGGAAAAAGACAATGATTTAAGGCTACGAACTAATATTTATTTCAAACTAGTAAATCTACAAAAATCACCATAATCAGTCTCACTCAAAGTCTCAAAATCACTGGTTTAATACAGAATTGATTACTTTTACTGTCTTATGGACGGAATGGAAACGTTAGTACTTATTATTTTTTATAAGTTTAAGCAAGCAGGTCTTTTTATTTACTCCTTATAGAGTATATTTGAAAACAAAGTATCAAAATAAGCAACTAATAACGCAGTTTAAAGTAAAGTACTAAACTCGTCTTATCAACTTAGATTAGAAACTTTGGTAGCTTTGGTATAAATAAAACAAATTCTTCTTTGCCAAAAGCAAAATATTATGTGTTTTCTTAAAGCTAAGCTGTTAAAACCAGTAAGTGTTTCCAATTTTCTACGAGTTGGAGCTCCCGCGCCGCGGTTTTCATACTTACCGGGACCAGTGACCGGGCCCAGTAGGAATGGCTGGGCCCGGTGGGTGTCAAAAAGGGCACCGGGCCCGGGCGGGCCCGGCCCGGCCAGGCCCGGTTTGCAATCTCTAATCCAGCGGCTTCCCGCGACCTTCACCAGATCAAATGTTCTCTGATAAGTTATTTTACACTAGTGATTATTATAGTAGGTTAATTCCGTGCCCTTGTAAAAGTACCTCCGTGAATGGTTCTAGAATGGTGACCGCGTACCGGACGACGCCCCGTGGGTAGGCCCCCGACAAGGTGGACCGACGATCTGCTGAAGGTTGCGGGAAGCCGCTGGGTGCAGGCAACGCAGGACCGATTGTCGTTTCAGATGCTTGGGGGAGGCCTATACCCAGCAGTGGGTGTAGTGCGGCTAATAATGATAAACTCCGTGCAGTGTTGACAGGGCAAGGGTGAGGTTGGGTACGAGCCAGGAGCACTAAATAAAAAGTCTGTGTATATTTTGTGCAGGGGATGCGTCTCACCTATACCGCACAGACAAGTCGTATCTAACTATTTCCAACTAAAAGAGCGGTACAGTATTAGACGTCATTTTATCTGTATTTTCTCCAACAGAAAAGTTTCTTCAGTGTAGGAAAGTCACTATAGGAAAAGATAACTATTATTACACTATGACTCTATTGTAACTAGTGGCTCACTTTAACATTATCTCTGCACTTTATTGACAAAAAAAAAACAAAAAATCTGAATTGATAGAAATTCCTTATAATTATCGAACCTGCTCACAAAATTTCACTACAATCGGTTGAGAAATGCGACCTGTAAGAGAATTACAGACGGACAACAGAACAGACACACGAAAGCATTTTTGCCGAAGCTGATACAGAGACGATTCGCTCGCGCTTCGCAAAAACGCTCGGTCAAAAACCAAATCCTCAACCGTGGTGACAGAATAAGCTCAAAAGCATGGAAGGAAAATTTAAACCAAAACCTCGCAAAATAAAATAAAAGGTTGCTAACTTTCGCAGCAATATTTCATCGTTAATTATTATTTGTACGGCAAACTGATATTAATTTTGCTCAGCGTCATAAGCTTTGTTTGTTATAATGATAAATACGGCTATTACACAGACTGTTCTCGTCTTAGGGTGGGTACATGAGGGTATGATATGGGTGGAGGAATTTTGATGTCATAATCAGTCATGTTGAGTCTGTTCTTGTAATTGTTGGTAGGCTTTGCCTGGATGGTTTGTGGAATCGAATTTGTTACTTGAGATAAATGACAAAGAAGCTTAACATTATCAAATTAATTTGTGTTACTGCGACATTCAAAATAAAATCTATGCTGATTTTTGTAATACTGAACAGTCTAAATAATAATTATGTTCTTCACCATTGTAATTATTAAATAAATAAAATGAAGATATACTTAGCACAATTTTGACAAGCAGGCATAATATTGATTAAATAATACTAGATTGTAGGCATTATTTTGGGAAATACATTATTTGACCAATTAAATAAAAAAACTCTAAAGGTACATTAAACAATACATAAAGGTGCAACTGAAAATTTGCGTTGTTAAAATAAGGCCATAATATATTTGTAGGATCGTCAGGATTTAGACCCGAACCATCAGCCATCATGTGGGCAGATATAGGTATCGTGCAATGAGAACATGCGTTGATTTAACAATGTTCAATTTAATTGCAATCAGAAGCAATGAAACGCAGCTAGTATTAAGCTTAAGCACTGAACTAAAGTGTGAACTAAGACACAAGGCGAAACGTGGGACAGTTCCGTAACGACGTCTTCACTCCACGGCGACCCGAGCAAAAGTGAGCTTGATCCAGCCCGCCGGTAACGTCACGACTCTGTCGAGGCGCTGTCACTGTCACTTAACGGCGCGAAAACTGCGCTGTCAGGTGGCGCGCCTGCGTTTCGTTTAGTGTCCGTGCTCATGACCGGCTACTACACGGCCGTCCTGCGTGACGCACGTCCTCGTGTGTTAATCTGCAATAGAAACAGAACAGCACACCTTCTGTTCGAGAACAACAAGCACAACTTACAAACTAGGTGCTTAGGTAGGTACCTACTCTTAGGGACTATCAACAAACAACTTGATTTTAAAATACCAAAGATAGCTGAGGCCACGCACCATTGAGTCTTATTTCGATTTCAAGATCAAATCCCACACAATCACAAAATAAACAATCAAAGAGCACCAGGTATCACATTCGCAGTCTTACAGCTATCACTATAGCTTTGGAAAACATATTCCCATTACACTCTTCCCACAGGAAGCTCGAGTCAACGCTTGACTCTATGATCTTTGCTACTAGGCAAGACCCGACTGCACCACCCAGAACTACTGCCTACCGCTTACCCACGGACTACTCAAAGTAGACGCCGATTTCTATTAGGCTACGGCTACAGCATTCTGGTACAGTCTCCGACCTGACGAATTGATAACCTGTGCACACAATGAAATTCAACTAGACGCAACTTCGTCATCTATCTCACTTTCATCTACAAACTCAATGGGTACCTGGCCCTCAGGCATCTTCTTCAAGCGATCATACTAGCTTTTGTAACTCGATTGAAAGTACAATTTAAAGCGAGTTGCCCCTCCCCTAGGGAAACCTGCCATGACTTATTTTTGTCAGCCTCTACCGCAGTTAGACTTGAGAACGCTCATCATCCGCTTGACCTGACTGTTCGCACGACATGACCCTATAGCAATAATATGAAGATGGATATTCTATACAGAGAACAGAGATCACGCTCCTTGCTCGCGAAACAGCGACCTTGATCGGCTATCATGCGTGCTGGAGCACCGAACAACGCCACACTGTCTTTCACTGCCTTGATGCTGCTCCTAGAGTCTAAGTTTGTATTTAAGTGTAAAAGAGCAAAACATACTTAGTGAATGCGTCAATCATCACGAAGACGTATTCTTTGTTATCGCTCTTCCCACTGAGCTTACCAGTAGCATCAATGTGCACTATGTGCCATGGAACCGCAGTCTTCGGGATAAAGTGTAGCTCAGCCTGTACCTTACCTGAATGAGACTTGGCTATCTTACAGGTCACGCAGTTATCCACGAACTTTCTTACATACCGGCGCAAACACTCGAACCAGTAGTGATTGTACAGCTTCTCCAAGGTTTTTTTCATCCAAGGTATACAAGAGATTCATGGACATTATTTAAGACTGACCATCGCATAGTACGGAGGACGATGGGCAAGCATCTCGTTCGGCCATTCCTCTGGACTTTACGATGAAGTATGTTAGACCTTACCTTATAAGTTTTAGCAACGTCATCATTGAGCTGCCCTTCGTTCACTATCGTCATCATCATCACCTATATCCGGTGAACGTCTAGACTAAATGCTTGCCACTCAGCCGTGACTGTATCATAACTTTACAATAACAGAAAAAACAAAACTTTGATCTGATCACCTGATGGAAGCATAGATCCTCGAAACATAGTGACGTCGTCTACTCCCACCTCCTCGTCTCGCACGCCGTCGAAGACACGAGTCGCAAAGATGTACCGCTTCACGCCGCTTGGTGATGAAGTCACTTCTTTTGATACCACCATCGTTGTCAGCACTCTTTGCCGCTGGTACGCTGAAACGGAGAACAAAACACACAGTACGCGCTCCAAAACCTTTTTCACTCACATTTTTGAAAATCCAATCACTTTCCAGATAATCAAACATAAACGTTGTTAAATCAGGAATTAATTAATTTCGTGATTATGAACACTGAATTCATATTCCTACACATAGTAACAGCTGCTTACTCAAATTCACCACACTATGACTAAAAGTGTAGGTACTAACGGTGTACTAACAGTGTACTAACAGTGTACTAACAGTGTACTAACAGTGTACTAACAGTGTACTAACAGTGTACTAACAGTGTACTAACAGTGTACTAACAGTGTACTAACAGTGTACTAACAGTGTACTAACAGTGTACTAACAGTGTACTAACAGTGTACTAACAGTGTACTAACAGTGTACTAACAGTGTACTAACAGTGTACTAACAGTGTACTAACAGTGTACTAACAGTGTACTAACAGTGTACTAACAGTGTACTAACAGTGTACTAACATTGTACTAACAGTGTACTAACAGTGTACTAACAGTGTACTAACAGTGTACTAACAGTGTACTAACAGTGTACTAACAGTGTACTAACAGTGTACTAACAGTGTACTAACAGTGTACTAATAACAGTGTACTAATAACAGTGTACCAACACTGTACCAACACTGTACGAACACTATACCAACACTGTACCAACACTGTACCAACACTGTACCGACACCGTACCGACACTGTATCATCACTGTACCGACACTGTACCAACACTACCAACACTGTACCAACACTACCAACACTGTACCAACACTACCAACACTGTACCAACACTACCAACACTGTACCAACACTGCAGTAACACTGCACCAACAGTAAACATATTCAGAAACATTGATGCATCTACCAACTGTTAGCAGTGAATTCGAACAGAAAAGTGGTTACATTACAATTACAACAGAACAGTGCTATTACATTACCACAGAATATGACATTACTAAGAAAGATTTCATTCTGTTTTCCTTATTTTTGCACTAAATGTCAACAACAATCTCTGTTGAATTAATTCACCAACAAAAATTACTAAGCCCTTTTAATTTTAGTTAAATTCACTCCCTTGAATAATTTTGAAACATAATGAGAATTCAATCTGTACCGTTTTCATAATCACAACCAATAGAAATACTTAGTGACTTTCGTTTAAAAATAAAATCGTTACGACTGACCTTTATAAAGTGACCTTGTAGATTCGCCATGCTGGCTGCGCCGAGTAATAGGATGCTCTCAGCTTGTAATACTGCACTCGCACCCGCCACAGCGTCGCCATCGCCATTGCATCGCTGCCGCCATTGCATCACCGCTTGCGCTGCCAGTTGCTTTGCTCAGCTCCACAACTGTTGCCGCTGTAGCTGCACCACTGTGGCCACTGCGCCGATGTTGCATCACTGTTGTCTTGTGAAGCACCTGAAGCAGATAATCATAGGCGCATTTGGTTGTTGTTTGACATGAAAACAAGCACCAGAAAAAGTGGAACGATTACATGACCTGTTATCCTTGGAATAAGTCGGTACTATGCGATGTCCTGGAATGCTACACCTTTTCATGAGCAGCTGCTTAAAATCGCTCCATGTCATCCATCACCATAGCTTCTTTACGTCGTTATCCAGGCACGCACGTCAACATCTTTTCTTTCGGGGTCAAAGTCAGGAACGAACATTGGCACTCAAAGTAGGCACACGCATCGCTTGTAACCAAGCAATAATATTGCGATTTGGTCAAATAGACGCCACTTTTCGTCGATCACATTGATTTTCCGTTGCACTTGATTCACTTTTCTCACCACGTGGGACGTTTGGATTGTATCCCAACTTCTGATGTAGGATCGTCACGATTTAGACCCGAACCATCAGCCATCATGTGGGCAGATATGGGTATCGTGCAATGAGAACATGCGTTGATTTAACAATGTTCAATTTAATCGCAATCAGAAGCAATGAAACGCAGCTAGTATTAAGCTTAAGCACTGAACTAAAGTGTGAACTAAGACACAAGGCGAAACGTGGGACAGTTCCGTAACGACGTCTTCACTCCACGGCGACCCGAGCAAAAGTGAGCTTGATCCAGCCCGCCGGTAACGTCACGACTCTGTCGAGGCGCTGTCACTGTCACTTAACGGCGCGAAAACTGCGCTGTCAGGTGGCGCGCCTGCGTTTCGTTTAGTGTCCGTGCTCATGACCGGCTACTACATATTCTTCTTATGCCCCTCCTTGCTCGGAAATGTTATATAGGTACATATTTACTTATTATTTGTGCTAAATTGGAAGAGACCATAAGGTCTTGTTATGTAAAAATTGTATACTTGCAAAATATAATACTTAACCAATTAACGTAAGAATTTAAAAACCTGCAAAGTTATCACAGAAAGATGCAATTGAAATTATTAAATAATTTAATTCCGTGATATTGCTTATTTTTAATATAACCACACCATATTATATTCTTCTTATGCCCCTCCAATATTCGCTTGGGAATTTTATTTATCACTTGGGATAAATTAAAAGAAACCTTATTTTTTTACTTGCAAAATAAAAGAACAATAATTGACGTAAGTATTTCAAAACCTCCAAAAGGTAGGTATCAACATAAGGACGCAACTGAAATTTGTTTTTTGTTAATAAAATAAGCAATACCACGCGACAGAATGTAGGCCACCACCCCATATATTCTTCTTATGCCCCTTCATCATTTGCTCGGAAATGTCATTTATCACTTGTGCTAAATTGGAAGAGACCATTTTTTATTCGCAATATAAAATCTGCAGTGCCCTTAATATCAACGGCATACTCATTCTTTAAGCCTTGGATAAACATATGGCTTCAAGGCAAGAATAACTTACCTATTTGATAGTAAATGACATAAATACTTATGTGCAATATATTTTTTTTACAGTCTATAAAATAAATGTTTAAGTACTTTATTTTGCTACTGTCAGATAGGTAATATCCACAATTAATTTACAGGTATCTGAATGAGACGAAAAAAGTACTGCCCATAGTTAGATCTATCATAGACTTCATATACCTTTACGGAAGACTCACGAGATTTGGCGATTTTTCCCGCATTTCCTACTAGTCTTACAGTAGTACTCCTATAGGAATCATCATCCCAGTAGAATTATTATTACAAAAATAAAAAAGAATTTCGGTGCCAGCTTGAAAGTAGACCATACCTTAATAATTTTATTAATTGTAGATATATTTTTTTATTTGGTGAATGAAAATAAGAGTGTTGTGTTTTGATTTTTGCATTCACAATACTATTTTTATAACCACTTCACATCGGAGGACATAATAAAGAATCAATTTTTGTTTTTTTATATATAGTAATAAATTAAGAATATCAGAATGTTTGAAAGTATAAAACACAGTCCATAATGAAACTTGAAAATAATGAATAACAGTCTGTCCCTACCTTAAACGAAAACCAAATCCCACTTTCACAAAATTCCCAAAGCAAAAACGATTTAAATCATGTGAAATGAGACGAATAATAATTAATATTATGACCTTTTGTTCAAGTTAAGCTTTATCCAGCCATAAGGTAAATTTTTTCAACTCAATTTTTAACGCTACTTTAGACACGTCACATTTCGCCTTACCAAGGATTAGGACCATTGTGGGCTTTTGTAAAAAAAGATGATAAAAATACAATGTCGTAATACAAACATTTTACAAGAAATGTGTCAAAGATAAAGTTATTTATATAATTTTAGAAATTTAATTTTCTAAGAAAAGGAGGAAGTTGAAATACTCTTTTGTTTTATTTAAGAAACTTAATTTATTTATACATTAATCAACTTTTTTACCTTCACTTTTATTATTTTTCAAACTATCTAGTATACCTACTAGATCATTCTTACTTCATAATGGTAAAATATGCGGATATTTTCATATGTTTGACGTCTTGTTTTTCCATATTTTTGTAATAAATTGTTATTATTATTATTTTTATAAATATATATTATAAGTATATAAAAATATATATATATATTTTGATAAATTTTTAAGCAGTAAAACAATTCAAACAATTTATTTAAACGTAAGTAAGTTAAAGTAGTAAGTAGTAGAATTATGAATTTGTTAAAAGCTTTTGTTGAGAATAACCATTTTGAATATTCAAAACTCACTGTAATATTTGCATTTATTCGCTTTTGACCTTTCTTTTAAGAGATTCGTGTAAACAAAATAATCAACTTTGAAAGAGCTTGTTTCAGACTGTAACCTTTAAAATTAAAATAATTTTACTGGATTCAATTACGTTAATTAATTTAATTGGGGTTCATGTTCTTGAACGTTCTTTCGTTGACAAGGTGATCATAGGAAGATTAATAAGTATATCATACTGATAATTGGAGTTGCTTTTATCTTCTTCAGATTCATGGTCAATCCTTCGTGTACTTTAATAAATAAATAAAATAAAATATATAAATAAATTAAAAAAAGCTATATATTTTTTGTAAGAAACACACACCTTAGATGTTTCTTACAAAAAATATATAGTTTTTTTTAATTTATTTTTATATTATATTTTATTTATTACTTAGTACACCAACAGTATTTAGTACACCAACAGCATAACATGTACATACTTTATTATATTATATTATTAGCTAAGGGTACAGTTCTTACATGATTCATGTCAATAGGTATGTTCAACATTTCGCGAGAAAAACCACAAAATTTGCATAAAAATGTATGGAAATCTTGAAATTGAAAACTCTGCTCCTTATTAAGAACGTTAAACAGATCAGTAGGATTGTATAGCGTTCTGAATATCCTCCGTTTACTCCCTAGATGGCCATAATCAGATCACAGCTAGGTTAATCCTTGGCAGAGAACCAAGACTTCAAATTTATCTCGTTTGAAGGAAAATCAATTGGTGTCTTTAATTACCTGGCCACCACTTAGGACTCCGGTTTCTTACAAAACTATGTATATTCAATATGTTTCAGTAGTTTTTCCTCAATTTTTTTTAACCGTCACTAAATATATTGATGCCAGACACTCTAGTGCTAATTATTTTGAAAACTAAAGTAGTTAAGTAAGTGATAATGTTCCTACAATGTTTTGCAGCAATCTCCCAGACACAAAATTAGAGGGAAAAGTTGGTCTTTAAAAACTGTTTATACATCGTGAAATTTTAATAATTTGGTTCCCACAGTGGGGTGGTTCCACTCATGATTCCAAGCAACTTTTAGTATGTGGCCAACTCTAATATCGCGAAAAAATTAGCTGTTTTTTTCGCGATATCAGAGTTGACCCCTTAGTTAAAGTTATTTGTAATCATGAGTGGAACCACCCCACTGTGGAAACCAAATGATTAGAATTTCACGCTATGTACATTTTCCACTGCTGAACAAAGGCAGCGGAATAGGCCTATGTTCACGTTCAGCAGTGGACGAAGATAGGCTGATAATTTTCCGATCTTAAATAAAATTATAATTTTCAATGTACATATTCAGCACTATTTAAAATGAAATAAAGCGTACACAATCTTTTGTTTCAAACAAGTTTTACAAGTCGTGTACCCAAGTCTACACGAACGGCAAAAATAGAGTGGCACTTATTTACGGTGATGTATTTAAGCATCCTATTGGGTGATATAGAGCTTTCCAACGATTAGAGGTTAAGAGAGGTCCTCAATCTCTAATCAAGTATCATTATTCTGTTTTAGACACAAATTAAACTTATCTCGTTGCCAACGGAAGACGGACTCAATTATGTCAGCATTATGGTGTAGTTTTGATTAGCAAAGATTGTATCTCTATGCGGTCAGGAGTTCGCTCAGATCCTACACGGGATTAACTAGCATGGGTCGCACAAAGCACGCTTTAAAATACTTAGAACAAAGTACAAAGGATGTTGTGTAACTAAATAACGAAAGCCACTAAATGGGACATACTGAGCTAGGTTTTGTGCCAAATTAGTCCAGATAGTGGCGGCAGGACAGTTTTGTCGTTTTGTTTCCAATGTTTATTAGAACTGTAAAACTTTATTTTGTACGAATTTTAAAATGAAATTGTCTGAGTCTAAAATATTCTGTCGTGGAATAAGCCAAGCGTGGTATAATAAATTCTTTTTATATCGAAAATTATTTTGTTGAAATTATGAAAACTACTTATTTGCAAAAATAACCTATTTCAGATTTAAAGCAAAACACAATATTAAAATAATGTGATTTCTGTTATCTAGATCTAAGTAGGTAGTTACATAGTTAGAGATGAGTAGTTTTAAAATTTTGTTAATAAAAATAGAAATAGTGAATGTAAAAATCTAAAATGAAAAAGAAACAAAACATACTTAGCTAAAGATGGCTCCTCCCCAATTTCTTTTCTGTATTACAGAGGTGAACGCTGAATTTTTAAAAGCAACGAGAAACAAGATTTAAAGTTTTTTCTGACGCAGCTGTTACTGTCACTGATAAGGCAACTAATGGATTGAATTTCCTTCAGGAAAATTTACTTTGGCTTCGATAGAGATAAGCGAGGAAAATATTTATAAAAACATTTTACCAGATATAGTTTGAGGAACGATGAGAAGTTGAAAGATGAAGACATATGCCAGATGAATGAAAAGTCATTAAGGATATGGATTAACCAATGTCGAGATTTTTTATTTTATTTTTTTGGGTACCTAACGAAGTTGTTATTTATTTTTAATCAGTGAAGTCTGTTGCATACATACAGTAATATCAAACAGTTTGGCAGGAGATACATGGGCCTTAAACACGTAAAGTGCCAAGTTTGTATAATAGAAATCACGCAGATGTTATATTTGAGTCCATGATTTTCAACTAAATTCTGCAGGACACAGCGGGTGGTCTAGTAAAAAGATAAAAATAACTTTACTTATAAGGGGATATTTTTAGTCCTTGACTTAATATTTTGCCCTTAAAACCTGCTAAAGTTGCATATTCTACCCTTCAAACTTAAATTTATCTGCGATCATACCTCTTATTTACATAATGGGGCATATAAGAGCAAATATGAGATGGATAACGCTACACCACCCTGCAGCATATTGGTAAGGGATAAAGAAAAATTGCTACAACACCACGTTGAAATAAAGCCCCTAATTTACACAAACTAAGTTCTTATGTCCTTAGTTTTAAGGATTATTATGAGTTTGCCTCATTTTGCTGGTAGCTAACAAATACGTCAGGGATGTTCTGAATTTATGATCAGTCTAAATTTTTCAATGTCGTGGCTTGCTTTGGACTGTGTGTGTGTGACAAATGTATGCATATAAATTAGATCCTTTAAAGGTTTTTTATGAGGTAGAGAGGTACACACTTTGTTTAACTTTGACAAGAACTATAAATTGGTTGGTAAGACAATCATTTTGACTTTATTGTTTACGCAAACTTCCAAGGTACCGATTTTTTATGAGGTAGAGTTAGGTACACACTTTGTTTAACTTTGACAAGAACCATAAATTGGTTCGTAAGACAATCATTTATACTTTATTGTTTACGCAAACTTCCAAGGTACCTAAAATGATTTATGCAAGTTTATTTTTAATTTGTGAAAGTCATGTACGGCATTTATATCTGGTTTAACACTATAGTTGAAAAAGCATTACATTTTAACTTCATAAAACGGTGCTGCTGTTAAAAATTTAAGTATTTTTAGTAACTAAGGTTGGCATTCCATCAATTTCCCAGGGGCCGTACATTTGATAAGGTTTAAACATCGGTCATAACCGTAAAATGGGTCCATAAAATTTTTATTTCCCTCCCTGAAGGGAAACGTCAACGCAGTAATATTAGCAACATCGTCATTAAATGGTGCGCATCTTTGACGCCCTCATAAAAATTATACTTTTAAAGTTACTTTATAAAATGAACCGTCAAATGCAAAAAATCTACAAATCTCTCACTACGCGCAACTATCAAAGGCATTGAAAATGTAATTTAGAAATAAGGCATCTGTGTTATCAATTCCGCATAGGCTCCATACATGGTTAATATAAATTCATTCTTTATCCTACTGACGATAAAGTGAACAGAGCACATACTGACCTAGCACGTAGGGGACCCGTTACAGCCTACAGTTTTTGTCCGCCCGCCTCCTAAGATGGCTCAAACTTTCTGTTTCTTGAAAAGTGAGCTCAAAAAAATTTATTGGAACCTCCTTTACATTCATGCTAGCCTGGTAGTTTTCAATAGACTGATTGTCCTGTTAGACGTCTGCAGCAATGGGGAGGCGAAGGCAAAGTGAATTACAGATGGCGCTCAGTCTTTGGAACAATTGTCAGTTTGAGCTTATATTGTCTTGACTGTGTATTACGTGATTTTACTTTCTTAGATTGTATTTTTTTCGGTTTTGCGGACAAACAATGTATTATATGCTAACTTTAGCTCATATAAAAGAAGAATTACGGAAAAGAAAAGCCAAAACAACAGGCAAGAAAGTTTATAGCAACTTACAAAAAATTGCTAACAAGCATTACATTTCTTTAAATTTCGTGTAAGATTTACAAGTAATCTTTTTATTTCAGATTAGAAGCATATGATTTAAATTTTAACAAAGCAACTGAGTGTGTATTTCCGTGTTTATAGTTGCCTGATGATGCCTTCTGTGTAATAGTAATTTCAGGTTTCTGTACTGGAATTTCTGTACCATCCAAAATTACACGAACCGTTTTATCATATTTATTTTATTATTCTAAGTTTCTTGAATGACTCTGGCATATAAAATTCTATTAATTCTCTGTTTGGCCCCAATATTGGGCTTATTCCATATTTGATATACCTATCAAATTCATCCAAGTTATAAATATGTTAGAAACTGCTGAGGTTGAAATATTGAAGAACAAAGCTGTTATAATTCAAATGTTGTTTTATTTTGGCGAAGCTTCATCAAATTCATGAAACATTCCTTTTGATTTATAATGTTTCTCGGGCTCAGCAAAGGAGAAAATCGAGGGAAAAGCATATTTTTTTGATATTTTTTTGCCCACTATTTTTTTTGTTACTAAGAAATCGATGAACTCCAATATTTTACAAGTTACATGCATAACAATGCGGCATTTTCTCAGTATAAAATTAAAAAGTGCAATACTCCAAGAGATTCCCATATGTTTTGACACTTTCTTTGAGGCGGCCGGGTACCAAAGACCAGACGCCACCTATCGGGATAAAATTGTGCTTTTCCTCCCCATTAGGACTCCTGCGTTGAAAGCTGTGGGGCAATGCTGACCGGATCTGATGAACGGGTAGATTATCTTTATCGTACTGACGATAAAGTGAACGGAGCGCAAGCTGACCTCGCGCGAAAGGGATACTTTACAGCCTACACTATTTTTTGTCCACCCGCCTCCTAAGATGGCTCAAACTGTAGCTTAATTCAATCCCGAGAAGTACTTTTTCCGCTTCTTGAATAATGAGTTCAAAAAAAAATATTCGGCAATTCTCTATCCAAGTCGGCGTTTTTTTTATATAGAATTTTTTTAGAAAATCTCAAAAAGTTATCTACTGATTTTAAGAATTAGAAAATTGCACTTTAAAGCCCTTGGGCAGACGCATATTTTGCCGTATAGTTCATCTCCGTACCTCTCATATCTGTGAAACTACAGGCAAATTTAAAGGCACAAATTTCATAAATCGGGGCACTATACTCGATCACGAAAACATTTAAACATTTTCAATGTTAAAAGTTATTAACAGCTTCGTGGACTGGACACTACAAATCACGTATCCACGAAGCTGTGGCGGCGAGGAATCAAGAGATTTAAAAAGTGACAATACGTCTTACATTATGACGTTGTTTGTTGCTTGGAAAATGTAGGTATGGAATTATCTACTGTCATTTTACGATCTCGCCACGTGTTGCTTGCGTCCACGAAAGTGTTAATTGTTCAATCAAGCTAATTATATTAGTCGGTAGGTGTAAGAAAATACACGGTATGACAAGGAATACATTCTTTATATCAACCAGATCCCCGGTTTTCTCATAAAGGAATAAATTAGGTATCTGATTTTTCCGCGTGAAATTACAAAACTTTTCTCGTAAATTAGGAAGACTGTAAAAACATAAATTGTGTACTTTGCTAATTAATTTATGTAAACCTATGCTTGGAACCTTTCGTAGCTTAATCTAAGATTAATGAATAAACTTTTGGAAGAAAACTTATATCAAACAAGCTTCCGCCCGTGACTTCGTCCGCGTGGAAGTTTGACAAAATTCCTAGGGAATCTTTGACCAGAATAAACAGTATGTATTTTCATTCAGGTTACTTAACTGTGTGCCGAATTTCATCTGAATCAATACAGCCGTTACTGCTTGATTTAAAAACATTTAAAACATACAAACTTTTGCAATAGTTTATAATATTATTAGGAAGTAGGATTAGTTACTAAGGATATGTAGAAGTAACTGAATTAATAGGCAAGTTTATTTGATCGCTGTCTCAGCATTTAAATCAAATATGGAAATGTATGACAACTAAATCATTTCGAGACGGTTTTGCAAAGACAGATTTCCCTATAAATTGTCTCTCAGGCAGGCCAAGTCAATACTATTCACTAAACTAATTGTAAAGTTGGAAACGTAATAGAAATTCTGTTTACTTAGTTACAGTGGAGTCTCTTATAAAATCTTGAATTTGTTTGTTAGGTAAGTACGTACTAACATTTTTGGTATGGTATAGTTCCATTTGAATACCAGTGCAACAAACCGCGCTTGCTGCTTATACTGAGCCCAACAACACAGTTTTGACATCATGTGACGGTGCACAATATCCATAGGAAAGGTTTATGTTTTATTAGTGCACTTAAATGAAATAATTGTGTACCTTTGTATGATGACAAAAATAAATGAATTTCTTTCAAATTTCTTTTAAATACATGGTTAAAGAGGAGTTGCTAATGCCACTGCCGCCGTATGGTAAAACAAAATACAAACCAGTGTAAAATCTACTCTTAAAAGCAAAAACATTCTTTACCTATCTATTTTTTGCTTACGATTAAGTTTAATGAAAAGCCGAAAGGGACAAACAAGTTATTGTAAACAAACAACTGTTGCTAACAAAGAAACGACAATATTTCCTTACCATCAAAATTATGGTTAGGCCACGACTGCACTGCTGCGGCGATTACGACGCCACACGGTGGCGATGACATGCCACACAAAAACTGTGGTGCGGCCGCTGCGATATAATGTATGTTGTAAGATATTCATACAAATCGGATCTTTTTAATAACCTTAGTAGGTATGATTAGGACCAGATAATTAGTTGCAATCGAGTTTGATTTCCGAGTAATGCTTAGGATTATTAGAATAATCCAGCGTATCAAGTAAATCGCCAATGACCATCACTTTGTGCGCGCTGATTGACTGACGTTAACTTTATGGATTGCACTGATTAGCTAACGAGACTCAAGATTCCAATTGTCCGAAATATTCTGGGATTTTTACAATGGTCCTAAAAATTTATGGCACGTTTGCGAAAATCTATCTTAGATTCCAATTATCCGGGCCTTTGCAATCGACCGAGGATTTTTGCAAAGATCCGGTTTACTCGATTGTCCTACGACATAACTAAGTTTTCACGAAATCGCCGTCACGTCGCAATCGCCGCAGCAGTGCGGCCACGGCCTTAAAGTGAAATCTCTTACCAGACCTTCGCCACGTGTAAAGGATGAGTCCTGAAAGCCTCATTATAAGTTTTTTTTAACCACAGTCATTAGCTTTAGCAAAGGAAATAAGTTTTCGGGTTAGGCTTGTTCGTGCGTTTTATTTCTTCAAATAATGTTTCTATTAAGATGAACACTCGCCTTTGTACTTCAATAATTAAGGTATGGAATATTAAATGACAATGACGTTTGCAAAACTTTTCCCCGACCTTTCAACTTTTTCCCCAAATCCTTATGAAAAAAGCTTTTATTGATTTTCAAATATCCGAATGTCAGTGTTTTAGCACTGACAATTTTTTCCACACACACCAGTCGATAAATTGTACAAGTCTAACTTTTTAAATGTTTACAAAAAATTGCAAACTATACGCATACGATGTTCTAATCAATGTTTTACCTTTATTTTTCATGAATCTTATTATAAGACAATATAAGTTCTGTATTTTACCCCGGAAGCTTATTATGTCTTGAATTTAGGTTCCATCAAACTTGGATAATCCTTTATGTTGTCAAGACACACGCTACAAAGTAAATTATTTTCCTCGCTTGTTCCGTAATAAAATTGAGCTAGAGACAATGATTCTGTCAAAATACTCTTAGATTTATGAAAAGAGTGTAAGCTTATCACAGTAATTCTATATTATATTTTCATCGAATTCGATATGACTTTTGATTGACGTGCCTATTTTGGTTTTTGACTTCCATAACGCAATCACATATTATTTTCGGATCGGAGTAATTTGTATTGAATACAATGTTTGGACAGATATTTAAGGCTTACTAAAGTAAGTTTGAAATTTTATAATGCTCTAAAGCTAGGCGTACAATTGTGATTTTTACTGCCGTGACTGTTTTACAATAGTCACAATAAGTATAGCTTCATATAGCATCGAAATTAGTCGAGCTTCTATTCTGGCTCTGTACAACACGAACATCTGTCAAGAAAAAAACGCTCGTATAAAAACTCTTTACTTTTTAGAGGTATTTTGTATGGGAAAGAAAGATGCCCATTTCTGACGTGTCAAAACGTTAATGTTATCAATTTTACTATCGTGTATAGAAAAGTAATATAGCTTATAAAATTACTGTTATTTATAAGTTGATAACTAAAATAAAAATCAGCAATAATGGGGAGGCGAAGGCAAAGTGAATTACAGATGGCGCTCAGTCTTTGGAACAATTGTCAGTTTGAGCTTATATTGTCTTGACTGTGTATTACGTGATTTTACTTTCTTAGATTGTATTTTTTTCGGTTTTGCGGACAAACAATGTATTCTATGCTAACTTTAGCTCATATAAAAGAAGAATTACGGAAAAGAAAAGCCAAAACAACAGGCAAGAAAGTTTATAGCAACTTACAAAAAATTGCTAACAAGCATTACATTTCTTTAAATTTCGTGTAAGATTTACAAGTAATCTTTTTATTTTAGATTAGAAGCATATGATTTAAATTTTAACAAAGCAACTGAGTGTAAATTTCCGTGTTTATAGTTGCCTGATGATGCCTTCTGTGCAATAGTAATTTCAGGTTTCTGTACTGGAATTTCTGTACCATCCAAAATTCCACGAACCGTTTTATCATATTTATTTTATTATTCTAAGTTTCTTGAATGACTCTGGGATATAAAATTCTATTAATTCTCTGTTTGGCCCCAATATTGGGCTTATTCCATATTTGATATACCTATCAAATTCATCCAAGTTATAAATATGTTAGAAACTGCTGAGGTTGAAATATTAAAGAACAAAGCTGTTATAATTCGAATGTTGTTTTATTTTGGCGAAGCTTCTTTCATTCATGAAACATTCCTTTTGATTTATAATGTTTCTCAGGCTCAGCAAAGGAGAAAATCGAGGGAAAAGCATATTTTTTTTATATTTTTTTGCCTACTATTTTTTTTTGTTACTGGGAAATCGATGAACTCCAATATTTTACAAGTTACATGCATAACAATGCGGCATTTTCTCAGTATAAAATTAAAAAGTGCAATACTCCAAGAAATTCCCATATGTTTTGACACTTTCTTTGAGGCGGCCCGGTACCAAAGACCAGACGCCACCTATCGGGATAAAATTGCGCTTTTCCTCCCCATTACAATTAACATAAACTAAAACATACTGATTTTACCATTGCATATTTTTCTGAATGCCAAATTAAAATTAATAAATACCTACCTGTTGTAAGT
Source organism: Agriphila tristella (assembly GCA_928269145.1). NCBI lineage: Eukaryota > Metazoa > Arthropoda > Insecta > Lepidoptera > Crambidae > Agriphila > Agriphila tristella. Next base: position 35,040,378 of record OV743432.1, read on the forward strand.
GTTCTACGGTTATTACAAATATTCAAATATAATTTTATTATCATTATAAATCAACTATTTAAAAAAGCTATTTGACAGATCAACGCTTATAGGGAAAGTGGTCATTGTTCTATAAACATCTAACTGTGATTTTCCATACAAAATTACTATATCAAGTTTATTTACTCGCATTTTTGAAAGTAAAGGCGATTCTCACACTGGCTCCACGCAGCGCGACGGGGCGGCGAACATCCAACATTTCTCCTGCGACACGGGGCGTGGATCTAGTGTGGTGCCGCGCGTGTTTTCTATACAAACTGACATACTTGCAATCTGCCGCCCCGCGCCACGTCGCGGAGCGCAGAGCACGGTGTGAACCGTTAAAGTGTCGTGCTAAAAATACTGCTGGTCGTACTCTGGATATTATCAAGTGCCACCTAAAATGAAACCCTATGATGGTGGACGTCCAATAATCAACAGTGTGCACTGAGCTTTTCTTTAAAGATTTACTTTAGGTACCTACTTCCGTTCACGTTTCAAACGCTAAAATGTAGGTCACAGTATTCTGATTCTTTTGCGAGGATTTACCCCATAATTGGGGAAAGTCTGAAGAGAGATTTCAAGTTATATGTAAATCAACCCCTTGCAATTGAACCGTGAGTCTCGTGAGTGGAAAAGTTGTTTTCTAGTGAAATATTCAATCAAAGTTTCGTCCTACCTGTACGGAACTTGTCATTTGTGTATGTAAGAAACTTGACGGATATAAATTTTGGATGTGCTAAAGCTAATAACTCTTTTTGTGTAAGTTTCATAAAATAACTATTAATTCATCAATGCCCGCGCGGACGCCAGCCGGACGACAACAATAAAAAATCTATTACGTCTTATTTTCCGATTCTCATTTGTTTCGTTGCCCTGATGTTTATTTTAAAACGATTATAATTATGAGGTGGATATTTTTGTTTACCGTTAGTATTTGTGCAAATTAGACACAAAATGGTCCCGATTGCAATGACACTTATTATTTAACTTTTTAGTTCGTTTTTGGCAGGGCATTCATGTTTTTAATATTTTTTAAATGTATTTGTTTATTTCTAATAGATTTAAATAATCTTTTGTAAGTACTTTAATATTTAGATTAATTTGTACATTATTTTAACTTCAATTATCCTGGATCAAAAAGTGAAGCTCCTTATTTATATTTCGCAGAATCCATTAATTTTAAATCCGACTAAGCTGTATTTAGACCCTTTTTTGTTGTTGTTCGTCTTGCACATCGGGGAGGAGTAAGACGCGGGGGTCCCAGGTTTGATTTCCAGGATAGCTTTATGCCATAGAGCCATTTTACCATTTTTTTAACGGAATGCTTGTTCAATAGAGTCTATGGAACAAGCTTTCCGCTCAAAAAGTGGTACCACGCAAAATTACAAAAAAGCTTATTTTTTAGTCCCACCCAGGGGCAAAAAAATGCTGCCATTTAGTTATGCAGCAAAAAGCGACTGAAAACTTAAAATCAAAAAAATATCTGAATAGTCATAGATATTTCTTATACTTAAACTAAAAAAAATGCCTTGTCTCTGCCTTCTTTGCGTCTTTTACACCATTTGACTACATGGAACGTCATTTCTAATAAACTCTCTCTTTCTCTCTTTTCTTTGAAATACAAACTACATTTACTGCTAAAAAAACGCAAAGATTATCTCCGGGCGTGTGGCTATCCTGACCCGACTATGCTTTGCTATGCGGGTTGCAATTTTTTGGCCCTGTCGTGGTGCCATTTTTTAAGCAGTATTTGTTTGCAATTACACTTCTATAGATTTTAGTTCGCTGTCCATAGATAAAAAACGTTGCCAACAACGACAAGTACGATGTTAGAAATACCATATTTACTGTTTTCTAAATCAACGACTGAAAGTTTTGACGCAATACCCACGCAACTTGAGGGGTATATTACGATAGGATTGGCACAAACAAATTTAAGTTTTTATCAGAAGTTTTCTGCATAAAATCTTATTATTACAATAGTTTCTATAACCGAAATCACTTTTTAACGTAAAACATTCCAAAGTGCAGTTTTCATATTTATTTAAAATCACATAGGTGTACAATATATTAACTTAAGTTATAGTTTTTGATCTAGGATCTAAGGTTAAAATAGTACTGTTTTAATGTAGGGATATCATCAACTTGAGAAAAAAACTTTAGTAAATCATTCAAGATTCAAAACAAAAAATAAACCAAAGCAATCCAAAGTAAGCTAATAAATCTAGTAAATTAAGTTGATTTTCCCTTAGCAATAATCCACCCTCGGATAATCCCGATCATTTATCTACTTTGGGCGCGTCACAAATCGCCGGAAAGACGAAAGGTTACGAAATTACCAAAGGGTACAAACTTGCCGAAATCCAGCCGAAGTTACAGCATAATGGACTTTATGACACCAACTTTAGGAGTTGACGACCTAGAAAATAGGGTTCAAAGCGTAGTTTCTTGGATGCAGCGGTAGCAATACAGGAAGGCCATTTATCTTAAACTGTCTCAAACTTCGCTAATTAGAGTAAATTACCGTCAATCTTTGGCTTGGCTACTTATGGTACCGACGAAGCTTTCTCTATTATAATATCTGATGAGTTGCAGGAAGAAGAAATACATTTTGTGATTACGTAGTTTTAACAACTTTTGCGTAAGGGCGTTACGGAAAACATTAGAATTTTACAGTCATTAGCGAACTTTTTACAGTCCTACGTAAATAAGAATTAAATATAAGTTTGCCGTATTGCCTTGATCCCATAAGTTATTATTTATGAATTAAGTAACATACAAAAAACATAAATATCTCAGAAATTTTGACTGCGTACTTCGTTATAAATAGCTAAACTAATTACCAAAAATTAGTTACATTCGTCGAGTGTGTGTGTGCTTACCTACAAAAACTTTATCAAAAATGATGAGTTAAGGCATTTGCTAGTTTTTTTTTTATTAAAATCTCTTAGTAAACTTACACATTGCTATTCATCAAAAGGTTTCAACACGCCCTCCATCAATTTAGAAGTGAAATAAAATTAAATAAAAGTGTTTTTTGCGGAACGAAAATGGCGTGTGGAGAGCAATCTCCAGCGTTCTAAGTGGAATAATTAGCCTTGTTTATTTAAATGGAAAAATATACCATGAAGTACAGTCTGAAGGGTCCTTTTTTCCCAAATGGCCAGTTTAACGTTAGGGTAATTAACGTTTTAAATGAGCTTTGCTTTACAAATTAAAAAATAACAATTTCAAAACTTTTCCTTGAGAAAATACGAAGTCGGTAAAACGGGGATACCTATTTGTCTTATTCAAATTTTATAATCTTGTTAGCTTTATAATAGACTATTTGACTAATTTTAGAAAACCATTTTAAATTATTCCTTATTACGTAATAAGCGCACCACATTGATATTTCAGGAAAGATCAATGTATTTCATAAAAAAAATCAATGTTAAAGTTTAAAATTTTAAAACCGCGCCAAAAACGCTATGGCGCTGGACACGAGACTTGTTGACGTCACAAGCCTGTAAACATTGTAATATCCTTAGCCATTTGACAGTCATCAATCGCGGATCCTAAGTCTATGGTCGTGTCAAACGCCTGAAGCCATATTTATTTACAGGCAAGTGACGTCATCAGTCAGCTTAGAGTGTTTTCGCCACAGGAAAAAAATCAAAAACTATTGCATTTTTCTAGGTGAAATTAATCAATTAATAGACTTAATTTAGTCCATATAATAGTTGAATATGTTTTTTACGCCATTATCTGTTAGGATGACCATAATTTGTAGTATATTTTCAATGTTGTCAAATTGTCTATTATAAGGTTTTCATTGTTTGTGTTATTTTCTGGGCTATAAGTGATGACCAAATGTTTCAAAACCGTGGTGTAAGTGCGTTGTTAAAGTTGGGTACATATTATATCTCTTAATCTATATTTATAAAATTATTTGTACTGATTGACTGACTGAGAATAGCACAGCTCAAAACTACCGAATGGATCAAACTGAAATTCAGCTAGTTAATCTAACAAAAACACACGCTAAATATTTTTTGAAAGTGAAATTCGATGCGAAAGAATTGAGAAGTCCCGGGTTGAAGCTAATAAAATATTTTTTCATATTGTGATGTGTCATAATGGCATGGCACAAAAAGCCCAGTTTTTATTTATCTGTCAGGGAATTTCAAATAATAAACTTGAAATAATTGACCCCCACCAGATGGTTCTAAAGCGGGACTCGAACCCGCAACCTTCAGAAATCCGGCCCAATGTTTTTTTATTTATTTCCGTTTCAACAGATTTTCGTTTCGTCAATCTATCCAATAGGTAGTATTATTATTAGTTTATTTATTTAAATGTTACAAAATAAAATTAAGCAATCATTGTATTAATCCAAACTTACATTCAAATGAAGTACGAACTGTTGTACGCACGTAACTAAATAACACATAGCTAAAGTTACCCAGGGTTGTTATAACTTTGTCGGATGTCAAGCGCTTTTGTCGTTCGTTGCCAACCGATCGGTTTACTGGCTGAACTAATTTATCATGTAACAACTGTAGCCTTCGACGTTTTGGCATCACAGCGATAGCGTTTTTTAATATAACTCTGTACGAGATGTTGTGCATAGTTTTATATCTGTAAGTAAATCTTTACTTAATAACTGGATTTGTAAGGGCGGTCTATGAGTTATCATAATTTATTATCTAGATTTTTTTTATTTAGTGTCTGTTACTACTCTATCATGCATGACTGTTTAAGTAGTAGAAGGTAAAAGAACAAAAATGAAAATGTTTAAATACTTATTTTCAATGCTCAGAACATTTGTATGCAATTTCCATTGTATTTTCACAAACTATTCGGCAGGTGCTGAAGCCATTACCATTTTATTAATGCTTGTGGTTTGTTCAGCAAATGCTAGGTACAAAATGCGAAATGTTTAGTCATTTAGGCAATTAATTCCAAATCAAACTGACAATAACTGCTGCTCTGTTATATTTATATTGTTTATTAGTATTAATTTTCTTTGTTTTTGTACTTTGTGAACTAATCAAACTTATTATATTACGTTAAAATTTTATACATCATATCACCGGCATGACACTCACTGCTGGGTATCTGTTAAACATCTACATGTAATATCAAATTGTACTGTTAAATAATATGTACATATAATATCAAAGCAGATTTATTTCAGAGACAAAAATAATACCGTTTATTTTCAGATCTACCAAATATTACGCACAGAGCCTTTTGAAATCTAATATATGACTTCATTTTGGTGATTTACAAAGTGTATGTAGGTTTATTTGCAATTGCGTCTTTACAGAAAACGTTCCTTATGCGCTTAAAAGATATTTGTACCAAAATATTCTTTAAATAAGACATTTTTTATACAATATGAAGTAATGTTTTTTTAGAATAATTGATTTTAAACTTTTTAGATTTTTGCATTCACAATGCTATTTTTATATTAAGATGAATAAATAATGAAAAATATTAGAAAAAATCGGCTCACCCGTAGCAACCCGTAGCGTAGCAATCCCGTCTAAGTTGCTACGGATGAGCCGATTTTTTCTAATATTTTTCATTATTTATTCATCTTAACAATTGATTTTATTAAATATTTTCTAGACTCGAGACTGTAAACTATTCATTACATTATCCAGTTACAATAAAACACTAGATTTTACCTATAAAATGTTCTAAAAGAAATATGCCCTTTGAACTTACAAGATTTACATACGTCAACTAACAGAGTAAAGGAGGATATAAAGTCTTCACAATTCGTTACCCGCATACACGAGGAATTTAAGGAATGAATACGAAATTTCGTAGGACTTGCCTTTTTGTACTAGCTTTTCCGATTTTTCCTTTTTAGATTTCTGGTTCAAAATGTTTTACAAACCTGCATTGCATGGTACTTGATGTTTTTCCTGGTTTTAATATAGTTTTGATTAAAAATGCTCACTGTTAGACTGTGCTGAAGGAATTCTAAGCTAAGTGAATATCACCCCATTTTGATAATTCGTTATTTTTGTATTCTCAAATTAATTTGTGTTTGGTACAAAATATCTACGTTACACAAATATTAATCTTATTTTGTGATAAAACAAATAAAGGTGAAGTATGTTTTCGCGTCCGCATGAGGTTTTTATTTTATATTCATGATAATTATTTTAACACTACTGAACAAGAAAGGGTGTCGTGCTGACATGACTGTATAGTCATGACTGTTTGACACCCCACAATTATGTGTGGGTTTATAGGTTTCATAGAATCTTAAAACTTACAGTAGCTTTCGCCATTAGAAAAACTTCTAGTTTTAAGATTCTATGAAACCTATAACCCCACATATAATTGTGGGGTGTCAAATAAAAGGGAATTAAACTATAATACCTACACATCGTCAGCTGAGTAGAACAGATAAAAAAATTAAGGAAATTCAATGTATAAAAACTTTCGATTATTTATTTTATGTTAGTAATTATTAAACTAGTGTTTTTTTGCAAACACAAAACACCCTTACAAAGCTCATTTAATGCAGATTTAAAAAAATATAAGTTTCAAATACCTTCACCAACAATAAGTTGCAAAAAAAATTCGTACTTCCCACACCGTCTATTTCTTTTTTAAGTGTTTTTTTTTGTTTTAAAAATATGGGTATCAAATAAAAGCTAATAAATAGCTAATTTAAAACAAACTCCATATCCATCGGATTAGTACCTCTTTTTTTAGTAGGTAAACGAAATTCAGAGGGACATTTTAATACGAGGGCAACCTACATTACCTTTCGTGAGACATAATCAAGCCTCTTGAGACAAAAGGACCTTGACGTAAAAACTCCAAACACTGCAAAAATAGGTTCTATGTCAAAGGCATTAGAATCACTATTGAAACGAACGCCAGTATTACCATGTGTTCTGACAGAAAAATAAATAAAACCACGAAAATGCATTAGCTTCGGACTGTTCTTGTTACAATTTGTCCGTCCGATTTTCGCCTTTGTACCATAAGGGATAAGAACGTGCCATTTTTCTAGGGTTTAGCTCTGCGTGTTTGGGAGAGTAAGGTTGCAGTGTCACTGTTAGAGAGAAGAGTGTAGGTAAACAATTACGCTTTATATTAACATAAATTAATAACGTAAACATTCACATGTGGCATTAAAATTGAACAGCTACTGAGCACCTTAACGCACAAGGCAAGGTTCGAACGGTTAATAATTTTACCCTATCAACCAACTCCTAATTGCGAACCAGACAACCTGCGAAACACTCAATTTTAACGGTGTTGGTTCACTTTTTGGTTCATTTCAATAAATAATTAATAGAAAACTTAGTAACAGCGCCTTAAAGAGCACTATTTATTTTAGCTTTTAATTATTAATCAAACTTTTAAACTATTTTTGTTTATATTATCAGTAGGTCTGTACGTAGATAAAAATTTAGCCGTTTTAGCCGTCTTATTCATAAAAATAGGTAATGTTTTCGGTGTTCTGTCACTTAAGGCGGTTGTATGACCGAAAGTGGCGCCCTCAGAGGTTTTTATTTTATAAGTTATTAATAGAAACAGATTTTAATAATGTTTAACGTGGTGTTTTTAGGGCCCACAGTCTAGTATTTTTAGAAGGTATCACTACATGCCCTCGTAGTCATTCGTAGAAGTAGATAGAAAATGTGTCAATAACGGCCACTTTTAGCAGTTTTGCTATCTACTTCTAGCAGTTAGCACGAGGGAATGTAACGATACCGCCTAAAAATACTAGACTGTGAGCCTTAAAATCTCATTATATATTAGAATTATAATATTAAATAAAATTCACCGCGGCGCCACTTTCGCTCAGGCTCTTCCACTTTACCTTTAAAAAAATATTGAGTTTGAACGTAAAATACAAAACACAATCTAAGTTAAACAGTTGTTTTGCTATTTTGTTTTTTATAAATAAGGGTCCCAAAATCACTGTCAGTGAAACCACACCCTTACGCTTAGTCCTGACACACATCGTGTGTCCCAATGCCCACTATAAATCATGGACCACCAGTAAGGGTTGCACGGAATACTAAAATTGAATTTTAATAATCAAATGAAATAAATATTTACGTTGTCCGACCGTATCGCTGAATATTCCATTTCCAACGTTACAGTTTGAAATTGGTTGGTGAATTTGATTGCAACAAAACGTTTTGAACAAACATTTTTAGGTATTTCTTCATTTTCACTGTGGTTCCATTTTTGTTTCAAAGGCTAATGAAATTTAGCCGCTATTACGACCTGTGTGTTCAAACAGCTTGTACACCAATATGTCGACATCTGAGAGATCCTAGGTTCGTTTGCCATTTGAGTCAATGTATAAAATTAACTTTTCTATATTGTCTCAAGTCTGGGTGTTTGACTATTTGTGGTGACACTGTTGTCTATTATTTTCTTATTACGAGTGCTTTAGGTACTAACTTTGGAGTCAAATCAATGTATGTGACGTTTCTCAATATATTGAGTGAAAAGATAAGACTTACTAATCAGCGCCACTGTTTTTTGGTGGATATTCCAAAGACTTAAGCGTTTTGCTTCATATTTTATCGGTTTTGACGCAGATCGTCACTTTCGCAAATGGTCATCGCGAAAAATTTGGTCACTTTCGCAAATGGTCACATTCGCAAAACGTCACTTTCGCAGATCGTCATTCACAATTTTCACATTTAGGAGAAAAAAAGAAAAAAAATCCGAATGACATTCTGCGTAAGTGACGATTTGCGAAAGTGACGATTTGCGAAAGTGACGATTTGTGAAAGTGACGATTTGCAAAAGTGACCATTTGCAAAAGTGACCATTTGCGAAAGTGACGATCTGCGTCAAACATCCGTACCGCTACAAAGTGGAACTCCTTGCCTGAGTCTGTGTTTCCCGATAGGTACAATCTGGCAGCCTTCATGTCGCTACTGAATAAGTATCTTCGAGGCAAGCGCGTTTCATTGTAGATCGCAACATCGCTTACCATCAGGCGTGATAGCGGGCAAGCGCTTGCCTATTGATCATAAAAAAAATCTATAAAAACAATAGTTCACAAACTTAATATGATACTCTACCGAAAATATGGGTCTTAGACCTAAGTATAAGTATCATAACGTGCTCACGGAAATTATTTCTGCAAGCTTCGGAGTTATGTAATCGCCCTTGTTAAGTTGGTCCAAAGTAAATTGTTCAGTCATCCAACAAAATAATCCCACTTAGATGCAACCCAGCTCTATTACGTTTAAGCGCTCCACAGACAGGCAACTTAAGTTGAAGAAACTATCAATAAAAACTAAAGTAACTTTTTAAAAGTCTTCTTTAGTTAAAGGGTCTAGTTGCAGCAAGAAAAAGGCCATTTTTTGCCGTAATTCTACATAAACTTTTCAAATATGCTTTTCAATTATGGGGCTGCGGGGGACGGGAAGGAGTGAATTTCGACGTGTTTCATTTACGGATTAGAGAAACCAGAAAATTGAAACAACTAGTACACAATACATATTTGATATTTTAGTTTTTAGTTGCGGTAATTTGAAACTGATTTACGTCATCGTGTGCAGAAAGTGCTGCATTCGCGCATACCACCGAAAGTGGCACCATCAGAGGTTTTTATTTAATACGTTGTTAATAAAAAATATTTTGATAAAACTTGATGTAGATTTTTTAAGGCCCATGGTCTAGTATTGTTAGAAGATATCACTATATTCCCTCGTAGTCATTCGTAGAAATAGATAGCAAATGTGACAAAAACGGCCACTTTTAGTAGTTTTGCTATCTACTTCTAGCGGTGACTACCTACGAGGGAATGTAATGATACTGTTTAAAAATACTAGACTATGGGCCCTAAAAATTCCACGTAAAGTTTCATTAAGATTGTGTATTAGAATTACAATATTAAATATAATTCGCCGCGGCGCCATTTTTGGTCATACAACCGCTTGAGGTTGTTTGTATACAGCTAGTTGCGAGTTGTCACAACATGGAGATTAAAATTGCTCGTCTGCACAGCGCTTTAGCTGACTCATGGTCCATTCATACATGATAAACGACGAGATTGGCTGAGACTTCCCCAGCGGGTAGCATTTGTTATGATAAATTGTAATAAAGTATGCTTTGCAATATGGAATGCTTAGTAATGACAACATCATTCTTAGTCAAACTTTTTATGAAGTGAAAGGTAAGAATAGACTACTCTTGAAATAGTTGATTCGCCACCAAGAAAGATCTAACATCCGTAGGTTTTTTCCTGACTATAACTCGACTAAATTAAAACCGTGCCATGAACTTAGCTCTCATGCACCCAATTATCTTGGTCGAGTTGTAGTTGAGATCGAGTGCAAATGGGTAATAGACTCGTCTACCTTTGGGAATTCCTATCACCAGTTGGCTAAAAAAGTTAAATCAAAGGCCTTCCTATTTACATTGCAAAAGGTACCTAATGTACGAGGCATGATATTAATTTGCAATACACAAAAATATACTTATTTGAAATGATGTGTGTATAAAAATGTAAGTAGCCAGCAAGCCTCTGTGACTTTTTCATAGAGATAAAATCAGACAGTTACAATTCAATTTTAGAATCTCTTTCCCTACTTATCCCCCTTTGGAGATGCTGCATTATATAAATTAAAAAAACTCGGGGACTCCTTCACCTCCCTTTAATTGCAATTATAATAAACACTACATATCCAATCTAACTTTTACACGTTCTATTAGCTCACTGCCCTCTTTTATAACCACTGGTAGACCATAATCTTCGTGTCACGACCAAAGTTAAATGAGAAAGTTTTCAGGATCTGCTTTATGCATGCCCTTAGGGCGGTATTAGACCTCACTAAGTGATACCTTTCAAAAGTTGGTCACTCATAAAAAAGTTTTAGGTAGCCATTGGAGAATGTAGAGTTAAAAGTGTACGAGGAATTTTGACAAACTAGGAGAAACTTCTGGTAACTCTAAACTTATTGTATTTAAGATATATGTATATAATATATATTTATTTACTTTTTAAATATATAAAGTAAATAAATATATAAAATTGATTTTAACACGACATTGTTATAACAATGTCGTAAACACTTCCGACTTGTACCCAATATTTGCATGCCTGTTTTAAATATGTGAAACTTTTATAAGACCAATTGTTTGTGGCAAATATTTTATTATATTCTCATTCCAAAAGTAAATAAAGACAGTATTGACTCACATAAACCAACCAGTCACATTACTATCTCTTATCATTATTTTCATAGACGATATATTTTAATCTTAAACTGACAATGAACTTTCTTTATTTATCAAATCAATTCGTATATCATTATGTCACAATCAATAAAGCAATTTTCTCAATCCGGTCATCCTAATGAAGAGCTATCGCTTACTCCGAACCAGAATTTCTGGTCTAAGATATTTCAAGTCACGGCACGTGTAATTTCGTTCACGTACCGATCCAAGACTGACCGAAATGGTTCGTTGACAGTGAAAAATACTGGAGCCTAACCTTTAGTACATTTCACAAATCATTCAAGCCCCTTTTTCCATTTCTCTTTCGGCCTCCTATCCTAATCGACGCCTACCCGAATCTTTGAAGGTACGCCCTTTGAATTGCAATACAAAATTCATGAAGATAAAAATAGTTTTCGGAATGGGTTCGTACAAAAGGGTCTAGTGTGCCAAAATGTTTTGTTTTAATTAATCATTAATTACTAATACAGGCATAAGAAGAATTAATAAAACGATAGAAAACGAACTTGATTTTCAAAAATAAGTAAATAAAGACAATCGAAAAAGTTATAACTTAGGTATTGTAAGCAGATACAAAATTAAGGAACGAAATGATTTTTCCAGTAAGTAGGTGTTGTGGTAGTACCGACTTAATGGAAGACTTCAACTTTATACAAACTTATAAGTAATTTTAGTATCTAAGAATGTGTAGTATTAATTTCCTACCGATCATCGACAGCATTTTAAAATAAATATTTTCTAAGTCAATTGCTCGACCAAAGTTTGATATCAATTTTACAAATGATACAGGGTTCCAAATAAAGTTTGTTTCACGTTCACGAAAAATAAGTGTCATGGGAAAAATAAAAGTATAAACTGACATAAAAGTTGACAAGTGACAAATTGGACAAGCATTGGTTGTTTTTGTTACATTAACATAGTGAGCAACTATATGTATAGCAGCGGTGAGGGGTGCATTTATGGCTAAGGTAAGCCGTTCTACAAAAATGTTGTGATTTGCATAGTTAATCGGTGAGGTGGGACTTCCAAAAGGCAAGCCGATAGGAATCAGCTGCAGTAGCAAAAAATAGTAACTTAAAATGCAAAACTTATGTATCATATTATTATATCAATTAAGGTAATGTTCCAAACCGAGCTGCCGACAGCTCGTGTTTTTTTTATGAAGCGATCACGCTTGGCCGCTATAGAAGAAAAAACATGCAATCATTCCACGTGCTATCCTCGGCATCTCGTTCCGCGGGCTGATTATCTAATTAAATACCACCTAGCGACTGGTTTCAGTTCACAGATGATCGTGATCCATTGCTACTTCTTTTTGGGTAAAAAAACATACCAAAGAAAAGTGGCAATGTATGTCAAATGCAACCGGCCGCTAAATAGTTTCTTTTTAGATAATCAGGGTACCGGTGTTACACCTTTACTTAATGATTGTGTTAGATCAATGGTCTAAAATGGTCACAAGTCACACATCTAAAATATGTGATTTAAAAATAACAGAACTACAGCGTATTGAAGACCAAATGACTAAAATGTCAACTTCTATTAGGTAACTATACGTGTTTCCCCCAGTAAATAAGCATTTGCAATAGCGCGAGCGATCTGTTCTGCTTATTTATCATTATTACGAAAATGTCAGCAATTTTGAAATTTAGACCATTGAGTTTATGGCCAATCTATTGTAACATACATTTTCCACATTAACACGTTCATTTCGCTATGTTATCAGTTCACGCACAAAATAGATTTAATAGTGACTGGCTATCGACTCATTAAGCTAGACTTAAACATATTGTTTATGTAGTAATAGATTTTCTGATTTTATTATAAATAATCAAAGATTTTTTATTGTCGTCCGGCCGCATTAATGACACATTCGAAAACAGTAAAAATGCTTTTATTTATAAGTATTTTATTATATTAAGAGGGGCGGAGCTTCTCAAAATAAAGCTCAAAGTTCAGTGGAATTAAATATATTTACTACATTTTATTTATTTATAAAAAGAACCAAATAATATATGGTCGTAGTTGTAAGTGTTTTTGCTTCGATTACATCCGAATCGATTTCGATTTGATATCTCATTGAGAAGGGTTGCCAGGCCTTAAAAGGATTCTCTACCCCTAATGGGTAGGTAATAGGTATACATATTGTGTTTTTTGTGGCTAAGCCTAAAGGTAGCAATTGGTTAAGTGGCTTGTAAAGGTAACAGAGAGATAGACATACAGAGTTACTTTAAAATATTTAATTTATACCCAAACTTTACATTTCATAAGATATTATTTAGAAAATCAGTTGAGTTGCTTATGCAGATCTGTATAATTTAAATTCTATAGAAAAGTCGACTGTTGAATCAACGCATCCATAATTTAGACAGCCAAAATAACGTAACAAAAAAGTATAAATATTACACTTAAGCTCAAACGTTCAAAACTCTCTTATTCCTTTGCATTTGAGCCAAGAAATCTTCAAGCCCGTAAAGCTTCAGAACAAACATGTTAGCCCAAGAAATTTCATACGGCGCCATTGTTCTCCCAACAGACGGGTATTTTACGGTACATTAGTGTACCGATAAGCGAACTCTCGGCTTCTGTCGAATATAAACAAAGCAGTAAGAGATAACACGTCAAAACTGACCCAGAACATTGTCAAAGGAAATTCCGTCTACATTTCTTGCAATTGTTTGGTAATAATACGTTTTATGTGTAAAATTACAGCGCTTCCTCATTTGGCGAGTCATGCAACAGCTGGACTGGATCCCTGATTTACTATAACTATGGATCTATGGCATTAAGATACGGACAGACGTGCTCATTACTAAGAAAGCATGCTTTTATTGAGCATGTGCTCATTTTTAGTAGTACGTGTGTAACAACATTGCTATTAATGACCGTGCTTATTTAGAGCGTGCTAAAAAATCAACCAAAGTTTGATTTTCGAGTTATTCCCATCTGATCCCATGCAACTGATCCCCTGGTGGATCGGTTTTATTTTTTAATTATTTTTTATCCCCATATGATACCCTAGTAACCTACTCATTAGCTTATTTTTTGTACGTACAGTGGTACTGATTTTTAAATCTGATTCTATGATATTTATTTATTACATTAAAAATAATTGCTCAATAAATAAATATTTGATTTTAATACTTATTTTTCTTCTGACTGTATTTATCTACCTTTTCTTAGTTAGAAATACAATGAGGGGATCTGTTGGGAATTAAAAACTATAAATAAGGGGATCGTTGGGGATTTTTGCGGGAGTATGCGTAAATGATTTTTATAACTGTTTAGATCTTCGTTTAGCATATTTGCCAACAATCGATTACTTGCTCCCAGTGATTCTTTTCTGTTTATCCAATTTCGAACCCAAATTCTCATTTTTTCCTTTTGTTCTTTTACACCAAAATTAATGTTGTTACACAATTCCGTTGCAAGCAATATTATATTTTTATTGAGTTCTGTACGGATAACACTGACACTATATCTTTCTACATCTATTTTGGCCGAGAGCCTGGTGCCAAATATCACGTCCATACGTTTGCTTCGAGCATGCTTAATTGCTAGCAAATGTGAACAGTTGGAGAGCATGCTAATTTCAAGTAAGCTTATGAGCATGCTTTTTTTTGAGCACGTCTGTCCGTACCTTTATACCTCTTTAGACGTTGTGGTGCCTAAAGTAAAACGCCTCTTTGCGATGACAACGTGACATTTCTAAAACCGCAACCCTCCAGGAGGCTACTTCCAAATAATAATAAAAAACGTTTCCAACGAGATGCCTCTTTGCGATGACATCTCGCTAAAAAGTTTTTAGTAAAAACATTCTTCTTTGTGATTTGGAAATAGCCTCTTGGAAAATTGCGGTTTCAAAAATTTCACGATGTCATCGCAAAGAGGAGAAAGCAAAAAGATTTTTGGTGACTACCGAAAATCTACCTTAGTAGATTACTTCATCGAATGAAACGCGATGATGTAATTTACTAAGCTATCCCGTTGATATTATTATATGTATAAAGTGACTAAGATGCTTCATGTGAAAGCTCTCTAACACTTTAAGAGCCATTATAATTATGTACTGTTACATCCTTTGTCACATCATACATTGAATTTTTTCACAACAACGCTACAGTCGCGGAGTTATCTATTTGTTCTCTATTACCCAAATAAGATACATTTGTAATAAGTTATAACACAGAAACAAAGACACACATCGAGAGCATGATAACATGAGAAAACAATGCATTGGCAGTTATGAAGTCTTCCATCAGACCCTTCCATTCATACTAATGTGATTTGCAATCTGGCGTCGATCGAACCCCATATAGGTTCTACCTACTAACATAAATTATAAGATGTGGTTTTTTCACAACTGTTGATCGGCTTGTACAATTTCACCGTGACTCAAGTTTCCTTTATAGACCGAGCGAGCGCCTTCGTTTTAGCTTGAGCAAAAATTCTTTCGTCTGTCCGTTCTCCTCTAAATGTCGCATAATTCTCAACCGATACTCGTGAAATTTTGTGAGAAAAAAGACCATATTTCAGGCATTTCGTAAAATATTGGAAAACGTCACATACGAGGTCTTCAGCTCACAGAGACACTAAGTTACTACTGTATTGGACAAATTGAGTATCTACGCCTAACCCAAGTATTTTACATTCATTTGGCCTAACCATTTATGCATGCATATCTATTCTGTGCCACGGGGGTGATATTATTATTCCTGTGACCTGTGTTCAAAAAGATATGAACATCTATTAAATAATATTTATTTAGCTAATGAGTCTGTCACTTTCTTTTAAATTGTGGCGCGGGTACGCGTCCACCTATCTATAGGTATGTATAGGGATCGCTATTCCTACTGCTAACAGGCCTACGGTCGATGCGGAGTTTGAAATAAAACGGTAGGCTACAATCAAACGGTTTATATTACAAATAAAGACAGATACACGACAAGAGTAGAAGGAACGAACACGAAAGACAGTTTTGGACACAGAGAAATACGAAAGAAAGATCAAAAGATTAGGAAAGCGTAAAATAGTTAACGTGATATGAAAATTTGGAATACGCGAGCACCGGGCGGAGCGCAAACGGGCGTGCATTCGCCGTGGGAGAGGGATTACGACTGGTTGCAGTGACCGAGCGAAAGCGGGCTCGCCGGCCGGGCGGCGTCGCATGCGCAGGCTCGAGGAGGTGAGACGCGCGGCGGCTGAGGTAACCGGTCCGCGCGCATGTAGCTAGGGTGCGCTCTTTCAGTGAGACGCAAAGTAGGTATTCCTACAGTACTCCCCCACCGAGACCGCTACTGCGGGCGATAACGGTCTGTGAAACGCACCTTCCTTCCACTCCTCGTAGTTTTCTCAGGTTGGACCTCAGGTGTTGGTGATGCAGCAGGCGACGGTGATGCTGGACGATTAGGTAAGTCATCTGCTTCTTGGGCTACGTAGGCTGGCTTCAGGCGATCTATGCTGACAGTCACATGTTTACCTCGTATGTCTAGTTTGTAGAACTTGTGGTGACGTTCTACAACTTTGTAAGGCCCAGCATACGGTGGTTCTAGAGGTCTTCGGACGAAATCCTGCCTCAAGAAAACAAAAGGTGCATCTACGAGTTTGTGAGGTACGTAGAATGGACCTTTTCTATGCCATGAAGTGGGTTTTGGAGAAAGCTTGGCCATGTGACTTTGTAGGCGTGCGGCGAGATCAGTGATGTCGGCTGTTTTGTGGTCATCTGTAGGATCGAAGAACTGGCCGGGTAAACGTAGAGGTTCGCCATAGACCAGCTCCGCCGACGATGCCTGGATGTCCGTCTTCCACGCGCTGCGGATGCCAAGTAGCACCAGAGGTAGAACTTCTGACCATCTTGAGGTTGCATGGCACATAATGGATGCCTTGAGTTGCCGGTGAAGCCTCTCCACGATGCCGTTTGCAGCGGGATGGTAGGCGGTTGTGCGCAAGTGTCGCGCACCCACCATGGATGAGATGGCGTTGAAGAGGTGTGACTCGAACTGGCGGCCCTGGTCAGTAGTGATCCTGACAGGACAGCCGAACCTGGCAATCCACCCAGACACAAAGGCGGTCGCGCAGGTCTCTGCGGTGATGTCGCTGATGGGGTACGCCTCAGGCCATCGAGTAAATCTGTCGATTGCGGTGAGGCAGTACCTGAAATCAGAAGATTGTGGCAAAGGGCCGATTATGTCGAGGTGGCAATGGGAAAACCTCGACGTGGGGGTAAGGAATGAGGATAATGGAGCAGAAGTATGACGGGTAACTTTTGTGCTTTGGCATTGTAAGCACTCTCTTGCCCACTCTCTACAGTTTTTGCGTATCCCTGGCCATACGAATCTCTGTGTAACCAGTCGCACCGTAGCTGCTTTCCCAGGATGACTCAAACTGTGAAGCATATCGAAAACTTGCCTTCTCATAGCTGGTGTGACATAGGGGCGTGTGATGTTGTTCGATGTGTCACAATAGACTTCCACGTCCGTATCAGGTAAGCGTACCTTTTTCAGTTTTAGCGTGGATCCGTTTTTCAGTAAAGCCTGTAGCTCCTCGTCACTCTCTTGCTGCTGTGCAAGTGCTTCGTAGTCTATGGCTTTCTTGACTTCCTCGATTCTGGACAAACCGTCAGCGACAATATTCTCCTTGCCAGGTATGTATCTAATGTCGGTTGTAAATTGACTTATAAAATCGAGGTACCTGTACTGACGAGGTGAGCAGTGTTCTTTCGACTTTGTAAAAGCGTACGTCAGAGGTTTGTGATCGGTATGAATGGAAAAAATTTTGGCTTCTATCATGTGTCTAAAATACTTGACTGCCTCGTAAATGGCTAAGAGTTCTCGATCGTACGGGCTATATTTAACTTGTGCTGGGTTGAGCTTATGTGAGTAGAAAGCTAAGGGTTCCGAATTACCATTCCTTTCTTGTTGCAAAACGGCCCCAATGGCAACGTCAGAAGCATCAGTTGCAATACGAAGATCAGCAGTTGGGTCAGGATAAGCTAAGAGAACAGCGCTTGACAGAGATGCCTTACAGTTTTCAAATGCTTGTAGTAACTCGGCGTTCCAAGAAATCGGCTGCGCACCTTTAACTTTTGGGCCTCTAAGAAGTGTATGCAGTGGGGCTTGAAGTTGGGCTGCCTTTGGAACAAATCGACGGTAAAAATTTACTATACCCAGAAACCTTCGAAGTTCTTTCACCGTCTTTGGTGTGGGGTACTCTTGTATGGCCTGGACCTTATCTTCTAGAGGACGAAGGCCGGCTGCAGACACCTCGTAGCCAAGGAATTTTAATTGTTGCTGGCCAAAGACACACTTACTTGTGTTGACTAAAACACCGTACTTCTTTAGACGGTCAAAAACCTGCCGTAAATCTTCTTGATGTTTACTTCTAGAAGGAGAGAAGACCAAAATATCGTCTATGTACCCATATGCGAAGCTTTCCAAACCTTGTAGTATTTCATCGACAAACCGTTGGAAAGTTTGGGCTGCATTCCTTAAACCGAACGCCATGTATGGGAATTCATACAGCCCAAACGGTGTGGTGATGGCGGTCTTCTTGATATCTTCTTGATGTACTGGTATTTGGTTATAAGCCTTGACTAGATCAATGGTAGAAAAGACTGTACTTCCTGCTAGCTGGTGAGTGAAATCATGGATGTGACGGACTGGGTAACGATCTGGAACTGTGCGCGCATTGAGTGCTCGGTAGTCCCCACAGGGTCTCCAACCATCGTCCTTCTTCTTGACGAGGTGCAGTGCTGACGACCAGGGGCTATCTGAACGACGAGCAGTACCGTTCCCCAGCATGTCGTCAAACTCCTTCTTTGCAATTTTAAGGCGCACAGGATCTAAGCGGCGTGGTCTGCATGATACTGGAGGACCTGGTGTCGTTTTTATATAATGGACGGTGTTATGATTAACAGTTCGGACAGTACCTGCTGGTCTTGTGATCTCCGGAAACTCGCGCAGAATGTCATGATACTCGCCCTCTCCAGAGACGGTCTTGATGGATGCGATGTCCTCAGGTACTTTTTGGCGCGGCACAGTAACAGATAGTGAAGTAGTCCCATCAATCAGTCTTTGGTTTCTGCAATCAACAAGAAGATTGTAAAAGCTCAAAAAATCTACCCCTATTATTGGTTTAGAAACGTCAGCGATGGTAAAATTCCATGAAAAGTCGCGTCTTAATCCCAGGTTAAGGTGTAGCTGTAAAGTTCCATAGGTGTGAATGATTGTACCATTAGCAGCAGATAAGTCGTATTTTGTCTGAATGCAGGGCGTCCTGATAGCTGAACGAGGAAAAACACATAAGTCGGATCCTGTATCAACAAGGAACTGCATTTTTGTCGATCGATCAGTAATAAATAGACGGCCTGTTGATGTTGGGCAGGCGTTGGCCGCTACTTCCGACTGCCCTTGGAGTTTTCCGATGTAAATGTGCATGGCTGATTACACTTACGTGCTTTCACACCGAAATTATAATGATACCAGCAATGGGGGTGCCCATCGGGGGGTATCCGATTGCCGGATTGACTGCGTTGGCGGCTGCCTCCAAAACGGTGCCTGGATCCAGAGCGGGAGCGGGAGCGGGAGCGGGAGCGGGAGCGGGAGCGGGAGCGGGAGCGGGAGCGCCTGTGTACATGAGAGGTCAGTTTAGCAACTTGTTTTGTAAGCTCACAAATCTGGGTATTTAATGCGTCAAAAGCTGTCTGTGCTTGCGGTGCAGATGAAGTGCTTGCTACATTGTGAAGTGGTAATGGGGTAGCTATTTCATGAACCCTATCTGCTAATTCTGCAATGTCATCCAGCGGTAGTCTCGATTGCAAAGCTACTACCGTTTGCAAAGCATGTGGCAAGCGACCTGTCCATAACGTGCACAAAATGTCGTCCGCCACGTTTGGTCCGGCTAGATTTCTAAGATAGCGTAAGAATTGCGACGGCTTGCGATCGCCCATCTCTTCATGCATAAATAATTGTTTAAGCTTTTTTTCCTTAGAAGCACTCAATCGCTTAATAAGCTCTTCTTTAAGCTTTAAATATTTTCCCTCACTCGGCGGTGCACGGATTACATCTTTCACATGACTAGCGTAACATGGATCCAGGTTTGACAAAACATGATAAAATTTCGTAGAATCTTGCGTAATATTAGAAAGAATAAACTGACCTTCCAGCTGAGCAAACCATAGCTCGGGTTCGTCTGCCCAAAATGGCGGCACTCTCACGCCAACGCGGAAAACGTCGCAATCTCTTCCTCCTGGCACATTATTTCTTCCCGGAATATTTTCGCCTGGCTGTAGATCGGACGGTCCACTCGCGTCGTCTTTTGGCATTTTTATTGTGTTCAATCTTCAATACGGGTCACCACTGTGGCGCGGGTACGCGTCCACCTATCTATAGGTATGTATAGGGATCGCTATTCCTACTGCTAACAGGCCTACGGTCGATGCGGAGTTTGAAATAAAACGGTAGGCTACAATCAAACGGTTTATATTACAAATAAAGACAGATACACGACAAGAGTAGAAGGAACGAACACGAAAGACAGTTTTGGACACAGAGAAATACGAAAGAAAGATCAAAAGATTAGGAAAGCGTAAAATAGTTAACGTGATATGAAAATTTGGAATACGCGAGCACCGGGCGGAGCGCAAACGGGCGTGCATTCGCCGTGGGAGAGGGATTACGACTGGTTGCAGTGACCGAGCGAAAGCGGGCTCGCCGGCCGGGCGGCGTCGCATGCGCAGGCTCGAGGAGGTGAGACGCGCGGCGGCTGAGGTAACCGGTCCGCGCGCATGTAGCTAGGGTGCGCTCTTTCAGTGAGACGCAAAGTAGGTATTCCTACAAAATTATGAATTGAACGTAGACATAAACTTTTGTTTTTGTTATTAATTCATGGTAAATGGAAACTTTACTCAATTCATAATTTATTCAAAGTATTAAACAGAATTTTATGAAATCGTACTTAGAATGCCTCCAAATAATGGAAAACGAGGATGCTACCCAGACATTCCTCGAAATTAACTTATTTATCCTGAAATAAAATAAAAACTCTTAAGAGATATGCAAATTGACTCAATCAATAAGTCGAAAATAACTTTTTGATGACAATTTTGAACTCTGCCAATTCATTTAGGGGAGGAAACACGAATTATTCTGTTTTGCGGATTACGTTGACAAGATTGAGAATCCTTACGCAACAAAGACTCAATTCGATAAGCATTTATTTTTTTATAATATCTAAACATATGAGAACCTTCTTAACCTTCTTAACCTTCTTAACTTTGGCAGGCCAATATATTTATGATAATTTAGTTTATGTAAGGAAACACTATGATTCATTTGCTAAGAACAGCAATATTCACCAGTTCAATACAAGAAATAAAGATAAACTTGCCGTTCCAAGATTTAGGCTTGCAAAAACTAGAGGTTCATTTATGGGGAAAGGCATAGCCTTTATTAATAAAGTTCCACAACAAGTGATTGATCTTCCTTTGCATGAATTTAAAAACCATGTTAAAAAAACGCTCATGGGTAAAGGTTATTATAAAGTAGATGATTATCTTAAATATCTAAATGCGTGGAAATGATGTAACACATAACTTGCTAATAAGTACTTTGTTGAAGTAATATAATAAGTCTATGTTGTTGCCAGTAATCCTGTCACCCTGTTGTAATTTTCTGGTAACGATATATTCAAGTTTGTAAATATCGTTACTTATGGCTGTTACAGCTGATAAGTTTCTTGCGCCCGTTCTTCTTGTCAGCTAAAAAAGTCTGGAACGGGTGGTAGGAAAATATAGACGATTCAAAAGTACTTAATAATTAAGTTTATTTGAATAAAGCTTATTTGACTTTGACTTTGACTTCTCCGTTTTTGAAGTCGGTTAAAAAAAGCAATATTCACTTATTTACTAAACAAAAGAATTAAAAAAAATTATAGCTTGCAATAGTAATTATTTTTTGTTTTTTATTACCTTTAAAATATGATACTCAATATATTTTTATTCACGTTATATTGAAGGTGTGAAATACCCATCAGCCATTTTTTTTTGATGTCCCCACTGCTGGGGCACAGGCCTTCCTTATGGGTGGTAAGGAGGATGGGCCATAACCCACCACGCGGGCCCAATGCGGATTGTTGGGTGTTAACGACTGCAAATGCAGCCGGGACCAACGGCTTAACGTGCCTTCCGAAGCACGGAGAAGCTCGAGATAATAAACTTTTGGTCACCCATCCCATGACCGACCCTTGCGAACTTGTGTGAAATACATACCGTTTATTTTCCGATATAAAACATGTAGCACTAATTATATTCTGGGATAAAACTCTCATATTTATTAAGCGGATTACTTTTTTTTTTCAATGGAATTAAGAGAAAATACTTTCGCAATCAGACTTAAAAGTTTTGTTTATTTACACTCGTTACAATCATAGCTCTTCAAAAAGTTATATTCTTAGAAAAAGAGAGACTTAGAAATCCTAACAGTTTCTTCAAAATGTCAAAAGGATTTATAAAAGACAACGTTATAACCTCTGAAAATAAAATATAAATGTCATTTTATTTAGCAGATTGGATCACCCTTGCATAAGTGCGTTCAATAATTCCACCGTGATTTTCCACTTCTTAAATCAGTTCAGTCCCTTCCTTCTTAAAAATAAATTGCCTAATTATTTTCATTGTTGTAGTTATTTATTTATCTGCCATAATAAACCATAAGAACTGGTAATATTAAAAAGTACTGTTACATAATAATTATTATATAAATATACAAAGGTACAATTACATATTTATAATATATAAGGTAATATTACTTACATTTAATCTCCCTTAATAACTCCACTCACTTCCAGAAGTGTAGATGTACATGTTGGATGGAAAGACAAACATAAAAATGAAGGTTTTACTATATCCCTATAAAAGTTTATGGGGATAAAAAAACGGGGTTTATTACATAATTTTCGTGGATGTAATATAAATCCTTAATTTAGTAGAGGCTTCTTTAATAATAGCTGTCAAGATACTCATATTTTTACTAAGTCCTAGGTATTTTAAATAATAGTTTGTTTTCGCAGTTATTGGTCTTCCTTGATACATGGATAATTAAATCATTAGATTTTTATTTGATGAAATTCAGTAATAAAAACAATAACGAAGTGGTGCGAAAAGTGATTAACTATGAAAACACGAAAGTCAAAATCGTGACACCATTTCCATAATTGAAATGGTGTCACATTTTTTACTTTAGCGACCTACTCTGAAATTATTTGTTAATGTATTAGTCTATTATAGTCATTAATCCTACTAATATTATAAATGTGAAAGTTTGTGGGTTTGGATGTTTAGATGTTTGGATGTTGTTCCTCAATCACGCAAAAACTACTGAACGGATTTGATTGAAATTTGGCAGACAAATAGTAGATAGCCTAGATTAACACATAGAATACTTTTTATCCCGATATTCCCACGGGAACGGGAACCACGTGGGTGAAACCGCGGGCGGCTGCTAGTTTTTGTATAAAAAAAGCTGGTTTTTTTATTCGCAATTTAAGAGTTGGTCTCATATTAAACACTGTTCTGTTTGATGGTTTTATCTACCATATTTTAGTTATAATTTATTTTAGTTTAGTCATTGCCGTTTTCTTCATTTTCACATGTAGGTAGTCATTTTAGATTTATTATGTATAGGTAGCTTGCGAGCTAATTATATCTTTGAATTACTTTATTCTGTATGTATTTAATTTTTCGCGGCGAATCACGCATGTAATTTTGCGTAAAAGTAAAATATTTTCCTGAGAAAAATATTTGAAGCCCCGGAGAATGAGACACAATAGTATTTCTTTTATTGTCCGGCCGCATGATGCCGCGCGGGCATTAATGTTTTTTTTATCTATGAATTTCAAAGTGGGCTACATATTTTTTGCTTTTTCGTGTCTTGTAAGTAAAGTGGTTGCCTCTAAATTATTCTATTTTGTTAGATATATCGTAAGTTGGAAGTGGCTAAGCTCTCATTTTCCCCCAAGTTTCATTCCTCGTTGCGAATAACGCATTCCGTTCATTCGAGAGTACGCTTATAGAATAGGAAGGAGTTTTACTGTAATTGGGCGGCCCGAAAAAATTGTGGTGTCCAAAATATAGTGGATTTTCAGGGACAGGAAATTGCGTGTATATTCGGATGGTTTTATAAAAATTCTGGATATCTTAATATGTATTAAGAAGGGTAATTTATAGTACAATTGTGTTATTATTTTGTAATGATCTCTACATTTAGCACCTTTTCTTCAACTGACTCATTTGTTTATTATAGGACTTTTGCAAAATAACACGACGGTGATTATTTTTATTTTATTGTTTGACTTCAAATCATATTATTATAACAACTTGGCCACGCAACACAGTAAAAAGCGTGCTGCAATGTAGCGGGCGTATTATAATCGCTTCATTACATTCAATCAATAGAAGAATGATTTGACTGATTCAAAAATCATCCACCGGTCTACGGACGAACTTGCGCCAACCTGGCAGCTAGTGTAGATGTAGACCTGTCATTTTGTTGTTTGTTATACATTTTTGGATGTTGGAAGCGAATTTTCGTAATGTAAATTTTTCTTCCAACACATTTCGTTTATTTTTTCAATTCGATCTTTTATTTTTCAATTATTATTAAAAACCATTTTTAGACATAATTGAATATTAACTGGGAAAATAACCCATATGCACCCGTACAAAAGGTCTCCATCTACGTAGTGCATTTAGTGCGTACATTTAGTGCGACCAACATTTAGTGCTACCAAACGGGATAAATTTTCTGTTATCACACCATTGGCATCAATATCGTCATGTATAAGGAATTCACTCACCGCTCCTAGCCGCCACCATCGGTCGCTCTGTTGCGTGGCCAAGCCGAAAGTATGGTGACCCTACAAATAACACATTTGTCACGTGGTGCGCTGGTGTTATCTTCAGTCTGTCTGTCACACGGTTGATAGGGTAATGGCAGCGCCGCCCAGAATTTTAAGCAAGCTCTCTTTTATTGCACGTGCAAATGAAAAGAAAGAAAGAATAATAAAGACTTTCAATTTACACATAGACGAGTCACGTACTTTTAATAATTTACGAGAATATGATGAAAGCGAGTGACACTTTTTTTCATGTGCGTTTCATTACTCGGAAAGGACGGACCTTGTTTTTATTACATTTCAAAAAGCATGACATATGGAAATAAAAACAAAATGATAAATGGTGTTTCCCTTTGGTAAAATTAAATAAGGTAAAAAACTAGTCAAGAGCGAGTTCGACTTGCGCACAGAGGTTCCGTACAATCATATTATCGGTTTACAATATAGCAATTTTAGTTCAGTCCCATCTCTTTGCCGATGATGGAACTATTGTATTTCTGATTATGCTTTCTGAAAAAGTGTTCTATTTAGAGGCGTTGTTTTATTTTTCCTGTAATTTTTAACCGACTTCAAAAACTTTGAAAAGGAGGAGGTTATCTATTCGTCGCGTATATTTTTTTTTATATATGTATGTACACCGATTACTCGAAGACGGCTGAACCGATTGAAACGATTCAAACGTTATAACATGAGGTTTGTTCCCAAGTTGGTCCCATTTTTTGAAATTTTGAAATTGGTTCAGTAGTTTTCAAGTAATCTTGAAAATACTATCGTTTTCGTTGCCATTTTATATGAATTGAGACCGACTTTCAACCATTACTTTTTTGTTTATGAACCGATTTAGACAATTCTTTTTTTGTTTGAAAGAAGACACCTTAAGAATGATTCCATATTATTTCCATTGGTATTGGACTTTGGATTTTGAAGATACACGAGGGAACTCCTCAAAATCAAATAGGAACTGTACAGTGATTGAAATATTGGTAGGTTTATTATTGTCAAGGACATTCTGGACTAGATTTGAACTGCGAAGACCCAACGGAACACCTGTGGACATTAAGTTACTCGGGGTTTACCATTGAAAAATGTGAAACATTATACTTAACGTTTTATATTATAAAATCATCGCTTACATACCTACCACAAAAAAGTTTAAAATAAAAAGCTTTTAAAAAAAAGTAAAACCTCCTTCAAAAACCTTAAAAAACAGTTCTATAAAAAGCAAGAAATAATGTTCAAATCGATTAATTAAAACACGTCTATTGAAGTCGGGTGGGGCTTTTAGAATATAAACATCACAATAAGTAAAAAAAATACTTCCAGCTCCACCCGACTTCAATAGACGTGTTTTAATTAATCGATTTGAACATTATTTCTTGCTTTTTATAGAGCTGTTTTTTAAGGTTTTTGAAGGAGGTTTTACTTTTTTTTTTACATAAACTTCTGTCACATAGAATCATATTTTTTTCTATAAAACTTCGAAGATAAGAGGGAAGGGGGGCACAGTATTTTTTCCATTTTTCGTCAAAACTCCAGAATTATGCGGCCTAAAAAAGTATTTGAGAATGTGCAAACATCTTTCATAATTATTTTTGCAAAATAGGCAAATGTCATCATTGGCATTCCAATTTCAAGTTGATAACATTAGCGCGTGAAAGCACTAAACATAAGAATCGCCTAAGTCTTTTCTCATCTACAACTCGACCAAGTTAACTTAGCGAATGACAGCTACATGACGGCTAAGTTTATGACACCGTTTTAATTTGGTCATGTTGTAGTTAGGAAAAGACTTAGGCGATTCTTAAGTTTAGTGCAATCGGCCGTAAAAGTTCTTGAGATATCCAGCTGTGACAGGCAGACACACTGAGTCACAACATAAGGGTTCGTTTTTACCATTTTGGTTTACGGAACCCTAAAAAGTTCTTTGACGAGAGAACGTTTTTTGCTTAATAATTCTTTGATATCAAATCTCTTTGCTACAGTATTGAATATTTGTACTACGCGTTCACTTCGTCATTGCCGTCAACGACCGTTATGACGTCACAGCTAACGGTACTGTAGACAAAAAAGTAATCATGTTTTTCAACAGTTTTTAATTTTTTTCTTGTTCAAAGAGTGTCATTAATTTATATAACAAGTTAGGTTCGCTATTATGTAGGATCTTTACCCTTTTAATTACTATAACAACACAAATAACGAACGTAATGATTAAATCAACAAAAACAAAAATTAAGCTTTGCATTGCTAGCCGTACTAGAAGGGCGACGCAGGGGGTGCGGTATGAAGAAGCGGGCCGGGAGGTAGCGGCAATGATGAAGTGAACGCGTAATTAAAGAGGATACAACCACAACAAAAAGGGTACCCGAATTTTAGAAATTAATGTAATTCTGGTACTTTTTTTAAAGTAAAACTAACTGTTGTTCAACACTATGTTGTGAAATTACGGTTAAACTTTATAAACGTTGCAAGTTCCATACGAATCCATTGCAAGTTAACCCAGCGGCGTCATGGGGTACAATATAGTTACACGGACGGTGGGGATGGGTCATAGTTACCCGAATACTGTATTTTAAGACATTTCAAAATTGTTTTGGAAAAATAATTTGATTTGCCAATCGCCTAACGTCCTATTAAATTGCGAATAAAAAAAGATAATTGTAAATAGAAAACCTCATAAGCTTTGAAATATACATTTATAGATATTATGTTTACAAGTGTATAAAATCACCCAAATTGGTTTATCCTTTTATAATCTCATTTAGAGTGTATTAATTTATCAGTTCTTATGTTTCGAATAGCCATAGGAACGTAACTCTATGGAAAAAATATCTTAAGTCAAATATTGCTGAAAATGAAAAATGTCGTACAAAACGTGACATATCCATCGATAGCATATTAATCTTACGCGGATTACAGGGTTGTCTTTATCTTTTTGAACTTTGATCAACTGTAGCACCTTGTTACTGCCTGACTGTTTTAACATTGAAAATGTTTTTTCGATCGCTTCGGTAAGGTACCCAATTTCAGCCAAAGTGAGACATTGCCCTGGTCCCGTGAGTTTTGGGTCTACGTGTATGTACTAAATGTCAAAAGATGCGTCTCAGCAAGGGCTACAATACGGTGAAAAAATTTTTTGAAAAAGTTAAAAGCTTTTTTCGAAAATCGCATATATGTAGAAAAAAAAATGACACACTTTTTCGGGGTCTTTTCTCACTAAATCGACAATTTCTCAAAAACGAAAAGCGATATCGAAAAAATGAAAAAAACCCCTAGAGATATTGAGTTAGGCTACCTACTGAAATTAGTATATGTCCCTGACTCTTACGGTCTGGGCTGTAGCTTATCCTTTATGAAGCGAAATGTTGGGATACCGCGGGCGACGTGCGCGGCGCGGGATAATGGTAATACGTAGTAGGTACGAGTGAAGTTTTTAAATAATTGTATATTTCAAAGCTTGTAATAGTGTTTTATATTTTGTATTTTTTATTCATTTCCACATTTTTTATAAATAAAAAAGTATTTAGATATATATTAAAACCATAATATTGATATTGATTAGCTCTAGCAGGTCAACAGATGGTATGTCGTGAATAGAGCGTGAAGCGAGAGCTGATTCCAGATCTAGTCAAAGATTAAAAAATCGTTAGATACGGCGGCGCGGGGCGGTACCATAGTGTGACTGCACTGAAATGTCTCCATAAGTCCATATTCAAGTAAGTGACGTCGCTTACTATGTGAAAACGAAAGAGAAAGTAGTGTTAGCAATAACTGTAGGAGCAAAAGAGATGACGCAATTATCTCCAGTACACGTGCTAGGCGTCGTAGTGAGTTTTTGTGTGTAGAGAAACGGATAAACGAATCTTGAGCGAAAGTTGAACAGAAGAGAGGTTTTAGTTACAGGCCCGAGGCGAGCCGAGGGCCTCTACTAGATCCAAAATATTATATATCGTGGGTTGCTGTTATTACAATTTCGAGATTTGAAATTACTCGATCAGTCACGTCTTTCTTAGTGACTCTGCGATTCCAAATTTTACAACTATCTCTGAGAATGAGAGTATGATGATGTTGCCTAGGTAAACATGAGGGTTGTTATCGCACATTCGAGTGATGATGAAGTCGGCGCGAGAGTCTCGCATGCTGCATTTGATTTTGATTTATTTTTTTATCAGGGTTAATTTATTTAGAAATACAGATGTTTTAGTTATACATAGTACTTAGGTTAACTTTCAATAAAATATAATGTCTATAAGAAAAGAATAATAAAATATTTTGGTAAATTCATTAAATTCATTTTCAATGTACCAGAAGGTCGTGAAAGACACGAGATCTGTGATTTTTTTTGTAAAAAATGTATAAAGACATTCAATAAGTCCAGCTGTTGAGAATAACGGCAATGTCACATGTTTAGTTTTCGTAGATAAACCAAAAAGGCGGGTAATTTAGACCCAACGCCTATACCGCTGGGTTAAATTTTCCTCAGGTTGCAGTCGTGAACTAATCTGTGACTAACTATTCACATATTTCAGTATAATTACAAGTTAAACAGTATGTGGCGAGCTTTATCCATTAGCACGGTCCAGGAGTTGTTAATTTTAACTTTAATTAAAAATAATTTCTCAACGCTAGTGGACAGCGTTGAACCAAAAAATGGATGTGACAGCGTGCCTATAAAGAGTAAGTTTTACGGAGATTTTAATTATTTTTTTATTGCAGTTGAAATTTCATTCGCGATATGTTATAGTTTAAAAAGTGGTTGATACAGTAAGTTATAAAAATAGATTTAATGTGAAGAGTTAATTTTAGGGTTTATTATGATTGAGTGACATAACGAAGACTTAATTTGTATGTAAGAGCGATTTTTGAAATGTTTATGATCACTATGAGGCATTATACAGGGTTAATTGTTAAACACCAACGCCCTCGCAGGAGTAAGTATATTAGGTACTATATAACATCATAAACAACAACATTTGTTCCACCTGACACTTTGCGTTTCCCACATGTATATTATCGACTTCGGTAAAATATATCGCTCAAATACAGTAAAAACAGCTAGGACCATAAATGAAATGAAATGAAATATATTTTATTTAAATAAGCTCACATAATAAGCATTTTTAAATCGTCAATTCTTTTACCCTACCACCCATTATGACGTCTTTTAACTGACAAGAAAAATGGGCGCAAAAAACTTGTCAGCTTTATCAATCAGATGGAACGATATTTACAAATATGTATATCGTTTCCAGACTTTATATTAACAAAGATTAACAAATAAATAACATTATTGAATTAGCTCATTTCTTAATGAGTTTCAAATTTCTTAATCAATTTACAGATTTTAAGCTAAATTCAAAGTTTGAACTTGTTATTCAGTCTAGGCTGTTACAATAAATAAAAATAAAAGAAAAACATACAATTCAATATGCATTAAGATAGGTAGTCAGAAGCAGACCCATTCCCACTGGCAGCACCAGTACACGAGCATGACGCATGAACCAGCCATCTCTTCGCTCAACCATATTTGAGGGAACGTAACGACCCGCCTCATACGACACCACCGCAGAAATGATTAAAGAGAGCATGACATACTAAGACTACCTATGTTAAGGCATCGAATTGAAAATTTATATCCAAAAGCTTTTCATAGGTCTTTTACTAAACTACTGACTATAGATACATACTTCACTAACAAAATTATTACAAATACATTATAAACTGTACTTATTTCTTTCATGATGCCACAAATTATTCAAACCTTATTTAACCAAACTTGATTTATCGGTCTCAAAACAATAATGTAGAAAGTAAATTAAAGTATACAGTCTGTTACGTAATTGACAAAAACATGATAGAAACCACTAAACTTGTAGTTTTTCACTGATGTGCCAACCAATAATAAACCAAAAATCTTGAAACATTAATAAAAAAGCATAGCCTAGCTCTTTAGTTTTGTAATTATTAGTTTTCTTAAATAAGAAATATTAATTAGGTACTAAAAACGATATTGTAGCCAAAATTTCGATAATTTTTACAATAAAAATTTCTTCCAGCGTTGTACAGCCGCTTAATAATTAATTCAAAATAATAAACTGTCTTAAACATTTATCACATCCAAATACATTTCGCTTCCATGTTACTCAGCAATTAATGTTTCGGAGTAACAAAGTATCCATTTAGGTGTAACTAGCGGTTTTAATTTCTGTTAAAACGCGCTGTTATCTTACACGCTTTACTGCAACTTGATAATAATATTCACTCTCGATAAAATTTTATTTTCAAAACAATGGTTTTTATCTAATATTTTTATTTGCCCCCAAGCCAACGCTCAACTTGAACAAAAATATCAGACAAGTATTTACACTTCATTTTAAAAAGAACTAAAATAAGTTTCTGAACTATGAAAGTTTATTAATCTGTATTTTTGCACATTAGTAAATTAATTATGATTTTTCAAGCATAATTTTAAAACTTTTCTAAGAAACTTAAGACATTTTTAAAACTTCATGGAGATTTTTGGTTCAATAAATCTTTTAATAAGTATTTTTTTTTGGTAGGAACATAAAACAACAAAGCCTGCATCGAACGACTTAACATACAAAGCAGAAAAAAATAAACCATTACGGTATTTACCGAACAATTTCGATCGTTAACGACCATTTAAGGTATGGAAACGTCTCAATAACCCACAACAATATATTATGAAAGCCAAAATAGAAAACGACCCCCGCGGCGTAAACCGACGCCTGTAACAGCCCCCTCACACGTTACAGCAATCCTTCAGCGTAAATTTCGTTGAACGTATGCGCAGCGCTGACGCAACGCCGTAGTAATATGTCGTGCTAGCGTTTAATGAAATTAAATAGTAAAAAATTGTTTTGGTCCAAATAAGCTCGCGCAATAAGCATTTTAAATCGTCAATTCTTTTACCGGCCTATTCCCGGTGTCTCCCACTTTTGTCCCCACTGGAGGATGTCGGTGGAAAAAGTATGGAAAAATAAACTTCTTTTCCCGTATCCCCCAGTAACCTTTAAACCTTCTACCCATTATGACATACCTATATTTAGCTGACAAGATGGGCGTAAAAAATTATGAGCTTTAACAGAAGCAAGTTTTTGGTTGGTGGTAGGCGGCTTATTTCAAGTCCGCCTGGCTAGCTACTACCATCTTACCTAACTGTCTGACGCCATATGACAATTTGAAAATATACAAAGACAGAAGTATCACCTATATCCCTACTGCCATGCAGTTCTAAATCTAAATTGCTGTTCTGAACAGCTGGTTGTTCAGCGCTGAACTCGACGAATGAACACTGAAGGAACGTGAGTGTGAAGGGGCTCTAAATAAACTGTTGTAACCTGCAATTGTGGAGTTTAATGGGTCTCGACAGGTGCATTGAGCGACGGAACCCGCCAAGATAATGGTTATGACTACGGAACTCCATTCACTGCATTTTTCCTTGGACGTATATTTTTTTGGAAACGACCTTCGGCGAACGTTAACTTTGAGTTATGAATGAAATTATAGTAAATGTTTTTATTGTAGATTTTTGCACGGTGTAGCTGAGTTGGAATTTTATTATTCATTTTGATTGCTTGAAGTCTTGTAAAAACTTAACAAAAATATTTATTTAAAGATATTTTGGTTGAAAAACTGTCACTGCTAGGTAGGTTTTACAAGCTTAAATATTAACGAATAATAGTCGATCAACGGAAAAGTTTTTGTAAGTACACATTTTATTGAATAGTTAGGTATTTACTTATTTATAGTTGTTAGTGAAGTAAAACAGGGAGTAAATATAGGCTGATAAAACGGTATGAGGTTGCTACGGAACCCTATACTACGTGTGGCCTGACATGTACTCGGCCGATTCTTATAAAATTCTAAACGATATTTTGACTCGTCTTTAGCAACTCGGGTTAGATATATTTTTTTAACCAAATAAGGAGTAGATGAATTTATTTTATTGTGTTATCATTATTCGCTTCCGACTGGAAGTTAGAGTGTGACTACACTTTAAGTTTCAGAACTCAAGTCTCAGGAATACCCAGGAGTGCCTTGTTATGAGTTTCGCTAAAAATCTCGGTACTTGAATGGGTAAACTTTGTAATAAACCTCACACTAAACAGTTACTGGGTATCTTAGGGTCAATGGACATAATCTTAGGACAATGTTTATAACGTTATATCGGGTCATTTTGAACTTACCATCTAAATTTTAAGGATGTGTCCGTCCAGTCCATGAAACTAAACAACTTTCTCAAAGAAAAATGTGTCAAATTTCGCCACAAAATTTTGGTCATCCCATACCAAATTGATCACGTGATCTCCTTGATATGTATGGAAAGTTGATTTTTATTTAAAATATTTGACCATGTGTTAGAGATAGTTGTTCAGTTTCATGGATTGAACACGGGTGCGATTCGGTTGCCATAAAAACAGTTAATCTAATTTCAATGTAACTAACGTTGACTTCATCTAATTTTTATTTGACCTAAAAATAAATGACATAATTTTTATTTAACCTATTATTCATTTGTCATCATTATTATTTGCCATTTTTACATTTGCTCTAACGTTTATATCCCATAAGTATCATTTGATATATTGCTTTTTTATCTAACTTACATTTCTTAAACATATCATTTGATCTAATTTTACATGTTATAATCAACTTTTACTATAAAATAGAAATAACTAGCTTTTGTTATTATGATGCTTGCTTAATTATCAAATCCACAATTTTTTTATGTAATAACATCAAAAGCATACATATATTATAATATAACAATGACTAGACATGCAAGCAAGCGTACAAGCATGCATGTAGCTTGCCAGGTAGGTTAGGTTAGTGTTTTGGGGTGCGATTCGGTTGCCATAAAAACAGTTAATCTAATTTCAATGTAACTAACGTTGACTTCATCTAATTTTTATTTGACCTAAAAATAAATGACATAATTTTTATTTAACCTATTATTCATTTGTCATCATTATTATTTGCCATTTTTACATTTGCTCTAACGTTTATATCCCATAAGTATCATTTGATATATTGCTTTTTTATCTAACTTACAGTTCTTAAACATATCATTTGATCTAATTTTACATGTTATAATCAACTTTTACTATAAAATAGAAATAACTAGCTTTTGTTATTATGATGCTTGCTTAATTATCAAATCCACAATTTTTTTATGTAATAACATCAAAAGCATACATATATTATAATATAACAATGACTAGACATGCAAGCAAGCGTACAAGCATGCATGTAGCTTGCCAGGTAGGTTAGGTTAGTGTTTTGACCACTCGCAGCGGAGCTCCACAATGCTTGCATGCATGCTACATCCTTGCTTGCATGCTGCATGCTTGCTTGCATGCTGCATCCTTGCTTGCAAAATCCTTGCCGGGGGGTGCAGGGGGGCTGGCCCCCCTGCTCGGGGGGGGTCGGGGGGCCTGAGGCCCCCCGCTATAAAGAAAAACTTTAAATGCACCTACCAGTAGGTTAGGTTAGGTTAGTGTTTTGACCACTCGCAGCGGAGCGAGCGCAGCGAGCGGAGCTCCACAATGCTTGCATGCATGTTGCATGCTTGCTTGCATGCTGCATGGTTGCGTGCATGCGGCATGCTTGCTTGCTTGCATGCTGCTTGCTTGCTAATTGCTTGCTTGCATGCTGCATGCTTGCTTGCATGCTTGCTTGCATGCTGCATGCTTGCTTGCATGCTTGCATGTTGGGTGCTTGCTAGCAAAATGCTTGCTGGGGGGTGCAGGGGGCTGGCCCTAGGCCCCCCGCTATAAATAAAAACTTAATGCACCAAGTAGGTTAGGTTAGTGTTTTGACCACTCGCAGCAGAGCGATACGGTAATGTTGGCAGTAAGCTGTTTTATGGAGGATTTAAAGCGTGGGTGTAGATTAAAATATATAAGTAATGAAATCATATTTTTTGGCTATGCTTGTTTTTAAAGCATTTAAATCATAGGTCACTTAAAATTATTTTAAATGTTGAATAGAGTAAATGAATGTTATATGAAATGTGCTTTATATCATCTGTTAATTAGATCAAATGATTATTATGTCAAATAATTTTTATATCACATGTATTTAGGTCAAGTGAAATTATATTAACCATATGTTATATTATTCGATCGGTATGTCAAATGAAATTTACATGTTATAATCAACAATATGAAATGTTATTATATCCTCTGATCGTTAGTGCATGTAAATTTAGGTCATACATTACACACCCGGATTTAAAGTTTGGGTGTAGATAAAAATATATAAGTAATGAAATCATATTTTTTGGCTATGCTTGTTTTTAAAGCATTTAAATCATAGGTCACTTAAAATTATTTTAAATGTTGAATAGAGTAAATGAATGTTATATGAAATGTGCTTTATATCATCTGTTAATTAGATCAAATGATTATTATGTCAAATAATTTTTATATCACATGTATTTAGGTCAAGTGAAATTATATTAACCATATGTTATATTATTCGATCGGTATGTCAAATGAAATTATATGAAATGTTATTATATCCTCTGATCGTTAGTGCATGTAAATTTAGGTCATACATTACACACCCATTGAACACATCCTCAAAATTTGGATGGTGAATACAAAATGACCTTGTATAACTGCTGTGTGGGAGCACCCTAAAATTCGAAAATTTTCTGTACAAATTTTAGTTTCGGAAAATCGTTTTGCATTTTTTGGGTTTTTAAAATTTTCATAGTATTGAAAAGTAACACAATTGACAAATTAATGGAGTTTTGACTCATTTCCATTTTAATGGACACCATAACTACTAGAAAATGTAAAAAATTTAAATTAAAGCAACAGTTTAATCCTCATATCCATTTCAATGGACACATAATAAATATAGAAAAGTATAAAATAAAATATATTTTTTTACACGACTGCCCAAAGCAAAAAGAGTGTATATGTGTTCAGGGTTAATATATGTTTTTTTACACGACTGCCCAAAGCAAAAAGAGTGTATATGTGTTCAGGGTTAATGTATGTGAGTTTCTTTATTCCACCATAACTTCTAAATGCCTGAACTGATTTTGAAAAATGGGATATCGTTAGAATCCTTACAGCTTCCCGAGTGACACTGGCTATATTTTTTTAGAAAAAATCAATATGGCTACTGTACGATGCCATTTTCAAATGTGAAATAAATTTTTTTTTCTTCTATTATTACAATATGGGCATCAAATGAAAGGCCTTGATGAGCACATTTTGAAAACTATATAATATGTCACTAAAATGTGTGAAATAAAAAAAAATAAAAAAAAATAAAAACACGACTGCCCTGCCAAAAACGAACTAAAAAGTTAAACAACAAGTGTCATTGCAGTCGGGGGACCTCTTTGATCAAAAATTGTTCCATAATAAGGTCCCCCGACTGCAATGACACTTGTTGTTTAACTGTTTAGTTCGTTTTTGGCAGGGCAGTTGTGTTTTTAATATTTTTTTAATTTATTTATTTTTTTAAACAAAAATATTTAAATTAGACACCATAGTGCAGAAAATTTAATGTACTATTTTTTTAACACAATCTCTTAATTCAGGTCAGTACACAACTATATTATACCTATACAAAAATACAGAATTCAAATTTAAATCTATTTAAGATAGATCCCAATTTATGTTAGTGTACCATGTAAAATACAAACAACAAACAACATACCATGTTGGAAACAACAAAGAATATAGAGGTTAGTATTTCAAAAGCATTGTTATTGAGACTTCTCTGTAGATCTAACTAGAATCTAAGTTTAAACCTAGACCACTAATGATCTGTAGCGACCGTCTTCCGGCGGTAAAACGACCTGCCTAGAGCTATTCCGGCTACTAAAATGTAATAACCATTTCGCTTCACTAATTCTGAAATGTTTTAGAACAATTACTTACGGTTTTTCTGAGTTCTTGATAAAATCATCAAACTAAATATCTTTATCAAGTTCGCATTATGGCAGTGCTATGGCAGTTAAACAAAAAAATGTTGTTTATTTTTCTCCTATTACATCCTCTTGAGCATTCATTTTCACGAAAGCCTATACACATACAGACAGGGTGGAAAAAAATGAGTTGTTGAAGGGAAAGTACCCTAATATTGATAATGGCAATTTTTTTCTGAAAGGTAATATTTCTTTATTTTTATAAATAAGTAAAACTGCATTCAAAGATTTTTTGATAAATCTCTTATCTCAGCCGGGAATCGAACGTGCTAAAATCCGAAAAAAATACATCTTGTACTTTCATCATACCAATCGATAAGGGTCTATTTCTTCTAAATAACAAAGTATCTTAAATTAAAGCAGACCCAAGAAAGATAAAAAATATAGTAGTTTAGCCTGCTCAACTTCCAGCTGAGACGAGCAATTTAACAAAAAAATCTTTGAATATATTTTTAAAAAATATGGTATATTTCCTATCAGTAAAATTTGACATCATCAATATTAAGGTTATTTTTCTCCAACTACCGTTTTTTCTGTGTAGCCCAACCTTTAAATCAAAATTTATCAATAATGGTTTATTTGTTCAGGCGTGAAAAGTTAACAGACAGACAGATAGAAATTTATAATATTACTAGCAGCCGCCCGCGGTTTCACCTGCGTGGTTCCTGTTCCCGTGGGAATATCGGGACAAAAAGTATTATATGTTTTAATCTAGGCTATGTACTATCTGTGTGCCAAACTCAAACCAAATCCGTTCAGTAGTTTTTGCGTGATTGAGGAACAAACATCCAAACATCTAAACATCCAAACATCTAAACCCACAAACTTTCACATTTATAATATTAGTAGAATAAATAGTTTTAAATTTCGGTGTGTGTTTCTTCTACGTTGTTCAACTAAACTAATAGTAGTGTAAAATGTACCGTGTGTAACACACCATTCTAAAATAAGTGAAATGTTAAATATTCTGAGATCGTATGCTTGCCAACTGCATTACTCGGAGATAACGCCTTCATAACTCGACTGTTGGCTTTTAAACTATGCAGTTAAACCATCATACAAGCGAAGCCAGTAGAGTACCTACATTATACATTTTCTACAAATAAACGAGCACAAAACAAAAGCTACCTAGCTGGCGTCGAGACGATTTTTTTTCTAGTAAGTACCTACCGGGTGTAACAAGACCCTCAACGAAGTCGAGGTCTACGTATTCTGCCCATCATCAGGACCATTTCTGTTCAAAGTTATTGCTGGGAATCGATTTTTATTTTTGGTGTTAAAAAGCATTGCATACACCACGTACGACAGACCGCGCCTGCGAGAGTTTGCTACACAGCTGAGTGCGGCCGAGTTGAAAGCCAGCGTTTGTGTGCGTGCTCATTAGATACATTGAGTGATGACGTTTTAAAGACATTGTTTGTTACGAAATACTAAAAAAATTGATATTTTTTCTTTCGACAAAAATAAGGAAATAACGAATGAAATAAGATTTCAACTTCGTAGCTATTGGTTTCCCAGTTATCGTCTAAAAGACAAAAATTATCCTGATGATGGGCGGAATGCGTGGACTTTGGCTTTGTTGAGGGTCTTGTTACAACCGTTATATTATTTAACTTAATAACGCTAGGAATAAAAAAAAATGATAACCCAAAAAAAATTATAAATACATAACTAAAACCTCATGTCATTAACCCTTTATCTTTAATCCTTAACCACTGACGTTGGTTTGTCTGAGAGACGTACGCACACTTAAAAAACTATAATATTTTTTTGCATTGTACGCACACGAATTTTTCCTTTTCTGTACTTTCTTAGACTTCAGTGACGAACACATGGAGAGGGTGAATGGATGGTCGACGCGAGCGAAGCGTTTCTGATTCAGTTTGGGCAAAAATTCTTTCGTATGTCCAACTGTCTGTTTTCCTTTACAGGTCGCATTTCTCAACCGATTCTCACGAAATTTTGTAAGCAGGTTCAAAAATTATATACTTAGATCTTTTTGTCGAGCCAGTTTTTCAAACTGTGGGCATTTAAATCCTCGTGCGAATCTATTAGATTATTTTTTAAACAATACGTATACAATTTGAGCTACTTTTTACGGCGAGGTCTACAGCTTACAAAGCCACTAGTATAAATGTTCTAAAAATAAGAAAATAAGAATACCAGTTGATATTTCAAAATAAAACACTACTGCCTTTACGTTGTACTGTGTGAGTAAGTATGTGATATTTCTTTAGAGCGAGTGGTCTATCTTGTCAAGGCTGGCGCGAGGTATGTTGTAATTAATGCACTTAAGGCACTTGTAGACAATACTACTGAAAGTATAATTCCAGAATAGATATAAGTACTACCGTATAATGTGGAACAGGAGTTTTATCAAAGTTAAAACTTGTACCCAGTGACTATGATTTATTGAAAATTATTCGGATGAAACACTTTCTCGGCAACTTGTCAAACAAAAGTATCAAATTATAATATAGGCAAATTAATGAACTCATTAAGATGTAAGTATTCTAATACTCTACCCAGTTTTTCTACCTCATTAATTTTCTACAACTGTTTATCTGACAATAAATGAGAGAGAAAATTGGTTGCCTATCGACATCAGTAATTTTTAATCTCTCCACAAGCCTTCCTTATCTCTTATATAAAAGTGAAGGGGTGACTGACAGACTATTGCCCAGCCCAAACTACTGAACCTAAAGACTTGAAATTTTGTAAATAGATAATTTATACAGTGTAAACACCCACTAAGAAGGGATTTTTTGAAATTCCACCTCTAAAGGGTTGAAATGGGGGTACAAAGTTTGTATGGAAATAAAAAAATAAATAGACATTTCAACTTGAAACTTCGTAGGAGTATTTCTAAAAACAAATAAACAAACACGTGTTTCGTGGTTTTCCGAAACTCAACCCTTTAGGGGTTAAATGGGATAAAAAAGCCCAACATCGATATGGGTGTCGTTATCGAGGTTTTATGGGATGTTGATTGCGAAAATGGCATTAATTTTTGAATGGTAGACATTACTCAACCCCTAAAGGGGTCAAATTGTGTTCAAACTTTGTATGGGAAAAATATAAAATAGACATTCCGACTTGAAACTTCCTAGGAGTACTTCTATAAAAAAAATGATCAAACATATATTTTGTAAATATCTGAATATCAACCCCTTAAGGGATAAATAGGGTAAAAAGTCCAAACTCGATATGGATATCGTTAAAAGGTTTTATGGCATTTATTTTGCAGTCTAACACGGTGAGTACTTCTAAAAACAAATAAGCAAACAAATCGATATGGATGTCGATATTGAGGTTTTAAGGGATGTTTATTGCGAAAATTGCATTTATTTTAGGGTTCAACACGAGACGGTGGACATTATTCAACACCTAAAGGACTGAAACGGGGGTTCAATTTTTTATGGAAAAATAATACGGCAACGGGAACAGGAATGAGAACGAGAACGGGAACGGGAACTAATAATATTATGAATGTGAAGTTTAATGTTTGGATGTCTGATACTCAATAACGTTAAACCGGCTGAACGGATTTGGAATAGCACACACACAGATAGTTATAGCCAGTAGTAAAACATTGATACTTTTTTATCTCGATCAAAGGTTCCATAGCGATTTTCCGAATGTCCACGCTGACGAAGTCGCGGGCAAAAGCTAGTAGGTGGATAAGAAGGATGGGGCCATAACCCACCACGCTGGCCCAATGCCGATTGGTGGGTGTTAACGACTGCAAATGTAGCCGGGACCAACGGCTTAACGTGCCTCCCTAAGCACGAAAGAACTCAAGATATTAATATATATGTCCATGTTGC
Source organism: Agriphila tristella (assembly GCA_928269145.1). Taxonomy (NCBI): domain Eukaryota; kingdom Metazoa; phylum Arthropoda; class Insecta; order Lepidoptera; family Crambidae; genus Agriphila; species Agriphila tristella. The sequence goes on from OV743432.1 coordinate 35,081,316, forward strand.
TGGATGGTTTTTGCTCTATCCAGCTGTTAAGAGGCGGGCTTTCATTTTAGGTAACTAAAGTAAAACAATGATTGTTAATCCATGTAAAATACTCGCCCAGTCTTATTGTTCCTCCTTCAATGTTATGTTATATTGTCATGTGCCTTGTTTTATGTGTATTATTACGTAACTATAGTATTTTTAATCTTTCATACAAAGACTACTATGTTGTATTCTTGCTCTCATAGAATAGCGTCGGTTGATAATAATGTTGACGTCTCGTCTGTGTTTTTGTTCTGCTGGTTTGAATTTATAAAATGTTGTCTTGTCTTCCTTTTCTACACACGCGCAGAGCACTAATATCCCTATGTTTTTCTTTTTAATAGTGCTAATGCTACAATAATAAGTATTACCTATTTATGTTAAATTTTAGTAAAAAATATGATGTAGCAGACAGCCTCTGTCACAGTGACGTCCGTCAGTGACAGTGACTGTTATAGTTCTCCGGTCCGAAGCATAGAGCATATGACGCAGACTCTATTGTAAAATGCCAGAGTCACAGACTATTTTGTGTTTTTTGTATTTTTCTCTTATTGTTTTGTGTAATCGAATCGCAGCGTCAACAAACCGGTCCCGACGGAAGACCAGCGCTGGTCGCAGACCAGCATTATGCTGAGTTTGGGACCGTTTTGGGACAGATAGTAGTAAGTTTTATTGTATGTATTGTTGTCTGTCTCAAATAAATTATTTTTCTTTTTTTCTTTCTTTCTTTCTTTCTATTAAATTTTTGGTCACCCATCTCATGAGCGACCTTTGCGAAAGTTGCTTAACCTCTGCAATCGCAGGGCTAGGTGCTACACCACTGTGCCATCGAGCTTCTCCCGAGGGAATGTGATGCCTATTTCCATTGTTTATCAGCTAAACTGTGACAGTGCTACATGAAAAAATATCTGGCGAGGAACTTTTGTTTGCCATGCTTGATGAGTTGTTTGCGTTGTAAACGAGACCCGTATTTATTAAATATTCCCTTCCTTTATTCTCTTGTCTGTATGATCAGAATTAGTTTTACACTTAAGAACCATATCTCACTAAAACTGCGATTATAGTATGGTTGCGTAAGTTACTCAATAAGCCTTTCAGTTGGTGCGAGAAAGTACTAAAGTGTTTAGGTACTTCTGATACTTCAGCAGCTTCAGCTGTGAATTACTTAAATACAGAAGTGGTATATCGTAACATTAATGGTAAGTAATAAAAACGATGTTTTATCAAATAAGTGAAAGAAAACTAATTTGTATTCCTCATTCAAAGGTTCAATTTGTATCCTAACAATGTATGATTATATTTAATTTATGGTTTTTCAAACTTTTATCGGAATTAAGACATTCATCACTCAGAGCTTACCTTTTCAATCATTTAAAAATATCTTTGAATAAAAATGTTATTTAAATGACACTGAAGTAAATATCATTTCTGCCCAGGGGCGCTACTCAAATGGCCACTTTTCTATTCGTTCACTAACTTAAAAAAAAAACCGGCCAAGTGCGAGTCGGACTCGCGCACGAAGGGTTCCGTACCAAAAAACAACAAAAACATAAAAAAACACGTTTGTTGTACGGGAGCCCCCCTCAAATATTTATTTTATTCTGTTTTTAGTATTTGTTGTTATAGCGAGTATTTGTTGTTATAGCGGCAACAGAAATACATCATCTGTGAAAATTTCAGCTGTCTAGCTATCACGGTTCATAAGATACAGCCTGGAGACAGACAGACAGACAGACAGACATACAGACGGACAGCGGAGTCTTAGTAATAGGGTCCCGTTTTTACCCCTTGGGTACGGAACCCTAATTAAAAGTAAGCCATAGACTCTTACGTATCGTAGGCTTGTCAATTCCATACAATACAACAATGTCTGTGATTTACATAAACTTACGACGTGTGATTTGATCGTCTAGTTGCTTATTTTTTTTAAGCTTGAGGTTAGCAATCGAATAGAAAAGTGGCCATTTGAGTAGGGGGGCTGATTATCTGCGCTTGGAAAAATTTGAACTTAGTAATTAATAGTTTAAAGTTCTATTTTGTACATAATTCTACCATACGTTTATTTGGTTGTTTAATTGTTAATCCTATTATTGCGATAAATTTTTTGCTACACTTTACACACGACCATGTGAGGCATGATAAACAGACCAGACAAAAAAAAGAGATCAACTATCATCCCAACGACACAAAGGGTCTCAAATCAATAGTTGTCGTGTATAAATCGGAGGTCGCATAGATAGATGCCCCGTCAGGCGCCACTACCGGACCCACTAAAGACGGATTACCGGGACGGGGGAGATTAATTACATTAGTATTCGGATGAATTTCGATGTTAAACTGTGTGAAACATGCGTTATTTAAGAAGAAAAACTATTTTAGTTAGTGCTTTAACAACGGGCAAAAATACTAAATTCGTTCAGACAGGCCGTAGGTACATACATACTGTATTTTCCGAACTAAAGGTAAAAAAATAATTTAGCCGAAAGTAACATCATCATCATCATCAGCCTATCATCATCCACTGCTTCGCCACTGAGCACGATCCGCGGCTACACTCATCCAGTTTATGCCGAAAGTAACATGTGCCTTAAACTATTCAAAGTAAACATCTTTTCCAAAACAAATGTTCCAAAATAAAAAAACGACTTCAAAAACCTGCCTCTAAAAAGCAAGAAATAATATTCAAATCATTAAATACGCTTTATCATTGTTTTAATAACAACACGTCTATTGAAGTCGGGTGGGCTGGAGTACAACTTCCTCTTTTTATTCTAAAAGCCCTACCCGACTATAGCCCTATCATCAGGATTTCTTTAAAACTACTGAACCGATTTGAAAAAAAAATAGGACCATTTCGCAAGAATACTCAATCAAACAAAAAATGAGTCATCAAAATCGGTTCATAAATGACGAAAATACGTGCGAACAACGATAAAAAAAACATACAATTGAATTGAGAACCTCCTCCTTTTGTTGAAGTCGGTTAAAAATACTAAGCAAATCAACGATGCTGTTTTTATTTGCAGACGTGTTTCAGACACGTATGTTGTTTATTGTTGTTTCTTGTATTATAATAAAATTCAAGAGAAAAACTCAAAAGAGACTTGAGATTAATAAGTGAAATAAAAAATCGTTTGTTTTGTGGACATACAAATAAATAAACTAGAAAGCGAACTAAAAAAATACGTATCAAAAATGTGCTCTACTCATAGACTTATTATATTACTAGGCTCTACTCTTTTTTATGACTCCTGACATCGTTTATGCAGTCTAATCATTCACAAAAGAAGGATTTCTTTCCCTTTCAACAAACTTTTCCATTTCATATTGAGAGAGGTTATAATACGTTTTGATCCCACTGATAAAATGATACGAATTGTAAAGCCCTTATCGATTTAAAAAAACAGTTTAAATTGGGGGCGTCCTAAGCAATTAAGCGTGAAATGAGGTCACGTCGCATCACTCTAAGACACCGAATGAACCCAATTCTGGGAACCAGGAAGGGATTTAAGCGTTCTTTGTTGTCAGTACACTGTAGATTCAATTAAAAAAATACGAAAATTAAACCCTGTATCTACATTTTAAAAGAAAAAGAAAATCTGATAAGAGGAAAGAATAACTTAGTCATATTGATAGTTTGTTTAGATTAAAATAGAATAAAATAACATTTTATTGGCAGCACATAATATATCACACACAAACAAAGCATAACCAAAAAATATTAGGACAGCGCTAAATTTACAAGAAGAAAAAAAGCAAAGTCACACTGTGCAGTGCTATGTGATGCCAAGACTGACCTCGGCCACAGAATAAATAATAGTCCTCCACTCAGTATAAGCAGCAGACGAGAAAGAACATCTAATGCAACTGGTATTCTGCCAAGACCAGTAGTGACATCACTGAAATAACAGAAAATGATAAAAATCATAATCAAATCACAACCACAAAATTAGGAAAATACCTACACAGTATACATGAAATATACCTACCAGTAAAAATCAAAAATTCTAGATAAAAAAACTGTATGCAACCTCTTTATAAAAGTCGCTGTTTATTTAAAGCGAATCTTTTTTTTGATTTGAACGTCAAATTTTTCACTGTTTTTTTTTCAATACTTTTTTAATTTATTAAAATTTAAATTAGTCGTCGATTTATTTAAGTAATCGACGTAAAATAATCAATTTTCTATCTTTCATTTTTACAGGTTGCTTTATGAGGGGTTATTTAAACAGACATAGTTATGTTATTGTTAAAAAAGTATTTCTTTGCAACATTGTTAGTAAACTAAACAAGATTCAGAAAATACGAGTAGTTATGTGAAATATTAAATTCAACTACATTCAAAATGATGTAATGTCTAATCCAGCTATCTATTTAGCTAGACTATAAATACATCACAGTCTCTTCCAAGACCCTGCTCCATTAGACTACTAATCAGATGAGATTTCAACCCAAGACCTAAGCCAAGATGATTAATTTAGTACGAATCACTGCTTTTTTGAAAGACAAGCAAGTTTCTGGGTAGATAAACTAGGATTAACAGTAAGAAAACGAAGAAAAAATAATTATTTATAATTACAACGACTTAGATTGTCGCTCACTGTACCATTAAAAATTATTATAATAAAATATTATGGGAAGAAAGTAAAATAATGGATGACCGAACGAGCGCAAAGCAGCATGAGCAATAATTTTTTCGTACGTCCGGTGGATGCATGTCCGTTTATTCGACTCTACAGGTCGCATTTCTCAAACGATTCTCGTGAAATTTTGTGAGCAGGCTCGACAATATATATTTTTTTGGTTGATTAATTTTTTTTTCTCAAAATGATGATGTGAAAAAATAATACCTATTCAGCCGTTTTAAAAAATGATTTAAAAAAATAACACAAACCTTTTTTTAACCATGTAAAGCAATTTTTCTTTTTAATTTTTAGAAGACTCAAAAGCTCATTAGTTTCCAATATTCGAAATTTGAAAATAAAGGTTGTGACCGAAATATAAACTGCGAATATTATTTGTTTTTGAACAACATACACTTTAATTAGTCAAAAATGTTAGTACTGCAACGATGTCGTTGTAGTACTGCTATAATTTCTGCTAATAACTAGGAAATAAATAACAAAAATAAAACACTACTATGCTAAAGCCTTTAGCAACGACTAAACCTGTGAATAGCGCCACCTGTGCGGTAAAGGATGAATATCGTTTTAAGCAAAACCCTCGTCACGTAGGGTGAGTTGAAAGCAGCAGAGTTCAGTTTCATTGGTCAAAACCCACCCTTACGAAGTTTACCACTAAATTGTTAGATGTCTTTAGAAATATATTTAAGACAATGGTACTTATAAAAAAAACAAAAGACAAAAATGTGGTTGCATTATCAAAGGGCAGATAAAAAATAACGTAGGTATTTTAAAATTAAAAGATTAGTTTCTTAACAATTTATTTAACATTGTTGTAAGTAGTTTATCAAAAGAAACTAATATTAAACAGAGTGTTTGGAAATAGCCTTGATACGAACCAGACCATGTATACAACTCCGGATACTCTGAAAATCACCACTTTCAGAAAAAATATCATAAACTGCATATAGTGGCTACCCTCGACCGAAATTTGTTTTGCTTTTTCCTATTAATGAGACTTATTGTTGAAAACAATAATATATTTGGGTTGTCATTTAACAGTCCCATACAATTAAAGAAACGATATTTCTCAGCCATGGTTATCAGGGTTTATAGGTACTTACAAATTTTCCGGAGTAGTATGCATGGCACCGTACTCTCTATCTACTATAATACGGCTTTAAGCTATTTCAAAACACCTTGTATAGTCAGTATCCGAACACCATTATTAAAACGTGGGTAAGGTGTCGTGTCTAAAGCGAAAAACTGTAATGATTACACAGGGCTGATTCAAAATAAAATTAGGTCTAATGGTATTCGTAATAATTTCAGAAAATCAAGAGCGGAAAGCTTTTTTCTAAATCTATTTTACAAAAATTGTTTAGAAACAAAAAAACCGACTTCAAAAATACCTGAAAACAAAAACAAAAACAGCATCAAAATTAAATACCTCTAAAACAAACAAAGAATCATCTTAATCGGTACATAAACAAAGAAGATATGGTCGATCATCCGTCACAAAATGGTAACATAAAACGACAGTATTTTCAGGTTTTACTGAAAAGTACTGAACCGATTTCAAAATTTTAAAAAATGAGACCAACTTGGAAACAAATCTGATCTAATAACGTTTGAATCATTTCAATCGGTTCAGCCGTCTTCGAGTAATCGGTGTACATACAAAAAACAAAAAAAAAACGGGTCTAATTGAGTACCTCCCTCCTTTTGAAGTCGGTAAAAAGCAGACTACCTAAAGCTAAACCTTCTTGATTATTAAATAATTCAAAGTAGAGTTTATCGTTCTGCGATAACGCATTACTAGCAGAACAAGACACAATTCAAATTGAAGCTTTCGTGAAGCTCATTTCATTCATGAAATTTCACCTTCATCCATTGAATACTGACCTTCTGTCGCGACGGTGTCATATTGATGTCAAATTCAGACATGCGCACTAGACTTTGCGCATGCGTATCACTGAGTGCTAAATGTTGTGTACATTGTATTGTTTCCTACGAAAAATCTGTCAAGCTTAAATAATATGCTGGCACCATTTTGCTATGGTGTTATAGCCGTGCCCAACCCAGTTTCAAAGTAGTTTATTTTTTGTTTTAGAAGTTCTTTTTCTTAGTAGTGCTATAGAGTTTAGACGGCATTGTAGTTTTTGTTAACACGCATTTAACTTGGATCGTGAAAATTTAATTTCATTGAGTGGTTTGATACGAGCTGTAAAGAAAGTGCTGGTTTTATTGTGGTGTTAAGAGGAGATAGCATCAACAGGTTAGTTTTGTGTAGTCACAACTATTTATTGGGAGAATAATGTGTAGTATAGGAGTACAATTGATGTGGGTGTTACTCCAGACAACTGCGTGGGTGGAACATCTGGTTTCTCGTAGACTAGTATTCAGTAAATAACTCTACTTGTCAACTTAATGTTACAGTTTTTGGTATTTTTTCCCTTTCATACTCAACTCATAAATAGGTCAAAATGAAAAAAAAATACATGTAAAGTCTTACTATACCTATAACAATACTAGTAGTTGGGACCTTCTTATTAAGAATTTAAAATACTTGTGTCAGGAGGCCCCGCTCTTCCTAACTTAATGACATTATTGACAAATTAATGACTTACATTAAATAGGTACATGTAAGTGATTAATTTAGAACCTCCATTAAGTGCTTTTAAGTTGTACCTATGTCCCCAAAGCAAATATATTAAGACTATATTAATTTGTAATTTACTGTTTAATATGGAAAGGAAATGCAAAATCGATACCGGTGACAGGGTGTGTTACAATAAATTACTGTGCGGTTCAGTGCTTGTGTCCTATATACAGGTATCTTAAACGGAATTAATTTGTTACTCGACGCCACTGGATGACGCCACTGGGGTTTTGTTTACAATATTTTTTTGGTAAACACACTACCGTAGCGTAGTGAAGTTACTAAACTTGCATTTATCGATAAGTATTATTTATCATTTGTAAGTGCATGACGTGACATGTTACACATCACTAGTCGGTAGTGGTGTGGTTACCAAAAAAAGAATTATTATGTAAAGACCAGTGTTGTCGTTGATAATACACGAATGGCGCATACAAGCCCTTGTTTTCCTTTAATTAATGCCTACAAAAAGCTTAATATTTGTATTTTAATCGGAAATAATTAAATTTTAGTGCAGCGGCACAATGACCGTTTAAGCGAGTCTTTTACCAATTTTGTACCATTTATTATTTCATTCATTTTCTTACACCAACCTTTAGGCCCCTTGTTAACGAGCCGGTTTCTACCCGGGTCCACGCATAGTTTTGAACCGTGTCTACGCCCGTCCGTTCGGTATGGGACACTATGGATGTTTATTAACTACACCGGGCGGGGTGCTAACGACGCTTGCCCTAAAAACCGTCAAACAAACCTCCATAGTGTCCCATGCCTAAGTGATGACCGGGCCTAAACACGGTTTAAAACCATGCTTAGACTCGGGTAGAAAACGGCTCGTTCACAAGGGGGGTAACAGTACATGGAAATGCTCACCTTAAAGGCTGGCTGTATAATATTTATATTTTGCGATTACTTATAACGATTAATGATACTTTTTCTGTACCTATAAATACGTATAATGAATTAGGTTCGCATAGTATTAATATAGAAAAATATATCGAAGTTACGAAGGCTGAATAAACAAGAAACGCTTTCTTTGAATAAAAACATCTAGTATTAACGTCAAATTCATTCGTTTTGTCCTATTTAATGGGATCCAGTAGCACCCTTTGATCTTCAATGAGCAAACATTGGGTTCACGGATAGAACGTTTACAATTAAATTTTCTATTAAATATGTTCTGTTTGCCGATTTTCAAAGGAACGTTTAAAACAAATAAAGTTATACAAATTATTTTCCTTTGATAATGCACAAGTTAAGAGCGAACGCGATTGAAGTTTGAGTACTATTTACCAAATAGCATAAAAACTTAAAAACAAAAAGAGTCGCGATGTTTGGCTGCGTTCAGACGATAACACATAACCCAAGCTCAACCCGAACTCAAGTCAAACTCAACTCATCCCTAGCTGACTCCTTGAAATGCATCGCTTACAATTTTGAGTCTCAAAATTATGTCTATGCGACTGCACCCGCCCCGCGCTCAATCCCAACTCAACTCAAACTCAATACGAAATCAACTCAAAGTGAACTCAAATTCAAGTCAAACACAGCCTGCGCCTTATTATTGTGTCATAAGACTCAAATAGTAAGCGATGAATTTTAAGGAGTAGGCTACGGTTGAGTTGAGTCCTAGTTGAGTTCGAGTTGAGCTTGTGTCATGTGTAATCGTCTGAGCGCAGCCTAAAATTTTTATAAAAGTAAAAATCTTCCACTTTTTTGTCACTATTAATAACAACTTCGCGTTTCGTATTTTAGTTTATACGACGTGTATTTTGTTTCCTATCCCATATTTCATACTTAATGACTTGCTATAATAACGGTCAGCAGCAGTGACATATATAGTTTTAAAGAAGGGTTATGGCATCAAGTAACTTGTTATAGAAATTGATAGCTGAAACTGGACTACAACTATCGACAACCTTTGTAGTCGAGAGGCTTGTAGCAAAGCTAATTTTCAAGGTGTCGTCATCTCTGAAGTTCCACGTTCGATATCCGGCTGGGTCAATTAGAAAATGACCTCTTTTGGATCGATTCTACCATCGTTGGCTCTATTTATTTGAATCAGAGTAACAAATGTCATATTGTCCAACATTTATTAAATTAATTTAACCATTCATCTTACACAGCCATGAAGATAATCGTATAATGAAATTAAACATATTTTTATCAAAAAAAACTATTGCCATTCTTAAGTAACGTTATCACCCAAAGCACTTCAGAAAAACATTTCCGTTTATTTCTCAGATTTTTGTTACCAAAGAACTCCCCCAAATCCTCTGGTAAATAAATGCCTTCACACCAGATCCTCTTTATTCCGCGTGAAGACACGCGTCACTTCCATTAGGTTATCAGTGGGACAAAATAAAAAGACTGTGTATTTAGACAGAAGGTCCACTCGAGCCGTATTCGAAAATACTACAGTCATTTGTTTTGTTACGCTAGGACTACTAAAGTACTGAAAATAGTCTGGATTGACCTGAGATAGCCTGTTGGAAATGTCTTCGCGTGAGTGCACGGAAAACTGTGACTTGATCCGAGCGGCTCTTCTGCTCACTTCATATTTTGTGTCAGTAGCGTTCAGGAAACCGCTCCGAGCGGTCGTGGGTCCGGTTTGTGGCAGTTAATAAAAAAAAGTTTTTTAATTTTCCCACAAGATGGATATCACAATAACTAGACACTTTAGTTTGGATGAGGTGAGCAATGATAAAATGTAGATGTTGATAATTATAGGCTTAAACTAACTTTTTTTGTAAATAAAGAACTTTTTGTATGGTATAAAACTAATAAAATGTTAGTTTAAATTCAAAGTACTTTTCATTTTTCATCACTTGATATTTAGGTTTTTTTTTCATACACACTTAATAGCTGGTAATTTGAAATACAATTTTTATTTTCTAAAAGCAGCGTCATATTTAAATTTGAAAAAACTAGCCAAGGGCGCGTCGGGCCACGCGCAATAAAGGGTTCCGTAGTTACCTTATACAGTTACAATATGGCTATAAACTTATATTACTTCCTGTTTTACACAACTAACGACTAAAACTAAGTAAAATACCTAATTATTTTTTATTAACATTTATTTGTTCTACGAAAACTTTTCCAATATAAAATTAATTTTGTAAGTTGATCGACTGTTACTCGTTAACTTGTAAAGCCTACCTAGCAGTGATAGTTTTCCTTTTAACTGCATTATAAAATCCTAATTTCCTGAATTTTTTCACGTTTCCAAAACCAACCGTTTAGCTGGTAGGACAAAATGTTGCAATTTAAAGCTTAATATTTTCGCAAACGGATCCCTAAATCAAAAAGTGGTTTTCCACAAACCTCCGACCAATATTATTGAAAGACCTATCCAATGACTCCTCACACTCCGAGATTTTTAAAACGAAAATGTTTCATCCCCACTTTACATGTAGGGGAGGTTCATTGAAAACACAATTTTTCGACATTTTATTCTAACATTTTTTCATGCTAAATTACAGTTTTCTAGTACTTACGGCCTCTGAGCTAAGCCGCGGATGGAGGGACGAACAGACGGACATGGCAAATAAGGGTTCCTTGTTGACTTGTCTACGGAATCCTACACAGGACATGATGAAAATAGTGTCGATTTTGGAATTCACAAAAAAACTTTTTCTAGCGAAAAAAAGGAACAATCTGTTGAATCTGAAGTTCCATTACAGAAATTGTCAAAAACATTTTTTCGTTTCGTTTTTCAGATGCTAAGCGCTTTTTCAAAGTTCGTTAATTGAAAAGTCTGCTTCAGTCTTTTCCAAATTGATAATATAGATCTTTTTTCGAACTGCGCAACAGTCCTATCTATCTCTAGAACAAAAGACACAATTCGGAACTTATTTTATTGAAAATACTTTTATCGAAAAGAATTCGTATTCCTTACTTCACAGAAATTTGATACGAGATAAAAAGGAAGCTATTTGTCGTTCTACTTCAAATAAGTTCCTTTCATTTTTCTTCTGACTGTATTGTACCAAGACTTTTGATTTCGATAGCCTATTGATACAAGAATCGACAGTGTCAATCAATCTTCAATATTTAAAGTGTGTAATAAAAATTGCAATTTATAAATTACAAATGATCAATATTTATCTATATTATAATTAAAGCAACATAAACTAGTTTTTAATCTATTTAAATAAAAATAAATCGCTGAAATGTATGTAAGCGCATAACTACAGAACGACAATCAGATATTTTTTTTTTGTTGTGTTGGTTATTATCAGATAATTCTATAACCAACTAGTGTTTTATATATTATTGCAAGCGTTTGTTATAGCTCGGTTTATGGCCCTAAAAGCGATGTATTAGGGCTCACTTTACGAGCAAGTGTGTTGAAAAATTAATTAATAAACCATTATTAATTGCTACTAGTCTTGAATATTTTAACTTCAAAAACCTTAATAAAATAAATCTACGCTTACCCAATGTTTCTAGAGCATTCCATTTACTTTGATCCTTCGAACGGACATTTTCCCGGAAATGGTTCTTAATTATTTATTAACGTTGAAACATTCTTAATTAAGTACAATTTGTTTGTATTAGGCACTCTAGAAATCCATGAAGCTTTTACGTTAAGCTGATTACACTTATTACGTTCTCTTTCAATTGCCTTAAATTTTTCATTAGTATCTTTTTTCTTTTACGCTGACTAAAATTATACCAAATCGTAAGTCATGTCTGAGATTTTACAAGAGACTTACTTATTTGTTTATATATCGTGATAATAATCTCAACAAAATATTTAATTCTATTAAGTTTTAATTAGTTGGTAGGAAAAATGTACTTTTTCACTCCTCTTGCTCTAAAAGTACGTCATTGTAAGGTACAAGAGCCAGGATAAAATAGCAAAATTACCCCTAGGGGATAAAGTTTTACCATTGAAAATGGTTATCAGATGCAAATCGCCTGAGACGTATTTTTGGCCATATCTCCGAGGATTTTGAGAGGATCGAGATAAGAATAGTACCAAAAGTTGAGGAATTTATCGAGACATCTGTGAACGTTTGAATTTTGAAAATCTACTGGAAACTTTTTTTGGAATTTTGCAAAACTCTAAAAATTCCGGGTTTTTTGGCAGGTGTTTGTTTACTAAATTGTAAATATTTCGGAAAAAAATCCGACTTAAGAAAAAATGAAAAAAGGGTCCTAGGGTATTAGTTTAGCTACCAAATGGCAAAATAAATTTGAAAATTGGTTAATAATTGTGACCTGTAGGTGGTCCCTTTAGATTTGGAATTGTAGAAAAAAGGGTGTTTCCGTACATAAAAAGTGATGTAGCTTCTATGATTATTCACCGATCGTCATGGCAATAGTGTTAAAAGATGCAGAAGCAGACGAGAAGTGCATTCGTTGGAATTTTGATAATCGCTTAATAATATTTCGGCCGCGTCGAGGCAGTTAGCGGGCGCGTTTGTGACACGAGGCGGAGCCGAGTGTCACAATCGTAAAACAATAGGTACTACCTAGGTTACTTTAAAAATATTTTAGGATTTTGCATTCCATTTGATTTTGGTTTTTCGTAAATTTTTGTGTTCATTTTCAATGTTCCGATTCTTGCGGGGACTGTAAAATCTGTGAATTTTTTCTTTTTTAATGTTTGTCTATTACCAATGAGCCTACTAAAACGAAAAAGTCTTTATTCATAATCACGAATAAAGACTCACTCAACACTGTTTCTAATTTTTATTTTTGAAAATGGAACTAAAAGCAGCGATCTCTTCGGTGAAATCATAGACTTATTTATACTCTGTGACTTTAAGTTTGATCGTAGAATGCGTGTATTGTGTTTCTTAGCTGCTACAGTAGAAATTAAAAAAGGCGCGAAATCTTTAGAATTTTTCTCTAATACCAAACTGATTGAATTGTGTGACTGTAAGTAATAGGAAAGAAATAATTTTAATCTTTTGCCGTCAAGCACAAATCATTTATTTAAATACTGTATGAAAAGTTTATGAAGTGGAGGATTATGTATTCTGTGGTGGAGGATAGAAAAACGAGTGGATTCGTTTACGGAAGTATAAACTAGGTATTCAATATTGTATTTTATTTTCTCGCAATCGTAGTGAAAAGTAGAGTGTAACACACGACGCTAAAACCCATTGTAACTCGGTTTCTATTTATTCCCTCGCTAAGCTCGGGAATAAAACTACCTCGTATGGAATGGGTCATTTTAGCGTCTTGTATAACAATCTACTATTGTGTTACTTTAATTTCACATCAAAGGTCAACATTAGGTACATCAAATTAAGTAAAAACGTGTATTTTTTTCTAGAAACATTAGGATCGGTGGCCTTAGTATACTTACTGATATTATAAATGCGAAAGTATGTTTGTTACTTTGTTTGTTACGCCTTCACGTCTTAGCTACTAAACCGATCATCATGAAATTTAGCATATACTTTGTCAGGGGTAGAAAGAAGGATAAAGGGAAGGAAAAATACCTTTTATTCCAAAAAACGGTACCATTCCCAAGGGATAAAGAAATAACTGGTCATGCAGACGAAGTCGCGGGCAGCCGCTAGTAAGAAATAAAACGCAGAACTATAACCCAATACGGACCCCAGCAATTTTCCAAATTGTTTCCAAGTTATTATAAAACTAGCGGCCGCCCGCATCTTTGTCTGTGTGGAAAGTTTTTTTACTATCCCTTGGGGAACAATACTTTTTTCTGAATGAAAAGAGGGTCCTTCAAACAATCAATCAAACAAACTAACAAACTATATATTATTTCAAAGTTATCTTTTTGTTGCAGTCGTCAATGCGAAGCGGGGCGCTAGCGGCTATGGAGGCGGAGCCTGACCTCAGCACCTTCGAGAACAAGTCGGGGCTGGCTGAGGACATGAAGTTCCTCGCCTCTATGCCCGAACTGTGTGACGTCACCTTTCTGGTGGGCGACACCAGGGAGCCCGTGTGTGCAGTCAAAGCAGTATTGGCTGCACGCAGCAGGTAAGTCTCTATAAATCATGATGCTCATGAACTCAAAGACATAGCTGTTTCAATTTCCAAAGATTTATAATAGCAAGGCTGTGTGACGCCACCTTTCTGGTGGGCAACACCAGGGAGCCCGTGTGTGCAGTCAAAGCAGTGTTGGCTGCACGCAGCAGGTGGGTCTCGATAAATCATGATGCTCATGATATCGAAGACATACTTAGCTGTTTAAATTTTTAAAGATTTGGAATTACGAGTCTGTGTGACGTCACCTTTCTGGTGGGTGTCACCAGTGAGCTCGTGTGTGCAGTCAAAGCAGTATTGGCTGCACGCAGCAGGTAAAGCCTCAATTACATACGCCGATTTAGCTTCCTTACTGGGGATCCAATTTCAGATTGGAAACGATGCCCCGAATTGGATCCTAGTTGGGGAATTTAAGGGTTGCCTCCCTAGCCAAGGCTATATAGGTAAGGCAAATGAAACTTTGATCATGCAGCCAAGTCTTCAGTCATATTGTTTTCTTTATACACTTTTAAACTTTCGCGAGCAGGAAGTGAACCACCTTTTGCAGCATCCCAATTCTATTCACCCTAATATGAGATTCACTTATGAGCTAGAGGTTGACAGGACGCTGCCCTTCTTAGATGTCAAGAGCTCCGTGAAGCCTAACGGGTCCATATCACATTGTGTTTATCGCAAGCCCACACATACGGACAGATACCTACACGCAATGTCACATCACCACCCCCGTCATTTGCAATCTGTTATCACTTCCTTAAAGAATAGAGCCTATGACCTATGTGACCCTGAACATTTAGAGCATGAGCTGATCCATGTTCAGGAGGTACTTAAGAAAAACGGATATCAAGTGCACGGACGACATAAACTGCCGAGGAAAAAGTGTAGGCATCCCGAGGTTAGTAGACAACCAGCCTACATGCCTTATGTCAAAGGAGTAACAGATAAGATCGGCCACGTTTTACGTGAATACTCTGTACCGACAGTTTACACTCCTGGCATAAAGGTCAACAACATATTGGGTACGCCGAAGGATGTCATACCATTACAAACACCTGGCGTGTACAAGATAGACTGCAGCTGTGGTAGTTGCTATATTGGTCAGACGAAACGAACTATCACCGAAAGAGTCCGTGAACACATCACAGCTGTAAAAAACCGCCAAACTAATAAATCAGCGATTGCAGAACATTTGCTGGAAAGTGGCACAAACCACTGGATTGAATTTCATCGCACGCAGGTTCTTTCCACTGATCGTCATTTTTATTCACGAGTCGTACGTGAAGCGATTGAAATTAAAAAACATCCTAACAATTTCAATCGGGAAGATGGACACAAATTATCTGCAGTGTGGAATCCAGTCATTACAAACGCACTACCTCTTTGTTCGCGGTCGGCTAACTATCAGAATACGGCTATGATACAGAATAGGGACACCGTTAGTATTGTGTGTGGCGGTAGTTGGAAAAACTGTTCGACGGTGGATGAAGATTCCACCGATGCAGAGGAGGAGGCGTAACACCGCAGCTCCAGTCAGCCCGTGACCACGGCCGATGCAACTCGGTCGAAACGTCGGGAAAAGGTAGGTGCTCAACACCTATGTTTTAGTTAAAATTTTTTTCTTTAGTTTGCATTTCTGCGGGTGTATTATTACGGGCACGTAATTAAGTTCAGAGGACTTGTCCGGTTTCCCTATGACAAGTACGGGTAAGCGCCCCCGGACCCTCAGTCTCCGCTGCTGCAACCTCTCAACCCCCCCGCAGCAACGGTGTCCTTTTTGTACCCTGATCCGTCCCATTTTACACACTCCTATACCCACCTCACATCCCTATCCTAATCCTATTCCTTCCCCTCCGCTAAGCTAAGGTCTGCCGTGCCGATGGCTGCATGGCTAGGGGCGTGCCTAGTCATAAGCGTGCCACCCTGGAAATTGGTGCCCTCCAGGCGTAAATAGCCTTACCACACACGCGGGGCTCTGTGTGGTGGACAGTTGTCTTTCCCTAGCTAATCGTGGGAACAAAATGGTTTCAATTTTTTTTTAATAAACCTGGCTGCGGCGATAGAGCTCGCCACTCATCACGCGTAACTTGTTTCTCTCGGGGCGAAAAGCGGGCATCGGAGACCCGTTTTGCTACGCTGAATGTATGTGGAGCGATGGAGGAGAAAATGGATGAGGTGTGTTTGATTATGGAAGAAAAGAAGTTGGATGTTTTATGCGTGAACGAGACGAAAAGAAAGGGCAAAGGAGTCTCAGAACATGGCCCGTTTAAAGTTCTGTGGTCGGGCGTTGCCGAAAATGAGCACGCGTGTATGGGCGTGGGACTCCTGCTGTCGGAAAGGATGATAGAATGCATGACTGAGTATGAGTGTGTTAGTCCCAGACTTCTCTGGGTTAGACTCAAAGTAGGATTACTTCGGATACGCGTCATTGGCGTGTATGCTCCCGATATATCCAAGTCAGCAACGGAAAAGGAGGATTTCTGGAAAAGTGTGGAAGATATCTTGAATGAATGCAAAGATAATGAAAGGATAGTTATGCTTGGAGATTTTAACGGATGGGTAGGTGTGAGAAGAGAGGGATGTGAGGGAGTTTTAGGAATATATGGAGACAAAAGAGTAAATGATAATGGCAGGAGTTTGATTGAGGTATGTTTAGAAAATAATCTTGTGGTAACGAACACCATGTTTGACCACAAGGAAATTCATATGTACACTTGGCAGAGAGGGGAAAAGAAGAGTATGATCGATTTTGTGATTGTTGATGAAAGACTGAAGGGCAGAGTTGTAGACACCAGGGTCTTTAGGGGTAGTAACATTGGAACAGACCACTTTCTTGTAGTGTCTCGGGTTAGTGGTCTGTTCAAAAGTTGGCGTCATCGTCCCACAGTGTCAACAACGGAGCTGACTAGAGTAAAAGTTGAGAACCTGGATGAAGTGGAAGTGCAAAAGACATATTTGTGCAAATTGAAAGAACGATTGGGAAATGTGGCTGAAGTGAAAGATGGCAAGCTTGAGGAAGTTTGGGAAAAGTTTAAAAAAGGTGTGACTGAAACAGCTGAGGAAATATGTGGAGTGAGTAAAAGGAAGAATGCTCCCCCAATAAACTGGTGGGATAGTGAGGTAAGACAGATAGTGAATGAAAAGAAAAAAGTATGGCAGGATCTGCTGGCCATCAAAGCCAGTAAAAGAGTGAATGCAAGTGTTACAGAAGATGATGTTGATACAGTTGCAAGGGAGTTTAAAAGGATTAAGAAAGTAGTGAAAGAAAAAGTAGACGAAAAAAAGAGAAAGATGAAAGAAAAGTGTGACTTCAAACTCTGTGATAACTTTAGAGACAATATAAAATTGTTTTGGAAACAAGTGAAAACGTCTCGAAGTGGATCACATAAGTCTAAAATGAATGTGATAAGAGATGAAAAAGGTGAGCTAGTGACAGATGAAAAAGGTGTACTACAGGAGTGGATGAAATATTTTGAGAGTTTGTTTGAGGCGGATGGCTCTATGCTAGAAGCCTCGGATAAAAGGGTGGAAGACGAGGAAGAGACAGAAGTGGATGAAAGAGATATATATATGGATGAGATTATTAGTGC
Source organism: Agriphila tristella (assembly GCA_928269145.1). NCBI lineage: Eukaryota > Metazoa > Arthropoda > Insecta > Lepidoptera > Crambidae > Agriphila > Agriphila tristella. The sequence continues at coordinate 35,099,171 of OV743432.1, forward strand.
AATGAAGAGCATGAAAAAAGGGAAAGCAGCAGGATATGACAGAATTACTGTTGAAATGCTGAGAGGTGGGAAAGAGCTGGTTGCGTCCTGGCTGTGCCTGATCTTTAATAAATGTTGGAACAGTGGCAAAGTGCCGGAAGATTGGCGTAAAGCCGTGGTCGTGCCGCTGTACAAAGGGAAAGGGTCACGGCAGGATGCTAAAAACTACCGCGGGATCAGTCTTCTCAGCATTGTCAGTAAATTGTATGCAAAGGTACTGATTGAAAGAGTGATGCAAAAAACTGATCAGAGTATTTGGGATGTGCAAGCGGGATTCAGAAAGGGAATGGGATGCACGGATCAGGTCTTCTCCTTGAGGTGCTTAACCGAAAAACACCTGGCTAAGCACAAAAAGGTTTACTGTGCCTTTGTGGACCTGGAGAAGGCCTACGATCGAGTTGACAGGAATGAGCTATGGAAGGTGTTGTCCGAATACGGATTGGAGAGCAGACTGATTCATGCACTGAAATCTCTCTATGAGGATTCCCGTGCATGCGTCAGGATTGACGGCGTATACACTGACTGGTTTGGCATCTCTAGGGGTGTCAGACAGGGATGTGTTGCGTCACCATGGCTCTTTAATCTGTTTTTGGACAGTTGTATGAAAGGTCTGAAAGAACGTGACTGTGGGGTTGTGATGAATGGGACTCAAATCAAGTGCCTTCTCTACGCTGACGACCAAGTTATACTTGCGTCTTCTGCGCAAGAGTTGCAGGAAATGATGTCGGTTATGAATGAAGATTTTGTGAGAAAAGGGATGAAAGTGAATGTAACTAAGACTAAAGTGATGGTGTTTGAGAGAGATGAAGAAATGACTGACTGTACGGTAATGTTAGGTGGCGAAAAAGTGGAACAAGTCCGTGAGTTTGTATACTTGGGGAGTTTGTTCACAAGGGACGGAAAGAGTGAGGAAGACATAGAAAGACGAGTGAAGAAAGGAAATTCGGTGAGTGGTGCTATACACTCGGTTATGAGTAGCCAAACCGTTTCTGCAAAGGCGCGAATGGCTATTCATAACGGAGTGCTGGTACCGACACTGATGTATGGAAGTGAATCTTGGGTATGGCAGAAGAAGAATGAAAGCAGAATAAATGCGGTAGAGATGCGATCGTTGAGGAAAATATGTGGAGTAAAACTGAGTGATAGAGTGAGCAATGAGGTGATTCGCAAAAGGTGTGGTCTGAAAGATGATATAGTGACAAGAATTGAGAAAGGAATGCTCCAGTGGTTTGGTCACTTAGAGAGGATGAATGAAAGGCGAATCACGAAAGAGATATACTGTGCGAATGTGGAAGGAACGATTGCACGAGGGCGTCCCAGAAAAACCTACGCGGACCAAATAGAGGTTATTATAAAAAAGGCTGGTGTACGCAGTGACAAAAACCGCAGGGCATGTATGAAAAGATTGATGGATATGAATGAAGCGAAAGAAGTGTGCAAGGATCGTAGCAGGTGGCGATCCATAGTCTCTGCCTACCCCCATGGGAAACAGGCGTGAGTGTATGTATGTATGTATGTATGTATGTACGTAATTTGGCAAGACAAAAGATGCGCAGCAGCTACAAACACTAAACTCGGTGCATCTTTTGTCTCATCTTTGTTTTACCAAGTTATTTATGCCGGTACCTATATCACATTATAAGTAACCCCTAGATGATCAAGCATGGCTTGTCAATAATTTACATTGCATTACCACCACCACTACCATTTGAGTGCGTACCAAAAATTCAAGATGGGGGCCAACTTTTTTGTTTTTGGCCTGATTTCGGTGAAACTCGGTTTTTGGTACTATTTTGGCAAGAAAATAACAACTCAATTTTTCAAATAATAAAAATCCAAGATGGCGGCCATCTTTTTTGTTTGTGGGCTTATTTCGATGAAACTCAGTTTTTGCTACTATTTTGACAAGAAATTAACAACACAATTTTTCAAATACTAAAAATCCAAGATGGCGACCATCTTTTTTGTTTGTGGGCCGATTTCGATGAAACTCAGTTTTCACTACTATGTTGACAAGAAAATGACAACACAATTTTTCAAATATAAAAATCCAAGATGGCGGCCTACTTTTTTGTTTATGGGTCGATTTCAAAGAAACTCGGTTTGGTTACTACTTTGACGAAAAAATAACAACGAAATGTTGAAAATAATAATAAAATCAATATACCAGCCAACTCTTTTATTTATGGGCCGATTTCTCAATTTTTCGATTTCGATGATGATGATTATTGTTAGTTTTTAAGTAGTTAGTACCAAAACCCAAGTTTTATTAAAATCGGACCACGAACAAAAAAATAGGCCACCATCTTGGATTTTTAATATTTTTAACATTGCCTTGTTATTTTCTTGTCAAAATAGTACCAACAACCGAGTTTAATCGAAATCGGCCCAATAGCAAAAACGTTGGCCGTCATCTTGAATTTTTGAATATTTTTAACATTGCGTTGTTATTTTCTTGTCAAAATAGGACCAAAAACCGAGTTTTATCAAAATCGGCCCAAAAACAAAAAAGTTGACCGCCATCTTGAATTTTTAGTTTTTAAAAAATTGTGTTGTTATTTTCTTGTTAAAATAGTACCAAAAACCGAGTTTCATCGAAATCAGCCCACAAAAAAAATTTTGGCCGCCATCTTGGATTTCTTAATATTTTCAATATTGCGTTGTTATTTTCTTGACAAAATAGGACCAAAACCGAGTTTTATCGAAATGGGCCCAAAAACAAAAAAGTTGACCGCCATCTTAGATTTTTAATATTTTCAACATTTCGTTGTTATTTTTTGTCAAAATAGTAACAAAACCGTGTTTCATTAAAATCGGCCCACAAACAATAAAGTTGACCGCCATCTTTTTTATTACAGAGTTCTAGTGGCCTTTTTCCGTCCGGCTTCATCATCAAACCATTTCCTATCAGAGTACTCATCAAAACCTACCTTTACATTTCCGTTAATAGTGAAAACTCATTGTTTAATCTATGTACAATAATGTTATTGTCAAGTACTGGTGACAACCCTAATCAGTGAAATCATGTCCTAATTGGGGCATAGTGTGATCGCTACATCCAATTTGGGTTCCTAGATTGGATCCCCAGTAAGGAAGCTAAATCGGCGTATGTAATCGAGGCTTAAGTCGCTATAAATCATTATGCTCATGAACCCGAAGATATCGCTGTTTCAATTTCCAAAGATTTGGAATTGCAAGGCTGTGTGATGTCACCATTCCGGTGGGCGACACCAGGGTACCCGTGTGTGCAGTCAAAGCAGTGTTGGCTGCACGCAGCAGGTAAGTAGCTATAAATCATGATGCTCATGAACTCAAAGACGATAGCTGTTTCAATCTCCAAAGATTTGGAATTGCAAGGCACTAAAGTTTTAACGATTTTGAATTCCAATGGATCCGAGTTTTATTGACCTCAATATTTAACGGTTTCAAGTTTTACCGGCCATAAGATCTTTATCAATAAAAAGTAAGTATTAAACGAAAACCTTTTTTTATGCGACTGCTCCCCGCTTTTTTGTAGAAATCTTTTGGCCCTTTTCTTTTCTTTCTTTCTTTTCTTATTTCCTTTAACTTTAAAGTTTTACTTTTTATCTTTTTTATTATTTTTTCTTTTTTCTTTAATATAACAATGTTACTTATTTTAATAAACTAAATCACTTCTTGTTTAAAAAGTGGTTAAATTCTAATATACAAATTTATTTCTTATTCTAATGTTTCTTACTTATTACATTACATTATTACATGTTTATTTCTCATTTTTGAATTGGAAAAAACGAAACGGATACCTTTAGGTATGAATTCATGAGACCTACTTAAACTTGAACTTAAAGTAAAGCTTCACACTAACATGAAGTTAGGGCTGGCTATATTATGAACATCCTCGCATCGATGCCCGAGCTGTGTGACGTCACCTTTCTTGTGGATGACACCAGGAGTCAAAGCAGTATTGGCTGCACGCACAAGTTTCGATAAATCATGATGCTCAGCTCATGAACTCGAAGACATATAGCTGTTTAAATTTCCAAATATTAGGAATTGCAAGACTCTAAAGTTTGACGGGTTTGAATTCCAATGTATCCGAGGCTTAACGGATCCAAGTTTTATCGACTTCAAGATTTAACGGTTCAAAGTTTAACCGGACAGGAATTCCATTCATGTCCAAGATCTATCAATCTAAAGTAAGTGTTAAACGAAAATCCTAAGGTATATGATGTTGACTATTCATTAGACTTACTAAAAGCTTCACACTTACATGAATTTTGGAGCTTGCTAAGGATATTATGAAGTTCCTCGCATCGATGCTCGATCTGTGTGACATCACCTTTCTGGTAGACGATACCAGGGAGTCCGGGTGTGCAGTCAAAGCAGTATTGGCAGCAGGTAGGTTTATAGAATCCTGATACTTGTGAAGTAAAACAAGTGCAGTTGTCTCGAGTTTCAATAAATTGAAATTGCAGAGGACGGCTCCAAGTTTCAATGAACCTATGTTTCATTGGTTCAGAGTTTTAACAATCCTTAGTTTAAATGGTTCTAAGTTTTAATAGTTCTTAGTTTTAACGACCAGATACCCAGTTTATGTACGGTCTTTAATTAAATAAAGCAAGACGTGCAACCACGTAGTAGGAATACTACCCACGGTGGGTATTTCTGTGCGCGGTTGCCCGCTGTGTCCCACCCACTGCTATTCCAGCTGAGCAATTTTTCATGCATTTTTAAATGATTTTATGTGCAATTTTTATCAATATCGCTAAACAGCTTCCTTCGTAAATTAATTGAGTATCATTTTATTACCATCCTATATGATGGGATAGTAAAAACTTTTTTACGTCAGGTTGTTAATTAAGTTACAAGATATTCACCGTTCGGTTAGTAACTTTCGGCTCAAATTCCCATCCAAGTTCTACCTCGAAACTTGTCTCATTACCGTCAAACAAGCCGCCATGTTTGTTTGAACAAGTATATGAAATAACGAGATCAGAACGTTACAGTGATTATCGTCAATATAGCATGTTCTTTGTAGTAGTTCATTAAGAAATACAGTTAATTGATACTTACATACAGAATATCAGTTTTTGTTCATAGGTACATACTTTGATTTAAAATTATATCAAAAACAAATATTAACTTTAATCCAAATAAAAAATGTAAAACTGTTTAATAACTTGACTTTATTCCATTAGGTAATCTATAAGACTATAAAATAAAATAAAATAATCCTCTTTTAAAAATAAACAATATCAAGCTTTATGCCAAGAAGCTTATACCTCCCTCCAATGGAGATTGCACGGCCATATGTCATAGTGAAGATTGAAAAAAGGTCCTTAAGTGACGTGACGGCTTATTGCTACCTCTTTCTTTAGTGTTACAATACGTGTTCGTTGTTCGTCGTTCGTTCGTTCGTGAGAAACGAAAACGTATTGTAAAACGAAAAGAAAGAGATATCAATACGCCGTCACGTCACTAAAGGACCTTTTTTCAATCTTCACTATGACATATGGCCGTGCAATCTCCATTGGAAGTATAAGCTTCTTGCTTTATGCTATTGTTTTATACTTCTTTCATAAGATGATACATATAATCTCCTTTCCATGCCTCATGAACATATAAATTATGCTTAAATGAATAGACCACTTACAATTTACATAGTATTTACAATACGTGTTCGTTGTTCGTCGTTCGTTCGTTCGTGAGAAACGAAAACGTATTGTAAAACGAAAAGAAAGAGATATCAATACGCCGTCACGTCACTAAAGGACCTTTTTTCAATCTTCACTATGACATATGGCCGTGCAATCTCTATTGGAAGTATAAGCTTCTTGCTTTATGCTATTGTTTTATACTTCTTTCATAAGATGATACATATAATCTCCTTTCCATGCCTCATGAACATATAAATTATGCTTAAATGAATAGACCACTTACAATTTACATAGTATTTGCATATAAATGGCCTGGTTTGATCCTTCATCTTTATGGGGCGTTAAAGTTTATAGCCGTAAGTGTATTTACCGTCTGGAGATAAAATTTTACGTTCACCACATGCCTGAATATGGAAATCTTGTAGAGACCGTGAAGAGTGTTCAATGAATGTTTACCTACGTAGAAAGTATTAAAATGAAAATACATATTTTTGGCATACGGCCGTTTGTGTCTCTGTCACTCATCATCATCAACCTTTTTATAGGCGTTACTCTAACTGAACGTGAATTTTATTAAATTTTACCGTCTGGAGATAAAATCTTACGTTCACTACATGCCTGAATATGGAAATTTTGTAGAGACCACGAAGAGTGTTCGATGACTGTTTACGTAGAGAGTATTAGACTTGGACGAATTAACCACGTATTAGAATGAAAATACATATTTTTGACAGACGGCCGTTAGTGTCTCTGTCACTCATCATCATCAACCTTTTTAAGGCGATACTCTGACCGAAAGTGGCACCACCGTGAATTTTATTAAATATTGTAATTATTATACAATATTTAAATTAAACTTTACATGATTTTTTTAAGACCCATAGTCTAGTATTTTTAGAAGGTATCATTACATTCCCCCGTAGTAATTGTTAGAGGTAGATAGCAAAACTGCTAAAAGTGGCTCTGAAAGTTTTAATTAAATTCTTTTCTATTATCAACTCATTACATACAAAACCTCTGAGGGCGCCACTTTCAGTATGGGATGCACCTTAATGTCGTTACTTCTGGAGCATAGGCCTTTCTGTCCAGATCAGCCATGGATGGAAAAGTAGGATAATCCATAGCATACCATGTGGGCTTGATGCGAATTGGTGGGCGCTACAGCTGTTATAGCAGCATAACAAAGCATCTTCTTTCATCATATCCTTTTGAAGCACTGAGGGTCTCAAAATAATAATTTTATGGTCACCCATCCAACTATAGTAAAAGTTGCTTAATATACGCAATCGTATGCCAATCACGCCAACCATTACTCTATTTTAAAATAATGTTGAAATTAAATTCTGAACAACACATTCACATTCATATTCTGAACAACATACGAGTAACTCAGATTCAGCTAGCACAAATAGAAAGCAAAGTATAAAAGAGTGCAAACAATGGTACTCCAGCCACAAAGTATTTCATAAAGGATGAGCCAGAGATTCCCAGCAGCCCTTGGTACCAACCACCCTTTGTTGAGCCACAATAATGTTCTAGCTTTGAACGCAAGATCGTAGTGGAACTATCTTGAGTGTATTGTGTAAGGGAAAGGTTTTAAAGTTTATATTACATTTTGAGGCCAACACTGAAGAGCGCTCCAGCTCGCGATATTATTTTCGTATTTACAGAATGAGGTTTTATGAAAAACTGTAATACAATATCATGTTGCGGACAAAGATCAGTTAAAAGTCTGTCATGTATGTAATAATAAGATCTTTTATGTTTTTCAGTATCAATAAAATATTTTATCAGGATTTACATCAAGAACGTAAAGTTGTCTACAAATCGAATTCATAATTACGTCAAATTTAATTAAAATCCTTAACTGTACTGTTTTAATTAAAGATTAAAATAGTGTTTTACTTTCTTGGTTGAAACGTGAACTTTGAAATTAATTTGCTATCGATTATTCTATTCTGGAGGCAGACAACGATAATGATCAACCACGACATACTTCTACGCGAGAGTTAAAATTCAAAATCGAGAATTAGTTTTTCGGTTCGGTTCAAAGATCTTTATATTTCTCATTCCGACAATCAGTGACGATTGTCGGAATGAGAAATAAAGATCTACATGAGAATAATACTAACAAAATTACATAAATTTAATTTGTCTCGAGGTGTGGGTAGAATTAAATTGGGTAGTTTTTAAAGTAATAATAATAATAAAACGCATTTATTGCACACTATAAAAAGATATAAAAGATATAAAGACGCTTAAGGTCACCCAGCATGCGATGGAGAGAGAGAGCCATGTTCGGCGTTTCCCTGCGTGATCGAATCATAAATGAGTAGATAGGAACACTAAAGTAACCCACATCGCTCGAAGCATACATATATATGAAGTGGCAGTGGGCTGGCTGGACACATAGCGAGAAGAACCGATGGCCGTTGGGGCGGAAAGGTTCTGTAATGGCGACCGCGTACCGGACGACGCTCCGTGGGTAGGCCCCCGACAAGGTGGACCAACGATCTGGTGAAGGTCGCGGGAAGCCGCTGGATGCGGGAAGCGCAGGACCGATCGTCGTGGAGATCCTTATGGGGAATACCCAGCAGTGGGTGTCGTGCGGCTGATTTGATGATGATAAAAATATATTACAAAGGAAGAAAAGAAAAGAAGTAATTTAAATTCCAATAACAGATGATGAGTTTTAGTCGTTGTTGAACTAAAGAACTAGAAATTTAATAAACAATATTGAGTTGAACGAAAACCTTTATTTGTCACAGAAAGTTGTTTTTAATTTCAGATATTACGTGCGAGAAATGATTCTCTTTATACCTATGTTTTTATTTATTTCCAGGGATTTAAAACCTTTCTATTTGTGATGCAGGCTAATTAAACTTCACAGTCAGTGGTCTCTAGATAGAATGAATCCCAAATGCCATTTTAAGCTCCTCTCGCTAAGCTCATTTACTCGACTGACGTCAAGAGATTGTGTTGGTCAGACTATAACAATGACTAAAATATTTTTAGTTGCAGCTTTTATTTTAAGAATAATTTTCAGGGCTGATAAAATAAATACATAAAATTAGTATTTTCAAGATTATTACATGTAAATATGTAAGTTGATGGCAAAAAAAGTTTAAAAACGGGTACGTATTTAAAAGTCTAAAATTGGAATGCTTAACATTGAAATGGCTAAGCTCAAAATGTTTAAAATTTGAAAGTATAACGATTAAAACGGTGAAAATTCAAAATGTCTAAAACGAAAATGTAAAACGAACAGTGGTCACAATATAAAAAGCCTGAGTTTAAAGATTTAAATTTAAAATGTCTAACTATTTTTTTATTAAATTTTTTTTATTCAATTTTATACAAATCTTGCATCAAGATAATAAGGTTTTTTAAAACCTAGTCGTAGTCAGTAAGGCTTAGGGTTGCCACATTTTTTACGAGGTATTTTTTGTTCAATTGTCATTACCTAAAGTTACAAAAAGTCTAAAAGAATTCATTAATTCAGGTAAGGTTAGGTTAGAACTGCAAGCAAAAAGACGCGCAACGCAAACCGAGCAAGCGGAGCGAGCGTTCTGCGGCAGCGGCAAGCGAAGCGCCAGAAATGTCGTTTTTGTAAAATTACTATCAATAGGTTAAAACCTATACAATATAAAAAAGGTGGCAACCCCAGGCCTTACTGACAGATTGACAGTCCAGCACGATCCAATCACAATCCGTTGAGCGTGGTCAGTGATCCAGATTGACAGAGATTGATACGATCTAACACGGATCTTGAGCGGTGACATAATGTGCGGAAGTAATTGTTAGGTCTCATTGGCGGAGGACGTGCTGCAGGGCAACTGCAAAAATGAGCAGTCCTTCAATTTCTTTCACCGCTCACAATTCATGCCGGCACCTATACACAGCAAATTTCTGTCAATTCCTCATGATCGGGATTGTGTGTGTAATGGCTGCTAAAGGCAGACTGAATTTGTTGAAATAAGTACTCGTATTTATTTTTCATTCAATAAAGTAAAATAATATTAGGAAAAAGAGCTATATCAATGATGCCGTTAGAGGCAATTTACATATCAAAATAAAGCCGGTACTAACTATTGTTATGGTTAAAGCTATTATTACTTTATGAATGTTTAATGTTATGGTTGCGAAGGAAATAATAAGGCATACCTAATTCTTTTCCAACAGGGTATTCCAAAAGATGCTCTACCAAGCCCCAAGCCCTCAAAGGAAGAAAGAGCCAGCTCCAAGGGAGAACAAATTGAGGTTATTCCTCAAAAGGTCTTCAGAGCCCCTTCTAAATCTACAAAACGCCGCACAACAGGTAAATTAGTGCTTCATTAAAATAAACTCTTCAAGCATAAAATAGGGTACTTATTTATTAAGTTGTGTTCAGACAGAAGTGCCGCTCTGATCGTGTAGGTATTCGAAAACATTAGCGTCATTTGTTTTCCTATGAGCTCTTGGATACCCTCTTTTGCCTGAGATTGCTTGTACTGGTACGTATACAAGGTGTAACAAAAGTTGGTAGTTGGAAGGAAACTGTACTCTACGTAAATATTGATGATGGCAAATTTTACTGTTCCAAAATATTTGTTTGTTTTTTTTACAATAAGCGATACTGCATTCTAAGATTTTTTATAAATCACTTGTCTCAGCCGGGAATCGAACGGGCTTAACTACAATTTTTTATCTTTCTTGGGTCTGCCTTTAATTCAAAAGACTATATTTATTAAAAAGACCCTTATCATTGACTCTATACCTATAGATTAGTATCATAAAAGTAAAGGTGTAATTTTCAGATTTTAGCCCGTTCGATTTTCGACAGAGACAAGCAATTTATCAAAAATTTTAAATGCATTTAATCTATTTTTTTGAATATAGGAATATTTCCTTTTAGTAATTTTTCCATCAGCAATACTTACCCTACAACTTTTTTCCCATCATGTATAATGTCTATTATATGTGCGTGTGATATCTGTTCCGATCGGCTCTTCTGTTTATTTAAATTTTGTGTTTCGTGTGTTATATTGTAAAAGAATGCTAGATGTCACCTACTTCGTTATGCTAACGAAAAAATTGCCGTCTTTGTAAGCCCTTTGCCTTATTGATGAACGTACCTCTAGCTAGAGCCTACTTAACCCCAAATCCCTCGCTAAATAGCAAAAACGATATAGCTTATTCGAGTCGACTTTGGATGAGACAAATTGTAGAAAAGTCTATTACCATAATGACGTGAGCTTTTATAGTAAAAGTCTAAAGTTAACACATTGCTTTATTTTTGCAATAACAAACTATTTTTTTTTGTGAAAAATGTAATGACGTTAAGCTTCTATATATGTGGCTAAAACCTAAGTATATTTCTGAAACCCAAAGCGATAAAAGAAACCAAATTATCTACTTCACTTTGTTCTTCAACTGTCTATGAATATTATGTTAAGTGGAAAAGAACATTACCTTCGCTAAAGGATAAGTAATTAGAATAACAACGGCGGTACTCTTGTACCATAGAAACCTAATACGCGTGTCCAAATTGAAGCAACTTAATGTTTCCTTCACTTTTGATATTTGCATTTTGTTGACAACAGCTTTCTTTATATGTAACTATGCTAAGGATAAATGTTTTTCCATCTCAAATCCAAGGAATCTGTAGTGGCATATCAATAAAATGCTTTCCCTTGCTTCATTAAGTCAAAAGTTCTTGCGACGATGACGACGACGGTAGCTGCATATCAAGTATTTTCAATAAAAGAGACGAATAGAATTTATATTCTCATTTCACGTACTACAAAGGAATCGATGACTTGGCATATTTCTAACTCTTTCTTACTATAAGTGAAGGGTAGGATTACAGGAAAAAGAGTCGTATTGATCTAAGGTAAAATGCAATTGGATTTCCCGCTCACAAAAAGTAAAGAACCTTTTCCAAATTGTTAACGTCAACTATTTTACTATGTTTAATACAGAGATCGACTTTCGCGCAGCAATTGGCCCCAATTCAAGAGGTAAAAACCAAATTTGGGATGTTATAGGGAAACACTCATTTTATCAATTTTCAATATTCGGTGTTCTATGTATATTTTTCACGTTTAACTCAATATTTTACGTAGAAAGGTTTTTGAAATCGTCCACGATATTGATTAACATATTTTTTTTTTCTATATTTAGGTTCGTCTGCATCTAGCATCTATGTTGCATGAGCTACGATCATATCTTAATATTCTGGCTTCAGAATCTTTTAGTTTTTTTCAGAACTTCAATTTTTTTTTCATAATTACTTCTTATCGAAACAGATTATACATACATACAGGCATTGATGTGTTATTGTTTTATCAAAAAGTATATAACACAGATGGTAAGTATGAATGTTGTTGATCTGAACAATTTCAATCTGATTTAAATTAATTGCTTAGTAGTGAAATAAAAAATAACATATTTTGCATGCATTAATACATACCTATCTCTTTTTCATTTTTAAAATAATTTTTAAAGCCCACACATTTTTAGTCTTAATTACTTACAACGATGGAACCCCACAGTGGATTGCTCAAAATCACAAAATGTCCTTTATTTCATTTACATAAAACATAATTTTCATTTTCACTGCATGGGCAACACTTATAGTCTTATAACCGATTTAACTAGATATATTTCATGACACCCTACATTTTAACTCTGTTGACATGTAATAATCATAATTATTATTATTAGTATGCATATTTTTACTTAGTTTAGATTTATTATGACTATCGCTCGGTGTCGGTGCATGGTGCATCGGTTGCTGAACTATTTAATTGGTTTGTTTTATCTAAAATGAATTATTCCTTATTTCGATGCCTTTTAACTACTATAAAAGTCAAAGTCAACAATTGCTTTATTCAAATAAACTTAATAATTACGCACTTTTGAATCGTTTTTATTTTCCTACTACTCTATTCAGATTTTTTTTACACTAGGAATATGCAAAGCAATTTGTTTGAAGCTCTGGTAATTTCCTCTGTAACAGTCAGCGGCAGATGTCATTTCCTAGCGAAATCGAGTTCTACATATAACTGGCTGTAGTGTTTTTGATCTACATTCAATTTACTTCGGCCAACGCTGTGCAAATGGATCACTAAAAGCTTCGGCATTTTAGTAACGTTATTTTTTATATTTCTGTTGTAACGTTACTTTTTTGTTTCCAATTTGTTGCGTTAGTTATCAGTTTTTGCTGACAAAGTCATGTACTTTGCCAATTTTGTTTTGTTCGCTATTTGTTGTGAAGCTAGGCTTTTCCGATTTTTATTAGGTGCGTTTTTTATGAGTTTATTTACGTATTCGACACTAGCTGTCGAGCGTGCTAAATATTTTTTCATATTAGTAATTATCAGCACTTTGAAAAATTATAATAATATCTTTTTACACAAGCTGTGTAAATAGGTTTTATTAGAACTAATTTATTACACAGTATTGTGTTAACTCCTTATTAATATACTGATCAATGTAAAATATATAATTATCTTGTGTTCCAATGACTTTACAAGACAATCTATGTTTTTTTTTATCTTTTTAAAATATCAATTTCTAACACGAATAAATGTTCATATTCATCACTACCGCGAATTTACCAATATAGTTTCCAAGCTGCTAAAAAAGAGACATATATTATGTTTTTTTACACATTGACTATAAAGGGGATTCGACAAATCCCATTGAAAAAAAACCCAGTTCCGGTGCAAAAGAATTGTATATCAGATTATAGAGTAATAGAAATATTGTAAAGTATCGCTATTTCTGAATTCGGTTGATAACTTTTTTGGCCATGAGAAGTTTCATAGGCGCTTACCGTAAAAAAATCTTGTGTACTAAACTAATATTAACAACATTAATGGTACCACTTGAGGGATATAGGAGCCTTAAGACGTTAGCAGTCGGTAGGCAAACGCCCGGTTCATATAAATCGTAATCTTTGTCACTTTAAAAGTAGAATTGATTAATTATAACGGAAGTTACAAATCATATACTAAATACTATTTTAGTACATATTCATGAACTTTTTTTTAAAGTGTCATCTAGCGCCTAAAGCGCTTAGGAAACTTATCATGGCAAAGATCTATAAATTTAGAAATAGCGCCACAGAAAATTCTACCAATACTACTCTGTAAGCTGAGACACAAATCTTTTGCGCCAGGATTTGGCGGATCCACTTTAATATGACCATATTGACCAAAGATTTACCTAAACTTTCAATTGACTTAAATGTATTTTTATTTAACAGCCATCCTCCCAGCAGCACCAGACCCTGATCATAGAAGAATTTGAACCAGACGTCTTCAGGCAGCTGATCGAGTACATTCACACTGGATGTGTCACTTTACAACCGCGAACGTTACTTGGTGAGTCATTTTTGTTATTTATGTAACTGTACTATAATGAGGGCTATTAAAACACGAATGTGATAATAGTATCACATGAGTGTTTTAAAACCTAATTATTATGTACAGTTGCATACAAGACTTTATCTACACCCATCTACATCCATGATATGTATCCTCTATAAATATACTTTGACTTTCCTCCTCCTCGACATTATATCATGCGAACCAGTGTTATAATGTTGTACTGAATTTTATAATGTAACTCGTCGTGCGTGGGCGCGGGGAGGAGCGCGACATCCTTTTACTTGGATATTGTAATGTTGGCAGTAAGCTAAACGTTTCAGAACCCTTTATAGAGAATTTAAAGCATGAGTGTAGATAAATATTATAAACGACTTTTAACATATTTATCTACACCCATTCTTTAAACGGTACGGTAAACTACAAAATTTAAGTTAGCAGAAGTCACGCATTTCCTTGCCTGAGCAAGCACCATAAAACAGTTGGTGGAAAATTTCAGCGCGGCGTCGTTGTGAAGTATTACAAGTGGGCCTCAAAATTGAAAGCCAGCTCTTTCAATTTTGATTTTAAACCTTATACATTAGTCAATAATGTCCTGGAGTGGGACGAACATCGTAGGCTTATCGCAATGCTTTTTTTGTAATAGGCCCTCTGATTATTTTAACGAAAATTGTTATGAAAAAATGTTATCTGCAAATGACGTTTAAGGTGCTTATAGGTAGAGCGGTTCACTAGCGCCGCCAATACATTTATTTTTATTACACGTAAACAAGTCAATTATAAAAAAGAGGAAACAACTATATGCCCTCTTAAATTGTCTCTATTTTTTAATAAAAATAATAAATGGATAGCTATTTAAATTATGAATTCTGTTAAAGATACGAGAAACTAGAATAAAAGTCACGTATTTCATTTTCTCATTTTAGCCGAGTTTTAGTGAGAGGGTGAGTGGAGAAGAGCCTTTAAGGTCGCATTTCCTTTTTGACAATGGAAAATGAATTGGAGCGTGAGAAAAAAGAATTTATTGCTATTGGGAAAAATGATATTCAAAGGTCATCTTTAAGACGTTTCATGGCAAGTTAGAGAGTCGCATTTGTTCAAAGATTTTTTGGGTTAGAAAAATGACACATTATTTAAAGTTACATAATTTTCATTTTGAAGAATGTCTACAAATAGCAATTGTTAGCATTTGGTATTACTAACGTGGATAGTATAAAAAGGGATTCTAAAAAAGTACGTATCCAGCGTTATGTAAAGGTTTTGTATTCATCTTTTTGTACAAATATCAATTTAGAACTCTTTGTGACAGTAACAAAATAATAAAAGGTAGGAAATACCTTCTACCTTTACCTTCTTTATCCTAACACATTACAATATATTTCGGCAATAAATCATGTTATTTTAATTTGCAAGTGGCAATCGCCGTACCATGACAAAATCACATAAAAACAATGAAACGACCTCAATTAACATTTGCTTTGAATTAAAAATGTTATTTTGAGAGTTACATTTTAACGTAACTACCTAACGCGCATCCACTAGCACCACCAATCAAGAAAAAAATATTACAACGAAATAACTACGTTAAATAAAATTCTAAGAAATACAAAAACTAGTATTAGCTGCTATCAACTAATTTTGAATGCGTTAAATTCTTAGTTTAAATGTGTTCGCGTAGTTAAAATCTGGATTAACACCCAAAGTAAACTTTAGTGAACTTTAGGCGTTAATCCCAGGGCTTCAAATACCGTTAAAAATTAGTAACGTTAAAAAAATAACGTTTAAACTGGACATTAATAACGGTAAAATTTATAACGGTAAAACAGAATTTAACGTTGATTTTTCGTTCCTTGATAACGTTATTATCTTATTGTATAAAAATATTTAAAAGCAATGTGTAATTGACGTTGACGTCGCCGTAAAGTGATCAGTCTCTGCGGTAGGTACTACGTAGTAGAGGTACCTACCTACAATACGCAATACTTATAAAATTACCATTAAAAATAACGTTATTTTTTAACGTTATCTACCTTAATATAACGTTAAATTAATGTTATGTTACTAGGTATCGTTAAAAAAATAACGTTATCAAGGTATCATATTGCAAATAACTTTACGTAACGTTATTTTTACTGTTAATTGGTAACGTTATAAAGCCCTGGTTAATCCAGGTTGTAACTATACGAACACATTTAAACCAGTAAAAAAACAATAATAAAAAAATAGTTTATAACTAATACTAGATTTTATATTTTTCAGAGTTTTGTTAAACATAGTTATTTAGTTGTTATGATTTTTTTTTCTTCAGTGGCGGCGCTAGTGAAGACTCGGTGGGCCCTTAATGAATTCCACTTTGATCTGATTGATTGAATATTTTTGACTGCAAGAATTTCAATAATATTCTACTAGTTTTTATGTACATATTATAAAGTAGAAAATAATTTATTTTGACTATAAAATGCACTACCACCTATTATTATCATAAAGGTACTTATATGATTATAGGCAAATAAAAATATCAAAGTTACATGAGATAAGTAGAAAATTCAACTAATTTTACTTGAGTCACCCTGGAAATAAGTTTTTTGTCACCACTTATTTCTTTTAGGGACTTATGTATGTGAAATTCGTAAAAAGCCAACTCCAACATTGACGTCCTTTCTTTTATCAATGGCCTTTCTTCTAAGCCACTTCTCACAAAATTGAAAGCTCTGCGAAAATCTGAGAGACCGTTCACAGATTATTATCGTGAAGCCGTGACAATGGATGGTATTATATCTTGAGAGATTAAGAATTCAACAAAGCGTATGTTTTAGACAGATCGTAAATTGATAATCAACTTTTCGGATCGTGTAATCGTGTTATTATATAAAATCCGAATAGTTTTCATTTAACTATTTTATCTAACCGCCTGTGTGGTCTAGTGGTTCGCCCACCGGTGTAAGACGCAGGGGTCCCGGGTTCGATTCCCAGGAGAGGTACAATTTGTATTCGGTTTGTTTGATGGTAGGGCTTATTTCAATTCCGCCTGGCCAGCTTCCACCATCTTACCTAAGTGTGATGCCATAACAACAATTTGAAAATTATTGTGTTCCGGCAGTTAGAGGTAATATAGTCTGTTCCTCAGTAATGAGGGTTCCGTACTGAAATATTATTGAACTAAAGTACGCGACTGTTTATCAGCTGCCTAACTTGTGGGTAATCTTGCGTCTAACCATTTATCTTTAAGACATTAAGAATATGCCTAAGAATTAATAGGTACATGCCACAATAAGATGGAAATAATGGATGCTAACCTACCTCTAGAGATTCAATTAAAAGTGCATAAGGCTATTAGCGGCGGTGCGGTAAATAGTAAATAGATTAAGGCTGTTACTCACGGTTATTTATACCTTGAAAGCTTGGCGCACCATGTGATCTTAACTCAGTTATCGGTGGACGCACCGAAGCAACACGCAAAGCTCTATTACGTAAAAGCAATCGCGATAATCGCACGCAATTCGTCTTTCAATTTACGTGATATTGAACCTTATTCGTGAGTTAATAGTGTCACGGAGTGGGACGAATATTGTCCGCTCATCGCGATTGTTTTTATGTAATAGGCCTGACGTTCTCTTTATAGACATTAGATTCATCGTTTTCTGCTTCATTTTATTTTCGTCCCGCAATAAAGGTTCTTGCGTGGGTGGAATATGAACCCATTTCTTCCATTTATTATTGTCCTTACTTTCTGATTTCACTTTTCACCTTTATGCTGAAAACATTTTTTTTTACTCTGAACAACTCACAACAATTATTTAGTCCCAAACTAAACAGAGCTTGTTTTATGGCTTACTATAATAATAACGTATATAAAATACAAATAAACAAGTATAATAAACGATCATGACTCGGGAACTAATGCTTGCGCTCATCCCACTAACATCTGCCCCTACTAGGATACAAACCCGTGATCTTTGGCGCAATAGGTAAGATCGCTATCGTTGCACCAAGTGGCCGTCAACTTTCAAGGCTGAGTAAAGATAGTAGGTACCTAGTAAGTATATTAGGTTATTGTTTTAAATCAGCGCAGAATACCTTCAATCACTTTAACAGTGATACACCATAATTGTAGCAATATTATTATTAAATACAGATTCGAACAATAATTATGTCGCAAATAATAGCGAGCGGAAGCTGTTTTTGAAAATTCATAAACTTCAATCTACAAATTATATTGATTTTCAAAAATTACCTATCTGGATATATTTCGATAGTCTTTCTTTTTAATAACTCTCGAATCTTGATTGTAACGTTACAAAGAAGAGGGGAAGATAGAGAGCCTACCTAGAGTAGAAGGATTGAATCTAGCTAGTTAAGGAGCAAAGTAGAAAGATGGAAATATAGTACAATTAACATTTATTTACACTAAACCTAACAGACAGGAAGCTAAGGAACTTAAATGCTACGAGGGAGGATAGGGGAAGGGGCGATTCTTCAGAGGCTTGCAGAGGGACAGGGGAACGTAATCTAGCGCGCGGAGAGGGGACGCGGAAGGGACGTAGTGGTACCGTGGATGAGCAGCGTAGACAGGCCGGAGATGGAGCGCAGATGAACGGAGGCTGGCCGCAGATGGAGCGTTTCAGCATTAGAATAGTAGGTGCTGCCCAGCAGGAGTTGGAGACTCGCAGCACCCGTAGAACTATTAGTTGACACTCGCGGCGCGGGCTTTCTTGTAAGGCCCGGGAACACTACTTGTTTACACCGTAGATCTCGAAGACTGACTGAACCACGTAATAGGTTTGACAATCCTTTTATACTTACAGTAAATTTTGAAAAACCGAAAGAAAAATGTAGAAGAAAAATAATACAGCATTTCAAAATGGAAATTCGTGTATTCGCTCGGCAGCAATACAAAAGAGCGGGATGGCCAATAAATTGATAGACAACCTACGCGAAGTGTGAGTAGAATTGAAAAAAGCAAATAAACTTAGCTGTCACTTGTAAACAAGCAGCTGTCAAAATAAATACAAAATTAAAACCTCACTTTTCCACTAAGTATGAAATTTATGTATGAAATTCAATAAAATTGTATGAAAAAGGATGAAACTACAAACCTAATAAGAATCGCCGTAAAAAGACGAATAAATTGCTGCCAAGCAAATGCTTATTTACAAAGAATTTGGAAAGTTATGGCCAAAAATACTTATTCCCTAAGAAACTTAAACTAATTAAAACTAGCTTAAAACTAAGAGCTCAGGAGCGACAGGCAGCACGCTACATTATTCCCCCCCCAAAGAGAAAATTTTCCCTTAGGAAAATTTTACAAGAGTAAAATAAAGCTAATAAAATATGTACAGTAATTTACAAATTCACACCAATGTGCTATAGTTACACAAAAGGGCATTGTCCTGCAGAGCTTAGCTACTCTGCAGCAAAGAGAATAAAGAGAGAGACTATACTTGATTTCTGTCTGGAGAGCTTAGCTACTCTCCAACAGAGAGTAAACATAGAGACGATGTGCACTATGGCCGCCTGTATGCAGAATAAAAAATTAAAATCATGCCCAAATATACAGAATAGTGTGCCTGCCGTCCGCATATGTACTAGAAAAAAAAAACAAACAGAAATAAACAAACCGAAACAAAATTACAACTTAAAATCTTTTATGTGCCATTTGCCTCTGGCTCCATTTTGGTCTTCTAAAATATAAACAAGAGGAGAAAGCTTACGTATAACTGTACACTTTATAAAACGTGGTGCCAATTTCGCAGAGAAATATGCACCTGCATCACTTTGAACATAATTTCGACGCCAAACAATATCGCCGACATTAAATTCCCTAAAAGAGCGCCTTAAATTATAAGGACCAGTGTTCTTAACATACGCATTATATAAAGCAACTTGAACCTGGTCAAAGTAGGATGCTAAATGCCCAAGATTATTAGCATAGATATCACGGGGCATAAAAATTATCTCGTCCAAGTCAGATGTTGGTGTATAAAGGGAGCCAGTGGAAACATACTCCCGACCATGAACAAGAAAGAAAGGAGAAAAACCCGTAGATAAATTTACACTAGAGTTCATAGCGCATTGAATCTTGCTGAGATGTCTGTCCCAAGAGCGATGATCATTACCCACTAAGGCAGCTAACGCGGTTACGATGGTACGATTATATCGCTCGGTAAGATTAACCTGTGGACAGTAACGCGGAGTAAAGGATACGAACGGAATATTATAACGCGAAAGAAAATTTGAGAATTGATGAGATTGGAACTGTGAGCCATTGTCCATAATAATAGTTTAAGGAACGCCATGGATAAAAAAGACAGAGTTCTCCAAATGAAAAATAACATTTTCGGTAGTTGCGCGTTTGAGAGGGAAAATAAGTGTATATTTGGAAAAGCAACAATTTACAACTAAAATATATTGATTCCTTTGCCTGGTCATTGGAAGAGGACCCATTAAATCCAATGAGATGGATTGCCAAGGGCGCGAACAAATTTTTGGTTTTCCCATTGGCCCAAAAGGAGAATGGTTCAAATGTTTATACGCCAAACACGTTTCACAAGAAGAAATAATTTTTGAAATTTGTTTAAACATACTAGACCAATAGTAAAGAATAGAGAGTTTTTTGTACGTTTTAAAAATGCCAAAATGAGAACTTGAAGCGTCACCATGAGCGGCCTTAATAAGGTCTTCTCTAGCAGAAGGTGGGGGCACTTCCTTCCAAAGGAAATCTTGGTTCAGCGGTTCAGATGAATTAAAGCGACGGTACAACTTACCATCCCGAACA
The DNA here is from genome assembly GCA_928269145.1 of Agriphila tristella. Taxonomy (NCBI): domain Eukaryota; kingdom Metazoa; phylum Arthropoda; class Insecta; order Lepidoptera; family Crambidae; genus Agriphila; species Agriphila tristella. The sequence goes on from OV743432.1 coordinate 35,119,993, forward strand.
CTGAAATTAGGATATGAATCTGGGTTTTCGCGACAATTGTTAAATATATTATTAAAACGATCTGTTTCAGAGGTATCACTAGAAATAGCAATAGGTTCGATCATATTGGTTTTCGATCTTGAAAGTAAATCAGGGACAACATTTTCTTTACCCCTTTTATGTTTTAAAATAAAATTAAAGCACGACAGACGAAGAGCCCATCGGGCAAGTCTCCCGGTTGGATTGGACATATTCAAAAACCATTTCAGAGCTGCATGGTCGGTGAAAACAGTAAACTGTTTACCATTATCTAAGTAACAACGCCAGTGTTCAATAGCTGTGAGCACTGCTAAAGTCTCTCGTTCAGTTGTCGAGTAATTTTGTTCATTATTATTTAGAGATTTGCTCATATAAGCAATAACTACCTCATTAGAGCCTTGAGTTTGTGTAAGCATAGCGCCTACGCCAACATTAGAAGCGTCACAATGGACAGAAAAAGGAAGATCAAAATCAGGACATGAAAGAATTGGAGCCGAAATAAGCGCTTCCTTTAGTTTGCGGAAAGCAGCCTCAGCATCAGGATTCCAAACAAATTTTGAAATTGAACCAGAAGTCAATTTATTAAGAGGAGAAGCTACAGAGCTAAAATTGGGAATGAAACGTCTAAACCAACTACATGTTCCCAAAAATTTCCTCATTTCCCTTTTATTTGTAGGAATTGGAAAATCTAAAATTGCCTGAACCTTGGCCGGATCAGCTCGTAAACCCTTATTGTCAACAATATACCCAAGATACTTTAATTCGTTACGAAAGAATTGACTTTTACCAAAGTTAATTGTGAGACCAGCAAGAGAGAGTTTTTGGTGAACTTTCATCAAAAGAGAAATATGCTCTTCAAAAGTATTACTAATGATAATTATGTCATCGAGATAGCAAAACACTTTATTCTCAAATTCTGGTGTAAATAATTGATCCATTAAACGTTGTTGAGTAGCAGGGGCATTCGTCAGACCAAACGGCATTACCGTAAAACGATACATTCCTCTGCCGGGTACATAAAAAGCGGTCTTATCCCTATCATTAGGGTCCAAAGGTATTTCCCAAAATGCTTTTGCAATGTCAATACTAGAAAGATATCGAGCATCCCTAAGGTTATCCAAAATTTCACTTATTAACGGAAGGCTATAAGCATCCTTTTTAGTAATTGAATTTAATTTACGACTGTCAACGCAGAACCGCCAATCACCATCCTTTTTTGGTGTTATTAAAACTGGAGAAAGCCAGGGGCTCTCACATTCCTCAATGACGTCAAGTTCTAACATTTTATCCACCTCATTCGCGAGAGCTTTCTGTTTCTCTGGAGATAGTCTATAACAACGCTGACGAATAGGTGGGGCATCGCCCGTATCAATTTTGTGACAAATTAAATTTGTACGACCAAGCTTGCCATTCTGTTCGAAAGAAATATTTTTAAATTGATCAATGACATCAGAAGCGATAATTTTCTGAACGTCAGACAAATGGGAAAATGATAAGACCTGAGTATCAGTAGAACTATTTATAGTGTTAATTTGGGAAGAAATATTTTGTAAGGGTATTTTGGGAATTAAGTCAAACTTCTTCCAAAAGTCAATACCAAGAATAAGAGAAGGATATATATCGGAAAAGACCAAAGCTTTGATCAAATGAGTAGAACCGTTAAAGGTCATGGGCAAAAGCATATACCCAGAAGATTTCACAGTATTTTTATTTGCAACCATTACTTTCGCAGACGACTTGAATAGAGTAAACCCAAGGTTTACAAATTGTTTATGAGAATCATTACCTAATACAGTAACACAACTTCCACTATCTAATAATCCGGAAAATGTTTTACCGGCTATGGAAACATTGGTAAAAGGACGCTGGTTATCAATTTCCTCGATAAAAATGGAAGTGCTAAAATAATTTAATAAATCTTGATTATCTTTAGAATTTAGGGAAGAACTACTATTCAAGTCGCTATCTAGTTTTTTGGAGACGAAGGCCTATTGCATTTAGGACAATCAGTAGCCTTAGTACCTTTAAAACCACATTTAAAACAAACGGGATCCCGGGGTTTGTCACAGTTATTATTTGAGTGCCCATTAGTCCTACAACGTACACAGAATAGATGGGACTGAAAGGAAGGCGCATTATCGACACGATTGAAATGATTACCCGGGCCGGAAGGCTGACCGGAAAAGCGGTTTGTAGAAGGAACTGGAACAGAACGAAGTCCACTGTCAACAGGAGGTGAAGACTGGAAAGTATGTCTGACAGGTGAATGAATTCTAGCAGGAGCAGGAGTCCTATAACCTGGTTGTGGAGTGGAACTACTAGGGGAATATTGGGAATTACCTGAAGTCGCAACAGAGCTACGCTGGGAATACTTTGAATTACCTGGGGGTGCAATATTAACCCGATGGGAATACTGGGAATTACCTGGAGGAGCGATATTATCGTGATGGGAATATTGGGAATTGGAACCTGGAGGTGTGATAGAAACGTCCTGGGAAAAATGTACAGTCCGAGCAGAGGGTCTTGCAACGTAATTAAATTCCGAAGCACAATTGTTTAGTGGCTTCGGTTCGTGAAAATTTCTGTCTCTATCGATCATATGATCATAAGATTGACAAGTAGTTATAAGCGAGTCTATCGAGAAAATATTATTAAGAGCAACAAATGTAGAATAACAAGGACGAATGTTATGAAGTAAAATATCAAGCTGTTCCTGCTCAGATAATTTTCTAGAAAGCCTGGAAAACATTCCAAACATAACAGAAACATAGACTATAATGAAGACTATAATACGAATCGTCTCGCTCGCAAGTTCGACGACTTCCAACCTCCCGAACAAGCCGGGTTCCGAAAAGGCTTTAGCACCATAGACCACATCCATACGCTGCGGCAGGTTATACAGAAGACTGAGGAGTATAATGAGCCACTTTGCTTGGCGTTCGTGGACTATGAGAAAGCCTTTGATTCGATTGAAACCTGGGCGGTGCTGCAGTCTCTCCAAAGGTGCCAAGTGGACTATAGGTATATCGAGGTGTTGAGGTTCTTATACCAAAATGCCACCATGACGATCCGAGTACAGAACCAAAACACAAATCCTATCCAACTGCAGTGTGGTGTGAGACAGGGAGACGTTATTTCTCCGAAACTGTTCACAGCTGCGTTGGAGGACATCTTTAAGCTCTTGGACTGGAAAGGACTCGGCATCAACATTAATGGCCAGTACCTAACACACCTTCGTTTTGCCGATGATATAGTCCTTATGGCTGAGACCATGGAAGACCTGAACACAATGCTCGAAGATCTCCGTAGTGCTTCCCAAAGAGTGGGTCTTAGGATGAACATGGATAAGACGAAAATTATGTCAAATGCCCATGTTGTACCCTCTCCAGTTCATGTTGGGAACACTACACTTGAAGTTGTTGACCATTACGTATACCTAGGACAGGCAGTCCAGTTAGGTAGGTCCAACTTCGAGAAAGAGATCTCTCGTCGAATCCAACTCGGGTGGGCAGCATTCGGGAAGCTTCGAAAAATCTTCGCGTCCGACTTACCTCAGTGTCTCAAGACGAAAGTCTATGAACAGTGTGTGTTGCCAGTGATGACCTACGGCAGTGAAACGTGGCCGCTAACTATGGGTCTCATAAGGAGGCTCAAGGTCACTCAGCGTGCAATGGAGAGAGCCATGCTCGGCGTTTCCCTACGTGATCAAATCAGAAACGAGGAGATCCGCAGGAGAACTAAAGTAACCGACATCGCTCGAAGGATTGCTCAGCTGAAGTGGCAATGGGCGGGACACATAGCGAGAAGAACCGATGGCCGTTGGGGCAGAAAGGTTCTGGAATGGCGACCGCGCACCGGACGACGCTCCGTGGGTAGGCCCCCGACAAGGTGGACCGACGATCTGGTGGAGGTCGCGGAAAGCCAGTGGATGCAGGCAGCGCAGGACCGATCGTTGTGGAGATCCTTAGGGGAGGCCTATACCCAGCAGTGGGTGTCGTGTGGCTGATATGATGATGATGATGATGATGAGACTATAATGGATTCCCCTAAGCCCTGTGTACGATTACGAATAGCTTCCATTAACTTATAATCATAATCGTGAGCACCAAAATCTTTTATCAGGGATTCCGTTAATTGGTCCCAAGAGATATCCGGATTCCGAAATAATTGGAACCGGAACCAGTGTAAGGCATCTTCCGTAAATATTTCGAATGCGTGGTTTCGAAGAGTGGTTTTATCGATATTGCGGGAAATAGAAAATTCCTGAATTTTCTGGAGAAAAGAACGAGGACATGACTTGCCATTAAACGAAAAAGATTTCAATTCTTTGATTGAAACTGGATGGGGAGGATTTGTCTGATTTGACTGTGGCCTGTCAAGGTGAAGGTTTGAAGGGGCAGGGTACAAAGTTGGATTGGGAGGAGAAATGGAACGTTGGTCACTTATAAATTTTCGGACTGGTTCAGCAGCTTCAAACGTCAAGGGTTCGAATCTTTTTTCTAAGAAGTCAAATTTCTGTTTAATACTAGAGTAAAGTTCACTATTTTCGGGGCAAAGGAGAATATCGATCCTATCCAAACGAAAATAGGAATGGTTCAGAAAGGTTTCGATTTTTCTAATTAAATTTCGTTTACCGCCTTCGATTTGGTCAATCTTAGCGTCGATATAATTTAAAGTAACCGATAATTGCTGAAGATCGGTGTCGGGTGACAAAATGGAGTCCACGACTTCCTCAGATGGAAGAGTCTCTAATAATTTGGAAACTTGAGTACGCAGCTTAATAATGGTATCTAGTGGTACTTCACCCCTAACTTCGACTTCATACACCAACTCCGCCTTATTAAGGTAAACTACATTTATAAAGCGAGTCATTTTACACAGAAATAACTACCTATCCACAGAGCAAATAATTCCTACGTGACTATGTGACTATACATACCTACCTAAAGAGGCAAGCGGCAAAAGATAAAAATTCCTTACTGAGAGATAAAATCCTCCTTTATCAAAGTAGGTTTCTATGAAAAGTAATTAGAGCAAAAGTTGAATTTAGAGTAAAGTGATATAGAATTTAGAGATAAATTTAATGAGAATAAATTTTGAAAGTAAAATTAAATTTCAGGTCGCCCAATTAAAATGGGTAGATGAGATGAGATAGATGAGATGAGATAGATAAATGAGTGGTAGTTGTAGTGAGTGTAGTGGTTCGGTACCTCTTAGTCGGACTCGAAATCCTACGAGGTACCTTAAGCGCTTGTTTGACTTTCCAGGATACTCTCCTGGAAGTCAAGTTGTATGTATGCTCAGGTCCAAGAATAACTATACAATTACTTAAAATAATTGTATAGTTTAAACTCGTGAACCTAAGTATACGTGCTACTGTCACTAGGACAGCGTGATTGTGTAACTGTCTGTTTATGTATGTAGCGATTTGATCAGTGTCCTGTAAAGTAGGGTATAGTGTATTTAGATGCTTCTAACTACAGGATGAAATGAAAATGCAGTTACGTGGAGTTAGTTTTGTCGTTGGAGTTTGGTGTGAAGTGTGTATGTATGAATGCACTGTCGGGGAGTCGCCCCGACCAAGTGCTGTGATTGGAGAGTAAGCACGATCGGAGAGTCGCCCCGATCACGTGCTGTGATTGTGTAGTATGTAGTGCACTACCGGAGAGTTGCCCCGGCCAAGTGCTATGAGTGTGGGGAGAGAAGTGTGAGTTTGCCAAAAATTGCCTAAAATTATCTACCTTGGGGAAGGGTGTTTTAGAATTTAGAGAGTGGGGTTCTTTTCCGTGGGCGCCAAAACTGTAACGTTACAAAGAAGAGGGGAAGATAGAGAGCCTACCTAGAGTAGAAGGATTGAATCTGTTAAAACTACCTATAAATACCTATTAATAACCTGCGTAATAACGAGCCAAAATTGACAAGAAATTGACGCTCGAGAAACTTAATAACATTATATGTTTTATAAAAAGATATTTCGTGAAATTCAACAAATGTACAAAAGTTTATGAACATAAAAATGGTTGGATCGATAATTACTTAATTGGCTTCAATATGAAAAAAAACAATATTCTGCTCAAAATACTTCTAATTTTTTGCTTGGGCCTAACAATGTTTGCATAAGTTGAACGAATTCTTGCTAATAATGAAGGAGCGCATTCTTCGGTTGATTTTAGCTTCGTTAAACGAACTAGAGTAAAAAGATAATTTTAGATAGAATTTTCTGTCTGGTGCTCTTTCGACTTTTAAGTACGTATTAAAATTCAATGCTTGTTAGTAATACATGATATCAAAATGCGCCATTTTTGTTAGATGATACTGAAAATAGTCAAAAAATATTCAGAACGTTAGAAATTTATTTTTCTTTGATAAAAAATACTTTATACATTTTCATATCATGTTTTTTTCGTTACTCTGTCGTTCACGATAAGAATATTATATAAAGAAGCGCTGATTTTAGAAAATGTAATTTGAATCGGTTTATATCTTAGTAAGTGGTAGGTAGGTAATTGACAACATATCAAAATGTTTATCCTGTTTTTTATTTGTTATTTAGAAATTACTGGTGAAAACATGAGACACGTATTTTTTTATTTTCCAAAATTTTTATTTTAAGTCAACGTAATATTAATTTGAAAACTTATCTATTCTAAAAGAGCGTAAGTGCCGTTTAAAGGGTTTTTGGCGGACAATATCCTTTGCCCATATGGATAAAAAAAATCATTATGACGTCAACCTGCCAATCTAATCTATGGACGGTAATGACGTTTGTTTGTTTATCTTTTGCTCGAGGTTGTTTTCTTTTATTGTCGCTATTTTTACCTTATTTTCAACAATAATAAATAAAGATATTCGTAAATTAGATTCCATAATCTCATGTGTAGTTCCTGCCTGTAAAAATACTGTGATTGAATGCCCAAACACACACTGTTTTACGTGCCAAACCAAAGTCTACACGTTTACAAGTGGTGTGTTGCTTTAAAGTTTTATGGAAATTGAAACTAATGCACTTCAAAACAAACTGTATTTATTAAACAAATTCAAACGTACACAATATCTTTTTATTTCTAAAAATAAAATGTTTCGCAGAAGAATTCAGCTTTTGCAGCATGATGAAGTCCATTTTGGTAAGGTTGCGACTGTCTGCTATTAAAAATCCTTCAGAAAACTTGATATTATATTTCGATAGATGTTAAATTTAACCAAAATACTAATTCAAGTTAAAAATATCATGAATACATTCAAAACAAAACTAATCAAAGTGAAAAATATTTTGATTCTTGACACAGACTTTGACATAAATTGTAACCTTGACAGCGACAGTTTTTATGATTATTATTTTTTTAAGATAAAATCACACAACTTTTTCACGCAAAGGAGTTAAATATTTAATATTCCTTTATCTCGATGATACAGTGTTTTTTCTACATATTTCGTTAAATTATTGATCAAAAGCCCCGAAAAATTATGTACGGTGTCAGAAATTGAAAAACCTCGAAATGGTTTTCGATTTAAGGTACCTTGTAAAAAATGAAAACATGTCAATGATACCTGGGAAAATATAGGCAATCAAAAGCGCTTAGCTTGAAGAAACATTATTTTGACTTTTGTCTTTTGTCGTAAAAAATCTAAATCAGGCCATGAAGTGTTATTTTAATTAAAGAGATTTACTTCTCAATAATATTTAGAGGTAAATCTCTCATATTATATTATAATACATATATATATATGTGTATCGCTTCACAAACTTGGTCGGAATTTGTCAAACAGGCCCTAAATAATAATTTTAATATAAAAACAATGTACATTATTACTTGAAATAGTATTGATTAGTTAAATACAATGCATGTCTTGGCAGCTTGTAAAAAAGATAACACTGTATCACGTAAGTTCTTGGAATGTATCAGCCTTGTCTTTGGTGTATGTTCTTGTTAGCTGTCCTTAAATAAATAAAATATAAAATAAAATAAAATATTTTTTTCTTCGTTCTGTGCTGTAGATAATAATCAACTTTTCCCTCAGGATCAATTGGTCAACATCCTAATGTTGTCTTCTTCCCAAAGTCGTCACTTTCCTAAGTGGTTACTATGTCTAATCTGAAAGTTTTCATACGAATGATGATGATGATGATATCCTCTTATCCCTTATTAGGGACATAGGGCTCTCAGAAGGGACCTCCACTTCTTCCGGTCTTGTGCGGCTACCTCAAGATCTGTCCAGCCTTGACTGATTGATGCAGCCTCTTTTTTAACTGAGCGCCTCCAGGTGGTACGAGGGCGGCCGGGTTTTCTCTTGCCATGCGCTTGCCACTTTAGACCCTGTTTCGGAATGTGGTTGTCAGATCTCCGTAACACATGGCCTATCCAACGCCACTTCCTTAAAAGAACCTCCTTGTCTATCGGCATCTGGTCAGTTAACTCCTTTTTTCATACGAATGTTATCTATAAATTCCAGGTGTAATGAACGCAGCTGACTACTACGGACTGGATGAGCTTCGCCGCGCATGCGCCGGTTTCGTACAATGCTGCATCACAGTGGACACTGTCTGTGCACTCCTGGCTTCTGCTGAGCGGTATATACAGTACAAGTGCACCAAATCACTGGTGCAAAAGGTAAATCTGTCTCATTTTACACAACTATACCATGACGCCTGTGGCATACCTTCACCGCGAAACAATACCAGCGAAACCGCAGTAGGTTTCGCCATGAATTGTCAGTTATACGACAAGCGAAACAGCCCCCCTAGCCAAAGTAACATTTGCAAATTTTCGCTATCGCTTCGCTTCGAAACATGTATGGATTTGACGTTTTAAAATTCGATTTTAACGAAACCTTGTCAATCCCATACATGTTTCGAAAGCGAAGCGATAACGAAGATTAGCGAATGTTACTTTGGCTAGGCCCTCTGATGCGAAACAGCCTGTTCTAAAGCGCTCCGGTAACGATCATTTGTGATTGTAAATTTTTACGTCATTGATGCGAAAATTTATCGTTTACGCGTGCAATTGAAGCTCATTGTCATTTGCTCAAACAATGGCATTGACGAAAAAATTGACAATCGCAATTGATCGTTACCAGTGGGCTTAATGCATAGATTTAACAATTACACTGTCTCTTTCACGCGCGATTCCGCCCGATTGGCTCGGACTGGCACACCTTCGCTGTAAAAATACTGACGTGAGACTGCTATTAGGGTGGTCCCATAATGACTTGGCTTGATATATTTATTTCTAAACAAATTCAAACATTTTAGACTTCGTTATAGGAATCTTTCACTCTTTAATAATCTGCTATGAAACTTGTATCAACCTGCAATTGTTAGTTTGAACGCGACAGTCAGTTAAAGAGGACGTGTAGATAATTTTTTGAATTTGTCGAAAATTGAGTCCATTGTCCTTTATACGGGAAAAAATTTGCCAATGATGAAAATTTGCAATCAACTGTTTCAGACCACTTTGAAGGCAATAACTTGGACTATTTTTTTAAAGGTACTTATTGGAATGTTAGTTCAGCGATCTCATACGTGTGTTGTAAATAACGAAGACTATATTGAAAAGTAATGTGGGGTTTATTTCATTTCTATTTCCACAACTCAGTTAGGTCAATTTATTATGGGACCTACCGTACATATGTAGATGAGATCGTCATATTCGTCGTTGATAGAAGACAAGTCATGGCGGTACTACGGCAGTTTCTGACCTCTGTCACACAGTCGTTCAACCTAGCATAGAGGTCAGGGACTTCACTGTTATATGTAACCTTTGTTTTATGTTACAATAAAGAAATTATTATTATTAGTATCGCTGGTATTGTTTCGTGGCGGAGGTATGCTACGGGCGTGAATGCTGAAACGATTCTTTATGAAAATGTCTTTAAAAATGTTTTACAAATAAATTTTGTAATATAATGGGTTATTTTTAGTCACCATTAAAATTTTAAGGATGTGAACACATCCTTAAAATTTGAATCTATGAAACTAGACCACTTTTTCTAAGAAACGTAGCTCCAAATATGTAAAAAAGTTTCTGACTATCCATACAAAAGAATCATCAATACATTCAATAAGATCACGTGATCAGATTAGTAAGGGCTGACCAAAAAATTGTGGCAAATTTCGACACAATAATATTTTTTGGAGAAAGTTGTATTGTTAAGTTTCATGAACTGAACACATCCTTATTTCTTCAATATGCGGCCTGACAACAATAGAAAATCTATTGTGTTTCATTTTCCGGGCGTTGCACGTTGAAGTGTTATGGATGGTGACTAAAAAATTTCCCTGTATATTTAAAGATATCATTGTAATTACAAATTCATTTTCTTCGCTTCGCCAAACAGAACGCGTATACTTAGCGCGCGTTAGAGCCCTAACCTGACGTAGCGCTATAGCAACGAATTATGTTGTGACGTGCATAGTTTCGTGTCAAACGCAGCGCCGGTGCTAGCAGTACGCAGCACTCTGACGCGGCGTTTAGGACGGCTTTGACGCCAGGCGTTGTATTTATTTACAAAATTTGGTTCTAGCGTCCGACGTAAACGTTTGCAATAACTGCAATATGACTGCAAATTTAATAGAATTAGTTCTAAAATACCCCTGCTTGTATAATATGAAGGAAAACTTATAAAAACTTAGCAATAAAGTCGAAATTATGGGAACAAATTGGAAATGAAATAAATTACTCTCTGTGATATCGTGATAAAGCGTAAAAAAGTAATAATTATTATTCTTCCTCATCTGAATCACTCGACATCTTAATAGTGAATAAACTTTCCAAAAAATAGCAATCTGCACTGCGCACTGGTGAATAGTTCGTTGCGTAGGAGCGTAGCGCTAATATCAGTGGACGTAAAAGAGCGCGACGTTAAAACGCAACACTATTAACGCTATAAGGCTAGGCGCGCATTGCGACTTTTGGCCGCAGAGCGGTGACAACACCGCAGCAGCATTTCGCAACTACGGCGCGCGCACTGCGCGTTTTATTGCCGTGAGTGGCACAAGCAAAATGGATTTTGTGATAGAAGTAGCCTGTGTTTGTGCACTCATGTTACAAAATAATAAAAAAAAGAAGAAGAAAAACAGATATTGGGTGCATCCTATGGTGAGCCATAGATTAATAAAAGGTCAATTTCACATCATGAACAAGAAGGTGATGCAGAATCTTTAGACATTTAACAGGAAACGAAACGCAGAATAGGTAGGTAGGTACTGATCAAAGGCTCTCATCAGACACGTACCTATGTTGTTTATAAACGTTTTTAAGACTGACAGGTGTTTTGCCGCAATGCGCGCGCCGCAGTACAAATAATAGTAATTACAACAAACCTGCGGTTGCCGCGCCGCCAATATTCTGTGATCGGACGCAGAATTTTGGCGGTAGCGGCGAAGCCGCCGCTTGTGCGCGCACCTATTTTCTATTACATACAAACACAACATAAAATTGCGATGTTTCGCCACGCGGTGTTTTGCCGCTGCGGAATGCCGCAGTGCGCGCGCAGCCTAACGCGGCGCTAGGTACGCGTTCTGTTTGGAGAAGCCTTTAAGGAACAGTTACTAGGCCACTATTGTTATTTTTCGACCTATAACAAATTACCTTAATAGCACAGTATATTATGTTAATTTTTTCAATAACAGTGTCTTTACTACCACTTACTATCAATAATACACCTCTCAATCACGTATCACAATTTAAGTATCTGGGTCACTGGGTCACTGATGATTTGCGTGATAATGTAGATATCAAGCGGAAACACAGGGCGCTGTCCATCAGATGTAACATCTGGCCCTAAGGTTTGCTTGATGCTCTAGACCAGAAAAGATAACACTTTTCAAGGCGTATTGTCAATCTTTTTTTACGAGCAGCCTATGGGTTAGCTACACGCAGAAGGTGTACGGTGCGTTGAGAGTCTAATTTAATAATGGGTTTAGAATGCTGATGGGGCTGCAACGTTTCTACAGAGGCACGTACTGTTGAGTTCCATGCTATTATCAAGAAGCGTATTGCATCACTGTTAAAACGTTTACGGAAAAGCACCAACAGCATTGTAATCACACTGGCTAACAGGTGGGACTCTCCGCTGCTATAGCACTGGATGCGCCTGTACGTCAAATGCATAAAAATTATAAGCACTTTAGTACTTTGTCAATTTTAAATAACATATAAGGCAAAGAGTGACAGTGACATGTTAGTATTGAATTATAGTATAAACGCTAGTTTTTTTACATTCTCTTTGTATAGTATTATGTAATCTGTGGTATTGACAAGTTTCTAAGGCCGGGTTTCCATCTGCAAGAAAACTTCTGCAAGAAGTGTCCCACAGCCTGCCAGACAGTAGCTTGCAAGTGTTAACTAATAGCAAATGCACTGGCGACAGGCTATCAGAGTAAGTTCTCGCAGAAGTTCTTGCAGGTATATTCGGCCTAAGTATGCTCAACATTTTCATAATAGTCGCAAACTAATATAAATCACAGACAGAATTGATAAGATTATGATGAGTTATAGATATCGAAACAAAAATTAGTTTATTTCCAATTTTCTCATTTGTTGCTAAATCTTCAGGTGCTGGAATTCGTCGATGAGCATGGAAACGAAGTCCTGAACCTTGGATCGTTCACTCTGTTGCCTCAACACGTTGTGAGGCTAATACTAGCTAGGGATGAACTTCGTGCCGACGAATTCACCAAGTTCCAAGTAAGTTTTATTCTAGCTTCCAACCACGACTTCATCCGTTCAGTTGTTTTAGCGTGATTGAGTAATAAACATCTAAACAACCAAAATTTCATATTTATAATTTTAGTAGGATTATTATTATTATTAACTTATTTATTAAGAACAATTACATTGACATTATTAAAATACAAGTCTCGCAAAACCAAACTATCACCATATAACAATATTAATTCATTAAAATTGGTTCAGCGGTTCAGGCGAAAACATAAAAAACCAACAAATAACCAGATAATTATAAAGATTAACTTTAGCATTTATACGTCCAATGAGTGAAACACCTGTTCGGGCAACACCATTCCTAAGAATATGCGTCTACCGGAACGTACGCGACAGCATCGAGCGTTTATTGGCTGCCGTCTACCAATCACACGCGCGGTGGCCCTACTGAAGAAAAAGATTGCCAATCATTTTCATTCCCTCTTCGTCGCTGTACAATTTTGAATTCGCATGTATACAATTCATTTTTCGTCATACACTAAATTTTCGCTATTTTCATAATTCATGTTGTAATTCACTATTTTCTCATTATATTAATTTTACGCAACAACTGAGCTTTTATTGAATAAATCTACGCATCATCCCCCGTAATCTACGTATTAGATAACATCACATACAAATTTGACCCAAAACTTCCGATTTGTAGCACAAATTTGCCTGTGCTCCTCAGAAACAACAAAATATGAACAAGTTTTTCAACTTCGATTTCCAGACCACCACCAGCTTAAGAACTTTGGAACACGAAAGTCTTCAAAATATTTTCATTAATTTTCCAGGCAGCCTTGATGTGGAGTAAGAAGTACTGTGACACCAACCCGAACATGGTTTTGAAGGACGTCATCGGGAATTTCCTGGAATATATACAATTCCACAAGATCCCAGCCAACGTGCTCATGAGGGAAGTTCACCCACTTGGCCTGGTCCCGTACTCTATCATCATGAATGCTCTCGCTTACCAGGTGCGATGATCATAAAGTTTAAAAAATCCCTGTATTCTTCATATAGATTTGAATGGGGAGAAGTTTGGAGACTAATTGTATTATTTTCTGTAAGCAATTACAAGTAGTGTTGTAGATACTCCAAGGGTACTAAGCGCTTTGCCAATACATTTCTTATGCGCTCTACTAAAGAATGAAATGCGGTGCCTGCTTATGTGTTCCCCGATAGTTACAGCCTTGGTCTCTTCAAGGCAAGAGTGAATAAGCATTTCTTGGGTAAGCATGCTGCAACCTAGACTGTATCAGTTAGGTACTAATAAAAAAGTCACATTGTTTCCTTTTACTGCTTAGGGAATAAGATACTGAGCAGAGTGCTTAAAACGCTATTGTTGCAGGCAGACCCGGCCAGCGTAGATCCAGGCAAGCTGTCTCCGGCACGAGTGCGCCGCGCCGGTCGCTCAATGTCCGTGCAGTCGTCACTCGACCCCTACGGGTCCAACACCACCCTCTCTTCAACCGGCTCGAGCGATGTTCCGTCGTCAGACTCTCGGCACAACTAACGCGAGGGGAACCTCCCCCGTCCCGCACCTGAACCCGTCCCCGGCCCCTCCACTGCCCCCGTCGCCCCCGCCTCCACCTCGGACAAGCCTCCGGATAAACCCGAAAAATCCGACAAACCACCAGAAAAACTCGGTCTCTTCTCCTCAATCAAACGTGCCGCCAGCAAAAAGTTTGGCGATCGCCGTTCTCCTACACCAAAAACGAGAGAACCGCGATCCAAGTCCGACTCTATAAAGCACGCGGCTCTCACCAGACAAGTCTCAGAAACAGTGGCAGCTTCTGGAGACACAACTTTTGAGCGATGCAGACCTAGAAAGCGTGATAGTGAAACTGAATTTCCTGTACGCAAATCTGCTTCGGAGCTATCTGAGAGCTTCCCATTCGTTAAAAGAGCGTTAGCCGAAATAGAAAACGGATTAAACTATTTTAGAAGATCAGTCGCGTCAGATGTTACCGAGAAGCCAGCTCTTCTTACGATGGTGGAACCCGTTGTTGTTGTTGCAGCAGCAGAAGATGACACTCCTGTATCTCCTCCTCCTCCAATGGGACTGAAAGAGCGTCGAGGTTCTCGTGGTTCACCATGTGCTAATTTACCACCGTTGATGTTGCCTCCGAGTACTCCGGACCCGTCGCCGGGTCGCTTATCACCAAATAGGTTTTCGCCACAGGCAAGGGGGCCATTATCAGCACCTATATTCACGGCTAACCCGCCAAGGCGTTCAAGAACACGTTCAGAAATGCCCCCAGATCCACCTCCACGATTGCCCCAAGTCCCTCGTCCAGCGTCTGTCTCTCCAAAGCATACTTTTGCTTTCAAGATTGTATTGAAGAAGGTGGAGAGCACGCCTAATACCTCATTCGATCGCCCCGAGCAATGAGAGTACCTCCTTTAAGCGCGGCCGTCGAGGCACGGTGGAGTACTCGAGGATTGACGCGCTTTTCTCCGTTTTCTAGAACAAGCTAGCATAGTTTAGTTAGCAACTAACAAAATGGTCTGCAGAAGAGATTTTTCTCAACGACGATTGGAAAATTTCAATATCTTATGAATCTAGAGGCTGGTCCTCTGTTCGATGTGAATCATCGTGAAGGTTGGTATAAGAAGTGTAATGTAAATTAATAAAATGTGTATAAATGGTTCAGAAAATGTGTTTGTTATGCCATTTGATTGTATTGATCATACAATTTTCACTTCATGATTTCATATCAGACATATAAATATTCGGTTGACTATTTTTAACTATGGATATTGTTGACATAGGGATTTTAATTGGTGAATTTTGTACTTACGATTTAGGATACCGATTTATTGAATTTTTATAAATGGCCCATCCATATGTATCCTGGAGCGTTAAAATTATATGATCATTAGATGGCATAATTTTAATGGTAAATAAACGTTCATATAATGATGTTTGTTCTATTCAAATATAATAGCATATTTTGTGATGTTCTTTCAGTGTGACATAAAGAACATAATAAAAATCTATTTCTTACTCTTCATGCATACTGTACAGTTACTGTTTTTCGATTCTTATATAGGTACCCAAACTGTATTGTGCCTGTATGTGGATGTTTTTCCAAGACTTGTTGTTGTTATGTCTCATCACATATATAAAATGGCAAATATATAAGTTTGATCAAAGTACTTAATAATCAATAGTTAAAAGTACACAGACAAAAGATCTATTACACATCATTTTTTTCTGTTATAATTTTGCCATTTAAAATAAATTCTGTATATTACACAACTGTGTTTTTGTGTCATATGGAAGATGAATTTATAGTAATATGAAAGTATTTTTATAATAATATTGACTGAATGTTGTATTAAAACTTCGATAGCATGTTTTTATTGTAACTAGTTAAGCTGCGTCTAGCAGTATTGCAAATCAAGCCAACGTTAAACATCAATAAAATTTAAACATATCGTTGAATAACGTTATAAAAAGCGACTTAAAATAATGGCATAATACATAACCAGGAACAAATATTATTAAATAGTTTAACATGAATTCATTTTATGCGGTAAAAACACAGTTTATTTTGTAATGGTAAACTTACAAAGAAATAAAAAAAATACATAAATAAACACATTGTTTATTGTATGCAAGTTGGATCTGGCTGGTTTTTTTTTTTTTTTTTTATATTGAATGGGTTTGCTCTTGACCCCAGTCTTGCCCAGAAAGCAAAGACAGGGTCTACGATGGAGCGAGCTTGCCCAGAAGGTGCTTATTCACTCTGGCCTTGAATAGAGTCAGGTTGTATGCGCTCGGAAACACAGACGCCGGCAGGGAATTCCATTCCATAGCTGTGCGCATTATGAAAGATGATGAGTAGCGTTTGGTACGCAGAAAAGGTATATCAACTAAGAACGAGTGGTAACCTGCAGTGCGTCTGGATGTCCGATGGTAGAAAGGAGAAGGTGGAATGAGTTCATGCAGTTCTTGAGCACACTCACCGAAGTACAATCTATAAAAGACCGATAGGCAAGCAACTTTTCGGCGGTGAGCTAAACTGTTAAGCTTAGCTGCTACCAGTTCTTCATCGCCTATTAATCTCTTGGCTCTGCGTTCCACCGAGTCCAGTGCAGCAAGTTGATATTTCGCCGAGCCATCCCATAGGTGGCAGCAGTACTCCATGCAAGACCGGACTTGAGCTTTATAGAGAGTTAAAAGCTGCCCAGGCGTAAAGTACCGCTTGACTTTATTTAGGACGCTCAGCTTCCTAGCTGCAGTTTGAGCCTTGGACTCGATGGAGGTGCCGAAGTTGAGATCAGAAGATAACTCCATGCCAAGAAGCTGGAGAGAATCGGTTACTTGAATAGATGTACCACGGAAAGTAGGAGTTAAGGTAAATGGACTCCTTTTCGCGGTGAACAGACATGCCTGCGTTTTAGAGGCATTGAAGCTGACGAGATTTTCATCACCCCATTGGGAGACGAGACTTAACGTCAAGTTCAATCGCTCAATCATGGCCTCTCTCATTATTTTTACCTCATCTCCACCGGTATTCGCGCTGGACAGATATCTCTCCATGACGGTACTGTCGTCCGCATAGCCAACAATGCCCGATATTAGTAGGTCATTGATGTGTAGCAGGAAAAGCGTCGCAGAGAGCACCGACCCCTTAGGAACTCCGGCATCAATCGCCATGAGGTCAGAGGAGCAGCCGTCAATGACTACTCTGATCGACCGTTCACTCAAGAAGTCGGCTACCCAGCTACAAAAGCCAGCAGGGATTCCGTACGCTGGAAGCTTGCTCAGCAGACTTGCGTGCCAAACCCTGTCAAAAGCCTTTGAGATGTCAAGCGAAACAGCAAGTGCTTCGCCGTGTTTCTCAATGCCCTCGCTGGTCACAGGATATAACCACAGTACCTATATTTATATTTGTTTTTTCTGTTTTTTTGTGCTGATACGTTATAAGTGAAAGTGAAAGTGAAATATATTTTATTTAAATAAGCTCACATAATAAGCATTTTTAAATCGTCAATTCTTTTACCCTACCTTCTTCTTTTCTTCTTTTAAAGGCATCGAAACACCAAAATAAAAGACTAGCAAACTAATTATGAAAAAAAAATAGGTTATACAATGCGCTTTGTATATTTCACTCCTAAATTTTCCAAAACAGAATTTTGTTTATTTTAGTTATGCTACAGCTCCACCGTTAACGTTGATGATAATGTCCAACTACTCGTTAGCTAAGGCATTATATATATTTAATATAGTCGTTTGTAAATTAACACTATGACATGTTTGTAAAAATCTCTTGCAAAAAGCTATCGAAGTTATAATAAACCTAACCACAGTAGCTGTTGTATTTTGTGGTGTGGCCCATGTTACCTACATATTTCTATGAAAGAAGTGTGAAAACTGGTCAATGACCATCCTCTTCCATATCAACTTTGTTAGTGACTGATTTCTTATACATTAGTTTAAATTGACATTCATACATAGGTTTAAAGATATTTATTCTCATAAGAACTTACAATGTTCACTTAAAATGAGATTACATTGAAAACTTACAGCTATAATTTGGCGCAGCGCATATATTATGACGATACAATCTTTCATTGTACGTTGTGTTATTTACAAAGGTGATTATCGTTTACATACCCACGTTTTTTGACACAACAATATTGTTGTGTGAAAACGTGTGTGTAATTTTACCATAAATTCAAAACAATCAACCTGAAAAAGAAACATGTTTTTTTTCTTTTAAAGGTTTTTTAAATTGCAGATACACAATTGCAAACACATGTATGCAACTTCAAGTTATTTTTACATGAAAGAATTAAGGCTCAACGCACACAGACTACTTTTTGTAGCTGTAATAATCGCTCTTGGGCGGGAACCCTCAACTTCGATAGCCTAGGCTTCCATAAAAAATATGTTTCTTTTTCTTTTAAAGGTTTTTTAGATTGCAGATATACAATTATTGCAAATACATACAACTTCAAGTTATTTTTACATGAAAGAAATATTAAGGCTCAACACACACAGACTACTTTTTGTAGCTGCGATAATCGCTCATATCTCTTCCCACCACAAGCGATTTATCGCTGAGCGATTTTTTGTATAAATACTATAAATGTTCTATACTCGGTGACAAAAAACGCTCAGTGATAAATCGCTCGTGAGCGGGAATCCCCGATTATTTATAGTTAGATATTATTATAATGTTTCAAACATTAAAACCAAGCCAACCTCTACTAAAAGTATGAAAAATACAAATTCCAAAATATATTCTTGATTTATTTTTATAATTTTGTTTAATATAAAAAACTCGTGCCCCAAATAATGCCTTTTGATAAAACAAGTTTATAAAACGTGTATTCTAAATAGAGACAAAATGATTTAAAAATGTATACCTACTTATTGATGTTTCTGACTGGTCTGTTTCAAGATAACTGTTGTATGGGATATTGTGTTTTCTATAATATTATGTAAATAAACAAATGTGGTGGAACAATGTCTCATTATTTTCAACTATTTTATCTTTTTAAAATACCTAAATTAAGTTTGGATAACTCATAAATAATTAATTCTAAATCAAGAATTCAATCCAAAAACTTTGAATTCGGAAAAGTAGAACTATCATTTGAAATTATTAAAGTACCTAAGTGAATTACTGTTGACTTCGAATATATACGGTGGTTTGGTTAGCATCCTAAGCCCTTAACCCTATCCAATTTGACATAAATGTACTTTACAGGTACCAACAATCTTAAGTGGTGTGAACATTAATTTTTGCATCTTATCATTCTCAGCTAATAGTGTCATGACTATTTTAAAATAAGATGCTGGGACATAAATGCCTAAGTATGTAAAACAGTAACACGAGCACTAGTAAAACCACCATCAATCAGCCAGCCCTCTTTTTCAAATGACCCACATTTTAATTGTGTGCTAACTTATACCTAAAACTAAGCATTAGATTAGACTATTAAGTCGTAAACCTTTGAAAATCACAGATATTGTTGTATTTTATGGAGCAGATAAGCTTGCAAAATTTTATTATTATGCTTATTTTACCTCTAATAGAAGGAGCAGAGCAGTTAAACCACTCGCCCTGAAAAGTTTTGAGTTCAAACGATTGCCATTTTTAGATGGTCATTTTAATTGGCCACTCATTATTTTTAATTTTTTAACAAAACAAATATTACTTATTGCATTTTATGACATTAGCTAACTCTCAATGTCTGCCTGACAACATCTGTGAAGCCCATCAAATAAAACGAATATCAACGTTATTGCATCAGTATAAAGTTTATTGTCTTTTATTGAAGGTAAATTTTATTAGAGTGATCGAAAGGTGATGCTTTATTGCCCTTTTTAACGGAAAGGAGGGGGGTTCTCTGTTCGTCTGTATGTTATTTTTTTGTATGTCCACCGAATACTCAAAGACAAATGGTGCAGTTGAGAAAGCCTGGATCAATTGAAATCATTCAAACTTTATTTATTACATACTCTCAAGTTGATTGAAATTTTAAATTTGGAAATCGGTTCAATAGTTTTCAGGAAATCCTGAAAATACAGTAATTTTTAGCTAACTTTTAAACGAGTATTTACGGATCTTTAGACATAACTTTTTATATGTACAGCTGGTACAGTACGGATTTTATTTGACTTTTTACCATTGAAAATGGTTATCAGATGCAAATCGCCTGAGACGTATGTTTGGCCATATCTCCGAGGATTTTGGGAGGGTTGAAATAAAAATAGTACCAAAAGTTGAGGAATTTATCGAGACACGTGTGAACGTTTGAATTTTGAAAATCTACTGATAACTTTTTTTGTAATTTTGCGAAATTCCAAAAATTCCGAGTTTTTTGGGGGATGTTTGTTTACTAAATTGTAAATATTTCGGAAAAAAACCGACTTAAGAAAAAATGAAAAAAAGTGTCCTAGGGTATTAGTTTAGCTATCAAATGGCGAAATAATTTTGAAAATCGGTTTATAATTGTGACCTGTAGGTGGTCCCTTTAGATTTGGAATTGTAGAAAAACGGCTGTTTCCGTATATAAAGAAAGTGATGTAGCTTTTATGATTATTGACCGATCGTCATGGTAATAGTGTTAAAAGATGTAGAAGCGGATAAGAGGTGCATTCGTTGGAATTTTGAAAATTGGTTAATATTATTTCGGCCGCGTCGAGGAAGTCAGCGGGCGCTTTTGTGACACGAGGCGGAGCCGAGTGTCACAATCGTAAAAATAAATAGGTACTATAGGTATAACTATAGGTACCTAGGGGTAACTTTAAAAATATAAAAGGACTTTGCATTTGATTTGATTTTGGTTTTTCGTAAATTTTTGTGTTCATTTTCAATGCTCCGATTCTTGCGGGGACTGTAAAATCTGTGAATTTTTTTATTAAAACTGATATTTGTAATTAATGATTATTGTGCCTGTATTATTTCTTTCTTTTTAGAGCCATTTAATTTTGAAGCTGTTTTTGTTTTTGTTTTCAGGTTTTTAAAGGAAGTCTTTCTTTTTTTAAAGCCTTCTTTTGTTAGTATTTTTAGTTTTTCTGAAGTAGGTATTTATTGCAATTATCAAAAGTAACAAAATATAAAAATCAATACCTTATTATTATCAATACTCTGAGCATATGAACACCTTAAATGCAGTCAATAGTCCACTAAACTTAACTTTGTTTTGTCCAATAACGTAAAGTAACTACACTAAAGTCTTAATCTCACTAATATTATAAATGTGAAATTTTGTGGGTTTGGATGTTTGTTCCTCAATAACGCAAAATCTACTGAATAGATTTGGTTGAAATTTAACACACAGAAAGAAAATTGCCAAAATAAAAACACATAATACTTTTTTTTCTGATATTCCCACGGGAACGGGAACCACGCGGGTGAAACCGTGAGTGGCCGCAAAATTACGCGCAATAAAATGAGATTTACACTTTATTTTAAGTATAAAGATACTTAAACTATTATATTATATTATATATATGATAGTTTAAGTATCTTTTACTATTAATTTTAATATAATCAATTTTAATATAACCCAGAGTATGCAATAACCTCTAAATACGCACTCTATACTACGTATATTTGTAGCAGGCTACTACGAGCTACGACGTAGACCCGTAGCGTACTACGCAATGTTTATTTGAGGAATGTTTGTTTACGTCTTATTGGTCGACTAATAATGCTTCAATTTCGATATGAATAATATTCAGCAGAGTTGAAAAATAACATTTCGAGGAATTGTTTGGAAATCATTATTAAAAAATACTTCGTCTGCGTGGAAAGTTTTATGCTAGCCCCCATGGAACAATACTTTTTTTTGGAATTAAAAGTACCCTATGTCTTTTTCTGTAACCCTCGACCCTCAACGTGTATGCAAAATTTTATAATGACCGGTTCAGTAGTTAAGACGTAAAGGCGTAACAAAAAACAAAGAAACCGACTTTCACATTTATAATATTAGTAAGAGAGTACGGATTGAACTAAATGTTAACCAAATGATTACGATATAGTAAACCAAAGGTGTCATAGTCACTTTTGTTCGTAGCTATTGGTGTTCGAAGCTAAAATTTGCATTATCCTAATGCTAGTCGTGAATTACTCGATGCATAATAAGATTTCACTTATCTAAAAGTAGCCTATTCTCACTAGCTTTATCCAAGCCCAAAAAAAACCTTAGATAAACCAAGCCCAAAAAAAACAACAAAAACAGGAACATCAGTGTTTCACCGACGGATGCAGCTAATGTGTCGGTAAACATTTTAACCTTTGCCGACATACAGCTGTGCCTAGAGTAACCATAATAGTAATATAATAAACCTTTGAAAGTGCAAAAAACTATACTCTCAGTCTTAGAGCATTCAACCAACTCTCAGACTCTCATTCATAGGATTAGGCCTTTTGTCATTTATTTTGTTTTTTTTTTTACTTTTAGGTATATCTAGCTGATACATAATCATAACAGGTGGTGAACAAGATCGTACAGCACTAACAAAAAAGTTCAAACATCAGATTTTACACTTTTAGATTTTATGCATTCGCATTGCTATTTTTATATTAAGATTATTAATAAAATTGAAAAATATTAGAAAAAATCGACTCACCCGTAGCAGCTCAGACGTCAGATTTTAATTTTTAAATCAAAATTATCGGTACACATATAGGTAGATACACTTGGTTTGCGAGTCAAATTCTTTATCGGGTTTTACATATATATATATGTTTTTACATATATATGACGGAGTCAGGATAAGGTTATTCACCGCCGAGCACGAAATAATAGTTTCTTTACAATACACAACCTCTCTTCTTACAATCAACATCGAGTTAGCTCAAAATAACGGATGATCGAACAGATTCACACGGATTCAAGTCGGTAAACGCGGCAAGTTCGACACAGCGAGGTGAACTCAAATGCATTGCAAACACTACGGCTGCCGGTAACAGAAATGTCCCACCGACTACCCCCCGATCGCGCTCTCCACATTTTTCCGCCTCCGGAAACGTCAAGGCTGTCAACTGTCAAACTGACAAACATCAAACCTGTCAACTGTCACACATCCTGCACAGATCACACACTCGCTGTATCGACCTTACCCAAGTGAGCCACTTGACGTTTCCGACTTGATAGTTACGACTAAACTCAATAGATGGCGCTAGGGGTTCCAATAATCTTGAGCAGCACGGTGCTCACGCTCCGACACGGCCATCCTGACATTTCACACGTCCTCGTATGAGGTGGCTGGGGAAGATCCTGCAAAGGGAGATAGTACCTGAACAGTAAAATGTTCAAACGCTCGGCCTTCCTGACCAAAAGGGTCAGGTCTTGTAATACCACAATTTGTATACCACAACATTATTCAAAATTCCAACATTGCTTACTCCATTGCTAATCCATAGGTACTCATGAAATTACAGTGATGAAAGTAAACAAATCAAAATAACTATTCACTAAAAATTCAAGAAAACTCATCAGACCAATATTTCAAAACTAAATAGATTGTGTAATCAGTGTAGAATGCAATACTCTACAATTCAGATGCTTCCATCTAGCACCCAATGACAACCTCTATCCGGTGATCACCCAAAACAAGGGCTACCTCCATCCGGTACCCTTACACAACACAGCGCCTTTATCCGGCGATTCAACAACGATCGCTTACATCTTTGAGCTAAACGCACGCCACTCACAAGCGTGGCCGCAATGCGACGGGAAATCAGGCCCGATTTACACCTACGACTACGAATGCACGAAAAATGTAACCAATCTGAGCGACTAGCATACTATTGAATAAACAATCTCAAAAATGAGTATTGTTTGAACTAATTAAACTAGTTGAAAGTCCAGCCCCTTCGTTTACTATCATCACTACCATCATCATCACCATCATCACCATTATCATCACCATCATCATCATCATCATATTCCCCATCATCACCATAATAACTAATGATAACTTTTTACAGAATTTACAGCCAAATATGCTGGAGGGCCAAGTACCCAATTGCTTTTTTTTCTTTCAAACAATAGAATTATCAATTTACTGTGTACCACTTTAGTCCGGCTATCCCTGTAGCTCATAAATTAAGTCATCCCTGTGACTCCTCAGAACCATCCCTGTGGCTCTTACACATTTGATCATCCCTGTGATCTCACACATAAGATCATCCCTGTGATCTTACTCAACAAGATGGCTTAAGAGGACACAATAAATAATCAGTTAAGACTCAAAATTTTCAGAACACTCCGAATCGCTGATGTCATTAGGTACTTGTCCCTCAGGCATCTTTTTTTTTAACCTATCATGTGCGTACTTGTAAGTACGCTTTGAGTTTAGGGCTTTTAAAACATAACGATCGTTATCAAGTATTTCTATGACTTTAAATGGCCCCCTGAACTTCGGGTCTAACTTTGTTAAATCAGGAAGTAATTTAATTTCATGATTATGAACAGTAGTTACTAAACTGAATTTATATTCCTACATAGCACCAGTTGCTTACTCAAATTCACCACATTATGACTAAAAGTGTACTGACAGAGTACAAACGGTGTACTAACAGTGAACTAGCAGTGTACTAACAATGTACTAACAGTGTACTAACAGTGTACCATTAGTGTACCAACAGTGTACCAACAGTGTACCAACAGTGTACCAACAGTGTACCAACAGTGTACCAACAGTGTACCAACAGTGTACCAACAGTGTACCAACAGTGTACTAACAGTGTACCAACAGTGTACCAACAGTGTACCAACAGTGTACCAACAGTGTACCAACAGTGTACCAACAGTGTACCAACAGTGTACCAACAGTGTACTAACAGTGTACTAACAGTGTACTAACAGTGTACTAACAGTGTACTAACAGTGTACTAACAGTGTACTAACAGTGTACTAACAGTGTACTAACAGTGTACTAACAGTGTACTAACAGTGTACTAACAGTGTACTAACAGTGTACTAACAGTGTAACAGAACTGTACCAACACTACCAACACTGCAGTAACACTGCACACCAACGGTAAACATATTCAGAAACATTGATGCATCTACCAACTGTTAGCAGTGAATTCAAACAGAAAAGTGGTTACATTACGACAGAATAGTGCCAACATTACAGTACCACAAGATAAATGACATTTCTAAGAAAGATTTTATTCTATTTTCCATATTTTTGCACTAAATTTCAACAACAATTTCTGTTGATTGAAGTCACCATTCACCAACAAAATATTACTAACCCCTTTAATTTTAGTTAAATTCACTGCCTTGAATAATTTTGAAACATAATGAGACTTCAATCTGTGCCGTTTTCATAATCGCAACCAATAGGAATATTTAGTGACTTTTCGTTTAAAAATTAAATCACAATAAAATCGTTACGACTGACCTCTATAAAGTGACCTTGTAGATTCGCTATGCTGGCTGCGCCGAGTAACAGGATGCTCTCAGCTTGTAATACTGCACTAGCACCCGCCACAGAGCATCGCCATTGCCATTGCATCGCTGTCGCCACTGCATCACCGCTTGCACTGCTAGTTGCTTTGCTCAGCTCCACAACTGTTGCCGCTGCCTGTTGCACCGCTGTTGTCTTGTGTTGTGAAGCACCTGAAGCAGATAATCATAGGCGCATTTGGTTGTTGTTTGACATGAGAACAAGCACTAGAAAAAGTGGAACGATCACATGACCTGTTATCCTTGGAATCAGTCGGTACTGTGCGATGTACTGGAATGCTACACCTTAGCATGAACAGCTGCTTGAAATCACACCATGTCATCCATCACCATAGCTTCATTACGTCGTTATGATCCAGGCACGCACGTCAACATTTTTTTCTCTTGGGGTCAAAGTCAGGAACGAACATTGGCACTCGAAGTAGGCACACGCATCGCTTGTATTGTAACAAAGCAATAATATTGCGATTTGGTCAATAGACGCCACTTTTCGTTGATCACATTGATTTTCCGTTGCACGTGTCTCGTTATCGCACCTCATATCGTTTGATTCACTTTTCTCACCACGTGGGACGTTTGGATTGCATCCCGCTTCTGATGACGGAGTCAGGATAAGGTTATTCACCGCCGAGCACGAAATAATAGTTTCTTTACAATACACAACCGCTCTTCTTACAATCAACATCGAGTTAGCTCAAAATAACGGATGATCGAACAGATTCACACGGATTCAAGTCGGTAAACGCGGCAAGTTCGACACAGCGAGGTGAACTCAAATGCATTGCAAACACTACGGCTGCCGGTAACAGAAATGTCCCACCGACTACCCCCCGATCGCGCTCTCCACATTTTTCCGCCTCCGGAAACGTCAAGGCTGTCAACTGTCAAACTGACAAACATCAAACCTGTCAACTGTCACACATCCTGCACAGATCACACACTCGCTGTATCGACCTTACCCAAGTGAGCCACTTGACGTTTCCGACTTGATAGTTACGACTAAACTCAATAGATGGCGCTAGGGGTTCCAATAATCTTGAGCAGCACGGTGCTCACGCTCCGACATATATATATATATATATATATATATATATATATGCCTAAAAACTGAATTTGCCTGCAATGTACTTTGACAACAATGTTTAATGCCTAAGAATCGAAAACAACGAAAACTACCATACAAGTAGTGAATAAGTATTCGTATAAAAGTTAATATTAGATTGATTGTATATTTCCTTAAAAGTAAAAAAAAACAGAAAGCAAATTTATTGATGGCTTATTTTAATTATTATATACAAAATGCTTAGCTTACAGGCGGCTTGATAAACTCTAACACCAGAGGTGGCCACTAATCCTCATTCGATAAGAAAGAAGATATACAAAATAATATATAGTATTGTATAGAAGAATACAATACATATTAATACATACATATTATATAAAAATGGAAGTATAAATAATAATATTTATAATTCTAAACTAAATATCTATACTGTTTAGAGTTTATATTGTACGCATAAGCGTACAATATAAACTCTTTTGAGTTTTTGTTAACATCATCTCTTTCCTAAAACAAATATTATGTTATTTTTCTAAGAGGTTAAATATTTTTCTCTAACTTGAGAAATATTTGGATATAAATTCGATAATAAAGTGACTTTAGGGTATTTCTACACACTAGGAGCGACAGGTTTTTTGCTAGTATATTTACACATTGAATCCAAGCAAGTCCCTTCGTATTTCAAAAGGAGCATAGGCTGAATATAAATAAGAATCTGATACACCCTATTTCACTTTGTTTCACTTCCGCATTGATAAATAAAACATTTTGGTTCCTTGAAAAATCCCAACACTACGTTAAACAATCGTGGTAAATAAATCAATGTTTTACTTTTGTTGCTTTCCTTCATTCAGTCATTTTCACCGACAAAGGGAAGTTTGCTGGCCTAAATTGCATTTGACTACTATATAGCAATATCCGCCAATATGTCTCATGTCCTACAAATTGGTTCACTGAGCTATTAGCGCTAATGAAAATAATTTATAAAAAAAATATACGCGACGAATAGATAACCTCCTCCTTTTCAAATTTTTGAAGTCGGTTAAAAATAAAAAAGCTTTTTAAAAACAAAGAAAAACCGCCTTCAAAAAACTGAAAACAAAAACAGCTTAAAAATTAAATACCTCTAAAAAGCAAGAAATAATATTCGAATCATTCGTTACACATATCAATATTAATAAAACACGTCTATTGAAGTCGGGTGGGGCTGGAGGACAACTTCATTTTTTTCTTAAAGCCCCACCCGACTTCATTAGACGTGTTTTATTAATATTGATATGTGTAACGAATGATTCGAATATTATTTCTTGCTTTTTAGAGGTATTTAATTTTTAAGCTGTTTTTGTTTTCAGTTTTTTGAAGGCGGTTTTTCTTTTTTTTTTAAAAAGCTTTTTTATTTTCAACTTTTTAGTGGTAGGTATGTAAGCGCAGCGTGTAAATATTTTTTTACTTTATATTATAATATTTTCAATGGTATAATGCCCAGAACTCAATTTCCAAATTTACGCTGTTTGTTTTTGAGGAGTTCCGTTGTGTCATCGTAGTCCAAGTCTAGTCCAGAACGTTGCATCGCAAACCATGATTTGGTTTGTTTTGGATTGCCATAAACTTACCAAAACCTAAATCACTTTACTTATACTATTTGATTTTGAAGAGTTCCTTTACGTATCTTCGAAGTTCGAAGTCCAATAACAATGAAATTAAATTGTGACCATTCTTGAAGTATACCCTTTCAAATAAAAAAAGAATCATCTAAATCGGTTCATAAACAAAGAAGTTATGTCCGAAATTCCATTTCATTTGGCGAGCTAAATAATTGATATTTTTCAGGATTATGAAAAAACTACTGGCCAGATCTCTGTAAAAAATTTATGGGACCACACACGAACTATGTTCTTTGAGTTAAAAAAAGAATTGTACAAATCGGGTAACAACTGACGAAGCTATGTTAAAACATACATAAAAAAACCGTCGACTTGAGAACCTCCTCCTTTTTTTGAAGTCGGTTAAAATAGTTTGACTAAAATCGTAATTTCTGTTATGTTTTATGCGATGGAAAATAACACAAAAGCTGGCCTTAGCTATCACCAAGTTCAATAATTATATGCAACATAATTAAGCAGTGTGCTTGAAAATAGACCTATAAGAATAAAGTTAAATATGTTTCTATTCGTGGCCAAGTGACGAGTTAATAAAATCGACAAATAGATTGCTCTCATCGATCTGCCCAACTTTATTTTGGGCATATCATGAAATAACTGGCCAAATCTTGATATACCGGCGTATCGTGATGTGCCCAGGCAGTTCTCGATCAGCCCAGTTAAACAATACACCCACGCCAATATTTTTTAATGAAAAACCTCGTTCAAACTACATTGATGATAAATGCACAATAAGCTTTACTAAATAATGTCTTTACTTTGACTATAAATACAACAATCAATATAAATATCTGCTAACTCTATAAATAACGGGTGGCGCAAAAGTAAAGACCCTATTTGGTTCAGCTATAACATTTTTTCTAAATTAGAAAACTAGATTTAGGTTTTTTTAAATGTATATTTGTGCCATTAAATTTCGTACCATTAGGATTTAAAGATGATGTCTTTTAAATGGTGACCTCCAGAGTTGATACACATTTGAGCCCTATTTATGACATTTTGCATAACTTGCCGTAACACTTCCTGCGATATGTTCGTTATTTCTTGACGAATGTTTTCTTTTAGAGCTGCGAGAGTCTGTGGCTTGTTCACATACACCCGAGATTTCAAAAAACCCCAAAGAAAGAAGTCTGGACTGGTCAGATCGGGTGATCTTGCAGGCCAAGGCAAATCGCCAAAACGAGAGATAACTCGGCCTGGAAAAGCGTCCCTCACTAAATCCATATTTATTCCACGTTCTTGGGGAGTAAAACGGTCCATGTTTATTTTCAGTGTATTTTATATTTGTTCACTACACAATTTTCAACAACAGAATGACAGAAAATGTCATATAAAAAAAATAAAAGTATTTTCTTTAGTGCCAGTACTTTTGCGCCACCCGTTACTTTATTTTCTGTTCCCATAGCACGAACATCTATTTATGAGAAATTTAATTTTAATTTTCGGCAATTAATTAATATGTTTAACACGATGTATCGTTAATTTCTTAGTGCAATTAATGAAAGAAATAATTAATCACAGATGCCTCTTACGCCGAATAAGCAGTGAATTGCTAAGGTATTTTTTTGAGAATAACCGACAATGTTAAGCTATCCAACCAATAAACAATATTATCTTATGTTAATATGTGCCAAAGTAAATAAAGTGTTCACCTATATAGTTTTGAGGCTGTATATACCAGGTAAACATAACGGCATTCAAACTTCGAGATGATGCTAACTTCGGAACGCAACTCGAATATTCGTAACTTCGAGGAGTGGATAAGTTGATAATTTAATAATATTTAATAACAGAATGTTGAAGTTTCAGTAAACCGTAACTGAAACTTTATATGATAGTATGAAAGTGAGTTATTTCTGAGTATATTATTAGCTTAAGAACATTCCTACTGAAATTGACATGGGAATGAAATTAAAAAAATATATAATTTATTTAAAGATATAGGTTGTTCTTTATTATATATTGTAAAAAAATATGAACACTTTATGAAATGTAAGAGCAGCTTCTTTACTTTAGAATTAATTTGCCTGACAATTAACTTTGACAGAAAGAAATAATATTATATTTCACAAATAACATTGCTCGCATTTACAAATTATTTTCCTCATAATAATTATGCTGTTGCTAATGAGCTTCAAGGTTTTTTTTATTTAAACTTAAAAAGCACCAATATAGTCAATTTCATTTACCATGCAGTACAAGACAATATTTGCTGTGGCAACGTTTCGTCTCGTCACAGTAGAGCGATCAAAGCAACAGTTGCGCTCAACACGGGCTCAATATTAAATCAATGTTTGCTCTTTTCCAGTTTTCAGCCTTTACTAGTAAATTGAAAACAATGTGAATATGGTACAATAAGTCATGTAACATAACATACAGTACAAAGGTGTGAGCCGACACATGGACATTAAACACTTTTGAAAAAAAGACAAATATTTTCTGTGCTAGGCGACTTCAGTCGAATTGGGCTTTATATCGACAATCGCTTATAAAATCAAATCACCACTTCATTGAATTTAGATTTTACAAGCGATTGTCGATAAAAAGCGCTAATTGACCAAAATCGACCAGCAAGTTGCCTGCCAAGTCGACTCGTGTAAATAACACATACGAATTTACAGGAAACAATATTTAAAAAGTAAAGCATAAGCATGTTAATCTAATGAAAGCTCTTGTCTCTTTTATACGCGGTTAAATCTCGTTTATATGACGTCAAAGATTCTATGGTGAAAGCATAGACTTAGAAAATTTTTCGCTATGCTCAAGTAGACGGACAAAGGTGCGAGTGAAAAACCGATTCTTACGGCTTATGCGATGTGAGAGAAAGAGTAAAAAAAAACTGACAGCAGAACCTGGTTTGACTTCATGTATCATCGTTTATCACCTTGGTGAAAAGTGTCAACAAGATTATTTTGTAATTTTGATCGCGATCGGGTCGGTTTGGCTCTCAAAGCTATATAAATCAATAATGGTGTCGTGTTCTGTACTGGATTGTAATGTTACTTACGACAATAACCCAAATAAACACTCATTTCACAGGTAAATATGATTGTACAAGTACCATTTTCGTATTTCATATTTAAGTTTAATATATTCCGAAACACACTAAGTTATATACTAATATGATGCTATTAAACGCATATTTCCTAAATGAAGGTTGATTTCTAAACATTACTTGTTTGATAATATAATAATAATAATAATAATAATCATTTAATTCTCACCATAATCCTTACAATTTAACATAAATGTACTTAAATAAGTTTAGCAGTAGGATTTCGCAGATTATGGTGGACTGATACCTGAACTAGGTAGTACCTGTATCTCAGGTTACCAGCCCCCACCTCCTCGTAAGAAGTATTACTAAAGTGCTAAGTAAACACTAAAAAGAGAATTAAAAAACAAATATTTTCAATTAATACTAGGTAGGTACAGTAATTATTCTTTTTTTTTTGGTGTTAGTAAAACTTAACTTATAATCATTAATATCTACATGTGAAGTAGTGTGCATTTTATTTAAAGTAAGTGTACGTTTCGTGTAGGTAGGAGTACATTATTCGCGTGGGTATGCGCTTAGGTGGATGTGTGTGCATGAACGCGCGCTCGTGTATTTTTGTGTGCAACAGGCTTGGAACAGGGTATGGTTCAAGTTAGAGGAGATAGTTATTGTATAAAATATTAAGATGAATAAATAATGAAAAAATATTAGAAAGAATCGACTCAACCGTAGCAACTCGGACGGGATCTTAATATAAAAATAGCATTGTGAATGCAAAAAAAAAACTAAAAGTTTAAAAAAGTATAAAATATTGTTAAGTTTCAATTTTTAGAAGGTTCTCAGTAGCATCGTAGTTGAGTTCTAGTAGAATATTAAGCATAACTTGTTTCAGAGCATGTCTATTCATCTTATAAATTTTATTTTTATCGTTTATGCGTTTATAAAGAAATGTACCCATATTAATTAGCTGTCTTTTGGCAAAAGCTGTTTTGAAATAACGAGTAGGTAATCGAATACGTCGTTGGTCTTGGGGTATTAATGTGATATCAGTGTGTTTGTGTTGTCTTAGAACAGTGCTATATATGTACAGTTGTCTTACAGTCAGCAAAGAGCTTTCTTTATGTAGTGTCTCTGTGGGATATCTACGTGGTTTGTGCAGCATGACTTTTATTACTGCCCTTTGAGCTCTTTCCAATTCAATCAGATGAGTAGCACATGCCCCTCCCCATACTGGAATACAGTAGGTCAAAATTGTTTGGCACAGTGAAATGTACACTCTTCGCACTAGTTCTTTGTCAGCTGCGTCACGGAGGTTTCTGAATATAGGAAGGAGTTTTCTAACCCTTTTACTAAGAGCTGTTATATGTGGTTGCCAATTTAGATTTTTGTCAATAGTAATACCAAGGTATTTATGAGTGTCTGTTTGTTCTAGCAAAATGCAGTCACAGTCTGTACGAACATTGCATGTAGACTTATGGGCTTTTATTTTGAACTGTGGGGGTGGGTCTGATGTTCTGTTGACTCGAAAACAAATATATTTTGATTTTGCTGCATTTAGAGTCAATAAGTTGGCATCAAACCATTTTCCGACCTCCTCAATTCCTCTTTCTGCAAATCCTTGGACTTGTGACCAAGTTTCTCCTCCAAAAATTATTGCAGTATCGTCTGCGAAGGCTAAAATGGTTCCGTTCTCTAACTGTAACCTACAGAGCTCGTTTGCATAAATAAGAAAGAGGGTAGGTCAAATCGTACTTCCCTGCGGAATTCCATAGTTGTAAAATGAGATATCACTGAATGAATTGTCAACTTTAACAATTTGGCTTCTATCACGAAGGTAGTCACGGAACCATTGCAGCACAATTCCCCGAATACCGAGATTCTCCATTCTTACCAGAAGTATTGGAATGGACACAGTGTCAAACGCCTTCTTAAGATCAATAAATACTCCAACACATCTTTGACTCGTGTCAAGATACTCTGATACCTGAGCAGTGAGAGATGCAACTGCATCTTCAGTGCTTTTATTTTTCCGGAAACCAAATTGTGTACTAGCAAGTAGTTGTTGGTTTTCTAAATAGTTTGTTAGTCTTGTGTTCATAACTTTCTCGATTATTTTGCTAACTATACTAAGCAGTGAAATAGGACGGTAGTTCGAGGCCAGCTTTTTGTCACCACTTTTGTGTACCGGAACTACTACTGCTTGTTTGAATATTTTTGGAAATATTCCAGTCGACATACTCAGGTTACATAAGTGAGCTATCATAGTGCACAAGATTTGATGAGAATTTGCCAGTACTATTGGCGGGATACTGTCAATTCCTGGGGCACTATCTTTTTTAAGATTCCGTATTATTTTATCGATTTCTATGTAGTCTGTAGGAACTAAGCTCATTGAGTGCGTATTATCAGATTTGCACTTGCTTTTTGCAAGTTCAGCTTCGGACGAATTAGTTCTCTTCATTATATCATTAGCTAGCTCTGCCCCAACTGTTGTAAAGTGCTGATTTACTATGTTTAGAGATTCTTTAGGTGAGTCTAGAACTTTCAACAGAGCCGTTGCTTTACATGTTTTCTTTTTAATATTACATACTTCTTTAACTGTTTCCCATGTACCTTTATTGTTTTTATAGTTTTTATTGAATTTTTCCTTGTAGTATCGGTTTTTAAGTATTTTAGCTAGGTCGTTACAACTATTTCTATATTTCAGGTATGCTTTTCTAAGCTCATCATTGTTCGGTTTCTTTTTAACAGCCATGTGCATTTTATCCCTTTTTCGAAAACTTCTTAGGAGACCAACAGTGATCCATGGTTTGATTGGCTTTTTCTTTCTAGTGAAGGTAACTGAGTTGGTATGAAGAATAATCAAATCTTGCATTGATTGGATGAAAACTGAAGCGGCTTCGTCTGGATCATTTATTTTGAGGTATGGATTCCAATCATATTCTTTGATAGACTTTGCGAGAGCTTGATAGTTAATTGTAGTTTTTGTCAGCGATTTGGTAGGAGCAATAGGATGATTGTATGTATCACTGTAAGACAGAAAGATTATACGATGATCAGTGATATCTGATTCAAACACGAAGCATTTATATTCACCAACTAGCTTGAGCATAGTGATACAAGCAGGTCAAACCATGGGTTGGAATATTGATAGTGTTAATCAAGCCATGTGAGCCTATGATCTCGAGATAATCATTTACATTGCTATTACTACCGCTCAGGGTATCAATATTGATATCACCTGTCAAAATTATGTTGCGTGTTTTAATATTTGAGAGTTTTTGATCCAGTGAATCTAGGAAGGCGCTTGTGTGTTTAAAGGCGGAGGGTCTGTAAATGCCTAGTATAGTACTATCATTTATCTCAACTGCCAAACAGTTTGCTTCTTCTAGGTTCACTTCGTACACATTAGCATTTATATTTGCGCTAACATATATAATGACACCATCATTTTGGTTGTAACTACGTTTAGTATTAAACGCTGTGTAACCGTCAATCATAGGAACAATGGAATTTTCATCACACCAGCACTCTGTGAGTACCAGGACATGCATATCAATATTGAGCCTTGTTAAAAATATCAAAAAACTGTCTAAATTTTTATTAACACTCCTTATATTTATAGATATTATGTTAAGCGGGTTTTTTGGATTTTTGAGAAATCTATTTAGTTCAAATTTGAAATTGTCTGGATTTTCGATGAGCTCACATGAGTTTGAATTGAGATTTTCTATTTCATCACAAATTGAGTTATGATCCATCTAAAATAGTAAAAGTGAGATTAGTTATTAAATGGCACACGAATTTACAGTATACTGAAGTTGCATCATCATAGTTTATAGTAGTCGCTAAATTATACTTTTGTAATTCTTTAAAATAGTTTGCACACATTAGTTTATAACACACACATTTGAATAACGTGGTTGTTGTAGAACATTGGGGGTTAGTTTTATTTTTTCTGAAAATATTAAGTAGATGTTTAGTGTATGGGTTAGATAGTTGAATAATGACCAGAATACAAATACAAGACAAATAAAGGTAGGCTAGTCATTTGTTCCTTAACGTTTGTAGTTGAGCTTCATTTTTCACCTATATATAAGGATCTCCTTGTTTCTTCCTTAGATATACCAGTCCATTAGATGTCCAGCAAAAATCATAACCCATACTCTTGCGAAAGTCTCTAGCAAGGAAGTATAGGCGCGATGTCAGAGGAGTAAGATGCTCTGCTACATATATTTCGGTTTTGGGTCCTTCCAAACCAATATGAGAAGAGTTCAGTTGTTCGGTCTTATATTTAGTAGCTGCAGCATGAAAGTTTTTTGCAGCTATTAATATGTTAGCCTTGGTAAGCGTCGAATTACACTCCACAACGATCATCGAGGTTGGTTGTTCTTGCTTGGTAGGGACTCGGAATACATCGCGTATCTCTGTAGTGTGCAAAGTGATTCCTAATGAAGTAGATAATTTATGTATAGCGTTAAAAAGCTTTTCCTTATTTTCCCCTTTTTGTTTAGGAACGTTCCTTATTTGTATGCTGGTTTTACGAGATGTTCTCTCTAGCGTATCACATTTGTCCTCGATTTTGGAAAGTTGAGTCACGATTTGTTTGCGTTCCTCATCTAGGCGGTTAATTGTCGATTGAATATCTTCCAGTGATGCAGTGACGAACTCAATGGATGTGCCAATATCTGTAGTGGTCTTAAACATATTCTCGTTTTGGGTCTTAACCTCAGACAGATGTTTTTCTATGGAATCCATACGCGTGTTTTGTTGCACTTGTAATTCTCTGATAATGTCTCGAAGTTCTTCACGAATGATTTTGCGAAGGTCATGCCCTGTATGATCTAATTGTTCATCTGATACACGTTTTCGCTTACTGTCACGCTGTGTTATATGCATTCGATTCTCGTCCCTAGTCGTAGAGCCCGCAATCTTATCTACGTCAGAATCGGACATGCTATGCGACTTATTCAATTTCGGGGGCGAATGCGTTAATTTTGGCATTTTAATACAGACTGGTTGTTGAGTAATGTCTCGAAGTAAAAATATTTAATAAAATATTTACTGGAAACAATGAACGTACCGCTACCGCTTGTGAGTTGTGGCAAGCGTCCGAGTGGCTACCGTAGTAGGGTGATGTGAATGGCGCAGCGGAGCGGGGAGGGATGCTTGCACAGCGCAGTGTAGCAGCAGACTTGTTTGTAGCTGTCTCCGTATCGTTGTCTCTGTTATGCACTTCTGGTTCGTTATGCACTCCTAGTACTTTGCCGCATAAACGTTGAATTTAACTCAATTTCTTTTTAATATTATTTGAAAATATGATTATTAACTTGCACAGAATTCGCGTCTATACGCTATCGCGGTCCAAGGGGGAGAGGAATAAAAAAGATATTATGTCCGTGAACTTGAGAAAATAAGGCGTAGTGATTGATCAAAAATTATCGATATCGACACTCATGTCGATGATTTCCAATATAACTTTTTTGTGTTTGTGAACACTGATAGTTTTATTTAAAGCTGCTTTTAACCGACAGTTTTCAAATGGTAAATTATACCTACTTAAATACTAATTTAACAATATTTCCAGGTTTCCTGTAAATCCAGTGATTAAGTAAAACTGGATAAATGTCATAAATAAATCGGCATGGAGCCTGAAAGGAGACCTAAAGAAATTACTTAAATAAAATTGTTCAAAATCTTGTTTGTGTTTAATTTATTAGAGCAATAATACATTTAGGCCAGTAAAATCTTACAAATATTTTTGCTAAAAACGCAAAATGCGATGTATAGCTGCATTTTTAGTATGTTATTTGGACCCCTTAGGAGAGTGTGAAACTATGTATGTGTTAGTATAAGTGGGTAGTTCTTAAACTGGCGCCGGTTATACGGCACTGAGCCGATGTAAGAGTCAGTCGATATTAGATTGTTATATAGTGAACCTGTGTTTTGCTCCTCGCCCCGATACCCGAAATAACAGTGGCGCAGCCGGTTTTTACGCTTTTATATCGTGTACGATGTCTGTTGGTACTCTCAAAGCGTTTAATCACGAACTTCAAGATTGGGGAACGTATATAGGCCGTTTAGAACAATGGTTTCAAGCTAACGGAATCACGGAGGCCGTGGATAAATTGGGGCCGAAACGCAGGGCAATCTTACTCAGTAGTTTAGAAGAAACTACGTACAGACTCATCCGTGACTTAGCCCTTCCGAAGGATGTCGGGATTTTATCATATGAAGAAGTCATAAATCTGTTCAACGGTCACTTCAAAACTAAGATTTGTAGTTTTGCGGAACGTCATAAGTTTCACAGTGCCGTTCAGACGCCAAATGAAACTTTTTCTCAGTGGTCAGCGCGCGTACGCGGGTTGGCCAAGGATTGTGGGTTCCCGGATTCTACTTTGGAAGAAACCCTGCGTGACCGGTTCGTGCTCGGTATGATTAGTGGTCCCGAGCGAGACCGGTTGTTCTCCGAACCAATGGATGGGCTAACTTTGCAAAAGGCGTTGCAGCTGGCGGATAGTATCCGCTGCGCTAGAGAAGGTGCTCGTCACGGCGGCAGCGGCACTCCGGAGGCGGCTGCACCCGCGGCCCTCGACGTGTACAAGATGGCGGCGACAGCACACGGCCGGGGCTCCACAGCGCCCGGGTCGCACCGCGCCGCGGGAACCGGGGTGATCCGATCCACCTCCGAACAGTGTGACGTGTGTGGTTATTTCGGTCATGTTTCGAAAAAGTGTCGTTTCAAAAACGCATTATGCAGTGTGTGCGGTGGCAAAGGCCATTTGAGGCGAATGTGTAGTAGTAAAAAAAGTGTTCAGAAAAATCAACATTTCTTGCAGTGTTGTTCGGATGACGAGGATGATGGTAAGCGATTGCTTTTTAATATTCGCTCGTACAGAGGAGAACCCTTGCAAGAATCGATATTAGTGGATAACATATCTTTATGTTTTGAAATAGATACGGGTTCCACGGTGACCGTTATTTCTGACAGTATGTATTATAAATATTTTTCTAAACATAATCTATGTAACAGTAATAAGGTTTTGCTCAGTTATAACGGGGGTTCTATTGAAGCTTTGGGTACAATAGATTTGCCTTTTTCTTTTAGAAATAAAACAAGAATATTAAATGTTTTTGTGGTTAAAAATGGTGGCCCCCCATTACTTGGTAGGGATTTTATAGCAAAATTTAAGTTACAGCTTTGTCATGTTAACGCTTGTGATGCAAAGTCCTTGGAATTGGAACTTTTAGAAAAAAAAATCCCGAAACTGTTTTCGGATGATTTAGGTTGTTGTAAGGGAGTCGAGGTCAAACTGCACTTAAAGCCTGACTCATCACCTATTTACTGCAAAGCACGTTCTGTTCCATTCGCGCTTAAGGCCAAGTTAGACGAGGAGATAGATAGACTTGTAGGGTTGGGCATTTTAGAACCCGTTCCGTTCTCGGACTTCGCTAGCCCAATTGTCCCAGTGTTAAGAAAAGACGGCAAAATCCGCCTCTGTGCTGATTTTTCCGGAACTATAAATAATCAATTATTAGTGGAGAAGTATCCGTTACCCAAGGTGGAAGAACTTTTTGCGAAGCTACACGGAGGAGTTCGGTTCACTAAGCTTGATTTGTCGGGAGCATACAATCAGCTTTTATTACACGAAGACGCACGGGATTTAACTTGCACTAACACTCATAAAGGACTTTATAGATTTACTAGACTCGTGTTCGGTCTTTCGAGTGCGCCCGCCATCTTTCAAAGAACTCTTGAAAACATTCTTATTTCATCAAAGAAAAATGAGCCGGTATCGCCAGGGGACAATAGGGATACCTTATTAAGTAACGGTGTTCTTCAGTTCTTGGACGATATTTTAATTACTGGGGAAACAGATAGTATTCATCTAGCCAGATTAAATGAAGTGTTTCGTAGGCTTGAAGATGCGGGACTGGTTTTATAAAAAGATAAATGTAGTTTTTTTCAGGAATCGGTATCTTACTTAGGTTTTGTAATTGATAAGAATGGCGTTCATAAAAATCCTGAGAAAGTACAAAGTATTGTCGAAGCTAAAAAGCCGGAAAATTTAGCTGATTTGAAATCCTTTCTCGGAATGGTTAATTATTATAGGTCATTTATCAAAAATGCTTCTAGTATATTGGCTCCGTTACACGAGCTATTACAAAAAAATTTAAAATGGCACTGGGGCGCGGCTCATGATGACGCTTTTTATACTATAAAAAAACTTCTTTCTTCGGACACTACGTTATCGCATTTTAACCCGGATGCTCAAATCGTTTTGACAGTGGATGCGTCACCATGGGGTCTCGGTGCAGTGTTATCACAAATAGACAAAAATGGTAAAGGAATAGAAAAACCGGTTTCATATGCATCTCGTTCTTTAAACGCAGCGGAAAAACGTTATAGCCAAATTCAAAAAGAGGCAACTGCGATTATTTTTGGTGTTCGTAAATTTCATCAATATTTGTATGGGCGATCAGAGCCTTTTTTACTAAGAACCGACCATAAACCGCTGTTAACAATTTTCCATCCGCATAAAAGCGTTCCGGAAGTTTCTGCGAATAGACTTCAAAGATACGCGTTGTTTTTGTCAGCTTATAACTATACGATAGAATTTGTTAATAGCGCATCCAATTGTGCTGATTTTCTTAGTCGCTCCGTGTCGCTGCGTCGAGATGTTTACGTTAGGAATAAACTAGACGCAACAAACAAGAAACCGGTTCCTTTATCGCAGGAGCGCGATGACTGCCTGTTAGACGATGCGTGCTATGTTAACTTTGTGTTTAATGCTGATTCAGCCATGTTATCCATTAAAGATGTGGAAATTGCTACTAACGAGGACACGGTTTTATCTAAAGTCATTGAATTTACGTTAACAGGTTGGCCGAACAGAATGATAGAAAAACAATTTCGCCCTTATTATGGGTCCCGTTACGAACTGGCCGTTGAAAAAGGGTGTTTAATGAGAGGTTCGAAACTAGTAATCCCAGTAAAGTATAGGCATGTTATTTTAAAGGAATTACACATTGGACATTTAGGTGTCACGAAAATGAAAGTCGAGGCTCGGTCTCGTTTCTGGTGGCCCGGCATGGCGGCGGACGTTGAGCGGGCCGCCGCCTCGTGTGAGACGTGCGCGCAGTTGCGGCCCGCCCCGCCGCGCGCCCCGCTCACCGTCTGGCCTTACCCACCTGAAGCTTGGCACAGAGTTCACTTGGATTTTTTAGGCCCGTTAAACAATAAAACGTACTTAATTGTAGTTGATGCCTATTCTAAATGGGTTGAAGTATTTGATGTAAGTTCGGGTTACAGTTCCAAGGTAGTCATCCAGAAATTGTGTGAGTTAATGGCAAGATTTGGATTATTTAACACTATATGTACCGACAACGGTACATCATTTGTGTCATCAGAATTTAAGTATTTTTGTACTAGCAATGGTATTAAGCATTTAACGTCCCCAGCATATAATCCTGCAAGTAATGGGCAGGCGGAAAGCTATGTTAAGATAATTAAAAAAGCTCTTAAAGCGATTTTAATTTCTAAAGTTAAAGGCAATGATTTTAATATAAAATTAAATGAGTTTTTGTTTAACTACCGCAACTCCATACATTTTTCCACAAAAAAGTCTCCTGCAGAGGTTCTCTTCGGGAAAAAGCTTAGATGTCGTTTGGACTTACTAAACCCGTTACCCTCCATGCCCGACACAACACTGGAAGAAACTGTTAAGGAAAGTCAGTCCTTGCAGGCTAAGCACTACAAAGGCAGGAGAACTAAGAATTTCACTTTAAAGGACAATGTATTAGTAAAAATTTATCACAATGGAAAATCTTTTTGGACCAAAGGAATTATTACAAAAAAATTAGGTAGATCAGCGTATTTGATCCAGTTATGTGATTATGATAAACGCATAATAAAGAGACATACTAATCAAATTCTTGAATGGGAAGGGGAAATGGAGACGGTTGGCCTACAGTCTTCATCGCCGTCTGCAAGGGAGTCAACATCGGGTCCAGCTCGCAACGAATCGGATACATCAACCATTTCACCAGATGGTGTTATAACTGATGGCCTGCTTTTGTCTCCGCTAGACACAGGATTGAATATGCATCCAATGGTTGACCCTGCAACCTCGCCTGTATCGGAGTCAGCAAGCCTTGAGCCGTCCATGTCAACGGGCTCGCCTATAAGAAGTCATCCCGAGGCGTTAGGAGGACAACCTACTTCTTCGGAAGGGCGCTATGAGCCGCCGACCTTGCGATCACGTAAACCGAAGGAACAGGATTAGACTTGTGAATTTGTTAAATTATTGGTGGAGGGATGTTAGTATAAGTGGGTAGTTCTTAAACTGGCGCCGGTTATACGGCACTGAGCCGATGTAAGAGTCAGTCGATATTAGATTGTTATATAGTGAACCTGTGTTTTGCTCCTCGCCCCGATACCCGAAATAACAGTATGCAAGCAAAAAAAAGTTGTGCTGGCTGCGTTATACGTGAAAAACTGCAAAAAAAACAGGTTTTTGCAGTTTTATTCAAAATCTTTAAGCTTTTGACATTAGTTGCCACCATTATTATGAAAGTGTATTAAATTTTAAACAATTAAAGCCAAACTTCAGCTCCAACAACTTCAGCTTCATGTTCAATAGTTTTTGAGATATGATGCTTGAAACATTGACACTCACCGGCATATCTAACCGCTTACACCGTTATTTTCATACAAAAATGCTCACTTCACAGTCTCATAAATAAAAAAGGTTGTGCATCTCTGCAATGATTTGTATGTAGATAGATTAGTCAGGTGCTCATTTATTGAATAGAAATGTCAAATCATTATAGACACTTCCCAATTTATCCAAAAAGAGGAAAAGGTAAACCATTTTTTTCGTTCCATACAATTATATATAGTATTAAAATTATGCATTGCTTTACTGCATTTTTGGTGAAATTGAGAGATGTATATGCTTATTTGGCATTCTTATTCGAAAAACGAGCACCTTCCTAATCTATCAACATACAAACCATTGCAGAGATGCGTAAACTTTTATATTCATGAGACTGTGAAGTGAGCATGATTGTATGAAAATAACGGTGTAGGCGGTTAGATATGCCGGTGAGTGTCAATGTTTCAAGCATCATATCTCAAAAACTATTAGACATACGGAGCTGTGGGTTAGCTTTAATTGTTTGAAATTTAATACATTTTCAAAATGAAGTTGACAACTAATGTCAAAAGCGCATAGTTTTTTAATAAAATTGCAAAAACTGAAAAAACATGCAATTTTTTACGTATAACGCAGCTAGTACAACTTTTTTTTGCTTGCAAAACATGGTTCCATACTCCCTTAAGGGGTCCAAATAACATACCAAAAATGAAGCTTTACATCGCGTTTTGCGATTTAAATGTAGAATTTTACTGGGGTAATGGGGAGGAAAAGCGCAATTTTATCCCGATAGGAGGCGTCTTGTCTTTGGTACCCGGCCGCCTCAAAGAAAGTGTCAAAACATATGGGAATCTCTTGGAGTATTGCACTTTTTAATTTTATACTGAGAAAATGCCGCATTGTTGTGCATGTAACTTGTAAAATATTAGAGTTTATCGATTTCCCAGTAAAAAAAAAATATTAGGCAAAAAAATATAAAAAGAAGATGCTTTTCCCTCGATTTTCTCCTTTACTGAGCCTGAGAAACATTATAAATCAAAAGGAATGTTTCATGAATTTAATGAAGCTTCGCCAAAATAAAACAACATTTGAATTATAACAGCTTTGTTCTTTAATATTTCAACCTCAGCAGTTTCTAACATATTTATAACTTGGATGAATTTGATAGGTATATCAAATATGGAATAAGCCCAATAATGGGGCCAAACAAAGAATTAATAGAATTTTATATGCCAGAGTCATTCAAGAAACTTAGAATAATAAAATAAATATGATAAAACGGTTCGTGTAATTTTGGATGGTACAGAAATTCAAGTACAGAAACCTGAAATTACTATTGCACAGAAGGCATCATGAGGCAACTATAAACACGGAAATTCACACTCAGTTGCTATGTTAAAATTTAAATCATATGCTTCTAATCTGAAATAAAAAAGGTTACTTGTAAATCTTACACGAAATTTAAAGAAATGTAAGTAATGCTTGTTAGCAAATTTTTTGTAAGTTGCTATAAACTTTCTTGCCTGTTGTTTTGGCTTTTCTTTTCCGTAATTCTTCTTTTATCTGAGCTAAAGTTAGCATAGAATACATTGTTTGTCCGCAAAACCTAAAAAAATATAATCTAAGAAAGTAAAATCACGTAATACACA
Source organism: Agriphila tristella (assembly GCA_928269145.1). Lineage (NCBI taxonomy): Eukaryota > Metazoa > Arthropoda > Insecta > Lepidoptera > Crambidae > Agriphila > Agriphila tristella. Next base: position 35,163,695 of record OV743432.1, read on the forward strand.
GTCAAGACAATATAAGCTCAAACTGACAATGGGTCCAAAGACTGAAGCGCCATCTGTAATTCACTTTGCCTTCGCCTCCCCATTATAGTAATCGACAACCTAAAATGGACTTCAGTGCATCTCTGCAATTCACACACACGTTTACAAATTAACAAACACAGGCTCATGTCACTTTTGGTTTCGCAGCCAAGCGAACTCTGTTCGTCTATTTCAGTGAATATTAAGTTTATGGGTGAAAGCTACAATACCACAGTATTCTGTGTATAAATAGTACTAGCGCCATAGACTTATTATATTACTAGTGAACAGAAGTTGCACTCCGCAAAATCGTTTAAATAAATTGCGACTCGTGCTCCGACACAATAAAGTACAATTCAGGTCGCACAGCGCTCCCTTCGCTCCAAAACATTCACTTAGTAGTTGCCTCTCTTTCTATCGCGTAGGTCTTATCTTTTCTGATGTATGAAATTTGTCCTCTCAGAGGACGCTGAGCGCTTCAGACTCACGCGCGGAGTGACAGAGCCCTGACAATAGTACGTAAACTACCAAACAACGTACAACTTTTGATAGTCACAAGCAAGATTACAATTCTTTTTAGGTCAGTGCTTTGCCAGTAGCCAGTAGGTTGACAAAGAATACTCGAAAGTGCTAACGAACAACTATTCAAATGAATTGCTACTTCCCTCGAAACAGCAAGGGATATGATACGATTACATTTTTTAATCTGTTTTGGTTACAAAGGATTAAATTAAAGTTGTAATACTATTTTCTGCTGTAAATTAAAAACTTTTTGGATCGCAAAAAGATTTCCTTATTGTATAACAAACAAAAGACGTATTTTGAAAGTTTTAACGTGTTTAAGTGTGTAAAGAAGTGTTACCCAAATTCATATTTCTCTTTTCACTTCATCACCGATCATTTTCACGAGAAATCTTTTCACGGGGCAAGATTATATGGCCAATAAAAAAGTTCAAATAGCTGCCAATTTCATACTCAGTACTTCGTTTTATTGAGTTCTAACATACGAAACTCATAAAAACGGCTGTATGTTACGGTTTGATTATATTTTTATGGGGTAGGGAAGGGGATTGCAGAAATTGTACTGAATAAATATGAGCAAAGTGTTAGCGGAGGCGATAATTATGTTCGACCAAATTGCAGTTTTTATGGGACTTTCGTATTTGCTAACTAGTAGATTAAAAGGTTATTTCTTACTAGAGCCCTTTCGCATATTTATATCCCTCGAAAACAGTACTTTTTTTGGATGCAAGGTGCCAACATTTCTGTACCTCTAACAACATGTATGCAAAATTTCATGATGATTTGTTGAGGAGTTAAGACGTGAAAGCGGAATAAACAAACAAACTCATTTTCACATTTCGACTGCCGCTACGAATAGTATCGTAACTGCAAATCACGTACTTTACAGTAGAGCAGTTTAAAGTTTTTTTGGCACAAAAATGACACAATATCGTAATTTTGAATCGTGTCGTAAAAGTTTATATACTGAATTATAATAGCTTATTTATTTTCTTTTTTATGCCTTATAACGATTTTAATATTAAACTTTTAGATTTTTGCATTCACAATGCTATTTTTATATTAAGATGAATAAATAATGAAAAATATTAGAAAAAATCGGCTCACCCGTAGCAACTTAGACCGTCTAAGTTGCTACGGGTGAGCCGATTTTTTCTAATATTTTTCATTATTTATTTATCTTAACGATTTTAATGTTAAATATATTTTTCCAAGATATTTCACATTCGATAGTATTCAATGTTTTTAAAATCTGGAATTTGATCGAATGTGGCTGATTCGATAGTATTCGTTGCTTTTAAAATTTTCAATTTTATCAAAAGTGGCAAATTCTTTACAAAAACTTATACGGTCACTATCGAATCTATCACTTTCATAGTTTTACTCGTTAACCGTTACTTAAAGTTATTATAATGCAAAAAAACAAATAGTAACTAAATAATAATGAGCTAACCTAAACTAAACCAACGTGCCTTTTCTTTTTCACATCCCAGAGAATACTGACGAATCAGGCAGTTTCGATCTGCGCCTATATACCGTCGTGCTAGAACAGTATCGAATTTACTTCATGCGATAATGTTCGTCGCTCACAGTGTAAAGTTTCGATATTGTTCGATTCAAATCTCACAAAATAACACTTTATTCAAATAAAAAAAAAACCTAATAGTATCATATTTGCTCTATCCATTGATGCAATAAAATAAAAATCGAGATTTTGCAGATTCGATACTGTTCGTTGCGGCAGTCGATTTATGAGTTAAGAATTTGTACTTGTACGTTGTACGTAAAACAAAATTATATTTTCACTTTTAAAAAATAGGTAAAATAGATTAAAATAGATTTTTTAGCTCTTCTGAATTCTCCTTTTTTCATAACTGACTATAATATTTAAGTAAATCGTATTTTTCTTAAATATAAAAGACTTTGTTTAACATTATGCATGACAGCTAAATGTAAAGTATAAAAATAGCATAATAGTACAACCGATGAATAAAACAGAACAAAGGTTTACGAGAAAACCGTTTAGTGAAATGTATTCAGGTTCAAATGACGGAAAGCTTTTGCAGCGTTTACCAAATAGATTTGAATTTTAAATTCAATTTTAGATCTTATGTTAAGGTGATAAGATGCATCCAAGTGAACATAACTAACTTGTCTATATTGTCATGACTATCGGACATCTACTGTGATTTGACTTTGAAACTCATCGTAATGAATATTTGATTTTGCTTGATTATAGGTCATGTAAAGATTATCGAAACTTTTCTTCTTAGTAAGTAAAGGTCCTTGTTATTTTCTTACCTGTACAGGTATTCAATCAGTTATTTATTTTGGATTTTCTGATTTTTTCAGAGGCCATGCCAATATACCATTAAATTGATTTTTTTTATTTTTTACATTATTTGTAGTCAAAAATCAAATTCAAACAAATGGTTTAAGAAATATTTGCAAACAATATTGAACGTGATTATAATATCCGAAAAGTTATTTAATTTCCGATATGTTTTCCAGCACAGTGTTAAAAATATTAATCATATAAGAAAACTGATATAAACTGTTCTATTAATGACATAGGATAATAAATACTCTGCAAAAATGCTTTCTCTGAGAATTGCTTTGCGGGCAAAAGACGTTGGATCTTAGTGAAACTAAATTAAATCCTGTCAGGGAGCAAAATGTCGTCGAGTTTTCTACAAGGTATCAACTTCAACAGTAAAGAAAAACGTATACAGTTAATTTAAAAATTGAAGACTGAAGGAAAATGTTAACATTTAACTTTAAAATGAAATACTTTGTGCAACTACAAAATTATATCTTTGCACATTGTTTAAATATTATTTTTATCCGCATTAAGAGCTCATGACTTACCCCTAAAGTTTTACCAAAAACTTACAAAGCTAAAAGAGATTATTTCTTTATTTTGACTGAATTCAGGAGGATTTTAACAAATGATAATAGCGCTGCCATCTAGAATGTGCTTGAAAAGCAATTTTTCTTGGCCAGAACGGACTCAAAGTTAAAGTTGATCTTAATTAGGTCCCGTGAGTGAGACAATGCGTTCTTTTAAAGGCCCGCATCGTGTTCCATTAAGTCTTAATGAACAATAAAGACATGAAAACTGAGCCTTGTCTGGTGCTCTAGAATCCATTAAGGGCAGATTAAAAAAAATACTCGGAAGAAAATCGAATAATAAGCGTAATAATATTTTCTAAATTAAATTCATCCTTACTATCCTTACTTTAATGTTATAATTGCGAAAGTCCGTTTGTTTGTTTGTTTGTTTGTCACACCTTCACGTCTTAACTACTGAACCGATCATCATTAAATTTTGCATACACGATCTAAAAGGGTATAAAGAAGGAAATAGGGTTCTTTTCATCCCGAAAAACAAGATTGTTCCCGAGGAATAGCAAAAAACTTTCCACGCAGACGAAGTCAAGTTAGTTAAGGAAATATTTAATCGCACATTAGAAACATTTATTCAGGAAATTAATGTAAGCAATTTAAGTCGACATGTTATCAATGTTTATTAATTTGAGTAGGAAATAAAAATCCAATTCATAAGGATTAAAATGCATTAAACTGCGTGTAATAAAAATGTCTGCGACGTAATACAAACATCACCGAGTTGCGTACATATTACAAATGTCTACGTTTCATCAGGGAAAATTCAATTTCCGCCGTACGAACGCGGCAAAAACTGCGTAAACGTTAAACTCAATTTAGCTGGGCAATATTTAAGCTCCGGCCACACCTGCGCAACCAGAGCGACTGCGAAGCGGGAACGTCAGGCGCACCCTTGTTATCTATGGAGCCTTAAACACCTCGACCGACCACAACTGAATGTGGAACGCGTCTGCAGAGTGGGACGCGCGCGTTAGTCAAAAATCTGTTATTTTCGTAATTTGGAAACGGTTTCCATAGTTTTCATAGTAAGTACAGTTTTGAAGTTCCAACGATTCATGCCGAATTCGTGTAGGTGTACACGTCTAGTTTCGCGTTGTGTGATGCTGTGTTTCCGCCACAACCACCTCTGTGGCTATGGTTCGCCCAACCGTGTAAGACGCAGGGTCCTAGGTTCGATTCCCAGGAAGGGATGTGTACTCGGTTTGGTTGGTGGTAGGGCTTATTTCAAGTCCACCTGGCTAGCAACCACCATCTCACCTTAGTCTAACGCCATAACAACAATTTAAAAACTGTTGTGTTACAGTTTGAGTTAAGATAGCCAGTTTGTCAGTGATAAAAATTCCGGGTGTAGTGCGCTAACCGCTACCTTCGGCCTTATCGTCACTTAACATCAGGTGGGTGAAGGCCAAGCTCTATTCCGTTGTGCATAAAAAAGTCTGTGTGTTGCTCCCGTCCCCGCTTCCGCGTCCCGCTTCGCTGATGCATAGGTGTGGCTGGAGCATTACACTGCTTTTCACCATCTGTCGTCGGCCCTTCGGCCTTGCTGCGATGCAGATGCTAACATTATAAAATCTTTTTCGGCCTACATTTCTCTTGGAGTTTTGCCAAGAAGGAAACTGTTAAGGGTCAAGTCTTTGCATCTACTTTATTGTTAAAGCACTCGATTGTGTTTTGTTTATTTTGTTTGAAAACAAATAGTCAGCTGGCTTTCATTAACGTCATTGTGTGGTAAACAGGTAAAAAATATGAAATACGAGTACTTACACAAGTTCAAATGCTATGTTTAATGAATTTAATTTGAGTCTTATATTAGTTAAAAAAGTTTACAATTAATATCACAGAAACATTTCATTTTTCATAGAAGTCGGTAGTATAACTACTAATCATATTAGTTTAAAAATATCTATTAAGTAATTTTATTACTTTTACCGTGCACTTCGGGTCAAAAATTTTGTCCTTTAAAATCTTAGAATAAATACACCTAGAAGCCGTGTCCGCGTATGCAAAGTGAGGCAACTTATACTGAGCCAAAATGGCTCAGTTTACAGATTTATATCCTTCATACGTTACCTAATCGTAACTAAAGTCCAATAATATAATAATTAATCTCTTTAAGGTTTAAATTGAAACTGTTTTGTGCTTATTAGGTATGATTATGTAATAATGGACAATAAAAATCTGAAAACGGCGCCATTTTGGCTGTTTTAGTTGCCTCACTTTTGACAGCGCGCTTTGTAGGGAATTATCGTTTTAGGTGTAATTATTCTAAGTTTAAAATTTATATTTTAGAGTAGCATCAACATAATAGCCGATGAGCGGAACATTGGACGAGCAATTTGTTTCTATGACAAGGGGTTATGGAAATTACACCTTGAACATTCTCTTCTATGCTATAATCGTTATATGTTTTATTTATATATTACATAATACAATTGCAGTACCTACCAGTGGCGAAGGGTCCATACAAACCGATTCCCACCGGCTTACCTTTTATAAAGCCCACCCCACCTATCCACTATGCAGTTCACAACATTTTTGTAGAGCGGCTTACCTTCGCCATAATTTCACCCCTCGCCACTGGTACCTACCCATGATAAAATATGATGTTTGAGTTTGAGCACTTGGGAGTTGGTTTGAGTTTGAGCACTTTTGCAAAATTGAAGGTTGCCAAAGTCTATGGCATTTAAATTAAATTATAATAATACATAGACGGGTGATAACATAAATCAATAGGAGAAAAACATTCTGTTTGGTTTTCCGAAAACGAAAGGTCGGAATGTTTAACGAATCGAACGCAAAAAAGATGCCTGCGGTATTATATTATTTGGTTAAGAAACAAGTGGGGAATATATTCTCACAAATGTTCGAGGTAAGAATAAGATATAAGATTTTAGAGAAAAATTTATAAAAAGTTATTTTAAGCCCTTATAAATAAATAAAAAACTATTCAACTTTTTAGGGTGCTGTAAAGCTGGGTATTTCAAAACTTATTTTTATGAATAAAAAGAGGCTGCCAGTATGTTGCAAGCATTCTGTGCAAGATTTTTAATGTTAACACCATAGACTTAGAAAATTTTATGGTTAACACAAACTAATAAGTATCTATATAAACTCATTTACTACATATGTACATTTGTTTTTCTTTTCGTATTTACTCTTTTGTTTCCATAATCCCTACGCAATGAATACGATACGTGCCCACGTTTGCAAAACAAAAGACGCTCGCTGCCCAAGATAACATAGTTATATTTTAATGGTTAGTTACCGCTGTTCCAAGGAACTCTGTAAGTTATAGTAATTAATTACATGTTCTTATGTAGCAGAGGACATGAGAACTTGCTATTATCGCGCTTGTAGGTACTCATGGCAAGGCACTGAATAAATAATAAAAGACTGAAGAAAATAAAGACCTTTTTTTTCAATATTTGTTCAGGGTCACATAGATTGTACCAAACTATGTGAACTGGCGATCAGCGATGCAACACACAAATTGTCTCTTCATTGCGCGCTTTACATGTTCATCGCACATCACAATTTGCGCATCACACGGAATGTATTAGCAATTTATGCACCGCGCCGCGCGCCGGTGGCCAGTCGTCGCTCCGCGGGGCCAGGCCGTTGAAACCACAAAACAAAGAAAAAAATCCCCCAAGCTGAAACGAAGAGTTATTATTTTCATAGATTTATTGTGTAACATTACTTTATTTTGATAGGTATGAGTATTCTCAGCAAAGCACTTGTACTATTATTTATTCTGTGGCAAAGCAAATAAAATTATTTTCATTTCATTTCAGGTGTTGTGTTACTCATTTTTGTCAAGTAAATAAATAATAGAGAATGATAGCATTGTTTCTTATACGAGTAAGCTCCTTATCCACCCATAAGGTAGTGTGCCTGTGGCACAGGCCTTCCTTTCCAGCGGGGACATTAAATAAAACCGGCCAAGTGCGTGTCGGGCCACGCGCCATAGGGTTCCGTAGTTACCTTACCTATACCATACTATATTTAATACCACTATAATTTTTCGTCTGTAAAAATAACATTTTTTTCACAGTGTTGGTATGAATGACAAAGTTATATTTGCGGTTTTGGAAAATATGATATATCTCGAAAACTAATTACTATATCTCGTTCAAACCAATTTTCGTTGAAAGTTTTTATTAAGATCTATAGCATTTATTTTTTTTAGATTTTTCACTCCTTTATTTCAAAAGTTAGAGGGGGGGGGGGACACACATTTTACCACTTTGGCAGTGTTTATCTTTCAAACGGTTGACTTTTAGAAAAAATTGTATTAGAAACCTCAATGTCATTTTTAAAGACCTATCTATAGACACCCCGCACGTATTGTAATGAAGGAATTTTTTTTTTCAGTTTCAGTTCCATGTATGGGGAGCCCCCCCTTAATTTTACCATTGAAAATGGTTATCAGATGCAAATCGCCTGAGACGTATTTTTGGCCATATCTCCGAGGATTTTGGAAGGATCGAAATAAAAATAGTACCAAAAGTTGAAGAGTTTATCGAGACACGTGTGAACGTTTGAATTTTGAAAATCTACTGTTAACTTTTTTTGGAATTTGGCAAAATTCCAAAAATTTCGGGTTTTTTGGGGGATGTTAGTTTACAAAATTGTAAATATACCGGGGAAAAAACCAACTTAAGAAAAAATTAAAAAAAGGGTCCTAGGGTATTAGTTTAGCTATCAAATAGCGAAATAATTTTGAAAATCGGTTTATAATTGTGACCTGTAGGTGGTCCCTTTAGATTTGGAATTGCAGAAAACGGCTGTTTCCGTACATAAAAAGTGATGTAGCTTCTATGATTATTGACCGATCGTCATGGTAATAGTGTTAAAAGATGCAGAAGCGGACGAAAAGTGCATTCGCTGGAATTTTGAAAATTGGTTAATATTATTTTGGCCGCGTCGAGGCATTCAGCGGGCGCTTTTGTGACACGAGGCGGAGCCGAGTGTCACAATCGTAAAAATAAATAGGTACTACCTAGGTAACTTTAAAAATATAATAGGACTTTGCATTTGAATTGATTTTGGTTTTTCGTAAATTTTTGTGTTCATTTTCAATGCTCTGATTCTTGCGGGGACTGTAAAGTCTGTGATTTTTTTTTTACTTTTGTGTTAAAATCGTTAAGCGGTTAACAGAATACATCTACTTACTAAGTTTAAACTGTGTAATCCTAATACTTTCGGAATAAAATGGCTGTGACATACGGACGGACAGACAGACAGACAGACAGACAGACATGACGAATCTATAAGGGTTCCGTTTTTTGCCATTTTGGCTACGGAACCCTAACAAAATACGAGTAACTAGTGTTTCTGAAGAGCTGTAGACATTGCGATTGTGACGTTTTTGAGTAGTTTTCGAAATAGCTGAAATTTGATATTCCCCATATCTCCGCCATTTTGAAAGAAAACGAAAAACTGAATCAACAAAAAAACTATATATTATTATAACAATAAAACCTGCTTACCAAATTTCACGAGAATCGGTTGAGAAATGCGACCTGTAGAACAAACGGACAGCCAGACTGCGGAGCCGCCATATGAAAGCATTTTTGCCCAGCTGAATCCTTTGATTATTTAATTTTATATGTCTAATAGACAATCGAAGCTAATAATGCGTCGAAAAAATATCATCCAACAGTTAGGTGAGGAAAACACGCACACATTGTAAGTTGTGTGACCAGGACATAGTTTTTATTACAATGCTTTTTGTATTGGACTCGATGATGCTAAAAAATGCACACCGACCTAAAAAAAGTTGGCCTGTTTTATTTAGAGTCAAAAGCGCAACACTCTATCTAGACATATAAATAATCTAAGGCTGAATCGGAGACGCGTCGCTTGAGCTTGAACTAGAAAAGCGCTGTATGAAAATAAAATAATTTTATTATTATACTTACAAAATGCACTTGCTATTTTATCTAGGTGCCTATGTTTGAATTCAACGTTTATACGAATTTGATACGAATTTGATACGATTGTGAGGTCACTTAGCACATATTTCAAAAAGATCAGCTTTCAAATTTGTACCTGTTAACTTCATAAAATCGACAATTAAAAGAAAAATAAAATAACAATTCCGAACAATACGCATGTACGCATCATGCTTGAATTAACGCAGGTGTTGCAGATTTGGTCTGCCAAAAAATAAATATTTTATAAGTATGTATTTTTTACTGGTAGAGATTTTAAAAAGCTACATCCCCTTTTATTAATGGTAATAATTTTTAAGGTATAAACTGGTACTTTATATTTTTATCAAACTATTGTAGCTACCGCCCGCGACTTCGTCCGCGTGGAGAGTCGGAATAAAAAACCCTAGGAAACCGTTGACCTGGATCAAAATCATCCGGTGTTTTTATCCAAGATATAAACTGTGTGCCAAATTTCACCCAAATTCGTTCAGATGTATTTACGTGTTTGAGTAAATAAACATCCAAACATCCAAACCTTCACATTTGTAATACTAGCGGCCGCCCGCGGTTTCACCCGCGTGGTTCCCGTTCCCGTGGGAATATCGGGATAAAATTTATCCTATGTTTTAATCTAGGCTGCCTACTATCTGTGTGCTAGATTGCAACCGAATCCGTTCAGTAGTTTTTACGTGATTGAGGAACAAACATCCAAACATCCAAACCCACACACTTTCACATTTATAATATTAGTAAGAAGTAAGATTAGTAAGATAGTACCTATAATTAAAACTAAATCCAATCTATCTTTCATTTTGCCGATTTTCCAGTCATTAAGATGACAATGGTTTCTTTTAAAATGATGGGAAAGTTTTTTATATTTGGCTGTTTGTTACTCAATCACGCAAAAAAGGGCTGAACGGATTTGGATAAAATTTGGCACACAGATAGTTTAAGTATAGCTATTATTAGGATAATTGCTGCAAACTATTTATAGCTAGATTTTTATAACTAACCAGGATTAAAACATAGGGTAGGATATGGATAGCACTTTTTATCCCAGTCAAAGGTTACTAGGGAATTTTCCGAATATCTACGCAGACGAAAGAAATAGCTGGAAGCTAGTAGAAAAATAAATGTTGTAATAAAATCAGCATTCTACACAACAATCCTGTTACACTTATCGTCCTTAAGGAAACTTGATTACAACCTTGGACATCTTATTGGGCCAAGGTTTCATACTGTCCTTCTTCGAAGCTTAACTTACTTTGTTTTCATTTATAAAAGTAACGTATTAAAATGTTACTGGTCTTGAAGCTATGATTACTCAAGTTTATGTAGATGTGTCCTTTTGATTAAAGCCCGGTTTGAACAAAAAAAAACATGTCTATATGTGTTCTGTTCATAAAACAGCGGTTTGTGACGATCAGCTCTTAACTACTACCTACCTACATACCAACCTATTTTAAATGCTTCAGCAAACTTTGATCATGATACTTCCCCATGACATCTAAAAAAAACATTCAAAAAACACACAGTATTTGTCAAAGTCTAAAATTATGAAAAACAACATTTAAAAAAACATATGTTTTAGATTTACTGCCGTACAAATAAATGAAGAATAGTTTATAAACTATTCTTTATTATAAAACTAGTATTTAAGTATACTTAAAATAACCAAAAAGTTTGTTTAGGAATTAAACGTAAGGAGTAATATTGCTAAGCAATATTTTGAGTTATTCTAATTATAAACTTATTATTCGTTATTTGTACTGCAGTTACCACCTTTGTTCTACTTGTTGTGTAAGGCCCGTAATAAAAATATTTTCTCTATGGTCTCATTAAAAACACGTGCACAGTACATAATTCACTTGCCTTATCGACGGCGTGCAATGCGAGTATTCCATTAAAACTTAATTAATATTATATCACCGTAACTTCATCGCAACTCAGCCGTAATGAAATACCTATTATGTAAACAAATAATGACGTCAACAATAATTGTTCGATACATATCCATACATACTTCTGTCAAGAAACAATTATGTTACACGATACTAAATTCGTTTGAAACAGTTCTAACTTTTTTAATCACAAAAGTATGGCCATACCAGACAGATTTGAGTAATGTTTATTCAAATTGTTATCGTTATACTAATATTATAAACGCGAAAGTCCGTTTGTTTGTTTGTTACGCCTTTACGTCTTAACTTCTTAATCGTTCATCATGAAATTTTGCATACACGTTGTTAGGGGCACAGAAAAGGACATAAGGTACCTTACATCCAGAAAAAACGTACAGTTCCCGAGGGATAGCAAAAAAACCTGTCAGCGCAGACGAAGTCGCGGGTGGCCACTAGTTAATAATATTTAGTTAGTACCTATACCATAACCATATTTTAGTGAGGATATTCCCATCACATGTAAATAGCAAAACCCTTTTCCTTGCTTCACACAGTTGTTACATCGATTATAGTAACAGAAGCCTATTCAGCACGTATGTTTACTTACGCCTTTAAAACATATTTGTAATGCCAATAATCACCCTTGTACGCCGTAAACCCACATCAAGAGTGAAAGACAAACTCTGACATAGGGTCCGAACGGCCATAGAATTGTAATTACCTCGTTGAAGCTTATACGACTGGCCTCGCGAAGCGGCGAACGGCGAAGCGATGGGCGATTTCTCTCTTCATTTTGCCTTGAGCCGCTCACTGCACAGCAGTCAATATACATAATCCCAAGCTACGTACTGGAAATTCGCGAATTGCGTTGATGTTCGCCTGATCAGCAAATCAAACAAAAAAGTAAACTCAAAGTCCACAATTAGGTTCTTGGGCTACCATAACTATATTACATTCTAGCTTTAGCTGCTTTCGAAACAAATACTCAGACAAGGTTCAAACAACAAAATAGCTAATGTATAAATGACAGATTGCTGTGCTAAGCAGGATACAAAAAAGAAAAAAAAAGCTTTCTCGCTGTAGCTGCTTTGACTATTGTTTATAATATTTGATAAAATTAAATCAAGTTATGAATTAAGCTTTAGTCCGGTACTGAACTAAAACTAATTGGGCGAGTTTTCCTATAAATCAAGAGCTTAGTGACTACATCACAACAAGTAACTTTGAAGTAATTTACAGAACATAATTACCATGTAAGTAAGGGTAATTACGTAAACTGTTATCAAAACATGAACAGTATAACGCAGCATTCAAGGTAAAGTTCTAACACTTTATTGTCTTTCAACCCGCTCTCCGCTCCGCTTATCGCCTAGTCTCAAGTCGTGACCAACCAGTTAGAGGGTGATGTTGCTTTATTAGATTTACACTTCGTGCACAGCTTTTGGGCGTAACAGTATAAAGAGAGAATAAAATTGAGAAAAATGAGATTCGTATCTTTTTTGAGACTCAGGTTATTGACATAGACGTAACGAATATACTGATAATCTAGGTAATGTTTATATCATTTCTACTGAGTATTGAAACTCGTTAGCTTTTTCGTGCCTACAACATTGAGATAACTAAACCTACCCGTAGCCCGTATCTTGTTTTTAATCTTCTAGATGAGGATACCAATTTTATGTAGGATCAAAGTGCCTTGAAGGGCCTTTTCCTTCATTCCTTCATGCTGTGCTTTTATTTTGTTTCCATCACTATGTCGGAAAAGGTTAAAATTATTGTAACCTTCATTATTTAAAGTTTTATTTATTACGTGGATTTTAAATGTATATTTCCTTTAGTAGTTTTATTAAACTATAATATACTGGTTCCTAATTTAAAAGCTCCAAAAAGTTACTATTACAATAATATGTATACTGGGCTTTTAATTTTCTTCTTATAATCAAATTGAATAGGTACCTACTACTTTCTATGCTATGTGCTTGCACACTAACTAGAATTTTAATTTGAAACCACCAGGTACTATTCGTATTTTATGAGGTTCACAGTTCATACACAGCTATTGCAAATGAAAACTCGGGAAAAGAAATGAATAATATGTGGTCCAGTACTTTGTTAACCGGGTGTCACACCACACCCATGTTTAATTGCCAGAAGCCAAACCTGTGCAATGTGGTAGCAAATTTGTTATGATGTGATACTTAAGTCGTAGGTAAATTCGGCATTATTCAAGAAATTAATTCGCTTCCATTTTGGCCCTTATCTTTGCTTAACAACATAATAGATTTAGGTCAAGTGTTTCTCCCTTGTGGAATAATCAAAAAGATACCCTCGCTTTTGCATCCGGTATTCTCTAGTGCTCTTATTTGCAAGTGAATAAGAATAATAAAATGTATTTTGACAAAAGTTTTCTTACTGCATTTTATCTTAGTACCCATTGCCTCGGAGTCGCATCTTAGTGTACGAGGCAAACTGCAATATAATTTATAACACCTCTTTTAGATGCCCGTCGAGATGTTTTCAGCGGTAATATAAACTTTATGGCTACGACTTAAAGCGTATCATAGTATAGTCTGTTTTACGACCCAATGTAGTAAAGCCTAGTGAACTTGTTTCACGTTCAAATAGACGTATTTCATAAAATGTAACATTTAGTGACAACATTTTTGCTAGTCTTCGAAAACTTATTACAACGAAGATTTCTAAAGTTGAAGATGTATAGAAAAAAACGAATTTCGCAATTTGTTCCGACATTTTTGTATTATTATTAAAAAACAGTTACATTAGGTATGTGGGAATAATAAGTGCATGGAAAGAGAGAGAGAAAGATTAATAAGAATTATTCCAGTATTAAGTAGCAAAATATATTTTTTCTATTTATTGAAAATTGACTTAAGGGCCCTATCACATTTTTTCGTCGAAATTTCGATTTTGACGGATTTTAGCGATACAACCTAGAGAAACCTTTGGGTCTACTAAATACATTTATATGTGTCCGCGACAAAAAGTATTATGATGACTCACTGCAAAGTTAAAGGGTTAGAAAGGAAAATTAAAGTTGGTGAACGTTTTTTTAGAGTCAACTTTGAACATACACAGAAAGCCACACAAGTACAAACAACAAATAAAAGTATAAAATTCGGTTTTCTTATGAACTAAAGATTATTATGATATATTTTTTACGTAATAATAATAATGTATCTAGTAGAAATCCACAGTTAATTCTGAGCTTTTTTAGTAGTTTTATGGTTTTTGATTGGGATTTTTTTTCTCATATTCTATACATAATTTCAAAATTCCGAGGCCGCTATGAACTATTCGACTATATAAGAGATAACATTAATTTATTTTATATCAATTGTTTAGCACAGTTGTTCAATGAATGAGCTCAAAAAAGTGCCTTTGCGCATTTTATGAAAATCTTTCTCTGCAATATCGGGTTTAATTATAAAGTTAAGCAAATTTTCAAAAAAGCGAGGCCGCTATGAACTATTCCAATAGCTACTCTGCACCATTCAATAAATCAAAAGTGTTAATGTATTTTTGTTTCTGAGATCGATAACGCCAAAATTTGCCATTTTACGCAAAAAGCACAGCCGAAATGTAATATGCCTCTTAAGAGTATTTTTCAAATTAATTCAATTAGATACCTAATTAGAGGCAAAAAAACAGGCAAGCTTAAAAAAAGCTCTATAAAAAGCAAGAAATAATGTTCAAATCGATCATTGATCAGCTCCACCCGACTTCAATAGACGTCTATTGAAGTCGGGTGGAGGTGATGATCGATTTGAACATTATTTCTTGCTTTTTAAAGAGCAGTTTTTTAAGGTTTTTGAAGGAGGTTTTGCTTTTTTTAAAAAGCTTTTTTTACTTTGATCTTTCATTAAGAAGGTTCAATCGTTCAATCCCAAATTGTATGAGTGTAGATAAAGTAGGTAGTGAATGATACTGCACATAACTAGGTATTAAAACACTCGTGTGATACTATTAAAAACCTAGCCTACGGTACGGGTCGGTTTTTAAACACACACTCGTGTTTCAATACCTCTCATTATGCATTAGTTTCATAAACTATTATTGAAATGTACAATAAATTTTAAACAGTTTATTTTTCTAAATCCACCTTAACAGAAAAAGAACTATTATTTTATGTATAATGTCCAAGCCCATTTCGATGGTCATTCCCGAAATCTCTATAATATCTTCAAAGGTCTCATTATGCGATTTCGTCAGCCAGCCGTCAATTCAGTCGGATTTAAGTGTATTCCGTGGAACAACACGGCATGTTCGTTCCACATGAATTATTCACAAGGATCAACCCAGCTGCCGCATGTGTAAACATGTGCAATATTGTAGCGCAGCTATATAGAAGTCATTTGTTTCTTGACTTGTGCTTTGACTACCCTAAACGTTTATATCCATTTCTCTTTCTGAATATCCTCAGATAGAGACCAAATAAAGATTAGCTTAAAATTGATTTTCGTTTTCATTTGAACCTTAAAGGATCTCTAACATTAGATGGCTATAACAAAAACAACACGACTTATCTATGAACTGTTCGCCAACAGAAAAATAAATCAGTGAACGTTTCGCCAACAGAATTGTTAAACTAATTTAGTTGAGTTAAAATGCTTGTTTCACGAGCGAAACGCTCTTTCATCTTCGACCTTGTAATCTCTTATCTATTCTTATAAAATGATTGACAGATTAATC
Source organism: Agriphila tristella (assembly GCA_928269145.1). Classification (NCBI taxonomy): domain Eukaryota; kingdom Metazoa; phylum Arthropoda; class Insecta; order Lepidoptera; family Crambidae; genus Agriphila; species Agriphila tristella. Next base: position 35,179,692 of record OV743432.1, read on the forward strand.
ATCGCACAGCGCAAATACAGTATATATTATTTTAGTTGCGCAAACCACTGAACGGATCAGATTGAAAGGCAAATCTAATCCTTACTAATATTATAAATGCGAAAGTCTGTTTGTCACGGCTTAACTACTGAACTGATCATCGTGAAATTTTGCATTGATATTTTCAAGAGTACCGAAAAGGACAAAGGGTACCTTTCATCCAGAAAAAACGTACAGTTCCCGAGGGATAGTAAAAAAACTGTCCACGCAGACGAAATCGCGGGCGGCCACTAATACCATATACTTAGAAAAGTTTTCGCTGCGCTCAAGGCTAATAACTAATTGTTTTAATGTAAGTAAGCATTACCTACATAAGAAAATTTTCAATGAAATTACGAACCGAAACTTTGATAGCTTTTGCCTAAAGGCATATGCTCCCTGATTTTGACTAAGCAAACATCATGACTTGATTACACCGGATCAATGTCACCCTGTCGAATAATGGCCTACGACAGAAATTCCCGGTTACATTCAGTCACGTCGGTAGCGTGTAATAATGTTGTGAAACTCGTGACAAGTATTGAATAGGAAATGCAGGCACTTGATTTATGATTCCCTAGATAGGACATTAGGACTTTATTTAAAAGTGTTAAGCATATTTAAAATTAACTTCGCATGTTGTTTGAACACTGAACAGATATTTTATTTTTATATTAATGAAAACATATAATTTCTACTAATATTCATTAGTAGAAATTAAAAATTTAAATATAATGACATATTCATGTCATTTCGCGTACGTGTTATTTCGCGTAAATTGTCATAATGCGTAAAATTGCCCGCAACTTTGTCTGCGTGAATAGTTATTTCTCTATCCTTAGGGAACAGTAGTTTTTTGGGATTAATGGTACGCCATGCCTTCCTCTATACCCCTAACAACATTTATATTAATCCGATGAGTAGTAAATATAATTAATAAATTAATAAACAAACATGCTTACTTATCTATAATATTAATATTAGTATGGATAGTAAGGATGACTTAATCGACGTTCTTGACAATCTCTTTTCTACCTATTCGAGATTCTACACAATATGGATTCCGCACAATAAGGTTACGCCACTTTATTAAATGAAATAGTCACTATATTAAAGAAGAATAAAAATTTTACTAAATAGGTATACAGATATTACATAGATAGCACATCAAATGAAATAACTAGTGAAACATCAAGAGGCAATCCAAAACAATCTGTTACTTAAAAAAAAAAGACTTCCCAAAATTTGACCAAACCTGCAAGTTCAAATAAATTACGATTTTATAACTTTTCATTGATGATTGAACTCGAGTTGAAAACAATGTATGCCATATATACATATTATAATTTGTTCCAATGAACTTAATTAATAGTTTATGAATTTTATTATCATATCTACCAACTATGTAACACCATTTAAACCTGTGACTTGAAAAATAAATCTTGAAATCTATAAACCTAAGACATTTCCACCAGCTTACATCTTTGTTGAGAAATTGTATGAAAGCTTCGACGATATCAAAGCTATGCTACCAGGCTTTAAGTTATATACTCCCGAGCTGTAGTATCGAGCAGAGTTCACTAATACCTACATTTAGTTTAGTTAGATACGGAAAGCTTAGATTTAATTTAGCTGTTTGACAAATATTTTCTTGTTAAGGCACGATTATACTAGATCGTTTCTTTTCATACACGCCTAAATTACCAAATATGGTATTTAGCTCTTAAAAATGCATTCCTACCTATTTACCAAACTACTCGACATAATCAATGATTCTTTTTTTTAATTATGATGTTACTTTATTATAGACTAGCGGCCGCCCGCGACTTCGTCTGCGTGGAAAGGTTTTTTGCTATCCCTAGGGAACAATACTTTTTTTCGAGATGAAAGGTACCTTATGTCCTTCTCTGTACCCCTGACAACGTGTATGCAAAATTTCATGATAATCGGTTCAGTAGTTAAGACGTGAAGGGCGTAATAAACAAAAAACAAACGGACTTTCGCATTTAAAATATTAGTAAGGATAGAAAAGGAATTTATTGTGAACAGCACTGGCAAAGAAAATACAAGTAGATTACTGGCTAAACAGAAAAGGACTACCAACACAATTAATTCAAGCTACCACATCAATCGTTTCAAGTCACTAGCTAATGAGTTTCTAATTGATACTGCAGAACTTAAACAGTCACGATATAATGATTGAATAGAGGCAAGGAAGCTTAACGTGATCTGAAAACCGTGGCAGAGCTTAAGTTAGAGCCTAAAGAGTCATTAAGAGCCAAGGCGCTTTAAAAGATATTGACGGCTTACTGATTTCACAAAAAAGTAAAACTTGTTTTATTAGACCTCGTCATGTATCTATAATAGTACATTACTTATAAGCGTTAGTGAATTAATTGTTATGTAAAAAGTCTTCATATAATGTCTTTATTTTAAACGTGTAGCTTTATCTTTTAGTTCCTCACGCTCTATAATAGACTTATAGATAATATTACCTGTGTATGCTAGCCTATTTTTTGTTATTTGTTAGGTGCATGTTAACACAGTGCCAACAAAAAGTTAAGGCTGTAGTATGTGTCCTTTCGCGTATGTGTCAATTCGCGTGTGTGTCGTGTTTCGCTTAGGTAATCAAAATATGTAATTACTAGCGGCCGCCCGCGGTTTCACCCTCATGGTTTCCGTTCCCGTGGGAATATCGAGATAAAAATTATTCTATGTTTTAATCTAGGCTATCTACTATGTCTGTGCCAAATTCCAACCAAATCCGTTCAGTAGTTTTTTCGTGATTGAGGAACAAACATCCAAACATCTAAACATCCAAACCCACAAACTTTCACATTTATAATATTAGTAGGATGCGTAAAATTGTAAATTTGTCTTACTACAGTATTTTCTAAGAATAGGGGAAGCTGGGTACAGTTGTTCCCTAGGGGACACTTGGTAAACTTGATTGACGAATCTACCAAGCGTGTTAAAGTTCTTTAGGTTAGCAACACTTATTCGTTTATGGCAATGATCACTTTATGTCATGATTTCGTTTGATAGATATCAAAGGTTTACAAATGGTGGCCGCCAAAAATTTGTTGTGTTAAAATATTTAATTTATGGCAAGTTTTGACTTGATTAATTTAATATGATGTTTTGAAACTGCTTCCGGAAATGTTTTTATCTTTTAAGATGTTTATTTTTCTGCCGATTAACATTACTTACCATGATTTAAGTGATAAATTGGTTCGCAAAAAAACATGTTTTCTAACCACAATATGTATGGGTAGACTTGGTCCTTTTCTTTGGGGGTGGAATGATCCCAGGGATCATGTGTCCCCTATAAGGGATCAAATCTACCCTATGTAGATTTTTGTCAGCAAAATAAAGACTTTTCACAGTTTTTATCTTTTTTTATACAAAAGAAGTCTTTTAATATTTACTCTAATTTTTTTAATCTACCTACTTTTCTGAATCTGAGATTGAGAAAATTAGAAAATTAGGTAAAGGTTTTTGCTATCCCTTGGGAACAATACTTTTATTTTTCTGGATGAAAGTACCCTATGTCTTTTTCTGTACCCTGACAACGTGTATGTAAAATTTAATGATGATCAGTTCAATAGTTAAGACATGAAGGCGTAACAAACAAACAAATAATCAGTCAAACGGCATTTCGCATTCATAATTTTAGTAAGGATAAAAAAAGTAAAGATGATCACTAATTACGTTTTGGTTTGTTATGGATTTTTGTTTCTAGACTGCTTTAATTTGTAGTCTGAATATTAATTACATTGCTCTAAAGAGATTAAAACTATTTCATATTTGTTTCCCTTTTCAAAATTGAGCTGCATATGAGCATAAAGTTCAAATAAAAGAAGCTGATTTGATTACAGATTTACTTATTATTTGGTACCTAGCACTGTTCCTTTTTTATATTTAAAGATATACTTATTACTCTTTTCGGATATATGAGGCTGAATCCAATATTGTTACCGTGTGTCCTCGATGTGTGGTAGACTTGAACCCCAGGATCAAGTCTTCCAACTGGTGGAAAACAAGTCTCCCCTATATAGGGGACACATGGTAAAAAGTTACCATACGACATTAAATTAAATTATAATTCCAAATATAACCGAGCCTTACCCTCTTTCATATATTTGGTAAATAGATAAATTCTTAATATAATAACTCAAAAAAAAACCTTATACTGTGAATAGTAAAAAAGTTAGGGACCAAAATGAAAAGGGGGGATCAACCCTCCCCAGTCTCCCCTAGCTATCGGCCTGAATTTTTTTTCACTGATCATTAAATTGAATTGTTTGATGTATAAAATAGTTTTCAAAGGATTGAAAAGCTAAGACATGTATAAAAATATAAATATGTAGAAACGATTAGAAAATATCAGCAATTAAAAATTTAACAAATTATTTCGATAATTTAGTTCGATTTGAGAAGTATCGATGAAAAATAGTTTAAATTATGTTTACTCATTACGATGTATTTTTCCTTTATTTATCCTGTATAGCCTAATGCTACAGACGATGAAAAAAACTATTGAAATAACTTATCGAGAAATTGCAGCTTAGATATTGCATTTATATTTATATTATTGGATATTGCATTTAGGCATTTATAAGCCTCTAAGAGCTTAAAAATAGAGAAAGGAAGGAATAGAGAACATTTACCACATTATTACATCTCTTGTATACTTACCCAACATTTTGAATGATTTAATTACGTACTCAAGTCAAAGTGAATCACATTATGACTTCAAACAAATCTGCGAAACGGTGGAGATTTTCACTTTGTAATAAAATACCCTTACATTGCAGCCTCAAAGTGTATAAAGTACAGGATCTTACCGCAATTCCCCCACAAAAGCACTTTCCCGGATTGTTAAAACCACAATGGAAGGAATCATTCTTGAAAGTACCTTTAAAGGGGGCAAAGTCGTAAAGTTTAAAATCATGTGTCGTATATCTGTTTGAAGTAGGCATAATAGGTTTGCCATATAACCTGTTCTCTCCTTTTATAGTCTTTGTAAAGCTTTCAATAATTTAGAATCTCAATAAGTTTTCTCCTTATGTCAGCGCCTAAAACTAAAATAAATTAAATTTGAAATGAAATTATTTTTTTGAAAGGATTTTTTTTTTTGCAACTAAAACATTGTTTGGAATACCCGATTCTTTCTTTTTACTGTAAGGTTTTCAGTATACTTACACTTATTAACAGAACTTATTGTAATGTAGAAACCTACTCGATAAAATAAATGTAAATTACTTTTCTTACTTCAGGCGTAATGCTTGAATCAGACTAGTAAAAAAAAATGCAGAGGGTTCCGTACCCAAAGGGTAAAAACAGGAGCCTATTACTCTCCATTGTCTGTCTGTCTATTTGTCTGTCACCAGGCTGTATGTACTTCATGAACCGTGATAAATCGAAAGTTGTAATTTTCACACATTATGTATTTCTGTTGCCTCTATAACAACAAATACTAAAAAGAGAATAAAATAAATATTTAATTGGAGGTCTCATACAACAAACGTGATTTTGAGATAATTAATATTAGAAAAAATAAAAAAAAAAAACGACTCACCCGTAGCAACTCAGACGGGATGCTACAGGATAAATGCGAAAGTCCGTTTGTTTGTTTGTGACGCCTTCACGTCTTAACTACTAAACCGATCATCATGAAATTTAACATACACCTTGTCAGAGGTACAGAGAAGGACTTTAAATCCAGAAAAAGTATTAGTCCCGCCCGAGGGATAGAAAAACCTTCCACGAAGACGGGATGCTACGGGTGAGTCGATTTTATCTAGAACTTGCGACCGCTCGCGACTTCGTCTGCGTGGACAATTTTTTTGCTATCCCTTGGGAACTGTACGTTTTTTCTGGATGAAAGGTACCCTATGTCCTTTTCTGCACCCCTGACAAGGTGTATGCAAAATTTCATGATGATCAGTTCAGTAGTTACGACGTGAAGGCGTAACAAACAAACAGACAAACGGATTTTTGCATTTATAATATTAGTAAAGATTTTTTCTAATATTAATTATCTTGATAAATAGAAATTGCATTGTGAATACCATAGAAAAATTTAAATAAACGTAATTTTTTTGCCATTTTTTGGTACGGAACCCTTCGTGCGCAAATTCGACTCACACTTGGCCGGTTTTTAAAAGTACTTTTCTTTCAGGAGTTAAGGGTGATACTTGTACTTATATCCTTTTGATTATGTTAAAGATGTTTATTGTTTATACAAGTATAGGTACAGGTATGATTAGAATCTTGACAAATTAATTGCCTATCTGTGTAGACTAGATTGAAATAGTTTACCTGTACAGAGTAATTAAGTTGTCACTCAAACACAACATTATTTGATTAGGGAATAATTAAATTTGTTTAGCTTATTCCTATATCTGTGAAATTCTGTGAAAGTGAGATGCTGCTTCTGTAGACTATCGTGAAAACGTAAACTTCATTTTGTTGTGTACTCTAAAAAAACAGTTTTTTTTTTAATAAGTTTGTTTATTGCCGCCACGATTTTTCTCTTCAACCACTTACCCGTTTACTGGTAGAGAATGCCCTTGGGCATTAAGTCCGCGATTTACCTATTGTTTTTATTTTAAACAATAAAGATATAATTAAATTAAATTAAATAATAAAAAAATCGCAGGTGAAATTAGTTACTACTTTTCAAAAGGCTAAGGATATTATCAACATCATAATCATTAACATATTTTTTTCGTAGGGCTGGGGCTGGCTTTTTTTTATGGGAACAAATCATACTTTTGAATCCAGATTGATGGTTAAACGGTATGACACAGAAACACGAAGGATAAAAGTTTGTGATCGTTTCCTTAAAATTATCACCAGCCATTTTTAACTACCCCACTGCTGGGGCACCGGCCTTCCTTATGGGTGGATAAGAAGGATGGGCCATAACCCACCACGCAGGCCCAAAGCCGATTTGTGGGTGTTAACGACTGCAAATGCAGCTGGAACCACCTGCTTAACGTGCCTTCTGAAGCACGGAGGAATTTTTTTTATACTTCTACCTCTAACGGATGGTTAGAGCCTGTTTTTACAATTTTGCGTTTGCTACTCTTTCATACCAGTTCTCGCATTTATTCCTCTCGTACTTTCATACCGCATACTACACATTCATACTTCATCTTTTGTACTATAATGGCCGGGAAAGACCACCTAATCTATCTTTTTTATTAGTAACTAGTTTACTAGGGGTTCTAGGAACTCGACACAGTTTTTCTTTATTATAAAACATTTGTCTTACATATTCTTTCTCTTAATTCTACCTATAATTACATTTTTTCGTACTTACTTCTATTTTTAAACATTTCTTCTTTTTAACTCTAAGTACATTTCCATTTCCTTATTCTACACATCTACATTGTTTTACACTTGTTATCAGTTCTTAAAATTAAAGTTAGTTTTTGCATTTCTTTCTTTGTACAATTTATATCTTTTACTCAACGATCTCTAGGTTCTGAGATCGTTGCTTTTACTTCTTAATTATGCTAAAGGACAATATTCAAAAATATTACTTTAGCAATATTTCAAATCTACCTTATTTCTATTAATCACCTTATTTCTATTAATGACCTTTAACGCTATATTCTTACAAAAATCTAGGAATCTTTCTCTATCTTTGCTTAACATTATTTCCTCCATATTTCTTTCACAAATCTTATAATTTATTTTTTGTTCAATATTAAATCTTTCTGTGTTGTAAATTGGACAATCCATAATTAAATGTGGAAGGGATTCAGAGGTGTTTGGGTCGCAGGCGCACGATGGGTTATCCTTGCACTTAAATCTATGTAAGTACTCGGAGGACCCACCGTGCCCTGTCAATACTTGGGTGAGGATAGGGTCGGGTTCTATTTTTCTGATGGTTCGAAAGGCCCTATTCGCATCTGGTAAGAACAGCTTGGTTACCGCGGCTGTTTCACCAGCCTTATATCTCCGGTTCCACTCGTCAAGCGTCTGCATACGAATGCTACGCTTGACGAATGAGACCGGGCAACCGTCATATTTCGGCTTAGTTTTTAATTTGAGTGCCGCGTCCTTCGCCAGTTCGTCCGCATGTTCATTGCCCGCCAGCCCAACATGGGCTTTGATCCAAAATAAAGACAAATATTTATTTTGTAGAGCAATTGATTTTATGTTTGCTCTTGCTTTTACGGCCAACGGGTGCAGGCAGTCCAAGCTCGCGACGGACTGGAGGGCCGCGGTCGAGTCTGAATATATTGCAAAAGTGGTTTCCTTTCTACCTGTTACCAAGCCTGTCGCTTCGCATATAGCGAGGAGCTCCGCCTGATAGACCGTGCAATACGTCGGCAAAGCAAGTTTGACGGCTCTAATTTCGGCCCCCCTATTCCACAAGGATAGGGCGGACCCGACTCGGCCGTCAATCTTGCTGCGGTCCGTAAAGATCTGAATTTCAAAGTTGCTACTAGCGTTTACTTGCTCTTGGTCTATCAGGGGGTGGAACTCGATGCATAGTTGCTCGGCTGGGTGAGGAGCCTCAAGCGCCGGGGCCGGTCTCTCGACCTCCCTGTCACCCAGCATTGATTGTGGCGCCCCCTTTTTAGCCTCATAAAGCGAGGCTGCCTCCCGAATCCGGAGGTCTAAGGGGAGCAGTCCTGAAAGGATCAGTGCTGCGTGCAGGGAAACTGTGCGGTAGGCCTTACATATCTTCTATGCAAAACCTCGTTGTAAGGCGTTAAGATGTTTTTGAACTCCCAGTTTCAAGGACGCTGGAGCCCAGACGCTCGCTGCATACAAGATAACAGGTTCCACCACTGCAGTATAAATGGTCCGTACCACCTCCGGGTGCAACCCCCAACTGACTTTAGCGGCTCTAATTAATTGCTTGTTTATGCCGATTGCCTTTTTGCACACACTTGCGACGTGAGAGTTGAAAGTCAGCCTATCGTCAATGATCAGTCCTAATAACTTAATTTCGCGGGTCGTCTCAATGTCTACCCCACCCATGTTCAAAAGTGGGGTGTCATACTTTAACTTCTTTGTCAATACCATGGCATTTGTTTTTTGTGGCGCGAACTTAAGTTTATTACTGACACCCCACCTCCGAACATGTTCGCGACATTGACTTGCCTCTGTATGTCCAGGGCCGTATCGCCATCGAACATAAGGACCACGTCATCCGCGAAGGCCTGACAATACTTTTCGCTTAGGCTTTCGCTTAGGCTTTTCAGTAGAAGGTCTAGCAGGAGATTCCACAATATAGGGCCCGCTATCGAGCCCTGGACACATCCTTTGTTTGTTTCCGTGCTATGTACCTTGCCCCCATATCTCACCCAGACTTCTCTTTCTGACAAGTAGCACGGAGGAATTCGAGATAATAAATTTTTGGTCACCCATCCCATGACTGACCCTGGGAATGTTGCTAAACCTCCACAATCGCAGGGCAAGTGGCTAAACCACTGCGCTACTGAACTCATCCTTTCCTTAAACTGGACACTTTTATCCCGCTCTCGCTTTAAAAGCCCAAACTTTAGTTACCTCGCTAAAAACTATTCTTTACGCCCGTATTTTCTAGAGTTACTACAGGCCAAATGCAAACTTTCCAAATCCAGAACAGCCGATAAAGTGAATTCAAAAAACATTGGTATACCCTTTTAGTAAATGACTAGACTACCTTTGATTCTGTTTCTATTCGCCATCGCTTCGTGCTTGGAGAGAATCCCTTTAGTTGATTAAAATATTTTAAATGAATTGATATTATAAGTGTCATTAAACTTTAAAACAAAATAGTGTTAATACATCCAAAAACATGTTTAATTCACTTTAAACTCTCATACAGGCCCTTGTGAATAAAAAAACGAAACAGTAGTTGTTATTTTGGTACCTAGTGACTGCAAAACAGTTGACATCATGATTTTGTTAATCATGATGTCAACTGTTTTGAAAAAAACTTTTTTTTAAACTAGTGTAGAATTTCTATCATACTGGCATTACTTTTTCTTATTTATTATTTCAATGTTAAATACTTAAAACTGTATTGATACGGTATTAAGTGTTTTAACATAATTAAATAATATGGAAATACTTTATTCAGTGTCTTAATTTGAATTTAATCGGACTTTGTGAAACTAGCCGTTATAATAACAAATAGTTTTTTTTTACATAGCAAGCAAAAAAACGAATTTTCTTACAAAATTTGTCTTTCTTAAAGCTGTTCTGTCTAAGAAAACAAAAAAATATCTAGAAAATTAAGGATAAGTGTTAACTAATCCAACATATATAAAAAGCAAACGTATTGAATTCAAAGAATCCCAACATAAAATTGTTTATGTAACACAACAATCGATCGACAGTACAACCTTTGCGCGTAGGAGTAATCGATTGTAATGAACTATTAATGGACTAATAAAACACATGTTCAATAATGTTTAAAAAAAATTGACTGCTTACCTCCAATTTCAAGGTTGTTAGTTTTCCGAGTAAACTTGTTAAGTACATAGCTTACAACAAATAAGTTTCAAGTCAGCAGAGGTTATTAATTTTTTATGGTTACGCAACAATGTAACAGAATTATTTAGAAGTACCTACAATGTAACTTGCGACGGGAATTAACGAGATCGAGTTCACATCAGGATCGAATAAATGTCAAAAATCTGTTATTTTGCCTTCTCCATCAGCCATTTTTAATGTCCCCACTGCTGGGGCACAGGCCTTCCTTATGGGTGGATAAGGAGGACGGGCCATAACCCACCACGCGGTCCCAATGCGGATTGGTGGGTGTTAACGACTGCAAATGCAGCCGGGACCAACGGCTTAACGTGCCTTCCGAAGCACGGAAGGCACGTTATTTTGGCTTACTTACATTGAATACGGTTTCCATGGTTTCGGTTTACTCGATACCACAGATTCCCACAAATAACCCCGCATTGATGGTACTTACTGGCTTATCATAAACCACTTAGACCTGTCAAATCATGAACACATTAGTCTTAAGGTACACAATTTCAGCTGCTTTCATGAAGACTCGTAGATGCCAACGTAGATGTGCTACATACATCCGTAGCATTGCCTATCGTAGTCCCTTATTTTTAAAATATTGTATTGCTAGATAAGGAGCCCGATGGAACGACACAAAAATGCAACGGCATAATTACTTAATATGAAATCGAAAGCCTACTTACCGGTTTTAGCCGCTGCAGGTATTGACGACTGCTGGCGGGCGCCAGCAAGTCCTTATTAAATAAAAATTCACTACGACTAATAGCACAGTAGCCCGTAATACATTTAAATTACTAAAAAGCTTGCTAAAAAGGTTACCGTTCGCCGTTGTGATATAGTTATTTATTACGAAATTATTTATCGAGTTTTACCACATGGTTTAGCTATTGTCGTGTTCTACAGCTTTGTTTAATTGCCACTAATAATAGTAAGACTATGGAAAGTGACCATACACAGATTTAAGACCAGATAAAGTTCATCCATTTTCATCTGGTCTTAAATCTGTGTATGGTTACTTTTCAGAGTCTTACTATTATCAGTGGCCTTAGTTAATAATAATAGATAGCTAAATCATGTGGTAAACCTCGAAAAATAAAAAAAATCGTTTTTGGAGATATACAAATAAAGGTTACGGCGGGTTGCGATCTGTAAAACTTGGGTTAAAGTATCTTTAATTTCGTAATAAATAACTATATCACAACGGCGAACGGTAACCTTTTTATTTAGTAATTTAAATGTATTACGGGCTACTGTGCTATAACTTATTGTTAAAAAAAGACTTAGCCGATTATTAGCTTAGTGTTTTCACACAATAATGTCATTTTCTAAATGCATGCCTCCAACTGCATATTATTATGTTGCCTTTAATTTAAGCTTGTTTCCATCTTTTCAGTTGACTTGTCTTTTTATGCTGGCGGGTTTTTAATTTTTTTAACTTATTTTTTACTAATTTTTGTTTGATTTTAATGATTTATCTGCCCAAATTTTTGAGTGCACTGCGAGTTTCTAGTTTTTGGTTAGCTCTACTATATTAATAGGTATAGTTTTCTTGCTTCTTAATTTTTGTAGAAAATTGCAAATCAACGTCTATCTAAAAGTCATTAAAACACATATTTCTTTTAATTATTTATTACATTGTGATAGTAAATAGACGTAAGGATGTAAATAATAATTTTACAATTTATACTTAATAGATTTTTATAATAATTTACATTACATTTTATGAGCATTTATATAATTATCGTGTCATTTTTAGATATGTACACTGCTAAAATATTTTTACTACAACATTATAATTAATATCATGTAAAATTTAATAACTTATTTTAGAAATATAAAATTGTGTTAATGTAATGGAGATTTTCTTTGGTATTATGCAATATTTTTTTTCAAAGGTTCTGATCTTAGTACCAACATTGCAGCTTTTATTCAAATGAAATTTGAAATCAAGACTTTAACAATGTAAAGGTTCACACTCATGGGTGACGTACGTAGCCGTGGTTTCGTTTAAAGAAAAATTAAATAATATCGAAACTAGTTACTTGCAAATATAAATAATTCCTTCATCGAAACCAGTGACGATAGGTGACTTCGATTTATGAAAACGGCCGAAGGGACTTTTGCTTGCATGAGCTACTTTTTAACGCGAGGTCTACAGCTCACGGAGCCACTAGTTTTATTTTATGTTACGTAAGTTACCTCTCAAAAAAAAAAGAAACATTGGTAAAAGAAATATTTCGCTAGCATGAAAACTGCCCGAGATATCACAGTTTGAAATGCACAAAATTGGACTCACCCGAAAACGCTCCATACTAACGGCTACTCAGTTATGACGTCACGCTTGAGTAGTTTGTAAGCAACACGTAGGAAATTTGTTCGGCAGCTTTTTTCAATATTGTGTTTATCAAAATGATTTCTTAAACAAATTTGCAATAAATTTTATGGACTAATTAAAGGTATTATTTAATTTGATAAATTTTATAGTTTTTAAATGGACTTGTCCGCCCAACTTTGAAGGGTCGTAAAACGAATAATATGCAATATATAAAACCAAGACGTATACAAGCTACTCTAAAAGTTTAATATGTTTACGATTTTTATTAGTATTTTGTTATTTTATTCATTAGTCATCATCCCTATTCTGCCGGGTGGCGGCTAACTTGTACTCAATTTGGCAAAAGTGACAAAACCATTTCGTTGCTCGTGATCGTGAGTGTTTACCTTTACATATTTTTTTAATTAAAGAAATCAACTCTTTCCATACCACAGCTACATATCATCTCGAGAAATGTCTTTCAATTTGGATATTTTATTGCTAAGCGTTAGTTAAATCATTATAATAAACTATTTAACACGTAGACGTGGCTTAGTTATATTCACAAGTATATAAAAACAATATTTTCATTTTCAGATAACAGTAGAATTTGCAATAATTAAAACTTGGCACAAGACAAGTTCAACAAACATGAGGGAAACACTACCAATTATAATTAATTAATTATTTAATTCTACAAATATGCACGAAAAATTACATCTTAAGTTTGGGAATATATTATATGGACTTAATTTGTAATATGCATTCACATCACGAAATTTATTCATTTAATCCGCTACTCAACTGCAGCGCATAAAAGAGCTTCTTGGTGTGAATACATTAAGTTCAAGTTCTTATTGCATAATATAAGGTTGGGTCCACATTTGCGATTTAGCGTTTGAGACCTCGTGTTTTTATCATACATCCTCTCCTTGAAACAGTAGTATTACCGACACTGAATCAAACTAGTGTAGCGATGTATGTTAAAGATACCGTGTCAAATGTTAAGAGGGCTCCACACTCGCGCCGCGAAAGCCCGCGAAGTCCGCGAACCGCGAGTGTGGAGGGTTTCGCGGCTACGCGTATGGGCTTCGCGTTCGTGCTTCGCGGTGTTCCCCGTCCGGTGGCGGTTTTTTGGTCCACGTCAAAAGCCGTCACCACACTCGCGCGCGAACCGCGGCCACGAATCACGGGCGCGGTTCACGCATAAAAACGGTGCGAAAAATATAGCACTCCAGACTCGCGCGTGAACCGCGGCCGCGAATCACGGCAACCTTAGTTCGGCACACAAGTCCTTTGACGTGGACCAAAAAACCGCCACCGGACGGGGAACACCGCGAAGCGCGAACGCAAAGCCGCGAAGCCCATACGCGTAGCCGCGAAACCCTCCACACTCGCGGTTCGCGGCCTTTGCGGGCTTTCGCGGCGCGAGTGTGGAGCCCTCTAAAGGACTTGTATGCTGAACTAAGGTTGCCGTGATTCGCGGCCGCGGTTTACGCGCGAGTCTGGAGTGCTATATTTTTCGCACCGTTTTCATGCGTGAACCGCACCCGTGATTCGCGGCCGCGGTTCGCGCGCGAGTAAGGAGACGGCTTTACAAGTGTTACAAGTGTGTACAATAAGTGTTACAATACGTCAAAATGTTACAAGTGTGGTCCCACCCTAAGAGAGCTTTGCGCAATTGAAAGCCTAACGTTACATTTTGCATAGCTTTGACTGCAGTGGAGCAGCACTTTTATAATAATAAATCTTTGTCTATGTGCATGACCCCTAGCAACTTTGTATCAAATCGTATGTTTTTTTTATTGAATGCAGTTCCATTCCTTTTTTTAAATAAAATGAAGTCTTCTTTCAGTAAAATTTCCTATCTTCAATATTTAAGGTACCTACTTTCCCTCCGTGTGGCAAAGTTTATGGATATCCGGTATAAACCGATATCAACAAATAGAATAACACTCTAGTGAAATATCAGTCGTTGATTTAAAATATGGTATTTTTTTCTATAACATTTAAAAAAATCTGCTTTGTTTTAAATACATGATTTTGGTTCGAGTTGCTAACGTTTCGGTGTCAATAACAGACAAAGACACTCACACCACCACAAGGCTCAAAATGTATTGGATTTACTTTACAATGATCTAATATCTACGTATGAACTAGGTACTATAAAAACCAAATACTTTGATGAGAATAATAAAGCTTACAGTACGATCTGTGTAGTCGAGCCATATCACCATATAACTTTAGTATTTACAAAAGAACGAACTGCTGTTTTTTTATGATGGACTCACTCTGAAATTATTTTTAAGTAATTTGTTTATACAAAATTAAATTAAGCATACCCACAGTCCTCTTCCGTAATAATATGCTGGTTTATTATCGAAAATAGATATTGCTAAATTTAATCATACACTACTCAGAGTACTCAGCATATCTCTTATTTTTTACAAACTTTAGCCAATCTTACCAAACGGAAATACATTTGCATACATTCGATTCAAATTCAAATTGATGTTATTTCTTTATTAGGATTATCAATCTAAGAAATACGCAATACTTCTTTTTAAAATAATTGAAGGATAATTCTATAAATGGAGGGAATTACAAAGTCTTAGCTCTGGAAAAGGTATATTGTATATTTCATTATATCAATATATATAAGTTTGAAATACCCCATGACTTGGAATAAGGCCTACTTAGACATGTATTTGTCCTTCTGGTCCCCAAGCACCAGTTTAGATGAAAGAGATTGAAAATCTAACTTTACAATGGTGTCAATTCGGCTAGCACGACTTAACTAAATTGACAGGACTAAACTTAATTTTAGCATTCTGTTCTTGTCTTTTCGATACAGAAAGAAAAGGATGGAAAACTAAATTTAGTTTAGTCCTGTCAATTTAGTTAAGTCGTTGCTAACCGAATCGACATCAATATCTATATTATTTACTCGTGTTACTAGAATTAGTGCATTCCTTATAATAAGTCCAGTTTATCTTCTATATTTGAAGGATACTTTATACAATGACAAATTTTAATTGACCATATAAATCTACAAGGATGTGAAATTTAACAGTTTCAAAATTGTTAGGCTTACTATTCCTTTCAACAAATCGATTTTTATTGGATTACTTAAAACAAAATAGTGACATCTATGTAGCTTTTCCCTCAACATCAACCTTTTCTTTAGCAATTCTTATACTCTTTCTTACTTTCTAGAACACCATGTGCAGATAATACATTATCATTGGACCAAAATTCAACCTTCACGTCTTTCATTAGATTTATTTACTACAAGCCTGATTTGAAAACATAACTTATTCAACGTTTCTAATCATACCGATGGTGTTGTATTCGTGAATCTTTCATCGATGATTATTATGTACAAATTATTTATGGTCACTAGAACGTTGAAAAATTCATGTCAGTCAGGATAACTAGCTTATTCCTTAAGATGATACAAATTGCGATTAACGTACTCAAGCAATATAAAAGTATTATCAATGTCAACTACTCTTACATTTATAGATATTTTCACACAGTCATGAAACTAAAGTATAATGTCTAAGACACTGCATAGTAATAGTTTATATATTATAATATTAAGTACTTAAAGTTTCCTAACCTAGTTTACACACATCACGTTTTCTTATGGTAATTAAAAGTGGCACTGTTAATATAGACCTCATCGAAGATAGTAAATTTATTGTGCAAACCTTAATTATAATTAGGTGACTATTGAAAATCTAACCGTAAATTTAACCTTAATTTAGACACTCATCAAGACACAAGGGGATATAGATACAAAAATATCAATGCTAAGTATCGATGAAAAGAAACACCATACTGTAAAAGCTATGGTCCCTCAACAAGACACGCATTTAATAGCTAGTGACAAGAATTCCAGACGAAAGTTTCTAATATTCGTTGAATACCGTCCAATAGTCGTTACACACACTTCACTAAGTACACCATATCACAAAGTAGAATAGTTCTAAGTTCGATGCAGCGAAACGGATCGCTTGCTTAGGGACTTTGTGCAGGACTGGGCCAAGGAGGCCGCATTTTTTCCAGCACATATTTGAGCTGGAAACCGGTGTGAAAATGCTACAGATACTCATCTATCTGATCATAATCTTCATCGGGGGGTGATGGACCGGACACGGAGAGAATTGGTAGTCCAAAGTGTTTCACTGTTTCAACACTACTGCTGTCATCTGATTTGCTCGCTTCTTCGTTGATAGTATCCTCCCTTTGTTTGATTTTGTAAAGGCGTTCAGATGAATCGCTCATTGTAGTAAGTGGTATGTTATCTGCTGATCTGTAAGAAATAATTTTGATCAATAAACAACAATCAAATTTACTGATAATAACATAGTTGTTCTACTTATATCTTACAAAGACCGTTTAGCTATGAATGTTGTTGGACGTGCACGAGCACATTATTTTAGTGTGCGTAATACGAAAGCGTGTAGACGCACACTAAAACAACCTAGGTAATAGATTCATAGCAAAACGGTCTTCGTGAAATAGAAGAACTATAGAAGGTATACGATCTTTATATAGTCCGTGAGCCCGTGACAGTATTGCCTACGACATATGACATCACGATGAAATGCATGGCACACGGTCGGAAAAGTTATGCTGAGCGAGGATCAGAAAATTATCGCAAATAAAATTGGCCGGAAGCTTGAGAAAATCTTCCACTTCCGGTCAAAATTTTAAAATTATATTTACGTCTGACGTACATATGACGTAAGCAATACTGTCGCGGGCTCACGGACTAATATATGAAGACACTTTGATTGTGAATTACAAGCAAGAGCGTCAGGTGTACAAACACAAATAAAACCTATTTACCTGGCCTTACGACACAATTTGGACTGTGAGCCGTGGCGCCTCAGGAACTCTCCAGCATCGAAGGCAGCGAAGCCGGTTGGCTCAGCTGACACGAATATTGCCGAATTGACCCGAGGCCTATTGCACCTGGCCAAGAGGTGCTCTTCGCACTCCAAGCTCTGTGTGTGCGTGTGGGACCAACGCATGTGCTGTAAAAAGCGACTTTGTCAATACCAAAATAAGAACGATAACTGAAGTTGAAAATGGTGCTTCAGATGCTTACATGATGAAAAATATTTTATTGTGTTTATTATTTATTCTAGCGTTGCGACGTGATTTGATCTGGCATTATAGAGCACTACTTAATTTTTTTATACAATCACGTAGGGTAATACAAAGACTATTGTAATATAATAAAACGACTGTTTGTAAAAGTAAATTTATAATCTGGTACTCAACGTACAAAGAAGGGCGTCTTTAATTTAAAACTACAACAAAGTTTATGAGAAAGACGAATGTGACACTATTTATGAATTTACAACATAAACGTATGTTTTAGAGATGACAGTATTTCGTATTTACATTGTAAAAGCAAAATAATTGAAGGTTGTAAACTTTCATAGTTTTAGGTGCTATAAGTACAAAATACACAAAATGACTCACGCTATACCGTGCCGTCCGACCCGAGTCTCGATCGCAGACGTTTTATAATATTCTGTGGAAGTAGCACGATCCCATACATTTGTTGTCTCCACACGTCGACGTCGTCCATTGCTTAGTTGTCGCTCGTTATAGCGTGAGCGTGTCCATACAAAATACAATGGACCGCAAAGAAAACGGGTCAACACGTTATTTTCATACAAGTATCAAGAAACGTGTTCACTTCACAGTCTTATATAAAAATTTACCATCACTGCAATTATTTATATGTCGATGGATGATTTATAATTTAGATATTCAAGTGTCCCGTCAAAATAACGTGGTGACCCGTTTGCTTTGCGGCCCAGTGTACATTATTATGATGTATTATTAGTTGAGCGTGCTACGGCCTAGACTTCGCTCGGATCTGGAATGGTATAGTATGAGTCATCCCTTATTCCCCTTCAAAAAGTTATGAATTGCCTCAGAATGCGGGTGGGTAAAGTAAACCGGTACACCTGGAACTTGTTCTTTGTAGAAAGTTAAATCAAGTAGATAATCTTGTTGAAAACTCCCGTGTAATTTGCAGAGTTTAGAATTAATATAAGTTATTTTCAGTATTTGAAGAGGTTATTATTATTATTTATGTCATTGTGATTTATCACTTCGCTTTATTTTAAGAATCCGTTTGTAAGTTTTCATTTATTTAAAAAAAAATTATGAATAGGGTGATTTTTAAATTTTAAAAAGATAAAATATAAGTATGAGTCTTTCAATCACAAATCAACAAAAACATGTTTTTGTTTAATGGTGCAAAAAAGTGATACGATAATGGATCACTACTAAGAAAACAAATTTTCCAAGGAGTGATACAAATACAGTTCATAAATATTAAATACAATTTGTATTACTCCTAAACTAAATAGTTATGTCAGGTTTTTTAAATATACCTGATGTTGTATTGAGTATTCAGGCAGAACAGCAACTGCCGGCTGAAAATTTGAAAACATTCAAAAACCAGTGAAAAATTTCTTTTTTTAAGTTAACGTCACTTTACTCTCTCATTTTGGCTGTCTCAAAAATAGTTGTATTCTATAAACCAAAATCAAAACTATAAAGTATAATTCCTATTATGAAATTCCCCTTTTATAAGTAACATAATATTTGGAAACAGTGTAGTAGTGTTAAAATACTGCCGCTTGTTGATTCAACGTCATGACAGTACCTTCCGCACTTACATTGACAAATGAAAAAGTCTTGTTTTTATTTTTCCTTTACAAGCACGACCTGAATTCGGAGTGTTTTAGTAAATATTCCCGTGACACGACTGTCATTATGAACATGCGATGTCGCGACATTCACTTTTTTCCCAGCGTGAAAAGGCTACACAAATTCCGTGCTACCTTCAGCATGTTTAATTAACCCTTAACGTCACTACACAAGGTCTTTTTTTGGAGTTACTTCCATAAATTTTTGAAGATGGCAAGTTATAATACAACTGTCATTGTTACACGCGATCCTCGAGTTAGGATCGTGCAGTAAAACAAAACGAGTTCACCGTTTTGTTTTGGCTGAAATAATTGTTAGAAGGAAAGTTTTTGATGCATTGAATTCATACTGCTAGACAGCAAACTTAAGCGAACTAGATTAAGTTCAATAACATTCAATGTTAGTCCTTCCCATTGTTTTCAGAAGTGTAAAACATGTAACACGTTTTTCACAATTAGACAGCCTTAACTTTTCTTAGTCGTCATAGATTACAGTCATTATTTATAAGACAGCATGAGGTCTAATTAAGAACTAAATAGCAATTGTGAGTCAGCATAAAACACACATAAATCGTGTAAATTTCTAACAAATTATAATAAACCTTATTGCATAATAAAAAAAATACATTGGTTTTTAGCATTAAGTGAAAGCAATTTCTATATCATCTGTTTTCAAGTACAAGTATCCTTGGAAATGTGTCGTTTAAAACTTTCACAAATAGTCACGTGCATGGTTGGAATTTAAAGCAAGGCTTTTATAGTGACATAGATAAAAGAAAGGAATTCTAAAAATCAACCATTTTGTATTCGCGTGCTATTTCAGGTAAAGATGTGATTCCGCAAAGTCGTAAATCTGAATTTGCTTTGGTAGAACACGAGTTTAATTTTGATGAAGTTGAAATGGGAAATTATTTATCTCTCTTGTTTGGCAAAAAAATTTTCACAAAATGTTTATAAATTATCTAAATCCAGTCTAAAATAATTTTTATTTTATTGTAGACTGGGCAGGCGTTTGTCCACCATCTTGATTGGTAAACAGGATGTGTTCTAAGATGTAGCACGCATGCCAAGGAAATACCTATTCACTCCTTCCTTGTATAGACCGAGGTTTTAACTATCAGGGAACACATGAGCAGGTAGCGCATTCCATTCTTTAGCAGTTCGCATAAGAAATGTGTTGGCAAAGCGCTTGGTACGGACCCTTGGAGTATCTACATGTAAGGGTGATATGCTAACCTGCGTCTGGTATCCCGATGATGGAAAGGGGCTGGAGGAACAAGGTTGTGCAGTTCCCTCGCACACTCTCCAAAGTGTATTCTATAAAAAACCGATAAACCAGCAACTTTGCGACAGTGACTAGGGCTCTAGAGTTCTGCCGTGGCCAATGTTTAAGTAAAGGGTATGTATAAACCAATACCAGAATTCTAAATAAAACTAACAGACTAGACAATTTTATTAAATATCTTATTTTAATATACATAGTTGCGTAATGTTGTCAGATAATTATTCTAATAAGTAATTAAAAGCAAGCAACCCCAATGACAATTTGAAAACCTTGCTTTGAAATAAACGAAACAACATCTATTCCAGAAATTACTATGTAGCACATCACTAATATGGACTTAATATTTAACGTGACATCGTATGCTGTTTACACGAGACCGTAAAAATTACCCGGCACTACATGTCAAACGAAATAGAAGTTATGGAAAATCACAAGTCACACAAAAACCGGGGTGAAAACAACTTTCATTTTGATATTATATTTTTCTTTTTCGTAGAAATGAGTTAACTTAATAAGTACAATTTATATACTCATGTTTGCTCAACTCGAGTACAATCAAACCTATTTAAATTTGCATTCTTAAAATACGAAGCCATTATGGAGTGTTGATAAATTCAAACGAAATATTTTCATTCGCCTGGCCTTGATTTGGTATTCTGTTAATTCACAAACAAACATGTATATTGAGGTGACTACATGGATGAAATATGGGACTAATGCCAGAACTGCAAATGGAACGTTTCAATTCCAAAATTGAGTTCGAATTTTATTGAGAGGATTTAAAAAAAATATTTACTGAAAAATTTACTTTTAATAAAAGTACAATAACTTATATAAGTACAGTACAGTGTATAAATACGTTTTTAAAACGGACTAAAATGTATAAAATAATTTCTCCCGTAAAGTTAATATTCCTTTTTTTTTAATTTTGAGTTTTTTGCATTCACAATGCTATTTTTAAACAATACTAAATAATATATTAGAAACAATACGACTCGCACCATAGTCGTTTATATTACTATTTATAATGCTATTTACAGTTTTGTATGAAAAATGTAATTGGCATTTATTTTTAATACCCTAGACAAATACTGTCATAATCGGAATCACAAGAACAATGAATTATGCTCAAATTGCAAATCATTTTGGTATTACGTTTGTACAGAAAGTTCACTGTCCGCCAACGTAGAGCGCATTTTGTAAGATTTATCGTCAATAGGGAATATGCATATTTTTTTTTATCAAAGTCAAAAGTATAATGCGTGAGAAAATCAACCGTAATATTAAAACTTTTTTCTTGCATTTTTTTCTCGTGATATAGTTACTTGAAGCTAGCACGCAGCAGCAACCGCCGAAAACGCTCCATACAAAACGGACATGATATACACAGTACATGTACTGTGTGATATATGACGTCGCATATCACGTTTCAGGCGCGCGTTTACTATGGAGTTAGCCAAGAATTTTTAATTATTTTCAATTATCTCCCTAAATTTTGCGTTTAAGTACATATGTGTCATACAAAAAATGATTTCTTATTCGATATTCTATCTGACTGTTGAGTTCATTATATTCGAAAGTGAAAAAAATATATCGTTATTTTTCCCTTATTTAATCGTGTGATAAAAATAAAATAATACATTATTATTTTTCGTTTTCCTGTTCCATCATGTTTTTATACGTGTCCGAAGCGATCAAGCTCAAATTTATCAAAATCGGTGACTTATGCATATTCCCTATTGTCTTTTTAATAATTAATTTCTGTATAGGGTTATAAATCTTTGGGAGAAATTATTTTATACTTTTTAGGCAGTTTTTTCTAGCCTGATTTTTTTCCTGTGGCTTTTTTCCGGCTTCATCCTTCTTCCGGATTCAGGTCATCAGACCCTGGACACCATCTCCCATCAGAGTAGGTACTTGTCAAGATGAATCAAACGAGTTCAAACTTAATGGGGTTGTGCGGTATTATTACCTATAGAGTTCCTGTGGCCTTTTTCCGGCTCCATCATCAGGCCCTGGACACTATTTTCCAACAGAGTACTCGTCAATACGAATCAAACGACTGCAAACTCGATTATGGAAAATCTCATTACAAATAAGGGATTGCAAGTTTGCCTATATCAGTTTAGATTTTATTATTCAATGAAATTTTCACAAAGCATACTATATTATGATCCTTGTTTTAATCGTATAGAATAGACTATAGATCTTTTAGATGACGCAGCATTATTTTTCAAAGAACTTGCAGTGAATAGGTCAATGAATGGGATTATAGCTGGTATCCGTTGAACTTAAGATTGCGGCTTTTTAGCTGACATCGTGCTAAAAGATATTTGCTATAGAGCATTTAGTTACCTACTTCATATATCTTCTTTGCTCAAGCTTTCATACATCCTCTCTTCAGTCGCTCAGAATCACTTATGTTGGGAACTAAGTTGCCATTGCGGGCACTCAGGTACGCTTTTGATGTTACTTAACCTTTATAAAACTAGTGTAGCATACGTGTAATCATTCCAAAGTGCCGTGATTGTTGTCCAAAATCAAACTCTAGCCAATCCAATGTCTCGAACGAGGCAAATCAATTCTTGTGATAGTAAAAACTTGTGCGAATCAAAACGTGATAGCGTGCTCTGGGTTTAGCATAACCGACTGTGACGTGTCGCGACTTGTAAAGGACCAGAAATGGTACCTCGTTTTGCGTACGTAAACAACAATAATACAAGTCTGGATATTCCAAAAGTTTTTTCAGTAGCAATATTCTAGCAACTACAAAAACTTTTTAAATTAACAATCATTATTTTTATTTTCATATTTATTTACAAAAACTTACATCAAATATATTATTTAATAAGATGTATATTAGAAAAAGCTGTGCTAGTCAGTGTCAAGTGCTCACATGCAAAATCCAGCACTTCAAACAAGTGAATGTCAAAAATATTTATCGTCTCAAATTATTTATACAGTTCAATGAAATGGAATATCCAAATAATATACAAATCGTCATTAGCACACAAAACGGTTACCGTTTCGAGCCTCCAACACACTAGTAAGCGTGCCAGCTTACTTGGTGGTCGCACCCGGCACACCGGCACTGGCAGTGGACGCAAGCCCGCGCCGCTGCGCGGGCCGGACTCCGCTAGCTGACGGGGTGCTCGTCCTGCGCAGCGTGCAGCAGAGCGAACTGACAGCCGCAGTCGCGCGCGCTGCGCCGCGGGTATTGGAAGCAACGGTCGAGGAGGCAGCACACGTCCTGCGCACCACACTATTCAGAACAAAGCTAAGCTCAATTTTGGATTTCACGATGGTTCCAACTTTCCAATTAAGTTCTCAAATGATTGATGATGATTTTATCTCTCTAGTATTATTGAAATTAAATGTCATAGTAAAATAGAGCAAGGATAAATAAAAATAAGTGACAAATGCGTGGGCCGGACGGACTCCGCTAGCTGGTGTGTTTTTCTCGTCCGGTGCAGCGTGCAGCACAGCGAACTGACAGCCACTCAGCCGCAGTCACGTGCGCCTGCGCTGCGGGTATTGAAAGCAACAGGCGCGAGGATGCTGCTATCTTTTGAAAAGAATTCCTATTAAAAATAAATGTTTTGCTGGATTTGATTCAATCAAACAAATGAAAATTAATACTCGTCTACCTAGAGATGATCAAAATTTCATCAATGTAACGATTCATGAGCTGAAAGTATTCCCTAATAATCGATACTATTAAAAGTGTAAAGACAATAAACTTGTCAATCAAACCAATTTTATTCCTAATTTCCTTCCAAATACCTGTATTTTCGTCGTTATTTTTTCATTATTCGCTTAATAAATGAAAAAATAACGACGGAAATAATAGGTCTTTACTTATGAAATTGCCGATTTGTATGGAGAATTTTCAAGAAGTTGCATTTTTCATACTAGAATTTTCTTTTTTCATTTAACAACCGTGAACACTCATGTAACATAACTTTTATGTACTAATGTTTGAACACTATGCTAACTTATTCCATTTACGAAAAGCGAAAAAAATAAGTTTTGGCTAAGTTGCAATCCCTACGTTCACCCTTTTTTTGCTCACAAAAAAGAGTCACTTTCAAGATATATTTTTTTATGTTGAGAAAGCTAAAATAAGGACTTTATTTGTACTGATAGTTGACTATCATGGTCACGGTTCGATATAATATCAAAATATTGTTAAATATATTAAATCATAGAAGTAATTATTTCCTCTGTATGTGACAAAATATCGGCAATTTCATAGGTAAAGACCTAATATACAGGGTGGCCCAAACGGTGACGCTAAAAATTTTTTTTTTGTTTCCTCACATCTCGTTGTACCCGAAAATACCCTATGTATGTTCAGTGATTTTTTGTAGTTTTCGAGCTATGAATTATTTTTTTAAATTTTGAGAATTTTTGACTTGACAGACTAAAATATTTTTTTTTCGGAAATTATACATCTTTTTTTGAATTATTTTTTTGTTACATAGACCTCATGACTTGAACTTTAACACATAAAATACCCAGCTTCCTGTCATCAAAATAAGTTACAAAAATATTGACCGACAGTGAAAAATTGACGTAAAATCAAATCATAGTTAAATTTTCAACTTTGAATTAAAAATTAAAAAAATAGGTTCCATGACTTCTGAGTAATTTTAAAAACTTCACAAGACCCTAAGCTTTAATTCTAATTAAAAAAAAAATGTGCTTAATTAGCTTTTTTTAGCCGAAATCTGCCTTCAAATGCACAAAGGTGAAATTTTCTAAGATTTTTTATTGGCTATTTTGTCATTCACAAAATGATTCTTACCAAAATAAAGTTTAAAATGGTACTGTTTATTGAATAAAGAATTAAAAACAACCTTTAAAAGTATGTTATTACGAAGCGGTAACATCGATGTCATTTAGTTATAGTTATTTTGGTTATTTTAAGGATAAATCATATTAAATAAAACAATTACTACAAATTCAACAATTAAATTTATTTCCGAATAAGTTTTCAAAATGTCTCCCTCCCGCTTCAATGCACAACCTACATCGCCTTAAAAAAAATTGTTTTAAATTTCGGAAAGCATTAGTATTTTCTTTGATTTTTATTTCTGCTTCTCTTAGTTTTTGACGCAGCTCTGCTTCAGTGTTTGTTTCGTTTGCGTAAACCATCTCTTTGTAATAGCCCCACAGAAAAAAATCTATGGGGTTTAAGTCTGGTGAACGCGCAGGCCAAGGAATCGGGCCGCCACGCCCAATCCACCGTCTCGGAAAAGTCTGGTTAAGGTGCTCTCGTACTTCTCTAGCATAGTGGCACGGAGCACCATCGTTTTGAAATATCATTCTTCTTCTTGTTAGTAGATTCACATCCTCTAATAAACCGTTCAAGCTATTTCGTAGAAAATCCAAATATTGCGCTCCGTTCAACCTAGCCGGCAATTCAAATGGTCCTATAAATTCCCCATTGACAATTCCTGACCACAAATTTACACTAAACCTTGTTTGAAAATTGGATGGTCTTGCCTTGTGTGGGTTTTCAATGGCCCAACTGTGATAATTATGAATATTGAAAACTCCGGTTCTTTCAAAGCGTGATTCGTCTGTCCACAAAATTTTGTCGAAGAAATCAGGATCGTCTTGAGTTTTTTGAAGCATTGTTTCACAGAAAGTCACTCGTCTTGGATAATCTGCAGGTTGCAATTGTTGCACGCGTTGGATATGAAAAGCGTGGTATCCCTCTGAAAAAAAAAACACCGAAATTGTAAATTCAAAGCATAGGTAAGATAGTCTTTTTTCAGTTTCACCAAATAGTAGGCTAGTGATAATCACTGGTATGTACCACGCTTTCTCGCCCACTAGCGAGTGATTATTTTGTTGCCAAATACACATTCAGTCAGAGTTCAATACTTAAAAAGACCACGTGCTACAAAAAGTCGCTCATAAAGCACGTGCGTGCTATTTTTTTTAAGTCACAATAATTACAGCTAAAAAAAATAGCACGTGGGCATAGTGGGCGAGCTAATGGGTGCGTAATTATGAGGTTTAAAGACAAGATGAAATTAACCCACCTGACTTCAGTATCCTCATAACTGAGGTTCGTGGTACACCAGTCCTTCTTGCGATTGCTCTGGTGCTAGTCGATGAATCCCTTTCCACTTGTTCCACGACTTGATCCATAATATCTGGATCCATTCTGGGTATTCCTTCCTGAGATGAACGTCCAGGAATTCGTCCCTCCATAAATGTATTGTGAGTATTTTGAAATACTCTGTAATTCGGGTAATGCTCCCGTTGTTCTCCTCGCCGTTCCAATTGCTCTCGATAAAGCCTTGCTGCCAAACTAGCATTTCCTTGGGCAACACCGTAAAAATAGTGCATCTCTGCGTATTCACGCAAAGAATAGCTCATGTTGCAGCACAAAGGTCCAAATCACAAGGTAGGTAATCAAAGTCCGAAACACAAGCACAGGTAAATCAGTCACAGGAAGAATCAGAGTCCAGTTAGCAAGCGAGAGTAGTTGTATCAGAATTGAAAACAAAACCAGGAGTAGTAGTAACACGAGCGAAAGCTGTGAACAACTGAGGTGAAGGAGGGAGGAATGCGACCGACATGAGATGAATAGAGCAAGATAGCAAGATAGATAGAGCAAGACAGCAAGATAGATAGAGCAAGACGGCCTAGATGAGAAAGAGAGGACGTGCTTATAGACGACGCTGTGTTGGTCCCCCTTCTTTTGTTCGGCGCGCGGGAAGTCTATTGTTTGTGATTCTAGTGTCTGCCAGAACTATTGTTATTTATGATGTCGCTAAAGATAAACCGGTTGGAGGTAAAGACCATTTTCTTTGTACAAAGACCAACTTGTGCTGTTGAAGTGACAACATACTAACTACCACTAAACTAATTTAGAACTCTAAATTTATAAACTATACTAAATGTCAATTATTATGTTATATCAAACCTAATTAACCTTAGATAATAACAATGAGTGCTTTTAAAATAAATTACCTTTGTACATTTGAAGGCAGATTTCGGCTAAAAAAAGCCTATTAAGCACCACTTTTTTTTAATTAGAATTAAAGCTTAGGGTCTTGTTAAGTTTTTAAAATTACTAAAAAGTCATGGAACCTTTTTTTTTAATTTTTAATTCAAAGTTGAAATTTTAACTATGACTTGCTTTTACCTCAATTTTTTACTGTCGGTCAATATTTTTGGAACTTATTTTGATGACAGGAAGCTGGGTATTTTATGTGTTAAAGAACAAGTCATGAGGTCTATGTAACAAAAAAAAAATTCAAAAAAAGATGTATAATTTCCGGTAAAAAAAAAATTTTAGTCTGTCAAGTAAAAAAATCTCAAAATTAAAAAAAAAAATCATAGCTCGAAAACTACAAAAAATCGCTGAACATACATAGGGTATTTCCGGGTACAACTAGATGTGAGGAATCAAAAAAAAAATTTTTAGTGTCACCGTTTGGGCCACCCTGTTATAATTCGTTAAGTATGTGAAGCATGATTTGATTAAGGGCGAAGGACATACGGAAGTTATTTTATTTGCAAGGGAACGGAATTTAGCGTATAAATGCCGGCGATAAATCTCAAGAAATGTTTCTCATGGGACCAATCGGGAACGATCTGTGGATACAGAATTATAGGCATTTCCAAATTGGATCCCAATGATTCATAATTTCAATATTGGAGTAGGTACCTATGTTTCATTTTATTATTAGGTATTAATTTGCCGTTAAATAAGGTAAGCTGCTGTCAATCTATCACCTGTATAATCATATAAAAGTGAAACGAAAGAACTTCACCGAGCTTCACATTCTTGGCAAAACAAATACTGACAGTGATTCTTTAGAAACCTTTGTCATAAAACGGGATTTCCTCGGCAAAAATGCTCGTATATTTTTAGTATTCGATAACCCCAAGAGAATTCCTATACATCTAAAACATCTTAGAAGAAACAAAATAATTCGTAGAGTAAACGCATAAGTAGCTGTAAGCTGCTTAGCTCGTGTACTTAAGCCTTATTAGTCGAAGTTAACGTTCCCTTTTGTATTAAACCTTACATAATGTAACTTAATCCATATAGCGAAATAGTTGATAGCAGATGAAATCGGATATAGTAACGATCCTTTGGTCTCCTTTGACTCGAAAGCCAATACCCAGCAGTGGGTGTCAAGTCTCATGGTTGCCGTGTTTCATTAAATTTGTTCCATTTTTAATTACACGAGGAAATAATGAGTTTTCATAGTAACATTGCGGGTCACTAAACTCGGTAAATATGGATTTTTTAAACCCTCTCGCGTGGATATTCGAGAAAATCCTTAGCACGGCAATATGCTTAAAAAGGTTATAATATAATTTACTATTTTTCTATTTCTACTATACACCTACTATCATTTCGTAGTAATTTTATTTAACTTATGCGAGTGTCAAGTCGAAAAACTAGAAAATAATTTCCTTTACTAATACAATATTTTAACTGTCTAATAGTTAATATAACTAAACATTTTCCAAAGAAATGTTGGTCCTCCTACCAAAATTTCTTTGGAAATTGGTAGAACACTCCTTTAAGTTAATTAAAACGACTACAAAATGACGGTGTATCTTTTTTACACTTGAGACTTGGTAAAAAATTGCAGATTTTTTTAAAGCCCTTGACCGGTTTCTGTTCTAACGAAGGCAAATCTATAGATAAGCATTTAGCGAAGTCACGGCACTTAATCTTCACTTCCCTGACGTGTAAACAATATTAATTAGAAATTTTCTGTGACCTGTTTTCTGATAATTAGTTTAATAGCGTTGAGTGCGGAGCTACGGTTTTATATTGAAAGATAGGTAGTGTTAATTTTTCCAGCAAAAATGAGAAATATGAAACACTTTGCAATAAATTCTTGCACAGTTGTAGGTAAGTACTTTATAATGGTGTGTGCACGGGTGAAGTGTTTTTTTTTTATTATCTATTTAATTGTGGATTACGTTAATACCTAACTACAAACTTATACATTATGCAACTTATCAAAAATGAGCTTATCAATAGTGATGACGAGCTTATCAAATACCTACATAGGAGGTATAATATTTTAAAAATATTAAAAGTACATTACGTCATTATAGATTACTCTAAGAAAAAAATTCAATGGTCCTTGATTTGTACTTTACTGGAAACACCGTAGCAACATAAAAGAGCTTAAAAATAACTACATGGCTGGTCACCCATCTAAAGGCTGACTTTTGCTTAAGTTGTTTACCTCAGTCCTTTGCAATAAGCACAAGATATTTACCGTGAATATTATCTCTTTGTGTAGGTACTAAATGAGGTTCTTTGTGGATACAGTTTTAATCTAGAAGTGCTTTCAGCAAGCGCCGTTTCTAATTTTGCTCTTTGTGACCGCACGTTGTACGTAAAAGTGAATTGTATTATTACCCTTTATTTCTTAAAGTAACAAACAGCATTGTTCATTTATAAAGCTAAAGCATAAAAGTATGTGCGTTGGAATTAATGTTTTTCATCTAAAGCCTTTTTGGATGAAAATGTTTTTTTATCTTTACATTTCACAAATTAGTTTCATAAAGCTCTGGTATCTTCGAAAATTTACATACATGCCCACTGACAATGATTAAGAAATATTTATTTTTATATGAGTTTATGTGGCGTGCTAGCGATAAATTCAATGAACTGTGTAGAACTTTTGATTTTGACCTTTTTAACACAAGTATGACCAGTGCGAGGGATGCGATCGGTAGGCATTTTTTCAATTTTTATTAATTCTGGAATAAGATATTTTCCGTATAACTCCATTAATAGCGATATTAGCGATGTATAAGCGATAGCAGTGCTCTTAACGTGTGTAATTTTAGTTCGTAAGTGTTAATTTAATATTTTTTATTACTATATGTGAGGGCCTCTAATTGGCTATCTACTACAATTCCCATTACTTATTATTGTTTGATGCTGTTGGCCTTCCTAGAAATCAAAATATAAAATAAAATAAACCGGATAAACTTATCGTTTTAAAGGAAAGGAAATTACGTGATATCCCTAATAAAGGAGCATTGCAAGCCAATTCCATGAGTTGATGGTGCGTAATTGCTGCACCATAAAGTTTAATTTTATATTTTCCTATTGTATCAATTCTTACCTGTCGAATCTTCCATTCTCCACAAAATACTGCAACTAAATTAAAAATGTCTTTGTGTGTTGTGTTTTGAGTTTTGACTATATAAGCATTCTGTTTTTTAATCATTGACATCATTATTATAATAATAAAATATATATTTACATTTACCTATATTATGTTACATTCAATCCGTCTCTTACACCAAATTTAAAAATTTACCATACTTGAATGAAATGATGTCACATTTTTCTATACCATTGATTACCATAATAATAAAAGTAAAAAAAAAACATTTCATGATACATAGAAACAGAAAATTAATCACGTACTAACATAATCAGTCTTTGAAAGTAAAGAGCTAACTTTGTAATACCCTTAACACTGAAAGCTCTTTGTCTTAGTATTAACGAGTAACAAAGTTTATTTAGACAAAACTTCTTATTTTGCCTAAATCCTAATTAGTCTTCTGTTAGTATTCTGCACCATACTGAAAGTATACAAAATCAGAAAACTCTTTAACATTCTCTTTAGAATTATTGGTAGTTTACGTCGTTTCTGATAACCATAAAACATATTTTCTAATTATTTAAGATGTCATAGTAAGCTATTAATTATCCCGTCTTCATCTCCCGAGATTTAATTTGTTACAAAGTAGTAGCTCTGCTATACGCACGCACTATATCGCACGTCTTCAGCGCTATAGGAAGGAAAAAGAAAGCAATAGCTACCCCCTCTCTGCCTCCGACCAGCGCTGCCCGCCGCCGCGTCAACCTCATTCTTTGTTGCGCGCGCGCGCAAGACGCACGTCAGTCATCACAAAAATATTACTTTTTTGTTTAACTATAGTCTTAAAATCAGTGAAATTATAAACGTGAATTAATTCATGAAAACGGTAAAATACCTTCACTATGCAAGTGATACGAATGTTGAAGGTAGACTCACAATTTATCTTTTCTCTTAGTGATGAAAAGTATGCAAGTTATTCACAAAGGCAAACTGCCTTATATTTGCCTCGAGTCTATACGAGATATTGACCAATGGTACATTTTTCCCGAGCCAATACGTGATATTGGCCAGTGAATTTTTTTTCCCGAGTCAATACGAGATATTGACCAGTGATACTTTTATGCGTTAATACGAGATATTAACCTTAATTTTACAATAAACTGCCGAATACTTGCCTCGAGTCGATACGACCTGCTTTTGTGAGTTAATGTCTTAATAACGAATCCTTCGTATATTATGATTGAACTCAACTTACAGGTAAGTTTGTTTAATCATTATTAACCGCTTCATATTTTACAAAATATGAATAGATTTGCTGGTGTTAACTGCAAAATATTTGCCTTGAGTCAATACGACATACTTGCTTTTATGAGATATTTTTTCCCGAGTCAATACGTGATATTGACCAGTGATAAGTACTATTATGAGCTAATACGAGATATTAGCCGTAATTTTATAAAACATATATACCTAGATTTGCTGACGTAAACTGCAGATTATTTACTTTAAGTCAATACGAGATACTTCTATGTGTTAATACGAGATATTAACCGTTATTTTACAAATATTAATAAGATATTTGCTATCAAAAATGAAGGCCTAATAATCTTTTTCGTGAAACATCAAAATTGTTGTCACTGATACAGGTATGTACAAGTACTTTTAAATGTTT
The DNA here is from genome assembly GCA_928269145.1 of Agriphila tristella. Lineage (NCBI taxonomy): Eukaryota > Metazoa > Arthropoda > Insecta > Lepidoptera > Crambidae > Agriphila > Agriphila tristella. The sequence continues at coordinate 35,212,336 of OV743432.1, forward strand.
CGGTTTTCTCGAACAACATTATAAAACAAAATTCTGATTCCTTTTTATTTTTTCTTCGAGAAAAATCAGCAATGATGTTGAACATCAAAATACACTCCCACAAGTGTTAAAGGTGCCCTTATGGTCAGTAAAATTTAAAAAAAAACATTACCGGCAAATTCATCTCCGATTCGTTGAAAATGAATCATGCTATTATCATGTATTATGCCACTACTGAAAATCGTTCGAACAGTGTCTTTAAAGACCGTCAGCGCGACGACACCTACTGCTCAGTTCTCTCTAAACTTGGGGTCTGCCACAACAACCACAACCATATCTTGGAACACAAGCAGTTGAGCCGAGGTGACGGACAACAATCAGCAGGGCCAGTTTAACGTGTTTTATCAGCCTTGCGGCACCTACCTGCAGCTTCCAGCTCCAAGGGCTACCCGTGATCACCACCGTCGGCACCGTCGCGCTACCGGATCAGAACAAAAGGTCTGTACCTTGTCTGTATTTTTAGCTGGTCAGCTAAAATACGTTCTCGATTCGAGTAAAACCTATCAAACGACCGTTATGTGCTTGAGGTTATTTTCCAATACTAATCCTAAGTATTCAGTTAGTTAAATTAAAAAATAAACAAATATATTTTATTTTCTTTACAATAGAAAATAGAACATGTGGGTACTTTCTGAACATTTTATGGAGGATGCTAGAACGACTTAACTCATAACATGTGTCCTGATAATGTCATGGCACAACTATTAGTCCTTGAGAACGGTTGCTTTCACGCACAGCGCAAAAAGTATTGAAGACTAGCGGCCGCCAAGGAAATGGTTCTTGCTATCCCTCAGGAACAATATTTTCCTTTCGGGATTAAAGGTACCGTATGTCTTTCTCTGTAACCCAGACAACGTGTATAAAAATTTCATGATGATCTGTTCAGTGGTTGAGACGTGAGGGTGTAACAAACAAACAAACAAAAGGACTTTTGCATTTTTAATATTAGTAAATATGTTATTAAGTCAATAAACTTCATGAGTTTTGGGCTTGGACGAATTAACCACTGGACACGTAACGTAAGAAAAATGTATGAAATCACGTTCAACCAATTTTTGCGGGGTGAGGGGGGATTACATTGTCAAATAATGACAATATTATAGGGTGATTTAGCCGGTTTCCGGCCATAATTTCCGGCCAAATATTATGGATTGTGAAACTCATACATTAGTTCTCGGCCAGGCGGCCGATAAGCAAATGACCTCCCAAAAATGGATTAAGTTACCCGGCCATCAAATTTAAATGTATCACACCGAAAACTTTACGCATTTAAGTCAGAATAACAGTACTAAAAATTGTTTAAAAAAAAACAAAAAACTGACTTCAAAAAACCTGCCTCTAAAAAGCAAGAAATAATATTCAAATCATTAGATACCTACGCATTATCATTGTTATAATAACAACACGTCTATTGAAGTCGGGTGGGGCTGGAGTACAACTTCCTTTTTTATTCTAAAAGCCCTACCCGACTTCAATAGACGTGTTGTTATTATAACAATGATAATGAGTAGGTATCTAATGATTTGAATATTATTTCTTGCTTTTTAGAGGCAGGTTTTTTGAAGTCGGTTTTTTTGATTTTTTAAAAACATTTTTATATTTTTTTATATTTAGTGCAAGTAGGTACCTTTTTCATTAGGTAGTTAGTATTTTCATTAGGTAGGTAGTAGGTTCATTAGGTACCGATATAAAACCAAGAGGTATACAAGCTGCTCTAAAAGTTTAATATGTTTACGATTTTTATTAGTATTTCGTTATTTTATTCATTAGTCAACATCCCAATTTTCGCCCTTCTTTCCTACGACTAGTGTCGTGTCTTGGTAGTCCAAGGCGCACCACTGGTAGTGTCGTGGTTGTGTGTATTTTTTTTCTCTTCTACACTACCGGCCTAGAAGTGTCGTAGGAACTAATGCCCGGTTCCTATATCTGAGAAACGATCCGTTTTAGTTACGAATAGTAGTTTTATATACGAGGCGTAAGCTAAAACCGTTCCTATAAAAAACGTCTCGTCATGCAACTTACTGACGGCTTGCTACTAACGGATGGGAGGGTTACCGGTAACGGACGGTAAGCGTATTGTACGGAGATGAGTGTTTGGGGTGTTCCTATAAATATTTTAAACGTCAGTAGACTGATAAGATTACTATTCGTTATGTCATTTGGTTACCCGTCAATTTCGGTCGGTTAGAGTGTGGTTATAGTAGAGTTTGTAAAGTATTTCACTGTTTTCCCTTTTTTATTTGTTCAGTTAGTGATAGAGAAGTGTTCGACATTATATCAAACTCCAGTGAGACTGATTCAGAAGAAGATGATAGGCGCGTTGGAATATATAAAGAAAGAGTGGATTATTTAGCGACGCTGGATTCATACGAATTTCAAGTAAGATTTCGACTCGATAAGGAATCGAAAACGTACAACTTTCTAGAAATAGATCAAAATTCAAATATATGATAACTGAAGGTACTCACCGGAGTAATATTCATTTCAAACAATGACTTCTTCTTTGTTGATCTTTAAAGAACACGACTGGAACTGTATGTACTGTATATATATTGTACTATACTTTATAATTACAATACCTACCCATATAACAAAATTTTTTGCCCACAACACAACAAACAACCGTATTATCAGCGAGCGAAAGAACTGTAAAGTTGGAGAACCGAAGAAACATTTGGTTGCCTGATGCCAAATGGCAGTGTCATAAAAAAGGGCGCGCGCTGAACTTATAACGTTCCGTTCTTATTGTGTACGCTGCATTCTATTGTATTTGGTAAGGAAAATAAAAATAACACGCAGATGCCTGCGATCGTATAGTTATTTACACATCTTACAAAACTTATAGAACTATTTGTAAGTAAATTTAACTTATTTTGTCTTGAATTTTGTGTTATATTAAATTTCAATTTTGCTTAAAACGAAACGCACAACTGTGAATGAAGAGGGCTCGGTATTTTAATGACCAACGGATGTTCGTCGACAGCAAGTAAAGAAAGTAAATTGTGGAACGGTATTTACGACTCGTAGTCGGTTCTAGAAAAACGGATAGTAGCTTTTATACCATGACGATCCGTTGAATATAGGAACCGGGGGTTAATTATCTTCTTTAAATTACATTACCAAAATACCAGGGTAGCATAGATTTACAGGAAGTCAACATTTTTAAACACAATACATTGTTAAAGTCCTTGTCCGCGCGACCTTGAGCAAGTGAAGGTGGCCTAGTTATGTTTCTGAAATGGCCGAAAACCAAAGGGGGCCGGCAAACCGGCTAAGGCACCCTACTTTGTTTACATACCAAATATTATTTATTTTACGAAAAATAGCTACTATAATAAATTGAAATTGTGCTTACGCGTGAAAAGAAACATTTCTTGATTGCCCGCTATTTTTTTTGCTGTACAATACGGAGCATTTTGCCCATTTTTGTACCAATGTTTCGCCACGAGCTCTAGCATCACACTGACAACGCGATATCGTTTACTGAGGCTATCGGTCACAGTAAGTGGCTAAGGGGTAAAGGCGAATATGGCTGTCATTTCGCGTCCAGTGGTTAATTCGTCCAAGGTTTTGGGTCTTATTCTTTGGCTTTTTCACAGCACTACACAGAATCATCATCTTTACTAGATTTTTAAACCAATAATTTAACCCATTAATTACAGGCTTCAATGCCCTATTAAGATGACACTTATGTCTGGGTATTAATTACCAAAATTTCTCAAATTTTCAAGTATTAGAAACTATAAAAACAATGATTCTAATATTTAAGATCCTCATTAACTATCAAGAAAGTCCCAGCCAAACATGTAAATTCTTTGGCCTTGTATTGAATTTCTAAAATTAGTAGTATATTGACAAATAAGGACAAACAAAATATTTTTAGACGAAGTTATTAAAATCAAATAAAATACATTTTAGTGACTTTGTCAGATACTTGGGAACTATTACAGGAGTTTGTACTGTGGTAGCATTACTATTTTAACACTTAAAATTTTAATATTGGACAAGCTTAAGGCTTGTACATATTGAGCATTAATGTTTAACTATTTAAAATAATGAATATAATAATTACGTATTACATCGTACTATGTACCTAGTCAACTTTGTATTGTATGGTGGAAAAATAATATTTGTTTTTCTGATACGTTTAAATCAATATGATAAACGAATAGTTTTCAATACTTTCTCCATTGCTTTGAAAATAAGACTGCGCAGCAGCCGGTCAAAGTGAGACAATATAAGATTTTGCACAAACCAGGAATAATTGCTGCTCATTAATGACCTGGATCTGCTTTTTGTTATAAAATTCTTCGCATGCCGTGCGTATACTAGCACCGATGGGCTGCTAACCGATGGGCGGCGCCTACCACTGCGGCTGTGCTAGATATAGCTGGGACGTGCACCACGCCGTCTGTCTGCAGGTGCCTATACTGAAGTTTTTGTTGTATATTAATAACACCACTGCCATTTCATAAATGAATCGAATTAGTGGTGTTCATTGCTTGCAATTAAATTAAATTGCTAAATTGCTCGCGAGAAATGGCAGTGTTATGATTAACAATAGGCGTAATAACGCCTCCCCAGCTTGATTTTTCCTTACTTATTTAAAAAAAAAAAACTTAATTTATTGTACATGACAAAGCCAAATGACATAATAGCTATCAGAGCCATGGTTTCTCAATGAAATAAAATAAAAAATAAAAGTTTTTTATTTCTGCAATTACACAATACATTAAATAAACTTATATTATTAAAGCTACCTAGTAAACATAATAATATACTTGTGACAGGCAACTCCATTCCCTCGTTGAAACCTTAATCAACTTGCTGTTAAAGAAATAGCGATGGTAATAGTCACAACAAACGTTAATTTATTTTTATTTCTCGCAGAAAGAAACATCATCCTCGCTGTCAGTTTTCTCTGGCTGCATGTTATAAGGCAAACGTTCCTTAGAAAACAAGTTTCTTTAGTCAAGCGTTAGAAGTGTCTATTGATACCTTGCCTCAGTATTTGAATAATACTGCAAGCAAATCTATATTTTTATTGGAAATAGTGCCAAGAAAGAATATCTTATTTTATATAAATTAACGATTTAATAGGATTTCTAAATAACTGCTTTCTAAACGAATCCCAGTATACAATCATTGCTCAGATATCTCCTAATTATTTTAAATCCATATCAGCGGCAATGGTGACCTAAAAAAATTTTTTTTTAGATTTGTTTGTTACACTACCGTTACATTACATTACCGTTAGATACCGTTGGATCTTACAATAGTTTAAGTTTACCTGTTGAACTTACTCCCAAATAACTTACATTTTGAACAATTAAGCACACATTGGTCACCTTGTTAGCCTTGGCTACAAGTGAATGAAAACAGATCATGTACTTAATTCAATTAAGCAACTCAGTATTGTATTATATTATCTGAGGTAACACAGTAAGATTTGGCGAAATAATGTATTATTTAAAATTTAAATGACAGATGTTTAATCACATCTTCTGTAAGTCTCAACTTGTTGAACATTCCATTCTTTAATTATTTGTGTTTATTAATATAAATATCTTAAATATTATCGCCCTTATGAACTAATACAAACCCCCCAAAAAAAAAAAACTTATCAATGCTGCCTCGTCACAAACATTCGGCCGATTGATAAAATTTATAATGGAGGAATGTTACACCGATTTTTTTTTTAAATCTCATTACCTGTTTATCATGTTGTGTAACATGTGGTTACATCGGCGCGGCGGCCAAGTTGCTGCCATTTGTGACGAAAAATTTGTTTAATTACTAGTCTGTGTGTCGAATTTTCTGTGGATGCTATTCGCAATCTGCTGTTTGGACTGGACAATCGACAATATTTGCGAGTTTCCAGGATACGGTCTCTAATTTTGCAGAACCGACATTGTAATAAAACAATTTTTTATTATGTTGCAGTTGCAGTGCAGGAGCACTGACTTATTTTTATCTTATTTAACTAATCCTTATAATAATTTAATGTGTGTTCACTTAACCCTTGTTTATTTATATAAACAAACAAAGGTTCCTCTAATAACATTGATATCTTCTCTAAACATCCTACTTTGTAACAAATTAAATCTCGGGAGATGAAGACGGGATAATTTAATGATCAAACGAACTTACCCTAAGTGAAGTTCGATCTTAATTATCCCGTCTTCATCGAAGAGATTTAAAGTCCCAACCCTCCCTTGCTAGTTGTTTGTTTAACAACCGTATCCCTATAATAGATGGAGATATCAATGTATTTACTTACTACTCCAAACTGAATGAGGTTGACGCGGCGGCGGGCAGCGCTGGTCGGAGGCAGAGAGGGGGTAGCTATTGCTTTCTTTTTCCTTCCTATAGCGCTGAAGACGTGCGATATAGTGCGTGCGTATAGCAGAGCTACTACTTTGTAACAAATTAAATCTCTTCGATGAAGACGGGATAATTAAGATCGAACTTCACTTAGGGTAAGTTCGTTTGATCATTAAAGTATATAGCTATACAAAGAAACGGATACACTCGAGAAACATTATTATCTGGGGGCACTGTAGTGTCCCCGCCAAGACAACCAAGCGAACGTGCTACCAACCTTTTCTCGAAGCATCTTATCGTCGATGTCGTTTTATGAATCCTCATGACTTGGGTTTGGATTATATCAACTAAAAAAGTTTCGGGATATGATGTCAATAGTAGTCTTATAAACTATAAAAAGTTTTAATTGCATAGCTCTTATACCTACTTTAGATTTTATTAACATCTAAACAACTCCGATTTCGTCACTGACTTACTGATAATCATCAAAATTCTTAGGGTACTTCCTGAACTCTTATGCCCGATTGCACTAAACTTAAGGATCGTCTGTCTTTTCCTAACTACAACACAACCAAATTAAAACGGTGTCATAAACTTAGCCGTCATGTAGCTGTCATTCGCCTAGTTATCTTGGTCGAGTTGTAGATAAGAAAAGACTTAGGCGATTCTTAAGTTTAGTGCTTTTGCACCTTAGAAATTTGGTATGTAAGATAGTATTAGTACAGATCATCTAAAACTTGGATCTTTAACCCTTCAACTCCTAAAACTAGGGATGGAAGTTTGTATGAATCTCCGCAAATTTTGATGCTAACACTTTCATGTAAAATGTTGCCAAGACTGTCTATGTAGCTCTACATGAGGTCAAGCTTCTAACTCTACGCGCCCTAACTTCACAAACTTTACACCTTAGTCAAAAATATATGGCTTGGCCGTTTCGTTAGTACAAGAACTATTTTATAGCAGAAAAGTATTGAAAGTGAATAAATTATCCATCTAGCAAAATGGCCAATAATTTTGCCATTTTGCTAGATGGATAATTTATGCCACATAATTTGACTAAGGTGTAGAGTTTGTGAAGTTAGAGCTTGTAGCGTTAGGGCGCGTAGAGTTAGAAGCTTGACTCTACATGAGGTCTGATATTTTTTTGTCAATGCGAACCATAATATGGTAGTCTTGGCAACATTTTAAATGAAAATGTTTTTATTGGGATACGTTAGTCTAATTTATTTAAAACGTTTAAATATAAGTAATTGGTAAGTATTCATGTTATTATAGCACTGTCAAAGATTAGAGTAATTCACAATATAGGATGATTTATTAAATTACTAAACGGAACTTCCAACTTGATAAACGTCAAAGAATGAGTCAACAAAAGTTAGCCCAAATTATTCGACCACAATATGACGTCCTACGCCATAGATTAGTATCGGCTGAGTAATGAATTAATGATGATTAACATAAATAAGTAATTTTGTAGGGAAACATAAAGGTATAATTATCCCACTTCTCTAGCCCACGCTAATAGGTTAAGATGGTGACAATTAACCTAGACTTTGTTTTTTTTTCACAACAACATCTATTTTAATAGCAAGTAACCCAGATACGGTTAGGAAATATTTTCCTCAATTTTCTAATAGTTATGATTTGTCTTTAAAAATTGGACAACCAAAAGTTTATTTACTCTGATTAGAGTAACGAAATAGCTTAATATTTTTAAGCTTAATTTAGAAGATAACTATGCTCAAAAATGTAGGAATAAAGGAGAAGGCCCAAAAATTAAACACTGACACAGAAATGAATCCGTACAAACTGTATGCCAATAGATTGCTTATAACGAGCAAAATAACTATAGTAAGTCGCAGGCCCCAAATCCTTGTAGTAACAGAGCTATAAGCTGTCTGTAATATGGGTAACATGAAGCATATAAAGTGGTGTCAATCAACAGTGTAATATAAAAATGGAAATAAACTCACATTCATTATGTACGGCAGCAGTTTGGATGAAAAAGATACAAATACGTTCAGATTTTCTGATCTTAGTTAAAATCTTAGTGCCAAACTAAACCTTTCAACGAATTTAACGTATCCGGCACTTAACTCTACTGATCTAGTTTTATAGACGTTTTAAGAGCTATAAAATAAAGGCAATAGCCCGTTTTATGGCTAGCGCAGATATAGAAACCTGGTTCGTTTTATTTCCTGAAACTTTGTCGCTATTTTTGAATTTTGCTACCCAATACGCAGATCAAAGCAAAAAACGGAACATGAATTGTTACCACTTCGAAATATTCCATCGCGTGGGATTTTTTTTTCAATATATAGAGACAACCCCTGTACCTACATATTCGAATCGAGTTGGTATTTTATTCGTACAAAAAAAACAATCTTGTTTGGTACTGTTAACAGCACGTGTAGTTAACACAGGAATTTAAAAAATTAACTTTAAACCTGGAAGTGTAGGATGTTTTTTTATTATTTTTGAAATATAATTGAATTTGTTACGTAATATCGATGAAAATGGTGAGTTTTCTATTAAAATACATAATACACTGCTACGAGACTACTACCAAAATTCAATTTCAAAGCGCTCAAACCACAGAATTTATAATAATACTTACAAAATCCTTTCTTTACTCATACTAGTCATGTAAATAAGCTGTCACATATCTAGGATACATATTTCAAAAGTAATTCTCCTTCACATCAAATAAAGAAGAATGATATTGTCATTTTTATATTTTGATATATAAATAACATTCTAGTTAGAACTATGTAACTTCATTACCAGAACAATAAATATAATAATGAACCTCAAATAAGTAATTCATAGTTACGTAACAATCCAGTTTAGTTATGTTACTCGCTCAAGAGAAATATTGTCACATTCTAAGTTAGCTCAATTAACTTTTACATGGCCATTAAATACCATGCCTCATTAGGTTCAGGGGGCCTAATATAGCTCTCGGGCTTTTTTACTTTATTTGTACGGTGAATAAGCCTTTACTGTATTATTAACCATAGCATTTTTCTTAAACCTAGTAGTTAATTAATATGAAACTCTTAAAAAATATATCCCTGGAATACGTAAGAAAATGTTGTTATTTCATAATTAGGGTTTCTTAATTATTTTGTACAAAACCCTTTTTTTTTGTAAAAAATAAAGAAAAAAATTTTTTTAAACGATTCAAAATTCGTAATTCCAGTATGTTTAATAGTGTGTACTAACATGATATAGTATGTTTGCAGCAAATATTTATACGAAAAAGGTCTTTTTAATGATATTATATCACTCGTTGGGGAGGGTCCAACTCCCTTGGATCTTGCCCATCATCCAAATTTTCACATTTCCTGAGCGAGTAGCTAAAAAACGGTTCAGTATTCGGACAAAGTACTCGCATGTAGAATAAAAGTTGTAGAAAATCCACTCCAGCTTATCTTCTAGATGAGAGGACGTTTAGTATGTTCACAAGTTTCTGAAGAAATCGCCTAGGCACCCGCTCGCTCACTCTTATTGACTGGACTATTATAAGTGAGTTCACACATAACAAAATTATACCGGAGCAAAAGTTCTTACTATACAATTCTACGACAAATTATTGCGTTACGAAAAATCGTAGTACATGACAGGTCCATTAATAAAATTATAATACTCATGCAAAAATAAATACATTCTATTTGTTGCTCGTTTTTCTATTCTACCTAATGTAATCAGTAGGTAAGATACCCATCGACTTCCGATTCGATCGATTGCGTTTCCGTAATCGGAATCCCAATTTTACTAGCGGCTTGAATCGCAGATAGGACCTTACTGCTCTATAAAATTTTTACTTGCCAAGAAAATCTTTTATTGCACTAGTCGGTACTTTTATTGAGTTAAATATTGCTTGTCGCTCAGCTTAATAGCTGTGAGATGAATTCTTTATGTACAGTTTTTTTTTCTGGTTTCGAGCAATAAAAGCGGTTGGATTACGTCATCTTTTCTTCATCGTAATCATAATATTTCTGCATGCAAAGCCAACCTAGTTTGACACTTTTAAAGTTCATAACCTAAGAGTTTTTTTTACTTTACCCTGGTTAATATTTTAATGTTTTAATTTTTAACAATAATAAATTGAGTAGTTGTTTTCTCATACCTATCCGTTTGCTTCTTTTAGAATAGATAAATTTTATTACCAGTGTGAATCTAATTTTAATAATTTGATTCAAAGACATTGTGGGACAATATTTGCTAATTATATTAAAAAAAAATTAACTTTTTAGATTTTTTATGCGTTCACAATGCTATTTTTATATTAAGATGATTAATAAATGAAAATTATTAGAAAAAATCGACTCACCCGTAGCACACACTGGTAATAAAAGTTAAATAAACTTTAAAAAGTTGCATTTTAATAATTAAAAAACTTTTTATAAAGTTGTTCTGGCACACAAAAAAAGGGACCATCTCGCAAGAAAAGTCAATCAAAGAAAAAAATAATCATCACAATCTGACCATAGATGTCGAAAATACGCGCGAACAACGATAAAAAAACAAACAATGAAATGAGAAACTCCTCCTTTTTGAAGTCGGTTTAAAAGTACTTCCAGTTGGAATATTATCTTTAACAGATACAGTACAGTCGATCCATCAGTCTGACACATCAATTATGAGCCTACAGGAAACCAATAACGAAGTTGATGAATTATAAACGTTGGACTTACATCGTTAACTGTACCGGTAATGGAAACACAAAGACTAAAAATCATCAACCGACAAATATCAGAGTTCTTAATGAGGTCAGTTACACACGTACGTATACAGTATTTACTTACTTCTAAATAATTTTACCTGTTTCAGCTAGAATTTTGTAGCGCGATTTTGCTTTTTAACCCGACAAAAAGGAGAATTATGATTTTAAACTCAAAAAGTTTTAAAACGACCGCCGACGTAGTGTATAGTAATTTTTTGAGTGCGTCCTTTTTTCTATACGATGACCATCGTATCGGACTTACTAATGGAATAACTTTTTTCCATCAAAAGTGTTTGATTCCAATATCAACAGCTGTTATATTTTGTACAAGTCGTTTGATTCCTTGACTCTTATATTAGGTATCTTGTAAAAATGCAGAATTTATCAGATTAAACCAATGTCTTTAATATTTTTTTTGGGTTTTTGAGCATTTTATGTATTTTTTTAATAACTTGGTTTTTACGTTAATTATAGGGATTTTCATGCGGACTTTTTGTCATTCTATTGGGAACAGTGTTGTAAGCCGGCTGAACGGTTTACATAAGATTGTGCCGTGACCCACCGTAGCTGTACAAAGCAGATAGTGGGTGGTGCATGTTATCTCAGATAATATCTGGGACTACAATGGTACAGCATTATAATCCTAGCCTGGAGTAATCTGTCATGTTCGGAATTTATCAGTTAACTAGATGTACACTAGGCTTTACGTATAAACTATTGAGTAGTGATTTTGCCGCTGACTGCCGCTCTCCCGCTCGCACATTTCATGTTTTCTCAAGATTTCTAAAATCTGAGTGCGTGACTGAAAAATGTGTCTCGGTTACTTTTCGCAAAATAAGATTACGGACTTTTCAACATATTCATTTTCAATATATTTCAGTTTCTAGTTGCTGAAGTACAAAAGTTATCGTATTCGCCAGTTCAAATAACTGTTAGAAACGACAAACGACAAAAATTTCAACGGTATTTAGCGGTTCAATTTTAATGATCAGTTATTTTCGCTTATAAGAGCGTTTGATAAACTATACATTATACTGTAAACAAAATAATAACCTCTGACCGACCTCTCCCGTAACATATTATTATCAACTTCGCTAATTACGCTTTGGGAACTGGACAAGCCCTTACTAAGTGACCAACTTCGACAAAGTTCTAATTGATAGGCTCATTAAAGTTAGCGTGGACTTTGTCATAATTACCTACTACACATGTTTTCTCAACGGACGTCTTGTATCATGAGCGGTAAGTTTTGGTACAAAGTTCTTGATATTATTAGAAATAACGTAATAACTACTAAGCCCCAATGGTATAAACTAGTAGCTCTGTGAGCTACAGACCTCGCGTATGTGTCATTTTTTTAATTTTTAGAAATGGCTAAAATAAGATATTTTTTCAAAAAATTTAAAAAATTTGAATCGACAAAAAAACTATGCATCATAATCGAACCTGCTCACCTGCAAAATTTCACGAGAATTGGTTGAGAAGTGCGACCTACAGAGGCGAACAGCCGGACAGACAGACTTAAGAAAGCATTTTCGTCCAAGCTGGAACGGAGACACTTCGCTCACGCTTCGAGCTCGCTCGGTCAATTAAAACCTTGTAACCGTCCAAAAGGCACAAAAGGAACTAGATGATCACGGCCTATGGAAGAAGCTAAAACCTAAGTGGAACCCTAATAACCTACAGGACAAGAGGACAATCAAAATCCGCTTACTACTTACCGTTGATTATAACTAAACTATTGGAACCTAATTTTACTGGATTAAATAACCTCCAAAATGCAATTTACTAAGTTTACTTTATTCAACCTTAACTAACCTACAAAGAACCTTACTAACAAGCTTTGTGTGATCTGAGAGGACCTGTGAATGTCTAATGGAGGAACCCTGGATGTGATAATTAGTGAACCCAAATTCTTTTAAAAGTGTGATTAGTATTGATTTTCATTTTCCAATAGAAGTATTCGCTTTTATTACTAGATTTTAATTATTCCTGCTATTACAATTATTTCTAAATAAAAATACCACTAAAAGAAAGTTATTGCTCTTTTGATACAACCAGAGAAATAGAAATTAAGTCTGTGTTTTTCCTAAGTGAGCCTACTTTAACTTCATATTAATTCTTAATATCTGTCATATTGCCAAGGGAAACCCCATAGCTCTTTAGTGTCAAAAATGGGAATACTATAAATAGAGAGGAAAGCGTTCCCAACTACGTTCCGTTGATGAAGTAAGTATGAGTGAAATAAACCTACGTTGATAGGAAATGATCAAAGTGAATTTATGAGTTAAATGGAGGATTGTTATAAGGTAAAAGAGGGTATGTTCAGCCATAATAGACTGTAAGGTAAAAATAGGTAAGTCGGGTTATAGAGAAAAGTTAAATTTGGATAATTCTCTTCCGCTGCCAAGTGTCAAATTATAGGTCATGTATGACGTTATCCTAAATAATGTAAATTATCTATTGTCAACTTAATTCATTAAAATAAGAGAGATAATTGGAGATAAGTTAAGAAGTTATAGTCGCCTGAGATCAAAGTATAATAAAACCCTCAACGCTTTTAAATAAGGATTCTTTTACTTTCTTAAGTTATTGTACAAGTAGTGAATATGCAATTGTGGTGTTGCCAGCTAAGGTACAAAGCACCGCCCCGCTTTATACAATGGATCTCGACACCGAACGTGGGCAACCCTCTTCTGGCCAGCCAAATTGTTTTTCATGATAAATCTACTTAGTAAATTTTATTATATTAAGATATTTGGTCTTTGTCAGTCTGTTTCTACAAAAGAGGACGGAGCAAAATGCTCCCAAGCGAACTATCAGTTTTCACAATGAGGAATTCTCCTTCAATTGTGATGGCTGAATTACAATTTTTTTTTCTTTAATAATTAATTCTAGTATGATTGTTTAACATTATAACAGATGGACACAACATTACTATCCATTTACTTGGGACACTGATAGTTCTCATATTCTGAAGGAAAGACAATTCTAAACAAGGTAATAAAGCTCTATGAAGGATTCTTCATACTTTAATCTCGGCTAAATTATAAATATACAACCATAAACCGAATTGACTTCAGTTCATTTCATTTAAAGTTAAAGGCGATATTTCAATTAAATGTTGAGTAGACTAGGCAATATTTGATTTCAATAAAATTCTATTTCTTTCATCCTCAAATTGAGTTGGTTGAACCTAGTTGTAATATTTGAACTCAGATAATATGTTGAACTTATTATTTGTGAATTTAATGTATTCACTAAATAATATAATATTTTCATAGTAGGTAGATACTTTTCAAAGTATTATCTCACTGTTAGTCATAACCTTCATTCTGTTAATTTGAAAGGTTTACTCAAACTATGATCTAGTGTTCCATAAACTGTGATTCAACATTAGTCTAATGGTAACACGGGATTATTCCATACGCCCAGATCTTGTTTCAGTATTCCTCCCACAATCACCAAAACGGATTATCTCAACTGTAAATGACCAATTGAAAACAGGTTCATTTTAACCAATCCAATTCAAAGATGAATAACTATTCTTTATTTATGATTCATCTTTCACTATTAAATCATTATCCAATGTTAACAGAAGAATTTGTCTAGCTCTAATTAATAGTAAATCAAACTGTAGGTACTACTGAAGCTTGCAAAGTCTACTCAATTGAGCACATCGTAGTAATTATTCACAACACTGAGTCATAGCGTTAATAGATCTTTGTTAAGGCGCCTACTATGGAAGATTGATACTTTCCCCTCGGATCCTATCCAGTAGTTTCACATAACCTTTCGTTCACTATATTTAACACTTCTGCGCTTCCTAGATTCCGTTCCTAAATCATCCTACCTCATCACATCCTAGTCAAGTTCCTATTTACCACTGAATGACCTGCGGCAGCCATCTTGTTGGTACCATTCTCGACACCACCTGCCTATGTCTCGCTTCGACAGCCATTTTGTCGTACACCAACCTATTTGCGGCCTACCTAAATCTGATACACTGCGAATTGACCTACCTCTTCTTCGCCTATGTAAGAGTTCCTAGCTTATCTAACGTTACTGCTGTTACCTTGCTGACAGCTCGACCTTCTTGAGAACGTCCAATCTTTTACCAGCATCCAAGTTTCCCTCCCGCCTTGAGATGCAAACCTAACCTACTGTTCCTACGCGCCTAACAATGAATTTATAAACCTAATGAGTTTACCTGCCTACCAGCGACTAAATTTAGATTTCCTATGCAGTATTTGTGATGCTTACCCCATCACCGAAGCCCGAATCTGTACAGCGTGAGCAAGCATGACTCGCCTAATTCTCTCCTAACAGCTTGGACGTGCTCAGCGCTGGTGGGACGGGACAGCGCTGAGTCCTGACAGAAGAGGATTAACACCACCAAGTCATATCCTCCACGATTGGGCGAGGAACACTCCTGCGCGCCGTTCGGTTCGTTGGCTCCCAAGCGAGTTGGCTAACTTGGTGATATTAAGTGACTGAACTAGGTGTCTTTTAACAGAACCCGCATTGCACGCCACAGAGCAATGCTACATTACCTACCCCTTTGAGGATTGACCGAACGCCCCTTAGAGACACAAAACTATTGATATTTATTCAAAATCAAACCCCCTTTATCGTTCCCCAACTGCTTATATAAATTTCAAACTAATTTGATTCGGAAACTTCTTCGATTTATTGGGAAATTTACTTTACTTTATGAACATTCGCAACCAAAATCTACCTACTTTAATTTCAAGCTTACTTATACCATATAAGCCCTAATTAAAGCGTATATGCAAGAGACTCGCACCCGGTTGCGGACCTATACGTCAAAACCTCAAATAAGCACTTTCTTCCTGACTTCTTGCTGTTTTCTTGCGTTATAAAAATACTACTTGTTCGAAGCTATCTTACAAAGAGGGTATTGACGGCTTCTACCGAGGTTCCACTTGATGCTACGTTGACGACGAGGAAAGTAAAGAGAGCGATTTCCCTCGAGCCGCGTCTTTTATAACCCCCCAAAATCATTCACTCACTCCAGGAACCTCACCCCACACGATCTAAGCATCTTTTTTTTCTACCTTCATTTCCCTACTTTACATAAATTGTTCCTAAAATTTTCCCTTCTCCTTCAAAAACGGGGAGAATTCAGTTTTGTCTTACTCAACTTGTAAATATAATATTTAAGTTACTAATCTTACAAAATGAACCCCTATACTAATCAATAATTTCAACGTACAATTCAACTAACTAATGACCTCCTATGTTCAAGATTCTCTATACTCAAGCGCACAATGACGCTCCATTTTTAACCAAATTAAAATTAATCTGTTACCTAAATATTTCTCTATACTGATATTTCAGCTACATTTGATTTAAGCAATTCATACAATTGTATGAAATAACGTTTCAATCATAAATAAATCAACAAGTTTTCCCCCTTACATCATTTCTAACAAAACTAACAACTTTGAGTAATATTCAGCATATTTATCCAGAATCATATGAAATTATTGTACTATAATCATAGAACTCTGATTAATACGAATTTTATATTCACAACAAATTGAACCTCCCATATGCTACAATTATAATCCAACCTTTTCAATCTTTTTATCTCGCCTTCCCCAAAATATCATAACCTCTAGAATCAATTTGCTAAAATACGTATTACAACATTTTCCATTAAGTATTTGGTCCAATTAAACCTAAAATTTCCGTTCAATTTAGCATCACAATGTTGGTACTTTAAAAACCCTAACTGGCAACACTCATCCGACTACTTTTACATTTCCTAAATGCCTACCCTCATTTGAATTATAAACCTGCAGCATAAAATCCCGCTTTCGAAGAAACTTCATATCAATCTTTCTTCGTACAACACCCAACGACAAGACAAACTTTATTAGGCTCCATCCACATTTTCCCATGAAATACTTTCTTATTACACCTTCAATAACTATTGTTTATGTTTTTTTTAATAATATTTCTAGATTTATCCTTACAATATTTCTATTAATTAATTATCTCCCCTTTTATTTTACAATTCGAGTTTTCAATTTACCACTAAACTGTCAACTAAACTCCGCCCAGAATAAAACATAGTTTCATTTCTTTTCTTTCCCTCTGTATTATCCCTGAACATCAAACCATATTATAAAATCAAATTAAACTTCCATTTTAATTTAAAATCTCCAATTTAACTGTGTCATGAAGCAAGGCATGATATAACAAAATACCCTTATTTAAGCAAATACCGCCTACGATTAACGAAATGTACTAGATCCGCTACAAAATTCTCCAAGCCAACTAAACTTGCATTTATCCCCCAAATCTAACTAATGTCTAATATTTCCTAAAACAAAATTTAAATTTACAACTATGGTTTGGCAAAGAATATGGGACTTGCCTTGCGACCCTCAGTCACCATTTGGCAATCGATTTCTCATCGATTGATCCACTGGAATGACCTACTATATTTAATTTCGTTCTTTAGCTAAAACACATCACGTGGTGTGACACTACTGACAACTTACAAAAATAATTAACACCGAATTCAATCCTTTTTTAAGTAATCTTCTAAAATAAACTATTATAATGATATTCGAGAGGCTCTAATAAAATTTGATAAATAAACAATAATAAATATAAATAAATTTTAGGCCTATTAGCGTCGTTACTTAGACAGAGACTAATATTTGAATTTTAGCGCCGTGAAAGATTAAAAGAACTTCCGATATTATTGCTAACTCAAAACCTGAACTACTCTTTATTATAATAACTTGTTCGATAGTTAAATAATATTATGCTCAATATGAAACAAAATTCGAAAAATATTTGAGACAAAATAACATGTTCAGTTTTGAACCGTTACAGCTCGACCCCAAAATCCTGCACAGGTGACAAGACTACGTATTGGATCCGGAGTAGGATTTTCCTTCTCAATTCTCAAATATTTATTCCGTCTCTACTCTTATTCCTCAATTTTTACTCATACATCCCTTTTGTATAAAAAAAAACCTTCCCCTTAATAACCCTAACCATTATTATTTCTCCAAGATCAAAGAATTGTTGGGTGAACCCTAATGTAAATGAGATTTAGATTGTAGAGTGTATTTAAACCAAGACAATATTGAAAAGTTATCAAGCGAGTTTTAAGTTTTATGTGACTTTTGCCAATTCCGTCTTATGCATATTCAACACCAGAGTCGTACAAAATCACGGTAAGGTGTGGGTTGTGAATCCACAGCTCCTAGTAAGCCTACATGGACAAATAAGTCTTTTTCTAACCTTATGAAAAAGTCTGCGTATGACGCTACATATTTGTGCATTGTACCCTTCCACAATCAAGTATTACTCCTTTCTTGCCAACAGGGCCTACTCCGTCGGTTCGAAGTGAGCCTATACAATGACCCTATATTTCCAAAAGCTTACTTAAGACTCTAGAACAACCCTAATATCGCCTTGGAGAGTGTGCAGTTGTCGAGTTCAATTCATAGCTCTTAGCTTCTTGTGTAGTACGAATTTCGGACAGTTGTTCACACCAGGACAATAACAAACATCAACAGTGTTCGTTTATCTCATTTTTTTTCTCTATCCTAACACCAAAAGTCCTACTGTACAAAATTCAAGTTGTCAACTCTAGAACGCCAGTCCGGCCGCAAGCACAAACGAAGCGCTAAAGCAGTGTGATGGTCTTATCTCTTGAATCAATAATAAAGCTTGCATTCAGGTTTCACATATGTTATAATCCAAAGCCCTCCATATAGAATCTAAATTTAGCATCTACTCTTAATTCACACTAACTCTCATTCTAATCAACCTTTAAAATTAATATTCCAATCATACTCATAACCTATATTAGATTCTCATTCTATTCATCTGTTCTTATTACGCTGCATTCACTGTCTTCATTCACTAGCCTACATTCACGCCACCTAAGATTATATCATAACTACACCCTGAATGCAAATATAAATAACTAAATTGTATAGAGATTAATTATACCGTGTTAGACTCAATACGCTGACTGTCACCCGAAGAAATTATATGTAACATTTGCAAAAATGTATTATCTCAAACACTTTACGAAAGAGAAAAGAGAGAGAGAAAGAAAAAAAATCTTATATCACGCACTTAATACACTACGCTTTACACTCCTCCCACATTAAACAAGGTGTTCTCTATCAAAACACATTTCAAACTTACGTTAACGTAAAACTTTAAACTACCCCTTTATATATGAACTTATTTCATGTAACTGACTCATTATCAATTTTAATTATGGTATATTTAACTGTATATGCCTTTTCCTCTTCATAACCCTGCCTAAACACAGTCGGACCTCCTGCCAACTACCTAGATCTATATCATCTTAACGACTGCCTAGACCTATATTTAATCAAAAAAAAATTCCCCCCCGGAAAAGAAAATGTGTGTTGGTGGCTTTTCTTTTTATAACCTATACCTAAGGTCTTAAACCATTCTAATCTTAAACTATAACAAAAGTCTTCCTAACTACCTGTTATACCACTACCTAAAACTAGTAAAACTCCGAAACACATGTTAAATCACTACCTGTATCTAGTTAGGCTACAAGACTTTCAACAAACCGCACACGACATCCAACATAGTCTCAACTCAAAAAAACTTATCTTTGAGATAGTGTTTCAAGGATTTAGAAAATCTTAGTTACTGACTGTGAAATATTTATAGCCTGATCGTTATAACGTTAAAAAGCTACATTACTCTATTTTGTATAATTTAAAAATAAAGTCTTAGGATTAATATATAAGGATACTCAAGCTACTTTCTAGAACCACCTAGAGTGCAAAAAGTATTAACTAAAGGAAAGTACTAAATTAAAAATAAACAAGCAAAACAGTAATCATCATCATCATATCTGCCGCACGACATCCACTGCTGAGTATAGGCCAAAACCAGTAAAACAGTAATAACTCAAAATAACAATCGATTTTATATTAAATTTGACAGGCAAAACGGTATCAAGTTACAATTAAAACGCTCATCATTTATAATTAACTAGAGGCCGCCCGCGATTTCGTCTGCGTGGACAGTCTTTTTTGCTATCCCTCGGGAACTGTACGTTTCTTTCTGGATGAAAGCTACCCTATGTCCTTTTCTGTACCCCTAACAACGCCCATGCAAAATTTTATGATGATCGGTTCAGTAGTTAAGACGTGAAGGCGTAACAAACAAACAAACAAATAAACAAACAAACGGACTTTCGCATTTATAATATTAGTAAGGATTTTTTTTATTTGGCGTGTTAATTCGAGATGTAACACTAACTCTTGTTTTAATTGCCTCGGTACCAAACAACACCATCTCAAAATGCAATCCAAACGACTTAAGGCTACGACAATTTTACTAGGTTGTACAGAAAAACTGCTAATTCTGAATATATAAATAACTCAAAATTCAATTCCTTCCAGTCAACACCATGCCGAATATCATGTGCGAAATATTTAACTAACAATACCGACCTAAATACCCGCGTATCAATTCTACTTATAGTCTCCTCACCAAAAATTGCACTTACATAAATGTTAGTATCAACCAAACAATACTCCATTCCTAACCTTAACTACTCCACCATTAGTCTAGGATTGAATTGAACTAAAACCTCTAGCTAACTATATCCTAACCCTACCTTTACTTCTCAAATGATTCATAACACTGGAGTGCGCGACTAACTTGAGTCCGAACTATAGCTGGTTTACCCTAATGAAACTAAATTTCTACAATAGCTATTGAAACTCCTCTTTTTTTTTTTTAAGGTTAGATCTTTTAACTACCTTTAATTCATCCAATCAAATGATTCATAACAAGTACTCGAGTCCGAACTCTACCCGGTTTACCCTAAAGAAACTTAATTTCTACGATGGCTCTTGCAACTCCTTTTAAGTGTTCCGTACCCAAAAGGTAAAAACGGGACCCTATTACTAAGACTCCGCTGTCCGTCTGTCTGTCTGTCCGCCCGTCTGTCTGTCTATCTGTCTGTCACCAGGCCGTATCTCATGAATTGTGATAGCTAGACAGTTGAAATTTTCACAAATGATGCATTTCTGCCGCCACTATAACAACAAATACTAAAAACAGAATAAAATAAATATTTAAGGAGGGCTCCCATACAACAATCGTGATTCTTTTTGCTGTTTTGGGTACGGAACCCTTCGTGAGCGAGTCCGACTCGCACTTGGCCAGTTTATTTTATTTTATTTGAGATCAGATCTTTCAAATAATTAAAATATAGTTCCCGGGCTAAGTTGGTTTTAAAAAATCCACCGCTTTGGATTCCACAAAACCACGCTCCCTAATATTCGACTTATGTAAATGTTGAAACTAATCATTTCGAATTAAATATCTAATTCTCAGAAAAACGTCAATCACATTCTTTGCTACCATTACTATTCTACATGATTTAAATATTTTAAACCCTCCTTTTATCATTAAATCCCAACACTTTATTCCTCCCTAAACAACTTTCTCAACATTGTTTCAACAACTAAAACGTCTTAGTAACTAGTTCTACAACGACCCCCAGTTAGATAATTTTCGAAAGTCACAACGATTAGTTTCAAAATCAATTCACCTCGGATAAATATTTCAAAATGATAATCTATAAATGACTAACTCAAATCTTAAACGATCACGATCCCTTCAATAGTACAATCTCAAAGGTAGGTTACTAAGTTAAACTAAAATCTAATCACCACATACTAAGTTTTCTAGTTTCAATTTTAAAAGTTTATTAAAATATTTCACGACCCCATCATTCTATGCTACTAATATCCCTCTAGCTTCACTATTACTATTCAGAAGTTAGCGATAACACCCAAACTCTAAAACTATTTATTACATTATACGCTAGTATTTTTTTGTAACTTTGTAAGTTGAACCTAGAATCATCTTACAACACTCACTAACCCTAAATTTCTCCACGACTTCAGTATCACTAAACGTTACTGCCGCTCCTATTAACTAACGCATCAATCGTATAATATTAAGTTAACCACAAACGTGATAAAAGCAACGACAGATTTCATCTCTCAAACTGCCAATGACAAAACGTTAATCCCTCTTAATTGCTTAGAGTTAATCGGTTATCGTATAACTATAAAGTAATTATGGACAAAACCTTCTGCATGTCCACTTCCATAGTTAATTTTCCGTTGGCATATGCCACCATTACCCTTACGTCCCTTTTATCGTACAATTATTAATAAAGTCATGGTCACTGAACCCTAATCTCTTATCAAGCTTGCCATTATCAATTTCCTATCACACAATCAAATTGTAAACACGCAATTGAATCTCTCTTTGCAATGACATTTACATGTTATTCTAGTTAACTGAAATGACTGAAATTGAAACTTTACTCACCGAATAAAGAACTAATAACCATTGACCTCAACTCGAGAACACAATTATGTACCTCTTCACTTGTTCAATGTAAAAATTCCAATGCACTTTGCCTCTCTGAATCGCTAGTATGAAATTATCCAACAATAGCAAAGTATTTTTGTTAAAAAAAAAACCACCGATTAACGAAACAACACAAACAAAGGATTACTCGTTTTCTCATCGTTCCCCTTTAACACCCTTCTTATCACTTTCACTGTTAAATAACGCTGAAATCTTACAAAATATAATTTAACCTTATTGGCATAAACAAAACTCATTATATATGTCATTAAATTCAAGGAGTAGGAATCTGTCAAAGGCTGCACTCCGAATCACACCAAAATCGATGACAGCATACTAAAATGCGTTCCGAGTCGGTGATTTTGTATGGGCTTGACAGATAACGCGAACGCTGACATCGATTCCATCGTGACTCGGAATATACCCAAGTTAACGTTTCGTTCGGAAATCGATAACATGTAATTTCTTTGGCCGCGTTCCTGACCTTATTCACATTCAGCCATTTACGTAACAACACACTATTACTAAAACTCACACAGATGATGTTACGCACACGTGCGTATACATTTACTAAAATTACTACAAATCCCGTGTCCTATCAACCACGCTTTCGAGCAATTTATTCGATTTTCCGAGTGATAAAAAAAATAAATAAAAGTGTGCACACGTGTGACCATAAGCTTTGACACAACAAAGCACCTATGATTTCGCTATAGCCGTAAATTCAATTGACAGTCCACCTATCACTGTCATCCTACTTCGCAATCATCAAATTAACAAGACTAGAATTTTATAATCGAACATATCCTATGAACTGCTTTATTTCCTAGGTATAGACAAAAGAAAAACAAAAGTTTGGAAGTATTGATCCCCAAAGTGATTTATGCTATTATTTTGTCAATTATCTTTGACACCTGATGACAATATTGATGCGTATTGACATATGATTGATAAGAAACCGCCAAGCTCTCGTTGTCCTTAGTTATACATTTAAAATCGTATATGTGGTAATCTATAAAAAAGTCCCTTTTTTTTCTAACTTAATCATATCAGTGAATAAAATCCGAGTCAGAATTCAATTTTTAAATCGGTCTCGGTCCATGGCCGAAAAGTGGATTCGGTCGGACCTTGATGCGGACCTTTGAACAGAGTAAAATAAATTTGACTTGAATAGATAAACCGGAACTGGGAAAATAATTATATCGATTATCGATAGTGTATATCAATAAAAAGCTATCGCGATACGGTTTGATTAACTACGCAATTTACCTTAACCGAGACTATACTGTATGAACAAGTAATGATTTAGCTGCATAATTGTATCATTGTAACCAAACGTAGTGTGTAAAATGACTATAGAACCAAATGCAATACAGTTAACCTAAGTGTCGATAGTTTACGTAAATATCGATAAGGTATCAGAGGCGTCGATAGTTTTGGCAGCACTATAATGACAATGAAAACATTATATGTATCGAAAATATTTTACAAAATTTGTCCTAAAACAGTGGTTATTTGTGTATTTGTTTTCAGAGATATTTAACTAAGATCTTACAAATGATCCGCAAAACGAAAGTTTCAAGGACCAGCCAAAGTGACAAGTTAATCGCCATAACTCGTACCAGAATGATAACTTAACAACCATTGGAAAAGAAAATCAGTGTTTTAACATATCAAACCTTTATACCCACTTCACCGCAACAAAATGTGACTGTCACAATCTCACTTGTTAACAGTCACTCACTCCCAAACCACACAAAACCTGAAGATTCGCAATAATAATATGACATCCTGGTCACGGCACCAAAATGTAACCGTCCAAAAGGCACAAAAGGAACTAGATGATCACGGCCTATGGAAGAAGCTAAAACCTAAGTGGAACCCTAATAACCTACAGGACAAGAGGACAATCAAAATCCGCTTACTACTTACCGTTGATTATAACTAAACTATTGGAACCTAATTTTACTGGATTAAATAACCTCCAAAATGCAATTTACTAAGTTTACTTTATTCAACCTTAACTAACCTACAAAGAACCTTACTAACAAGCTTTGTGTGATCTGAGAGGACCTGTGAATGTCTAATGGAGGAACCCTGGATGTGATAATTAGTGAACCCAAATTCTTTTAAAAGTGTGATTAGTATTGATTTTCATTTTCCAATAGAAGTATTCGCTTTTATTACTAGATTTTAATTATTCCTGCTATTACAATTATTTCTAAATAAAAATACCACTAAAAGAAAGTTATTGCTCTTTTGATACAACCAGAGAAATAGAAATTAAGTCTGTGTTTTTCCTAAGTGAGCCTACTTTAACTTCATATTAATTCTTAATATCTGTCATATTGCCAAGGGAAACCCCATAGCTCTTTAGTGTCAAAAATGGGAATACTATAAATAGAGAGGAAAGCGTTCCCAACTACGTTCCGTTGATGAAGTAAGTATGAGTGAAATAAACCTACGTTGATAGGAAATGATCAAAGTGAATTTATGAGTTAAATGGAGGATTGTTATAAGGTAAAAGAGGGTATGTTCAGCCATAATAGACTGTAAGGTAAAAATAGGTAAGTCGGGTTATAGAGAAAAGTTAAATTTGGATAATTCTCTTCCGCTGCCAAGTGTCAAATTATAGGTCATGTATGACGTTATCCTAAATAATGTAAATT
The DNA here is from genome assembly GCA_928269145.1 of Agriphila tristella. Classification (NCBI taxonomy): domain Eukaryota; kingdom Metazoa; phylum Arthropoda; class Insecta; order Lepidoptera; family Crambidae; genus Agriphila; species Agriphila tristella. The sequence goes on from OV743432.1 coordinate 35,237,542, forward strand.
ATCTATTGTCAACTTAATTCATTAAAATAAGAGAGATAATTGGAGATAAGTTAAGAAGTTATAGTCGCCTGAGATCAAAGTATAATAAAACCCTCAACGCTTTTAAATAAGGATTCTTTTACTTTCTTAAGTTATTGTACAAGTAGTGAATATGCAATTGTGGTGTTGCCAGCTAAGGTACAAAGCACCGCCCCGCTTTATACAATGGATCTCGACACCGAACGTGGGCAACCCTCTTCTGGCCAGCCAAATTGTTTTTCATGATAAATCTACTTAGTAAATTTTATTATATTAAGATATTTGGTCTTTGTCAGTCTGTTTCTACAAAAGAGGACGGAGCAAAATGCTCCCAAGCGAACTATCAGTTTTCACAATGAGGAATTCTCCTTCAATTGTGATGGCTGAATTACAATTTTTTTTTCTTTAATAATTAATTCTAGTATGATTGTTTAACATTATAACAGATGGACACAACATTACTATCCATTTACTTGGGACACTGATAGTTCTCATATTCTGAAGGAAAGACAATTCTAAACAAGGTAATAAAGCTCTATGAAGGATTCTTCATACTTTAATCTCGGCTAAATTATAAATATACAACCATAAACCGAATTGACTTCAGTTCATTTCATTTAAAGTTAAAGGCGATATTTCAATTAAATGTTGAGTAGACTAGGCAATATTTGATTTCAATAAAATTCTATTTCTTTCATCCTCAAATTGAGTTGGTTGAACCTAGTTGTAATATTTGAACTCAGATAATATGTTGAACTTATTATTTGTGAATTTAATGTATTCACTAAATAATATAATATTTTCATAGTAGGTAGATACTTTTCAAAGTATTATCTCACTGTTAGTCATAACCTTCATTCTGTTAATTTGAAAGGTTTACTCAAACTATGATCTAGTGTTCCATAAACTGTGATTCAACATTAGTCTAATGGTAACACGGGATTATTCCATACGCCCAGATCTTGTTTCAGTATTCCTCCCACAATCACCAAAACGGATTATCTCAACTGTAAATGACCAATTGAAAACAGGTTCATTTTAACCAATCCAATTCAAAGATGAATAACTATTCTTTATTTATGATTCATCTTTCACTATTAAATCATTATCCAATGTTAACAGAAGAATTTGTCTAGCTCTAATTAATAGTAAATCAAACTGTAGGTACTACTGAAGCTTGCAAAGTCTACTCAATTGAGCACATCGTAGTAATTATTCACAACACTGAGTCATAGCGTTAATAGATCTTTGTTAAGGCGCCTACTATGGAAGATTGATACTTTCCCCTCGGATCCTATCCAGTAGTTTCACATAACCTTTCGTTCACTATATTTAACACTTCTGCGCTTCCTAGATTCCGTTCCTAAATCATCCTACCTCATCACATCCTAGTCAAGTTCCTATGTACCACTGAATGACCTGCGGCAGCCATCTTGTTGGTACCATTCTCGACACCACCTGCCTATGTCTCGCTTCGACAGCCATTTTGTCGTACACCAACCTATTTGCGGCCTACCTAAATCTGATACACTGCGAATTGACCTACCTCTTCTTCGCCTATGTAAGAGTTCCTAGCTTATCTAACGTTACTGCTGTTACCTTGCTGACAGCTCGACCTTCTTGAGAACGTCCAATCTTTTACCAGCATCCAAGTTTCCCTCCCGCCTTGAGATGCAAACCTAACCTACTGTTCCTACGCGCCTAACAATGAATTTATAAACCTAATGAGTTTACCTGCCTACCAGCGACTAAATTTAGATTTCCTATGCAGTATTTGTGATGCTTACCCCATCACCGAAGCCCGAATCTGTACAGCGTGAGCAAGCATGACTCGCCTAATTCTCTCCTAACAGCTTGGACGTGCTCAGCGCTGGTGGGACGGGACAGCGCTGAGTCCTGACAGAAGAGGATTAACACCACCAAGTCATATCCTCCACGATTGGGCGAGGAACACTCCTGCGCGCCGTTCGGTTCGTTGGCTCCCAAGCGAGTTGGCTAACTTGGTGATATTAAGTGACTGAACTAGGTGTCTTTTAACAGAACCCGCATTGCACGCCACAGAGCAATGCTACATTACCTACCCCTTTGAGGATTGACCGAACGCCCCTTAGAGACACAAAACTATTGATATTTATTCAAAATCAAACCCCCTTTATCGTTCCCCAACTGCTTATATAAATTTCAAACTAATTTGATTCGGAAACTTCTTCGATTTATTGGGAAATTTACTTTACTTTATGAACATTCGCAACCAAAATCTACCTACTTTAATTTCAAGCTTACTTATACCATATAAGCCCTAATTAAAGCGTATATGCAAGAGACTCGCACCCGGTTGCGGACCTATACGTCAAAACCTCAAATAAGCACTTTCTTCCTGACTTCTTGCTGTTTTCTTGCGTTATAAAAATACTACTTGTTCGAAGCTATCTTACAAAGAGGGTATTGACGGCTTCTACCGAGGTTCCACTTGATGCTACGTTGACGACGAGGAAAGTAAAGAGAGCGATTTCCCTCGAGCCGCGTCTTTTATAACCCCCCAAAATCATTCACTCACTCCAGGAACCTCACCCCACACGATCTAAGCATCTTTTTTTTCTACCTTCATTTCCCTACTTTACATAAATTGTTCCTAAAATTTTCCCTTCTCCTTCAAAAACGAGGAGAATTCAGTTTTGTCTTACTCAACTTGTAAATATAATATTTAAGTTACTAATCTTACAAAATGAACCCCTATACTAATCAATAATTTCAACGTACAATTCAACTAACTAATGACCTCCTATGTTCAAGATTCTCTATACTCAAGCGCACAATGACGCTCCATTTTTAACCAAATTAAAATTAATCTGTTACCTAAATATTTCTCTATACTGATATTTCAGCTACATTTGATTTAAGCAATTCATACAATTGTATGAAATAACGTTTCAATCATAAATAAATCAACAAGTTTTCCCCCTTACATCATTTCTAACAAAACTAACAACTTTGAGTAATATTCAGCATATTTATCCAGAATCATATGAAATTATTGTACTATAATCATAGAACTCTGATTAATACGAATTTTATATTCACAACAAATTGAACCTCCCATATGCTACAATTATAATCCAACCTTTTCAATCTTTTTATCTCGCCTTCCCCAAAATATCATAACCTCTAGAATCAATTTGCTAAAATACGTATTACAACATTTTCCATTAAGTATTTGGTCCAATTAAACCTAAAATTTCCGTTCAATTTAGCATCACAATGTTGGTACTTTAAAAACCCTAACTGGCAACACTCATCCGACTACTTTTACATTTCCTAAATGCCTACCCTCATTTGAATTATAAACCTGCAGCATAAAATCCCGCTTTCGAAGAAACTTCATATCAATCTTTCTTCGTACAACACCCAACGACAAGACAAACTTTATTAGGCTCCATCCACATTTTCCCATGAAATACTTTCTTATTACACCTTCAATAACTATTGTTTATGTTTTTTTTAATAATATTTCTAGATTTATCCTTACAATATTTCTATTAATTAATTATCTCCCCTTTTATTTTACAATTCGAGTTTTCAATTTACCACTAAACTGTCAACTAAACTCCGCCCAGAATAAAACATAGTTTCATTTCTTTTCTTTCCCTCTGTATTATCCCTGAACATCAAACCATATTATAAAATCAAATTAAACTTCCATTTTAATTTAAAATCTCCAATTTAACTGTGTCATGAAGCAAGGCATGATATAACAAAATACCCTTATTTAAGCAAATACCGCCTACGATTAACGAAATGTACTAGATCCGCTACAAAATTCTCCAAGCCAACTAAACTTGCATTTATCCCCCAAATCTAACTAATGTCTAATATTTCCTAAAACAAAATTTAAATTTACAACTATGGTTTGGCAAAGAATATGGGACTTGCCTTGCGACCCTCAGTCACCATTTGGCAATCGATTTCTCATCGATTGATCCACTGGAATGACCTACTATATTTAATTTCGTTCTTTAGCTAAAACACATCACGTGGTGTGACACTACTGACAACTTACAAAAATAATTAACACCGAATTCAATCCTTTTTTAAGTAATCTTCTAAAATAAACTATTATAATGATATTCGAGAGGCTCTAATAAAATTTGATAAATAAACAATAATAAATATAAATAAATTTTAGGCCTATTAGCGTCGTTACTTAGACAGAGACTAATATTTGAATTTTAGCGCCGTGAAAGATTAAAAGAACTTCCGATATTATTGCTAACTCAAAACCTGAACTACTCTTTATTATAATAACTTGTTCGATAGTTAAATAATATTATGCTCAATATGAAACAAAATTCGAAAAATATTTGAGACAAAATAACATGTTCAGTTTTGAACCGTTACAACCTTAGGTTCCCTTTTATATTACTGTATAAGTTCATAATATCCATTGATGCTTTAATTATCAATCTTTTTGCACTATAAATTAGTATTTTCATAAATTTTCTAACAAAAACCATTCCCGCTATTTTTATTAGTCTTAATAGAATCAAAACATCCAACTTAATGTACAATATACTAATCATATAACAGTTATTATATTAGAACGGATTAAGGATACACTGAATATATCAGTTTAAGTCTAGATACTTCCAGACGCAAAATAGGCGCAATAGACGTCGAGTAGCGGAAATCACCCGCATTGATAAGAAGAAGATAAGAAGTAGATACTCAAGACATTTTAATTTTAAAATTTCTACTGTGAAGACAATGCCGTTATCTAAAAATACGTCTTCATTGCGGATAAAACACAAAACCCCAATTACGAATTTTCTTTTATTCAGCGCGAAGAAATTTGTGACGCGATCCAACAGAAAGTAAAAGGCGTTTTTACAGCAAATTTTATAGCAACATTAAAATGTTTGAAATAGGAGAATACAGTGATTGCACGACTCTTCGTAAGTACCTTGTTTTATCTGGTGTATAAGAACTGTTTGTTTTGTGGCTTGCTGTGGCTGTAAAATTACCTGATTTTACATTTATATTAAGTATGTGATTTATTAGACACAATTTACTATGAAAAACAATCTTGGCTTGTAACTGAAGTCTTGAATAGAATTAATGTTTACTTAATTAAAGTAGGTATTTAATATTAATTTTGTCTTTGACTAGAGTTATGCTTAAGTAAGCTAATTTTTAAGCTTATAGCTTTGGACCTAGGTTTGTTTAATTATTACAACAACAAAAATAGTTTTTTTATCTCAAACTGTAAATTCAATAATTAATTAGTAGTATGTAGGCATATAAAAAGTATAATTCAAGGTAGACCGATGATTTCATGAAGGTCGCCAGAAGCCGCTGCATATAGGGAGTACCGATTTTTTTTCCGCCTTGTGGCGTTGCTGTAGATGGAGACCTTTGTCGGAAAACAACCTTTGCAGAGAAAAAATATTTATATCTTATAAAAGATTATTTTTCAAATTTACATCTAAAATGGCTGTTCATAATAATCATTATTATGAATGTTGGACACAAATTGAAAAAAAAAATCAAAATGTGTTATAGAAAATTGATAAAATTCACTTATTACATCAAAAAGTTTATAGCAAGATTTATCAATCATCAAGTTGGAGCTAGTGCGCCGACTGGTCTATGATTTGTGAATCAGCCAAATTATCCTGCCATTGCCATGAAGATGAGGCCTGTGCTCAGCCGTGGGCATCGTATGGCTAACGTAGCAACTGGATTTATGGTGACATGTCAAGCAAAAGTAAAAACAATCTTTTTTAAATGCTGTACGTGCTAATACGTTGAAATTGAATTTTTCAACTACATACCATTCTCAAATCATTTCCAGAAAACCTTGAACAATGCCCTATATGAATAAACGATTTTAATGACACGGCAAAATTTGTAGAAGCCGTGGAAGTTATGTTTGGAATACTTTACGAGTGTTGTTTATGTAGGGTTGTCGACACTTCTGAGTTTTTAATGTCGAATGAAAACTTACTAAACAATTTTATTATATTTAAACATAAGAACTATTATTTTATTATTTATATATTATAAACCTATATTTATACTATATTTATACTATTATTAACTTAAACCATTTTTTTTTTGTTAAGTATTAAATTCTAAACGTCTTTAAAAATTCATAGCTTGAGGGTAGGCTCACGAGCAATTTCAGTCCCCCGTGACCACGGCAGCTGCAAAGGTGCCGAAACGTAGGGAAAATCAAAAATCAAACCAAATAACAATTAATTACCAAAGTACTTTCAATAAAAACCGCGCCAGTATGCGTTCAAAAGTGTTTTATTTCAAAACAACTGTACCAAAGGTTTTTTTTTATGAATAATAATCATAAAACAGATATTAATTGATCACTGTGACAACAACGGTTGGTCATTGATTGTAGTAAAAATAATGTAAGGCTAAAGTTTTCGTTTTCCCTTTGGAATTTTAGACTTTTGGGTAGGTCTGTCTGTAACCTTTCGTGTCCTACTTACAATATTAATCTAACATAATTTTAGCAGTTATGATGGTATAGTGACCATCAAAAAATACATTAAGACATTACTAACCACAAAACATACTTAAAAGGTGTCGGAACTGTCAACTTTGCCAATGCCTTCTAACAATATCGTTCCATCTGATAACGCTGACAAGTTTTTTGCGCCCATTTTTCTTGTGAGCTAAAAAACGTCATAATGGGTGGTAGGGTAAAAGATTTGACAATTTGAAAATGCTTATTATGTGAGCTTATTTAAATAAACATAATTTCATTTCATACGAATGACAAATCACAACCCTATACAAATTTACATATCATAGGCCCAAGTTTGTCCCATTACCGTATTTTATCGACACTGCGATCATTCAATAGGTCATTAAGACCAGCCCAACTAGAACAATGGAAATCTAAATATAGTGCCTCCAAGTTGCAGGACTCAAACGACCTTCACGGCTAAGCTGCATTGCGGTTCATAGAAACACGCCATTGTTTCTGTTACTGCATGCTCAAATAAATCCACTGTCTTACCTTGAGCTTTCACGGCTAATATAATGAATAAAAAAATACTATTGTTTGAAAACTTTCTCTTTGATGCCTTTTCATTTTTCAGATAAAGCTTTTAAGAATTTCAACGAGATTTAGAATACTTGGCTACTTGGTTTAAGTTACAAAGGTTGTCTAATTTGATATTCAAAGCGTTCTAATGAAGTTCGTGAAACAGCCGTGGTTATATTTCGTTGAGTAAGGTAATAATGCTGGTGAAATAAATTCCGTGGGATTCGCTGTTATCGAGCACTTGCCACAAGAAAGCGGTGCGTAGTTAAATGCTAGATCCCTTTTCCTATCTGAGGTCGTGAGAGGGCGGTGGTTAAGTCCCACTGAATTATATTGGGCACGTATAAGTGGCTTTAGACTCAATTTTCTCATAATATACGTGTGGGAGCCAGACTTAAAACCCGTTACGGGTTTCTAATTAATGTAATGATAATGTCAAAATACTAACTATTTATTCATATAATAATTGTTGACCTAATGAAATAGGTCACATAAATTTTGTAAATGAAAAATATAAGTATCAATGTTTGTAACCGACACTCCTCAACAGTAATAATACATCAGTAACTCAGGGGAATTGTAGCGTGACAAACATGTCATCATCGGCGACACTATTGCAAATGAGGTTATTAACAAAATAAATCAAGATGAAGCCCTATTTTTAAAAGTTTTTTTTATAATATTATAAGTTGTATTTATATAAAACTAAACATTATTTTTGACAAAAAACATCATACTTACTAGTATTCGTTGTAAACACAGTTGTTCAGCCATAGTTGGTGTAAATGTTGAAGTTATTGTAACAATAATATTATTTTTTGTTCACTAGTTCATAACAAGTCTCAACGATGTTGTAAAAAAAAATAAGGAAGTGAATACCTACCTTACATGTACAATAGTTTAGGATAATGAGAAGAAAAGGCTTAAGAAACGAAAATCTTGGAAATAATAAAACAATGACTCTTCAATAGATTAAATTTATGTCTTTCAAACGAGTAGGTACTAAATTGATGGCTAGACCCGATTTCAAAAAGAAATTCTTGGTAATAAACGATTTTGGAAAGAAAATTGTTGATGCTATTGAGTTCAAAGATAATGATCTAGTTACCGAACAAGCTGAAGGTGCTGAATGTGCCCCACATGTACCACCAGCGGCTGCCGCCGCCAATGCGCTGCTTCCTGGCACCTAATAAAAACAGGAAACATTATTAACTAAAACATGTACTTATTTATCCTACGGAGGTTAAAATCTAATTACTGTCGTCAACAAGCTGAAATGAAATAAACAAACCAGGAGACGATAGATTACTAATAATAATGGCATCAATATGGAAAATAAGGTTTACTAATTAATTAATAATTAAATAATATCTACCGCTGTCTAATAAGGTAATTTATTAGCCAATCAAATACTGTATCCAAATTTAGCGACACTACTTAAGAGGAAGTTGGTAATCAAAAAGTAAATTAGGTTGCGACTGAACAAGAAGGTAAACATTTGGTTGGAGGCGGCTATGGTATAGCGATATTGGATGTAAAAAACACACCATATCGTGTTCCTATAGCGGCGTTGATACATGGGAGGGACACTGTTCCACCTGCCAAAATTATACCCGCTATGGAATAGGAACTGTTAATATACACTAGCGGTTTATTCGAAGGATAATAAAAGCATTGCCATTGAAAATGTGTGTTACTACTATTAATAAAGCCATTAGGAGATGCTAACATTAACTTTTTAATATAGGTAGTTTCAGTATCATTCCAGACTTTAATTTGTTTTTAACTGATGACAGTTGCCAAAGAAAATTCAGCCGTTCTAGAGTTGATAAGTATCACATCCTTTGTAGATGTAAAAAATAATTCAGAGTCTTTATTTATTATTTCCTTATAATTCTCTATAATAATAAACATTAACACTTTTATAACATCGGAACTTATCATTAACCTGGATTTACTGAAAGGAAACCTGATAATATCTAAAATGTGTTCATAAATCCAGACTATAAAAATGGTATTGAGTTTCTTGGTGCCTAGTAAAAATATAAATCTTAGCTTTATCTAACGGTTTTACTGATACGAAGTTCAATATTAAAGTTAGATTGCTTGTAAATCTTTTATTATTCATAGGTATGCTTGGAAATTTCCCTCGATATTATTCAAAACTTCATCGAAGTTTTTTCTCTCATTTTTACTATTCTTATCAATAGTCTACGAAATTCATCCCGATACTTCCATTTTATTTTCTTGCCATTATATTAAACCTAGAGCTAAGTTCTGTTTGAAGTTTTAACTCAAAATAATGAGAATAATGTCATTATTGGAGTGACCATGATAGTAAAAACGGATCAACAATTACAATAATTATCGATTTCTATTAATCCAATCAGCTTACCTTTAACTGTTCTTGTTTGTAGTCAGGCTGATATGGAAGGAGCATCCTTATTTTGCCCCAGCGATTAAAAAATAACGCTATTGCTCCGATCCACACTAGAAGTACCATAACTACGATGCCGATTTCCACACCACGTATCTGTATCACAAACATAAAAAATATACAAACCATTCAAATGAATACAAGTTGGACAGGTAGCTTGAAATCTATTTAAGAGTAAAGTAGCATAACTACTTATAGTAAATTAAACTGAGTATACTAGCACACTCGACAACATTTTCATCAATATTGTCATTATTATCGACCACTTTCCTACTAATTAAGTAAAAGTGATGTTATACAGACATTTCCAATCGATTATATAACAGACTGCAAATCTAAAAATACCTCTAAAGCTATTAATAAACTTTAGCTTATTGCCGATTCATCAATATCAGCTGTCACTAGCAACGTTTATATTCGAGTACCAATGCTAAAGTTAGTATGCTATTTGCATAGTCCAAAAGACATTTCCATATTGCAGATATACAAACGTCCGACGCACCGTGACTCAACGGAACGGTGCGGTAACATGATTCAGTCATAATTCTAGGTAGGTGTTACAGTAACAAAACGTATTGAGAATTTATCCAAGACTTAGGCGACTTCTTCACTTCCTCGGTTCGTTTTTGTTTCGGTATTTTAGACCCTTTATTTCGGGAATGCGTGGGGGTATCAAGTTGAAATTAAAACTCTACGTATACTCAAATCTACAGTTCCTTGAAACTATGAATAATCAAACCTCTAAGTTAAAGTAAAAAAGATACGGCCGTTTATGCCGCAAAAATGAAAATTTCGACACTCTCAAGGGAATCAAATTTTTGGGGTGCTTTCCGTTGACCTAGAACTTTGACATTTGGCAAAAAATATCGTCTTATTCTACAAGTACAGGGAAAAGTATGAAAACCATACATTTGTAATTCAATCATGAAAAAGTAAAAAGTATTTATTTAAATACCTACAAATTTGTGCGGAAGCCTTGGTAGGCGAGTCCGACTCACACTTGTCCGGTTTTTTATATGGGCTCGATACAGATTCTGTAGCTAAACGAAAACGTACCGAGCCAGTAAGGAAGTTGTCTTAATACCAATATCATACACTCAATTAGTGTTATAATATCTAGCAAGCATACACTGATTGTATTAAACAGCTCCATACATCGGGATCAATACTAGGACAAATTGGGTCGCTATTCAGACAGGTATTAGTTAGATTAACGTTTCCAACACGTCACAGTCTCGCCGTCAGGTACTTAATTGGGCTTTGAATTGAAGTATATATGATATATTCAATAAGCTACCAAATAAAAATAATACAAATAATGTATATTTCACACAACTGAAGCGGTAAAAATATATTTTACCGACAAAAGCCCTGTTTTTCTGAACGTCTTGTCACGTCAGTGGACGAAGTCCACATAAAAGAGCGGTTGGTTTACATCTTTGAAAAGGTTTTAACCGCCTCCGTGGTATAATGGTTCACCCACCCGTGTAAGACGCAGGGGTCCCGGGTTCGATTCCCAGGGGGGTACAATTTGCACTCGATTTGGTTGGTTGTAAGGCTTTCTTAAAATCCGCCTGGCTAGCTACCACCATTTTACCTAAGTGTGACGCCATAACAACAACTTAAAAATTGTTGTGTTCCGGCAGTTAGAGGTAAGTTAGCCAGTTCCTCAGTGCTGAGGATTCGGGATGTAGTACGCTAACCGCTACCTTCGGCCTTATCGTCACTTAACATCAGGTGGGGTGAAGGCCAAGCACCGTTGTGCATAAAAAAAGATGGACAAAGGATATGGCGGAACTGCTGAAGAGCGTGGTTTGTAGTAGTTATTCTATCAAATTAGTCTCTAGAGCATCGAAATAGACAGCGATATGCTCTAGAACAGGGGTGCCCATACTTTTTCTTAAGGAGATCGACCTAGCAAAACTTTATGCCTAAGATGTCGACATTTTGATCGTTTAATCCATCAAATATTAAACAAGAAAAAAAATTGCATAAGTAAAACTACATTGGGTGCAAGTTTTACTCTTGGCGATCGACTTTAAAACCTCTCGCCGGTCGATCGTCGACGGTCGATCCCGATCGACCGTTTGGGCACCTCTGCTCTAGAGCAATACCAAGACAAAATACGGCTAGCCACTGACGAGACGTCTATTTGGCAGACAGGTCCAAATGGAGCACTTCCAAATGGAAGTACCTACGTCCACATTTAAGCTATTGAGCAACGTTGACTATACTAACTCCCATTTGGATTAGCTAACGCAGTTACTTCTTTAGCTTAAATCTAGACGTAAATCCATTTGTAAGTATTCCAGTTAGACGTCTCTACAATGGTTACAATAAACGCAATAACACGTATTAGTCTCACCAGAGAAGGCTCACTCCGCGCTTCAAGTTTTATAATTAGCTTACTGCTCGCGGCTTGCTCAGTCGAGCCAGCGCACGAGGGATGTCGTGTGTCGGTTGAGACAGAGCTACGCGACTAACGCACAGAAAGAGAAGGTGCATACAATAGGAACAGAGCCCTGTGCAATTTGATATTGCCGTGCAGCGAGAGCAGCTTATTATTTGATAGTACGCGCGCAGATGGACTTCTGTACGTACGACGTACTTACTAGGTATGGATGGACTCACCGTCGGGAAGGTGGGCGATGGATCGGGCGGGGCCACTGAAGAGCGCGGCGTGGCCCCCACTAGCCCCCCATCCTGCTGTGGTGACGTCCGTGGTGGCTCTGCACAGACAGAATTAAAGCTGTAGGGTCGTCCATTAATCACGTGATGTTGTTTAGCAACTTTTTAACCCCACCTCCCCCCTGGTGATACAAAGTGAGGTTTTAGACTAAACAATAAAATGTGAACAAAAATATAAATTACACGTGATATCTCACTAGCAATTGATATTTTATCGACGGGTTCCGGGCTATTTGTATTAAGCGACATTTTTGAAACTTTACACCAGAGCAGTTTAAAGTTTCGATTTTTAGAAAAAAAATCATAACTTTAGCAAATCGTATTATTTTTTTAAAAAGAAGGATATTATGGTTTTTGTAACATATTACCCATGATTGGATTAATATTTTTTTCTAATATTCCTATTTTTAACGAAGATAAGTGTCGCTTAATACAAAATGATTCATATTTTACTTTCTTTTGTTCCAGGCTAAATGACTTAACCGCCTATTGTTACTGTTTCTTGTTCCAAGCTAAATGACTTAACCGCCTAGGCATGCAAATAATGGCTCTAAGCTAAGTGCTTTTATCAAAGAGTTGGTCATATTTCAAACCTAAGCTAATTGATTTAAATACCATATCTTAAACTTATTAATGTATGGCTAATTAGTTTTAGTGACAGATTCTTTTGTAATAAATTGTTTGTGAATTTAACAAAGAAGTTAATTGTATTAAGCGACATTTCTATATATTTATAAGGTCAGGCTAAATGCTCTAACGTACGTTGCCTGTCAATTGTTGCTCCAGGAAAAAAAGTTTAAACGACTGTCAGGTATTTGGTAGTGAGCTTAAGTACACAGTTCCTAAATTTGTTAATATTTTGTGTCGCTTCATGCATTGCAGTCATAAAATGGGCTCAAAAATGCAGTTGTATTAAGCGACAAAAAAGTGCTCCGATCGTCACTAAACCCAGCTCAAACGACGCAGAAAAATTCGCTGATTCCAAATATGTATAAAAGTCTATATCCCCCAAAGTGTCGCTTAATACAATTAGCCCGGAACCCGTCGTTATGGTTTTTTTCCGAAGTACCTCCCCCACCCCCCCCCCCCCTTTCAAACCTCACGTGATTAATAGACGACCCCTATGCGGTGGAAACGTCTTTAGATGTATAAACAATACTTAGGTAGTTGAAAAATGTAACCTATCACAGAATATATTATTCATAACAAAAAAAATAGTAAGTAATCGATATTATTTTCTAGTCGTTTGGTCGTTTTGGTCGTTTTGGTCATTGGTTTGGTAACATTACCCTTATAAAGCCAAATATGGTAGATAAAGTACCATGCCTGCAACCCCGGAAAATTATTGTAAACCCTGAAAACGCCCACATTTTTTATTTCCTTTCTTTTTATGATAAAGTGGCAACCCTAGACAAAAGTGTGTTTTGCTTTTGCCCATTAATGGGATTGATTATCGAAAACAATAGTCTATTTACATCTCCTCTTCCGTCCGATGCTTCAACGCAGCTAGTCGTGTCACAAAATTTACTTAAATTTTTTACAAGTTTTAAAATCATTAAACAACGTATTTTGCTCTCTATTCAACCAGTCATTAGTTTGAGATTAATCTTGTGCTAACGTGGCTGTGCTGCTCACTGTTCACTGCCCTGCCGCCCTCCTCACTTCGGGGGAATAGCACAGTTGACATAATTGCGCGCTCGCTTGCACTTACGTGCGCCTATCAAGAACTGCATCTACATATAACTGTGCAACGCAACACCACGCCACGGGCCCATCTAGTAGTGAGTAATCTGTTTGGTTATTATCGCCCGCGCCCGGAAGATTGTTTACTTTAAACACCGGTTCGTGTGCGGCCTGTTTTGATTTATAGAATAATGTCGCTAAGGCATAGTCCTCCTAAAAAGGCTGTATCCGACTCAAACTTGAATCAAAATACTACTGTTGCGGACTCGGAGAACATTAATTTAAACCGTAATAAAAGAAAACGTCCAGATGATTTTAAAGATATTATTACGGAAATGAGGAGCCTTTTCGATAGTTTTGTCACTAAACAAGATTCAAAGTTTGCCTCGCTTCAATCAACTCTGTGCGATATTAAAACGCAAAATGAAACGTTGACTAGTTCCTTGGATCTACTGTCCAGCAAATATGATGAGATGCAACTACAATTGCAAGACCTAAAAAAAGAAAGAGAAGAGCACCTCACTTATATTAACTTGCTAGAGACAAAAATCGAGTCACTCGACAGAAGTTCTTGTGCGGCAAAGATTGAAATCAGAAACGTTCCTAAATTATCAAATGAGACTAAGGAGGTACTCGCCAATGCTGTTGTCAAACTGGGAAATGTCGTAAAAATGGACCTGCAAATGTCTAATATCAAAGATATATATCGTGGAATTTCCAAGGCCGCTGACAAACCTATTGTGTTGGAATTAACATCAATACTAACCAAAGAAAGCTTGTTAAAGTCAATTAAAAAGTTTAATTCTACCAACAAAGATAACAAACTAAATACGCAGCATTTGCAGTTGGCTGGTCCGAAGAAGCCAATATTTATGTCGGAGTGTTTGACCTCAAAAGGCAAAAGACTTTTTTATCTGGCAAGAGATTTTGCCACCTCTAATAACTTTAATTATTGCTGGACTTCTTATGGGAGGATCTATTTAAGACAGAAAGAAGGTTCCCCGCATTTTAGAGTAGACAGTGATGCAGATTTTTCTAAAATTAAACAGAAAATAATGTGACTAGTTTTAACATATTTTTTTAATGAAATTTGTTTTAAGCTTTTACTCAAATCTATCTACTCTTAAATATTCTAAACGCATGCATATTTTTAAATTAACTTTAAATTACAGCATTATTACTTTGCTTTTTAATCTTTATTCTATTTACATTTATTACCACTTTTACACACAACCTTATTTCAATCAACTGAGGAATGGAATTAAAATTTTATTTGATTACAAAGGACTTTGGTCAGGTCACTATCTTGTATACTTATGTAATTTACGATATAAAAATGGATGATATATTGAATAATGAACTAGATGAATTAAAAGTGTCAGATGTTTTCTTTTGTGAGCCTGAAGACTGTTTTAAATATATTCATAATATGCCTAATAAATTATCTTTTTTAACTCAAAATGTACGCAGTATTAATTGCAATTTTCATAGCATTGAGGTTCTGTTACAACGGATGAGTATTGAGTGCGATTTCATAATCTTAACGGAATGTTGGTTAACAAAGTTCACTAATATTCCGTTGATACCCGGTTATTCCTCACATGCAACTAAAAATAACCCAATACAAAATGATGGCGTTGTAGTTTACGTTAATTCCAACTTAAATATCAAGATTGATGAGCCACCGATCCTAAATTGTAACTGTCTGGTTCTAAAAATAGGATCACATACTGCGATTGTCACCGTATACAGATCACCATCTTATAGGAGCTTAGATAATTTTAATACTTCTCTAGACTCTGTTCTATCTACTCTCTCTAGTTTTAATAATATTATTATAATTGGTGACATTAACATTGATCTTCGTGATGAATACCTGAACACTGGTGGCCGTGAATACTTAAATATATGCGCTAGTCACGGCCTTATGCCGGCTCATCGTGAATCTACACACCAAAGTGGTTCTTGCCTTGATCACGTCCTCTTAAAAACCAAAAGTCTGGTTTCAACTTTTATAACTAATACTTCCATAACCGATCACTCAGCTGTTGTTTCCTGCATTAGTAATCAAAAAACAGTAAAAAATACTGAGTCATCCCACGTTAAACTAGACTATGATCAGATTATTGCTGCTATTCATCATAATATAGATTTTGATGTAATTTTAAAAAGTAGAGATTGTAATTTTATGATTGAATATCTCTTTAGTCACATAGTAAACATTATAAAAAATCATTCCAAGGTAGTGAAGATATCTAGAAGAAAAAGGCCTTTAAAACCCTGGATCACCTCTGGTATGATTCGTTGCATACGTAACAGAGACCGTTTACATAAAAAATTTCGGAATGCACCTGACAATGTTGTAATTAAGGTCACTTATTTAAGATACCGTAAATATTGTAATAATGTGTTAAAAAATCTTAAAAGACAGTATGAGCGTAATGAAATTATAAAGGCAAATAAAGACAATAAAAAGTTATGGGAAGTTATCAAAAAAATTACGAGCACTTTTAAAAAAAAGTCATCACCTAGTGAATTATTATCGTCAAGCTGCAATGAAAAAAGTGTTACCGAAATTAACATGTACAATGAGTTTTTTGCTAATGTGGGAAAGAGTCTGGCTGACGAATTGGTGAGTGGATCAACTGCTCAACCTTCATCTCCAATAAACCAAGCCTCTAGGTCTATTAATCGAAATTCATTTGTTCTTCTACCATGTGATGTATTTGAGGTCGATAATATCATAAAAAATCTTAAAAATAATAGTGCTACTGGTTGTGATGGTATCCCCAATAGTATAATTAAGCTTTGCAGGCATGCTTTGACCCCTGTCCTGGTTCATATATTCAATTGTTGTTTTGAGGAAGGAGTATTTCCATCTGCTTTAAAGAAATCGCGCATCCACCCAGTCCACAAGGCCGGGGATAGACGCTGTATTAATAACTATAGGCCAATCTCTATTTTACCAGCATTATCTAAAATATTGGAACGCCTCATTTACAATCGTTTGGTAAATTACCTTAACAAATATGACTTGTTATCAAACTCTCAGTTTGGTTTTAGATCTGGCAAGTCAACTAATGATGCAATATTGGAGGTTACCAGCTTTATTGCTTCCAATATGGATCAGGGCAGTAAATGCATAGGTATCTTTCTAGATCTAGCTAAGGCCTTCGATACAGTGTCTATCCCCCTCCTTCTAGGTAAGCTTGAGAACATGGGTATCCGAGGTCTACAATTGCAACTTTTTCGAGATTATTTGACGAACCGAATGCAATGTGTCGGTATCGGTGCAGAAGTTAGTAATTTTGTCAGTGTGGAATATGGTGTGCCTCAGGGCAGTGTCCTTGGCCCTATTTTATTTTTAGTTTATATAAATGACCTTCTCGAATTAAACCTTGCCCAGGGAAAGCTAATATGTTACGCCGATGATACCGCGCTCCTTTTTTCTGCAAAAACATGGTCGGATGTCTTTGACGTTGCTCAAAAAGGTTTTAATGAGGTGTCAATGTGGCTTCGCCAAAACATTTTGACTTTGAATCCGGAAAAAACCAAATACATAACTTTCGCTATGAGAGCTACTGGTCTTCCATCTGAAGAATTTGCACTAAAGGCACATCGCTGTGGTAATTTCAGTTCGCAGACGTGTTCATGTATTATTTTGGAAAAAACTGTTAGCATCAAATATCTTGGTTTATTAATTGACTATTCCCTATCTTTTAAAGAACACATCAGACTTCTTGTTGGCAGAGTCCACAAATTGATATATGTATTTAAAAACTTAAGACACGTTGCGGACTTTAATCTCCTTAGGAAAGTTTATGTTTCATTATGTCAGTCTGTCTTAACCTATGGCATTATCGCTTGGGGAGGTTCTGCCAAAACTACTCTTATGAACTTGGAAATAGCTCAAAGATTCATTTTGAAGGTTCTTACATTCCGCCCAATTTACTATCCTACTTCTCAGTTGTACAGGAATTGCAATGTGTTATCAGTAAGACAATTATTTATATTACAGGTGATTATGAAACAGCATTCACTCTTACAATATAATAAGGATGTTACAGCTAGACGTCGAAACTATCAAGTGTGCTCAACCTATGTTACCAGGCACTCCTTTGCGCATAATTTTTTCAATTTTCTAGGACCTTTTCTTTATAATAAAGTAAATAAAATTCAAAATATATATAATCTAAATGTACATGAACTTAAAAACTCAGTGGTTGAATGGTTAAAATCTTTATGTTATGACGACACTGAATTACTATTGAAGTCTTTGTAATTTTAATTCCATTTATGTTAATTTTATACAAACACACCCTCTCTACACACACTCACTCACTTTCACTTCACACACCATGAGAGGATTCACTTAACACTTACTTGTAATTTTGGCAAAATTTCATTATTATAGTTTTGCGTTGAACTATTGCATTAACATGGTTCCAATTTAGAGCGCTGCACCTGAGATACAGTTTTCACTAGTTTGGGTGCAGATGTCATTTTATAGTACTATGATGTATAGTTTAATAAGTAACATGTAATATAAAATTGTAATTTTTGTTGCCAATAAATTATTATTATTATTATTATTATTATTATTATCTAGGGTTATCACTTTGAAGTTTTCCATGCAAATAAAGAAACTAAATTTCTGAGCCATGTGGTGTTTTTCAGGGATTATAATATTTTTCCAGGGTTGTATGCATGGTAACCTAATAACCATATTCGGCTTTATAAGAGTGTTTCTAAACATCCTCTATTCACCATTAAAATCACTAGTGACCGGAAATAATAAGCTCACTATTACAAATACTTGTGAAAAGTCATTAATTATTGGATATAGGTCACATAGGCCAAGTCACTGTCCTTTTTATAAGTCAATAATACGACCTAACCGACCGACCGACCGACCGACCTATAACATAAGAAACCAATACGTAATTATCAAAGCACCGTATATAGAAAGGGAACGGGGCTATATTAAGCCAGTTAACCCCCTCCCCGCGATGTCAGCGGGGGCCTTCCAGACACGACACTGGCATTAGGAACTAATGCACATCTCGAATGTTCCACTGAAATGCTGTTTTATTTACTTAAAATGCAACCCGAAAATCATTTACACTGATTTAACGGAGTATTTACATGGAGAGACTTGGCATGCGTCTTTAGTCAATTAGCGTCTTTTAATCTACAATCACTAGTAAAATCTAATCACAAATTTAATTTCAATGAGGTAGCGATGGTAGCGATTCGATTTTACAAGCAGTTGTCGATAAAAAGTGCTAATTTACTAAAGTCGCATGCTAAGTTGCCTGCCAAGTTGACTTGTATAAATATACCCCGTTTGATAATATTATTTTCTCACCTACAACCCTACACATACAATAACAATAGATTCCGGACAATCCATATAATTATTTGTATGTATGTGTACCTAAAACATGTATTAAAAATACTATACAACTTATGGAGAAAATAAAACATAATAATTATAAAAATTATACCTATCACACAAGTTATGTATGGAAATTCGTTCTCTCTTCGGAATCTTCAGTGCCGTTGCACCAAATTATTTTTACCAAAACGCAGTAGGTATAAATATTTTGGAAATAGATGTAGGTCTACACAACATTAAGAATATAGGTACCTACTTATGTTCTTGTTCAAGAACATTGTGCTACATTCACTGATGAGGTTAATACACTAAAGATCAAACAAGATCCAAATCTCAATTAAACCGTATTCAGTTGTACAGTTACCTCTTTAGTCCAATTCACAATTGAATCGTTCGGTTGGTTTCCTTTTGTTTCCCGGAATCGTTCAATTTCAAATGGGTGGTTCCGATCATTGGACGGTATCGAAGGTATTTACAACGTTATTAACTATAATATTGCAATTTTATTGATAGTGATTGATTCGTAGAACTTATTACTTACAATGATTCGCGGGGGTCGCAAGATTGTAGTTAATTTGGAAATAATGTTAGATTCTGTTTTCTCAGGTCAGAAGTTTGCAAAACAAAAGTCTTGATAACACAGAACACTGGAAAGCACAGTTGATATTTTTTAAACGTTCCCAAAAGGAGTTTGAACAACATTAAGAGGACAGCTTTATAGTATTAGTTGTTTTTATATTTTATTGAGTAACGGAAACTAAAATGAATTAGCCTAAATAGAAAAGAGGACTTTCTAACTATACCTTCTAACATTAGTTTTATAACAATGCACTTAATGATGCTCTCAGAGAAAGCACTTTGCTAAAAGTCGCAATAAACGAAATGTCAAGTCCAATTTTAGATATCGGTCAAAGCACTCGGCGAATGAACGACGCGCTCGCCAAGCGGGTATTCTAGTGCCAAGAGTTTTGCAGACGATGCTAATCATGTTATTATGAAACTGTTTGGTAACCAATAAGTAGATAAAACCTTAAAAGTATCCATGATGAATTTTTGGGAGTTATGTGTATCTAAAGGACCTATTTGCGTCAAACCTACCCTCTGGCGTTCGACTTAAAAGAAACTCTCTTCTTCCTCAATTTTACGAACAGATGATTTTATTGTTGAGCTTCTTATTTCCCAACAAGAACTTGAGGTTGCAGAGATGGTATTAGCTTTTCCATTGCTGGTTTAAATTTTGGACGAGATTGCACTAAAATCAGCTTATCAATGGCAAATCCTTATGTGTAGATCGTGTCATTTGTCATGTAAATCGCGAATATTGTACCTATTTGTACATAATGAAAATAATAATAGTAAATGGTTTTATTATTACAGCATTTTATACCTATACATGATACACTAGTGGCTCCGTGAGCTGTAGACCTCGCGATAAATAAAGTAAAATGTCGCCATGAAGTTTTCAAAGGACACAGTAGGTAGGTGAGTATTCGCAGCTAGATGGTGCTTCTAATTTTAATAATTTTTCAAAATGGGTGATTTTTTTTTATAAATTTGGAAAAATTGGCTTGACTAAACAGTTTTATATGATTATCGAACCTATTCACACAATTTCACCAGAATCGGAGAACAAACAGCCGGAAAGCTGGACTGAAATATGTTTTTTTTTTACATATCTCCGTCATTTTAATAAATTTCGAAAAACTGTCTCGACAAAAAAATTCTATATGTTTACCAAACCTGCTCACAAAATTTCAACGAGATCGGTTGAGAAATGCGACCTGTAGAGGAGAACAGACAGCGCCGGAAATATGTTTTTTTTTACATTATCTCCGCCATTTTAAAAAAAATTGAAAAACTGGCTTGACATAAAAAAATTATAAAATTTTCCATCCTGCTCACAAAATTTCACGAGAATCGGTTGAGAAATGCGACCTGTAGAGGAGAACATACAGCGCTGGAAAACCGAACTAAAATAGGTTTTTTTAACATATCTCCGCTATTTTTAAAAATTAAAAAAAAACTGGTTTGACCAAAAAATACCACATATTTTTTAAACCTGCTTACAAAATTTCACGATAATCGGTTGAGAAATGCGACCTGTAGAGCAGAAAAGGCAGAGCTGGGATGTCGGACTGAAATCTGTTTTTTTAACATATCTCCGCCATTTTGAAAAAAATCAAAAAACTGGCTCGACAAAAAAATTCTATATAATTTTCGAACCTATTCACAAAATTTCATGAGAATCGGTTGAGAAATGCGACCTGTAGGTTGGAACAGACAGCCGGACATACGAAAGAATTTTTGCCCAAGCTGAAGCAGAGACGCTTCGCTCGCACTTCGTGCTCGCTCGGTCAATGATACGATCTGGTGAAGGAAGCTTTGGGTGTCGTGCGGCTGATATGATGATGATGATACATGGTAATAAATCTATTGCTTGAAATTTAAATTCAATTTTTTTAACAAAGTTCGAAGTGGTGAAACATGACAACAGTACGTAATTATGAAACGTTTCCAAACTCCTTTTTTAGTAAAGACGAATTGCCAAAAGCAAAAAGTCATCAAAGTGATATTAAATCTCAATAGCATAAATTACATCAGTGGCGAATGAACATTTTTAAAGTTTGCTCCACCGGAATTTAGTTCTAAGCCGAATTCAATATTTTCAGAAAGGCACCTATATTCTTAGTAAGTAATAATATTTCAAAGCAAACTTTTAAAATTTAATGCCATTATCATTAACATTATTATTTATCAGCCTCACGACGACATTAATCTTTTTCAATATGAATCCTAAACGTATGAGCTAATTTCACAGACCGAAAACCATTTCTATTTTGGATTCACGTTATTATTAAAGCAATATCATTATGTATTCTGTGGCAATATCGAATCTTTCCACGATTTGCACAGAATAGGAACGTCTCTTGAAGATGCATTCGTGCATCCGGAAATTCAGATGTAGCGCGAATGAGCAACTTGGCAAGTCGCCAAGTATTCCACCCGCCGATTTATTGCGAATCGTTTGATGCGTCAAATCGGGGAGAAAGTAATTTAACAACGAGTTCAGTTGTTAAACTAACGGAAAAGTCGTTTAATTCAAGTTGATATTGAATGTTTGGATGGGAACAGTTGTTATTCGCAAGCTTAATTGTTATTCATGAGCAGGATTTTGGCTTGATTTCATTACATCCTGTAAACATTTGTGTGGCTTTGTCCATTTGAACCCATATAAGGTCAATAAACTTTCGGTAGTCACCCAGCAAAATCTAGATAAAGTTTCCTAAACAAATACCTGCTATCATAATATTTTCCGAGTATGATTCACTTTGTATTGTTGTTACAGAAGGAACTACTTCCTTCACGCAATTCAAAACTACATTAAGGCAGGTAGAATAATGTTACTTTGTGAGTTCAACGCCCTTCAGGCCATTGTCCCCACATAAGAAATGTCGGCAAATTTACAACTTCGTCACGTTAACTTTTGGAAGGAAACGTGATTAATTCTATACTCTTAACCGACGTTTGGTGAAATAGAACCTTTATTGAGTTAGTCACGAATGGTTAAACTCTTATTAGAACTTCAAACGTTTTAAGAAAAGTTGCTTTTTAAAATATCTTTAAAGGCAACTTGATGGGGATTATTATCTCATAAGTACTATACCTGTAAATATAAATTAACTGAAAAGAAAATCCTTACTAATATTATAAATGCGAAAGTCTGTTTGTTTTTTTGTTACGCCTTTACGTCTTAACTACTGAACCAAACATCATGAAATTTTGCATACACGTTGTCAGGGGTACCGAAAAGGACATATGGTACCTTTCATCCCGGAAAAAAGTTTTGTTCCCGAAGGATATAGCAAAAAACCTTTCCACGCAGTCGAAGTCGCGGGCGGCCGCTAGTACTTTTATAAATCATACTTTGTATATCTATAATTCATTGATATTTTCAGATCTTTTCTTGAGCTTAGGTAAGTATACTTTATTATGTACTTAAATTGTTAACATTCAAAAACTCTCTGATTTGTAATGCCAAAGTTTTTGGAGACCAAAAGGCTAAATTGCCTTAGTCGTTATAAACAAGCAACATATAATTTCCCAAAGGATTTCAATTCAAGAAACTCAAACTAAGCCACCATAAAATTCATTCGTGTAACGAAATTTAACACAACAATTTTAACAAATAGGGACAAGTACAGATGCACGCTATTTATTCCGCTGTCTGTGGGGAGTTGAAACTCTTGCACGCACGCTTTTGCACGCAACAGGTGAACGCGGTTGAAAATGAGAAGTTTATGTAAGCACACATATTATATTTGAATATTGTTTTTAAAAATTTAGTTGCTTTTGAATATCAGGTGGAAGTGGAAGACATTATTACAAAAAAATACTAATTGCATCAGCTTACATCAGATTTATGCGTTTGATACACAACTATACTACAAGAAGTTGTTTGTAATGAAATTATATTTTACTAGCGGCCGCCCGCGGCTTCGTCTGCGTGGAAAGTTTTTTTGCTATCCCTCAGGAACAATACTTTTTTTTCGGGATGAAAGGTACCCTATATCTTTTTCTGTACCTCTGAGAACGTGTATGCAAAATTTTATGATGATCGGTTCAGTAGTTAAGACGTGAAGGCGTAACAAATAAACAAACAAACGGACTTTCGCATTCATAATATTAGTAAGGATTTGCACTTATACCATACTTACTTTGCACTCAACAGTTAAACAAAGTTGAAAATGTGAACCCTATGCGAGATTACAAAAGCCTGTTGATTTCGGCCAGGTACATGGACGAAACGCTCTGACTTTTGGAGTAAAAACTTTTACTTTTGGAGTAAAAACTTTTACTCCAAAAGCCAGAGCGTTTCGTCCATATACCTGGCCGAAATCAACAGTAAAACTTCGATCGACTTAAAACTAATGTAGCATTTACACGGGTCGATTTTCCGGTCGATTTGCAGGTCGATTTTAGTCGACTAAGACTTTTTATAGACAATCGCCTGTAAAATTGAATGATTTAACAAGAACTGTTCAACGTTTTGTTTTCATTATCAAGCACGTTTGTTTAATTAATTAATAAAACATTTTATTTATGGCTGATTTTTCAATGCCTAGATAAAGCTTTATTCATTTCATAACGTATTATACCGCCAAATGTTTGGTATCCATTTGTCTGTTACATTTTAGAATGACCTTTGTTATTTGGTTAATATTTAAACTGACTGATATTTTGTTAACTGTTAGTGTAATAAATAAAAGCAGCATGGTTTTGACTGGAATCATAATTTTAATTTACCAAATTACGGTAGGGTAAGTTCAGTTTACGACTATTATTGCGAAAGTAGGTAGAAATTTCACATTTGAATATTATCTTCAGTGGAACATAAACTGTAGTATTCGTGTTTATTGTTTCACTACTACTATACCTACGTAGTATTGTTGCATGGTCTGTGACTACTAGATACAGCAATGTTATGGGTAGGTACAGAATAGGTCTCGTAAATAATGCAAACGTATGGTGAACTATAGAACATAAAAATATTATATTGTTTTTAAATTTCCATGGTTATTAACGTTATTAGAATAAACTATATCGGGATTTACACCATGTACCTGTTTATTTTTGAGACTCCGATATTTCGGCACAGTTCTTCCGTGATCATGGCGCATGCAACTGTGCTGAAATATCGGAGTCTCAAAAATAAACAGGTAGATGGTGTAAATCCCGATATCTTTCATTCTAATAACATAAAATATTATCTGTTGGTAAAGCTATGGAGTTGACTTGCAGAGGTAAGAATTTAATAACAACATCAAAATGATAACAAAGATTAAAAGCTTAGAGCAAGTTTAATATTTTAAACTAAATCAAGTTAGTTCTGTTATCATTCGCGTTTTCTTAGAATCACAGTGCCAAATAATCTTAAGGAAACTGCTATCCGCAAATACCTAATAAGATTAAAAGATCGAGGTTAGTATTATTTGGATTGTAATGAAATGAAGATTGAAAATTTATTTCATTTAATACGTTTACACAACACAAAGGAAGAATAATCAAAATCCTTCATTATCATAATAGTTTACTTTCAAGATTCATAGATAAGTTTTTGTACCTTCTAAAAAGTACCAAATATGCTATAATAAAGAAAATGTCCGTATGCTTATTGTTTAAATATGCAGGCCCGCATTTATGAGGTTAAAATAACACAGTGCAGACATTTAATATATTATTTAATGAGACTCGTAAAGGGATGAGTTACTGCTAACAAACGGTAGAATTATAAATTCAGTTGCCAACTAACTTATTTCATTTGACCGAACTAAAAGATAATTGTATAATTTTAAGTCAACATGAGTTCTCTACAAAATTAAGTGATATTGTTGCTTAGATAGATATTGTTGGTTATCTCGCTGATGTAAATTAGTATTTTGTTAAGTGCTGGCGATAATATTAAATTAACGATATACGGAACTAGGTTGAACATTAATATACATCTCATTTGATCATTATGATTATGTAATAAAAAAACACTATTTAAAACATGCTACTGTTAACATGTTTAATTAAAAAAGAAACTATAAACCGTTTCTCAAGTGTACGAGCAAAATGCGTCTCTAAATAGGAATATGCATTGAAATTTCCTCGTAGAATTCATTTTATGGATATACTCAACTGATACCTATGTGAGCTGTGATCGAATCGTGGGTGCAGTGAAACGTAAATTTCAAGAGATGCTTATGTTCTGAATGTACTTATGTACGAAAGAGGAGATATTTAGTTGAAGTGATTCAATAGAATAGAAGCTATACTGATAAAACAAAATAGTATAAGCAAATGTGACTTAAATAATTTAAATGGTTGCCCAGTGACGTTATCGCAACTTTATAATAGAAGTAGGTCATAGGCTTGAAAAGGGTGGAAAGGATTAAGTAGACCCGTTATAAAATTAAATTTAAAGGCTGGGAAAGATAATATTCAAATCAAGAAAATAATTTCTTTTTCAGCATAAGACTGACTTTTTTCTTTTCTATAATGGACAATTTGAGTTGCAACCCATACCTAGTTTAAGTAAAATAAAATAAGAAACAAAAATGAGTACTTAAGTATATTCAAATTCAGTGCAGCTTCTGGTAAAAAATATCAAACAGTACAAGCCCACCAGAAACGTGCCTTTATTCAAGAAATATTCCTGCTCTTTTTAAAGATTTCGCTAGGGAATTTTCTAGTGAAACCCATCTTGTTCGCGGAACAAAAGACAAGGACGATACTACTTCAACTATGTCATCATATCTGCTTTAAATGCTACACAAGAACTTATTTCACGTAAAATATCTCCGGCCTACTCCGTATGACTACTTACGTCAGAATCACGTGCTGCCTATCATAGTGTAGTGCTATCTAATATTATTAAAGTTACAGGGTGTATTTTACCCAGTGTGTGCGAAATACAATAGGCCTGTTACTGTACTTGTGTCCACCCCAGAGAAGGCCACTGTAACTTGAACGTGTCAGCCTCTAGCCCGCTTGCTATCATGACTGCGTCAGAATTGGCAACTCCTTTCCATTTAAGCTATAAATTATGAGATGTCACTTACCCATTGTGCGGAAGACAATAGGCCCTTTTTCACTTATGTCCACCCCAGAGAGCGGCCACAGTAACTTGATACTGCACGTCAGCCTCTAGCCCGCTTTGTATGACTGCGTCAGAATTGGCAACTCTTATAAGTAATAAATGGTAAGATGTCACTTACCCAGTGTGCGGAAGACAATAGGCCTGTTTCTATACTTGTGACTTGTGACCACCCCAGAGAGCGGCCACAGTAACTTGATACTGCGTGTCAGCCTCTAGCCCGCTTAATATGACTACGTCAGAATTGGCAACTGCTTTCCATTTAAGCTAAAAGTTATGAGATGTCACTTACCCAGTGTGCGGAAGACAATAGGCCTGCTTCTATACTTGTGACCACCCCCAGAGAGCGGCCACAGTAACTTGATACTGTGTGTCAGCTTCTAGCCCGCTTGGTATGACTGCGTCAGAATTGGCAACTCTTATAAGTAATAAATGATAAGATGTCACTTACCCAGAGTGCGGAAGACAATAGGCCTGTTTCTATACTTGTGACTTGTGACCACCCCAGAGAGCGGCCACCGTAACTTGATACTGCGTATAAGCCTCTAGCCCGCTTAGTATGACTGCGTCGGAATTGGCAACTCCTTTCCATTTAAGCTATAAGATATGAGATGTCACTTACCCAGTGTGCGGAAGACAATAGGCCTGCTTTTATACTTGTGTCCACCCCGAGAGAGACCACAGTAACTTGATACTGCGTATCAGCCTCTAGCCCGCTTAGTATGACTGCGTATGAATTGGCAACTCCTTTCCATTTAAGTTATGAATGATAAGATGTTACTTACCCAGTGTGCGGAAGACAATAGGCCTGCTTCTATACTTGTGTCCACCCCAGAGAGCGGGCACAGTAACTTGATACTGCGTGTCAGCCTCTAGCCCGCTTAGTATGACTGCGTCAGAATTGGCAACTTTTATAAGTAATGAATGATAAGATGTCACTTACCCAGTGTGCGGAAGACAATAGGCCTGCTTCTATACTTGTGTCCACCCCAGAGAGCGGCAACAGTAACCTGATACTGCGTGTCAGCCTCTAGCCCGCTTAGTATGACTGCGTCAGAATTGCCCGCCACTTCCAGCACCACTCTGTAACTAAGGAGCAATCAGTCAATTTCGATGCTGTCTATTGGCAAGCAAGAGGGAGAAGGAAGAGTGAAGATTGGAAATGAAACGCTACTCTAATAGTTAAAAAAAAATGTTATAGATTACTTAGGTCTATTGCTGCAAAGTTTATGCTTTTGTGTGAGTAATGTTTTTCTTACTCCCATCCCGTGAGTTCTTAATTTATCTCAAACACGAGTCATTGTTGGCATTCATAACAAAGTAAGTGAAGAGAAACATTTAACTCTTTCATATTAGTAAGTACAATAACTTTTAGATGCCATTAAATTATTTATCATAGTTACTATTTTCGTACGATATGTTTGGATACAAAGTACTTTTCGTGGCCTTAATTTTTTTGGTAACAGTAACTTTTGTGAAATCGGTTTGAACGACAAAAGTCATCAAGTGTAATGTGCTTTTAGAGGTTGTAATTACAAAATATAAGTAGTTTCCTGCAGAAAGACAGACAATATTTACAAAATGAAGTGGCAATCAATCATTGATTCTAGTTTTCGATTAGGAATGCACTAGAACGATTTGATTTGTATCTAAAAACCTTGGAAAACATGTCGAATACCACAAACTACAGTTGGAAAAACATTTAATGACTAACCTAAAAAAATAATTACAGATATGATATAAGCATTTGAATTTTTGCAGATGTTCAGAATACCATGCTTATGAAAGCCTCAGAAATAAAGATAGGAGTAATCCAAAATCACTTATGCGCAGCATGTCTTTTCTTATCTTGCGTTTTTTATTTACGGCCATATCAATCCACAGATAGGGGTAGGCCTAATCCCTATCTGTGGATTGATTATTTGATCTGGCCGTTAGAGGGGAAGAGTCTTGATTCCAGTAATAAATAAAAATGTGTTCTAGAAGGCTCTGTATGGTAATGTCAAAGTGGTCCAAATCAAGCTGCAAATTGTATGCGTCGCATATGTAGCGTTTAAGAAAAGAAAGAGAATGGGGACTGTCTAAAAAAAAACAAGTAGGCTCATAGACATAGATAAATTTTTGCTGTGAGTAGGCTAGTAAAAAGTATCAGAATTTTTGGATGCGTGAAAAAAATATTTTCGTATTTTCGCATTTTAAACATCATTATTTTATGAAATTCTGTAAAGATCACCGTATGCATATGCAGTCCGTGCACATTCCACGTTACACTCCTGCAGTCTAGCAAATGTTGTAGTCATTTTTACGAAATACTTGGTTTGAGAAATCTGGTATTTCGTAAGACATCCTGAACGTTTATTTCCGAATCCAAACACGTGCATTAATCAAACTATTACGTACACAAATACGTCATCAAAACTACGTCACAATATTTGAGCCGTCAAAACGTTTTGCAGGGAAATTTATCGGCACAACCATTTCCGTCGCCGCCTCTTCCGTTTGTGATTCAGTCGTTCTTTTGCTTTCAATTTATTACGTTTTCACCACTTAATGATAATTGAGGGTGATTTAGACGTCTCGTCGGGGAGGCAAAATATTTATTTTCTTCACTCCCGTCTTTACTTGTTAATACTTACTTAATTATTGACAAATTTTAATGGTAGTGGAAATTTGTCTGGAATCTAGTATTTTTTAAAGAAGTCTGACATTGCCGTCGTCTTTATTATTTCTTATGAAAATTTAGTTTATTAGGTACATGTATTATTAAATAAAACTAGCTGTGTTTAGGAACACTAAGACGACAAACATACTTAAATATTCATTAAACCTATTTAGGCCAAGAACCTTCGCGTGCGTGGTTAGAACAACTCATCAAAGCAAAAGCAAACAATTATCACACTCGGAATAATGGTTAAGGAGAGCGTAAAACCAAACGTTCCTATCAACCAAATATTACCAGCATCGCTTAACCAGTTAGCAACAAAATTCATGTGCGCGCGTATCGTCTGTGCAAGCGATTTAAGCCTTAGGAGTGGTTAAGCGACGCTGTTGCCCATGGTACCTACCTTAAATATTGTACCTTAAAACTAAATTAGAACACGGCCTTTTACATTTTTAACAAGTAAACAAACTGTTATGATATTTGAAGAGTTACTCAATCACGCAAATACGTATAAAAGGACTTGGATGTTGGTACACACATAGTTTTATCAGTCTGTGGGGTTACTCTACCAACGCGATCGAGATTGAGTTCGAATCGAATAAACGTCAAAACCATACTATGGAAACCTTGGAATGAAATTACCAAAATAACAGATTTTTGACGTTTAATTGATCGTGATGTGAACTCGATCCCATCGGGAGTAACCCCCTTGGTTAAAAAGGAAAACTTCTGATTAAGTTCTTAATTTAAACCTACATTTATCAACTTGATAAATTTTATTACTTTCTCTCAACCCTCCCAAGTGATTGACTGACAAATTGCCCACCTTATTGGTAAGATTAATTCAATAGGGTCGAGACTCAATATCAAGTCAATAAATTAATCAATATAAACATTAAATTCAATAAATATAAAACTAGGTACCTCTCGCGATTGCAACATCATCTATTAATTCAGTCTAGCCAAAGAATGGCTCAAAAGGGCGCGTAAAGAGGGCGAGCAGGTACCTAATCGATTTTTTCAGAAATTTGTTGAAGGTGCTTAAGGTGTAAACATACTAAAAATCCTCTCGTCTAGAAAGTGAGTGGTGAGAGAAGTTTTCACTTTTGGGTTTTTCTCTAATATCTCTAAAACGATGCGTTGTAGAGAAAAGTTTACTCTATCGGATGAAAGCCTACAATGTTTTCTACAATGTTTATTTTATAAACTTTGTTCAAATTCCCAATCGTTTTTGAGTTACTCGCTCTGGAAATGTGAAAATTTGGATGATGGGCTAGATACAAAGGAGTTGATTTACACACCCGCTACCATCGAGTGGTATAAATATAGAAAGGCCTTTTTAGACAAATATTTGCTGTAAACATATTTTTACCAATTGTTGTAAATAGTATTTTTGGAGTTCTCTTAGAGCGAGGCCCCATTAGTGCGTTGCGCTGCGTTGCATCGCGTCGCCGCAACGGAACAACGCATTGTATGCCACACCTGAGTTGCGTTGACGCTGCGACAACGCAACGCAAGAGGGTATGCACGCCGTCGCAGCTGCGTCTCAGTTCACCCTTCGCAATGGATAGATACAAACGTGTTCTTTTGTTGCGTCGTCGCAGCGGATCTGCGACGACGCAGTGCATCATCCTCCCTCGCGCTTCGTTTCTTGTCCGTCGATCCGTTGAAACGTCGCGCGCGACGAGACGCAACGGTCTAGTGGGGCATCTCATAAAAAACATATGGAAAACGACGCAGCGACGACGCTGCGACGACGCAGCGCAACGCACAAATGGGGCCTCGCCCTTAGACGAAAAGACTTTAGTATGTTCACACTCTAAGCACCCTAAAAAAGTTTCTGAAGAAATCGCTAAGTTACTTACCCGCTCGCACACTCTCAGGCCCATCTTTCCCACTGGGCACTCTGGGCACTTGCCCAGGGCCCCGCGATCGATAGGGGCCCCTTGTTTCTTGCCAGATCGCTTAATGATAACGGATGCTTATTATATTACGAAAAAAAAAAAAAAAATTAAAAAAAAATTAAAAACACGACTGCCCAAGTCAAAACGAACTAAAAAGTTAAACAACAAGTGTCATTGCAGTCGGGGGACCTTATCATGGAACAATTTTAGATCAAAGAGGTCCCCCGACTGCAATGACACTTGTTGTTTAACTTTTTAGTTCGTTTTGACTTGGGCAGTCGTGTTTTTAATATTTTTTTAATTTATTTATTTTTATTTCACACATTTTAGTGACATATTATATAGTTTTGGAATGTGCTCATCAAGGCCTTTCATTTGATGCCCATATTGTAATAATAGAAGAAAAAAAAATTTTTTCACATTTGAAAATGGCGTCGTACAGTCGCCATATTGATTTTTTCTAAAAAAAATATAGCCAGTGTCACTCGGAATGTTGTAAGGGTTCTAACGATACCCTATTTATCCAAATCAGTTCAGGCATTTAGAAGTTATGGTGGAATAAAGAAACTCACATACCCACAAACATACATGAACCCTGAACACATAACACTCTCTTTTTGCTTTGGGCAGTCGTGTAAAAAATCTTTTTCAAACCACATAGATTTTTAACCACTAACTTTTAATTCTAAAATAGTTACTTTTATGGATTATACAATAATTGTTCTTATCAATATTACAAGATTAGTGAATAAAACCGATTAAGTATAAAAATCGCGCTGCGCGGCCGTTTTTCTTTAATTTAGACAGGCATAATTACGAGATTATTTGATGAAACTGACTAAAAAACGCGCTGCGCGGCCGTTTTTTTCACTAATGACAGGTAATATTACAAGATTAGTGAATAAAACTGACTAATAATCGCGCTTCGCGGCCGATTTTTGCTATTCCTAAATAAGATTTTTTCTAAAAAATCTGTCATTTTGTGCCTCATATACAGGCATCCTCTCCTACTTTGATGGTAACCCAAGTCAAGGTCATAGGGGCCCCATTATCCTAATGTGCCCAAGGCCTCAAATAGGTTAAAGACGGCCTTGCACACTCTGCAACCCTTTTATTGACTAGACTTTAGTGCAGTTGGTAATAAAATTAAACAGAATCCATTTCACCCAAAAATACATAAAAATAAAAATCAGTTGAATAAAAAAGGCTGTTAGAAACTTACTGCTGTTGTACCTAATTCCATTAGCCTAATATGTACTTACAAGATTATATAGTAACGCCCAGTTATCGCAGACTACATCAGATGTTAATTCCATTACGGCATGCAATCAATAGAGCTTCACATAACCAACAGTACAAATATGCTTCGATGTAAAACCAAGCATTCGTCGATGAAATCTGTTACACAGCTATAATGCTACATTTACTCGAAGTCATTAGAATTTGCAATAAATAATATGACTTGGGAAAAAACATTAGATTTATGCGTTCAATATATTAGAATTGAAGATTTGGAATGTTATTATAATAAACAGCCAAAAGTAAACCCCGTTGAAATCCTAAAAGAGAGCTTTTCAGAAAGCGGTGAAGTAACCAATAGTCCTTTTGTAGAAAATAAAGTATTTTTGTCAATATGATTATTTATACCATTCCTCATGTAAAAATCTTATTTTATTCACTGAAAACAGTGAATAAAAAGCACTTTTAATAACTATTTTGGTGTTTGAATTTAGCTAACCTCTTGCGCAAAAAATACTCGATACAAACCCCTTGTGAAGAATACACGACATACCTACAAACTCCTTGTGCAAATAATATGTTTCTTTTCTCGTAGCCATAGTTTAAGTATAGTATTCAACTCTCTAATAAAACGCATTTATATCGTAGGCCATGAATCACTCGCATCGCTTAAGATTCTAACACTTGATTCACTCTCTACGGTCGAGATACAATTTTATTTTTTATTTTTATTTTATTTTAATACTATAGTTTTAAAATAGTATGTTAAGCAATTAGTGAATACATGACGGATTTAAAGCGAGGGCCATAGATGAATCACGAGCAAGTGAAGGATTCTAACTATAATTATAATGTTATTTATTATATACTATTTTACAACTTTTGCCATAATGACAAGTATCATACAACCTGTCAAGAAGTTACCGTCGACAGGTTCATAATTTCCATCAATTACCATACAAACCGTTTCAGTTAGCCCCTCTCTCCTTTTCGCACTATCGACTCCAACTGATGAATATTTAACAGTTTGCGGTGTTCAGATTTAAATATTTTAATATCAGAGGCGCTCGAAATAGAAATATTAAGTCGATGCGCTCTATTGAAATGATTATTATGAACGAGGGATATTTACACGTTGCATGTTACAACGAATGTTGGTAAGTATGGTTTGAGCTCACGCGATTTGACAGAAATTATATTTTGAAGTGGATGTCAATACATTGAAAATGTATTTTCTTAACGGATATTTGGTTGGTTTACAGATTATGTTAGTGACGTGAACTAGTAATTAAACTATAATATTTCCTGAAGGGTTTTGTTTTCCCACAGGGCCCACTGCTGCGCCCGACAGGGCCCATATTGTACCATTTTGTTAAATTCAAGACCGAACAACCATTAGTTTGGAATAGCAATTAAGCATTGCATTGAATTGAATTGAATATTTATTTTTATAAAAACGATTGGAAATAAGCTAGCTTTGAGATTTAGACGATCAGTAGGTACCTAAAGTGTTTTTTAATAAATTTATCGTCGTGATTTACAATAATTGTGACTAATAGGTCCCTATGCCATAAATACGAGTATTTTCTGTGATAAAGATTTTTGGGTCAAATTTCTCATTTTAAGTACTTACTTACATGTATGGGACCTATAGAGATTATTATTTTTTGCTAGATAGCGTTCTTGTCGTGTGTAAAAGCTATTAGTAGGACAGAGTAAAATATTACTCAATTCCATACATTCTACTGTGAGACCACTATATTCATCTTATAAGCAGAGCCATAAAAACTAATGAAAAATTACTATACACCGACGTAACCAAGCTACAGCGTCGAACGTTCGAGAAACTAACTTCATGAATGAAGTTACTGTTGATAAGTTACTTAGCTTTCTTGCATGTTAGTTGAACAATTTTACATTTTCGAATGAATAATGAATGGAGTTGCAAAATACTAGTTTGAAATCAATAGTCTCTAAAAAGTTTTATTTCAAGAGACAGTACGCGCCAAAAGACGATAGTTGCTCGTTGAATGAATACAACACGTTGTTGAAAGAAAAATATTTTATGAAACCTTGTGATTTTATATTTCTGCTATAGCTACGTCAATTCTCATTTCGTATTAACCGCCATTCCACCGCATTCAGTGAAACCTGAATCGTAACTCGAGTTCGCTTTTGTGCTCTGTTTAGTCTGTTTACACGAATTTCCGGGAGTAAGGTTTCTATTGTGTAATTTCTTTGTTGTTTACTGTACCTTTCATTTAAATTGCCTGGCTGTGTTCTAGATTAAAGGTGAAAGGTATTTATTTGGTGAACACAATAAATTCGTGGTGGGGATAAGGAAAACCTCACCAATACGCATAGGGCGCGCGTGACGAATTATGGCCCATCCTATCATAAGAAAGCCTGTCCCTAGCAGTGGTGGGGATATAAAAACCGGCTAAGTGCGAGTCGGACTCGCGCACGAAGGGTTCCGTACCATTATCTATACAACATTGTTGTATGGGAGCCTCCTTAAACATTTATTCTCTTCTATTTTTAGTACTTGTTGTTATAGTGGCAACAGAAACAGATCATCTGTGAAAATTTTAACTGTCTAGCTGTCATGGTTCATGAGATACAGCCTGGTGGCAGACAGACAGACGGACAGTGGAGTCTTAGTAATAGGGTCCCGATATTACCCTTTGGGTACGGAAACCTTTAGGGTTCCGTACCTTTTTAAATCTCTACATTTTTAAATGTCTGCAGATATCGTGTGGCAAAGAACATCATAGAGTGGTGTCCATAAAGTCAAAAAATATATAGTATGAAGCTTACCTATTGATAAGCATAATATTAGAGAAGTGTTTTTGTGATTAATTAATTGTGTTTTTTTTTATACTTTTTTGATTGAACTTTAATACCACTATTTTTTGTACACCGTAGATAGTGCAACTATAGATAAATCAACATGATTGAGGGTTAGAGGCTAAATAAGATCTGCGAGTAAAAACGTTCACGAAAAGCATAATATTTATATATTCAGTTATATCAAAATCAACTTTAATCTTGTTTTATTGATGCAGTTATGAAACAAAAAGCGTGAATTTATTTATGAACAAGCCAAACTTTCTTTCTTCTTAAGCATAAATTAGAATTAAGCCATTTTCTATTCTCAAGAGTCACAAAGTTAAATCGCATTTAAAAGTAATTTTTACTCAAATACAAGGTTGAGTCTCGCACCAAATTCAATTTCAAGTTTGAACACAACACAATAATAAAAATAAGTTTTTTATTTTCAATACAAGTTAAAATATATTGCTTATTAAAAATTTTCTTCTGAAAATCAAAGTAATTTCATGAAATAAATACTTAGGTAATCTCATTTTATTTTTCCGCATTAGTTTGTGTAAAGCTACTAACAAATATTACAAACTGAAAACTATAAATTTTCTAACACCAACTGTACATTAATAGTTATCTACTTTGGAACATAACTATGATTTTCCCCATAGGTTGGCTTGCAGAGAATATTATTAGCGTTAACTTGCCTTTTGTACCATATTACAAAGATAATTATATAAATTGGGTTCGTTTCCAGCCTGGCCGAACAGGTTTTTCTTCTTTATTTTTAAATATAGAGGCAAGTTAAGGAATCAAGTTTATGGGGACTCACAGTCACACCACGTGAAGTTAGTGTTAAGCCAGTTACTCACTCAACCTGCAGATACAGTAACAAGATTTAGGTTTGCACGCATGACATGTCATAAGCTATGACTTTTGGTTACATTACATAGTTACAGTTACAGCTCGCAAGTGAGTACATTTACAAGCTTTTTTGTTACTAATAACGGCTGTCTATGGTTTAGCCCTTAGGGAAATAAATACAAGTATTACATATAGCCTAGCAAAAAAGATTGCAGTGGAAGTAAGCGGACAGC
Organism: Agriphila tristella; assembly: GCA_928269145.1. Classification (NCBI taxonomy): domain Eukaryota; kingdom Metazoa; phylum Arthropoda; class Insecta; order Lepidoptera; family Crambidae; genus Agriphila; species Agriphila tristella. Next base: position 35,274,190 of record OV743432.1, read on the forward strand.
AAAAGCACAGTAAAATTAGAACAGTTGATAATATCCATTCACAATTTAATAAGGAAAAATTATTGCAATGTTTACTCAAACTTTTGTTACGTCACAGCTTCTATCAAGAATATCCTAGATAACGCTTCACTTCTATAAATGCACGCAAATGTGGCACCGGCTGATAAAACAAAAAGCGATTCGTTAAAATTGAATCCAACATGAATATTTATATCTGGTAAAAATTAGGTTTAATTTCGAATTCAACTTTCAATAAAGAAGAGAATACTTTGTACTAAATAAGCGCCAAGTGTGAAAGTGGGGCGTTATTTCAAGATGCCGTTTTTGAAAGCGGGTTTACACGAAACGATTTTAGTTGATCATCTGTTAAATTGCTTGTGATTCGAACCGTCTCGAACGTTCAAATATGTAGCAAGCGATCGCATATATTTTTTGTCGACCGATAATAATTCATCAACTAAAATCGCCTCGTATTGGACCGTCGGCCAAGGAGCTCATTTTCAATCTATCGCATATTGGGACCAGACCACATTGATAAGATTGCCATTAGTTTGGTGTTATCAAATATTGTCGTCTGGGTTGCGAAGTAGGAAGCTTCTGTAGGATAAGCCACCCTGAACATATGGCCTCCCATACAATGATTCCAATCGCAAAAAATTATCGATCGAATATTGATATAAATGTTGAACAGGGTCGTAGGTGGCATCGTTACAAACATGTTAGACATCGGCTTGGTTAGTTTTCAGGAAGCATTCGCGTGGCCAGGGTAGAAACATAGAGACTTTTTTCCAAAAAATAATCGACTACATATTGGCAAATAATTACATTCAGGGGGTGGGGCAGGTTCCAGATGTATATAAATCACAGTCTTGCGTCGCTTTCAGGAAGCGTCTAGGAGGTCAGGGCAGGTAAGTACATTTCACATATATGCTCTTGTGATCCTTGTTCCTTATACGATCGATGTGAAAACACAAAAAATAGTTCAGGTAATGATGTCATCAACGACCCTGTTCACCATTTATATAAATATGCGATCGATATTTTTTGAACGATTGGTGACCATGTTCAAGGTGGCATATCTCCCAGAAGCTTCCTACTTTGCAACCCTGATGATGATATTTGATAACACCAAGCTAATGGGCTATCTTGCGAATTTGGTCTTAGATCGAAAATGACCCTGGTTGGCCGGCGGTCCATATGAACCCGGTACGAAACTCTGACCGGACTATTCTATTCTTGATCGAGCGTCATAGGTGAACATTCTTTTTTGTTGCAGGTATACTTTATACAGCACCATCTAGTTTCATTTGTCGGAACGAAATACTACACTTGGATATTACCAACTGTTCCACTTTTACCTCTAGAACCGCAATACGCTTACCTCGCGTCTGAGGGCTTGTACGTGACGTCATACTTCTCCACGAGGTCCGCCGTGGTGGACCACGACACCTTCACCGTGGTCGGGTTCAGAAAGGTCACCGTTATGTTTTCTGGCACACCTGGGCCCATTGAACCTGGAAGGAGATTGATTGTAAAGGGCGTTGACCAAAACGGCATTTCATACTAGCTTCCAAGTCTTTATTTTTTTAAATGAATGAACCGATTTTAATAAACCTTCATACAAATAAGCAGGAAACATAGGTCTAAAAGTTAGGTTAGAATATTTTTGAAATTACTTATTTAAAAGAAAATTATTGGAAATTTCTGTTTCGGTGGAAAATCAGTCTAATTTAGCTGTAACACTATAATTTATCGAAAATGTTTTAAATTAACTTTTTAGACTTTTAGAACAATATGTTTTGCTTATGTGTATAAAGTTTCATTGAAATCGGTTAATTCATTTCGAAAAATAAGGACTTGAAAGTTTGTATGAAATGCTGTATTTCATCAACGCTCTTAAGAATTTTGTCATAATTAAGCAAAACTTCATGAGTTGAATACATGGGCTAATAGGTATTTTTTAATAATATTACGTAATTATCGCCAAATGCGACTCCTGATTATTGATTTATTCTGTATTTTTACACAGATGAATGATGTCAATCAATTAAACGCCAAATATTTTACTAAAAATTACGCAAAACCAATTAAATTCGATAAAAGGTCCGATAAAATAATCCAATCAAAAATCCATCGATGGAATTTTATTCAAGTCTAAATCCACTCAAAGTCATTTAGGGACCGTGAAAAGGGTTCGAGATGTTATACGTACTTAGATTATTTTTATTCCACAACGTAAAAGTTTTTAACCTTAACTACGGTAACAATACCATCGAAACTAAAAGCACACATACTTTTTTTACTGAAATTAAGTGAGCATTTGTCCTCAATCACACCTGGTGTTAAGTGATGATGCGGACTACGATGGATCATGCTCACTAGTCTATTCACTCTAGCCTTGAAAAGGTATGAACATACTCATATTCCCACAGACCATAATAACAAATACTTGGTACAACAAAGTCTGTGCAAAATCCTCAACTACTGAGAAAACTTGATATCTAACCAGTTTCAAATCCATATCATCCATACTAATTAAACTAATATTATAAATGCGAGATTACGTTTGTTTGTTACGCTTTCTCCCGATCATCATTGTAACAGGCAGTCTTGTAATAATACTGTGGTGTACAGAAAAGGACATAAGGTATCTTTCATTTACAAAAAGTATGTTTATTTCCCGAGGGAAAGAAACATAACTAAAACTAAAATGAGTCACTACGTCACCACAGGTGGCCGTAAGAGATATGATATCATAAATGTGAAAATCTGTTTACCATCTTTTCATGCCTGAACCACAGAACCAATTCGTTCTTCCTATTTTGTAGTAACTGAACCATTTTATTTATGAAGATAGTGAAATAAGGGATCAATATCGGGACCCTGGAACAAATTCCACGATGACGAAAAGACGTGCGGCCGCAATAGTCTAATATTAATTCGCTGGAGTAAACTGACAGATTCTAATGTCACATTGTAAAATAATGTTGCCTTATTTATTGTACTAGTTAGTGCTGCGTTTCATTCATTGTGATTCAGTTCATTCACACAAACTAGCGTTCATGATTACAACTGGGACATTTTTTAAACAAGCCGTTCATAATTACAACCGTAAACGTCAGATTACTCCAGTGAATTATAATTAGACTTTTAGTTAAACTTCAAACCAGTGCATTTGCTGTAAGTTAGAAGAATCGTATTAATTCTTCAATGCCCGCGCGGCCGCATGCGGTCGGACAACAAAAGAAAATCTATTGTCACATTTTCTTGGCCTTGTAGTGTTAATTTTCTCTTTTGATTACTATACAAAACAAATGAAATGTAAAAGTTTACTGAATAATTTCCACATTTTTTACCCTGTGATTCTACTATGAATTTAATAAATATTCTAAGATTTAAGATCGAAATAATGAACGTTTAGCGTTGAAGTATCTCAATTTGCCGAATTTGAATGGCAAAGTGAAGTTTCCATTTGATCGATCTAGATTGCTTTGATCAAGAGGCTGAAATATAGGATGACTGAAGCGTAGGAAATGAGGTAAAATACTTTGATAAGTCATAATCATGTACATACTTTTTGGTTAACTCACAAAAATAATAGCTTATTTACAAAGCTTTTTACTGAGAACATATCAAGACCGTAACAATATTTTAAATTGGAAGTTATGAACACTTCTTTATTGCGTCGATTCTTACTAATGCTATATATGGAGGGATTTTTACAAGTAAAGTGGACCATACACAATCATGCCGCTTGATCCAGTGGCATAGTCAAATTAACTTACGGGCTATTTATATGGTCGATTTTAGTCACCTGTGACGGGGTGACGGTCCACTTTAGTCACCTAGCAAGTCACTTCCAAGATTGAATCGCATTTGATGGCGTAGCTGTCGTCTACGTAGTTGACGGCGCGTAACAATGCAATCACGTAGTTCCAGTTTTGGCCACCGGATCAGATAATTTTGTTCAGTCACTGCGGCCTGGGCCGAATTGTCGGTCGATTTTCGCCATGTGGCGAAAGTTGTGCGGTTTTAGTCGCCCATGTAAATACCCCATGGGAATTAATTAAATGGGTGACAGGAAATAATTAAAGGCGATTGTTAATGGGATACTTAAATAGGTACTAAACCTGGCTGCGGTTTATTTTGTTGGCTACAGAAAAACTAAACGGGCGACAAACTGTGGGTGACAAAAAGAAATAAATATGGGCAACTACACTGGCCTGCAAAACTAAGTACTACAGAGGTCTATTTTCATACAAACGAGGTAACTTTGAAGCATTGGTTCTCCGCCCAGGATTAAACGTGGTGTGATCTGATGATGGCCATCCAGGAAGTGAATGGAGAAGATTCAGATCCCCATACACACCCAATAGATCTGATCAGCATTCTAAGAGCTGTTTGGATATGTTTAAAAAAACCAAGAAAATAGCACTAAAATGTTTGGAAATGCTGTAACTGATAACTCTTATCCTTACAGCTCTTAGAATGCTGATCAGATCAATTGGGTGTGTATGGGGATCTGAATCTTCTCCATTCACTCCCTGGATGGCCATCATCAGATCACACCACGTTTAATCCTGGGCGGAGAACCAATGCTTCAAAGTTACCTCGTTTGTATGAAAATAGACCTCTGTAGTACTTAGTTTTGCAGGCCAGTGTATTATGTGGGAAACAAATAATTTAAATTGGCAGTGAAAAATCTAAATGAGTGACAAAGTTACTGAGTGGGCTGATTTAGGGTAATACAATATTTTGTTTTTTGTGAGACCTTGGTTCGTTGCCCAACATAGTATTTTAGTCATCTTGATTAGTTTAACAGTCGCCTTTTTTACATTAAAAAATATGCAAATATTAAATGTTTTGTGTGCCCTAAGTTTGTCACCCAAATAGTAATTTTGTCGCCCACGCTCACGGACTAAAAACACTTTTCTGTTCCAAGACCTATTCTGTCTCTCTAAATAAAAGTCATCCTATTTTTGTATCTAAAAAGCCAACTTTCATAAATTCGACTAATAAAAAGGAGGGTTTTATTTTTATCAGTAATTATTGTTAACGCCTGCAAGCATAACTGTTTGTCAAGCTTGCCAACGGCGAAAAAGGCATGAGGCCAATGCCGTGATATCGATAGACGACACCTAGAAGCAGCCAATTAGGAGCGCCTGTCTGCATCAAATGTCATCGAGACGTCAACGTCAGAAGACAATTCACTTTCATTATTTCTCTCGGCCACGACTGACATACAAACGACGGAGCGTGTACACGCTCCTATCACCCAACAAAATTTAGAATCTAAGCTTATTGCCATATTGTATTGTACCAAACAATTGTTATAAGAAGTAAAGCAGATGCTATAGAAACTCCCAAGTTTTATTTAAAGGTTAAACACCATTAATTCCATCACCTCATCATTCACGCAACGTGTCATCGCAGCGAGCCAGCCATCGAGCGAGCCCTTCACAACTTCATCTACTCAACGAGCAGTACCTGGGCTACCAAGTTTTTGGTCCTCGAGCCGCACGTCGAGCTGAGTTACGCGCCGCCGCCAACACCTAGGAAGTACTACGTTCGCCAATAGTGAAGTTTGTGAAGAAATACAGGTGGCCATTTTGGTATCCACACGTGTGTTAAAGAAATCTCTAAGCATCAGAAAAAGTAATATCCATCTACATATTTTATGCGAATAAGGGCATGTGATGCAAGTTCGTTCTTTTTTCCATTCCAACATTTCCAACATCCAACCCTAGTGACATTTAGTGGTCGAGTCATTTTTCAAATCAAAGTCATTTTTTCATAAAAATCAACACATTTTTTCAAGTTTGTTCACATTAATTTGCTAATTTCATTTCACAGTGCAGTGAATAACCAATTTGAAACAATAAGTTTTTCCCTAGAGGTGCCTATTGTTTATAAAAAAAACCACTTTAATTTGCAACTTGCTAAATAGGTTATACCTATACATATAAAGGGGTGATTGACCTGTGTATTGTGTTCATTGCTAAATAAGTGACGGTGTTTTTTCGTTCCTAGAGACGCCACGTTGTGGGGCAGCGACCGCGTGTTTGGCCTTGCGCAGAACTGTGCTTTGCCTGTCGCGGGCCTAGCTTCGCTGCGCGTGTATGCTGTTTCACTGCTTGCTGCACATTCAAGCTTACGTGCACCCTCACTCATCGCATCGTTCATTAAATTTAAGTACCAATTTATTTCACATTACTTTCATTTTTATCAAAGTGCATAAACGTAACGTATTCATTTCAGTGAATTATTGGCTGGTAAGATTAGTATAGTTTCAATTTTAATCAGTTAAAAATGGATTTCAAGGATCTCATTAAGAAACGAGGTAGTTTTAAAGCTAAATTAACTCTTTTTAAAACACATGTACAAGGCGTTCGTGGCTTAAGTACCTTAAGTACATTGCAAGTAACAGAATTAAATATTAGATTGTCCAAAATAGAAGAACTTTATTCTGATTTTGATTGCATCCAAACTGACATAGAGAATTTGTGTGAAATTCCAGACGAGCAATACAAAGAGCGTGAGAGCTTCGAAACCCAGTACTTCGCTGCGGTTGCTGAGGCACGGGAGCTGACTGCTACCAAGCAGGAGCTCTCGGGGGACTTCGGATCGGCTGCAGGTTCTGCTGGTACTGTTTCTGGACATCGAGGTGGGCCAAACCTTAAACTTCCAACTATACACTTACCTACCTTTTCGGGAAATTATCATGACTGGTTAGAATTTCGTGACACATACACATCACTCATACACTTAGATAGCTCAATTCCTAAAATTAGCAAATTTCATTACTTGCGGTCATCGTTAAGAGACAGTGCTTCTTTAATTATACGTTCTTTGGATCTTTCAACCGAGAACTATGATATAGCATGGCAACTTTTATGTGACCGCTACAACAATAAGCGACTTCTTGTCAACAATCACATTCAAGCTATTTTCAACATAGATTCAATTCCTAAAGAGTCCGCAAAATCATTACGGAACATAATAGATACTGTCAACCGCAACTTAAGAGCTTTAAAAACATTAGATTTGCCAGTTGATGGTTGGGATTTACTTATTATTCACATTATTTCTAGTAAATTGGACTCGACAACAACGCGTGAATGGGAGACATTCAGAAATTCATTAACGGAATTGCCTACCCTTGCTGATTTCAATAAATTTTTAACTAGTCGAGCTGATTTGCTAGAAACTATGGAGGAAGCAAACCATAGTAATATGCGCCGTAGACATAGTGACATTACACATACACGACAAAAGGCGTTCACTGTCAAGTCACATTCACTTCCATCACCGCAAACATTTTGTTGTCCTCTTTGCAAACATAGACATGCTATTTATCACTGCACAAAATTCAAATCTTTACCTGTTGAAAGTCGGATTCAGAAAGCAAAGGCACTTAAATTATGTCTTAATTGTCTACGTCAAGGTCACAACGTTAACACATGCAGATTAGGTTCATGCCGACTGTGCCACAAGCCACATAATACATTATTACATTTAAACGAACCATCCAACTCACATGAGTCGAGTACAGACACATCCACATTACCCGCTACAAGTGCGAATGGTGTTGTTCTTTACAGTGTACAATCACCACAAACTCAAGGTACTCCTCTCACACAAACAAAGGATATATCATTATCTTCCATTCAGAATTTTCAAAACGTTTTACTGTCAACGGCTCTCGTTAAAGTCAAGGACCACGATGGTCATGAGCATACTGTCCGGGCATTATTGGACAGTGGGAGTACTTCGAGCTTCATTACAGACAGTTTACATACAAAACTCAATTTGCCTACCACTTCAACTTCAACAACAGTTGAAGGGTTGAATGGTCAATCATCATCCATATTCAAGCGCTGTGATGTCATTATATCATCACATGCTACATCATACACAAGAACCATTAATTGTCTTGTCGTTCCAAACATTACACAGTTGCTTCCAAGCACACACATTCATTATACAACATTAGATATTCCACAAAACATTACATTAGCAGATCCTACATTCCATACACCATCCAAAGTCGATATGCTACTAGGGGCAGATCTATTTTGGAGCTTGTTGTGTTCAAACAATATCTCACTAGGTAAAAACAAACCGACATTAAGTGAGACAAAGCTTGGATGGGTCATATCTGGTCCCATACACACATCACATAAAAATCATACAGTCCATTGCAATCATTCATTAACACAAACCGATGATCGTCTTCACGAGCAATTAACACAATTTTTTGAACTTGAAACAGTTGCAACTCGTAAACCAATGTCGAAGGATGAAGAAGAATGTGAGTATAACTTTACAAATACTACAGTTCGTGAAGACGACGGTCATTTTGTTGTAACGATTCCATTGAAGGAATCGCCACAACAGCTGGGTGACTCTTATGAACAAGCGCTATCTAGGTTCATTTCCCTAGAACGTAGATTCAAGCGTGACCCAGACTTTAAAGCACAATACACTCAATTCATTAAAGAGTACATCACTTTAGGTCATATGACAGAAAATACAACACCCGAACAAGACGAGTTCACATATTTTATGCCACATCATGGGGTAATGCGTGAGGAAAGTTTAACTACTAAACTAAGGGTCGTGTTTGATGCCTCCGCTGTGACCACATCCGGTGTATCATTCAACAACATTCAAAGAGTGGGCCCTACGGTTCAGAATGACCTCATTAGTATATTAATTCGGTTTCGTCAACACAAGTATGTGGTCACGGCAGACGTTGAAAAAATGTACCGTATGGTAAAAGTAACAGAAGAACAACGTTCTTTACAACAAATCCTCTGGCGCTTTGAACCCGGTGAGCAACTCAAACAATACAAATTAAATAGGCTGAGTTACGGAACTGCTTCGGCTCCTTATCTCGCCACCAGATGTTTGTGTCAGCTGGGCCGGGAATGTACCGATGAGTCAGTTTCAACTTGCATCCTTAATGATTATTATATCGATGACTATATCAGTGGTAATGACAATCTAGATCAGTTGATTTGTACTTGTAAGGGAGTAATTAAACAATTAAAGAGTGGTCAATTTAATTTAAGAAAATGGCATTCAAATAATCCGCAGGTCATTACACAACTTGTAGGTGAAGCCAGTGATAACGAATTCCTTAATTTAAGTAATCATGATTATTCAAAAACTTTAGGTTTACTGTGGGGTTGTAAGGAAGATATTTTATTATTCTCAGTTAACATCACACATCATGAACGCATTACAAAACGGACAATTTTATCTAACATGTCACAATTATTTGATCCTTTAGGACTTATTAATCCTTGCATATTACAAGCAAAAATAATTTTGCAAAAGCTGTGGTCGTTACAGATATCTTGGGATGAAGATATCCCCACAGATTTACGTGTGGCATGGGGTAACTTTCTACAATCATTACTTTACATTAAAAACATTAAAATACCACGACACATTATTTGTGAATGTCCTACATTATTAGAAATACATGTATTCAGTGACGCATCAACTCAAGCATATAGTGCTTGCGTTTACATTAGATCTGTTAACAACAATCATGTTTCAGTTCACCTAGTTACTGCAAAGAGTCGAGTTGCACCAATCAAGCAAATGACAATAGCACGTTTGGAATTGTGTGGTGCGCTAATTGCTGCCCGTCTGGCGGATAAAGTTAAATCCTCATTAAGATTAAATATTCAGAAAACAGTTTATTGGTGCGATTCCACTATTGTCCTAGGTTGGATTAAGTCGTCTAAGACCAATTTATTAAAACAATTTGTACACAATAGAATTCATGAAATTACTACTATTTCAGAACCAGATTCATGGCGTTATGTGCCTACGCGTATGAACCCGGCCGATGTAGGGTCACGCGGCATGGACGCGAGAAAAATCGAAAACAACACATTGTGGTGGTCGGGTCCTGAATTTTTGATCAATTCAGAAGCCGATTGGCCAAGTCAATTAACACAAGTAAACAATGTTGATTTGCCGGAGCTCAAAGTTTTAACTCATTTAAATGTTTCAGAATCACCTCCATTGGATTTTATTACTAAATATTCAGAATTCAGTAAGCTCCAACGAATCACAGCCTACATAAGACGCTTTATTCATAACTGTAGACACTCTCTCACTAGGCATACAGGCTATTTAACTTTAGATGAATTAAAAATGTCAACACTCACTTTATGTAAACTAACACAACTACAAACATTTGAATATGAATATAAACTATTAAAAAATGGTAAACAGTTGCCAGCTAAAAATAAATTGCTTAATCTTTCTCCTTTTTTAGACTCGAACGATGTCATACGCGTTGGTGGCAGGTTATCCAACTCTCATTATGATTATGACACAAAGCACCCTATATTATTACACGCATCTCACCATTTAACAAACATTATTTTTAAACATTATCATATCTTACTTTTACACGCTGGTCCACAATTGTTGCTTGCTAACATTCGTCATAAATTCTGGGCAATCAACGGCAGAAATCTGGCAAGACAAACAGTACATAAATGTAATGTGTGCTGTCGTTTTTCAGGCAGAACGAAACAACCAATTATGGGAAATCTCCCTGAACAGCGATTGCATACAGAGTATGCATTCACTAACTGTGCCGTAGATTATTGCGGACCTGTCATGATATTGAACCGAAAGGGTAGAGGTGCTACATTAATTAAAGCATATTTATGCATTTTTGTGTGTTTGGCGGTCAGAGCAGTACATATAGAACTTGTAAGCGATCTGAGTTCTGAAACGTTTCTCTCCGCTCTTTATAGATTTATTGCTCGTAGGGGAAGACCCACGAATATCTATTCAGAAAACGGAACATGTTTTGTAGGGGCTTGTAATGAACTTGCAAAATTTCTTAAGTTAAACAAAGATAACATAGCATTGCACGCCTTAGATTTATCCATTAAGTTTAATTTTTCGCCAGCCTATAGTCCACATTTTAACGGTTTAGCTGAGGGTGCCGTAAAGTCAGTGAAACATCATTTAAAAAGAATCTTAGCATATGCAAACCTCACTTATGAGGAAATGAACACAGTCCTTTCACAAATAGAAGCAATTTTAAATTCAAGGCCTTTGACGCCTCTATCATCTGATCCATCCGATCTCGCTGCCTTAACTCCGTCCCATTTCCTCATCGGAAGAGCATCAACAGTCTTGCCATCTTCAGAACCTCGAGACTTAGAGAAGTTAAGTACTCTTTCACGTTACAAGAGGACGCAGGAACTGAGAGCACACTTTTGGCAACGGTTTTACAAAGAGTACATTTCAGAGCTTCAAAAACGCCACAAATGGAAACAGGCTGGAAAACAACTAGCAATCGGCGAGATGGTCCTCATCAAGGATGACCGACTCCCAGCGAACAGGTGGCTGCTGGGTCGAGTGGAAACCGTGTATCCAGGCTCCGACGGTGTGGCACGAGTAGCCGACGTCAGGACAACATCAGGGACTATAAGAAGAGCTTACAACCGCTTATGCCCACTGCCTGTTCTAGACCGACCTGAGGATCCAGTTCCAGCGGCCGTCCCACGAGTGACAGTTCCTGTTCCCGAGGCGGCAACCTGTTAACGCCTGCAAGCATAACTGTTTGTCAAGCTTGCCAACGGCGAAAAAGGCATGAGGCCAATGCCGTGATATCGATAGACGACACCTAGAAGCAGCCAATTAGGAGCGCCTGTCTGCATCAAATGTCATCGAGACGTCAACGTCAGAAGACAATTCACTTTCATTATTTCTCTCGGCCACGACTGACATACAAACGACGGAGCGTGTACACGCTCCTATCACCCAACAAAATTTAGAATCTAAGCTTATTGCCATATTGTATTGTACCAAACAATTGTTATAAGAAGTAAAGCAGATGCTATAGAAACTCCCAAGTTTTATTTAAAGGTTAAACACCATTAATTCCATCACCTCATCATTCACGCAACGTGTCATCGCAGCGAGCCAGCCATCGAGCGAGCCCTTCACAACTTCATCTACTCAACGAGCAGTACCTGGGCTACCATTATTATCTTACAAATTTTGCTTAATGCCAATAACGGATTTACATTTTATTTATTAAGGGTTTTTAATAATGTTTTATTAAGGTTTTGCGATATAAAGCTTTAGTTAGAGCGACTATTTTTGCAGAATCATTTTCACTAAAACTGTTTTCACGTATACTCCAACTTTCAAAAGATCTTCATGACATAGAAATAGTTCTTTTGAAATGAACTTTATTGTGATGTTATAAAAACTTCATTCGTAACATTGCAAATTAATCCCATTAACGTAAAATAATCGACAGAGCATTAAGTATTAAAACACGGTATTCCCCATTCTCATTCACTTTGGTCTGACTCAAATCCTAATTATTGTTCCAGCCATTGTCCATTAGTGTAAGTATTTCTTTTTTAAATTTTCAACCATGGTTTGAGTACCGCTATTTCCAATTTTATATGGAATGAATTATGAATTGGCTCTCTTACTGGGCGCGCAAAAGATTCACCAAGCTGTCAAGGATTTGTTTTTTATTCTTAAAATTATGTTCACACACACACACACTGTAGATCTGGTATTTGTTATTGCCGAGACCAAATTTTAAAACTCATTCATTAGTAAAGTCTGCAGGCCTATTACATAAAACAATTACAATAAGCGGACGATGTTCGTCCTACTCCTTGACCATAGAAATAGAATAACAAAGAACAACAATGTCAATAAACAGGTGATCCGAAAACGAATGCATACGTTTTATATGAGATACATAAAATATTACTTAGATTTATAAAATATGACTATATATGGCAAAGGAAATTAATAAGCTATGTTCCATACTGTTTTCTTCGTCGATAAATGAATAAACGTAGCGAAATTTGGTTTTAGAGAAATGTGTGTTATATTTTATTTACCTGTGAAAAGTGTGATAACTTGGATTGTTTCTTTTTGTCACATCACAATTACTTAGAGCACAAGACACCATGGCTCCACGATACCTTTATTTTAAATTCTAATTAAGATTAACAAATATTTTAAACAAACTGCGATTGCTCATTTGCTAAGCGGGACGCTAGCGGGACGCTCTTACTGTAAAAAATGTTGGCACATGTCACTTGATCCTTTGTCTCTTTTTTACATAGACCATGTCCGTATGATGTTAACTTCTCTTTTCCACGCTTTGTTGGTCTTCTTGAGCGCAGCGAAAATTTTTCTATGTCTATGGTAGGTAACGTGTTTTACTTTACAAGTCTGCAGGTCTATTACATTAAACAACTACGATAAGCGGACGATGTTCGCCCTACTCCGTGTCACTATTGACTCACGAATATGGTTAAATATCAAGTAAATTGAACGACGAATTGCGTCCGATCATTCTGATTCTACGAAAAATTGCGCCTATTACATTAAAATGTAAAAATTACATAAAAAAATTGGCCTGCTGAAGTAAAAGTACTAAAAGTCAACTATCCACCAACTTCGTTAATAAATCTTACTTAAGGAGCTTTACATTTATACAAGGTTGATAACGAAAATTAAAAGTTAATAAAGACTGTAAGAGAGACCTAACCTACAATAAATTCAAAGTATATATCCAGGGAAATGATGAAATACGAGGTTTTGGTTTAAGTTAAGGCGACTATATGACCCTTAAGTGGTGCCCTCAACTTATTTGTATTGTTCGCTAAGTACATAATTAATGTATCGAGAATTCATATGCGCAGATTGAATGAAGAGCTTAAAGTGGCCACTTTTTGCTCTTTTGCCTAAGTAGGTACAGTCAGTGGCACGAATTATGAAATCGGGTGGAGATTGCGCGGAACGCGTATTTTGGGTATGCGTTGCGGTGAGGGGCGCGGGCGGCGGGAGAGGGGCGCGCGCTAATTGGACGCTCACAAGAGCACATGCGCGAACTTATCTCCACTCCGTCGAAAAATTTTCATGATTCGTGCCACTGACTGTACTACTACTACTACAATAAACTATAAGTATTCTACTTAATTGTAAATAAACTATTGTAGGTACTTTAGCTTCAATCTATGAATGTGAACTTTCAATACATTATGTCCTTAGCGAGCAATAAACTTTACTAAAATGAGGGCCCAACTTTTAAGGCTATGGGCCCTTAATTTTTAAACTTCGTATTTTCGACCTCAAAAGACATTTTTCTAGGACTCCTAGAAAAATGTAATTTGAAGTCAAACGTTTAATCGATTAAAGAGATTTTAAGGGAAAATCAATATAATGAAATGGAATTAACTGACAGACGTCTTTGTTCTTTGTTTTTTCCATTTTACTGGGACAATTTATATCCATCATTGCGACACAAGAATTAATGGGAATGGACATGTGAGTGTTAGAGGATGACAGCAGAAAATTATAGTAATTAACAATGGCTATCGATTTCATGGCGACGATTGTTGAAGTTTTGTGATCCGATTTGCTATTTGACATGGACTTTTATCAAAACTGTTTAATTTCAGTCTATATTGCTTAATACCTAAAATAAAGAGGGACAAACATTTGAAGACAATCTTTGATAAAAGTATGAACATTTCATACCAACGCGGAGACCGAAATGAAACAACTTACTTTTTCAGATTTCAAATATTATTTTTTAGTCAAAGTACAAAAATTCGTGTATTTAAACGATAGCAATACTTGAAACGAAGTTTATACTTCAAAGAATTGTATTTTTGATTCTGACACCTGAGGCCCTGATTTTGAATCTGTAGACTGGCGTCGAGTGCTTGGTTTCTACGTTTCTACTGATTTTCGTTCGAAATTTGAATATTTTAGAAAATATGACACATTTTTGAATCGCCCGACCGCAACGACTACCCACTCGTTAACAGTCGAGCGATACGGTACGGCGAGCGATATTTTTTTCTACTAAAAAGCAAAGATTTCTATTTAACAGCCAATAGAAGCGCATGGATATTATGTTCCGTTTTCGTTGCGTTTTTCTCTAGATTTCTCTAGATTCTGCGTGGAACGGATAAAATCCAACATTTCGTTTATATTGGCAGCACCGGAAACGAACGATTCAAAAATACGGAAATTCGGCGTCAGCCGACTTGGAAGACGAGTGTGACTTAAGTATAAGCATGCGACAACACAATGTCATACGGGCGATTCAAAAACAGAGCCCCAGAGCCCCTAAATTGAGTTGCAAACAATTTTCGCTACTGTAAACTATCGTTTTCTCTCTTTCACTTGCATTGACAGTGAGCAGTATATCCGATAGTTTACGCTAGCGAAAACAGTTTGCTTCAACTCATGGTAGAGCCACAGGTACAACCCGGTTTAGTTAACTCGGCACCTGGCTCGAATGTTTTTTTCCCACACAAGATGACCTTTTGGTCTGACACTTAAAAGGCTATGTAATTAATGGCTTAAATTAAATACGCAATATGATAGTGGAATGATAGAACATGGTAACATTACTTGCAGCACAATATAAATAAATAATAAATAATAATAAAAGTTTATTTAAATCATGACATGTATACAAAAACATATTTGCGTTAACAACCGTTGTAGTCATAAGACTGTGTTACAGTTATTAGCGCCCACCTCAAATTAGACAGGCATTACAGACATGATTTGAACTTAGGGCTAAAATAACAATATAAAACAGAAAAAACAGAAATTATAGAATATGTAAGTGTGTGTGTATGTGTGTGTGTGTGTGTGTGTGTGTGTGTGTGTGTGTGTGTGTGTGTGTGTGTGTGTATGTGTGTGTGTGTGTGTGTGTGTGTGTGAATAATTGTGCATGTATTTGCAAAAATATTTATTTAACCAAGGACTCAGCTGTATCATAGTCCAGGCCAAGAAGCCACTCGCATAACATGGTTTTACATTTGTATTTCGGAAGAGGATAAATATTAAGCTTTCTATTCACTTTGTTATACAAAATAGGCGATATAAAGTCAAAATGATGCTTTACCAATACCAAACGAGAAATTAGTATATCACAGACTATGTCTTTTCTTCTTTTATTGGTCAAAATTGCCGGATCAAACGATATTAGCGTATGTTTGCGTAGTACTACATGCAATATGAATAATTTACGGATAGAAAGAACTTCCCAATAGCCATAAACCAAGTTAGTAGGGAACCTTCTTGGCTTGAAGGCCATAACTTTCAAGATGGCCCTTTGGGCCCTTTCAAGTTCCAACATCAGGGTTTTTCCAGAACCACCCCAAACCGTAACGCAGTATGACATAATAGACTGGGCGAGGGCAAAATAAGCAGTTTTGAGTGTGGCAGGATCGACAATAGCTCTTAACTTGCTAAAAACAAAGATAAGCTTTCTGATACGAACTGCAACAGAAAGAATATGCTCGGACCACGACATTAGGCTATCAACAATAACACCTAGGTATCTAATGCTGTGAGTGCGTGATATTGAGACACAGGTACAAGTGTTGTTAAAGACATCGTTACAATTATGCGCAATTAAACTAAAACTTTCATCTGGTTGAGAGGAGCGCTTGGGAGCAAAAGTAATATATTTGGTCTTATTTAGATTTAGAGTCAGTACATTTTTGGTCAGCCATAACATGACTTTTCTTAAGGCCGACTCAGCAGAGAACTGTGCCTCCTTCCAATTACTCCCATGAGCCACAATTGCTGTATCATCAGCATACATGACGATTTTACATTTTGACAGATTCAATTGGCACAATTCATTCATATAAATTAAAAACAAGGTCGGGCCAAGGACACTGCCTTGGGGCACTCCATATTCAATGGGTTCCTCATGACTAGTGTAATTTGCGACCCTAACACACTGCGTCCGTTTGTTTGTATCAATATGTGAATGGTTATAAGAAAACATCGCATTCGACTCAGGTGCCGAATTAACTTGACTTGTTGTAGCTAAAACTACTGAACCGACAAGGTATTATGAAAATAGAAATAACATTATTATCTACCTATGTATATAAAACACCGAAAACAAATGAAACCGATTTCAATTCAAAAAAACGCACACTGGCAGTGAAAGTTTTATTGGTTGGTTCTAGGTCCACAACAATCACGTATGATTTGAAAAGTTTTGCTGTGAAATGGATCTAGTTCTCATTTCTAACTCGACAGAGGTCTGGCGTGATAATATTGTGATAGCTATCAGGCTTTAGCGCTCGGCGCAATTGAACTTTGCTGAATATGAGTGATATAGTTGGCCAGTTTAAGAGCCAGCGCGCTTAAGTGATTATTTTATCAGCGGATAGTTTAGAATCAGTATGGAGCATAATTACCAAAAATGATCGACTTACGTCGATAGCCGTTATCTTACGATAACGGCTTTTATTAATGTTCGATTAGTTTAGCCGTTAATAACAAGAGCGCGCTGACATTTTTATTTTAATTTTAACTGGCTTAAAAAAACTTAAAAGGAAAGGTTCGTGTATTTTTTTCTTAAGTACGTTACCCGATTACATGTATGGTTGAACCGATCGATATGATTCAAACGATATCTTTGTTCTGTTTATCTAACATGAAGATAACCTACTCATAAAAAAGCCTATTTAAAAACCTCTCCAATACACTATAAAAGTAACGCCTTTAACATTTTTTTCTTAGTGTTAAAAAGATGAGCTTTTAAGCCTAAATTATAACTTTTTTGTGAATATTTGTTACTACTAATAGGAGCATGCATTAGGTGATTGATTCGACAATAGGCTGTAAGTACTTAATCCAATCAATGGCTTAGCGAGTGTTCGCGTAGCGACAGCTATTAACATTTTCAATTAGCGAGATTTAGTTCTACCGCACGAATGTTGACAAATCATCTATACATATTATAATAAAGCTGTAGAAAAGTTGTGTCTGTACAAAGAAAATATTTTGAAAAAAAGTCGTTGGGGTGTTTAATAACAACCTATAGAACCAATTTCTATCATTTTTGGAATTTTTGTCTGTTTGTCTTTTATCTGTTTCTCTGTTTCTCCGTTTGTCTGTATGTTTGTGCGCTAATGACTTCAAAAGCGCTAACCTAATTGTAATGATATTTACACACAAATATACTGTGTATTTTGCAAAATAATCAAATCTTTACTTCATTGCAATCGGTTCACTCAATCAAAAGATATACGACTTTTAAGATTTTAAGAAGAGTTTGCGATGAGTTCGTTGTAACAATTATCTTTGGGGAAATATACTGTTAGAACGACCGACTACCTGGTGTATCCACATCTGACACGGTAAAATGGTCAATGGCTTAAAAGTGAACAATAACCTGTCAAATTTTGGGTCTTTCTTTTGTAATTTCTCAGAAACAAAATGCACGTGCATGCGGTAAAATCTACGCCCGCTTTCTATTATATTACTAGCTTCCACCCGCGACTTCGTCCACGTGGACATTCGAGAAAATCCTAAGTGAATTCTAAGGGTATCCTTTAACCAGGATACGAAGTATTCTATATTTTAACGTCATATAGGCAGTACGCTGGATATGGAGCGGCAGCATATGGGAGCGTGCTATGCTCGGTATATCGCTTCGAGAAAGGATCCGAAACGAAGTGATTCGAAAACGGACCAAAGTGGTAGACTTTGGGTACCACGTCGCAAAGCTGAAATGGGCTTGGGCTGGTCGTATCTGCCGCCGCAGCGATGACAGATGGAGCAAGTGCGTTTTCATCTGAACACCTCGCACTACAAGAAGCGTAGGCAGACCACCAGCCAGATGGTCTGATGACATATCAACAGTCGCAGGACCACTCTGGCTTAGACAAACGGAAAACAGGGCTGTTTGGAGGACAATTGGAGAGGCTTATGCTCAACGGTGGGCGCATATGCGCTGAAGAAGAAGAGGAAGAAGGCAGTACGCTTGGTGTGGGCGTACCTCGCTTGCGAGGCAGAGCGTTTGCCACTTGCGTTGCAGCAGGCCTCACGTGGCCCGACATCGCACTCGGTCGTGTACGCGCTCACCAGAGGCCTGCTGCGAGCAAGGCACGTCCACACCAAGCGGGCTACCTATAGCAAGGTAGGACATTAAAACATAGAACACTTTTTATCCAGGTTAAAGCTTCCCTAAGGATTTTCTCGACTGCCCACGCGAACGAAGTCGCGGGCGGAAGCTAGTTATTAATATAAGTAGTTGGACATTACTTATATTTTTTTTATTATAATTATGACCCAGTGTTGTTCGGAAAGTAATGTAAACATTTCAAGATGCTCTTTAGACATTGATAATAATGTTTATGCTTCACTAAAAGAAAAATATGGGTACATCAAAATCGTAAGTCTAACATTGACTACAGCTAAGGATATTAAAGTACATTTACATTTATTTATAAAATTAAAGCAACAGTTCGATCCTCGTGTCCATTTTAATGGACACTATCATATCTAAAAAAATATAAATCGAAATATATATATATATATATATATATTTTAACAAACAAACTTCAATTAGACCACCAATGTGCAGTAAATTAACAGTATTTTTAACACAATCTATTAATTCAGGTCTGAAGAGTTAAGTTGCTATTTGAAAATGAATTCATTAAATAAAAAGTATTTTCGCTAGAATCGTTTTTGTTTGAACTTAAATAAGACATGAGGTTAGGAATATAATAAAATTAGGAATCATTTCCTGTTTTATTATATGTAAGTCTATTACTCTATTACTATGTCTCCATCGCCCCAGATATTTTTTTTGAAAAATATATTTAATCTAAAGACAGACTTTTTCTACTGTTTTATTATATGTATGTAAGGATCATATACAAAATATTAAATATCAATTGACTGCATTACAAATATCTCAGTTCAATTTAATTCGGCAGTATTATATCTTTTCGTAGGGACCACGAAGAAAAAAAGCTCCGTGGTCTTCCAGGGACTACGAGAAGGGACCACGGGCGACAAAGGGTAATGTCCATTGAGATGGGCCCGGCGTCTGAAGGGGTTAAGTAATTATTCATTCAAAAAAGTATATTCTAGTACTTAGCAAATATCTTTTTAATTGAAACTGTATCTTTCAGTAAAGATAAGGTCTTAATTTTTTGACCTTCAAGTCCAATAATAAAGGTTGTAATTTTCAACACATCAAGTATTAATAATATGAAATAGAAACGAGGGCAAAGGCAGTTGCCATATTTCACCCGTACCTATTGTGGATAGTGTACACTAGCGAAAATTATAACCTTATTATTTAGTACAACCATTAGGTTTTGTAGGTTAGGATTATATAAAGTCATAAATAAATATGTAATAAACACTTTTTTTTTATATAGCAAATGTTTCTCTGACCCCGATTTCCGTAGCAGAAGCACTTGGATGTTATTCGGATTTAAAATAAAGTTAATAATACAGATAATTAGTCCAAACAATAAATTCAAAAAAGTATATAACTAATAATGCAAAAATATTTATATCGTTTTAGGCACGAATGTCGTCACTATCTTGAAGCGCGTCTACTCAATCGCTGATGATAGACGTCTGCCAACGGACACGAATCACCATCGATCGGCGCTAGCATCCACACTAGTGCACAATAATCGTGGAAATTATTGACGATAAGCGTGTTTTGCATTTTGGCGCGCACGATTGTGCGGAAAGAGTAACTGTGGATGCGCCCACGATAATCGTGATAAATATAGGCGATGACGCTGGTGAAGTTCATCGGCCAACGAGACACAGCAACAGCGAGAACGCGAGGGCGACTGCGGCCTAGCGCCACCCGGCCCATTCGCACCCACGCCACCGCTCATGCCATGTCGTTTTTGTACACACTCACCATACTCACCGGCGCTAATGAGACGCAGTAACAGCGAAAATGCGAGAGTGACGGTGGCGTGTTGCACGAGCGGCACGAGCTGCATGTCACTCTCACCCCACCGCTAATGCCATATCTTTGTGTACATACTCATGATACTCACCGGCGTTAACGAGACGCAGCAACAGCGAGAACGCTAGAGCGACGGCGGCGTGTTGCGCGAGCGGCACGCGCCGCATGTCGCGCCCACCCCACCGCTCATGCCATGTCGTTTCTAAAACAACACAAACAAAATCTTTAATTTTCGACTAATTGAATTGACTAGCATAACACTAATTTGGAACTGAATACATAAATAGATGAACAATTGAAATGCACATTTAAAGCAAGGAGCAAACAACCGTGACAGATTTAGAGTCAAAATTAACGAGCTTTGCACTGAGTATACACACACAGCAGTAGAACAAAATGTCATATTTCAGACCATCAATTTTGAACTTATAACCAAATGTTAATGATACGCTTGCTTTCCTAACATTTTCGATCAACTTCTCAATTTCTAACCCGCTAATTGTATTGGGTATGCTAAACAAGTTGTGCGCCGGGTAATTTAGCTGGGCGGCTAAATAGTGTACACTTGGCTTCAAGTTGACGAGTGCCAAACTGATTGTGTAATCACATTGGCCTGCGAAATCAGAGCTTTGAGGCGGTGCTAATGAAATCGCATTGTATATGTATGTAATTATTTAATACGATGAAAATTAACCCAATAATAAAGCTCAATGTGGTGGGAATAGAGAATCAAACTAGGATTCACTTGGTTCAGAGCTTAAGATTGTTTTCATTTAGGCCGGTTTTTTTGTTAAGCATTTCAAATTAGATAGTTTCTAAAGCAGAGCTGACAGAAATGATTATAAAATTAAGAACAATAATTGTCACTTAGAATTTCTGTCGCATTTTTGTGCCTGACGTCTGAAGCCGAAAGGCTTGAAAGAAATGTTATTGACTTAACAAAAATAGAAACAAGACCTACCTAAAAGGTTTGATTTAATTTTCAAACTTATACTGTTCTGAGAGGTCAGATCTTGTCATCGTCACAGCGAAACACGGCGCGAGATTATTTCATTAAGCTCACACTGACAAGTGATGTTAATTAAGTCTTCAACGTATGTAGACTCAGCTTAAGGTTGGCGAGTGGCAAATTGGCAATATAAAATCACATTGCCCGCACGCAGAGGGCTTGGGGATATTTTTGGGTTTCGGACGAAAAGGCGTAGCCGGAACCTTAACCCTTTTAACCCCTTTTACACGACGCAAATATCCGATACTAGATGACTGCAGTATCGCAGTACTTCTGTATGGAGATTCGTTTAAATGCACAAGTCCCTTACATTTTGTCTATACAATTTCAAGTGAGAGACGGTTGCAAATCAATACGCTGTCATTTTAGACTTAAAACTAATTATACTACAGGCTGTTTGGATGCTTATAAAGTCGAATATGGTTAATAGATATAAATAGAGAACCAATGTATACAACTCCGGAAATTTATTATAAACCCTAAACGCCACACCAGCTTTCTTTTTAATATGGGGCACACTGAGTTTTGCACTTCTGGCAACACACAAATATTTGAATTTGAATGAAGAATGTTATGTTTTTTCAAACCTAAAAACTCATTCATGAAATTAAAATATACACTCTTTTTGCTTTGGGCAGTCGTGTAAATTAAAATTAACCGGAAGTTGCGAGTCATTTGTTTTTATCACAATGCGAAGTTCGTCACCCGTAGCAAAAATTTAATTTGCGCGAAAAGATTTTAGGATGTAATTTTTTTATGATTTTGAATCTTCGCTTTCTCTTTCCCCGCAAGTTTTCACTAGTTTACTTCTAAATAGTTTAAAAAAAGATAGCCCCATATTTAAGTATCGTAAAATATTGGTATGCAGAATGTAATCGTTTTCTTGTCTCTCCTATGAAATTGGCGAAGATCGGCATTCAATTGCGATCACTGTGCATAAGAAGACTATTGTTACATGATTAATTAAAGGAAACCGGCATATTACCTACTGGACAATTTGAAGATACTTGGGGATTGGTATGACAAAAAGCTTTTTAAAAAAAGCAAAACCTCCTTCAAAAATCTTAAAAAAACAGCTCTATAAAAAGCAAGAAATAATGTTCAAATTGATTAATTAAAACACGTCTATTGAAGTCGGGTGGAGCTGAAAGTAATTTTTTTTACTTATTGTATTGTTTATATTCTAAAAGCGCCACCCGACTTCAATAGACGTGTTTTAATTAATCGATTTCTTGGGTACAATCCTCATGTTATAACGTTTGAATCATTTCAATCGGTTCAGCCGTGTACGAGTAATCGGTGTACATACATAGTAAAAAAAATATATGCGTGACGAATAGATAACCTCCTCCTTTTAAAATTTTTGAAGTCGGTTAAAAAATTAAAAAAATATATTTTATAAAGCTACTACGAATTTCTTTGAATATCAAAATAAATTGACAGTTGACAAACACGATTCAAAAGTTATGACGCATCGCTTTTAATATCAAAATAAGTTGATATTTGACAAACACGACTAAACGAGCACACGATTCGGCACACGAACTCGCGGGGTGGGGTGAGGTAATTGATTCTAGGGTGGGGCGGGGAGTGTCCTTTCTGTACGGTTGTACTTATATCTATTCTGTGACCATGTACTGTTTATTTTTGAGACTCCGGATATTTCGGCGCAGTTGCATGCGCCATGATCACGGAAGAATCATGGCGCATGCAACTGCGCCGAAATATACGAAGTTTTAAAAATAAACATGTACTTACAGGGTGTAAATCCCGATATAGTTTATTCTAATTACGTTAATAACCTTGGCAAGTCAAAACAATATAAAGTCATTTTCGGCTCTGAAAAAATGAAATTCATGATCCAGTCTAAGTACATGAATTTTAGACTTTACTTAACTTGCATTTTTTTTATTAATCTAGAATTTTAAGATACGATGAGCAATTTCACATTTAAGTTGCCAGGGGAAGCCGTGATAGCGTATGAAAAACATGCCCTCAGATAAAATATGATGCTTATGTTATTATAAGTTATAGTTTTAACGAATTAAAAACATTTTAAAATTTAAAGGAGAATAGTGTGATATGCAATAAATACATAAATTTACATATATATTGTTTAATATAGGAGTTGTGCAAAACTTTCACAGTTACTTGTTTGTCATTCGCATGAAAACTATGTTCACAATCGCAAATTGCAGCAAATCTTATACAAATTATGACATCAAATTCCATTTAGACGATAATCTTTTTAAAAGTGAAAAGTGAATGTGAAAACGTGTACATTGAATACGTTTAACAGAATTCCGATTGAAACTCGTACTTACCATCTTTTTTATTTTTTTTCCATATATTGGGTTGTTATGGATTTGTACACGTACGAAGATGTCTATAAATAGTATGCCAGTGTTACTTCGACTGCATTGATCGAATACTGCAATGACGTAAATTCGGCGAATCGATCATTAAAAAATAATACTTACCCAATAATGTTCGCTGTTGTGGTTTACTTATTTAGAATAAAATCGTATTTCAATTTGGGAGAATTAACGCTGTATCTACCTTACAGAGTACAGACTTACTGACTGATTCATCAAGGATCGGGTAAATCAATCGATATATCGAGAACATTTGACATTATTTTATTTTAAGTTCATTAAACCTGTGACTTTTTTAGCAATAATCTACTAAAGCTAAAGTGCAAGGAATTGTATTTTTTCATTATATGAATTATTTCGAATTTGCATGTCAAGCATCCGGCGAAATATGTGTGCCAGTTTAAAAACATGTTTCTTACAATAAATATCTTTATCTTTATCAATACCTTCTTATTATGACGTAGAAATCATCAAAATAATCACAGGAAGTTGCAGGCTTGAGCTAGTGTCCTAAAAATCCATATATGAATAGAAGATTTCACGTTCTTTATCAAATCCACTATGTTGAATGTTGATAAATAAGACATTCCATTTTTTGTTCTTCTAACTTTGATTAAATTCACATTCTATAAGTTAATAAATCAACAGCCTTATAATTTGGAATTAATCATCAGTATTTTCAAACTAAAAGTAATATCTTTGCACTCAAATGAATTTAAGAACTATTGTTGAACTAAAATTTTAAAAAGAACTTACTAACTAAGAAATCTCAAGTCAAACAATTCCATTAAATAACTAAGATATTTTTTTTCAATATTTTACTTAATAAAAGAAACTGTTTATCTTACAACTGTTTATCAACTTGAGAGTCCATTCCAATGTTAATTAAAAGATTACTTACTCTAAAAGTACACATTTATTTAATGTACAAATTTATTTAAGCATAATAATTCCAAGCTATCTAAGTAAATATTAAAGCTTTGACTAAGTTTTCTGCTATTCGAGATATTATGTTAAATTTTAAGTATAAGTTAGCTAGTACTTAACTATCTTCAATATAATTATCTTGATTCTGAGCAGAAAACTTAGTCAAGGTTTTAAATATTTACAAGCAACGAGATAAGCAACTTTATCACATCTTTTTCGGATTTAGCTTTTTGTTAAGGTAGTTATTTAGAACTTCACCATTTTGTAAATTTTGTAATCAAGTGGATTTCCTAGGATGACGGCGCCGTCATATTACGGTCGTAATTTAGCGGCGGAGAACGTTGTCTATGTAAACACTACGGCACGGTTTCTGACGTTACGGTGTCGCCGTATACTTTACACAGACAACATTTAACGCCGCTATATTACGGTCGTAATATGACGGCACTGCTATCCTAGGCAAACCTAGCTTTACCGCTGTTTCTGATCTCACTTGTGCAAAATACTAATGTCGCTACATTTGTGGTAAATATAATAATGGAAAAATGTCTATAAGTCTACTCTCACAGTGAATTATGAAAATTTTTACCGGTTGCAACTAGGGTTGCCAACTGCGTGGATAAGAAATCCGCTGAAATGAAAATAAAAACTAAGAAAATAAATCATTTTTATGCGAGCCTGGAATTCCGGAAGAGTTGGAAACCCTAGTTGCAGTTATGTATATTCAAACTGGATTTACTTTCAACCCAAATTAATATTTAAATCAATCTCATTTTCTTATTTACATTGAAGTTCTATTATTACGAACTCGTTAGACAGACAGACCGTCATCATATGAAAATTTTATTAGGGTTTAGGACGAACTTGTCGTTTCTCCTACAAGTTTGTTAGACAAGCTTTCATGTATTATTCTCGTCTTCGTCTCAAAGTTTATTAAAGTCTGAATTAGGTCGAGAATATCTTGACTGAAACTGTTTTCAGTGTCAAGTGAGTGGGTACGAGTATATATTTCAAGAACCACACATTAGAAAAAAAAACATCTTTGAATTAATGACCTAACGTAAATAAAAGTTTAATTAATATCAGTATTTGTCTGAAATATTCATATTATTTTTAGTACCCGTAACCGTTGGGATCTAAAAAAACAATAAAACTAAACTAAATATGTACCTTATCCTAAAACAATATCTCAAATAATAAAATACTCATTTTAATCTAAACTGTAATAATTACTAGAACAGGTACGGTATCTTAAGCTACTATAATTTTACACTCTTGTAAACAATTTAAAAGCATTGTATCTTTTGTGTTGGAAAAAGGGAGACAAAATAGGTTAAAAGTATGCATGAATAATGATATTTACCAAATAAATATTGCTATCATCTGTATTTGTGAGCCCTATTTAAATAAAATATCCATTTCAGTTTGGAAGCCTCAATAATTAATTTAATTAAAGCACCACTCTGTGTAATGTGTCTATCTTTACTTATACCCTAGATGAATTAATCAGTAGTTTAAGATATATTAACTTGTAATTAATCTTTGACTTTAATTATACTCTTTAAATAACTACGCTTTGTTATACTGAGAAATTGATGCTAATTAGAATTATCTGTGTAGTTATAGGGTAATAATTGAATCATATAATATCTAAGGCGGTATATCCACTCAATGATATTTTGAGTGAAACGATATAACAATATTTTTATTTTTAATGATTTGTATAAGACAGTGCCAGGTTTGTTACAAAGTCTATTTTTAAACAATATTTTGTATATTACATAAGCTATTATATCTTCTGTGATCTAACCACAGTTGGGTAATGCGTAAACTTCGTCCCTAGATTAATAAAATGCCATTTTTAGTTCATTTTTGACATTGAGGGGATAATGCCGCTTTTGATATTATTATGATTCAATTATTTGTTTTTATCGGATACTATAATTATGTAACTCTAAATAAAATCACATTAGCTTTTTCACCAAATATTATATTATAAAAAGAAAATATGCATTAAAGGAAATAAGTGCATGCCTACATTTACCTAAAAACAATATAAAACATAGCTAGTTTACATCTTGGCCACTCATGTTATAAAAACACGATAAGTTGAAATTTATCTGATTACTAATATATGTAAAAGTTGCTATATTTACAAAATTAAATCTATTAAGGACATAATTAATGAGACCGCCGGCCGACCGCAACAATATCAACTAAAGTAACTAACTGATGATTAGGTCTTATTTTGAAAAATCTAAATGAAAACGTAAACAGAACCTTTAATAAATTAGGCGAAAAACTAAAGGGTAGGTATATCACTAGAACCATTTTTTACTTCAGTGACATACCTACGTATTGCATTAAAAATAACAATAGTTAATTAAATTATTCATTGTCATAGAATTTGGTAAAAAGTTATGTATGAAGGTGAATCGTAGAATTAGTTAAACAACGCACTACACCCGAAATCCTCATCTCA
The DNA here is from genome assembly GCA_928269145.1 of Agriphila tristella. NCBI lineage: Eukaryota > Metazoa > Arthropoda > Insecta > Lepidoptera > Crambidae > Agriphila > Agriphila tristella. The sequence goes on from OV743432.1 coordinate 35,301,783, forward strand.
CCTCACCTCTAACTGCCAGAACACAAAAAAATAAAAACAATCATCTACTTTACCTATTACTAAAGACTTACTGATAGCTGGATGATTCACTAAAACGTCACTAGTAAAGACACTCATATATTCCATACAGTTTTTAAGCAAACCTATCAAAAGACACATATATACAGTGATCACATTCGATTAAAACAAAAAACAAGATATTTGATATAAAAAAAATGAAACTATAAACATACAACCCGTCAGTGAGCTATTGAATCACTAACGACTGAACTTTGATTGGCAAACTTTTGGCATCAAAATAGACGAGAGGCGTACACGTTGATTAATTGATGAATTTGATGGCACGCTGAAACAAAAGACGGCGGCAAACGTATGTTTTCATTGACAACAATAACACATTCGCTTGATTTGTAGCTTTTTTACGATTGAAGACTGGACGTTGAAAACAGTCAAGAGAAAAAACTTCTTTTGATTTTCAGATTGGTTGATTATCTGAACTGCATTGCAGGAAATTTTCTCGCCGATTTTGAACGGTTGATAGATCTTCTATCATATCGTTTAAATAAGCTCCCTGGGGTATCTGCTTGATTTGAAATAAATAAATAATAGTACGAGCAACGACCGTAAGATTGCCTACTTCATCTGATTCCACGATGAAACCCATGGAGAATGATCAGAAAAGTGATGCTTAGCTTAGATCAATCAGTCTGCCAAAGTGGAATTGGCCGGAACTATAAAAAAACGGGCTAGTTCCGGTAGAAAAACGAAGGGGTCATTTACGTCATTTGATACTGAAATAATACTAATGGCATCAGTTACCCGCTCATTGGTGAAGACAAAAAAACGTAGTCTGCCAGTTCTTGTATGGCCGGAACCGTGGGATTCATCGTGGTATCAGATGACGTGGAACTGTAATTGTTTTTCTTAATGAAATGGGTAGGCAAAATGAACACAATTACAAAAGTCAATAAATTAAACGTAATTTCAATCTTCTTTTGTTTTAAAATTTATATTTTTTTACTTGAATGCAATTAAGCAAATAAAATAGGAGAAATCTTCTTTTCGAATATTTTAACTTATTACATTACCATATCGTTATGATGACTAAATTTTATAAAACCGAAAACTTAAAAGACGTGATGTTAACATCACGTCTTTTCAAAATACGTAATACTCATCGTATTTTCAGTATTACAGCAAACAACAGAGAATTTGTAAATATTTTACTAAGCGGATTTTTACACAACTTAATTGCAAAAGTACGAAGCTCGACCATTTTCGAGTTCGTAATTCTTTTATTATGAAGGAGAAAATATCTTCTTCATAATTCAAGACGTTGCAAGCTCTTTACGACAACTTAATTAATTGCGCCTTATTATTAAAGACGCCTTAATTCTTAAGTTGATGATAATTAAGATTTCATGCTGGGGAGAAAGCGCAAGTGTGGTAGAAGCCAGTTTCATTTAATTATCAATCTAAAGGATGTAGGTACGAGATTCTAAGTATGTTAATGGCATGTGACAGAAATACAACACGTCTTCTGTAGGCACTCCATTGCTAAGCTAGGGCTTTCCTCAGAAAGCACTAATACAATATACATTTAATAATAGAGGTATATTAACTTAAGCACTTTACTTCAACATGTTCACACAGGAATACTAAATTAACCATTAACATCCGAAAGTAGACGCTAAGTCAACGCCCCAAAAGATGTTTTCGTTTAATGAAATATTTACGCGAAATCTCCCTTAATGAAGTTTTCATAGCCTAAATTAACAAAACAATGTAAGCTAATTTCTGTTTAGTTTGTGTTTTAAGCATCTGATTACCATAGCAGTCATGTTTGTGATCTTAGGACGTTGTAGTCAATATTTTTACGGTATAAATAAAAATGTGTGTTGGAACATTTTTGTTTATATCGTAAAAATATTTACTTTTCTTGAAATGTTTGAAATTTAGTAATTTGTGTATTCTATTGTTCAATTGTTTATAAAATAAACATGAAGAGATAAATAACAAATGAAACAAATATTTAAGACAGCAAAATAAAAATAAAAACCGGCCAAGTGCGCGTCGGGCAACGCGCCGTAGGGTTCCATAGTTACCTTATACCATACGCACGTATAGTATGAAGTGGTTAACTGAATACGTCATCTACCTACTAAGTTTCAACTGTGTAATCTTTAATACTTTCGGAATAAAGTGGCTGTGACATACGGACGGACAGACGGACAGACAGACAGACATGACGAATCTATAAGAGTTCCGTTTTTTGCCATTTAGGCTACGGAACCCTAATAATCATTATACAGAACTGAAAAAAAATATGATGATCGATTGAGTAGTGATTTTATAGAAGATCCTATTCTAATTGCTTAATTTCAATACGTTTTCTTGACACAAAACTTTTATTATTACAGTAGAGTATTACTGCTATAAATAAAGTTTGTCATAAATTAATCGTATCTAAAACTTATTATAGTAGTTTAAGGTGGAAGTATTTTAATCCCATCTTAGCTCGGAACTTCATTTTAATCAATACTTAGCTCGAAGTACATGTTAGAATGTGATGTAACTGACAGATAATAATTAGAGACGGAAGCCACATAATAACATGTAAATGGAATAATGACGCTGTCAAACTGGCTAACTACTGAAATACCTTTTCAGTAGTTAATTACCCATACTGTAATGCGGGACGCGGGTACCTACAGCGAAAATTCATTTGAGAAATAAAGTTAAAGTAATTTAACATTAAAGGACATCAGGCACATGAGACCCAAAAGTGTATAAACATAATTCTGTTATCTATAAACACTTTATGTTACTAGAATCATAAAACAGCAGCAACATTATTTTTTAACTCCTTCGTTTAGCTTTAATTAATTATGAAAAAAACAAAAGCATATCAATGAAATGGACATCTTTGTCAGCGATTTCACAAGTCTCCCCTGAGTATATTTGTTCTGTGGCACAAGTGATTGCGCATTAAAAAAAAGAATGTCTGCAGGCTGTCAGTCAACTGTCAAAAGTGTTTACGTGCGACATATGCACAGATTTTCCGTTTGATCTGGTTCCGACTCGTACATTGTGGTGCTAATCTGTATCACTAATGTTACGTGCACACTACCGTGATATGGCAATAATTATGGCTATAATTTTCCTTATTCCTATACGCATAAGGTTCATCAATGGTCATAAATTGTTGGCATATCACGGTAGTGTGGCCCTTGCATAACGCAGCTAACGAAACGTGTTGTCGTGGTGGTGTTGCTACTTAGTGTCGGGGTTACCAAAAAAACTATCAAACATAAATAAATCTTAAAACTTATCCCATTTACATTTATCCCATTTACCATCAGAAACTCTCCAAATGACTCCACAAGTTCCTTGAAGATTTTGGCCCACTCATGTCACTCTAATCTGCCATGTTCGTGCCCGGAAATTTCCTCGATAGATAATATAAGATACCTAGGAGTAATCATCGACAAAAACTTAAATTTTCATGAACATATTAATAACCTTTCTCAAAAAATTAGAAAACTAACATATGTTTTCAAACAATTAAGGCACATCCCTGACCAGAAACTCATTAAAAACATTTACCAAGCCCTCTGCCAGTCTCTTCTCTCTTACTGTATCTCCTCATGGGGAGGTGCAGATAAAACATCCATGCTTCGTTTGGAACGAGCTCAAAGACTTATCTTGAAGGTTGCCTTCAGCAAGCCTAAATTATACCCGACTGTGTCTTTATATAATGATATTCAGGTTCTTTCTGTCAGAAAATTATTTATTCTAAACGTTATTCTGCGCCAGCACTCCTTAACACAGTTCACAGCTGAATATGAAAGAGCGCACACGAGAAGAAATCATATAGTTTGCCCCACACCCAATTCGTCAACATGTTTTGCTCGTAGATTCTTTACTTATCTGAGTGGAAGATTGTATAATAAAGTAAACAAACTACAAAAAGTTTATCATTTAACCAAACATAAGTGTAAAAATGTGGTAACATCATGGCTCCATTCTCGTAACTATGATGAAACAGAGGATTTTTTGCAAAGTTGAAAATACTCTTTTTCATATTAGGTAAAATTAAATATTTAACAATAATATATCAAAAATTAAATAAATAATAACAAAGAATACAAATATTTGGCATTTTTTAAGTAGTGTACTTACTGATTTCTTTCTTTTTCTACATAATTAAAAATTGTAATAACCTTCCTTTTTTTTTAAGTCTTTTTACGCTCCTACCGAATATCATAAATAAAGCCTGCTTCATAAAGTCCGCTTCAGCTCAAATAAGTTTTTGCTACAATTGGTATTAGTGTAGTATTTTTGCTACAATTTTCATACATATAAACTATGTTACCATTTTTTATTAAATTAACCATATAACTTAATCACAGACTGTGAAACAGGTTATAACTTTACTTAAATTTAAGAAATATCCCAATGTTTGAGAGACGGGAGCCAGGAGTTCCATAGCACGGGGTTTACCTAGTTTGGACTCCTGTCCCCCATCACTTATAAAATTGTATGAAACCTTTGTATTTTGTATTTACCTATGCAAAGGGGAGAAATAATTTTTTTTTTTTTAAGCATATTCGTAAAAATCTGAATATTTTCTATACTAATTACATGCCTACATTTTGGAAAATACAGAAATGTTATACATTCTTTGGTTTATTTCTATGGGACTCTGCCTGATGTCCTTTAAGACTACTATACACTATGTGAGATTTATGGCTGAAAAAATCTTACAATAATCAAAAGTTTACAAGTAGGTAAATCGTGTTTACTGTTGAAATATGAACAAAAATAATGGGAGTTACTTTTGTTTGTTTGGGGTAGTGTTAATAATGATTTACTTGATAAACGCAAAATCTTCAGCTTTTTCTTTGAGTTCGACATTCGGGAACTGAATTCACAACATTGTCGAGGTAAAAAAATTAAAACAACACAAATTTATTATGTACCTATAATAATGAAATTAACAAAAATCCAGCCAAGTGCGTGTCAAGCCACGCGCAATATAGGGTTCCGTAGTTACCTTATGCTATACCATAATAAATGGCTATTCTTACTTCTTTACTAATATCATAAATGTGAAACTCCGTTTGTTTGTTTGTTTAACTACTAAACCCATCACCATAAAATGTTGCATACACGTTTTCAGGGGTAAAGAAAATAACATAGGGTACATTTCATCCCGAAAAAACTACAATTGCCGAAGGATAGAGAAATAACTGTCCAAGTAGACGAAGTCGCAGGCGGCCGCTAGTAAACTTATATTTACTCCCTTTTTTACATAACTAACGACTATAGTCTATAACTAAGTATTAATGCCTAACTTTTTACTTAAAAACTTTTCCAATATAATAGTAGTTTATGAAACTGATGCATAATGAGGGGTATTAAAAAATAATGTTGAACTTTCCGTTATTTGTGCAAATTCACTGTTAAAATTGAACTTATTAATACGAGTGGCTACTCTAAATTGGTTCCTAACTAGGATGCTAAATCGGGATATGTATCGGCGTTTTAGTATAGCGTAGGTATGTTATAAAATACTTAACTTTTTTTTCGGTATTGCATGTACCTATATAAAGTACCTATGTCTATATAAATTCGTTTTGAAATTCATAATTCGAATTTTACGATATGAGAGTAGATAAATAAATTTTATAAATTGGTCGACTATTTACTAGACATCACAAACATATTGTTACAAATAGTCTGTTGTATTTCATTCAAATGCCTTTGTTGAATATTTATTCATTCTCTCTATTATAATATGTTAAACACCATACGTGCCCTATCTCACTTACACTATGTTAAGTCCTTTATTCACAGCTATTCAAAGTGTGTGATAGAATAGAACAATCGTTTTCACTCCGCAGACTTGTGAACGGACACTTGGTGCTTTTCATATCGTAGTAAAAAGGCGGAAACACTGTTAGAATGATAAAGGTACTGCTGAATATGTATGATATTCTGTTCAGGGAGGTTTTGTTTATTATAAGTGCGATGACATGTAATATTAGGTCTCAGTATAAGTGCCGCTATTTTTCGCGTGCCGGACGGAACGGGACCCCTTCGGACCACTTCGTAGCCAGATTTCGTATCTGGCTTCAATACGGGAAAAAAGTCCCATTTTGAAGCTGGCTTCTTATTGGAAGTAAAACTATCCTAACTAACTAACTTCGAAACCGGCTACGAAATGGGACTACTTTTACGCCCAGTAAGAAGCCAGCTTCGAAATGGGACTAAATTGGACCGCACCTCCACAAAATTTTCATTAGGTACTTCCTGATTCGATTTCTTTACATCGTTGCATATAAAAGCAGTAACAAAATATACGTGACGAGAAAACGGACGGGACGGGAAAAATGTATAAGTGAAGAGACAACGGACGGGACGGGAAAAATGTTTTCATCCCTTCTATTCGAAAAATGATGATTTGTTCCTATATAAGTGGTACCAAAATAGCTCTTTTCTGGTAAGAACTTTTTAGTGGGAGGAAAAGAGATTTGAATTTAGAACATGTATCTTTCAAAGAATTCGAACACCGCCGCCGGCTGGTATGTATTGACTGGCTGTATAGACGACGCGGAGACTAAAAAAAAACATAAGCGCGCGAATTAAGTCTGTGTTCTTGTAATTAGTACATACTTACGTACTTAGTACAATAACTTTTGAAAATTGCGCTAGTGTATCAAACGTAACTATAAATTTGTAATTATTTTTACTTTTCACGTGCCTTTTTTAAATAAAGAACATTTTCATTAATTACATAAACACAATCTCCTATTTATTTTCTCATAGAAAGGGGATGAAAAGTAGAGTATATGACTCGGGCGCAAAATATTTTTGGCGAGGGCGACATACTTTGAATCCCTAACTACGTTCAGGATTCTACTGAAGAATCCCTCGCTATGCTCGGGATTCTACTCTAGAATCCCTCACTTCGCTCTGGATTCAAAAAAGCGCCCTCGCCTTAAAAATATTATTTTGCTCCCTTGTAATACAATCTACTATTGGTGCACAGCACCTCCACGTCCCGTTCGAGGTGTTCTCCCATCAAGTATGCAGCGACATTAAACATTTCTTTCTCAGTTTTTTATTCGCAAAATTAAATAGTTGTGGAAATGGAATAAGCATAGCAAATCCTGCCTAAAAATAAGTATTGATTGAAAAAAAGATGACCAAATTTTTTTCAGGATAACTTTTTTTACACAGTGTTATATTTGTAAAACACCAATAACCTCCCAGGAGTAGATTAATAACATCATTGTAGTGTATTGGCTGTATGTCAATACTCACTTGTCTCGTGTGCACACGTCACAGTCGGGAGTCTGATCTGTGGTACAGACTAGACACTCACTGTCTGTCATGGCGGGACGGAGTGAGGACGTGTGGTGGTGCATTGGCGAGCCAAGACGTGGATAGTGGACACAACATATTATGGCGACGAGTATAAAAAGGTACGCAATCGATAAAAAATACAAAAAAAGGAGAAAGGAAAGGAATAGCGATGTCCAATAATTTTCCAGCCTTTGGTTTATAAGCTGTGGACGGCACAAGCAAGCTACAGCATTGTGGATGTCTGCTTTAGCATTGTATGCAAATACAAGTCCAGTAACTATGATCGTTGTCATTAATATCGCTCTTCTTATTCTTCATATTGTTAAGTTAACGAAACCTTTTATAGATAATGTTAACTTGAATTATAACAAGGTTAAGCATGTATTTCGTTACTCAATCACCGGCAGGCAACACAAATTATTTAGTAGTCGATCACACAGTTTTGCCTTCAATTAAAAAAATGCATCAGTGATTCTTAAATTTGAGATTTTTGCATTCAAAGTGCTATTTTCATACTATACTAAATAATAGTATAAGTACTAAATAATATGAGTGACTCGGTAGCTCAGCGTTCAGAGCATTGGACCGGGGTTATCCAAAGGTCGTGGGTTCGATTCCCGTCCGAGAAGTGATCTGGTGCGAGTCGTAATTTTTCGAGTATATTATTTAGTATATGTATCAGTGAATCAAATAATCATGTTCAACTTACAACCTGATACCACACCAGACCAACCACATTCAGAGATGAGTTACAATTTTAAGTCGTCTCTCTCCTTGTTTGCATCTTATTTGATCTTGAACTTTACGGTTGTGACAATGAGGTAATAAAGTAAGAACTCTAATGTAAATGGGACATTAAATTATAGTTTAAAATATTGAATGAAATTGGTCACATTTGGTCAGACCATTAAATTATTTTGGGAAAGCAGATAGCTTCTGGCCATTAAATTGAGCGGATATTGGACTTAAGCAGATATAATCTGGTCATTAAATTGAGTGACACTAGCAGACAAAGGTCTGGTCATTAAATTGAGTGTTGCAAGCAGCCAAAGGTCTGGTCACAAAATTAAGAGTCATTTAAGCAGACAAAGGTCTGGTCATTAAATTGATTGACATAAGCAGACAAAGGTCTGGTCATTAAATTGAGTGTTTTAAGCAGACAAAGGTCTGGTCACATGACTCTTAATCATTTCAGCAGACAAAGGTCTGGTCATTAAATTGAGTGGCATAAGCAGGCAAATGTCTGGTCATTAAATTGAGTGTTTAAGCAGACAAATGTCTGGTCATTAAATTGAGTGGCATAAGCAGGCAAATGTCTGGTCATTAAATTGAGTGTTTAAGCAGACAAATGTCTGGTCATTAAATTGAGTGTTTTAAGCAGACAAAGGTCTGGTCATTAAATTGAGTGTCATTTTAGCAGACAAAAGTCTGGTCACTTGACTGAATGACTTAAGCAGACAAGGTCTGATCATCAAATTTAAAAAATAAAGCAGACAAAGTTCTGATCATAAAATTGAATTATTTAACTAGACAAGTTCTGACAATTAAATTAATGCAACGGTTAAGTAAATAAAGATCTGGACCATTAAATTGACTAATCTTAGGTGAGTTGTCATGTTCAAATATGTCTTGATCAAAGCAGTTAAAGTTTTGATCATAAAATTTATCCATTTTAAACTATGAAGAATATTACAGACTAAAGTCCACTAGAATGGCTACCTTGACACTTGAGAAAGTTAAGTGCAATAGTGGCCGTGCTCTAAATGAAAACTGGTGGGAGTATTTTATAAATTTCCACGTTAAGCATAATATGAAAAAATTTAATTTAAGTACAAAGCTTTATTAATACCTTATGCATTTTGCTGTATAGCAAATGAAGGTGTACGAAAGACACCTGTAGAAAGGCCCGACTCATTAAGGACCTAAACCATGATTATAATTATTAAATGAGATATAATGATTCATCTAATTCAAATAGAAGAAAAATATAAAAGATTGATATTTTTACATATTTGTGGGGTATATTGCAAATACTTATAATTATACTGTTAGAGTATAAAACGTGTTGGTATAATGTTCACTGAATATGGTACAAACTTAAAACTTTCATATTATCATCGGTATTACTTTCTATTAATTAAGTTTACAAACAAATTATTTGTATTTTGCATTTGGTGAAATACAGACTGAATAAGGAACCTGAATACAGACTACAATATTGACGCAGAATCAAAATATAGTACAAAATTAGAAGTTACAAGTTCCTTTGATGTTTTCAGTAAAATTCAAGAAAGCAACTTTATACCTTAATATATATTAACCAAATGAGTGACTTATAACTTATTATGAAGAGACAATAAAATAATTAAGAGGTATTTAAACAGTCAATACTACAGCAAATTTAAACGTTACTTAGCTACATAAAATTTAATTGTATTTAACGCCATTTATTGTCAATATTGCAAAAATCATATTAATTTCAAATAAAACTATAAAATTAGAGCAAGACCAAATTAGATGAATAAACTAAATAAGGAACTTGATAAGTAGGTAAGTATTACTTACCTATTTCGGAAAGCAATGGCAAACAATTGAATAAGCATAGTAAACTTAAATTTGTCAAAAAAGGAATCTGTTACGGATTTTCGGGCTTTACAAATATTGCAACACATTCAAATATACTAAGGTAAGATAAAATAAATGTTAAAAATATAGAATAAGGTTTATGACAAGACTGACATGTGTCTATTTAAGATAAAAGTCCTTAAATTAAAAAAAAAACAATAATATAGGTAAATATCTACTAGAAATGTACTATTTAAAAGGAGAAACGGGCTGCCGCTGTACTACTTACTGAAATAAATTATGTCAACAAGTAGACTAACGAATAAAGAAGGTGGTAAAGTTAAATCTTTATTCATTAATATGTTCTAAAACACTCAGATTAATTAAATAGATTAATCAAAGATTTAATATCTCATTATCTTATTAATAAGTAAGTTAGATCACGGATCACCTATGGTACCTACCTAACTAATTAAGCTTAAAATTAGGGTAACGTGGTGTCCTAGGCTTATCATGGACGTCATAATCACGGGATGACGATTTGATTAAAGTGATCATTTTATGAAGAATCGTCTGGATAAAGGGGAGATGGGGATCTGTCCGCCCAACCTCCGCTGCGCGTCGTCGCGCCGTCGTCGTCGGTGCTGCTTCTGTATGCCTGTCGCTGTCACAGTAGGTATAATATAAGATAGGACTGTGCTATTGAGCCACTTTGACTCACTTCTAATTATTTACGCAATTGATTTAAATACTGTTTTCACTATACGTCAAACGTTTATAAATATGTTTTTACATAATCATTATTATGCTATATGCATTTGGAGGCATAATCATGAAGTAACGAAAAGCAAAGGTTTTGAATACACGTTGCGGAATAAAAGTTTACAATGTTAATCTAAAAACCTTATGAGGTTCAATCTTAAACTCAACGTCTTTTATCCAGTCTATTCTACTTAGGCTGTTAAAAACATTTGTGAACATTGATGAAGCTACGACATGTTCGTTCGTCAGTATTGGTATGTACCTTGTTACTATACTAACTAAAGAATTACAACAAAAAAACCTGCAGAAAGTTCTTATTGTGACAGGTTCGTCTCATAACAGAAATGAATCGTAAGTAAGGTACTATATACCTGACTACTGCTAAGTACTAAGGAGTTTAGTGCCTACCTGTGACAAAAAATTAGTTGTTAATAAAAATAACAAACAATTGCCGAACAGTCTTACTTATTATAGCGTTACTCACATGAGGTTTATAAAAATAATGGAGTATTAACGTTTTGTCCTATCCGGCATGCAATGTGAGAGTGTTAATTTGAAAACTCAATAATTTAAAGTTGTCTTAAAATCGAGATATTAATTAAGCTATACACACCATTATCATAGAACCATATTTAATTTGCTTAAATCTAGAACCATCTTATGCTCTTATACCATTCAGTGGGTCAATGAAACAAACTACGTTTATTTATTTAAATACTGGCTATTGCTCGTGACTTCGTCCGCGTGGACGAAACTGAACATGACAAAACATTATTCTTTCAAAACTACAGTGATATATACTGAATATTAAAACTGGTTATGCTCTGAAAAAATAATAAAAGATTATAAATTCTAGTTAAATATAAACGCATATTTATTATTAATATAAAATTAACAATCCTAGTTACACTGTCCAGTAAAGATGACATATTTACAAACGCTAATTTTACAATAGAGATTATGATGAATAATTTTGAATTTTTGTGCAATTAGCATTTTTGTATAAAAAAATATATAATTAAAACAAACTCGTTGTAAGTATGTACTTAAGGTATGTACCTTAAATAATTGAAACAATAGAACAGTCTACTATATTAATTACTGGCAGGGCCGAATCTACCAAAGATTCAAAATATTGTAAGTGTGAAGTGTCAAGATAGATAATTGTAAATAATTTGTTCTTTACGATTTAGTTATTAATAAAGTGTTATTACGTAAACGTAGTGCAGATAATAATGCCTGACTAAGTAGGTACTCATGAAGAAAATAATATCGAAATACTTTAGATTTCAACTAAGGTAGAAACACTAGGATTTACATACATAATATACAGCAAAGAATATTCAGCTATAGTTACTTAGACATTTGACTTACTGTTGCTTGCGTAATAATGCAATGCTGCAAATTGTACCTAATTAGATTCTATCAAGACAAATACTTTACCTTAGCCGGCTGTAATTAAGTATATGGAAATACGATTTTTAAACCAATACGTTAAATTTACTTATTTTGTTCTGTTAACGAATCTATGCATGTATTTATTGGATTGTATGCTAAGTTTATGTTATGGTCGAAAACTACAACGTGCAGTCTCACACGATGCCGTTGGATAGGGTTTCAGCTCTCTCTCTCTCTGATCGTTTCTCCATTTCTGGAAATCGTAATCAATGGCTGCAGATTTTGCTCTCACCGCCTGATGGAACTTACTTGAGGAGGTTGTTACTTCTACTTGGTCATAGTGGTTGGCGATTGACCTCAGGCTCTCTTCTTCAAGTCTCTCATCTCTTCTACGCAAAGTATGAAAGTACGCGGTGTAAATATACGGTGGGTTGGATATACGCGTTCAAACTTTTAGCATGTATTCTGTTTAAGCCATCCAGGGTATCTCAAGCATTTGTCTCTAACACCACATCTCGAATGAATATTTTCTCTATCTCTTATTTCTACTCCGTACATGGAAGATGAAAAGATTAAAGCTCTCATTAAATGTAACTTATTTAATGTGAAAACCTAGGCTTACAGGTTTTTAAGATAACTTGAACCAGGCGTCTATGGACTTAGCAAAACGGCGCTTGATTTCTACAATTCTGCTGCCATCAAGGGTTATTTGAGACCCTACCGGAATAATCCTAACGTATCTCACTAAAGGGAAGTTTCAGCCTTATAGCATTGGCAGCCCAGCTTCGGCACAGCTTGTAACAGTAATCTATTACGCAGCAAGGTAAGTATTTCATTCTTTTTCAAGGGAAGGAACAGCATATGGAGTAGGTAAAAAGAAAGAAGCAAACATTGACAACCTAGAACCGGAAATAAGTAAGTTCTAAACAAGCACAACAACCAAATTGTAAAACTATCTTTATAACGTACTTACTTACATAGAATAAGTGTAAATGCCATAATCAAAACTGATGAGACCAGGAAATGTTTTTAATTAAATAGTTTCTGAACATCGCGGTAAAATTCTTATTAAAGCTCAAAAATTAGCTTCGAAATCAACCAAAGGAAAAAAATTCCCTTGTGTTCTCCTTGATGATCGAATATAATTTAGTTGTTATTGTTTTGGGTTAAAAGTGATTAGGTTAGGTCAGTTATTAAACCTTTATATTGTTAGTGTCCTTCTCAACAATTAAAGAAAAGGAGGGATGTAGTGTATTGGCTGTATGTCAATACTCACTTGTCTCGTGTGCACACGTCACAGTCGGGAGTCTGATCTGTGGTACAGACTAGACACTCACTGTCTGTCATGGCGGGACGGAGTGAGGACGTGTGGTGGTGCATTGGCGAGCCAAGACGTGGATAGTGGACACAACAATCATAAACAACAACATTTGTTCTACGACTTTTCCGAAAACAGACTAGAAAAAATTCAATTTTCATACAAAGCTCGGTCAGCTGTTCGGACATTTATATAGAATGTCGATTATTTTTTGTCTGTTTTCGGAAAAGTCGTAGAACAAATGTTGTTGTTTATGTTGTTAGTAATATACTCCTGCGAGGTTGGTGATGTTTTACAAATAACCCTGTATTGCAATAAAACTACGCATTGTTACTACCTTAACATACTAAATTAACATTGCGTTTTCTATCACAACAAAGCAAAACCACACTTTTAACATTGATAGCCCGCCATCATAAGAAAGACCAATTTTCCAACTTTGCCCGCAACATCCGATCTACTCGTACTTCCAGCGGAAGATAACAAGTCTACCGACACGCGCCGACACGTCGTCGTGTAGCCGCCTTTATGATAATACTCCTTTGTCTTCATTGAACGACGATCAAAGTGTCAGGTTTGCTGCCATCTTTATTATCCAGTAGAAAGGCAATAAGTGTGCATTTACACTGCACTGATAAAAAAGAAAAACCGAATGTTTGGTTAATAGTAACCAAAATTCTAGTACCAAGAATCTAGTGACTTGTGATTTTGTGAACTACTGGTTATCAGTAACAAAACCAGGTTCGTTCAACCATGTTGTGTTATTTGCAGCTTATTTTTTTTTGCAATAACCAATCAAAACGTTTTGTTACTTTGCTAATATCTGTACTGTTTTCTTGGTGGTAACCAAACTGTTTACTTTTTCGTTTTTTCGCTTAAATTAACCTTAAAAACCTAACACTTTAAGTTACTAGCCAAATACAAAATCTACAAGACTAGTTTTGGATTTATCAATCCAAACAAACTTTGGTTAAAAAAATCTTTAGTTAAAAAACAATCTACATCAATGTAGAGAAACAAAACTTTAGTTAAAGTTTGTTTCTCTACAATGTAATCATCTCTCTCGAGATTTCGATCATTGTGATAGGTCGTTTCATGCACCCGGCTCCTAATCAGTAATCACCGCTCCGTTCAGCTCCGCCGGCGCGGTCCTAAGGGGGGGTCACAGGGGACAGGACCCCCCCCCAAAATCGTACATGTCACATAGAAAAAGCATAAAAAATTAACAAAAAGCAATTGTATTATTATTAGTGACCCCCCCCCCCCCCCCCCCAAATTTCAGGCTGCGACCGCGCCTCAGTGGAAACGCAGCCCTTTATATCAATTCTAATTATGGTGTTGGAGCTTGTAGCTATTTTGGAAGCACTTCATTATATAAAAACTCAGTCATATCAAAATGTTGTAATCCTGACTGATAGTAAGAGCGCGTTACAACATATCGCTGGGTGCGCTTCTGGGCACAGAGGCACTCCGTCAGCATATGCTATTCTTCAGGAGACTGAATTGCTGAACCAGGGAAACAGGGAGCTTTTATTGCAGTGGATACCGTCACACATCGGACTTTCCGGCAATGACAAAGCTGATACGTTGGCCAGACATGGTGCTGCACAAGGACAACCGCTACAGGTTTCACCAAGCTATGAAGAGTTCCTTCCTAAATACAAAAAAGTCTGTCATACTCCATGGAAAACTGATTTCGATGAAAGATCTAAATCCTCTGGTATCTGGTACAGAGTGATGCAGTCTGAGCCTCCACACATTCCTTGGTTCAGCAATATTCAGTTATGTAGGACTTTGATTGTAATTGCTCATAGACTGCGATCCGGACATCTGATGAGAAAAGTTAGCTCTCCTAATTGCACTCTGTGTGAAAAAATAGAAAATGTCCAACATTTGTTGGTGGAGTGTGTCAGTCGAGCATTACGTGAGGAATTAGCCGCGAAGCTGAAAGTCAATCAGCTTGATGTTGGCGTGTTCCTGAGTGCGCTGTCGGACCCTACGTCTAAAGCAGCTGTGTTGACTTACAGGTTCGCAGCACATAGCATCAGTTTAAGGTCAAATACCTAATGTTAATTAGTATAATTATTTTAATTAATGTGCATATCCCCACATAAAATTATAGTTACGATGGGGCTGACATGTAACTTTTTTACAAAAGCTCCTTTAAAAATAAAGAGAAAAAAAAAACAATTCTAGTGGCCGTCCGCGACTTCGTCTGCGTGGAAAGATTTTTACTATCCCTTGGGAACAATACTGTTTTTCGAGATGAAAATTACCCTATGTCCTTTTCTGTACCCCTGAGAACGTTTATGCAAAATTTCATGCTGATCGGTTCAGTAGTTAAAACGTAGCAAACAAACAAACGGACTTTCATATTTATAATATTAGTAAGGATTTATTTTGTACGACGTGTACACAGAACAATGTTTTTTTCCCATGTGTACCATGCATGTGTCATTATTGAAACCTTCTTCAGGCACCAGTCTCTCACAGCTACTAAATAATTACAGAAAAAATAAACCTCCCCTTCCCCCCCAGGAACTACCTAGATTAAACTGTAAAAGCCGATCAGTACATGATCGATGTACAACGCTCGCTCGTATTAGGAAGCCATTTATTAACGTTAACTAGACGACGAAATCGATTTACTTTAACTTTGTGACAAGTGTTTTTGATGGGTGATCCTGACACACTGAGCACAGTATTATATACAGGTGATCCAAAACTTTGCCCTACGGAGGGAAAGTACCTTAAATATTAAAGTTAGGAAATTTTACTAATAGACGACTTCATTTTGTTTTTAAAAATAATTGAAACTGCATTCAATGATTTTTGAAAAATCGAACAATGGAAAATCGATCGTACCCACCAAAAACGAAAAAAAAAATATTTTTACGATACCAATCGAAAGGGAAACTCATAAGGATTATTTTTTCTTAAGTGACACAGCATCTTAAACAAAGGAAGTCCATGAAATTTAACATTTAAATTTTAATCATTACGGATTGTATCAATTTGTGTCGATCGAATCGTATGCGATTTAAAAATAAAAATTTGAAGTTCTGTTTCTTTTTTTTTTAAATAAAATGAGGTCTTTTTTCAGTAAAATTTCCTAACTTCAATAATTAAGGTACTTTCCCTCCATGTGGCAAACTTTTGGGACACCCTGTATATGTACTTATTTTAATGTGTTTCAACACAGTAAATATACATTTAATACTGTGCTTGAAATCACAAATCAAATTATAATAAATTTGATGCAAAACCCTTATCTAAACGCATCTGAAAATTCAATAACTGGTGCGGAATACCGTTTTAAGGTAAAAGCATTTTTTAATATTGAAAATGTTTATGTGATCGAGTATATATAGGTAGTGCCCCGATTTATGAAAATGTGACATTTGCCTGTAGTTTCGCAGATATGAGAGTTAAGTAGATGATCCATCCAAAGGGCTTCAAAGTGCAATTTGAATTAATAAAATCGGTAGGTAACTTTTAGATATTTTCCAAAATTTGTAAAAATTTAAAAAAAAATCGCCGACTTGGATCAAGAATTACCGAAATTTTTTTTGCTCTTTATTCTCTCAGAAAAAGTGAATCTCGGGATTGAATTAAGCTACAGTTTGAGCCATCAGGAGTGAGAAAATAGTATAGGCTGTAGTGTCCCTTTCGCGCGAGTTCAACCTGCGCTCCGTCAGGCCTCCTTCACTCGCTCAAGGTCGCGCGATAAGCACCTACCGCTAGCCGTTCATTTAAAAGAAGACAACCTTAACGTTGCGTCATTAGAAAAGGTAAGAGCACGCGATAGAAAGAGAGGCAACTACTAGGTGAATATAAACTGTACTGCAGGCCATTGCGCGACCAGGGGGCTTATTGTCTAATTTCGAAAATCTATCGCAATCGCTTTCATTTGACAGATGGATGTGACACATTGCTGCATTCCTTTGGTAAGTTTTTATTTGTGCCAAAAAGAAGCATCAATGTATCACATCTTGAAAGCGATTGCGATAGATTTTGAAATTAGACAATAAGTACCCTGAATTGCACTTTATTGTGTCGGAGCAAAAGTCGCTATTTATTTAAATTACTATGCGGCGTGCTGATCCTGTACTTTGTACTATTAGTTATTCTGTGGCTCAGTTCACTTTATCATCAGTACGATAAAGAATTAATTGGAGACTTGAATGAATTGGAACCTATGCGGTATTGATAACAGCGAACTAAAAATGATTAAAACGGAAAGTACCAGGCTAACATGAATGTAAAGGAGTTAATCAAAGTACCTGTTCGTCAGATCCGGTCCGCATTTTCCCCACCAGCTCCTCAACACAGGAGTCCTAACAGCTGGAGACCAAGTCTAACAGGGCAATCAGTCTATTGAAAAGTTCCAGGCTAGCATGAATGTAAACGAGGTCCCAATATTTTTTGGATTAAGCTACAGTTTGAGCCATCTTAGGAGGCGGGCGGACAAAAACTGTAGGCTGTAGCGGGTCCCTTACGCGCGAAGTCAGTCTGCCTGCGCTCCGTTCCCTTTATCGTCAGTACGATAAAGAAATAATTCCTATTAACTATGTATGAAGTCACTTGTAGTGAACTAACCCAAGGACGGACGTCCACGGCACGGAACTTGAACGCTGATCAAGAGATGTGTAATCATAGAAATAGAATGTCAAAGACCAACAATGTCAATAAACAGGTGATCCGAAAACGAATGCATACATTTTATATGAGATACGTAAAATATGACTTAGATTCATAAAATACTAGCGGCCGCCCGCGACTTCGTCTGCGTGGAAAGGTTTTTTGCTATCCCTCAGGAACTTTACTTATTTTAGGGATTAAAGGTACCCTATGTCCTTTTCTGTACCCCTGAAAACGTGTATGCAAAATTTCATGAAGATCAGTTCAGTAGTTAAGACGTGAAGGCGTAACAAACAAACAAACAAATAAACAAACAAACGGACTTTCGCATTTATAATATTAGTAAGGATGACTATATATGGCAAAGGAAATTAATAAACTATGTTCCATACTGTTTTCTTCGTCGATAAACGAATAAATGTAGCGAAATTCGGTTTTAGAGAAATGTGTGGCAATATCATATTTACCTGTGAAAAGTGTGATTACTTGGATTATTTCTCTTTGTCACAATTACTTAGAGCACAAGACACCATGGCTCCACGATACCTTTATTTTAAATTCTAATTAAGATTAACAAATATTTTAAACAAACTGTGATTGCCCATTTGCTAGGCGGGACGCTAGAGGCTCTTACTGTAAAAAATGTTGGCACATGTCACTTCATCCTTTGTCTCTTTTTTACATAGACCTTGTCCGTATGATGTTAACTTCTCTTTTCCACGCTTTGTTGGTCTTCTTGAGCCCAGCGAAAATTTTTCTATGTCTATGTGTGTAATTGTATTTTTTTTACGAGTATACAGTAGAGTTTTTTTAGAGAGTAGAGATGATGCATCATACTGAAGCACGCGTGCATTTTTCATCCCGCTTACGTGATTGGCTACTTCCGTGACGCTGGAATCGTAACGTGATTCATCGTTTGCGCAACACTGCGATAATTTAGTTCCGAATTGTTGGCAGATGTAACCCTAACATATTTATCTGGGCAGATGTCAGCTAGAATACTATATCTATGCAGCTAGCGAACGCTTACTTTCCTCTTTGGTACAGGCCGTTTATTTTTACAAGCCAACTTTGGCTCATCTCTTTCCATCAACGCCATGCCATCTAGTGAGGCAAATAGTTATTTTATTTTTTAAATGTCGCTTTTAAAACCCCTCTTTAATTACAAATTATTTAACTTTATCTGTCTTATTCAGAGATGTTTCACAAAACTGGGGTGCAAGACTGTTCTAACAAAACCTGGTTTAATGCTTGTAAACCAATCACAGTGCACCTTTTAATCCTTAAAACGGTGGGACTAATCGTTAAAATGTCACTATGAATACGATTTGCGCTAAAATGGCGTTAGTCCGCAGTCTAACGCCATGTTAACTTTGGCCCTAGTTTAACAAACGCACTCTGAATAAGACAGTATGATTTTAGGCATCCACAATGCTATATTTTTTTACTTATATTAAGATAAGTAATAGAAAAAATCGACTCAGAAACAACTGTCACTTTGAAAACCCCTCATTAAATACAAATTATTGAACTTTATTTGTCTTATTCAGAGATGTTTCACAAAACTGGGGTGTACTGGTTTAATGCTTGTAAATCATATTCACTTCTAAAGCTGACGCGCTCACTAGACATGAAATAAAAGACTTTTTAACGGATACTAGCGCGGTTTTATTGAAAGTACTTTGGTAATTAGTTGGTATTTGGTTTGATTTTTGATTTTCCCGACGTTTTGGCACCTTTGCAGCTGCCGTGGTCACGGGGGACTGAAGCTAATCGTGAGCTACTTGAGGGTAGGCTCACGAGTAGCTTCGGGAACGTCGGGAAAATAAAAAATCAAAGAGCAAATAATTACCAAAGTACTTTCAATAAAACCGCGCTAGTTTCCGTTAAAAAGTATTTTATTTCATGCTTGTAAACCAATCACAATGCACCTTTTAATCCTTAAACGGTGGTACGCACTTGTACCGCCTTTATCTATCACCAAGTTACTCGGCTTCTAAACGGTGCTCCTCCGAGCTATAAAGTAATTTAGAGGTAAGTATATTACTAACCTACTCTCCTACGCCGAAGATCATAAATGGTCGCACAATTTTTAAGTTTTATAACGTGGTATAAACGTATAAATACTAAAACATAGGTTTCGTAGCATTAAACTTTCAGAACTGTTTTATTTAGTATTAAAATATCTATAAAAGTTTATTGCTTTATGAGGTTTAACGGAACCTTTCTTAATTGTACTATTCGTACCAATATAAATGCCAAACAAAATAGTAAATCTATGCTTAAGCACGCAAAACTCGATCTTACTACGTATATCGGGGTATAAAATCTCGTTTTTTGTAGTGACGGAAAATAGCAAAAATGTCACGCGATATTTGAATGTAGCAGTTGTTTGAAACTTTTAGGCTGTGGCATGGAGCTTATTATAACATAATTTGTCAAATAAAGTACTGTAGTTTAATTAAAGAAGTAATGAATGTGTAGGATAGGAAATAAGCTTTAACGATAAGTTATTTAGATTCTCTTTTTATATCTTTTTTTTATAAAATATAAACTACCTACTGAGAAAAATGTAAGTTAATATTATTAATGCAAGATCAGAAATAATACATTACAAAGAAGCAAAATAAATACAATTATGATTTTCATTCGAACCTACAGAAGTTTTTGCAATTCAAATAAGAAGAATTTCAATGTACAAGTAAGCACCGTACTAAGCCGATGAACATAAAACCTTTAGCCAGATAATTCCCAGCGATTCTTTTGAGCGATACGTACTTGAGGCTCGGAATAAATTTTCTTGAATCATCCTCATTTTGTTTTTATTTTGTAGCATTTTTAATATTTTATCTTTTTTAGTAAGTATCTTTCTATGTACAAGGTTAAATGCATAGCCAATTTATTCAGTGTAGTTTCCACAGCAGATAACTTTCACTAGTAACTATTTTATAAAATGTATATATAGAATTTCCATTTTGATTAAGAAACTATTTTATCTAGATCTCGAATATGAAATATGGATTATCTGAAGGTATAGGAACACAAAATCATGACAGTTAAAATATTTTACGTAGAATTTTTATAAAGTCATGCCTTAAAATGGCTATACCATCGAAAGTAGCGCCCTCAGAGGGTTTTATTTAATAAGTTGTTAATAGAAAATAATTTTATTAAAAACTTTACGTTGAATTTTTAAGGCACATGGTCTAGTGTTTTTAGAAGGTATCACTATATTTCCACGTAATCATTCGTCTAGCAAATGTATCAAAACAGCGACTTTTAGCAGTTTTGCTATCTACTTCTAGCATGACTACGAGGGAATGTAATGATACCATCTAAAAATAAAAATACTAGACTATATGGCATCTAAAAATTCCACGTAAAATTTTATTAAAAATGTATATTAGAATTACAATATTAAATAAAATTCACCGCGACGCCGCTTTCGGTAAGAGTGCCACCTTAAACTAAACAAAAAGGTCTGCACTTTATTAGTTTAAAAATCTTATTAAACAATCCATGCCTTCGAAGTTTATCAAGTCTTAAGACGCAATATCTCCTGCAAGATGAATGAACTCTTCATAACGAATACACCCTTGAGACTTATCGATCAATTTTCCATTAAATCTCGGAGCTACTGTTTTCTTTTTCATTTTATTCGATTTTAATAAAGATTTACTACTTTAAGTGACATGCAAAAATATTTCTTATGGGCATTTTTCTTCGCAACGATAGGGTAGGTATGTACTTTTTTACTTAGAATAATAACACCTAGAACGATAGTTCTCTAAAAAGCGCACTGTCAAAAGTGAGGCAACTAAAACAGCCAAAATGGCTCCGTTTTCAGATTTTTATTCTCCATTATTACCTAATCATACCGAATAAGTACAAAACAGTTTCAATTTTCCTCCATCAAGGAGATGAGTTACTATATAGTATCCAATAATATTATTGGATTTTAGTTACGATTAGATAACGTATGAAGGATATAAATCTGAAAACTAAGTCATTTTGGCTTGGTATTAGTTGCCTCATTTTGCATACGCGGACACGGCTTCTTGTGTTATTATTCTAAGTTTCTTTATAAATAAAACTAAAAAGGTAAATGCGAAAATAGTGGTCTGTTCATTGGGATAACGGGTAGTGCTCAAGGGAATATCTATTCCCCAAGACACTACTGGTAGTATTGCCATGTGTAAGAAAAGATATATTCCTGCCTAATTCACTAATGCGATTTGAATAATTTAGGTTAAGTTTCTCCAAGATTGGATTTTGAAGAAATACATTTCCCGAAATTACCATGGACGATGAAATTCGGAAATGTGGACGGAGTCGAGCAGTAATGTAATACAATGCCTGATTTACACATATCAGTTCCGTCACAGTTCCGTTCCGTCACACATTTCACTGATATGTGTGAATCTGGCTTAAGACCAACATATAGATATATAATACGCAGCGCACACATTTCAAATAGTTAATAAATTTTCTCAAATAAAAATAAGCAGAAAAAAGATGAGGCTCAGTAGGTAGTAGTTTTTCAGTCATCTATTTAAGTTACTTGACAAAAGTTCCACTTATTTATCATCATTAAAAGCAATTTGTGGACTATGTTGTAACATTCATATTCTTATCACAAGTTATTTTAAATCAAAACTTCCAGACAAAAGGAAGTGAGAGTTATTCTTTCCAAAGATTTTATTTTCTCTAATTTAGCCGTAATTAAACTCAATTCTAACTTTCATTCCTCAGTTTATCGCTGAATATTTAAACCACTTTTTCCTGATTTTTACATTAAATGGTTTATTCATAGACCGGAAAGAAGTATTTGATTGGCTTAACTTGAGATGACTTTTGCATTTCATTACGTATAATGTAAATAAAATAACCCTGTAGGGTGTATTTTTATTCACTCTGCAAATTTTATGGATGTGTTAAAATGAGGTCTCCAGCAAATGAGGTCACCAAATGAGGTCTCCAATGTGACGAAATTTATGGATGACCTCTAAGGGCCATCCATAAATTACGTCACACGTTAAGGGGAGGAAGGGGGTCAACAAAGTGTGACATTGTGTGACAAGGGGGTGGGAGGGGTCCTAAATTTCGTGACGTCACATTTCAATACCATTAAAATTGAAATAAAACATATTTCGGAACTTCTGTTTAATTCAATAATTATTTCTTGATGTAAATTTGTAAATATGTTTTGTTACAGCAGAATCTATTACAAAATAAGATTTTATTTTGAACCTTATACATAATGAGTAAACAGTAAAATCATTGTCACGGAGTGGGACGAACATTGTTCGATCATCGCAATTCATTTTATGTGATAGGCCCTCTGACCTTTTCGAATCTATTGCCAATCTTCACTTAAGGATCATCGCCAAAAGCAATATATCTAAAGTAAACAGCCAAAACAAAAAGTATAACAGAATTTCAATACTTAGAAAATGAGTTGTAAAAACAGATTATAAGGTAGTAGATTTTATGGTACGTTAGTATGAAGACAGGTTTTGCAAACCATCAACCGCAGGCTTGACACAGAACGTAACTGACGTTAAATCGATTAAGAAATTACGGTGTTTTGAGTCTAATGGGCGATAGATACTTCGCTTACTTTAGCTGTTCAGCGGAAATATTTGTTAGTCAAAGTTTGGTTTGTGGTTATTTAAACCGATTTTTCATGCTAACTAATAATCAAAATTATCCGTCCGCCTTATATAAATCGTTTACGTATTTTATCGATGATAACAACATGGATTGAATTGATTATACGAGTGTGGTAATTTTGTAGTAGTAAACGCAGTTGTAGTCAAAATACTACTGAATGCTACATTTAGCATATTTTTTGCAGGAACACCATTGCATTATCAATATCATCACGTTCAGAATCGAACGATTCATAGTGTAGGTAAAGGACTGGAATTGAGATAGTGAACTATTTTTTATTCTTTATTATAAAAATTAGTAAACAGGCACTGTTTACTAATTTAACTATACTCGAGAGTGATTGTTTATAGTAAGCAATTTTGAATGCAATTTGGCATCGGCGGTAACTAGACTAAACAAAAAGCTTTTATACAAAATGTTTAACTATAGTTGCTATCGATCATAGTAAGCTAAAATTAATAATAATCGTAGGATCCCATTTTCACCTTTTCGCACTGTTTTCTATAACTGTATTTCCCAAACGACTCGTTAAATCATACATGAGCTTCCTGTCTTTATTAAAACAGACGCACTTTTTTTACGAAATAAAACCGTACGTTAAACGTAGCCAGGAAACGAAAAGTGAAAAACAAAACTACTATGAAGTCCTGGGCAGCTTTTCGTAGAACATTTTTCCAGCTTTCAAATGCAAAACATCTACGTCGTTCATCACTAAGAAAAAACAGACTACCGAAAAAGCGCATTGTCATTTTTTTTTATTTTGATAAAGAGAAAACTAACGGAAAAACTTTTTTACTTTTTCAACTTTATTCAAAAGTCAGCCGCATTGCTATGAATGGAACCAAAATAATGTATCTATGACATCCTATCACAGCTACTTTTTACTTACGTAATTGCAAACAATTTCAGAGATATTTATTTTAAGTATAAGTATAGCTATATAAGATAAATTGATACGATTGCGTCAACGTAACTTGCTCAAAATAAAACATTAAATGTAAAACAATAATTAATTGTCATTAATCAGTAACTTTTCCTGACAAAATGGCGGATGCCGAAAGGAGGTTTTTTTTCGATTTTTCTTCGTAACTTTTCCAAATAACCTTACTCTATACCTCAACAAAGAAGTTTATTTTAAGTTCTTCAACCCCTTAAGCGGTACAGGAACAAAATTCACAACGCTTTCTAGCTTCAAAATCAAAGTACCGCGCGCCGCTAAGAATGAAAACATTCAAAAATATTTTGTGAGTTGCTTTCATTCCATTAATACTTTCTAGCTATCAGAAGGGTTCGTGTATACTACCCAATATCCTGGAGGGTCAAAAAGGGTGTTTTAGATTCGATTCGAGTTTCTTGTCGAACTTTACTTCTTAAGAGGACGATAATGGAATTGGTTGAATGTGTGTTTTATCTTTACTTATGATCTTGGACTATTGGCCCTAAGATAACAAATTGGTTACCTATACCAATGTTTTGTTTCTTTTACTCGAGTTTAAAATAAAGTGAAAAAATATGCAGAAATTCTCATCTTAGAAGCGATAACCACATTTCTAATTTAAATATTGACTGGGGTAGACATTTAAATATTCCATGAATAAAGCCTGTGAACAGCACTGATATGTTTTAAAATAAATAGTTGATAAAACCGTCAACCTATCAAGAACTTTATAAGCAAATTATGTTACAATTGAAAATTAAATTACTTGGGAAACCCATTTTTTATGAGCGACTAATCCTAGGTGTGCCGGCTAAGCACATACTTATCTACTGCACGTACCTAGTAGGAAATGAGATAACGTATGTACTGCCAATACTGATCTGTATGCGATAAGGCATGATAATTATAATATATACTTCCATAACAACAACTGAAGTGTCATTACGTCTCCCAGTCCCTCGGTATATTTGGTGACCCCGACAGAGAGCAGTAACCTTCTGCACATAATACGCACAACCGTGCGAAACCAAAAATTGAAGAAAAGGAATCATCATGTCACAGACGCAAACCTCACCCTGCAAAGCGAACACATCCCACTCCTCAGAAGCAAGGCGACGAGTACAAATACAGCATTGTCATCTCAAAATTAACCAAGGACGAAATTATCCTGGTCAGCGATTTAATCACCACACCTCCTCCGGCAGGAAAGTACACGGCCATTAAAGACCGCCTAATTAATTGCTTTGAAGAATCCGAGCAGCAACGACTTCAGAAACTCTTAACCGAGATGGACCTGGGAGATCAAAAGCCGTCACATCTCCTGCGCCGAATGCAAGAATTAGGGCGCGGGATAATCGGGAACGAAACCATACGAGTCCTATGGCTCAGGTTACTCCCGGTCCAAATCACTACCGTCCTAACCATCTCGGAAACATCGGACTTAAATGTAATTAGTCAACTCGCGGACAAAATGATGGAAAACATCAAAATCAATGAAGTATCGGCGGTCAAGGCCAACGACAACGGAAGCGAAGCGATGAGTACAATTTTAAAACAACTGAAAGAAATGCAGTTAGAAATGTGCGCTATGAAGCACGAACGCAATTATGTTCGACGCAGCTCGCATCAGCATTATTTCCAGCCCAGGCATAGGTCAAGGTCGCGTAGTCGAGACAGAAAATATTGTTATTATCATCAGAAATTCCGAGAAAATTCACACAAATGCGTTAAGCCATGTGATTGGAAGAAAGGAAGTATCCCTCAGAACCAGGGAAACTAAAATATGCACAGACTACGGCGGGCCTCTGTGCTATTCACCCGTCTAACCGCCTCATTGTTACCGACCGAAAAAGTGGTATGAGGTTTTTGATCGACACGGGAGCAAATATTTCAGTTATATGCAAGCCTCACAGAAATACAATAACGCCTAATCAGCAGTATAAGCTTTATGCCGCGAATGGCTCGAAAATAAATACGTACGGCGAGAAAACTCTTAATCTCAACTTGGGATTGCGCCGAAACTTTGTATGGACATTTATAGTCGCTGACGTGTCCCAGCCTATAATTGGAGCCGATTTTTTGGAGCACTACAAATTATTAGTAGATATGTCAAGAAAGAAAATTATTGACAGAGTAACAGAACTCACAACTTCGGCAGACTTAAGCAAATCAAATCATCACAGTATTCGTTCAATTGACGTGGGAATTAAACCGCAAGTTAAGCAAATTCTAGAAAAATACGAGGACATTACTCGTCCGTCATCTTTAGCAAGAATGCCCAAACATAACGTCAGACACCACATCATCACAAGAGGGCACCCAGTATCCGCACGAGCAAGACCACTTCTGCCGGATAAATATCATATTGCGAAGAAGGAATTTCAGAATATGATGGAGCTAGGAATTTGTCGTCCTTCCGACAGCCCATGGGCAAGCCCACTGCACATGGTTAAAAAGAAAAATGGAGAATGGAGGCCATGTGGAGATTATCGCATGCTGAATAAGGTCACAGTACCTGATAAGTACCCTTTGCCACGTTTGAACGATTTCACATACATTTTGGAAAACGGAAAAATATTCAGCAAAATTGATATCCGTAAGGCATATTTTTGCATACCCGTGGAAGAAGTAGAAAAAACTGCAATTATAACTCCTTTTGGGCTATTCGAATTTCCAAGAATGCCTTTTGGCCTACGTAATTCCGGTCAAACATTTCAACGATTCATGGACTCCATATTTCGGGACCTGGACTTCGCATTCGTCTTCTGTGATGATATTTTGTTAAGCGCTCCAGATGAAACAACCGCACTCCAGCAACTAGAAACGGTTTTTCAAAGGCTACATGAAAACGGGATAACTATAAATTTAGAAAAATGCAAATTCCTCCAGAGCGAATTGGATTTCCTAGGTTATCACATAACGAGCCAGGGAATACGCCCGACTGAGGAAAAATATAAAGCAATCGATGAATTCCCTAAACCAAAAACAGTAAAGGAATTGAGAAGATTTTTAGGGATGATAAATTTTTATAGAAGCAATCTACCACGTGCCGCCGAATATCAAAGTATTCTCAACGAGTATCTGAAGGACTCAAAAAAGAACGATAATACGCCCATTCCTTGGACAGCAGAGGCCGAAAAGGCTTATGAAAAGTGCAAAGAGGGCATTAAAAACGCTGTACTAACCGCTCACCCATCGCGTAATGCCGAACTAGCGATTATGACTGACGCCAGCGCGACCTGCGTCGGCGCGGTTTTACAACAGAGAGTAAGGCATTCCTGGAAACCACTAGGTTTTTTTTCGCAAAAATTAAGCGACGCTCAGAGAAAATACTCAACGTTCGATAGAGAATTACTGGGCATCTACATGGCAGTACGGCACTTCCAGCGATTAATCGAAGGAAGAGAGTTTACTATTTTTACGGACCATCGTCCACTAACTTACGCCTTTTCCAAGAAGCCATCAGTTAACGATACTCCACGTAGAGTGCGTCAGTTAGATTACATATCTCAATATTGCACTAATATCCAACACATTAGCGGACGTGACAATATTGTCGCCGACACATTATCACGTACAATCGAGCAGATCGACACTCCATCGCCCATCAGTTACGAAGAGATAGCAAAATGCCAACACAATGACGCGGAACTATCGCAGTTGAAAAGAAATGCAAGATTGCAGTTTGAGAAGGTCAAGTTACCAGGGTCAAGCACTTCAATATTATGCGACACATCTACGGGGAAAACGCGCCCTTACTAACCATTGAAGTTTCGGAAACAAGTTTTCGACATAATCCATGGACTTAGTCACCCTGGCACTCGTACGACTCGAAAAATGATAACGCAAAAATACATTTGGGCTGCGATGAATAAAGATATTAACAACTGGTGTAAAACTTGCCTAGCATGTCAAAAAGCTAAAGTTCATAGGCACACAGTTTCACCACTAGGAAGCTTTTTGCCCGCGCAGCGGTTTGAACATTTACATATCGACATTGTTGGAAAATTGCCTACGTCACAAGGAAAACGATACCTGGTAACAATAGTAGATCGTTGTACGTCATGGCCTGAAGCCTTTCCAGTGGAAGATATAACCGCAGAGACGATCGCTCGGACCGTTTATGAAGGATGGATAACAAGATTTGGGTGTCCGATTCGCATCACTACTGACCAAGGTCGTCAATTCGAATCAGCAACTTTCGAAGCACTTTCAAAATTTTTGGGAGTACACAAAATCAGAACCACACCTTATCATCCTCAAGCAAATGGAATGGTAGAAAGATTTCACAGAACGTTAAAAGCAGCACTCATGGCAAGAAACGCTAACGATAACTGGGTAAAGGAAATTCCCTCAGTACTTTTTGGACTGAGAAACTGTTTTCGCGATGACACAGGCTATAGCGTGTGATGGCCCGTCGTGGTCTCAGCTCTTAGTCGGCTGAGAATGACCTCTTTATCTGTGATACGTATTGTATCTGCTTTGATCGTCTAGTGATTTTATTTCATTATATTATCCCAAAATATAGCTCAGCTTAAACAAATGTACCTTTTAACAAACTTGTCTGAGAATTTTGATATTGTATACCTTTGAGATAATGAGCTTGAGGTGTGATAATAATTATTCGATAAATAAATGATAACAATGATTTTAATACGTGTTTGGATTCAATCACAATGAGCATCTATTCAAGTGCAGTCCTAATTCCCTACTCTGATTTAGACAATCTCGTCAGACGGATGTCAATAATTCGCTGTCCTTTATTACCTCTTTGTTATTAAATTTAGCGGAGTTAGTCTTTTCTCCTTTATTAAGGTGGCCACCTATTGGGTAATAGACTAGCGCGAGCTCTTTGAACTTTTTCCTATGCTATTTCTACATTGACCACAATGAAAGTCACACTCCGCACAACTTCCCGCAATACGAAGACCACGTGAAGTATGCTAAATTGAATCCAGACAGCGTTTTCAACTTGAGTTCAATATAAGGAAAATTTAATTATTATTCAATCAATCACTACCTCTAGCTAAATTCAATCATAGAGTCAAAGGTTTATTTACAGTGTCATAAATCATTCATATAGAATGCATTAGCACTTCAGCTATGTAAACAAATGTGATTTGAGTCAAGGGTTTATCTAAGCTGAGCTTGAAATTAATTGTCTGAGGCTATCAATTTAAAACCAATAAAATTCTAAGTTCTATTCGAAAGAACCGTGATAGCTTTGAACTTCATCTATACACATATTGTACTAGTTCAATTATTCAAGTGTCGTCAAAGACACTGGTAGTCAGATTCAAAGTAAGATAATCTGATTTTGTCTATAACCCAATAGACAAAAGGCATCATCATCGAAGATGATACAGGTATTAATTTAGTGATATCTATCGCAAATATCAAACTTCACCTTTGAAAGTACAAGGTCATGCAAATAAACCTATCAGTAAAAAGGAATATAAATGGGGATAAATATGAATACAGAAGTGATGGCTAAAGTCATTTATTATTAGAAATGTTTGGTTTGAAAGTTTTATTATTTTGTTATGTTTTAGAAAATGATTTGAATTGGTTTTGACTTTAGTTGATTTGATTGTTAAGTTATTTTGATCATTTAGTAAAATGGGTTTAATTTAGAGGATTTGATGATTTTTGAAATTATCTGATTATTATGAAATTATCATAAATATGTCTTTACTTTGATTTTGCTTTGATTATTTGATCAATTTAAAAGAAAGTTATTTCAATCAATTTATAAAATGACTTATAGAAACTGTTATCGAAACTGAATTATTAATTTGATCAATTTCTCACGTTATAGTAAGAAATTGGTCTCTCACTTCAGTTCCTAAAAATAATGAATCTGGAAAAACGAAGTGAGATAATAAAAAAACCAGATTCGTCATTTAGGTCCTTAATCTAAACAACAAACATAAACACATAAAATGAAATATAATGTAGTGTACTTATTTTAGACCTTTCAGTTATGTGAGATCAATGCTCATCAATTTATTAGTTAAGCAAATTGGATGTATAATTTATATGTGAAATGGTCTAAAATACGTATAAACATTGTCCTTATTTCTAGTACTTAACTCAAGTTTCCGCAGCAGGTGCACCTGGCTTTAATTTAATTTATACATGATTCATATTCATGTCACAAAATATGAATTTAATAATTTACTACTTTATAATTCAAAAGAAAAGCGGGGGACGCTAATTTTAGGTAAACAAAATTTATCAACACAAAACGTCCGTCTTATACCGTGCCCCTGACGCTAATCCTCTATCTTTACAAATTTATCTATACAAAGTTAACAACAAAAGAATTAAATCTAGTTTATTCTAATTACATCCTTAATGAGTCGAATTTAGGGTTCAGTTTCCTTTATCCTTGTTTTGTTGCACTTTTCCGTAAACTCCGCCCTCAATGCTATGACGTATTGGTCTATCTATGATTCCGTTTCATTTATCCGCTCACTAGATATCACTACATGTGCCGAACCTTCGCATATGACTTCAAATCAAATCATTGTATGCAACAATGATTCAGGTACAGTTGAATTCTGGAAAACGAAAAGATTACCCCTGCGTAAAATCTGCATTTTTATATTTTGAAAATAACTAAGAAGACGTGACATTACATCTCCCTAGTCTTTATCCATGAAAACTTAAGGTCCAAATTCAGTCGGCAGGCGGTGCTCAAGTTATCACATTCTGTGTTTCCATGCTAGCATTTTTTTATATTTAGGTTTAGGTCGGCGCCAATTTGTATACGTATCGACAAGTGACACTAATTTATAGTTAACAAAAAAAACTTCCTTTCGTCTGATGTTTGCAAGATGTGTTTTATTTTTTTCTTAATATTCTCAACTGAAATGTCATGCTTGTAGTAATTTATGATTATTTGAAGTGGTAAAATATTGGCTTTCGAACGAATTATTGGTCAACGAAATTCTAAGGAGTCTTGCTAAAAGCCATATGTGGAAGTATTTGGCGATATTTTTAAAACTAAAGGTTTTTTTTCTTTGTGTATTTAATGGCATTCCATGCCATCACAAGCGCCGCTGAAATGGTGTATGGTACGCCTATGAGACTACCCGGTGAATTTTTTGAACAATCCAGCAAGTATAACACTTACGAAGAGTTCATGAGAAGCATTCAAGAAAGTATTACAAAAATGACATCGGTTCCGAAACGCCACAGACAGTCAATATTCGTGCATCCGGAACTTAATAAAAGTTCTCATGTCTTTGTTCGTTGCGATAGGCTACAAAAAAGCTTATGCCCACCATATGAAGGGCCTTTCCCAGTTATTAAGCGAATGAACAAGGCATTTTTAATTAAAATAAGAGGCAGAGAGAGCATGATATCGATAGATAGATTAAAACCGGCATTCCTACTGAATAGCGACTGCGAAAACGTACCGAATACCACAGATAATGTAATACCTAATACCAAAGAAAAAAGCACGTTTGTTACAAGATCAGGAAGAATGGTGAAACCAGTAGTTCGATTCGAAATTGCAGATTAAGAAATACCCACCTGTTCCTGACCTAGGTTAACCATTACATAAGAGTGCACTAACCCGTACACATCGAGCATCAAAACAGACGTCAGCATTTTTCAAGTCTCGCGCAGTTAGCAAAACAAACATTTTGTAGGTCAATGTTTCTAGTGATATTAATTAAGTAATTTATTTTGTATTCTATGACTATGTATGTTTCATTCGTATATTAAGTGTTTTTCGTTTTATTATTATTTAAGTTTTATTGTTTTTCTTTAAAAAGGGGGGAGTACTGTGCCGGCTAAGCACATACTTATCTACTGCACGTACCTAGTAGGAAATGAGATAACGTATGTACTGCCAATACTGATCTGTATGCGATAAGGCATGATAATTATAATATATACTTCCATAACAACAACTGAAGTGTCATTACGTCTCCCAGTCCCTCGGTATACTAGGCTCGTATTTATAAATCACTCTCAACGTTGACAGTTGTCTTGAGATCATACTTGAGATGCACTTCTTATAGGAACAGCATCTCAGGTATGATCTCAAAATAGCTCCCAATGTTGAGAGCGGTTTATAAAAACGGACCCTAGAGTCGCGCCCTAGTTCATCTAATGACGAAAATGACTCGAATCTAAGCTCGTGAGAATGAAAGTAAGTGAATTATGTTCACACCGTTTGGCTCCCGTTCTTTTGTGGAATGTCGTCCTTTCAGCTCTAAATTAAGGCTGTTCGAACGATTGTCGAACTCAATTTCATTTGTGTAACATCGCCCTTTTATTACTTCAAATCATGGTTGAATTGCACAGGTTAAATGAAATGAGTCGTTCTGAGCCTACAGTATTTTCTTTGCAGTTTTTTGTCATTATTGTATGCGAGTTTTATTAAGAATCAAATGTTCCACCTAAGAAGAGCGACTACTTGTATAGAAAGCTGGATCTTTTTCAGATTTTTCTGTCTGATGCCTGAACGAATTTACAGAGTAAAGCACAGTTCCGTTACAAAATACAGGGTGCATTTGTAACCACTTTCCAAATCGAACAACTTTCTCTAAGAAACAGAGGGTCAAATATGTAAAAAAATGACTTTTCATACAAATCAAAGAGATCACGTGATCAGCTTGGTATGGGATGACCAAAATTTTTTTGCGTATTTCGACATATATTTCATGGAGAAAGTTGTTTAGTTTCATGGACTGAACACATCCTTAAAAGTTGGAGAGTGGTTACAAATGCACCCTGTATGTATTTCATTTCTACGTTCACCATAAATTAGAGCCATGACTTCACACCCATCTATTTAACTTTGAAAAAATAAACTTAAAATAAACTCCATTTATGAATGTAATCAAAAGTCAATACTTGGCAATAAGTTTTCACAGCACGTTCGTACAACGTAGATAATAAAAGTCCAATCATAAAAACAAAAGAAATCTCGTTGTGTCAAGAACAATGGAGAACGTGACTAACGATGTTGCCAGCTGTAAACCCGGTCTTATTTCTGAATAAATTTCCTGCCGAGTGTAAACTTTCCACGACAGCCCTAATAAGTTACGTAACTAGAAATTATTTACATAGACAGCTCTTTATTGTTTTGTTAGGTTCCGTTCTGATTGTTCTTAAAAGAAGAACCGTTTTGTTCTTACAAAATGCAAACTCATCATAAATAAACAAATAAGTATTGGACAACATCATACCTATTATATATATTAAATAAATAAATAAATAGTAGACAACATCACAGACATTGCTCGGATTCCAAAATAAGTAGCTAAAGCACTTGTGTTATGGAAATAAAAAACAATGAAGGCAGTTACCACAAATTCCCAGACCTAAGCCACTTCTGACGAGTTTGTCTTCTAATTGACCCAGCCGGGGATCGAACACACGACCATGGAAACGGCGACACCATGAAAACTAATAGCGACACCGTGAAAATTTTGTCGATATAATATTCTTATTCTACGGTTCCACCTGCGTATTAACGCGTTACGCAGATGTAGCCAACACTTTAACGTGTTAATTTACAAACGACATTACTAAATATATATATATATATATATATATATATTGCCTTAGCTAACGCGTAGTAGGATATTACCATCAACGTTAACGTTAACGCAGGTAAAGCCGTACCATTAGTGAGGTCTTTAAAACACAGGAAGACTGTGATCAATAAGCACGAACTGAAATAAATTTTGGTAAAACAACTCACATTTACGAACAACTTTTTCTATGGAAACAATCCTGAAATCGCGAAAAAAACATCAGCTGTTTCATAGAAAATTGGTAGCAAACTTTGCTAAAATGTGAACAGCATATTTTTTTTCGTGAATTCTGGATTGCTTCTTTACCAAAAGTTGTTTGTCATTTATGAGCCCTATACTTAGTTTAAAAGTAACGCTTTATTAATTTTATGTCGTATAATATAATATACCTACCAATATGCAATGATAATGAAATACTCCATTATTGGTACTCATATTCCAATTTACGACTATGAGTATTACGACAACTGATAAAAGTAACAACGCAACAAATTTAAGACGTAACTTACCTACAATTTACGCAGAATTTTTAATTAAAAAGATTCGCAACGAAAAAAATAATTTTCAACTTTTCCATTTGAATGAAGAAGACTTTTCTTATGTCGGAAACAATACTGTTCGATGAAAAACATTCCGTTTATATTCTTGCGAGACCAGTCTTTTTTATTTACTGAAAAGGAAAGTTTTATTTGATTTTAACTAAGAAAACAGAAAGTTTTTCCTGTTAAAATTTAAGTTAATTTACACAGCCGGAAGGCAAATTGGCCTTCGTTCTATCGTAGTATACGTATACGTTTTTTGTGGTACGTAAATCGTACTGTAACCCCCCATATAAATAATGTCATAAAGTTAGCTACAAGTTAGCTATTATTGATGATAGAAGCGTGGCCGGGCCAGGACTAATGGGTTGTAGCCGGGCCACAAAAAATGTGCTATTACTCGTTAAATACAGTGGTACTGGTTTTTTCCTTTTGGGTACCATAATGTACGTTCCCGTACAGTATACTGACAAAACCACAGCCTTTTTTGGCACCGTGGCCGGGCCACGACCTATCACACGACTTGTATAATGTCAGTTGTTTTATTTAAATATATTGACATGATATTTTCCAGGCCACTTTTCGTGACAGACACAAAGTAAAATTGGCTCTGTTTGAATGTACACTTTTGTGCTTTGACCGCAGTAAACAGATGCTATTGAAAAACGGACTTGCCTGTTCCAGACGTGGAATTAAATAGAAATACTGAATAATTAAAGCGACAGAGGTCTGGATTTCCACGTTAACTCATTCTATTTCAATGCAACCAGAGTGGGTAGCTGTCTCATTAAATGCAGAGTAGGTTTTTGTGGTTTGGTAGTGGTTTCATAATTTAAATCATGAGTAGAAATTTTAAACTTTAAAAGTTATGAATAAATATAATACTATTTCGATATTTAAAGCATTATTTTGTTCTTACATGACTTACTACTCGTACATAATAGTAGATTATACAACAAGTGAATAAAAAGGGAATTTAGTTCGAGGGACTAAGTTGGATCCCGAGAGTAGCGAAGGATTCTAGAGTTGAATCCCGAGCGTAGCGAGGGATTCAAAAGTAGAATCCTGAGCGAAGCGAGGGATACAAAGGACCGAGATGAAATTTTTTTTTCACGAGTTGTGTACTCTACTTTTTACCATCGACTGCGAGAAAACAAATGCCTAGCAGTACTCATAGTATGTATTTATAGTTGACCATCAGCCATTTTTAATGTTCCCACTGCTGGGGCACAGGCCTTCCTTATGGGTGGGATGATGGGCCATAACCCACCACGCGGGCCCAATGCGGATTGATGGGTGTTAACGACTGCAAATGCAGCCGGGACCAACGGCTTAACGTGCCTTCCGAAGCACGGAGGAGCTCGAGATAATACATTTTTGGTCACCCATCCCATGACCGACCCCTGCGGAAGTTGATTTACTTCCACAATTGCTGAGCCAGGCGCTAAACCACTGTGCCTTCGAGCGCCTCTTTATAGTTATCACATTTTATTATTGAGTTAATCGCTAATATTTAAACATAGAAAATAGTGAAATTAGAAGTTTTCCAATGACATAAAACAAGCACGCTAAGAGAGAGATTACATGATCAGTCTGGCATCAGTCCATTTCATCAGTCTGTATAGACTTTGAATTTTTGCAGACTGAATATCGTAAGAGACTGATGGAATGGACTGATGCAAGACTGAACATTTAATCTCCCTCTAATAGATAGAAAAGAACCCAAAGATAAGACACTAAAAAGAATTTAGTTAAATTTGGCGGGATATTTTTTTCGTTTAATTTTTTTTCTCTATGGAATAGCTCCGTAGCAGCCAGTACGTGTGTACGCACTTTCAGCACTTTTTTTCTTCTAATTCATGATGCGCGCTTGTTCCAAATTCAAATTATTTTTATTCACTCGGTGAATAAAATCGCTTATTATTCACTCTTTTCGTTGAATTAAACGCACTTTTTTGAGTGGCGATGGTAAAATAGTAGATTATACGACAAGTGAATAAAAAGGGAATTTAGTTCGAGGGACTAAGTTGAATCCCGAGCGTAGCGAGGGATTCAAAAGTAGAATCCTGAGCGTAGCGAGGGATACAAAGGACCGAGATGAAATTTTTTATTCACAAGTTGTGTACTCTACTTTTTACCATTGACTGCGAGAAAACAAATAGGTACCTACCTACTTACCTAGCAGTACTTTATACTTAGTATTTATAGATGACCATCAGCCATTTTGAATGTCCCCACTGCTGGGGCACAGGCCTTCCTCATGGGTGGGAGGATGAGCCATAACCCACCACGCGGGCCCAATGCGGATTGATGGGTGTTAACAACTGCAAATGCAGCCGGGACCAACGGCTTAACGTGCCTTCCGAGGCACGGAGGAGCTCGAGATAATATATTTTTGGTCACCCATCCCATGACCGACCCATGCGGCCCATGCGTGAAATTAGAAGTTTTCCAATGACATAAAACAACCACGCTAAGAGGGAGATTATATGATCAGTCTGGCATCAGTCCATTTCATCAGTCTGTGTAGACTTT
The DNA here is from genome assembly GCA_928269145.1 of Agriphila tristella. Taxonomy (NCBI): domain Eukaryota; kingdom Metazoa; phylum Arthropoda; class Insecta; order Lepidoptera; family Crambidae; genus Agriphila; species Agriphila tristella. Next base: position 35,339,082 of record OV743432.1, read on the forward strand.
GTATTTTTGCAGACTGAATATCGTACCAGACTGATGGAATGGACTGATGAAAGACTGAACATTTAATCTCCCTCTAATAGATAGAAAAGAACCCAAAGATAAGACACTAAAAAGAACCTAATTAAATTTGGCGGGATTTTTTTCTTCTTAAATGTTATTGTGTAACTATGGCTCTATGGAATAGCTCCATAGCAGCCAGTAGGTATAGGTACTTTTTTGTACTAATTCATGATGCGCGCTTGTTCCAAATTCAAATTATTTTTATTCACTCGGTGAATAAAATCGCTTATTATTCACTCTTATCGTTGAATTAAACGCACTTTTTAGAGTGGCGATGGTAAAAAAATACTTATATCCCTAAACTCCAGACGCAAAAACATTAATCTTTTTATCTACAAAAAAGCACTTAACAATGAAGTTTGTGAGATATCTCCAGGAAGTCTTAATAATATATAATAAATCGAGGGTTCCGGCTGGGTATCAATTGATAATAAATTTGTCATACGGATGTTTTCAAACAATTTTAGGCTTAATAATAAGTTTACTTTTATTTTTCATTACTGAAATTAATATCTTCACAAAATTATAAGCATTTAAATAAATCGAAAGTGATTATTAAATTTTATCAACATATTTATTGGTTTCCGGTTGAATTATTTGACTGTGTAATGGTTAATTGTTAATTTTATTAAAATTATTTATTTACCATTTTATATTAATGATCACAAATATTATGACGAACTGTAGTAGTATAAAAATGTTAAGTAACAAATTATAAGATTTTAGTGCACTGATTAAAAGTATGTAAATTGACGGAAGTGTATTTGGCTTTAGAGCAAGGTTCATTCGTTAAATTTATAGAAATATTTAAGTACACTTTTTAGCGTGATTCTATTTCAATAACTCTTACTGTCCATTTCAAAATTGTGTTACGCATGCTTTCTTGGAAATTAATGTTTTACAGTTATAATCGAGATAATAAGTAGTGAAATGACTATGGACAGTAACGGTGAAAGAAGTCTCAATTCCCGCCAAGAATGAATGTATAAAAGTGAAATCGAAATAGTGTAACGGGTCAGTCTGATTTTGTGCCTCGCCGAATAATAAGATAAGTATTGAATACCTGTGTTACATCTAAGATGTTATTCTGTTCAGAACACTTTGTTCATTTGTTTGATTGAATGTGTTATTTTATTGGCATTTTATGCAATGTTCGTTAGAATGAACAATAAAGACTATTTGTTATTTCATTGTAATACAATAAATTTAAAATAGAAGTGATTACAAAAGTAAAGTTTAATTGTTTATTCATGATGATTAATGTTTTATGATTTGTTTATTGGCTATGCTATTATTCACTATGAATAATAAAGTCTAATGTGTTGTTTTATTTGTAACACAATTTAGAATGTTAGTGATTATAAAAGTTACGTTAAAATATAGTGATTGATAAGATTAATTATATTTTCTTGTAAAATCTTGGTAAATCAAATTTAATATTATAGTGATTAATAAGGTCTAAGATGTTGTTTCCTTGATAATGCGAGTATTGCTTTTAGTTACTCAAATATATCCTTGTTAATCAGTGACTTAGTTCTTTCAATTATGTATGCCTGATCCCTTAATTTTAACAATTACGTGTGTCGGAGATGACTCACTCCTCCAGAGCCTTTACTCATTTGTCAGCGCAGCATCGGTACAACATCAGAATGCTCGTTATATGCGGTACCGAAAGCATACCGAAAGCTTACTTGACGCTTATATGTATTTCAATAGAGCGTTACTCATTTGTCAGCGCGGTATGCCACCGTGCTGAGTCGCGCCCATAGAAATAGAATGTCAAAGAACAACAAAGTCAATAAACAGGTGATCCGAAAACGAATCAATACATTTTATATGAGATACGTAAAATATGACTTAAATACATAAAATATGACTATATTATGGCAAAGGAAATTAATAAACTATGTTCCATACTGTTTTCTTTGTCGATAAACGAATAAATGTAGCGAAATTTGGTTTTAGAGAAATGTGTGGCAATATCTTATTTACCTTTGAAAAGTGTGATTACTTGGATTGTTTCTTTTTGTCACATCACAATTACTTAGAGTACAAGACACCATAGCTCCACGATACCTTTATTTTAAATTCTAATTAAGATTAAAAAATATTTTAAACAAATTGTGATTGCTCATGACGCTAGAGGCTCTTACTGTAAAAAATGTTGGCACATGTCACTTGATCCTTTGTCTCTTTTTTACATAGACAATGTCCGTATGATGTTAACTTCTCTTTTCCACGCTTTGTTGGTCTTCTTGAGCGCAGCGAAAATTTTTCTATGTCTATGGTCGCGCCGCTGCTGTGTCGTCAAATGAGTAACGCTATAAATTACAATGAATTGAAATATAGGCGTCCATAAGCTTTCGGTATGCTGTCGGTACCGCGTATACCGAGCATGTGCCGCTGTCGTACCGATGCTGCGTTGACAAATGAGTAAAGGGCCTAAGTTACAAAGGAAAATAATTACAAACCAACATGATTATACATTGGAAAAAAAATTATGTACTTTAATAATTAATTTTAACCACCACAAATAATTGCCACCTTCAACGTAATTTTTTCATGAAAAAAAAAATTAAAACTAGCGGCCGCCAGCGGTTTCACCCGCGTGGTTCCCGTTCCCGTGGGAATAACGGGATAAAAATTTCCTATGTTTTAATCTAGGCTATCTACTATCTGTGTGCCAAATTCCAAACAAATCCGTTCAGTAGTTTTTGCGTGATTGAGGAACAAACATCCAAACATCTAAACATCCAAACCCACAAACTTTCACATTTATAATATTAGTAGGATGCTTTTTTTAGCGTCGAAGATATTCATTCAATTATGCTGATTTCTAAAGAAACTGAGTACGTTTTAACCCCGGCACATACATAACAAGATAACAAGTGATGGTACCATCACATCCTTTTCCTTATAACTTATCCTATAATATAACGACATTATTTATTAACGACAATACAGAGTCAATAAAAAGGGCGTCCTTACCAGTAATAGCCAGCTACTTTACGACTATTCAATAGAATATTAAAAAGGAACCTTCACTCCAAATAGCAGGTGGGCAAGGAAAACTCAGTAATTTGGCCCTTACCAGATGTACACAAGCATTTTTTACGTTTTACCCACGAAAATCGCCTTTAATAGAATGGAATTTAGGTCTTAACGTTTGCTGTTTACAAAAGCCCTCAGAAAAACTAGCAAGAGAAATAAAGTTGATTTAATTTTAATTAAAGTTGTTTAAGTTTTATCTAAAAATTAATCACTGTTATTGCACATGTGAGATAAAAATGCTAACGTTAACTAATCAAATTGTATATTCTAAAATAACCTATTAAAAGTACTTAAGTATTTTTTAAAATAGTACATTGTCCACCTTAATGTACTACAAATAAAATCCTATACTTTCCTCTCTTCTATGAATCAGGAGTCCTAAGCATCTTTTTATAGTATTTTTATAAGCTGTATGGCTGACCATTTCAAGCGACCCGAAAGCTAATCAAAAAGCTTTCACACTTCTCTTGTAAACCTTTAACAAAAAACAACATTAATAAATTCCCAATGTTTCCAGCACATGCTAAAAACCGCATGTCACAAACACTAAATCAATTCCTCCGAGTCAACAGCTTACGTAAAACCCTATTCGCGCAACAAGATTTGCCGAGCGAATGGCTCCGACACAGTTTATTTGAGCAACAGGCGAGCCATACATCAAAGTCAATTTACATCCAACGTAAAGGCAATAGAAGACAACCTTTGAAAAATGTTCGATTGCGATTAAGAAAGTAATGGACGTACAAACATGTTTATTAACATTTGAAAGAAACAACTAATTCCATCGAAAAACCAAAATAGATTCCTACTTGTCATAATTAAGGAATAATGTCTTATTTTTTATGTAATGTAAAGTAACAATCCTTAAATATAAATTCTTTTTGTGAAGAAAAAACATTGTGCAGAAATACGAGTATTCTAGTCTAAAGGGAAAATCATACTTTTTTTTCCCTTTAGTTAAGAGGCCGTAGCGATTTTGCCGCTGACTGCAGCTCTCTCGCTCGCACATTTCATGTTTTCTCAAGATTTCTTAAATCTGAGTACGCAATTTAAAAATGTGTCTCGGCCACTTTTCACATTATAAGATTACAGACATTATAAAATATATTTTAGTTTTTTGTTGCTAAAGTACAAAAATTTATCGTTTCTAACAGTTATTTGAACTGGCAAATACGATAACTTTTTATACTTCAGCAACTCGGAACTGAAATATATGTTGAAATGTCCGTAATCTTATATTGCGAAAAGTGGCCGAGACACATTTTTCATTTACGCACTCAGATTTAAGAAATCTTGAGAAAACATGAAATGTGCGAGCGAGAGAGCGGCAGTCAGCGGCAAAATCGCTACGGAGTCTTAAACAAAATAGTAATTTACGAAACAGCAGAAAGAATACTGACTTATATAGGTTGTAGAAATGACTAATAACTTTGTCTAGACCCTTTTTTGTGATGAATGGAGTAGTAATAAAATTTTATTGCTTTATTTTCAAGGTTATTGACCCTTAGAAATATAAAAACACTAGCGGCCACCTTGTTTTTTGTTATCCCTCGGGAACTGTGCGTTTTTCTGGATGAAGGGTACCCTATGTCCTTTTTTGTACCCCTGACAACGCGTATGCAAAATTTCATGATGATCGGTTCAGTTTTAAGACGTGAGGGCGTAACAAACAAACGGACGGACATTCGCATTTATAATATTAGTGAGGAAGTAAGGATTTATACAGCAGTTAAGTATTAAATTGTTTTTTTTACTGATGGATAGAGAAAGTTATAAAGTTTTAACTAAACTGAGTGGTCCAACTAAAGCTTCATTTATAAAGTTTTTTCATGCCCTGTAAGGGCCGATATTTCTTCTTAGTTACTTTGTCCAAGGTTTATCTGTTCGATATTACTTTAAACCAGAAATTATTCATCATTTGAAACATAAAGCGTCATCAAAAAAGAGCTATACTTTGCATATATTTAATTCGCAGTTGGGCAGTTTAGTTGAGCAGTGGGGAAAAAACAACTTTAAGTAATATTAATTATTTGTTATTTTTTTCCTTCTTCTGAAATAAACTTAATGTGTCAAATAAGTTTATTTGAGGCATTAACCACAGTCTATTTTGTTCTAGTCTAGTGGGAGATTCACAGCGTCACACACAATAGCCTAGCATTATTACACGTTGATTAATTAATTAGTATAGAAAGCTTATGACAATCATGAATAATAATGACGCATCACATTCGTTAATTACGAGTGCACTTAAATAATTACGTACCTATTGGCTGAATTTAATGGTACGTTAGGTTAAGTAAATTGGGGTGTATGTGTGAATTTTCTAATCAAAATAAAATATTTTAAATTTCATTAAGATCTTTGCTAGTTATTCGTATTGCTCATTAACGTTTTCAGTAGTTGGTCGTTTTGCTACTTATGGATCCTCTACACGCACAAATCCGGCCTGGCCTGCAGGATCAAACGGAGAGGCGCGGCCTCCCGCGGCGTACCGTCGTAATCTCAACATGCGTAGAGTAGAGGGAAGCGCAATATCTTCAAGTCGTGAGGAGGCCGCGCCTCCCCTACACCCAACGAAAGCTAGCCGGAAGGCCGCGGGAGGCCGCGCCGTACGATCCTGCAGGCTGAGCCTGTGCTTGTGGATGATCCATTAGACGTATCGATCGTAAAGGTATTATGGTAAAATAAAAACACATCTCAACCGCAAAATTAACGTCGTATTAAAAGTCTTCATTCCCAAGAGCACAAAAAGGGAAATAACTCACTAATATCCCTGCGTGCGTCAAAAAACGAGACAAATGATAAACGACGAAGAAGTAACGACACAGCTGCTACTACCTGTAAACTGTTACAAACATATTTATTGCAACTAAGCAATCAGTTACTCAACTCATGCGCCACCTCCGTACTTAAAACACGTAGTATATTGAAAAAGTGAGAGAAGAGGTCAGTTATCAGTTTGAAACATATTAGTATATTCTAAAAGTTTTAATAAACAAAGAGGTCAGTTATCTATCAGTACTATAAATACACCAGACAAGGAAGCGCATAATCAAATAACAGTTACAATATAGGTCACCGAAGCATCGGTAACCGCATCTATTTCCGTGGGATCGATCGTTCGACCCATTGCACTAAATACGATCCCAGTTTTGTGTGCGGGGCCTAAAAATAATAAAACGTGAGGCACAGTTGGCGCGATGCATAAAAGATGCAAGGCGAGCGATCACGCGACCCAAGTGTGAGGCGTGACTCATCGCTCGTAAGAACATCAACCGATAAAGTTGTGAATGAAAGTACTATACAATTCGATAACTTTCCATTGACTTGTGTTTCGTGTATAAAAAAAAATAGATTTGACTTTTTTGTGTACCTACCCGACATTTCCGTTTAATCAATCAATTTTAGAAGGTTCCCCATTTCTGACAATAATAATAATGTAACTAACGTGATCACTCGTCAACCAAACGTATCGTTTAACAATGCTCGTATCAACGCATTTATTTATTGAAATGGATGGTTATGTGTCAAACGTATTTGATAGAATAAAATTATTTATTTAATTATAAGCAGTAAAACAACTGAAGTTAAAGCTAATAGGTACTTCGCTGCAAGCTACGAGACACTGCAATACGGTAAATGCCCTGTGTGTGTATGATTAAGAAAAATCTTAAAGTAATCAGTAAGAATTTTCTAAACGACTGTGTGTATTTCCAAATGGGAATTTGTCGCCGTTGCAGCAAAATCTATAGAGACGTACAAGCATCGTTAATGAATGCGACGAGGCGCTGCAAGCTACAGTCTGTCTATAAAGATACTGTAGTGTCATCCTTTTCAAACCAACCTAATGGTTGAAATGAGACGACACTACAATGTTGTTACTTTTGTCACGACTTTTTAGACAGACTGTACAAGACACTGCAATACGGTATATATCTACAATATTGTGTCTAAATAGCTGATAGTAAATGTACCTCGAATTCACATAGTTAACAAAGAAGAAATCAGTAGGTATACTTTATTGATTTTATAACCAACTGTTTGTATCTCCAAATGGGATTTTGTTCCCGTTGCAAAAAAGTCCATAGAAACTTAAAAATATAAACAGTAAATGCGGGCGTGACGCTGCAAACTATACACTGCAAATACTGCAAAACGGACTTAAATGTCACGTGTCAAATGGTAAGCACTAGGTAAATGTAAACTTTAGAGCCCCGTAAACGTTTAAACACATTTGTCAAATATTTGTAGTGTTCCTTGAGCTTAGGATATTTTCCCCTAAATTTTTACCCGAGTACGAGAATAAACAAAACAAAAATGACAGACAGTATTCGTAAAAAAGGACTTTATGCTGCAATTGATTTCACGATTAAAATCCAGAAATTAAATGGATAGAAGTATATCTGGAAAAATCATCTCTTAGGGGAAAATACTCTTAAGTCAAGGAACACTGCCAAATGTTTGACAAACAGTTCGAACGTTTACTGGGTCCTTAGAACCTTTTTTTTTTTTGTATGCCGAGGAAAAACGCATTTACGCGCTTCCCTTCCCGCAGGTGATCGGGAAGGGGGCATGTGGGACTCGCCAGGAGGGGACCGCAACATTCAACGTTGCGGCTCCCTCCACGACTGCCTCCCGTAATTCCACCAGGTCAAAGCCCGATGGAATCCCAGGAGGAGGGAATATTAGAACCTACATATTACCAAAAATCTTAAAGAAGTCGTATGCAATTAAGTGTTAGTCTTCTAACCGTCTGTGTGTATCTGTGTGACAAATGAAAATTTGTCGCCGTTGCAGCAAAGTCTATAGGGACGTGTAGCAACGTGTAGTACTGTAATAAAGCATCGATATGAATGCGACGAAGCGCTGCAAGCTACCAGCAAGACACTGCAATACGGCAAATGTTGTGTTTGACACTATGAGGTGATGAAAAACGGTCTGTGTTCAATTTTTTTATCGTATAACTGGATGACTCGACAGATAACATATCCAAGTTTTGTGAAAAGCTGGTTGAAAATTATAAAGTAAAGTTGAGAGAAAATATCGCTACCGCTCGTCGTTAACCTGGTCAACGATGCCGGAGCACGTGAATTTAGGTTAACTTGTAGATGTAGTAAGATATTTTATAGTAATATAATAATAGTAATAATGACAAATATCTAGAACACATCAAAATGTTGTCTCTACTTTTTGAAGTCTGTTATAAATAGATCGTGCAAAAGTCAAATGGCCGATTGCACTAAACTTAAGAATCGCCTAAGTCTTTTCCTAACTACAACATGACCAAATTATAACGGTGTCATAAACTTAGCCGTCATGTAGCTGTCATTCGCTAAGAGCCAATTTCACCATTGATTTTAAACGCGCTTTGTCAAAAACAAATTTAAGGCTGTCACTGTCATAACAACAAAGTAAAATTTGTTACAAAAATGTACAATTATGTTATAAACAATGCCTTGTTAAATCTTGATTCAATTTTTTTAATGACCTGGTGAAATTTATTTTTGGAATAAACGGGGAACGGGGTATCAAACTCGACACTTAAACTACATTACGTAAAACGTGATCTTAATCTCGTTTAAAATCAATGGTGAATTTGGCTCTAAGTTAACTTGGTCGAGTTGTAGATAAGAAAAGACTTAGGCGATTCTTAAGTTTAGTGCTTTCACGCGAAAGACTTCTATTATTGTATTGGCGAAAATATGTATAAAACTACTGTAGTGTAATGTATTGTTATGTGTTTTATACGGTTCAAGTGACGTGTGAATACTTCTATGTAATGAATGTGCCGTAACTTATCCGGAAACACTTTTCCCAAGGGAAATCGGGAGCCACCGTGACTTCAATATCTTTAATGGCTTAGCTTTATATACCTATATTTTATGGAGTATACGGTTTCAGTGGGATGGAGGAAATAGAGTAAACAATCTGCCACAATACGACATGGGTGACGCGTAGTAGGTAATACCTCGAACATTTTTACTTTGAATCAATGAAATTTTATATTTTTCTGTTTGTTGTAAAAAGTATTTTTGAAATTTTGTCATCATAGGTGCGTTGAATCACAAAACCTGTGGTATTTTTATACATAGTAGATGTAAAAGAGAAGTAGTCCGTATAGTGCTAACTGTTTAGCTGTTCTACAGTAGGACTAAACGGAGAAAAATATACGTTTATTTCTGTCTGTAGAAATAAACAGATATATAAAAGAACAAAAAAATATTAGACACCGCAGCTACTTACCTGTTTATCTAGCGCCAGGGCGCATGAAAACCTCCTAACCGAGGATTTTTAATGTGGCAACAACACACGGGATTATAACAACAATTATATTAGGGCAATTCTTTCTGTTGTGTTACAAAAGGAATGCATCAATTAGTAACGTATTCTGCAATGTTTTTTAGGGTTACGTAGCCTAAAGGCAGAAAACGGAACCCTTATAGATTCGTCATGTCTGTCTGTCCGTCCGTCCGTATGTCACAGCCTCTTTATTCCGAAACTATTAAGATTACACAGTTGAAACTTGGTAGGTAGATGTATTCTGTAAACCGCTTAACGATTTTTACACAAAAATAAAATAAATATTAAAGATTAAGGGGGGCTCCCCACTCCCCATACATGGAACTGAAACTGAAAATTTTTTTTTCATCAAACCAATACGTGCAGGGTGTTTATAGATAGGTCTTTAAAAATGACATTGAGGTTATTAAGATATTTTTTTCTCAAAGTCAACCGTAAGATATATACTACCAAAGTGGTAAAATGTGTATGTCCCCCCCTCCCCCCCCCCCCTTTTGACATTTAAAATAAAAGAGTGAAAAATCTAAAAAATATATATGCTGTTCGAAAGAGATATATTTAGTAGTTTTAGAGATATAGCATATTTTCCAAAACCCTAAATATAACTTTGTCATTTATACAAACTCTATGAAAAACAAAGTTATTTTTACAGATGAAAAATGATAGTGGTATTAAATAAGGCATGGTATATGGTATCTACGGAACCATACTGCAAGTCGCCCGACACGCACTTGACCGGTTTTTTATCAATAAAATTAGATTATTCTTTTTCAAAATAATTATCAGCTACTTTTTTACAGTTTCTAATGTATTTCTTTTACTGGAAAGTAAAAGAAGATAAGATATTCTTTGATTGGCTGTATAATATCATTATTAATTAACACAAGTAAGTAAACAGGGAGTATTGCGGTAACTGGTTAGCCTTGTCTCAAGCTAACTGGCTTAGTTTTCGTCACAAATGCCTCTTTTCTACCACGCTTAACAAAAAATCAATGCCCGTCAAAATATATTACCTGTGCTCACGTTTCAAAGAAAAGTCAATACTGTGTGACGTAGGCCGACGGCTTTCGTCAAGCCTCATTATTTTTATATAGCTGTTACACAATGAAAGGAAACACTGTACGAAAAACTCAAATCTTGGGATGTATCAATTTAACATCCAGAGGAAATCTCCTTTTTTAATCTAAAACGATATTTTGTTTCAGTCACAGGTATTTAATAAAACTTTTTTTCTAAAACATGCTTGGAAATTCGAACATTATTTTGACAACCTTCTTCGTGCTAAATCGGAGTTTCCGGACAGACCTAAACCGCGCCGGCAACTTTTGTATGAAAATCCATTACTAACGTGTAATAATAGATTTTCATACTAAAATTGCCTGCGTCTGACCGTAAAGGATAGTACTGAAACTCATTATACACGTGTAATTCAGAAATGGAACGAAATTTTCAATGAAACACGACAGCCAATGAGGTCTGTGATCATCATCAATATTTAAAATTAGAACTGGCTTTGTAAATGGAAAGTTCCAAATCACGGTAACAGAATGTCATGAGCGCAGTTAGAATACGCCCGCCCATTAATCCGTATTCCTGGTTACAAAACTTACGTGTAACATACGATTCGGACAGGCGGCATAAAAATAACGTTGTATTTTCTGTGGATCTTGGCGCGGGAAGCTTGTTGCTGAAGCGCTTGTTTTGTCAAATATTTTATATTCGATTTAAATTAAGTAATTAATCTATTATATAAATGAGTTCAAGCGACGAAAGAAATATTTTGACACCACCTGAAATTCAAAAAACATGTTGACTCCAAAATCAAAAAACATAAGTAAAGCAGATGTAAACCTAACTGCAATGCACAAAAGACAATCACAAGGGTATAAATGTAGGAAGTCTGCATCAAACGTGCAAATTTTCTTGTCGAGCATCAGACAGTGTGTATTTGGATCCTAAAGTAAGTTTTCGTATTGATAAGTACCTAGGTACTACGAGTAATTTACCACTTTGTTTTAGTCAAACAGCTAACATCACAACTTTACACGTTCTTTATTTTTGTTGCAGGTTTGATTTTGGGCATTTTCGGTGCATGAATGTGCAACGACATATAGAGTATTTATGTAAAAGACGTAGAAACTCAAGACAGTGCGATTTTACTTTCAATCTAAGATTTAATCTTTGCTTTTAATTACTGTAATTTTAAATAAAAATAAAATGTTAGAAAAGTTACTATTTGGTTTGAATTTCCGCGCATTATTTGAGAAAAGTACTATATATTTATACTTTAATCTGATTTTTCTGTTAATTACAAAATATCATATACACTTATAGTATGGTGGGGATACTAATTTATAGGAGATAACCCCCACAGATCAAGAAAAAGTACCATGGTCACATAAACCTAGAGAAGGTTAATAAGTTTTGACTGACTGTACTATTTCCGCCCAAATACGATTCTGTCGTATCGCGAATCTGCCGAACAACGCGTGAAAATGTGTGTGGGTGTATTTGTTACCTCATCACACCTAAAACACAGATAGTTTATAGCCTGGATTAAAACATAGGATACTTTCTATAGGGTCCACGTGGACGAAGTCACGGGCGGCCGCTAGTAATGGATGTAAAATTAAAATTAAAGTTAAAATTACTCTAATGTAAATGTAGTACAATATCGAACGCAACAGGCCAATTTAATATGAAACCAAATATTGTGTTCGTCCGCAACTTGAGCTTTATAATTAATACCATGTTTCATTAATCGATTTGTATGAAGAGATGCAATGGCTTGTTTAAAATTTGTAATAGTGAGCTTACAACAACTATTACAAATCATTCATGCATTTCATCATTCAGTAATTTTAGTGAAAATTTCAGTAACCTTACTCACTCGCAATAGGTACAACACAGAAATAAGAAATCGATTGAAACAGGAACCGCGTGATTTCCGTTAGCATAAATGAATAAAAACATGACATTTTGCGTTTCTGATATTATGCGCCTAAAGGATATTGACAACGTCTATCTTCTACTACTATATTATATTCTAAGCACAAAAACTTATTATTTTGGGCCGATAGTTTGTCAACGGTGACGGTCGATTCAAGTCGCTTGTAAAATCGAATCTGCTAAGCTCCCCTCACTGACACCGATACATACAAACGCTGTCGTGTCATTCATAATGTGACAAGTAACATGTTTAAGGAAACCATGAGGAAACAAAAAAGATAATAAAACTAAACTAATGGCTCCGTGAGCTGTAGACCTCGCGATAAAAAGTGGCTCAAATTGTACAAAAATAAAATGTTGCCATGAGGTTTTCAAAGCACACAGTACGTGCTATTTGGTGGTATATTATTTGCAGCAGATAGATTGGTGCTTCTAATTTAAATCATTTTTCAAATAGGTAAATATTTTTTTGATAAATTTGGAAAAACTGGCTCGACTAAACAATTTTAGATAATTATGGAACCTGTTCACAAAATTTCACCAGAATCGGTTGAGGAATGCGACCTGTAGAGGAGAACAAACGGACAGCTGGAAGGACATCCGGAAGGAAGGACATACGTAAGAATTTTTGCCCAAGCTGAAGCAGAAACGCTTCGCTCGCGCTTCGCACTCGCTTGGTCAATAAAAATCTATATGCCATTTATCATCATTTATTCCGTTACGTCATAGTACATAGTGATCGATTAGACTAATTATAATCTATTCTATGGAAAACAAAGTTATTGAGGAAAAAATAATTGACATTTAAAGAGAAAATAAAAACAACAGAAATGAAAACAAGACTATTTTTAGTTTTAGTGCTGCTTTCCGATTTTGCAACATTTCCAATATCATTATTTTACATTTGCATTTCAATAGAATGAAAACCACAATTTACTGAATACAATGTTCATTTATATGAAGATTCCAATACCTACAAGTTTTCGCTAACATTTTGAACTAAACTCATATTGAACTATTTGCGATGCAAATACTATTGTGTACAATGTAATTCCGTTGAATGGAACAAATGCGAGATAACCGGAACAATTGCTTAGTCGCAAGAGAGATTCATTCATATGAAATATCAGAGGATTTGGTCACAGACCGCAATGACAGAAAAGAGACAGGCTTTAATATAACTGCGTTACTAGCTCAACTCAAAATAATTTTAATAAATTCGAATCTGAGAGTTTGTTACTTGCACAGTCGAGTTATCGTATTTTTTGTCGGTCTATCTTTCTCACAATAATCTCATAAGCTCGAAGTCATAAGTAGCAAAATAAAGTAAAAAAAGCGGTTGAAGTTGAATTTAACGAGTTGCCACTTTATCCGCTGAACCAATTTATGATATCACTCGTAGCTGGTGTACAGGGTTCACAGGATTTAAAATTGTATGCCATCAATGTTGACGATCGTATCTTCCGAAACACGGAGGAGGTCGAGACGATGAAATGATCACCCATCTCGTGACCGGTCCTGGCGATAAGTAGCCGCTAAACCACCACAACCACATGCCGAATGCGCAAAAGATAAAAATGGCTGCCTTCTCACTCGGGGATCCAGGAGTCGCTTTACAGATATATCAATATCAATAACTTTCGTAGTTCAGTGGTACGCCCATACGAGGAGACGCAAGACACAGGAGTCCCGGGTTCGATCCCCAGGAGGGTGGTACATTTGTACTCGGTTTAGTGTGTGATAGGGCTTATTTCAAGTCCAAGCTAGCCAGGCCTAGCTACCACCATCTTACTTAAGTCTGACACCACAACAACAATTCAAAATTTGTTGTGTTCCGGTAGAACAGTCGGTTACTCAGTGGTGAGGATTCCGGGTGTGTGCGTTTCCACCTACGGCCCTATCGTCACTTAACATCCGGTGAGGTGAATGCCAAGCACTATTCCGTTGTGGATTAAAAAAAAACTTGTATGACTGCCTCTGTTCGACAATTCATTCTATAATTTTGCTTTGCACAAGTAATATCGCTCTACAGTCCATGCCTTTCATAGATGTTTATGTACCTATTCCATTACTGTTCCGATACGTAAATATTGGTTTGACATACATTTCATACTAGAAAATAAAGCCGTTTATGAATTGAAAGTTTTAGTTTCGGTTCCAATTATTTCTTTGTAAGTATATTTCCTTTTCATGTTTGGCTTATGATATTGATTAATTAGTGGAGTTAATTTTAGAATGTTTTGTTTCTTTGAAGTAAACATTTTTAACGGACACTGGCGCGGTTTTATCAAATACTTTTTTTATGCTTGAATTATTTCAATGTCTAAATATGCGCTTAAACCTTAGAGTGAATATCTTTTCTTCTATGCAACATCAAAGTAATACCGTAAAGATCACAAATAGTGACATATTTTTCAAAGCCCAAACTCCATGTTTTGTTCAATTGAGGTTTTGCGAAACATATTTGTCTTTAACTTGTTAGTTGGACAGATAATTAGTCAATTAATTTCTTCGTCGCACAAGGAATTTTCCACCCTGTTTTTCCAGAAGCTAAGACTTCGTTACGGTGGGATTCCAAGGCTTAAGGAAAACATTCCGAGGGAATTAGCTCAACGTTGATATAATTAACCTGCACCTAACTTTATGCGAGATTACTGGCTTAGAAACTTGAGATAGGTTACTTAATATTTTGATCTATACTTACATGAAACTGCGATCTTTTCTGTTGAGACTTTGAGCCTCCAATTACATAGAACAATTTGAAGTTTTGGTTTTGATCCTTTGGAATTGTGCCGTAGTTATTTTTAGTAGCTTTAAATAAATGAGTTATGGCAAAATTTAAAGGTGTTGATGGCGTAGGCAGTAGAGGCTGAGGGCACTGGGTCACTGGGTAAACAGATGGGTGTTTTGAAAAGCACGTTACTTAGTCCCAGTTAAGTTGGCAATTGCTCACAACCACCGCTTCACATTGGCCCCGCGTGATGGGTAAATAAAAAGGTCCTCCTTTTTTATGAAAGATTGGCAAGTGCTTGCCCTCTATCACGCCTGATGGTAAGTGATGTGATGATGCGATCTACGATGGAACGCGCTTGTCTAGAAGATACCATTCACTACGCGATTGAAGGCCCAGAGATTGTACCTATCGGGAAACACAGACTCAGGCAAGGAGGCACTCTAGCGGTCCTCTTCCTCAATAATGATACCTCTTTATATGGATGATATAATGATTGATACTTTAAGGGCCAATCTCCTGGAATATCTATGCCTAGCAATGAGGACATTAAAATGGCTCATGACGTGATGGTGCAAAAAGTTTACCTTAAGTATATTTATTAAGCTAACTAGGCTGTAACACTTCGTAGCGTCGTAGTCTCGTAGTTCAGACTTCGTAGTAACCGTAGCTTACTACGACACATTGGTTTTTAACTTGGGTTTCCAAACGTTATGCTTTATTTACATGGGCGACTAAAGCCATTTTGCCACAACTTTCGCCACACGGCGAAAATCGAACGTATAAATGGCATTTCGGCCTAGGCCACAGGTGACTGAACAAAATTATCTGATCCGGTGGCCAAAACTGCAACTACGTTATTACATATTGTAACCAAGGTTACGCCATCAACTACATAGACGACAGCAACGCCATCACCTGCGATTCAATTTTGGAAGCGACTTGCTAGGTGTCTAAAGTCGACCGTCACAGGTGACTAAAATCGACCCATGTAAATAGCCCGTTATCCTTTAGCCACAGCTCACAGAAACAGAATAAGGAAATGATTGACAGTTTCTGGATAGATAGGAACATAAATAGTTTCTATGGATTTATCTGAAAAACTTACCCTAAATAGTCATAAGTTCTACTCGACTCGTGAAGCGATATTTGCAATCTACTGTTGAAAAATTGGCCCCCTTGCCCTCGCACTAACAAGCTGAGTTAACAAGGATTTAAGGCTATCAACCAAGGGAAAGCTGATCCAAGCAAACTTCACTCAGAGACTAGACTAGACTCGGACGCCAATTTAACTATTTATTAAAACAAATGACGGTGTTCTTGTTAACGGAGCATTTCATAGTCAGACGCAAATAATTTTCGCAATTTTATTAACCGAAATTACTTGGTTAATAATTGTTTTTTTTTTATTTGTCTTACTAAACTGGGTAAAATCCATTTGGTCTATGCTAACAATCACTTATTAAAAACTAACTTACTAGGATATACCCTACTCGAAGTAAGCACAGCATGCATTTACTGACAATTTGAAAATGTAGACTACCTAAATCTATTTTTAAATACTAAACTTTAAACCTAAATAATACAAAAAGTTTTAGATCGAAAAGTTAAATAATTACATAAAGAAAACAACTAAAGAGCCATTCTAATACAACGCTTGGCTGAGGCAAGGGAACCATTAAAAATATCAAATTTAAAACGTATAGAATTATAAGCCGCACACATGCGATACCACGGAGAGTGAAAGCTGAGACGAGTCTTATACACCGGAAGTGAGAAAGATTGTGAGTAAACAAAAACATAATGAAATTCTTTTGTTTGAAATAATGTAGATATACAAACAAAAATAAGGTATTATATAGGATTTGCCGATTTATCAATAATAAAAACATAGTTTTGGTTTTGCTATAAAACTCAAGTCACGTGTGATTCTTATTACATAATGTCAAAAAGTTATCACAAAAGATGAACCATGATTTATTTGTAGGTTTGTATCGTATTATGTTACATAGCTATCGGAGGAATAACGAGCCTCGTTGTACATCTACTATAATAACAGCTATGTACGTATACACATCAGCACATTAAGTTAAACAGTTGAACTGCGAAACCAGCTTTTATTACGTAGGGCTTAAGACGGTCTCAAGATCAACATGTATGATATTTTGCCGTCGTCGTGGGTACATACCTATATCAAAATACATTACATTCAGTCAGCTTGTATGCCACAAGAACCGCAACTATCATTATTGTTGTGAACCGGTGACAGATTGGTTCCCATACAACATTGTATTGAAATATTACACCATAGGTACATAATACAAACATAAATCTCATATCTCTTTTGATGAAACGGAATTGGCATGTGCACAAAGATGAAAGCTATGTCATTTATTTCAAATATACAAAAAGATTTATATCTCTTTATGCTACGGAAAATGTTATACAATTTTTGCGATAGAATACGAAAGTTTGTCTAGCGCTATTCAAGCGATATTTTATTATATATTTGACAGTAAGAAAATTCTAAGCCCTTCATATCACAAACTTACGTAAAAGCTATTAAAATACTCGAGAGAGAGAAAAAAACTGGTCATCGTATCTTTTAAGCGAGGATTACATGACCATTAAAATTACCAGAAATTGATGTACTTATAATTTTTTTTTTCATTTTGTAAACATACAGGGTCATTTTTGGACCCCTTTTCAAATTTTGTGAGGTCTTTCTATAACAGCAGTACAATCAATTTGTGAAGTAAAAAAAAATTTTTTTTTACATTTTTGTCCCAAACTTTTCCCTACACAACTTTAAATTGTTGTCACTGTTTGCGCATCGCACGGTCGACCCGCGCGAGCCCCCCTCCCGTCACCCGCCTCCCCCCGCTCGCGTCACCTTACGCGAGAGTGAGCGTACGCTTCTAAATTTTTTGGACATAAAAAGTGGCTGAAAACTGTGAATTTAAAAAGAAATAACTCATAATTATCTCATCTATTTTTTTTTATTACTTCCTTGAACTTAAATTTGATTTTGTAAAGAGGTCGCAAAATTACCCTGTATACTCGTAGTTAAAAAATATAAAATTGGAGTTTTCCAGACGTATTACCAACGTGAGCGAGGACTAATAGAAATAAAATGTTTAAGATAAATTACAAAACTGAAAACTGAAAACCTGAAATCTTCTTTATATTTTAGAGGTGACGTAACATATTTATAAACCACTCTCAACGTTGAGAGCTATCTTGAGATCATACTTGAGATGTCTTCTTATAGGAACATCATCTCAGGCATGAGCTCAAGATAGCTCTCAACGTTAAAAGCGGTTTATAAATACGGATCTTAAACTCCGCAAAGGCATGTGGAAGTGAACTTGCTATTTTAAGGTGGTTCGTCAAGCTCAGTGGCGCCACCAATGGAAATAAATCATTTACGTTTTATCAAGGGCTTAGAATAAAAGTTTTAGTTATTTTGCGCAAATAGAAGAGTAAAGTGCAATATTTAAATATTTTTTCATGGCCCCAAAAATAAAAAAATAAAAAAGTGGCCACTTTTGGCAATATCCACATTCATAACTTATTGCTTATATTTGAGGCCATGAAAAAATATTTAAATATTGCACTTTACTCTTCTATTTGCGCAAAATTATCAAAACTTTTAATAAAGCTTTAAAAGCTAAGCCGTTGATAAAACGTAATTATTTCCATTGTTGGCGCTACTGAGCTTGACGTACCACCTTTAATGCTCTAATTCTCATCAAAAACTTTTTTAGCTTTTGAATGAAAAAATGCAAAGTTTCTCCAAACAAAAGTAGAATAGTAAAAGAGCAAAAAGTTTTCAATTCAAAGTTTTCATAACTAGAATCGCTTGAAATGCTTTTTGAAACTTCGTCCGCAAACTAATGGTGAGTTTCAATCTGTTTTCAATTCGCGTTTGTTCCTGTCACTACGACAATGTTCGCAAAGTTTTATCGAACCACAATTTGTACAAATATGACCGAATCAGTTACCGGAAATCTGTGAAATCCAAGTTTTTTTTTATCTAAAGCCATTTATTTGGCCTACGTTGAAAACGTGAAGAATGTTTCGAGCAGAAACTTAACTCAAATCGGCTGTTGACCACATTATCGCATGGTGTTTTTTTTAAACAACAGATATTTCACAACTAGCTTCCGCCCGCTACTTCGTTTGCGTGGATAGTATTTGTCTATCAAGGAAACAGTTCCTTTTTTCGGGATGAACGGATACCCTTATGTCCTTCTCTGTATCACTGACGTGTGTGTAAAATTTTATGATGATCGATTCAGTAGTTAAGACGTAAAGGCGTAACAAATAAACAAACAAACAAATGGACTTTCGCATTTGTAATATTAGTAAGGATAAACTGCACTGTCCTGATAATAAAATTTATTGTTACATCTTTCTAATATGATTTAAACGATTAAGTAAAGCGAAAACTTTATTCTGTATTAATATACTGCATAATATAATTAATACAATATATAAAAAACATGGGATCATGATCACCCTTACCTCTTTTCACTTATTGTTATCTAGGTATAAATATACCTTATTTTTGATTTTTTTCATTTCAGACATTCTTATCATAATAAATACTCTATAGTTACACAAACTTTTCTAATTTCGCTTATAATCAAACACACCTAGCACTTTCAACATTGAAGCAATAATGCTTACAGACAGCAAAACTTTTTGCTTAATTACTCCAAGTCAAACTATGGAACTGCACAAACCCAAATAAAGGCAAGATACCGATCAGAAAGTCAATAAAGACGAGTTGATTTACATAAAGAGCTATTGATTTGTTGTATAGTACAATGGAAGGTAGGTATTATGCTTGTGAAAAATCCAACTTAGGCACAATTAAAAACGCACGTATACCTATCCGAATTGAAAATATAAGTAATTGAAACTAAAATAAAAATATTTACACGCAATTTTCTTTTTAAAAAGGTTCTGATGTTATTCTATTTTAAGCAAAAATCTTTAGTATTACAGCAAATAGTACCAATTTTCGCCACAGTGCGGCATTATAGGCGGTTTCCTATTCTGGATACGAAACCACTTCAAAATTGCTATTCGCAAAGTGGCGGAGCGGAATCCGCAACGGAACTAATTACTAACGGATTACATCGGCTCCTACGACGGAAAACAAAACGTGTAGCCACTAAACTTCGTTACGTTAACACAATTATTTTGAATTAGTTAAATGGAAATGTACTTTGGTAAATGGATAAAACTATTTTCATTTCAATAAGAGATAATGTTAAAAAAAGGTATCGATTTTTGTCGAAATCCTTAGGTTTGTTTTGTTTTGAAACGTACTGAGATACTTTGGAAAATGAATAACTATGTTCATTTTAATTAGAGATAATATGAAAAAAAATCGTTTTAAAATATACAAAAAAGTGAATAATTGTAGTCGAGGGTAAAATGGGTTTTATGTACGAGTTTGAATCAGGGAAAGCGATGAGACGATTTGACTGACGAAAGCGATGAGACGACTTTCCCATATCGTGAAGCTGTCGGAGCCTTGGACTCACTACTGTCGAAGAATCACCGACAAAAGATGACTGGCACAGAGTAAAAAGGATCATGCGATACCTTAAAGGGACTATGTCAAATGGTCTAAGATATAAACCTGATCAAATGCTCTGCTTTTCACTTCGATTGTAAGGAAATTAAACAGCAATATTGCAAAAAAAAAATATTACAACATGGATTATGTATAAAAATGAAGAAACAAAATGAAATAACAAGTTTTTTTAACGAAGTTTAATTGCGTGTGTAGCTGTTTGCCTGAAGACCTTTGTCTCCGAAACTTAGATGAAGTTTTTATTGTATGCACTAGAGCATGAAAAGCGATGATTTATGCAGCTTATACCGAACACAAAGACGAACTTTACGAGCACGAGAAGTGAAAAAGGTTTCATAATAACTCGTTGATCTTAGTAACTAGAGATTTTGAAGTTAGCGAAAAATGTTCATCTCAAAAGCCTAAAAAAGTTAACACAGTCATGTCATTGTTTATCCAGAAGTCATAACAAAAGAAACATAAACATTCAAATTACTACTGAAATAAGTACCTACGTTTAACTTGCAAATTCCACAAACCTGCATATTTATCCAATATTTACCCATTGCTTAAATAATACAAATTCGTTATTCGTTGTTTTCATTTCGTGAAATTCCTTTCCATGTTTTCGTTTCCAAATTGATTCATTGTGGATTAGTATAATAGCCTATTTGCATTTGATCGGGCGTAATAACACGAATGCCCGGAGCCGGAGGTTCCGGATCCCATTTCCACTGTTGTCGAAAAAAATGTTCCTAGTAATTTGCGTTAGCACACTACTTTAGCTAATTATAATAGAAAAGCACCATTCTAGCTTCAAATGCGTGTCAAAGAGAGGACAGGTCAGACAATGTGAATGACCTCAAATTCAAAGTATTCAGTTATTTGATGACAATCGCTAACACTTCGAATGTTTATGTATGTACAAATATTGCCTAGATTTAGTAATTTATATTTTAGTTTAGTAGTTAATAACTGCTTAATATACTTCAAAAATTCACGTCCCATTTTACTGTAGTAGCTTATACACTAAATTACTTATTAACGCTATTTTAAATTAAACAAAACCATACAAGATACTATACAGGAGCGGTGCCACAGTAGTTTAGCGCCTAGCCCTGCGTTTGCAGAGGTTAAGCAACTTTTGCAAGGGTTGCTCGTGGCAACCCGTGGCCCGCGTGGCATAGCCCATCCTCTTTATCCACCCATAAGGAAGGCCTGTGCCCCAGCAGTGGAAACGTTAAAAATTGATGATGTTGTTACACGACAACTTTATAGGTGTACGTACACAAATACATTAGCTCAGCAACTACTTGCACAATAATTTTATAAATAACGTTATGATACCTAAGAAGGGCACACGGGAAGAAGGGGCTCATCAACATTTTTGATTAATTTGAACTAACAATTGCATTCGATAGCCTTTGAATGGATCTTTCAAATGACATATTCAAAACAAACTAAAAGGGGCCCATTTCTCGTTAAATCGGCTCTGTAAAAATAGAGTACGAAAGTAATAAAATCTTTAATAAGCAATTTTCTTATATTTTGCTAATTATTAATTTTAAACTATAACAACTGCATTGGATGGCTTTGGCATACTCAAAACAAACTAGGATCCATTACATATTCAAAACAAACTAAAAGAGACCCATTTCTTGTTAAATCGCCTTAGTAAAAATAAACCATTCAACTTTAAATAGCCATTTTCTCAAATTTTGCTAAATGTAGATGAGCCCCTTCTTCACGTGTACCTACCCTTCCTATTTGACTGTAGGCACAGATTATATGTTGTAGGTAGGGTACTTTGAAAACTTCAAATGTGTATTATGTAAATTATTTATTGAATGAAGCATTTAATATTGCTCGTAACAACCAACAACTCTGAGACAAGATTCAATTTCTATTTAGTAGACACTTTGTTAAATTTAATGGGACGGTCTTTCTCACTTCTTTAATAATTATTTGTATTATACATTCAGTTGAAACGTTTATTGCTGTCCTTTACGCTTTCAAACAATTATTATATTTGTTATTATTAGAATCTCGTGAAATTCATAGTGAAATTTTTCATTAGACATACCTTTCAAGCTAATATATTTTAAACAAATCATCGACGGAACTAGCGCACGTTTTAATGTACAATATAATAATAATATAATCAAGTAAGTGTTAATTTCCATTGTTTGACTGAATATTAAATTATGGTAACTGTTTTCATTAAAACTTATTAACTAATACAAATGCCACTCCGAAATGATTACCTTGTTGTTGTTTTATTAACCACTTATGTTTACAGTTCCATATCTATTCAGCTTTTGTAAGTAAACTTTTTTCTAATCCTGTTTCTTTCTTAACGCCTCTATTTCTCACTATTCGAACTCGTGTCACCAAGACTTACCATTAATTGAATCTCCACTTGTATAAGTATTATTAACAGGGTTTGTTAAATCTATTCTCTATCCACCTGTAATAAACAAAAAGCCTGGGTAGTTGTTAGCATAGCCTGATTCTTTCCTTTGTTTAATGAAACGAAATTTCCCTGAGCCACCTGCAGTGATTTCTCTGAGTCAGCAGATTAATTCATTATTGCATTAAATCTGCAGGTTTTCTCTTCAAAATTATTAATATCCTGATCGATCTATATTAAAAAAGGTATCATTTCTGATTCTTTATTTACTTCATTAGAGCCAAATTGGGCCAATATTGTGCGGTCCTGGAGTGACGTTGTAACAAAACTTTTGTTTTTATCGTTGTCCATCAGCCATTTTTGATGTCCCCACTGCTGGGGCACAGGCCTTCCTTATGGGTTGGTAAGGAGGATGGGCCATAACCCACCACGCGGGCCCAATGCGGATTGGTGGGTGGTAATTTATTTTATCGTTGTTACTTAGCCTAAACATGTTTTTTTCGCTTAAGTTATCTTTCCTAAGTTATATATATTCCTAAGTTATCTTAAGTTAGCCTTATGTTTAAACATTCGCACATAAAAGTTTTGTTACAATAGTTTTCACTGTTGTTAAATAAATTATGAAAATTTTAGATTAGAAAATGCAATATGTTAAAAATTCGCCATACAAAACGACAATTCCATAGGTAAGGATCTAATATTAGTTATCATCTTCGAAATTATTGTGTTAAATCAAATGAGATGACAGCCTAGCACTAATTCTCCGTTGTGGATGTCAAAATATAGGTAGGTACAATATATCTCAGCGTCAATTATTTCTCGCAGCTCTAGTAGTCTAGCATATTAATGCTAAGTAACCATTGCTTTAAACAGGTAATAATGTCGTACGATCTACCTCATACGCTATGTAATGGCCATGCAACCTTGAAACTCTACAATTACTTCGTGATGTGGCGGTACTCAACGCCTACCTACTATCGATTGTACCACAGGTATTGAGGAATTTTTAGTTTTTATCATAAATCATATTTTTACTTCTTTACAGCTAAGCGTGCTATGTACAGGTGTAGTCATTATATCGTACATTCTACTGTCACCGAGAAGAAGTTTGAAGACTCCATTTTTCTTTGTTACCATAACGAAAATAGTAATTTGTTTAACACGTGAGTAAAGTTATTTTTTGCAGCGAGTGCTAACTTGCGAAGACTTGCTTGGCTAGCGAAGTAACAAAGTAGTCTAGATTCTAATATATACTACTAAACACAGGAACAGATTAAAAAGCGCAAGACATTAAAAAAATCTCGCGTGAAACATAAAAATTTTCACATCTACCAGCAAGAAAAATCGCAAAAAGCGATTTGCTTTTGCTGTGAATTTTTAGGCACCAAAGCGCTCTTTTCGTGCTGGAGAGGTGAAAATGAAAACTCACAAACGTAAAGTTGTGTTTATGTTATTATCTTTTGCAATGGCAAGCTATTTGTCAAGGTGTGAGTGGAAAAAAAAACGACCAGCAAAAATGGCTAAGGCTGCTCTCTTTGCTCTATTACCTTTGAATCTTACTTTATTTACCTCCAAGAAAAATGAAGACTTTTTATTCTCCAGATATTTTTTCATTTATCTATTTAAAAGTATTTTATACAGCAAAAAATAGAAAGATCCAGCTACTTGTACAATCGCAAAATGTACCAATCGAATACAGTCTTAATTAGAATGAGTTTTAAGGCATCAAGAAAATCTATTTTGTAATTATTGCCGCTTAAATAAATAGGAGTAAATTAAATTGTTTGTAATTATTCTGATTAGATTTTAAAATATGAAAGGATTTGAAATTTGAGACCTTTTATACAATCTCAAACTTAGTACAGAGAAATTCAAAGCAAGATCCCAATTAGAATGAAATTGATTTATTCAAAGCTGTTTCACTAATGAACAAGTTTAGTCGTTGAAATAAACGTTCTAGTAATTAATTATTTTAATAAAACACTTGGAAACGGAATATTTCTGGTGAGTATTATTTTACCGGCTTCGTGACCTAGTTGTTCGTCGAACGGCATTAGATATCGAAGTCTAGGTTCGATACCCAGGAGAGAAGTTTGATTGAAGTAGAGTAGGGTTTGTGTCATGTCCGCTTGGCTATCTTATCTACCACCATCTTACCGAAATCTTCCCCATAATAACAATGTCAACATTCAGGTGTTTACAATTGACAAACTTAATTCCAGTTCAGTTGAAGCACTTTCACTTGTGGGTGTTAATTGTGAGCGAAAGAGGATGAGGGATGGAGATTTATTATAAATATTATAATAAACATCGGTTGATATAATGATTAAAAAGAAATCATAAGGGGTTTTGAAATACTAAATTTGAATAAAGAATATTTTCATTTGATTTCATTTATATGGTCATTCGTACAGATCTAGAACTAAAATAGCTTGCTTTGCCCATTTTATTAAGAAATTAAGCAGCAATATTGCAAAAAAAACAGTAATTATAACATGGATTATTTATAAAAATGAAGAAATCAAATGCTTTACAAGTTTATTTCATCATCATCATCATATCAGCCACACGACACCCACTGCAGGGTATAGGCCTCCCCTAAGGATCTCCACGACGATCGGTCCTGCGCTGCCCGCATCCAGTGGCTTCCCGCAACCTCACCAGGTCGTCGGTCCACCTTGTCGAGGGCCTACCCACGGAGCGTCGTCCGTCACCATTCCAGATCCTTTCCGCCCCAATGGCCATCGGTTCTTCTCGCTATGTGTCCCGCCCATTTCCACTTCAGCTGAGCAATCCTTCGAGCGATTTCGGTTTATTTAACGTTTTGAACGTTAACATCTAACGTTAAAGTTTATTTACCGAAGTTTAATTGCGTGTGTGGCTGTTTACCTTTTTTTTGTTGTATCAAGTGAAGAATGCATACCAAATGGAATGTTGGACTCGGTCATACCCGTAGCATGTACCTGACGACCTTTGTCTTAGAGCCTGCATGAGACTTAGATGAAGATTTTACTTTATGCACGAGAGCTAGAAAAGCGATTTTATGCAGCCTATACCCAACATAAAGACGAACTTTACGAGCATAAGAAGTGAAAAAATATTTTTTGTCTGACTTTAAACCTGAACATAAACTGTCTCATTTTACGCTAAATGAACTTCATTTAAATTACTTCATTTCAAAATTTGCTCTCACAAAGCCTTTTTCGCTCATTGTTAAACATTACAAACTCAAACTCTGCGAGAAGCAATTTAAATACTAACTCATATTATGTATTTGTTTTCGTTTGCCGCGTGTGTACTTACTTTTACCTTTGCAAGATCAACTTTAACTGTGTGAATTTTACTGTGCTCAGCGGAGCATTTATGCTATGGCGTTATTTTAGGGTTAATAAGTTTAACTGGAATTACTCATGTGACATTTTTTTTATATAAAAAATGAGAGACAGTACATAATCTTATGAAATCGGTAATTTATGAATTTAGCAACTTAAAAAGTGTTTGGGGACAGTGGTACCGGTATCGAGCGTAATAAAAAAACTAGACGGAATGTAGACCAATTCGTCTGCCAATAACATCTACCCGCACGGAACAATCGACAGTTCTTCCGTGATCATGGCGCATGCAACTGCGACGAAATATTGGAGTCTCAAAAATAAACAGGTACATGGTGTAAATCCCGATATAGTTTTTCAATAACCTCAATAACCAGGGAAATTTAAAACAATAAACTTTAAAAGGGTGTTAGGTACAATCTAGAGCCGTGGATGATGAATTCCTAGCTTCTGCCCGCGACTTCATCCACGTGGACATTCGAAAAATCTAGGGAACCTTTGGCCAAGATAAAAAGTATTAATGTTTTAATCCAGGCTATAAACTATCTGTGTGATAAATTTCATCTAAATCCGTGCAGCCGTTTTTGCGTGATTGAGTAACAAACATCTAAACATTCAAATTATAATATTAGTATTTATGATAATATTATATTTTTTTTAAACTCGCGTGCTGTGGTGTGGGTGGGCAGCACACACATACCCAAATATACAAGCCTTTTACAAAACAGTTACATGAAAGAATACAAAACTTTATTAAAAATGTGAAAAACTTTTTTTTTACTAGAAAAAAAGCTCGATCTTTTTCCTAAAAGTAATCAATGAAGTGAACCAGCAAAGACACGTAGGTACTATTACTAATACGTAAGTTACGACGAAAATGTGTATCGATTGTGCCTTAGTGACCTGTCCCTGAGCTATCGACAGTTTTGTGTTTAGACACATAAACAAGTCAGCGGTCGATACCATTCACTAGGCCCACGACCTATATAAAATGTTGCCCTGATACTACTGAAATAGATCGGTTTGATAGAATAAAAAAAATGAATATACATTTGGTCTTCAATTACGCAAAATGAGTATGTGTGTTCTATCTAGATAGCGGCACCGCTCACGCCGAGCTCTTTATTTTTACATGGGCAAAAACCGTATTTCTGAATCGCTCGTTGGCCAGTTGTCAGTGTAGTATACGATTCGAGTATCAATTGTGTCATTACGTCGCATGTGACATAATATATCATACGAACGATTTCAAAAATAGAGAGTTCCCAGGGGCCCTATTCTGAATCCTTCGGCAGCGCTCTTTTCACGGTGTAGGGGAGGTCAGCTCAATGCGGCCATAGGAGGCAAAGCGGCCATGCCTCATTTCTCGGCAACTTATAACGATAGTACAATGTTTTATGATCTGATATGCAGCAAACCTACCGCCCCGCCCCGAGCAGCCATTTGGTAGTAGTCGGAACCAGCATGTGGCCGCGGCAACATGCGAAAGATTTTTGTTCATTTTGTTAAGAAAATCCAGGGTAAACTCAATCTGTTTTGATCAAAACTCTATAAAACTCAATGTTTTTATTTTACGTCTATTATTGCTTATCTATTTGGCTTTGTTTGTATAACATTGGTTCCGACATGAGACAAATGTTATGAGCACAGTTAATTTTTAAAACAAAACGGTGGAAAAAGGCAAAGCGGTCCGGGCAAAGTGGCCAAGTGCTTTGCTTAGCTGTTGAATATTTTAATTTAAGTAGAAGAACTGTTGGTTTATTAGTATGAGAAAATTGTTGCGTACCTATAACATAACTAAAATAATAATTAATATAATAATCAAAAATAAATTTAGGAAGTATTCGAAGATTCTAAGACTGTAATAATAAATGTCTCATTTGAAACTTAAGATTTTTTTTTTTTCATTAGTAGAGTTTTATTTAATTTATTTTTGGTTTTCTAGTTTTTTTAAGCACGTTGTTTCAACTTTAAATGAATTTCTTGTAATCTTTTGGAATGACCACTTTGCCCTTACCCCCATGGCCGCATTAGGCGCTCACTTGGGCAAAGCGGTTTTTTGACAAGTTTTCGTAATTTACAAATTAAAAGAAACTATTAAAGTTTTCACGGAATGCGATTACACGTTATAAAAGTTTAATAAATTCCCTATCTATTGGTATAAAATACTTTTCCAAATTCTGTTTTTTAACAGCATTTTTTTAAAGTCAAAGTTAAGGTGGCCGTGCTGAGCTGACCTCCCCTAATGTCACAATTGACAACAGGCATTCGAACAGCACAAACTTATCTGACTCGGTGACAGCGTCGCTGTCGTCTATAGAAGACGTAAAAAAATGAAATGGTCTGCATAGTGGATCAGTGAGGTAGGATTTCTAAAAGGTAAGACGATGGGAATCGGCTTGTATGGACCCTCTCCACTGCTAGGTAACAATATGTAATAACACTTAGTGCCAGTTTTGGCCACCGGGACAGGGGGCCTACTCAAATGGCCACTTTTCTATTCGTTGGCTAACTTAATTAACTCTAAAATTACATGACGTAGGCTTGTCAATTTCATACAATGTCTGTGATTTACTTGAATTAGCGACGTGTGATTTTATCGTCTAATTGCTTATTTTTAAGCTTTAAGTTAGCGAACGAATAGAAAAGTGGCCATTTGAGTAGGGGGGCAGATAAGTTTGTAATGAGCGATTCGAAAATGCGGATTTTGCTATATCGAATGACAATCAGTAGCAAAGAGCGCTAAGGATTCAAAAATAGTGGCCGTATTCGAAAAGAATACCGTCATTTTGTTTTGTTGCACTAGGAATTCTTTACTACTGTACTGAACCTGGCTTGAGTTATCTTGTACCACATGCCTATATGTGCGTGCACAGAAAGCCGTGGCTTGTCCGGAGAGATATTCATTTATATCTTATATTTTATGTTTATATGAGGTCCCAGGTACGTGTGTCGAAAATTGGCGGATCGGTTACAGCACAGTATACATATTAGGTGGTTACAGTCTTCGTTTGTGTTGTCATAACTACTTATTAAGATATATAATAGATATACAATAGAAAATCTATTGTGTCTCGTTATCCGGGCGTTGACCAGTTAATGTTTAAAAAAAATGAAAATGAAAGTAAGTCTAACAAATTGTTCATGATAAAAAAATCTGCAAATATGAAGCAGAGTGTTAATTCCTGCCGATATGATTGGATGCATTGACGCGTATTGACAAAACTAACTTTATTGCCGGAATTTTTATTTTCCTTTTTCGATCAAATCCTCAACGAATGTAATCGCTATATCACGGATAAATCACAAAGAAGTGACAAAATTGACCCAAGACATAATAAAAAGGAATCAGCCTCTTTTGGACCGGAAGTTGGACCGCAAATCTAAGTGAAAATTCTTGCTCTTTGAAGTTAAATGACCCTTCTAACAAAAAGTAAATATCTAAACAAACGACTCTTCAAAAGAATATGAAAAAGTTTTTTATGTCACTTGTAATACAGATCTTCTAGAGCTTCTGATTGCAAACTGAAATTCAACAATGATCTGGAAGAGAAAATATATTTTTTGATTATATTCTGATAAATGATTTTGTTGCTATTATCATTTGAATCTTAGCGTGTACAGATTTCAATGTAAAATTCAAAATAATGCTAATAAAATATTTTTTTTGTCAGTAAACTTCTAATTAATATTTTAATACTTAAACTAGTACTGTGTTCAGATTTTGATATGTTTTCTGCTATTTCAAATTAATTCAAAATAATACTAACGAGACAAATTATAATATTTTTACTTTGTCAGTCCAGTAACATTTCAAAAGAGCTCTGCAAGCTTTATCCGTCATAACCAAAACGCTTCAGTCGCTTACAAACGTTAATCGAGTTCCTACATATTTTAACACCTATGCAAAGTACAAAGTTCACATGTCATTTTGTATGTAAATATGGAAAGGATTTTACTGAGAACATTTTCAGAACTACTTCGCGAGACTTCAACTCGTCTAGCTTTCATGAATATGAAAGTGAAATGGCCCATCTTAGTTCGCTAGTAAAGACAAGTTTCCTAAAACTAAATTATGATCAAAAGAAAATTATGTTGAAATTAATATTTGTGTCGATAATGATTACCTTTCTAACATTTCGATCATTGATTGATTGATCAGTTAGATTAAAACTAAAAGACTTATCAAAACGAACCTTTTAGAGAGGCAGCTAATAAATATTATAACTGCCTGTCTTTGCTTTGCCTAGACTAGTCGAATAACTTTAGAAAAAGTTATCACGTTTTATGAGATCTAATAGATCACTTATTATTATTATAAAGGTATATTTAATTTGATCTTTTTTACTACAAACGAACGTTTTTTTTACTTCAGACGAACCCTAACTCAAATTCTTTTGTTACTGAACTGAGTCAAAGCAGTATGAAACATCAGTACCTACTTTAGTTCGATTTCCACTAATTATTTATTCAACATATCGATTTAGTCAAATTGTACTTTGTTTTGTGGATAATGACAGGACAAATCAGGCTATTTGATAGATTACAGTTCGTACGAAAGGGGTCGACTTTTATTGAAAAGAAAAAACCTTTTTATATTTATAAGGCTTAGGTTTTTCTTGGAAAGTAAGTGTTAAAACCTCATGATAGAATATAGATATATTCTATCATGAGGTTGGTATGGGAACTGTTTTGATTTCTTTTTAGGGTACCGTACCCAAAGGGTAAAAATGGGACCCTATTACTATGACTCCACTGTCCGTCTGTCTGTCACCAGGCTGTATCTCATGAACCGTGATAGCTAGACAGTCGAAACTTTCACAGATGATGTATTACTGTTGCCGCTATAACAACAAATACTGAAATCAATTTTTTTTTGGTATTTTTGTACGGAACCCTTCGAGTGCGAGTCCGACTCGCACTTGGCCCCTTTTTTTCTACGTTGAGTATTGAATTCACCATACTTACAATTAATCTAAGTTGTTGTCTTATGTCGAACAAAAGTTTTTTACCTGAAAAGACAAAAAAACATTAAGTATTTTAAGTATTAAACATTAATGGCCGATTGCACTAAACTTAAGAATTGCCTAAGTCTTTTCTTATCTACAACTCGACCAAGATAACTAGGCGAATGACAGCTACATGACGGCTAAGTTTATGACACCGTTTTAATTTGGTCGTGTTGTAGTTAGGAAAAGACTTAGGCGATCCTTAAGTTTAGTGCAATCGGGCGTTAGTATTATAGTAACAAACACTTTCTTAAGTTTTCGAATAATTCATCGCACGAGCGTTCTTTCGCACTAACATTCATCGCACGAATACTTATGTATTGTTTATAAACTTTCGTGGTACAATCTTTCTTTCGCACACGTGAAACGGTGCAAAGCACAATCGATCTTCAGCGCAAACGATCGTCGTTTGTTTGACCTTACGCTTTCAATTAAATCCCGCTATCTAATTTATGATGTGATGACATCTCATTAAAACTTATCTAAATAATTATGAACCCTTTTTTTAAATAGGAACATGAAAAACTTCTCAGTTTAAAATCTAATGTCCATCAGCCATTTTTTAATGTCCCCACTGCTGGGGCACAGGTCTTCTTTATGGGTGGATAAGGAGGATGGGCCATAACCCACCACGCGGGCCCAATGCGTATTGGTGGGTGTTAATGACTGCAAATGCAGCCGGGACCTATGGCTTAACGTGCCTTCCGAAGCACGGAGAAGCTCGAGATAGTAAATTTTTTTTGGCCCATCCCATGACCGACCCTTGCGAACGTTGCTTAACCTCTGCAATCGCTGGGCCAGGCACTAAACCACTGCGCCACCGAGTTCCTTAAAATCTAATAAGTAATACCTATTTAATTTTGGGCATAATAGCATACAATTAAACTCTTAACATTTTCCTTTCGATTACGCTCAATTTGTCTAGACAAATAACTAAACAGATCGGAATTTAATTTTACTGCAGGTTATTTACAACGTTTTCTTAATCGTCAATTCACCGACTAATCGACGTCTTGTTATTTCGATCAGCGAATCGCTTGATAAATGAACCTATTGTGAAAATTTGAACATAGATTTCTGAGTTTGATTTCACAATAGAAACGTTAGTCACTATGATTTGTATTTTCGTGAAAGGTATTGATTGATACATTGGTCATTGACGTTTATCAATTTATCGAGGTACTGAAAATAGCTATTAAAGTAAATAACATAAGAACATACATAAGTAGAGGTGGAGTTACGCGTGAAAGCACTAAACTTAAGAATCGCCTAAGTCTTTTCTTATCTACAACTCGACCAAGTTAACTTAGCGAATGACAGCTTCATGAGGGCTAAGTTTATGACACCGTTTTAATTTGGTCATGTTGTAGTTACGAAAAGACTTAGGCGATTCTTAAGTTTAGTGCAATCGGCCATAAGAGTGAATTATAGGTATACGCCTTTTTCTAAAAACCTATCGCTATACTACTTCGATCATTTAGAGTTTAGACTAGTAAAATGTTATTATGCAACGTGTTGTGAGCGTTAAATATGATGTTGGGTTATTGAATTACGAAGTTTTGGTAATATTGATTTATGAATAAGAGTAAAAGTTAAACTATACTTCAGAGGCCGACTGTACCTATATTTTGACGATTTTCCCCTGATTAATAAAAGCATTCAACATGAGTGATACAAAAAAGTCGGGTGTAATGCCTTCTTTAAATGTCTATTTCCTTTTCATGATTACGGAAGTAGTTCCTGGAAAGCGTTGAATAATTTAAGAAAAGACAGAACGCACCGGGATTGCTACGGTTCCATTTCGAATTGGGTTGTTTTTTTTTAATCAGGACTAACACCGATCATTTAGACCTACACTTAATATAATTTATATTTCTATGTAATTTGGTTAATACATACACGACACGATACACGTCAATAAAAATACAAACATCCATGACATGTTTAAACTTTTAGATTTTTGCATTCACAATGCTATTTTTATATTAAGATGAATAAGTAATGAAAAATTTTTTCTAATATTTTTCATTACTTATTCATCCATGACATGGATAAAAAATGCTTATTACTGTTAATTATTATATCCTAAAAAAATGTATTATGTATGTTCTTTATCAAATTCTTTATGACATATGACATGAAAAAAAAACACACAAACATACACACATACATGAACCCTGAACACAATGCATTCTTTTTTATGTATACATATTACATACAATACATACTAATGTAAGTATGGAATCGTATGTGTTGAAAATAGATGACCTTTTGCCCTCTCCTTTTTTAAAGATTTAGCTTATAATATTGTTAAATTGTGCTTATAAAATATTCTAAGGCTTATTATATGCAGAGAAAAGGTTGATTGTTAGATATATTGTTTTCATTATCCTTTATTTCCGTTTCGTCAGATTTTTGTTTCGACAGAAAAAGTACAAATATAACGAAAATCTGCAACTTCATTATGCAATTTCACTTATTACCATCCATTTTGAATATCTAAATGACACCAGTTTATTCTATATTATTAAAGTATTACACGTTTTATCTCACTTGACACAGCGTATCAACTGTCCTACTTAAACAGATGTGGTCAGGGCCTCCACATCTTTGCCCTATCATATACATAAAGTTTAGGATGAGGTCTGCTCAGTCACTCCCAAAAGGGTCGTAAGGGTAGTTTGCCGGATAGAATTCGTTACTACCAGCTGAACTTTATTTTCTAGATGTTTTGGTAGCCCTGTTATCTGTGCGTAAGAACTGATTTCGGAAAACATATTTGTATGTTACGATAATTTTGTGAGTCCTTCAGGGGACATATTTTTAAGAAATCTTGGGTTCAGTTATTCCGTAGGATTACATGTTTTCAGTAATTTATCCCATTTAAATAAACGTTGAATAAAAAATAGACGTATAGTTTGAGATCTTTTAACTCTATCTAAATTGCTTAAAGCTAATTTTGTTAAATACAACTGTTTCACTAAAAGGTTGTAGCTGAGGTAATTCTTGGTTAAATAAATAGTTAAGTAAAACAATGGACACCTACTAAGTCAAACTTAATTGTTCGTCCTTCTAAGAAAAAGGAGTACCTACTTAATTACATTCTAGTTAGAAACCTAATTACTGAACTTCCACAACTTGAACCCGATAATTAACTGAGTATTATTTCTACATTTTATTCTTCTTCGGCCTATGTTGGCTCAAAATAGGGACTCTATTGGGAAATAGAATTGACAGCATGTAAGCAGAATTAGTCTTATATATCTAAAGAAATCCTATACATAATGTTACCTCACATTTCTCTGTGCCACAAGTCTCCAGAGAGCTATTCTGGATCAGTCTGACCTAATATAGTTTCAGCGACTTTAAGAGACATATTTCTTTTGTTTTGGTTAGGTATTCTCAGGGTTATTCGTCAGGGTTATTATTTTGGATATTTTTATTTTTATTTATTCATTTTTATTTTATTTCACGGTACAGATACTACAGATTAGGTAGAAACAACGTGGAGAAACAAAATTACAATATAATTGCTAAAACAGATATTTATTTTATTTTATCATCTTCTCATAATATGAATAATATTTATAAATAGGTACTGACACGCAGACAAACCATCTAAATGGTTTTGCAAGGAAAAAATATGTAGGTAATAGATTTAAGTAAATGACATAATAAATAAAAAAATAAATTTATAGAAGAAATATTTATTTGTATTTATAAGAAAAGTGTGTGTGTGTGTGTGTGTGTGTGTGTGTGTGTGTGTGTGCGTGTGTGTGTGTGAGAGAGAGAGAGTGTCTGTGTTGAGAATGTGTATGTTTAAACGTTTCTACATTAAGTAACCTAGTATAACTAACCATGTGCTTATTTTACCCAAGTCACCTAAAAAGACCAAAGTCATGATGCTTCCATATCCGTTCTTTTTTAATCTTTCTTAATGAAGTATTTTTTTATTACTAGTCTGATATACATGTATCGCTTTATATTGAAAAGCGTGTGCATTTAGTATCCAAGGCCGGGAGATGTAACGTAATTACTGACGACACGAGGCAACATTTGATTCAGTTTGAGTTCGCACGCTGTGAACCTCTTTAGTAAAATAGGCTTTTATATTTTGATAAACGTTAGTAGCATTTATATTAATGCTTATTGTAACTAACTCCTATAGTAAGCTAAGTCTAAGTAAGTCTCACAAAGTTTTACGTCGTCTTCATCAGATATTTTAACTCCCGCTGTCGAGGCACAGGCCTTCCTTGTGAATGGATAATTAGAATCAAACCTACCACGGAGTTCCAAGGGTCAGTGTTATAATCTGCAAATGCAGTTGGGATTGGAACTAAGGATTAAATGTGTCTTTCAAATTTTTTGCCACCCATCGAAATCACATCCATGAGCTTAAACACAGTGTTTAAGGTGGTTTAAGTTCTTCAAAATTATATATACATTGAAGGTACATACCTACTTTTGTATTTGAAATGTGACCTTTATGTTTTTAGTGGAATAAATATTTTCATCTAACAATAAAAACGTTACTTTGAATCTAAACAAATGAAGTAAGTCGACAAACTAGCATCAAATTTTAATGTTGGAATAAAAACTTCAAATTCTAAGTGCCACTTTCTGAAGCATTGATTTTTCAGTGCTGTTTACACGAGATAGTAACGTAAAAAGTCAATTTAAAAATTGGTTTTAACAAGAAAGGAGCCTATAGTTCAGCGGTTTCTAAATAGCGGCCCGTGGCTTGTATTTGTGCGGCCCACCCGCAGCATAGAATTCAGTCATAACTGCAGCGTTCGTCCACTTTTACGTATTCGATTTGTATTCGTATTCATTAGTATTGTGACTGGTCGACGACCACTCACAAACCTAATTAAGAAGTAAAAAATATAAATAAAGACTAAATACATATCAGTGGACAAACACCCTTAATGTACGGCCCGGCCCGGCAGGGATACCGACATTTCCCTTGGCCGGAAAAGTGCGACAACCGCTGATCTAAATCCACTATGCAAATATTCTCGTACTTAGCACCATTGCTTGTAAAATACAAGCTGCAATTGTTGTCAGTATGCTGTGAGTATTTCAATATTCTTAACATTTTTTACCTAGCCATTATGTCAAAAATTCAATCAGAATTTGCTACACTCTCGCGTGGCGCTAAGCAATTTTTCTTCAGTTGGTATTTTCTTATGGCAGTAACTTAAAACTTTAGAAATCACGTAAAGCACACGTGACTTAGGTTATTTTGTTCCGTGTAAAATGTAAATTTTATTTTAACAAACTCCAAATTGCTACTGAAATCGGTGTTAATTGAAGCTTAGTTGTAATAATTACCTTTTGCCACTTTCGTGCCATGATGACCTTTAAAAGTCATATTTTCACGTGAAAATGTTAAGTCGTTAAAATGAAATTTTCACACTTTAAAATTATTTTTCCAATTTCAAACATAGAACTTATATTCTACCGATGGCGAGCGACATCGAAATAATTATTAAAAATTTGTTAAAGATTTATAAATACTTAGTTCATGTCAGTTATAAAGATGTCATACAATCAACCTAACATGCGATTGCTTTGCAACAAAATGCGCGTGGAACATAAACAAAAATCTTCTGGGCCCTAGTGTTTTTATCAAAAGAAGTTTTATTTTTCAATAGGCGAAAGAAACAAATCTATACCTAACTCGTACATACACAAAGAGGTATCGCTTTCATTTCCTCATTCGCACCGGCATCAACACGTACTGATTGCGCGTACTAAATTTATCCGATGAGAAGTAAACGTTCGTTTGTTTGCGCAGGAACGCGCAATTTCGGTAAACACACCAAAGACTACGAGTCATTCAATTAACGATCAAGCGTGTATTATGTTAGAGCTCTAATTTTGAAAATAAAGATGCGTTGACCTATTACGCAATAGCCACAAGTGCATTAGGCGATTCTCATACTGGCTCCGCGCTTCGCGACGGGGCGCGCAACATCAAATATTTCTCCCGCGACGGGGCGCAGAGCCAGTGTGGTATAGTACTGTAACTGGTTATCTATACCCTAAGGTTCGAAATCGTTGTTGTTTAAGATTTTAAAACTATTTTCTGTATTATAACCAGCCTCCTCCCCTTTGTGAAATGTGAAAAATGGGGAGAAGAAACGACGCCCCTCCAACTAAAAATCTAGATATCATCTAGATTTTTAGATACCGCGTCGTATTGTGATTCTCGGCTCCTGACTGGACAAATCTCCAGCTGGCATAATACAATTAAAAGAAAATTATTAAAATTAATATTATTAAAAGAGGAATTTCAAAGGGACAGCTACCACAATGACCTCTCTTATTGTCAATCCAATCCTCTTTATTAAGTAACTTAAAGTACACTAATTTTAAACAGTTATTAGTTGAGAATACTTATTACGAAACCTTTAAATATTTACAAAGGTTGCAAGCAACAGCTATTAAAAATAAATTTAAAAAAGCTGTAACGTAAAACTACAGCGCGCTGTTTACTCAACATTCACATAATTTCACGTTGTCTGCCCTAGCGGCAGCGTTTCGTTTAAATTAATAATATTCTCCAAAGGTCACACAAGCACAATATTTAAACGGGCGAACATGACACGAAGTGTCCTAGTGTGTGGACATGCGTGTCTGTAATTCACGTATTTTGGTAATTGGACATTTTACAAATTGCTTGGGGGTCAAATAACTACAGCGTATCCTTTCGCGAAATGAATTAAAATGTTTTCCTTTTGCGTTAGCGAAAACTACCTTATAGTCTAAATTGATGAAGAATGGCGTTGTAGAAACTTTGTAAACATTGATTGATTGAGCTGAAACATGAAATATGTATATTAAGCCTTGTATTTACTAGCAACATGATATTTAACATCTTTGTTGTTATGTCGTCATGTTCTTGCAACACAGCGCAATATTTCGGAATAGGCGCGATGCTTAGCGTCAAGTTATCTAAACACAAGTTACGCCGTAAATATCAATACTTATTAGATTTCTTTTATTTAGCTTGTATTACAAAATTACAACTGACTTGATTTGCTACTAGCGGGCGGTGTGGTGAAATTTTCCAATACCTTTTTCTTCGTTAAAAAGTTTTGCCTGGTCTTATTTCTTTCGGAGATAATAACTTCAAGCAAATGTCTTTTTTACATGTAGGATTTCAGACGTTAAGAAAAGTTCTAAGGGTAAATAAACGATGAACGAAGAAATGACGAAGAAACTCAAAACGATGATTGTACATTCTGAATAATAATAACTACCCGTTTATAAATTGCTTTCTATGACTGAGAATATGAAACTATGAAACTCTGAAGAAAACAAATTACAACAAATTTTTTCACCTACTGTTAAAATATAAAACAATACTTGACATATTTACATTTTCATAAGAATAATCTAATAAAAATCTCATTTTGCTTGCCCGAGCGGTCGCCAGGGGCGTCCGGACAACAGTAGAAAATCTATTGTGTCTCGTATTCCGGGCGTTGACGAGATATCACGTTGTAATCTATTTCCGTGTCGCCAAATACTCTATCAGAGTAGCCGT
Organism: Agriphila tristella; assembly: GCA_928269145.1. Lineage (NCBI taxonomy): Eukaryota > Metazoa > Arthropoda > Insecta > Lepidoptera > Crambidae > Agriphila > Agriphila tristella. Next base: position 35,378,069 of record OV743432.1, read on the forward strand.
CAGTCCTTATACAAAGTGTAATATTCTAACATTCTACCAGCTGTACTGTAAACCCATAATCCTATTTGCTTAAGAGCTAGGCGATGTCTTTTGGGGGCTCGTAGTCGTAATGTTATTTCGTCATTCGACGTTAGTATAATAACTCAGTAGATTGGGCTTCTTTGTTTGTCTTGGGCATAGGTGATTGATTTTCTTTCAGTACTTTATTTTAGGAAAATTACAGGATAACAGTATTTTTCCTTAATTATCTATCAATGGTTTATGTTTCAACAATATGTATTCAAACTGAGCATCAAGAAGCAAATGACGAAGTTTTACCAGTGAAACTCGATCGTAGTCTTTATAATATTACCTTTTTATGAAATTTGATTAAAAATGAATAAACAAATCCTACTATATATATAATATTATAAATGTGAAAGTTTGTGGGTTTGGATGTTTGGATGTTTGTTCCTCAATCACGCAAAAACTACTTAACGGATTTAGTTGAAATTTGATACACAGATAATAGATAGCCTGGATTAAAACATATGATACTTTTTATCCCGATATTCCCACGGGAACGGGAATCACGCGGGTGAAACCGCGGGCGGCCGCTAGTCATAAATATATCTGCATTATCAAAGTAGACAACACATTCGTTTATGACCTAAAACCTTACATGTCGAGAAGTTTTGTAAATAAACAAAGTACGGATCCAAAGCCACACAAAAAAACTGCGGGCACAGTAAGGCAAAAACGTACAAAATTAAAAGCGTCATCTAGCTGCGAGTATACATACCAAATAAAATAATATACCAAACAGCACGTACCTACTATGTGCTTTGAAAACCTCGTGAGCAGTGTGGGGAAAAAGGGGTGGCGACATCTCTTAGATTATTTTTAATCAACATACAATTTGAGCTACTTTTTAACGCGAGGTCTACAGCTCATGGAGCCACTAGTTATATTATTCTCTAGAATCATTCTATTCCCTTACATAAAAAGCAACTGAAACGTTAAGAAAACACTTCTTGACATAAAAATACTCGACCGTACAGAAACGGGTTTTATTTCAATGCACTCAAACACCTACCTCCTGGACTTCATAGCTCTGTAAATGTATTTCACGACCAATATAAGATTATGACAGGTGTCAAACTTGCGAAGTGAAATAGTTTCTTTTTTCAGGTGGTCATCTGAACATAAAATATAGGAAGTATCTACTTTTCAACACGATAAGTTCATAAATCGTACCTTACCCTTTAACATGAGTTGACCACTGCAGCACAATTAAGTAATCGATATTTGACTGTCAAAATACAATTGTTTTCAACAGCTAAGTATCGAAAAATCACTCTTCATTATATTTTTAGGCGGTGATACTACCTAGGGCTTTGGCGACATTGCCAGATATCGAAACCTATGGAAAATAACTTCAATGGCGACACTATAGCAACAGTAACGTAGTTTATACTATAACTATATTAGCATATCCGGATACGTAGGTTCAGTATTCTAGTGATAGTTGTGGTTAGTTGGTAGTAGGGGTTATGTCAAGTCCGCCTGGGTTGCTACCACTATCTTACCTATAGTCTGACGCCATTACAACAATTTAACACTGTTGTCTTCCGGCAGTTACAGGTAAGATAGCCAAGCTAAGCTAGTTCTTCAATGATTGAGGAATCCAGGTGTAGCATATCTGGATACGTGGGCTTGGTATCCTATAAAGAACGGTTTGGTTGGTTGGTGGTATTGCTTGTATCAAGTCCGCTTGCTACCACTATCTTACCTAGTCTGACGCCACAACAACAATTGAACATTACATTGTTGTGTTCCAGCACTAAGAAGTGAGATAGCCAAGCCAGTTCCTCACTGGTTGACAATTCCAGGTGTAGCATATCTGGATACGTAGGCTTGGTATCCTAGTCTAGTCTAGTGAACGTTTTGGTTGTTGGTGGTAGGGCTTATTTTAAGTCCACCTGGCTTGCCACCACTATCTTACCTAGTCTGATGCCATGACAACAATTTAGCATTGTTGTGTTCCGGCAGATAGAGGTATGATATCCATGTTCCTCAGTGATAAGGACTTCGGATGTAGTGCGCTTACACTTTCGGCCTTATCGTCACGTAACATCAGGTGAGGTGGTGGACAAGCACTATCCCGTTGTGCATTAAAAAAATCGGCCAAGTGCGAGTCGGACTCGCGCACGAAGGGTTCCGTACCAAAAAACGGAAAAAAAACATGTTTCTTGTATGGTTGCCCCCCTTACATATTTATTTTATTCAGTTTTTAGTAATTGTTGTTATAGCGGCAACAGAAATACATCATCTGTGAAAATTTCAACTGTCTACCTGTTGTCGTTATTAATATAAAGCAAAAAAACGGCAAAAAAATACGTTTGTTGTATGGGCGCCTCCCTTAAATATTTACTTTATTATATTTTTAGTATTTGTTGTTATAGCGGCAACAGAAATACATCATCTGTGAAAATTTCATCTGTATAGCTATCACGGTTCATGAGATACAGCCTGGTGACAGACAGACAAACAGACGGACAGTGGAGGCTTAGTAATAGGGTCCCGTTTTTACCCTTTGGGTACGAAACCCTAAAAAGGTGAGATAAAGGCCAAGCATGACTCGTTGCAGTAAAAAAACCGCACGACGATCCCATGCGGATTGGTCACCCATCCCATAACCGACTCAGTCGCAGGGTCAATGTGCTAATACACCGTACCCTAGAGCTCCTCAATTATTATTTTTTTGTCCAAAATTATCAAGGTCTTTTCCAATTTCGCCTATATCACACGATTACAGAGAACGGCCTGCCAGCTCATTCCCAAAATAGCCTATTAACCCCAAAATGTTATTGACCCCACAAAATGAATTGCTTGCTGTCAGGCCTTCCAATACCTACTTAACTTGACCACCATCCAATTTCTACTACAAATTTATTAGCAGCATAAATGCCTACCTATTGGATTTTTTAGTTCATTTCGGTGATTTCTAATAACTGACTACTGTAGATTTTTTTATGTTGTTTGTATTAGTTCAATAATGTGTTTACAACATTATTTTATACATAATTAATTCGAAATTGCATTGGTTTTAATTATCTTGTAAAATTGTGATAAGAATATATTTGAACGAGGTATATATTTTTACATAAAAAAGTTTTAAAGAACATAAATCTCTTTGTGAAAAAAACTGCTGTGTGATGTAAACCAGGTTTTGCAATCTAGCAGTAACTGTTAAATGAAATGCCTGAAGCTATGCAATGCATATCGAAAACTAAAGTTTGACCACGCAGGGAAATAATAAAGTTTCACATTTCAATCAGCCATTGCAAAATGTTTGACTTTTCCGTAGAAGTAATTTGAAAGCAATATTTTTTTGCTTACTTGAAATCGAATATGCGTTTTAGAATAAAATATTAATACAGACTTGTCCTCGTTACTTATTAAAAAAACCGGCCAAGTGCGAGTCGGACTCGCGCACGAAGGGTTCCGTACCAAAAGCAGCAAAAACCGGCCAAGTGCGAGTCGGACTCGCGCACGAAGGGTTCCGTACCAAAAAACAGCAAAAAATCACGTTTGTTGTATGGGGGCCCCCCTTAAATATTTATTTTATACTGTTTTTAGTATTAGTTGTTATAGCGGCAACAGAAATACATCATCTGTGAAAATTTCAACTGTCTAGCTATCACGGTTCATGAGATACAGCCTGGTGACAGACAGACAGACAGACAGACAGACGGACAGCGGAGTCTTAGTAATAGGGTCCCGTTTTTACCCTTTGGGTACGGAACCCCAAAAAATAACGTTTGTTGTATGGGAGCCCCCTTAAATATTAAATTTATTCTGTTTTTAGCATATGTTGTTATAGCAGGAATAGAAATACACGATCTGTAAAAATTTCAACGGTCTACCTGTAGTCGTTATCAATATGGAGCAAAAAACGGCAAAAAAATCACGTATGTTGTATGGGAGCCCCCCTTAAATATTTATTTAATTCTGTTTTTAGTATTTGTTGTTATAGCGGCAACAGAAATACATCATCTGTGAAAATTTCAACTGTCTAGCTATCACGGTTCATGAGATACAGCCTGGTGACAGACAGACAGACAGACGGACAGCGGAGTCTTAGTAATAGGGTCCCGTTTTTACCCTTTGGGTACGGAACCCCAAAAAATAACGTTTGTTGTATGGGAGCCCCCTTAAATATTAAATTTATTCTGTTTTTAGCATATGTTGTTATAGCAGGAATAGAAATACACGATCTGTAAAAATTTCAACGGTCTACCTGTAGTCGTTATCAATATGGAGCAAAAAACGTCAAAAAAATCACGTATGTTGTATGGGAGCCCCCCTTAAATATTTATTTTATTCTGTTTTTAGTATTTGTTGTTATAGCGGCAACAGAAATACATCATCTGTGAAAATTTCAACTGTCTAGCTATCACGGTTCATGAGATACAGCCTGGTGACAGACAGACAGACAGACGGACAGCGGAGTCTTAGTAATAGGGTCCCGTTTTTACCCTTTGGGTACGGAACCCCAAAAAATAACGTTTGTTGTATGGGAGCCCCCTTAAATATTAAATTTATTCTGTTTTTAGCATATGTTGTTATAGCAGGAATAGAAATACACGATCTGTAAAAATTTCAACGGTCTACCTGTAGTCGTTATCAATATGGAGCAAAAAACGGCAAAAAAATCACGTATGTTGTATGGGAGCCCCCCTTAAATATTTATTTTATTCTGTTTTTAGTATTTGTTGTTATAGCGGCAACAGAAATACAACATCTGTGAAAATTTCAACTGTCTAGCTATCACGGTTCATGAGATACAGCCTGGTGACAGACAGACAGACAGACGGACAGCGGAGGCTTAGTAATAGGGTCCCGTTTTTACCCTTTGGGTACGAAACCCTAAAAAGAGCCCGTTTCACCATCTATTGGAAAACTTTAAATTAACTTTAGCGGTTATTTAAAAATTAATTAACTTTCCTGTTTTTAATTTCAAGTTTACACGTTCTGAGGCCATGAACAATGGAAATTGAAATCAAAGTGTATACGTGGAAATCTAAGAAAATTGGTCATCTTCTTCCTTTTTTTACTTATAATAAAAATGAATGTTTTTATGAAAAAACATACTCTGTTCTGTGTGCGTTCGGTTCATAAACCATTCATATCAAATTCTTTATGTGCCAATGCAACAACGCACGTCAGTTACTACTAGTAGAAAATAAGAAAAGAATTAGGTATTTTTTCCGTACTTGTGCATGTAAAAATATGAAAACAGATTTATCTCTCAGTGAGTCAACATCTCAAATTGAATTACAGATATTCCAAAGTTTGTTTTCAATTAGACAAAAACTGTTCTAATAATTTCATACAAAGTTTAATTCTGAAATTACCGCGGACTGAATTCCATCTAACTGTCCGAACACTACACGCCTAACTTGTCTGAAACGCAGACCATAAACCTAATGTGGCCAATTATTGTTGGTTAATTTAAACTTTGAAGTTCAGTATATCTGTCGTTTTTAGAATATTAATTAGTGGCTCTGTGAGCTGTAGACATCACGTTTGTGGCATTTTTGAACATTTTTCTAAATGGTTGAGATAAGTTTATTTTATCGAAAAACTTAAATGAAAAAATTTTTAAGTATGTAATTAATTATCGAACCTGCTCATTAAATTTTACGAGAATCGTTTGAGAAATGTGACCTGTAGAGAGGTCAGAGGAGAACAGACGGGCAGCCGGACATACAAAAGCATTTTTGCCCAAGCTAAAACGCGACGAGAGACGCTTCGCTCATGTCATGCTTTGCGCTCGCTCAGTCAATAAATTTGGGCCATTTTGGGACCTAACATAATGAGTGAGAAGTTTAACGGGTGTATATTATTATGTAAATCTGACAGCATCGTAGCTCCAAAACGAATAAATGAATTCTGAAATTATTGTTAACTAGCGTCCACCCGCGGTTTCACCCGCGTGGTTCCAGTTCTCGTGGAAATATCGGGATAAAAAGTATTCTATGTTTTAATCTAGGCTATCTACTATTTGTGTGCCAAATTTCAACCAAATCCGTCCATCCAAACATACCACCAACTTTCACATTTATAATTAGTATAGTCAGGTGGGGTAAGTGAAACATACTTTATTTTATTTTTATTTAACAAGGTGTAGTAAAGCTATAAAACTCGCAATTAAAGTAGCTGTATAGGCAATGTACTCCTAATTAAATCAGCCTTTAACGGTATGAATATAAATATCTAAAGACTTGCATTAAGCAACAAAATCACGAAAAGAATATAAAAGCTAAGAACTGTTTCACTTACCCCTGACAAGGGGGAAGTGAAACAGTGTCCAAAATAGCTTTAAATATTGTGTCCATTTAATTAAAAACAGGACAAAAGGATCACGTTTAACCGTTAATATCCAAAATGTATCAAATTTTCATAAAATAGGGTCCAGTTTTAAAGATTTATCAAAAAAACATCGTGTTTTGAGTTTTGACATCTAATGAATTTCTTTTTGGTTTACTAGCTAGTTTAATGATCGCAGCGATATCTGTGTTGTATTAAGGGAAGTTATTCGTCATTCCTGCTTTATCGACACATCGCTATGAGAATAAACTACGATAGTTTCTTAGATATGGTTGGGTGTTTCACTTACCCCGGTGTTTCACTTACCCCACCTGACTATATATGATTCATTTTCAATAGTTATTTTAACTGAACAATGTAATAAAACCTATTTTCACAGTCGAACTGTTTAACTTGATGGGATGTCGTGTGTACATAGAAGCAATATGCTACAATGAGATTTCTCTCAATCAACTCTCTAGAATTTTTGGCTTCCTTAATTGTAGCGTTTACTTACAAACGTCACTCAATACTATTTTACACGTCTACACGGTCAATTTTAAGTACATCTAAAATATTAACGGGCGTATTTTTCCCTTTACTAATCAAGTTAGTCAAAAGTTTCAATATTTGTTAATTAGTCAAGATTTGTGTCCCAAAATTTTACTCAATTCTGGATTTAGAATTTATTCATAGACTTACACACTCGTAATCAAAAAATAAACTATGTTGTTTCCGTAAACCTTGGAAATAATGATGTCTATGCAAGCGTCTTGCAGTCTTGCTATCTTTGTGAGTTTGCCAATTTATGAAGATTTTTATTCGATATTTTCAAACTATTGATTTTTAACTTTTAACTGCATTCAGTAACTTGGTCTGATATCCCCATTTCATTTTAGATATACTTAAATAACGGTGCATAAATCGACTATACAGCGTGAAATTTTAAGCTGTTCCATACAAAAGTGCAGTACCATAGCCTTCTACATCTTCCAAGCCCTGAAGTTGAGCAGAACGGCAACATCGCATGTGGTCAAGCACATAGTATAAAGTTATTTTAAAAATTGTTTATTATTTGTTTTTCCTATATTATCTATGTTTAAACTAGTTGTAAATTGTGATGTAAGATTATTTCAATAAAGTTTTATATTTATTATTATTATTTATTTATTAGAACATAAGGTTTGAGTCAAATTATTTGAACTTTTTGGGGGTCCTTTAGTACGATGAGCATTTTGATCTCAGCCTCCTGTAGCAATAAATCTTACATCATTGGAAAGGTATTTAAATTTGAAACACTTTATTGTATTACTATAAACGTCAACTATTAGTACTTTGAGAGTTATAACGCTCAAAACTTGACCAATTTTTTAACATTAATGACCTAAAACTCCGAAAATACTAACAATTAATAGAAAGTATGTTTGCAGCAAATATTTGTCATAAAAAAACCTTTCTTATGATATATCATTCATTTCTATAGGTGTGGTAGATCAACTCCCATAGACAATAAACCACTTTTATACTTTAATAACCTTTAACTCCAAAAGTATTAACAATTGATTTAAAGTATATTAACAGCAAATATTTGTCTTTAAAAGACCTTTTTAATGATATATCACCTATTGCTAGATGGCGTGTTAATCAACTCCCTGCTGAAGAAAATCAACAAAAAAGATGATATCTTTGACAGCCATTTTTTCCTGGTTAGCATTGATATTTTTCTTATTATTTAATATACAAAGCATTTCAATAAAAGAACTTAATTATTTTTATATTTTAAACCTCACACGATTACTAGGAATAAAAATATCGACCTCTTAAAATTTAAATGTTCCCATACATTTAGTATGGATACTGGCCGACGACATGACCACGAACTGACAGTAACAGACGTTGCCAAACTTATGTTCACGGCTTGCAATAATTAAAGAAGGCTATGGCAGTACCTAATCGACCTTAATGTATGGAACAGCAGATTTTTTTTTCGAGCAGGAGAGTTGGCCCCATAGTAAAAGTTGCTTGTAATCATGAGTGGAACCACCACACGGCGGGAACCAAATGATTAAAATTTCAGCGAGTATTATCGATGATTATTTATAATACCAATGTTTGTACAAACCACAGTCACGAATCCACGAAATTATCTGTCTACAAAATTACCGAATGCCGTCATGTAGGTATCGCATGTTTTAATCTGACGCGATAGATCGATAATGTTACATGAATAAATTATGTGTCAGCAGGTAAAAAGTGGTAAAAGCTAGGAAAAAGAGGACGGTTTAAGAGGTTCAAAAAGAAAGGTGTTTCCAATAATTTTTGTGTATTTTGAACTTTAGTAAATCATTTAGGAAGTGCCTACTAAATACGAAACTTATTTTAAATAGTACCTAGTATTAAGTAAGACCGTTACGTCGTTTGTCCACCACTCGCCGTCAGATTATTTTAGATGACGTGATGGTTTGTAATGGACGGGTGACCATAAATAATATATACCAGAGACCCTACCGGCTAACTTTTCGAACTTCGGCGGGTCTGCCGGGCTTCAACTTAAAACAGATAAATTGAAGTAAGGCATTTCGTATTGTACTATTTGCCGAAGTTATTTGGAAGATATCGATGTCCGTGTGACATGAGTGACATCATTAAATGGGGTTCGCCATCTTGGCCTGATTGGGGCTCGATTTATCTGTTTTAATTTGAAGCCCGGCAGACTTGCCGAGCTTCAGAGCGTTGGCTGGTACGGCCCCAGGGATGTAATGGATATGAAATTTCTGATCTGGATACGGATATAAAAATAATATTAAACCGGTTTCTGACATGAAATTTATTCTGGATTAACCGTTAGTTTCGGATAGTTTCAATTACGTAAGTATATAACACAAATAGGTTTTTGATTCTTTATTTCGGTTGCGAATGGCTCTGCCAGGCAGAACAACCGGTCATCACCTGTCTCATTTAGACTCCGCCCCTATCCGAAATTATCCGAAACTTTTATATCGGATTCGGTTACAGTTACGAAGCTCCTTAATATCCTTGGTATCCGCTACTTCGGCGCCGTGACATATCGATCTCGTGCCACAGTGGACACGGTTTAAAAAGTTAGTTGTAACAAACTTTACTCAGAAAAATATGGAAACCCTAGGGATACCAATACAAAAATTATAATTTGTTTTTTGGACCGTACTTCATACATGACTTCAACATTTGACGTTTCTCAAATTATACTTATTGCGTACTTATAATCGTCTCTGTTTTTAGGCTGTCCGTCTGTTATTCTCTATAGCCTGTCGATTCTGTAACCAAACTCGAATCTCACTTCACTGCGCGAGAATTTTAAATCATAAATGAGATAATGCTAGGTTGTTTTTTAATCATAAAAGATTTTAGATAGCTACGGCAGCTACTTAAAACCTTTTGCAATCGGTAAAGTAGCTTAATTCAGCTAATTTGGTACCTACTAATAACAAATTCACGCGAAGTGAAGTGAAGTTCCAAGTGAGATGCGAGTTTGGTTACAAAAAGTCGGATTTCTCAATAGATTCTTGTAAAATTTTGTGAGCGGGTTCGATAATGTATACTTCATTCGTATTAATTTCGATTCCATTTTTAGTTTTTTTTTTCAAAATGGCTGAGATATAATGTTAAGGCTTACAGCTCAGAGAGCCACTAGTTTATAAAAAAAAAACATTATTATAAATATGTCTATGTGTAGGGTTTCGGATATGAAATTATTTTGTATTATCCGTTAGTTTCGGATAGTTTCAGTCACGAATAATAAATTTTTAATAAACTGCAAAAGTTTAAAACACAAATAGGTAATAATTTGACTTGTAACCTGAACCGGAGGGCCAGACTTTCTCCCATTTTAGGTAAAGACAAAGTACTGTTTGTGTCTTGTGAATAACAACCTAAACTGTTATTATAAAAAAATCAAAAACCTGTTATCGACGTAGAATCTTCTTATTGAGTTAGCGTCAGGTTTCTTATTTTACTAGTTTGGTAACAAAAGAAGCCTATGGTTCTAAAATATTATACACCCTGACCCTTTTTTCTGATATGACCTCAACAGACCCTTAGTCCTATAAATCTTGCTTAGCTTTTTTGGGTCATACAGAAGTGTGTACACAAAGAAAAAAATAATGGGAAAGTGTGAACAGAAATCTTACCATGTTGACAGAGTCACGTTGCGTAAATATTGTATTACGTTTGAAGGAAAACTAAATTTGATACCCTTCCAACCAAACAAATCTTTTCATATTAGAAAAATGAAGGAAAAAGTATAGAAAGGATAAAAAAGTAGGAATTATTGACATCTCGCGATTTTGTTAAATGTCGCCCGGCAAATCAACCTGTAGGGGTATGAACGGCATTTAGAATAGGGCCTTAATCGACAATCGCTTGTAAAATGGAATTGCCACCTCATATAAATTAGGTTTGCGATTCGATTTTACAAGCGATTGTCGATAAAAAGCCCTATTCGATCAAAATCGCCTAACAAGATGTGCAAAAAATCGACCCGCGTTAATGGCCCCACAGGTCGATTTTCCGGGCGATATTTATTAATATCGCGGTTAGATTCTTCGTTCAAAAGATTGCTAATGACTTCGACTTATCCTGTATATTTAAGTTTTGCATGAGTTCAAACAAAATGCTTATGTCTTTTCAGGAAAACAAGCTATAAGGTAACACCGCTAAAACAAAACCTATTTCATTTAATTCAGCGCCGTAGCCATAATCCTTAAGTTTGTTTGTTACGCCTTCACGTCTTAACTACTGAACCGATCATCATAAAATTTTACGTAGACATCGCCAAGAGTACAGTAAAGAACATATAGGGTACCTTTCATCTCGAAACATTTTTTTCAAAATATCTTCAATGTACAGAATTGGACCTGTTACAGTTTTATTATAAGTATAGATATCGTTTTATAAAATAGTTTACATATTCACTTCTCAAATAGTTTACTCCAAAAATCCACCCACAATCTAATCAATTAAGTAGGTATTATAAACCTGTACAAGCAAGGTTTCACACATTCCCGCCCACACACATCGGGGAAAGCCTTCAGAATTATTCTAATACGAACATTTCTGTAAGGGCGGTTACACACCGGGAGCATTCGCTACACATAATCCAACAGATAGATTTTGAGCACTAAAGTTACAATACTGACTGAGGAGCTTTTTATCTTGTTACACCTCGAACCGTGATGATAGTCACAAAATAAAACAGCACTTTGTGTCAGTATTCGAAAGTGTGTAAAAGTGTAAAATTTGTTTTGTTAACTTTTGTAACCGTAATAGTTACAAAATGTAACAATTTGTGTTAGTATTCAACAGTGTGTAATAGTAAATAAATAAAGTGTGTACAATTAGTTTTGTTAGGCCGTGCAACTTTGCATCACGAGTGTGCGGTGCTCACTATTAATTTGTTACCGCAATCAGGTGGGCACTAATAATAACTGCAACTAGTCTACGACTAATGTAGTTATTTTCGTATTTCGTTTATGTACCTGATACTTAAATATATTTAAATTAAATAAATTTTGAATTTAACTAACTATTTTGATATTTTCATTTGTGTCGTTACAAGTTGCGCATTGCAATGCTCGATTCTCGTCACCTCACGTAATGCACGAATCTAAATTGTAACAATACGTCAATGCCCCCAGTGCGTAATCGCCTTAACGCGAACATTACTGTAACGTATTTCAAACAATATGGACTTCGTTAGCTCTGTATTATGCAAAGCGGAATTGAGTAGGTACCCCGTTCCGCGTTGCTCGTGTGAAGTAAAATATTTTATTTACAAACGGTACATATCTGGTGCTTTGTAACCTTAATTGGTCGGCTTTATTAAATGTTGTACGTACCTATATGCACGTACCAATCGTTAAAAGTTCGAAAACAATGGAAGTTGGGAGTATATTTTGTACAATAGCCATTCGGTTTTTATTTTTTGTGGTAATTTAGAGTGTATAGGTAGGTACTTCACCTACCGCACAGTTTCGGTTAAGAATAGGACTGTCCCATCTCATCCCGTGGGTATCGTAGAAGGCGATAGAGGGAAGTTTTAGGGACCCGGTGCAGACCATCGCACAAAGGGTCACTCGAATGGCAGCGAGGAAACTGTCAACAACAGCATTCCCAAGGAGGGTTGGTGTCAGGCAGGCGGCCGATCGTAAAACTTTGCCAAAACCTAATGCAGTATGTATTACATGCTGCGCCGACCCCAATAGTGGTCGTTCTACAAGCGCAAAATTTTATTTTGTGTAGACATAGCACTACAAATAAATTGGGATAAGGACACGAGGATGATGATGATGAGGTAGGTACTTCACCGTTTATTCCGTTGTTTTGTACACACCAAATATGAAAACAGTGACATTGCGTATGATACTCTTCTCAGTGAATTAAAATTTGATACTTTACGTTTTACTGTTTCGGTTATTTTTTTAAGTCGTATCTTTAAACTCAAATTCAGTTTCATTTATCATAAAATAAATTTTAATCTGGGAACAACCATCTGTCGCTACAAAAAGATGGCAAAATATTTAAGTATTGCAGAGCTCTTACCCTTCAGTTGTTTAATCAAATCAACTGAAGATAATATTTTTTTTACATCAAGATATTTTTCGTACAAAATGTTTTTGTTCTTTTCTATTTCAGTAGCTTAATCCGAAATGTTGTAGTAGGTACATGTTTGTTAAAAAGCATTTTGCATAAACGTACGCTCGAAGGAGTGGTTTCGACCTCTGAAAAAACACAGAACTCAATTAACACTCCAATATAAGCGCCCTATTTGTAGCGTTAGTGATCGCGCGTTCTACATTTGTAAAACAATTTTAAAAGTAACTTTATTACAGGAAGACCTTAATTAAGTAAATATTTTCATTAATAAATAATACGTTCTTAACAATCTTTTTTAAACAAAATAGTACCTAACTAAGTATTAGACTTGAAAGAAAATGAACAGATTTTTTTTCATATAAAAATAGTACTTAACTTGAAAGAAAATGAACAGATTTTTATCTTAACATAAAAAGTTCGTGTTTTCATTGTTCATTCATATTAGTTATCTGGTTTTCATTTTACTTACTACTGTCAAGGCACTGATGAACGTAATGTTTAGGGCAAATCCATTTTTGGCACGAATATTATTTTTTTTCCTTTTATATTTTTCCTAAATTTCTTCAGATAAAACAGGTCACGCAAGTACTCTACTATTGTAGAAATCTAGTTTTGCAGTCCGATTTCTCACAAATACGTTCGTGTTAGAAACTGCGTGGTCTCTGTTTGTGTTCACCAGTTAGCAGTCGAAGAATACTGTCTACTCTGACTACTCTCGATTTACGTTGAAATTATCGAAAATGCAAGTGTGTTCTACAATAGTAGAACGCGCGGGTAACAGAGTGTTAAAAAAATTTGGCTATCTGCTAACCAATATAAATGAACATATAATATAATGTGGTTTTCAGGTCAAAATAAAAATATTTGTTATTGAACATGAGAACTTATACTAAGTAATTAAAATACTTAGAGAACCTAGCTTTCCAACATTTTTTTTACATCTATAAAATTTCCAATATGAGTCGAAATAAAATAAAATTGAGAGCGTTTCGTTTTAATCCGAAAGTTGGTTGATTATTCAGACATTGACATAAATATTTGCGACAAACACTGATATCTGATGAAATAACAAAGATTTAAAACTTTGATCAAAAAATGTTTTGTTAATATGAGTTCATACAAATTGAATTGCGGATTGCAACGAGACGTATATTTTTTTTATATAATACCAATACAGCTTTAAAACTTACTCTTTTACACGGTTTATTAGTTTTAATCAAAAAATATTAAATATTGTGAGTAGGTTTCTGAATCGAATTTCAAAAGTAGTGTAATAAACACATTATGTATCCGTTAAGGTATATTATTTTTATTATATCATAATGAATAACTTATTTTATTAAGTCGCAATAATAGTTTTTATTGATTTAAGTTTACAGCTGTGTTTCTCAAAATAAATTATTCAAGAAACAAAGGACTAACGTAATACGTTGCCATTATCATTTACAATCTATGTTGCGTACTAAAGTTTCATCGAAACACACATATGCACATGCTCTTTACCACAAAAGCTTTCAAATTCTTATAAACTTATAATTACGTACTTTAAAAGAACTTACCTCGTCGAAATAGAAATGACAGGACGCTCGCCCAAAGTGCTCCACACGCGTACACTTCAGAAACTTACTTATCACCACTTCAAACAAGGGTCAAACCGGACACCATCTGGCAGTGCCCACGAAGTCACATAAAAACACCAGAAAATTTCAGTAAGTACCTAATATTGATTATTTTGTAATTAATTTTGGTTGGCTCCGTGTATCGGTCGGAAATTAAAAATTTACGCGCGGCGTTGGGAAGAGACGCGTGGTCTCCGAGCGGGTCTGGGGCGTACTGAGCGCGACGGCGGGCGGACACTGACTGACTGCCTTCCTTTCCTTTGGTCACTGTCTGGGCGGGCGGCACAGTGCGGAACGCTGTACCTGTTTCATTAATTTTGTTTGTGAAAAAGTTGCATTTCCAACATCACTGCTGAATTGCTCGACTGCGCTAATTGCTAAAGGAAATGGCGTTCGGTTTGCAACTTTGCTCTGGTGATATGAAAAGGAATATATAAATTAATTTGGATTTTAATGGCTATCAATGCGTCTATTTTATTTGCTACACAGCGAGAAAAATATGTAACTATAGCAATTCATAAACCATAAACCTGGCAAGTTTTAAGAGGTTGTAATACCTCCCCCCCCCCCCCCCTGATATCCCCCAGTGGGACAATAGAATCGGCGATAACTTTTGCCATCCCAGTATTATATCAATAAAGCCTTTCAATCGATGATCTTATTAGTCCCAAAGAATCAAGAAACCTTACCCTACTTCAGCTTCCTTGAATCCGTGAAAATTCCAACCTTTTTTCATTTCAATAGCCTGCCAATTATTTCCAAATTGTTCGATTTAATTCGATTTATTACGATTCTTTTTATATCTCATTCTTCATGTTAAGTGGTATGAAAATAAATTTGAATTTTAAGATGAAAATTGTTTGTTTATTTAGCTACTGTTATCACCTCAAAACACTGTGTGAATAATAAGCCCCAGGGTAATTTGCCTTTCAATGTTAAACCTCTGTTGTGGGTGATTTTAGCTTTTGCAGAATGGTGTGGTTTGAACTAGAAACGTTTAGGTGTTTATTTACCTCTAGCTCTGTGTTTATAAACTGCTTTGAGATAATGTTTTAATACATCTGTTTACTTTTTTTACCACGGGACGGACGGAATGGAACGGAGGCTGTATATTATGCGTTTGGGGTTAGAGGTTGTTTGTGTGTGTTTGTATGTTTGGCTGTTACCATTTCCTCGGAAACTACTGGGCCGATTTTGATGCGGTTTTTTGCATTCAAAAGGTTTCATTTCATGGTGGTAGATCACCAGGGGGCACTGCAACAACCAGGGGCCGTACCGGCTAACGAATCGAATATCGAAAAGTCTGCTGGGTTACAAATTAAAACTGATAAATCGAGCCCCAAGTGGGCCAAAATGGCGAACCCAGGAGCGTAGCTACCGCCGTATCAGCCGTATCAATTATACGGGGCCCCCGGGCCACGGGGGCCCCAACGTGCGTAAGCAAAAATTTATAAAAAAAAATTGTAATGGAAAAAGTAAATGGAAAAAAGGCTATTTTTTTTCCTGCATAAAGCGTGCGCATAAATCAGTTGGCCGAAAAATAAGCAAGGAGAGTATAACGTGTAACAGAAAGGGGGTATCAACCCACATGGAGGCAGGGCATTCATTTATCAGTTACCACAGTCTCTACAGTAGTTTTACTACCAGTAAACATTTAGAAAATAGACCAAAAATTTTTTCGCCCTTATAACGACTTTTTTGTTCCTAAAGGTGGCAACCTTGTAAGGAGGTCAATGTACTCCTGAAACTGAACACCTACCAACAGAAAAAAATATTGAACTTTCCATACAAAATGTTGGCGGCAAATTCAAATCTTCTATGGAGAGTCCAATTTTTTTTTCGATTGAATTTTTTTTCTATTGGAAGGTGTTCAGATTCACGAGTACATTGACCTCCTTTCGGGTTGATGCCCCTTTTCTGTTACACGTTGTAGTATATATTTAATTTGGTGTGTTTGTAAAAATTTTGGAAAAAGTGACAGATAGATAATAAATTGTAATTAATAAATATTTCTTTTAATTTTATGCAAACATATTTTTCTTTTGTTAAATTTTTATACAGGGCCCTGCCAAGGCACGCTACGCCCCTGGGCGAACCCCAATTCATGATGTCACACGAACATCGATATCTTCCAAATTACGTCAACTGAAAGTACAAGACGAAATTCCTTACTTTTATTTTTCTGTTTTAAGTTGAAACTCGGCAGACTTTTCGATAAACGATTCGTTAGCCGGTACGGCCCCTGATAAGTTGCACTTGAAAAGTTTTCAAAAACTACCTATACAAAACTTTTTTCGGTGCGGTTTTCTGTTATGGGTTTGTAGGTTATCGGCAATAGTTCTTAGATAAAGTGTTATGATGTTCTTATAACCGCTAGGGGGCGCTGCAGCAATCATTTTTCTATTTATCTGTAGAGCCGTTTGACCCATTTAGATGCGGTTTTCTATAATGGATTTGTTGTTTACCGGTCATGGTTCTTGGTGTTATGATGTTTAACCACAGGGGTGCTGTAGTAATCATTTTCCATTTATCTCCAGAACGGTTTGACCGATTTAGATGCGGTTTTTAGAGCACTTATGAATTCTTTAAAAAGTTTAAAAAAAAATAGAAACCCACGTCACTTAAAAATGTTACTCTTAATTAAAAAAGAGTAAAATATATTTTACGAAAATCCCCCCGACTAAAAGTGATGTAGGTAATATACACATTTATCCACTTATTTATAAATTACAAACTGCAAGAAAAATCTGTCGGGAGCCATTGCCATCTCTCCAGAATTTAATCACAACTGCAAAATACCTATAAGATCTCACCAAGACCTTACATTTTTTTAAATACTTACACAATTTTTTCAATTTATCACATATAACTATCCATGTTCACTTTACTCTATAATAGAGACGTTACGACAGCGTATGCGCCTCAACGCGGCTGAACTACAAACCACTCCCACCTTTGGGAAATTGGGAACCTCCGCAGCCCATATCTGATCATCTACCAGTGGGCTAATTTTGTAGCCCAATTCAGTATCTTTTTTCTATTTTTTGTCTTGCAAACCGTTTTTTCTTTTTTTCAACTTTTTCGGAATTACCTACTCAAAAACCACTCGACCAATTCTCAAAATTCAAGCGCTATATTATACCATAGATCTCTGCGCCATGCACATAACACCTCTCCCATAGATATATATCTAAATTTAACTGATCTACAGCCATGTCGCTCTTTTGGCTGAACAGCGAACACAGAATATATAATAGTACCTACACAGCGGGCACATACTCTGGTAATCACATAAACAAGTAGTGTTTTCTTCAACGCCTTCATTACCTTCTGTAAAAAGGAAATACACCCTTCTACGACTTAATTTCGCTAACCTAAACTAAAATTAATTTCTAAACGCTTCATTAAGTTTGTAACCCGAGACGTCCTTTCACTAAAAACAATCTCGAAAGGTCCAAACAAATCTATGAGTTTAATGCGGAATCCTTGCTTTGTTACTTTGTATTAACTTCGGGGCACTAATTAAAAATGAATGAGAGATCGAAAACAAGATAACGAATGTCACCCAAACTTAAGCCTTA
The DNA here is from genome assembly GCA_928269145.1 of Agriphila tristella. Lineage (NCBI taxonomy): Eukaryota > Metazoa > Arthropoda > Insecta > Lepidoptera > Crambidae > Agriphila > Agriphila tristella. Next base: position 35,396,256 of record OV743432.1, read on the forward strand.
TTCCAAATGCTTAAAGTTGAGGTAACTCGTAGTTCAAATGTCCAATGCGTCGATTTTGTGCTGCCTGGATTAATGGTAGCAATTAGTCCCTTCGAATAAATGTTTTAGTCGTGAACTTACGAATAAATATACTTATTTTGTTATATTAGTCCCATTTTTATTTTGTGTCAGGTACAAAAATAAAAACTATACTGATTAAGTTCTTTCATCATTTTTTGATGATGAAAAAGTACCTACTGCAATTGAATACAGTTGTGTAGGTACTTAGAATAATTACACCCAGAACGATAATTCCCTACAAAGCGCGCTGTCAAAAGTGAGGCAACAAAAACAGCCAAAATGGCGCCGTTTTCAGATTTTTATTGTCCATTATTAAATAATCATACTTCATAAGTACAAAACAGTTTCAATTTCCCTACCTTAAAGAGATAATTATTATATTATTGGAGTAACGTTGAAGGATATAAATCTGAGAACTGGGCCATTTTGGCTCAGTATAAGTTGCCTCACTTTGCATACAAGGAGACGGATTCTAGGTGTAATTATTCTAAGTGTAGGTACGTTAGTACTATTATATATTATGTGGTGTAGATATGAGGAAGGCAGATTTATCTCGATTTGACGGCCTTTCAGTTGCAGTATTAATGGATGATAATTTTTAATGCTCATGTTATGGCATTGCTAATTATAATATAACGAAACTACTTAGTTGGTGGATAATACACCTCTATTTTAATACTCTGGCATTTTTATGTTTTAACTTTGTTTTTTCGTATAGTTTAATTGAAAAAAAAACAGTTTACATGCACAATTGCACAGATAACAATATTACGGTCAATGTTTATGCACTTTTTAGATTAGGCCGGGTCCATAGCACGTGTTTTGCTCTACACAATCAACAAAAACATCTCAACATTCAACAAAAAAAAGTATGAGGATCTTGTTTCGCGAAACAATGTTTTGTTGATTGTGTAGGGCAAAACACGCGCTATGGACCCGGCCTTAACGAGCCTTCTACACCCACATTTTAATGAATTATTTTTTACAAATACTAGCGCGATTTCATGAAACGTCGTAAAACAAAAAATCGAATGAAAATCAAATAGTAGATTGTATTACAAGGGAGCAAAATAATATTTTTACGGCGAGGGCGCTATTTTGAATCCAGAGCGCAGTGAAAGATTTTAGAGTAGAATCCCGAGCATAGCGAGGGATTCCAAAGTAGAATCCTAAACGCAGCGAGGGATTCAATATACTTCGCCCGAGGTGAAAATAATTTTGCGGCCGAGTAATACACTCTACTTTTCATCCCCTGTCTTTGAGAAAAAGAAATAGGAGGCGCTTCTAAATACAACTAATAAATGTATTTTTGAAAAAAAAAAACACACCTTTATAATTTTACGCCTTTATAATTTTATAATGTAAAAAAATAAAGTAACAGATAAAAAAATATATTTACCTACTCATATTTATATTTTGTATAATATTCGTTGCCTCTGTTTTAATACTTTCTGGTGTTAAAATAATACTGCGACAGTATTTACATAGTCTTAGTTTAGATCAAAAGGAATTGGATAACTAGCTCAAATACAGCTTTGTCTTCCCCTACGCTACCAACACAATTTTCAATTACACAGTACCTACAAAATAAAATGACAGTACCTACCAAGTTTCTGCTAAACACATCATGCGATTAAAATGCTAAATGAGTTATCTTACTTTCCCCGAAACCTTTCATGCAAAGCGAGTTTCACGAATTTACACACCCAAAGTAACTTGGGAATATTTAATTTGTACACATAACTTCTAAGGTTATTTTAATACACTAGAGTTAAATGAAGAACAGAGACAAAAGATGTCTTATAGAAATGTGTTTTTAGTTTGAAATGTTATTAAAATTAAAGACTCAGTTCTCAGATTTATATCCTTCATACGTTACCTAATCGTAACTAAAGTCCAATAATATAATAATTAATCTCTGTAAGGTAGGGAAATTGAACTTATTAGGTATGATTATAATAATGGACAATAAAAATCTGAAAACGGCGCCATTTTGACTGTTTTTGCTGCCTCACTTTTGACAGCGCGCTTTGTAGGGAATTATCGTTCTAGGTGTTATTATTCTTAGCCTACACTACACAACGTAGCCTAAAGTGAATTGAGTTGATACTCGTAATTTTTACTTATGTAATTACCCTGATCCTAAACCCCTACACTCGAAGAAGCTCAAGTACTTACAGAAACACAACACTATGAAACCATGACCTGTGTGATTCCCTTAAAGTAAGTGGAATGTATCGCTCACAACGTAACTTGAAAAGTTTCTCTGTTCGTTTTTCTTATTACTTGATTTTGACGCGCTTGCTTGCACAGCCAAAGTTTAGCTTGTGGGCTATCTTCCAAATACTCGTTACCTATTAAACTTGCCGTTGGTTTGATAAATATAAGTTGTCAATAATTTTCAGGAAGTACAATTTTGTACAGCTAATATATTTGAATGTACTCGTAGTTAGTTCATAATACCTCATTCGAATTTAAAAGAGGATGAAGAAATTTAGTAAATTCTTTCATTACAGAACACAGATAATTAGTTTACGCTAACCACCTTTGACATCATGGATAATCGTAACTTAATTTTGTGGTAATTTTCTATGAGATCATTTTAATCACAGAACATATTTTTTCTTCGTTCTGTGATTTTATAATAAGTAATTTCGGGCTTTGACTTTTTCGCTGTTTTCTATCCGAGACTTAGGTAATGCTGTCCACATGATTCCACATATTGTATTGCAGGTCAATCGTTATTAAAAATTAATAAGTCGAAGATTTATGGACTTTGCTATCAGAAATTACGACGAGTGATTTTAAGAAGTTAGTGACGTTGATTATTATACCACCCAGTGATATCTACGTCAAATTCTAATCTATGAAATAATGTTAAGATAATATTTAACTGTAAGTAGGTATAAGCTTGATGAATTACTGAGTAATTACATCGGTTATCAATGATTGCCAATAAACACTTTTTAACGGATTATTTTACGAAATCACAAGGTTTAGCAAACCCTCATATTTTACCTATTTCTAGGACTATGGATTCTAACTCTACTTATCTAGCTAAAGATAATTATAATCATTTCACAATTAATAATAGTTTTACTATGGAATAAAGATTATGTATCTATTTTAGTATAATGCAGTGATTCATGATTACCAATAAAACAATCAACTTTATGGACATTTTTTTATTTCAATCATTTTCGTTTGACGAGCGCAATTTATGACTGTGCAGATTTAAGTCTTGTATCTCTCGATGCCGTTTCTCAGCTTACAATCTCGACTGAAACAGAAAAATACAATTAAATATTATCTTTGTTGATTAAAAGAATATTAAGAATATATTTTTTAAGAATTACAACATAAACCAAAATCATTGAAAACATTTAATGTAGGTACCTAATTAATTATATTAATTAATCCCCCTAGTTGCTAAAGACGTGATATACACAGTGCTATATTTTCCACAAATATCAGACACAAATTTTTTTTTTTCGCGTTCTTTTTAGTATCATTTTGAATTTAGAAGCAATCAAAAGAGATTAAGAATCATTGGCAAACTCCTACATACCTGGTCTCCTCGGTGGATTGCAAGCATCATGTCGTAGTCACTAGCTCTAATAGAGATGTGGGCGCGGCCGTCGTTGCCGACTGTCACCGTCTTGCCAGTACAAGTGTTGCCACTCTTGAAGCCTGAGATTACGTCGCAATATCTACCAGCAGGAAGGCAGGTCTGGAAAGAAGAAAAAATAGGTATTGCCATTGGCGTATAATTATTGTCTTTATAAACTTAAAAATGGTAGATGTACACGTAGTTTGAAATCAAAATGCTGGTTTTGATATAAAATTATTATTGAAAAGTTGTTCTAATTTACTCATGACTTTTCACCGAGTTAGTATGCTTTGAGCTACCACAGTTAGTTAAGTTTTTAGTACTATTGGTACTAGTCTGAATTATACATACTTTTGCTAACAATTGCTTTATGACTGCCATTGTAAATCAACAGTATGAATAATTAAAAAATCTAAGTATCGCTTCATAAGCTTCTTACATAAGATTTGAAAAAAAAACAGCGTAAGTATAAACTTATAATGCATACTCGTAATTTTCTTATGGCCGATTGCACTAAACTTAAGAATCGCCTAAGTCTTTTCCTAACTACAACACGACCAAATTAAAACAGTGTCATAAATTTAGCCGTCATGTAGCTGTCATTTGCCTAGTTAACTTGGTCGAGTTGTAGATAAGAAAAGACTGGCGATTCTTAAGTTTAGTGCAATCGGCCATTAGTGATTTGTGATTCATCCTCTTTATTTTCGCCTCACCTGTAGAGTCTGGTTCAAATCCCACTGCTCGTTGTTGAAAGCAACGAAACCTTGTCCACCGCGGCAGAAAGCGATCTGGTTGCTGCCATTGTCCCACCAGTCATTGAGGGCGGTGTTACCAGCCACGTTCCTGAAAGCTACCATCTGGTAGATTTGACGCCATCGGTGTTCGCACACCCAACCGTTACCGCAAGTGCTGTCCTAGAAGATATCATTATTGCATTCTTAGTAAAATAATATATCTTTATTTCCACCCTTTCAAAGAAGCTTGTGACATCAACCATTTTTAATGTCCCCACTGCTGGGGCACAGGTCTACCTTATGGATGGATAAGGAGGATGGGCTATAACCCACCACGTGGGCCCAATGCAGATTGGTCGGTGTTAACGACTGTAAATGTAGCCAGGCTCAATGTGGCTTCCAATGAAAAAAAATTAGATAGCGTCTATCTATAAACACCAGTTATCCCTCACAACAACGGAGATGTTCGTCTGACCTTTAAATTCAGCCGGGACCAACGGCTTAACATGCCTTTCGAAGCACAGAGGAGCTCGAGATAGTAAATGTTTGGTCACCCATCCCATGACCAACCCTTGAGAAAGTTGCTTAACATCCGCAATCACAGGGTCAGGCGTTAAACCACTCACAACTGAGCTCCTCAAAGTAGCTTAATTCTGATTCATTGGTAATCTTATCAACATATTATGACATTATATTTATAAGTATTGTGAACTAAAAAATGTGAAACTTACAGAGTTGATAGAGGGAGAGATAATGTTGCCGCTGTTGTCCATCGGTGGTCCAGCTTCAGTGTCGGTGAACGAGAAGCTGCTCATGAGTTGAGGCACGCCATAAGGATGGGCCAACATGAAGGCGGTAGCTCCTTTGTACTGCCTAGCCTGTCTGTGGATGAGGATGTTTCCACCAGCACCGTGACCTCGCTGGTTGTCGTGGTTATCAATGAAGACAAGAGCATCACCAGAAGCGAGAAGACCCCACTGAGGACCCCAGTTTGCAAGCCATCTCAGCTGGTTACTACGCAGGAAAGCTCTGCTAAGTTCCAAACCAAACTTAAACTCAGTGACAGCAGCGAGAGGAGTATACTCATCACGGCTGATGGCTTCTCCGCCGAGGTCAATGACTTCTTGGAAGATGTAAGGGCGAGCACCAGATGGGAAACCATGTGCTGTGTTCAAGTTGTGTAGCCTGTCGTATATGACGCGAAGGTCAGCGGGCCACATGTGTTTGGCTGCATCAATTCTGGAAATAGCCACGGTCTGATTCAAAAGCATCCTCTTTTACATCGGTGTTCAAATTTCATAAATCATTACTATTGAAATGTCTTTCATACTCTAACCAGGCCAGGCGGCGAATTTACAAAGGCTATACTATTTCAGTCACGAGTCAGACTCTAATGGTTGAGCTTTTGTTTATGCATATTACTCAACAATACCTAAACTATTTCAGTAAAAAAAATGACTCAAATGGATTAGCTTTTGCGTTGATATTTTCAAAGAAAATGCACGGACAAAACCTAGTACTGTACAAGCAAACAAGTCGTATAAATGAAGGGTTATGTACTACTTACTTTTAAAGTTTTATATTGGTTATTAACTAACTCTGTTATCGTTCTTATAGACAAAGTACATCTGATGATTAAGTCGTCTAACTAGTCTAACTACAACCTCGAATAAACGTTTTTTCAACTCAATTAAGTAACAGTAATATAATGGTAAGTCGTAAGAACGTTTCAGTCGTAAAAAGGTTTTTTTTTAAGACAATATCATCAAAATACGGACATTATTTTAACATCTAAACAACTTGTTGGTCTAAAAACGTTTTTAAAAAACCTTAATATAATGATTATATAGTGGAATTATGGATGACTTCAATATAATATAAAGATATAAGTCTAACTATTAAATATACCTTTTATTCAACATTTGGTTTTGTTAACGTAAAACAAAAACTTTGTCAATACATACAGTTTCGGTTCATCATCCTGTTATATGTCTTTCATATATAACAACATATTTTTCACCTCTCCAGCACAAAAAGGGTGCTTTTGGCGCGTAAAAACTCACAGCAAAATCGATTAATGCTGCGCGCGTGAGACAAAGTGCTTTTTTAATTTCTAACTCCAACTTTTAAAATTATAAAAAAAAACAAATAAAGTGACAAGGATGACACTTGTAAAATTTATATGTGAGAAAAGGATAGATAGAGTGCTTTATGGTGTCATACACGGATTAAAAAGTAAAAAAATAAAATGCACGGATATCCCAAGGAGTTTTAAATAAGGATAGTTAAAAAAGAAGGTTGATAATTCGAAATAAAGAGTATGTAGGTAATGAGGTCACATGTATGAAACAAATATAAAATAAGAAAAATTATTGAAATTTATTAACAAATTATATGTTTTATGATTATAAATAAATAAATAAGACGGAATATTAATGAATAAGAGATAAACACAACGCAATGTAATCAAAACGACGGGAATCTACTTTACTGACTCTATGAATAAAATTTTTCAGCATAGGTTTGATTGAATTATTTTTGTGATAAATTACAAAAATGAATGCGTCCAACGATGAAGATAGTTGTCTAACTCCAAAAGAGTTAAGTGAACAAGTTTCTAATGCTGAATTAAGCTTTTTTACCAGGAAAGTCACTTGAAAATTTTCTCGCTGGTCGAGGTGAAAAGTTGTATGTTTTACACGAGACCAAAATGTTGTTCTGCCTCGTGCCTTTAAATCACTCACTGTGCTCAGTAGTCTATATTAGAATCACTCGCTACGCTCGTGATTCAATTCTAGACTACTTCGCTAGTTCGTGATTTAAAGTCGCCACTCGCGGCACAATTTGATTTTGGTCACTTGTATAACAAATAACTATTATAAATGTCCTATTAAGAATTCAATAAAACAAAATTATAATTATTTATTTTTATTAAAGCAAAACAAATAGCAATGGCGCTCGATCGCATATTACAGACAAATAATAGTCTATTGATGTGATGACTTGTACAACAATGGCTGACCTTAAATCTTTAAAACCCTTAATGTATTGTTATAAATTGACGAAATTTCAGATATCTTTGGAGCGCTACAGTAAAAAACGAAATATCATCACATACAATATCAATAAAGTGACATTCCCATTGAAATATAGACGTCAATTCGAATTTACCAGCTGCACAATCAATATAGATTCAATATTAATTTCAATGATATGTAAACCTTGTTTCATTTCTTTGTGCAATGAGGATCAGTAACGATTTTTGTTTAGTGGCTTATCAGACAGCTTATGCCACCACATGATTAACTGTGTAGAAATTTTTACGATAAGTTATACGGGTTAAAACGTGCAAAAACACTGTTATTTTGGGGGGTCGACGTCCTTATGACGTCATCGAGACGTACGCGAACCTTATGTCGTACTTGATAAAGCACATATTGCATTGAGCTTGGCATTTCCTTCAAAACCTTTTTAACTCAACCATTTCTAAACGGATAAAAGTTTGTTGGTTTGGATGTTTGTTCCTCAATCACGCAAAAACTACTAAACGGATTTGGTTGAAATTTGGCACACAGTTAGTACATAGTCTAGATTTAAACATAGGATACTTTTTATCCTTATATTCTCACGGAAACGGGAACCACGCGGGTTAAACCGCGGGCGGCCGCTAGTGTTTTTTTATATTATACCAATAAAACTATGTTTCACAAGGAATAGAAATGAAATTGTGAACCGAAAGGATAAAATATTTTATAAAGAAAATTTCAAAACATTAATGCGCCTTTAAAGTAAAGCGTGTTACAATAAAACACTAGCTTTTGCCCGCGATTTCATTCGCGTGGTTAAGATTGATTCTGATGTGCATTTATTTTGAAAGTCACGGATTATCAACCTAGGTATTTAGACATAGCAGTACTTAGACCTAATTTCACACATTTAAATTTTCCCATAAAAAATCATGTACAAACTGGAACACTCTGTAGCATCCTGTATAACGGCAATTTTCCAAAACCCTTTCTTAGTGGTCACCTACACCATGAAAGGTACCTACCCTCCAAAAATGTTATCTCTACCAGCAAAAATGGTTCAGCCCTATACATATCCCCATAGGAACAATTACAAACTGGAACACCCTGTATAACGGGAATTTTCCAAAATGCTTTCTTAGTGCTAACCTACACCATGAAAGGTATCTATCCACCCTCCAAAAATGGTGTCTCTCTCTACCATATCAGCCGTTAGGGCTCACGCTTATCCCAACAATGAATCAGTGAATGAATCAGTCAATCAATTTAGAGTTTTATTACCATTATGCGACATAGGTATTATGAAATGCGCCACTTTCGCCTTTTATAACCGTTTACTTTATATCTATACATACCTACGACTAACCGAATAAGTTGCGTGTAAAACGTTACCTATCTCAATAAGACTTTATTTTGCCACTCAAATAGATAAGCTTTTGTCGAGAATGATATAAATATATCGTACGAACGAACAATACTTAGTCGAGTAACAGATAATATAATACTGTTAACTACTACAGATACCTCATCCCAAACAAAGAAATGGCACGTGTCGTCGTAAGGCGATTAGCAGGGCTCAAGAATCTTGTATTCATATTCTTTGGCAGGGCTACTAAAAATGTTTTTCTTATAAAACGCTAGGTGGCGTCGCACGCAGCACGCTTAGCACAGATAGATAGCAACAAACTTTACCAAACTTTCCAAACAGACGTTAAAATCTTGGAAACGCAAAAAGCAAAACAATCTTATTAGTACAAATTATTGCCGATAGGTGTCACTCATTTTTTTTTATTTGTTAAAAACCCTTTATTTTACTGTTTCACTACAATTTTGCATTTGGTGATTTAAGAAATATTTTTTTTTTTACTTAGAAAGAGAGAGAGACTTTTGCTTGAATTAGGTACCTTCAATAGAAGTCATTTCCGTCGCTGCATCTAAAATATCGGGCAGAGTCAAATCTTCACATTCACCGCTGTCAGTTATTTTAAAGCAAGAATAAAAACAGTACAACAAACAGTTAAAAATGGAATTCAAAACTTTTCTGTATATGGCGCACCCCGCACCACAGACCGTATTATACTAGAGCCCATACGTTAGTACTACATAGTATTGTTTTATGGTCAGTGGTTAGTACTATTATTTTATTAAAATTAAAAAGTAAAAGTGTGCTATAAAAATAAAAAAGTTATTTTATGATGCAGAATGTTGAACTGTGATGGCTTTTTTATTCATGAACAAAAGTACGTGTTTATACTATCTTTTTTGAATCCATATGGAACTTTACGTTGTGTGGTTGTGTGTGACGATAATAGTTATTTATGCAACTGTACTATAATGAGGGGTGTTAAAACACGAATGTGGGTTTATAATAGTATCACATGAGTGTTTTAATACCTAATTAAGTACAGCTGCATACAATACCTTATTACACCCATTTTTATATTTTTTATATTTTTATTTGGGAAACCAACAATTTTTTAATACAGATGGATTAAAAACACCCATGATATTTATCTACACCCATGATATGTATACTCTACAAAGGGTTTTGACTTTGACTTTGTCTTTGACTTTACTCCTCTTCATCATGATATCTTCCGAAAGTGTGTTATAATGTTGTACTGATAACCTAACCTCTCGCTCGGATATCGTAATGTTGGCAGCAAGATAACCGTTTCAGAACCCTTTACTGGATGGAGGATTTAAAGCATGGGTGTAGATAAAAATAATTATCTGCCTTTTGTATTTTAGATTAGAGGAAATAGTAGATTATACAACAAGTGAATAAAAAGGGAATTTAGTTCGAGGGACTAAGTTGGATCCCGAGAGTAGCGAAGGATTCTAGAGTTGAATCCCGAGCGTAGCGAGGGATTCAAAAGTAGAATCCTGAGCGAAGCGAGGGATACAAAGGACCGAGATGAAATTTTTTATTCACGAGTTGTGTACTCTACTTTTTACCATTGACTGCGAGAAAACAAATAGGTACCTCTGACAGTACTTTATACTTAGTATTTATAGTTGACCATCAGCCATTTTTAATGTCCCCACACTGCTGGGGCACAGGCCTTCCTTATGAGTGGGAGGATGGGCCATAACCCACCACGCGGGCCCAATGCGGATTGATGGGTGTTAACGACTGCAAATGCAGCCGGGACCAACTGCTTAACGTGCCTTCCGAGACACGGAGGCTTAGAGCATTTAAAACGGAGGAGCTCGAGATAAAACTTTTTTGGTCACCCATCCCATGACCGACCCATGCGGCCCATGCATGAAATTAGAAGTTTTCCAATGACATAAAACAACCACGCCAAGAGAGAGATTACATGATACATCTGGCATCAGTCCATTTCATCAGTCTGCATAGACTTTGAATTTTTGCAGACTGAATATCGTACCAGACTGATGGAATGGACTGATGCAAGGCGGAACATTCAATCTCCCTCTAAAAGATAGAAAAGAACCCAAAGATAAGACACTAAAAATAACCTTATTAAATTTGGCGGGATATTTTTTTCGTTTAATTTTATTGTGTAACTATGGCTCTATGGAATAGCTCCATAGCAGCCAGTAGGTATAGATACTTTTTTGTACTAATTCATGATGCGCGCTTGTTCCAAATTCAAATTATTTTTATTCACTCGGTGAATAAAATCGCTTATTATTCACTCTTATCGTTGAATTAAACGCACTTTTTAGAGTGGCGATGGTAAAAAAGTATTTTATTTTTATTTGTTAAGTAAGTACTCTCAACAAGTGTTGAGTGTGTACCTGTTTCTTTCGTAATAAATATTCGTTTGTAGATTCGTTTTTTTTGTCAATCAAATACAGAATAAAAACGAGTATTTTAATTATTTTAATAATTTAATTCGCAATAAACAAGGCAGTGAGTGAGACTCTACTCGACTAGGACAAAAGCTTAACTATTTGAGTGAATATGTATAATACCGTACTAGGTTTTGTCCGTGCATTTTCTTTGAAAATATCAACGCAAAAGCTAATCCATTTGAGTCATTTTTTTAACTGAAATAGTTTAGGTATTGTTGAGTAATATGCATAAACAAAAGCTCAACCATTAGAGTCCGACTCGTGACTGAAATAGTATAGCCTTTGTAAATTCGCGGCCAGGCGCACTCCGCGCTTTAGGTATGAAGCTACAAGTAGCCGGTGGTTCTATCGGGACGGAACAATTTCATAGGGTTGAAGTCGTCAAAAAATATAAGAGCTACGCGATAGGTAGCTTCTAGGTGAATGCGCTGCGCGACCTGAATTACACTTTATTGTGTCGGTGCAAGAGTCGCTATTTATTTAAATGATTTTGCGGAGTGTATCTTCTGTACTTGTACTATTATGTATGCTGTGCCCTAACAGTTATCTTAACATACCTGAAACCAGCGACACCCATATCAACGAGGCGGTTCATGAAGCCAACAATCATACGACGCACATGCTCAGTTCCTTGGTTCAAATCTTTTAGACCAGATAGCTCGCAGTTACGGACCTACAACATTGAAGATTTTATTAGCATACTATCAACATCTCTTTCATCTCTATAAAGTTGCGCGGTCACTGCATCGGAAACGGAGCGTACGCTGCCCATTTGTCACTTTGTATGGATTTCTATGGGGCGGAAATGCCGATGCAGCGCTTGCAGTGCCTTAAAAATCCATACAAAGCAACAAATCCGTCCGCTCCGTCCAATCCGATTCCGATTCAGTGGACGCGTACCTTAAGGTACTGCACATGACATGTCATGTTCTAACTTCACTCACTCTGTCAGGGCAGCACCCGTAGTCATGTGGCTGAATGACACAATGAGGCCAGTTAAAGTCGTTACGTCCATAAGGCACAGCGGGGTAATGCCATTGACCAAAGTTAGCGGTGCTTCCACCAGTACCAACGTTTTCATTCCAAGTTCCAGTCATGTGGTTGATGATGGCATCCACGTAAATTCTGAAGAAAGAATAGACAATTAATATAGCAATTCAAAAACAAATGATGATAAATCTTACAAAATGCGCCTCATGTTTTTAAATTAGGGTTAAAAATCTTTACAGAAGAAATTATTTTATACTTTTTAGTCCGTTTTAAAAACGTGTTTTTTTTATAAAAACAATCAATTAATTACTTTGGCAGCTCCCGTCTGAGGTGCTACAGGTGAGTCGATTTCTTCCAGTAGTTACTCGTATAACATGAAAGTTTTTGCATTTAATTCAATTAATAATTGTTTTCTTTTAATTAGGTACCTACCTGACACCAGCGTTGTTGCACCTTCTGACCATGCTGGCGAATTTCTGTTCATTACCAGAGCGGGTGTTCAGCTGGTAGGACATGGGCTGGTAGCGTTCCCACCAGGGGCGAGCCCTTGACCAGATTACCAGATTCTCATTAGGAGGCGATACCTGAGAAATTTATAAAGACGACCTTTAAATAATAGACAAATGCTAGATTCAAATAAACGTAACTTTAATTAGGTAAGTACAGCTGCCGGCATATAAATTGGCAAGAGAAAATTGAGACAAAAGATGCGCAGTAGCTACAAACACTGTGTTTTTAGCTACTGCGCATCTTTTGTCTCAACTTTCTCTTGAGTACCTATTTCAAAAGTTTTTGAAAATCCAAAATAGAAAACATTCAATTCATTGGATGACAAGATAAATCGATATTACTAAGAAAGGAATTCAGTGTCATCATCATCATCAGATTTTTTTCGGTTTTAATTATTCATTCGACTGTTATACAGGACATTATCCGGAGTGATTGATATGATAACACAAACATATCCCGACGACATACCTGAATACCACCAAATCCCCTTGGTCCTAGCCATCTCTCGCACTCATTAGCGATGTCGTCCCACTTCCATTCGAAGAGGTGGACCATGGTAGAGTGGCCAGGTGCATAGTGGGGGTTCTTAAAGCCCAGGGCCAAGGCCGTGACCGTTAGAAGAAGGATGATACGAAACATCCTGGAAATCCGAATGGAAAATCAGAAACTTGAAAAAATGTGGTTCATAGGATATTTCCTCGAAATGATAAGATTTTATAAATCTTATTATACCTACTTAATTGATTATATGTGCACCATGTGCATAATGAATATGAAAATCAAAAGTTAGTGGCAGGTATAAAATTCAAAACTCTTTGATCACAATTACCTTCTGAAATTACCTAGTCACTTTTTACTTTATCTTAGGAAAATTGAATGCACAATTTAAAAGTATTTTAGTAAAACTTCATAGAATATTTAAAACACAATAATTTGTTTATGATTTTGAAGCACTTAAGAAGAATTTGTGAAGAGTTGAATTAAAAGAAAGGAAAAGTAATTTATATTTGTCATGACATGTCTAGTGAGCGCGTAAGCTTAAAAAGTGAATAATTTATATTTATCTTCTAAGTTACTTTATCTTGCTGATGGGAATGAAATTCCTTTAAAATAAATGCAACTAAGTTACAATTCAGACGAAAATATCTTTACACGAATCCTAGAGAGAATTTTTTTTCTTTGATAATTATTTTTAGTAGGTCTTTTCTTCATACCCGTATGGTGTCCGTCCAGACCTCCCAACAATTACCACTTGATTCTGATAAATCTGATATGGGCCTCCCACAGACTGCAGCTTTTATACCAGCTGATAAAACCTTTGTTTTTGCACAATTATCAGCCAAAATTTATCCTTAATCCACGATAGTAATTATCGATTTACCGATCTAGACTCAAAATCAATGCAAAGCAACCGATACTTTTACTTTTTTTATAAATAATAACACGAAGTAGGTAATTATAAATTTGCTACAGTCGAATCCTATTATAAACAAGCAAAGGTTTCTGTTTTTGTTTGTGTTTATAAATAATGTTTTAAAGAATAAAAATACGTAGGCTGAATTTATTTCAACTTATTGTATTAGGTAGATGGATAGGTTCATTTATGTAATTTTTTTCTAAGCTGTAAATTGCACTTTTAATAAATTTATGCTCACACTAATAAAAACAGGCAACTAAATCATTGTTTTTTTTTTATAGAAGTAAAAGGACTTTGGAGTAAAATAATAAGTAATTTGTTGGAACAAAAACTTTTTATTAAAATCAGTATCTTAAACAACGTTTTAGAAGATCTTGTAGTGCAGTTTGTAGATTTGTAGTTTCATCATATTACTTATTCTGTAGTTTCGTCATCCATGTTCGCTTCACAATCTCGACTGAAACAAAACGTATTAATTAAATAATTTGGAAATGCTTTTCTAAAATAAAATTATAAGTATTCTCGTCTCAAAATTGACTAATAATATTATTGGGTTCGGTTTTCAGTTCGGTAACTTGTTCAGTACATTTTACTGTACAGTTTTGCTGTGCAAAAATGCTTTCGTATGTCTGTCTGTCTGGCTGCTCTCCTTTGCGGGTCGCATTTCTCAACCGATTCTCGTGAAATTTTCTGAGAAGTTTCAATGATTAAATATTTGTTTTCGTTTGAGTTTTTTAATATTACAGCCATTCAAAAATGTCACAAACGTGAGGTCACAACAGTGCCACTATTTAATACTTATCGTGAGGCATTTTTACATAATATACTTATCTATATTTATAATCAAGCTTAGAAAGAACAAGATTAAACATTGCAAGTCACAATTATATATTTTTATATGGACACGCTCACACTCGCCACACCGACCGAGGCACTTGCAAGCAGCTAACGTATGAGATCTCCCGTAGGGGAGAGATTCGGCTCGGTCCCGGGACGGTGTAAGTGATCCATCACATAACCATATTAAAAAGATAAAAACTTTTTTTGACTCACCTGATCACCACGGTGGATAGCAAGGATCATGTCGTAGTCGTTAGCCCCCAGTGAAATGGAACCGCGGCCATCATTACCAACCGTGATAGTCTTGCCAGTACAGCTGTTGCCGTTTTTGGAGCCCGAGATCACGTCACAGTATCTTCCGGCAGGAAGACACGTCTGAAATAAAACTTTATTTAGTTGTATCTATTCACTTCTCAAGCTTACGCCCGTGAAGTCCCCCGTGACCACGGCAGCTGCAAAGGTGCCGCAACGTCGGGAAAACCAAAAATCAAACCAAATACCAACTAATTACCAAAGAACTTTCAATAAAACCGCGCTAGTATCCGTTAAAATTGTTTTATTTCATAGTTGTATCTAATTTGCGAAGGTTATTTAGGTTAATCGGCGGGCTGATTATCTAATTAAAAACCACCTAGCGAATGGTTGCAGTTCACAGATGATCGTGATCCATTGCTACTTCTTTTTGGGTTAAAAAAAAACATAGCAAAGAAAAGTGGCAATGTATGTCAAATGCAACCGGTCGCTAAATAGTTTCTTTTTAGATAATCAGGGTGCCGTAATTGAGTTTTTGAACTTTGTTTATGAAAAGATTATGAGCTAACCTTCAGCCAGATGATATTTGTCAAAATTGCTCGAAAAGCAATATTTAATCATTTTTCGTTTGGACACTGAGTTACACACATTTGTTTATTTCCAAAGAAAAATAAGTGCAAATTGCAAGTTCTTTTCGACCATATATTTGCTACTTTAATAGTATTTACTGCAAACGAAAGCTGTCATTATCACACTCTTACCCTTTTTAAAAGTTATTTGGAGAAATGAAAAAAGAATTAAAAAATTCTAGTTTTGAAACGATAACATTTATCTGAAGAAATTTCTAACCTGCAAAGTCTGATTCAGATCCCACGAATCGTTGTTGAAAGCAATGAAACCTTGTCCACCGCGACAGAAAGCGATTTGGCTGCTTCCGTTGTCCCACCAGTCGTTGAGGCCAGTGTCACCAGCGACATTCCTGAATGCCACCATCTGGGCGATTTGGCGCCAACGATGCTCGCAGATCCATCCATTGCCACAAGAGTTGTCCTAGAAGAAAAAAATAGTGTTAAAAAACAATTTACAGTTTGGATTTTGACAAGACAAAGGTTTACAAAACTTACAGAGTTGATAGAAGGAGAGATGATGTTTCCACTGTTATCCATTGGTGGACCAGCTTCAGTGTCGTGGAAGTCGAAACTACTCATGAGCTGAGGTACACCATAAGGATGGGCCAACATAAAGGCAATAGCTCCCTTGTACGCCCTGGACCGCTTGTAAGTAAGGATATTTCCACCAGCACCATGTCCTCTCTGGTTGTCGTGGTTATCAATGAAGACCAGAGAGTCGCCAGAACGCAGCAGACCCCATTGTTCGCCGAAGTTCACAAGCCATCTAAGCTGGTTACTGCCACTGAAAGATCGGCTAAGCTCCAAGCCATACTTGAACTCTGTGACGGCAGCAAGAGGTGTGTATTCATCACGGCTGATGGCTTCACCGCCGAGATCAATGACTTCTTGGAAGATGTAAGGGCGAGCACCAGAAGGGAAACCATGTCCTGTGTTCAAGTTCTGTAGCCTGTCGTAAATGACGCGAAGATCACCGGGCCACATATGTTTGGCTGCGTCAATTCTGTAAAATATTCAACATTAAGTATATTTTTTGGTACCTATCGAAATATTTCCATTCCATGTAGTTTATAATTCAGTATGAAAATTGATTTGCTTATTTTACCTGAAACCAGCCACACCCATGTCAATGAGTTGGTTCATGAAACCAACGATCATTTGACGAACATATTCAGATCCTTGGTTCAAATCTTTTAGACCAGACAGTTCGCAGTTACGAACCTGAAATGAACAAAGCCATTAACAAATACATCAGGAAATCATTTTTCATCCACATCAGAATAGTACTTGGTCTTCACCTGATGTTAAGTGACGATAAGATCGAAAGTGTAAGCGCATCTACACCCGGAATCCTCCCCACTAAGGAGCTGGTGGCTATCTTACCTCTAACTGCTGGATCACAACAATTTTTAAATTGTTGTTATGGCGTTAGACTTAGGTAAGACGGTAGTAGCTAGCCAGGCGGACTTGAAAGAAGCCCTACCTACCACCAACCAAACCGAGTACAAATGTACCCCCCTCCTGGGAATTGAACCTGGGACCCTTGCATCTTACACGGGTGGGACCACAGAGGCGGTTATATTAATTTAGGTAAGTTCCCTATAAGTAAAAGTTAAACTTACTCTGTCAGGACAACAGCCATAGTCATTACCCTGGATGACACAGTGGGGCCAGTTGAAGTCGTTCCTACCGAAAGGAACACCAGGGAAGTGCCACTCGCCAAAGTTAGCCGTACTTCCACCAGTACCAACATTCTCGTTCCATGTACCAGTCATGTGGTTGATGATGGCATCTACATAGATCCTAAAGAATAAAATAAGAAATTAAGTATAAACAGAATAAATGTGAACACAAATCATTAGACCTTCCTGCAATAATTGCAATTTAAACATAATAATATAGCGTGGTAGATGTGCTTCAAAAGAATATACCTGACACCGGCGTTGTTACATCTTCTGACCATGTTGGCGAATTGCTGTTCATTACCAGAGCGGGTGTTCAGCTGGTAGGATATTGGCTGGTAGCGTTCCCACCAGGGGCGAGCCCTTGACCAGATAGCCAGATTCTCATTAGGAGGGGATACCTGAGAATAAATAATTACAAATGTTTAGAGCGGAGAAGATACTCTTAACTTTATCATGGGAATATCTGCTGAAATCTAGTATCATGATTTTAAAGTATTCATGGTGTAGGACACATTTTTGCTACTCTGACACTGTATATTCTAAGAAAAGAATGCACCCCAGTTTTTTTTAACATCCTTGGTAATATGAATGAATTTAAATTATTATAATTTTAGATATCTAACTCTTAGTGTTTTTTTTATGTTTTTTTTTTCATGAAAAGGCCTGTGTACTAGTTTCCTTAGAAGAGATAGCTCTACAAACCTGAATACCACCAAAACCGTGGGGTCCTAGCCACCTCTCGCACTCATCAGCAATGTCGTCCCACTTCCACTCGAAGAGGTGGACCATGGTAGACCGGCCAGGTGCATAGTAGGGGTTTTTGTAGCCAAAGGCTAAGGCCGTGACAGCCAGAAGAAGGACGATACGAAACATCCTGAAAATGGATTACGATTAGAATAGGTACGACATTTATATTTTCTCTACAAAACGTTCAAGAGTAGGTTCAGATTATCAAAATAGCAATGACTCTAAAATATGATTATCTTTCGGATATTAATTTAAGGCGTTGAAATAAGTGTAGGTATTTAGTAAACCCGTACTGACGCAAAAAAGCTATAATTTGACAAATTAATGAAGCGTTACTTAATTTCCATATTTATCTAGGTGATACAAAGGGAATCTTACCTGTTAGATGGTGTCAAGACCTCCCAACAGTGGTCACAAGATTCTGTTAATCTGGTATTGACCACCCACTGGCCTGCTCCTTTTATACTATTAGATTAAACCTATCTTTTAATTTACATCGAACTATTTTTATCTATTTAAGTACCTACGTACATTTTAATCCGATAGTACATATTATCATCTTACCAAATCCCGACTACAAATTATCTGTGCATAAGACGGAAAATCGTAAACATTTTGTGGTAAGTAAGACCGTAGAAATAGAATGCATGGAGTGACGTGAAAATTTTTCTATGTCTATGGGTAAAACAATGCAGACAGCTGCCGATCTGGTTGACATTCCTTGCATACGCACGAAGCGCTTTTATTTCGCAATCAACCAGAAGGGTTCGGAGCATCTTCCCGGCTGCGACGGGAAGGAGGCGGAAATCTTAATTTGATACCACATAGCCAGTTATGATGGTTGTGTTAGACTCTACTGACTAAAACCTAGGTTGATTTGGACCCGACAGCTGTGACAAGCCTCGAAACTTTCATCGAAATCGCAAAGAACGAAGTGCTTTTCATCTTTTTTTTTACAGCGCATAGCTAAGAAGTGGAATTACTGCGGCGTCTGTATTCCCGCTAGCATACAACTCAGAGATATTTAAAGCTAAAGTGAATAGACCCAGCGAGCGAGCGAGAAGAAGAGAAGAGAAGAAATGCGAGCGAGAAGTCAGCACTGGACTGGATTGAACCTAGTGTATAGACATTAGGTTCAACCCAGTCCAGTGCTGACTTCTCGCTCGCACTTCTGACTTGCTTCTGGGCGGGATGGTGTAGACGATTTTTTTCCGATATTGTTTTGTTTCATATTATTGTATGTAACAGTCTTTTTATCTTTTTTCCACACACGCATGTTATACTTTGTTTACTGTAATTGAATTACGCAATACTTTGCGTGATAAGGTGCTATTTTTACACGTTTCCTTATATTTATAGCATAAAACAAATCTATGTTTATTCATGTTCAATGTTCGAATTAGTTTCTACTAATTTCATACGAGGACCTACAACGCTGGAAGAAATCATAGTCGAAATTAACGAAATTAGGTACTTATTGAAAATTCACACATTAGAATTATCGTTTCTTATTGAATTTTAATAAACTATTTCATAATTTGGAAAACTATCTCAAAAGTAGAGAGCTAACTAAGGTTTTTTTATTATAGTTTCAAAATTACCTATAGATTTATTATGGTTGGCACAGCATTGAAAAACTATAAAATCAAAGGTAGGTAGTTACTTTCCGATTTCTTTTTCTACAGAGAAAAGTTTCAGCTGTCATGTTTTCGTCAATCACGTAACGAGTAAGTAGGTACTAGGGTAAGCTTTAGCTATCTTGGCACCCCCACAGTGATTGGCACTTTAACATTAAAACGCAGATATTAAGAATTGCAGTGACAAAATTGTACTTATCTGTAATTTTATTCAATCTGGCATTACTACACTTCAAAAATTTTATAACAGATATTACTTTCGGATTATAATGGCAACACAGCATTAAGAAATACGAGATCACGAGAAACTTGTTGCTTTTTCTTGCAAATATTAACAGATCCAACAAAGAGGAGCTGTGGAAAAAAATATTGTTTTTTATTATTTTGACTTTCTCAGAGGTGCGAAATACCTTAATTATTATTTTTATAAATTATATTACAGTTTTCAATAATATTTTTCCCAGTTTTGTTAACACAACTTCAATTTACTATGTGCCGACCATTGGTACAATAGCTTGTACTAAAGTGTAGTTATTGAGCAACCGTGCCAATCACTAGATTATAAAATATTTCTTAAATAATATTTTTTTTACACATATAATTCATATTTACATGAAGAAATCATATTACACTCGAAAAAACGTTTTCGTTTCATTTTTTACAATTATTGGCACTATACTTTAGGTGTTTCTATTCATACATTGCTATCATTGCATTCAGTATTATATTACCAATTGCTAATGCCAAGTAGTTGTACTATGAGTATCAATGACTATGCTTTTTGATGTTAATTACGAGTTTTCTGTTTTTATTTGATAATAGTACATTACTGCAGCGGCACGAAAGACAGGCATTGAAGGACGAACGTGAAAATGTGGGCCGAGGCGAAGCCGAGGCACACATACGTGAGTCCATCAATGCCTAGTTGCGGCCAAGGCTTGTATAGAACTTTTCTCAAATGTCCATCAGTCATTTTTAATGTCCCCATTGCTAGGGCACAGGCCTTACTTATGGGTGGATAAGGAGGACGGGCCATAACCCACCACGCGGGCCCAATGCGTATTGGTGGGTGTTAACGACTGCAAATGCAGTCGGGACCAACGGCTTAACGTGCCTTCCGAAGCACGGAGGAAATCGAGATAATAAATTTTGGTCACCCATCCCATGACCGACCCTTGCGAACGATGCTTAACTTCCGCAATTGCTGGGCCAGGCGCTAAGCCACTGCGCCACCGAGCTCCTCCTTTCTCAAATAATGCGCGGAAGTTCAAACCAAGAAGGTAGTATTTTAAACTTTTTATTTTTATTTCAAATCACAGTAAGTAATTGAAAAAAGAAGAAAAGAAAACGTATTTTTTTTGGAATGTGCACATCAAGGCCTTGCATTTAATACCCATATTAAAAAAAAATTTTTTTGCTTTTTTTTCAGTTTTTTGGAATGTGCTCATCAAGGCCTTTCATTTGATACCCATATAGCAAACAAATTTTATTTTTCGTTTTTTTTTCAGTTTTTGGAATGTGCTCATCAAGGCCTTTCATTTAATTTTGATACCCATATTGCAAAAAAAAATATTTTTTTAGTTTTCTTTTTTCAAGTTTTTTGGAATTTGCTCTCATCAAGGCCTTTCATTTAATTTTGATACTTACCCATATTACAAAAAAAAATTTAGTTTTTGATTTTTTTTTAGTTTTTTGGAATGTGCTCATCAAGGCTTTTCATTTGATACCCATATCGCAAAAAAAAATTTTTTTTAAATTTTTTCAGTTTTTTGGAATGTGTTCATCAAGGAAGGCCTTTCATTTGATACCCATATTGAAAAAACCCACCACCACCCACGCATGAGTCTATGACTCCATACATCGGTCCATCCATGCACCCATTAATCCATCCCATGCATCCATCCAACTATCCATCCATCTATCAAACTCATATTCAACCATTTTCTTCCTTCCTTTCTATCTACCTCACTCCCTCCCTAAGTCCCTCTCCCCCTCTCTAAGTCCCTCTCCCCCTCTCAAAGTCCCTCCCTTCCTCTTTAAGTCCCTCCCTCCTCTCACTTTTTTTCTAACTTTAAAACTTTTAAGTTTCGGAGAAATAACGTCACCCTATCTCATACTTAAAAATGAGTGCCAATCACTAGTAGCTTTGTGCCAATGATTATACTAGGTGTGCCAATGACTATACTTTTCGATGTTTTTTAAAGTTTTATGGTTTTTTTCATAAAAAACATTTCTTTTTCATTGTTTTTTCATTGTTATTGTAATAAATAAACCCTAAAGATGTATTTAAAAGTCGTAAATTACGCCTAAATATCTTACAGATAAAATAATCAACTAAATAAAGAAAGATTTCGCTTAAGGTGCCAATCATTGTATAGTCTTAGCAAGTTCCCCCACTAACGAGCCCGGGCCGAGCGGCGCTGTATAAAAGGCGGCGTCAACCTGCGCACGGCCTCACTCTGCGCGCGGCGTTTGGATGCGACGGACGTTTCTTTGTGGCGTTATAGTGCTCCTCCTTATTTTATTTTGCGTTAAATATTGTCGAGTTGATTAAAGTTAGTTTCTGTTTAAAATTAGTTCGCGGTTAAAGTTATTTTGAATTAAATAAAAGTGTAAGGTTGTTGTAGACCGTTCTTTTTCTTATCATTTTCACTTCTGGTTTGTAAAATCAGAAGTGGGATTCACTACGCGTTCTACCAGCTTGTTTTGCCATCCAAAAAGTTAATTTTCGTGTTTAAAGTAGTGTTCAGTGTGTTTTAAAAGTGCCACGTGTTTTGTAAAAGTTGTTTTTGTGAGTATTCGATTAAAGTGCCACGTGTTTTGTGAAAGTTTTCGTTAATATCCGTTAAAAAAGTGTGCCACGTGTATTTTAAAAGTTGTTTTCGTAATTGTTCGTAGAAGTGACACGTGTCTTGCGAATTGCTTTCGTCAAACATGTCGGGACGTTCTACTAGGCCTGTAGAGCGCGATCATCGGTCCGTAACAGCTCAAGTGACCGCCGCGAGAGCTTACAAGATGTGGTGTTTGATCGAATACTCACTAGGTTAGATGCTATTGAAAATAGGCTACAACAACCTACAACAACGCCAACGGTTGATAGTCCGTCGCATCTTCTTGGTGATCATACACCGACACCATCGCTCATCGTGGCGCCGACCCTCGCCAGCGAGCAAGGCTCGGGCGTTACCGATGGGGCGACTATAGGTACGGTGCGTGATGCTGACGCCAGTACCAGTGCAGACAAAGGCGTGGCGGACAGGATTGTTGGAGCTCTTTCATCCTTGATACAAGTAAGGTCTCATAAGTTTTACATTTCCTCATTTGACCCGAGTATACATGATTTTGATATGTGGTGCGCGGAGGTGGACCGCGGTCGGCAATTGAACAATTGGGACGATCGAGAATGCCTTGGGCGTATTGATGGGTGCCTGCGGGGTGACACAAAATCTTGGTTGAACGATTGGACCACGAATGATCGTACGTGGACCAATTTTAAAGCCGAATTTCGATCACTGTGTCCTCGAAACATTGATTTTGCAACTGTACTTTTTGAAGTGATGTGTACTAGTTCTAATAAGTATTCGAACTACGCGGAATACGCCCGCAGGTCACTGCTACGCCTTAATATTGTTAAAGGTTTATCTGACAAGCTTAAAGTCTCAATGGGGAGGAAAAGCGCAATTTTATCCCGATAGGTGGCGTCTGGTCTTGGTACCGGGCCGCCTCAAAGAAAGTGTCAAAACATATGGGAATCTCTTGGAGTATTGCACTTTTTAATTTTATACTGAGAAAATTCCGCATTGTTATGCATGTAACTTGTAAATTATTGGAGTTCATCGATTTCCCAGTAACAAAAAAAATATTGGGCAAAAAAATATCAAAAAAAAGATGCTTTTCCCTCGATTTTCTCCTTTGCTGAGCCTGAGAAACATTATAAATCAAAAGGAATGTTTCATGAATTTGATGAAGCTTCACCAAAATAAAACAACATTTTAATTATAACAGCTTTGTTCTTTAATATTTCAACCTCAGCAGTTTCTAACATATTTATAACTTGGATGAATTTGATAGGTATATCAAATATGTAATAAGCCCAATATTGGGGCCAAACCGAGAATTAATAGAATTTTATATGCCAGAGTCATTCAAGAAACTTAGAATAATAAAATAAATATGATAAAACGGTTCGTGTAATTTTGGATGGTACAGAAATTCCAGTACAGAAACCTGAAATTACTATTGCACAGAAGGCATCATCAGGCAACTATAAACACGGAAATTCACACTCAGTTGCTTTGTTAAAATTTAAATCATATGCTTCTAATCTGAAATAAAAAGATTACTTGTAAATCTTACACGAAATTTAAAGAAATGTAATGCTTGTTAGCAATTTTTTGTAAGTTGCTATAAACTTTCTTGCCTGTTGTTTTGGCTTTTCTTTTCCGTAATTCTTCTTTTATATGAGCTAAAGTTAGCATATAATACATTGTTTGTCCGCAAAACCGAAAAAAATACAATCTAAGAAAGTAAAATCACGTAATACACAGTCAAGACAATATAAGCTCAAACTGACAATTGTTCCAAAGAATGAAGCGCCATCTGTAATTCACTTTGCCTTCGCCTCCCCATTGCGATGCGAGGTATTGCCGACCGCAGGTCAAAGCCGCGGCTACCAATGCTAAGCTACTGTCAAACGACTTGGTAAATTTTTTATCGGTATATGTTAAATCG
This sequence comes from Agriphila tristella, assembly GCA_928269145.1. Classification (NCBI taxonomy): domain Eukaryota; kingdom Metazoa; phylum Arthropoda; class Insecta; order Lepidoptera; family Crambidae; genus Agriphila; species Agriphila tristella. The sequence continues at coordinate 35,420,949 of OV743432.1, forward strand.
AAACATGATTTTTGAACCTCCAACAATGCTGTCCGTCCGCCAAGCCACATAGGGCCAATGCATCCACGTAAGCAAGATGGTTTGGAGACAACACTAAGTGTCTCATTTGTGGCAAATTTGGTCACAAGAAGTGGCATTGCCCTAAGAAGTCTTAATCTGATACGACTAGTACTCAAGCTACCTCCTCTTCATCTAAAACAACTCCCTTACCATCCAATGACCATAATAGGTCAACCAAATTTTGTACTTTTTGTAAACGTAACGGTCATTTGATTGATTCATGTTTTCTTAAGCAACGTTCTGACAGTGAAAACAAAAATTCAAGTGAAGTAAATTTTTGCTCCAACCCGAATCCAGACAAAGCAATGTGATGTCAGCTCTTATTAAAAAGATGCCCGTTGATATTTTGATTGACAGCGGCTCCGTTATTTCCCTTATCAAACAATCAGTTTTGAAGCATTTTAATTTTAATAGAATTCCAACCTATCGTTTAATACGTGGCATAGGAAGCCAGGAGATTGAGGCAACCTCTTATGTCACTGCTATTTTAGAGTTCTCCGAAGTTTCCTTAGAAGTTGATTTATATGTTGTACCTGATGAATGTATAAGTGCGCCAATTTTAATTGGCACTGATGTTTTGAGCCGAAAGGGACTGACGCACATACGGACTAACAATGAACAACGGTTAGTAAGAACGGGTGATCCTGCCATAGTGCAGCACGTGAACACCGTGGAAGTTGAATCTGTTAAGACGCCTTTAGCTGGGCATGAAAAAGACCGCCTTTTAGAAATAATTAAAACTTTTTCTAGTTCATTTATTACTGGCACAGCCACCTCCACGGTGAACACGGGCAGCATGGAAATAAAACTGTCATCCAACTCTCCAATCTGTCATCGTCCCTATAAGCTCTCCGTTGATGAGAAAAACAGAGTTCGCGGTATAGTTAATGACTTGCTTACTAAGGGCATTATCAGAGTGAGAGAGTCCCAGTCAGACTACGCAAGTCCTATCATTCTCGTCAAAAAAAAAAAGGACGGGAGTGATAGGATGTGCGTCGACTACCGTGCACTTAATGCTATTACCGTAAAAGAAAGATTCCCTTTGCCGCTTATTGATGACCACATCGATTAACTTGGTAAGTTTAGGTACTTTACCAGCCTAGACATGGCTACTGGTTTTTACCAAGTCCCAATGAAAGATGATGATTCTATCAGCAAAACGGCCTTCGTGACACCCGAGGGGCACTATGAGTACCTCAAAACGCCCTACGGGTTAGCGAATGCGCCGATTGTGTACCAAAGAATCATCTCTAGAACTCTTAAGGCACTTATAGACGCTGGTAAGGTCCTAACTCACATAGATGATGTACTTATGTTATGTTGCTTATGTTATTCTGGCAAATACTATTGAAGAAGGGTTGCAAAATTTAGTAGATGTCCTTAAAATTTTAACTGCTTCTGGTTTCTCAATAAATTTGAAAAAGTGCACATTTTTAGATACCGAAATTGAATATTTAGGTCGTCTCATAGGTAACGGTCAGGTACGGCCGAGCCCTGTGAAAATAGAAGCCCTAGTAAAATCGAAAAAATCTACTAACGTTAGAGAGGTCCGCCAATCTCTAGGACTTGCAGGTTACTTCAGGCGTTACATTGCCAGCTACTCCTCTAAGACTGTGCTCGTGAATACGTTATCCATTGCCTTACTAACGAGCCTGTTTTGGCTATTTTTGACCCCCAACTACCCACCGAGCTTCACACCGATGCCAGTGCTATCGGCCTTGATGCTGTGTTGCTACAGGAACATCGTAATAAAAGAAAGAGGGTAGTAGGCTACTTTAGCAAGTCCACCCAGGGTGCTGAAGCTAAATACCACGGTTACGAACTGGAAACCTTGGCCATAGTTCGAGCTCTTCCGCCACTACCTTATTGGTATCAACTTTAAGATAGTGACGGACTGCAACTCCTTAAAAATTACTGAGCATAAAAAAAAGATTTATTGCCAAGGGTTGCACGCTGGTGGGTTTACCTTCAAGATTTCACGTTCACCCTCGAGTATAGGAAAGGTTGTATGATGCAACTTGCTGATTATTTGAGTAGGAATCCTCCCGCACAAGTCTCCCACATACGCAGTCCAGTCAATTGGGCAAAAATTGCTCAGACTGCTGATGTGGAGACGCAAGAGTTGATGACTAAACTAAGGGAAGGGCAGTTAGATCAAAACAGGTATTTTATTAAAAATAAACATTATTTTATAAACATACACCTACTGGTGAAGAGCCGCGTCTCTTGTGCTTCATCGCTAAAGGTCACCGGTTGAGCTTGCTTCGACTTGCTTGAGCCACGACCATATTGGGGTCGATAAAACCTCTGATCTTATTTCACGACATTTTTGGTTTCCAAACTCAAGGTCTTTTGTTCGGAAATATGTTAATCATTGCCTTATTTGTTTATGTCATAAAAGGGTACCTAGAGCGTCAGGACGCCTACGTCAATGCAGATTGCCGACAGCCAGGCAGTTTCGCTGTGGGTGATCAAGTGTTCGTGAGCAATGCCACACAAAGTACCGGCAAGCTGGACTCCGGTATGCGCGGGCCTTACAAGGTTCTGCATGCGCTGCCCCATCAGCGCTACGAGCTCGAGCTGCTGGCCGGCTCGTACGGCAGAAAACTCAAGCTGCTGCTGAACACATGGTTCTGTGGTGCGGCGAGTGGACGCCGGAAACTTGCTCCGCTTTGATGGTGGACGACAAGCAAACGTGGGGCCTCTGTCGTGGTTACACATGTCATGCAAACGTGGGGCCTCTGACATCTGTACATGTCTTTGTCATGCAAACATGGGGCCTCTGGCATCGTACATGCTTTTGTACTTCATGAACCCATATACGCAAACATGGGGCCTATGTATGCGTTCATGAGGGTGACATGCAAACTTGGGGCCTCTGTCATACCAGACTATGAAGTGTATAAGTTAATTATACTCTTCATACGATTATTTTCTTTAATTTTACGGGTGTTCGACTGATGGAAGTCCGGAATCCCATCATTCGAATCTACTCGATTACTTTTCTTATTTTTTTTTGTTTACTTTTAATTTATTTGCTTAGTTCTAACTTGCTACCAGTTACATATTTGTAGTAAACAGTTTCCCTAGCTTTCTCAAATTGCTTATGATTCTTTGCTTGTGGACGCTTGAGTGCACGCTTGCGTCTATAGACAAGGGATCAATTAAAGTAAAAATTTTGGAATTTTCCATAGCTGTGACCTTCAACTTATTTGCTTTTAACCTTGCTTTTCATATAAATTTATAACTGAAGGTCAAATTAAACCTTGTTGGTTACGAACCACTTTTAACGTGTTGTGCCTTTCCACATGCAGAAAGTGACGAAACCAATGATGACCAGGACATGGCTGGTATGTCGAGTGGAACAACAAGTGCGGTCGAGGACGCCTCGCTGTCAGGAACGGCCGTCTTAGCAAGTTCCCCCACTTACGAGCCCGGGCCGAGCGGCGCTGTATAAAAGGCGGCGTCAACCTGCGCACGGCCTCACTCTGCGCGCGGCGTTTGGATGCGACGGACGTTTCTTTGTGGCGTTATAGTGCTCCTCCTTATTTTATTTTGCGTTAAATATTGTCGAGTTGATTAAAGTTAGTTTCTGTTTAAAATTAGAACGCGGTTAAAGTTATTTTGAATTAAATAAAAGTGTAAGGTTGTTGTAGACCGTTCTTTTTCTTATCATTTTCACTTCTGGTTTGTAAAAATAGTTTACCCTATAATGTCCAATTTTCTTGAATAATTTTTTGGACCCATAAATCAAGTTCCTCTGTGTGAAATCGTTGCTCAATAGACAATTTGACAACATTGAAAATATACTACAAATTATGGTCATCCTAACAGATAATGGCGAAAAAAAACATATTCGACTATTATATGGACTAAATTAAGTCTATTAATTGATTAATTTCGCCTAGAAAAATGCTATAATTTTTGATTTTTTTCCTGTGGCGGAAACACTCTAAGCTGACTGATGACGTCACTTGCCTGTAAATAAATATGGATTCAGGCGTTTGACACGAATCCGCGATTGATGACTGTCAAATGGCTAAGGATATTACAATGTTTACAGGCTTGTGACGTCAACAAGTCTCGTGTCCAGCGCCATGGCGTTTTTGGCGCGGTTTTAAAATTTTAAACTTTAACATTGATTTTTTTTTTATGAAATACATTGATCTTTCCTGAAATATCAATGTGGTGCGCTTATTACGTAATAAGGAATAATTTAAAATGGTTTTCCAAAATTAGTCAAATAGTCTATTATGTGTATTTGACGTTGTACCTACTGTAGATTCCTCATAGTGTCGCCGTCACTGGAAGGTGAAGTGGCTACTTTTACCTACTACAACGAACTAATATTTTACAGAGGTTTTTATTTGTCAATATACTATGGAACATTAAATTCAATCTCAACGTTTGAATTTTCGATTAAGTACCTACCTAGTATATAGTAAGCGAGCAATAAAAATAAAGCTGAGATGAGGGCGCCACTTGAAGGTATTAATCACCTTAAGGTGGTACCCCTGAGCGAAAGTGGCGCCACGGTGAATAATTATATTTAATATTATAATTCTAATACACAATTTTAAAAATGTTTATCGTGGAGATTTTAGGGCCCACAGTCTAGGATTTTTAGACGGTATCGTTACATTCCCTCGTAGTCACTGCTAGAAGTAGATAGAAAAACTGCTAAAAGTGACCGTTTTTGACACATTTGCTATCTACTTCTACGAATGACTACGAGGGCATGTAGTGATACCTTCTAAAAATATTAGACCTTGGACCCTAAAATCTCCACGATAAACATTATTCAAATCTTTTTCCATTAATAACTTATTAAATAAAAACCTCTGAGGGCGCCACTTACGCTCATACAACCGCCTTAAGCTGTTGGTTCCAGCTGCATTTGCAGTCGTAAACACCCCCCATCATACCATTGCACTCGACTAATGACTTATGTCCTGCTTATCCACCCATAAAAAACCCGTGTTGGCAGCAGTAGGGATGTTTGGGGGACATTAGAGAAATGGCAATTTGTTGTTACTAATCCTGCCTACTGCACCATAGGTCCCTAGTTCTTTTCCTGTATTACACATATAGTTTCGTATAAAAGCATTCAAGCATTTGTTTTCTTTTCATGGATTCTATACGCTCGGATTCGTTATGGAGTCATTGGTATAAAAATTTTTGTATAGAACCCACTTTAACATTATTTCATTTCAATGCCTGAAAATCTTTGCAATAGGGCTCTACGTAACAATAAATTAATCATACTGGGGGTTTTATCATTCAAAAGAGGGATTTAATCATTAAAACACAAAGGTTTTTAAGTTTTGATACACGTTTATCACTGACAAATACTTAATAAAAAAACATTTCTTCGGGAGTTCCATCGCCTAATTATGCGACGTCTGCAAAGAAGACTGTAACAAAGGGAAATCAATTAACGTCTTACTTTTGAAAGTATCTCATTTCACAAAAGTATTATCTTTATCATATTTCCGATCCCCGGCTTTTATTTAAGTCGTAATTTAGAATATTTTTTCGGAAATTCGTGGACTTTTGCACCCCTGTTATTCCAGCATACATTATTGATATTTTATGACAACAACTAAAATTTTTGGCTATTTTGGTGACTCAAAGCAAAAGTTGTTCGTTGATACTATCACAGAACATAAAATAGATATAAAACAATGTCCTGTGGCTACTATCATAGCATGGGAAACAACAGCATCACGATAACAACAAAAAAACGATTAGCTCATAAGAGTATGTCATTATTCGATATCGAAATGCAATTAAAACTATTATAGGTATATTCGACAGCTGCATCTACTCGTTTACTTAATTGTTAAGTAATTGCAATTTATCAATAACCTTTATAAGACTGTAATAAGGCTGAATCTAAGTTGATAATGGAGGTTTTGCACTGCAGCGATGCCTATCATACTCGACTGCACCTGTATGACATAAGTTTGTGAAAAAGACATAAGCAGGAGTCCTTATTTCATGACGATTGAGTAAAATGTTCATTTCATTACTTTCACTTTCAGTTTCATTACCGTAACAATTATTGATGGAAAAAAGAAGACATTGTATATTTACCTCTTTTCCAACATGTATGGCCAAATGCATATCTTCCCCATTTCCTGGTAAACTAATATTGGCAAATCCCTTATCATCAACAGTTACTTTAATGCCAGTACACGATTTCTCTTTTCTCTTCCCTGAGATCACGTCACAGTATTCGCCAGCAGGAAGACCAGTCTAAAATATTAATTAAATATCTACTTAAACTTAAATATAAGACAGCAACACATACAATGCTGCGGCACAGAATAATACTCCAATTCCAATGTAAATATAATTATATAGGGGTGGCCCGATAATTAAGGACTTATTTCATACCTACAAACGAGGTAACTTTGAAGCCTTGGTTCTCCGCCTAGGTTTGACCTAGCTGTGATCTGATGATGAACATCCAGGGAATGTAGGAGATTCAGATCGCTTTACATACCCAGCTGATCTGATCAACATTATAAGAGACTAGCTTCTGCCGGCGGCTTCGTCCGAGTGGGCATTCGGAAAATCCTTAGGGAACCTTTGACCGGGAAAAAAGTATTCTGTGTTTAACTAGGCTATAAACCAGAGGTGCCCAAACGGTCGATCGCGATCGACCGGTCGATCGCGAGAGGTTTTAAGGTCGATCGCCAAGGAGCACAGATTTGACACTTTGCCCCCCTAATGTAGTTTTACTTATGCATTTTTTTTCTTGTTAAATATTTTGTGAGTGTTACGGTCAAAATGTCGATCTCTTAAATTTTTGCTAGGTCGATCTCCTTAAGAAAAAGTATGGGCACCCCTGCTATAAACTATCTGTAAGTACATCAAATTTCATCCAAATCTGTTCAGCCGTTTTTGCTGATTGAAGAACAAACATCCAAACCCACAAAATTTCACATTTTAATATTAGTAGAAAGTAGTATATTTTGTGGTAGGATAGTAGGAAGTAGGATAAGATATGTTTTAAAAAACCCGCGAAATTAGCATAATGGAAATTCTGAAACTGAAAACTCTGATCCTCATATCTCTTAAAATGCTGATCAGATAAGTTAGTAATGTATAGCGATCTGAATCTCCTCCAGTCACTCCCTGGATGGCCATCATCATATCACAGCTTGGTCAACCTTGGCGGAGAACCAAGGCTTCAAATTTACCTCGTTTCTTTGAAAATTGACTAGTGTCCTTAATTATCTAGCCACCACTGCAGCTATATAACTTGTGTTATGGAAATTAGAAACTGCACCACAAATATCCAGATTTGAGACAACATACTCGTAAAGCAATTTTTTTTCACTTCTGAGATTTACGCGTATGCTGAAAATTCAAAATTCAAATCATTAATTATTCAGTCTAGGCTGTTACAAGCAGTTGTGAATGTCATAGAAGCTACGCCATCGGTTCTCAAACCCTAAGCGGGAGACCTTGTAACGAGAAGAACTGGCAAGAAACTCGTCAAGGGCTGCTTTTTTCTCCCTGTATATTTCTTTACAGGGTTTTTAACTTAATTTAATTTTTTACACATTTCACGGATAGTAACGAGGTTTTATGAATTTTTTTATTAATGTTTAGTTTAGTTTTTTGTCAGATGCCGTAGGCATAAGACGTGACTCCACATCAGCCCTGATCACAGCTGCAAAGTACCGTAATGTCGGCAAATACATGAAAACCCTGTTCTTTCTTTGAAAAGGATATCTATCTAGGATCTATCTATCTAGGATTCTATATCTTTACCTGTAACTTTTGTTCCAAATCCCTTCCCTCAACATTGAACACTATAAAGCCTTTTGAGCCCCTGCTGAAGGCGATTTGGTTATTGCCATTGTCCCACCAGTTCTGTATGGTAGTGTCTTTAACAGCGTTTCTGAAGGCCACCATTTGGTAAATCTGCCGCCAACGATGTTCGCAGACCCACCCATTGCCGCAAGTATCATCCTGAAAAATTATTCAGATCAGCCATTTTAAACTCAAAATCATTGGTGGGCAAAATGCATAAAGGCCGTAGAATCAATGGGCCACAAAACCTAACTACTCATTAAGAAAATTAAAACTCATTACAAGGCAAAGTGTTACTTTTGAATTTTAATATTATTGAGACACGCTTGCGGGTCGCATCAGGAGGCTGTTCTTAAAATTGGATCGGGCCGCAGTGAGACGTGCCATGGGTCGCATGCGACCCGTGGGCCGCAAGTTTGACATGACTGTTTTAAACTTTTTTTATATTTTTACATTCACAATGCTATTTTTTTATTAAGATGAATAAATAATGTTTTAGATTAACCGCTAGTAATAAAATAAGTCTATGAGATTAACATATTACAACGATCGTTTGGTGTTCATTGCGTCGCCTTTGTAACTAAAAAATATACTGCTCACAGACACCGCAATGTATGCTAATCACCGTAGTAAATTACAAAACTGTAATGTTTATAAAATAGAATGTAATACTAGTATTGAACATCCAAAATAAACTGAAACATCTTATAGCTCAAGAGTCCTAAAAATATAATTTTATGAATATAATAAAATAAGCAAAGATAGCACAGTTAAGTTTGCAGACCTAAGTATACATACACCTAAAAACTGGTTCACAGACTCATTTCACTGGTTTTAGTCAAACGATACTATTTTAGACAATAAGTATTTTAATTTTGTCATTAGTAAAAAAACAAGCCTAAACTAGGTAAACAAATATAAACATATAATAAATAACACAGAGCCCTAAATATACTTTTGTGTATATAATTAGTAAAGATCCCATAGTTTGCAAGACCTCAGTATAGGGGTACACCTAAAAACCGGTTCACAGACTCATTTAACTGGTTTTAGTTGAACTTTACTATTTTGAACAATATTTTAATTTTGTCAAATTCAAGAAATCGTTAAATGTTTAAAAACTTAAAAAAAAACTATGTAAAAAACTGTTCAAATGCCATTCAAGGCCAAAACCTATCTTGATATTCATCTTCCAGTTACACTTATGTCACTGATGCTACCTATACTTATAGCACAGTAGCCCGTTATACGTTTAAATTACGAAAAAGGTTACCGTTCGCCGTTGTGATATAGTTATTTAATACGAAATTATAAATACTTTAACCCAAGTTTTACAGATCGCAACCCACCGTAACTATTATTTGCATATCTCCAAAAACGATATTTTTTAATTTTTCGAGGTTTACCACATGGTTTAGCTATTGTTGTATTCTACAGCTTTGTTTGATTGCCACTGATAATAGTAAGACTATAAAAAGAAGCCATACACAGATTTAAGACCAGATGAAAATGAATGGACTTTATCTGGTCTTAAATCTGTGTATGGCTATTTTTTATAGTCTTACTATTATTTGTGGCAATCAAACAAAGCTGTAGAACACGACAATAGCTAAACCATATGGTAAACCTCGAAAAATAAAAAAATATCATTTTTGGAGATATACAAATATAGGTTACGGCGGGTTGCGATCTGTAAAACTTGGGTTAAAGTATCTATAATATCGTAATAAATAACTATATCACAACGGCGAACGGTAACCTTTTTGGTAATTTCAATGTACTACGGGCTACTGTACTATTACTACTTCCGATTTCGTTTAAGAGGATCTTGATAATGTTCTTCAAAATAATGAATTTAAATATAGTAGTACTTACATCGTTAATCGTAGGTGACAAAATGTTCTCGTGGCTGTCCATCGGCGGACCCTGCTCTTGGTTATCGAAGAAGTAGCTGCTCATCACGCGAGGTACGCCATATGGATGCGCAAGCATGAATGCTATGGCAGCCTGAAAGCATAGTACTTCATATTTTATAGAAATCCTACTGATTGATTTGTGTACCTACTTACATAAATTAAAATGCAAACTGGGCCCGTACACCGGCTAACGCATCGAATTTCGGCAAGTCCGCTCGGCTTCAAATTAAAACAGATAAATCGAACCCCCAGTCAGGCCAAAATGGCGAACCCCAATTCATGATTTCACACGAACATCGATATCTTCCAAATAACTTCGGAAAATTGTACAATACGAAATTCCTTACTTCGATTTATCTGTTGACTAAAAGTGGCGCCCTCAGAATTTTTAATAAGTTATTAATAGAAAAAGATTTGAATAATGTTTTACGTGGAGTTTTTAGGGCCCATTGTCTAGTTCTAATATTTTTAGAAGGTATCACTACATGCCCTCGTAGTCATTCGTAGAAGTAGATAGCAAATGTGTCAAAACGGCCACTTTTAACAGTTTTGCTATCTACTTATACCGTCTAAAAATACTAGACTATGGGCCCTAAAAATTCCACGTAAAACATTATTAAAATTGTGTATTAGAATTATAATAATTAATAAAATTCACCGCGGCGCCACTTTCGCTCAGGGTGGCACCTTAAGTTGAAGCTCGGCAGACCTTCCGAAGTTCGAAAAGATAGCCGGTAGGTCCCCTGAACTATAAATTGAAAATATCGGGAAACCGATACCTAAAAGCATGTAATAACTATTTGATTTGTGAAAGATATTAAGGGTAAGGAGAAAAAAGTGTCATAGTCAGTTTAGTTCAAATTGAGATAATAACGCCATCTGCTAGGAAAATAAACTTGCTTTGACTTGACATATTCAGAAAAAGAGCCATTGATACTAGCGTCAAACAAATTTAGTACTGAAACTAGCTAAAGGGATCATTGTTAAGGGCATAATTTAAAAGGAAGAGAAGTTTTTCTCACTAACTCTGATCTTTCTTTCCCCTTACCCTTCATATTGATCTTTAGTTGAACGTAAGCTACATTAATGTGTACGGTATACACCACCCTTTAGCTCTACATGCATACGTTTCTATACTTAATTAAGTAGTTAATAAACTCCTTAGTAAGTCGCCAAGAATTAAGCTGATTAGATTAAGGGATAGAGTTAACTAGACTTCTAGAATATTTTGTCAGGTAAGTTTGTCAGAAGACGGATACAGAATTAAATTATATCATAATACCCTTAGAAAATGTTGGATTAATAACTATTTGATGGCTAGGTAATGCATTTTATTTAGACGATTTTGTCACCAGATTTTGGATCCTAAGTCTATGACCAAGACACATAAAACTTTCACGCAATATTGTACCTTATATGCCCTCGCCTCTTTATACGTGAGCACATCGCCATCCCTCTGTGTGTCATGGTTGTCGATAAAGGCCAGTGCTGTGTCGCTGGGAGACAGATCCCATTGTTCTCCCCACGACACTAGCCACTTGAGAGCGTTCCGCCCTCGAAACACATTCTTCAACTCAGACCCAACCTACAAATTAAAGCTTCATATAACATTTTACTGAATAGAACTTATTGTTAAAGAAATAGAACTTCTTTTTGTGGATATTGTTATTAAACCATTGACTAAATTCAGGCCACCAGGCTTCTGTGTCAACCTTGTTCAATACAAACTTGGAATATTTTTTGCATAACGCTTTGTGATGATTTGGAATTATTACACGGACTATTTATAAATACCTACTTACTTACATTAAACTAAACAACTAAACTTATTTCTTCAATAAAAAAGGTAAAAATATTGAATTCAAATTCTATATTATTCTACCTAGTTCCATTATAGTTAGGTAAAAAGTCCTGTTGTATTGTTCGTTATTGTGTCATGTCAACCTAACCATTTCTTAAAGATGCATTTTAGATTTAAAACTTTAAACAAAACTCTACTTTAATTATGTTTTCCTAACAAATGGTTTAGTCAAGACCATTAGGACCGTTTTAACCTATTTAAAAAGGCTGAAATATCTTGTCAAATACCAAGTAATTTTCGATCGCAAACCTTAAACAATTTGGACCTCTCCAAAGTTAATAGAGCTGTTACAAAGCAAATTCGGGCAAAGTAATCTTGGTGCGTAGAATCGCCTGAATTGATTTCTACGTGATTCAGCGATAATAATACAGTAAGGAACTCCATACAAATTGCTGCCCCCCAAAATCGTAAAGTTCACAGCAATTAGTATTTCATGAACCATTAACTTAGAAGGTTATTTACGATGTTTAATGTTTTTAGCGAGTAAACGTTTAAACGCGCTGTATAGCTGTGTTCAACCAAGGAATAAATACAAAAGTAATTAAGCTTATAATTGGATAGCTACACACACAGATTACCTGAAATAGGTGTTTAATTTTTTCATAAGAGCAAATGTCTTTTTTTTTAAACTAAGTACTTATAGCAAAATTAATCTTAAAATAACTTTGCCAAATCAAACTTTACTTATTAGCAAAAACTAGCAGATAACCTCTATTTTCGACTTACCTTGAACTCAGTAACATCTCCTAAATAAGTATATTCACTCGGCTTCACGGCTTCATTACCATAATAAATGACTTCTTGATAAATATACGGTCTTGAATTTGGTGCGAATCCAAACTCTGTGTTCAAATTGTTTAATTTTTTGTAGATCTCTCTCAAATCATTGGGCCACATGTGTTTTGCTGCATCTACTCTGAAAGGTTAAAATCGTGAATAATGAAGATCTTAAACCATAAAATTTGTGTAAATTAAAGTCATGTCAGCTGCACAACCCCTAAGGCAATAGGGCTCCCCCACGGTTCTCCAAGATATGGTCGGATATCCATGCACTGCTTATAACTATACAGGGTGTCGCAAAACATTGCCACAAGAAGAGAAAGTAACTTAAATATTGGAGAAAGACGATTTTACTGAAATAATACTTCATTTTGATGTTAAAAGTAATTGGATTTTAATTCAAAGATTTTTTTAAATCGCCTGCCTTGTCCAGGAACCGAACCCATCAAATATGAAAAAAAAATGTCATTTTTATGATACTGATCGAAAGCTTACTCATTTGTTTTTTTTTCTTAAATAACACAAATCTTAAACATGTATAAGGAAGATCATGTTTATTATACGATTTTTTAATATTTGAATGCAGTTCCAATTATTTTTAAAAACAAAATGAAGTCTTATTTCAGTAAAAAATCCTATCTTCAATATTTAAGGTACTTTCCCGCCGTGTGGTAAAGTTTTGGGACACCCTGTATAGTGATTCCAGCGTATACCTAGTGGCTTATCCACTGAAAAGCTATCGAGCAATTCACTGAAATTGCTCAGTGGGTAGCGTGTGATCTGAGATTGTGTCAACTAATGAAGTTGAATGTTAATCATCAGTATCATTTCAAGCTATTCCGTCCAAAAATAACTAGGCAGTTTAAGCCCCGTTACTTTAGTTGTCATTTCATTTTATTTTCTAAAGGCCAACTTTTATTAGCATAGGTGGCTAACATAACAATATATTGAAAACCAATTAATTGGTACAAGTCCTCACCAATAGATTTAGTTCTGCTTTCTAATCCACAAGATGTGTTGGATCCAACCGCATAGTGGACTTATGAAGTAATTAGTATTTTAGACTGGTAGTTCAAATTAAAGTTTTCAAGTTCAACGGCATTTTGTGAACCATTTTGGCAACATGACTTTTCCGAAGTAAAAAAGCCTGCTGAATTCGGTTCTGAATGTTGCCAGGCCCAATTTTGGCTCCTTTGCCCAAAATTCAAGATGGCGGCCAAAATGGGGCTGTATCTTATAGAACTCGATTCTGGTCGTGTGAGGTGTCGTGGAATAGGTTATGGGGGTCCTTGAACTCAATTTTGATAAGCGGAAATCCGTCCGGGTACCGGAAGTATGAGATGTGGCTCGAGGAGAGAAAATTCCGCAACGCGACACTAATTATTTTTTTAACATAGTTACTAGACAAAAATGTTTAACAAGTTTATTATTCTATATAGTAAAATAACTGGGCTATTTACCAGTATTTTTTTCTCGGGCAAATTCTCATAGTTTTAAATCTGTAGAGGATTTTCGAAAAAGACAATTTGAGAAAATTTCGCCGTGCGACACAAAATATTTTTTAATACATTTACTAGACAAAAAAGGTTAACAAGTTTATTACTTTATATAGTAGGATAACTGGGCTATTCACCAGTATTTTTTTCTGTGGCAAATCTTCATAGTTTTAATTCTGTAGAGGATTTTCGAAAAAAAATCAATTTATAGAAAATTCCGCCGCGCGAATCAAAATATTTTTTAACACGATTACTAAACAAAAATGTTTAACAAGTTTATTATTTTATCCAATCCATCCAATCCATCAGCCATTTTAATGTCCCCACTGCTGGGGCACAGGCCTTCCTTGTGGGTGGATAAGGAGGACGGGCCATAACCCACCACGCGGGCCCAATGCGGATTGGTGGGTGTTAACGACTGCAAATGCAGCCGGGACCAACGGCTTAACGTGCCTTCCGAAGCACGGAGGAGTTCGAGATAATAAACTTTTGGTCACCCATCCCATGACCAACCCTTGCGAACGTTGCTTAACCTCCGCAATCGCTGGGCCAGGCGCTAAACCACTGCGCCACCGAGCTCCTCAATATAAATTTATATAGTAAAATAATTAGGCTATTCACCAGTATTTTAATTCTGGGGTAAATTTTAATAGTTTTAATTCTGTAGAGGATTTTTGAAAAAATAAATGGCTGAGAAAATTCCGCCACATGATGCAAATTTGTTTTTTAACACAGTTACTAGACAAAAATGTTCAACATGTTTATAATTGTGTTTAGTGAAATAACTGGGCTATTTACCAGTGTTTTTTTTCCGAGGCAAATCTTCATTGTTTTAATTCTATAGAGGATTTTCTGTAGAAAAATATAGAGATATTTTCTTGAATTAAGTCATTATAAGAGCAAAACACGCTTGAAAAAAATAAAATAAAATTCGGCTTGGCAACATTCAGAATCGAATTCAGCAGCTTTTTTTACATCGGAAAAGTCATGTTGCCCAAATGGCTCCCAAAATGCCGGTGAAGTGGTAAAGGATGAAGCGGATATTTAGGATTTTCGTCCAGTCTATTTGTCTATAATCGTGTTCACATCTGATGGAAAATCAGTGCTTTCAAGATAAGGTCAATAGACCAAAAATTATGATAATAATCAAACACTTACCTAAATCCAGCAACTCCTAAAGAGATGAGCTCATTCCAAAATTCTGATATTTTCGTTTGAACGTAACAAGAAGCATGATTTAAGTCTTTCAAACCAACCAAATCACATGTCCTTACCTACAAAAAGTTAGTAACAAATAGAAGAAAATATGGGTTTTGGGAATTCTCGTAATGTATAAATACACAAATTCACAAAGACTTTTATGTAAACCTTTCTTTTTAGATAAATGAACATGGTCTTTATTCCCAAACCTTTACAAAAAACCTAAAGCTGAATACGTTAGATAGGGACCATCACACTGAACTTTTACTATGGGACCAACTCTGAAATCGCGGAAAATTAATCACATTTTTATATTTTCGTTATTATTTTTTGTATGAAACAGCAGATTTTTGTCGCGATTTCAGAGTTGGTCCCATAGTAAAAGTTGTTCAGTTTGATGGTCCCTATGTAGGTAATATATTCGGCTTTAGCGTTTTTTTTTTGTAACACGTTGTAGAATTTTTGTTGTCATGCGTAAGTACCAACTTTATTTGTAAGGTGAAGTGAAATCTTACTTAATATTATAAATGTGAAAGTTTGTGGGTTTGGATGTTTGTTCCTCAATCACGCAAAAACTACTCAACGGATTTGGTTGAAATTTGGCATACAGATAGTAGATAGCCTAGATTAAAACATAAGATACTTTTAATCCCGATATTCCCACGGGAACGGGAACCACGCGGGTGAAACCGCGGGCGGCCGCTAGTGATACATTAAATTGCGATTGTACTCTTGAAATTAATCAAAAAACTATAATAAAAGTTACCTATCAAAACAGTTAGCTAAGTACTTAAAATTAAGTATGAATCAAACACTGTTTCAGAGTTAGTAACGAAATCACACGGAATATTAGTAACGTTACAAACACAGCTAAAACTCTGGGATGAAAAGATTTAAAATCCAATACCTTATTCCTGCTACTCCTAGCCGAATAAGTTTGTTAAAGAACCGTTTTATCTTGCGGCGAACGAATGAGACGGTCTGGTTCAAATCTTTAAGACCTACAAGTTGGCAGTTTCGCACCTGCGACATTCAATGAAAAGATATTACTACCTAGCTACTTCTTTGTCTTTTTTAACAGCATTTTTGCTCAGGATGTACGAGGGTGGTTTGATAAGTCCATGACTTTGAAAAGAAGAAATACTTTTTTTTTCATAATTTATTTTTGTGTCTTAAAATGAAACTCCTTAAGGCATCTTTACACTACGTTTTTTTCAAATTCGGCAAAAGATTATTACTTTTGGAAACAAAAAGCTCAAGCGAGTTCTAACTTTTCTTAGTGCCCCTGTCGACCCTCTCGGCGGCACTCATGACATCAAAACTCATCGAATGAAGATGCGAATCCTTCCTATTCTCTAGATTCAACCCCAGTGAGATATTTTCTCCTACCAAACATGAATATCTTGGCGGGCAAAGATTTTCATCAAGCCAAAAGGTGATGTCTGAAATGGGCCCTCATTTCAGTTACCAGTTTTCAGGCGATGAAAGAAAAAAAAATGGATTAAAGAGGTAGGAACTTCGTTGGACTGAATACGCAGAGCTATAATAAGATTATGTACAGAAATACAGAAATGAAACAAAATATTCCGAAAAAAGTCTTTCTTCATTAAAAAGTTATGGACTTATCAATCCACCCTCGTAAAGTAGAATACTAGAGCGTCACACAGACTAATTATTTAAAGCTAGCACTAACATACATTAATTTTGTAGTGATCTTATTTTACCATTACAATTATTTTTCTGATTGCCAAATTAAAATATCGTAAATACTATAATTTTATTATAATATCAAAATACATCCACTTTAAAAAACTACTTTACGGGTCAACACTTGTATGGTAAATGGTCATTGTTCTTTCAGAAACATGATCTATCATCTTCATCTGTCACTTACGAGTTACTTTTTTGTTGACTATACTTTATTAGTGGTTCCGATAGCGAAAGCAATAGTTACCTCCGCAGCGTTGTTATAATCGTTGATGGAACAGAACGGGTGATGGAAGTGCTCGATAGTGTACGGAACAGCTGGGTAGCTGTAATTCTTGAAGTCGGCAGTACTTCCCCCAGTACCGACGTTCTCTGGGTTCTCGCCCGTCATGTGGTTAACGACCACGTCTGCGTAGATCCTAGAAAATGAACAAAGAGCCTTAAAACCAACATTATTCTTATTATTTGAGTGTTAGGGAATAGGGACTCTGCAGCTATGATAGAGCTGTAGCTGTAGACACTGCGACCTAAAAGATCTATTGTGACTCGCCACCTAATTATAGTAAGTTTATGCCTTATCCTTTCATTATGTGCTAATACTGAAAAATCATTGCAATAATAGGACGATATTTTGTGTAGGATTTACTACCTATAATCATATTAATTATTTACCACAAAATTTGATTAGGTGGATTACTTAGTTACTTTTAATGCTATGACAATAATTATAGAGGATTTAAGTAAGTAAAAGTTTTTTTTTTTCAATTCGTATGGAGAATTCTCAAAATGAGCAGATATACTCAACTTTGAATGTAATCTAACGCTAACGACATTTTGGGTTTTTTTTAGCATTGTCCTTTTAGAGTCCCCGCAAACTACAGACTTTTTATCGGCCGATAGTTGGGTCGGACCGTTTTTAATATGAAGAATCGGCCGATACCAAATCGTTGTAATGTGCACTTGCGTACTTCGACCCAACTATCGGCCGATAGTTTGGTCTGTAGTTTGCGGGGACTCTTATACATAATTTTTAAATCATGCTCTTAATCATAATATTTTACAAGATCCAAATTCTAAAGTATTAACTATAAAATCAGCACGGAGGTGACTAGGGGGCGTCCATTAATCACGTGATGTTTTTTTTTGGCCAATTTTTAACCCCCCCTCCCCCTGGTGATGCATGGTGAGGTTTTACGTTAACCCTCCCCCCCCCCCCCCCTCTAAATCACGTGTATTTCAATCTTAACAATTTTCAGTACGAATATGTCGCGGTGGGCGGGGAAATCGTCCTGGTGACGGTGAGTCAACAATCACACGCAGTTTTCGGTTAAAAGTCACGCGTTCAATGAAAAAAATTAATACACGTGATATCTCACTACACCCCCCCGTCCCCCCTTGTGATACTTCGTGATTTTTTCAATGATCCCCCCCCCCCCCCTTTCGAGGCTCACGTGATTAATGGACGACCCCCTATGCGTGTTTATAATTTTTTATGTCATCATAATAATCGTATAACATTGGATTACTAAAACGGATGCGATATGAAAATGATTTCTAGATTATTTCAGGTCTATATTTACATTACGTTAATTACGTTGGTATAATTTGTTATTATTGGTACAACTACCTATCTTAAGTTGGTAAAGTAAGAAATCTGATAAGTAATAAGTAATAATACTTACGAGTGCTTTCATGATAAGACTTCTTACTTTTCTGGTGCATTTTGTAGCAAATAGCAATCTAGTGTTAACTATTACCTAACATTAATTTAAAACCCGTTTTTTCTTTACAGATCTAAAAATTTTCACTAGTAGGTACCTACTACTTTTCCCTCTTATTTAAAATTACGTCTAGGTACATTGTTCTGCAGAATCTAAAGTTGCATTTTTAGTGTATACTTAGGTACTTAGGTGATCTTAAAAAATAAGAACGTAATTTTTATAATCAAATTTCTGTAGTCGGCACGGCATAGTTTCGACAGCTTCAATGCTTAATCAGCATTAAATACAGAACTTTTTCCGCAAACGATTAAACACGTGTATTTAATTTGTCCATCGTTATAAATTTGTAAAAACAAATGAAAAGAAACAATCACTTTTCGATCAAAAACTTTTAACGACCTTTGATCAATATTCTGTCAACACGGTATCGCAATTTTTCATGCTTCATCTAATTAGGGCTTCATCGCTCGGTAACTTCATTGACTAGAGCGAGAAAATATCGTAATAGGGAATATGCATAAGTCACCGATTTTGATGAATTTGAGCTTGATCGCTGCGGACACTTATAAAAACATGATGGAACAGGGAAAAAAATAAAAAAATGTATTATTTTAGTTTTATCACACGATGAAATCAGGGAAAAATAACAATTATTTTTTTTCATTTTCGGATATAATGCACTTTACAGTCAGATAGAATATCGAATAAGAAACAATATTTTGTATGACACATATCGATGGCGTAGAGCACACATGTTCTAAGTACAAAAATTACGATTTTTACTTTTTGAGTGACAACTGTATTAATTGTCGTGCTCTACCGTTTGCACTTACCCACGTGTCGATATTCCATCTCTTTCTATCAAAAACCCAGTGTCACTGTTGTATCAAGTAAGCTTCGGTTATGTCCAAAAGTATTAAAATCCTTTATTTTTACTAGTCTGCTACGCAAACTCCATAAGTGATTTAAAGATTCCCTCCCGCGGTACTAATTAACGCACAAAAATATTAAGTACTTTTACGACATGTAATCTAACATATTACATACAATCCAAGGGCCGTAATAGGAAAACAGGGTTTGCGCGGGCCATTTTTTTATATAGAAAACGTAAACTTGTAGTCACCAAAAAAATCATACGTCAAGCTAAAGAGTTTCTCTAGTTGCTACAGACATAAAATTGTGTATAAACCTTACAGATGATTGTAAAAAAAAAACAGTAAATCACTAAAAACGCCTAAAAAGCGCTTGTCGCGGGCCATATTTTTGGCGTAAATAATAGCGGTAACGCTTTGAATTTTAAATCAAAATACACTTTAAGGTACTGTGCAGTACCTACAGTGATTTTTTTCCTTAGATATACTTTTATTTTGTATAAAATAATGGTTAAACTTCTCTATTTTTTCGGCCGAAATCCCCATACAAATTTGTATAGCGCTGCGTTGCAATTATATTAGCCGCGCTCACGCGCTCCGGAGCTCAGTGCCAGCCAGGTCGTCAGAGTAGGAGCACGTCGCTTTGAGCCACGACCGCACCCGCGTATTCAAGCGTATCCATATACAAATCTCGTGCACAGTGTTTCGATTCACAATTTGCTTGATCAAAATTTTATAGTAGCCAGTATGAAAGTTATAGATTATGCTTCGAATTTACTGTGTAACTTATTATTATGAATAACTTCATGATATCTTTTATTATTTGAATTATTAGTTATTACTTGACTGGGTCCAATCCAGGGCCTGATGATGAAGCCGGAAAAGGACCACAGGAATTTTATGATAAAAACATGGTATGCCATCGAGTTTGGACGCGTTAGAATCGTCTTGACAAGTACTCTGTCGGGAAGTAGTTTCCAGGGCCTGATGATGGAGCCGGAAGAAGGTCACAGGAAGTCTATGATAAAACCATGCTATACCATCGAGTTTAGACTCGTTTGATTCGTCTTGACGAGTACTCTGTCGGGAAGTATTTTCCATGGCCAGATGATGGAACCGGAAGAAGGCCAAAGGAAGTCTATGATAAAACCATGCTACCCCATCGAGTTTGGGTTTATTTGATTCGTCCAACTTTTTTGTTTTTGGGCCGATTTCGATGAAACTCGGTTTTTTAGTGTTCCGTACCCAAAGGGTAAAAACGGGACCCTATTACTAAGACTCCGCTGTCCGACTGTCTGTCTGTCACCAGGCTGTATCTCATGAACCATGATAAGTAGACAGTTGAAATTTTCACAGATGATGTATTTCTGTTACAGCTATAACAACAAATACTAAAAACAGAATAAAGTAAATATTTAAGGGGGGCTCCCATACAACGATCGTGATTTTCTGCCGTTATTTGGTACGGAACCCTTCGTGCGCGAGTCCGACTCGCACTTGGCCGGTTTTTGTTACTATTTATACAATAAAACAGCAACGCAATAATAAAAATGAAAAAAAAATCAAGATGGCGGCCAATTTTTTTGTTTTTGGGCCGATTTCGATGTAACTCGGATTTTGGAACTATTTTGACAAGGAAACAGCAACGCAATAATGAAAATTAAAAAATTCAAGATGGCGGCCAACTTTTTTATTTTTGGGCCGATTCAAAGTCAAAGTCAAATAAGCTTTATTCAAATAAACTTAATTATTAAGTACTTTTGAACTTAAACTTATTTCGATGAAACTCGGTTTTTAGTACTATTTCGACAAGAAAACAGCAACGCAATAATAAAAATTGAAAAAAATCCAAGATGGCGGCCAACTTTTTTGTTTTTGGACCGATTTCGATGAAACTCGGTTGTTGGTACTATTTCGACAATAAAACAGCAACGCGATAGTAAAATATAAAAAAATTCAAGATGGCAGCCAACTTTTATGTTATTGGGCCGATTTCGATGAAACTCGGCTTTTGGTACTATTTCGACAGTAAAAGTGCAACGCAATAATGAAAATTGAAAAAATCCAAGATGGCGGCCAACTTTTTTGTTTTTGGACCGATTTCGATGAAACTCGGTTTTTGGTACTATTTCGACAATAAAACAGCAACGCGATAATAAAATATAAAAAAATTCAAGATGGCGACCAACTTTTATGTTATTGGGCCGATTTCGATGAAACTCGGCTTTTAGTACTATTTCGACAGTAAAACAGCAACGCAATAATAAAAATTGAAAAAAATCCAAGATGGCGGCCAACTTTTTTGTTTTTGGGCCGATTTTGATGAAACTAGGTTTTTAGTACTATTTCGACAAAAAAACAGCAACGCAATAATAGAAATTGAAAAAATCCAACATGGCGGCAAACTTTTTCGTTTTTGGGCCGATTTCGATGAAACTCGGTTTTTGGTACTATTTCGACAATAAAACAGCAACGCGATAATAAAAATAAAAAAAAATTTAAGATGGCGACCAACTTTTATGTTATTGGGCCAAATTCGATTAAACTCGGCTTTTGGTACTATTTCGACAAAAAAACAGCAACGCAATAATAAAAATTGAAAAAAATCCAAGATGGCGGCCAGCTTTTTTGTTTTTGGACCGATTTCGATGAAACTCGGTTTTTGGTACTATTTCGACAGTAAAACAGCAACGCAATAATGAAAATTGAAAAAATCCAAGATGGCGGCCAACTTTTTTGTTTTTGGGCCGATTTCGATGAAACTCGGTTTTTAGTACTATTTCGACAAGAAAACAGCAACGCAATAATAAAAATATAAAAAACTCCAAAATGGCGGCCAACATTTTCGTTTTTGGACCGATTTCGATGAAACTTGGTTTTTGCTACTATTTCGACAATAAAAGAGCAACGCGATAATAAAAATATAAAAAAAATTCAAGATGGCGGCCAACTTTTATGTTATTAGGCCGATTTCGATGAAACTCGGCTTTTGGTACTATTTCGACAGTAAAAGTGCAACGCAATAATGAAAATTGAAAAAATCCAAGATGGCGGCCAACTTTTTTGTTTTTGGACCGATTTCGATGAAACTCGGTTTTTGGTACTATTTCGACAATAAAACAGCAACGCGATAATAAAATATAAAAAAATTCAAGATGGCGACCAACTTTTATGTTATTGGGCCGATTTCGATGAAACTCGGCTTTTAGTACTATTTCGACAGTAAAACAGCAACGCAATAATAAAAATTGAAAAAAATCCAAGATGGCGGCCAACTTTTTTGTTTTTGGGCCGATTTTGATGAAACTAGGTTTTTAGTACTATTTCGACAAAAAAACAGCAACGCAATAATAGAAATTGAAAAAATCCAACATGGCGGCAAACTTTTTCGTTTTTGGGCCGATTTCGATGAAACTCGGTTTTTGGTACTATTTCGACAATAAAACAGCAACGCGATAATAAAAATAAAAAAAAATTCAAGATGGCGACCAACTTTTATGTTATTGGGCCAAATTCGATGAAACTCGGCTTTTGGTACTATTTCGACAAAAAAACAGCAACGCAATAATAAAAATTGAAAAAAATCCAAGATGGCGGCCAGCTTTTTTGTTTTTGGACCGATTTCGATGAAACTCGGTTTTTGGTACTATTTCGACAGTAAAACAGCAACGCAATAATGAAAATTGAAAAAATCCAAGATGGCGGCCCACTTTTTTGTTTTTGGGCCGATTTCGATGAAACTCGGTTTTTAGTACTATTTCGACAAGAAAACAGCAACGCAATAATAAAAATATAAAAAACTCCAAAATGGCGGCCAACATTTTCGTTTTTGGACCGATTTCGATGAAACTTGGTTTTTGCTACTATTTCGACAATAAAACAGCAACGCGATAATAAAAATATAAAAAAAATTCAAGATGGCGGCCAACTTTTATGTTATTAGGCCGATTTCGATGAAACTCGGCTTTTGGTACTATTTCGACAGTAAAACAGCAACGCAATAATGAAAATTGAAAAAATCAAGATGTCGGCCAACTTTTTGTTTTTGGGCCGATTTCGATGTAACTCGGATTTTGGAACTATTTAGACAAGAAAATAGCAACGCAATAATGAAAATTGAAAAAATCCAAGATGGCGGCCAACTTTTATGGTATTGGGCTGATTTCGATGAAACTCGGTTTTAGGTTTTATTTCGACAATAAAACAGCAACGCGATAATAAAAAAATAAAAAAATTCAAGATGGCGGCCAACTTTTATGTTATTGGGCCGATTTCGATGAAACTCGGCTTTTGGTACTATTACGACAAAAAACAGCAACGCAATAATAAAATTATAAAAAATCCAAGATGGGGGCCAACTTTTTTGCTTTGGGGCGATTTCGATGAAACTCGGTTTTTAGTACTATTTCGACAAAAAAACAGCAACGCAATAATAAAAATATAAATACTCCAAGATGGCGGCCAACATTTTTGTTTTTGGACCGATTTCGATGAAACTCGGTTTTTGGTACTATTTCGACAATAAAACAGCAACGCGATACTAAAAATATAGAAAAATTCAAGATGGTGGCCAACTTTTTTGCTTTGGGGTGATTTCGATGAAACTCGGTTTTTAGTACTATTTCGACATAAAAACAGCAACGCAATAATAAAATATAAATACTCCAAAATGGCGGCCAACATTTTTGTTTTTGGACCGATTTCGATGAAACTCGGTTTTTGGTACTATTTCGACAATAAAACAGCAACGCGATACTAAAAATATAGAAAAATTCAAGATGGCGGCCAACTTTTATGTTATTAGGCCGATTTCGATGAAATTCGGCTTTTGGTACTATTTCGACAGTAAAACAGCAACGCAATAATGAAAATTGAAAAAATCAAAATGGCGGCCAACTTTTTGTTTTTGGGCCGATTTCGATGTAACTCGGATTTTGGAACTATTTAGACAAGAAAACAGCAACGCAATAATGAAAATTGAAAAAATCCAAGATGGCGGCCAACTTTTATGGTATTGGGCCGATTTCGTTGAAACTCGGCTTTTGGTACTATTTCGAAAATAAAACAGCAACGCAAGAATAAAAATAAAAAAAATCCAAGATGGCGGCCAACTTTTTTGTTTTTGGGCCGATTTCGATGAAACTCGGTTTTTAGTACTATTTCGACGGTAAAAGTGCAACGCAATAATGAAAATTGAAAAAATCCAAGATGGCGGCCAACTTTTTTGTTTTTGGACCGATTTCGATGAAACTCGGTTTTTGGTACTATTTCGACAGTAAAACAGCAACGCAATAATAAAAATTGAAAAAAATCCAAGATGGCGGCAAACTTTTTTGTTCTTGGGCCGATTTCGATGAAACTCGGTTTTAGGTTTTATTTCGACAATAAAACAGCAACGCGATAATAAAAAAATAAAAAAATTCAAGATGGCGGCCAACTTTTTTGTTTTTGGGCCTATTTCGATAAAACGTGGTTTTTGGTTTTATTTAGAAAATAAAACAGCAACGCAAGAATAAAAATAAAAAAATCCAAGATGGCGGCCAACTTTTTTGTTTTTGGGCCGATTTCGATGAAACTCGGTTTTCGGTACTATTCCGAAAATAAAACAGCAACGCAATAATAAAAATTCAAAAAAATTCAAGATGGCGGTCAACTTTTTTGTTCTTGGGCCGATTTCGATGAAACTCGGTTTTTTGGTACTATTTAG
The DNA here is from genome assembly GCA_928269145.1 of Agriphila tristella. NCBI lineage: Eukaryota > Metazoa > Arthropoda > Insecta > Lepidoptera > Crambidae > Agriphila > Agriphila tristella. Next base: position 35,446,096 of record OV743432.1, read on the forward strand.
AAAATAAAACAGCAACGCAAGAATAAAAATTTTAAAAATCCACGATGGCGGCCAACTTTTTTGTTTTTGGGCGGATTTCGATGAAACTCGGTTTTCAGTACTATTTCGAAAATAAAACAGCAACGCCATAATAAAAATTGAAAAAATCAAAGATGGCGGCCAACTTTTTTGTTTTTGGGCCGATTTCGATGAAAATCGGTTTTAAGTACTATTTCGACAGTAAAAGTGCAACGCAATAATAAAAATTGAAAAAATCCAAGATGGCGGCCAACTTTTTTGTTTTTGGACCGATTTCGATGAAACTCGGTTTTTGGTACTATTTCGACAGCAAAACAGCAACGCAATAATAAAAATTGAAAAAAATCCAAGATGGCGGCAAACTTTTTTGTTCTTGGGCCGATTTCGATGAAACTCGGTTTTAGGTTTTATTTCGACAATAAAACAGCAACGCGATAATAAAAAAATAAAAAATTTCAAGATGGCGGCCAACTTTTTTGTTTTTGGGCCTATTTCGATAAAACGTGGTTTTTGGTTTTATTTAGAAAATAAAACAGCAACGCAAGAATAAAAATAAAAAAATCCAAGAAGGCGGCCAACTTTTTTGTTTTTGGGCCGATTTCGATGAAACTCGGTTTTCGGTACTATTCCGAAAATAAAACAGCAACGCAATAATAAAAATTCAAAAAAATTCAAGATGGCGGTCAACTTTTTTGTTCTTGGGCCGATTTCGATGAAACTCGGTTTTTTGGTACTATTTAGAAAATAAAACAGCAACGCAAGAATAAAAATTTAAAAAAATCCACGATGGCGGCCAACTTTTTTGTTTTTGGGCGGATTTCGATGAAACTCGGTTTTCAGTACTATTTCGAAAATAAAACAGCAACGCCATAATAAAAATTGAAAAAATCCAAGATGGCGGCCAATTTTTTGTTTTTGGGCTGATTTCGATGAAACTCGGTTTGACGCTGACTGTACTTTAAACCGATTAAATACTACCCAAGCTCAATTTCTCCCATATAGGAAAAGAATAACGCAATGTAAACAAAGACAAAAGGTCAAGATGACTGCGAACTAGGGCTTCCATCCCGGGATTCGAGAGTCTCGATTTCTTGAGAGTCTCGAATGATATTCGGTCCCGATAGTTTTAGTTTCCAGTCTCGGGATTTTCGAGATTTTCTAGACTTATTCAAACGCTAGGTAATCTACATACATTTCATATGAAGTTGCGTGTTGCGTATGTTAATAAGTAGTTACATTATAACGTGTCAATTTTAATACAAACAGAATAAACAAACGTGACAATTAAAAAAAACAAACAAACAAGCACAATACGATCTTTCATCTAAGATCTGAATTTTGTTTTCATCGTCTTTCAATTTAATCCTACCCAAGTAGCACATTGGCTGATCAAGTGTCGAATTATACACCTACATAAAGTTAAAAGTGTGATTAAAGATGTTTAAAGGTTTTCGTAGCTTCTCAAGGCTGATATATTGCATTTGAAAAAGTTATTTATTCAATAATCTGTAAAAGCCACTCCAGAAATACTTAATTAAGCTATGGGCTATTTAAGAGTTCATAATACATGTTTTACTACGTTTGCAGCTGAAAAGCGGCGTAAAGAAATTCTTCTATAATGTTTTTTGCTGTTGAATGGTCTAAAATTAATCCGTTCTAACACCAACTGGTTAACAGTACGTCTGAAAGGTATTGTAAAGTTAGAAGCTGTGCATTGATCTTGAAGGCATCTTTTATGACGCTTTTGAGCTACATGTGGTGTAATATAATACCACTGTAAGGTTGTCTGGTTAAGATCATTAAGGAAATACTTTTAACAGCCTGTTGCTGCTGAAATTACGCCTAAGTAGAAAATAATAACTCTTCAAGCTGAAGAAGTGTATGAAATCATATATTTATACAGCTTTATTTGAGAAACTGTTGTAAACCATTTTTCAAGGGCTTTGTAATTCTCAAAGAGTTAGAATGTAATTTGTCTATACTTTTAATCAGTTTTTGACACCCAATTACACCACATTAAAGTTCGTTGCTGTTATTGACTCCATTTAACAGCTTTTCTACCTTATCTGTTGCAAAATTTATTATTTTGGTTACTAGCTAGTCTTCGAATAAATTTTGACTATACCTACCTATAAGATAAATGTTTGTTGGAGGATGATTTTCTTTTTGGTAGAGGACCCCTAATTTGCTGCAAGAAATAGTTGTTGAAATACAATATAACTCATAAGTCATTAGAACGGCATTTCCGGAATCTATATATGAACTAAAAGTATAAATTAACGTCTCTTATACAGAACACGAGCAGTCTATGGCTGATTAATGGTATTTTGTTCAGCAAATAGTGTCACAAGATAATATTTTAACGATTAAAGCTGAGCACCTCATGGACGCCATAACTAACCTAAAAATATCTTCTTTTATTATTTTTTAAAACATTATTAGCTGCAAGAATACGCCTTAATTTGAGCTCTTACTTCATATGCAATTTAAAGAAACCATTTTTACTAAATATCTCTTTTAATTTTCCATCATAATAGATTAAAACTTTTGCATTCGTGATTTGTCCGTATATTTTCTAAGTTAAAATCTAATTATTCGAAGGGCGCATGAAAATTTTGTAGTTAATTGGTATTAACTTCACGATGTAGTTGCACTCGCATCCTGAACGCATTTGTATAAACAATGTGTTCTAACAAAAAATATCCCAGTAAAAATGGTGGACGATGATGGAAGATTGAATATAGTTAACTTTACACCATAACTTTTAACAGTCCTTCACATACTTAATTTATTTTAAGATTACTTGCTAAGAACAAAGACGTTAAAAAAGTTTGAATAGGGAGTTGCAAAAGGTTAGAAGCTGTTTAAGAGCTGGTTGGGGGAGTCCTGCACAGTATTAAACTTTTTACAGTGCTTTATTAATGCTCTATTAAAACTTAAATAAGCCTGACCGATGCTTCTCTCCAGCCATTGTAATACCAAAGGCTGTATAATTTGGGGCCCTTTTTAGCTGTTTAAGCGCTTAAACAGCTTAAGTACAGCCAAATTGGAATACCCTTAAACAGCTTTAAGATTCGATGGCAGCATTAATTAAGCACTTATGCAGCATTTGTGTGCTACTTGGGTATTCTGAGGTATTTTCCTGAAAGTTAAAGGAAGTGTAATGAACCATAAGCTCCTGTCGTATCCAGAAGCAAACGACCTCCTCAGTGACCATCAATACGGGTTTCACCGAAACCGGTCCACTGGAGATCTAGCATACACTACTTGCAAATGGAGCGAAGCCATCGAGAGGAATGGAGTAGCGCTCGCCGTTACTCTTGATATCTTGAAGGCTTTCGACAGGGCATGTGGCATGATAGCCTTATTGCAAGCTTTCTTCATACGGATTTCCCACCGGTTTATGTGTCTGGATATCGGACTTCGAGAGGGATCGGTCAATTCGAGTTGTCATTGATGGCTGCTCGTCCAACCAGTTGGCTATCAATGCCGGAGTCCCTCAAGGTTTGGTCTTCTAGGAGTGGACTGAACAGGAACACCTGCTGCATATTAATGACCTGCTAATATCTAGTATTTTGAGGTACGCAGATGACAGCACCGTTGTAAAGAGCTACATATCTGATGCTCGAGCCAGTGCAAAACAAGCCCAGTGTCTTAGGGAGGCGATGGTCAGACACATGAACACGAACCTGTCACTGCAGGCAGTCTCCGAATGGGGCGATGCCAATCAGGTCAGGCTGGTTCAATCCATCAAAAACCCAGGCGTGTCTGTTCTCTGCTAAAGGGAGTAGTTTCGACCTGAGTCACTTTCCGAGGTGTAACCGTGCCGATTACTGAACAACTAGATCTTCTCGGCATATCATTGACTCTAACACTTAATTTTGGTTCTTCCATCAAGAATAAAATACAAATTGGCATCTAAAAAGCTTAGCATTTTGGCAAAGGTGATAAAGTACTTCACACCGGAACAGCCTCATCTTGGATTTTTTATATTTTTATTATTGCGTTGCTGTTTTATTGTCGAAATAGTACCAAAAAACGAGTTTCATCGAAATCGGCCCAAAACAAAAAAGTTGGCCGCCATTTTGGATTTTTTATATTTTTATTATTGCGTTGCTGTTTTCTTGTCGAAATAGTACTAAAAACCGAGTTTCATCGATATCGGCCCAAAAACAAAAAAGTTGGCCGCCATCTTGGATTTTTTTATATTTTTATTATTGCGTTGCTGTTTTCTTGTTGAAATAGTACCAAAACCGAGTTTCATAGAAATCGGCCCAAAAACTAAAATGTTGGCTGCCATCTTTGATTTTTTATATCTTTACTATTGTGTTGCTGTTTTCTTGTCAAAATAGTAACAAAAACCGAGTTTCATCGAAATCGGCCCAAAAACAAAAAAAGATGGCCACCATTTTGGATTTTATTATTGCGTTGGTGTTTTCTTGTCGAAATAGTAGCAAAAACCGAGTTTAATCGAAATCGGCCCAAAAACAAAAAAAGATGGCCACCATTTTAGATTTTTTTATATTTTATTATTGTGTTGGTGTTTTCTTGTCGAAATAGTAGCAAAAACCGAGTTTTATCGAAATCGGCCCAAAAACAAAGAAGTTGGTAGCCATCTTGAGTTTTTTTTTATTTTTATTATTGCGTTGCTGTTTTCTTGTCGAAATAATACCAAAAACCAAGATTCATCGAAATCGGTCCAAAAACAAAAAGTTGGCCGCCATTTTGGATTTTTTATATTTTTATTATTGCGTTGCTGTTTTCTTGTCGAAATAGTACCAAAAACCGAGTTTCATCGATATCGGCCCAAAAACAAAAAAGTTGGCCGCCATCTTGGATTTTTTATATTTTTATAATTGCGTTGCTGTTTTCTTGTCGAAATAGTACCAAAAACCGAGTTTCATAGAAATCGGCCCAAAAACTAAAAAGTTGGCCGCCATCTTGGATTTTTTTATATTTTTATAATTGCGTTGCTGTTTTCTTGTCGAAATAGTACCAAAAACCGAGTTTCATCGAAATCGGCCCAAAAACAAAAAAGATGGCCACCATTTTGGATTTTTTTATTTTATTATTGCGTTGGTGTTTCCTTGTCGAAATAGTAGCAAAAACCGAGTTTTATCGAAATCGGCCCAAAAACAAAAAAGTTGGTAGCCATCTTGAATTTTTTTAAATTTTTATTATTGCGTTGCTGTTTTCTTGTCGAAATAATACCAAAAACCGAGTTTCATCGAAATCGGTCCAAAAACAAAAAAGTTGGCCGCCATCTTGGAATTTTTAATATGTATTTTTAACATTGCCTTGCCGTTTTTTTGTCAAAATAGTACCAATGCGCGAGCTTCGCTTCGCTTCGATTCACGCCCAGCTTGAATTGACCCTTTCATTTTGGTATTACGATAGTAGTGGCTCGGTAGAAATACCAACAAAGACCACGGCGCAGATTTCAATAACTTAATTTCGTGGTTTTGGCCGAAAAGTAAAACCGGTTAATGAAAAATACCCATATTTTTCCAAACCGGTTTAAAAACCAGTTAGAGGAACAGAACCTTTTTCAAAAACACCTACCTATAAATTCGTCAAACCGGTTTAAAAAAAATACCAGTTTCCAAGCCCTGCGCCACAGACCAAGCAACAATACTGGTACACTACGTGTTCCCGCTCACGCACTCTACAAACAACTACTTTATTGTTTGGACTATTAGGTCGAAATCGAATTAATACACAATAATGTCAATTTGTTTTCTTATTTTTTTATTGTAGTCAATCTCATATTTTGTTTAAACAACATGTAGGTACCTATATCTTAAAACATTTCTTTACCGATAGGTAGTATGTGTCATACATATTTTAATATGTTCTTATTTGAAAAGAAATAAATTCATCTTCATCTTTATTAATTTGTATTCTGCAAAAAAAACATTATTGTAAAAATTTATCTAGAGTCGCATTGTGTATATATAATCCAGGCATGAATATAATTTACTTATTGTTTTATTGTATTCTTGATTGATCTAAATATTTCGATTGTTCACGATCACGAATAATCCTATTTTATGTGTGAAAAAAAGAAGATTCATTCAATCACCATAAAAATATATTATGCATTTTAAGCACAGACCATACAACAAGATTTTAAGTAATTTAGGTACTACAGGTACGATGTTCAGGGTTTGGTTAGATTGAGATTTGAGCGCAGGCGGACCACTGTTAAAGCGTAGATGTGTGCGTGAACCGCGCAAGTGCGTCGGTCGCTGTGTGGGTAGCGCTTGGATACCTAATTTTCTCTCGCGCCCGCGGCGTAAGCGCCCCTTAAGAGCCCGTAGCGATTTTGCCGCTGACTGCAGCTCTCTCGCTCGCACATTTCATGTTTTCTCAAGATCTCTTAAATCTGAGTGCGCAATTGAAAAATGTGTCTCGGCCACTTTTCGCAATATAAGATTACATACATTTTAAAATATATTTCAGTTTTTTGTTGCTAAAGTACAAAAAGTTATCGTTTCTAACAGTTATTTGAACTGGCAAATACGATAACTTTTTGTACTTCAGCAACTCGAAACTGAAATATATGTTGAAATGTCCGTAATCTTAAATAGCGAAAAGTGGCCGAGACACATTTTTCATTTACGAACTCAGATTTGCGTAAAACATGAAATGTGCGAGCGAGAGAGCGGCAGTCAGCGGCACAATCGGTACGGAGCCTTAAGTAATACAAAAACAAATCTAATGCTTGCAACTATTTTTAAGTGCACAAATATCACAATGTAAGAAAAAACCGGCCATGTGCGAGTCGGACTCGCGCACGAAGGGTTCCGTACCAAAAAACGGCAAAAAAATCAAGTTTGTTGTATGGGAGCCCCTTATATTTTTTTCTGTTTTTAGTATTTGTTGTTATAGCAGCAACAGAAATACATCATCTGTGAAAATTTCAACTGTCTAGCTATCACGGTTCATGAGATACAGCCTGGTGACAGACAGACAGACAGACGGACAGCGGAGTCTTAGTGATAGGGTCCCGTTTTTACCCTTTGGGTACGAAACCCTAAAAAGATCTTCTTATTCATTTTAAAGGATGATGTGATTCCATCGGACTATGAGCAATACTATAGAGACTTGCCCTCCAGTACTATTATGTATTCTGTGCTCCAGTCAGGCTAGGCGCACTCCGCGCTTTAGGTACGAAGCTACAAGTAGCCGGCGGGTCCGTCCGGACGGACTAATTACAGAGGCTGCCGCGTGCCGGCTGGGTCGCACGTTAGCAGTTTGATTTCTATACTCACTCGCATACTACCGCATTTGCGTATTGTCGCGTCGTTTGTTCGCACATTTATTATATTTAAACAAAATGAAGGCATATTGCATCGCAATGGAATGCCTTAATAGTAATAAAAAGGATGCGAACCTCACGTTTTTCACACTTTCAAAAGTTCCAAACGACATCGAAACGTAAGAAGTGCTTATCTAACTACTACCTAGTTAGTATTTAGTATCCGGTACTTACTTCTCTTATTTGCTAAACAATCTTCACCCAACTATTTATTGAAATAATAATTAATAGATTACGTAGGTACGTACCTACTTCCTTTCGAAATAAAGTAAATTATTAATGACAATTCGATTTCGTAAGAAAGCAAATTGCCTCAAAGTCAGCATGTATGTCTAATGTGGCGTTGACTGTATCTAGACTAGGGTTTTTTGAAACGTGTTTAAGTACACATTTTATTTCACAAACACATAACATGTAATAAAGTAAGTACCTATTATTTCATTATTACTTAAAAGAAGAAACCCTGAAGTCGTTAGAAGAATAAGAGCTACGCGATAGAAAGAGAGGCAACTTCTAGGTGAATATAACTGTAGGTATGGGAGCGGTGTGCGACCTGAATTGCATCTTATCGTGTCTGGGATAGAGTCGCTATTTATTTAAATGACTTTGCGGAGTGGATCTTCTGTACTTGTACTATTATGTATTCTGTGCTCCAGTGCTGAAAATATTAAAATATCCAGTGACACTGAAACATCTGATGAAGAAAAGGAGAATCAGGATGAGTTTAATATTGAAGAAATTTAAATATTTTTAAATTCGAGATTTTTACATACACCAACATTTAGTATTGTATAAATTTAAATGTTTTCTAAAAGGTACAAATAAGTAATGTAAGTAAGTTACCCAAAAATTGTTAAAAACTTTAGCTTATGAATCTTATGATCGAACTAGGAAAAATAAAATGTAAAGTTTTCAAAATCTAACGGTAAACTAAAGTCTGATTACCTATTTATTATAATGACTGATTTAAAGATGAATAAATACTTTCACTTATTTTGTTAGTGTTTAAAAAAGACTGATTTATAATGAGTACCTACTATTCATTAAAATGTTGTAGAACAAAACATTAATGAATGAACCTACTATGCAATGTTTTATTGATTTCCTATTTATTAATATTATTATTAATATATTTAATAAAATTATTATTATTTTATGTTCCAACCTGCACAAAATATCTCGAGTCGGTATTTAATAATATATTATTTTTTTTTTTATTTATAATTAATAATTTTATAAATATATCTAATATTTTTGTTTAGATAAGTACCTGTTAATCTACTAGAATACTAACCCCGCCCCACTTAGTACATTCGTGCATTCAAATTACTAAATTTGAGGGTTCAAATGTTCTAAGTGAGGGGGGTTAGCTAGGTTTTCGGCTGATTTTGTTATCAATTTGGCGTAATTTCGTTATGAAATTTACTTAATTGTAGAACCAAAGAATAAGTCTTATGAATAAATGTAATTTGAATTTCATTTCATAGACAGTTTTATGTATTATGATGCTTCAACTTTAAATTGCTCTCCTGAAAAATCTACTTTTTGTAATTAGAACATGTGTGCTCTAAGCCATCGATATGTACTTAAACGCAAAATTTAGGGAGATAATTGAAGATTATTGGCTAACTCCATATTAAACGCGCCGAAACACACCTGAAACGTGATGTGTGACGTCACCATTTTGTATGGAGCGTTTTCGGCGGGTGCTGCTGCGCGCTAACTTCAAGTAACTATATCACGAGAAAAAAACGCAAGAGAAAAGTTTTAATATTACAGTTAATTTTCTCACGCATTATACTTTTGATTAAGATTTAAAAAAAAATTGATGCATATTCCCTATTGCAGCGCATCGCATCCCTGATGCCGTCGCCCGCAATAATATTATAGCCACCGATTTTGATAAATGTAAGCTTGATCGCTTCGGTCACGTATAAAAACATGATGGAACAGAAAAATAAAAGACAATAAAGTATTATTTTAGTTTTATCACACGATAAAATCAGGGAAAAATAACGTTTTTTTTATTTTCGGATATAATGCACTTAACAGTCAGATAGAATATCGAATACCTAAGAATTTTTTTTTTTGTGAAACACATGCATTTAAACGCAAAATTTAGGGAGATAATTGAAAATAATTGAAAATTCTTGGCTAACTCCATAGTAAACGCGCCTGAAACGTAACATTGTGTGACGTCATATATCATGTCCATTTTGTGTAGAGCGTTTTCGGTGGTTACTGCTGCGTGTTAACTTCAAGTAACTATATCACGAGAAAAAAACGCAAGAAAAACTTATTACAGTTGATTTTCTCACGCATTATACTTTTGATTATGATAAAAAAAATGCATATTCCCTATTGGTGCTAAAATTCAGTTTTTTTTTTATTCGGAGAAAGAGAGCAAGCTTAGTCGCTTAACTTACGTGTATCTCTACTTACTTTCGAATAAAGAGTTTAAAAGTGTAAGGAACGTCGTATTACCTCACTCCCACCTTATTGCACCTTCTGGTCATGTTCAGGAAATCTTCTTCGTCTCCTGACCTTGTTTTCAATTTGTAAGACATAACTTGGTAACGCTCATACCATGGTCTACCGCCATCTTTGTGGATCACCACATTTTCAGATGGGGGAGATATCTAAGGGAGTAAAGATAGATCATCAAGAATAAATATAGAAACAATATCTAATGTTCTGAGTTCCATAACAAGCAGAGCATTTTCTATATAGGTACCTACCTACTTAATGTTCCAAGTTATAATTATCAGTATTATCTATCTAAGAATGACTTAAAAAATCATTTTGGCAAAGACATGAATTTTTTCGCTTAAACCTGACTTACCTGTACACCACCGAATCCCTTAGGCGCCAGGAACCTCTCACATTCGTCTGCAATGTCCCTCCACTTCCATTCAAAGAGATGGACTATTGTGGACCGGTCTGGTAGCTGGTGCGTCCTTCCATGGTGATCTGATTGAGCTCCGACCACCAAAGGTGTAAGCAGCAAGAGAAGTAACATCTCTGCAATGCGTAATAAACTTTTTTATGTTCTGTTAGTTAGGTGTACATATTTTGGCTGCGGAGTCTCCATCGTTGCTGTTGATCCCTGACAATCAAATCAAGTATAGGTAGGTACTTATATGTTTGTTAGGTACCGTTAAGTGCGTAAACCAGAACAGAGTGCACATTTGATTGAATCAGGCGTCACTTGGCGGAAGTCCCAAACCATTTTGAAAAAAGAAATATATGTAGCTTACTTCCGCAAACAAATATGCAAGATGCAACGCCCGCCCGCCCGCAAAAAAATATTCACATGCACACCACAAAATATCAGTGCACAATACCAGCCAAAACGACGCCAGAAACGACGATTATGTAAAATTTACTTATAGACAATAGAAATTCATTATGCAGGCAGATTAACTACTAATGCCGAATATGGTAGATAGGGAATAATGATAAAAATCAGCTGCTGATTTTTTTAGCGATTTCAGAGTTGGTCCCATAGTAAAAGTTGTTCAGTTTGATGGTCCCTATCTACCTTATTCGACATTAGGGGTGTTTTTGTTACACGTTATATATTAAAGAAGGTACCTACCTATCTAAAATTTCGCACTTTATCGGATCGTACCCGGTAATTTTGATAACTTAGTTAATTCTCACATTAACGTACTTATCGTACTTTAGCAGTAAGTTTACGTATATAGATGACAATAATGAATGACAACTTTCAGTGTGTTTGGTTAGGTACCAGTTAACATTAAGAGTTTATATCAAAAACTAGACGTAAATATATAAGAGCGACATACTGCCGTGGTATATCTATAATGCCGTTATCTACCTAAACCCAATTTTGCGTTATGAGCAAAAAACGCGGTAAAAATTTGAACTTATGTAACTTCTCGATGACAACACCAATTTGAGACCTAAAAGTACCAATAAATACATGAAGTAAAATACTTTTTAATTGTTCTTCTGTCATATTGTAAATATTATTTAATTATATGAATAAACGCTTTTTTCGTTTTAGTTCATCATCGATGTTTCTAATTTCTCATGAGTAATTTGCTAAAATGCCGCTAAATATACCTTAACGGCATTTTAGTGTTTCTATTTAAAATAAAAATATTGTCTTTTAAAACACTTAAAAAAGGCTCATATATGTTTAGCTAAAACGTCGTTATAGTAGTCTAGCTCTTTCAGTTTACGGCATTATTGCTTAACAAACGTAAACTCCTATAATAAAAAATTAAAAACAATAATACAGTTAAAGTACTTTAACCGCTTTACAGTCTGCAAAAGACCGTATAACGGCAATCTAGTGAAGTAATCATAGAGAAAAATTATAACAAAAATTACAAAAATATAAGTTAATGAACTTTAGTGGCTATATTAACTCGCAATGTTGCTTAACGGCATTTATGCTTATCACAAACAAGAAAGAAGGTATATAACGGTATTTTTGTTATAGTTATTTCCGAAACTATACATAATATCGAAAAACCGCGTATACAGGTCGATAGGGATTTTTTTTCTTATTAATGTACCATCCAAAGTTGAAAATCACCCAGATGTCAGTTAACGGCATTTTTGTTATACCACGGCAGCATTACCTATATTTTATCAGGCATAAGTAAGTACCTACCGTAAGAAAACCATTGTCTTTCATTCAATCTATTTACATAGTTCTAACAATAGTTCCGTTTACATAGGTATAATAGTTTATCGGATAATGTAGAATGTAAATCAGTATTTGTGCAAGGGCTTTTATTTTCAAAATAATAGAACTGAGTACTTATAAAGACCCTATTCAAGTCAACATCAAGAAATACAACAATGAAACGTTGGTAATATTGTGTATAATATTATAGTGTTGAGTTTATGTAGGTATGGTCAGGGAAAGGGGTAAGCAGTTGAGAACACGCCAAAATTTTAAATCTATAGCAACCCCTGGCATATCCTACAATATATCCTGGCAATCCTAGCGAAAGTTATTTAATTACCGCCTACTTCCACCATCAGTTAAGAAAGCGTATGCTCAGACGATGATGATAATACCACTCCTAAGGTTAAAATTGTTTGCGCGCCGTATGATCCAAATCACGTTTTACCAAAAACATCTTAAATCGAATCAAATTAGCTTAAAAGAACGAAATCCCAAATCACGCTTTACCAAAAACATTTTAAATCAAATCACGTTTAGCTAAAAAAATCGTACTTAAGACCTGAGTAGGTAATCTAATCACTAATCGTAAGACCTCTTCCTAATAGTGATGGACGCTCTTACGTTGGACGTACAAGAGGCCCCCTGGTGCATGCTGCCTGGAGAAGAGCAGATTGGAAGGATGGCGGCAAAGACTAGAGAGTAATGGGCTGAAAATAAGCAGAAAAAAACAGAATACCTACCTACATGTTTTGCTATTTTGGCGGTCTCTCTGGTCTTATGCCCATAACTCTAGACGGAATGCCTTTACCAGTCTGCTCCAGTTTTCGGTACCTTGGGTCTTTCATGCAAGCAGATGGGGTGATTGAACGCGATATAACAAAATGGATCAACGCAGGGTGGACGAAATGGCGACAGGTGACGGGAGTTACATGTGTGTGACACACGGAAATTTATAAGTCCGAAATAAGGCCAGTTGTCATGTATGGATCAGAATGTTGGGCTATGAAGAAGATGGATAAAAGGAAATTACATGTACCTACAGAGATGAAAATGTTGATGTGGATGTGTGGTGTGAGGCGAATGGATAAAATTTGGAATGAGTATGTCAGTGGAAGTCTGAAAGTAGCACCAGTAACAGAGAAGTTGAAAGGGAATCGTCTGGCTTGGTTTGGGCATGTCATGAGAAGGGATGAAGTTATGTTACTAGAAGAGTAATGGATATATGGATGTTGAGGGCTGGAAAGTAAGAGGAAGACCGCAGAAAAGATGGATGGATTGTATGCGGAATGATATGAATGTGAAGGCAGTGGATGAGAAGATGACGAGTGACAGGAAGGAATGGAAGAGAAGGACCTACTGCACCGACCCCAAATAAATTGGAATAAGGGTAGGGGGATGATGATGATTAGCTGGGCACAGTAGGGCACAGTAGGGCTAATAAAATACCTACCACACAACACCATAGAGTTTGGGTTCGTTTGATTCATCTTGACAAGTACTCCGATATGAGATGGTGAATTTTATTAGTTTCAGCTTGTTGACTAAAAAGCAGAATAATAATTTACTGAAAAAAGAAATTTTTTTTTCATAAAAACGTGGGGCTCATTTTGTAAGATTTATCATCAATTTTTGTATGAGCCTCATGTTTTAGGTTAAACTTCTGTATAAGATTATTTATAAATCTTTACATCTTGACGGGAGAAATTATTTAAAACTTTTTAGTCCGTTTTGTGACAACGCGTTTTTTACTTTTTTATGAAAAAAGAAAAATTTTGTAGGTCTTACATTTTTTGGCTGGTTTAAAATGTTTTTGGTTAAGCCATAGAATAATTACACCTAGAACGATAATTCCTAACATAGCACGCTGTCAAAAGTGAGGCAACAAAAACAGCAAAATTGGCGCCGTTTTTAGATTTTTATTATCCATTATTAAATAATAATGCCTAATAAGTACAAAACAGTTTAAATTTCCATGCCTTAAAGAGATTATTATATTATTGGATTTTAGCCACAGCCGTGACACACTCTGTACGTGAGAGTTCGAGCGCCAGCGACCTTGAGCCAGAGCGTGTAAGCGCTAGGGTTGATACCGAAATGGAATTTAGACTTGTGGCGAAGGAAATTACATAGTAGGTATGTTAGGAAATAAACTTGTGCAAGGACATGTTAATGAAAGATAGGTTTGATTTATAATAAGTTTTTGTATTCTTTTAATTATATTAAGTAAGTACACATCATAAATTGCAACCCTTATACTTTATTTTCTGTTATTTATCATATAATCATTTTTTTAATCTCTTAACGTGGTAATGAAGGAAAGGTTTGATTTATAATCATTTTTATTAGGGTTCCGTACCCAAAGGGTAAAAAACGGGACCCTATTACTAAGACTCCGCTGTCTGTCTGTCTGTCACCAGGCTGTATATCATGAACCGTGTTAGCTGGACAGTTGAAATTTTAACAGATGATGTATTTCTGTTGCCGATAAAACAACAAATACTAATTTTTTTTTAAAGTTATTTTAAATAAGATATAAATTTATCGCTTACTCTATAGGTACTTACTTTTCTGGATCACTGGGCAATACGAAGAAACTTTTATCAGGATTTTGTTTTTGGTTGTTGCCACAGCCATAAACACAACAATAACGCTCGCCACCGGGCATGATTAATTATCTAACAATTAAATAATGTAAATTAAACGCGTAGTCAGTCCGTGCGAAATGCGGTACAATACGGATTGCGGTGGGACAAGCGAGCGGCGAGCGAAAGTAGAAAGAACCCTTGCCCGAGTAAGTCGGCGACTAGCGACTGCACTCCCCGCGCGCCGCGCGCAGCCCCCGCGCGCCTCCAGACACGCACACATAGCCGCGAGCGATTTTACGAGCATACATGCGCGAGTGTCGTTTCTTTTCGCGTTAGAGTATATATTCTGTGTTTTAGCTACGATTAGGTAACGTATGAAGGATATAAATCTGAGAACTGAGCCATTTTGGCTCAGTATAAGTTGCCTCACTTAGCATACAAGGACACGGCTTCTAGGTGTAATTATTCTAAGGGTAAAGCATGATTTGGGATTTCGTTTACTTAGTGATTTAATTATCCATAATTATTTTACTACCTAGGTAGGTAGGTACCTACATATATGATTTCAATACGTTTAGTTCGTGCAAGAGCGATATGCGCGCACACCAAATTTTACGCAAACATTTCATGAGTTGCCGATGATGCCGATCGTACCTAGTGACCTATACAATCAGTATGTCTGCAAACAAATATGACCTTTCCTTGTTCGAAAAGTAATATTATTATCATACCTACTGTAGGTAACTAGAGAAGTGGTGACTAAATAATGGAATTATAATCTACTAGCGGCCGCCGGCGACTTCGTCTGCGTGGAAAGTTTTTTTTGCTATCCATCGGGAATGATACTTTTTTCGGGATGAAATGTACCCTACTATGTCCTTCTCTGTACTCCTGACAACGTGTATGTCAAATTTCATGATGATCGGTTCAGTAGTTAAGACGTGACGTGACAAATAAACAAACGGACTTTCGCATTTATAATATTAGTAAGGATATATTCTGTGGTAAGGATAAGTATTTTTTAAGGTAGGTAGGTAGGTACGTAGGTACAGTCAAATTCATTTATACGTTAGCACTTTTGACAGGATGTTGACTTTTATTACAAAAGCATTTAAAGATTGATGAAGTGTCAAAGGTGCGTCGATATTATGGAACTCGACTGTACCTCATATTATGGATAACTTATTAAATTACTTAATTTATTCATGCTGTATTTTTAAAATATTTTCTGATAGCTACATATTAAGAATTAAGTAGGTACCTATATCAAATGCTTACCTCAAAATTAAGTCACAACTATTGCATATCCATAAAAACCATCAACAATACAAGCCAATAGGATAATTAATATTATATATCTTTCAAATAATACGCCAAAATGCTAAAATGGCACGCACAGTTTCCTCAAAGGCAGTTACAATACTGCAATACTCAACCAACAAACCAGTTTATGATATTAGGTATTATAATGTTAAAAAATTCAATACGGTCGGTTTGTTTATGCTAACATAGGTTGAGAAGGTTAGGTACCTATAGTAAAATGGGTATTATAGTACACTTATTTTTGTTACAATTTTTTGTATGAAACAGCAGATTTTTTTCGCGATTTCAGAGTTGGTCCCATAGTTAATTTAGCATTAGGGGTTATTTTGCAACTCTTTGCATATTTATTGAGTGTCACAGTATTCTCCATTATATTATAAAACGTTTTTCATTCGTTCAAACTATTATTTTTAACATAAGTAAGCATAATTTGTCTGAGGGCATGTTTTTCATACGCTATCACGGCTTCCTCGGGCGTCGGGCCCGATAAATGTGAAATTTCTCATCGTATCTTTAAATTCTAGGATAATAAAGAAATCGCAAGATGTGAGTCTTAAATTAATGCGGAATGGATCATAAACTCCTACTTTTACTACGTGTGACGAAAAAGACTTTGTCCTCATCGCGGTATGCACTGAAATCGTGCAATAAGATGTCACTTCTTGGTCGATTTTCCTTACTTTTTTTAACGACAGTGGGAACCAAATGGTAGTGATCTACTCACCATTAACTGTGTTTTGTTCCTCAAGTTTGTTATTTCAGATATGACAAGGGTTACCAGATGACAGGAATTTTCCTATCATGTCAGGAATTTAAGGCTAACAGGGAAAACTGTAGTTGCCAGGGATTTTTGAAATCCCAAAAAGTAGTTATTGAAAATAGATAATCCTACTAATATTATAAATGTGAAAGTTTGTGGGTTTGGATGTTTAGATGTTTGGATGTTTGTTCCTCAATCACGCAAAAACTACTAAACGGATTTTGTTGAAATTTGGCATACAGATAGTAGATAGCCCAGATTAAAACATAGAATACTTTTTATCCCGATATTCCTACGGGAACGGGAACCACGCGGGTGAAACCGCGGGCGGCCGCTAGTTTGTTAATCATTTTGGTGAGAAAAAATGATCAAACGTCAACTAAATTAGGAATGTAGATGTAGGTGTACAAAGTGTCAGGAAATTTACTGCAAAGTCAGGGAAAAGGTCAGGAAATCCCATTATTAGATCTAGCAACCCTAGATAAGACCCGTCTGGGAGAAAAAGAATGCACAGTTAAACCCTTGTCTACTATTCTCGCCAGTCTAATTTTATCGGTAAGATTTCGACTTCCAACATCCATAATATATAATAATTTTACTTTATGCTATCATTCTGATTCCGATACAATATATATATCCATGTTTTATCTTCTACTAGCTTCCGCCCGCGACTTCGTCCGTGGGGATATTAGAGAAAATCCTTAGGGATCCTTCAACCAGGATCCGACCAGGCGATTTTACGCGATAAGGCGGGTCCCCACCAAGCGCGCTGCCTCGCGAGGCAAAACGTTTGCTGCGTGTGGAAGGCCTCGCACGAGGCTGCGCGCTTGGTCGGGACGGGACCCGCCTAATCGCGTAAAATCGCCTGGTCGGATCCTGGTTGAAGGATCCCTAAGGATTTTCTCTAATATTTAATTATTCTCTAATATTTAATTAACTTAATTCTCACATCCAACCCTTCCCTCGTCCCATCACATGGTCAACACATAGCTCCTGGTTTCTCCCGTCACGACCTTATTTTCCTATCCTATGTCCTGAAACCCCCGAAACCTATCCCTAAGGTAATGCACAGGCGTTGTTTTGCGCGGATTGACCTCGTCAAATTGCAGAATGATGCTTCGGAGATCGATTGGGACCCTCTGGTTAATGCAACTTCTGTTGATGATAAAGTCCAGCTGTTCAATGACACCGTATTAGCCATTTATAATGTCCATGCGCCCATCAGAAAGATAATATAATAATAATAATAAAAATCATTTATTTTCTCTTTTTACAATAAGTGGCTTAGGATAAAGTTGTATAACTTAAAGGAAGAGACTAGTCCCCGAAATAGGTTCCAGAGGAACCTGAGCTACAGGTTACTAGGCCCCACCCGCAGATAACCTTAGCTTTATGAGGTGACAGTATTTATTGTTGAAATAAGAAATAAACTTAAATAATTGATGTTTAGTTACAAAAGCAAGACAAGGTAAAAGTATAGGTAATAAGAACATAGAGTTCTAAAATTGTAATTACTTAAGTATTTAAAACGGTGGGGGTTGCAGTGCATTGTATCCCAATTAGTATCAGTGTGTGTGTGTGTGTGTGTGTGTGCGCGAGTGTGTGTGAGTGTGTGTGTGGGTATGTGTGAGTGTTCATGTATGTAGGTTGTGGAGGAGGGGGGAGAGAGTAAGAATGCTATTACTCAAGAGAGTGGACAAAAAAGATATATTTAACCGTAATATGATACGAGCTAATTTTCTCAATCAATGTAAGTATGTCGTTACTGTATAGGTTTAAGTAAATTTTCCGTTTCTGTATAGTCCAGTGATTTCAGGTATTGGGTAACTAGGGATTTGAAAGCGAATTTGTGGAGAGGGTATATATTGAGCTGTTCATTTATTTTGTTGTAGAGGTAGGGTCCGAGGAAGCAGAAGAAGTTGTGAGATGTAGCCATATTTAGCGATTGGGTTGAGCAAACTGTTGCCTTTCTTCGTTTATTCTTCAGCAGTTCGGGATTATAGGTAGGGACCGACCGAACCCACTTTTCGCCGAGTACCGAGACCGAGACCGAGACCGAGATTTAAAAAAAGTCTCGGCCGAGACCGAGACCGAGACCGAGATTTTTGAATTTTTTTTAATGTTACTATATAATAGCGAATATTGATGAAAAACACATTTAATTTCATTAAAATTCTTTATTTAATCATAATAGTGCTAGGTGTACGCAAAAAAATCCGCAAATCCATGTACAGCAAAGCCGTTTGGTACGGCACTTTTACTTGAGCTCAAAACAATATTTTGGACTCGCAGTTCTTAAAAAATCTTTCCTTAGAAAATGAGTTATTTATTATGGTGTCATCTTTTTTGTATGGGGACTTTTTTTTTCTAAATCCTATCGTATATGATGTTGAAAGGAAGAGCTTGCTTAGCCGGTTCTTATATTTCAAAACATTTTCAAAACATACAATGTTTGGGCTCCTTCAGATCCGATGTGGTTAAGTTATTTTTTTGTAAAATATATCTTGAACTAGCGGCCGCCCGTGGTTTCACCCGCGTGGTTCCCGTTCCCGTAGGAATATCGGGATAAGAATTTACCTATGTTTTAATCTAGGTTATCTACTATCTGTGTGCCAAATTTGAAGCAAATCCTTTCAGCAGTTTTTGCGTGATTGAGGAACAACAATCCAAACATCTAAACATCCAAACCCACAAACTTTCACATTTATAATATTAGCAGGATAGGAGGATTAAAAAGATATATAAGAAATCTATTTTGAAAATATTTACATTTTTTATTTATTTTTTCTACTTTTTGCCCAAACTTATGCATAGTATTTTTTTTTTTAAGATTTTTTGGTTTAGTTTAAAACAAGTGCTGAAATGTAATTCTGAACATGCTGAAATATATTTTTAGAAACTGCTCAGAAAGCACTTTCATTCGATATCACACACGATAGGTTACATAACAAATATGTTTTTTTTATCATACATAATCACTTTGTAAAAGCTTTGTAATCATTAAAACCAAAAAATAAAAATACTAAGTGTCAATATCTACAAAATCGCTTTTTTTAGGTTAGATATGAGAATATTACATATAATTTGAGATTTATTTTATGAAAAATATTTAAACCATATCGTATCTGTAGGAGGCCAAACTCGAAAAAAAAAAATAAAAAAAATTGTATAATTTAAAACAAGTGGCTGAAATGCAACGATGTGGCTCAGAAAGCCCTTTAATTGGATACCACACATGATAGCTTGTAGAACATAAACAATTTTCCCATACAAAAAGAAATATAACACCATTACTCCACTCCTAAGGGAAGAAATTTTAAGAAATGCTGGCCCAAAATATTGTTTTGAATTCAAGTATATTTGTCTCAAACGGCTATGCTGTACATCGATTTACGGTTTTCCGTTGATTTTGAGCTTGTACGCCGACCACTATAAAAGACAATTAAAATAACATTCACATTCATTTGTAAAACTGAATGTGATATAATACCTATTACAAGTCGACAGCAGATTACCAAATGACAGAAGTCAACAATTTTGATTTAATTTGATTAATTACTGTGAGGAATGCGTCAGCGTATGCCCTGTGGCATGCATAACATGCGTTAATTCCAATGACGCATGCCTCAGCGAAGTGGAAAGTACAAGAGGAAAGCCCATTAGTGTAATCTCAGGCCTACGTAAGTAGGTACCAAAAGGCCGAGATTCTCGGCCATTTTGGCCGAGATCGAGACCGAGACCGAGACATAATTTTTGGCCGAGACTGGCCGAGACCGAGACCGAGACCGAGATCTCGGTCGGTCCTTAATTATAGGTCAACTGCGAGTGCTGTTTCAGTAAGACGCCAAAGATGAATAATTGTCTCACTGAGAGAACGTCCCAGTGTTTGTACAGGTCGGTCGTGGGGTAGCGGTAGGGGAGGCCGGCAGCGACTTTGAGTATGGACCGTTGAGCTCTTTCTACTTCTAGAAGGTGGGTCTTTGCTACACCGCCCCAGGAAGAAACACAGTACGTGAGCAGAGATTGAAAGATAAGACTGAAGCGGCCACCAGCGCCTTGGATGACTAGAGGTATTCAAATGGCGATGAGGCGCCGGGACAGGGCTTTTCGTAAATTTAGGAGAAACCGCGACGAAGAAAATTGGAATCTTTTCAAAGCCGCCAGAAACCGGTGTAATCAGATGATACGCAACGCTAAACGCCGCCATATTCACAACAACATCTCCTCCTCCTCTTCTACCGATATCTGGAAATTCCTTGGAACTCTTGGTATCGGCAAATCGCGACATTCAGACTTACCTAACACTATTGGTCTTGAAGATCTTAATCTCCACTTCACCACTAACTCATCGAAACTCGACCATTCGGCTTCATCCCGTACTGTTGCTTCTATAGGTAGTCTAACGCGTCCCAACATAACCCCGTTCCGTTTTTCTCCAGTTACCGAGGAAGAGATCAAGAAGATTATCCTCTCCATAAAATCCAATGCTGTGGGCTATGTATGATGGCATAAGTCGCCGTATGATAGTTACATTATTGGACCACCTTTTACCTGCTATCACCCACATCATTAACTTTTCCCTCGATTCTGGTATTTTCCCTAACCTTTGGCGTAAAGCCTTTGTTCGTCCTCTCCCCAAAGTTCCTAATCCATCTCATCCCACCCAATTTCGTCCAATCTCCATCCTTCTCTTCATGTCCAAAGTGCTTGAGGCCTGCGTCCACAAGCAGTTCTCCCACTTTGTATATCAAAATTCCCTCCTAAGTCCCCTGCAGTCTGGCTTCAGACCTGGACACAGCACCTCTTCTGCTCTCCTCAAGGTGACTGGCGATATTAGGGCAGCGGTTGAGGACGGTAAAGTAACCGGTTTGGTTCTTATTGACTTCTCCAACGCCTTTAATACTGTCAGTCACGACATCCTTCTTTCCATTCTATCCCATCTTATGGTCTCTGATGAGGCACTGGATTGGTTCTCCACTTATCTTCGGGAACGCCAGCAAGCGGTGCAGTTCAATGAGACCACGTCATCGTGGCTTCATTTAGATACTGGCGTGCCCCAGGGCGGCATACTTTCTCCACTTCTCTTTTCAATTTTTATTAATTTTATCACACACAAACTTCAGTGTTCGTATCATCTTTATGCTGACGATTTACAGATATATGCCCAGACACGTGTTGATGACCTTAATGATGCCATCGATGCGCTTAATAGGGATCTGAACCATATAAAGTGCTGGTCTGAGAGTTTTGGTGTTGCTGTCAATCCCGCCAAATGCCAAGCTATGTTGGTGGGTAGTCCTCGTATGATATCAAGAGTTGACTCGACTAATCTGCATCCTATTGTTTTCGACGGTACTTTAATTCCTCTCAGCCCCAGTGTAAAAGATTTAGGATTACATATCGACTGTAGGTTGAGCTGGCAAGTTCAAGTATCAAACGTCTGTCAGAAGGTTACTGGAGTATTGCGCTACCTTTACCGCCTCAAGAATTTCTTGCCAACCTCTATCAAAGCAATGCTTGTGCAAACCTTAATATTTCCTATTATCGACTATGGTGATGTGTGCTACCTCGACCTGAATGCAGATCTACTAAATAAGCTTGACCGTCTTCTGAATAACTGCATTCGATTCGTCTATAATCTACGTAAGTATGATCATGTGTCCGCACACCGATCACTGCTCAAATGGTTGCCCATTAGGCAGCGTAGAAGTATGCGGGCCTTGACCACTCTTTTTACTTTGTTAAGCTCTCCTAATGCTCCCCCTTACCTTACTTCACATTTCCAGTACTTAAGTACTTCTCATGATAGGAACCTTCGTTCTTCTTCCAACCGTTTACTTAGCTGTCCTTCTCGTCAATCTGATATTATTCATTCTTCCTTCTTCATTTACCCAATTCTTCTGTGGAACGCGCTTCCTTTAGACATCAGGGCATGCAGTCTCTACATTAGTTAGCGATAATATCGTTACTAACCGATCGATAACCATAGCGAAAAAAAACGCTTGCCGTAACGATTCCCTTGCAGTCTCGACGTAGATTTCTATGTAAAGTTAACGAATTCGATCGATAAGTCACAACGAACAATTATTCTTCGATTTTTGGTAGTCTCTACCATCATAACTACCGATAATTTTCGAAAGCGTATTTATAACAACTGTCACCTAAACGATTTTAGCTGTTTAGTTTGCGGCGAAATTTGACAGCCCGCAAACTTTGCGATTCATCGTTACAGGTACTTGGCGGCCATTTAATGTTTTTGTGACACTGACTTATAAAATATAATTTACTTTTGTGGTGTTTATTGTGTGTTTAGGAAATCCAAAAAAGCAAGAAATGGCAAGGCATAGGCCTATTTAGCGTAGGATTTAGTTGCTCTCAAGCATCGAGCTAAAATGGTGAGGCGTCGAAGCGTGGCGAGGAATAGACGCAATAATCAAAACAAACCCATTAAAAGGATGACGAGTTCCTCAGGCTTTATAGGGTGGATAAGAAGATGTTCACCGAGCTGATGGAGCTGAGCTCGTCGAAGAGTTGCGGCCATATGGCCTTATCTTTAAAGACAGCGGCCTTGGGGATTCTCTACCTATACAATAGCAAGTGAGTAGGTACCTAACTGTAATTAAGTATTTTAAACTCGAAATGTAAGATCTTTGGTTTGGTTTGAGCTAAAATTAATAAAATATATTAGCAACCACCCGCGACTTTGTCTGCGTGGTCAGTTATTTCTCTGAACAATAGTTTTTTTCGGAATAAAAGGTATAAGTACCTTCCTTATGTCTTTCCTTGAACCCCTGACAACGTATATGTAAAATTTCATGATGATCGGTTCAGTAGTTAAGACGTGAAGGCGTATAAACAAACAAACAAACGGACTTTGGCATTTATGATATTACCCAGTAAGAATTTGCAATTTACCATCATCATCTTATTTTAAATTAAAATTTCATTTGGATTTTTTTTATGTACTACATGTTTTTCTATTTTTTACTGTTTGTTTTAGATACTAACCACTCTTCGTTCATCATCATCAGCAGCTAATTGGCATGGCATTCGCTTATTATCGAGTGTCAAGAAAATTATGGTGTGGCGTCGAAGATGGGGAAGAACTGACGCTATAACCGAAATCCGGTTGATTTGGAGGATGACGGAATTCCTCACAGATCACACACTACTGCCTGGACGATCATCAGTTGCACAGTGTCAACGCTCGTATCCAACTTTATGAGTATCTACACTGGACACTAATTGCAATTATTTAAGCTAGTTTAGTCAAATAAAAGAGTACAATCAAATAACTTGAGGTATTTATTATTGTTAACAACATATCCTTTTATTTCATGGATAGATACTATGGACAATACTTCCGCTTTACTAGTGAGCTGAAAATCGCTTGTATGCCACGCCATCACTGATATACTGGTTAGTTCATGCAGGGGCCAAACGTCATTGATGCCTCAGTCTCCGTAGCCTCATTTCTCATGGGAGCCTTTGAATTCTTGGATTAAATCTCTGAAATAAAAAATATAAATTAAATTAGAAAAAATAGATTCTTAAATTAAAATATTGAGACAGATATTAATTAAATACTTAAGTAAGTAGTGGACATCAGCAAATTCATTGCATTGATCATAAAAGTAAATAACTAAATCACATGTGACTATGAAAGATCGAAAACAACAAAGAAATCACAAGCATCCAAACCCGTGTGACGCGTGTTGAGCAGATTTTAAAATACATTTTTGACCTCAATACTATATTATGTAAAACTAAACATAAATGCATTGGTATAGAAGGTATAACAAACATAATTAAATATTGAAAGATCCAAAGAAAACTCAAAGAAAAGTATTTGTACTTACAGCATATTCCTCACAGCAGACAGCAGCTTAGCTTGCGTCTAGCTAGTGGACCGAACCCGAAACCGAATAATTATTACTCCTTTGAGTTGAAGCCACTATTATAGAGATTTTTTATTCTTTAATGAATTTATTTATTAAAAAATCAACACCATACACTTGACAGTTTTAGTTATCAATCGTAAGTAAACACAGATTTCATTGGCATATGACTGTTGGCATGACAACGCCATAACCGTTGGCTATGACACAGTGTTACAAGTAAAATTATAGTAATGTCCACAAGTTCAGATACATATTTTTAGTGGTTATTCATGTAATAATAAAAGAAGGAATTTTATATCAGATGATAAATTAAGAAAATATAATAAGAGATGTTTTTTTTTTTTGGTTAAATAAAGTAGTTGCTTTTTAATAAGCATAATATTTAAATTTCCCTTCATCAAAGGGAGGGCAATTCAATGGCCACACAATTAATTAAAATTTTCGGTAACTTATCGACTAAAATTTTTACGATTTTGTGCGATAACGTAATAGTAGAGACTTGCATTTGCCTTATCGATCGTTACGGCAAGCGATTTTCCCCGCTATTGCTATAACCGAAATCATTGTGTGGCCATTGAATTACTGTCCCTCCGATTTAGGGAAATTTAAAAAATATGCGAAAATGCAACTGTCTTACACCGACGTTTAAAACTTATTCAAATTGCAATTTCTCTTCTATAAAAGTTACGAGTTGTAAAATAAAAAACGTTTTATAGCAAATATCATCAACTTTCTTTGAAGTTATAGTTTATTATACATTATTATTAACTTAAATACCTATAAAACAAAAAAAAAACACTTTTTGACTAACTGGCAAAAACTCAAACAACATAATAAAATAATTATTTACGCCTTATTTACATTTTAATAATATAAATATTATATAAGGAATAAAGAGTAAGGAATATAAGGAATAAGTATAAGGATAAGGATTAAAACTTTTCACTGCACATAGGTAGATACTTGATTAGTAAAGGGAAAAGAGATACGCTCATTTAACTTTTTTAGATGTAAGTAGGTAGGTACTTAAAAACTACCCGTGTTTAACAAAAAATTACAAAAAATATAAGTATTTTATTTTTTTGTCTTTATTCATCACAAGTTAATAATTATAACTTTCCTTCTTTAGAGAGATAGGTATAAAATAAATAAACTAATTATAAATATTGTGAAGATGCTTCTAAGTATTTTCCGGCAATTTTTAGCGGTTTTCCTGTGGCCGGCAGGCGGCAATTTTGCTAGCAATACCACTAAAGCAATATTTTAAGTATGGCCCGGCAATTATAGCCACATATTTTTGGTAAGTCAAAACATTTTCATGTAAATTTGGGATTCTGCATCGTTGGCCATACTATTGACACCAATTGCAGCCATATTGCAACAATGCAATATAAATTGTATTTGTGTTGGCTTGGCCGGGCAATGGTGGACATTAAATGACTATTACTTGTAACACTGACTAGACAGAACCCAGTGCCACAGCATATATTAAATCTAATATAATATAAAATATGTGTCAATGGTTGAGTGTCAAAATGAGAGTACCGACACGTAGTGATTTTTTCCTCTGTGGTAATCGATACGGTACCGAAAATTATCGGTAGCTATGATTGTAGAGACTACCAAAAATCGAAAATAAGTTGTTAAAATGACATATCGACCGAATTCGTTAATTTTACGATCGCTATCTATGTCGAGACTGCAGGCCCAGAATGTCCACCAGTCGATATGCTTTTGCGATAAAAGGGTGACATGGAAATTCGACCTATTCCTTGAAAGGGGTTATACTAGAGATCATTACCAACAAATTAAGCCCAGTGAACCAGGGGTCAAAACTTGATGATTACCGAGCTGCAGCAGTTCTTCAATATTTAAGAAATTTTCCGATTTGTTACCAAAAACCATTAATTATGAATAAACTACTTCACTCTAAACATTGAATTGATAATTTTCTGAAAGCTGAAAAATAAGTGATCAATTTAAAAAAAAACGTTGGCCCAAAACATACATAGTCACAGAAATAAAAGGTCCTAAGTAGCAATAACTTTTATTTTCTGTATTTTTTCCCAAACATCGTCGTAAGTTATTGAAAAAAAACTGTATGAAAGTTCGCGTACAAATTAGTAGAATAACTAACTAGTTTCATTAGCTTTCCAAAAAGGTACAAATGTCATTAACTTTCCCAGCTGTTTTAAAAAAATCGGCAAAAGAGCGCCGTAGGTCAAAGTTTTGATTTTGAATTGTTAATTGAATTCAGCTCGAAAGTCAACAGTGTTACTCTAACTACACTGTGAATAAAAAAAATGTAAGTTGATAAAGTTTAGTAAAAAAAAACAGAATCCCTTTCAAACTGCCTACCATTGTTGCGTATGCAAGCACGAAGCCTACGACGTCGTACTTCACTCACTGTTACTCGCGTTGAAAGTGAGGTTTTTATTTGTTCGGCAACTGCCAAAATTATCTCCCGCAACTCTTCAATGGATGTCGCTGGTCGAATCATGGGGGTACACTTAGTCCTTCATGTGACCCCAAAGTTATCTACATCTGGGCACCCATCGTGCTGGTACACCATATCTCTTCTTATAGCTAGTGGCACATCTTCTAAAAGCGAGTGAACACGTTTTCGGAAGCTGTGGTGGAAGAAGAAATGGTACAACGTATGAAAACAAAATTAACAAAACTTTGACCTACGGCGCTCTTTTGCCGATTTTTTTTAAAACAGCTGGGAAAGTTAATGACATTTGTACCGTTTTGGAAAGCTAATAAAACTAGTCAGTTATTCTACTAATTTGTACGTGAACTTTCATACAGTTTTTTTTCAATAACTTACGACGATGTTTGGGAAAAAATACAGAAAATTAATGATTAAACGAACTTACCTGTACGTGAAGTTCTATCATAATTATACGAAGTGCTTCGTCCGAAGAGATTAGTAACATTCAGATAATATATAACACAATGTAGTAACGCGTAGGTGACACCACTTCAGCACTATAGTTGAGAAAACTTAGTAGAAAAAAGAAAAACTTTGCATTGGCAACACTATAGCTTTTTTATTTGGCGCCATCTGCAACAAGCTAAAAGAAAAAAAGGCGCCAAACTATCTGTCATGTCATGTCAGATTCCCGCGCTCCTGCACACTTCGCTTCATTAAGTTCAGAGAAAGCTTTTGATATTTCCATAAATATAGGGTAGAGCCAGGGTGGGCGGGTGTTACTAATCTCTTCGGACGAAGCACATCGTATAATTATGATAGAACTTCACGTACAGGTAAGTTCGTTTAATCATTAATTATACTCGTGCTTCGTCCTTCAGGATTAGTAACATTCAGATAATATATAACACAATGTAGATGTTGAGAGAAATAAGGAAATATCAAAAAATAATAAAAAATATTAAGTATTCAAACATTTATAATCAACCGTATAATGTAGCATTATACAACATGTACTTATGATAGTAAATTATAAGGAGCAAACAGTCCTCGCCAAAGCAATATTATCAATGTTTTCAATAATAGGCCTATTATAAAATCTAGCAAAGGTAGCGGAATTGCCGCTCCATCCAGCCGTTTTTCTGATTACATCGAGATTAACACCTAGTTTATGTGCTGTGGATGTAGCGGCGTGCCGAGTACTATGAGAGGAAAAAATGGACACATCAATTCCGCTCTCTTTGAGCATACATTTGATCCATCGACTGAGTGTCTGAGTAGATACAGAGTTGTGTGGCTTGCGAATGCTAATAAATAAATGATTATGGTTAGCTTTCCTTAAATTTCTAGTTTTTTCTAAATATACCATAAGTGTTTTGGCGGGACAAATTTCTAAACGTTGGTTAAAATAGGGTAAATAAAGTATGGGTTGATTTTTGCCTACTTTTGACGTTTTGATTAAATCAGGAATTTTAATCATAATTTTATCATCTTGGTGTATAATTTGATCACATTTAATCTTAGATAATGTTTGAACTCGATGCGCTGTAACGAGAGCAAGTAAGGTAATGCATTTTTTGGATAACTGTTCAAGGCTTAAAGTTTCGTTTGGAAAAAGAGTTGACAAATGGCTTAATACTGTACTTGGATCCCAAGTAACATTATAACGTGGCAACGGAGGTCTCAATTTATATACTCCTTTACAAAATCTTATGATTCTATCATCATCTGATATGTTACCTACTATTAGAGACAGTGCAGATCTGTGGCTATTTATGGTACCATACTGACCACCGTCGTTAAATATCTGTGTAAGGAAATCAATGACTATTGGAATGGAAGGATTGTATATGTTAATATTATTCTTAATACAAAAGGTATACCAGCGCTTAAAGCAAACGTCATATTGCTGTAAGGTACTTTCAGCGAGAGATGCCATGGTGATGTCTAATGCGGACTCTGGGACACAGCGTTGCAGTAGTGCCGTCCGAACAAAACTCCGGCAACCAGGGTAATGTGCCGTTGCATGTTCCGACTGCTGGAAGAGGGAATCACAACATCATAATGGCGAAGCTTTATTATATCTGAAACAAGTAGTTTGAAAAATAAAGGGTACCACGGTTGGGATGGCCAATCAGGTACAACCATTATACCTTCCGCTTTATCGGATATTATTTTTCTTAGAGATTTAAGAATCATGGCTACTGGAGGAAAAGCGTAAAAGAAATCTCTTGACCAGTTTAAAGTAAAAGAATCGACAGCGCTAGCTTCAGGGTCTGGATGTAAAGATACATACCTATCACACTTTCTATTAATACGATTGGCAAACAAATCAATATCAGGGATACCTAATTTTTCTGTTAATTTTTGAAAACCAAAATTTGTAAGTTCCCATTCTATGTCTGGGTGGGTTCGTCTAGACTCTCTGTCAGCTATAACATTTTCAGATGATTTAATATAAGAGGCGACTATAAATATTTTCCTAGACTCACACCAGTTCCATATGTCTTTTGCGATTTTAGTAAGATGAGGAAACTGGATACCTCCCATTCGATTTATATAACTGACTGCCGTCGTGTTATCTATTCTAAGCAACAATTGGCAATTGTAACAATTTTTTGCAAAAATCTTAAGTGCAAAATAAGCAGCTAATAATTCAAGTTGATTAATATGAAATTCTTTTTCATGATTAGTCCACCGACCACTAGCTGTCTGACCATTACATGCTGCACCCCACCCCGATGTTGAGGCGTCAGAGAATATTTCTAAAGTGTAATTATCGTTCCTAATTCTATGTACGGAGTGATCAATTACACCTAACCACCAATCTAAATCAGGCAATATTGAGTGTGGTAGAGTCATGTATTTTTCATAATCATTATTGCCTGATAAATTTATAAACTTGCATCGTTCTAATTCTTTTGTATGTAGCCAGCCATATTCGATCGCAGGGCAGGCTGAGATTAATAAACCTATAAGTTGCGCAAAAAGTCTTATTTTAAAACGTTTAAGTTTTTTAAGATTTTCGATTTCTACCTTAATGCGATTCCTTTTTTCAGGAGGTAATGTGATTTGCCATTTATGAGTGTCTATTATGAAACCTAAATATCGACAAGATTTTGAGGGTATTTTTACACTTTTTTCTTCGTTGATAATAAAACCTAATGCTTTTAACACAGACTGAGTGATTTCAACATTTTGTAGACAATCTGAATAAGTATTACCTGACAAAAACAAATCATCTAGATAAATTGATGAAATATATCCACAAGATCGTAACAATTTTATAACAGGTTTCAACAGTTTCGTAAAAATAAAAGGAGCTGTACAGATACCAAACGGCAAGACATTAAATTCATACAATTTATTGTTATAAAAGAAACGAAGGTATTTTCGAGATTCCGAGTGAATTTTTATCAAAAAATATGCATCTTTTAAATCTAAAGTTGCAATGAAGGAATCTTTAGTTATGAGTTTTAAAACAGTACGAATGTCTTCTAATTTAAAATGCTGTGGTTTCATGAATTTGTTTAAATTTTTCAAATTCAGAATTAATCTTTTCTTGCCGTTTGGTTTCGGCACTAAAAATATACGAGATACGTATTGATCAGAACATGGTTTACACTCAGATATTGCACCAATAGAAATTAAATTTCTGATTGTTTCTTCAACATGTGTTTTTTCCGAGTCAGTAAAATTAGTTATGGACGGTAAATAAGGTTGATGAACTGGTTGTTCAAATTCTAATTTGTAGGCTTGAACCCACGATAAAACATTACGATCACATGTAATCATCGACCACTGCTTATAAAAAAGGGCAAGTCTGCCAGCGTAACGTACCGTATCTACTGGCGTTGGTTCGACCCTGGCCGTTGCGAGTAGTTCATCGAGGGTGGCCCGCGGCGAGGTGGTGGCGGTGGTAGTGCATTGCGCACTGCTGGCAGCTGGAAACGTGGCGTCATCGGGCCCAGCGGCTGCCTGCGAGCTGGAGCCCTCGTTTTCCAGTTTAAATTTTTATATGGTCCGTGTGCCGACGTCGATGCCTTTGGTTTTTTATAGGTGTCCAACTTGAGATCGGAACCGGATTTTGTGACTGCTTTTGCAGTTTTCACAGTTCCCGCCAAATTACTTCCGAACAAATATTTGTCAATTTTGGTCAGTGACAGCTGGTCTTTTAGATCCTTTTTTAAGGAATACAAACAGAAATTTCGTCTTGCTTCAGATTCAGAGTGTTGAATGTCACAAAGAATTCTACCGACATTCATTAAATCTTTAAGTAATTCGGTATTCTTGTCTGAATTATTAAGTTGGTCAGAAATAATTTTGCCAAGACTTGAAATACCGGCTGCGATCATTCGCTGCCTGTGTTCAATCGCTTTGTCTCGTTTGAGAACTTGTTCTGGTACCGCGGCTTTTATTTCAGCATTCAGTTGCGGTGCGGCAATATTTGCACAATTTTGTGGCACTAAATTTTTTTTTAATAAATCTTTTCGTGCATCTTTATTTAATTTTAAACCAGACGTCGCTATGTGGGCGAATCTTGTTGCCACATCTTTGTGTATGTTAGGCCCATATTCAATGACCAACGATGGGTCTTCACCCAAAATGTTCATAATGTCGTCATTAGAGGATGACTCGATCTTACTGTTGGGATCAGCTTCAATTTCATGAGGGATGTCTGATATTTCTATTTGTGGTGTTTCACTATTTTCGGTGACTGTTGTCTCCAAATCAATTGTTTCGATTTGATCATCAGAGTTCTTATTTTCTTCAAGGTCTAAAAAAAAAGTTATGAGTGTTTAGAAAAAGGAACGTTGTCGTACGTTTAAAAAATCAAGAAAATTAGGTAAAAACGACAAAAAACCAAAAAAAAAAAATAATTTAAGAGGGTAGGTTTTTTTTTTTTTAAGAGAACTCTTGTGATAGTATCTATGCGACGAGATAGCCCCACAGGCTACTCTGATGCAAATTATGCTGATGCACGTTACACTGCTTCGAGTTAGTCCCTCAGACTACTCGTAATACCATGCGTCGAGATAGTCCCACAGACTACTCTGTGAGAGAAAATAAAAGAAAAGATGGCAATGTGAGATATTTATTCATTTATTTCAATATCGTGGTTATGACTGTCTAAATTTATTATAATTTTATTACACTATTATTACTGTCATAAAAGGAGTAATACTTAACTACATTACCAGACAGTTCAGAGCACCGATCCGACAGAGTGCCGTGTCCGACAGTTGGACAACGTCTGAGCTATCGACAACTGCGCAAGCCGTTTTTATACACGTGCGCAAACAAGCCCGGTGGCGTGATGGCGTAGTGGGGAGGCGCACGTGCACACAGTTGTTTTACGAGTCGTTTAGCGACTTTTATTTATAAATTACATTGATAAAATTCATTACTTGTAACAATTATATTAATTGTGATAAAAATATACTAATTACATTGTTTTTTATTTATTTACTAAGAAAAAGACGTGCATTCTCCCACACGACCATCCTGACGAGCAGCCTTAATAAGGCTCGCGAATTATACTAAACAAGCCTTTCATTAGAACATAAATTATGGCCAAATCATATGACCGTAAAGCTAAATTTACATAGGCAGCAACGAATTATCATCAAATCACATGACTCTAACGCTAAATAATATAGCAACTAATTATAGTCAAATCACATGACCGTAAAGCTAAATCACATAGTAACTAAGGTATGGTCAAATCACATGACCGTAAAGCTAAATTACATAGCAACTAAGGTATGGTCAAATCACATGACCGTGAAGCTAAATCACATAGTAACTAAGGTATGGTCAAATCACATGACCATAAAGCTAAATCACATAGTAACTAAGGTATGGTCAAATCACATGACCGTAAAGCTAAATCACATAGCAACTAAGGTATGGTCAAATCACATGACCGTGAAGCTAAATCACATAGCTTCTAATTATGGTCAAATCACATGACCGTCAAGCTAAATCACATAGCTTCTAATTATGGTCAAATCACATGACCGTCAAGCTAAATCACATAGCTTCTAATTATGGTCAAATCACATGACCCAATTCACTTTTATCACAATGAAACCTTCAATGGGAGATAACCCTTTTTTATAAAAAAAAGAAACTACATAACAATAATCTCCATTGGTAAACAAAACAACTAAAACCCTTAAATGTATAGTAAGGACTTATTACAAATCACTCGTATTTTATAATAAGAATCTTTGTAATGGGATGTGATACTGAGGAACTAATGGTGCCACAAGCGACAGTACCAAAATAATTCGATTGGCTGTTTCAAATGTCTAATGTCATTTCCGACACACTTTAACCAATCAAAAGCACTGACCAATCACAAACACAAGCAGCGGCCAGGTCACTGGCGCCGCTGGCGCCATCTGCGATTAGCTTTGCGTGATACACCTCATTGTAGATGTTGCATTGTACTGGTGTAGACCAGTGGCCGAGACACGCAACGCCTACAATTCAGGATCATCAGAGCCCCAGGTGTACGTCATCTGGATAATCATGGACATCAATCAGCAGACACTGTAACAATTGAACATCTTAGGAGTCTTATAAAAGAAAAACTTTAAATTTTTCAAATAGTGTGTGTAGGGGTGTGTTGTTGTATGTGAGTAAGTGCATGTGTCGTGTAGGTATTGTAATATAAAATAGTAACATAGAGCTTTGGTCATACTACCACGAATGCATGGATAACTTTCGATCCAATATTTTATACTGCTCAGATGGTAGTAATTGCCTCGGTAAAATAAACTACGAGGGCATGGCAAACTTGCAATATTATTCATTGCACATAAATTATATAGCATAAATTATATAAAATAAATTATATACCTCGGTAATAAGCCACATGGGCACGGCGAACTTGAAAATATTATTTATTTCTTACATAATAGTACCTAGGTAAAAAGCCATTATAAAGTTTATATGGCACGGTATTTACCAGAATCTTGCGGCCTCGGTAAAAATCGCCTCAATGGCACGGCCAACTGGTAATATTCTTTATTGCTCAGTATACAGTGAACATCTGGCCAGGAGTCAGTGTATAAAGAGAAATAAGATAACCAGGTTAAGGAGATCAGTCTGTCTCCAACGATTTTGTCACCTCGCCTTCTATTACAGGGGAGTGACCTAAAATTATCACGAACCACAGTTCGCAACACATCCGACACATCCGATTATTATTATACGTTATAGTTTATTCATAAAAATAAATATCATAGTGATCTTGAAGAGTGACGAAACATCAATATAGTAAAAAACACTACTGCCACTAATGGGCATCATTCTCAAAACATTACAACATCTAAAACTCGTAGAAGTAAGTGAAGACTAAGTTTGAGTAATTTGCAAACTAAAACATCCAACAACCCTCATCTGATTGTAACCTGCATCTTTGTGTCAAATACTGACAAAATGGGTTCAGAAAAAGATATTCAAGAATACCATTACCAATTTCATTTTATATGAATGTAAAACACCCTTTTGTACAGCATAAAAACAACCAGTATTAACTTCAACTTTATCCTGTTTACGAAAAACTTAAACATCAACGCAAAACTTAAATTATTCACGAAATCTTTAAGTATCAACATCACTTAGAAAATCATACTCACTTTTCTTTTTAATCAGAATAACTAGCTATTTGGTAAGATCTGCTGCCACAATAGTACAGCAAAGTACAATTGCACAGTAAAAGTACAGCTAAGCACAGTAAAGTATTTAAATCTTAATAATTTACTACTATATATAATGAAAAGCGATTACGAATGTTGAGGGTTTTTTTTGTCTACCCACACTCTGTATTAACACCAGAAACAAAATTTAGGATATGCATGTACTAAATTGAGGGAATGAATCGAATTTCTATTCAAAACTCATGTCTGTATCATAATAATAATTCATAATTTAAATTAACTTTCTCTTGAATATTAAAAATAAACATAGGAAGACCGTTGTTACAAGTTCTTGTAATTTTCAACTGTATATTGTATGTACACAGTCCTCTGCAGCAATGCTTTATTGCAGAAATTCTATTGAAAAACATCCCTATTAAAATAGTTTGTATCCAGCAGGGATCAAAACAAAATACAGTGCAGTAAGTAAGGCATCAACCAGTGATGAACTAAAACAATTGTTTAAAAGATCTAATAAAATCCAGGGATTGGAAGCGATCCTACCCCTGCTTGGATCCTTTTAAGCACAGGATAACGCTCCACACCGGCTCCGACACGAACATTGCTGCACAAGAAGAGAACCCTTGTTTCCAAAGACCAAAAGAGTTCCTGTTTTGAAGAGGAAAATTATTTAAATAAAAATTGCCTTTTAAAACATTTTGCTGACTTACTCCACACAATGTTTTAGGCACAAATTGATATCTGCAACCAGAACTGCATGCACAAAAATTGTTTTAATGATCAATTTATAGGTAACAATCATTTCAAGTTATCTCTGTTGTAAAAAAAATAATAAATATCAGTAAGTTATTTGTCAGACTTTCATTTATTTTATTATAGGTTCTATACACACAATTTTAGCGAGAAAAGAATCCCACTGGTTCTACTGAGCATGAGCAGTTCTACCAAAGAAGTAATAAGACTTTTTCTTATTAGTGCTATGATTTGATACGTAGAATAAAATTGTAAACTGTAATTGTAAAGGGCACAGCTTATTTCACATTAAAATTTCTCTCAGCAGGTCTTTCTTTTCGATAAAATAATCAAGTTCAAAAAATAACAAAAATAAATCACTGACTTTTCCGTATCGCTTTAGTATAAAGATTTCAAGTTTCGGAGCATAATGCTACTAGATTGTGATGTCACAATATGTACATAATATCTTAAAATTGTCTTTTCACTGATCAAAGAGTAAGGAAGGGAAAGGCCTTATTGGCTAATAAGACCAAATTGAATTGAACATTTTTTCTACGGAAAGCTAAAATTATTTCTTATATCAGTACTTATATTATTATTCGATTGCACGTTTTGAATCTCAGTACGATACGGTGCATGATAGGAAAACATGGCTTGCGCGGGCCACATTTCCATATAACAAAACAAAAAGTTGTAGCTACACAAAAAAACATACGAGAAATTAAGGAGACTATCCAGTAGCCACAAGTATCAAACTGCGCACAAACCTCACAGACGACTGCCAAAAAAAACAGAATATCAAAAGCGCTTGTCGCGGGTACTTCCGGCGCAAAAAACAGCGGAAACGCACTGAATTCTACATCAAAGTACACTGCAACGCACTGTGCAGTTGCAACAATAACTTTTTCCAAGAAAGATAATGATGAAAAAACAACGAAAAACATCGCAAAAGTACAGAAGTGAGGTTATTTCCATACTCTTTACACGTAAAGAAAAAGAGAGACAAGTGATTCCGCATAACGGAGCCTTAAATACCATAATTCGAACATCATCCAGCAGATATCCCATATAAGTAGTCCGTAGTCACAGTCACAAAATCACGGCCACTAGGTGGTACACTCGCACACTCGTGCAACGCACATGGAAAATTATATATTCTAGTCTAGACAATTCACACCAATCATTTAGTTCCAGTTCCAAGCTAAGCAAAGCTTGTACTGTGGTTACTAAACAACGGGTAAAAATATAGAAATATTAAAAAAGAATATAAAAATCTGTGACTAACTCCGCATCACAAAATTATGTATGCCAGGATTCGAACCCAGGATCTTCGTATCAATCAACCTCCACGAAAGTATACTTATTTTACGAAACATATAGCACTCTTTGCGCAGCATTTGCGTCATCATTTTCTACGCCAAATTCTACTTGATTTTTTATAATATCACAAGGAAACGTCATTATTTTTGACTTTATGACCAAATGATAACAATTTGGTAAAATCTACGGGTACCTTATAAAAATGTAAAATGTATGGGTACTTATCACCAATTTGTCGGTCAACCGGGAATTGATTCACTTTTTCAGGCTTCACTCCACTGTTCAGGTCTTTTCAAAACACCCAGGATGATGACTCAGATCCATAATTGGTCACTCGACTTGTACTTCAACATCGAGTCTCCAACGTGGCGGATTCTACAGCAAGCATTTAGATATATTCCTGGAACATAAAAATTCGTAGGCGTAGTATATGTAATCCAACTAGGTTAGATCCCACTTCTGATGTGAGAGAAAATAAAAGAAAAGATGGCAATGTGAGATATTTATTCATTTATTTCAATATCGTGGTTATGACTGTCTAAATTTATTATAATTTTATTACACTATTATTACTGTCATAAAAGGAGTAATACTTAACTACATTACCAGACAGTTCAGAGCACCGATCCGACAGAGTGCCGTGTCCGACAGTTGGACAACGTCTGAGCTATCGACAACTGCGCAAGCCGTTTTTATACACGTGCGCAAACAAGCCCGGTGGCGTGATGGCGTAGTGGGGAGGCGCACGTGCACACAGTTGTTTTACGAGTCGTTTAGCGACTTTTATTTATAAATTACATTGATAAAATTCATTACTTGTAACAATTATATTAATTGTGATAAAAATATACTAATTACATTGTTTT
This sequence comes from Agriphila tristella, assembly GCA_928269145.1. NCBI lineage: Eukaryota > Metazoa > Arthropoda > Insecta > Lepidoptera > Crambidae > Agriphila > Agriphila tristella. Next base: position 35,483,695 of record OV743432.1, read on the forward strand.
TTATTTATTTACTAAGAAAAAGACGTGCATTCTCCCACAACTCTGTGCATGTTTAACCATTTTTTGTAAAATAAAATAATAAAGACAGTATTTGCGGCGAGCTAGTCCCTCGGACTACTCTGGTGCAATCTTTTCATACCACGCGTCGAGATAATCCCGCAGACTACTCTGTGCATGTTTGCTAACAATTTTCCGTATATTGTAACGATAATTGCTGCGAGGTAGTCCCTCAGACTACTCTGATGCAATTAGGTTAAAACTTTAAACCAGGTTTAAAAACCAACCCACGGAAAATGTAGAAAAAAAAATACACTGGGTAGCTAGATTAGTACTCACTATTTGGGATTTCCTGAAGATGAGGCGTAGAAGCTCTCGATGAATTCGATGAAGAGCTTGATGAACTACTGGAAGATGACGAACTTAACGACAATCGACTATTCTTACGACGCGAACGTTTAACTTCTTTTTCTAATTTTTGTAATTTCTTTGCAATAATCTCTAAACTAGATTCACTGGAACGTTTCGACATGATAGTAGTGCGAGAACCGGGAACGTGTGAAGTGGTTGAGCACTCAAATGCGAATGAAGCGAAGTGTGCAGGAGCGCGGGAATCTGACATGACATGACAGATAGTTTGGCGCCTTTTTTTCTTTTAGCTTGTTGCAGATGGCGCCAAATAAAAAAGCTATAGTGTTGCCAATGCAAAGTTTTTCTTTTTTCTACTAAGTTTTCTCAACTATAGTGCTGAAGTGGTGTCACCTACGCGTTACTACATTGTGTTATATATTATCTGAATGTTACTAATCCTGAAGGACGAAGCACGAGTATAATAAAAGTTATTGCTACTTAGGACCTTTTATTTCTGTGACTATGTATGTTTTGGGCCAACGTTTTTTTTAAATTGATCACTTATTTTTCAGCTTTCAGAAAAGTATCGATTCAATGTTTAGACTGAAGTAGTTTATTCATAATTAATGGTTTTTGGTAACAAGTCGGAAAAATTCTTAAATATCGAAGAACTGCTGCAGCTCGGTAACCATCAAGTTTTGACCCCTGGTTCACTGGAATTAATTTGTTGCTTATGACCTCTAGTATAACCCCTTTCAAGGAATAGGTCGAATTTCCATGTCACCCTGTATAGGAGAGACAAGAAAAAGATAACATTTTGTTGGTATGCATAATGTAATCGATATACAAATAAGGCGCATTCTTAGCAGTTGAAACTTGCGGAGAAAGCGAAGTTTCAAAATCATAAAAAAAACACCCTGAAATCTTTTCGCGTTTGCTATGAGCGACCAACTTTGAATTGTGATAAAAAAATTCACAGATTTTACAGTCCCCGCAAGGATCGGAGCATTGAAAATGAACACAAAAATTTACGAAAAACCAAAATCACGTCAAATGCAGAGTCCTATTACATTTTTAAAGTTACCTAGGTAGTACCTATTTATTTTTACGATTGTGACACTCGGCTCCGCCTCGTGTCACAACAGCGCCCGCTGACTGCCTCGACGCAGCCGAAATAATATTAACCAACTAATAATATTTCCAACGAATGCACTTGTCGTCTGCTTTTGCATCTTTTAACACTATTACCATGACGATCGGTCAATAATCATAGAAGCTACATCACTTTTTATGTACGGAAACAGCCGTTTTCCTACAATTCAAAATCTAAAGGGACCACCTACAGGTCACAATTATAAACCGATTTTCAAAATTATTTCGCCATTTGATAGCTAAACTAATACCCTAGGACCCTTTTTTCATTTTTTTCTTAAGTCGGTTTTTTTTTCGAAATATTTACAATTTAGTAAACAAACATCCCCCAAAAAACCCGGAATTTTTGGAATTTCGCAAAATTCCAAAAAAGATACCAGTAGATTATCAAAATTTAAACGTTCACACGTGTCTCGATAAACTCCTCAACTTTTGGTACTATTTTCATTTCGATCCTCTCAAAATCCAAAAATATGGCCAAAAATACGTCTCAGGCGATTTGCATCTGATAACCATTTTCAATGGTAAAACAATTTATGTTCGTCATTTCGGGTGTACCTTACTCCTTCTGGCTTATGAGCTATAAAATTCTTCAGTGACGGATAAACAATTTCTTATTTTAGTATTCAGAACAAACGTGACGCTAGAGTTTATGAATGATTGACGATTGAATAAGGTCCTCACGAAATGACGCTGCAAATTATGGATGCTGAAAATAACAAAAACTAGCTACCGAAAGTCCAGTTTCACTCCGTAGATGCTCAGTGACGCAAAAATGAATAAGATTTAACACACAAACATCATTCAAAACAGAACAGATCTCATAAAATCGTTGTTCAAACAAGGGCCACACGAAACTGTGTGGCCCAAATTTCATTTGTCAAAATATCGACTAGTATACCATTTGGAGCCATATAAAGCAGTCTAGCAGCGTCACGTTTGATAAGTGACAGTATACAATACTTTGAATCCGTTCGCATAACAACACATCAATAGAAAAAGCAAAAACAATATTTCGACCCATCAGGCTGTGTGGCCCTTATTCAAAACCGTCACTTTACGTGAATTTAGCGTCACGAATGTTGTAAACCATTTAATAGTAAAGAGAATTTCCGTCACTGAGGATCTAGCTTTACCTGGAACCAATCACTGTAGTACTTACGTTGCAATTCGAGATTAAAATTAGTATGTAAATAAGCTAGGGTGACCACGAAGTAATTTTTTGCGGACATCATATTGAAGTTTACTGAGACTGTACGTAGCGAGCGTACCTATCGTAGCATTAGGACGTACCAAGTATATAAAACTGCAAAAAATGATTCAACAATTTGTGATTTATTAACGCTAAAGTGTGACACATTAAAAAAGTTGACAATAGTAATGTCAAAGATATCACAGTCCAATCACAATATGAATAAATGATTTGATGATGATGATGATGACGATGATTTAATAGGGATTTTTAAGTGATCTGAGGTATTTAGTACTAGTCTTTTAAATTGTAATATTTTTAGACAATGTTTTTAATGTACTGGCTCCAAGTCAGTTTCAATGGACGAAAATGACAGAAACTAGGTTTTTACACTACGCAAACTATCTTACATACAATAAAATTGAGTTTTTAAAATTTTAAATCAATTTTGTCAGTTCTGAGTTCAATTATTTATATCCGCCACAAATAATCGAATCCTACTAATATTATAAATGTGAAATTTGGGGGTTTGGATGTTTGTTCCTCAATCACGCAAAAACTACTAAACGGATTTGGTTGAAATTTGGCACACAGATAGCAGATAGCCTAGATTAAAACATAGAATAGTTTTTATCCCGATATTCCCACGGGAACGGGAACCACGCGGGTGAAACCGCGGGCGACCGCTAGTTTCTAATAAAAATGGATCGGCAAGATGTGACACAAAACGCAAAAATAATAAACTTTTTATATGCTATGTCAATGAAAAGCAATGTTTCATGAACTTTAGAATTTTCGAAGGTTTTTCCCCAAAAAATAAGCTAGCGCTATGCGTCTGTCCGTGCGAACACATACTTAGCTGAGAAATCATGTGACGTTCCAAGAGAAAAGGTATCTTATGGTTAGGCCATAAGGTACCTTTTCCCGTGGAATGTCACAATTATGTTCCATTCGAAGCATTAAAAAAACCGCGCGATGAAACGTCAAAAAAGCGCTCGTGCGAACGATTCCTGGCTTGTTGAAAAAATAACGATAATTATATTGATATTTTTAATTCGATATATGCATATTTTTTAGTTTTTAACGGATAAAATATTTTAATCCGATATATCTATACAAAATCATATCTTTTTTTGCTATCCCTCAGGAACAATGAGGATCAGTAACAGGTTTGAATCCTATAGTTTTATTGATATAATATAAACACATATTGATATCTATGAAACCAAGTGATAGAATTTTTGAAATCCGTTTAGAAATGGTTGAGTTAAAAGGGTTTGAAGGAAATGCCAAGCTCAATGCAATTATGTGCTTTATCACGTACGACATAAGGTTTGCGTCGGTCGCGACGACGTCATAAGGACCCCCAAAAAATCAGTGTTTTACCTCTTATAACTTCTCAAGTTTAAGAAATATCGTAAATTTTTTTTTACAGTTAATCATGTGGTGGCATTAGCTTTCTTATTAGCAACTAAAAAAAATCGTTACGGATCCTCATTGTTTTTCAAGATGAAAGGTATATGGCCCTGCACGTAACTTGGCAAGATAGAAACGTGACAAAAGATGCGCAGTAGCTACAAACACCAAATTCGGCGCATGTTTTCTTTCATCTTTGTCTTAGGCCCTCCGCTGCCTTGAGCGGGACACGCGCGCGGGGCGACATAGATTAGAGCTTACTGATGCACTGCGCAAGCATCTGTCCGTCAAAAACCAGCAATCTATATTCCCGCGCCGTGTACCCGCGCGCGTGTCCCGCTCAAGCAAGGCAGCGGACGGCCTTATACCCTACTAGCGGCCGCCCGCGACTTCGTCTGCGTGGAAAGTTTTTTTTCTATCCCTCGGGAACAATACTGTTTTTCGGGATGAAAAGTACCCTATGTCCTTCTCTGTACTCCTGAGAACGTGTATGCAAAATTTAAAAAGGCGTAACAAACAAACAAACAAATAAACAAACAAACGGGCTTTCGCAGGTTTCATTGAACATGCATTATATTAGTAACTTAAGTTATATTAGTAACAGGATAATTATAGGGTTTCTGTCCATCAACGTACGTACACTGTTGTCACCCTATCTTAAAAATGTCATACAAATTTTATCATGGATTGCATCGTAAGTACTGCAGTGATTGGTTCCAGGTAAAGCTAGATCCTCAGTGACGGAAATTCTTTTTGCTATTAAGTGGTTTACAACATTCGTGACGCTAAATTCACGTAAAGTGACGGTTTTGAATAAGGGCCACACAGCCTGATGGGTCGAAATATTGTTTTTGCTTTTTCTATTGATGTGTTGTTATGCGAACGGATTCAAAGTGTTGTATACTGTCACTTATCAAACGTGACGCTGCTAGACTGCTTTATATGACTCCAAATGGTATAATTGTCGATATTTTGACAAATGAAATTTGGGCCACACAGTTTCGTGTGGCCCTTGTTTGAACAACGATTTTATGAGATCTGTTCTGTTTTGAATGATGTTTGTGTGTTAAATCTTATTTATTTTTGCGTCACTGAGCATCCAGGGAGTGAAACTGGACTTTCGTTAGCTAGTTTTTGTTATTTTCAGCATCCATAATTTGCAGCGTCATTTCGTGAGGACCTTGTTCAATCGTAAATCATTCATAAAATCTAGCGTCACGTTTGTTCTGAATACTAAAATAAGAAATTGTTTATCCGTCACTGAAGGATTTTATAGCTCACAAGCCAGAAGGAGTAAGGTACACCCGAAATGACGAACATAAACAATTTTTGTTTTAATTTCATGAATGAGTTCTTAAGTTTTAAGTTTAAGTTAAGTTTTAAAAACATTACATTCTAACTTAGTATATTCAAATATCGAGTTGCCAGATACGCAAAACTTTCAGAGTGCCCTTGCTATGTATGCAATATTTTCCATTTTCGTACTTTTTAGAACGCGATTTTTAAGTAGTTGGCTTTTTAATTATCTACCTAGGACTAGACCGCCGGTATACAGTTACTAGCTAATTAGTTTGAATCGGGGGTTCCCTAACATTTTGTGAAGCGCCCTTTCTACAAAAAAAAAATCCGCGCTATCATGCAACTTTTTTTCCATCAGTTTATAAACAGTAGGTCTCCGTCGACTACGGGAACCAATCTAGTATCCAATGAGAATTCACCGCTTATTTTGGCCCCTTCTGGGACAACTAAAAAAATCCAAGGATCTGACAATTCTGAAGAATCCATCTATACTACAACTAGAAGTTCTAACAACGAGGCCGCTGTACCTACGTGTATTTTCAATTCAATAGACCTAAAACGAGTACATATTTAGTATATCTGTATTTCAAACCTTTTAAATATATAATGATAGAAAAACAACACCGACACGGCTGCCTAAACCAACACGTGGAGGGTCAAAGCCTTTTATTTGCATGTGTAAAATGACTTTGTCGAAATTTCTCTGAAATTGAGCCAATGTTATGACAGTTTTATTACAGAAAGCCTGTACTGGGTACTTCTTCAACCTAGGTATACCTAGGTTGAAGAGGTACCTTTAATTAAAAGATCAAGCATCGGAGCATATTATTTTAAACGATGTGTTGATGTGTTGAATTTTAGAGATGAATAAATTATTAATGATTGATTTTCTCCACTTTACTCAATTGCTAGGTACGATCTTGAAGTTTGTTAATTGGTAACTTATTAAGTTTTAGACAAGGTAGCTAATTAGCAATAACTATGAGGCAGCAAATACTTAGAATCGATTTCTTAATTCGTAACAAGTTCTTAACATGTGATTTTATTATAAAAAGAGCGTTAATTTAAAAATTATCTTTAAATCTCAGCATAGAGTTTTAAAATATTGCTTAACTACGTACCTAAGTGTCTATCGTACTTATACGAGTGTAAATAATGATCACATCCAAGTTATTCTCGTCACACTAAGCGAAAATGATAACCTTATGATTCAGAGAAAACTGGAAGCTATATTCAGTGATAAGTGACGAGTAAAATGGTGCCACTCGTGTTTCTAGTGATGCCGTATTTAGTGAGCTGTTTGGATACATGGAGTTACACAGAAGAAGCATTTACATTGAGCGGAGAACCCTGTATGAGCGATTGTGTTCAAAGAAAATGTATAGTAAACTGGAAAGGACATCGGAAGACTTGCCGACCAACGGGCATACCCTCACCTATATACCGTACAGCTGAGAAGAAGAATACACTTAAATACTGCTTGAGTAACTGTCACACGTATGGTTATAGTTACGAATGGTGTATCGTCGATGAAAGAAAGTATTGGGATTATTGCAGCTCTAATATACGAGGCGATATTTATACGATAGGACACATAGCAGCAGCCAGGACTATAAGAAAAGTTGACTGTAGAGGCTATGCTGAACAATATTGCTTAAAAGGCAAAGGGACTTACTATTACTGGTGCATAACAGACAAAAGAAACCATTGGGACTATTGCGCTCCAGCCGGTTCGAAACGAATCCCTATGCTGTCAATCGATTTCAGGATCGGCGGTTATTACAATGACTATTTAGAAACACCTACAATTGAATTTAATAGTACTTTTTACACTTCTCTCTTACCTGATGATTATTTAGAAGACATCAAGTTAGTTCTTCAAGATGCATACACGTCGTTAGTGCGAAAAATATCAGATCCGACGGCGTGGTTTACTGATTATAAAATCACTGTTGTTGATCTGCCGAAAAAAATATCAGTACCTGTTATTTTGGAAGCTGATGTTACACACAAATCAATAAAAAATGGAAAAATTGATATTTCAACGCCGATAAGAAATCATTTGAAAGAAATGAGGAAAGCCGATGATACCGAGTTCAATTATGACGATATTGATTATGATGAAATAGATTATGTAGCAAAAACTCCTGTGTTTGAAACTAAACATTGGGTGGAGTATGAAAAAGTTTTAAACTCTTTAGTTGACAGAAATGGATACTTAAAACTCTTGGTTGTGATATTTTATTCGGACTATGAAGATCCAGTTCCGTTGGCGTTTGGTGTTTCAGTATCTACGTACACTAAAAATGGCAATTTAGTCAAGAGGTATATTGGGAACTTGTTTTTTAACCGTGAACCTCCACCTGGGTACATCTTGTAATTCAAACTGTACTACTAACTTTCGAATTCATTTCTACAAAGCATCGTAACAATAATTGTGTAAAACATAATAAAATATTCTACAAAGCATCGTAACAATAATTGTGTAAAACATAATAAAATATCGTAGGTACCTAGTTACCTACTTACATAATTTTTAGAGTTCCTCTAATGTTACCTGTCTAGGTAGCAGTGGCGAGGGGTGAAATTATGGTGAAGGTAAGCCGTTCCACAAAAATGTTATGATCTGCATAGTGGATCGGTGGGGTGGGCTTTCTAATAGGTAAGCCGATGGGAATCGGCTTGTATGGACCCTTCGCCACTGCTAGGTAGATATTCTACATCTACACATCATACTTTGCCGTGTGCCGTATCCTGGTATGCCAAGTCTAAAAGTCACAAAATTCTCCGTCAAAGCTAAGTATAAAAGAACAGGGGGGCTACTCAAATGGCCACTTTTCCATTCGTTCGCTAACTTTAATCTTAAAAATAAGCAATTAATGATCAAGTCAGACGTCGCAAGTTTATGTAAATCACAGACATTGTCGTATTGTATGGAATCGACAAGCCTACGACACGTTATTTTGGTGTTTATGGCTTATTTTTAATTTTTAAGTTAGCGAACGGATAGAAAAGTGGCCGTTTGAGTAGCCCCGCAGCTCCCCTAGCCAAAGTAACATTTGCAAATTTTCGTTATCGCTTCGCTTCGAAACATGTATGGATTTGACGTTTTAAAATTCGATTGTTAACGAAACCTTATGTCAATCCCATACATGTTTCGAAAGCGAAGCGATAACGAAGATTCGCAAATGTTACTTTGGCTAGGCCCTCAAGCTCGTAGAGAAGACAGAGGGAGGGGAGATATTAAGCATTAGCGTAGGTACTTAAAGTCACATCATCATATCATCATTATATCAGCCGCTCGACACCCACTGCTGGGTATAGGCCTCCTACAAGGATCTCCACGACGATCGGTTCTGCGCTGCCCGCATCCAACGGCTTCCCGCGACCTTCACCAGATCGTCAGTCCACCTCCACCTTGTCGGGGCCTACCCACGAAGCGTAGTGCACATGATGACATAAATCACTTAGAGATGACTGTAGCGCTAAAATAATTAAAATCTGTTTACCTTTTTTAACTGTACGTTGAACGCGTTGAACGTGATACTAAGAGCCAATTTCACCATTGATTTTGAACGCAATTAAGATCACGTTTTACTTAATGAAGTTTAAGTGTCGAATTTGATACCCCGTTCCCCGTTTATTCCAAATATCAATTTCACCAGGTCATTAAAAAAATTGAATCAAGATTTAACAAGGCATTGTTTATAACATAATTGTACATTTTTGTAACAAATTTTACTTTGTTGTTATGACAGTGACAGCCTTAAACTTGTTTTTTGACAAAGCGCGTTTAAAATCAATGGTGAAATTGGCTCTAAAACATCAATCGGCAAAAAATTTGCACAATAACAAATGAAAACCGATAACATCAACCAATATGCAAACAAACATTGGCCCGCGTATAAAAATAAAATCAACTAATTGAGTCCACGTCACGAAAGGAGTTCCACAGAATTTTGATGGAACTAATATAGGATGTCTATTGCTATAGGAATAAAGCTTTTTTTCCCGTGATTTGAACGATACCAGCACCTTATCCGAGGGACTTGTTTTGTGGCACCACAGATAAAAATAATAATACTAGGTGGCACTCTGGGGCCACGGCTAGGCCACGCAGCTAACAAAAGAGTATCTACTGATAAAATAACCGTAGCAAAACAATAATAATGTGGTATTATGTAGGACATTGATGTTATTGTCATTAATGTTCATAATATTGGAAAAGATATTATAATTATTCTAAATATTTATTTTATGGAAATAAAGTTTAGCAGTCATTCTAAATATAGCAGTTCTCCATTGGTTTTGGCCCTGATAAAACTTCAGTAAAAACCTGCAAAGATAATACTTCAGCAAAATAAAATTTCGCCTTGCGAAAAGTCAACGATATTAAATAACGATTGTGCCAATTAGCAAATACGGGACATGTTAAATAAATTAAAAAAGTAATTTCAGAAATATTTTTATTAGAAACACTTGGTAAACAAATCTGCTACAATATTACATAAGATTTTTTTTTTACAGATAATGGAATCATACATTGCACCTATCCCCTTGCAAAGAAGCAAAGATTATATAATCATATTACACGTTTAATTGCTGATGGTGATAACAGATAAAAAAATTATTACGTACAATCACAAACACTAAATTGTACACACCTTAGAACTATGTCACCTATGATATGATGATACTACATTGACACAGAGATTGACAGAAAACTACAAAATTTTATGGTGTGTATATATCAAGGGTGGCTGTACATAAATTGTTAAGGGCGCACCGAGCCTCCACTGGCGCCGCCAATCAAGAAAAAAATCATTACAACAAAATAACTAAGTTTAATAAATTTCTGAAAATTTTAAAAACTAGTATTGACTACAAACTATTTTTGTATGCTTCCTTTTGTTTAAATTTGTTTTTGTAATATTGTGGCCACTTTAGACAGTTTTCTTGATTGTAACTACACAAACACAATTTAAACCAAAAATAAAAGCATCCAAAAATCGTTCATTGCTAATACTAGGTTTTTGAGATTATTTCGTTGTAATGATTTTTTCTTGATCGGCGGCGCTAGTGGACGCACGATGCACCCTTAATATAATTTAAATCGAGACGTTAATTTCGTTAGTTAAATATTACATATTATGACAATTGTAGGCATGATAAGGATAAGGCTGTAACCCAGTTCCAAAAGCATTTCTTTTCCTTAATATAGATTATAACTATTTAGTATAAATAATAGTACCTATAATATTTATATAGCTGGGGTATATCCAGCTATACAGGGTTATTTGTAAAATACCAACAACCTCGCAGGAGTCGATTACCAACATCATAAACAACAACATTTGTTCTACGACTTTTATCATAACTCAATACATTCACCAAAAATGAATTATCAAGTTTTATTGTACTGTTCGACACTTTTTACGTCTATGGATGGCGGCGGGGCGGGCGGGTGGCGGGCGGGTCGGTGCGCACTAGACACTCCGCGCGCCACGTGTAGAGTTATGAACATACGAACGGTAAATTAAAATCATATATTTTTTGTATGAAAGTAAAATCTAACAAATAGGGAACAAGGAGATATTTGAAAATTCTTGACTAACTCCATAATAATGCGCCTGCAACGTGACATGAGTGACGTCACACATGTTGACCGTTTTGTATGGAGCGTTTCCGGCGGGTGCTGCTGCGCGCTAACTTCAAGTGACTATATCACGAGAAAAAAACGCAAGAGAAAAGTTTTAATATTACAGTTGATTATCTCACGCATTATACTTTTGATTTTGATACAAAAACAAATTGATGCATGTTCCCTATTATCTAAAGTCATAGAACAAATGCTGTTGTTTATGATGTTGGTAATCACTCCTGCGAGGTTGTTGGTGTTTTACAAATAACCCTGTATAAATACTGTACTGTTTATTATTATTTGCAAATCACATTCAAAACATGAGTGATCTAATCACAGATTATCAAAAACAATATACTTAATCGGATTAAGATATTATTTTGATCATGGGTGGTTCGCACAATACCTCAAAATCTACGAATATAGCTTTTATTCCCATCTGCACCACCACCCTGATTGCAAAGCTCAAAGGGGGCAGATGGGAATAAATATGTGCCATCGGTCACCGGGGTGGTAAACGCCACTTTTAAGTGCCAATCACCACCCCGATGGCAAACTCGAAGGGGGCAGATGGGAATAATTGCCATTGACCACACCGGGGTGGTAAACGCCACCAAGGAACAATTGACCGTATAAAGCAAAACATAACAACACAATAAAGTCATTGCAAGAGTTATCTCATCTAGAATTTTGCTTATTAAAGGCTGATTTACACATCCACAAGTATGTAAGTAAGCTCAACTGTCCCTCTACTTACTTATAAATCTGAATATGCCAAGCAACGTCCAAACAGTGAATTAAGCACGGCAACCAATAGAGCGTTCTATTCTGTGTCAACTTATGAACTTACTTGCCTACCGAATGTGCTGGGGCTGGGGCCCTATCGGATAACTTTTCGAACTTCGGAAAATCTACCGGGCTTCAACTTAAAACAGATAAATCGAAGTACGGAATTTCGAATTGTCGAAGTTATTTGGAAGATATCGATCGAAAATCTTTTTAACTTAGGTGTCACGGACAGTCCCCCCTCCCTCCCGGACCTCTGAGGTGTTCAGACGTGTCTTTGGAAATCTCTGTGTTAAAATTATTATTTTAAAATCAAATTTACTCAAAAATAAAATAGTGAATTAATTCCGCTGAGTACCAGGCACCCAGTAAACAGAGGAGATACCAGCCGCTTAATAAGTGAGTGAGATACTATTCAAACAAAAGAGATAACAGCTAATTGTAAGCTGCCCCACTAACTGCTCGGCACTCACACACCGGTTGGTGTACGTACAGCGCAACGCATCTGCCAGCTACCTACGCCCCACCTGTGTTCATTCATTATTACATCCGCGTGCCTGTGCGCGTGTTCCCCGCCACTCGATATCAACAGACCATCGGTCGCCGGCACGACAGAGCGCAGGCAGTGCGGCACTGAACCAATTTTATGAATAGACTACACTCATTCGCGGACTCGGAATAATGTCGACGCAGCGCACTCCTCCCGAGAAATTATCACCAAAATTGCATGCGACTAACCCGTTACCCGAATTTCATAGCTCGGATTCCGCTATAAACATAAGTGTTACTGAGCCAAGCGATCACTTAACAAATATTACTAAACGTTTTAAGCGTAAGGGGGACGACCTTCCGGGCGGTTCCGAGAGTCCCATGTCGGAAATAAGAGCAATGTTTTCGGAGATAAAGCAACAACACGATACACTTCTTGCTAAAAATGAAGACATCCAGAGATCTATTGACTTTATGTCAAGCCAATATGACGGTTTGCTAAATAAAATAAATTCACTGGAAATGGAAAATAAAGACTATAAAAAACAAATTGTCATACTAGAAAACAAGTTGGATTATATTGAAAAAAGCGCTCATTCTACGATTATAGAAGTACGTAACATTCCGAAACAGCAAGGTGAAAATAAACAGACTTACACAAACTTCTTAAATAAAATCTCTAATGCAGTGGGAGTTGGTCCGGCAATCACAGACTCCCAGATTCGCGATATTTATAGAAACAAATCGGAGGCTCTAATTGTAGATCTCGTATCAACAAATACTAAGGAAATACTATTTGCTAACATAAATAAGTTTAACAAAGCTAAAAGGGAGAAGAAAGAGCCCCAATTGAACACGCTTCATATTGGTATACCTGGATCGAGTAAACCTCTTTATATATCAGAGTCTCTCACGAGTAAGAATAAGAAGTTGAACTACTTATCAAGAAACCTAGTTAAAGAAAAGAAATTATTTTCTACTTGGACTTCATATGGCCGTGTCTTTGTGAAAAAGCAAGATGGGCAAAATCCGATCAGAATTAACTCTGAAGAAGATCTCAAAAAACTTTTTTTGTGACTATTTAAAATTATTCACTTTTTGTTTATCTTTTTATTGTTTCCGTTGTTTAAATCTTACAAACTGTATAATGTAAGGCATGCAAAGTTATTTAATAATATAGTTACTCTAACACCTTATTTAAGTTATATTTATTCCATCAAAAAAATCAATTTACACTACATATTGTTTCATAAGCGCAGTTATTATATTTACACTGAAGCATCATCATTATCAAATAATACAAAACTTAATATTACAAACGATATACATTTTTACATATCTATAATACACAGGTTTTTTGCCCATAATTATGTGAATAAATCTAATCTATTTAAACAATACTTTACACTACTAGTTGTACACAATAAAAATATATTCATTCATAACATTCGATTCCTTAAATAACATTAACATAAATAATTCATTAGATACTTTAACAATTGCCGAGAGTGCACTATGTAGTGTTGATAATGTCAATAATTACATACCCAATAGCAATAATAACTTAAAAATTATTACACAAAATGTACGTAGCCTAAATTGCAATTTACCTAATTTCTCAACGCTACTGGTGCGTTCAGGAATTGACTGGGACATCATTATTCTAACAGAATGTTACTTACAGGTGACTCCCATAATACCCACTATTCCAAGTTATGATTATACTATAACGAGTCAGAATAAAAATAGAAATGATGGAGTAGTTGTTTACTCTAAACAAAATCTAAAGATAAAGATTGAGCAGTTGTCTCTTGAGGACTCTAGTGGACTGATTATCTACCTTGATGTGGATACATGTATTATTGGACTTTATCGCTCCCCTAGTTATCGTAACATTACAAACTTTCTTGACTCATTAAACTTATTGCTTTCTAAATTAACCAATTACAAAAATATAATAATCATGGGTGACATTAACATAAATATCCGGCCAGAGCTTATTGACAGTAGTGGAAATGAATATCTTAACATGCTGGCTGGTCACTCTATTTTGGCAGGTCATACACTGCCGACACGTGAACAAGCTTGCCTTGATCACGTTATGTTGAAAACCCAATTAAAGGCTTATTGTTATGTAACCGAATCTACAGTAACGGACCATTCATCAGTGATACTCAACCTTGAATTAAGTACTAAAAACCTAGTCATTACCCCTAAGACGAAAACTGTATTAAACTTCACGGGCATCGCTACAGCGATCAAAAACATTGACTTCTCGCCTCTATATCTTATAACTGATGCTAATATTGCGACCAACTTCTTGATTTCTATACTGCAGAGAGCTATTTGTGATAATTCACTTACCAAAATAATACCTAACAGGCAACGCGTAATCAAACCGTGGATTACTGTGGGTCTTCTGCGGTGTATGAAAAACAGAGATCATCTGCATAAAAAACTGAAAGGCGATCCCGAAAATGAAATTCTAAGATGCACTTACAAACGATACAGAAACTTCTGTAATAATATCCTTAAAAAGGCCAAAACTAATTACGAAAAAAAGTTAATTCATAATGCAGGGGACTCAAAAAGAAAACTATGGGAAACTATACGCAATATTGCTTATCCAAACAATAAGGTTGACTGTTCCACAAACTTGATATCAGAACAATCACCACAAAATAGTGTAAATGATGTCAACAAATTCTTTGCTGACTTAGGTAGTAGACTGGCTCGTGAAATTAACAGTGATTCGTCCCGCCAGTATGTGCCAACCTGCTCTAGAGGAAGTTCCTTTGTTATTCTGCCCACAGATGAGATTGAAGTTGCGGATACAATAATGAGCCTTCGAGACGATTGCGCGGTAGGCATTGATGGCATTTCTGGGAGGCTCATTAAGGATTATTGTGCCGTATTGACTAGACCAATTACCTACATTTGCAATTTGGCAATAAATACTGGTTGCTTTCCTCGGGCACTAAAAACATCATTGATAAAGCCGATACACAAATCTGGGGATAAATACAGTGTCGACAATTATAGGCCAATATCAATACTCCCTGCCATTTCGAAAATCCTAGAGCGAATACTAAATAAAAGACTAGTTTGTTACCTAGAAGAAAACAATATCCTTTCTTCCTCGCAATATGGTTTTCGTAAGGGTAGATCTACCGATGATGCTGTCCACGATCTTACAGACCTGATCGTGCGCAAGCTGGACTCGGGACTTAAGTGCCTTGCAATCTTCCTAGACTTAGCTAAGGCGTTCGACACTGTATCTATCCCCCTTCTACTTCAAAAGCTAGAAGACATCGGCATAAGAGGCATACCACTCTCACTTTTTAGTAATTATCTTACTGATAGAGTTCAAAGGGTTAAATTGGGGGACTGGCTTAGTGACGAACAACCTGTTACCTTTGGTGTTCCCCAGGGTAGCATTCTAGGACCATCGCTCTTCCTGGTTTATGTTAATAGCCTTTGCCAGCTCCAATTCAATCAGGGTAGCATCTTCGCTTTTGCTGACGATACCGCCCTGGTTTTCTTCGGTGAGTCTTGGAATGAGGTCACTCGTCTTGCCCAGGAGGGATTCGACACAGTATCTGAGTGGTTAAGAGATAACATCCTCACTCTAAATGTTGCAAAAACAAAATACCTTCCTTTTGCTCTTACTAATGCACAGCTACCATCTAATGTGACAATAACCGCCCACAGACACAACCATAACGTTTCCGATATGGCATGCGACTGTTCTCCTCTGGAGCGCTGCAATAGTTTAAAATACCTTGGTGTTACCTTGGACAGCGCACTAAGTTTCAAGGCTCACATACAGACGCTGGTTAGCAGATTGCGTAGGCTTATCTTCGTGTTCAGGAATCTGAGGCACCTAGGCGATCGTAAATTATTAAGAACCGTTTTCCTCGCACTTTGCCAGTCAATTGTTGGATACTGCATATCCACTTGGGGTGGTTCTGCTAAATCTTATATGCTAGAACTCGAACGAGCGCACAGAGCAATCCTCAAAGTGAGTGCTTATCTTCCCTTCCGTCACTCAACGTTTAATACATACCAATTGTGGAATGTACTCACTGTAAGGCAAACTTTTATCTTGGCCACTATCCTAAAAAAGCACATCAGCACCACATATGACCCTAGTAAACTAGCGAATAAGAGACGCAAAGACCAAGTTTGTCAAGTTATGAGTTTTAACAAACGCTTCGCCCACAGGTTTCATTGCTTTCTAGGAGGCCACTTATACAACAAAAGTAACCGCCTTTTATCCATTTATTCCTTGACTAGATTTACCTGTAAGAAAACCGTTTCCAACTGGCTTAAAAAGCTCAATTATGATGCTACAGAGCAATTATTATTAATAATAGAATGACATCTTCAGTAAATATATATATATACACACTCTAATCTCGAAAACATTATTATTATTTTTGTATAACATATACTTACTTATCACAACTATAATAAATGTAATAACATCATAAAATATTATAATTACACGAATACGCGCACATGTAGGTAGACGACATAATTCTATAAGTTGATTCATATAGTAACTTTGCTTGCGATAGTTCATTAATTAATTAAATTCTCGTTTTCTTTTATTTATAAATTACTTTCTTTATTCCCATGTAACTAATTTAATCTCTCTATTCGTATAATCTGAACACCCAGTGTAAAACAATGTCTACGACCATAATTTAGTTATAATTTGAAGGGTGGAGTGAGCCTGGTGACTTGTCATACAGGGGGGTCTAACCCTACCTAGTACTGGCACCAGTTCTCTCCAATGTTAGTTTATTTAAAATAGTTTATAACTTAATATAGTTAACAATTTATAACTGTTGGAGAGAGAAATAAAGATTATTTTATTATTATTATTATTATTAGTCCCCTATGCAGAGGATGCATGGAGGAAAAAGAAACAGCCGCCCACGTTCTGCTGGAATGCAGAGGGGTGGCCCCTTACCGGGCAAGATAACTCGGCTCGCCGGGCAGCGTCCAGGCGAGAGAAGCGATCACGAACGTGAAAGCCCTTGGAGCGTTCCTGGCTAAGCTGGGATGGCTAGAATGATCCGGCCGCACATTCTCCGACGCAAAATAGGCGCAATAGGCGTCGAGTTGCGGAAACCGCCTGCACCGACAAGAAGAAGAAGAAGGAAGATATCGATGTTCGTGTGACATCATGAATCAAGGTTCGACCTGATTGGGGCTCGATTTATCATCTGTATTAATTTAAAGCCCAGCAGACTTGCCGAGGTTCGGAGCGTTGGCCCTGTTTACACGGTGGCAAGTAAGTTGGCGGGGAGCGGGAGGTGAAGCGGGAGGGGTTGCGCTCTACTTGCCTGTCCAAAAAATAGAACCCGATCCTATCCTGCGGCAAGTCGCGTTTTTACTTACTTGCTTATGGATGAGTAAATCAGCCTTTAGTCAAACTCAAAATGACGTCTAAGCACAAAATTTTAAGTAGACACAGACTAAATAAGTAATTCCAAACATACAGTGTTTCGATTCGAGGCTCTTATTTTTATGAAGAAAATAATTTTCTTGTTCAGTTTAACCACAAAAGTGGGACATAGTATTTTTATAGCATTTACGTTGGCGAGCGCTCCACACTTCTATACACAAATCGTTTGGAGTTAGTTTCAACAATTGGTGATGTAGTTTAATATGACAATATGTTTATGCAAAGACCATGGTGTAAACTTCCAACCGCAATATTTGCATGGCTTTATAACTGTTATCCTCACTCGTATGATATTGCACAACTGCTCTGGACAACATGAATCGAGAACATTAACCAGATTTTCTTTAAAAGAGAATAATTCTTTGCATGTTTTACATCTGTACACAGTCAGTCGTATGCTGTTGGTAGCTTTCCTTCTGCATTGATGGGTATTCAACAAGTGTGTAGGTAGGAAATTTAGCATTGCAATTCTAACATTTAGATACATCTACCCTCCATTCACCATGTATTTGCGTTGAAAGGTTTAATAACAATGTCGTCTCCGAACATTCCTTTCCTATCAAGTTTTCGGTTATGAGAAATGATCCCAAAATAGTGGAAAACATTATTACATTTATGACAAAGACGCGTATCTTTTTCAATAGGACACACGTAACGCACCGCATCGTTAAATCTCGATGTACATAACATTTCTCGATAAATACATTTGTATGGATCCTCGCGAGTGTTGTGGTGGGGTACATTTTGGCTAATACTGCACTCTGATCTTAGTTTCGCATTAAAAGCTATTTCATCTGATTGGTTGAAGGCGACTATTCTAAATGAATTCACTGTCACAGTATGCTGATCATGACCGCAATGCATGTATGCTTCGGTGGTAGTTTTCTGCAGGATCGCGCTTCCGTGTGCATGGAGATTTCGTCGCGAGCCACAATCTCAGTTGTAGATTGTGTATTCTGGTGAACCACTCTGTAGTAACTCCATTTTAACCAACCTAGTCGCGTAAATGGTGCGCTTTATAATTTGCATCATCATTTCCGACGGTAATGACTTAAATACTTCAAACCAAGCGTCAGGCGAAAGCTTCGTGTAATCGTACATAAGAATAGTTAAGGAGCTTCTGTCGATCTCTTGGTTAGAATCTAAGGCCCGTATTTATAAATCGCTCTCAATACCGATCTCAAGAGCGATCTCAGCTGATACGCTCTCAAGATGTGAGCAGCATCTTAAGTTGGTTATTAATTAATAGTCAGATATCAAGAACGTATCAAATGAGATCGATCTCAGCTCTTAAGATCGATCTTAAGAGCAGGATCCCAAGTTCACGTTGGTTTTTATATAGCAACATGTAATTTTTGAGTTGAGATTGAATGATTGACGTTTCGTTTAAGTTGTGTAGAATAATTAGCTCAAACTACAAAATATAATAATTTTATATATTTGTACTCTCATGCCACACGGGCATTGAAGAATTAAAAGATAAATAAAATATCACTTGTCTTTATTTTATTACGTCAGTTCAACTTACATGAGGAATACGAATACATAATGCTTGAATCGGACCGGGCGTATATCGTGATTCGGAACGCGCCCTCCGCATATGCGAAAAATTTTCAAGTCGACTATGTTTGGCCTTAGTGTTTGCAGATTATAGAAGACTGAAGTCTTAATTGGCTGATAATTCTGTGGCTGTATGATGCAAATTATGTGCCTTTGCCTTCGTTTTTAATTGGCGGGATATTGTAATTGTTGTTTAATACTAATATCTACATTTCGTAATTTATGTAATTTCGTAATCAATGTCATCATAATGATTAACTTCGTTTATTATATTTTTTTATCCACGTACATAGGTACAAACACATACGTAGCAGATCAAAATAAAATAACTATCCCTCGCGCGCACGCTCTCAAGTCACGGTTTAGCAGCACTTGGCGAACACGCTCTCAATCATCATCTCAAGAGTGATCTCAAGTGCAGAGTTTTGTTTATTAATATGAGTGATCTCAGTTGATACCACGAACTTAAACCTGTACTTAAGTATGATCTATTAATTAGAACAGCATCTCGAGTATGATCTCAAGATAGCTCTCAACGTTGAGAGCGGTTTATAAATACGGGCCTTTAGGCAACGTCGAGAGCTATCTTGAGATCATACTCGAGATGCTGCCTGTACTTAAGTATGATCTATTAATTAGAACAGCATCTCGAGTATGATCTCAAGATAGCTCTCAACGTTGAGAGCGGTTTATAAATACGGGCCTTTAGGCAACGTCGAGAGCTATCTTGAGATCATACTCGAGATGCTGTTATAATTAATAGATCATACTTAAGTACAGGTTTAAGTTCGTGGTATCAACTGAGATCACTCATATTAATAAACAAAACTCTGCACTTGAGATCACTCTCGAGATGATGATTGAGAGCCTGTTCGCCAAGTGCTGCTAAACCGTGACTTGAGAGCGTGCGCGCGCAGGATTGTTATTAACCCCCGACGCAAAAAGAGAGGGGTGTTATTTTATTCTGAACTGCTACGTATGTGTTTGTACCTATGTACGTGGATAAAACTATAGATTTTCAAAATCTAATAAAGGAAGTTAATCATTATGATGATATTGATTAGTAGGTATATTACCTACATTAATTATGAAATGTATTAATCATAATAACAATTACAATATCCCGCCAATTTTTTCCGTTTTTTTATCATGAAGCAGAAAAGGCAAAGGCACATTTGCATCATACAGCCACAGAATACATAATCCAAGACTTCAGTCTTCTTGAAGTACCGTAGTAAAATAAAGTGATATTTTATTTACGTAAATAAAGTAATATAAATAAATATTACATTTTAGCACTTGGCTAAAATGTTTTGCACTAATTTATGAGAGTACAATTATAAAATTATTAGTTTTTGTAATTTGAGCTAATTATTCTACACAGCTTAAACGAAACGTTAATCATTCAATGATAATTCAAAAGTGTCATGTTACTGTATAAAAACCACCGTGAACTTAAGATCTTGCTCTTAAGATTGATCTTAAGAGCTGAGATCGATCTCATTTGATACGCTCTTGATATCTGACTATTAATTCATATCCAACTTAAGATGCTGCTCACATCTTGAGAGCGTATCAGCTGAGATCGCTCTTGAGATCTGTATTGAGAGCGGTTTATAAATACGGGCCTAACTGTTGGTGTTTATTGTAGCACTTCTCTTAGAAATTCAAGGAGCATTGTCCGCAGTTTTTAATAGTGGTGTCTAAGCTCTACAAAACTACTCATACAAAATTCAGACCACTAATGCCGTTTTACTTTAGGTCAATCTTAAATTTACGCAATGTTGTATCCTATAACATACTTACATACATGTAACGACGAAAAATAACAATGTATTTCTTTCACGTACATACGACGGCATATCAGACGTTACATGTTGAACTCGAAACCGTCTTTGTACTTTACGTAATAAGAGCTGTTTTTGCAGTACAACTGTTACATCTGACTTGCCATCATTAGTAAATTCCGTAATATTATAATAATATACGATAAATGCACACATACTTTTTCTTTGTTATTATTTTTATTCAGTCTTTCACATAGTTACATCTTATTAATTAATAATAAAAATTAAAGCACATTGCACTCTTGAACTCATTTCCTGAATTATTTATATCCAACGTTTATATCATGAAATGACGTGAACTCAATCATTATGTTCAATATACTTTAGTATTATGCAAATTGTTATGTATTCCAATCCAAGCGAAAAAAATCATACTGACAAAAAAACTATAATCCGAAGCCGTACTATGCCCTCTTCTATCTCTTTTATTTGCTATACAGCTGAAAGAAATGCCACTACAGCAATTTATACATACGCAATTTTAAGAGCTTGTAATACGGCCTCTGGTCCGGCTTAAGCTAAATTTCGTAAACCTTTAAGAACATTCTTTGAAAGACTGACCTTATATTTATACAAACTGCATTAGACGTTTAATATAAAAATATTTATACATTCACTACATCTTAGCTTTATTATCGTATTTTGAGTACTGTCTTTTGGTTATACTATACTATATTTTAAGATTTTAATTCGGAGTTTTTTATTCTAATGTTAAGCTGAATCCACATTTGATCGCGGTGAATGAATGTTCACATCTATTCGTCAAAAAGAAATGTGGCAAAAAAAATGCAAGGAATTTCTACTGATTATCAAAACTTAACTTTGAAACCATTTATTAGAATATAACACCATAACTGGGGCATAGTAGAATCAAATAAGTAAGTCGTCTTACTCATTATACGCCCGAACACGGTTTGTATGTGAGCGCGGCCGTACGTATGCGTCGTCGCACGCACACACTGACACAATTTAAAGGTGATAACGGTGCGTCAGTCGTGGCTGCGCCGTACTTAATACCGCCCGCGCTCAGCCGCTCACGCACGCTCCGCCGTACATGTACACTACACACTTACCTCCTTTAAATACAAATTCGTGAAGATGAAGTGTAGAAAATATTGCAGTGTTTATGGATGTCTAAATAGCAGTTTGTCTGATCCGGAATTGTCTTTCTTCGCATTACCTAGCGAACAAGAACGGTGAGTACCTATCTAATCTACTACCCTACTATATCATACGTAGGAACGTAGATAATTTTGTGTTAACTATTACATATCTGAAAGTGTTTAGGAAATACCTAGTTCTGCTCCGAATTTCATTGACTAGATACCAATTTGTGGTTTGATTTAATAGATCACTAAGTATGCCCCACCGCGAAAAGAAGGAACCGATTATTTAAGTAGAAATTTGTATAAATCAAACTAAATCTTATAGACCGGGCGGCCATCGCACGGTTACCTACCCCATCGAGTTACTGGATATTACCACCTTCCACGAAAAGTAGACCTTAAATAGGTAAGAAAAATGTTGGTCTGCCGGGGCTCAACCTGGAGGAACCTTGGTGGTGCAAAGCTGTGCTACCTACTTTTGGCCATCATTTTACCTCATGTGGTTACTGAACAAAACCTTTTCTTTGCTTTTAGTCTCTATTAGTAGAGTTTAAATAATTATGTCTGTCGATCGAATTCTTGGAGGGTTCCGCAGTCCAACCATTTTTAGGGGCCGCATGGGGGTGCTATTTTACCTCATCGAGTTACTGCATGATACCAAGTTCTCCTAGTAGCTAAAATGATCCTCTTTAAATATTAATTGGTCTGCCAGTTCGCAACCTGGCAGTTTTTGCAGTCCAACCAAATAACTACATAGTATAAAACAAAATCACTTCCCGCTGTCTGTCCCTATGTATGCTTAGATCTTTAAAACTACGCAACGGACTTTACGGACGATAGATAGAGTGATTCAAGGTATAAGCAATAAACTTGAGTAGGTAGGTTAGGTAGGTACTTACCTAACTATGTTTCATTTATCTCATCAGTTAACATGTAGGTACCTCACACGGTTGGTTATCAACCTACGCAAATCTGACAAAATTTTCCAATTGATATTGCATTCAATATTTACATAATTATTATATAGGTACCTTCATATAAATAAATAAACAAATCAGTAAAACGTAGGTACCTACATAGGAGAGCGGGGTTAATTACTATTATTTCGTCATGAGTAGGTATAAAAAAATTTAGGTACAGTCAACGGCACGTCCGACTATACATGTTGACCTTGAGACCGTCTTTATGTCGTGCGTAATAAGAGCTGTTTTCGTAGTTCAACTGTTTACCTAACCGCGCTGTCGTGCGTACACCTCATTCCGTTTTAAATTTTTAAATTAGGTAGGTAACAACCGTTGAAAAAATAAACGTGCTTAGCTATACATACAGGGTAACTTAATTCATTAAAAAGCTCACGTGGAATTAATGAGACCATCAAACTGAACAACTAAAATATCATAATAATTATTTTATTTTAATAAAAACATGATTTAGTAAAGCCACGTTTTAATAAATCCTATTTCAGTCAGCTCCTGGTCTATGTACAAAAAATAATTAGAAAACTTTATATTATAGATCCCTGATTACCCTACAGGGGAAAATTGTTTTACATAAAGATTGCCTACATTATGCATTTTGACGATTGAATAAACTATAAGCGACAGCCCTACTAGTCAGCCAGTGTTTAGGCTATTATCGCTCGCTCACGGCTCGAGTTGGCCTACTTATTTGATTCTACTATGACTGGGGTCTGTGAATTAAGACATAAAGTGATATTGCAAGTGAATTTACTAGCTAAATAAATAAGCACTTTTGGTCTGACAAAATCGAACGAACATTCGTGACGATTTATTCCCAATGTTTGGTAGAGAATTCTACTAGCACTAAGTCCGCCTTTAGGATTGTACAATGAAGATGATTAATCGTTACGCTCATTAAATCTGTTTAACATTTCCAGGAGGAAATTGACCTGACCCTTGATCACGTAAGTCTGTTGCTAACAATTCTCGATTGAAAATGATTGAAAGCACAGTTGCATTGCTGCTTTAGTTAAGATAGTTGTCACATTGGTTCTTACTAAAGCAGCGATGTAACTGCGATTTCTGTCAGAGTTGATTGCAACAAAGTTACGTAATTAGGTTGGTAAACTTTCTCGAAGAGAATTGTTTTATATTTTTTTTGATAGCACACGTTTGAAGAATAAAGAAAATAATATTATGATTTTTTTATTTTTCCTTGTCAACCAAATACATTTTTTTATATTATTATCGCGATAAAATATCAAACGTACGGCTGAACACGAAGTTCCCTTGCATTTACTGATTAAAAAAACTGATTGACAGGACAGATTTGATTTTTAGACTGACAAACAGTGTCAAAGAGTAATCATAATCACTTTACTCTTTGATCATTAATCACAACCTAATGTTATTGTTTGTTTATCAGCTTATTTATTGTGATTTTCTAGTGGTTTTTTTTTTGTTCAGTTATGGGAAATGGATCAGCTTGAAGAAATCCATTATCCATCTTATTACGCCGATGAAGTAACTACAGTGCTTTATTCCGTTTTGTTGAAATAAAGATGTGACCATCCGCAGAACATTTTTTTACAATTCCCATACCTTTGAAAGAGACGTGGTGCAGAGGATTAAACTGGAATTGTCGTCAGAGCGCTTTATACGTTTGTGATGATCACGTAAATATATGTATATCTACAATCTTGCTCACAAAATAGTTATTTTATTTATTTTAGCTGATCACTGTGACCGACATGACAACTAACTAGTTGACATTGCCAATGACAAACTTTTAATTTTTGTTTATTTGAGCAAAGGCATTACGCATACAGCCGTAAAAGTGATTTATTGTACCATGCTGTAAATTTAAATTTTTATTTAAATTAAAATGAAGTATTATAAAAATTCCGCAATTGGTTATTCCTGACTCCAAAGCCAAAAGATACCAGAAAATATATAATTCACGACAGTTTTGGAAAAGTTTACCAACCCAATTACCCCCCTGATCATGTAACTTTGTTGCAATCAACTCTGACAGAAATCGAAGTTACATTGCTGCTTCAGTTAAGAACCCTGACAACGATCTTACTAAAAGCAGTAACGTAACTGCGGTTTCAATCGATTTCAATCGAGAATTGCTAGAAACAGACTTACGTAACCAACGGGCAGGCGAACATGGTGTGTATTTAGATTCCTTGTTGTCTGTATGCCTAAAAACTGTTTTTATATGAAGTTTAGGCAAAATGCGATTTAGAGTTTAGACATAGTACGTTTTAGGCACACAGAGAACAAGGGTTCAGATTCAGTATTGAAAATTTTATTATATGCGTAATTTCAATCGAGTCTGATAAAATGGTGTATTTTATTACAATACAAAGGTTTCTGAACTGACAAAATTATAAGTAGGTATGCATGTTATTTGACTTGACTGCATGAACATACGACAGCACATCAGATTATACTACTTAAAACCGTCTTTATTTTCTTAGGCTGTTTTCGCAACTGTTTAGCTTGATGTGTTTTCATGTGTACCAAAAATAGAGACAATATAAATACCGGAATCCGCATACACTCTCTTAACTCTTAATAAAAGCCATGTTTACTCTAAGCTTGGTGCAAGGAATAATTGGTTCGGGGCTGCGTTTAAATTCGCCGATTGGAAAGATCGCTTTATACTGACGTGTGGGTATTGCTCTCGCCATTCAAGAACCTGTAAATAAATAAATAGATTATTAAATTATTAAAAATAAGTTTTTAATGTAACAAATTGACAGACATATAATATTGTGAAATGTATAGAGTACCTGAGATTCGTGTATCTGATCACAGAAGCTGACATCAAGTAGTCTTAAGTCTCGACACTCAGCTAAAATCCTGTGAATGCAAATAAATCAATCAATTATATAAATAACTAGCGGCCGCCCACGACTTCGTCTGCGTGAAAAGTTTTTTGCTATCCCTCGGGATAATCTTTTTTTTCGGGATGAAAGGTACCCTATGTCCTTCTCTGTAACCCTGACAACGTGTATGCAAAATTTCATGACGATCAGTTCAGTAGTTAAGACGTGAAGGTGTAACAAACAAGCAAACAAACGGATTTTAGCATTTATAATATTACTAGCGGCCGCCCGCGACTTCGTCTGCGTGGACAGTTATTTCTCTATCCCTCGGGAACAGTATCTTTTTTCGGGATGAAAGGTCCCCTTTGTCCTTCTCTGTACCCTTGACAACGTGTATGCAAAATTTCATGATGATCGGTTGCGTAGTTAAGAAGTGAAGGCGTAACAAACAAACAAACAAATAAACAAACAAACGGACTTTCGCATTTATAATATTAGTAAGGATAAGGATAGTAAGGATATACACAAAAAAAAACAAGTAAAGTCTGAAATCGTTACACAAATAATAAGTAAATGGTATTTTATTATTCAGAGTTAATCTATAAAATAACTTTCAAAAATAAAACCGAATTAATTTTCAATACAGTTAGGACTAAAATACTTATGATTGATTCGTAAAAATCACGTAAACATTACGGTAAGGCCTTAATTACACGCGTTTCACAAAATTCTACATGACCGCTGTAACTCTCAACAGATCCTGCTCTAGTCTTGATACTCACGGAAATAATGTTCGTAAGGCCCTCCACACACGGATCGTAAGCGTAGTCGTCTCGTAAGCGTATCGTCAAAACGCAACGGGTACGAGACGAGCAGAGTTCTATACGGGTCGCGTAGA
This sequence comes from Agriphila tristella, assembly GCA_928269145.1. Taxonomy (NCBI): domain Eukaryota; kingdom Metazoa; phylum Arthropoda; class Insecta; order Lepidoptera; family Crambidae; genus Agriphila; species Agriphila tristella. Next base: position 35,510,701 of record OV743432.1, read on the forward strand.
CGTAGATAATTGTTCCAGAATATAAAAATTCGTAAGTCTGTCTGTCGCAAACGCCTCGTAATGCTCTTAGGAATAGACGCCTTAATTTCCTCAAATATGGACTTCATTCACACAAGAATAGAGTATAAATTACTTACGCTTCACATATATCCGGTGTGACCGCTCTAATTCCTATAGGCCGACCGGTTAAATGTGTCCCCTCCTGCGGGGCACAGGGGCGCGGGGAAAGACGAGAACGGGGAGCGCGAGAGGTGCGGGCGGCAGGCGCATTTTCGCCTAACTAAACTCAGTTCGCTGGCAACGCGGCTAGCGATCGCACGGGTTGAAAGTTGCGGACGCTTTGTGAGATTACACATGAGATTACATTATCAAGATGCGTCGAAATATTTTCCGACATAAAATGAATAATCAGTTAAAGCAAATGAATTTTAACGTATACAAATATTTTAGAAAAAAAACTGGATCCAAATCATGCTGAAATGAAATGAGATGATTGACTCATAATTTTGATTAATCTTGTATAATAAATTGTACATAAGTTTATTACCCAATATTTTAATATATTATCTATCTTTACCTATGAAATTGCCGTTTTGTTTTAAAAAAGTTAAAGTATTTTTTTTTCGAACTTATTTATTTCTTTTATTCAAAGTAATCACCCCTGCAATCAATGCATCTTTGCCAACGCTGTGGCAGTTTATGGATGCCCTTCTTGAAAAAATCGGCTGGACGGGAGACAACAAACTCTTCAAAGGCGTTTTGTACTGCCTCTCGGGAATTGAATTTTTTTCCCGCTAAAAAGTTGTCCAAATTTTGGAAAAAGTAATAGTCGGTAGGCGCAAGATCTGGTGAGTATGGCGGATGAGGGAGAGCTTCCAAACCCAACTCATGCAGCTTAGAGACGGTCTGTTGTGCAGTATGGGGTCGCGCGTTGTCGTGAAGTAGCAGTGGGGCACCCATCTATCAAGCTTTTTTATCTTGCCAATCTGTCGCAAATGGACCAATATTGTTTTGATGCTAACATCAAAAGCTGCTGCCAGCTCAGCTGTAGATTGCGATTCATCTGCTTCCACAATCGCCTTTAATTCATCATTGTTGACCAAAGTTTCCGGACGACCACGAGGTTCATTTTTCAAGTCAAAATTCCCAGAACGGAACCGAGCAAACCAATAACGGGTTGTACGTTCGTTTGTACAGTTCTCTCCGTAAACGTCGTTGATGTTACGTGTCGTTTGTGCCGCGTTGGTGCCACGACGGAATTCATATTCCATAATTACACGAAATTTCGAAGTATCCATTATGAGGAAAAATGTTGAAATGTAATGAAAATACAACGCTAATCAATAAACAAAAGACTGATTTTGTAAATAGAATGTCATATTTTTAAAACAAAATTAATTTGAATTTAGAATTCATAGCCAATCAAAACTTTTTTTGTTTGAAAAAGTCTGTACTGCAATACGGCAATTTCATAGGTAACCTATTATATAGTCATAGTTGGTTTCATTCAAATTTTGTAGTCATCAATTAATTTTCTAATAAAAAATTAGCCACTTGTTCACCGTTAACCACTGTGACGTCACATATCTTAAGAACTGTCCAGTGCACATTTCGCCTCTCGTGTATCGCCCGCCGCCCGCACCCATCGCGCTCCCCGTTGTCACGTCCCCCCGCGCCCCTGTGTCCCGCAGGAGGGGACTCATTTAACCGGTCGGCATATAGAAGATCTAACTGCGCTAGTTTCGGCGCTCGCGGCAGTAATGTTCGTAAGTCCCTGTCGCAAACGCCTCGTAATGCTCTTAGGAATAGACACCTTAATTTCCTCAAATATGGACTTTATTCACACAAGAATAGAGTATAAATTACTCACGCTTCGCATATATCCGGTGTGACCGCTCTAACTCCTAGAAGATCTAACAGCGCTAGTTTCGGCACCCGCGGCAGTAATGTTATTAAATCTCTATCTCATCATGGATTTCTCATAATGTCCTTAATTCGACTTTATTTACATGACAATAAGGTCTAAATTACTCACGCTTCGCATATACCCGGTATGACCGCTCAACTCCTAGTAGATCTAACAGCGCTAGTTTCGGCGCTCGCGGCAGTAATGTTATTAAATCTCTATCTCATCATAGACTCCTCATAACGTCCTTAAATCGACTTTATTTATATGACAATAAGGTCTAAATTACTCACGCTTCGCATATATCCGGTGTGACCGCTCTAACTCCTAGTAGATCTAACTGCGCTAGTTTCGGCGCTCGCGGCAGTAATGTCCGTAAGTCTCTGTCGCAAACGCCTCGTAGTGCTCCTAGGAATAGTTTCCTTAGTTCTCCGCCTGATAACCAGGCTAACCACTCGCCTGAGCCGCCTGCTTGTAAACTAGAAAAAAAATAAAAAATATTTTAAGATTTGCATTGCATTTATCGTATTTTGCATTTGTCGTTTATAATGTTTGGCGTTTAGTGTGAAAGCGAGAAGTGAATATGAACGATGCCATTTTTAATCCCATTATTTATCTGCGCGGGTTGTAAGTATTAATAATGATTGTAACGGGTGTAACAAGATACTCAACGAAGCCGAAGTTCAGGCATCAGGATCATTTTTGTCTTTTAGACTATACCTGGGAAACCAATAGCTACGAAGTTATTGAAGATCAAACTCATTTTTTTTTCAATTAAAAAATTGAAAATGGAAATAACGAATAAAATAAGATTTCATAAAAATGAATATATAAAAATATATATAAAAATCTTATTTTATTCGTTATTTCCTATTTTTTGGTCTACAGAATCATTAGCAAAATTTTATGTATTTCGTAACAAGCAATGGCTTCAAAACGTCATCACTCAATGTATTTCATGAGCACGCACATAAACGTTGCCTCTCAACTCGGCCGCACGCAGCTGTGTAGCATTCACTCGCAGGCGCGGTCTTTTGTACGCGTTACATTGCGTGGAAATGTATGCAATGCTTTTTTAACACCAAAAATTAAAAACGTTTCCCAGCAATAATTTTGAACAGAAATGGTCCTGGTCATGGGCAGAATACGTAGACCTCGGCTTCATTGAGTGTCTTGTTACACCCGTTATAGTTAGGTCAGTAGTGGCACTCATGTATGGCGAGGTCAAAATTTGTCATTAGATGAATTCACTTGGCACATATGTAGCTTAGGTAAAACTGATCTGATTTAGCCCGGTAGCCATCCGCCCCCCCCTTGGCAGGTAAGGGGGGGTGGCATTCAAAGTTTCGCGCCGCCGCACTTCAGAAAATAAATCATATCTCCTTCAATATACCTATCTCCTTGAGTGTGGTATCATAATGTGATAAATCAAGGATGAGGAAGCCATTTTTGAGACATTTAATGTACAGTTTCATAGAAAAAAAGTGATATATTTTACTATATTGACGACATTATCAAAATCAGTTTGCTATTTTTTTTATTCAACAGTTGGTATCTTTGAAAATTCAAATTTTATGCAAAGGAAAAAAATACTATCTTAAAGTACATTTATTCAGCTTTAAATACATACAAACTTATATATAGTTATCATACAATATCTATCTGACAAAAATCGAACATTGTATGCGAAGGTGTTTCCAAACGTCTTTAATTTCAAGTTAAGTTGGTTTTTCATACAAATTGTATAGAGTACAAACTTAACTTTGCGGCCAATTGATGTTTATGTTTCTACGGTCTTATCGTCTCTCTCAGCTATCGTACAGTCTAATTTATACTTAATTTTTTTTGTGGAAGTCATAACGACAATTGAAAAAAATAGACAGACTTGATCTCAGAATGAGGAAGTCACAAAACGTCGACGCGACGTGGCGTCAAAAGATCAGCTCAAAACGATCAGGTAGGAAAACGTCCTATCCTACCATATTAAGTTTACAGTGCAAAAAGTGTTTATATAAATTATAATAGGTAGGTACCCTAAGAACCTAGGTATACAAATATATCGTAAAAATAAAACTACTGTTGCATTGAGTATTTTTATACACTCGTGAGCAGAAAAATGGAACAACAGCCCTATTTCATACAAACAAGGTAATTTTATCTACACTCACAACGTAATGTTCCAAATATGAATTCAAAAAAGGTAATATAAATACGTACTTTATTTTCGTGGATAGGTAAAATTAAAAAATAAACTCATTACGATGCAGTCAACTGCATCATAAAATAACTTTTTTTCTCATTACGATACAGGGCAAATCCAAGAAGAAGGCAGTGCCGCAACATTAAAAAAAACAACGATATTTTCCCACATATTTTTCATGATTAAAATGCACTCTATGGTAATCGATGACTTAGTGCGATTTTCTAATGCAATGCGCGCCTTTTCTAAAGCATTTCAAATAAAGTTTTGATTTCAATTTTTACATTTTGTTATACTTGCTGAATTTTGTAGTTTTTTTTATTCTTGCTTTAAAATGTGAAAAAAAAATTGACTCTGCCCGACGATATTTTAGATGCAGCTAAGGAAATGACTTATTACAAGGTAGGTACCTAGCTAATACAAACAAAGTCTCTCTCTCTTTTCTAACGTTGATCTTTTATTTAGTAGGTTCAATCCCAAATGTATGAGTGTAGATAAAGTAGTGTATGAAACTGCACATAACTAGGTATTAAAACACTCGTGTGATACTATTAAAAACCTCGCCTACGGCTCGGTTTTTAAACACACACTCGTGTTTTAATACCCCTCTTTATGTGTCAGTTTCATAAACTACTATTAAAGCTTTGGTTCTCCGCCCAAGATTTAACGGGGTATTATGTGATGATGGCAATTTAAAGAGTGAATGGAGAAGGCACAGATCGCAAAAGAAACCCAACGGATCAGAAGAGTCGTTTACACCAGAGACCGTCTAGAGTGTTGAGTGTTACATTTTCCATACTTAAAAATTTTCGCTTGATATTTTTTTAAGTTCAACCCTGAGCTAAATGACTTATCTAATCCGTTCGATTTCTTTAGCATTATAAGTCTCCGCCATTCATTCTTTAAACTGCCATCATCAGATAACATCTCGTTTAATCCTGAGCGGAGAACCAAAGCTTTAAAGTTACCTCGTTTGTATGAAAATAAGCCTGTTAATCATTTTTTTCAGCTCAAAAGTGTATAAAAATACTTAATGCAACAATAGTTTCATTTTTACGATATATTTATATGCCTAGGTCCTTGGGGTACCTAATAATTATAATTTAAACATTATTTGCACTTTAGACTTAATTTGGTAGAATATTTTCCTACCTGGGTCGTTTTGAGATCTAATCTTTTGACGCCACGTCGCGTCGTCGTTTTATGACTTGCTCGTACTGATTACACGTATGTCTAATTTTTTCTATAGTCGTTATGACTTCCACAAAAAGATCTAAGTATGTATTAGACCGTAGGATAGTTGAGAGAGATTATAAGACCGTAAGAACAGAAGCGACAAAATATACCAAAGTTAAGTTTGTATTCTATACATTTTGTATGAAAAAACCAACTTATATTTGCAGTTGGAAATTCTTGGCAACACTGTCACATACTGTGTTCGATTTTTTTCAGAGAGACATTGTAAGATAACTATATTTAAAGTATACATATTTTTAAAGCTGAATAAGTGTACTTTAAGTCAAATTTTTTTTTCTCTGCACAAAATTAGTATTTTCAAAGATACTGACTGTTGAATAAAAATAATAGCAAAACATTTTTTGATACTTTTAGCAATATATTTTTTTTTCAATGTCTATAAAATTAAATGACTCAAAAATGAATTTCTATATGCTTGCTACAGAGTTAAGTTTGTGTTCTATACATTTTGCATGAAATAAAACATCTAATACTGGCTCTTGGAAACGTTGGGAAACACCGTCGCATACCATGTTCGATTTTTTTTCAGATAGACATTGTACGATACCTATATATAAAGTATATATTTTTTAAAAGCTGGATAAATTTGCTTTAATACAATATTTTTTTTCTTTGCAAAAAATTAGTATTTTCGAAGATACCGGCTCTTAAATAAAAAAAATAGCAAAGAGATTTTGATACTATCCGTTATATTTTACCTTTTTTCTATGAAACTGTACATGAAATGTCTCAAAAATGAGTCCCCTATCCCTAATTTATCATAAAATAATACCACAGTCGAGGTGATAGGTATATTGAAGGAGATATGATTTTTTTTCTGAAGTGCGGCGGCGCGAAACTTTGAATATCACCCCCCACTACCTGCCAAGGGGGTGAGGATGGCTACCGGGCTAAATCAGCTCCGTTTTACCTAAGCTAAATATGTGCCAAGTGAATTCATCCAATGAAAAATTTTGACCTTTTGCCACTACTTCCTAGGCTATTATATTGATATTTCGATGTGGAGCTCTATCCTTTTGAGTAAAAATTCAGTCTAATGTAGTTTCACTATCGCAAGCAGAATTTTGCAAGATTCCAACATAACAAAAATTGATATTAATAATGGCGGGATGTCAGAAAATCCCGCTTGACGGCGCTGCAATAGGTGGAGGTCTATTGTATGTGCATATTTAAAAATATTAGATAATAATAATTATTATTATTATTGAAGTTAGACAGTGAACTAATTAAAGATCGAATTAAAAAAAGAACACCAAAATGTTTTGGAACAAAAACTAATATAATTATCCAACATCCAAAAATTGATGGCAAACACATAGCAAACAACAAAATGATGAGTTAAAAAACTACATTAGCGCCAAGTTGGCGCACTACGTCAAGTGTTGAACTATTTGTGAATCAGCCAAATAGGAATGATGACTAATGAATAAAATAACGAAATACTAATAAAAATCGTGAACATATTAAACTTTTAGAGTAGCTTGTATACCTCTTGGTTTTATACAGGGTCATTTTGGACCCCTTTTCAAACTTTGTCAGGTCATTCTATAACAGCAGTACAATCAATTTATGAAGTAAAACAAAAATATTTTTTTTACATTTTTACCCCAAACTTTTTCTACACAAATTGAAATTGTTGTCACCGTTAGCGCGTCGCAGGGTCGACCCGCGCGAGCCCCCCTCCCGCCACTCGCCTTCCCCCGCTCGCGTCCCGTTCGTGACGGTGAGCGTGCGCGCCTAGATTTTTAGGATATAAAAAGTGGTTGAAAACTGTGAATTTAAAAAGAAATAATTTATAATTATCTCACCTAATTTTTTTTTATTACTTCCTTGAACTATTATTTGATTTTGTAAAGGGGTCGCAAAATTACCCTGTATATTGCGTATTATTATTTCTTTCATGACCCTTTAAAGTTGGGCGGACAAGTCCATTTAAAAAGTATAAAACTTATCAAAATAAATAATACTTTTAATTAGTCCCTAAAATTTATAGCAAATTTGTCTAAGAAACCATTTTGATAAACACAATATACAACGTGTTTGGTAAAAGCCTTATAAAGCCGAATATGGTAGATAGGGACCATCAAACTGAACAACTTTTACTATGGGACCAACTCTGAAATCGCGAAAAAAAAATCAGCTGTTTCATACAAAAATTAATAACGAAAATATCAAAATGTATGGAACAGCTGATTTTTTTTTCGCGATTTCAGAGTTGGTCCCATAGTAAAAGTTGTTCAGTTTGATGGTCCCTATTTACCATATTCGGCTTTATAAGGCTTTTACCAAACACCTTGTATATAGCTGCCGAACAAATTTCCTACGTGTTGCATACAAACTACTCAAGCCCGACGTCAAAACTGAGTAGCCGTTAGTATGGAGCGTTTTCGGGTGAGTCCAATTTTGTGCATTTCAAACTGTGATATCTCGGGCGGTTTTCATGCTAGCGAAATAATTCTTTTATCATTATTTCTTTTTTGAGAGGTAATTTTTGTAACATAGAATGTAGGAATGAAGTAGGGTAGTATGGAAAGGTTAGCCACTGATAGGAAGGCCAAAGTGGAAGATCTTCCTCCGAGCTGTTGGTATTAGCCAACCGATGATGGTTGGCAGTTGTATACACGCTGAAATTTTAATCATTTGGTTCCCGCCGTGGGGTGGTTCCACTCATGATTACAAGCAACTTTTACTATGGGGCCAACTCTCCTGCTCGCAAAAAAAATCAGCTGTTCCATACATTAAGGTCGAGTAGGTACTGCACTTTTGTATGGAACAGCTGATTTTTTTTTGCGAGCAGGAGAGTTGGCCCCATAGTAAAAGTTGCTTGTAATCATGAGTGGAACCACCCCACGGCGGGAACCAAATGATTAAAATTTCACGCCGTATATGCTGCTTCGCTGACATAACTCCGTTAGCGAGATGTAGGTTACTCCATATGTTCTCCATACTACGAGTTGCTATTCCGTACTAATCTTTTTGTGTTTATACGACACTAGCGCCATCTAGTCACATGGTGATGAATCTTGCAACCATGTGTTGGTATGTGCGGCGGTACGATAGATGCCGCTACATAGAATAAAAAAATAGTCATGCCCATTATCCTGTCACTGGGTATTATGAACTTACCACCATCCCACATCTAGCTCTTGCAGATTCCGACAGTTTCCCAAGGCTCTTATACCACTTGGAGTCAGCGAGTACGATTTCCAGAAATCCACTGATATCAACTCTGGGCAGTTTGCGCCTAACTCCATTGCCACTTCATCCATAGCCGATATCATTTTGCATGAACCTGAAAATAAAAAAAGTATACAATTTCTCAGTTATGATACACAAAAACACTCGTGAAACTGAAGTAGAACTAATCTTGAGCATTTTTCTTTTGAAAAAGTTCTTATTCAAGAAGGAACATTTAATTTACACATTTCTTACGTAAAACTGAAGTAGGCTCTACCATAAGAATAAACAATGCTACTAGAACGGACTCTTCTTTGTGCGAGTCCCAAATGCCGCCATTTATATAACTACTTCCCCCTTCACGTCGCTACGCCCCGCTGTCGTCCAAGCGTGTTGCCAGGGTTGCTTATTGTTAAATATTGCTTTATCGCTAAAATATGAGTTTTTCTTTAGTTTAAAATCATTATTTTACTCTAGTTAGTAGATACAAAAATGAAATAATCACTTTTTCCGGGTAAGTAAGTACTTACCTACTCTTGAGTTTGTATAAATAAAGTAAATACCTAAACATTTAGTATGGAATTTAAATTAAATTTTTAACAAAAATGTACTTCTAAAACATTTTCAGGTTTTGATCTGCTTACTGTTTCGTTGTGTTTCAACACGTAACGAAATCCAAACCCAATCATGAAATATAGGTACCATGGGCAACAGCGACGCTTAACCACTGCTAAGGTCAAAATCGCTTGCACGCCGCGCCGTCACAACCATACGTTTAGTTCGTGTAGGGGCGATACGCGCGCACACGAATTTTGTTGTAAACTGGTTAAGCGTCGCTGTTGCCCATAGTACGTAGATATTTTCTTCATTCCTTTTATTTTATATTTTGGCACAGAACTTGTGTGACAATGTTTTTTTCACAAATGTACATCTTTTTTGATAAATATTCAGGTCAGGTCCTTTTTATTAATTAGGTACTACGAAAACGAAATAATATTTTCATAATATTAGGTACCTTACTTACCTCATATCATCTTTGGGAAAACTAAAAAAACTTAATTATGGCATTGTTTTCGAATTGTTTGCACAACCAAACACAGCACAATAACTTGGCGCCATTGTAATACAATTTACGCACAGAGAAAATAATACGGAACGCAAAAACAGGCAAACGCGCGTGCGGCGACGCCGGCCGTGTCAGCTCGACTGGGAATTCACTTACAGACATGTCCGCAGGCACGCCCGCGGGCATGTCCGAGCGGGCAACTTTGCAAGAGGTTTTTCCTAATTCACTTACAGACATGTCCGCAGGCACGCCCGCGGGCATGTCCGAGCGGGCAACTTTACAAGAGGTTTTTCCTAATTCACTTACAGACATGTCCGCAGGCACGCCCGCGGGCATGTCCGAGCGGGCAACTTTGCAAGAGGTTTTTCCTAATTCACTTACAGACATGTCCGCAGGCACGCCCGCGGGCATGTCCGAGCGGGCAACTTTACAAGAGGTTTTTCCTAATTCACTTACAGACATGTCCGCAGGCACGCCCGCGGGCATGTCCGAGCGGGCAACTTTACAAGAGGTTTTTCCTAATTCACTTACAGACATGTCCGCAGGCACGCCCGCGGGCATGTCCGAGCGGGCAACTTTACAAGAGGTTTTTCCTAATTCACTTACAGACATGTCCGCAGGCACGCCCGCGGGCATGTCCGAGCGGGCAACTTTACAAGAGGTTTTTCCTAATTCACTTACAGACATGTCCGCAGGCACGCCCGCGGGCATGTCCGAGCGGGCAACTTTACAAGAGGTTTTTCCTAAGCCGGACATGTGTGTCGTCGTCGCAGACGGTCTGGCCATTATAAAGTTGCCCGCTCGGACATGCCCGCGGGCGTGCCTGCGGACATGTCTGTAAGTGAATTCCCCGCTTTACGGACGCGCTAATATCGTGACCTTGAGCCAGGCCTCCTTCACTCGCTCAAGGTCGCGCGATAAGCACCTACCGCTAGCCGTTCGTGCGAACGAACAAGTGAGCAAAGGGCCGCCACACGCCCGCCGCCGTACAAGCGCGGCATCTTACTGCCTGCGTAGGTATTGCCTCTTTATAATAGTAACAATGTCGAATCGACATTACTGTGCCGTATACGGATGTCAAAAACAAAAAACCAATAAAAAATTTTCATTTTTCACATTATGTTAAACGCTACGCAGTTCATTTAAAAGAAGACAACCTTAACGTTGCGTCATTAGAAAAGGTAAGAGCACGAGATAGAAAGAGAGGCAACTACTAGGTGAATATAAACTGTACTGCAGGCCATTGCGCGACCTGAATTGCACTTTATTGTGTCGGAGCAAAAGTAGCTATTTATTTAAATTACTATGCGGCGTGCTGCTTCTGTACTTTGTACTATTACTTATTCTGTGCTTGAGCCCGTTCGGAGCGAGTGTCCGTTCTAGTAAGTTTTATTTATTCTTATGGCTCTACGTTAGTTTTGCATTGGCACAACATGAACATTTTTGAAGGAAAGTTCTTATTCACGAAAACATTCATATTTTGATAATTACAGTGCACTGTCACATAAGATTATTATCATTTTAAGCTAACAGGGGGTCAAGTCCGCTAATTTTATCGTCAAAATCTTGTTTCAATGGTGTTTCGATGGTAATGCTTTTTGACATAGTTCTTGTTTCTTAAACTCAAAATCGAGACACAGTGTGTTTCTTGAACCCAAAACGAAAACACATTGTGTCTCGATTTTGGGTTTAAGAAACAAGAACTGTGTCAAAAAGCATTACCATTCAAACACCATTGAAACCCGATTTTGACGTTATCAATAGCAGACTTGACCCCCTGGACAAAATCAATTTCCATTTATAAGTGACACCGTTAATCCATTAAAAAAATGTTAGTAATTTTATGAGGGCTACAAGTCTCACTGCCGGATAAATATACGACGAATAAGTTTATACATAAAATAACCAAAAATATTGCTTATTACTTCTTACGTTTGACGATAAATCAGTAGGCCCTATAGTTATAAAAAATTAGAGACATTAGACAACCTTATTTTTGGTAAAGATACTTATATCACGAATTATGACATCTTTATTATTCTTTTCATAACTTCCACTTAGTTATTTTAAGTATAAACTTATTCGTAGTTTATTTTACGACAGTTATTCTTACCAACATTAAGATGCTGTAATCCTGGATTTGATCTGACCACAGCGACCGCCGCGGCAGTAGTTATATCGGTTCTATACAGATCTAATCGTTTCAATTTTTTTAGTGAAGCCAGACACATCCAATCTGAACAGCCAGTTACTGATCGGAGACATAACTCTGCGAAATTGCAATTAAAAATCCTTATTGCCTAGCTAGGAAATAATCACTAAAATAATCAAAGTGCGCAAAATCCCAGTTCAAGTATGCGGGAAACGAAACAAAAAAAGTAAATTGGTTGGAGATAATCGAATATTTTTTGTGAATACTTCTACCAATGAAATCATGTTACAAATAGATATTTGGTTTTTTTACTATCTCTTTCTTGTCGCCTACAATCTTACTTATTTCATTCAATAGACGATTTGCATGCTCTAGCATTCTTTCTAAGAGGGCTGATTTTTCATGAGATACGTAATTTTTTTTCATTGGTTACTTATAAAATGACATAAAAAAATCAGAAATCTGTAGTTTATCACGATTCAAACCAAAGATTAAGTTTTAATACAAACCTTGCAAATGAGTACATGTTTCCACGACTGTTCGTAACACGGCATTGTCAACAAATTTACAACAATTCATCCTTAAATGTGTTAACTCGGCGCCGCTGTTTCTGAGGAAACTGTGAACAAATATCGCCTTGAATGCTATTGGCAGCTAATAACACAATTAAATAACGACTTTGTAAAACTGATAACATTTGTTTCTTCACAATTCAGGTACAGTCAAGTTAAAGTGAACATATTTTCAAATGTTTAACTTACTTGACAACATAACTACATTGTATCATACGATGGCTGCCACACCATGAGAGGTCTAACTTTTGTAGGTACTTGCACCGCATTGATAAAGTCATCAAAACCTGCAATCAATAAATATTAAGAATTTTAAATATCAATTTTGAAATTACTTTCAAAACATTAGTAAAGGAGATAATTCCCCACAAATAGAATCTATAGGTTAGGTCACAATCGCAATCAAAATTGAATTTGTTTTGGTATTTTTTTAATACAAAAAGAGTAAATATTATTTTCTGCTTGATAATCCTCTATTGAGGTTTTTTAAGTAAAAGTATTATTATATCATTATGTATGAAATATGTGCAACAGCGTCGCTTACAAATACAAACCTTTTATTACGATCTAAATTAGCAAAATAATTCGTGTGCGCGCAAATCGCTCCTGCACGAACTAAACGTACCTAACCTATGCTGTGACGGCGCGGTGTGCAAGTGATTTTAACCCTAAGAGTGGTAAAGCAACGCTGATGCCTATAGTACTTACATGAATTCTCTAAATAAGAAAACGTTTTTTTTACAGTAAAATTAAATGTGGTTTAAGATTGCCATTGAATTGGAATTGTCATTGGATTCAAGAGCAAGGGTACCGACCTGTGATTGCACGCAGTGCCAATACGGCCGGAGGTCTATGCTTCGATAAAGTATGGCGTCCGAGGCGAGCCTGTACAAGTGCCGGTTGACTTGGGCGCAGCGGCAAAGGGACTGCATGTCTAGGTACTTCATTACGCACAGTATTGTTTCATCCTGGAATCAATATCTCTTATAACAGGGTTATTTTTAAAACATTAACAACCTCACAGGAATCGATTATAAACATCATGAACAACAACTTTTTCTACGACTTTTCCGAAAACAAGACAAAAAACCGGCCAAGTGCGAGTCAGACTCACGCACGAAGGGTTCCATACCAAAAAACAGGCAAAAAATCACGTTTGTTGTACGGGAGCCCCCCTCAAATATTTATTTTATTCTGTTTTTAGTATTTGTTGTTATAGCGGCAACAGAAATACATCATCTGTGAAAATTTCAACTGTCTAGCTATCACGGTTCATGAGATACAGCCTGGTGACAAACAGACAGACAGACCGACAGACAGACGGACAGCGGAGTCTTAGTTAGTCTTAGTTCTTACCCTTTGGGTACGGAACCCTAAAAATCCACTTTTCAATCAAAACTCGATCAGCTGTTCGGAACATTGATATGAAAAGTCGATTGTTCTTGTATATTTTCGGAAAAGTCGTAGAACAAATGTTGTTGTCTTCGATCATCTATACCTGAGGATGGAGCACGTCATACAATAACAAAGCTCAAATGTGGCACATGCCGTTTGACAAATCACGCGACACTGATGGCCGATTGCACTAAACTTAAGAATCGCCTAAATCTTTTCCTAACTACAACATGACCAAATTAAAACGGTATCATAAACTTAGCCGTCATATAGCTGTCATTCGCTAAGTTAACTTGGTCGAGTTGTAGATAAGAAAAGACTTAGGCGATTCTTAAGTTTAGTGCTTTCACGCGTTAATGTCAAGTTGTATGACAAGTCTTGGGGGACTATCATAGTGGGCTGCGTTTTGGGGTAGGTGTCCCACAAATGCCATTGTCATGCAGTATCCACATGTATAGATAATCGAAGGTTGTTGTTTATGATGTTAGTAATCAACTCCTGTGCGGTTGTTGGTTTTACAAATAACCCTTAGTATGGCTATAATAACCCGCCCCCTAGCATGACTACCGAAACTCGTTAAGAGGGCGCATTCTGCACACTAGCGCCGCCACTAGGAAAAAATTCATAGTGCTCAAATAAAGACGAAATTGTGAATTATCTCTCTGGAGTGCACTCCGAACAAGCTTTGTGGTATTTTTTATCACTTAATAAATATTTTCTAGCCTGTCGTTTAGTTTAATGGACTTTTATTGCGAAAAGTGGCCACTTTTAGCAATAAAAGTCCATTAAACTAAACTACAGGCCCAAAAATATTGTTTGAGTGATAAAAAGTACCACAAAGTATGTTCGGAGTGCACTCCAGAGAGATAATTCACAATTTCGTCTTTATTTGAGTATTATGATTTTTTCCCAATGGCGGCGCTAGTGTGCAGAATAAGCGCTCTTAAGGTATAACGATTCATCGCGTTAAACTGTCAAAAGACAATACATTTCTACATTTGAGTATCGATAAAACGCGCTATATCACATGATACATAACGTGTTTCGGTTCATGCTAGGGGGGCTCGTTTAAAACTACTGCAATGTATGTCTATCATTTACTTATTTTGGACAAACTGTTATCGATTTATTGAAGAAGATTACTTATCTAGTACTGTCATTGAAAGCAATGATTAATATTTGCAGGTGCAAGGGTTACGGTTCTTTACAGTAACGCGAAATTTTATGGCAATGGTGAGCTATTCTACAAAAAAACATAAAGGTCCATATAAGCCGATGAGAATCGGCTTAATGGACCATTTACCTTACATAGCAATCTTTAATGTATCATAATGATGTGAAAAATATAAAAAAACTAGTCATCTCATCATAAAACTTACAGGCATTCGTTCAAAGTCGCCCAGAGGAGGTCCGGTGTCGATCGGCTTACTCTTCAGAGATGTAGCCAACAGGGGAATGACAGTTTCATGGAGGTTCGAAGCTATTATCTTGTTGAGGAGTTGCCCTAAAATTGGAAAGAAGTCTTTTACTGTTTAATATTAATCATCAGGCATTTTCAATCTCCACTTCTGGGGCTTAGGCCTTGCTTACAGATGGATAAGTCAACACATGTGCTCAATGAGGATTTTATGCAGCCGCCCTACTTATTGTCTAGTTTTCAAAATCTATCGCAATCGCTTTCATTTGACAAAAAGATATGACACATTGCTGCATTTCTTTGTTAAGTTTTTATTTGTGACAAAAAGAAGCATCAATGTATCACGTCTTGAAAGCGATTGCGATAGATTTTGAAATTAGACAATTAGCCCCGTCTAACTGATTAACGTTATTTCCAAAGCATGGAAGAGCTCAACCAAAATACTTTTTCACTTCTCATGCTCGTAAAGTTCGTCTTTATGTTGGGTATAGGCTGCATAAAATCGCTTTTTATGCTCTAGTGCATAAAGTAAAATCTTCGTCTAAGTCTCAGACTTTAAGACAAAGGTCGTCCGTCAGGTAAACAGCCACACACGCAATTTAACTTCGTTGAATTAACTTGTTATTTCATTGTTTCTTCATTTTTTGTTGTGTTATACTTTTTTATTTTTGTAAATGGGTATCAATTTCTTTAAAAGGCCTTGATATTTTTTTTTATTTTTGAATATGGTTGTCAAATGAAAGGCCTTGATGAGCACATTCCAAAATTATATTTTATTTTATTAAAAAAAAGTTTTATTTTTATTTTTGAATATGGGTATCAAATGAAAGGCCTTGATGAGGACATTCCAAAAATATATATTTTGTCACAAAAAATTAAGAAAAAAGTTTTTTTTTTTTTCAATTTTTGAATATGGGTATCAAATGAAAGGCCTTGATGAGCACATTCTAAAAATATATATTTTGTCACAAAAAATTAAGAAAAAAGTTCTTTTTTTTTCAATTTTTGAATATGGGTATCAAATGAAAGGCCTTGATGAGGACATTCCAAAAATATATATTTTGTCACAAAAAATTAAGAAAAAAAATTTTTTTTTTCATTTTTTGAATATGGGTATCAAATGAAAGGTTTTGATGAGCACATTCCAAAAATATATAATTTGTCACTAAAATTAAAGAAAAATTGTTTTTTTTTAATATTTTACATTATTGTTGTTTAATTTCCTCACAATCGAAGTGAAAAGCAGAGTGTATAACTCGTACATAAAACCCATTTTACTCTCGACTTGACTATCCACCCACGTCTCGGGTAAAATGATGCGTTTTATGCACTTGTTGTACAATCTACTATTTGGTCACGCATAACATGAATGACATACCGTCTACTATAGCGCCGCAATCGTAAGCCGAATGCGCTAAGTCACTATTCCATTGAGCTCGTCCACTGTTTGATATTAAAGAAAAGTTAAATGCAGTGTATTTTCTCAAGAGCTACTGAACTGAGAAATACACAAGGTGTTTACGACTAGTATTTAATATTAAAAACACCCTGGTATGGTAAGGTTTTCACCAAATTGTAAGAAGGAAGTGTATTCAATTCGTGATATCTCAGAATTCACACAGGAACGGAAAAAACAAGGAAGTATGCAAAATAGCTGTTGCGGGCGCTCGCTACGCAATCGCAAAAAATATATTTCTCAAGATCGCTTGGCAGAGTTACTTTTCGCTGAAACCACATCTAGTCTAGATCTCACGTAATTATTAGTTAATGGCCAATTAATGGACTCAAATTAGCATAACGTAAATAACTGCTCCAATCACGTCATAAATAACACAAAACAATGGTGACCGGAGCAACATCAAAAGAGACGATTCTTTGAAATGATTGAATAGGACGCAATTATAATTGTAAGTGCAATGTAAGTTGCGCATTTTATGGTAGGTAGGTACTCGTGTAAACCTTGATCGTGACCATGATAGCTATAGCGCTGAGGTGACTAACAGAGTGCAATCAACTATGAATTGAGGTAAGTCTTGAATAAATGAGTTAATCATAGTATGTATTCAATTCTGTTTTATCTTTTTAGGACTAAACTGTCCGCTTTGCGCATAAACATGGTGCAGTGTATAGGTAAGCTTAGATTTATTCAGTACTAGCAGCCGACCGCGGTTTCACCCGCGTGGTTTCCGTTCCCGTGGGAATATCGGGATAAAAAGTATTCCATTCAGTAGAAAAAGTGTGTCTGTACATTACATATATTTAAAAATATTTATATCTGGGGCGATGGAGACATAGTAATAGTGTAAGAATTTGAAAAAAAAATGTGTCTGTTTGTTTGTCTGTTTGAACACGCTAATCTCCGGAAATACTGAACAGATTCGAATTAAACTTTTTTTGTTATATAGCTGTTAAGCCTGGGCATAACTTAGGGTATAATTTATTTTAGAAAATGGAACACCTGATGCAGAACCATAATGGTCCAGCTAAACTATACAAAATATAAAAATGACATCTTAGCAAAAGTTGTTCAGCCTGATGAATATTTTTTGTTGAGGTATAAAAATCGAAGATCTGGAACACCTGATGCAGAACCATAACACTCCTACAAATATTTTCTTATATAACTACATTACTTCATTTATATGCATTTGCCGAAGTCATAAAGTCCACGCGTACGAAGTCTCGGGCATCAGCTAGTTTATAATATTAGTAGGATAGTAGGATTATAAAGGACTTCAAAATTATGTATACAAAACACTGTTAGCCATTACAATTTTATATCATTTGTAAGTCGCGTCTGCATGAGCGTACTTTGCACGTACGTTTGTAGGTAGTAGCTTTGGGACCCCAAATGATTACTGAGTCATACATAGCAAATTGTGTTGCTCTTTCCGAACGACAAGATTAAGTTATAGTATAGTTGACTGACAGAACTGAAGTCACATTTGAAAAAACTAATTAGCAATCAAAGTAAATACATAGGTTTTAAACTTTTAGATTTTTTATGCATTCACAATGCTATTTGGTGGCGGCCTGCAAGAGCGGAAACGTAAAAACTATTAGAAAATTTCGCCAATCCCATTGGCCGGAATCCTAAGGGTGCGGGTTCGAATCCCGTCTGAGTTGCTAGGGGCGAGTCGATTTTTTCTAATATTTTTCAATTATTAATCATCTAAATACATAGGTATTAATTAGCAATACAAACTTCCGGTAAAGGAGGCAAAGTGCCAATCTTATAATCCTTTAAAAATCTTTGCTTAGGTACGTGTTCAAGATGATGGTGATTGTGAGTCAACTGCCGGTCGAGGCTAGTCAAGAAAACACACGAGGACATAAAAATACTTTCGCATTTGGTAAATAGATACCTGGAATATTAAGAAGCAAGCGGAAACAAGGATACTAGCTGTTATTCTCAGAAAAACTATCGTTAACACAGAGGCATCTTACCTTTTTCGATGGCTGGCTGAGTTTTCTTGTAAAAAAGCGAGGAATATGAAAAGTTATTCTTTATTCGGACTAGATTTGGAGGTTCTCTCCCTTTTAGTAACACAGCATCCAGCTCCGTGTAATATGGTAATAGTCTATGGTTGAATTCCAGTCTTAAAATTCTGCAAAAAAAAACAAATCATTAGGTTCTAGTACTGCTAGTGGCTTTGTGAGCCGTAGCTCTCGAGATTATTTTTTATATCTCCTTCGAAAAACCGAGATTCGGGTGAGAAATGCGACTGTTTGGATATTGATTCAAAATAAATATACTTAATTATATTTTCTGTTTTTATACACAATTTTTTCTATATCTAAGTATGCTAAAGCAATAAATTTAGTTTTAGAAAGTAAACAAAGTGCTGGCCTCATGCGGCCGGCTCGGCGTGACAGAATGGCTTAAATTAATTTTAGCTGGCCTCATGCGGGCGGGTCGGCGTCAATAAAATAAACATCGTGTTTACTTCGCAGAACTGAAGGCTAACAGAATATTCTAGAGGTTCGACCATCGATTTTGGTTTTCAAAAACAAATGATTTATTCATAGGTAGCCGTCATATTTCAACAAGATATCCTGTTTTCGTTGCATATTATGCACATATTTCAATCTCTTTCAGAAATGAAATTGACAATATGAGGGGTACTTTTAAAAACTTTACGGCGCGTTTTTCAGATTTTCTAACGTTTTACCGAAATCTTGGAGTTTAAAATTAAGGGTATTCTAAAATTTTTAGTTTTAGTTAGTGTTGATGGTCTGAAATATAAAAGTTACATACCTCGTAGGCACATTGATTTGTCTTATAAGTGGACTGAAGATCCTCGGCGTATCCCCCACATATTCAGGTTCTCCTTCCCACAGCAGCAGCCAGGACGTAGGACCTCGCGCCCATATCCTCACCAACGCCCCAGGGTTGTACGTCTCGAATACAGATACTTCCATTGGGTACACAGCGCGTTCAAACGATACTTCTGCCAAGGAACAATGTTTGCAATGCAGGACATTGGAATGATTATCATATAACAATGTATAAACTCATTTCATCAGCTGTGTATTGCTTACAAAAACTCAGAGATAATTCAGGGAAAAGATTCAAGTCAACAAACATTGTAGTCATATAAATATGTAAAAGTATGTATAAGCGCTATCGCATACAGGCAACTTAGTCGCCCAGCAACTGTTTTGTCTCTGTCTCAAGTCCACAGGTTTAAATGGAAGCGCGCACACGAAGCGACGCGGTCGTCGGAAACTTTTCATACAAATCATGTGAGAGACAAAATAGTTGCAGAGACAAAAGTCGCTTGTGTGCGGTAGCACTAAGAGTATGAGACTAAAACAAGCGAATTAGAAGATAAAATCTAAATTAAGCAAAATTTTATAGTTCACGAAATCGCAAGATCGCAAATTTTCACACGAATTCCTCCTTGATTTTCACATACAATTAGCAAACAAAGGCAATTATAAACGATAGCTTGACATAAACTTCCAAGTTTATTATAATGACGTTGAAATCCTGTGACTTTCTCAAGCGTTACAGCACAGAATATATAATGGTTACGGTATTTTAAACAGTGGTTCATTTTGTCAAAGTTAGGGAAATATAAACACTGTCATTGCCATATACTGATATTGCAATAAAATTATTGGGTTGATTTTAGTGTGGGTACTTATTACTTTATTCATTTGTGGAGGGTATGCAGATACTGTTGTGACACTTCTGTTCAGACTACCTAGCTAAATAAACATTATATAATTCTAATTACTGTTTTAATTGGATTCCTCACCTACATTGGTTCGTAAGTATTCCTCTTCTAGAATTTGCAAGGCATAATACACAAGAATCACTGACTTTGTAGCATCGACAGGTGGTAAAGACCACCTCGTTGTCAATATTATATTGTTATGAAATGAAATATCTGTATCTTTGCAGTTTTTGGACTACATAGGTACCTCATTTATTATTATTTTCTATGGATTTATTTAACAGATAAAATATGGATATTAATCACTATTTCCCTTATTTTAGAGTAGACCAGTGTGCTGGTCTGGATTCATAGACATGTTGCCATGCCAGTTGCAATGACTTCACTACACTACATAGTATAAAACAAAGTTACTTCCCGTTGTCTGTCTCTATTAGGGCATGCACCCGGTTCTGTTTATTCCTACAAAATCCTACTAAGAACTAAGAACTCACCAACAAAATCTTGGCTAGTGATAGGAGCACTATTTTGAGGCATGTAATCTCTTTGAGCTGATGGCGCTTCTTCCCACCAGGTTCCATAAGTTCTCTGATAAAAAAATAGTTATTTAAAGCCTTATGATAGAGCGCTTTCACATTATCCGATCTGATATCGGTGTCGGGCGCCGATTCAATATCGTAAGAAGTAAAATGTATGAAATATGTGGCTCCGGTATCCAATATCAGGCCAGACAATATAAAAGACGGATACATATTTCATACATTTTACTTCCTCTGATATCGGATCGCCGACCGACACCGATATGGGATCAAATAATGTGAAAACGCTCTGTCTTTACGCTGAAGGTTTTTTTGGGTCCTTCTAAAATGGTAATTATAAAATAATAAAGTAGGGTGAATATGCCAATTACCAGCCCCCCCAAGGATTTCTCAACTTTGAATCTCTGTTGTTGCCACAATTGCTATCTTAAAAATATTGTTGATACAGTTTTAGGTAGGTTGATTCATCTTTATTACGAAAATAGAACTTAGTTTTACGTAGTTTTGTGGGAAAAAAATAGAGAAGCGTTTAAATGTCCGAAGGGCGAAAAACCCTAACTCCAGCCGCCTTTGCCCTAATATCAGCCGCTTTGCTCCCTAATTCCAGCCGGGTACAGGGTGTTCTAAAATAATACAACCATGTTAATATAAAATAAAAAAATATAATTTGGTAACTCTCAATAGTGATAATAAAACACTAAAGGCTATAAATTATGATTCCCATAGCAAGTCATTGAAACTTACACCTCTCCTGTAGATATTAATCAATTAAGAATACACATATATTAAAAATGGCGTATCAAAAAGTTAACTTTGGTTTAATAAACATATAATCAACGAGTATGAAATCGTTTTAATTATTTGAAACTTTTTTAAGCGTTTTCCAAGAAGTGGAATTCAATATACATTTTTTTATATTGAATTTATTTTCTGTTTCTATGAGTGAAGAAAAGTATGATTTTAATTATTATTACTTTTTACATCTAACATTAAAAAATAAAACAAAATAATTAAAATCATATTTGAGAACACCCTGTATATTGCCGTAAAGTTAGATGACCGGCTGGAGTTAGGTTCTCATACATATCCTAATACCAGCCCCTAATTTGCAGAACAAATAACTTAGGAATTAAACATTTTTCACCCGGCTGTAATTAGGTCATAGGGTGCAGGGTTAGTAATTCTAGTGAATAGCACTACAAATTCCAACCTTGAGACGAGCAAATTAAGATGAACTTGATTTCTTAAACGAAAGTTAAATACCCAATACCAGCCCCGGCTGGTAATAGAAAGTTATTGAAAATCATCCAGTCAAACTCCAGCCCCCCTATTTTTTTCGAAATTAGTAAATTTAATTACAAACTAGTAATGTCAAAACGTTATATATCTAATCTATTACTAGTATCAAAGCTTAAAACCTAAAAAAATTGCATCTTGCCTTCGTAAACACACTTCCCAAAGTTCGCATCGATCGAGCTTTTATGCTGTTTTTCAAACATAGTCACCTCTACTCGGTCTCGGTAAACATTATTGCTCGTTGTGTGAGTTGTAGGTGACGTGACCGGCTAATAGTGATTTTCCAACTTAGAGGATTAACTAGCGGTGTGGCTCCATCAAACAGTTTCCGATTTTCACTGTTTTTTAATGAAAGCAAAGCAAAAACTTTTGGGGGCTGGTATTAGGGGGGGGGCTGGAGTTAGGCATATCCACCCTACTTTATAAAAAGTCTCAAAAGTTTCACTTTTTTGTCATGAACTTTACTTTTGACAGATTTATAGTATAATTAGACAAATATACACAGATGGTTTGGTAGCCATCATAGTAGCCATTCTAGTTAGAATAGAAAGAAATAAATTCGAGAAGGTATCATGTTTATAACATAGGTACCTAAATAAAATTCCATCTACTCCTGCAATTTAAGATAAAATTAACAAAACAACATACAAAGACGACCTTCTGACCTAGAACTGTTTTGATACTCGAAAAACATATTCAAATGTTATGCAATATCTATATTACAAAATGTAAACAATAACAAAGAGGCATGAAATCATCAATCAGATGATTGGCAAAAGTTTACCTATTCTGAAAGTTTATAAGATCTCACCATAACAAAAGCCTGCGGATAATCTCCATAATCTGGAAAGTTAGAAGGTGGACCTCGAAGATTGAAGGCGGTGTATGAAACACTAATTTCGCTTCCGTACTGAGAGCTGAAGTCTTCGACATTTTGCACGAACTGTTCAATTATTTGTGGTTCTAGATCTTCCTTTTCGGCGTCATCTTTGAACCAAAATAAGGACGATATTACGTCCGAGGCACTCTGCATTGTTTACAAAAATATAAGCAGTGGAAAAATACAAAAGATAAACACAGTCCGTCCGCTGCGCTCGCGAAATAACAAAACAAAACAAAACAACCAGTGTTGCCAGATCTTGAAACCGGTGCTCCGTAATTTTCATTGCCAAATTCCGTATGAAATCCGTATGGGAAGTTTTTAGTGAATATTTTAATTATTATTTAATGAAATTCTAAAACATCATATTTCCATTATTTTTCCATTTATTTTTGAATCAATTTCTAGGCTGTAATGAACATTGCTTTCATGTCATGTTAATAACGCAATAGTACTTATAATAATAAGTTTTGTTAAATTTACAAAAAAATACTAATCGTTAATATAAGCAGGATCAAATAACATTTGTTTTAACTACTCTTTGCATTTCTCTGTCAATTCCTTATAAAAATACGTATGCTCTTATTATCCGGTTTGAATACTGAAATTCCGCATGGATACGGACAAATCCGTTTATATGGCAGCACTGAAAACAAAACAAAAACCACAGAGAAAGCAAGGTTGCGTTTAGAACCGACGCACCGCACCCTGATTATCTAAAAAGAAACCATTAAGCGACCGGTTGCATTTGACATCCATTGCTTCTTTTCTTTGGTATGTTTTTTTTTACCCCAAAGAAAAGTAGCAATGTGTTACGTTCATCTGTGAACTGCGACCGGTCGCTAGGCGGTTTCTAATTAGATAATCAGCCCGCCGAGTCCAACATTATGTAAATATCAGATGTAGCCTTAGAGAAGGGAAGTAAGGGGAGCAGGCATACCTACGAAAAAAGCGTGCATACCTACTTCATTGTTCTCCATTGTAATGGAACAAAACATGGCGGCTTAGCTTAGTGTACATACACCTTATGTTAACAGCATAGAGTTGAAAATTGTAACATGTGACAGGAACAAAATATGGCGGACATGGCACGCGCCTGACGTCACGAATACTTTGTTATTGCAGTTTATGCCTGCTCTCCTTACTTCTCTTCTCTAAGGATGTAGCAAATCCCGTAAATATACCAAGCGGAATAGAGGAACAAACATGAGCTGTCAAACACATTTGTGTGTAAAAATGTTTACAGCTTGGCCCTTGGCCATAAAGAGTTGAAATTGAATATAGGAAGTGTCTATTCATCGGGGCGCCTCGACGAATAGTATTTTTCTCTATCTAGCGGTGCGCACCATTGAATAGCACTTTCTCTAGGGATTGGCTATAAGCCGGTGCCTCGGGTTTGATGATCCCCGCGGGAAGTAACATCTTTGAGTTGTTGTTTCTAGTTTGGTTTGGACATTGCAGGCTGATCACCTGATTGTGCGATAAGAGAAATGATCCGTGCTTTGGCTGTAGATCCTGCGCCTGACCTCTCCTGTCTTGTCGGTCGACCTGCCGTCCTATCGGAATTAGAGAGTGAAGGAAAAGAGAGTGCATACACTTTTCTCTCAAATCTCAATTAAACTGCATCTAAATCTCTAAACACAAACCAAAACTACACACTGCACTAACAAATCTGCTAAAACCACAGCCAAAGATGACTACTATACCCGCAAATGCGCACTATGGAACTTTGTCATATTAACATCTACGTTTACGTCATCCGCAACAAATAATTAGGTACCTACATGTAACAATAAATTTCTAATAGGTATTTTTTTATTAATATTAATTATTGAATTATTAATTTTAATAAGATAGGGTCTAGGTATAACAAATCTACAATTTCCGTTTTTTTTGGTTTAAAATGGCTGCCAGGTTCATTAGCAATTTGCGGGGATAGTATTACAAGGTGTTTTCGAAATCGCAAAAAAGAAATCAGCTGTTTCATACAAAAATTAATAACGAAAATATCAAAATGTATGAAACAACTGATTTTTTTTCGTGATTTCAGAGTTGGTCCCATTGTTGTTGTTCAAAAGTTGCTCAGTTTGATGATCCCTATATACCATATTCGGCTTTATAAGGCTTTTACCAAACACTTTGTATTATAAAAAGCGGCACCACAGCAATAAAATAACACTAACGGTTAAATTGAATATAACGAGAAACAACAACTCAAAGATGTTGCTTCCCGCGGCGGGGATCGAATCCACGACCTCTGGATCGAGAGAACAACACTCTAACCACTAGCCTAAGAGGTATTTGCACAATTATTACTACCTATTTGAATATTTTAACTTACGATTACGACAACTAAAAAGGAGGCACCGGCATATAGCCAATCCCTAGAGAAAGAGCTATTCAGTGGTGCGCACCGCTTGATAGAGAAAAATACTATTCGTCGAGGCGCCCCGACGAATAGACACTTCCGTTTAAAAATGGCTGCCAGGTTCATTAGTAAATTGCGGGGATAATATTATAATAAAACTGCACCACAGCAATAAAATATCACTTACGGTTAAGTTGAATATAACTAGAAACAACAAATCAAAGTTGTTGCTTCCCGCGGCGGGGATCGAACCCACGATCTCTGGATCGAGAGAACAACGCTCTAACCACTAGACCACAGAGACATTTACACAATTATTACTACCTATTTGAATAGTTTTATTTAATTTAGTTTTCCATCCTTTTCTTTCTGTATCGAAAAGACAAGAACAGAATGCTAAAATTAAGTTTAGTCCTGTCAATTTAGTTAAGTCGTGCTAGCCGAATTGACACCACTTCCAATAATTATTAAAGTACAGATAAGTTTTTTCCGTTCCAAAAATATATCGTTTTTGATGCGATTTTCGATATTGGTTATTTTGTATCGATATATCGTTTAGAAATATATCGGCTAAAAATATCGATATATCGAACAAAAAATATCGATATATCGATATTTTTTCAACAAGCCTAGTGTCAACAAAAGAAAGAAAAAAGAGGAAAAAATGGCAGCGGGGCCTATTGCTGAGAGAAATCAAGGTTTGTTCATTGTTTTAAATTTTCTATTTTAATATTTTAACCCTTTCTCACGTAAAAATAAAAACTGTTGCTTTATGTGCAAATAACAACATTTTAAGTAATTTTTTTAATCATTTAATTAAAGAGTATATTGGGTGTTGAGGTTATGTTTGTATTCGTTGCATGATATACGATTGTTTGATTTGTTTTTTATTTATTCTTTACTGGATTCGAACTCGAAACCGCCCCGAACCTGACTCTTCCACCAGTGTTTCTTTTGTGACTGTTAATAACTGCTTAATTATATTAATATATTAGTAAATACCATGGTGTGAAATAGTTGTTTTCAATGATGGCTTATTCGTTGTTTTCAAAGAAAAAAGTGTGTTTTTTTTACAGATGCCACAATTTATGTGGGCGGTCTTGATGACAGAGTCTCGGAGACATTACTCTGGGAACTCTTTGTGCAAGCTGGACCAGTGGGTAAGTGTCAAAAATATGTTAGATATCCACCATAGCACAAAACTGTATTTACCGTAGAAGTGTTTTGTGCAGTAGAGGCAAAGATTTAAATCGTAGTAGTAGAGGTACTACCATATTATCCCCGTCAATTGGTAATGTGCTGGAACATTGTCACATTAACATCCACGTTGACGTGATCTGCAACTAAAAATGTCATGAAACAAGGAAATTTAAATAGGTAATCTAATATATTAATTATTATTGAATTATTATTTTCAATAAGAGAGGGTCTAGGTATGTAAAAAATTTACAATTGTTTTTCGTTTTTGAGGTTAAAATCATGGCAGCCAGGCGCATTACCAATTGACGGAGATAGTACTACAAGCAATTTCTACTATGACTTGTAGTATTCCGATTACAAATTTATTACTTCCATGTTACATAAATAAACAAATATTGGACAACATAAATTATATTGCTCTGATTACAAATTAAGTAGCTAAAGCATTCTGTGTTATGAAAATCAGAGATAACTGTGATATCACAAATACCTACGCAGACCTGAGACAAAATAGAAAAGTTTTTTTTTATAAATTAGCCGAACCCAGGACCTCAGAAATGCGACAACCAAACTTGTATGCAAACCACTCGACAATGGAGTAAAATCTTATTAAAGATACTCCAACCAACTTATGGAAATAATGTTCGTAAACATAACTTATCACAATTATTCCACAAATATGTTAAGTTTCAATTAATTAACACAATAAAAACAACTTAGACAACATAGGTAAGCTAGCAATCTCCATTAAACTAAATGATAGGCTAAAAAATATTGTTTAGGTAATAAAAAGGACCACAAAGCTTCTTTGGAGTGCACTACAGAGAGTTAATTTACAATTTCGACTTAATTTATTTTAAGTAGAGATGAAACGGATAGTGGTTTGGCCGGATACCGGATATTCGGCCAACCATGTGGCCATCGCACGCACACACATTTGCGTAGGCGGCACGCGAATGACCGGCGGGCTGATTATCTAATTAAAAACCACCTAGCGACTGGTTGCAGTTCACAGATGATCGTGATCCATTGCTACTTCTTTTTGGGTTAAAAAAAACATACCAAAGAAAAGTGGCAATGTATGTCAAATGCAATATCCGGCCGAATAGTAGTTATCAGGTATTCGGCCGGATAGTATTAAGGCCGCCGGATAGGCCGGATACCGGATAGTTACCGGATATCCGTTTCATCTCTAATTTTAAGCAATTCTCATTTAAATGGTGGCGCTAGTGTGCAGACTACGCACTCTTAAGTACAGCTCGCGCAACATAACTTGACCCAATTTTTAGTACCACGTGACTTGCGCACTACAATTTTTGTACTGAAAATTGCTACTGCGCAAGCTTCTTTTTCTATGGTTTGGTTCAAGTTATGTTGCGCGAGCTGTATGGGTGGTTTGTTTGTGACATTCTTTCCGTAACTTGGCTGGAGTATATTGTCCCATTTCAAAGTATATATTATGTCACTAATGTTTATTGTACTCGTTTTTCAGTTAATGTGCACATGCCAAAAGACCGTGTGACACAAACACATCAAGGCTATGGATTTGTTGAATTTATGGGTGAAGAAGATGCCGATTATGCTATAAAGGTAAATTTTGTTAAAATATGTGCATATCTATAACGTTTGGATAAAGAAACAATCTGTAAATGGGCCAGCCGGTCATGCTATCTCACTCACACATACCGTCATGCTGCATATTATTCATGTGGGTGGGTCATCATGCTATTGTGCTCACACTAAATCTATGGCCACCATTTACACATTGGTTCTTTATGTGAACTAGTTATACCTACTTTTAATACAACCGGCGCAGATAAAGAATGGGAATGAAAATGGTGACTCACTGTGCTTACCGCTAGGAGTGTGATAGAAAGCGATAGGTGTGCAAGTGGGAAGTGAATATGAAAGACGCCATTTCTAATTCCATTCTTTATCTATGCGGGTTGTAATTGACACGTAACTTTTTAGTTATTGTTCACATAAGAGAAGTTATTCATTCCTTAGCTGTTATCAACAATTTTACACAATTTTTTGCCCAAATTCCTCTACTGATACTGTCTGCTAGGGTTGCTAGTAAATTGTTGACTATTCAATAGGAGAGCATTATTGTATTTCACTCATTGAAATGTTTTAGTCTACCATGATGCAAAAAAAAGAATAATACTATATTGTATTTTTTTCATCATATTACTTACTTACTTACTTTGCTGGCTCAGCGACCCGAAGTGGATCTTGGCCTCCGACATCAAAGTGCGCCATTCTTTCCTATCTTTTGCCAGATCTGACCAGTCCGGCACTTCCAGCTCTTTGAGATCTTTGGCGACTTCGTCCTTCCAGCAACATCTCGGTTGGCCCACCGGACGACGCCCGGAGGGTTGACCAAGGTATGCTTCTTTACAGCTCGAACCTCTCCCATTCTTTCCACATGTCCCAGCCAGCGAAGTCGGGTGGTTTTTATTTCCCCGATGATGTTCGGCTCAGACACTAGGTCTTCTATCTCCTGATTATATCTTTGTCTCCACTCCCCATTCTCTCCCCTGGCTGGGCCCAGAATCTTATGTAAGATTTTCCGTTCTGTCACTAAGAGTTGGTTTTCTTCCTTTCGTGTCAATGTCCAAGTTTCGCACCCATACATTAGATCATCATCATAAAAATTAAAACATCATACTTAGTAGACTGTTTTAAATGTTTTAATTTTAATAATGTTATTGTAATAATAATGAAGACTCAGTTTCATTACACATTGTCGGTGATATACCTATTCAAACACCTGTTTAACTTAGACACTGTTTAAATATGATTCTGTCACTTTTTTACCATATTGTTTGAAAGAGATAGCATCACATTTAAACAAGTGTCTAAGTTGATAAATAGTGTTTTAAAATCTTTTGTAATAACACCAATGTTTAAAATTCTAACTACAATTTCAGGTCATGAACATGATAAAACTTTATGGTAAACCGGTACGAGTAAATAAGGCATCAGCCCATCAAAAGAATTTGGACGTGGGAGCCAACGTCTTCATAGGGAACCTGGACCCTGAAGTTGATGAAAAACTTCTGTATGACACATTCTCTGCGTTCGGAGTCATATTACAAACTCCAAAGGTATAGTATCATTTTAAATAGTATTAAAGTTCTATCTCATGGAGACCATTTTGCTTTTAATGTATTAGGCGTGCACATGCACATTGTTTTATTGTGAGTCTGTATGCTCTCGTATTACGCACACTAAAATAGTGTGCAAGTCATAGACATACAAAAATGTTCGCTGCGCTCAAAAAGACCAACAAAGCGTGGAAAAGAGAAGTTAACATTAGACGGACACAGTCTGTGAAAAAAGACAAAGAATCATGTGTCAATACTGTCAATGTGCCAACATTTTTTACAGTAAGAGCCCCTAGCATCCCGCCTTGCAAATGAACAATCACAGTTTGTTTAAAATATTTGTTAATTCTTATTAGAATTTCAAATAAAGGTATCGTGGAGCCATATTGTCTTGTGCTCTAAGTAATTGTGATGTGATAAAAAGCAACAATCCAAGTAATCACACTTTTCAAAGGTAAATAAGATTTGGCCACACATTTCTCTAAAACCAAATTTCGCTACATTTATTCATTTTTTCCATGAAGAAAACAGTATGGAACATAGTTTATTAATTTCCTTTGACATATTTTATGTATGTAAGTCATATTTTACGTATGTCATATAAAATGTATACATTCGTTTTTCGGATCACCTGTTTATTGACATTGTTGTTCTTTGGCATTCTATTTCTATGGTGCAAGTGCACACCTGACGACATTCATAGCAAAACAGTGAGATAGAACAACTATACCATAGTGTAGTGTGGTGTAAAAAACAACTGTGGGGTGTAAGCTGTAGCAACATTTTCGAAAAACAAAAATAGTGCAGTGGTTTTTCACCGAAGATTACTGTACCTTCCATCAAGAATATCCTAGATAAATCTTCACGAACTAAAACAGCACGCAAAAACGGCACCTCCAGGGGTCGAAACTGGGCAGTAAAGTCAGTGAAAGTCAGTTTTTTTGGCTTCAGTCAGTAAAAGTCAGTTTTTTCATAAAATGGTCAGTAAAGCCAGTTTTTTAGCTATCTACGTTCATTTTTACACACTTTTTGATTATTACCGTTTGTTTTACTGTAAACATGCAAGAGTACAAGTTTAGTGGATGAAATGAAGGGTTGTGGCAATGAGACCAGGAGACTTTTGTACACATGTTTATTGATCACTCTTACACTTTATAACATAATTTCACACTTCAACAGATAGTTTTCCTAATATAACTCTATGACAACCTTTCGATACCACGGCTTTACAATGAATACGTCAAACTACAGATGTGCAGGCAGATTGACATAATCAAACTCACTTGAATTCCGAATGTACCATAGAGCAGAGCATATAGGTTAGAAACCTCCCTCAACACACCCCCTCAATCTGCTGCACATGCTAACCATACTGACTAAAACAGTTTTCTACCTACCAGTACAACATCAGGATAAATTTCGAATCACCTGCCAAACTTATAGACTTCTTAAGTCCTACCAAGTTACATTAACCTTTAACCCAACCCAGGAACCTAACTTTAACCTAACTCAGACGACACATACAATAATCCAAACCAAAGACCTAACTAACTAAACATCAGACTAAACCACAAGAAATATCAAAATACACTTGGATATCAAAAACATTTCATTTTAAATGATGATTCATTTACTTTCTAATCCCACACCCCCTTAAATGAATCATTATTTAACGCACCCCCTTAACGAACACAAGCACCCCCTTAATTCTATATTCTTATTAAACTTCTTCATCTCTATCTCTATCTTCTTCTCATAAAATAATTCTTCTCAAAACTATCTTGCTCCTACTCAACTTCTTCAATATTATAAAATTACTCCTTCTCTACCTCTTCATACAAAATCTCCTTCTCGACATCTTCTAAAAAACCTCTCCTTCTCGACATCTTCTATTTTAAAACCTCTCCTTCTCAACATCTTCATTAAATTCTCCTACTCGACATCTTCTTTATAAACCTTTACTCCCACTCAACATCATCTTCATTATAAAACTTCTTCTACTTTTCTCCCACTCGACTCATCATCATTATAAAACTTCTTCTACATTTCTCCCACTCGACTCATCATCATTATAAAACTTCTACATTTTTCTCCCACTCGACACATCATCATTATAAAACTTCTACATTTTTCTCCCACTCGACACATCATCATTAAAAAACTTCATTTCTCTTTCTTCATTATCATAAAACTTCTTCTTATCAACTTCATCATCATATAACTCCTGCTCGACCATTCTTTGCCTCCTGCTCGACCTCCTCCATCATAAAATACTCGCCAAAAAACTTCTTCAAAATAAACTTATTCCAAAAAACAGTTCTTCACAAAATAATAAAAATTTCCATAACTTTCTTCACTTTCATTTGTTTCACCGTCACTTGTTCTTCCTTCGTTTGACTGTCATTTGTTTTACTATCTCTTGTTTCTCCAAAACTTCTATTTCCTTCTATTTCTCCATCTTCTCGACACCCTTCATTCCTATCTCTTGAATTTTAACTTGTTTCCTCATCTCTTGTTTGTTCATCTTCAGTCCATTTATTCTCACCATATTTTCTTCATCATACTACTTTCCACGGCCAAAAGTGTAATTTCAAATTCAATTTTAAAATTCAGATAAAAAAAATTCACCTTCATAAGATTTTCACCAGCTTAATCATTTCATGATTTAAATAATTCCTCATTTTATTTTATTTGTAATCATTATTTATCTGTTGACACTTTCATTTCATTGCCCTTAGCAACACTATTTTGTCAACAAACTCCGTTGCTAAGGCCTCTATGCAACTCTGTCAGTTATATGTTATTTCAAAATAATCATCTCAAATGCAAAACTCACTTTTTCTCTTATTATATTCACTCCCGGTCTCTATAGGGCCACAACCTTTAGCGTGTGGCCCATAACCTAAAGGCATATGTTAATGAGACCAGGAGACTTTTATACACATGTTTATTGATCACTCTTACACTTTATAACATGAAACTCACTAAAAATCGCGCTGCGCGACCGATTGTTTTTACTATAGATAGGCAAGAGTACAAGATTAGTGGATGAAACTGACTAAAAGTCGCGCTGCGCGGCCGTTTGTTTTTACTATAGACAGGCAAGAATAAAAGATTACTTGAAGAAACTGACTAAAAAACTTTTTTTTTTAAAGTAGCGATTTTCCGGGCTTGTGTGTTATGCATGGAATCTCATCATAATAAAAATTTCAACTCTGTCAAACTCTGTCTTAAACCCCTCTTTTTATACTCACTACACATTTAAACATAGAAATTAAGTCAGTAATAGGTCAGTATTTTTGAGTCTTACAGTCAGTAAAATCAGTATTTTTGTCACTGCAAACAGTTTCGACCCCTGCCTCTAAATAGTGTCCCACTTACAAACTAGGCGTTTATTTTGTACATAATCACATCTTATATTACCTACTTATCTTGTACAAAATAAGCTTTTTTTTTGTACAAAATCACATCTTTTATAACTTACATTGTACAATTAAGTGATAAAAGATTAACATTAGCTAGGGTATCCTTGATCTAAGTACTGTACAGTACAGTTGACGTCAAATGATCTGACCATTCAAACCTACCAAAATAGATAATAATTTAACAAAAAATCTACCTTATCTCAAGATATTAAGGTGCAATTTCATTTTGTGTGAGAACAGGCGAGAACTTTACACTCTTCTGATGCCAAGTGGCTTCTAACTTGCAATATATTTATTTTTGTGCCTTTTACGGCCCAATACTCAAAGGCTTCTTAGCTAAAATCTTTAGTTAAGGTCTCCTTAACTTTAAGCACAGAATAGATATAGGTACTACCGTACAGAAAGGAAACTCTCCGCCCCGCACCACAATCAATTAAGTACCTCACCCCACCGGCGCCCATTCGTAGGCCAGTCCGTAGGCTCATTCAATAGCACGCACACAGTTGAGCGTGTGCAAAAACGTCACTGTGTACTTAGCCTCTGTGTAATAGGAGTTGAAACGCGACGCGTGTATGGAGTGGATGGATGAAACTACGCTCTGACAGCTGTCAGAGTAAAATTTCACCGAACCACGGAACGGTTAGAGCGCGCACCGGAGTGCGCACGAGTGCACTCGAGCGAAGCCACGGAACGCACCCCGGGGTGTGTTTTAAGGTAGCTGTCAGTTTCATAGAGTTTCTGTCAAATCTGACAACTTCTTTGAATTTAAGGCGGCTTTAACTTTGATTCGTTTGAGTATTTGGCCATCAGTGTATGTGCAATCCTTTATAAGGTAGTTTACGAAACCACTTTCAACGTTGAGAGCTATCTTGAGATAATACTAGAGATGCTCTTATAAGAACAGCATCTCAGATATGATCTCAAGATAACTCTCAACGTTGAGAGCGGTTTATAAATACGAGCCTAAGTACTGCACTTTTTTTTTGTAATTTGACTTGATTTTTTTATTATTACTTTTTCAGGTGATGAGAGATCCCGAGACTGGTAATTCCAAGGCGTTTGCCTTCATTAACTTTGCTTCTTTCGAAGCGTCAGATGCGGCGATAGAAGCGATGAACAATCAGTATCTGTGTAATAGGCCAATATCAGTGTCTTATGCATTCAAGAAGGACGTGAAAGGAGAGAGGCACGGATCTGCGGCAGAAAGGTATTTTTCATTTTTATTTTAAACCTACATGATAGTAGTAATAGCAGGGCTCTGTTACTCCGCGCGTGAGTATGAAGTGCTCGGCGTCCTCAGCGAGGACCAATTTCATACGTCAAGAGATACGCGATAGAAAGAGAGCCACTTCTAGGTGAATATAATGTAGGGAAGGGAGCGCTGTGTGACCTGAATTGCACTTTATTGTGACAAAGCAATATTCTGTGGTTATAGAGTTAGTCCGTAACAGTCAGATCTCCATAATTTTTATAGGCTGAAGTTTTTTGACGTGGAACTTTACGGCAGGTAACAATAATAACGATTAGCTACTATGAAAATTGGGTCGCAGTTATTTTCCAGGAAAGGCTTTTTTGACCTTTTTCTGTCAAAGCCACCGGGGCCCATGTTACACAAGGTGCATAAAATAGTTGTACAAAATCATCACAGTATAAAGCGTGATGTATTCCAATGCCCAGACACTTTAGGCTGCCTACGCACCGACAGGTGCCTATTTTAGCGCCTAGATCTTAGATATGTATCGAAGTAAAACGAACGTTCATAAACGTACACAAGCGACTGCCTAGAATGTATCGTAGGTGCGAGAGTTACAACCAAAGACCATAAGACCAAGGTTCCAATCCTAGCGACCCACCTTCCAGTGCAGTCACCGTGTATCCTAGATGTATTTAGATTCTAGACGGTAATCTAGGCACTTGTCGACGCGTTATGCCTTAGTGTAAAGGTGAAACAATGCCAATTCATTATCCTTGACCAGTTTTTTATTCTTTGTGTGTTGTTTCCAGATTACTCGCTGCCCAAAACCCGCTATCCCACGCGGACCGTCCTCATCAACTGTTCGCGGACGCGCCACCAACGTTGATGGGCCCAGTTCTAATGGCACCACCCCCTCCCCCCTCGCCGATGCCTCCCCCCGGCCCCCCTATGGGCGCGCGGCCCCCGCCTCCGTTGCCTATGACGGCGCCACCACCACCACCATCTTCAATGCCACCGCCCGGCCCGCCCCCTCCCCCTGGCCCACCTCCCCCTCCCCCTCCCTTCCACCACTTCCCCCCGCCTCCGTTTGGACCACCTGGCTTCGGACCACCGCCACCGCCAGGCGCCAGACCACCTCCCCCGTGGAGACCACCCCCTCCATCGTTCAGACCGCAGTATCCACCCCGTGGCCCGCCTCCGTTCGGACATCCGCCTTTCCCCCCACATCATCCGCCGGAACCGAATTATTCTTATTAATTTTTAAGCTAATACATTTTTGACGTAAAATTGTATTTCATTTAGTAAGAACCTTATCGTTTTCCATTTTATATACTTACGTGTAGTTTTCCATTTAGTGTCAAAGTCAAATAAATAGTAAAGAGATCGTATTTAATTTTAGCCATTAACAGTCACCTATGTTAGCATAGTTAGCTAAATAATTTATAAATATAGATTGTCCGTGGTTAGGATGGGTGATTTAGGTATACTTTATTGTAGCACCTGTATGTATAATAGTACATCTGGGTCTGGTCTGCTACACTTTAAGGGTACTATGCTACCAAATGCAAGTAGTTTCATACAAAAAATTACGATAATATGAAAATGTATGAAACGGTAGATTTTTCGCGATTGCAGAGTTGGTTACAAAGTAAAAGTACGAGTAATTCAGTTTAATGGTCCCTATCTACCATATACTGGTTTAGCCATTAAGGCTCCGTTACGCGAAATCATTTGTCTCTGTCTTTTTCTTTACGTATAAAGAGTATGGAATATAACCTCACTTCTGCACTTTTTCGATGTTTTTCGTTGTTTTTTCATCATTATCCTTAACACAACTATCTTTCTTGAAAAAAAGTTATTGGAGTAACTGCATAGTACATTAAAGTGTAATTTGATGTAGAATTCAATACGTTTCCGCTATTATTTACGCCAAAAAAGCTTTTTTTAAAAAAAACCGCCTTCAAAAAACTGAAAACAAAAACAGCTTAAAAAATTAAATACCTCTAAAAAGCAAGAAAAAAATTCGAATCATTCGTTACACATATCAATATTAATAAAACACGTAGCTATTGAAGTCGGGTGGGGCTGGAGGACAACTTATTTTTTTTCTAAAAGCCCCACCCGACTTCATTAGACGTGTTTTATTAATATTGATATGTGTAACGAATGATTCGAATTTATTTCTTGCTTTTTAGAGGTATTTAATTGTTAAGCTGTTTTTGTTTTCAGTTTTTTGAAGGCGGTTTTTTTAAAGCTTTTTTATTTTCAACTTTTTAGTGGTAGGTAGGTATGTAAGCGCAGCGTGTATTTTTTTTTAACTTTATATTATAATATTTTCAATGATAAAATGCCCAAAACTCAATTTCCAAATTTACGCTGTTTTTTTTTGAGGAATTCCGTTGTGTCTTTGTAGTCCAAGTCTAGTCCAGAACGTTGCATTGCAAACCATGATTTGGTTTGTTTTGGATTGCCATAAACTTACCAAAACCTAAATCACTTTACATATACTATTTGATTTTGAGGAGTTCCCTTGTGTATCTTCGAAGTTCGAAATCCAATAACGATGAAATTAAATTGTGACCACTCTTGAAGTATACCCTTTCAAACAAAAAAAGAATCATCTAAATCGGTTCATAAACAAAGATGTTATGTCCGAAATTCCATAAAAACTCGTGCAATGGCGAGCTAAATAGTTGATATTTTTCAAGATTATGAAAAAACTACTGGCCAGATTTCTGTAAATTTTTTATGGGACCACACACGAACTATGTTCTTTGAGATAAAAAAAGAATTGTACAAATCGGGTAACAACTGACGAAGCTATGTTAAAACCATAAACTTAATATCCACTGGAATAGACGAACAGAGTTCACTTGGCTGCGAAACCAAAAGTGAGATGAGCCAGTGTTTGTAAATATGTAAACGTATGCGTGAATTTAGAGATGCACTGAAGTCCATTTTAGGTTGTCGATAACCATAATGTATTATTGCTCTAATAAATAAAACACAAACAAGATTTTGAACAATTTTATTTAAATAATTTCTTAAGATCTCCTTTGAGGCTCCCTGCTTATTTATTTATGACATTTTGTCCAATTTAATTTAATCACTGGATTTTCAGAAAACCTGGAAATAATTGTTAAATTAGTACTTAAGTTGGTATAATTTACCTTTTGAAAACTGTCGGTTACAGGCAGCTTTAAATAAAACTATCAGTGTTCACAAAGACAAACAAAGTTATATCGGAAATCATCGACATGAGTATCGATATCGATAATTTTTGATCAATATCTACGCCTTATTTTCTCAAGTTCACGGACATAATATCTTTTTATCTAACACAATGTTTAGAAATCAGCCTTTATTTAGGAAATAGGCGTTTAATAGCATCATATTAGTATATAACTTAGAGTGTTTGGGAATATATTCAACTAAAATATGAATTATGAAAATGGTAATAGTACAATCATATTTACCTGTGAAATGAGTGTTTATTTGGGTTATTGTCGTAAGTAACATTACAATCCAGTACAAAACACGACACCATTATTGATTTATATAGCATTGAGAGCCAAACCGACTCGATGCGATCAAAATTACAAAATAATCTTGTTGACGCTTTTCACCAAGGTGATAAACGATGATAAATGATGTCAAACCAGGTTCAGCTGTCAGTTTTTTTTTTACTCTTTCTCGCACATCACATAAGCCGTAAGGATCGGTTTCTCACTCGCACCTTTGTCCGTCTACTTGAGCATAGCGAAAATTTTTCTAAGTCTATGGTTAAAACATACATAAAAAAAATAAAAAAAAATACCGTCGACTTGAGAACCTCCTCCTTTTTTTGAAGTCGGTTAAAAATATGGCCCGCAACAAGCGCTTTTGATGATATTCTGTTTTTTTTCTACAATCATCTTTTAGGTTTATACACAACTAGCTTTTGCCCGCGACTTCGTTCGCGCGATTAAGATAGTTTTTCATTTATTTTGAAAGTCATGGATTGCCAATATACCTAGGTCTTTATCTGTAGACCTCATTTCACATGTAGCGGCATCTATCGTACCGCCGCATATACCTACACATGGTTGCAACGAGACTCATCACCATGTGACTAGATGGCGCTAGTGTCGTATAAACACGAAAGATTAGTAAGGAACAGCAACTAATAAATATGGATAATATATGGAGAAACCTACACCTCGCTATCGGAGTTTTCTCAGCCATCAAACTATATATACAACTTCCAACCATCATCGGTTGGACCGCGGTCCCCGGGCAAATACCACCCAGCCCGGAGGAAGATCTTCCACTTTGGCCTTCCTACTAGTGGCTACCTCTCTCCATACCTCTCTCCATACCATACTTCATTCCTACACTGGTGACCCCCGACGGAGCACATCAAGCACCTTCAGCAACGCAGCGCAGCCATCATCCTCATACCTTATCCAGCATCCGCAGCAGTCACACCGCAAGCAGAAGCACAGCAGCCAGCAGCCTTCAAGGTTCCATCGCAGCATCATTGACGACGCTTCCTGGACCATCGGCAACTCTCGACGGCATCATCCCGACCTGGTCTTCGCAGCCCACGACTGGAGCATCACTGGGCCCTTACTCCGGCGTGGCAGTTCTGCGCAACCTACCAGCAGCTCGGACCTACCGACACCTTCTACTGTCCCGACTCACCGTGGACACGGATCTACCTGCAGCACTGGCGGACGCGCCTTCCTTCACCCCGTATCGTCTCGACTCACCGTAGACTGTCTCGACTCACCGCAGACTGGGGCATCTCCTGCAGCACCCTACTCTGGCACTTGCATAGCTCTGACGCACTGACAGCTGAGCTTGGACTACCCTTGGACTATCGACCTCCGGTCTCAGGGGGGGAGTGATGTAGCGGCATCTATCGTACCGCCGCATATACCTACACATGGTTGCAACGAGACTCATCACCATGTGACTAGATGGCGCTAGTGTCGTATAAACACGAAAGATTAGTAAGGAACAGCAACTAATAAATATGGATAATATATGGAGAAACCTACACCTCGCTATCGGAGTTTTCTCAGCCATCAAACTATATATACAACTTCCAACCATCATCGGTTGGACCGCGGTCCCCGGGCAAATACCACCCAGCCCGGAGGAAGATCTTCCACTTTGGCCTTCCTACTAGTGGCTACCTCTCTCCATACCTCTCTCCATACCATACTTCATTCCTACACACACATTTAAATCTCATAAAAATTAATGTACAAAGTGGAACAGTCTGTAGCACCCTGCATAACGGGAATTTTCTAAAACCATTTCTTAGTGCTCACCAAACCATGAAAGGTATTTACCCTCCAAAAATGGTGTCTCTACCTTCATACAAACTGCAACACCCTGTAGCACCCCGTATAATGGGAATTTTTCAAAACCCTTTTCGTAGTGCTCACATACATTATAAAAGGAATCTATCCTCCAAAAATAGTGTTTCTACCTTCAGCCCCATATAAATTCTCATACAAACTTGAACAACCTGTAGCACCCTGTATAATGAAACTTTCACAAAACCCTTTCTTAGTGCTTACCTACACCATGAAAGGTATTGACCCTCCAAAAATGGTGTCTCTACCTTTATACAAACTGGTACACCCTGTAGCACACTGTATAACAGGAATTTTCTAAAATCCTTTCTTAGTGCTCATCTACATCATGAAAGGTAGGTATCTACCCTCCAAAAATGGTGTTTCTACCTTCAGCCTTATACAAATTCCCATACAAACTGGAACATCCTGTAGCACCCTGTATATCGGAAATTTCATAAAACCCTTTCTTAGTGCTTACCTACATTATGAAAGGTATTTACCCTCCAAAAATGGTGTCTCTACCTTCATACAAACTTAAACAACCTGTAGCACCCTGTATAAAGGGAATTTTCTAAAATCCTTTATTAGTGATCACCTACACCATGAAAGGTATCTACCCTCCAAAAATGGTGTCTCTACCTTCAGCCGTTAGGGCTCCACGCTTATCCCAACAAATGAATGAATGAATGAATCAATCAATCAATTTAGAATTTTATATGTATAGATTTTATGTTTGTAGCAACTAGAGAAACTCTTTACCTTGTCGTAAGATTTTTTTGGTGGCTACTAGTTTACGTTTTCTATATAAAAAAATGACCCGCGCAAACTATGTTTTCCTATTACCGCCCCTTTGTTACACGTTGTAAACAATGTAATAAATAATGTATTGGACAATATCTAAATAAGTAGGTAAAGAGAGAGATATTTATTATGCGCAAACCCAAGTCCATTATATTATTTTCCCTTATAAGTAAGTCCATTCGTCGATTCAGGTACATTATCCAGATGAGAGACTTCATTTGCATGAGGAAATATAGCTGAAATAGAGTGGACGGGGTTTTCTTATTGGATGCATTCGTTTGTGCAACGAAACTGGACGCTACTACAGCCTTTTGGGAAATGACTACCGGTCTCGAATCGAAATTTTATTGGGAAAACTCTAAAATCTAGTCTAGAAGGTACCTACTAGGAAATCGTGTTTCACTTTTGAGCGAATACGATCTTTATATTGTGCAATATACTTTTATTACTTTTGTCAATTTACCGTTTCATTTAATTAAAATAAAAACCGGTAAGTAAATATTGTACCTACTACTTACTACTACTTACCTACTATGTAAAATAGAATTACCAAAGACGTCGAAGTTATCGTAAGGTTTCTTTTCTTTTTAGGGTTCCGTACCCAAAGGGTAAAAACGGGACCCTATAACTAAGACTCCGCTGTCTGTCTGTCTGTCTGTCTGTTAGCAGGCTGTATCTCAAGAACCGTGATAGCTGAAATTTTCACAGATGATTATTTCTGTTGCCGCTATAACAACAAATACTAAAAACAGAATAAAATTAATATTTAGGGGTGCTCCCATACAACAAACCTGTATTTTTTGCCGTTTTATGCTCAAAATTAATAACGACAACAGGTAGACAGTTGAAAATTTCACAGATGATATATTTCTGTTGCTGCTATAACAACAAATACTAAAAACAAAATGAAATAAATAAGGGGGGCTCCCATACAAAAAACGTGATTTTTTGCCGTTTTTTGGTACGGAACCCTTCTTGCGTGAGTCCGACTCGCACTTAGCCGGTTTTTTTTATTCATAAAAGTACATTAATGTATAAAGTGGGGGTTTAGTATAATTATTACGTAAGTAT
Source organism: Agriphila tristella (assembly GCA_928269145.1). Classification (NCBI taxonomy): domain Eukaryota; kingdom Metazoa; phylum Arthropoda; class Insecta; order Lepidoptera; family Crambidae; genus Agriphila; species Agriphila tristella. The sequence goes on from OV743432.1 coordinate 35,552,259, forward strand.
TAACCTTTTGCATTAAGGGCTTATCAAGACTTATCGAACAATCGGTAAAGTTTCACACCCCTAAAGTTTAAATAAACATAACCCGCAGGCTGATTATCTATATATTTAATTAAAACCATTTACCAGTAATAATAACGAAAAAGAAATCTCGAAATCATCGCGGTCGCATCGCGGTTACTGAGTTAGATCATACTAATTTTGGAGCTTTTCCTTGCACAAGTGCTCTTTTTGTTAGTTCTTGGGTTGTTCGCTGGAGGCAGCACTATCAGAAACTCGATTGCTGATACGAAATCGAGTTGGTCGCTAGATGGTTTTTTAGTTAGATAATCAGCCTGCGGAACAGAGAAATATACAGTTGACCGACTATCGTTTTCCCAAAGGTTGACTAGCAGAGAATGCTTGTAGTATTAAGTCCGCCTCTAATACTTTATGCAGTATGTTGTTGCATGACCATTGAATGGTGATTTCATTACACTGCTGTTCAATTTTTAAACAATTTTTACGAAACCACGCTACAGTTACGTGTGAAGTATTTTTCTTGCTACGAAACTTGTTTCGTACAAAAAATACTTTTTCTTCCTATGAAATTAATTTCGTACGATCAGCTACGAAACCAATGCTACGTCACCAGTTGTGTGAAAACATATTTTCTTGCTACGAAACTAGTTAAGCACAATATACTCTTTCTTCTTGCGAAATTAGTTTCGTACGACCGGCTACGAAACCAATGCTACGTCACCAGTTATGTGGGAAAACATATTTTCTTGCTACGAAACTCGTTAAGCACAATATACTGTTTCTTCTTGCGAAATTAGTTTCGTACGACCGGCTACGAAACCTATGCTACGTCACCAGTTATGTGTGAAAACATATTTTTTTGCTACGAAACTAGTTAAGTACAAAAATACTCTTTCTTCCTACGAAATTAGTTTCGTATGACCGCCTACGAAACCAATGCTACGTCACAAGTCACGTGTGAAAAATATTTTCTTGCTACGATACTAGTTAAGCACAATATACTCTTTCTTTCTACGAAATTAGTTTCGTACGACCGGCTACGAAACCAATGCAACGTAACAAACAACGTGTGAAGAATGATTTTTCTTGCTACGAAACTTCGGCCGCCTACGAAACTAATGCTACGCGATTACAGCTGAGAATTACAGAGAGATCAACCATGAAGTAAGAAAAATACTTAGTTGAAGACTTGAACGCGGGAAAATCTGTGTCCGACGTGATTAATAATTTTTCGTAGCGTCATTGAAAGTTAGTATTTCGAGGCTACCTAGGTATTATATAGGATAGGTACATCCGTCTCTCTTTCCCACAGCACTGTCAGTACTGTCACGCATTACGCTGTATCATGCATGATCGCAGTTATAGGACAAATATCTAATGAATTTATTCCGTAACGTTGTGTGTAGGTTATTTCATAAACCTTGGTTCATCACTCAGCGAATTTAATCCGTGCTGTTTTCGATGCTACCCATAGCAAGGATTATCCTACACTTCGCGATAATGGCCAACACGAAGGATTAAAAACATCGTTACCTCTCAAAATGAAACACAAATATTGCGTCACATCCAGACGTGACTGGCTTGCGTATTCCATTGGCATTGCGTATTCCAAGGGATCATAGTATACGCTCGCTTTAATACCAAATGTTGTCGAAAGTTTACAGGGATTATTTCCGAGCATTTGCAAAGAGTTTTTCATGCCTTTTTTTACCAGACTACGGCGAAGCCAAAACGGAGGGTATATGAATTTGACCTGTATGTATGTATGTATGTATGTTTGTAAATTCATCTGTTCCCTCATAACTTCTAAACTACTTGTTATAATTTGACAAATGAGGTATCGTTAGAAGCGTCTTAATCGTCCAATGAACATAGGCTATATGACGTTACATTAAATTGAATGTGGCGCCCTCTAGAGGAGTTAAATACATGAACTAAAAAAAAATATTTTTTAATAATGCCGTGTTGGGTACCAAATGAAAGGGCTTAATGAGCACTTTTCAAAAATATATAAATTGGTAGCTTTTGCCCGTGGCTTTGCTTGCTTTCACCCTATTGACAACTCCAAAATATTTAAAATAAAAAAGAAGTTTAAAAACTAAAACCCGACTACGGAAAAATCGTGCTCTAAAAAGTAAGAAACAAGAAAATATTCATAAAAAGGATAACCGTAGTCGCATGCCACCTCCAGCCCGTGCCGTGCGTGTCTAGGACAAAGTGGCATGCGACTACGGTTATCCTTTTTATGAATATTTTCTTGTTTCTTACTTTTTAGAGCACGATTTTTCCGTAGTCGGGTTTTAGTTTTTAAACTTATTTTTTTACATAATGACATAGGTTTTTGCTTTTTACAACTTTTCAAATAAAATGAGTTTTTTAATGTTTATCACGGAAGTGTTGATCACTCCTCGAAGTGCTACAAAGACGACTACGAGTCTACGACTGTAGTCAATTTCAAATTATTGTATACTTATTCGAAATCCTTACTAATATAATGTTATAAATGCGAAAGTCCGTTTGTTTGTTTGTTTGTTACGCCTTCACGTCGTAACTACTGAACCGATCATCATGAAATTTTGCATACACGTTGTCAGGGGTGCAGAAAAGGACAAAGGGTGCCTTTCATCCAGAAAAAAACGTACAGTTCCCGAGGGATAGCACAAAAACTGTCCACGTTATTGTCGAATGAATATCTGGGGGCACGGCAGTGCCCCCGCCGAGACGAGCAAGCGAAGCTCAAGGGCACTACCTACCTTTTCTCAAAGTACTTCATCGTTTTTTTGAACTCTTGGGTTTGGAGTATACCAGATAAACAACATTCTCGGAATATGATGTCAGTAGTAAACTAGTTAAACACACAAAGTTTTAATTGCATAGCTCTTATAATATAGATTTTATTGACATCTAAAAAACCCCGATTTCGTCACTGACTCACTCATGATCATCAAAACCTATAGGGTACTTCCTGAAGTCCTAGAAAGCTGAAATTTGGTATGTAAGCTAGTATTAGTACACAAACAACAAAAAAATTATGAAATTGGACCTTAACCCCCCAACCGCTTAACCCTCATAACTGGGGTTTGGATTATACCAGAATTACAAAATTCTCAGGATATGATGTCTGTAGTGGACTTATTAAACATACAAAGTTTCAATTGCATAGCTCTTAAACTTAGGATTTTATTGAGATCTAAAAAACCCCGATTTCACTCATGACCATCAAAAATTATAGGGTACTTCCTGAAGTCCTAGAAAGCTGAAATTTGGTATGTAAGCTAGTATTAGTCTACAAACAACAAAAAAAAATATGAAATTGGACCTTAACCCCCCAACCGCTTAACCCTCATAACTTGGGTTTGGATTATACCAGAAGTACAAAATTCTCAGGATATGATGTCTGTCTGTAGTGGACTTGTTAAACATACAAAGTTTCAATTGCATAGCTCTTAAACTTTAGATTTTATTGATAGGTATCTAAAAAACCTCAATTTCGTCAAAACTTACTGATAATCATCAAAATTCCTAGGGTCTTCCCGAAGTCCTAGAAAGCTGAAATTTGGTATGTAAGCTAGTATTAGTACACAAACTGCAGAAAAATTTTAAAACTTGGAACTTTTACCCCCTAACCCCTTAAACTAGGGTATGGAAGTTTGTATGAGACTTCCGCAAATTTTGATGCTGGAGGTCTGAAAAAAATAGACATAATGAATCTTTAAATATTTAGTAATTATTTTTAAGCCTTAGTAAATCACTGTTAAAGCAATGGAAAAGGGTATGTGCGGGCTAGGGTCCCGCCCGCACTATACTTGTGCTCGTTGTATGTGCTGTCTAGGTATGATGTTCCTTCAACCTTAGGGATACATTAGAAACACCGCTTGCGAAGTGGAATACACATTTACTTCATATTAACAATTATGTACACAATCAGGTCACATTATAAATCAGCCGGATTAAAGCTTAACTTTATTTCCAAGTAGTGAAACATTTTCATGATAAGTAAAATCGTGACAGAGAATTGACAGAACAAATTATCCTTCCTCTAATGCTACCTACCATAGAGGAGTGGTGGCCTCTTTGCAGAGTCGCCACACCACCCCCCTACGGAGAAAATTAAAATAACATAAAAAAAAAACTTAACAAAATGGTACCTTCCCACAAAAAAAAACTAGCTTTAAAAAAAAAACTAAACATCATAAGGCAACTTAAATTTAACCCTCCTTCCAGCCCGGGTTCTATATTCCGGAGACGGAAGGGAATGGTCAGGACTGTCCGTAATTGGCTTTGGAATGGGCGCAGTTGAGGGAGTTTCAGGAACGGTGAAATTCGCGGACGAAATCGGATCTTGGTCGAAATAAGCAGGTTTCACTCGATCCAGGCTTACCGTAACATTTCTCTCACCCACCAATATGGTGATAGTCTTGCCATCTTGGGCACGAGAAACCACCTTATGAGGACCCGAATACGGAGGAGTCAATGATCTTCGCACAGAGTCATCTCTCAGAAAAACATGCGTCGCCGACAAAAGGTCCTTGCTGACGAAAGTGCGCTTTTCCCCGTGTTGAGTTGGTAAAATAGGTCTAAGAACAGCCATATTCCTTCGGAGCTGCTCGGCGAAATCCAACTCTCCAACGCAGACCGCGGTCCCCGGGCAAATACCACCTAGCCCGGAGGAAGATCTTCCACTTTGGCCTTCCTACTAGTGGCTACCTCTCTCCATACCCATCCATACTACCATACCATACTTCATTTCCTACACTGGTGACCTCGACGCACCCTACACATCAGAAGGCTGCGTGTTCAAATCACGTCGGGGTCACCAAATGTGCGGGCTAGGGTCCCGCCCGCACTATACTTGTGCTCGTTGTATGTGCTGTCTAGGTATGATGTTCCTTCAACCTTAGGGATACATTAGAAACACCGCTTGCGAAGTGGAATACACATTTACTTCATATTAACAATTATGTACACAATCAGGTCACATTATAAATCAGCCGGATTAAAGCTTAACTTTATTTCCAAGTAGTGAAACATTTTCATGATAAGTAAAATCGTGACAGAGAATTGACAGAACAAATTATCCTTCCTCTAATGCTACCTACCATAGAGGAGTGGTGGCCTCTTTGCAGAGTCGCCACAGGTAGTCATAAAAAAGATATTGTGTTCATTTCACTACTTCTTTCATGACGCAAAACTCGCGCGGGGGCCTATTACAAAAATTACGTACGCAATGAGGGGTTTTCAAATTGACATTTAAAAAAAAAATGAAAAGTAACTATTTGCCTCACTAGATGGCGTTGATGGTAAGAGGGAAGTCAAAATTGGTAGTAAAAATACTTTGAATCCCCTATTTTTTTAACGCCATCTATCGAGCCTACAGCATTTTGTCATTTTGAAAAGCCCTCATTGCGTAACGCAATCACTTGGCCACGATAGTCGTCCGCAGTTTGTTGGGTAGTGTTATAACAAACATTTTGAATTTGGCTATCCGCTATCGTAGTCCATACTACTAATCCAACGATGTCGGATAAGCTAGAGAGCAACTGTCAAACTCACGCAATCTCTTCGCAATAATAAATAATAATAATAAATCTTTATTTATTATCATTATTTAGTATTAATCAATCGATAATTACAAATCAAGCAATATCGCATACGAAAGTGATTTGTAATAGGAAACAATCAAAAATAAAGCACGGACGCAGCTGCGTGTATCGATTAAACTTTTCGTAATAGACCCCCAGACTCTATTTTGCTCTTTGCACTGTCACTTTCTGCGTTAAAGAGTAAAATAATATCACAGCATAAATGAATTATTTCTACCACAGAATAAATAATAGTACTAGTACGCTAGTTGATTGAATTTTATACGATTTTAGACCACAATAAATTCTGACCCCAGCTTTGGGATTTCACAAAAAGAAGTGAAATCCCACCAAATACATTTTCATGTAAATGTTGCGGCCAAGAGCACAGAATACATAATAGTACAAGTCCAAGAGCTCGCACTGTCAAAAAGTTATGAGACCTCATGTAGAGCCAAGCTTCTAACTCTACGCGCCCTAACTCTACAAGCCTTTACTTCAAGGTGTAGAGTTTTTGAAGTAAAGGCCTCATAACTTTTTGACAGTGCGAGCTATTGGCCGCAACATTTACATGAAAATGTTTTTGGTGGGATCAGATATTCTTGATAATAATACATTAATCAATAGCAAAACCGGTTTTTGTTCTTGTGATTGTTTCTGCTCTAGGTACTTATAGGTTATTATTTATTATGGTTTTCTTTCACAGAAGTGTTATAGGTACGATGTTAGGAGTTCAAGTTCACAGTAGCCGAATATTATTATAGGTAAAAAGGTACTTTCTTAAAAAATAGAATTGCACAGATCACAGTTGTTAAGGTGCATCCCATTCCGAAAGTGGCACCCTCCAAGGTAAAGAAAAGGATTATAATAAAACTTTACGTGAAATAGTATAATATTTTAGAAGGTATCATTACATTTCCTCGTAGTCATTCGTAGAAGTAAGTATCTAGATAGCAAATGTTTCAAAAACGGTCAATTTTAGCAGTTTTGCTATCTACTTCTAGAAATTACCAAGAGGGGAAGTAATGATAAGTACCTTCTAAAAATACTAGACTACAGGTCACTACAGGCATTATTGCCATATATGCTACAGGTCAGGAGCTCGATGGCGCAGTGGTTTAGCGCCTGGCCCAGTGATTGCGGAGGTTAAGCAACTTTCGCAAGGGTCGGTCATGGGATTGGTGACCAAAAATTTATTACCTCGAGCTCCTCCGTGCTTCGGAAGGCACGTTAAGCCGTTGGTACCGGCTGCATTTGCAGTCGTCAACACCCACCAATCGGCATTGGGCCCGCGTGGTGGGTTATGCCCTGTCCTCCTTATCCACCCTTAAGGAAGGCCTATGCCCCAGCAGTGGGGACATTAAAAATGGTTGATGGACAGGTCTTAAAAATTCTACGCAAAACGTTTCGCAGCGCCACTTTCGGTCTGGGTATAGTGGCGGCGAGCATCCACAAGATTACATAACCTTTCGCAGTAAGTTACAATAGGTGAACCACGAAAAAGAAAACACTTACTTAAATAGGTAGGTATCTATCAATTCCATTTATCCTTTGTGCGCCTTTCAACGATATTATCAGATCTCATCTCCAAATGGAGGATTATTTACTCATATCCAAGAATTACGAGAATACTTACATCGATATATAAATGGAGACACAGGATTTTCCTGAACATGAACACAGAATAAATAATTATGAAGGAATGTAATACTGATTGAGACTGATTTTATGTAGCACTTGACATACTTTTATCAAATGAAATGATAACACAAAATACAATAACCAAGCGAAAAAATTATTATTCCACATAATTTGGTACCAAATCACCAAATGCGATGTGTGGGCGACTTGCAAATTACGAATTCAGACCGCGGTAAAGTTTTGCTCTAATACGATTTTCATTTCATTCATAATATATGTACTTTTGACGAGACGTTGTGCTAATTTGCATTCTTTACTTACAAACCTAAGTGGTTATGATATGACATATTATTTAATGAACATAGGATTTATTCTTATGACATAGGTAAATAGTCATATTAGTCCGTAAGCCTGCGACAATATTGCCTACGTCATATGACATCACGATGAAATGCATGGCACACGGTCGGAAATGTTGTGCAGAGCGAGGATCAGAAGATTATTGCAAATAAAATTGGCCGGAAGCTTGAGAAAATCCTTCACTTCCGGTTAAAAATCACTTTTGTAGGACTTCCGGCCAGATATGGCTTGGCAGACTTATTTATTCTCAAACTATTTTTTAGAGTTACTTTTAATTTTTAACTTTAATACTTGTAAGTACCTACCTACCTATACCAAACGTTCAAGATTATTATGATTTTGATTTTTTTTAATATTGAGATCAAGATTTGTTTTCAAAAGAGAAGTTTATACCTACGTCTATTAAGTAAAGCTTCCATTGACTTTTAAAATGATTTATTATTTTATCAAGCACTAGTTTTCGCAAAACTGCGCAACTACGTGAATTCGTTTCACAAGATTTTTATCGCCGCCATCATAAATCAATTGATCCTCGTATGAAGATATAACGGACTAGGTACTCATAACTTTAAGTCTATAAGTTTACGACTTTGCTGTATAATAGGGCTTTTCAAAGTGTGATTCGCAAACCCCTTGGGGTTCGCCAATTAAATGGTTCGCGAAAAACTTTATGTCATTAAGGAAGATCGACTAGGTATTAAACTTCTTTCTTCTTAGTCGTTTTGGTCTTGGCAGAGTTGAGGCATCCACGTCGATGTTAGAGGCAGACACAGCTTTCCGCACGATCTCCTGCCATCTCGGTTGGCAGACTAATAAACTACTTTCCCACTATTTTTTTCAGTTTCATTTCAAAGTTTCTTTAATGAAAGAAACTACTTTTACAACTCATATTAATATGACTAGAGTAGCGAGCAGGAGTTGAGGTGTTCTGACAGAAACTGGTAAGCTATCGGCTGATAAATTAAAAGGGGCTCGTGTAGCTAAAGTTTGAGTAACCCTGTTGTATGATATCGAGATCTACTCCATGTTTGGACGTTAAAAGTTTTTCATTGGCTTAAGATATGAGATATTGCTGAGTGCTGTTTTAGTTCTGAAATGGTATAGGTATTTTAATGGACAAGTTATAGATGGTGTACGGACGCACGGAGTAAAAGTTTCTAATGAAAAATTGAGTTTGATTTGTCAGAAAAATCTTCAAGTGTCAATCAGTCGACCGACCATCATTTTTATGGTAAAAACCGCCTTCAAAAAACTGAAAACAAAAACAGCTTAAAAATTAAATACCTCTAAAAAGCAAGAAATAAATTCAAATCATTCGTTACACATATCAATATTAATAAAACACGTCTATTGAAGTCGGGCGGGGCTGGCAGACAACAATTTTTTTTTCTAAAAGCCCCACCCGACTTCATTAGACGTGTTTTATTAATATTGATATGTGTAACGAATGATTCGAATTTATTTTTTGCTTTTTAGAGGTATTTAATTTGTAAGCTGTTTTTGTTTTCAGTTTTTAGAAGGCGGTTTTTTTAAAGCTTTTTATTTTCAACTTTTTAGTGGTAGGTATGTAAGCGCAGAGTGTAAATATTTTATATTATAATATTTTCAATGGTAAAATGCCTAGAACTCAATTTCCAAATTTACGCTGTTTGTTTTTGAGGAGTTCCGTTGTGTCTTCGTAGTCCAAGTCTAGTCCAGAACGTTGCATTGCAAACCATGATTCGGTTTGTTTTGGATTGCCATAAACTTACCAAAATCTAAATCACTTTACATATACTATTTGACTTTGAGGAGTTCCCTTGTGTATCTTCGAAGTTCGAAATCCAATAACGATGAAATTAAATTGTGACCACTCTTGAAGTATACCCTTTCAAACAAAAGAAGAATCATCTAAATCGGTTCATAAACAAAGATGTTATGTCCGAAATTAGGTTCTGAGATCGTTGGAAATTCCATAAAAACTCGTGCGATGGCGAGCTAAATAGTTGATATTTTTCAGGATTATGAAAAATCTAATGGTCAGATCTCTGTAAAAATTTTATGGGACCACCATAGATCTAGATCGTTAGATCTGCCCTGGTACTGAAAATCTGTAGGATTATTTCAAATCTGTCAAAATGGCGCACGCATTCGTGATGCGTTGTTTACGTCCATCGGAATTGACAACGGAATGAAAATAAATTTCGATAATAATTGAAATCTAAATACTTACGCGGGATATGTTACACGATTTTGCTATAATTGTATTCCTAGAATTATTGGTGCACAGATGAAAGGCACCAGACAGTTTTCTCGTGGTTTTTTCTTAAAAAAATATAGAAGTGATTGACACCGTGTTCAAACCAACACTAAGAGCAAAGAAGTGAGGCTCACTCATTTGAATGTTGACACATTTCGGTGAGCTCATACTATGTAAGGGGCACATCTAACGATCTAGATCTATGGGGACCACACACGAACTATGTTCTTTGAGATAAAAAAAGCATTGTACAAATCGGGTAACAACTGACGAAGCTATGTTAAAACATACATAAAAAAACCGTCGACTTGAGAACCTCCTCCTTTTTTGAAGTCGGTTAAAAAGAAGTCATGTTAACCCTTTAACCGGGTCGATAAATACTTTCATGTCCATTTTGGTATTTGGTCGTATTTAAACGACCTTGGCAAAAAAAGAGACAAAATAAACTCAGATTAATCTGACTCTGGCGGTCAAAAGGTTAAATCACGGTGTTTTTACAAAAGATTTTTAAGCACCTGTTTAACTCTCTGTTTTAATGTGATGCTGTCATTTCAAACAATATCAATTATATATTCTGTGACAATTTTGTCAAAAAAGTGCCACATACAATTAAACAGTGTCTAAGTTAAACAGGTGTTTAAAAATCTTTTATAAACAACACCGAGTATCTCAATATGATATCATATCAAGTGCTATTATTGTTGAATGTGTCTAAACAAAAATTACGATCTTAATAATTGAATTAACAAACTAACTATAGTATGCATAGCTTAACACAGTTTCACAGTTTCTGTTTCTCTATTGTATAACATCACAATGCAATGGGTGTCAGAAGCATTTCCCCTACACCCAGAAGGGTCTTCCGTTGTTTCTACACCCTCCGACAAATTCAATAGGTGAGGCTTATCCCTAATTTTCTGGAGCCATAGAAAACATTTGACACATTCACCCATTAGAGATAAGGATGTAGGACAGACGCATAATTATTATACGTAATTTATGGTAAAAATAGTGATGTCAAAAAAAGTTTTACGTACTATTATGTATTCTGTGGTTTTACAAGTTTGCAATGATGCAACTGTAGTTTTAGTTTTCTGTAAAGTAAGAATGATTATTACTGGGCTCACTTTTAAAAACCGACCAAGTATGTGTCGGTCAGTATAGGGTTCCGTAGATATCTTATTTACACCATAACATGGTTAAAAACTTATATTTACTCCTTTTTTACACAACAATCAGTGGAATCTTCATCCACCGTCGAACAGTTTTTCCAACTACCGCCACACACAATACTAACGGTGTCCCTATTCTGTATCATAGCCGTATTCTGATAGTTAGCCGACCGCGAACAAAGAGGTAGTGCGTTTGTAATGACTGGATTCCACACTGCAGATAATTTGTGTCCATCTTCCCGATTGAAGTTGTTAGGATGTTTTTTAATTTCAATCGCTTCACGTACGACTCGTGAATAAAAATGACGATCAGTGGAAAGAACCTGCGTGCGATGAAATTCAATCCAGTGGTTTGTGCCACTTTCCAGCAAATGTTCTGCAATCGCTGATTTATTAGTTTGGCGGTTTTTTACAGCTGTGATGTGTTCACGGACTCTTTCGGTGATAGTTCGTTTCGTCTGACCAATATAGCAACTACCACAGCTGCAGTCTATCTTGTACACGCCAGGTGTTTGTAATGGTATGACATCCTTCGGCGTACCCAATATGTTGTTGACCTTTATGCCAGGAGTGTAAACTGTCGGTACAGAGTATTCACGTAAAACGTGGCCGATCTTATCTGTTACTCCTTTGACATAAGGCATGTAGGCTGGTTGTCTACTAACCTCGGGATGCCTACACTTTTTCCTCGGCAGTTTATGTCGTCCGTGCACTTGATATCCGTTTTTCTTAAGTACCTCCTGAAAATGGATCAGCTCATACTCTAAATGTTCAGGGTCACATAGGTCATAGGCTCTATTCTTTAAGGAAGTGATAACAGATTGCAAATGACGGGGGTGGTGATGTGACATTGCGTGTAGGTATCTGTCCGTATGTGTGGGCTTGCGATAAACACAATGTGATATGGACCCGTTAGGCTTCACGGAGATCTTGACATCTAAGAAGGGTAGCGTCCTGTCAACCTCTAGCTCGTAAGTGAATCTCATATTAGGGTGAATAGAATTGAGATGCTGCAAAAGGTGGTTCACTTCCTGCTCACTGCCTTTTAAAATGCAGAATACGTCATCTACATACCTTTTCCAAAGTCGTATGTTGTTAGGTTCGATGTTTAGCGCACTTTTTTCGAAGTGTTCCATCCAAATATTGGCCAGTACCGGGGCCACTGGACTTCCCATGGCGACACCATCTATTTGGAGGTAGTACTGACCTTGAAAAATGAAGTAGTTTCCTTCTAAGCAGTTCTTAAGTAGGTCGACGTAGTTGAGCGGCATCTCTTTGTCTATCAGTATTTCCATCACCACATCAAGGCACTCTTTAATTGGAACATGGTGAAGAGCGATTCTACATCAAAACTCACCATCATTTCTCCTGGTTCCAGTGTGAGGCCCTTTATGATTTCCACAAAGTGCCGTGAATCCTTAACAAAAGACGGTGTTTTTCCCACAAGTGGCTGCAATACTGACGCAACATGCTTTGCTAAGTCGTAAGTAGGAGACTCAATTTGACTTACGATTGGTCGCAACGGCACGTTGGACTTATGTATTTTTGGCAGGCCATACAATTTTGGTGGTTGGTGTGGCTTTGGTCTGTATAGATTCTCGTACTCGTCTTCTGTGAATAGGTCCTGGTTGTCCTCTATCAGAGTTCGTATTTTTCGAGTTACTCTGGCCGTAGGGTTATATGTGACCGGCTTGTACACCTTTTTGTCCTGTAACAACTCACCCATTTTTTGCTCATAATCAGATGTGTTCATCACTACAGTGGCGTTTCCCTTATCGGCCTTAAGCACTAAAATGTCCTTATTATCACGGATATTTTTTAATGCTTGACGCTCCTCCACAGTGATGTTAGATGATGGAAGCTTCGATTTCCGTAAAATTACAGCGACGTCCTGCCTAAAGGTATCCGCTTCACTTGGTGGAATTTTATTACGTACTATCGTTTCCTCAACACTGCCAATTACACTTTCAAACGGTATTCGTTTCGGAGTTGGAACGAAATTTAAGCCCTTGGCCAAGATAGTAACGGTAGTTTCATCTAAACTTGCACGAGAAAGATTCACCACTGTGTGCTTGAGTTGATTTGATGATTCACTTGTAACTTGACGCCGTAACAGTTTTGATAATTTCCGTTCGTGGCCAATACTGCAAAGTTCGTAAGTACGACTAGCTTGTAAAAACGTTACTCGTTCACACACATCATAATCCACCCGCGATAAAATAAAACTACACTTCAAATGTAACTCGTATAACTCCTTTCTTACACTGTCCAATTCACTGTGCCTATTTCGAATTAATTGTTTTAGGAGACGCACACTCGCGTTTGTCAAGATTTTTTGCGAAAAAGGAATGTCCTTACGTGGTTTGATACGAACACACGGCGGTAGAACATCACTATCGCGACACTTTTTTAAAAATGTTAATGATGTTTCTATTCTTGCACTTCTTTTCCGCAAAAATTCCAGATGACGTACTTGTTTTGCAATTTCCGACCCGTAGCGGTTTGCTATATACACTTTTAAACTTTCGCGTTGCATTTTATTAGATTTGGAACACAGGTTTTAACGCGATTTTAACTAAAACATAGGTGTTGAGCACGAACCTAACAACATACGACTTTGGAAAAGGTATGTAGATGACGTATTCTGCATTTTAAAAGGCAGTGAGCAGGAAGTGAACCACCTTTTGCAGCATCTCAATTCTATTCACCCTAATATGAGATTCACTTACGAGCTAGAGGTTGACAGGACGCTGCCCTTCTTAGATGTCAAGATCTCCGTGAAGCCTAACGGGTCCATATCACATTGTGTTTATCGCAAGCCCACACATACGGACAGATACCTACACGCAATGTCACATCACCACCCCCGTCATTTGCAATCTGTTATCACTTCCTTAAAGAATAGAGCCTATGACCTATGTGACCCTGAACATTTAGAGCATGAGCTGATCCATGTTCAGGAGGTACTTAAGAAAAACGGATATCAAGTGCACGGACGACATAAACTGCCGAGGAAAAAGTGTAGGCATCCCGAGGTTAGTAGACAACCAGCCTACATGCCTTATGTCAAAGGAGTAACAGATAAGATCGGCCACGTTTTACGTGAATACTCTGTACCGACAGTTTACACTCCTGGCATAAAGGTCAACAACATATTGGGTACGCCGAAGGATGTCATACCATTACAAACACCTGGCGTGTACAAGATAGACTGCAGCTGTGGTAGTTGCTATATTGGTCAGACGAAACGAACTATCACCGAAAGAGTCCGTGAACACATCACAGCTGTAAAAAACCGCCAAACTAATAAATCAGCGATTGCAGAACATTTGCTGGAAAGTGGCACAAACCACTGGATTGAATTTCATCGCACGCAGGTTCTTTCCACTGATCGTCATTTTTATTCACGAGTCGTACGTGAAGCGATTGAAATTAAAAAACATCCTAACAACTTCAATCGGGAAGATGGACACAAATTATCTGCAGTGTGGAATCCAGTCATTACAAACGCACTACCTCTTTGTTCGCGGTCGGCTAACTATCAGAATACGGCTATGATACAGAATAGGGACACCGTTAGTATTGTGTGTGGCGGTAGTTGGAAAAACTGTTCGACGGTGGATGAAGATTCCACCGATGCAGAGGAGGAGGCGTAACACCGCAGCTCCAGTCAGCCCGTGACCACGGCCGATGCAACTCGGTCGAAACGTCGGGAAAAGGTAGGTGTTCAACACCTATGTTTTAGTTAAAATCGCGTTAAAACCTGTGATTAATACAGCTGTCTAGTACTAAGGACCTCTGAGCTGAGGATGGATGGACATGGCGAAACTACAATGGTTCCTTGTTCACTTGACTACGGAACCCTGAAAACTGTTTTAGAGATACTGAAATTAATACCAAGTACCAATGAATAGCAAAATTAACAACTTTATTACAATAATTACATGTTACAGGTTACAATAGGCGTCAGCTAGAACATCTTTTCAAAGAAATAAAGTTTGTCAAACTGTTTACGTGCCATTTTCTTGTATTTTCTATAATTATTGCGATAGGTAGGTATTAGGTTTCATTTGTAGAAATGCTGTAATTGAATCTGGAGTTCAGGGCTCACAATGAGAATACAATGAACAGTATTATAGGTCATATATCTTCGGATATACATAAACAGCAGTCGTAACCCAAAATTAGTTTCGGTCCCTCCTTGAAGGGATGGTGGAAAATATATAGGAATGTTGCATTCGCAAGGGCGGTCATTCCGAGGTCAATTACCTCTGAAGGCATCGCCATGCCAGACCGTGGGCAATTGCCCACGCCATGGGCAATTTTAGGATTTTTTTGAAAAAAGGGCAAAAAGAGCGGAAAGGTCTTGGAACAGGTAAAATATGGGCAGTTTTGGAAATCACGGAACTCACTAACCAGAAATCACATAAAAACACCTGGCACAAAGTACAAAAACACAAAATCACAGCTTAGGTTGAGTATCCATAGACGTTTCTTCCTATAGAACCATCTAGGAACGAAGCCCAGCACCTGCGTTAAGGATTTCGCAGATAAAAATAGTTATACCGATGTAGATCGACTGGGCTACATTTTTGCCAAAAATTTTCCATTGACCATAGTCGCCCAGACATTTAGATGGCTAAAGGGCGGGAGCTTTCGAAAAATTAAGATTGTTCTAGGTACAAACAGGGCTGTATTTACCCCAGGGTCCAAGGGGGCCATGGCCCAGGGTGCCAGGCTGCGAGGGGTGGCGCGAACCGCCCCTTGCGAGCTTCGGGCGGGACGCCTTTTAAAATTATTCGTGTGAAGGGTTACAATTTTTTTTACAGCAATTTAAATTACTTTTAATTTAATTTACAACGATTTTTTTACAATTTTTTTTACATAGTAGATGAAACTAACTGTAAATCGCGCTGCGCGGCCGTTTTTTACAATAGAGAAGCAAGATTACAAGATTAGTGGATTAAACTGACAAAAAATCGCGCTGTGCGGCCGTGTTTTTTAATAGACAGCCAAGATTACAAGGTTAGTAGTATTTTTATTCGTGAGTAGGGTTCCTGTTTTTTACAATAAATAGCGTCAGCCGCTCCTAGGGCTAAGCTTTAGGGCGCATTTCATAATTAGTTATACCTTATACCAATCATTTATTGACAAACTTCAGTGCAGAATGTTAATTTTCCGTTCATGATGTTACGTGATTAGTGAGATTAGTAGATAAAACTTACTAAAAATCTCGCTGCGCGGCCTTTTTTTTTGTTACTTATAGTCAGGCAAAATTACAAGATTAGTGGATGGAACTGACAAAAATCGCGCTGCGCGGCCGATTTTTTTAATAAGTAGGTACTCATAGTCAGGCAAGATTACAAGATTAGTGGATGAAACTGACAAAAAATCGCGCTGGGCGGCGAATTTTTTATTACTGAAGATTGACAAAATTACAGGGTTTTTTAATGAAAATGATTAAAAATCGTGCTGCGCGGCATTTTTTTAGTATACACAAGCATCCTCTTCCTCCCGCACGTAACCTTAGGGGCGACATACCTTATTGGTCCAGAGGGCGCCGAATCTTAAAATACGTCCCTGGGTACAAAGCGTGTCATTATACGATAGTTTCCCCTACATGTCGTTGTTTTACCGATTATGGGCGATTTTGTGTCGGAAAGGGCAGTTTTAACAACCTGTGTGGGCAAATGTGTTGATCGGATCTGGCAACACTGCATCGCACTAAAAATAATTCTTTAGTTTTATTATTGGGGAGAAAGAGAAAATGCACGAATTTCCGTTACTAAGGTTCGTAGCTCAAACTACGGCTACGGTTTCGTAGTTACTACGTGTTCACTTCGTGATTGCCGTCGTCGACCGTTTTAAATGTTACTTCGTCACCGCTCACGGTAGGTACTATAGACAAAAAAGTAATCAACTTTTTCAACTGTTTTTCTTTTTTTCTCTTGTTCAAAGAGTGTCATTAATTTATATTAACAAATTAAGCTCGCCATTATGTAGGACCTTTCCTCTTTTACTCATTATAACAACACAAATAACGAACGTAAATAATAAATCAACAGAAACAAAAACTCAGATTTGCGTTGCTATCCGCACTAGAAAGGCGACGCAGGGGGTGCTGCGGTATGACGAAGCGGGCCGGGAGGGAGCGGCAATCATGAAGTGAACGCGTAGTAACATATAAGTTTTTTCAAAAAAACTTATATTACGATACGGCGCAGTTTCTGACGTTACGGTGTCGCCGTATTGTTTACATAGACAACATTCAACGCCGATAAATTACGGCCGTAATATGACGTCACCGCTATCCTAGGAAACCCAAGCTTAAGTAATCGGATGATGGAATGTAATTAACTTATATGAGATGATAGTATACATACTACAAATGTTATGTTATTTCCTCAGAGTTTTACAACAATCTCATTAATTTTATTATTTTTAATAAAATAGTAATTTGGTTTTTAGTTCATTTCTCAATAAAATGCTCTAGTCATCTAATTCTACTGGCTTCTTCTTCATCCGTAAAATGTTTGCTTAGTTTTACTTAATTACTTACGTTAACATTATTAATTTTCTCACAACCTTTTGCTCTAGCAAAAGCTATTAACAAGATGGAAATAAATTATACTTAGAACAAGGCTGTTATTTATACAAGATTAAGTAGGCCTTTGCTTACTTAATTTCGATCTCAGGTATTCCGTGAATGAATACCTATCTGATAAAAAACTTATAAGTAAATTACAGTATAATTGAAATTGAATTTATTAAGAGGCCTGATGCACTGAGGGCCTATTACAAAAAAAGCATCGTGATAAGCGTACGATGTTCGACCCGGTTATTAACTTATGTGTAGTGTCCGACCGAAACTGGAATTCCGGCCGAAACCGAAACCGAATATTCGGGCCTGGGTTCAGTTTCGGCCGAAACTGAAACTTGTTTTCGCATATAAATTGACGTTGTTTTTTACACATATATGTAGGTTGTAGGGTAGATGATTTTTCACAAATTAAAATCAATCAAGTAACTGATTATTAAACCACGTAACCTCAATTCAACACGATCGCGCCGATTCACGCTGGCTGGTGAACTCCGAAATTAGCCGATCAACAAAAACCGAATTTTGGCCAAGCCGAAAGTTTCGGCCAATATTTGGTCGAAACCGAAACTGTTGCCGAAACTTGCCGAAATCGAAACCGAAACTTCGGTCGGTCACTACTCATGTGTGAGACGGTAGTAGGTAGGTACTTATATCTATTCTGTGTGTAAGGTTCAAAATTAAGTAAATTGATCAACGAACATTCATCCGACTATCATGATTCTTTTTAGTAAGTACTATAGGCCTTCTGCATTAGAAGAAAAAACCGGCCAAGTGCGAGTCAGACTCACGCACGAAGGGTTCCGTACCAAAAAACGGCAAAAAAAAACATGTTTATTGTATGGGAGCTGGGAGCCCCCTTAAATATTTATTTTATTCTGTTTTTAGTATTTGTTGTTATAGCGGCAACAGAAATACATTTTCTGTGAAAATTTCAGCTGTCTAGCTATCACGGTTCTTGAGATACAGCCTGGTGACAGGCAGACAGACAGACAGACGGACAGCGGAGTCTTAGTAATAGGGTCCCGTGTTTACCCTTGGGGTACGGAACCCTAAAAATATCGAAACTTGTGGGGAATTTTTAGTTAATTTGCTTTCGAACTTTAATTTAAGGCTAACTTGAGAAATAGAAATAGAAATAGAAATCATTTATTTGCGAATACTGAGTATACAAGTTGTTACAAAAATAATACTATTTAGGCAGTTCTACAGTATTTGCCTTATTAATGTAGGCATGCAAATATTTTGTAAAAAAAAAAGAACTGAATAAAAGACTGATTATAAGCAATTCAAAGCAGGCACATTGATTAAAAATTAATAATGTCAAAATTACATAAAATGTCAATAATAATAATAAGTATAAAAAAAAGTCAATAGCTAAAACAATCATTCTAGAAAAATAGTATAAGATAAATTATTAAAATGTCATCACTATTCATCAGCTTATTTCGCTACAAGGTACGGTCAGAAAAAAAATACAATTTCAAGAACTTTTCTGATCTAAGTACTCTTTAATTGAGTAAAAACCCTGTTCTGAAAGCCAGGAAAACAAAGATTTCTTAAAGATATTTTTCTCTACGGGTAGTTCCCTTAAGTTCAGTGGTAATTTGTTATATATTTTTATAGCCATGCAGTAAACATTTTTTCTGAAGAAAGCTAAATTGATTTTAGGTATACATAATTTGTTTTGTCTACATTGTCGTGCATTTGCATTTCTTTGAGATTGGGTGACAAAAAGTTCGGGATATCGCTTTACAAAAAGACATAACTCAGCTATATACATACATGGCAATGTTAATATTGAGGTAAAACAAGAGCCTTAACATGAGCTCATAAAGCGAGCCATGCAGTTACAAGCGTTATATAAGATAAGATAGAGAGTTATATAGAGCGTCATTCCTTTCACAGCACTTAATTTAATATAGCTAGAGCTCGTAGTCAGTTTATAGTCTTTTTACGGTGAAAATATGTCAATGATTGCTTTAAATAATCAAGCATTTGACTTATTAAAAAATCCTTATGATGCCCTTTAATTTGACACCCATATCACAGAATATATAAATCCCATTTGCAGTATTAAAAAAAACCACATCGTATAATAGCACCGATTATGTATTCTGTGACCGTACAGCCGTTATGTTGTTTTTTTAGCGCCACTTACTTAAGAACACTTGGGCTGTCAAGACAAATGTAACGATATCTTAATCATAGAAATCCGTTCAGCCGTTAGAAAGCTATGAGGTAATAAAGAATATTACATACAAACATACAAGATACGTGCGAAAAACATAACCCTCTTGCAGTCGGGTAAAAAATGAGAAATCTGCGACTCATCTAATAGTCCGTAAGCCCGCGATAATTTTGTTTTCGTCATATGACATCACGATGTAATCCATGGCACACGGTCGGAAAAGTTGTGCTGAGCAAGGATCAAAAGATTATCGTAAATAAAATTGGCCGAAAGCTTGAGAAAATCCTTCACTTCCGCTTAAAAATCACTTTTGAAGGACTTCCGGCCAGATATGGTTTGACGGACTTATTTATTCTCAAACACACTATTATTTTATAACGTTTATAAAACATTTCGTCAAGATGTCCATGACGTAGGAAAAGGTATCCTGTGATCTTTGGCACCGTCTTTCAAGTACTTTCGGCCATTTCAGAACTGACAGACTTATGTAAACTCTCTCTAATAATAGTGTGTTTGAGAATAAATAAGTCTGCCAAGTCATATCTGGCCGGAAGTCCTTCAAAAGTGATTTTTAACCTGAAGTGAAGGATTTTCTCAAGTTTCCAGCCAATTTTATTTGCGATAATCTTCTGATTCTCACTCTGCATAATATTTCCGACCGTGTGCCATGCATTTCATTGTGATGTCATATTTCGTAGGCAATATTGTCGCGGGCCTACGGACTATAAGCCAACATGCGTGCCATTACTATTCGATGTATCTTACTTTGCCAATATGCGTAACTGCAGATTTGATAAAGAGTCAAGTTTATACAGAGTGATTGATGGTGGCAAATTTTACTGAAAGGAAACAGTACTATAATTTAAAAAATAAGTAAAACTTAATTCAAAGATTTTTGTTAAATTAGTTTTCTCGGCCGGAAATCAAACGACCCAAATCCGAAAAAAGTAGATTCTAATTAATAGGGTCAATGATAAGGTTGTATAAATAACATAATATCATAAATTAAAGACAGACCAGAGAAAGATAAAATAATATTAGTTTAGCCCGTACGATTACCGGCTGAGACAAGCAATTTAAAAAAAATCTTTGTATGCAGTTTTACTTATTATTAAAACCGGCCAAGTGCGAGTCGGACTCGCGCACGAAGGGTTCCGTACAAAAAACGGCAAAAAAAACATGTTTGTTGTATGGGAGCCCCCCTTAAATATTTATTTTATTTGGTTTTTAGTATTTGTTGTTATAGCGGCAACAGAAATACATCATCTGTGAAAATTTCAACTGTCTAGCTATCTCGGTTCACGAGATACAGCCTGGTGACAGACAGACAGACGGACAGACAGACAGACGGACAGCGGAGGCTTAGTAATAGGGTCCCGTTTTTACCCTTTGGGTACGGAACCCTAAAAATAAAGTAATGTTTCCTTTCAGTAAATTTAAAGTACTTTCCTCCATTACCACCTTTTTTCCCCCACCCTGTATAGAAATCGCATCGCACACCAACAATCACAGAACAAAGAAAAAACGCATCAACGGTTATAACGGCGACTTAAACTTGAATTTGTCTCGAATTTAAAATCACGTAAAATAAAAAAGAATGTAATAAGTCAACCCCTAGCTAGCCCTAGAACAATAAAGACACCCGTATACTACGTCGAGAGATATTGGACGACGAGAGTTATGTGCATTCCCATGAAGGGTGCAAGTTCAATTTGTTCGTACAATTGTTTAATCTTCGCAGGTGAATGGAACTTGAAAATCATTTACCTATGCGGTTAGAAATTATTCCTCGGAAAATAATTATTTACAATATGTAGGGCAGACACTTAAAATTTTTATGCAATTACAAACATTGAAAAGGAGGAGGTTATCTATTCGTCGCATATATATTTTTTTTTACTATGTATATGTACACCGATTACTCGAAGACGGCTGAACCGATTGAAATGATTCAAACGTTATAACATGAAGTTTGTACCCAAGTTGGTCCCATTTTTTTTAATTTTGAAATCGGTTTAGTAGTTTTCGAGTAATCTTGAAAATACTGTCGTTTTCGTTACCATTTTATATGAATTCAGGCGGATTTTCAACCATTACTTTTTTCCTATGAACCGATTTAGATGATTATTTTTTGTTTGAAAGAAGACACCTTAAGAATGACGCCATATTAATTTCATTGGTATTGGATTTTGAAGATACACAAGGGAACTCCTCAAAATCAAATAGGAACTGTACAGTGATTGAAATATTGGTAGGTTTATGACAATCAAAAATAAGTTAAGGACCTATCTATTGTCAAGGACGTTCTGGACTAGAGTTGAACTGCGAAGGCCCAACGGAACTCCTGTGGAAATTGCGTTACTCGGGGTATACCTACCATTGAAAAATGTGAAACATTATAACGTTTTATTTTATAAAATATTCGCTTACATACCTACCACAAAAAAGTTTAAAATAATAAAGATAAAAAAAAAACCAAAACTTTTTTATCATTACCTATTATACTTAAAGTTATTGAAACAGTTCTAGTGGATAGGTACACATACTTCATATTTTTCTCTCACAACTTCTAGAATGTTCCATTTACTGAAGTTAGGAAAACAATCTTAATTAAAGTTTAAAACCAAACTTTGTAGGTATTAAACAGTTTAGCTCAACAAAGAAAAGTACTATATTATGCGACAACTTGTAGGTAATTTGAGCTTTTGAAAGAACTTCATAATTTTTTTTCTTTCTAGATGTGTTTTCCTTTTACGGAGTTCTTAGATTAGATACTTTGTACATATGGTCCATAGCCCGTACTAGGGTTTCTTAGTTATTTTCAGCTATAATGTTGAATCTTTGGGTATCTGATCGAAGTGTTGAATCTTATTTATTACATACGCTTAGCTTAACATAACTTTTACCGCTTATTATGTAATAACATATGTCACTGAAAGATAATACGCAAGAATCTTATATTCATATTCTATGACATCATACGGATCTGAAATTCAGATTTATATTTCTTTATATCTTTGTCTAGACACGTATATTGAACCAGGAACACGATTCAATGATTTTGGCTCACCAAAATCATTGAATCGTGTTATTTGGAAACAACATTAGGTATTCAAGTCGAAATGGAGGAAGCCATGGAGCTTGGTCTAACAAAGTCCGATGTATCTTCAATATTCACAATCGTGTAGAAGCATTTTCTCTTTAACTATGAATTGATTTCGTGATTTTTTCCTCCCGCGCGGGTCGTTTTCTCATTGCTATCTTGCTTTAGAGATAATTATAGCGCCTTAAGTTTTTTGTCTAAAAAATTCTTCACACGATAATTAATAAAAGGTACCAGTTTTTGCCAAAATAAAGTTTCGCCACAGAAAGATTTTTGTTTACTCTGTGGTTCGCCGTACCAAAGGTAGCGGAGTTGTTTGCACTCGCCGTCGAATTTCTGAGGGGAAGGACTTCTTTACAGTTTTATTTTCGCAAGGGAGTACACTTCGATCTAAATAAATTTCTTGGCGAATTCATATTTTGTGCACAGTGGCAGATATCTGTTTGATGTTCGAGATATGTTGTCTCATTTGAAAGAGATCTTTGATTACTTTCCGTGATAAATTAATTAACACCTGCAGGCTCTACGAATTCACAATAAGAAAATCGCTCAAAATCAAAATAAAAAATATTTAAAGATTCAAGATTTCACCTTCTTTCCCTACGGAAGCGAAGATTATTTATTAAATATTTATTGAATATATATATGAAATATTTATAAAACTACTAAAATAATTAAAATCGAAAATAATTCTACTGAACTTCTTTCCAAAATTAACAATAATTATCCATCACTTACATTAAGACATTTCACGTCGATTCGTATACTATTAATTAAGTAAAGCATAAGTACCAGTAGTTTTTCACCTGCTAAAGTTGTTTGGTGCTCTACAATTAGGTATTTGATAAGGTGATACCTAAGACCTCTAAGTATAATCTTAGACAGTAAACTGAATTTGAACACATCAAATATACATACCCTACTCCACCGACTGGAAAATTATGTCCATCCAAGTCTTTCTAGTCTAAAGTAGCATAAGCACCGGACCGTGATGTAAAAATTAAAAAGTCGTTGAACAGCCACTTTTAATGACACAAGCTGTCATTAGCCAGTTCTGAAGATAGAAAATTTAACGAGGGACGAGCTCTGATGCACCACGGCTGGCTGTGTTAGTTTTTACCCTTTTCGTTTTCAATATGCTGCTAATTAAACGGCAATAAAGTGCTAGTGAATCAGTTTCAAGGATTATTAAAAAAAAAATAGCTTTTTTTTCACTGACACATTTCCATTGATGTTTAGCGATACCCTTTGTCGATAATTTATTACAAGTAATTCCAGCACAAAAAATAAACACACAACAACTGCCTAGACTCCATTTTTTAGAAAGTAGTAATGCAAATTACCTTGATAAAATATCACTAAATTATTACACAAATTAAGTTACTATACAGCGTGAAATTTTAATCATTTGCTTCCCGCAGTGGGGTGGTTCCACTCATGATTACAATACAAGCAACTTTTACTATGGGGCCAACTCTGAAATCGGGAAAAAACAGCTGTTCCATACATTTAAGTTGAGTAGGTATTGATTTTTTTTCGCGATTTCAGAGTTGGCTCCATAGTAAAAGTTTTTTATAATCATGAGTGGAACCATCCTCTTCAGGGAATCAAATTACTAAAATTTCAGCGTGTAGTAGTATTATGTTATCTGTGCTTAGAAGTACCGATATACTAGATATACCACATGAAATTAGAATATGACATACACTGAGCATGCAATGAGACTTTATCATCATCATCATCATCATCATTAGCCTCATTGGGTCCATTTCTGGACATAGGACTCTCCCAAATTTTTCCACTGTGTCCGGTTTGCGCCTCCGTCATCCAGTTGTGTCCCGCTTGTCCTCTGATATCGTCAACCCATCGTTTTGGAGGGCGGCCTCGTGGTCTTTTGTCTTCCCATGGTCTCCATTCAAGGATCTTTCTCGCCCATCGTCCTTGATCCATGCGAGCTACGTGACCCGCCCAACTCCACTTACGCTCGGAAATTACTTGCACCACGTCTCTCACTCCCGTTTTTCGCCGGATCCATTCATTCCTTTTCCTGTCGCGCAAAGTTATTCCCAGCACAGCCCTTTCCATTGCTCTTTGCGCGACTCTAAACTTTTCAGCTGATCGTTCAGTGAGAGACATGGTTTCCGAGCCATATGTGAAGACCGGCATGATGCATTCTTCAAATACTTTTGCCTTGAGTTTTATCGGCAGTTTACTCCGCAGTATCTTCTTATTTGCACCAAATGCTGCCCAGGCCTGGGATATCCGTCTCTCTACCTCTGCTGTCTGGTTATTGCTGCCCAGCGTAATTCTGTGGCCGAGATATACATATTCCGGCACGACATCAACCGGAAATTGACAGTCATTTGCCCCGGGTATGTTGGTCATAATCTTGGTTTTTGATAGGTTCATCTTCAAGCCCACTTTTTCGGATTCCACCTTTAAATCTTCGATCATGTCCAACATATCAGAAACACTTTCAGAAAATAGAGCCAAGTCGTCCGCGAACCTTAAGTTTGTCAGCTTCTCCCCCTCTATATTAATACCTTTCTCATCCCAATTTAGTTTTTTAAATATATTCTCTAAGGCTGCGGTAAAGAGTTTGGGAGATATCGTGTCACCTTGTTTCACCCCTCGGGCTAGATGGAATTTTGGTGTTTTCTCGTGCAGATTGACGCAGGCCGTGGCATGTTTCTGTAGATGACGTATCATGTCGATGTATCTACCGTCCACTCGACAATCCGCTAACGCTTCCTCAACGGCCCAGGCTTCCACTGAGTCAAACGCCTTTTCATAGTACACAAAAGCTATAATTATAGGTTTCTGATATTCGTGACATTTTTCTATCAGCGTTTTGATGGCTTGTAAGTGGTCACAGGTGTTGTATCCTGATCTGAACCCCGCCTGCTCTTTTGGTTGATACGAGTCAAGCTTGTTTCTCAACCTATTCACTATGCTCTCTCAACCTATATACTATAAACTTCCAATGAGACTCCACACATTGGTATTTTCCCACCCAACATTCGTCATTAAATAAGCTCCTTAGTTCGGTAATATTTCAGTGGATTGGAGCATAATTTTTACATCGGAGTGCCCTACAGTCGATGGTTCTGAAGCGGTGGGTCACAGACGGACAAAATTCCATTAGCGAATTTTGGACGGTGGCCAGAGGGGATTCTGTTTTATAGGCATTTTAATTTTCGCAGATGCGCGGTTAGGCATAAAAAGGTATATACCTAGTTCACTTACTACGTAATTAAGTAAAAAACCCAGCATAGCATTATTCGTCTTTTAGAGTTGGTCCCATAGAAGGTACAGTTTGATGGTTTTTCCATTTTTGATTCATTCATTATCACGTTCTAAAATATACCTACTTTGATACGAGTATATTTTGAAATTAAAAGTCATGAAATTGTATTTACTTACCAAGAATTCTGCACTTTGTGTTACCTCAAATAAAACATTGTGTTACCTGATAACTTACGAAATCCCTAACACATTCTAGGTTGGCTGGAAGACATCTCTGAGCCCACAATTTTATTGCAATAATCTCTACCGTCATTTTTGTGGAATAAATTATGTTTAACTCACAGTGTTGAAGTAGACGTGATCGATCATAGAATATGTTTGGAGAAGATGCAACTTTTTTAATTTTAACAAAATGAAAACTACCTTCTACCTAATTTCTGAGTGAAAACTTTTCATATATTTTTGTTTTTGCAAACCTACAGTTTTTGATAATCAATTGGAAAATATTATGAAGGAGTGAGTTTTTTAATAACATGAGTGGATTCAGCTACATAAGGTCTTTTCGCGATGCTTTGATCATTTTTTGATATGGAAGTAAAATATTTACTAATATAGAATCAAAACCGTCTCTCTCTCATTTTTGTCAAAAATGACTTATTGATACAGCAATATTGCGAATTTCAAACGTCATGGAATGTTCAACCAATTAGGAATCAAAAGTGGTCATTTCCTTTGTTAAATTGAATTGCAAATCTGATATCAGAATAAAAACAGCTATCTTCGATACAAAATCTACAAAATCCCGCCATCATAATTTTTTTGTTTTCGTTTTACCACAAATAAGTAAAATAGCAGATAGCCGGTTTTGAATTTTATAGCTTTAACGTTTTGAACAATCGTAAAAATAGTGCACCAGAATGCATACAAACATTCATTTATTCAATGCAATCTTTCATGGGAAAACGTGAAATGCATTATGGCCCAAGTTAGTATGTTCTCGATTCAAACTCGTTTGTGAATTAAACATGAGATGATACTCTCAATCTGTCGCTTGTTATGACCAGTTTCCGATGAGCCGCTACGGTTTTCCGCCCAATGAGAGTTTAAGCTTTTGAAGGGTTCTCTAAGCGGATGTGGACGGATCTTTTAGACTGGTCGGTTGAAAGTCAGTGTTTTCGTCGGTAGTAGCGAAAGTTTGACAAATCGCTTCGAGTGCAGTTCTCGTCAAGCGATAAGCTGATACGTCCCATAGTGTGCTACTGTTTTCGTATAGTTGTGACTTTGGGGAGAGATTTATGTTGTTATCTGTTTTTGTTACGGTTTCGCCCTCTTTGTCTTTGGTAAGAGCCGTTTTTTGTCGGTAAATTACGGCTTTGAGGGAATTCAATGTGAACGGATCTGTAAGAGCAAAGTAAATACTTTTTTTTTCGATTTAGCACTCTTTTGTTTATGGTTATTTATGTTTTTTTATTTATTTATTGTAAGCTTTCTAATAGCCGACGAGAATGTCCACATTTTATCGAAAATGATTGCCAGTCTTATTAGTATTACGACAGGTTTGTGGTAAAATAATAATGATAACGATATTTGAATATTTTATGTACAAAATAACCCTGTGAAAAACACGTAAAACACATATATTTGTACATGTATGTACATTGGTTGGGCAGGTTTACCTTCAGTGCACAAAAACCCAGTTTGTCTGGTAGCTAGCCACGCCCACTCAGTTCAAAGTCCTTCAAACCAGTGCAAAAGCCCAAACTGTCCTTTTTCACGTCGTCAACGCGTGACGTCATTAGGGTTGGTCCGTGCTGATAATTAAGCTGTATTCCGGGGCTGAACAAAGCACTGCCGCCTGTCTAAAGTTTGGCCATTACCGGCCGCTTGGAAGGTGCTTATAGGTGAAACGATCGAGTTTGTTATCATACTTATTGATAGAAATGCCAAACATACGATAAACTTGAAGTAAGTGCAAGTTTTACATTCGTAATCAAGAACAATACTCAAACGACCAATACACGAAATGGAGTTCTATATTCGATAGGTTTATATGTTTTACGTACGGATGTGATTGGTAGTTAGGACGCTATGCGTCCGCGGGCACTTTGAGACATCATAGTGATGTTTGTGAATAGGTACGGGTGTCAATCTGCCCTTTGTACCTAGTACAAAAATTCACAGATTTTGCAGTCCCCGCAAGAATCGGAGTTTTTAAAATGAATAAAAAATTTACGAAAAACCAAAATAAAATCAAATGCAAAATCCTATTTATATTTTTAA
Source organism: Agriphila tristella (assembly GCA_928269145.1). NCBI lineage: Eukaryota > Metazoa > Arthropoda > Insecta > Lepidoptera > Crambidae > Agriphila > Agriphila tristella. Next base: position 35,580,689 of record OV743432.1, read on the forward strand.
GTTACCTAGGTAGTACCTATTTATTTTTACGATTGTGATACTCGGCTTCGCCTCGCGTCACAAAAGCGCCCGCTGTCTGCCTCGACGCTGCCGAAATATTATTAACCGATTTTCAAAATTCCAACGAATGCACTTCTCGTCTGCTTCTGCATCTTTAAACACTATTACCATGACGATTGGTCAATAATCATAGAAGCTACATCACATTTTATGCACGGAAACACCCGTTTTTTTACAATTCCAAATCTAAAGGGACCACCTACAGGTCACAATTATTAATTAACTGATTTTCAAAATGTAGATTATATTAGAAGTAATAAATTAATGTAAAAAATCCGCAGGCAGTGCAAAGGGCCAACTCAAATAGAGTAGTAAGTAGAATAGAATGACAATGTAGGGGATTGACAGAAGCTAAGCGTTAGCTTATGTCATTCCCATACATAATTATTTAATTCTACTAGAGTAATATTTAGTAGAATGACCATTTGAGTAGGGGGCCGTACCAACCAGTGAGTGTCATTATGAGTCTTACATGATAATGCTGTTATTCCTTTAAGATATCGCAAGCATAGTCAATAACCGTTTATACATCGAATCCTACTATATCCTACTAATAATATAAATGTGAAAGTTTGTGGGTTTGGATGTTTAGATGTTTGGATGTTTGTTCCTTAATTACGCAAAATCTACTGAACGGATTTAGTTGGAATTTGGCACACAGATAGTAGATAACCTAGATTAAAACACAGGATACTTTTTATCCCGATAGTCCCACGGAAACGGGAACTACGCGGGTGAAACCGTAGGCGGCCGCTAGTGAGAAGTATTTTCTATCGATGCTCATATTGTGACGCAGGGCTGACACAAATTCCGAAGCAAGCTCTCTCACGTCACTGAACAGTAGTTGTTTGAGCAAAAATTCCGTTGTTCCGTACTGAATTAAAATAGCTGAGAGGTAAAAGGCACTTTAATTGTGTTGCGATGAGATAATGCGACTAAGGAATTCTTTGTGACCGGATTTTGGTAAAATTTTGTCGAAAATTTAATGACGGTTTTTAAATATTTACTAGGATAGGTTTATTAAAACTTGTCAACAGGTATTAGATAATGTACAGGGTATTTATGAATTAACCAAAAATAGGAAAATAGTTTCGTCGGACCATCAAACTGAACACTTTCACTAGGAACATCTCTGAAATCACGAAAAACAATCGGCTGTTTCAAACAAAAAAATAATAAGATGAATAGCAACTCAGACGGGATCCCGTCTGAGTTGCTACGGGTGAGTCGATTTTTTCTAATATTTTTTCATTATTTATTCATCTTAATATAAAAATAGCATTGTGAATGCAAAAATCTAAAAGTAAAAAAAAAAAAATGAAAATAACATGTGGAACAGCTGTTTTTGCGATTTCAGAGTAAAAGTTGTTCAGTTTGATGGTCCGAAGAAACGGTTTTCCCATTTTTATTAATTGATTATCAGCTTGTATGACATAACCGAATAAATAAAACAACCATGAAAATCCTATCACATATTAGAATCTACGTAATGTTTATTACGTACGTTAAAAAGGACGCGGGGCTGATTTAGTGCGTAGGAAGTAATTATTATTTTTAAGTCTTAAAATAACCGTGACTGTAGAGCCTGGGCCGACGTGTTGAGTCACAATTTGAATTGGGTAGTGCGAGAAGCAATTCCCGGCGCTCAAGACTATTCCATAGTGTTTGGTTTCAATCCGGGCCGTTGATGTGACCTAATTAGTCGTAGTGCAACTGACATTCGATAATGCTACCAATTCTAGCTCGATATAAATAGGGTTCGATTAGTTGGCCAATGCAGGCTTTGTAATTTTATCACGAACTGAATACTTCATCACAGGTAATATAATAGTAATAAGGAGCAATGAAATTACAGTCACTCAAACCAAGAATGAAAGAAAACTTCAGAGATGTCTATGCTAGTTGAATCATCAAAGACTGACATTTATTTCTTCAATGCCTAAGACCTTCGAGCAACAAAGGCTTCGTTTTTCACGTCTGTAGAAGCCCGTCTTACTCTAAGCCTAAGACGTACACATAGAGTAAGATAAGACGTACACAACACAGACACAGTCACAAAGGTCGTAAACATTGATAAAACAATTTTGTCTGATTACATGATAAAATTCAATATGTCACATAATCCCAAATTTATCGGATATTCTCGTACTGAAGAACAAACAACAGAACCTCCTTTTGATAACACTTATTATGAAAAAAAGAAGAAGTAAAGACAAAATAAGGCCACGACGTGTTTTTATTCCGTAACAACCTGCATAATTTCCACAAATAGAATAACTCAAAATATAATCCTAAAGCACCTTACCTACGTGACTTTTCTCACTACAAAGGATTTCTTTAAAATGCAAAATTCATCCTTATGCATGACAAAAATCTGAAGAATCTGTTGAATTTCGTCTAACTCCTGAGTCAAGAATCGTGACTCGACATTATATTCCAGCATTAAATGTGCGTTTAATTTTAATTTCAATACAGCTTAGAAACAAACTTCGCCATCTTATCATATTACTAAAGAGAAGCTGAATAATTAAACTATTATAAGCCCGCAAGAAACTTATTAATGTTCTGGACAACTTAATTTTTAATTAACGGAGATTAAGTGCTATCTTGAGTTTCTTGATGTTGTTCAAAGAACACTAAACTAAGTATCTAATTAGATTTTCTAATACGGATATTTGACGGTTTTTATGTGTCTTTTAATGTCGATGTCGTTAATTTGTTCTTTTAATTGTATTTTGAGCTGTTATAACATACTTATCTAAGGCCCTAGTTGTAATCAAATCAATTCCATGTGAATACAGGCTAATTATTTCGAACGATAAAACCGAAACCGTTACGTTGTCATTAAGTTGGGTATATTTACCTGAAAATCTATTGGTTTAGCTTTAGAATTCTCATTTAAATTGTACTAGATTTGCTTCCTAGGCTCCCTAGGCAATAGCTTCAACAATTTTAATAAAACTTAAGCGAGTATTTTTCTGTAAACAAAACTGAAACGGTAATGATTTAGTTTTGGATTTGTATTATCGTTAAAAATTTGTGCGATTGGGTTTTCGAATATTATGATAAAGTATAGACACGAACAGAAAACTGCCGTTAGTGGTGCCTGTAAATCTGTATTATTCAATTAAAACATTCGCAGTACCCATTCCGTGGATACTTAACCATGAAAGTAATCTATCTCTTCGAAATCCGTAAAGTTGTAAGCCTTCCAATCAAAACGCCCTTACGGTCGAACCATAAATCAAGTAAGATCCTTTGCCCCTATAAAATTGTTCTCGGTTATTAAAAGTTTCACCCTTAATTGCGAATCCGAAAGCTAAATCCTTATTACAGTTGAGGGGAAGGTCTGTGGAAAGGTCACTGAGTCAAGGGTTGTCAAAGCAGTCAGTTTAATAGGTCATGAAATGCCATTGTCAAAAGTCGAAGTTTAAATGACTGAATGAATGTAGCAAGTATACCATATCTATTTCAAATGCAGATACCAATATAAAAATATCATCTGTTAACAACAACTCATTGGACTTGTTGAAAATTAAATTAAGTAAGTATTTCAATTTTCATTCGGAAATTGTGTTTTTACTGAAAGTTAATGTGCAATTACCTAACCCTGTAAAAACATTCTAAGTTTTGATTTGATTTTTCCTAAAAATCTGCTACATACCCTACTAGACAAAGTACTTACCTAACGTTTGAAAACATGCACAATCTCTTCGCTTTCGATAATTACGGTATGGATCTAACGTTTACAAAATCTACGGTAAGTGAAAAAGTATGTCAATCATACGTCTGTATGGAGGCTGGTCTTTAGTTCAGTCATAGTTCAAGTATTCTACAGAATATACACAACGTTAGAGTTATTACTTCCTGTGTCAAAAGCAATAGGGACAACGGTAGATATCTCTACATTCGTTTTATTGCTGTGTTTCAAAAGCGATTATATTTGAGCGTATTTTTGTAGCTAGAACTTGCTAAAACTGGTGTATATATTTTCAGTCTTAACGACGTGCACTTACGTGACCTTAGCTGGTAGGTAAGTAATAATTAAAATTGGCAGCCCTAAACACATTTACGTCAGCTCTATTATCCCTTCAGAACATATTGCCATTATTGGGGCGACCTTTAATGGGAATCACCTCCTAGAGGTCACCACTGCTCCGATAAGTTATTACTATTAATATGAAATGGAAGAGGTCGTTTGCCCTTTTATTGCTGTCATAACTGATTTTAAGCGATAAGTGTTATGAAGGTAGAGCACCCCTGTCGACAATTACCCGAATAGGATTTATTTGTTCTGAATGACTTAAGATCCATTATGTTCAAAGGATAATAAAGGATTAGACAATGATAAAAATAAATCTATTGCCTAATGCTTACCTAAATGTACCTAGACATAGGGGAACTATGTATTTAAGTAATTTTCTTCGTCTTGAATGATTTCTTACTTTTCTCGCGGAAATATGTCGTTACCTTACCTATGCCAGCTCTCTAAAATAAAAGGAGCTTCTATTCTGTTTTTTTTCCTGGTAAAGGGCTTTTGGAAAAAAACAGAACCTTATAATCCTTTAGGCGCATATATCAGAAACGCAAAATAGATGACTCGCGAAAAATTAATTCTTATAAGAATTAATTTAACTATATACAGTAATTAATATAAACTGTATACAGTTTGAAAATATTTTTAAAATGCGAGCAAATGTGAAGTATAAAACCGGAACGACCGGCCATCAGCCGTGTCCGCGTCATTCGATTAAGCTCCAGATAATGAAATTGTCCCTTAAAATTTCAGCCCTGGGCAAGATTGACAAATAAAAACTAATCTAAAATGGGGTGTCTGGCTTTTAAAATCGATCACCAAGCTATTATGTTGTACCTTGTTTGTATAAAGAATATATTTTACCGAAATAATTATGTTAAGCTACCACGCGTGGAAGCTTAACATATATTCGAAAGCTCGAAGCACTCATGGCGAAGCATCACTGATCGTACTCGATCACGATTGTTAAGCAACGGTCAGTCCGGTCCGGTGTCGGATGTCCATCAGCCATTTTTAATGTCCCCACTGCTGGGGCAAAGGCCTTCCTTGTGGGTGGATAAGGAGGATGGGCCATAACCCACCCACCACGCGGGCCTAATGCGGATTGGTGGGTGTTAACGACTGCAAATGCACACGGGATCAACGGCTTAACGTGCCTTTCGAAGCATGTAGGAGCTCGAGATAATACATTTTTGGTCACCCATCCCATGACCGACCCTTGCGAATGTTTCTTAACCTCCGAACAATAAAATGCGAAACAAATAAGTCTGATAAAAAAAAAAAAAAAAAACCTCCGCAATCGCTGGGCCAGGTGCTAAACCACTGTGCCACCGAGCTCCTCAGACAAAAAAAACTACTTTTCATACAAAACTCGATCAGCTGTTTGTAACGGTTCAAAACTGAACATGTTATTTTGTCTCAAATATTTTTCGAATTTTGTTTCATATTGAGCATAATATTATTTAACTATCGAACAAGTTATTATAATAAAGAGTAGTTCAGGTTTTGAGTTAGCAATAATATCGGAAGTTCTTTTAATCTTTCACGGCGCTAAAATTCAAATATTAAGCTCTGTATAGGTAACGACGCTAATAGGCTTAAAATTTATTTATATTTATTATTGTTTATTTATCAAATTTTATTAGAGCCTCTCGAATATCATTATAATAGTTTATTTTAGAAGATTACTTAAAAAAGGATTGAATTCGGTGTTAATTATTTCTGTAAGTTGTCAGTAGTGTCACACCACGTGATGTGTTTTAGCTAAAGAACGAAATTAAATATAGTAGGTCGTTCCAGTGGATCAATCGATGAGAAATCGATCGCCAGATGGTAACTGAGGGTCGCAAGGCAAGTCCCATACCTTTTGCCAAATCATAGTTGTAAATTTAAATTTTGTTTTAGGAAATATTAGACATTAGTTAGATTTGGGGGATAAATGCAAGTTTAGTTGGCTTGGAGAATTTTGTAGCGGATCTAGTACATTTTGTTAATCGTAGGCGGTATTTGCTTAAATTAGGGTACTTTGTTATACCATGCCTTTGCTTCATGACACAGTTAAATTGGAGATTTGAAATTAAAATGGAAGTTTAATTTGATTTTATAATATGGTTTGATGTTCAGAGATAATACAGAGAGAAAGAAAAGAAATGAAACTATGTTTTATTCTGGGCGGAGTTTAGTTGACAGTTTAGTGGTAAATTGAAAACTCGAATTGTAAAATAAAAGGGGAGATAATTAATTAATAGAAATATTGTAAGGATAAATCTAGAAATATTATTAAAAAAAACATAAACAATAGTTATTGAAGGTGTAATAAGAAAGTATTTCATGGGAAAATGTGGATGGAGCCTAATAAAGTTTGTCTTGTCGTTGGGTGTTGTACGAAGAAAGATTGATATGAAGTTTCTTCGAAAGCGGGATTTTATGCTGCAGGTTTGTAATTCAAATGAGGGTAGGCATTTAGGAAATGTAAAAGTAGTCGGATGAGTGTTGCCAGTTAGGGTTTTTAAAGTACCAACATTGTGATGCTAAATTGATCGGAAATTTTAGGTTTAATTGGACCGAATACTTAATGGAAAATGTTGTAATACGTATTTTAGCAAATTGATTCTAGAGGTTATGATATTTTGGGGAAGGCGAGATAAAAAGATTGAAAAGTTGGATTCTAATTATAGCATATGGGAGGTTCAATTTGTTGTGAATATAAGATTCGTATTGATCAGAGTTCTATGATTATAGTACAATAATTTCATATGATTCTGGATGAATACGCTGAATATTATTCAAAGTTGTCAATTTTGTTAGAAATGATGTAAGGGGGAAAACTTGTTGATTTATTTATGATTGAAACGTTATTTCATACAATTGTATGAATTGCTTAAATCAAATGTAGCTGAAATATCAGTATAGAGAAATATTTAGGTAACAGATTAATTTTAATTTGGTTAAAAATGGAGCGTCATTGTGCGCTTGAGTATAGAGAACCTTGAACATAGGAGGTCATTAGTTAGTTGAATTGTACGTTGAAATTATTGATTAGTATAGGGGTTCATTTTGTAAGATTAGTAACTTAAATATTATATTTACAAGTTGAGTAAGACAAAACTGAATTCTCCCCGTTTTTGAAGGAGAAGGGAAAATTTTAGGAACAATTTATGTAAAGTAGGGAAATGAAGGTAGAAAAAAAAGATGCTTAGATCGTGTGGGGTGAGGTTCCTGGAGTGAGTGAATGATTTTGGGGGGTTATAAAAGACGCGGCTCGAGGGAAATCGCTCTCTTTACTTTCCTCGTCGTCAACGTAGCATCAAGTGGAACCTCGGTAGAAGCCGTCAATACCCTCTTTGTAAGATAGCTTCGAACAAGTAGTATTTTTATAACGCAAGAAAACAGCAAGAAGTCAGGAAGAAAGTGTTTATTTGAGGTTTTGACGTATAGGTCCGCAACCGGGTGCGAGTCTCTTGCATATACGCTTTAATTAGGGCTTATATGGTATAAGTAAGCTTGAAATTAAAGTAGGTAGATTTTGGTTGCGAATTTTCATAAAGTAAAGTAAATTTCCCAATAAATCGAAGAAGTTTCCGAATCAAATTAGTTTGAAAGTTATATAAGCAGTTGGGGAACGATAAAGGGGGTTTGATTTTGAATAAATATCAATAGTTTTGTGTCTCTAAGGGGCGTTCGGTCAATCCTCAAAGGGGTAGGTAATGTAGCATTGCTCTGTGGCGTGCAATGCGGGTTCTGTTAAAAGACACCTAGTTCAGTCACTTAATATCACCAAGTTAGCCAACTCGCTTGGGAGCCAACGAACCGAACGGCGCGCAGGAGTGTTCCTCGCCCAATCGTGGAGGATATGACTTGGTGGTGTTAATCCTCTTCTGTCAGGACTCAGCGCTGTCCCGTCCCACCAGCGCTGAGCACGTCCAAGCTGTTAGGAGAGAATTAGGCGAGTCATGCTTGCTCACGCTGTACAGATTCGGGCTTCGGTGATGGGGTAAGCATCACAAATACTGCATAGGAAATCTAAATTTAGTCGCTGGTAGGCAGGTAAACTCATTAGGTTTATAAATTCATTGTTAGGCGCGTAGGAACAGTAGGTTAGGTTTGCATCTCAAGGCGGGAGGGAAACTTGGATGCTGGTAAAAGATTGAACGTTCTCAAGAAGGTCGAGCTGTCAGCAAGGTAACAGCAGTAACGTTAGATAAGCTAGGAACTCTTACATAGGCGAAGAAGAGGTAGGTCAATTCGCAGTGTATCAGATTTAGGTAGGCCGCAAATAGGTTGGTGTACGACAAAATGGCTGTCGAAGCGAGACATAGGCAGGTGGTGTCGAGAATGGTACCAACAAGATGGCGGCCGCAGGCCATTCAGTGGTACATAGGAACTTGACTAGGATGTGATGAGGTAGGATGATTTAGGAACGGAATCTAGGAAGCGCAGAAGTGTTAAATATAGTGAACGAAAGGTTATGTGAAACTACTGGATAGGATCCGAGGGGAAAGTATCAATCGTCCATAGTAGGCGCCTTAACAAAGATCTATTAATGCTATGACTCAGTGTTGTGAATAATTACTACGATGTGCTCAATTGAGTAGACTTTGCAAGCTCCAGTAAGTACCCACAAGTTGACCGATCCAACGGAAAAGTATCAATCTTCCATAGTAGGCGCCTTAACAAAGATCTATTAATGCTTTGACACAGTGTTGTGAATAATTACTACGATGTGCTCAATTGAGTAGACTTTGCAAGCTTCAGTAGTACCTACAGTTTGATTTACTATTAATTAGAGCTGGACAAATTCTTCTGTTAACATTGGATAATGATTTAATAGTGAAAGTTGAATCATAAATAAAGAATAATTATTCGTCTTTGAATTGGATTGGTTGAATTGAGCCTGGTTTCCAAATGGTTGATTACAGTTGAGATAATCCGTTTTGGTGATTGTGGGAGGAATACTAAAACAAGATCTGGGCGTATGGAATAATCCCGTGTTACCATTAGACTAATGTTGAATCACAGTTTATGGAACACTAGATCATAGTTTGAGTAAACCTTTCAAATTAACAGAATGAAGGTTATGACTAACAGTGAGATAATACTTTGAAAAGTATCTACCTACTATGAAAATATTATATTATTTAGTGAATATCTTAAATTCACAAATAATAAGTTCAACATATTATCTGAGTTCAAATATTTCAACTAGGTTCAGCCATCTCAATTTGAGGATGAAAGAAATAGAATTTTATTGAAATCAAATATTGCCTAGTCTACTCAACATTTAATTGAAATATCGCCTTTAACTTTAAATGAAATGAACTGAAGTCAATTCGGTTTATGGTTGTATATTTATAATTTAGCCGAGATTAAAGTATGAAGAATCCGTCATAGAACTTTATTACCTTGTTTAGAATTGTCTTTCCTTCAGAATATGAGAACTATCAGTGTCCCAAGTAAATGGATAGTAATGTTGTGTCCATCTGTTATAATGTTAAACAATCATACTAGAATTAATTATTAAAGAAAAAAAATTGTAATTCAGCCATCACAATTGAAGGAGAATTCTTCATTGTGAAAACTGATAGTTCGCTTGGGAGCATTTTGCTCCGTCCTCTTTTGTAGAAACAGACTGACAAAGACCAAATACCTTAATATAGTAATACTTACTAAGTAAATTTATCATGAAAAAAATATGGCTGGCCAGAAGGGAGTTGCCCACGTATGGTGACGAGACTCATTGTATAGAGCGGGGCGGAGCTCGTACCTTAGCTGGCAAAAACACAATTGCATATTCACTACTTGTACAATAACTTAAGAAAGTAAAAGAATTCTTATTTAATAGCGTTGAGGGTTTTATTATACTTTGATCTCAGGCGACTATAACTTCTTAACTTATCTCCAATTATCTCTCTTATTTTAATGAATTAAGTTGACAATAGATAATTTACATTATTTAGGATAACGTCATACATGACCTATAATTTGACACTTGGCAGCGGAAGAGAATTATCCAAATTTAACTTTTCTCTATAACCCGACTTACCTATTTTTACCTTACAGTCTATTATGGTTGAACATACCCTCTTTTACCTTATAACAATCCTCCATTTAACTCATAAATTCACTTTGATCATTTCCTATCAACGTAGGTTTATTTCACTCATACTTACTTCATCAACGGAACGTAGTTGGGAACGCTTTCCTCTCTATTTATAGTATTCCCATTTTTGACACTAAAGAGCTATGGGGTTTCCCTTGGCAATATGACAAATATTAAGAATTAATATGAAGTTAAAGTAGGCTCACTTAGGAAAAACACAGACTTAATTTCTATTTCTCTGGTTGTATCAAAAGAGCAATAACTTTCTTTTAGTGGTATTTTTATTTAGAAATAATTGTAATAGCAGGAATAATTAAAATCTAGTAATGAAAGCGAATACTTCTATTGGAAAATGAAAATCAATACTAATCACACTTTTAAAAGAGTTTGGGTTCACTACTTATCACATCCAGGGTTCCTCCATTAGACATTCACAGGTCCTCTCAGATCACACAAAGCTTGTTAGTAAGGTTCTTTGTAGGTTAGTTAAGGTTGAATAAAGTAAACTTAGTAAATTGCATTTTGGAGGTTATTTAATCCAGTAAAATTAGGTTCCAATAGTTTAGTTATAATCAACGGTAAGTAGTAAGCGGATTTTGATTGTCCTCTTGTCCTGTAGGTTATTAGGGTTCCACTTAGGTTTTAGCTTCTTCCATAGGCCGTGATCATCTAGATTTATTTGTGACTAGCTGGACGGTTACATGTTTAGACATTTGTATAGGAAATGGAATATTTCTTGTTTGTCTGTTTTCTGAAAAGCCGCAGAACAAACGTTGTTGATTATGATATTAGTAATCTACTCCTGCGGGGTTTTTGGTATTTTACAAATAACCCTGTAAACCAGGATTTAATCACCGAAACTGTTTAGTTTGCCTATTTAATCAAAATAAATATTAGTTCCATTCATTTTGTTAAGCTTTGAGATATTATTTTGGTTTTCTCATTGCGTACCTATTTAATAGTTCGTTGTATTCGTAATCCCTCTCCAATAAAGTTGTGTGCTATTTTGTGCGTGCAAAAACCTGGGTATTTCACCGTCGAGTGCATACATGGCGCAACGCAGCGGGCACCATTATCTCAGTTATTTGGTTAGACCGCCTCTCCACCTAAAATATGCTAAGCTGCGTTATGAGGAATGTTTGTCATGACCATACCAGCCACAACACCGTTCGGAAAAGGCTTTCCTAAAGGATCTCCACGACGATCAGTCCTGCCTGCGCTACCTGAGAGCCTATTACGAAAAATAATCACGATAGTCGTTCGTAGTCGTAGTTCGTTGATCGATTTGCTTGAATTTGAACCCTATACCTACATGAGTTAATAATGTCACGGAGAGTGGGACGAACATCGTACGCTTATCGCGATGCTTTTTTGTAATAAGCTCGATGCTCTGCATCTAGCAGATTCCTGGAGCCTCGTTCGGTGCCTGGTCACCTTGCTGAGTTATTTTAGTTGTGTGTGATACCAAAGAGATCACTTGATTTTTTTAGTTGAACCATCAAATTAGTTGAACCATCAAATGGTTTCAAGCAATTAAAGTTCTTTTATCTAAAAGATACTTTTGAGCTAGGTGCAAGCTAAAATGTTAGCTAGGGATGCTCATTGCTCACGGTATGGCTTAGCTATCCTAATAAAATAACGATGGTCCTGACGCGGCGTAGATTAAATGAACTAGCAAATCGCTTAACCTTTTCTCACATGCTCACTGCACATTTTTAAAGGACATAATTACCTGGCCTAATTCTCTATTTACAGCACTTTCGTAGCTTAGCTTTGATATCGCTTACCACTGAGCAACATCGTTTTCTGGTGGAAATGCAGCATTACCCGGGTTATTTGATAAAGCTGGGATAATGAATTTCCCCTCTTAAAATTGTGCCCCCGGTTCGAAACAAGATACATTGTAAGTTGTAAAACATATAAACGTTGGCTGGCAGCATTCATCTGAGATTATGGGTTTGTACTGTTGAAATGTGTGGGGAGTTTTATTGTAGACAAAGTTAATTATTGTCTTTTAGATTGGATTTGCTTTAAACTTAGTCAATGACTTTGAGGGTTTCGTTTTACTTATGTCTGGCTTTTGTTTAGGTTTAAAATAATTTATTTAGAGGGGTTCTTGATTCACTATGGTAGAACTGTTTTTTACACGACTGCCCAAAGCAAAAATAGTGTATATGTGTTCAGGGTTCATGTATGTTTGTGGGTATGTGAGTTTCTTTATTCCACCATAACTTCTAAATGCCTAAGCTGATTTGGATAAATAGGGTATCGTTAGAATCCTTACAGCATCCCAAGTGACTCTGGCTATATTTTTTTCAGAAAAAATTAATAAGGCGACTATACGAGGCCATTTTAAAATGAGAAAATATTTTTTTTTCTTCTTTTATTACAATATGGGCATCAAATGAAAGGCCTTGATGAGCACATTGCCAAACTATATAATATGTCACTAAAATGTGTGAAATAAAAATAAATAAATTAAAAAAATATTAAAAACACGACTGCCCTGCCAAAAACGAACTAAAAAGTTAAACAACAAGGTGTCATTGCAGTCGGGGGACCTCTTTGATCAAAAATTGTTCCATAATAAGGTCCCCCGATTTTTTTAATTTATTTATTTCTCTATTGCTTAATCTTTGATTTTGTTATGAAGATAATAATCTAACATCACTTCAACTGCACTGAATCTTTCTTTGAAACTTTTCGAAGTTTAAGTTTAACAAAAAAATATTGCCTCCATAGATACCTATCCCAGGAACTATTCCATTATGAAAATTAAAAAAAAATCGATATAAAACATCGGTACTCTATAAAACTCGCATATTATAAACGTGATCTCCAAAAGCTCCAGTAGATTTTCAGAAAAGCCGGCGGCACAATATGCGCCGCGGGTGCAATTATAAATCATGCGCGCCACAGCGCAGTTAAACAGCTTCGTGTATTTAAATTTAATAAACTGGCTTAGTGATGGGGGTTTGTTGAATATGTTAATTATTTATTAACAAATAAAAAAACGAATATAAACATACACTATCAATATGTTTGTGGCTTATAAATAATTCATATTTTTTTATTGAAAGAAGTGATTGATGACGCATCGGTTTGGCAGAAAGATATTTGAACACTGCTACCTGACCAAAAACTTATTCTGACTATTAAACGCGGAGGTATATTAGTAGTGAATTGTAAGGGTTGTCAATTTTTTTTTCCCGAATGCCATTCCTTCATTAGCTTTTCCTGAGTTTTCAAATCCATTTTTTAAAGTGATCACAAATATTTACATGTTACGCAATATACGTTTACCTACGTATATTGCGCAAGTGACTTTGTAACCAAACTATTTATAGGTAGGTACTGAAACAATACGAAAATAAATACTTACGCATTTGCGACCCTCATGTCTAGCTTTTAGCTCGGCTATTCGGTCACTTTTGTATTCGAAATTATAGACAAAAGGCTATTTATCTGGACAAAGGCTTAGGGCCTTTTGTGTCAATGATAATGATTGTAATGAGCTTACAGGATGAGGAAGCTATATTAATTATTATTTGGAAGAGATTTGTGAAAAGAGAAAATATAAAAATAAATTTACACATGTTCACTTGTGTCATGGAAATTAGAACAACGATGGTATCACAAACATCCAGACAAAAGTTTTATAATCTAGTTATTTAGAAATTATGCAATTAAGCTTAATGAAAGACAGTTGGAATTAACATAATTATTATCTATCCCTTTTTTCATTTAATTATTTAAAAAATAAGGTATTCTATAAAAGATACAATTATTTTCTTAACAAAGCCCAGATTGGCTCCATCAAGCACAAAGTTTTAACCGTTAAATCCAAGCAATTTTTCATCAAATCTTTATACCGTAATTAAAACAAAAAAGAACGCGGGTTTTGTGAGCTCCCACAAAAGGCGCATTACTTAAGTATATTATGTTAATGAAAAGGTAAAAAATAAGAGCGAAAAAATCGCATCGTAAAAAGCCGAAACCATTAGAACTCCCCATTAACACAGGGACGAAATATTTCTTACGCGAAGTCCGAATATCTGTCAAATTAAATAATGCCTACTCAAATAAATTAGAATCCTTAGCAATAAAAGAGGAGAATGGGGGAATGAAAAATAAAGAAATTTAATCCCATCTACGAGTCGTCTGCTAATCGCCTATTGAAGTTTGTTTAGGGGTTACGAAGGGCTGCGTTCGGGCTTGTTCGGGTTTTGTTCTTGAGAAGAGAAAGCGTATTGTATTTCATGGAAATCTTGGCTATCTAATTACATATCAATTTCTTAATAATTTTAGTGCGTAGTATATTTTATACCTTTACCTCGCTGAACTGCCAGATTGTAATTTTTTTTTTCATTATTTTTCGTTGGTATACTTGCACCAATTCTAAGATTCCATCAATGGAATGTTAGTTAAAGGCATTGTGTTTAGGTTCTGAATCTTTAACTTCTTTCGTCAGTGTTCTCTTGTATGTATCTTTAGTGGCTTTAAAGATTGCATTTTTTGTACTAAAATACAAACTTGCTTCCCGCTTAGCTCCCAACCGAGCCGCATCGCAAACGTCTGTGACATCGGTGGGGGAGTGAAATTAATGAAGTTGTTCATTAAGCTCAAGTGGGATTGTCGCTAATGTTCGACCGGGTAAAAAATAACGCCCGCCCGCCGACCCGGGCCGAATTAATTGATAATTACCGCATTGGGACCGATTCACCCTTGTACTTTTACTATTTTGTTTTGTTTTTCTTGTCGCTGTCAGTTTCGCTTTTGTTTTGCTATTTGAACTTGGAATTAGGTATTTTGAAAATAGAATACTTTTTAGTTTGTTGTTGAATGTATTTATCAATTTGTCAATCGCACTGTGTTGTGACGAATGCTTCTTACTTTTCTATTTTGTTGCGTTTTTGATGCAGCTATCAGATTAAATTTGTTTTATTTTGCGCTGTAGGCATTTCGTATTTTGAAAATAGAAGAAATAATTTAGAAGATAAATACTTAAGCACAATTTTCAAGCAAACAGACTTGATAGCTATGATTAAATTTTGTTGCAAAAACTAAACATCTGTACCACGTTGATATTAATAACAAACTAGGCCAAAATAACTTATATTATAAAAATCTAAATAAATAATTAATTGTAAAGGATCATAGGAAAATGTCAAACAATTATAACTGTAAACAGCTCCTTGAGATTGAGATTTCTCTTTTCTCCCGCATTATATTTTAATGACATTCTTCCAACGCAATCAGTATAAAATTACTATAGTATATTGGTAATTTCATCAAAGCGCATCATGGCCTAGCTTGTATAGAAAAATCGGCATAATCCTTTAGAGTTTTCTTTATAAGATCATAGAAAATTCACCGTTGAGTAATAAATGAAAAGCTCTTCTTATTTCAGACATGATAATTGTCGAGGCGTCTCTGTTTCAGTTGGGCAAAAATGCTTTCATATGTCTGGCTGTCCATTTGTTCTCCTCTACAGGTAACATTTCCAAAATGGCCGATATGTGAGGGTTGAAAAAACATGTTTTTCAGCCATTTCGAAAAATGATTAAAAAACGCGAGGTCTTCTTCAGCTCAAAGATTGTGCGGTAAAATCTGTTTTTAAATTTAAAATAAGTAGAATTTATATGAAATTACTCGTTAAGAACTTAATCTATAACCTTGTGAAACAGGCCCAGCCTATGTATTAATGTTTAAGCTCGAGACACACCGATCCTGCAGTCAAATTGTGTAAACAGTTTTGTGGGACTATGTATTACACATCAGTTTATTTGAGTGTTCAAATAATAAATAAATAATTCAAAATTCAAAAATAATTTATTCAGTCTAGGCTGTTACAAGCACTTGTGAATGTCATAGAAGCTACGCCATCGGTTCGCAAACCCTAAGCGGGAGACCTTGTAACGAGAAGAACCGGCAAGAAACTCGTCAAGGGCTGCTTTTTTCTCCCTGTATATTTCATACAGAGTCGCCAACATTGAAAAATGAGCTCCACATTTAAAGTGAGGTCATTTTCCATCACAATAATTAACAAAAGTTTCCACACAATGGGTAGGTTGGTTGAAATTAAATACCGACCACATATCGGATACGTAATGAGAGTAAATAACTTTCAACTAGTTGAGAAATCACTGTGTCTGCTACTCGAAAGTGCACCTAAGTAGGCAAAAAACACATGTTACAAGACATAAAAAAAAATGCAATTCTTACAATTCAATATGCGTTAAGATAGGTACTCAGAAGTAGACCCTTTCCACTGGCAGCACCCGTTCACGAGCATGACGCATGGACCAGCTATCGCTTCGCTCAACCATATTTGAGGGAACGTAACGACCCGCCCCACACGACACCACCGCAAAAATGATTAAAGAGAGCATGACATACTTAGGCTACCCATCCTAAGGCACCGAATTGAAAACTAATATCCAAAAGCTTTTCATAGGCCTTTACTTACAAAACTACTGAATAAAGAAAGCAAAATGATTGCAATAAAAAAAAATGAGAAATCAAAACAAGGTTTAGTTAATAATTTAAATTTTGAGTAAGAAGTGCCATACATATTGATAATATTAATCAGAAAAATAATATATATAAATATACATAAATAAATAAAAAAAAGAGCCACTAGTAGATTCTATTTTTTGTTAAGTATCTTCTTTTTGATTTCCGATAGAAGTTGTCTTCATTTCTGAGAAACAGAATACAAACAAAAGGATTCGTATTTTGTTTGTAAATAAGGAAAGTGAAACTACTTTGTTTTGCAAATATAAATAGTTGCTTTTAGTTTCAAAGAAGCTTTGTCATCATTTACCATGCTCAAAATAATGTCCGATAAAATGTATGCTCTTAGAAGTATACCTATTGGTGTAATATTTTCCTTACAGTCATGCATTACATTTTAGTTAGTTTACTTACGTAAAACCTTATGTATTCTGTGGTAAAACTAAGTCCAGATTTAGGCCTTAATGTTGGATGATCGAAATTTTAACTTATTATGCTACTTGCTAATGTATTGAACGTTTATTGATAATATTATAACATACTATTTTACTTCCTACTAATATTATAAATGTGAAAGTTTGTGGGATTGGATGTTTAGATGTTTGGATGTTTGTTCCTCAATCACGCAAAAACTACTGAACGGTTTTTATTGGAATTTGGCATACAGATAGTTTATAGCCTGGATTAAAACATAGAATACTTTTATCCCGGCCAAAGGTTCCCTAGGGATTTTCCTAATGTCCACGTGAACGAAGTTGCGGGCGGAAGCTTGTTATACCATAAAACAAAACGTTATCGTTGTACTTACCACTGTGGTACTTACTCGTAAATGAACAAGGCACTGACAGCCCACTGACTTAATGACATAAACATTTCATTTCTAAAAAAAAGCTTTTATAAACGAGCTACCTTAAGTAGTTATAAAACTGCAGTGAGGAGGTATAATATACCAGCCAGGAATCAAAATCTCCTTAATCGTTTCCATACATCCGCGTGCCTAAGGTGGTTTTATAGAAGCAGTAAATAATAGTCTAGGAGATCGCCCCACACAACGTAGCAAAATTGAGCTCAGAAGGATTAAGTCGAAGTAGGTTAGCTAAATTATGAGCTTGGTGTAGGTAAGTATACTGGGATTAAAAAATCACCTGCTTTGATTTCATATTATTGAAAACATAGACTAGAGATTCCTAGTTAAATTTTTAACGTGATGAATAGTGAAGGAAATTTATGATGTACTCTAGAAGCTGCACAAACGTACAAAATGTGACCTCCAGTTGAGACTCCTCACTCACAGTCTTACCCTCGCATCTATAGACAACTAAGTAATAACTTGACTAAAACTTGCAATTTTCAAACGCTCTTCTAATATTATATTCACATTCAATTCGTAGTATAATTAACATCATCATATCAGCCGCACGACACCCACTGCTGGGTATAGGCCTCCCCTAAGGATCTCCACGACGACGATCGGTCCTGCGCTGCCCGCATCCAGTGGCTTCCGGCAATCTTCACTAGATCGTCGGTCCACCTTGTCGGGGGCCTACTCACGGAGTATCGTCCGGTGCTCGGTTGCCATTCCAGAACCTTTCCGCCCCAACGGCCATCGGTTCTTCTCGCTATATGTCCCGCCCATTGCCACTTCAGCTGAGCAATCCTTCGAGCGATGTCGGTTACTTTAGTTCTCCTGCGGAACTCCTCGTTTCTCGTAATTAACATAATTAATATAAAATGAAGTAGTGCAGTTTTGATTCATTTAAAATTATACTATAAGTTGCATGTGAAATTAATAATATGAGAAGCATTTGAATATTGGAAGCATACTTAAGTCATTAATTACTCGTCTATAGATACGAGGGTTAACGTGATTAGACCTAAATACTTGCGACAACGTGAAGTTCCAGTATGTTGCGCTAACCAATATAGTATGTGAAGTGATTCTTGATTGTTGGTGTAATTATGATAATTTAGACTTTCTTTTTTTCTGTAAGTTTTTGGATAGCACTATCTACTGGTTTAATAAATAAATGAATAAATATTTGACAACATCACATACATTGCTCCAATCCCAAAGTAAGTAGCTATAGCACTTGTGTTACGGAAATCAGAAACAACGGTGGAATGACACACACCCAGACCTGAGACAATATTAAAAACTTCATTTTCTACATTGACCCAGCCGGGGATCGAACCCGGAACCTCTAGAGATGGTGACGCCTTAAAAACCGGCGTGCAAACCACTCGACCACGGAGGTCGTCAATAATAAAATATACTAATAATAAAAAAATATAAAAAACTAAAATAAAATTTAATAGTAAAAAAATATTGAAACTCAACCAGCCCGCCAAGCATGACCACCGAAACACGATTTGATATAGCCATTTATCACGGTTAGCTGTCAAATGACAATGGTTGGGTGTCGACAAGACACCCAACTGACAAAATCCATCGCTATATCACGCGATATATATCGTGTTTCATCGGTCATGCTAGGGGGGCAGGGGCGTACCGGCTAACTCATCGAATTTCGAAAAGTCTTACGGGTTTCAAATTAAAACAGATTTATATAAGCCCCAATTGGTCCAAAATGGTCACACAAACATCGATATCTTCCAAATAACTTCGACAAATAGTAGGTACAATACGAAATTCCTTACTTTGATTTCTCGTTGAAGCTCGGCAAATCCGCTTAAGTTCGAAAAGTCCGTAAAACTAGCCGTATGTGTTTTTCAGCTGTCCTTCTGGCTGCATATTGAGTGCGGATCGTCACTATTACACAGCTTACGTCGGAAAATTGAAAAGTTAACGAGCCTATTCCGCGCTCGTGTTCACCCGACCACCTTTTGTTTGCTGTTAGCCGCCGGAACTCCGCTTATTAGCTATCGGCAGGGCTGTCCTTACTTTAATGATCTTTAAACGCTTTTAGATTACGCTTATTTAGTAAAAGTAAGAAGTAGATAATTAAAAATGCGATAAAAAAACACTTTTCTGTAAAGAAAATATTACATATAACAACTATATATTACACATAATTCAAAGGATCTCTCGATTGAAGATTGAATTCTTGTAGCGTAGAGTTTGATGTAAAATAATAGTAGATTGTATTACAAGGGAGCAAAATAATATTTTTACGGCGAGGGCGCTTTTTTGAATCCAGAGCGAAGTGAGGGATTCTACAGTAGAATCCCGAGCGTAGCGAGGGATTCTTCAGTAGAATCCTGAACGAAGCGAGGGATTCAAAGTATGTCGCCCTCGCCAAAAATATTTTGCGCCCGAGTCATATACTCTACTTTTCATCCCCTTTCTATGAGAAAATAAATAGGAGACTGTGTTTATGTAATTAATGAAAATTTTCTTTATTTAAAAAAGACACGTAAAAAGTAAAAGTAAAATACACTAGCGCAATTTTCAAAAGTTATTGTACTAAGTACGTAAGTATGTACTAATTACAAGAACACAGACTTAATTCGCGCGCTTATGTTTTTTTTTTTCAGTTTGCGCGGGTTATCGCGCCGCTGAGACCTCGCCGCGGCCGCCGTCTATACAGCCACTCAATACATACCAGCCGGCGGCGGCGTTCGAATTCTTTGAAAGATACATGTTCTAAATTCAAATCTCTTTTCCTCCCACTAAACAGTTCTTACCAGAAAAGACCTATTTTGATCCCACTTATATAGGAACAATGCATCCTTTTTCGAATAGAAGGGATGAAAAGTAGTTTTCATCCCTTCTATTCGAAAAAGGATGAATTGTTCCTATATAAGTGGGACCAAAATAGCTCTTTTCTGGTAAGAACTTTTTAGTGGGAGGAATAGAGATTTGATTTTAGAACATGTATCTTTCAAAGAATTCGAACGCCGCCGCCGGCTGGTATGTATTGACTAGCTGTATAGACGGCGCGGCGAGGTCGCAGCGGCGCGATAACCCGCGCAAACTGAAAAAAAACATAAGCGCGCGAATTAAGTCTGTGTTCTTGTAATTAGTACATACTTACGTACTTAGTACAATAACTTTTGAAAATTGCGCTAGTGTATCAAACGTAACTATAAATTTGTAATTATTTTTACTTTTCACGTGTCTTTTTTAAATAAAGAACATTTTCATTAATTACATAAACACAGTCGCCTATTTATTTTCTCATAGAAAGGGGATGAAAAGTAGAGTATATGACTCGGGCCAGAGCGGCGTCACCCCCTGTAAGTGTGAGCTTGGCGCCAGTTTGGCGGCGGCTACGACGGAATCGTGACGAGTAGTCACGACTTGTGATAGGCTTGTCTATTAGCATCATTAACGCAAAGAAATTATAAAACGATAGTTTGGTGAAGTAAAGTATTGATTTTATATTAATTTTAATATTAATACATTATACTATATTACGATTACACGGTGATTGGTAAGAGCCTTATAAAGCCGAATATGGTAGATAGAGACCATCAAACTGAACAACTTTTACTATGGGACCAACTCTGAAATCGCGAAAAAAATATAACAGCTGTTTCATACATTTTGATATTTTCATTATTATTTTTTGTATGAAACAGCTGATATTTTTTTCGCGATTTCAGAGTAGGCCCCATAATAAAAGTTATTCAGTTTGATGGTCCCTATCTAACATATTCGGCTTTCTAAGGCTATTACCAAACATTCTGTAGATCAATAAATTAATACAATTTCTTGATTTGCGCCACCATTTAATATTTTTCTATACTTACCTACAAAAGTACAAAAACTTTATTATGTGTAGTGTCTGTGTAATAGATATATAGTTCGGGGTGAAAAGCAAGACACCATAATTAATTATTGTAGCTATTTTAATTCAATATTATTTTAAGTACTTATTAAATTTTCTGTAGTATAAAGCACTATGTATCACTCTGAAGAAAGTGCAATTCACCCGTCAATGTACAACATATTATTAATTTCCTCACATTTCTTGAGAAAAGCAATAATAATGCCCTGTATTCTATATACGAAAAGCAAATTACCTACATTGCCTGAACGATGAATGATTAAAGCCCTCGCATGCGGCTGGACACATATCACTTTAGTTTGTCGTACTTGCCTGTACTATTGCGCGGTGCGAGCGAACTAGGCAAGCCTGATAGCACGTGCCTCCGCGGAGGAGATTCCTCGTCCCGATGGCGTCGCGGCACCCCCGCGCTCGCCCAGCGCACTCACACATAGCCGCGAGCAATTTTACAGCACCCATGCGCAAGTGTCGCTTCTTTTCACGTTAGTGTATATTTTCTTTGCTCGGGCGCAAAATATTTTTGGCGAGGGCGACATACTTTGAATCCCTCGCCGTAAAAATATTATTTTGCTCCCTTGTAATACAATCTACTATTGTAGTGGTTGTGGTGTGGTGTGGTCATTCTGATTTCTATCACAAAAATACTTTAGCTTCATTAGTCAGAACATGGTGCTGATCAATATATTTGTAAAACTATAATCTTTTATTAACCTTCTGTTCGTTTTTAGGGGCCATGGTCAAAGAGAGATGGTGCCTGCAAGGGGCGCCCGAATGTCTGAACTACCTAGGTAGATAGGCATCTCTATAGGATAACGCATGGTGATTATGATTAAGCACTGCAATTCATAAAGCAGCTACCGAATAAACTTTTTTTAAATAATAGTAAAAAAGCAAATTGCGGTGAAATTGCCTGCTATTGCTCTAACCGAAGTTAAATTTGCTGCAAAAATTTTAAACGCAATCGTTGATGGTTTGTCAAAATAAATTTTTTCACGTTTTTATTAAAGTGTTATATTAAATGTCAAATAGCCCTGTTATCAATATTATCATAGAAAAATGCCGAAGACACAAAAAATACGCAAATGTTGACGGCGCATTCCTAGTAAGTACCTACAGAAAGTATTTACCCTAGTAGTGGTGCGCTGCCAAGGATATATTAATTTAGATCATAATGAGTTGAAAATATGATACTCGATGATTACCTATTCTTATCTCTCTACAGATAGCTATAAATATGTTAAGGATAACTGACGAATTACTAATAAGATTCCTTACTAATATTATAAATGCAAAAGTCCGTTTGTTTGTTTGTTTGTTACGCCTTCACGTTTTAACTAATGAACCGATCATCATGAAATTTTACATACACGTTGTCAGGAGTACAGAGAAGGACATAGGGTACCTTTCATCCCGAAAAAAGTATAGTTCCCGAGGGATAGCAAAAAAACTTTCCACGCAGACGAAGTCGCGGGCGGCCGCTAGTTGATAAAATTTTGCATAAAGAATCGTTTGATAATGTTGATAATAAGTTTGTAGTTAGTTCACCTTCTCCTTTTCAGCAACAACGTCTCAAATGGGTGATAGAGAGAAAAACTAGATAGGTACCTAATTCAAAAGTCTATTTTCACAATGGACAATGGACTGAATACATGGGATTAGGGTGTTTTTGAGAATTTGACATTTTGACATTCATGTGTTTAACACATGAATGTCAAAATGTCAAATTATAGATGACGCTTCTAGTTTTGTACATATTTTAAAATGGGTGATTTTTTTATTTTGATAAACTGGCTTGACAAAAGATCTATGTAATTATCGAAAAAGCTCACAAAATTTCACGAGAATCTGTTGTAGCCGGACAGACATACGAAAGCATTTTTTCCCAAGCTGAAGCAGAGACGCTTCGTGTTCGCTCAGTCAGTTAAATATCGGATGTAACGTCAGGGAGATAAATTATTGCAATGTTGTATAATCCGATATTCATATCAAATATTATAATGAAGAAAAAAATATTTTACTTTTCTAACAAAAACACTGTATAAAGTATTCAGAAGCAGTGAAAAGATGAGGTACGTTTCGCAATTCATTGAGTTCGAATTACAGAATATTAATGGTAAAGTTATTTTAATAAAACTCGATCCACAAAGAACGTAAATTGTCCCGCGGACTGTGTAAACAATGATAAATATTTATTTTACTGATTGCACGCCTTTCTAGTACGTCGGAAGCGCTTTGTTACCAAGAACAATTATGCATAAAAGTCAGTTAACAACCTTATTGCATCTTGCGAATAGAGATGTCTGCTTAATATAAAAAAATATCGATGTATCGATGAAAAAAATTAAAATTATATTAATGATCTGCAAAGTAAGTACCTATATATCGACCCTCCGGATCATATTAGATCTTAATATCGCAAAGCAATATAAGTTATTCTGCTATTAGCTAGCTAAAGTAAAGCTATTCCCCTGCAAAGAATATCTAACCAATACCGTCAGAAAACTCTTTAAATACCAAAACAGCCCCATTTATATACTTCCAGCGGCTTAACGAGGTACGTGACATTATTGTCCCGTGGCCTTCTTCAACCAAACCAAACCAACTTCCTTTCTACTTAATATTCGTTTAACTCATTCAAGACCCACTTAATTATGTACTCGTGTCCCCCTTTACTTAGTAAAGTTGAATTTTAAAGTACCCCTATTTGACGCTGGGATTTATAAAGGTAATTTGTAATTGTAATCTCCTTAAAACAAGAATTTGAAGATTTACATTTTGAAAATATTACATATGATAAGGTATTAGACCTAGATACTACTGATGTTATTTTTCCATTGTAATTTTCAATAAATTTTACATTTTAAACTTTTAGATTTTTGCATTCACAATGCTATTTTTATATTAAGATGAATAAATAATGAAAAATATTAGAAAAAATCGGCTCACCCGTAGCAACTTAGACGGGATTTGAACCCGCACCCTTAGGAATCCGGCCCAATGCACTACCAATTATGCTACCAAGCCGCTGAGGGATGTGGCGAAATTTTCCAATACTTTCCACGCTTCCGCTGAAGATCAGCGCCATCTCACCAATGTGAAGAGAACTACTTCGACATTCGGTTGTAGCACCTATTGCAGGTGCCAGACAATCAATTAAGGTGAAACAGTACAATTTTAAACTTTTAGATTTTTGCATTCACAATGCTATTTTTATATTAAGATGAATAAATAATGAAAAATATTAGAAAAAATCGGCTCACCCGTAGCAACTTAGACGGGATTCGAACCCGCACCCTTAGGAATCCGGCCCAATGCACTACCAATTATGCTACCAAGCCGCTGAGGGATGTGGCGAATGTGGAAAAATTTCGCCACATCCCTCAGCGGCTTGGTAGCATAATTGGTAGTGCATTGGGCCGGATTCCTAAGGGTGCGGGTTCGAATCCCGTCTAAGTTGCTACGGGTGAGCCGATTTTTTCTAATATTTTTCATTATTTATTCATCTTAAATTTTACATTTACAAACAAAGTATTTATATGTGATTGATAGATTTTTACTATCATTGAGTTCTTTTACTTTACCTCCGCTTTAAACCTAGAGAAGAAAACTCAAAATTGGTTTGCAACAATTTTATTCATTCAGAACTATTCGCTGTTAACTCAGATTTATTTATATTAAAATTAATCCGACTTCAGTTATAGGTAGGATCTGCTAAACCTACGCAGGTAATTAAGAGTACACATCTATTAATTAATACAGACACATCTACAGAATATTAATACGTACACCACTCTAGAGTTCAGCGCAAATTTTGATTTGCATATTTAATTACGTTACATAAATTGTGAGATTTGAAATAGTCATGGAAATAATTGTCGAAAAGGTAGTGTACCTTAAGTACACAGCTAGTGTGTTTAACGTTGGCCACACATTCTATCGCCATCAATTATATCGGCACTATCGCGTGTACTATAGCTCCCCGTGATGTGCTGGCACAATAAAGTTTTGTGATCACTTTTCTCAGTGAGTGCACGTGAAGTGGGTGCACCCTGCACCCTGCTGCCGGTGCCCATGGCCCGTGGTTCACCTAGGTGAAATGATCCGGTGGACCAAGGAAAACAGCGAAAGAGACAGAGGCGACTGAAAAATGAGACGAGTAAGAAAATTGTAGAAAGAGCCGAGTTACAAATATGACCAGTTGGGAAAGCGTCAAGCATTAAAAAGAGACCAACTAAGAAAGAGCCGAGTTAAAAATGAGACGAGTTGGGAAAGTGTCAAGTTTAAGAAAATGAACGAAGTCGTCCGGAGGGAATTTTCCTCACGCATGTCACTCATACGTTTAAATTATTTGAGTCCAAAAGTGAAAACATGGGAAATATTACGTCTTTCTGGGACCCAAGCCCCCACTACTTTATAATTTGAATTGTTTGTTTCCGATGCAGTGGAGATGTCATTTACAATCATGTCGAATGTAGAATACCATTAAATGTGACATTTAGACATTGTTATAGTAGTGGGGATGGGGTTCTGATGCTAATTCATGTAAACAAAGCATCTAGGTATTTTATCGTAAAACGAAGAAAACCCCTTAATTGGTGAATGGTCCTTACCATCACAGAAAAGTTCATTTCTAATATAAATGAAATTAATTTTCAATACAAAACTGTTTCCATCGGAAACAAATTACACAAATAACATTAATTTTAATCACACCATTTCTTAAAACTTTCATTAATTTAGCAAACTTCCTTGCCAACACTTATTGGGCTTCTTCAAAGTTTCTCATCTGAAAGTTATGAAAGGAAAAGGCAACATTTCTAAGTATTATTAGATCCATGAACCCGTAAAAATAATGTTCGTTGTGAAATTTTGTCGAAGTAACGTTTCCGACGAAGCCATTATGAAATTATAACTCTTTGATACATTTTGTAAGGCACGTGTAGCGTTATGAATGTATTACATAATATTGTTTAAAGACAATATTTGGAAATAAATAAGGGATTTATTTACAAATATTATTAGTATAACATAGATGTCTTTAATAATATTAAATATTATGAATTTCTCAAAGAACACGAAGGTCAACTCATGATCAGCCAAAGCCACTCACATTTCATAAACCTTGTTTTCCATCAGATATTCCACATGCGTGATCATTAATTTCTAGTAGAATATCATTAAAATATTTTAAAGAATTACATCAAGTGACATTTTTTTTTTATAAAATGGTATGTACAAATAAATGAATCTAAATCAGAACGTTTTCAGAATTTAATTGTCAAAACTAACTTTTAACTCGTGTAATTTGATATAAGAATAAAATATTAAATCAATTAAATTCTTCCGGCCACTGCCTCACCTAATGGCTGGTTTGAAATCGATATGATTTCGTGCTCTTTTTGTTGGACTCCTAATTGGAACATTTTGAAGAAATAATTATGGATATAAGAGTCTTAACGAAATTTTTGGAGAGTGGAGGTTTTTGGAATGTGCTATTCTTGGATATAACTGTTCACGTATTCTGGATAAGTGTTATTCTGGCAATAGAAGCTCAATTAAGTACTACTTTACTTACTTAATTCAAAAGTTTATATTTTTCAAGATTGCAAAGATGGTTCCATCTTCAGCTGGAGTTTGCTTTAGTACTGAAAATAAATTAAAAGCTCTTATAGGACTATAAGCCTAATATCAAATTTTAAAACAAATTTAACAGAAATAGATTCTCAATACTTAATTATATTGTTATTGGGTATAATATTAGAACAATAGCTACAAATTTCACTTTGCATTCGGTTTCAGAACGTTTATAAAGCTGTACGAGTACGATAAATCCTAAATCCACTATAGAAAACCGAGTGGCATTGTCGCCGCGGCCAAAACGCTGAACATGTCATGAAGCACATCCAAACCGCTGAGAGTCGTTTATCAGTCGGTCGAGTAGACGCGTAATTAAACCTCACACACGGACGCAAAGGACTTCCTACTCTCCTTTTATGTTCACAATCACAATATGCACAATATGCACGTGTCAGAAATGGTCAGAAACATGGAGAGAATTAAAACAAAATAAATCAATTTAAGTAAAGTAATGTTTATTAAATTGAATCGTCCAATTTCTTTTAACCTACCACCTGTTCGGACGTCTTTTTTTTAGCTAAGAGAAGAACAGGCGGAAGAAACTCGTCAGCTTTATCAAATCAGATATTTACAATTAAATCGTTACAAACTACAACAATATAAACTTAAAGTTATCAGTTAATCTCTTTATTAAACTATGATACTAGTTACCAAGCAAATGCAAAAGAAATCTGTCTATAATGTACTTTACTTATTATTACTACAAATAATCGGAATAATCATAAAATTGGGAATGAAAATTAACAGCGGATAGCCTTTGAAAAACAATCAACTCACACACAAAACAATTAATTCAAAATAACACAATACAATGAAGAATTTACTTAACTTAAATCCCGTAGTGCTCCAAACTTAAAAGTGAAACGTATGCTCAATTTTCCATTCCTTAAATACCCACTAAATTAAACACAAAAAGTTTACCCCTCACACCACTTTTCAACCAATCACAATCGACTATACTATTTGTACGAAAAAGTAATATCAGAGATAATATTTTATAAAACAATTACGTTGTAATCTTTTTGAAACTAAATCCCAATGAATTACAATAATTGTTATATTCATTACTGTAGTCTTACTTGCTTAAATTCTTGAAAATACGTTCAGCCAATGATAGGCGTTACGACTAACTATCGTGAAATTATCAAATATAATAAATGGTAACTTATTTAAAACTTGCTAAGATATGTAAAAGATATTTACATTATTTTTATAAGAACTGAATCAAAATTAAATGTTAAACAATACATGATTTGATCATACTAATACCAAACATTATTTATCTGAACGTGTAAGGCAAAGGCAAATGTTCATACAGCCAAAAATACAATTATTGGAAAAAAGCTTTACTTAAAATCCGTCACACGCACGTTGCCACGTTTGCCAGTGATGACTTACGGCAGTGAAACGTGGTCGCTAACTATGGGTCTCATAAAGAGGCAGATCGTCGTGGAGATCCTTGGGGGAGGGCTGTACTCAGCAGTGGGTATCGTGCGGCTGATATGATGATGATGAATTGCATAAAAAATTGCATCATAGATTATTTGAATTTCGTGCATGTGTCAAAGTTGAACAAGTTATGAAGCACATTTAAATGTCTATATAGTACTAAATAGTATAAATACTAAAGATAAGTGCGCGGCCGAAGTTCGGCTTAGTTACGCCTGCAATGCTTTGTAAATGGCTAGCATAGCAACACACCTGCCGAAAATTACGTAGTATTTTTTTCTTCATAATAAGAGCGTTGCCTCCGATCATTGGTCGTGTAAGACACTAAACCACAAAGTATTTTGAGTCAGTGCGTCCAAACTGCTATCAGTCGATCGAATATGACTTGGACCGAAGTGAAACGCGTAGCTCAAGACCGAATGCGATGAAGGATCACTGTGGGTGGACGGCCTCTGCCACATCTGAAGGGCATAGGCAAATAACACAATAAGTCAGCAATAAGTTATGATCATGAATAATAATGCAAATAATCAGGGGCCCTATTTTTGAAATCATTCGTTTGAAATTGTTCGCGTGACTTAAGTCACATTCGATATAATGTCACAATAGACAACACGCATTCGAATCACACAATCCTATCTGACCCAGTAACGGCGTCATAGTCGTCTATGTCGTCAGGTAACAAAAAGTAACAACAGTACTTAGTTTCAGTTTTGCCCACGTTTTATGTCACTGTACTACAGTGACAAGTACTGATCAACGAGCGATTCAAAAATACAGATTTTGCTATGTGAAATGAAAATGAGTACCCAACTGAAGGATTTCAATAATAGGGCCCCTGCTTCTTCCGAGGCCGTGTGTACCTCTTTAAATTGTATTTTACTACTTTGAAGAATCCTAAAATCTTAACTCCGCTTAAGTCTGCACCATTACAAACTGTGAAACACGAGATTGCTTAATATAATCGCTAAGCTTAAATCCAACTATGTTATCCGACAGAAAGCCTTTTATGAAACGGGTCAAGAGGCACAGCTTAATTAAATGTTGCATTAGTACACACGGATCGTTGAGCTAGCCAACTTTATATGGTGCCAAGTAATATAGTTAGTAAATATCTACAGATTCTACAGGTTGATTTTTTGAACAGTCGGCAAATTTTGTTGTGTATAGACTTTCAAACTGAACAACTTTGTCTATTCTATGGGATCAACTAAATCAGAGCAAAAAATAATCAGCCCCCTACTCAAATAGCCGACTTTCTATTCGTTTGAACTCTACGCTTACTTTTAAAGCTTAAATATGAGCAATAGATGATTAAATCACATGTCGCAGACTTATGTAAATCACAGACTTCGATGTACTGTATGGAATTGACAAGCTTACGGCACGTAATTTTATAGTTTACTGCTTATTTTAAAGTTTTAAAAGTAAGCGTAGCGTTCAAACGAATAGAATGTTGGCCATTTGAGTAGGGGGCAGCTGTTCCATAGAAAACGTCAATATCTACTTGACCAAAATGTATGAAACAGCTGATAATTTTTTAGCTCTGACTAACACAACATTTGTCGACTGTTTTCAATTTCACCCTGTATTTGTGAATGTGAAGTGTAGTACTAATATCTATTCTATGGTGTAGTCACAAAGTTAATATTACCTAGCGGAATAGAGTAACAAAGGGCTGAGCAAGCGAGATGTCACTAATCAGCAACAATGTGTGATAAAAAGGGATGCGTGATTATGTAGTGCAGAACTCTTTTTCGCAACTGATTGACAGTTTGTCAGCCCTTATCAGCCCGCTGAGAATTTGAGTTCTGAAAATATTTCCGATTTTTCTTGAAATCGTTGACATTTTTGCGAAATAATGCTTCGGAAACATGGTGTCCTGTTCAGTGATTGATTGTTGTACAACACATCGAAATAACCCAGAAAAATGTTCATTTCACAGGTAAATTATTCCAAATCGACCTCGCCTAACTTTGTGTTTTGATATAATAAATATTTTTGTCAATACGTTTCGAAATTTTAGCACTGAGCGTGATAATTCTCTTCTGTAAACACTCATTTTTGTAAGAAGCAAAGATCGGCTAGACAAAATGCAATATTAACGAATATTTTGTGTAAATAAATAATTTTCATTTTACAGTAGGGCTGCATAAAGTTATCGATATTTTTTGTCGATTGTCTATCACGCGGTCACGCCGCATCACGCGGTAAACGAATATGTTTCACTGTTGTAAAAGTACTTGTATGATGTTTAGTTATTATTCATCTTGGAATGTAATCCCATTTAAGATACTTAAGCTGATCCATAGGTACAGTTCGGATCACGAAAGATGACCACAAATGGCGCCCATCTTCGCATCATAACTCTTGAAGATAAGACTTTAGACAAAATAATATTTCATATATTTAAATAATTTCGATATATCTATATGAATATGAAATATTATTTTGTCTAAAGTCTTTTCTTCATGAGTTATGACGTGAAGATGGGCGCCATTTGTGGTCATCTTTCGTGATTCGAACTATATCAGTTTCTGACTATTAGAATACCATCATAAGTAATTAAACTATATTTCAGTCAGATCTACACCTCCGCTATTGCAACAGTCACCACCATCGACTTCTTTCCGACCAGAATTGACGCCAAGGAAAAAGAAGCCCAAAAATAAATGCCATTTTCGCAATCAACATCCTATAAAACCTCAATAATGACATACATGATTGATTAATTGATGATTTTTTCGGTTTATTTATCTCCTAAGGGGTTGAGTTTATTTGTTTGTTTATTTACGTTACATGAAATAGGTACGTGTTTATTTGTTTTTAAAAGTATTCCTACGAAGTTTCATTTAAACATGTGTTAATATAAATGATTTTAAATATCTTCTGATCTTTTTCTAATAGTCATACTTCATTTCAGAATCGTAATTTTAGTACACCCGTGCAAAATTCTATCCCATTTATTTTGAATCTATGGCTGTTAATTAATACTATCGATATCGATATTTATATCAATAGTGAGAAGATTACATCACTGAGACTTATACATAAAAAAAATACACACACAAATGTAAATCAATTTCGGTTTCGATTGACAGCTCATGTTTGTTCCTCTATTCCGTAGGTATATTAACTTTATGGGTGTAGTGTCATACATTACAGACAGAGTAACATTAAATAACTAATTATTAGGCTGATATTAAAAAAGAAAATGACAACCAGCAACTGATGTGATAGTCTGACAGACACCATGAAATGAAAAAAAACTTATCATATGTGTTGTTAATTCATCAACGCCCTAGCGTACTCCGGCGACCGGATAACAATAGAAAATCTATTGTCTCGTTTTCCGGGCGATGACAAGTTGATTTTGAAAATTCAATGGTCGCGTTTTCATTACCTAAGGAATAAATATAAATAAATAAGTAGGTACCTCTAAATATTAAAGCAATAAAAAAATTTACGGATCTAGGAATGAAGTTACATGGATGTCGCATCGAATCGGCACCCGGCCACTGTGCTCCACTACGACTAATCACTCTAATTTTTGTAGGGATAATGATGGATTTATTGAACTGGAGAAATAGCTCTGCATGCAATCTAATTTATTGAATATTTTTGACCGAGCGAGCGCAAAGCGCGAGCGAAGCGTCTTTGCTTCAGCTTGGGCAAAAATTCTTTCGTATGTCCTTCCTTCCGGCTGTCCGTTTGTCCTCCTCTACAGGTCGCATTTCTTAACTGATTCTCGTGAAATTTTGTCAGCAGATTCAATAAATATACCTACATAATTTTTAGGCGAGCCAGTTTTTTTAAAAAATTCTGTTTGGCGAAGATATGTAAAAAAAACATATTTCGGCCGTGTCGAAAAATTTATCAAAAATGTAACAAAACTTTTTGTTAGCGGTGCAAAGCAAATGTTTCTATGTCTATAGCTCACGGAGCCACTAGTATATCATAGCATTAGTATTTTTTCCAAGGATCTACACATAACCGTAATCAAATGAAAGCCCACGCTCTTATAAAGAAACTACATAGTCCAATACTAACATTTTAATCAATATAAAATACACTCCATATTGATTAAAAATCTATTGCAATACGCCTATCCTTAATGGAATTGTGGATACTGACCTTTTCCTAAAGGCGGAGGACCGTCTTACTGAAATGGAAGAGGGTCGGCTTATTTATTTGTTTGTTTAAATCTTGGACGAGTTTAAATATAAGTTACTTGATCCTTAGATCTGAGACAGATCGATACTATATATTTTAAAGATATATTTTATTAATATTTTTAAGGCTCTTATCGTTATTAGAATCAATCACTTTTTAACCGACTTAAAAAAAGAAGGAGGTTCTCAGTTCGTCGGATTTTTTTTATGTATGTTATTCGATTACTCGAAGACGGCTCGACCGATTTGAAAAAATCTTTTTTGTTTGAAAGTATATATTTCCAAGTTGGTCCCATTGTCATGAAGTCAGGATCTGATGATGAGATCCTGACGCAATTGAGGGAATTCTTCAAATATTATAGGCACACCTTTAGCAATTTTGGTATTTTCTTAAGTAACTTGTGTATTTGCTTTCGGAAAATGCCATTTTGGTGAAGTGGAACTGATGATGAAGACCATAGATAATCATCGGAATTATTCAATACTAAGTATTTCACTAGTGTGATATGATTACTTTTGCATGGTTGCTAGGCTATTTATGCTCATCATAATGCATATGGTGAAGTGGAGCTGATAGTAAAGTACCAGGAGAACTCCTCAACAATTAACGCCCCTGCGTCGGAAAAATCAGTATTTTGTGAAAGGTGATGAGCCAGACATAAGGCTGTTGTAACTTAGATAATATCGTCACTAAATATACCTACCAAAAAAAGTTAAAATAAAAAGATTTTTTTTTAAATCAAAACCGTCTTCAAACAAAAACCTTAAAAATAACCTAACAAAAATAGCTTCTAAAATAAATGGCTCTAAAAAGCTAGAAATAAAATATTTAAATCCGCATAATTACTGACTCGAAAGTTTTTACGCATATCTAGAAATAAACAACGTCTTATGAAGTGGGTTTTAAACCTATGATTGAAGTTCAGATAAAAAAATCCTTCCTTTCCCCTTTTTTTGGTTTTGTTTTTTAAAAAAACTTTTTACTTTAGCCATTGTTTTGCAATAGACGTACAATTATGACTCCTCCCTCGTATGTAGCTACCCAGAATATGCTTTAAAGCTTCCGTCCAATACCTCGTGCGCGTGGCCCTTACGACATATAGTTAAAGAAACTAGAGTTACGTAGGTATAGATTAAACGCCTTAAAAAAGTCCCAAAGAAAGTCTAGCAGCAAGTTAAAGTCTTCGATAATTAATATGTCAAGGTAGAGTGCTGCGCTTTTTACGTACAAATATAACGAGCTAACTTTTTTTGGCTGGTGTGCGTTATAGGGTGAATCTACGTTGTTCTTAACTTCCTGCGTCATTGTCTGAACTCGAAAATCCAATGCATCACAATAAATAAATTGAAAATATGCAAATAAATGCAATATTTTATTGTACTATAATGTAAATGATGGCATATTTTTTATTTATGCCTTGTGATGCATTGGATTTTTAAAGATTTTTGAGTTGAGACAATGACGCAGGAAGTTAAGAACAACGTAGATTCACCCTATAGCTACGTAGCTACACTCACGCTGCGTCATTCTACTCAAGTTAATGTTTTTATTTCAGAACTGCAACCCCTTACTCAGTGGTGGTTTATGTCTAAATGCAGTGCCGGTGCAGTTTGCAGTGGGCAGATAAGGGTATGATGCATTAGAACCGCTTTGCAGAGTACACAGCGGGCTTATCGCACCACGCCTTTCTCAGCGCGATTACTATGAAACTGGGCCCTGATGTTGAGTTCCGATATTTAATCGGTGCCTAATAAATAAATAAATAAATATTTTTATACTTCGGTCTCTTCCTAGGAATTATTTAATCCTTAAATATGTAAGTAATATATAACAACAAAGATAATAAAGTATTTTACATATAAATAATAAAACTAATCTATAATCTACGTTTTCATCTTTTGCCCGATTGATTGGATTTAGGAGCAAATGGGATTCTCACCATACAAACATTATGACATTGTCGAACCGGGATATTAAGCCATTGCCAACTTAAAATCATGTCATGATTTATCATTTATTGTGAATTAGCAAACAAATAGGTACACGGGTTTTCTTAATTTTCAATTTTAATGTAAAGTCTAAGATAAGAGTAGAGAGCACTGGAGAGTCTAAGTATTACTTACAAATATAGTATTTTTTTAAATAAGTGAGTTTATCAATTTTGTCAATCGTTTAATATTTTTTTAAGTTTTCTAAACAATATTGTCATTCGTTTTGGATTTTTTTGAGTTTTCTCAACAATTTTCTCAATCGTTTAGTACACAATAATAGTTTCTTCGAATGACGCTTAACATGAACGTTGCTAATTATACTTTTAGAGTTCCACTTGAAAATGTAAAACCGTCTTAATCTCGAAAACTAAATGAAAGAACGTTCAGTCTGTATGGTGTCTAGACAAAACTGCCGTTTCTTGTGACGACCTCGCCAATGGCGGAACAACCGTAAACTGTAGCTCAGTACTATTCGAATGTTTTATTTGTTCCACCTTTTACCGAAGAGACTCGTAAACATTCAAACAGTAAGTTATCGAGTACGACTCGATAGGGGTTGTTTTATGGAATCGTTTCTTTCCGTTAAGTATTTTGTCTGTGCTTTTTCTTTAGTTAAAGTTTTAAATGTCAATCCCTTATAGCCTTTTCGCTACAAAGAGTTTATCAAATTAATCACTAGGTTGACATATTCACTTCTCAAGCTTACGCGCTCACTAGACATGAAATAAAACACTTTTTAACGGATAATAGCGCGGTTATATTGAAAGCACTTTGGTAATTAGTTGGTAGTGAGGAGGACTTTGTCCTCCGTGACCACGGCAGCTGCAAAGGTGTAACTGTGTAAATAACTCTTTAAGCCCAACGGCTTCCAGGAAGTCTAGAATCTTTCTGGTTTTGAGAGTTTTTATTTCCTCCGGGTCGATTATGTGTCATCCCAAATGGATGCTACGCCTGTGGATAAGAGGTCCACAGTCACATAAGAGGTGCTTGGGTGTTTCCTGCTCCTCATTACAATATCTGCAGACGTCAGTGTCACTCAATTTCATATGAAACAGGTATCTGTTTAGTTTACAGTGTCCAGTTAAGGCTCTAACAGTCGTGCTGACGTTCGATCTACTGAGCTGTGTAAGCTCATTCGTCCGTTTTCGCGAGTAGCCTTCTACCAAGGATTTGGCGTGTCTTAGTCATGGTTGTTTTAGCCAGAATTTTTTGGACTCGTCCAAAAGGTTGTCTTTAAGGAGTTGCATAGCCTGGTTTTTTGAGATGCCGCAGAAAGGTTCTGGACCGATCTTTTGGCCTCGGTTACCTCGGAAAAAAATGGGATAATAAAAAAATCTAACCAAAAACCAATTAATTACCAAAGTACTTTTAATAAAACTGTGCTAGTATCCGTCAAAAAGTGTTTTATTTCATAATCACTAGGTACTTTAAAGAGAGTATAGGTAATTGGAACGAAACAAAACAAAATCGCACATAATATAATTCTTATTTTAAAAATAAATTCCGAATAAACCCAACAAAAGAGCATCGTGCGTGACACAGAAAAGAAAAATGTTAAAAAAGTTTTATACCTACGCTGAGCTGAGCACATCATACCCACGATCAAGCTCGGATCGGTCCACAAAGGTTGATAACGCGACACTTTCGCCCGAGGCTAACATGTTTAACTCAAAGAGTGCCGCAACAAAGTAATCTAGCACATCGATCATTCACAAAGCCAGCCCTAAAGTCAAGGAATAGTGTCACCTACGCCTGCAAAAGGACCTGTGGGCTGTGGGGTACTATTGAATTCTAGTGAGTGGACATTTTTGTGTAAAAAGGGAAGACTAGACCGTTGAAATGTGAGAAAAATTATAACATTTTGTTTTCCTACTTCATCCTAAACATGTTCAAGGTAAAATGGTATTTATTTTTATATTTACTTTATTAGTAAAATCCTTACTAATATTATAAATGCGAAAGTCCGTTTGTTTGTTTGTTACACCTTCACGTCTTAACTACTGAACCGATCATCATGAAATTTTACATACACGTTGTCAGGGGTACAGAGAAGGACATAGGGTACCTTACATCCCGAAAAAAAGTATAGTTCTCGAGGGATTGCAAAAAAACTTTCCACGCAGACGAAGTCGCTGGCGGCCGCTAGTACTTTCATATTTAATCAATGTTTTTTTCTTTGAGAACTACCTTGCTATTTGCTTAAATTTTTATATTATATTTCATCACTTTGATCTCTTGCTTTCAATGAAATACTTTAACTCATATCAATTTATTTAGTAAGTTTATTCGCATAAATTAACGAAGTTCGAGAACTTGTCTGTAGGTAAAGTTGATCGTATTTATAAATAAGTGCTACAGTAAGTTAATTCATACTTTGTTGCCATACTTTCATATCTCAACTCATAGTTCTTGCTTCTTTTACACTTTCTTTATACTCAAAACTCAAATTCAAAATCATTTAATCAGTTTAGGCTGTTACAAGCACATGTGAATGTAATAGGAGCTACCCTATTGGTTCGCAAACCATAAGTAGAAGACCTTTACATACAATGTTTACAAATTGAATAATACAACTCACGATTTGGTTACTGTATGAAGCTAACTGCTAAGAAGTCACACAGATTCATAGAGTTTACTTTGATTTTCAAAACATTCAAAATGAGTTTTTAAATTGGTTGAAAAAACTACTGGTGTAATTAGATTAATGTTATGTTAAAGCTTGTTAATTTTTCAGAAAATTAATCTTCATCTCACCTCACCAGAGTTTGCCCTCGACAAAAATGGACAATGCAAACTTTCCCGCCACAGCGCCGTTTCAGTACATACTCATTCAAAATTTCGTAACGTAATTTATGTCCGGTTACTATATTTTACGACTCGTTATTTTAAAAATAAATTGTTAAAAAGCAAAAAAGAACAATGTCGACGATGTCAAAACTCTTTGCAGTAAGTAAGTAGTGGTTTGGTAATGATTTCGTGCCTGATGTCATCACTGTGATGGGCAGAATACTAGTGTAGCAAGGTGCGCTTGCTGCTTATACTGAGCCCAGCACAGTTTTGACATAATGCGACGGTGCACAGCACAACGTCCAGAGGAAAGGTTGATGTTTTTTATACCGTTGTTGTATCATGAAGAAAATAAATGAATTTCTTTTTCTTTGTAAACTTTATTAATTTGTAACATGTTTAATTTTTATTTTAGTGAAACGTATAGAGACGTTATTTTTTGACTATAAGCTCTAGTTTGTTTGTGTTTCACGATATCAAAAAGTTTTCCGGTTTGTCCCGAAAATTGATTTTAGCAGTGTTCTGTTCATATCGTTAAGTTAACAAAACGTAAAAAAAATGTACTACCATAATTAGTTAAGGTGTAACAGTGAAGCTTATAGAATAAAAAAAAACTATTTAATTTAGTGGTTATATTTAAAAAAAGACTTGTGTTTGATATACTAACCCATGACAACCAAACCTAACTCAGAATTAGTAAATGTTTACCAAATCTTATTGGGCGGTTTAGAATTTGGTGAGCATTTACTAATTTTAAATAGGTAACAAAACGTTTTTTTGGTCTGCTAAAGTAATTAAATCCCTTAAAAAAGCTGGATAATCAAACCGTTATTGACAAACGAATAGTTAAAAATCTAATAAAAAGCGGGCGTTAATCGTATTTCGTGTAAATCGTACGGCACTAGCGGATAGAGAGGTGCAAACGGCGTGTAAGGGCCCGGCCGAATTCCGGCGCCGTAATTATTTGCACAAAACGTCGCCTAATTGCATGCTCTGTCGCCGGCACTTTCGGAAGCACGTGACGGGCCGGTGCTGTCGTGTGTCGCAAGTTACAGGAAACTACTTGAAGAGACTGTTTGTAAAAAAAACAACGTGTTAGTAAATCGGGAAAATCAACTGCTGCAAACAACTAGCTGCTGCTGCACAAAATATTCGGAGCTGGCGTACACGAGCAACTTTTGTCTCAGCAACTAATTTGTCTCTCTCTCACATCAAGTCTACGGGTGTGTGTAAAGTGCGCACACATATCGACGCGACAGCCGACGAATTTTGATACAAACAATGTGAGAGACAAATTAGTTGCGGAGACAAA
This sequence comes from Agriphila tristella, assembly GCA_928269145.1. NCBI lineage: Eukaryota > Metazoa > Arthropoda > Insecta > Lepidoptera > Crambidae > Agriphila > Agriphila tristella. Next base: position 35,619,501 of record OV743432.1, read on the forward strand.
AGTTGCTCGTGGGCGCTATCGCTTACTCGATTTAAGTGTTGCTTCCATACTTGTATGTAAAAAAATTAATATTACTATTGATAGTGCTAAGTATGCATCGGTTTTTCTAGACCCTAAGAATATTCTTAATAATATTCGCAAAAACACAAGAAAATCAGTTGAATGTAAAAACAAACAAATGAAACAAACTACTATATTGGATTACTTTAAGAATAATAATAAACATGAAATTAGGGAAAACTCAACTAATGTAAAGAATTTTCGTCCCCTTAGGACTAACTAAACAGTTATCTATTAGATTGTTTCACCAAAACACACAAGGCCTTTTAAATAAATTGGACACTATTGAACTATGTATTGATGAGTTTGAAAAGAGGAATGAAGGGTTGGACATATTGTGTTTCTCTGAAACATTTGTTAAAAAAGGCTCAGAATATAATATAAAACTAAAACATTTTAAATTAGTCTCTTCATATTGTAGAGCAAACGAAAAACGTGGTGGAGTATGTATAATGATAAAAAAAACAATGGATTTTAAGCCCATTACAATATGTTCAGATATTGCAATCGAAAAGGTATTTGAGTCTTGTGCAGTAGAAATTCCTTCGTTAAATTGTATTGTAGTTTGTCTGTACAGAATTCCAATTTACACAAACTTACAGAATTTCTTAACTCAATTAGAAATACTTTTAAATAGATATACAAAAAATAAGAATAAGAAATTAATTATAGCCGGTGATTTAAATATCGATACTCTCAAAGATAATAGTCCGTCTAGAGACCTCAGGAGTTTATTGGAAACGTTTGATATGCGACTTCATATAAATGTTCCTACAAGAAAGCTATCATGTATTGATCATATCATAAGCAACATAAAGGATGCTAAGGGTGAAGTTCACAAACTTTATATATCTGATCATGATACGAGCCAAACATTGGAATTAGTTACATTCCAGAAAAAATGTAATATGTCGTCCTATTATTATAAAAATATAAGAGACTTTAGTGATGAAAATATGTCCAAATTTAAGCAATGCTTGTCTAGTCTAAGTTGGAGCGACGTTTACAGAAATGACAATGACCTTAATTTAGCTTTTAACAGTTTCTACAATGACTTTCGTTTGTTTTTTGAGTTGTGCTTTCCATTAAAGAGAATAAAAATTAAATCAGACCTTACAAAACCAAAATGGATAACAAGGGGGATAAAAAAGGCTAGCATTGTGAAACGACATTTAAGATTTAAGTACTATTCAAATAAAACACTAGAAAATAAAATAAAATTCAAAAACTACACCCGTTTACTAAGAACTTGTATCAATAATTGTCAATATTTGGTCAATCAGGCCTATTTATCAAGGGCAAAAAATAAATGCAAGGCAGCTTGGGATATCATTGGAGATAAAACAGAGAATGTAAAAGAACGTAACGATATTCAAAATATAATTATTGATAACACAACACTTGATGATCCATCTGATATTGCTGATGCATTCAATAAACATTTCATTGATCACGGAGTTAATAAAGGAATTAAGAGTCTAAATGTAGCTTCTAATATAGAATCATTGCAAAATAGTTTGTTCTTAACCCCATGCAGTGAACAGGAAATTATCAAGATAATTAAATCCCTACGAAGTACGAAGTCAGTGGGAATTGATTCAATACCCACTTTTCTACTTAAATACTGTGTTGATGAGATTGCAGCTATATTAGCTTTTATCATTAACCTTTCATTTGAGCAAGGTTCTTTTCCTGAAGTCTTAAAGCTATCTATAGTGAAACCGCTGTTTAAAAAACATAACAAGCACGATATGAAAAATTATCGGCCGATAGCTTTAATACCCATAATCTCTAAAATTTTAGAAAAAATCATGGCGAATAGAATTACAGGGTTCTTTGACAAACATAATGTTATATCTGAGGAGCAAAATGGATTTCAAAAAAATAAGTCTACTACCCTTGCATCTTTTTCATTACTAAAAATAATTACAGAAAATATTGATAAAAATATACCCATAATCACAATATTTTTTGATATGAGCAAGGCGTTTGATCAAGTTGATCATCAAATTCTTCTGGAAAAGTGTGAAAGGTATGGCATAAGAGGAAACAGTTTAAACTGGATCTCTAGCTACCTTTCAAACCGTAGCCAGTGCGTAGAAATTAATAGGATAAATTCGAGAAAAGAATTGGTTTCGTATAAATCTGCTTTTTTACCCAATACACGTGGAGTCCCACAAGGGAGCGTGCTAGGCCCACTCTTGTTCATAATCTATATTAATGACTTACCCAAAAACATAGGATATCAAACCGTTTTGTTCGCTGATGATATATCTGTATCTATACCAAAAAAATCTAGCTTAGATAATGATTATGAAGATATTTTAAACAAAACAGTACAAAATGTAAATAATTGGCTAATTAAAAACAAACTTAGTGCAAACTACGACAAAACTAATTACATTCAATTTTCTAATTACAAAGCGACTCGATTAAAACCTAAGATATACTGTGAAAATGAGGAAATTAAAGAAGTAGATGAGACTAAATTTCTTGGTATTACTCTTGATATGCACTGTAACTGGAAAGCACATATACACAGTATGTGTGCAAAATTAAACAAATTCGTTTTCGCTTTAAGGAGACTAAGATGCGTAGCAGGGAAGAAAGTAGCTCTTACTGCATACCATGGCTATGTAGCTTCTGTACTGAGATACGGTCTTATATTGTGGGGTAGATCTCCTGATATCAATAAGGCTTTCATTATACAGAAAAAATGTCTAAGAGCTATTTGTGGCGCAGGCCCTATGAAGAGTTGTCGCCCTTTGTTTAGTGAACTAAAATTATTGACTTTAACAGGTTTATATATCATGGAAGTAGCAAGCTTTATACGACATCATCCAAAATTTTTTGAAAAGCTAAATTACCAAAATCCAAGACTCCGTCCTCGAGATTTACATAGACTTAAAATCCCGAAATCAAATAGTGCTTTATATAGAAAAAAATGTTATGCTATGTCAATTGCTATTTATAACAAAGTTCCTGAAGAGTTAAGAAAACTACCCACAAAATTGTTTCTGAGAAAGTTGCGCAAATGGCTGATTGCTCTCGGCCCTTACTGCCTTGATGAATATTTCAATAGTAGATAGTAAAATGTTATTAAACTGTTTGTTCGTATGTAATGTATAGTATAGTAATTGTATTGTATTTGTATTGTAACATAATTTTGCATGCTGGAAACAGCTAATTGTGTGATTCCAACTGATCTCTATAACATCTTGTAATGTAACCACAATTAACGAAAATAAATATATTTCATTTCATTTCATTTGAAAATCCTTACATATAATCCTTACATATAATAATACAGTAAAAAAAGTGTGTCTGTACATTACATATATTTCAAAAAAAATATCTGGGGCGATGGAGACATACTAATAGAGTAAGAATTTGAAAAAAAAAGTGTGTCTGTTTGTCTGTTTGTTTGTCTGCTTGTGTGTCTGTTTGTTTGTCTGTTTGAACACGCTAATCTCCGCAAATACTGAACGGATTTGAATGAAACTTTTTTTGTTATATAGCTGTTAAGCCTGGGAATAATTTAGGGTATAATTGATTTTGAAAAATGGAACACCTGATGCAGAACCATAATGGTCCAACTTAACTATAAGGAATATGAAAATGACACCTTAGCAAAAGTTGTTCAGCCTGATGAGCATTTTTATTGAGGTATAAAAATCGAAGATCTGGAACACCTGATGCAGAACTATAATGGTCCAGCTAAACTTTACTATTTATTTATATAAAATTGTTTTGGAAACAAGTGAAAACGTCTCGAAGTGGATCACATAAGTCTAAAATGAATGTGATAAGAGATGAAAAAGGTGAGCTAGTGACAGATGAAAAAGGTGTACTACAGGAGTGGATGAAATATTTTGAGAGTTTGTTTGAGGCGGATGGCTCTATGCTAGAAGCCTCGGATAAAAGGGTGGAAGACGAGGAAGAGACAGAAGTGGATGAAAGAGATATATATATGGATGAGATTATTAGTGCAATGAAGAGCATGAAAAAAGGGAAAGCAGCAGGATATGACAGAATTACTGTTGAAATGCTGAGAGGTGGGAAAGAGCTGGTTGCGTCCTGGCTGTGCCTGATCTTTAATAAATGTTGGAACAGTGGCAAAGTGCCGGAAGATTGGCGTAAAGCCGTGGTCGTGCCGCTGTACAAAGGGAAAGGGTCACGGCAGGATGCTAAAAACTACCGCGGGATCAGTCTTCTCAGCATTGTCAGTAAATTGTATGCAAAGGTACTGATTGAAAGAGTGATGCAAAAAACTGATCAGAGTATTTGGGATGTGCAAGCGGGATTCAGAAAGGGAATGGGATGCACGGATCAGGTCTTCTCCTTGAGGTGCTTAACCGAAAAACACCTGGCTAAGCACAAAAAGGTTTACTGTGCCTTTGTGGACCTGGAGAAGGCCTACGATCGAGTTGACAGGAATGAGCTATGGAAGGTGTTGTCCGAATACGGATTGGAGAGCAGACTGATTCATGCACTGAAATCTCTCTATGAGGATTCCCGTGCATGCGTCAGGATTGACGGCGTATACACTGACTGGTTTGGCATCTCTAGGGGTGTCAGACAGGGATGTGTTGCGTCACCATGGCTCTTTAATCTGTTTTTGGACAGTTGTATGAAAGGTCTGAAAGAACGTGACTGTGGGGTTGTGATGAATGGGAATCAAATCAAGTGCCTTCTCTACGCTGACGACCAAGTTATACTTGCGTCTTGTGCGCAAGAGTTGCAGGAAATGATGTCGGTTATGAATGAAGATTTTGTGAGAAAAGGGATGAAAGTGAATGTAACTAAGACTAAAGTGATGGTGTTTGAGAGAGATGAAGAAATGACTGACTGTACGGTAATGTTAGGTGGCAAAAAAGTGGAACAAGTCCGTGAGTTTGTATACTTGGGGAGTTTGTTCACAAGGGACGGAAAGAGTGAGGAAGACATAGAAAGACGAGTGAAGAAAGGAAATTCGGTGAGTGGTGCTATACACTCGGTTATGAGTAGCCAAACCGTTTCTGCAAAGGCGCGAATGGCTATTCATAACGGAGTGCTGGTACCGACACTGATGTATGGAAGTGAATCTTGGGTATGGCAGAAGAAGAATGAAAGCAGAATAAATGCGGTAGAGATGCGATCGTTGAGGAAAATATGTGGAGTAAAACTGAGTGATAGAGTGAGCAATGAGGTGATTCGCAAAAGGTGTGGTCTGAAAGATGATATAGTGACAAGAATTGAGAAAGGAATGCTCCAGTGGTTTGGTCACTTAGAGAGGATGAATGAAAGGCGAATCACGAAAGAGATATACTGTGCGAATGTGGAAGGAACGATTGCACGAGGGCGTCCCAGAAAAACCTACGCGGACCAAATAGAGGTTATTATAAAAAAGGCTGGTGTACGCAGTGACAAAAACCGCAGGGCATGTATGAAAAGATTGATGGATATGAATGAAGCGAAAGAAGTGTGCAAGGATCGTAGCAGGTGGCGATCCATAGTCTCTGCCTACCCCCATGGGAAACAGGCGTGAGTGTATGTATGTATATATGTATGTATGTAAACTTTACAAAATATAAAAAAGACATATTTGCAAAAGTTATTCAGCCTGATGAGCATTTTTTATTGAGGTATAAATATCGAAGATCTGGAACACCCGATGCAGAACAATAATGATCCAGCTAAACTATACAAAATATTAAAATGACACCCTAACAAAAGTTGTTGAGCCTGATGAGCATTTTTTGTTGAGGTACAAAAATCGAAGATCTGGAACACCTGATGCAGAACCATAATGGTTAAGCGAAACTATACAAAATATAAAAATGATATCTTTGCAAAAGTTGTTCACCCTGATGAGCATTTTTTAATGAAGTATAAAAATAGAAGATCTGGAACTACCGATGCAGAACCATAATGATCCAGCTAAACTATACAAAATATAGAAATTACACCTTAGCAAAAGTTGTTCACCCTGATGAGCATTTTTTGTTGAGGTACAAAAATCGTAGATCTGGAACACCTGATGTAGAACTGTAATGGTCCAGAGTCCAGATAAACTATACAAAATATTAAAATGACATCTTTGCAAAAGTTGTTTAGCCTAAAGAGTATTTTTGTTGAGGTATGAAAATCGAAGATCTGGAACACCCGATGCAGAACCATAATGATCCAGCTAAACTATACAAAATATAAAAATGACACCTTAGCAAAAGTTGTCCAGCCTGATGAGCATTTTTGTTAAGGTACAAAAATCAAAGATCTGGAACACCTGATGCAGAACCATAATAGTCCAGCTAAACTATACAAAAAATAAAAATTGTAACTACTTTAGTTCATTTATATGCATACGCCAAAGTCATAAAGTCCACGCGTACGAAGTCGCGGGCATCAGCTAGTCGAAAATAAAAAAGGAGATTGCCCAAAAATTGGTCTAACTAAAGCGATACTGACTATTTCTGTGATGATACCTTAGGTACACTGTCTTGTGTAAGAGGAGCTCGGTGGCGCAGTGGTTTAGCGCCTGGCCCAGCGATTGCGGAGGTTAAGCAACGTTCGCAGGGTCGGTCATGGGATGGGTGACCAAACAATTTATTATCTCGCGCACCTCCGTGCTTCGGAAGGCACGTTTAGCGGTTGGTCTCGGCTGCATTTGCAGTCGTCAACACCCACCAATCCGCATTGGACCCGCGTGGTGGGTTATGTTATGGCCCGCCCTCCTTATCCACCCATAAGGAAGGTCTGTGCCCCTTGTGACCCGTGTGACAAATGGCTGAGGGACTGTCTTGTGCAAAGGGTCATCAATATTCGTTTCAGCAGTTTTGAAGAAAACTGTATTTTGTAGCATACTTACATTTTGTTTTTTTTTGTGTGAGAGACGGTTTGAACAATTTACTAAAATAAGTAAAAAAAAGTAAGTGACAGATTATTTGAAAACTTTTACTAATTTATTGTCAGTCATGAGAAATCCGTATTCGATGCCTTTGCTTTTAAGATCTACTTTGTTACCGCTCACAGACCATACAACAAGTACTGGTGTTACCGCTCCAAACTTATTCTTTTCACCGCTTTCCACTTATGCTCTATAACTTTTGGCCTCTACGTTAAGTTTATAGGGACGTTATGAAACAGCGTTCCACCGGGACAATGTAGCAAAACAATTTCACACTATAGTTTTGACACTTCTACACTTTGTTAGGTCTGGTGTATGTTTACTTAAATATAAGTAGCGGTGACTTGACTTGGTAAAGTTTCTGTGACTTACCTACTGAATTGGCTTGAACACTTTTGAAAGAAATAAATTTAAACTACAATACATTTTGTTAGGTGCTTATTGCAAACGGGAACGGGAACCACGCGGGTGAAACCGCGGGCGGCCGCTAGTCATATTATTATCATACACTCAATGTTGGGGTATTTCATCGCAGCAATAACAAAAAAATTGGCTCTAATATGGAATTTTAAATTTTAAACATTTATAAAATTTAATTTAAAACCTACTTGGAATTCGAGTTGATTGTTTGTCAACGTCATACTAATACAATACTTCAGACTTTTATTCAGACTTCAGACTTAATATCTTCTTCTCTCTTATATAAAAGTGAAGGGGTGACTGACATATCAACGCACAGCCCAAACCACTAGACCTAGAGACTTGAAATTTTGTACATATATACTTTACACAGTGTAGGCATCCACTAAGAAGGGATTTTTGGAAATTCCGCCCCTAAAGGGGTGAAACGGGGGTTCAAAGTTTGTATGGAAAAAAAATATTAAATAGACATTTCGACTTGAAACTTCGTTGGAGTACTTTTTAAAACAAATAACCAAACACGTGTTTCGTGGTTTTCCGAAAATCAACCCTTTAGGGAGTCAATGGGGTAAAAAAGTCCAAAATCGATTGAAAAATCAACGCACAGCCCAAACCGCTAAAGCTAGAGACTTAAAATTACGTACATAGATACTTTACACGGTGTAAGCATCCACTATAAAAGGATTTTTGGAAATTCCGCCCCTAAAGGGGTGAAATGGGGGTTCAAAGTTTGCACGGAAAAAAATATTAAATAGACAGTTCGACTTGAGACTTCGTAGGAGTACTCCTTAAAACAAATAAGTAAGCACGTGTTTCGTGGTTTTCTGAAAATCAACCCTTTAGGTGGTAATTGGGGCAAAAAAAAAGCCCAAAATGACTGACAAATCAACGCACAGCCTAAACTACTGGACCTAGAGACTTGAAATTTTGCACACAGATACCTAATACAGTGCAAGCATCGACTAAGGAAGGATTTTTGAAAATTCTATTCCTAAAGGGAGGAAATTTTGTATGAAAGTCCCTCAGAATTGAAGCTAAAATCTCCAAATTTTGTGTTTAGACTGACGATTGAAAACTTGAGCGTTTTTCTAAATTCTACCCCCGAAGGGGTGAAAAGGGGGATGAAGTTGTGTATAGAAGAAAATCCTTCATTTTCGAAGTAAAAATCGTTAAATTTATAATTTAAGCTTCTGGATGGAAATTTAACGCTACTCATATTGTTATTGTTTGTATTTTAACCCCTATGGGGATGAAATGGGGTAAATAAACCTAAAAATAGATATGGATGTCGTCATTGGGGTTTTCTAGGATGACGATTGCGAAAATGACATTTATTTTGAAGTCCAACACGGTGGACATGATTTAACACCTGGACCTTAGGTGAAAATGGGGTTCAAATTTTGTATGGAAAAAGAATATAAATTGACATGACAACTTCAAACTTCGTAGGGGCACGTCTAAAAGTAAATCGGCAAACATTTATTTTGTGATTTTGAAAATCAATATTAAGGGGTAAATGGGGTTAGTAAACATAAAAATCGATATGAATGTCGTTCTTGAGGTTTTATGGGATGGTGATTGCGAAAATGAGATTTATTTTGAAGTCCAACGCGGTGGACATGACACATCATGGACCTGGACCTGGACATGCACATGCAGGGAACGGGAACGGGCACGGGAACGGGCACGGGAACGGGACGGGATGGAACGGGAACGGAACGGAACGGGAACGGGAACGGGAACGGAAAGGGAAAGGGAAAGGGAACGGAACGGGAACGAGAACGGAGCGGGAAAAGGGGACGGAACAGGTATGGGACGGGAACGGGACGGGAACGGGAGGTGAACGGGAAGGGAAAGGGATGTGAACGAAACGGGAAAGGGACGGGATCGGGAACAGGAACCGGAACCTGAACCGGAACCGGAGCCGGAACCGGAACGGGAAGCATAAAAATGACTGGTCGGAAGGTTCTCTAAGGATTTTTTCTAACATCCACGCGGACGAAGTCGCGGGCAGAAGCTAGTCGTACTATAAAAACAGGGCACATTTTTTTCATTCTTCCTGTGACTATGATATAAAAAAAAGAAAACACAAAAATAATATCTAAAAGCAAAAGAACATGATTTTTCATTAATGTCATTAAAAAAACGTTTTACTGAATTTTTTTTAACATGAATCGAAAGCTCTCTACAAATAACTTAAGCAACATACAAAAAAAATATCTTTATTTCATCTGAGTCAGATATGATTGCGAAACAAGAAATCTTTACAAATATTTCCATCGAATATTTAGGTAGGTAAGCTCAGCGTAACAGAAAAGCATTCAATGATAACTGGAATATTTTGTTCAATGAAACCGTAACAAATTGGTATCACTTTTGTATTCGTTCAACGTAAACAAGATTTTGAGGACGAACTGAAAATTCTGTAAAAAGTAATACAAAGAAAAAACTTAAGAAGTAAAAGAAGGAATAAACAAAAAAGTGGTCTACGCTGAGGGAATACAAATTAAAGTCGCAATTTCTTGGAGACGTTTAATTTTATAAAGAAAAAAATAAAGCTGATAAAGTTATACCAAGTTTCCTTCTCCACGTGGATTGAATGGTGATCAGTTTCTCTAACAAAGAGTTCTGATTTACATTGCTTGGAAACGTTAGTCATTTCTTACTTAAGTGCGCCCATTTTTAAGTCTCACACTTGATGTATCTTCGTTCATTATTCAGTCTTTTGTCTCTGCAGCTATCGGTCCCTCCAAATCCTTGATAATGTTTGCATAATTAGTTTTGCTGCGCTCGAGTTTATGTCGTTATTTACCTCTCTTCGCTTTGATTTCCTCTTTTTAGTTAATGTTTAACCATTTGTGACAACGCGATCCAGCCGAAACGATTATAGTATAAGCAATTGGACCCTAGATGTCTTCTGGTTCAAGAAGCTGCGACTTTCGATAGAATCTTCCTGCCGTTCAGAAAAGTGAGAGGTTCTTTTGTACTGACACCAACGCAAGTACGTATCCACCTACCTTGAGTCTTTCTCCGTATTCTTCAGCTCACAGCAGTTGTATTCCTTCAGGGGAGCGATGTTGGTAGGCCCCATAAGATTGTTCACGAACAGAAGTCCAACTGGCAATCTCACGCACTCGATTGTTTGGAAAACGATTATATAGATGCTAGCACACAGGATAAATACAATTATTATGATTTTGGAATCACACACTCCGAATTTAATGGTTTTTGTTAATTTTCAACGCCGCGATACGATACGGATGCCGACGAAACTTCTAGTGTGTCTCGCCAGCCAATCAGTGGACGGGATAGGTGGATATGCTTCTAATGAGCGTTGCGTTACTGTTGCAGCAAAACAACCACTCACAAGGTAGCGGGAATATTTGAATTTCGAATTTTAGCTTAAGTTGAAAGTTAGTAAGTTTGATTTTAACGATTAGTGAACACCATTAATAGATTGATAACTTAAATCCAGCTTTCAGTCGGCATGTTGAGTGTAGGCTTGGAAGAGAACTGTGTGACCACATTTATTTTGTAGTAAGACCAAATAATAAAAACTATTACTATGTAAGAATGTGTGCTTGCTAGTTTTTATTTCAATAACTTTAAATAATTGGCTCTACCAAGTTAAATCTTTTGGTAGGAACGTCAAGAAGAAGACGATTTAAAAAATACAATGGAATCAATGTAAATAGTAATAGGATATTATTGTGAACCTCTTCCGAGCACTTCCCCAAGCATAATTTGTTACTACAATCGGTTGTTTACCAACCGACCAGCAAACATTAGTGGCTTGTTCCAACTTGTTTCTTTCGTCCCAGTAAACAACGCTTCGCGACAGGTTTCTTACACTTTTTGCTTCTCAACAAACTCCGCTCCCAACCGACAATTAAGTACTTTTACCAACAAGAAAATAAAGAAAGTTTCGAGAGAGGAAATTTATTCTTTTAATGCAGCTTGCTTTTGTTAATTTGCTTAAATAAGAAATTATGGAACAGAATGTAGGTCAAAAAAAATCTGTAAATTTTCATTAGCCAATAAACAGCTATGTTTATATCTAAAATTATCTACGTCGAACTGTGCAGCCATGTCTAGCAGGTGGTACCTATATATAATACCAAGGTTTACTCTTTGGAATTTACCTAGTGGCTAAGTAATACGCATATACAGAAACTAGATGAATCGAAAATAGGGATGTTGACTTATGAATAAAAATAATAACGAAATACTCATAAAAATCGTAAATATGTCAAACTTTTGGAGTAGCTTGTATACCTCTTGGTTTTATATATTGCGTATTATTTGTTTTATGACCCTTCAAAGTTGGGTGGCCAAGTTAAAAAGTATAAAATTTGTTAAAATAAATAATACATTTAATTAGTCCGTAAAATTTAAAGCAAATTTGTCAAAGAAACTATTTTGATAAACACAATATTTAATATAGCTGCCGAACAAATTTCCTATGCGTTGCATACAACGTAGGAAGGCGCGACGTCATAACTTGGTAGCCGTTAGTATGGAGCGTTTTCGGGTGAGTCCAATTGTGTGCATTTCAAACTGTGATATCTCGGGCAGTTTTCATGCTAGCGAAATAATTCTGATACAAATGTTTCTTTTTTTTGAGGGGTAATTTATGTAACATAAAATAAAAAAATAGTCAACATGCCTATTGTCAGTGAAAGAGAATCGTACGCACTGCATACTTGAGTTGAGTTATTGATAAAGATCCCCCTTATTTGTCGGTACGTCGCGTCGTCGGTACATTACAATTTTAATACTTTCAGTATCAAATACGACCAATTCTTTCACAAACGCGATATTGAAGAAAACTAATGCTCTAAATTCTAGGCTTTTCTTATTACTAACGATTGTGTTATATTACTAGTGCTTTTGAAGTCAAGAGAAATGTGTTAATAGAAAAAGATATACGGCCATTCTCGGACCCCGGTAACTCTAAGAGACACGTAAATCTTCAAGAAAGATGGCCGCTACTGTAGATCTCAGATTGGAGTCATATGGAAGCTTTGTTTATTTACATTTTATGGAATGATATCTATGTGCAGATAGACAACGTTATTAACAAAAAAGGAAATATTTTATTCAACTAATCCTAACTAGCGATAGTATAATAAAAGATAAGGGCCAATTTCACAGGTTACGGATAGGCATGTTTCAGATGTCATACCCGACCCGATTGATGTTTTCAAATTAAAGCAGAAGTTGGATGTTATCCGGAACTTGTGAAAAAGCCCCTAGTAATCATACTTGAAAGACAATGATTAAACCTAGCAATACCTAATGCCGCCCTTAGTGTGCTTTCTTTCTGTTTATTGCTTTTTCCTCCGTTTTCTACGGTTTAAATGTTTATATTCCAGTCAAGTCTGCTATTCTTATCTTTACTTATTTATTATCCTTACTAATAATCCTTACTAATATCATAAATGCGAAAGTCCGTTTGTTTGTTACGCCTTCACGTCTTAACTACTGAACCGATCATCATCAAATTTTACATACATGTTGTCAGGGGTATAGAGACAGACATAGGGTACGTACCTTTCATCCCGAAAAAAAGTATTGTTCCCAAGGGATAGCTAAAAAAACTTTCCGCGCAGACGAAGTCGCGGGCGGCCGCTAGTGTAACATAAAGCATGGTTTACACTAAAGGATCTTTCACTCATTCAAAAGTGGACATGTAAGGGGTGGCACCCTTCTACACCGCGGACGTCGTAACTCTCTGTGATAGATTAGCGCTCTTCCGGACTTCAGTAGACCACTAAATGGCCACAGAATGAGTTGTAACTTATGACGTTGACTTAAGACCCAATCTTGAATGTTGTTTGTAGAGGAGTTTCTTGATTTGTAAGTAGTTTCTACTGCAAGGAATGTCTCTATTAATAGTAATACTCGTATAACTGTTATACTATTTTATGCATATTATTATCACTCTCACACACATAAATACAGTATAAAACTAGTTTCTTAGCGAACTACTAACCCGATCTGTTAGACTGGCGGACAATAGTATAAGAAAATATTAATTGTGTAATACAGTATCTTTTTTAATAGGTATACAAAATAATTCCACCTATATAATGTTTAAAGAGACCGAGCGAGCGCGAAGCTTCTCCGTTTAAGCTTGTGCAAAATTTCGTCTCCTTAACAGGTCGCATTTCTCAACCGATTCTCGTGAAATTTTGTGAACAGGTTCGATAATTATAAAAATGTTTTTTGTCAAATTAGTTTTTCGAAACTTTTCGCAAAAAATCATTTCAGTCATTTCAAAAAGTCACGAACGAGAGGTCTGCAGCTCGACAAAGCCACTAGTATTTTAGAACATTCTGCGTTTTACCATCTCAATGCATAACTTGAAAATGTTCCGCCCTATGGATGATCAAAAGATATCGAAAGGAAATATTATGTTGGATTACTTTCAAGGACACCATATCTCTTGGTGATGTATTAATCCTTTTCCGGCTTTCAGCGGACCGCTAAATGACCACGGAACGAATAGCGGCACGGCCATTACTTATATGCGAGTCGTCTTAGGGAGTAAAGTGTTTCAGCTTTGCAAATAGATATGTGAATTGTGAAGGTAAGTAGTTGTTTTTCTTTTACTAAGATTTGTGCGTGGACGATTAGGCTAGCAAAACATGTTAGTAAGTTCTTATTATGGTAAATTCATAGCTGGTTTCTTAAGTGAGCACTACTCAAATGTTACCCTAACAACCAAAAAAGTGATGAAGTAGTGCTTAACATTAATTTCTCAATTACTTCTTGGAATTTGTATTTTTTTAATATATTTCTATAGCATTTGTCGACCGCCTGGCGCAACCACTACGATCCTGCTTGCTGAGGCAATGATCTCGGGTTCGAATCTCGGAAGGGTTATATGTTTTTGTAATATGTCTAAGCATTCGTTTTACTTTCTTTTTTATATCCGTTACTTCTTCCGTATTACAAGTTTTGCTTAGTTTCGGACTAAAAAGATTAGTGTGACTTGTACTAAATGTTTATTTAGTTATTTTTCAACCGATTCTCGTGAAATTTTGTGAGCAGGTTACCATTTAAAGCAATTATTAGATATTTTTTTCAAGTCAGTTTCTCGAAATTTTTCAAAATTGTGGAGATATGAAAGCGAGTTCCACAGCTCACAGAGACACTAGTTTGTTCAATATGTTGCTGCTACAACACTGCATCATTTTTACAAATTATAATGTTCCTCCTATTAAAATTCCGACTTTATAAACATATTTTATAATAATTTTATGAACTTAAACGAAAAGTTCTAAGCATAATGAAATTACGTCCAAAGCTTATCTTCAAAACTTTTCCTTCCCTCCAAGATTTAATGCCAGCAAAGTTGTTATCAGTTGAATCAAAAACATCGCCGAGGTGTAAATTAATTTTAATGTATGTAAGTTAATGATTCATGTCGGAAAATGTAGATAAGAAATAAGTTATTCCTTCAAAAAAAAACGTTACGAGTTTTCTATTTTTATTTACTTAACAGATTTTGCGCCTTGTAAATACGTGTGCTATCTTGAATATCGCTTTTCTTTCAAATGCCCTGACTGTGGAAAGAAGGGCCCAGATTCTATGTCATATTATTGTGATAGAATTTGTTATAATTATGTCACCTATATCTAGTAACACCATAACAATCATTATCATAATATCATATGATTTCCACCACACTTATACTGATAACTGATAAGAATTTACAAATCATAAAATTCGATCGATCCATATAATAATTTGGTACAAATGGAGTCAGTTGTACATTGAAATGTATGTTTTCAATGCAGTTGTATTTGTGTTTACATTTTATATCAAGAAAAAAATGTTCGCTGTAACCCCAAGTACTTTATATAGCTGGCAAGTTTCCGACAGTTCCGACGGTAACATTCAAGTAATGTGTTTTTGTGGACACTTTACAACGGCCGGTCTGTCGCTTAGACTATTGTACTTAAGTGTTAATTTATAGAGCGAGTAGCAATTTTGAGAATAGCACGGATATCACATAATGAAAAGGTACCTAGATAAGAAAACGACTCCAAGATTATTTTTATAAGAAACAATAACTGTATAATTATATCAGCAAACTTGTGTGGTTGTAAATGGTACTGATTTTAGGTGAAACCTATCCTTCCTTACTTAATATAAATGAGAAAGTCCGTTTATTTGTTTGTTACGCCTTCACGTCTTATCTACTAAATCAATCATCATGCCATTTTACATACACGTTGTCAAGGGTACAGAGACATAGGGTACAATTTACCCCGAAAAAAGGAACTGTACCCGAGACAAAATACTATCCACGCAGTCGAGGGGGACGGCAGACCATTCACCCGCCCGCCTGAGGGGCGGCTGGTACTACTCGGCCTAGGGCGGCCAAAACTGTAAATCCGGCACTGAGTATAATAACTTTGAAGTAATTTAATGTAATGCCACTTGCTGTTGAAAGCTGTTAGGTATTTATTAAAAACAATAGTTACTTAAGCATACTTATATTGAAAGATAATTAATACCACTTTTGAGGTCATAATAAAATATAAAGCAATTTTTTTTTATTTACTTCCCGAAACAACTTTCAGTGTCGTGTTGTCTGAGATTAATTTACTTAAAATAAAGCTGACAACAAACCTCAGACAAAATATTTCCGTCATCAAATCTGAAATTTAATTCGGTCCCAAGTCGCCGCAGCACATAAAATGTGCAGCACAATCGTAATATGAATTGCAGTGTACGACCGGTGCAGTTTGCCAAGTGTACGGCCGGCGGTTACTGCCGGACGAGTTACAACGTCCGGGAACAATCTAGATTAACACTGTACTTGTGCACGTTTGCACCTGTCCGGAATATAATTATGAAGAAAGAACAGCCTGTATAGTAACATACTAGCAGTAGAAGAGAAGGACCTACAGCAAGCTAGATAATACAAGCTTATTATAGAGAATGCTTTTTAGGGTTCCGTACACAAAGGGTAAAAACGGGACCCTATTACTAAGCCTCCGCTGTCCGTCTGTCTGTCTGTCTGTCTGTCACCAGGCTGTATCTCATAAACCGTGATAGCTAGACAGTTGAAATTTTCACAGATGATGTATTTCAGTAAAAATATAATAAAGTGAATATTTAAGGGGGCTCCCATACAACAAACGTGATTTTTTGCCGTTTTTTGCTTTATATTAATAAAGACAACAGCGGGGCTACTCAAATGGCCACTTTTCTATTCGTTCGCTAACTTAAAAATTAAAAATAAGTCATAAACACCAAAATAACGTGTCGTAGGCTTGTCAATTCTGTACAATACAACAATATCTATGATTTACATAAACTTGCGACGTCTGACTTGATCATTAATTGCTTATTTTTAAGATTTAAGTTAGCGAACGAATAGAAAAGTGGCCGTTTGAGTAGCCCCGCAGGAAGACAGTTGAAATTTTCACAGATGATGTATTTCTGTTGCCGCTATAAAAACAATTTATAAAAACCGAATAAACTAAATATTTATGGGGGCTCCCATTCAACAAACGTGTGTTTTTTTCCGTTTTTTGGTACGGAACCCTTCGTGCGCGAGTCTGACTCGCACTTGGCCGGTTTTTCTTTTCTTGTCGATTCAAAAGCTTTAGGTATATTTGGAAAGAAAACCACTCGATTGAGTATCGGCGTCAGCCATACATAACTGAGTAACACAGGGTTTTTAGAGCAGAGATGCCCAAACCATTTTGGAAACCTCTTTTCCAGAATGAACTGATTCCTTCTGTGGTATGACTATGGGGTCTGCCCCCATTGTCATAATACTTTCCTGTCAAATATCAATTAGTGTAATTAATAGTTATTTTTATAATTATTAGTTTATGTCAATCCCTGGGAAACCGCTCTACTCTGCTCTAGAGTAATGTTATGTGCGTTCTTATCGGAACTTCTCCCAAACAACTTATAGTTTCGAAAAATTGACAAAGAGGTTGTTTTTTAATCCACATCGTGTAACCAAGCTATTGGCTTGGTGTCTCGGAAGAGATAATGTTTACATTAAAACAAAAGTTCAATCAACGTAATAACAAGAGTTGTATTTCGCATTACTATGGTTCACAATATTTCAACACATTACCTGGAGATAACTTTACTTAATTATATATTAAATTAAACCATCAAAAGAGATCGTTCCTGTAAGGTTGCCCTGAAAAGATACACGCGCCACTTTTACATTAGCTGTCAACTGTCAACTTTCTTTGACAGTGACAGCTCACTTTGACATATGATTCAGCTATAGAGTTATAGTCTATTATTTATGTTTCGTTACAGTCGGCCATCCTTCAAGAACGAGTCCCTTCGTTTTAGCATTTAAAAATAAAAAATAAACAGTAAATCTATGCTAAATTTGCTAATATATCGAGTAAAATACCCATCCCTAAAATTACAATACAATAGGCTATTTTACACCATGTAAGATAAAATATAAAAATGCATATTTAAGATAGATTTCATAAATAGGAAACGAGAAACGTCGACATTTATTCATAAAAATGCAATATAAAATTTATAATTTAATTTTATAAATCGTCTATTTTTTTAATCTATTCATCAAATGTTCAAAACGCCCTTCGCCATATTGGATTACGATGTGACGTGACGTCACTTCGATAGTAAACAAACATTAATGCATTAATGGTTTTTTAAAATTAAATTAAAAATCCTGCTGGCTTCTTTCGACCTCACGATTAATTTAAAACAGTTTTCAAAAAATGGTGTAATCCCCTATTAGTGTCATTTTAAAACAAACATTCCGACGTACTGAGAACCTCCTTTTTTTTTAAGTCGGTTAAAAAGAACATTCAAACAGCATAATGGCATATTACTTGTTGAAAACACTAAGTAGGTACACAAAATCCTTTTGATTTCAATTCTGATTATTGATACATCAACTATATATTTGTTAAGTAATTTTATAATGTTTATATGCTTATGTAGGTAACCTACAGAATCTTTTTATTTTTCAAAATTCCTAATTATTATTTTATTGTAATCTTGGAAAAACTTACAGCTAATCAGTATTCTTATAATGCTTATAGGTATAACTATGGTTAGTCATTTGCCAGTAATCAAGTTTTCACATGTAAGAAACTATTATAAATAAGGTGTGATTGATTACAGATTCTACAACAGACTAGTCCACTCAATTTTAATTATGTTTAATTAAGGGTATTTGATACCCTTTTGCAATATATGATAGCAGTCCTTTTTACAAGTAAAACCCTTTGAATCGTCAAAAATCACCAAAGCTTACAGAGATAGGTATTCACAATTAAGTCTGGAGGTAATATGGGTGAGGACCTGCCGCTAACTCCGCTCTGGGTTTGTCACGCTTAGGATTTGAAACTTTTAATTACTCTCACTTCGTAAAGAAAATTGGTGGATAAGTCTCTTACGGTCACGGTGGTCATCACAGTTCGATCACTAATGAGGCAACAAGTCAAATCGAGCAGGTACTTATTTACTTACTTATTTTATTAGTGTCTGTCTCACAGTCCAGGATTTTGGCATTAAAAATGGAGTAGAGTTTTTAACAGAATTGTCCGTCAAGTTAATTCAAACAAAACCAGAACAAGTGAAACAGGCGCCTACATCGAAGTGTTGATTTCTTCTCTTACTTAATCTTAGCCGGGTGGTGAAGTGCTACTTCCTTCACACGACACCGCCACGGCTGCGGTGCTCGAGACACTCTGGACTCCTGCCCTCTTGTGACTCTAACACCCATCGCTCACTTAACTATAACCGGGAGTGACGTGCTACTTCTCTTCACAACGACACCGCTTGTGGTGAAGTGCTACTTCCTTCACACGACACACCACGGCTGCGGTGCTCGAGACACTCTGGACTCCTGCCCTCTTGTGACTCTAACACCCATCGCTCACTTAACTATAACCGGGAGTGACGTGCTACTTCTCTTCACAACGACACCGCTTGTGGTGAAGTGCTACTTCCTTCACACGACACACCACGGCTGCGGTGCTCGAGACACTCTGGACTCCTGCCCTCTTGTGACTCTAACACCCATCGCTCACTTAACTATAACCGGGAGTGACGTGCTACTTCTCTTCACAACGACACCGCTTGTGGTGAAGTGCTACTTCCTTCACACGACACCGCCACGGCTGCGGTGCTCGAGACACTCTTGGACTCCTGCCCTCTTGTGACTCTAACACCCTTATCATACTTTACCTAGACTGCATCGAAGACTTCACCCTTCAACTAGAGCCACCTTCGCCTTCCAGTTAGGTATCGATCATGTTACCACTTTGTGCTGCAGTTGGCCCCTCATCGTTAGTTATGGATTTTCAGTTACTTGATATCCGACCGTGTCATCTTTACAGAACATCACAAGGTGAACGAATCCAGTAATATAATACAAAATCAAAGCAATCAATCAAAGAACTCTGTAGATTCAATTTTAAGTCACTTTCTTTTCTGAGAGAGAATTATTTTGTGTTCGCTAAGCGTAAGTCTTTCGCATCGTTTCTGGCTGTTCCTCATGCCTCGATTACGGTCTCGGTCAAGTTGATAGTATACGCTGTCGCTTCGGGATCGTTGCTATCGTACTCGTAGATCTCGTTGCCGCACATCGCAGTCGTACCCATCTACGCTCCAGGCTCGATCTCTCTTTCAATAATTTTCTGTAACTTAAAAACAATGTCTTAATGTTCCATTTCATTAAGAGGTATTTTATCGGGTCACTCTTACACACAAGAAGAAAAACTGTCAATTTTTTTATTTCTCTTATTGTCTGTACTTCAAAACATTGATCAGTCAAAAATTCATACTGCGCATAAGTACATAGATTAGATTCATAATAACATTATAGAATGGAACTGTAATTTATAAAGTACGTTTTATAAAATTAACTATTTTATGGCTAGTGCAGTAAGTAATGTACCATTCTAAGTTCTGTCCTGACTAGGGTTGCCAACTTTTTTTTTTTGGATCAAATATAGTAGTTTCTAGATTTTTAGTGTAAAAATATAGTAGATGGCGATAATGTCCAAATAAATATAGTAGGTTGCCGTTTTGTATGGAGGATTTTGAAGAAGTTGCATTTTTCATAATTAAGTAAGTAGGTAGGTACTAACATTTTCATAATTTATTCAACAAGCATAAAGACAAGTGTTTAATCACAAAAAATGTGATGCAATTACTTATGTGCATATAAGTAATTATATATTCTTTTGTTGATTTGTTAAATTTTTGACTTGAAAAAATATAGTAGTTTTGCCTACTATATTTTTTTTTTAAATATAGTAGGCGAGCCCTCAATATAGTAGGATACTATATTATATAGTAGGGTTGGCAACCCTAGTCCTGACAGTCAAAATTCAAACAATACCTAGTTTAACATTGAAAATATAAATGTTTTATGCCAATTTTCACTGTTGTATGACTTAAAACACTGTAGTTAGTTATAACTTAGAGTTGATCAAATTCTGAGGTAAAATGTCCCACTTTTCAAGTTAAAACTGCATCACAATACATGCCAATGTTTTACTTTGCTTGTTTCTGAAATTTCAGAAACTAATTCATTCTAACTTTCCAAGAGTTAATGATAGATAATAAAATGGGTATGTATCTTTTCATGTATTTTATACTTAGGTCAAAATGTCCTGTTTTCTAAATATAATAAAAATTGGTATTTTCAAATGCAGTCAAATACCCTATAATGTGGGCCTTGATTTTATACACCGTCATTTTGTAGTCGTTTTAATTAACTTAAGGGAGTGTTCTACTAATGGAACTAAACATTTTTGCCCAAGAAACATGGGTCGAAAAACAAAAAAAAAAATTGACTTTCCCATACTAATAAAATGTTTTAGCTGTCTAGTTAGTATGGGAGACCCAAATTTTTTTGTCGTTTTTCGACCCATGTTTCTTGGGCAAAAATGTTTAGTTTCATTGGTACAACACACCCTTAAGTTAATTAAAACGACTACAAAATGACGGTGTATGTTCAGACATTGAGATGTGATGAATCTGTGTCAGAAGCTAAGACACATTTATATTCGTATTTTTGGGTCACTGGAGTAGGATTATAATTAGCCAATAGTAATAATAAATTTCACAGATTCCATCTATAATACTTATAGTCACAGAACTATGTTTACGTAGATAACATAAATTAGTAAAAAAAAATATGTTTTAATCACACACAATGCTTCAGGTTATGAGGTTAGGTACCACTCAAATCTGATCGAAGACTCAAACACATAACATTACCAGGATTCA
Source organism: Agriphila tristella (assembly GCA_928269145.1). Lineage (NCBI taxonomy): Eukaryota > Metazoa > Arthropoda > Insecta > Lepidoptera > Crambidae > Agriphila > Agriphila tristella. Next base: position 35,641,141 of record OV743432.1, read on the forward strand.
AACCCCAGATCCCTGAAATTTCAGGCAGGGCTTATAACTACCCAACTAGACAACTAAACAAAATGTTATCTATTCAAAACATAGTTGTATAAAATTCCTCTAATAATCATACTAACCAATGCCTTCAAAATCTCTAATGAACTTATTACAAGTCGTGTACTTACACTTGACTATGATTTTGGTGAGCCTTCAATTCCAAAACATCCTTTGCATATCCATGTTGTACCTACTTACATTACAGCTGGTTTATGTTTGTATCGACATAGACTCTGACACAGGACACAGCAATCTTAAAAATAAATAATTTGTGTTAAAACTTCAGCTGTACTATATAAGTATTTTAAAACATAATATATCTTTTTCAAATTGAAATATTCAATATACTATTATGTAGGTATATTGATTATTTGAAATAATTATCCAAAGTCTACATCTTCTTTAAACTTCAATCGGTCACTATAAACTCTTGCATCGAATTTCTGAATTAAAATGATCTCTCACTTTTTTTAACCTACTAGGTACATTATTAATGTAAGTAATGTACTTGCATAAATGTTTTGTTATGGTAAACATTTATTATCGCAGTGTATTTTGTCACTTTTAAGAAACCTGTACTTACTGTTATAAGTATATAAAAGATGTTTTTATCTTTCTCATTGTTTCACACCTATATGATTTCAATTAATACTCACGGCACTGTTACCATATCCTTTAAATGTGTGTGATGAAAGTACTTACTACAACTGTAATGTTACCAATCAACCATTTGGTCATTTGCATTCTTTCACCGTATATCACTAACCCATCTGGGTAAGGCAAGCATGTATCATCCGCTCAAAAAAACTATAAATGATAGCAAAATTCATTAATAGATCATAGTAAATGTGTAGGGATTTCAATTGTTCACCTCAGCAGTCTTGTCAATGGTTAGGTCAGCATATCACACGGTGATAGTAGTACACTATTCAATAGAATTTGGTCAGCATTATAATGGGACACTGAGTTTATAACATCTCTTGAAAACAGTTATACTTTCATTAATAGATCATTGTAAAATCAAAGTTTCAAGTAATATCTATTTGACAAAATCATCATCTACACTGCTTGATAGGTTCCATTATTACTTCGACCCACAAAAAGAGCAGTAATTCTATTATTATTATTTTTTCATCCCAAAGCATTGTACTTGTCCGACTCATTTTCAAATTTCAATTTGTACAAAACTCCATTACCAAAATGATGTCCTTCCTTCCTTACTCACTTAGGTACTTACTCCTTTACAATAAAAGTACCTACTTGTTAATACGTTGACTGCGTAGTTAATTGCAATAAGTTGCTATTTTAGTCGAGCTTATGGGCGGGTCTGTCTATATAAACAATTTGTTTATAAAGTGATCCCACTTCTGAGATGTAACCAAGCTATTGGCTTGGTGTCTCGGAAGAGATAATGTTTACATTAAAACAAAAGTTCAATCAACGTGAAATAAAAGACTTTTTAACGGATACTAGCGCGGTTTTATTGAAAGTACTTTGGTAATTAGTTGGTATTTGGTTTGATTTTTGATTTTCCCGACGTTTTGGCACCTTTGCAGCTGCCGTGGTCACGGGGGACTGAAGCTACTCGTGAGCCTACCCTCAAGCGATGAATTTTTTAAGACGTTCAGAAATTAATATTTTACAATTTTATTTATCTTTTTAATTGGTTTAAGTTGATTTTGTGATTTAATTAATGCTCTAATAAAATCAACTTAAACCAATTAAAAAGATAAATAAAATTGTAAAATATTAATTTCTGAACGTCTTAAAAAATTCATCGCTTGAGGGTAGGCTCACGAGTAGCTTCAGTCCCCCGTGACCACGGCAGCTGCAAAGGTGCCGAAACGTCGGGAAAATCAAAAATCAAACCAAATACCAACTAATTACCAAAGTACTTTCAATAAAACCGCGCTAGTATCCGTTAAAAAGTCTTTTATTTCATGTCTAGTGAGCGCGTAAGCTTGAGAAGTGAATATTCAATCAACGTAATAACAAGAGTTGTATTTCGCATTACTATGGTTCACAATATTTCAACACATTACCTGGAGATAACTTTACTTAATTATATATTAAATTAAACCATCAAAAGAGATCGTTCCTGTAAGGTTGCCCTGAAAAGATACACGCGCCACTTTTACATTAGCTGTCAACTGTCAACTTGACAGTGACAGCTCACTTTGACATATGATTCAGCTATAGAGTTATAGTCTATTATTTATGTTTCGTTACAATCGGGACAGTGCTTAGCCATCGCCACGCACTACACCTGGAATCCTCGCCACTGAGGAACTGGCTGGTTAAATATTTTGGTCTCAGTGTCCGGGCACGAAAACGGCGGCGGCGGGGCGGCAGCGGGGCGGCGCGACAGCGGAGCGGCGGCGATGCATTCAACAGTATGGCACAGTATGGAGCCGCGCACGAAACGGGCGGTGGCGGAGCGGGGCGACGAGCGATGCACGGGCGGGAGGAGAGCGACGAAAACAAATGAACAAACTTGTTTGATTTGGTAGCCCGCGATTACAGTAGTGTTGTGTTGAAAATATAATAGTGTCTGTTTGATTACTAAGTAGGTACCTATTTATTATTGTTTATTATTAATTTATTTATTACAATGTGAACTTACAGCTAAACCAAAACATTCACATTGGGCAATTTACTTAGATAAAAAATATTTTAAAATAAATATATCTAATAGGGTTAGTATGGATGTTGGCATCTTGGACATCATTTAAAAAACACAAGATGAGCAAAGGATCCGATTTTGAAACTAGTTAACGCCTATAGACCATTTTTTCGAACTAAATAACATTTTTAGACATAGGATCATAGACTTATTATATTACTATATATATCGTCCTTTGAATATTTTTCGGTATTGATTTAACAAGAAATTGTTTCCATAGCAACATCACATTTGACACATCAATAGAAATAAAAAACTTTAAGAAGTTTCTTTAACATACAATTTAGGTTAGTCACTACGATATTCTAAAAAGCCCTAGTCCAGTAGGACCACGAGTACATAGTGGTATACCGTGGTCCTACCAGTAGGTCAAATCGGTAGGTCCACGGGCCCTAATGGTATTTAGCCCATCTGTCACAACACTACTAGCGCGGCTGACCGACCGCTATGTTTCGTGCCCACGTTCTCATCGCCCCGCCCCGCCGCCGCTCCGCTGCCGCGCCGCCCCGCCACCGCTCGGCCGCCGCCACTTTCGTGTCCGGACACTGAGTGTTCAACAATTTCTTGTTAAATCAATACCGAAAAATATTCAAAGGACGATATATATAGTAATATAATAAGTCTATGATCCTATGTCTAAAAATGTTATTTAGTTCGAAAAAATGGTCTATAGGCGTTAACTAGTTTCAAAATCGGATCCTTTGCTCATCTTGTGTTTTTTAAATGATGTCCAAGATGCCAACATCCATACTAACCCTATTAGATATATTTATTTTAAAATATTTTTTATCTAAGTAAATTGCCCAATGTGAATGTTTTGGTTTAGCTGTAAGTTCACATTGTAATAAATAAATTAATAATAAACAATAATAAATAGGTACCTACTTAGTAATCAAACAGACACTATTATATTTTCAACACAACACTACTGTAATCGCGGGCTACCAAATCAAACAAGTTTGTTCATTTGTTTTCGTCGCTCTCCTCCCGCCCGTGCATCGCTCGTCGCCCCGCTCCGCCACCGCCCGTTTCGTGCGCGGCTCCATACTGTGCCATACTGTTGAATGCATCGCCGCCGCTCCGCTGTCGCGCCGCCCCGCTGCCGCCCCGCCGCCGCCGTTTTCGTGCCCGGACACTGAGACCAAAATATTTAACCAGCCAGTTCCTCAGTGGCGAGGATTCCAGGTGTAGTGCGTGGCGATGGCTAAGCACTGTCCCGATTGTAACGAAACATAAATAATAGACTATAACTCTATAGCTGAATCATATGTCAAAGTGAGCTGTCACTGTCAAGTTGACAGTTGACAGCTAATGTAAAAGTGGCGCGTGTATCTTTTCAGGGCAACCTTACAGGAACGATCTCTTTTGATGGTTTAATTTAATATATAATTAAGTAAAGTTATCTCCAGGTAATGTGTTGAAATATTGTGAACCATAGTAATGCGAAATACAACTCTTGTTATTACGTTGATTGAATATTCACTTCTCAAGCTTACGCGCTCACTAGACATGAAATAAAAGACTTTTTAACGGATACTAGCGCGGTTTTATTGAAAGTACTTTGGTAATTAGTTGGTATTTGGTTTGATTTTTGATTTTCCCGACGTTTCGGCACCTTTGCAGCTGCCGTGGTCACGGGGGACTGAAGCTACTCGTGAGCCTACCCTCAAGCGATGAATTTTTTAAGACGTTCAGAAATTAATATTTTACAATTTTATTTATCTTTTTAATTGGTTTAAGTTGATTTTATTAGAGCATTAATTAAATCACAAAATCAACTTAAACCAATTAAAAAGATAAATAAAATTGTAAAATATTAATTTCTGAACGTCTTAAAAAATTCATCGCTTGAGGGTAGGCTCACGAGTAGCTTCAGTCCCCCGTGACCACGGCAGCTGCAAAGGTGCCGAAACGTCGGGAAAATCAAAAATCAAACCAAATACCAACTAATTACCAAAGTACTTTCAATAAAACCGCGCTAGTATCCGTTAAAAAGTCTTTTATTTCACGTTGATTGAACTTTTGTTTTAATGTAAACATTATCTCTTCCGAGACACCAAGCCAATAGCTTGGTTACATCTCAGAAGTGGGATCACTTTATAAACAAATTGTTTATATAGACAGACCCGCCCATAAGCTCGACTAAAATAGCAACTTATTGCAATTAACTACGCAGTCAACGTATTAACAAGTAGGTACTTTTATTGTAAAGGAGTAAGTACCTAAGTGAGTAAGGAAGGAAGGACATCATTTTGGTAATGGAGTTTTGTACAAATTGAAATTTGAAAATGAGTCGGACAAGTACAATGCTTTGGGATGAAAAAAAAATAATAATAGAATTACTGCTCTTTTTGTGGGTCGAAGTAATAATGGAACCTATCAAGCAGTGTAGATGATGATTTTGTCAAATAGATATTACTTGAAACTTTGATTTTACAATGATCTATTAATGAAAGTATAACTGTTTTCAAGAGATGTTATAAACTCAGTGTCCCATTATAATGCTGACCAAATTCTATTGAATAGTGTACTACTATCACCGTGTGATATGCTGACCTAACCATTGACAAGACTGCTGAGGTGAACAATTGAAATCCCTACACATTTACTATGATCTATTAATGAATTTTGCTATCATTTATAGTTTTTTTGAGCGGATGATACATGCTTGCCTTACCCAGATGGGTTAGTGATATACGGTGAAAGAATGCAAATGACCAAATGGTTGATTGGTAACATTACAGTTGTAGTAAGTACTTTCATCACACACATTTAAAGGATATGGTAACAGTGCCGTGAGTATTAATTGAAATCATATAGGTGTGAAACAATGAGAAAGATAAAAACATCTTTTATATACTTATAACAGTAAGTACAGGTTTCTTAAAAGTGACAAAATACACTGCGATAATAAATGTTTACCATAACAAAACATTTATGCAAGTACATTACTTACATTAATAATGTACCTAGTAGGTTAAAAAAAGTGAGAGATCATTTTAATTCAGAAATTCGATGCAAGAGTTTATAGTGACCGATTGAAGTTTAAAGAAGATGTAGACTTTGGATAATTATTTCAAATAATCAATATACCTACATAATAGTATATTGAATATTTCAATTTGAAAAAGATATATTATGTTTTAAAATACTTATATAGTACAGCTGAAGTTTTAACACAAATTATTTATTTTTAAGATTGCTGTGTCCTGTGTCAGAGTCTATGTCGATACAAACATAAACCAGCTGTAATGTAAGTAGGTACAACATGGATATGCAAAGGATGTTTTGGAATTGAAGGCTCACCAAAATCATAGTCAAGTGTAAGTACACGACTTGTAATAAGTTCATTAGAGATTTTGAAGGCATTGGTTAGTATGATTATTAGAGGAATTTTATACAACTATGTTTTGAATAGATAACATTTTGTTTAGTTGTCTAGTTGGGTAGTTATAAGCCCTGCCTGAAATTTCAGGGATCTGGGGTTTGAATCCTGGTAATGTTATGTGTTTGAGTCTTCGATCAGATTTGAGTGGTACCTAACCTCATAACCTGAAGCATTGTGTGTGATTAAAACATATTTTTTTTTACTAATTTATGTTATCTACGTAAACATAGTTCTGTGACTATAAGTATTATAGATGGAATCTGTGAAATTTATTATTACTATTGGCTAATTATAATCCTACTCCAGTGACCCAAAAATACGAATATAAATGTGTCTTAGCTTCTGACACAGATTCATCACATCTCAATGTCTGAACATACACCGTCATTTTGTAGTCGTTTTAATTAACTTAAGGGTGTGTTGTACCAATGAAACTAAACATTTTTGCCCAAGAAACATGGGTCGAAAAACGACAAAAAAATTTGGGTCTCCCATACTAACTAGACAGCTAAAACATTTTATTAGTATGGGAAAGTCAATTTTTTTTTTTTGTTTTTCGACCCATGTTTCTTGGGCAAAAATGTTTAGTTCCATTAGTAGAACACTCCCTTAAGTTAATTAAAACGACTACAAAATGACGGTGTATAAAATCAAGGCCCACATTATAGGGTATTTGACTGCATTTGAAAATACCAATTTTTATTATATTTAGAAAACAGGACATTTTGACCTAAGTATAAAATACATGAAAAGATACATACCCATTTTATTATCTATCATTAACTCTTGGAAAGTTAGAATGAATTAGTTTCTGAAATTTCAGAAACAAGCAAAGTAAAACATTGGCATGTATTGTGATGCAGTTTTAACTTGAAAAGTGGGACATTTTACCTCAGAATTTGATCAACTCTAAGTTATAACTAACTACAGTGTTTTAAGTCATACAACAGTGAAAATTGGCATAAAACATTTATATTTTCAATGTTAAACTAGGTATTGTTTGAATTTTGACTGTCAGGACTAGGGTTGCCAACCCTACTATATAATATAGTATCCTACTATATTGAGGGCTCGCCTACTATATTTAAAAAAAAAATATAGTAGGCAAAACTACTATATTTTTTCAAGTCAAAAATTTAACAAATCAACAAAAGAATATATAATTACTTATATGCACATAAGTAATTGCATCACATTTTTTGTGATTAAACACTTGTCTTTATGCTTGTTGAATAAATTATGAAAATGTTAGTACCTACCTACTTACTTAATTATGAAAAATGCAACTTCTTCAAAATCCTCCATACAAAACGGCAACCTACTATATTTATTTGGACATTATCGCCATCTACTATATTTTTACACTAAAAATCTAGAAACTACTATATTTGATCCAAAAAAAAAAAGTTGGCAACCCTAGTCAGGACAGAACTTAGAATGGTACATTACTTACTGCACTAGCCATAAAATAGTTAATTTTATAAAACGTACTTTATAAATTACAGTTCCATTCTATAATGTTATTATGAATCTAATCTATGTACTTATGCGCAGTATGAATTTTTGACTGATCAATGTTTTGAAGTACAGACAATAAGAGAAATAAAAAAATTGACAGTTTTTCTTCTTGTGTGTAAGAGTGACCCGATAAAATACCTCTTAATGAAATGGAACATTAAGACATTGTTTTTAAGTTACAGAAAATTATTGAAAGAGAGATCGAGCCTGGAGCGTAGATGGGTACGACTGCGATGTGCGGCAACGAGATCTACGAGTACGATAGCAACGATCCCGAAGCGACAGCGTATACTATCAACTTGACCGAGACCGTAATCGAGGCATGAGGAACAGCCAGAAACGATGCGAAAGACTTACGCTTAGCGAACACAAAATAATTCTCTCTCAGAAAAGAAAGTGACTTAAAATTGAATCTACAGAGTTCTTTGATTGATTGCTTTGATTTTGTATTATATTACTGGATTCGTTCACCTTGTGATGTTCTGTAAAGATGACACGGTCGGATATCAAGTAACTGAAAATCCATAACTAACGATGAGGGGCCAACTGCAGCACAAAGTGGTAACATGATCGATACCTAACTGGAAGGCGAAGGTGGCTCTAGTTGAAGGGTGAAGTCTTCGATGCAGTCTAGGTAAAGTATGATAAGGGTGTTAGAGTCACAAGAGGGCAGGAGTCCAAGAGTGTCTCGAGCACCGCAGCCGTGGCGGTGTCGTGTGAAGGAAGTAGCACTTCACCACAAGCGGTGTCGTTGTGAAGAGAAGTAGCACGTCACTCCCGGTTATAGTTAAGTGAGCGATGGGTGTTAGAGTCACAAGAGGGCAGGAGTCCAGAGTGTCTCGAGCACCGCAGCCGTGGTGTGTCGTGTGAAGGAAGTAGCACTTCACCACAAGCGGTGTCGTTGTGAAGAGAAGTAGCACGTCACTCCCGGTTATAGTTAAGTGAGCGATGGGTGTTAGAGTCACAAGAGGGCAGGAGTCCAGAGTGTCTCGAGCACCGCAGCCGTGGTGTGTCGTGTGAAGGAAGTAGCACTTCACCACAAGCGGTGTCGTTGTGAAGAGAAGTAGCACGTCACTCCCGGTTATAGTTAAGTGAGCGATGGGTGTTAGAGTCACAAGAGGGCAGGAGTCCAGAGTGTCTCGAGCACCGCAGCCGTGGCGGTGTCGTGTGAAGGAAGTAGCACTTCACCACCCGGCTAAGATTAAGTAAGAGAAGAAATCAACACTTCGATGTAGGCGCCTGTTTCACTTGTTCTGGTTTTGTTTGAATTAACTTGACGGACAATTCTGTTAAAAACTCTACTCCATTTTTAATGCCAAAATCCTGGACTGTGAGACAGACACTAATAAAATAAGTAAGTAAATAAGTACCTGCTCGATTTGACTTGTTGCCTCATTAGTGATCGAACTGTGATGACCACCGTGACCGTAAGAGACTTATCCACCAATTTTCTTTACGAAGTGAGAGTAATTAAAAGTTTCAAATCCTAAGCGTGACAAACCCAGAGCGGAGTTAGCGGCAGGTCCTCACCCATATTACCTCCAGACTTAATTGTGAATACCTATCTCTGTAAGCTTTGGTGATTTTTGACGATTCAAAGGGTTTTACTTGTAAAAAGGACTGCTATCATATATTGCAAAAGGGTATCAAATACCCTTAATTAAACATAATTAAAATTGAGTGGACTAGTCTGTTGTAGAATCTGTAATCAATCACACCTTATTTATAATAGTTTCTTACATGTGAAAACTTGATTACTGGCAAATGACTAACCATAGTTATACCTATAAGCATTATAAGAATACTGATTAGCTGTAAGTTTTTCCAAGATTACAATAAAATAATAATTAGGAATTTTGAAAAATAAAAAGATTCTGTAGGTTACCTACATAAGCATATAAACATTATAAAATTACTTAACAAATATATAGTTGATGTATCAATAATCAGAATTGAAATCAAAAGGATTTTGTGTACCTACTTAGTGTTTTCAACAAGTAATATGCCATTATGCTGTTTGAATGTTCTTTTTAACCGACTTAAAAAAAAAGGAGGTTCTCAGTACGTCGGAATGTTTGTTTTAAAATGACACTAATAGGGGATTACACCATTTTTTGAAAACTGTTTTCTAGTTTATCCACCCACGGCAGATAAGTCCGTCAAGTCCGCCCATCTGGGGAATGTGTCTTGGGACACGACACATCTCCCCATGTTGTAAAGACCCTAAGTCTGAGGAAACTGTGCAGGTACAGGACTTCCAAGGTCTGAGCTACAGGAACCACATAATCGGCAAAGAAAGAAAGAAAAATATTAGGAATGGATAACGTATTCGTGGGCTACGCTCGATCTGATCAACGTCTCAGCAAAGAATCCCCGCTTCAGGGTTGGTAAAACTAATAATTTAATTTAATAGTTTGTTTATTATGAAACATGGTTAATTACCCAACAACAGATCAATACCTAAAGTAGACAATCAATTATAAATAGTTGAAACACCAAATTACTAAATAATTATAGTTTATACAATAATCTTATGTGTAGATTACTATTTTTAGCGCAATAACTAGTATAATAAATAAATTATTTTTGTCTTTCATATCACCTACAAAATATTACTATCTTCTTCTTCGTCGTTTCGCTCTTGGCAGAGCGGTCGTGGTCACGTTGAGGCGTCCGCGTCGGTGGAAGAGGCGGACACAGCTTTCCGCACGATCTCCCGCCATCTCTCCCGGTTGACAGACTGTCTGGCGCAGTCAGATACACGGTGTCCCACTGCGGATTTCACTTGGTCAGTCCAACGCATCGGTGACCTGCCACGTGATCTGGTTCCCTCTACTTTGCCCTGTACGACCAGCCGCTCTATGGAGTCGTTACCCCGCCTTGAGACATGGCCAAAATACTGCAGTATGCGCGACTGTACTACGACCGATAAACGCTGCGTGACTATACGAGTACTTAATAATTATAACAATATTTAAACTTCGTAACTCGCGGCGGCAGGGCGTCTGCGCTGCGAATCGTGAACGAATACTTGAACAATAGTAAATAAGGTCTTGTTTTGTAGGTAAATGTATGAAGATTAATTCGCTCCTTGGCTATTTTATCCCAGCTTCGACTGTTTTTTGATAAATTAACTGCAAATGCAAAAATTTTGAAAAAATAAAAATGTATGCAGTTTGAGCAGACATTATTTATTAAGTTATTATGCCTGTCAAATAAGTTATATGTAAATGTTGTAGAGAATTTTATGCAGATTATTTTCGTCATGAACAGTTTTCTTTTAACTGTAATAATTTTTGAAAAAAAATGAAAAAACCGCAAAACGGGTCACGTTTTGGGAGGAATGGGGGGAAGGAAGTGGGGGAGGGATTGACACCGGGCAGAATCGTGTTCAGCAGGGTCAAATTAGTCTAAAAAAACCCGGTGGCAAAAAGTTTCATTCAATGCCGTTAACCGAGGTTTTTTCAAAAATTTCCACTAATCTATTATATTTTCAATTCATTTTTAGTTAAACTTGAAAACTAGGGTTGTACCTATAGTGAATTAATGGTAGTGATAAATTTACTTTTTCTTATTTTTTATACGTCACTCGATACATCCTGTATATTATTTTCCCAAAGAAAAGTATCAAATCTTGGGGAATCAAATAAGCGTCACGTCACGTCAACGTCATAATGCCGATACAAAGCCAAAGGCCACCCGGTGCGTGACCGGACGTACAGACGGTAACGAGATCGGCTTTGTTGTTCTTGACGTATCTGGTTCATCGAAACTTGGTGAACTTTTAGTTACGTTTATGTTAAAGGAGATTTGAAGGGATAGATTCCATTGCTTTGTAAAACCATTGCTTTTTGATATCTATAATTTAATGTTCAAAAATTAAAAAAAACTGATAAGTACTTACTTAGTGTTTTAATGTCCTTGAGTTCAAAAGTGTGGTCTGACAGAACGGTCACGCGTTCCGTCATTCTGCGTTCGCTTTCTGTTTTCTTTCGAAACGCGTAACCGCGTGGTAATCGCTTTCTGACAGACCACACCCCTTGTGAACTCTGCTAATACATTTAAATTTACACTAGTGGCCGCCCGCGATTTCACCCGCGTGGTTCCTGTTCCCGTGGGAATATCGGGACAAAAAGTATTCTATGTTTAAATCTAGGCTATCTACTATCTGTGTGCCAAATTCCAACCAAATCCTAACCAAACCTTTAGTAGTTTTTGCGTGATTGAGGAACAAACATGTAAACATCTAAACATCCAAACCCACAAACTTACATTTATAATATTAGTAGGATAACTTCAAAAGCATTTCATTAACAAAAAAAACTTTTATTGTTTGCATACTTCAAGTAACATAGTGCAAATTAACAATCCAATACTTCCCGTTCATTCCTTAGCATTCAGTTTAAGTTTTAAAATGTCTTTCCCCACGACCACTCAGTGTAAGTTTTGCATGGAAAATTAAGTTACGGTGCAGTTCAACCGAGCGACTGTTTGAATATTCCAACAAAACACCCTCAAACATAAACACCGGCTTAATTTTAAACTTTGCATCTAGGGAGCCTATTACCAAAAACCGTCGCGAGAAGCGTACGATATTCGTCCCACTCCGAAGGTTGAAAATCGAGCAAATCGATCAACGAAAATCGTCCGACTAGCGTGATTCTTTTTGTAATAGGCCCTCTGATATTAAATGTATTGCAGAATAAGTGAAAGGGTAAAAGGTTTGTGAAAGGGTTGGTCATAATATTTGAGGCCCGTGGACCTACCGATTTGACCTACTGGTAGGACCACGGTATACCACTAAAGTAACTTCTTATTTTTTTTATTTCTATTGATGTGTCAAATGTGATGTTGCTATGGAAACAATTTCTTGTTAAATCAATACCGAAAAATATTTAAAGAACGAAATATATCCTATGTCTAAAAATTTTATTTAGTTCGAAAAAATGGTCTAAGTATAGGCGTTAACTAGTTTCAAACCCGGATTCTTTGCTCATCTTGTGTTTTTTAAATGATGTCCAAGATGCCGACATCCATACTGAATAAATAGGTACTACCTAGTAATCAAACAGACACTATTATATTATTCAACACAACACTACTGTAATCGCGGGCTACCAAATCCAACTAGTTTGTTCATTTGTTTTCGTCGCTCTCCTCCCGCCCGTGCATCGCTCGTCGCCCCGCGCCGCCACCGCCCGTTTCGTGCGCGTCTCCATACTGTGCCATACTGTTGAATGCATCGCCGCCGCTCCGCTGTCGCGCCGCCCCGCTGCCGCTCCGCCGTCGCAGTTTTCGTGCCCGGACACTCAATCTTAATGTATGAATTTTTTTAATTTTAGTGCAATGACGATACAACTTGTTGCGTTGCATTTAATAACAATATCAAATTCGCTTCAAAAACTGAATTAACTCTGTAAAATATTATGACCAACCCTTTCACAAACCTTTTACCCTTTCACTTATTCTGCAATACATTTAATATCAGAGGGCCTATTACAAAAAGAATCACGCTAGTCGGACGATTTTCGTTGATCGATTTGCTCGATTTTCAACCTTCGGAGTGGGACGAATATCGTACGCTTCTCGCGACGGTTTTTGGTAATAGGCTCCCTAGATGCAAAGTTTAAAATTAAGCCGGTGTTTATGTTTGAGGGTGTTTTGTTGGAATATTCAAACAGTCGCTCGGTTGAACTGCACCGTAACTTAATTTTCCATGCAAAACTTACACTGAGTGGTCGTGGGGAAAGACATTTTAAAACTTAAACTGAATGCTAAGGAATGAACGGGAAGTATTGGATTGTTAATTTGCACTATGTTACTTGAAGTATGCAAACAATAAAAGTTTTTTTTGTTAATGAAATGCTTTTGAAGTTATCCTACTAATATTATAAATGTAAGTTTGTGGGTTTGGATGTTTAGATGTTTACATGTTTGTTCCTCAATCACGCAAAAACTACTAAAGGTTTGGTTAGGATTTGGTTGGAATTTGGCACACAGATAGTAGATAGCCTAGATTTAAACATAGAATACTTTTTGTCCCGATATTCCCACGGGAACAGGAACCACGCGGGTGAAATCGCGGGCGGCCACTAGTGTAAATTTAAATGTATTAGCAGAGTTCACAAGGGGTGTGGTCTGTCAGAAAGCGATTACCACGCGGTTACGCGTTTCGAAAGAAAACAGAAAGCGAACGCAGAATGACGGAACGCGTGACCGTTCTGTCAGACCACACTTTTGAACTCAAGGACATTAAAACACTAAGTAAGTACTTATCAGTTTTTTTTAATTTTTGAACATTAAATTATAGATATCAAAAAGCAATGGTTTTACAAAGCAATGGAATCTATCCCTTCAAATCTCCTTTAACATAAACGTAACTAAAAGTTCACCAAGTTTCGATGAACCAGATACGTCAAGAACAACAAAGCCGATCTCGTTACCGTCTGTACGTCCGGTCACGCACCGGGTGGCCTTTGGCTTTGTATCGGCATTATGACGTTGACGTGACGTGACGCTTATTTGATTCCCCAAGATTTGATACTTTTCTTTGGGAAAATAATATACAGGATGTATCGAGTGACGTATAAAAAATAAGAAAAAGTAAATTTATCACTACCATTAATTCACTATAGGTACAACCCTAGTTTTCAAGTTTAACTAAAAATGAATTGAAAATATAATAGATTAGTGGAAATTTTTGAAAAAACCTCGGTTAACGGCATTGAATGAAACTTTTTGCCACCGGGTTTTTTTAGACTAATTTGACCCTGCTGAACACGATTCTGCCCGGTGTCAATCCCTCCCCCACTTCCTTCCCCCCATTCCTCCCAAAACGTGACCCGTTTTGCGGTTTTTTCATTTTTTTTCAAAAATTATTACAGTTAAAAGAAAACTGTTCATGACGAAAATAATCTGCATAAAATTCTCTACAACATTTACATATAACTTATTTGACAGGCATAATAACTTAATAAATAATGTCTGCTCAAACTGCATACATTTTTATTTTTTCAAAATTTTTGCATTTGCAGTTAATTTATCAAAAAACAGTCGAAGCTGGGATAAAATAGCCAAGGAGCGAATTAATCTTCATACATTTACCTACAAAACAAGACCTTATTTACTATTGTTCAAGTATTCGTTCACGATTCGCAGCGCAGACGCCCTGCCGCCGCGAGTTACGAAGTTTAAATATTGTTATAATTATTAAGTACTCGTATAGTCACGCAGCGTTTATCGGTCGTAGTACAGTCGCGCATACTGCAGTATTTTGGCCATGTCTCAAGGCGGGGGTAACGACTCCATAGAGCGGCTGGTCGTACAGGGCAAAGTAGAGGGAACCAGATCACGTGGCAGGTCACCGATGCGTTGGACTGACCAAGTGAAATCCGCAGTGGGACACCGTGTATCTGACTGCGCCAGACAGTCTGTCAACCGGGAGAGATGGCGGGAGATCGTGCGGAAAGCTGTGTCCGCCTCTTCCACCGACGCGGACGCCTCAACGTGACCACGACCGCTCTGCCAAGAGCGAAACGACGAAGAAGAAGATAGTAATATTTTGTAGGTGATATGAAAGACAAAAATAATTTATTTATTATACTAGTTATTGCGCTAAAAATAGTAATCTACACATAAGATTATTGTATAAACTATAATTATTTAGTAATTTGGTGTTTCAACTATTTATAATTGATTGTCTACTTTAGGTATTGATCTGTTGTTGGGTAATTAACCATGTTTCATAATAAACAAACTATTAAATTAAATTATTAGTTTTACCAACCCTGAAGCGGGGATTCTTTGCTGAGACGTTGATCAGATCGAGCGTAGCCCACGAATACGTTATCCATTCCTAATATTTTTCTTTCTTTCTTTGCCGATTATGTGGTTCCTGTAGCTCAGACCTTGGAAGTCCTGTACCTGCACAGTTTCCTCAGACTTAGGGTCTTTACAACATGGGGAGATGTGTCGTGTCCCAAGACACATTCCCCAGATGGGCGGACTTGACGGACTTATCTGCCGTGGGTGGATATGTCGTCAAATGACGAAGATTGGTTCGATGTTCCAAGACGATTCAAAAGGATATGAACTGATTTTCAAAGATATGGCCTATGAACAGAGTCTAGAGAAATATTTAACCTCTCTTTGTCTAACTCTCCCCTGCGATAGTATGGTATTACCGAACGGCTGAAATCGTGTTAAATACTTCGCAGTTCTTTTCGTATCCGGACTGGAAAAGAACTGCGAAGCAATTAAGACACTTTCGGTTTGCCGGTGATTTAGTTCTTGTTGCAAACATCTTGAAGGACGAGGACAGCGCTCAAATATGTAAGTAGTGCTTTCCAAGAAACGTCTTTATCAGAAAATTATGGGAACACAACACTCGAAGTAGATGACCATAAAGTAGGTGCTAGGTAGGACAGGCACAATCCAGAACTTTTTCTAGTAAGAGATCTTCGTTGAATACAGCATGGGCGGCATAATTTGGTGGGGAAACAACGAGTAGTCAAAAAACTGAAATAGTTATTAAAACTTTCGCTAATATTGGTTTTGGGCAAAAAATCAATCCGCGCAGCAGAGACGGCGGCGGCGTCGTGCCGCCGCGGCGCCCATGTCTAGGCTGAGATGATGAGCATGATGACGAAATGTTTTCTTCATCATGCTCATGATTTTGGTTTTTCGTATTTTTTTGTGTTCATTTTCAATGCTCCGATTCTTGCGGGGACTGTAAAATCTGTAAATTTTTATCGACAATAAGTGAGCATTTGTCCACAATCTTCCGATTATACAAATTTTCCATAAACATTAAGCCTTTCATAGCTATCTTTTAAATTTACTATTCGTATTTTATTTTATTGTCTACTTTTTATCACAACACTGCACATACGTAATTTTGGGCCACCTCATTGTAATTTGTAAATTGTAATCACTTATAATAGGTATAACGATCGTCAATTTTTGAGTATATTGCAGTGTATGTAAAATGTATTTCTCTTAGAATTGTGTAAAACCCTTATCATTGTCGATTCCGTGTAGCCACCTTGCGAGGAGTAGAGTACTGTTGACCTGAGATACAGGCTCCGGCTTAGTTCAGGCTCCAGTCCCTCTTAATCTTCATAATATTGTTTCTTAGTCTTAAGTTGTAATTGTAACATGTAAGATTGTTATGAGAAGTGACCCGATCCTTTAAGGCTTGCGTAGGGATATGGATCCAACATGAAGAGGCCATTTTTAGCGACTTTATTCTAATATGCGTGTGGTTCACCTGCTGGATCTAATCTCTGATGACATCAGTTTGATATACTCAGAGACTATCCCCAGCAAATGCACAGGAACTATGGAATCTACTGGTTAAGGACTAGTGGGTTATTAGGTTGGGATTGAGATGGACTAGGTTTTGGGCTATGGAAAGAGACTACCGGACACCTGCCTTATCATAGTCTCCCAGACTGAAAAATTGGCAGGCGGTGACTAGGCAATGACTAAATGGGTCCTCCAAAATAGCTGCGATGGCAAGAGAGCAACATCGGTGTCCTCGGCTGCAGGGTGTAGAGAGGTGTGCACCGCTTTCTACCCACAAGGAACAGTGTGCCAACTTGCGTCTTACGCATGTTTCACTTCCACCCTTCGAGCGTATAGCTCTAACGACTCCACCCTGGATGGCCGACGCGAGCCAGGCGGGAGTCCGCAGGCCCCCTTGGGGTCCACCCCTGCTGCGGGGACGAGGGCCTGGACGACTCCCGGGAACACTCGGGTCCGTGGTGTCGCTACTCACCCAACAGCTACAGCCACAAGCTGCCCTGCGGGCTTATTATTACTATTATTAATTACACTCATTGGTGTCAAATGAGGATGCAGACTATGACTATGAGCATGCTCACTTCTCTAGAGCGGTTGTAGCACATCGCGCGACTGTAGATCGCGCAGTCGTAACCAAACTTTTTTTTAATTTTTGCTATAAATACTAACGAAGTTGTTGAATATTTCCACGTCTTCTGGGACATGCTGTATACGTTTCGAAGATTCGCCGGATATTCGTATCGTTTCTTTCAATATGTTGCAGATAGTCGCTAAAACACAGCAAACACTTTTTCTTTGTTCTGGTTTAGTTTTGCGTTTTATTATGAAATTGGATAAGTGTTTTTTATTTTATTTAGTAGCTAGCGTTAAAAGAAGAAAGATAATTTTTATTGTCTTGTACTTAAAATTATAATGCGATAAGAACAAATAATATAAGTCGATTAGATACAAAGTTAGTTGTTGCCGTTCTAAAATTAAAAAATGTGGGAAATAATTTTTAAAGATTATTTGAAAGATTCAAATAAAATACATATGTGAGAATAAATACACATGCAATTTATTTTCGTAATCTCCTACCAAATGAGTCCAAACAATTAATGGAAAATAGCAATCATGTTGTTAAATGAAGCGTTAAAATGATTTCGCCACCACACGCAGTTGGGAATTTTTCGTCCTCCTTTAATGTGTTCCTGTAAATGAATTTTTACCGCTGCTGGATGTACAGATAACATTACCTAAATGTAGGATATGAAAAAAAATATATTCAGGACTGACAATGTTCTTAATTTATTTTCCTTGTAAAACAAGATCACAATGAAATAAAACTACGTCGTTCTTTTGTAACTATTTAGTCACATGATTTCAGTAGGCTATTTACTTACCTAACGTACAATTTTTATCAATTTTTAACATAGCTGAAAATTCGATATACCTAAGCTGTCAATGAATGTCCAAGGATCATAAAGGTATTAATGTAAGGATCCATGACGTTTGTCTTTCGATTAATACGGTAGACGTTTTTTAATATTACTTAAAAATATTGAACATTATAAAGGGGCCTATTGCTTTACGAGGCTTTTTGTGATTTAAAAAGATTTTAAGACTTCTCTCCCATTAGCCACAACGAACAAAGAATCGCTATTTTTTAATAGCGATACGAAATAAACTGCTAATTAAAGCATCCAATTAAACAAAATGTCAATTTGTTAAAGCGACTTCAGAAGCGGGAAATTAAGGCATTGTCTTATTATAATATAATTATAGTATGGTCGCGGGATGTATTAAACTTTATTTATCTTGCAATTAAGGTAACAGAGTATCTATGATATAGTACGTAAATACTATACAAATTGAGCCTTGCCTATTGGGATCTGAATACCATCTTACTAAAATATTTAAATATAAAAAAACCCGTCTCCATTAGACTAAATTATGTTATTGAAATTCTTCATCCATGATTTTTATAACAACGAGGTTATATAGAGAAAACAATACGTTAATAGTACATTATGAGACAAGTTAGCTTAGGTTGCTCATTGCACACAAGGCTGTGGGTTGCAGCCCGAGCCGTAGGCGAGGGCGTAACTCAGCCGAGTGTGCAATAAGTAAGAGCTTACGAGTTTCATACGACGTTTTTCAACACATTTGCAAGGAAAAAACAAAGTAATTTACCACACAGCAACAAATACGACCAAAAAAAATATGATAATTATGATGGAAAAAGGCGCGCAGGTTTTTTTTGTTTTTTTCACACGCCAAATGCAAGAATATTTTGCGAACAAAGGGGTGAGTGAGCATACAGCCACTTCAAAATTATAATTTTAAGTGATAAAATACAAATATTTTAATATTTTATAACAAAATATTGTGAATTATGAATAATTTGATAGTAATAAATATTTGTTTCACTTAATTAAGGTCTTACACATTTATTTATTCCAAAAATGTATATAAATTTTCAGTGGCATAAAACCTTTTTGTTATTACTAAAAAAAGTAACTGTATAACCCGGTTAAATTGGGAATGCTCTGTTTACTCGCATAGAACTTGCAGTAAGGTACTTATTTAACTTTTCAGGGATAATTCTATAACCAACTAGTGTTTTATATATTATTATTGCACGCGTTTGTTATAGCTCGGTTTATGGCCCTAAAAGTATTAGGGGTCGCTTTACGAGCAAGTGTGCTGAAAAATTATTTAGGTAGGTATTTCAACATGTTTAGTTTGGAAAATAAAATTGGAGCTTAACTTCTATACAAGTATTTCTATGGCCAATTTCCTTATAAAGCAACACCTAAATATATGTTTAATATTATGATAATAAAAGAATCGGAAGGATTATTGGTAGCATTTTGTTGTACATTTGACGTATTGTACATTTTGCAAGAGATGCACATTTTTCGAATTATACATTATGCTACGAAGGGTATTATTTTGTTATCAAAACTGTCACACAATAATTACGCTTGATTGACTTTGCAGCAGCAGTCACTTGTCAAGACGAAGTTTTAATGTCATTACGGGCCCTATAATAATCGGCATAATAATTATTATTTGATTAACACATAAGGAAACTTCAAAGATCCACACATCCGTTACACCTTACACTCAGCTTTGTGTACAGGAAATACGATTCATTTTAGCTTGACTTGTTGTTCGTTTGCATGTGACGCAGGGTGTACTTATATTAAGTTAAGCGTAATACCTCTGCTATTAATTTCTAGTCCCACGTCAATAAGTTGGGTTGATTAAATTCCGCCAAGGTACCTCACTTCATGTGTCGTAAAGTTAGCATGGATTGGGATATAATTTCGTGGAGCTTTGAATTTCTAGATTTATGTAAGCCATTGTTTTCGTTCGAGTGTAATTTAATTTTGCTTTAGGATGATATTGCCGGCTTTAAGGTACACAAAGTAAAGGGAATTACTTTGAGTGCTCCGAATAATTTGATTTGGGTTTAAGTACTTGCTCCAATCTGTCAGTTGTTCTGGTTAATTAAAATATTAAAATCTCTTCTATGATACTACTAAGCAAAGTAGCTTTAGTAAAACAGAGGAATTACTTAAGACTTAAAATTAAAACAAGCGATGAAAACTATTAAAATATAGTTGTATACCTTTTTATGAAAGATAGATAGATAAAAACCTTATTGCACACACACACACACATACAGGAAATACAATAACATAAAACTTAAAATTATGGTGGGCAAAGGCGGCCTTATTGCTGAGAGCGATCTCTTCCAGATAACATTTGTGTAAAACTTATATGGCTATATCGATCACAAAAATATCTTTCGTTTGATACCTAACACTAAACACTTTAATTGAAAATTATAACTTAAATTGTCAAAAATATGAAAAAACTTTCAAACGCCGTTTTCTCAAAACGGGTGTTTCAAAGATACAGTGTTTTGGATATATATCCAAAACATATGATATATGTCAAAAATATGAAAAAACTTTCAAACGCCGTTTTCTCAAAACGGGTGTTTCAAAGATACAGTGTTTTGGATATATATCCAAAACACTGTATCTTTGAAACACCCGTTTTGCCCTATATAGGGCAGAATAGACCTACTAAAATTATTACCTAATAAAAGCTTACTCAAATACAAAGCAAATAATAAAATATACTACAACCAAACTACAATATCAAAATAATCTTTGACTAAGCCCAAATAATTTCTATGACAGAAATTTTTGACAAATTTTTATTTTTGTAAAGGAAGTCAAAATAATAACATTGTTTTAAAAGCGAGGTAGCCTTTATCAAACGTTTTGTGTTGTTTTACTTACGCAACGTCATACTTATTACGGAAACTTTCCAAATTGTCAAACCAAAATGGTGTCCATGATTTTTTGTCGCAAATCTGATGAACAAACGGAAAGGTCGTACTTGGGGTCGCGTCCGAACGATTAATTATCGCCCAACACGACGCGATTCGGACAAACAACATGGCGAATGAAAAATTGTTTTGAGTGATCGTGAAAACGGAAAAGGGCGGCAAATTGATGTTTCAACGATTGCCAGTGAAAATTCGTAATATATGGACTTGTAACCTAACGAAGCGTTATTTTGGTATATTTTGTGCCAGTAACTTGTCGTTCCGTGCCAATCACTCAATTTGTTCATTCTTTGTTTTGCAGGTACCGTCAATAATGATGATTAATAATTAAAGGTATGTTACCATTTTGTAAACAATGCTCTATTGTGTAAAGTTTAGGTCAATGTCTTTAAAGAATTTAGGTGTACGAATCAAATTGTTCAAAAAAGAGGTCGTTATCAATTCGGTTGTATGTTTTATTAGATTTGTTACCTCAGTACTCCGTCATTTAAGGACCTATTTGAAAATTTTGTTTTTATTTCAAAGAATAAGTATACAATTTATTGTCCAATTTTTTTAATTTTTGAAATCGGTCAGTAGTTTTCAGGCAATCCTGAAAATACTGTCATTTTGTACGATCAAAATGATACAAAAAAGGGAAATTGATAAAATAAGTTTTTGTATTTCAAACTCTATAAGTATTACAGGAACAGCTAAGTAATTCCGTTTACGGTGACCAAAAATCTTTAGTAATTTAGTTAATTTATTAGTTTCGCTCAACAAATCTCCGGTCGGTGCCTGTCCGCGGTTCGGACAGCGGCTCACATTCTTCGTTCCAAGCTAGGGGGCCTACTCCCAAATGCATTCGCCCGCAGTTTCGGGTTGTACGAAATGTTCTCACAACTTAGGGCTAAACTTTTGACTACTTGCGGACGTATGGACTAAGTTAGTAAACTTAAGACAATTTACAGAGGATATAGGAACCTAACGAGGAGCTTGATGGCAATGGCGTGCCTAGGCCTACAGAGTAAAGCAAGCCCGAACCCTCAAATCAAGCAAATTTTTTACCAGCTCAATACAAGAAAAAAAAACAATCACAGTCTCTCTTTACTAATTTAAGATTTATTTCATACCAAAATATCGATGCGACACCGCCCAGCGCCATCTAGACTAATTAATAGATAAGTCGCAAAAAAGCACCAAAAGCACAACCCTTAAGCATACACAATTATTCATAAATTAGTTCGACACAAAATGTTAGATGGCGTGACTTTATCGAATTTAATTATTGTGTAATCAAAACTAAATTTCTCGTTTAAAATGTGTCACTCATAACATAATAAATATTTAAATCATTTCACAAAATAATAGCGTTCCTGAGTTTTGCTAGACAATTACAATCCTTTCCCTTGTCGTTCAAATGAAAGACGCAAAACTAACCTTACTTATTTATTTTTATAAGAAGAACCAACAATGTAAACGAGTCCACGACGAAATTAGGTACGTACGATACATTGAAGAATTGTATTTCTTTGCAAAATACTGAAATGAAGAGGTTTATTACCTACCGGACTGCAAGTGCAAGGCAAGGGTCATTTTTGTATTTCTCTTGAATCGATTCAACTCACGGACACTTTCACAGATCACACAGTAAATAAACATTTTAATCCATCACAAAAAAACATTATCAATCATTAGACTGAAATTTAGACAAATTTTTAACACAAAAACACTAATAAAGCCAAAACACTTGTTGTTTCAAAACAGCTGTCGTCACAGATTGAAACAACTTCACACTGCTCAGCGCGTACGTGCCGCGTGCAGTCTAGCCAACTGTGTCAACTTCGTTGTCAAGCCTGCCCCCCTAGCCAAAGTAACATTTGCAAATTTTCGCTATCGCTTCGCTTCGAAACATGTATGGTTTTGACGTTTTAAAATTCGATAGTTGACGAAACCTTATGTCAATCCCATACATGTTTCGAAAGCGAAACGATAACAAAGATTTGCCAATGTTACTTTGGCTAGGCCCTCTGCTTCGCTCGGCATTTTGTAGTTCTTATAGAATCTATAGATACGCACAGCAGTATGTATGTGATGCGGTAGCACTTTTGTTGGTGTAGAAGAGAGCGGATATATACAGATCGCAAAGCCCGGTTGCAAGCCAACGAGTGCGAGGGAGATAAATGCATTGTAGAGGGTTTATTGACGAAAGTAATGCAGTTTAGCGACTTTCTATCGATCAGTTGTTGTAAAAATTGAATTTGTGGTTATTGATTATTGAAAATTAACATTAGTTAATTATATTGTGTTGTTGTAATTAATTACGACTAATTAGTAGTGTTAGCAAGTTATTGTTAGAGCAAGCCCGGCTTTTCGGCTTGTATGGAGGTACCGCCACTGCTTGATGGTGAAGGGCGCCTGGCCCACCAGGAGCTCGATGGTGAAGAGCTTTAGCGCCTGGCCCGACGATTTCGTAAGGATAGGTCATGGGATGGGTGATAAAAAAAATATTATCTCGAGCTCTTCTGTGCTCCGGAAGGCACGTTAAACCGTTGGTGTCGGCTGAATTTGAAGTCATTAACACCTACCAATCCGCATTGAGCCCGCGTGGTGGGTTATGGCCCATCCTCCTTATCCACCCATAAGGAAGGCCTGTGGAGACATTAAAATGGTTAATGGTGATGGTCATTGGAACCTAATGTTGCTATAGCCACGCTTGTAAAATCTGTTATAGTTAATCCATAAGCATTCGTTCTACGGATACAGAATATGCTACGAATGAGTCCGTCCGTAAATGGACATCGAGAGTAGGAAACGTCCGAAACTAAAGAAAAGTGTAGTCGTTAGTAGACCCCTGGATGGAAGTAAAGATACACAAAACAAATGGCGACCGACCGGACCGGGTCCGTTTTGGGATACAGACAATTTATCCCGAATGAGGGACTTGTTTTTGCCATTAGCCTAATGTGTAAATAAATGCGCACAATAATTAAACAAAACGGAACGACGCGAAACTAATTACTTTAAACCCTTCTCTTGTATTTTTCATTAGGCTTGTATGAGGATTTAGATTAGTGCCAGTGGAGTGGTATGAGTGATAAAGACATTGAAAAAGGCCCGTATGCCCGTATTATCTTAGTTGTTTATGGAGGAAAATGTTCATCTATTTTTTTTTTATCACAATAGATAATAAAAGAAAAGAACGAATAAGCCTGTACCTCCTCAACATTGAGGAACTGGCTATTTTACTTATAACTGCCGAGACATAACAATTTTTAAATTATTGTTATGGCGTCAGATTAACCACAAAACCACAGAGGCGAAGTTTCTTTTTCAAAATTAATGTAGATTTTAGGTATGGGTGTTATGTTAACATTTTACGATTGATTTTCAATAGTTTGGTTTCTTGACATAATATTATGTGGCCAAATTTAAAAATAAATATTAAAAATATATTGAAAATTATTTTTAATAAACTTTTTGCATGATACAATAGTTATGTTTTTCACCACAACTAAGAAAAACATCTCTAAAATGTCGCTAAGTCACATTGTGCGGTTTTCTCAATATTTACGAGTGCCTACATTCAAAGCCCTCTAGGTCACTGGTTTAGACGGAACTTCTGATCACAGTGGAGTTAATCAGCAGGTTGCTTTACATTTAATGATTAATGGATAAATAAGATAGTTTATTTCTCAATACGTCGTTGAAACTTTAACAATTTTAGCCAACTTTCAAAAAGGTATCCTACGTTTTTGAACTAAGAAATGTATGTAGAAAATAGATATGAAGGGACTTCAGTGATACATTAAACCCCCGCACAAAGTGTCAAAAAATATATTTGGTTCTATTTGGAAATACGATAAATTGTTTAATAAATTAAACCAATTTTTTTAAGATCCAATAACTTTTTACGAATTTGCGTGCTATTTCTAGAAAACACGATTTATTTATGACAAAATCAACCATACCTAATAATATTAATATGACAATGGATATTGTGCAGTGTTTTTATCTCGTTACTAAAATTTCATTTGAGTAAAATCAACTAAGTTATTTAATAAATCTTTATCTAGTCCAAACCAGCCATTTTTAATGTCCCCACTGCTGGGGAACAGAACTTCCTTACAGATAGATAAGGAGTATGGGCCATAACCCACCACGCAGACTCAAAGTGGATTGGTGGGTGTTAACGATTTCAAATGCAGCCGTGATCGACAGCTTAACGTGCCTTCTGAAGCACGGAGGAACTCGAGATAATACATTTTTGGTAACCCATCCCATGACATGATCGACTCTTGCGAAAGTTGCTTAACCTCCACAATTGCTAGGCCAGATAAGACGTACTGACACTATTTTCACTGAAGTCAGTGCGTAGGCCTTTCACTGGTTTTCCTTTCAAACCACTCCATGCGTAAATGCCGAGGGGAAATATTAAAATGGAATGTGTGTCACGAGCCTTTTAAATATATTATATTTTATTTGTGTGGGAGACGTTTTGACGAGGAGCGTAAATATGTTTGTTTTTATTAATGCGTCGAAGTTTACTTTAAGGTCCTATGCCAATATTTTTATGTAGTAGACGTCGTCGTGTTTTCAAATAACAGCAGAAGTATTCTAGTGAATATTTTTTTGGAGTAGATTTAACTAATATATTACAAAGAATGCTTTTATTGTTATTAACTACTTGCGTTGAGTTACTACTATTTTTTAATTTGCTTAATACTAATAAGTATTGTGTCTTAAATTCCTTGGGGGCTACTCAAATGGCCACTTTTCTATTCGTTCGCTAACTTAAATCTTAAAAATAAGCAATTAATGATCAAGTCAGGCGTTCGCAAGTTTATGTAAATCACAGACATTGTTGTATTGTACAGAATTGACAAGCCTACGACACGTTATTTTGGTGTTTATGGCTTATTTTTAATTTTTTAGTTAGCGAACGAATAGAAAAGTGGCCATTTGAGTAGCCCCGCTTGTTGAGTTTTGAAGTAATATAACGTAATATAAAGTAGATAGATATGTAGGTAGGCTTAGGTAAGTAAGTATATGTCAAATCTTGAAATGTAAAAAAAATAAACATAAGTACAACAATATTTTTTTTAGTACCAACAAAGATTATTGTTTTGAGTCACAATCAAAAATACTCGTAACAAATAACGTGTTTTTTACGAAATATCTTTAATCAATATAGCGAGCACACTTAGTAAAAAAAACACTCTCATTATTTCCCTAAAGTGAGAGCCCTTTTCTTACACTCTACGAATAAAACTTGTGAATGGGAAATCCCGACGATGCGATGTGCCAATATCAGAAAAAAGAAATGCGCAGAAAGCTATTTCATATTGAGGTTAAAAGCAATTCAAATATTCGATGGACGTGACACAAAACCAATTTGGTGCAGACACCGATGTTGGCGTCTCTATAGTTGATATGGTGGAGAACAGACAGACAGATAGACTCTGATTTGAAGCTCCCACTTCTAAACTGCTGTATGACGTCATGAATAAGGTAATCTATAGGTACTTATAATAAAACTGTAACAGGTCCAATTATTTACATTGAAGTCATTTTGATTTTTTGGAGGGCACTCTATAATCGATACTGAAGTCGACATTTTTAACACGTTTTTTCATTGTTGTCTGTCTCTCTGTCTGTATCACTGCCGCGCATCACTCCAACACTACTGAATGAATTCAAATGAAACTTGGCATGGTATGAACGTACATTGTTCGCTAATCGTTCAAATCAAACTTTAAAATGGATAACTAGTTACCTTACTGCGAACACCACGAACTTATCATTTTCTAAACGGCAATAAGATTCTATCACAAGAAGCATCTATTCAATCAGATGACAACAAGGGTCCCATTGTTTATACTTCGTTCCGGCTGGATCGCGTTGTCACATACATATTTGTTAAAAATAACATTGTGCTATGTACAAAAAGTATCATTTGGATATTTTTAAAGACGTATAATCAAGTATGTACAGAAAATACTGATGGGCCATATAATCATTACAACGGCCGCCCGCGGTTTCACCCGCGTGGTTCCCGTTCGCGTGGGAATATCGGGATAAAAAGTAGCCTATGTTTTAATCTAGGCTATCTACTATCTGTGTGCCAAATTTCAACCAAATCCGTTCAGTAGTTTTTGCGTGATTGAGGAACAAACATCCAAACATCCAAACCCACAAACTTTCACATTTATAATATTAGTAGGATTATAAGGTCGTTAAATTATAGTTATCTAGTTTACAACATTTCAGACTTTTTTATTTTTACATTGTACTGTCGAAAAGGCTTACAAACATATTTTCTGTACATAGAGTTAAAGTACAAATAAATTAACGAAAAACATACTATAACATGTTTATTAATGTTTTGTGAGTTATATTCGTAAAGTAGTTTACTAGGTACCGTTTTTATCAAACCTCACATCCATTACCTTTATTTAGAAGCTTATTTTCTACCAAACCAGAATTGAGGTTTTACTAATTTACCCTTAGCAAACAAGCTTATCTTCACGTGCTCATAAGCTATTATTTACATAGACTTAACCATCTTGATAGTTTCACAGCAACCATTTAACTGGTTATTGAGCGGGCCCCCTGGACTTACGCCAAACATTCAAATTGAAGTGGCAATATGTAGTAACAACCTATTCAGATGTTATCTACTAAGGGATAATGAAACTCTTTGTTCTGGTAAAAAACTTAGAGAAGCAGCTGATCAAAAAACCATACACTTTGTGTAGTGTTTTAAATTGACATCTTTTTTTTCAACTTTCGCATGACGTAGTATATATTCATTCACCTCTCAAGATTACGCGCTCACTAGACATGAAATAAAAACACTTTTTAACTGATACTAGCGCGGTTTTATTGAAATACTTTGGTAATTAGTTGATACTTATTTGATTTTTTTATTACGCTAGTATCCGTTAAAAAGTGTTGTATTTCATGTCTTATTATTTTAAATGTATTGATTAAATCTTTTATTCTATTAAATTTCATAATGTAGTGCCCTTACAAATGTTCGCGTGCTGGACTAACTCTATTATACAACCTGAAATAAACCGTATGAAACATGTTACTTGTCTAGGCCCAAAGATCATTTTGCAAATCTTTACATGCAAAATATATATGGATTGGACGTTTTAAAAACAATGTGTAGTGAAAACTTTTACCAATCCCGTACACCAACTATTGGCTACAGGGCCGGATCTATAGTATATGCATTTATGACCATCCTTTTTTCATAGTAGGGAGAATGCATTAATTAACGTATGCCCCATGCCTGGTTAGCAACGGGGTTATGCGGGACTCGCCTTAGTGAGGCTATACCCACTAAGCTCCCTACTTTGCGCTCTCAGAGGCTATCCTGTAAATGCGGGATCTGGAGCAGAAGCACTCGCTCTGAATAGGGGCCTGCTCGGTTTATCCGGGCCCACTACGCGTTGGTGAGACCATACCCACTAAACTCCCTACTTTGCGCTCTCAGAGGCTACCTTGAACATGCGGGATCCGGTTCCGGAGCAGGTGCACTCGCTCTGAACAGGGGCCCGACCGGTTTGTCCTGGCTTACCTCGCGTTGGGAGATGGCCAAACGCATCTGGCCACCCCTCTTCCCCGACAAGAGAGACCGTGGAATGCGGAACAGGGGTACCTATTGTCTAATTTCAAAATCTATCGCAATCGCTTTCAGGATGAGACACATTGATACTTCTTTTTGGTACCCAAGAAATGTAGCAATGAATTACATCCATCAGTAAAATGAAAGCGATTGCGATAGATTTTGAAATTAGACAATAAGTACCCTGGTTACCATTTATGACAATCCTAAAGATGGATCGTACAGCTTTTATTATTCGACAGTTCCAAAATTAACTTCAGTATAATAAATTAATAGACAAAGCTTTCGCCGTTAATTTAATAAATAAAAGGCTTGTAATTAAAACATAACTTTCGACATCTCAATTATCGATGGCTGAATATCAATTGTGAAACAATAAACAGGTATCGAATTTAACGTCGAAATAATGAATTATGTCGCTATTATTTAATTTGTTATGGGTCGCCGATTCAAAATAATGAAATGAAAATTATTATTTCGAAACACTATTAAATGGTACGCTGACATTATTTCAAAGTTATTTTATAAAAACTTGACTGTAGCCATTTTTTGTTAAGCTTTCAGCTTTTAATTTGTCTTGGATATAAGCAGCTTTATATAGTTTGCTGTATACTCCTGACAAATTTTATAAAAATGGTTGACGTGAGCCAACTAGCTCCAACGATACATTTATTTCATGAAACAGGGACATTTTCTTAATATTATGTATTGAAAATCTCTGAAATACTTTCCATTTTTTTATTTTCTAACTCCAACCAAAAGTGGCCACTTTTGTTATTTTTTTCCTCAAGAAACAGCGTCGTTACACCAAGTTATCTTCTAAATAACGTTTAGTGAAAAATACATGTTACGGTAAGAACTAAATTTCAAAAAAAATCATCCTTTCAGTTCGTAAATCATATTCCATCCTCGTACAAACTTCACGCTTCAGAATTCTATTTCATTAATTATCATTTCAATTTGATGAGGATTTGCAAGAATAATGCTCTGAACTTATCTAAATATGCATAAGGCTGCCGCCTTCTGATATGTGGGAAACTGGGAAACAGACATCACATTGAAAATAACTCATTTATCTTAACTGCAACTTTATTCAATTGCATTAAGAGCTATTATGCTGTTGTTTGGTTGGAGCGATATGTCACTTAAAGTGTTCGGTTTCGGAATGCAATTAGCCTAATTCCATAGTTGAGGAAGAAAATCTCAGATTGATATTTGAAATGAGACCCAATGATGCCCCAGTTGTTCCAGGGAAATTTTCACTAAAATTTACTTAAGTTTTATGAAAATAAATTTCATAATGTGACCTTCATACCTAATAAATAACCCTACTATAGTTGTCTTATCTCACGAAGTCCGTTAGGCTATATTATGTTTTTAGGTTTGAACAAGCACATTGTTTTAGTGTGCGTTTGCGTGCTCTGATATTACCATAGACATAGAAAAATTGTCGCTGCGCTCAAGAAGACCAACAAAGCGTGGAAAAGAGAAGTTAACATCATACGGACACGGTCTATGTAAAACAGAGACAAAGGATCAAGTGACATGTGCCAACATTTTTTACAGTAAGAGCCCCTAGCGTCCCGCCTAGCAAATGAGCAATCACAGTTTGTTTAAAATATTTGTTAATCTTAATTAGAATTTAAAATAAAGGTATCGTGGAGCCATGGTGTCTTGTGCTTTAAGTAATTATGATGTGACAAAAAGAAATAATCCAAGTAATCACACTTTTTACAGGTAAATAAGATATTGCCACACATTTCTCTAAAACCAAATTTCTCTACATTTATTCGTTTATCGACGAAGAAAACAGTATGGAACATAGTTTATTAATTTTCTTTGCCATATATAGTCATATTTTATGAATCTAAGTCATATATTACGTATCTCATTTAAAATGTATGCAATCGTTTTCGGATCACCTGTTTATTGACGTTCTATTTCTATGGATATTACGCACACTAAAATAATGTGCACGCCTAACAACATTCATAGTCCGAACTTTGGAAGATAGAACAAATAAGAATACTATTTTTGTTAAGGTATCTATTCAAATCTTTAAGAACCTGATACTGTTTACGTCAAAAGTAATTCATATACTCACAATGCCCCTGCGTCATTCAATACCGTATTACAGACCTTACAATAATTACGCGGTGTAAATGAAACTAGATCTAGGGCACGCAGTGTTTCTATGGCAGCGTGTAGAGGGCCCTTAAAACCCCTCACCTTTTAGTAACGATCCTCAATTAAAGAGGGGAGCTGAGGACTCCTCAGACGAGAATGTTGTGCTATTTTTAGCAATGAAAAATAAAGTGAATTACAATAAAGATAGTGAAGATAAAAATGAATTATTACAGAATTAAAATGAAATTAGCGATTAATAAATATTTAGTTCTTGTTACCTATAATTCTTTGTAATAAAACATCAGTGCTCTTGGCATTTCCTTAAAACACTTATAACTTAGGCATTTCAAAAGAAATTCCAAGAATTCTTTTACTGGGTTGCATAGCTATAAAAATGTGTTCACACAGTATATAAAATTAAAGGCTCACCACTAGACTAGATTAATCTTCATTCTCACTTCATTGCGCGATCAAAAAACACCATAATTATAGCACGTAATGGCATCACATTGTTTTTAATAAAGATTCTATCTACCTGTCTATCTTTATATAAAAAATCGTTCACAGTGCCGCCGCCCGCCGATGTCCCTAACGCGTGGTCAGGCGATTACAAACCAAGTTAATATGAGGTTTATGAATGAATATTGTCTACGCCACCAATATTCATAATTAAAAATAAAATACACTAAATTGAGATCTCGATTTCGAATTACCAGCAAAGAGTTTGACTAGGTTTAGTACGTAACAATATTCCAAACTAAGTAAAATTTTCTACTTTAAGTGGTCAGCTAAGTTCTGCCAAGTTTAAGTGGGATGTTGCCAAGTTTACGTAACAAAGACCAAGCTGAATCTCTGACGATGAGATTTTTTAACGAGATAGCCTAAAAGTCTGACTGACCAAAACATTATGCATATAGTTGTTCTATATCACGAAAAACCTTTTGCTATGAATGTTGTCAGGAGTGCACATCACATTATTTTAGTGTATGT
Source organism: Agriphila tristella (assembly GCA_928269145.1). Lineage (NCBI taxonomy): Eukaryota > Metazoa > Arthropoda > Insecta > Lepidoptera > Crambidae > Agriphila > Agriphila tristella. Next base: position 35,673,149 of record OV743432.1, read on the forward strand.
ATTATGAGAGCGTGCATGTGCAGAAAAATAATGTGTATGTGCACGCCTAAGACATTCATAGCAAAAGGGTCTTCAAGATAGAACAATTACTATACCTGTAAAGAAGATTTTTTTCCACAATAACATGAAGTGATGTTTTATACTTCGAAAACCACAGACTTCGGTATCGAGTGCAATTATGTCAAAGTGTAGCACCACCTACAAAATAAAACGTAACGTGATTTATTTCAGATGAAATATGAATTCGAAACTTATTCGTGCTAAGCTAAGGGTAGATGGCAAGTTTCTCAGTGTAAATTTTTGTATCAGAGTCATAACCTATACCTTTGTTTTCACAAATTATTATATTCATTTAACTCATTATGCCTAAATTAAAATTAGGTATACTTATTTAAGCCTTAAAGAAAAACCATTGGGAAGAATCTAATAGAAATTAATTCATTTCATTTCAATAACATTCATTGATAACCAAATCATGAAACCTAATCTCATTTTGCGATCCGTTTCAACTGAAATAGTCTTTTCAGTGAGAGTTTTCATTCGCGAAAAATGCTCATAATAAAACTGTCCGTTATAACCTTCTCTTGAAAAAGGGGTGAAATAGAGGTACATTTATTTTCCGACGCGAATAGTTGCGATGAAGCACGACTTATTTTTGAGTACACTATCTCTTTCCGGTTCAGTGGGTGGAGGCACTGTTGATCACTGGGTGAATACGAGCGATTACTTTGCTCTATTTTTTTGGAGCTTCACACAAAGTTATTTACTACCCTGAACGTGGCAGGTAGGGTAAGCACTTTCATATCAGTTAACTGAACCACGTTTGAATGGGAGATTGGCCTATTAATTGAATAATGAATGACTTGTGTCTTAATAAAAGTAGCCGCGACAGTATTTTAACAATAGGGAATATGCATAATTTTTTTTTGTATCGAAATCGAAAGTATAATGCGTGAGAAAATCAACTGTAATATTAAAACTTTTCTCTTGCGTTTTTTTCTCGTGATATAGTTACTTGAAGTTAGCACGCATCAGCACCCGCCGAAAACGCTCTATATACAAAACGGATATGATTTTTGACGTCATTTGTCACGTTTCAGGCCATTTTCAGGCGCGTTAGCCAAGAATTTTCAAATATATCCCTAAATATTGCGTTTAAGTACATATGTGTCGTACAAAATATTATTTCTTATACGATATTATATCTGACTGTTAAGTGCATTATATCCGAAAATGAAAAAAAAAGTTATTTCCCCTGATTTAATCGTGTGATAAAACTAAAATAATACATTTTTTATTTTTTTCTGCTCCATCATGTTTCTTTACGTGTCCGCAGCGATCAAGCTCAAATTTATCAAAATCGGTGACTTATGCATATTCCCTATTACTCTAATGCTTTTGAAAAGCTAGCTATGAGATCGTTAGGGATTGTCGCTTAGAAAACAATACCAGCAAGTGATATGTCATAAACTGGCGAATGCTACAAAATATTTTAAAGACAGGAGAATAATGATCAATGTTGTTGTTACTCTAAGTGGGCACTTAGTGCTATCAAGTGGAAGTTAAATACCTACTTACATTATTTTGATTTATCCTTATTGATTTATGGAAACACTGTTGGTTGAGTAGGTATAATAAAATATTGGTTTTCACTATGTAACTTTTAAGCTTGATGTTTATTTCCGTAGAGCAAACGAGCTATTTTGCGAGATAGCAGTTGTTTATACGTGTCGTCATAACGCTATAATAAACAAGGGTTGATATTTTGTAGAGCTTTCTCAAATAAAATTCTTTTTATAATTCAACCCTTATTTAGACATACAAGGTCTACTATCTAAGGAATAGTTAGATTCTATGCAACTATTGCTATTTCCCGTAAATATTACTATACTTACGGGAAACAGCAATATCGACTTACTAGTCGATCTCATATTGAGGATAGATAATATTGTGAATCATTATTAACCTTCTGATGTAACACAGTGTACAGAAAATAAAAACAAAAACAATGAACATACTATTCACAAAAAGTACAATTTTCTTATTTTATATAAAAAACTTGCAAAATCATTCTTTACAGATTACGAAATTGTACCAAAAATATAATATGAAAAAGCCTAATTTATTATACGCATTGCACAGATAGGCGAGTCATGAAATATACGAATGTCCAGTGCGGGGCAGGCTTCCAAGGAAAAATAACAACCTCATACTATTTGAATACGATGAAAAGCCAAACGGTATGCATTATTCATTTGCGAGGAACGCAGGGGGTGTGCACATGTTTAAATTTACTCCATATCTGCATTTATGGAACTGAGTTACGGTGACGCGTCGTTCTCGGAAACTTTTATCTCTGGCAAATGAATTCTCTCTTTACTTGCAGTAAAATATGGCTATATTATTCTTTTGTTTTTGGATATAAGACGTATATGTTTTTCAATAGGTACTTTTATACTTATGCGCTTTTCATTAGGGCTGGTTTATACGGGGCACAGTGACTCAGAATTTCGGACCCAGTATCTGGGTACATGTAGAAAATAAAAAATAGAACGGGTGGCTATAGTCAGCTGGACTGACTTGCGATGCGAGCGAGAAGTCAGCACTGGACTACTGGGTTGAAGTTGAAACTGTGTCTACACGAGCGCAGTAGCAAGTCAGCGCTGGACTGGGTTACTGTACCACCGTACAGTGGTGATGTGATACTGGGTAACATGGTGATGTTACTGACCCCGTATAAACCAGGCATTAGAGTAAGTAAGAAATTCGCCAAGCACGGCCCCTAAAAGTAGGCAGCATATCAAGAAATGAAAGAATGTTAAATCATATCAAAGAACGAATATAAATACGGTTAACTTAACTGTGCTTAATTCAATTAGTATGTTACATTGCTTGCTTACATCAAAATAATCAACCTAAAAGTTTTCTAAAAGAAAAGCTCTTCAAACATAAACAGAGGCCGATATAAAGGCAATTTGAAAAGTCGATATTATTCTGCTTAAAACAAGTGACCATCTCCACAAAGACGATTTGTCTCGTTCATCATTTGTCTAGATGTTTGCTTTTAGAGCTCGTCTGTAGGGGACAGCGAGGGGCGGGGTAAAAATATTCACGGGCGCACACTCTCGACAAAGAAGGAAATAAATATCAAATTGAAATTATTTTTTATTACACGGGATAAGTGTATAAAAAGTTTTACAGTTTATGGCTTAGAAATTCCTTGTAATTTGTACTTCATTTTTGCGCACTCGTACTACTAAATCAGTAGTTACAAAAGACGGTGCGCGCGTGCGCTACGTCGTGCAAGTCCGTGCGCCTCTACTTACGACTGCAGTTACTAAACGATTGGCGCTTATAGATTATTCGATAGAGGGAACGTCCATTCGTAGTGTAAGTTGGTACTACCTACATTACGGTACGTACTTGAGTAAATCTTGCAATTTTCAAAAGCTAAAATCATTAGAAAATTGCAAGATTTACTCAAGTCATTTTAACTTTTATATTATACTGGCACTTTTATATTATATTCACATGCAATTTATAGTATATATTAATCTTAAATGCACCAAAACTGCATTTAAGATTGATTATAATAAGTACCATAAATTGCATGTAAACATAGTATTACAACTACAAACAATTGAAAGTTGCAAGTTTTACTCAAGTCATTACTTACTCCTATATTTATATACAAGGGTTAGACACTGAGTTTGTTTGTCTATCACCTTTAGAAGCTTAAAAACAATAATCTTAAAGTGCATTTATTTTTATAAGAGATTTATTGCATAAATTTGCGACAAGTCGCAAACAATTTGTCGGCATTGTGCGCTCGGCTAGTTTCCAGCCAGTATGATTGATCACTGTAAACTGTCAAGCTGCGCGACACGTTATTTTTCAAAAATCACAACCAGATGGGATGTGCAGGTGCTAAGACCGAGACGATCAAGTTTAAATAGCGGTTCTTTTTATTCTCAACCAACTATTATTGGATTGTTGAAATTTTGAAACATTCTTAGGTTTTAAAATTTTAGATTTTATGCATTCACAATGCTATTTTTATATTAAGAATTGAAAAATATTAGAAAAAATCGACTCACCCGTAGCAGCTCAGACGGGACTCGAACCCGCACTTAGGATACTTACACACTTAGGATTCCCGCCCAATGCACAGTGCAATGCAAAGTGCATTGGGCGGGAATCCTAAGGGTGCGGGTTCGAGTTCCGTCTGAGCTGCTACGGCCGAGTCGATTTTTTTTTATATTTTTCAATTATATTAATCTTAACATTCTTAGGTATTAACTAACTTTTTTTTTAAACTAACTTTATTAGACACTGTTCTTAATAAAATTTTATTGAACTCACAAATTCTAAGTGGAAAGCCAACGACCAAAGTATGTAAGCTTTAATCGAAATCTGTCAGTCAAAATAAGATGATTGTGTATACAAAATAAAATTACCTGTGCAAGGTTTCCAAGTAACCAAAAGTACTAAGGTATTGATAGCGATCTTTTGATAAGCATAGATTTAATTTTTGAGTGTGAATTTTTCACATGGACTTAATAGTATCAATTCTACTGACCCGAAAATAACACACAAGTTGTGTACAGTGCAATACTAAGTTCTTTGAAACTTAGTCGGAGAAAGTATGCCAATTGAAAATGTTTGTTTATTTTTCTTTCAAAGAGAAGTGGACTTTTTCATTCAGTCCATTGGAATTGGACGCATAAGAGTTTTTGTGGCACTGTTTCTTTATTTTATTGTGTTCAGTGTAGTTTGTAGTCGGTACCAGTTAAGTTTTTAGATGAATTGCATTCTGAGGATTTCTTTAAAGTTTCCCTTGCATTGTAGTCTGTAGTACTTATTTTTATTTTTATTCATAACTCAATACCAGCCGTTATACTGCGCTATTACAAAATGCTACGCTCTAAAATCCAAAATCAACAAGATAAATACCATAATATGACGGACTTAATGCACTCTAATACTTGCTATTATTAGCGCAGCCCACTGCTTAATGGGATGAAATTTAATGACCACCAAAAAAAACTATCATTACCCTAAACAGCCTCATCCAAAAGAAATATAATCTGCACTAATAAATAAAACCTGTACCAAAATCTTTCGGGCTATTTAAGTCATGCCTGCACTACAAAAACTTTTTATAACCCAAAAAGGCCACGCGTGCACCAAATTTAAACTAGCAAAGTTTTGTGTCATTACTACCCAAATATCCCTCTTCCCCCTCGGATCGCTCACGGAGTGCACGTCTGCACCTGTACTTTGTTATTTTATTTTGTTATAAATAAATAAATAAAAATAAAAATAAATACGCTCAAGAAAATAGGAGTGCATAACTTGATAAGAGATCGTCCACGCATCTACGAGTAGTGCCACTACTTCGCCTACGACGCTGCACCAAGCCCCGCCTACGTGCTACGACGCGCGCTACGAGACCTGCCGTTGAGTGCTACGACATTGCTACGGCAAGACTCCACGGGCCTTCTGTCACCCTGGTACTTGCGAGCCACGTAAAAAGGTATTGCGCAATATTAATTTATTGTTAACGGCTTCGTTTGACTGCGTGCAGTTGTTTGAACCTCTTTGAATTCTATATTCTCCTAGTACCCGTAATGAGCCGCGAAGCCGATATGTCTGTGTGTGACCAGGATGAGTCACACTCAGTGCACTGCGCTGAAGAGATTACACCGCCGAACTATGTGTTCACGCGCAGTAAGGCCGTAACGATGGATGACTTAAATGGCTTTAAGGAAGACATCAAGAATATGATTCAGTCTCTATGGGCCACCCAACAACAGGATTTGAAAAATATTACACCGACTCTTTTGGAAATAAAACAAACAAATTCTAATATAGAAAATGCAGTTTCACTACTCATGAGCCAAAATCAGGAATTAAATGATAAAATTGTACAATTGGAAAGTAAGACAAAAGAGGACAGGGTGTATATTACTTTGTTAGAAGAGAAAATCGAGAACCTGCAACTGGGAAATCGTAAGTCAAACTTTGAAATTAAAAACGTTCCTAAGAGAAACAACGAAACAAAAGACGATTTGGTTCACATGGCATTAAGTCTGTCTTCGACAATAGGAGGAAGTCTATGTAAAGCTGACATTAGAGACATATATAGGGTCCGTGGCAAAAAGGACTCACAGAATACCCCAATTATAGTGGAAACCTCATCCACACTACTGAAGAATGACGTACTGAAACTGTGTAAAACCTTTAATGTTAAAACTAAATCAAAATTGTGTGCTAAGCATTTGGGCTTCCATACTCATGAAGATACTCCGATATTTGTTACTGAGCAACTCACCGCAAAAGGCTCCCGCCTACACTTTCTTGCAAGAGATTTGGCAAAATCGAAACAATACAAATTCTGCTGGACGGCCTACGGCAAAGTCTATGTGCGGAAAACCGAAAATTCCCCGATCTTTTTAATCAAATCAGAAGCCCAAGTTCAGCAACTTATGAATAGCGATTGACTATGTAGTGAATATTGCATTTTGTTTTTAGAATATTTAACTTTGTTTACTTTTATATTTGTTGTCTGCGGTATTATTTTAAAAAATCTGTTATACAACTACGGTCTGTACTGTGGTAACCTTTTGAACGATAATAAGTCCCTATTATTTTTGTTACTTTCTCAAACTTTTACCTGTATGCTTGGCGCTTGTTACAATTACAAACAATACTATTCAACACAAACGAACATTCAGCAAATCACATGCACATACACCCTTCAATTAAAAATACATTTTCAAAATTACACACACACACATATCCACACAAATCAATACGAAATACATATACAATTGCACATTCTTATATTTCTAACATACTTACATACGCACACACAAATTCACACACACATACACATACACATGCACTTTCCTACATACTTACTAGCACAAAAAAACAAGATTACTTTCCCGATTCTATTGTCTACATTATTGTTAGGTAAAACCTTTTTGTTAACGACCGCACTGTCTCAATCTCATGATAATGGCTAATGTTATAGATACGATATCAGAAATTGATAACACAGAAGTTTCTAAGGCAATACAATGTGATGTTGATGAGGTATGTGACTTATTCCACATAAAAGACAGTGATTTTACTCTAATAACGCAGAACATAAGAAGCATTTATTGTAATTTCAGTGACCTTCTCGTAACGATCACACAGCTTAAATTTAACCCAGATATAATCATTCTAACCGAGTGCTGGCTCTCTAAAGATAAACCTATCCCATTAATTGCTAACTACCAAGTGTACTCATCCACCCGTTACCTAAACCAAAATGATGGAGTAACAGTCTATGTCAGTCATAAAATAACAGCTAAAGTCACGGAAATTTACATGCTAGATGCCTCATGTCTTCAAATTCACTTAAATAACAATTTAATTTTAGCTATATATCGATCACCCTCTAACACCAATGCAGAAAATTTCGTCAATTCATTAGATTCTCATCTAGAATCAATAAAAACACATAAAAATATCACAATAGCAGGAGATATAAATATCAACACCATTCCTAGGGATAAGGAGCAACCTTATGAACGTAAAAGTAGATTTAACTATCTTAATATGCTTGCAGGACATGCTATTATGATGGGACATAATCTTCCGACCCGAGAGAAAAGTTCATTGGACCACATTATGATCAAAGGAGATAAGAATAGTACAAAATCTCAGGTTGCTGTCCTAAACACGTCTGTGACGGATCACGCTATTGTCATGATGCACACTCCCATGAAATACAATGTTAATAAAAACTGTAATAAAACAAAAGTAATTACAGATCAAGAAGGTGCATTGCATAGCCTTATGGAGAAAAACCTGGCGCTTTTGCTTCACTGTAATGATCCTGAAGAAGTGATACGGGAATTAATTAACAGAATAACGGAGTCTCTGAAAGCTAACACGAAAGAGATACGCGTTAGTAAAAAAAACCGTGTCATTAAGCCGTGGATAACACCTGGGATTTTGCGATGCATCAGGAACAGAAACAAGCTACAAAAGAAACTTCGATGTAGTCCACACGACGAAATCCTTAAGATTACCTATAGAAGGTATCGGAATTTTTGCAACAATTTAGTCAAGAAATTGAAGCGAAATTACGAAAGACAGCTGTTGCAAAGTTCCACTGGTAGCCCTAAACATCTATGGAAAAACATTCGCGCAATTACACATATAAAACAGCGACAATCTGACAATACAAAATTATTAAATATTAGGTCTTCTCCAAAGGAATCCGTTGACTATGTTAATGGTTTTTTCGGTGACATAGGGAAAAATTTAGCGGACGACATTGATCCGCCTACTTCTAATCTTAACGCACATGATCTACTCAGACCATCTCCGCTCGGTTCATTTGCTCTATTAGATACTGACCAAGATGAAGTACATACGATACTCATGAATTTGAAATCCGACAGTGCTCCGGGATGGGACAATATCTCTCCAAGCTTCCTTAAGCGTGCAAAAAATGAGGTAGTCCCGATAATTACCCATCTAGCTAACCTTTGCTTTAGTAAAGGTATATTCCCGTCACTTCTGAAAGAGTCTATCATAACACCGATACATAAGGGTGGAGATGGAGACGATGTCAATAATTACAGGCCAATTTCAGTGCTATCCACGCTAACGAAAATCATAGAAAAACTGATTAACAAAAGGCTACTATGCTACCTTGATAAAAATAACATCTTATCATCCTCTCAATACGGATTCCGTGCGGGGAAAAGTACTGAAGATGCTGTTAGTGCTTTATCATCAGTGATAACTGATACGCTGGATAGTAAGAAAAAATGTCTTACTGTGTTTTTGGACCTTAAAAAAGCGTTTGACACCGTCTCCATCTCCATTCTGCTTAAGAAACTGGAAAATATCGGTGTCAGGGGAATCCCGCTTAACTTATTTAAAAGCTATCTGGAGGGTAGAAAACAAAGGGTAAAAATAAATCAAACATTCAGTGAAAAGACCCAAGTGGAATATGGCGTCCCACAAGGAAGTGTTTTGGGCCCGTCATTATTCCTGATTTATATCAACGACTTGTGCAACATGCAGATAAAAAATTGCCAAATTTTGTCTTACGCTGACGACACTGCCGCCATTTTTACTGGTAACTCGTGGAATGACGTAAAATCAGAAGCCGAGTTTGGTCTTAGTAAAATCAGTGAATGGTTGAAGGTAAATCTACTGACACTGAACACCCTTAAAACAAATTATATGTGTTTCTCTATTTGTGATGGGACACAGCCAGATGACACCTTTGACATTAAAATACACTCCTGCAGTCGAACGCTAGAGACTTGTTGCTGCCCGGTGATAAACAGGGTTAGCACCACTAAATATCTGGGGGTAATGTTAGACCAACGTCTCTCATGGCAGGCGCACATTGATCTGGTGGCTAGTCGAATAAGAAAGATAATGTGGATTTTTAAATCACTTAGACACGTAACCACCAAAAAAGTGCTTAATCTTATTTATGTTGCGTTAGTACAGTCAATCATAATTTATTGCATAACTGTTTGGGGAGGAGCACTGAAAACAAAATTTTTAGACGTGGAACGAGCACAAAGAGCTCTACTAAAAGTAATGTTTTTCAAAAAACGCAGGTTTTCTACTCATTTACTGTACAGCTTAGCGGATCTACTTTCTATTAGGAAATTGTACATCCTCCACGTTATTTTAAGGAAACACAGGACTCTGGTATATAGACCTAATGTTACCCAAAAAAGAAGGAAGCATATTATGGTAATCGAAACACAATACACACGAACTAGCTTTGCTCGAAATCAGTTTCAACATTTATCAGCATATTTATATAATAAAATAAACAAAATTTTAGAAATATATCCAATGACTTATCGGGAATGTAAATCTAATCTTACCAAATGGTTAAAGACATTAGATTATGACGAAACCGAAAATTTACTTAAACATGATATAACATAGCACACACACACGCACACACACACGCACACACACACACACACACACACACACAAACACACACGAAAAACAAGCTCAATTCTTTACTTATATTTTTAATTAGTTAAGTCTTAAGTTTTAGTAACTTTATTGTTTCTTTGATTATAACTAACTGTACTGGTTTATAATTCTGTACATGTATGCTTTGTTAAGGAAGAGTGACTCCTTCTGGCACAGGTGCCTTGGCACTTAAAAGTGGGAGCCCACCCTTAAATCTCTGTTAAATTAATTTGTTACAGAAATAAACATTTTTCATTTTCATTTTCATTTTCAAATATATTACTATGTTTGCCATAAAATGTATGCATATAACCAAGTGTATTATATTGAAGGCAAATTGGTTGTCTCGCGGCATAAGAATAAATAAAACTGACTAGAACGGACTCTACTTTGTCAACGTACCAAATGCCGCCATTTATATAACTATATACTTTCTTACTCTTTCTACTTATACTTTCTTGTCTTTTTAGGTCCGTAAAATTACGGCCGCTATGTGACGGCATTGCTTTCTTAGGAAACCCTAGCTTTACTGTTAATAATATCGCTAAAATATGAGTTTTTCTTTAGTTTGAAATCATTATTTTAGTCTAGTTAGTAGATACAAAAATAAAATATTCACTTTGTCTGGGTAAGTGCTTACCTACTCCTGAGTTTGTATAAATAGCCTTTAGTAAACATTTTACGGCAGTATCGGTAAACCTTTAGAACTTTATTTATAATTTTTGGGTAAACAATGATTTATTAGGATAAAACTGTGTAACATATTTGGATGAAATTTTTAAATAAATTGCGAGTACATATTTGGTGAATGCGTGGCCTTTTTGGGTAGCTCAGCGATTATTCTGAAGATACTTGCCTTTTTTAGGTTAGCGAACTTTACGTTTATTGGTGATAATTTCATATTAAAATGGGGTTTAAATTCTGGTAAGTACTTACGATTTTTTGGGCGTTATATTTCATCATATCTGGTGATTGCTTAAACCTAAGCCCTGCTTAATTACGTAGTCGTCAACGATTTTTCAAATAGTACGGTCGAGTCCATGAATATGTTGGCACTTTTGACAGTTCGTCAACCTTCGATCATGCCTTTGTAATAAAAGTCAATATCCTGTCAAACGTGCCAACATATTAATGACTTATGGCTTTTTTCAAGATTTAGTAAGTACCTACTTAATTTTTTTTGCTGAACGAACCTTTGAGAGTTTTAATTTTCTTTACAATAGGTAGTCGGAAAAGTTTGCGGCGTTTTTGAAGCATCTATTTCTAGCAATACTAAACTTGGGCGGAAATATTGTTTGACAGCTAACTTTTTGGTTAGTAATAACGGTAAAATTGAAACAAATTGATAATTGACTGGCTTTTTCGTATTTTTAATAATTATTATGTGCATTTCTTTTCGATAAGGGTTCAGATACCCTTAATAAAAAGAAATGCTGTTAGTACACAACGAAAGATTTCTAATGTTAAGAGAAGATATGCTTTGTCAAATACTACTGCAAAAAATGGTTCAGCAATTTCAGATCTGGTATTTTGATGATCAAGATGTTCTTGGTATCTTTTTAGTACCTACAAAAAGGCCGCAAACTTTTCCAACAGAATATTTGTTTAGCAAGAACTTGTATTGGCGGAGGCCTTTTCCCTGTATTAACTTTTTCCGATTTGACTTAAATCTGGTAACATACTAAGGGATAACTTTCAGATACCCCATTAAGTGGTACAACATGGAAGAGGCGGGCAAATGGCCGGGGGGCAAATTCAAGGGGTCATTACCAAAAACATATTTCTTAGTCGAATGAGAGTAGGTACAGTGAAGAAATTTTAGCAGGCAAAGCTTTATTCTAAATTGAACTTATTCACCAGGGGTTAAGAGCTCACGTCATGAAAGCACGCAAATGTGATTCTTAATTGATAGTTTCGTTTTATGTAGGTAGAAGGTAAGCTAAAATGTTTGGTTCGGTGTATGGAAAGGCTTAACACGCGTTTTTATTGCGCTTTAGTTTGTATAAAGTTGAGTGAATGAGTTGTTTTGGAAAATATATTATTATAAAAATGAACGATTATGGTAAGTAGAAATTTATGCCCTTACATTTATGCCACTTTATGCCATTTATATATTATGTTAAATTACTATTATGACTAAAAATTGTATGCGAGCGACCCCATTCTTCAATTATATTATTTTCATTTATTTTTGGAGTACTTTTTATAAGTAATAAAACTAGTACATAATTATGCAGAAGACCTACTTTCTTAAATGAAATCCATAAACATATTTTGTGTACTCTATTTATTATGAATATGATAATAAGCTAGAAAACTTATGTTGGCCAAGAGGACAAGTCGTAAAAGATTCATAAAAATTATAAGAGCGGAAAAGGCGGACAAATATTAATACAATATTCTTACTTTTATTGCATGTCTTAAGGCGCTTATATTGGTCCACTAGCGCCGCCAATATATTTATTTTTATTAACTAAGTAAATTAAAAAAAGAAAACAACCATGCTCTCTTAAGTTGTCTTTAAATGGATTTTAAAACTTAACCTTTTTTTAAATATTGTCCTGGTTTACGTATAAAAAAAAATTGAATTGGCGCTATGGTGGTGCTATAGTGGATAGCTATAAGCACTTTAAGAATTTTATATTTAGTACACGACAGAAAACACAGTGTTATTACCATTACCATCACCATTGGTTATTCTCATAAAATTATACCACCACAGCTCTCATTATATTTTCTTTTCATTAATTATACACTATTCAATTTATTATGATGTTTCCACGAAGCACAGAATTGATTTTTAATCAAAAGAGAAAATAGTAGTAAACATAAGTCTACTTGTTTCGATATTCTTTTAGAATGCTTTAGAGCAAATAATGAATATTAAAATATATTTTGTTCATTGGATTTTTTCAACGAAATTTTACTCTTCTTCTTTGTATTTGAATTAGTTACCTACTTATTGAAAACATAATAATTAATAATACTCTCTGAATAGCATCTTTTTTGTTAAAAACGCGAATAAAATCTTTAACCTCATCGAAGTCAATAAAATTGTATGCAAAACAAAACCAAGAAAATTCCTTTTTGTTTTGCATTAAAAAACCACGTTGAATGTAGGTAGGTGAAAAGTTGTCAAACCAATTACCGAAACGTGCGATTCTTAATACCAAAAAAGAGGAGTTGCGTCAATTTAGTATTAAGCAAATGGAGCATTAAAGAAGGGATGCAAAAAACAAAATCCCACAACCCGCTCCCGCTCGAAATGAAACGATTGTTTGATCGCCATTAAAAGTTTTCGAAACATTCAGTTGTTTGGACTCCCAACGTAAACAGAGAGAAACGAAATGAGTGTTCAACTGTTTTTCGTTAAGATTATTATTATGAAGTTTTAGATTGTGGATCCCTAAATTTGCTTGAATTTGTTTTGGTGTTCTTTAGGATTGATTTACTTAGCTAGATATACATAAAGACCGCGAAATATCAGCTTATTTATGGGCAAGATTAAGGGTTCAGAAAGCACCTGTTTTTTGGATTAGTTTAAAAATGGAACAGAATTTGTTTGAAATTATCTATTACGTCTGATAACTGAAATATATCAAGAACCTGAAAAAATAGTTCTAAGCTTTTTTCTGTCTTTATGCTAACTGTAGTCGTCATTTTTCATTTTTATGGTGTAAGTTCATTTACGACTTCAACAGAATCCGTGTTAATTTTATATTACTTATTTATTATTGCAATGCAATAATTAATAACTGTTTTAATCAAACTGAAATGATACAAATAATAAGCTTTGTATTATATTGATCTCACAATACCAAAATGTGTAACAAACTTAAAAAAAACTGCATATTCAGGTGTGACCTTCTAAGGGTACCCCTATGTATTAGGGGTGCGAGGTAACGATAGAAAAAATACTTCATGTGAATAATTCAACGGATTCTAAAAGTAAAAGTGTTCTCCGAGCGTCTGCCCGTCCAGCTGTCACTTACTTATGACAGCCTGGTACACTTACCAGAAAAATTACGTACGATGGAAAAATCGGCCGAGTGTTAAGACGAATATGTTTTAGGTCATGAAAAATCAAAGCAATTAAGATACTTACTCGTAGAATAATTCAGTGATATGAATATTAATTTTACAAACACTAATTCACTAGTTTTGCTTCAACCACTAGGTTTCACCACTGGCACAAACTGGCACAAAGGGGGATGCAGACAATTTTTATTTTTTTAAGTTTTTGAAAGTCTAAGGATAAATTACTCGATAGTTTTTCTTAAAGAACTAAAACTTTAATGTACTAATGAAAAAGTTTTAGTTATATTAAGTTTATAAAAAATAACAAAGTTAAGTATTAGGACAAACTATAAATACGTTTAGAATTAGCACCTTAGCGAAAACTTTCAGGGCATACTTGACTCATGATTCTGTCTATCTGAAGTGGAATTTTCAGTCGTAAAGTTCATGAAAATTTAGTGTTTTTTTATTTTTCTATCACACAGAGTTTGTCTTAGTTGCATAGAACCTAAATTTATAGAAACATAATTTAAATATCAAAATTGTATAAACCCGCAATGTACAATTACTGTGTACCCGCGATACTATATCGAGTTGTTACGCGTACATTACTTCTCAACGAAAAATCAAAATCTCAACAACTATGCATTTGCCACAAGTGGTTCCATAGAAAAAGTTGCTTATTTCTAAAGGTAGAATCATCTCTTAAAGTTTTCGCTAGGGTGCCACTAGCACCCTGTATAGCACTTTGACCCCAACTTGCGCCATTATTTAAATAGTTTAAATACCACTTAAACAAAATTCAGCCAATCAACACACGAACATTGTGTTTAAATGTTACTTAAACAATATTTAAATAATGGAGCAAGTCGCTCTAAGTATACATTGTATTCCACACAAACAAGGTTAGCTTAATATACACATACTATTAATTAACACCCGGATTAATAAGCTTTCTCTCTCTTCATATTTTGCCATCAATAAATATTATAGCATATTAGTTCTTCAACTCCCAATTTCTAAGAAGGGTATACGCTGTATTAAACTGGTGAAACGTATAACCTCCTTGTCCCTTATTGACGACAATAAATTGCAGACCGCGTCAAACCCTACGACCTTAGACCACCCACAGACGGACTGCATACTTACTCGACATAGAACTTAGCTATATAAACACCTCAATAAGGTTAAAACATTAGCATGTGACTCGCTATTGTAGGCACATAACGTGGTTTTCCAATATTTTAGCTTTTACATAATATATTTTAGCGTGTTCCGACATCTAACAGAAATTGCTTACTTGAAAAGAGATCCTGTGTTCTCTAGTTAATGTTATTATTTCTCGGAGCTGTGATGATGGAATTTAAATCCATGAAATGAAACTATTGTTTAGTTCTGTTAGTATCCCGCAGGCCTCCATACCGTTACGTATCGTTCATTCCTTGTGGAATTTTAAAGATTAATATACGGGCTTATTTCATCACAGCTAAATAGTGAAGTTTTATTTAACGACCCATTTCCAATAGGTTGAACTATGTTATCAAAGCAAAATGATCCCATTAAATGCAATACGTTTGTACTATTTGCCGAATACAACTTTATTGTGTACAAATAAGTGAATAAGTGCAGTATGATGCTTGCTTACCATCGATGCTTATTATAACGGTTTGACACAATTTTATCAGGTTCACAAATATGGCCAAAGTAGCCAATTAAAACTACTAATGGGTACCTTTCGGTATTACATTCCTCTGACTTATTCCTCTCGCAAGTTCGAAAAAACTCAATCGATGCAGTGTCTAATATTTAACTAATAGTAATCAATATACCAGATGATCGATGAATCAAACTGAATGCAATTGTGTGCACCTGTATCTTACTGCACAGCAGCGGTTGAGTTGGCGCGCGGTGGGCGTATTTAGCTTAGGAGCTCAGATTCAGTAGTACCGGAAGTAGATATGGAAACTAGCCACATATTATGATTTTCGATCAACAGCAAGCATCAAATGCATCGTCGCTAAATGTCTTCAGCGAATGTCAAATTTTAAGTTCCGACTGCGTGCAGTCAATGATGCCTGCAGATCGTCTTCAGGCAGCCTTATGGCCAGTGCGTTTTATTAAAACTCGACAGGGTATCATATTCAATATCGCCATAGCATCTGGCGATGACGTGAGAGGCCTGCGAATGGCCTTTGATAACAATGTATTTTCGGTGGCTAAGTACCTATATACTTAAGTCCTCATAGTTTTTAGGGTTGATGAACTTAAGACTAAGTTAAATATTGATAATTATATTATGATGATATAAGTTCTAAAAAGATCGATTTGATGTGCTACATTTGAATTTTCAAAATTAACTATTTTTATCAATAAAAATAGGTAGTTAATTGCGATTCATTTTTTTTCATTTATTTATTGCATGTCACAAAGTTTATAATGATGTTACATGTAGATAGATACAGGAGGCTAATTGTCTAATTTCAAAAATCTATCGCAATCGCTTTCATTTGACACATTGCTGCATTTCTTTGGTAAGTTTTTATTTGTGCCAAAAAGAAGCATCAATGTATTACGTCCTGAAAGCGATTGCGATAGATTTTGAAATTAGACAATAGAAAGGCAGATCATGTGACACCTTGGAAGGGCGCAGCAATAGAAAGAGCTTATTTATTATTTTCAAAATACATAAATTAAATAAAATCAATGTAGCAGGCACGACAAGTCTATCTCACTTTAAAAAAAACATTCAATTTAAATGCAAGTTCTAAAATAATAAACATGCATACAAAACAAAAAAAAAAACAAATTTGTGCATAAATAAACCAATTTGATGAATAACATAACGAAATTGGTACTTAAAAATCTCAATACAATAAAATAGTAGGACTAAAATTTAACAATTCATTATACAAAATTAATCGTCGATAGTACACTATACAAAGTGGAGAGGTCAATGCAACAATAAATTAAATTCCGTATATCTAGTAACGCTCCCAGTCTGCCTGTAAAATATCAATGAAAAATATCCAGTAGTTTAGTCACAAGAAACATTTTTTCGTTTTTAACATTTTCTACATGCTGTATCTATTACTAAGCTATTGCCGACAAGTTAAAAACCCCTACATCAGTATAAATTAACACACTGTTGCCGAATTGTACCTTATGCTCAAGCCGTAAGAGTAATTTTTAATTGCGTGTCATCTAAAAATGTGCGAATGAGACAAAATCTACTTCGAACAAACAATAAAGTTGACAACGTTTCGAAATCTTTTACCTGATAAAAATGAGTATTTATTATGATTAAATTACTTACTTTAATTAAACTACTTAAACACTTTTTACGTGCCAAAGTCCTGCACCTTGTCTACACGTTTACCTACAGTGGTGTTTCTTTAAAGTTTTATGGAAATTGAAATAAATGCACTTCAAACCAACCTGTATTTTATTAAACAGATTTAAACGTTAACAATATCGTTTCGCTGAAAACTGCGGTTTTAGTAGTATCATGAACTCCACAGCCATTACAAGTCCGATATTATTTTCGAATAAGTTAAAATAAACTAAAATACTCAATTCAATTCAAAACATTCAAATCACAGGCGGAAAATATGTTGACACTTGACAGCGACAGTTTTTTTTGTGAATGCTCGTTGTCCGGTTTTTTATTTTTCATAGCAACAGATATGACGATATGTGTTCTCTAAGTGCTAGTAGTGGAGAAAACTCATTCTTCTATGGTATAATGTTTTGACTATTATACTGTAATTTTTAGTCTGTGACTTTTTAATATTTTATTTTTATTCTGTTTACTTTTTGTACAACACAACACAAAAACGCCCAAAGAGCATTTCGATGATGACTTGACGTCTCATCTCATTGACGCAGTCTTATTAAAATCTGATATAATACGAATAAGTATTACTTCTACTATTTCACAGTTTTCGAGTACACCTACATGATTTTAATTTATTTTTAGCTCTACGGACATACCGAGAGAGATATTATGGTAACATTTGTGTTTGTCCGCTGTCCAAAGCATACAAGAAATATTCAATTTGTGACTAGGTATTCAGTGGACAGAATAACTTTAAATCAGTGATTTAGGATTCAAATTTAGAAAATTAAAAAGTTACCGTAAAAAGCAAAAAAAATAATAATTTATTAATTTATTGCCATGGTTTTGAAAAATCTCAGCAATTAAAATTGCCGTATGGACAGCGTTGTTACATGATGCCGTAGCTTGAGTCGCTGCCGTAGATATCAAGAAAAACACTGTTTTAATTCAGCATTAAATGGCGCCAAAAGTTCATTTCGCGGCTTGTCACCTGTCAATACTATTCTGTGATCTAACACCGCGCTGTTGCCGCTGTTACCATGTAAGTAACCAATATTTACAAAGGGTGTTTAATTTCGTACTTGTTTTTGTGGTATTTAGTTTGTTCGAAAAAAATTTTTTTTTTATTTCCCTCCTAGGAATTATTTGATAGTTTCAAAATACTTCTATGAACTAGTGTCTACAGTGTTATCATTTATTGTTGCATTGTCAAATCCACGTTGTATAAAATTGATAGTACACTTTGTATAAATAAAACCTTTTTTATTTTACCAATCGATTTTACAAAATAAAATAATATTTTAAAAAATGTGGTAGAATTCATAATACTTAATTATTTGAATTAATTCAATTCAATAAAAAATCATTTAAAAAGAGAAATCTAATTCCAACATTTTAATAATCTAAAAATAATAATGTTATAATAAAAATATATTCAAAACCTTTTCATATTATTAAATTTAAATAAATTAGCGCACATGTCAAATGTCATTTTTTTCTTCAAAAAATTCTTTAATATTGTAATAGCATTTGGAGAGGAGATATTGCTTTAGTTGTTTCTCGAAATCAGTGGGGTTTTTTATATTTTTGAGAGAATTAGGCAATTTATTATAGATTTTAATCATTGGGGCATCAGAGTTTAATTTTAAAGTTGTTTCGGGCAGTTTCAATTTATTTTGATAGCGATTATTACGTCTAACCAATTTAATTGGGGAATACAGATATTGGTGCTTTCTCACGAACTTACAGGCCTCGAAGATTTAAAGTGATGTAAGTGACAATATTCCGAGTTCGAGAATTGGTTAAGGTAGTAGGCATTAATTTCAATATAGGTACCTACTACCTATATTAAAATAAATTGTGAATCACGTAGTCGTACTTTATAAATTAATCACCTACTCGATATCTTGACTTGAATTTACAAGTAAAAATAAATTATTATTCTTCCACGGATGTGTTTGATTTAGTTTTTTATTAATAAAAATAAATAAGTTAGAAAATTCAAATGTAGCACATCAGATCGAACTTTTTAGAACTTTAAATGATGCCATCCATCCTCTATTTAAAGATAAATTAATCGCAATGTGTTTCAATGAGTGACATTTTGTTATTAAAAGTTCCTAAAAAAATTGCTAGTACGAATATAGCTCAATAATGCACTCGTTAAATGGCAGATACGTGGAAATATCGACAAAACAGAAACCCCCATAACAGAGCGCCACTTTTAAAAGCATTTCCAAAAATAAATAAAATTTTCCAAAATATATTTTAATGAAATCTGATACTACCGAAAATTCGTCGCCCACTCCCTCGTACTAACAAAAGCTCTTCCGCATGTGACTTTTCTTTCCTCGCTCCCGACACAGACTAGCAAATTTAAAATAAATTAAAGCACTTTATTGACAGCCGGACAGACAAGTGTCTCTCGTAACTTTTGCTGTGTACTTTGCGATGCCTTGAATAATTCATTTAGTGAGGGTGCGTATTTCTGTGAACTTTGCACCGGCGCAGAAAAAAGTTTTTCCTTTGACTATTATTAAAATTTGTCTGTCTGCCGGCTATGCGGAACTGTGACAAAAATGTTGACGATGTAAGGCTTGCATTGCACTTATGATAATTTAAACTTGGGTTGACCAACCGCCAAACAGATATAAATTGAAATGTCATATTTTATATTAATTGCAAGGGTTAATTTTTATCTCAAAACTAAGTTCTAGACCATTCATCCTTTATTCATTTCAGCTTTTATTAACACAAATTGTCAATTAGATACGGTTTCTAAAATCCCATTTTTTTCTTGAAATCACAATGAATTTCACTCACTCAATATACTCGTACATCGTCAATGTTCAAAATGAGATCATAAGTTGTATTATTTTTGAGTTTATAGTTTGTAATAGTTCATTTTTAACACTGAAAAGTATAGGTAATTTTTTTTTTTTTTTTTTTTTTTGTTTATTTGGATCACCAACAGTTGATACATTTATACTTTTGCAAACATATTATCAAGATAACTAAACTTAATGTACAACCACTTATAGGTGAACTCAGCATGCAATATAATATAATTAAAGTAGGTAATTAGCGTCTAATTACATGAATGGTGTGTAAGTATGTGTGTGTAAGTTAGTGTGTTGGAATGTTTGTGTATGTGTATGCGCTTGAGTGTGAGTGGAATAAGATGAATGAGTTAGGATCGTATGAGGATAAATGAGTACCTATGCAATTACGAATTTGAGAGATCGAGTATTTTTTTTCGCATTGAACTCACCGAATCATGATGGATGTCAACAATGTCACTGTATTTGTTTAGAGTTCGACATAACCTCGCGACGGGGGAGCTGGATCCAAGTACTGTCCTCCTCAATGGGGGGCAAAGTGGTGTAATTGGTTTACGTGGGATTCTGGCGGGTGCTCGGAAGTTGAAAAAGGCTAGTAGCTGTGGGCAATCTGACAGGTTTCTCACTATTTTGATTAAGAATATCATATCTAGTAAATCTCGTCTATCCGATAACGACAACATACCAAAAAAACTAAGGCGATCAGCGTAAGAACGAAGTTCCTTAGCTTTGCCGATAGAAAATGCTAGATATCTTACAAATCGTTTTTGAAGCCTTTCTATACGAAGCGAGTGAGTGGCATAGTGAGGTCGCCAGACTACGCTACAGTACTCTAAGATACTTCGGACGAGACTGCAATACAAGATTAGTTTCGTTTTTGGGTTGCGAAAAGGTTTGCTGTTTCTCATCACGAAGCCCAATAATCTGGATCCCCTTTTGATCACGTTCTCCATGTGTGGCACAAATGTCAACTTCTGATCGTATAGAACACCTAGGTCTTTAATTGTTTCCCTCTCTTCAATTGTACTGTCTTCTATACGATAATTCACCATGATTTTTGCATGTTTTCTTGTAAACGTTACAAGAAAACATTTTTTTTTGTTGAGAAACATTTGGTTTTGAGCACACCATTTCACAAGCCTATCTATGTCAGTCTGCAACAATGCGGAATCTGCACTCGAATCAATAATTTTACCAAACTTTAGATCATCGGCATACATGTATGGCGTTGAGTGAAGGAAACAATCGGGAAGATCGTTTATAAATAAATTAAATAAGACAGGACCTAAATGGGACCCCTGTGGTACCCCGGATGTGATGTTACGTGATGAGGAATTAAAACCATTTAATGCCACATAAAAAGACCGCCCACTCAGATAAGAATTCAGCCAGTGTAACAAAGGCCCACAGATGCCGTAGACCGACAATTTCTTCAGCAAGACTTCGTGTGAAACTTTGTCGAAGGCCTTGGAAAAGTCTGTGTACACCACATCAAACTGTTTTCCAGCATCGACAGCTCTAACCAAAGACTCTGTGAATGTCACTAGGTTGGTGCTAGTGGATCTTGCACTTACAAAACCGTGCTGGTGAGTGCTGAGATACAGTTTCATGTGTTCCCGTAGTGGATCAGAAACGAGCTTTTCAAGAATTTTGGCAAAAACCGATAATATAGAGATAGGCCTATAGTTCGAAACCATTGTTTTATCTTCTGATTTAAAAATTGGAGTTACTTTTGCCACTTTCCACAAGGTAGGAAAAATACCGGAGGACAGGGAGGCGTTGTATATAATAGATAGAGGTAAAACTAAAGCTGAGGCACACGCGACTACAAATATCGGAGGAATCCCATCGGGACCCGCCCCTTTTTTACAATCCAATGCCTTTAATTTATTTAGTAAAGCGTCCTCAGTAACCAAGGGTACTGTGAAATACTGGCTGTTAGTCCTAAGAAAACTCTTATGATCAAGCTGGTCAGTACATGGAGACGAATCAGACGTGAAGACAGAAGAAAAGTATGAGGCAAAAAGTTCGCATATGTTAGGCCCTTCCGATGTAGAAGTTACACCATCAGACATGGGAACTGGATAAGAGCTAGCCCCGCCACGTTTGCCTTTAACATAAGACCAGAAACATTTGGGGTCATCATTTATTTGTTTTTCTATTTTATCATTATAGGTATTATAACAGTCAGATGCAAGTTTTTCACAACGCTTACTAAGTGTTTTTAATTCTATGTGATCCATGGGATTACCATATTTTTTGTAGCGTAATCTTAATTTATATTTTTCACTCAATCGCCGCTTGAGATTTCTACTAAACCATACTGGAAAGTGACTATTTTTAGGTTTGCAAAAAGGTACGTGGTCATGAATCAGCTTTTGTAATACATCATAGAATTCTTTTACCATTTCATTGACATTGCTTAGTTCCCCTAACCTTTGTGACCAGTCTATTTTGTTTAAATGTTCATTAATTGCTTCATAATTGGCTTTAAAATAATTTAGTTTTGAACAAGACAAGTTATATGGAAGAGATGTTTTTTCAGTTGACGATAAAGTTACATCTAATGGTGGATGAATACGTTCGATTTTAGTAAGCGAGTCCGTGGTGTGAGTTACTGTACATGTATGTAGAGTACTTAAAACAAGATCGAGAATTCGACCTGTATTAGTAATACTGTTACATTGATATAACTTATTAATATTTATAAAATCTATGAGAGCTTGACTTGTATATGGTAAGACACTAACTGTCTTTTTTTCCTCCGGTAAATCCCATTTAATATCTCCTAAATTAAAGTCACCAATCATGCAGACATTTGTGTCTATCTGGTCGAAAACTGAATTACAGTTGGAGACAAAATTATCAATAGATCTGCGACTTACAGGAGGTGGAAGATAAACTGCGCAGAGAGCAAGTCGAAGTGTGCCAATAGTAACCCATATGTCTTCACACATGCTCTCCCAAGACCTTACACGATTAGATCTGTATTTTTTTAGCACTGCTATCAGCACGCCCCCTCCTTCTTTCCCACTATCAAAACAAGGATATTCCCTATCCCTACGATGGACATCGTATCTATCATCGAACAACTCTTCATTAAATACTGAGCTATTTAACCAGGTTTCAACAAGAACAATCACATCATAGTTGTTACTACATACATTTTTATAAAAATTATGTGTTTTGGTTCGCAGACCTTTGCAGTTCTGGTAGTATATTGATAGAATGAATTTTAACAAAATAATTCAAATACATGCATTAAGTATAAAGAGAGAGAGAGAAAAACTAATTAATTATTAAAGTTACAGTTTGTTGAGAGAGTCCAAGTTTTTTATGTGGATACAAGTACTTCCATCATTCTTCCTAACGAATATTTTTCCAGATCGGATCCACACGTATCTGTACTCCTTCTCCTTGGCCTTGATCCGGGTAGCGGCATGCAGAGACTTATTGCTTGGAGAAAGATGTTCAGACACAAATATGGGATTTTTACTTCCAGAAAATCCAAGATGCGAGCTATTTAGCTTATCAAGATTATTGCTTTTATTATAATTAATAACAGCGGCTAGGAAATGGTCACGAATGGTAAGCGAAGCAAACTGAACCACAATAGAGCGTGGACGGGAGTTAGCAGGAATCATTTTGGCAATACGAGTGCAACGAAGGATGTCATTATCTTTTATGGCTAGGCCTACCACAGAGCCTAGCTGCTTGACAATACTGTTTAGATTCTCATTCCTGTTCTCTGGAATACATTGCAGTTCTAAGTTGTTGGCCCTTAGTTGTTGTTCCATTGTGTTTATTTGGTGTTCGGTTGATGCAAGTCGATTTTTGAGATCCTGAACAGTGCTTCTCATTTTTTGGTTATCCTCTTGCAGTTCTTTAGCTGTTTTAGTGATTATTTCCTGTTCTTTTTCTATATCATCAAATCTGTTGTTCATGAAGCTCATCGAATCTTTTATTTCTCTTAACTCTGTCTTAACAGGTTGTATTTCTCTATGGATGATGCCAATCATATTTTCACTTAAACTCTTCATCATATCATTGATCTCTTTTTTAATAACATCTTGAACTATTTCACGTACATCATCTCTAGACACTGGCGTCACAGAGGGCGGAGAGTTGGATGCCGGTCTTTTACTTCCTCTTCCGGCATTCACATTGCGGATTGGAGTAGAATCCTTTTTTGTCGTTTTAGGTGTTGAGAATAATGTTGAGCACTGGGAGCATTTCCAATTCTGCTTTGTATCCTTATCGGATATGATGGGCAAAGAGAGACATGCATAGTGAAATGCTATTTTACATTTACCACAATTAATAGATTCCTCCTCTTGCCCGTCTATATTATTGCAGCATCCCCACTTACTCATATTTGATGATCGAGCGTAGCAACAGAATAGTTAATAATCCAATATACGCCGGCCGCCGCGCCGCCCTGCACCACCGCTTCTATTATTTTTGTGTAGTTAGTAACTCCAAGCTTGTGTCGCCTCCAGCGCCAGTCCTTTGGTTTGCAATGCGAGCCCGCGAGAAAAAGGACGCAAGCGCCGTGTGATATGCGTCACTTACGCGTCTTAACGATTCGCACCGTGATCACGACGGTATTTAGTATTTTAGCACTATTATAGAACTTAAGCACTGGATTTTAGGCTTTTATACACACTTGTTAAGCACTAGAGAGTTAAATAAATAACTCCTGTCACTTAATATTTTAGATTTTAGCAAGAAACACACTGTATTTTGAAATTTTACTAGTAAATTTTAATTTATTATGCGGACAAATACTTAAACGTGATAAATTGTACGGGTACCCAACGAGAAGCGATAAAGATAGCGTAATCAAAAAAATGCAGGAAAAAAGCGCTTTATTTTTACTGAATTAGCTTTTATGATTTTTTTTTTAACTTAACATAATTATTTAATTCATTACTATTAATTAGAATAAAAATAGTATCCACGCTGAAATTTTTACCATTTGGTTCCTGCATTAGGGTGGTTCCACTCATGATTACAAGCAACTTTTACTATGGGGCAACTCTGTGGGTGTATCATCAGTAAGTAATATATATAATCAGTAAGTATTGCGCTTTTGTATAGAACAGCAGATTTTTTTTGCACCCGCAGAGTTGGCCCCATAGTAAAAATTGCTTGTAATCACGAGTGGAACCACCCTAATGCAGGAACCAAATGGTAAAAATTTCGGCAAGTATACTATTTTATTCTAATTAATAGTAATGAATTAAATAATTATGTTAAGATTAATATAATTGAAAAATATTAAAAAAAATCGACCCACCCGTAGCAGCTCAGACGCCCGTCCCGTCTGAGCTGCTACGGGTGAGTCGATTTTTTCTAATATTTTTCAATTATATTAATCTTAATATAAAATAAAAATAGCATTGTGAATGCATATAATCAAAAAGTAAAAAAAAAAAATATGTTAAGTTTAAAATTTTTTCATAAAAGCTAATTCAATAAAAATAAAGCGCTTTTTTCCTGCATTATTTTGATTACCTTTCAGTGTTAAAAAAATGAACTATTACAAACTATAAACTCTAAACACAACTTATGTACTCATTTTGAACATTAACTAAGACAGATCTAATAACTGAAATTCGACCACTTCACGCCTGACAGGCCTTTCCGAATCCTTTCATCTGCCCACACTGAATAATTCTGAACTTTGTTTCTGTAGCTCTTGGAATTAAATAATCGTTTTCCACTTATTACTTGACTCTATTTATTAGTGCTTAGGACTCATTTTAGCTTGTCTGCAAGAACACAGCTGGTGACCGATGGGGCATTCCTAGCCCGGAGGTGTTTGGGCTGCACTTTCAGTTTTAATAAGTACGGGACCCCTCCTTTAATAAACCCTGAGCCCTAGGGGTCCTTGGGGATGCCCGTTTACTGAGGGGCGTACTTCTTGAAAGTAAATCGCAACTGTGATTTCTTCAAATTTAATACGTGACATAATTGGGTTTTTCTGTTTATTGAGGCACTTTGTTTCGTCGAGGCGGGGAGTGGCTTTAAAGTTGTTTATATTTGAGTGAGTTTCGGATCCTTTGTTAATATTTACGTTTGCTCGATGATTGTTTTCTTCGGGACAATCCGCGTCACATAAATGTAAATGAGTTAAACACATGTTATAGAGCATGTCCTTAATGTTATCAATATTGTTTACTAATTGAAATTTAGGTATCGCTTTACATTAAAGATGTTACAAATATAAAACAACTAGCGGCCGCCCGCGACTTCATCTGCATGGAAAGTTTTTTTCTATCCCTCGGGAACAATATTTTTTTTCGAGATGAAAGGTACCCTAACCCAATGTCCTTCTCTGTACCCCTCGCAAAGTGTATGTAAAATTTCATGATGATCGGTTCAGTAGTAAAGTATAATAAAGGACTAGCGGCTGCCTGCGGTTTCACCCGCGTGGTTCTCGTTCCCATGGGAATATCGAGATAAAAAGTATCCTATGTTTTAATCCAGGCTATCTACTATCTGTGTGCTAAATTTCAACCAATTCCGTTCAGTAGTTTTTGCGTGATTGAGGAACAAACATCCAAACCCACAAACTTTCACATTTATAATATTAGTAGGATATGGTATATATTGTATCTGGTAGTAAGTTGATGGCACCTGGAGGGATATTACAACCTCTTAAAACTTGCGTTTATGAATTGCCATACTTAATGACATCTCTTTCTCGCTGTATATCAAATACAAGAAACACATTGATAGACATTCAGAAAACTGGCAAGTTTTAAGAGGTTATAATACAGGGGCTGGTGAAGTTTTGGCTTTATCAAGTGACCATATTAAGGAGATAATTTTCTCGTTAACAGATCTCCTAAATCATGATTTTCGTTTTCTCTCATCATTGAACTTCGGATTTATTGTGTTCCATAAAAACAATATTTACAGAGCGGACATATAAATTGCCGGTTCCTTTCACTTCGAGCTGTAAAATGGGATATTCAGGAGATTGCCGCTTGCAAACAAAGAGATTCAAACCAAACATTAGGGGTTCTGAACGGATGGAAATGTTTAAGTTATGAGTCGTTTCATTGTTATGCGGTTGACCCATATTGTGTTTATCATCTATGCAGCGCTTTTTGAGCTTTGCTAGTCAATAGCGGGTGCAACCAGCATCTGGCTATTCCATTTAGCAGGAACTCTTTAGTATAGTAAAAAAAGGTTTTGAAGCATTGCAATTTTTTGTGTTAAAGCTTCACGTAGCTCCTTTGTACATGTCGCTTGCGTTTCGTATCATCCATAATTATAAAGATGACCCGATGACCATTTCTACGTAGGTATATATTTTATCACCAGCATTATCTTAACTAATGTTATAAACACAAAATTAAGTTTGTTTGTTTGCAACGCTTTCACGTCTTAACTACTCAACCGATTATAATGAAAATACTGTCCACGCAGATGATGATGCGGGTAACATAGAACGTACAAGAATGGCATAGATACCGCAAAGTACATTGTTAGAAGGTTTGGAGGGTTCTTTTTAGGGTTCCGTACCCAAAAGGTAAAAACGGGACCCTATTACTAAGACTCCGCTGTCCGTCTGTCTGTTTGTCTGTCACCAGGTTATATCTCATGAAACGTGATAGCTAGACAGTTGAAATTTTCACAGATGATGTATTTCTGTATACTAAAAATAGAATAAAATAAATATTTGAGGGGGGGTCCCATACAACAAACGTGATGTTTTTGCCGTTTTTTGCTTTATATTAATAACGACAATAGGTAGACAGTTGAAATTTTCAAAAGTGATGTATTTCTATTGCCGCTATAACAACAAATACTAAAAACAGTAGGGGAGGTCAGCTCAATGCGGCCATAGGAGGCAAAGCGGCCATGCCTCATTTCTCGGCAACTTATAACGATGGTACAATGTTTTATGTTCTGATATGCAGCAAACTTCCCTCCCCGCCCCAAGCAGTCATTTGGTAGTGGTCGGAACCAGCATGTGGCCGCGGCAACATGCGAAAGATTTTTGTTCATTTTGTTAAGAAAATCCAGGGTAAACTCAATCTGTTTTGATCAAAACACTATAAAACTCAATGTTTTTATTTTACGTCTATTATTGCTTATCTATTTGGCTTTGTTTGTGTAACATTGGCTCCGACATGAGAAAATGTTATGAGCACAGTTAATTTTTAAAACAAAACGGTGCAAAAAGGCAAAGCGGTCCGGGCAAAGTGGCCAAGTGCTTTGCCTAGCTGTTGAATATTTTAATTTAAGTAGAAGAAATGTTAGTAGATAAGTATGAGAAAACTGTTGCGTACCTATAACATAACTAAAATAATTATTAATATAATAATTAAAAATAAATTTAGGAAGTATTCGAAGATTCTAAGACTGTAATAATAAATGTCTCATTTGAAACTTAAGAACATTTTTTTTTTCATTAGTAGAGTTTTATGTAATTTGTTTCTGGTCTTCTTGTTTTTCTAAGCACGGTGTTTTTCAACTTTAAGTGAATTTCTTGTAATCTTTTGGAATGCCCACTTTGCCCTTACCCCCATGGCCGCTTTAGGCGCTCACTTGGGCAAAGCGGTTTTTTGACAAGTTTTCGTAATTTACAAATTAAAAGAAAGTATTAAAGTTTTCACGGAATGCGATTACACGTTATAAAAGTTTAATAAATTCCCTATCTATTGGTATAAAATACTTTTCCAAATTCTGTTTTTTTAAAGCATTTTTTTAAAGTCAAAGTTAAGGTGGCCGCGCTGAGCTGACCTCCCCTATCAAATAAATATTTAAGGGGACTCCCATACAATAAGCGTGATTTTTTTGCCGTTTTTTGGTACGGAGCCCTTCGTGCGCGAGTCCGACTCGCACTTGGCCAGTTTTTTTATGCTCAATAGTACAGTGCTTGACCTTTACCTTCAACTGATGTTAAGTGATAATAAGTCGAGGGTATAAGCGCACTGCTCCCGGAGTCCTCATCACTGAGGAACTGATGGCAATCCTATCTCTAACTGCCGGAACATCACAATCTTGAAATTGTTGTTATGGCGTCAGACTTCGGTAAGATGGTGGAAGCTAGCCAGGCAGACTTGAAATAAGCCCTACTACCAACCAAACCGAGTACAATGTGATCAAATGTGACCAACTCTCCTGTGAATCGAACCCGGGCCCCCTGCGTCTTAGGTACATGGCGGGCGAGCCACTAGATCATAGAGGCGGATAGATATTTAGAATATCATGCCTTCCTTCCAAAACTTTTGAAAGTCACACAGAAATAAAATAAAATTGCACTAAATATTGAATTCTGAAGCGACATTCGTCAGCGTTCTTTTTACCACAGACATTATTGGATTCCCAAACAGATTTGAACGAGAGAAAAATAAAATCGACGTTTTATATAATAGTTACCCACGAATTTAGGCAAGAATTTCGTTAATCTCGCAAAAATTGACAGCTCTGCTAGTGAAGGCCTTAAGATTTATATTGGCACGGAAAGAACATCTGAAAATTATTAGGGATTTCAGATTTAGCATATTTTTTCAGATTTTCCTGTTAATTTATTGGAAAGACTAGTTTCCTTGGTGGCATGCAGTGGAAATGAAGGGACAGGGAAACAAAAACTTTTTAACCGACTTCATCAAAAGGAGGAGGTTCTCAATTCGATTGTATTTTTTTTATCGTTGTTCGCGCATATCTTCGTCATTTATGGACCGATTTTGATGATTCTTTTTTTGTTCGATCGAGTATTCTTGCGAGATGTTTTTTTTTCAAATCGGTTCAGTAGTTTTCTAGAAATCCTGAAAATACTATGATTTTACATTAACTACCTTGACGACTTTGTTATTTATGAACCGAATTAAAAGATGAAGTTTTTTTTGTTGGAATAGGGATGCCTTTAGTGTAGTCTTTTTAACCGACTTTAAAAAAAGTAAGGTTTTCAGTTTGACCTGTATGTATGTGTGTTTCTCCGCGATTATCTCACGTTTAGCTGAGCCAATTTTTCTACCTAATAATATACCAATATATTATTAGGTAGAAAAATTGGCTTACAGAAGGTACTTACACTAAAAATAAAAATAATGTTAAAAAACGAAAAAACCTGCCTCTAAAAAGAAAGAAATAATATTCAAATCATTAGATACGCATTTCTATCGATATATAAAACGTCTATTGAAGTCGGGTGGGGCTTTTAGAATAAAAAAAGGAAGTTGTACTTCCTGTAGGGTACGTTCATACCCCACCCGACTTCAATAGACGTTATTATAACGATAAAAATGCGTATCTAATGATTTGAATATTATTTCTTGCTTTTTAGAGGCAGGTTTTTGAAGTCGGTTTTTTGTTTTTTTAAACAATTTTTAAGCATTCGCATTGGGTAGGATAATACAGACAACTTTCAATAGCAACATTTTTATCTTGTTTAACATAACAAGGAAGAGAAGAGAATACCGTCCACGTAATATATTTAGCTTTTCTGTTTGAGCAAGCTATTTGCTATCAAAATCGGAAATCTCGTATAAACTGCATTCGGTTTTATCCAAAAAGCAGGAAGTAGGTACTATTAAAGCCAGATCAAAGCGTTGTCCCCAAAGATTGGGGCGCAGATATTTTTAATCTCAATCCACGAATGGTGAATTAAAAATTCCAACTGCGACGGAAAATGTGGAAGTAAACATCTTCCTGCGATATCATTGAAAAGTTTATTTTACTTCCCTCGCTATTCGAACGCCTTCAATTCCAAGTTTTAATGAGTAAATAACGAGTACTTGATTCAGACAGAAATTGCTCTCTTTGCGTGTTTTTATTATAGGTACCTTACGATTCGTGGAGATTTTTTCAACTTCGAATATTTATGTGATAATAGATCCGCTTGTCAATATCATCGTAATTATAATGTTCATGTTTTCATTACAAACTCATATCTCATCATCATCATCATCGTCATATCATCCGCACGACACCCACTGCTGGATATAGGCCTCCCCTAAGGATCTCCACGACGATCGGTCCTGCGCTGCCCGCATCCAGCGGCTTCCCGCGACCTTCACCAGATCATCGGTCCACCTTGTCGGGGGCCTACCCACGGAGCATCGTCCGGTGGCGACATTAGAAATGCCTGTGGGGTACAGACACAACCTGTTCTGTACCACTCTGGGTTTTTCTGATAAAATAACTAGAAAAAGCCTGTGTGTTTCAGAGCATCGCTTGTTCTGTAGCGCACGGGGTTTTTCGACTAAAAATTTAATAATATCACCCTAAAAAGCCTGTGGAACACAGACACCTTGCGCTGTGATCCACAGGGATTTTCTAAATATAAATACCCCGAGCGATACAAACGCGTAAGGCACTAAGTATCGTGAAACTTGGATATTAAACTAAAATATCAAATCTCTCTTATCAAAAAAACGTTTAACTCGTCAAAAAAACATGGGACATAATTTATTTTTGGTAGGTCCTTTTAGAAAGAAATCCCCAAAGAACAGCTGTTTTATTTTTAATTTGCAAAATTTCTCGAAAACGGCATAGCACAATCAAACTTTTCATTTTACCTACCTTACCTAAAAATACCTTACCTTAATATTCATTGAGAGTTTTACAAAAATTGATATTTTTATAAAAGAAAAGTATTTTGTTAGTTTTTCGCAATTTCCGAGTGCAATAACTAACAGCCGAACGTTATTTCATTTTTTTTATTTCGTTGGATAATGTTTGTACCTACCAGTCAACAGCACATCAGATTTAGACTATAGGTACTTGACCTTGTGACCGCCTTTATGCCGTACGTTATAAAAGCTGTTTTGCAGTTTAACTGTTTAACTTAACGTGCTGTCTTGTATACCCACATCAAAGAGTACTTTTGTAATATAGGAAATAAAGAATCTTGCTGGCTTTTTCTGTTAACATGAAAATTATAATCACTGATAATGTGTTTTTTTGTCTTTTTTGTAATATTCTTTATTTACATCAAAAATATTAATGAAAAAATAATAAATCGAAATGAAAAACACATTAAGTATCACATAAATATTACTTATGTCAGATTAGTGATACAATAAAACATAATTAGGTATTGTTTATTAATTATCCAAGAAACTTGAAAATGCGCTCTGTCAAGCTATCGCCCGCGACATTCTTAGGAACCAAAGTCTGCTATTCCAGGTTAAAAAAAAAACTATCTGTGTGCCTTTCATCCCAATCCATCCCATTTAGCATAGCCTGCAATTTTTATGGGTTTAAAAGAAAAAAAAAATTAACATACTCAATAAATTAATATTAATAGTAGGATAAACTAAAACAATATACCACTTTAAAATAAATATCGCTAGTATGACTATAAATCACTATTTTAATATTCTACATCATTTACCGAAACATGAAGAAGGAATACTTTAACCACAACTATAATTTTCTGAGTTGTCTGTGTTCCACAGGCTTTTTACGGTGATATTATTAAATTTTTAGTCGAAAAACCCCGCGCGCTCCAGAGCAAGCGATGCTCTGAAACACACAGGGTTTTTCTAACGTTATTAGTTAGAAAAACCCAGAGCGGTACAGAGCAGGTAGTGTCTGTACCCCACAGGCATTTCTAATATCGCCGTCCGGTGCGCGGTCGCCATTCCAGAAATTTTCCGCCCCTAGCGGCCATCGGTTCTTCTCGCTATGTGTCCCGCCCATTGCCACTTCAGCTGAGTAATCCTTCGAGCGATGTCGGTTACTTTAGTTCTCCTGCGGATCTCCTCGTTTCTGATTCGATCACGCAGGGAAACGCCGAGCATGGCTCTCTCCATTGCACGCTGGATGACCTTGAGCCTCGTTATGAGACCCTTAGTTAGCGACCACGTTTCACTGCCGTAAGTCTATACAGCTTGAAATTTATAGTTATTTGGTTCCCGCAGTGGAGTGGTTCCAAACATGATTACAAGCAACTTTTATTACGAGGTCAACTCTGACATCGCGAAAAAACAAAATCAGCTGTTCCATGTATTAAAGTCACTCGACTTAAAAAAAACAGCAATATCTACTCAGATATTGCTGTTTTTTTTTCACGATATCAGAGTCGGCTTTCTTTTTTCGTTATTTCGTAAAAAAAAATTATACAAACCTTATCCTGATAGGATAAGGTTTGTATAATAGACTGGTAGTTCAAATTAAAGTTAGCAAGTTCAACGGCATTTTGTGAACCATTTTGGCAACATTACTTTTCCGAAGTAAATAAGCCTGCTGAATTCGGTTCTAAATGTTGCCAGGCCCAATTTTGGCTCCTTTGCCTAAAATTCAAGATAGTGGCCAAGATGGAGCCTTATCTTATTAGAACTCGATTCTGGTCGTGTAAGGTGTCCTGGAATAGGTTATGGGGGTCGCTGAACTCAATTTTGATAACCGGAAGTCCGTCCGGGTACCGAAAGTATGAGATGTGGCTCGGGGAGAGAAAATTCCGCCACGCGACACTAATTATTTTTAACCGACTTCAAAAATTTGATTTTAACACAGTTACTAGACAAAAATTTTCAACATGTTTATTACTCTGTATAGTGAAATAACTGCGCTATTTACCAGTGTTTTTTTCCGAGGCAAATCTTCATAGTTTTAATTCTATAGAGGATTTTCTGTAGAGAAATATAGAGATATTTTCTTGAATCAAGTCATTAAAAGAGCAAAAAAATAATTCGGCTCGGCAACATTCAGAATCGAATTCAGCAGCCTTTTTTTACATCAGAAAAGTCATGTTGCCCAAATGGCTCACAAAATGCCGTTGAAACGGTAAAGGAAGCGGATATTTAGGATTTTCGTCCAGTCTATAAAAGAAAAAATTCAAATAATTGTACGGGAAGAAAAACATCATAGAAAACGAATCGCCGAAATGTAAGCGCATAACTTTAGAACGACTGCTCCAATTAGATAATTGTTTTTTTTGTGTCACTTAAATCATTATATTTTGAAGCCGGGGCGGGGCAGCTAGTTTAATATCGGGTCATTTTGAACTTACCACTCAAATTTCAAGGATGTGTCCAGTCCATGAAACTAAACAACTTTCTCTAAGAAACATGTGTCAAATTTCGCCATAAAATTTTGGTCACCCATACTAATTTGATCACGTGATCTCTTTGATTTGTATGGATAGTATTTTTTTTTACATATTTGGCCATGTGTTCCATAGAGAAAGTTGTTCAGTTTGATGGACTGAACACATCCTGAAAATTTGGATGGTAAGTTCAAAATGACCCGATATAAAATTGATATTTTTCAAACTAACTGATTTCAAATCTGACACTTTATTTGATTGTGTTCAATAAATGTACAATCATAAGAAATTCCGATTAGATCAATTCGATTAAATTCAAAGACATAATCTACACGAAGCATCTCAAGTTCTCCAACTGAATAGTATCTAAATGCTTTCAATTTAGAACAGAGAAATGTTTACATTTCAATACATTGGCGAAACACTGGGAATAGTTCTGTCTACTCCCGGGGTAATTATCTGAGTTCATCCATCCTAACAATATATTTTGGGGCGTTTATTTCCAACGAGCATAATGCACTTGGTCCCTTTCATAGCATATTTATCTGAAAGCAGCATTAAAGTAACAGAAATTGAAATAAAATAACATTCAATAAAAATAACTTACGAATACATTGTATCGAATGAATATTTTTCATAAGCATTTTGTTTGCTTTTTAATTATTAACTTGGTTT
This sequence comes from Agriphila tristella, assembly GCA_928269145.1. Lineage (NCBI taxonomy): Eukaryota > Metazoa > Arthropoda > Insecta > Lepidoptera > Crambidae > Agriphila > Agriphila tristella. The sequence continues at coordinate 35,708,049 of OV743432.1, forward strand.
TTTTTTTATAATACTCATATCATCCGCGTCAGGGGAATGTATGGCGTTACTAGTTTAATTCATTATTTAATTATAGCTCTAGATACATACATAGTAACAACGAATTAATTTTTTTATATCGGCTTGATATATCTAGAATATAATTATTTGAAAAAAAAAAGAAATTACGTAGAATAAAATATTGGTTTAGATTAGTTGTGGCTATCGGGAATACACCAGACGGCTAGGATGAGGAAGCAAGTTCGGGGGTTAATTAATTACTGGAGGTAGGCGTCCAAGATGGATGGAGGCGACAACTCGAAACAAAATATCACCAGCCAGCCTCATAATTTATCATTGCCAGTACACCAGTCGATATTGTGGCGAAAAAAACCAATTCTTCTTGTCTGCGAAGTGTCAAGAGAAGATCAGAAGTAATTAGCAAAGTTTTTTCTTAGCGAAAAGCAAGTTCTAAATTAATAAATATTTGCACTAAATTGTAATGCCCCGACATCGGCGTAACTTTTTGTGGAGCAACGTTTTGAAAAACGCCAAAGTTTTATATACTTTTAAGATAATCATAAACATTTGACAACATCACATTAAACATTGCTCCGTATCCAAAGTAAGTAGCTAAAGCACTTGTGTTAGGGAAATCAGAGACAATGGTGGTATCGCAAAAACCCAGACCCTAAACCTTAAAGTAGGTAGGTACCTCAAATAAAAATCCGTCTGTATTGTTAGATGTATTTTTTCTCCATTGTTGCTGGTTAAAATTAATATCACCATCTGACAAGCAGGAAACAATAAGAAAAACAGCAAGACTTTCTTAATATTTAAAACAGTAATCTGCACCACGTCTATTGAAGTCGGGTAGGGCTTTTAGAATAAAAAAGGAAGTTGTACTCCAGCCCCACCCGACTTCAATAGACGTGTTGCTATTATAACAATGATAATGCGTAGGTATCTAATGACTTGAATATTATTTCTTGCTTTTTAGAGGCAGTTTTTTTGAAGTCGGTTTTTTGTTTTTTAAAACAATTTTTTAGGTATTCTTTTCAACACAGTTTTTTTGAATTATCTATTTCATATTTTGTTTCCTACTCGTACGCCAAAAAAGAAAGCCAACTTGTATTTTGTTTGCGATTTTTAGAGCTAACGTTTTGTGACATGAGACAGCAAAATGCATTTTTTAAATCCAAATTGCAAGTAATCGCAATGATCGGCGAAACGGTTTGTATGAATATTGTATGGGTCGAAATGCGAACCAATCGAAATCTATAAAGGGTTGCAGGGGATACTTTAGCTATCTGAATTATTTAGTAGGCTCAGTCTACTACTGCTTTGTTATTGAAGGTTTAATTACTTCTGCTTAAAATTACTGAATTACCTACAATCGGTAGTTAATTTTACAGAGTAGTTTGTCCTATTTTTAACCGACTTCATCAATAGGAGGAGGTTCTCAATTCAATTGTATACTTTTTTTTATCGTTGTTCGCGCATATCTTCGTCATTTATGGACCGATTTTGATGATTCTTTCTTTGTTCGATTGAGTATTCTTGCGAAATGGTCCATTTTTATCAAATTGGTTCGGTAGTTTTCAAGTAATTCTGAAAATACTATGATTTTGCATTAACTACCTTGACGACTTTGTTATTTATGAACCGAATTAGATGAAGTTTTTTGTGTTGGAAAAGGGATACCTTTAGTGTAGTCTTTTTAACCGACTTCAAAAAAAATAAGGATCTCAGTTTGACCTGTATGTATGTGTGTTTCTATTGAAAAATAATAAATTGTTTAAAAAACAAAAAAACCGACTTCAAAAAACCTGCCTCTAAAAAGCAAGAAATAATATTCAAATCATTAGATAGGTACGCACTATCATCGTTATAATAACGTCTATTGAAGTCGGGTAGGGCTTTTAAAAAAAAAAGGAAGTTGTACTTCCCGTACGTACGTACGGTACGTTCGTACCCCACCCGACTTCAATAGACGTTATTATTATAACGATGATAATGCGTACCTGTCTAATGACATACTAATGATTTGAATATTATTTCTTGCTTTTTAGAGACAGGTTTTTTGAAGTCCGTTTTTTTGTTTTAAAAAAAATATGTATTATTAACTGCATGTTGGTGATTTTCTGAGTACTAATCGCTAATTACATTCAAGTTTATGTTGTTTGCGATGATTATTTTGATGATTTTTTAATATCAGCATTTAAATATCGTATCTATTTGTATTTTGAGGTCTAACGTAAAATGTTCTTTCAAGATACGTTTAGCCAACTTCGAGCGATTGATCGATTACTTATCATCACCTCGATAGTAACCAAGCTTTGCATTAGGTATTAGTTAGATAGTGCTTTAGTGACTTGTGCTTCTTAAAGTTCTGTAAAACTCTTATAAGGAAAAAGCAAGATTATACTACACCACACATAGGTTTTATTCTAAATTCTCATATCAATTTTCATCGGCTAATTAACTTCTTGTGTAATTTAATAAGGTGTTTTCAAAGGCTTAAATGTACACATACAATGGTCCACTTTATCCAAAGGTTACTCTAATTCCAGCAGTTTCACACAGGGCCATAGATCAGATAGAGGGACGGCCTCCTTTCTACGAAATACGATCTAGGACCCACTGTTTACGTACCCGTGTTTTGGTGGAAATAAACTCTGTGTAACGGCTACCCTTGCCAGCTTTTTTCTTTTTTAACTTGAGATAGAGCTTAGAAACTTATTTGGAATACTATGTACAGTAGGTACATACATTATGTTATGTCGGCGTAGGTAATCTGTGCATAGAAAATACAAAAATGTTCAATGTAAAATACAGAGTATCCGATTAAAGGTGCACTTTTACTTTATTTGAACAACACAAAAACAAAAAAAAAAACATTAAAAGGAAATTGGAAACAGCTCTAATTTTTTAAGGAAGTTTTTATATAAGGGTGTATAATTTTGTATACCTTAATATTTTTTGAAATATAACACTTTTATGGATTTCAGCTCCTTTTTAGGGTTCCATAGTCAACTCAACAAGGAATCCTTTTAGTTTCGCTATGTGTCATACTGTCTGTCGGTTCGCGGCTCTCTTCTGAGCTAAGTTGCGGCATCTGCCCTTAAGCTAAGGTTTCCTAGGATGACAGTGCCGTCATATTACGGCCGTAATTTAGCGGCGTAGAACGTTGTCTATGTAAATAATACAGCGCGGTTTCCGACGTTACGGTGCCGCCGTAGTATGACCGCACCATCATCCTAGGAAACTTCCCCTACATTAAAGTGGGGATTCAATTTTTTTCATTAATCTCATAGTGATGGGTATCGCTGAACCTTTTATATACAATAAACAGTAGGTTTGTCAAGACCATTATGCGATTCAGGGATCCGTTTACGAAATATTTAGCTGCTGTGTCGACACACTTCGCCATTCTTTTATTATTAAAATGTTTGTTTTTTTTTGTTTTTGCGTTATTTGCTTTGATTTTGAATTTCCCGACGTTTCAGCTCATTTTCAGAGGCTTAACGAGATCACAGGTGCTTATATACTTTATTTCAATATCACGCGAGAAAAACCTTTGATATTTGGGATTTACTTTATATGGAAAAGGTTTTTGTTGTCCTCCATTATACTCGCATTTCTTCATTTTGTTATCTTTGTGCTCTCATTAAAGTTAAAAATATTGATACTTTATTCTATTCTATTATAAATTTTCATGAAAACTCCGTCAACGTACTTTAAAGTTTGTTCAAGTATGATTTGAATTATTTAAAATAATTAATACTTAAGATGAATAAATAATGAAAAAATATTAGAAAAAATCGGCTCACCCGTAGCAACTCAGACGGGATGAGCCGATGTTTTCTAATATTTTTTCATTATTTAGTCATCTTAATATAAAAATAGCATTGTGAATGCAAAAATCTAAAAGTTTAATTAATACTTTCTTTTGTAGAATTTATTTAACGCTAAAACGAACATGTTCCCGAACTTAACAACTCTCACATTCGATTATGAAATACGATAATATAAAACGACTTTTTGATTTAAAACGAAATGGAATTCTCTTGTACCACTTATACGGCGTAATTTATAACATTTCATGAACAACCGAAAACGTTTTCCTTTATACAGCACATATTCCTGTGAAGCTACGTGAACGAAATATTATGCTTCACTTTGTGGCATTTTAATGTCCTTCAAAAATAGGTTTATCATATTTTTTATTCACTTTTACCATGCCTTTTTTACTCCCGAGAAGGACTCTAGTCTAGTTAATGACAAGAAAAGCGAAGTAAACTATTAGTATTTTTTACTTAATCTACATTATTGCTAAAAACAGTCCACGGAGTACTAAGAAAAAAATATACGACTGAATTGATAACCTCCTTCTTCTTTTTTTAAAGTCGGTTAAAAAAGGGGTATGTTTTATTGTTCCCTTGCCTGGAATAAAAGCTTTTAGTTTTGCTCAAGCTTGAGCAAAACAACTTATAAGTGAGATGTCAGTTTTTCAGTTCAGGTTTTATCGTAATTCTGACCCCGCAGATTCAATAAAACGAATTGTCTCATAAATTGTCTCCTACGTATGCCCCAGGTCATTTCTACATTTTTAATGATTATAATGAAATTTTAAACGAAATATCTTGTTAATCAAACCTTTAATCACATTCATTATCAAATTAAAGGTTTACACGTAGAAGCTTTTAACGTAGGTAAAATATAATCGTTTTTGACTCGTTTCTTTACAATTTTTAATATCGTTATCTAAATGACATCGAAAACTTTGTCGTTATATTGAACAATAAATAGACGGTTAGACATTTAAATCAAACAAACACAGGAATTTATCAATTGATTCACCTCGAAATAATGATTAAGATTTTTAATTTCTGCTTGTATATCTATATGTTCCTGACAACTATGAGCTATACTATAAGTACACAATATGCACCTAAGTGTCTAATGTAGTCTTAGGTATAACTTCTTTGAAATAAAAATCCCATTGTTCTTAAATCCAAAAACAACTTTTAGGTCTTTTAGGTTCCAATCTTTCTAAGGATATATGATCTCATGTAATATAACAACATTTCCTTTCTTCTCCAAAACTGGACAATACACTTTTATTCGGGTGTGAAAATTCTGACCCAAATCTCATGCATATTTAAATGTCAGGGCCGCTCGGACCGCGATCTTTTATCTGTGGTCCAAATCTATTTCTATATTCAGCTCTGTCTTCACATCCTAAGATATAACTTGTTTAATAATTTATAATGTTATGTAACTACTTACTCAGTGAAATTTTAGATTTTATCATTGACTATGTATTTTTTTACATATTCTGTTTTAAAATATCTATAGGATAAATCGACTTAACAACAGCTCCGTCTTCTCTCAGGCAGGATTGAGTCCCGGTTGAGAAGACGAAGACCAGGGGCCATACCGGCTAACGCATCGATTATCGAAAAGTCTGCCGAGTTTCAACTTAAAACAGAAAAATCAAAGTAAAGAATTTCGTCTTGTACTTTCTGTTGACGTAATTTGGAAGATATCGATGTTCGTGTGACACCATGAATAGGGAATATGCATAAGTCACCGATTTTCCTAAAATTGAGCTTGATCGCTGCGGACACTTGTAAAAACATGATGGAACAGAAAGAAAAATAAAAAAAAATGATTATTTTCGTTTTATCACACGATGAAATCAGGGGAAAATGACGATATTTTTTTTTCGTTTTCGGATATAATGCACTTTACAGTCAGATAGAATATCGAAAAAGAAATAATATTTTGTATGACACATATCTACTTAAACGCAAAATTTAGGGAGATAATTGAAGATTATTGGCTAACTCCATATTAAACGCGCCCGAAACACACCGAAACGTGATGTGTGACGTCACCGTTTTGTATAGAGCGTTTTCGACGGGAGCTGATGCGTGCTAACTTCAAGTAACTATATTACGAGAAAAAAACGCAAGAGACAAGTTTCAATATTACAGTTGATTTTCTCACGCATTATACTATTGATTTTGATAAAAAAAAAATTTGATGCATATTCCCTATTGGGGTTCGCCATTTTGGCCCAATTGGGGCTCGATTTATCTGTTTTAATTTGAAACCCGGCAGACTTTTCGATAATCGATTCGTTAGCCGGTACGGCCCCTGGTAGGTGAAATGGGATTATCATTGTATTATCTGGCACCTGATAGTCAGTCGAGAAATTGGAGTGCCCCGACCACGGGGGCGAGACTAGGTGCCCAGATGGTCCGGAGAGGACAGAGACATACTATGACTGTGGCAACGAAACTCACGAGATATTCCTCACTACTTTCCCATTTTTTTGGATTATTCCACTTTGCCACACCAAGTGTCCCCACTGGTGTCCTTGTTGTTTATGACAGATTAGCTTTACGATAGATTAGCTATAGAGCAGATTCGCTTTAAAACATAAGTTGTACAGACGATAGAAAATGTATCTTCTATATTTTCACTTTTTATTGATACTTATTTTCACCGGTGAGGACACTTGGTGGGGCGAAGTGGAATTATCATTAACTATGTATTTTTTTACATATTCTGTTTTAAAATATCTATAGGATAAATGAGTGTGCGAAAACAGCCATCAATATCAGGGAATAAACTGAAGTTTTATTCCACAACCGGCCAGTGTTTTTTTTTTCATACAGTCCACAGAAGAAAGGCTCCAGCGTATATCTCACTGGTTTCACAGAACATTCCTAGTTTCACAATCTTGGTTTCACAGTCTGACTGATTGATATACGTTTGGTAGCAGCTTAGAGTCATCGATAGGGTCCTTGTACAGGGTGAACCGAAGTAGCTGGTCATCATACAGGGTATCAGCATCGTGATTAGAGATAGAATATTTTTTTTTGTAGATCGAGCTAATCGAGTCGCTAGTAGGTTCGTCAAAGTTTTTTTTAAGATGCATTGCGATTTTAAAGTCGGGGAAGTTTAAAGGATGTAGATGACAGAGAGAGCGCGGAGAACTCGTTTTATTTTATTTTAATATAACAATTTAAACTAAATATTTTGTGGATATTTCAAGCGTCTACCTGTTGTCATTATTAATATCAAACAAAACGAAACGGCAAAACGAACACGTTTGATATATGGGAGCCCCTTTAAATATTTATTTTATTCTGCTTTTAGTATTTGTTGTTATAGCGGCAACAGAAATACCAACTGTTTAGCTATCACGGTTCATGAAATGGATGGTGACAGAGCGACAGACAGACAGCGGCGTCCTAGTATAGTTACCCTTGGGTACGGAACCCTAAACACCATTATTTCATACCGAAATCCTATTAGTATCATTTACATGCAAGCTCATCTCCGTTGAAAAAAAACCCGACTATTTTAAATATTTTTTTAAACTAAATATACTTAGATGAAAACACAATAAAGCCCTTCAGTTTCTTGAAAATACTGGCATAAAGAGAACAGTCGCCTTAGAGCCGCTTCGTAGATCGAGTCAAAGGGAATGTGAAATTTGAGAAATCTTTGCGCAGCTTCTCGTCTACCGGTTGGAGTCTAGACACTCGACGCTCTGATATGGTTGCAGACGTAATATTTGAGGTAGGAAGCAATATTGTATACGTGTGGCATTCGGAAGAGGTCAAGTAGCAAGAGAACAGTCCGCTTCAAAGGCCACTTGTCTAAATATTGTTAGACGAAAAACATTCTGATTTGATTTTACACAGGATATGACGTGGTTAAATCTAAGCAAGTTTTTACAAAAATTCCGCGACTTGTTGAATGAAATAATTCGATTTTTCTAGCTAAGAGGAGACGATCATCAAAAGTTTCTGTCCAAATTGGCTGTGTGACTAAGCATTTTGACTGATTTCAAGAATAAACTTAGTTGGTAAATTTAGAATAGCAAGAAAGAAATAAAACGATTACTGATATGATTAGTAGCATTTCAAAAATAATTGTCATGACAGATTTTTGTACAAACAAATCCTACAATCAAAAAAAGTAAGCGACAAAAATTATAAACGTTTTAGAGGATTTTGATCACAGGTTTCAGGATTTCCAAAAAATGTATGACTTGGTTAAATTTATGATTAATCCATTTAAGTACAACATGGATATTCAGATAATTGCAACTAAATTGTGGACATATTTCAATATGATAAAACTGACGTCGAAAATGAAATATTCACCATGCGGTGCGTGCGACATAATATTGAAGGCCATGCCAATAGGAAAAGATTTTTGCAAATTATAGGTACTTGTAGTGCAAAATACCCTATTACAAGGAATGCTGTGAACATTAATTTATATTCCTTTTTTCGATCAACATATGCGTTGGCAGTCCGGTCAGAACGTCTAAAATGAAAACGCTTTAAGTGGATATCAATAGGCCAGGAAATTTTAAAGTAGATCTCAGCCCTAGACTAGTTGGCCACCCCGTAGAATACTCCGGAACCCAGGAGTGTCGGAAAAAGCGACTAATGACTTGGATGAAACTAAACAAACTCCAAGAAACATGTGTCGAAATACGCCACAAAAAGTTCATCCCTTACACTGATCACGAAAAAAAAACCGCCTTCAAAAAACCTGAAAACAAAAACAGCTTAAAAATGAAAAGCAAGAAATAATATTCGAATCATTCGTTACACATATCAATATTAATAAAACACGTCTATTGAAGTCGGGTGGGGCTGGAGGACCACTTCATTTTTTAGGGTTCCGTACCCAAAGGGTAAAAACGGGACCCTATTACTAAGCCTCCGCTGTCCGTCTGTCTGTCTGTCTGTCTGTCTGTCACCAGGCTGTATCTCATGAACCGTGATAGCTAGACAGTTGAAATTTTCACAGATGATGTATTTCTGTTGCCGCTATAACAACAAATACTAAAAACAGAATAATATAAATATTTAAGGGGGGCTCCCATACAACAAACGTGATTTTTTTTGCCGTTTTTTACACCATATTGATAACGACTACAGGTAGACAGTTGAAATTTTCACAGATCGTGTATTTCTATTGCTGCTATAACAACATATGCTAAAAACAGTATAAAATACATATTTAAGGGGGGCTCCCATACAACAAACGTGTTTTTTTTGCTGTTTTTTGGTACGGAACCCTTCGTGCGCGAGTCCGACTCGCACTTGGCCGGTTTTTTTCTAAAAGCCCCACCCGACTACATTAGACGTGTTTTATTAATATTGATATGTGTAACGAATGATTCGAATATTATTTCTTGCTTTTTATTTTTAAAGCTGTTTTTGTTTTCAGGTTTTTTGAAGGCGGTTTTTCTTTTTTTTTTTTAAAAGCCTTTTTATTTTCAACTTTTTAGTGGTAGGTATGTAAGCGCAGCGTGTAAATATTTTTTAACTTTATATTATAACATTTTCAATGGTAAAATGCCCAAAACTCAATTTCCAAATTTACGCTGTTTGTTTTTGAGGAGTTCCGTTGTGTTTTCGTAGTCCAAGTCTAGTCCAGAACGTTGCATCGCAAACCATGATTTGGTTTGTTTTGGATTGCCATAAACTTACCAAAACCTAAATCACTTTACATAATACTATTTGACTTTGAGGAGTTCCCTTGTGTATCTTCGAAGTTCGAAGTCCAATAACAACGAAATTAAATTGTGACCACTCTTGAAGTATACCCTTTCAAATAAAAAAAGAATCATCTAAATCGGTTCATAAACAAAGATGTTATGTCCGAAATTCCATAAAAACTCGTACGATGGCGAGCTAAATAATTGATATTTTTCAGGATTATGAGAAAACTACTGGCCAGATCTCTGAAAAAATTTTATGGGACCACACACGAACTATGTTCTTTGAGATAAAAAAAGAATTGTACAAATCAGGTAACAACTGACGTAGCTATGTTAAAACATACATAAAAAAAAACCGTCGACTTGAGAACCTCCTCCTTTTTGAAGTCGGTTAATTACTATTCATACAAATCAAAAATGATCTCTTTGATCATTTGTGATTTGTATGGATAGTAAGTTTTTTTTAACATATTTGGTCGTATGTTTCTAAGAAAACGTTGTTCAGTTTCATGGACTGACCACATCCTTATGGAAAAATAACCCTGTTTAGGTACAGTCAGCAATGAAAATCCCTTAACACTTTAGTACTTTGTCAGTACAACTATTTTGTCTGTCTGGTACCTTTTAGGTCAGGTGCCAGTCTCGCAATCGTTATACTGTATCTTAAAAGTAATAACTTTGTTCGGTGCATACGCTTTTGTAATATTAATTTTTCAAACTGTGAGGCAAAAAAGTTGCTATGACAAAGTATTAAAGTGTTAAGGGACTTCTTTTGTTTACCGTACCCACTTCGTCAGTGATACAGAAATGCAATTTCATCTAGTTCATATGAGTAGTTTGTCAAATAAGGCTATTGAAGTGTCGAGTAGAGATCTAATCAAAGGAAATGTGAAACATGAGTAAGTCTAGACAGAATGCAGACTATAATATGGTAGAAGGTAGAGACGTTTCAATATTATTAGCACAGTGTAAGGAAAGTGTAAGATATTATTATTTCAAATATTTTCAGAATCAAAATATAAAAAAGTAGTTAAATGAAATATAGGAACTACAACTGCACTTTTAAAGGAAATACAATTTTCAAATTTGATTAAGTATTTTTGTTTAGAAAAAAAAAACTTACTTATAAGTTGTTCAAAGAGTGTCAAATTATAATGATATTTGTTTCGATTTAATAATGATTTAAAGATTTGACTCAGTATGATTTTATTACACTATGATATGATATTACCTATGGGGGGGCCGATATTAGTTATTCCTTATAATTTAAATAATTAAAATAAAGACAAAAAAAAATACCGTTGGGACAAACTCAAAGTAGGGTGTTGCGTCACAAATGGTATATTAGTTGTCTATACCTATATGAGTTGAAGTTCATTTCATTGTTCAATTTCGACAGGCATTATGTATTTCGCTGTCTCGTAATACTTAGTTAAGTACATACATATTTTTCGTTAATGAGCCTAAAGGTGACAATGAAAGGTCCGCTACATTTGATTGGGAATGTTATAATTACTTCTATTTTATTAAGTTTCTTGACAACAACATTTCAAGAGACACAATTTTTGGCCGTGACTGTTTATAATTGACATAACCTTATTATTTTTGTTTTATATCAACTGTTACAATTATTATTAACAAGACGTTTTGCTCCGTAGATGTATATCAAACTGACACCTGTATTTAAGAACGACATTCAAAAGACCCTTGGCTATGCGAACGCACTGCGTTGGAGAATACCTCTGTGATTGGTTCGTTTGTTTACCGTATGACTGTGCGTCAGCGGGCACTGTAAGACCTCATAGTAATGTTTGGGTATGTCAGCTACCAAACACCCTGAACAGCAGTTACCAATTATGTGCAGTTCTGAGATTTCATCAGGCTCCGACTATTGTTAGTTTTGAATGGGCCTCGTTAAGGCCTGAAATGGCCCTTGGTTCTCGCCATATCCCTTTTGTTGGGCAAACGAGCCCTTGATCGATTTCACAACAATAGGCCAATTTCAATGCTAAGGCCTCACCATGAGATCGTATAGCAGTGTTATTGCAGTCGTTGAAATGAAACGCACTAGTTACGCAGTGTTTGCCACCATCACATTTAAAAACGGTTAGTCCATGGCAAGACCTCTTTACTGGTTGTTAACTTAGATTGGTGAACTTTCGTTTGAAAACCAATTAAATATTTTATAAAGTATTCAAATGCTTGTTCTGTTGATTCTAAAATAAATCCGGTTTCTAAGCACAGGGTGACCTTTCATGAGAGTTGGTAGAAACAAATGCTAAGAATTTCAAATAGACTAGTTCATATTAAAATTTTCAAGTTCAACGGCATTTTGTGAGCCATTTTGGCAACATGACTTTTCCGAAGTAAAAAAGCCTGCTGAATGTTGCCTAGCCCAATTTTGGCTCCTTTGCCCAAAATTCAAGATGGCGGCCAGAATGGAGCCTTATCTTATTAGAACTCGATTCTGGTCGTGTGAGGTGTCCTGGCATAGGTTTTGAAGGTAGTTGAACTCAATTTTGATAACCGGAAGTCCATCCGGGTACCGAAAGTATGAGATGTGGCTGGAGGAGAGATAATTCCGCCACGCGGCACAATTTTTTTAACACAGTTACTAGACAAAAGTGTTTAACAAGTTTATTATTCTATATACTGATATAACTGGGCTATTAATTTTTTTTTTCTGAGATCGGGTTTCATAGTTTTAATTCTGTAGAGGATTTTAGAAAAAAAAAGTTTTGAGAAAATTCCGCCGTGTGACGCAAATATTTTTTAACACAGTTACTAGACAAAAATGCTCATGAAGTTTATTATTCCATATAGTTAAATAACTGGGCTATTTACCTGTGTTTTTTTTTCTGAGGTAAATCCTGATAGTTTTAATTCTGTAGAGGATTTTTTTAGAGGAATATAGAGCAGGGGCGTGCATACCATATAGGCAATTAGGCAGTGCCTACCTCATTATGAATCTAAATAATATACCACTGGTATTAAAATTAATTTAGTTTGATTGAGATGAATAAATAATGAAAAATATTAGAAAAAATCGGCTCACCCGTAGCAACTTAGACGGGATTCGAACCCGCAACCTTAGGATTCCGGCCCAATGCACTACCAATTATGCTACCAAGCCGCTGAAGGATGTGGCGAAATTTTCTAATACTTTCCACGCTTCCGCTGAAGATCAGCGCCATCTCACCAATGTGAAGAGAACTACTTCGACATTCGGTTGTAGCACCTTTGCAGGTGCCAGACAATCAATTAAGGTGAAACAGTACAATTTTAAACTTTTACATACTTTTAGATTTTTGCATTCACAATGCTATTTTTATATTAAGATGAATAAATAATGAAAAATATTAGAAAAAATCGGCTCACCCGTAGCAACTTAGACGGGATTCGAACCCGCACCCTTAGGATTCCGGCCCAATGCACTTCAGCGGAAGCGAGGAAAGTATTAGAAAATTTCGCCACATCCCTCAGCGGCTTGGTAGCATAATTGGTAGTGCATTGGGCCGGAATACTAAGGGTGCGGGTTCGAATCCCGTCTAAGTTGCTACGGGTGAGCCGATTTTTTCTAATATTTTTCATTATTTATTCATCTTAATATAAAAATAGCATTGTGAATGCAAAAATCTAAAAGTTTAGTTTAATTGGTTCCGTAATTCTATACTTAACCAAACTTCTATTGAACACCCGCCCAGTAAGTTTTTCCTTACGCTAAATACGTACGATAGGCAGTGTACAGATTGCCTATTCGAAGCGAGCAGCGTTTCATACAACTTATTTAGAAAATGTATTGGTCAAAGTTATACGGCCGCAAAAAAAAAGTGCGCTCTTTGTCCGTGTAACGTTCTAAAACATGACCTTCGCAATGTGACAGCGCTAGGTAAGCTAGCCTACCGTGCCGGCCGAACGAATTTTTTAGCGAGATAAACCGACGACCCCCGCCCGACCCTATATCTGTCTCACTCGGTCCCATACGCAATAGATTATGACCTTTCGCTCACGCTATGTCAGAGTTTTATCTCACGAGACCGGATGAGTTGAACAAGTTTCGACTTTATTGCGATGTCATAAAAGTGTTGAGACCCGCACGTGTGAAAAATGCAACAATGCAAACAAATGCAAGTGCCATCCTTCCTTCCTGCCATCAAAATCCATATTACCTACCAAATATTAGGAATTTTTAAATGATAAGCGCAAACTAGTTAGATCTACAGTGCCTACCGCGCTGGAAAACCAATGCACGCCCCTGATATAGAGATACTAGCTTCCGCCCGCGACTTCGTCTGCGTGGATAGTTTTTCGCTATCCTTCGGAAACTATAAGTTTTTTCTGGATGAAAGGTACCCTATGTCCTTCTCTATACTCCTGACAACGCGTATGCAAAATTTCATGACGATCGGTTCAGTAGTTAAGACGTGAAGGCGTAACAAACAAACAAACAAATAAACAAACAAACGGACTTTCGCATTTATAATATTAGTAAGGATGTTCTTGAATCAAGACGTTATTAGAGCAAAACACGCTTGAAAAAAAGGGGCGAGTCAAAATTCGACTTGGCAATATTCAGAACAGAATTCAGCAGGCTTTTTTACATCGGAAAAGTTGAAACGGTAAAGGAAGCCGATTTTCAGAATTTTCTACCAGTCTAAAACTATGTCGTTAAAAATATTGAAAATCATAACTTGAAAAAGTGTATCCATTATGCCACACATTATGCAGTCAGCGTTTAAAATATTCTAGCAAAGCTATTAAGCTTACAAAGTATTTTAAAGGAATGCATTTTACATAGCATTTAAAATTACAGCGTAATGAAATATCAAGTTGGCTGTTAAGGCCATGACGACTATTGAACAGTTTGATTAAAAGAATTTATTAAAAAAAATGGCGATAGCATAATAAAAATATGGTATATTGGAAGTATAAAAACTTACATAAGTTTAGTAATAAGTAGTTAAAGTAACTTGAAAAAATAGAAGCTCAAATGTTCCTTAACGTTTTGATATAAACCATATTTAGTTATTCGGATTTTAATAAATACTTACTCTGAAAATTACCTTAACAGCTATTGGGGTTGAAACGATACGTTCCAATTACCCATCCAGTTTATATGGTTAAAAACTATGGTTTAATACAAAGATGAGATCCCAAGTTAGAATAGGAGATAACGGTAAGAGAGGACAACGTTATCCACCAACCAAACTAGAGGGAATCACAAACGATCATTCTTGTTCCAACCACCACCAACACTAACCACCTTACCAATTAACCCGTCTGTTCATAGTATTTCGCCTAATCCCTTTCGGCATCTTAGGTCCTACTACCGAAATGTCCAGTCTGTTCATTAGGTCAATTTCACAGAACATCCCCTTACCCTGAACGTTCATTCCCCAAACGTACTTTTCCCTGAACGTCCACTGAGGTTAAAGTATGAATAAAAGTTAAATTTTGACATATAGCATCTGCGCCTTAAGTCATGATTGGTCGACAATTACAGGAATGAACCGCCAATCATGGCAGATGGGCTATTACACTGGTCTAGTTAGCATGACAAACGACTCGGCGGCTCACACACACTATTATTTATACCGAATGCGTATTAATTGACTTATTTATTTATTGCCGCTTTGAACTACTGAGTTCAGACGTAGGTAGTAATTCTGATGATTAAAGTATTTTTGATTGACTGGAATATTGATGGTAGGTACCTACTTATTTCGAAGATTAAAGTATTTTCGATTGTCTGGGTATATTAAGTTGAGAAGTTAAGACTGGGATTTCTAGTAAAATTCCCAGTTGCCACCCCGGGTGGCAATAAAATTAAATCGTTTTTTCCCAGTTGCCACCGGAGGGGGCCGCGTTAGAAGGGGCGACTGGGAATAACTGATTATAAAATTAGTGATTCAATTTGCTTTTAAACGTTTGTTTACACTTAAAGTTACCGTAAACGTCACAAGAATTAAATTGATAAATAAAAGATATAAATTTTTATATTTAAGTACTCATGTTATTGACGTACCTATACTAAGTGTTAAACATACTACAGCACATTATTGTCACCAAAATTGCAAAAAAACTCTACAGTCACCCATCTCATCCAGCAAAATTACGGGTCATCCCATTAGCCCAATGACTTGTCCCTAAGAGAATGCCCATTATTAATTAATAAAACACGTTAAATTCTTGGCACAGGCACAAAAATGAACAACATTTTCCCTTTTAAATATTTAACATAGACATTTTTGCGACCCTAACGACGTTCAAATAGTAATCAAAGGGACACGTCAGCAATTTTGACCCTCGTAAGAAAATATTGGAATTCCCGAGATTCAATGGCATTGGCATTTTAATTTGAAATCGGCGCTCTAACGATTCACAAATGAGAGCCGATGGAAGATATATGAGCCACTATCTTGGGTAAGAATTTATTCCCTTTTAATCTATGTGGACTAAATTGCACTGGCAGAGAATAAGACGATTTTTTTTCAAATGGAATAGATAGAGCGAATCTGTTAAAATTATATATGTGAAAGTGTCTTTATCTCTTAGTCATTTTGTACTTGCTAATCATTTTTAAACGTAAGGTACATACATTTTTAATTAAATTGATTCTGCTTATTGTTTTTTTATCTTATATATTTAAATATAAGATATTATATATAAAATATTAATAACATGATTTTTTAAGCAAACTATTACAAAATTTACTGAATAGCCTGCCAAACGGATATTAGATATGAGCCTGTTAAAAATAAGTATTTGATTGAATCAGGCGTCACTTGGCGGAAGTCCCAAACCATTTTCGAATTTTACACCATCGTGCGTAAACCAACACCATTCGGTGTTGGTTTACGCACGACCTAACTCCTGAGGATGCTCCGGTTTGGGGCGAAACACGTGTAGAGTAGCCTAATTGATGAAGGTGCAAGGTGTGTTGCTGTCTTGTTAAATGCAGGTATTGTGCACTGATAGTTTGTGGTGTGTATGTGCATATTTTTGCGGGCGGGCGGGCGGTGCATCTTGCATATATTGTTTGCGGAAGTAAGCTACATTATATTTCTTTTTTCAAAATGTTAAAAATAAATTTGAATATACATTGTTACAAAAAACACTGGCTTCTAAAATTAAATTAAATCCTATCATTTTGAATTGATTGCATTTACATTATGGTAAGCCAAACGAAACTGAAGATCCCACAGACAAACCAACTATAAGTATATAGTCGTTTTTGTGGTACTATTTTGTAACCTAATTTGTTGTAATCTCATGGAAAATCTTTAAAGATGGTTATTATCATTTTTATCTCAGTAGTGAGTTATAAAATAATGCCATTTTGTCTTATGAAAAGGCAGGAGAGATGTAATAGGTACATTTAAGACCGTTTTGCCAGTAATTGGGGTAAGGGTGTCGAAATTAATTGAATAATTTCCACATTAAAACATGCATCGCCTACACCATTTTGACATTGTAAAATTGAAAGCAGAGAGTCAAGTAAAAGGAAGGCTTGAAGATGTATTTTCTCATCTCCTATGTAATTAGATATGAAATGTATTGTTTTTTTTCAATTTTAGTCAATGATACGATATTATACATGCACATTATTTATTAATTATTATATTGGAGTTTTTTGTAAACCTTTTTGTGTAGTAAATATATAGTAATGTATATAATATAATTTATTTATTTCCAGATAACAAAGATCCATTATGGTTAGTAGTGTCTTAAAAATATGTTAGTTTAGTTAAAATTCGATGGAAAGTTACAGATTAATTACAAGTCAATTACTTACTTAATTAAAATTGTCATAGCTACAAATGTCAGGGTTAAAAGGATTGAAATAAATATAATTAAAATTCATTAGAATAAATAAAATTGTCATTAAATATATTAAAATTTGGATTATTTGAAAATTCATTATAATAAAATTATTAAAATAAAAATACTTAATTAATCAATATTAAAAATTAAATCAACAAAAATTAATTATTTAAACATGAAACAAATAAATAAATAAAAATAAATAAAATGCTAGAACTAAATATTTTCACAGAATGTTTAACTCTTTTATAGCCTATCTCCAGCAGTGAAGGTGACGTGAGGCTGTTGATAATGTTTACTAAATAATGAACAATGTCAATAAAAATAAAACTTTAATTATACATTTCGATGGTTTTATACTTTTTATTGAGAGAGAGATCATACACAAGCGAATCATTTTTAAGCAAGCTTACTGCTCTTAAATTTCGAATAGCTTTTCTTCATGACTTGACTCGCTTCCCTAATGTACTAATTACCTCATCTACTTATTTACGCACTTTGAAGATCTTCAGTCAGAAAAGTAAATACTGTAGAGACTGGCAAAAGGGTGTAATTATGGTACAAAGTTCCTGAGCCAGGTCTTGGTGAGCTTAAAATGTAAATGAAAGTTGACTTGGGAATGTGTGAAACATACAAAAAAGTTTTTACTTTAAGCACGGTTACACGATCATTCAGTCTGACATCAGACTCATATAAGGCTGAAATTTGTACTATTTATTTTTAAAAATTCTAAGAACAAATCGTACAAATGTCAGCCATGTATCAGCCTGATGTCAGTCTGAATGATCGTGTAAGTGTGCTTTTGTGTAATAACATGAAAATCTATTATTGATAACTTTAAAACATATAGGTATGTTTTAACTAAGATTAATACAGAGATAAAGACAAAGAACGGATTTTAAAATACCGTTAGGAGTTCAATTGTTATTTAATTATATAATAAACCTATTATCATCAGAATTTAATTACAAAAGCGTATGATTCTTACTTTTGACAGTTCTTACTTCATTCAAATTCTTGTTTATTGTATAAAAACGGCAACTTAAGTAATGACTTATACTCAAGTAATAATCGTCTATAGATACGGGGGTTAGAATCGTAAAAATTTCAATAAAAGGAGTCTTAGTCCGCATATTATTAAACATTTTTGAGATAACTGTTGTAAAGTAGAGAGTTTAATAAAAGTCCAATGAAAGCTTTTGTATGTATTGTTCAACGAAGTATGAAGTAATTAAAAACCAACTTATAACGAGTTGAATGTGCGAGTATTAATATAGGATATTCAGCTACTGTATGGGAAAACCCTCATAAATCATTTGGCTTGAAAGCACACCAAAATAACTGGAGAGAGAGTAAAATCCCACCATTTTATTCCAACATTTTACCGAGATAGAATTACATAAAAGAGTGTAGAATGAGTGTGCAAAAATGAGTTTATTTAAAATTCGGATTCCAGTATTATAATATGTGCCACTTAGGCTTAATAATATAAAATCCTTTTATTTTTTCCGCTTTACGTAAAATGGAAATAATTTTCATTTAGTATGAATGTAAGCAATTTTTACTCAGATTTTAAATTTACTGATAAACATTTTTACGTTGTCAATGTAATTAGGTATAATATGATTCAAATAAGCCACCAAGTCTAGTCTGTCTAGTAAATAAGTTATTACGACATTTGTAGAAATATTATATACTATAGGATTTATAGCAGAATTCGTTGTTTTATTTATGTAATATGAAACAAAACTATTTTTTTTTATTATAAATCAGCATCTGCCTTCTTTATGATTTCAAAAATCAAAGACACATCTAAATTTCTATTAGAATGCAGTCAGACCCAAATCGGAATTCAGTTAGAATGACCTCATTATTATTACGTCAAACAATGAAGCACGTTGCAAATAATCGAACCCCTTTGTTGTCTAATGGCATCGGATCTGCACCGAAGAAAAGGTAATTAAAACGCCTTTCATGTGGCCATAGTTGGTGAATATACGGTAGGTAATATGTAGGGCCTAGTAATTTACCCTGTGGGAGTCTCTTAGATGGCAAACAAACGCCTTGTGGAGTGGAGATACTACAAGAACTAGCAACATACATGTCTTCTTTCTCTTAAAATAGAAAAAACCGGCCAAGTGCGAGTCGGACTCACGCACGAAGGGTTCCGTACCAAAAAACGGCAAAAACTGTCTACCTGTTGTCGTTATTAATGTCGAGCAAAAAACGGCAAGAAAACATGTTTGTTGTATGGGAGCCCCCCTTAAATATTTATTTTATTTTGTTTTTTGTATTTGTTAGTGATGCAGCGAACCTTAGTTATACCGGACCGCCGGGTCGCGAACCGTTCGGTTCCAAAATACCGAACCGTTCGCGACCCGGCCGAACCGACTCGGTATTCATTTAGGCCGTTAGGCGCGCTGTTCCGTATATTGGGAACGTCTGTTTTCAGAGGCTGGGCTCATCGGCTTGATCCTAATCGCGCAGAATGTTTTTAGTCCCATTTTTATACTTTTTATTTGGTTTTAAAAACGTGTTTTTATAAGAAAAACTTTTTTTTCAGTAAATTATTATTTTCTGCTTTTTAGTCAACGACCTAAAACTTAAATAAAAATACACCATCTTCTATCGGAGTACTCGTCAAGACGAATCAGACGATCCCAAACTCGATAGGTTTGCATGGTTTTATTACAGAGCTCCTGTGGCCCTCTTCCGGCTCCATCATCAGACTCTGGACACTATTTCCCAACAGAGTTCTCGTCCAGACGATTCAAATGAGCCCAAACTCGAGGGGGTTGCATGGTTCCTGTAGCATTCGTCCGGTTTCATCATCAGACCCTGGACCTCATCTTCCGTCAAAGTACTTGTCAAGGCGATTCTAACGAGCCCCATCTCGATTGGGTTGTAAGGTCTTATCACAGAGTTCCTACTGTGGCCTTCTTCCGGCTCCATCATCAGATCAGCTCAAGGACATTATAATATTGCATTGCCTTTCAGTACCGACCTATGTTCAAAGTTTCAAGTCTCTAGCACATCGGCACAGAATTATAATAGTAATAGTACTAATATCGGGAAGCTATATAAAATTGTTTGCAAACTTTGCGGACACACACAAACAAGAAATTAACCTAATAAAATCGTAATAATAAAATTTCATATTATTTCGAAATTTTGGGCTTAATTTAACGACCAAATTAACATTTTAAAAAGGTTCGGAGGTTCGGCCGAACCACGGGTCGAGGTTCGGTACCCGGCCGAACCTCGTAAAAAGTGCCGAACCTGCCGGGTACCGAACCTTTGCCGGGGCCGGGCCGCAACTCTAGTATTTGTTGTTATAGCGGCAACAGAAATCAATAGCTATCACGGTTCTTGAGATACAGCCTGGTGACAGACATACAGACAGACGGACAGCGGAGTCTTAGTAATAGGGTCCCGTTTTTACCCTTTGGGTACGGAACCCTAAAAAGCCGGTAAGTTTTTGACTTTTATAGTCTGTTTACGATGGTTTTCCCTTTTATGCAGATTTACTACAACACGATAGATTTAAGGAACCTGCAAGATACCAAGATCTGTTCGATACGATACGGGCCTGACACATTAATAAGGTTAGGTACTGTTTTGAGGAAGCAATGGACTTAAGTTAAAAGCAAATGACTCCCTATAAGTTAGATAAAAACTTGGCTGGAATACATACTGTCCTTACCGTTCACTATTCTCAGTTGTCGAGAGCCATTGTCGTTGTCTGGAAATTATTTGAAATCGGATTCCTTCAGATAAATGAACATATTTCCGTTGAAACAAGCCCAGACTCACGTTTAATTAGCTGCCGAATTGAATTTCCCTCTTTGAAACGAGATCTGTAGAGTATCTGAAAACGTTTAGGCAAATAATCAGAATTTACGGCATCAAAGACGTGAGGGCGCGCGAAGCGTATCCTTTTCATTCAGAGCTTTTTACGCGCTTCTCGCTAAAGCAACGGAAATTAGATCAATGGGGAGTTTCTTGAGATATTAGCTGGGTGTATGAATATTGGAAGTGTTTTGTTTGTGAGACGTTGTTGGTAGTAAACCAGTAAACATAACGTATCTTGCGTTTTATACAGGGTTATTTGTAAAACACCAACAACTTCGCAGGAGAAGATTACTAACATATATACAACAACATTTGTTCTACGACTTTCCCGAAAACAGACAAAAAAATATCGACTTTTCATATAAAACTCGATCAGCTGTTCGGGACATTTGTATGGAGAGGCAATTTTTTTTTGTCGGTTTTCGGAAAAGTTGTAGAATAATTAATGTTGTTGTTTACTTCTGCGATGTTGTTGGTGTTTTACAAATAACCCTGCATATAAAAAAATAATCAGATCTCTGGAATTTCTCTAAAAGGATATACTTACTTCAGATACTTTAGATTCTTGAATAAAAAATACATACTTAATACTGATATGACTACATTTAATCTTATGCTCGGTAAAACAATATTTACTAATCTCACACGATCTCTAGCAAAATCATACAGAACTATTATTAAAAAAACCTTTTCCTAGAAACCACAGAGTTTGACCTTACATACATACATACATACACTCACGCCTGTTTCCCATGGGGGTAGGCAGAGACTATGGATCGCCACCTGCTACGATTCTTGCACACTTCTTTCGTTTCATTCACATCCATCAATCTTTTCATACATGCCCTGCGGTTTTTGTCACTGCGTACACCAGCCTTTTTTATAATAACCCCTATTTGGTCCGCGTAGGTTTTTCTGGGACGTCCTTGCGCAGTCGTTCCTTCCACATTCGCACAATATATCTCTTTCGTGATTCGCCTTTCATTCATCCTCTCTAAGTGACCAAACCACCGGAGCATTCCTTTCTCAATTCTTGTCACTATATCATTTTTCAGACCACACCTTTTACGAATCACCTCATTGCTCACTCTATCACTCAGTTTTACTCCACATATTTTCCTCAACGATCGCATCTCTACCGCATTTATTCTGCTTTCATTCTTCTTCTGCCATACCCAAGATTCACTTCCATACATCAGTGTCGGTACCAGCACTCCGTTATGAAATAAAATCCTTATCCTTATAAAAGTCTAAAGAAACATTTAATGATCTGAGTCATAAATAATTGCGTTGTTAAAAAAGTGTTCTATTCCACTAAAATCGTGCACCACCAAGTTTTTTAATTTCACGATATTTTCATAGTTCTTTCGAAAGCTCGTAAAATGGACCCTAGTTTAATACTAAAAGCATTTTATGGACTCGTGATATTTCATAATTTGACTTTTAACTTAAGTTTTAATCAATTCGTCATTACGAGCAATCAAGTTTACGGAAGCGATAACACGATAACCATTAAAAGTCAGAATCAAAAATTAATCTTTGAGTAAAAAAGTGAATGTGCCGGCGAAAACCTTTAATGTTTCCCATTACTATGCAGATTGGCAGTATTAGCGAGGATTCAATTTCTGAAAATTATAACCTTATGCATTATGTTAGCGCATAATTGTATGGCGGCCCGATGATTATTGTGAAACACGTCATGTTTCGTTATTGGTAATTATTTCGACGCCCTGCCAAGCACCAAGATTGCTTGGTGTTAGTAATTTGTTTTTGTAATTGAATTTCTTTGAATTACTTTTTTTATACTTAAACGGTCTTATAAATCAACAATCTACATCTATTCATGATTTATATTTCGTAAAAATATGAACCGTAAATTTGTATTTTAAAGCCGAATTAAAACAAAACAAAAGCCTAAGAAATATATTCAAATTATAGTTAAACATAATTTCAAAACCCCTTATTATATTTTACATTCTGCTTTGTTTCTAAATAACATCTTACATTGTTCTTTCATTTTGTTTGCCAATATTAATTTTAATAAGACATTCACTAACCCGAAATTCGTAATTAAAATAGAAATGATAACAGCTCCTCACTTTAAAACCCGCAACTACTTCAGTCTACAAAACAACTTCAGACTATAATTATTCTCATTATGAAAATTTCTTAGTTAACATTGCCTCGGGTGCCCAAAACAGAACAGATTCGTAGTTTGGAAATTGATAAGACAGATCTCGAATTATATTCATCCTCTCTGCTACAAAAGCAGTCTTATTTATCACAGATTACTGACTCACAGCTAGGGATTGCAATCCAGCAGCATTTTCAATCCAGCTGGATTTTTGCAAGATTGGCCTGAATCCAGCTGGATCCAGCGCGGATCCAGCAAAATATTGAATCAAAATAAATACATGATATTAATGTTTTTTTTTGTTTATTTAATAATTTAAGATTTTCTCTACAAACTACTTGAATAAAAACCTTTACTAATTTGATGGTAACTTAATTGATTTTGGTTTGGTTTCTTAGTTCTTTGATATCAAACTAATGTATCAGTATTATGTTTTATGAAGTAAGAAAAATCTAATTCAACATCAAAGACAATGCCTTTAACTAGGTAATCTCTAAATAGAATATCTTCTTTAGGTAATAAGAACGTATAATCAGTCGCAATCAATCTTTACCTCTCTTTATGGTTAGTTGCTACAACTACAAACCAAACACAAATGTACTTACTTTTGTGTGAATTACCAACACTCTTAACAACAGAGAGATAATTTATTTAGGTTTTTGAGTTAGCTGTGGAAGTGAGATATTAAAACACATATTTTATTGTCTTATCGCCTTACCAGTTACTTACTTTGCACATAACATCGGCGGCTAAGAAGGCCCTTTTGGCCTCTACGTTCTGGTCTAAGGTCAAATAGTCTTAAACCATAAATAAATGATCGCCATCGATCGAAAGAAGGCAGCTATTAAAGACGTAACGTAACTAATTTCGAATTTGATACGTTTGCGGATCCGCACCGCTGGATCCAGCACGGTATGCTGGATCCAGCATGTAAAAAAAAGCGCTGGATCCAGCTGGATTGCTGGATGTTGGATCCAGCAATTGCAATCCCTACTCACAGCATATCCATGAAGATATCTTCAGATTTTGATAAGAAAATGAAGACGCTGAATTCAACGACTGAATAGAATTCATTGTACCCACTGTTGAAATAATGCAGTCTTCTGCAGTAAAACAGACTATGCGCTTACAGTAGATCCAATCCAATCGAAAAAAAGAAATCAAGTTTCATGTTAAGCTATTTGCTACATAAGATAGTAAAGCCTTATGTGAGTTGCAGCCTCAGACTACGAGTTAGAATGCAATTAATTTAATAATGTGGAACAGAAGTGACCAACTTCAGGGCGCTTGCAGCACAAAACGATGAATTATAATCTGTAAAAACTAAAGAACAATGACCACTTCCCATACAAGTGTTGACCTTTCAAATAACTTTTTTTAAGTGAATGTATAATGATAATAATACTATATTTAAATAGTTGATTATCATCTAGGTAGAAGACTTGTATCATTGACTGCGGACTAACGCCATTTTAGCGCAAATCCTATTCAGAGTGACAGTTTAACGTTTAGTCCCACTGTTTAAGGATGGTTTACAAGCGGAATCATACGAGCTAGTCTGGGGTCTAACTATAAAACCAGGTTTTGTTAGAACCGTCTTGCTAGTTTTGTGAAACATCTCTGAATAAGACAGTTGCTGGGTCTCTATGCGCTTGTCTAAACATAAAATATTATAATTTCTGACATTTGGATGTGTCAAGTAATGGTTCAGCTACATGTAAGCAGTCTGTGACGCATTTAAAGTGTTTTGCATTTTGGCCGGTTGTGCTGGCATCAGTTAACTCAGACAAAATTCTTTGCGTTTTTTATTAATAAGTTTCGTCTGTTTCAATACGAAATGCCGTTTCCTTTCTGCGTATAGACATTTTAATATTCGAGTGGAATAAGAATAAGAAGTTCTTTAACTTTAACTTAAAGAACATATTACGCTATGATCAGTTATTGTACGTTTTAAGATTTTTTATTGAATTACCTATAAACTTCAATTTTTGATTCGCAATGATTTAAAATTTGGGCTCTCAGTTCAGATGCACTTGTCTTGTTGTTTACTTATGAAAAAAAATCCATGCAATTATTACTGCATAATAACTTGAATGAAAAATGTGGTTACAATATTCATACATTATTCGTACATAGTTAAAATGACAGGAATTAAACGCGTGCATCTACGATAGGTGGTATTTTCACACCTATCTATTTTCCCGACGTTAAAAGGTTATATACTTATTTTACAAAATACCGTCTTTTTGGTATTTAAAAATAGACATAATAGTAGGTATGAACGTCTATACAAAAAAAAGTTGGGAGTTACAAGTCGTGATAAAGTTTGGCCACATGGTGGAAACTGATCTGTAGGCTGTTCCTAACTAATATTGAGCTGGGCCAAACTGTCCTTACAAACCATTCCATACGGCGGCGGGTTAAATAGCGCTCTTTTCCCGGCTTCATTCTAATAAATTATAATTGTCTAGGTTTAGCTAATAGGTCAAATGTGGTATCATTTTCGGATAAATCAATAATATGGAATTCATTTCTGGTATAAAAAAATGCAATTTGTTGAGCAGTTTCTGAAAAATTACACAATAGCCTAAATTTTCAAAGTTTTTTATTTTTATTTTAGGTATTTGCACTTGTTTCAGTATTTAAAAAAAATACCTTAAAGAAGCGTTTTTCAGGTTGATTTGTTGTATTCTTTTGTAATGATAACTATATTACGTACAATTAGAGCCTAACCCAAGTAGTTTAAATCCATTTTGCGGAGGCACAGCTAGTCAAAAATAAGCAGTTTTTTGCGAAATAGAAGGGTTTTTCGTTTCGTTTGGAAACGTTTTTCAGGATTTTCGTTCATATTTCTTTAAAGTTTATTAAATTTCCTACAATTTGAGCCTAACCCGAGTAGTCTAGGTTCATTGGTTACAGAGACATCGCTAGTCAAAACTGGGCCTTTTTTCGAAATCAATAAAACATGTCCCATCTTTGACTAGCTGTGTCAATGTTCGTCTGTAACGAAAACTGAAAATCAATTCCTTGCTTAGAATCCAAAGCCAAAAAAGATCTAGCAATCACTATACATTTGTATACTGGAGGTATTAACGTAATAGATACGTTTCGGTAAAGATTGGGCGGAGGGGACATACGAATCGTAAGAAATGAGACGAAATCCCCTATCGGCTAAGTACTAAATCCTACTGATTAAAATAACTCGTACAATAGGCTTTCTTACATAGCTCACTGTTCGACATAATAAGAAGACGTTAGGGGGCTCTGACAAAATTGATTAAGTTCCTCTATGTAGTATAAAATAGGTATTTGTACAAAATCATTACCAAGGACGTCGCCAGGGGTGGGCAGAGGGAGACAGCGGCCCCCCCTAGAGGTTAAAAAATGTAGCCAACTGCAACGTAACCAAAGTCCTAAGGCCGTGCAATTGACTTGCTTTTCCGATATATCCTGCATAAATAAACTTGAATAAATTCACTAGGTGCTCTTGACTGTACCTACAATTAATATTATTTTCATCTTCCTTAATAATAATAACTTGCCCCCCCTGGGCAATGGGCTGGCGACGCCCTTGTCTATTACTAAGCCTCCGCTGTACGTGTTTCTGTCTGTCTGTCACCAGGCTGTATCTCATGAACCGTGATAGCTAGACAGTTGAAATTTTCACAGATGATGTATATCTGATGCCACTATAACAACAAATACGATACGATAAAAACCGAATAAAATAAGTATTTAAGGGGGGCTCCCATACAACAAACGTGTATTTTTTGCCATTTTTTGTTACGGAACCCTTCGTGCGCGAGTCCGACTCGCACTTGGCCGGTTTTTTCTCATGTCAAAAGCCGAGAGTCGATCTTTATCCCTTGGAATTAATCGTTTATAGTGTCTTCTTTTTACTTATTTATTTCGTTCATTAGTAGGTATTTCGATTGCTATAGAAATCATAATGATTTACTAGATCTCTCCTATCAACAAAAGCTGAATACGTTGAACACTCAAATAAATATAAAAATATAATGTAAAAGTCGAAGCAAAGTAAATAATACAAATCCAGTTACAACGGGTCCTATTCCGGATTCGTCCCATTGTCGAAGGGCCCAAATGTGACCGTATTATCAAACCGGATTGTTCCGGGCCGACATCCGTAGCGTCTACGGGAAATTCAATAGGACCCTAATTTTCCAGCCCTTGTACAATATAACATTTGAAACGTTTATAGATCCTTTTTAATACATTTTTTCATCTACGGATAAATAAATGATGTGTATTTGTTGAAGAGATTGTTGTTATTGAACATACATCTTAAGAGGGCTCCACACTCGCGCCGCGAAAGCCCGCGAAGGCCGCGAAGCGCGAGTGTGGAGGGTTTCGCGGCTTCGCGTATGGGCTTCGCGGCTTCGCGTTCGCGCTTCGCGGCGTTCCCCGTCCGGTGGCGGTTTTTTGGTCCGCGTCAAAGGACTTGTGTGCCGAACTAATGTTGCCGTGATTCGCGGCCGCGGTTCACGCGCGAGTCTGGAGGGCTATATTTTTCGCACCGTTTTCATGCGCGAACCGCGCCTGTGATTCGCGGCTGCGGTTCGCGGCGCGAGTGTGGAGCCCTCTTTATTGACATAAAACGGTAAATATGACGCATACTTTAACTGCCCTCAAAAAACTCATCAGTAAATAATTATATCCATTGTTATTTTCTACTTACAATAGGGAATATGCATAACGCACTGATTTTGATAAATTTGAGCTTGATCGCTTCGGACACGTATAAAAACATGATGGAACAAGAAAAAAAAATGTATTATGATGAAATCAGGGAAAAATAACGTTTTTTTTTCACTTTCGAATATAATTAACTTAACAGTCAGATAGAATATCGAATAAGAAATCTTTTTTTGTACGACACATATGTACTTAAACGCAAAATTTAGGCAGATAATTGAAGATAATCGAAAATTCTTGGTTAACTCCATAGTAAACGCGCGCCTGAAACGTGATATGTGACGTCATATAATGTCCGTTTTGTATGGAGCGTTTTCGGAGGTTGCTGCTGCGTGCTAACTTCAAGTAACTATATCACGAGAAAAAAACGCAAGAAAAAAGTTTTAATATTACAGTTGATTTTCTCACGCATTATACTTATGATTTTGATAAAAAAAAATTATGCATATTCCCTATTATGGCACGATTTATCGTCACTTTCGTTGTATAGCTTTCCATTGGTCAGAATGAGGATTCATCAAAGTCAAAATAAGGTCTAAAGAAATGTTTATCAAAATAGTTTCTAAAATTATACACGAAACTCATCAAAGGTCTAAATGTTCATCAAAATCATTTCTAAAATTCTACATGAAATGAAACAAAGAATATTGTTATGTTAAAAGTACGAGTATTATTCAAAAGTATGTGGTGGAAATATACGTAACTAAAGTCCAAAGCAAATATTGAGATGAAAACTCTGTTTCAAATGTTTTCTAATAGATTTATTAATAAAAGCAGGGTTTTTGTGCCAACTTTTTAAAGTTTTTGCCAAAAAGAACAACTAAACCCATTTGATGGGAAAGGGGATAACGCAACGGAAATCATAAACTATGTAGAAAAAGTACGTAACTCCTGTACGTGTCTTCAGAATTTTGGTGGCAGATGTGATCGACGCGATTTTTTTTCTGTGTATGCAGCACAGCCCAGAGAAAGTGACAGTCTAACCATTTTAAAAAAATATGCTCATATAAGATATTATCGAGTGAGTAAAAAAATTGAAATAAAACACTTTTTAATAGTTATTAGCACGGTTTTATTAAATAAATAAATAAATAAATATTTGACAACATCACATACATTGCTCCAATTCCAAAGTAAGTAGCTATAGCACTTGTGTTATGGAAATCAGAAACAACGGTGGTATGACAAACACCCAGACCTGAGACAATATTGAAAAGTTCATTTTCTACATTGACCCAGCCGAGGATCGAACCCGGGACCTCAAGAGATGGTGACGCCGCCTTGAAAACCGGCGTGCAAACCACTCGACCACGGAGGTCGTCAAATACTAAAGTATTGAAAGTACTTTGGTAATTAGTTGGTATTTGGTTTGATTTTTTTTCGTTTGAAAATGTTTTATTTCATGTCTAGTGAGCAAGTAAGCTAGAGAAGTGAATACGAGTAAAATAATTAATTAAAAAAATATCATTATTATCAGCAGCAAGTCTGCAAAAACTTTTATGTATATTTTTTTTATGGGGTAAGTTTCCTCATAAATGGATCTGTTATAATATTTTCAAATAAACCTATATAAATATCTCATATTTTTTTTATTATTATAAGGGCATTAATTAGCCTGTGCTGCCACAAGGATGTCGCTGACATTGCATTTTTTTTTATTTATTTAACGGAAATATCGTCTCTTCAAGGCAAGACTGAATAGGCATTTCCTGGGCAAGCGTGCTACACCTCACCTTAGACCACATCCATTTACCAAGCAAGATGATGGTCAAATTCCTGCCCAGCTACCAATAATAAAAAACCGGCCAAGTGCGAGTCGGACTCACGCACGAAGGGTTCCGTACCAAAAAACGGCAAAAAAATCACGTAATTTGTATAAGAGCCCTTCTTTAATATATATTTTTTTCTGTTTTTAGTATTTGTTGTTATAGCGGCAACAAGAATACATCATCTGTGCATTTCAGCTATCTAGCTATCACGGTTCATGAGATACAGCCTGGTGACAGACAGACAGACGGACAGCGGAGTCTTAGTAATAGGGTTTCGTTTTTACCCTTTAGGTACGGAACCCTAAAAAATGGCCAAAGTATTTAAGATATTTTTACTTCATTTCTGGGCTATTTAATACTGTTTTTTTTTAATATTTTTGAATACTTACAAGTTGTTTCGTCTTTAGTATTTTTGCAGTCTGTGTCACTATTACAAAAAAATTAAAACATTTTTCACAAAAGCCATCACACGTCCAGTAGGAAAACAAGCTTAGCTACAGCTCGCAGTTTGCTGTTTTAAATCTGATGGATTTTGTATTCACAAAAATAGACCTGTAAATTTTTTAAATAGGTACTATAGATTCTAAAATCAGGCTTTTTGGGAAAAAACTTTTTGCCGAAAAACTTAATTATCACATAATATTACAATTGCATTTGTAATTTGTTTCATAGCGCGAATGATTTTTTAAATATATGATTGCTGTTTTATTACCCCGTTATTTTGTAGTCGTCTTTATCCCCTATGGTAAAACTAATTATTTTCCCAAAGAAACATGGGACAAAAAATTTAAAAAAAAGCTGGTCCTCCTTTAGGTACTACGTAGACAATTTATTCTTATGAACAACGGAATAGTGCTTCGTACTACTTCCGAAATCCTCTTCACTGAGGAACTGGCTATCTTAAAGTCTGTCCATCCTTACTTGTCTTATTTAGTAAACAGTTTTTGACAGTTGTCATGCGTCTTTTAAACTAAAATCATTATTTAAAAATATGTTAGTAACTTTATTAAATTGTTGTTAATTTATTAACAATTTATTTCGTAATATATGTGTGGAAAACCATTTGTTGTATTTTATAAATGATTATTTCAATAAAGAGTTAGGTGAAGATTGTTTACCATATTATAAGACAAGTAAGGATGGACAGACTTTACCTCTAACTGCCGGAACACAACAATTTTTAAATTATTGTTATGGCGGCAGACTTAGCTTAGATGGTGGTAGCTAGCGAGGCGGACTTGAAATAAACCCTACCACCAACCAAACCGAGTACAAATTGTACCCCCCTGGGAATCGAACCCGGGACTCCTGCGTCTTACACGGGTGGGCGAACCACTAGACCACAGAGGCGGTTAAAGAAAACGTTGTTGACCGATCGACCGCAAAGCGTCTCCATATCAGCTTCTGTCTGTCCGGCTGTACAGCTATTCTCCTCTATAGGTCGCATTTCTCAACCGATTATCGTGAAATTTTATGTGTAGGTTCGATAAATTAAGTATACACCGTCATTTTGTAGTCGTTCTAATTAACTGGCGGGTGTGTTGTACCAATGAAAATAATCATTTTTGCCCAAGAAACATGGTTCGAAAAACGACAAAAAAAATTTGGCTCTCCCATACTATAGTATATAGGTACAGCTAAAACATTTTATTAGTATGGTAAAGTAAAATTTTTTTGTCGTTTTTCGACCCATGTTTCTTTGGCAAAAATGTTTAGTTCCGTTAGTAGAACACTCCCTTAAGTTAATTAAAACGACTACAAAATTACGGTGTATAGAATTATTTTGCCAAATCAGTATTTAGAAATAAAAAACATAATTTCAACCATTTCAAAAATAATGATCAAAAATCTCACCCCGTTCACTCACATGCGCGCAAAGGTTCGTACATTGTACGAATGTTTTCAATTTTGTATGGAAAATCATTCGCGAAGTCATTCGCGAAGGTCGTCCTACACGAACCTTTGCGCACACGTGAGTGACCGGGGAAGGACCGGGGTCACACACAAACGCGAAGACGCGAACTCACAGAGCCGTTAGTATTAGTATGGACATCATCATATCAGTCAGCCGTCCTAGTATGGACATAAGTAGACCAAAGATAATGGAAAAGTATTTTTTGTCGTTCTTCATATGTCCCTATGTTTCTTTGGCAAAAATGTTTAGTTTCATTGGTAGAATCTACTCATCTTAACGACTACAAGTTAAAGGTGTAATCACAGAAGAAATTAATTCACCCAACTCATAATACGTAATATTCCCGCTATCTTTCACGAAAGTGAACATTCTTCGTATAATGTGTAAAGGCATTGAATTTGTTATCGTGAGAAAAACTGTATTTCAAGCGTAACAGTGTAAAACAATTACCAGTATACGAATTTAGGGTTAATTTCAGTTTTATAGGGTTGTGCTTGGGTTGCTTGTGTAATGTTGTTCCCAACTAAATTAGTTCTAAATAACATATAATTTAAACTTTATTTGTATGAATGAGTTGGCATGTGAATTTCACGTTGGTGATTTTGACAGTAAAATGGCGATGAGTTTATTTACGTACCTACTTCAATTATTTTATGTTACAATATAATATGAATCTTTTTAAATTAATAAAATATAGGTATCGACTACAAATTATCCTATCCTACTAATATAAATAGGTATGAAAGTTTAGTTGTTTATTACTCAATCACAGAAAAACGGCTAGTAGTACTCAAATGAGTGTTTTAGCAAAAAAACTCATCCATCTGTTTTTGTTTCGAAGAAGAATTCAAATTATTTTATCAAAACTGGATTCGAAATAAGAAAATAAAATTTTGTTTTCATAAATTGTTTCGATAAAATAATAACAATTCTTATTACCTAATGCTTTCGGTAGGTAATGATCGTAACAAGAGTATTGTTTAGTTCTATTTAATAATTACATGATGGGTTATAATGTAACTAGTTATTAACCTACAAAATAATTTTAAAGCCATATTTGATATTTTGCTGAAATGTATACCGGTTATTTGTAAACTACGCCCATGATTGATGAAGAATTTATTCTACCTTTATCAAGGGACGATTTGCATGTATTTTCTTGAACGATACGATGAATTTATGTTGCAAATATAATGTAGGTTATAACTATACTAATATGGTAGGACCTACTGCGAAAGTTTCGGTAAGTCTTTGTACTTATAACGTAAGTACTTTGTTAAATAGTAAGTTTGATTTATTGATGATTAAAAAGTTATAGGTACTTAATGTTTTTGACTTGACCTACTAACAACGAATAAATCTCACTTTTTCGCTTGTCTTGTACATTTTTTTAATGATTGATATCAATGTATAAAATAGTTGAACCAAAATATAATTAATTATACGCGGGTTTAATGTGGCGTGTCCCATTAAAACATTAACAAAGCAGATTTTACAAAAAAAAAAACGAATTTTTCGCAATCACAACAATATGGCAGATGCTATTATGTCAATAGAACGTGAATCACGATCCCAATCACTCACATCGCAATTCAACTATTTTAGGGGTCAGTAGCAAATTGAAATTTAAAAAGATTGAAAAATAATTACAGCAATCCTGCGAATATATTCACTGCTATAATAATATCTATGCAAGAATCTGACGTACCATAATCAATATTTTTTTAGAGGGTACAAGATGCATTGCCTTAGTGTTGGTCGGAGTTGCTAATCCTTACTAATATTATAAATGCGAAAATCCGTTTGTTTGTTTATTTGTTTGTTTGTTTGTTTGTTACGCCTTCACGTCTTAACTACTGAACCGATCACAATGAAATTTTTCACACACGTTGCCAGGGGTGTAGAAAAGGACATAGGGTACCTTTCATCCCGAAAAAAAGAACTATTCCCGAGGGATAGACAAAACACTATCCACGCGGACGAAGTCGCGGGCGGCCGCTGGTATGTAATATGAACATAATTTAATTTCATGCGTATATTGGCTAAAATGAATCGTCACACTATTACAGGGTGTCATGTTAAGGTAGTAGCTTTCACCCGTATTCACAAACATTGCTATGAAGTGTCACAGTACAGTGCCTGTGGAAGCACAGCGTCCCATAAACCAATCACACGTAATGCGTAAAACAAACGAAACAATTACAGAGCTTTATTTCAACGCAGTGCGTTCGCGTAGTCATTGGTATAGTTACTATACCATTGCCATACCATTTACACTTAAACTAAATACTGTACTATAGTAGTTTAAGTGTTGTTTGTGAATATACGGATGTAAAACTTTCTAGACAATCAATCCACATCTATTTACCTTTTTTTAACATAATATTTTAAGTACCTAATTTACTTACTTGCTGAGATTATGAACATTATTATGTCACAAGATAACCCAAACCCAGAAAGGATGTTTTACCATTGAAAATGGTTATCAGATGCAAATCGCCTGAGACGTATTTTTAGTCATATCTCCGAGGATTTTGAGAGGATCAAGATGAGAATAGTACCAAAAGTTTAGGAATTTATCGAGACACCTGTGAACGTTTGAATTTTGAAAATGTATTAGTAACTTTTTTTTTGGAATTTTGCAAAATTCCAAAAATTCCGGGTTTTTTGTCACAATCATAAAGATAAATAGGTACTACCTAGGTAACTTTAAAAATATAATAGGACTTTGCATTTGATTTTATTTTGGTTTTTCATATATTGTTGTGTTCATTTTCAATGCTCCGATTCTTGCGGGGACTGTAAAATCTGTGATTTTTTTAAATCTATACAGAACCCAGTTCACTTTTGAATAGCAAACCCTACCGCCATTTTTATGTTACGTCGACCGGATAAAACGAATTTTAATCCGTGCAGTGCACTCCGCGCAATTGCTAAAGCCTTATCAATAGCGGTGCGTGCGTCCACATGTTAATCAACGGTTTTGTAAAGAGTGACGACCTATAGAGGACGCTGAGTAAAAAATAAAACGCGACATGTATTCGACGCAGCAGAATCGCTTTTTTAAATTTTGCTATGGATTTTCATCCACACATCTACCTTTTAATGTGAAACGTTTGATTTGGAATAAGACCACGGATGTATGTCTGTCACCACAACAATAATTTTGAACACTTACTGTCTTATACAGAGTGCGTTCGTTAAATTAGGGCCAAAGTTAACATGGCATTAGACTGCGGACTAACGCCATTTTAGCGCAAATCGTATTCAGAGTGACAGTTTAACGTTTAGTCCCACCGTTTAAAGATTAAAAGGTGCATTGTGATTGGTTTACAACTATTAAACCAGGTTTTTTTAGAACAGTCTTGCACCCCAGTTTTGTGAAACATCTCTGAATAAGACAGAATGTCTTACAAGAATGTCATCACCTAACGAAAGAAAAAAAAAAATTGTGAGTATTTTAATGCATTCATAGGAACACCAAAAATATAAATAAGGTTAACAAATTCTATCACTGCAACTAAAGCCGGATTTAAACTGACTAGAGTGGCAAAACGAGCGAATCATGATAGACCATCAAATGAAATTCAGATCACAAACACAGCTCATGTTTACTTTCAGAGAAAAGATAGAATAAATAAAGTAAACATTTTGGCGAAATGACATGGCTTGATGACTGGTCAGCGTATTGAAACTGGATGATTTATAACGAAAAACATGACGGGACATTTTAATCCCCATGCTTCATCACAAGGAAATCCCTAATGGATATTGCAGTATTTTTTGTATGTCCGATGTAGACATTTTTTTTTCATGGGAAATGGCAAAGAGAGTTTTTGGCCACTTGAAGGTGACTTGTCCATGTTGTAAGCTTAGATTAATAATAACTAGAACTATAATTCCCTACAAAGCGCACTGTCAAAAGTGAGGCAACTAAAACAGCCATAATGGCGCCGTTTTCAGATTTTCATTATCCATTATTACATAATCATACCTAATAAGTACAAAATAGATTAAATTTTCCTACCTTTAGGAGATTAGTTACTATATTTTTGGATTTTATTTACGATTAGGTAGGATACGGCTTCTAGCGAATAAGCAAAAAGTGAGAAAAAATATTAACCCTCTCCTCATTGGCTGTTTAACTTCACCGGCACGAACTGTTCAAGTCTTCTAATCTTATCAACAGCGACTATAAAGATCCCAGTATAAATAGGTACTCACCTTTGTACAGTGTGCAACAACAAAAAACCCTCAAGTGGCTGAAAAGCAAGAACAACGGGCATTGTGCACCCGTACTCACGTGTGAGCCAACAGAATGAAATCGCGGGAGCCACAGAAATTGGATTAACCGGTCCATTGTACCAAAGCGATAAATTCTCTATTCTCACCCGCTAAGCTCCGGTATAGCAATGTTTTACAGCCGCCGACCACTTTACAGGGTTAACCGGTGCCAGCGTATTGTTTTCGGAGTGTACTTCTTTTGCCAGTACCGGTTCGTTGAAATAGTGTTACTTCACTATTGTAGGGTTAAGTGCCTCTTTTCATTCGAATATGCTGGATTTTAACTGTTGACAGTTTTAGGTGCGGCCAGTGATTTGTTTACGTAGGAAGTCAAAGCTTTTTCGGTGGCAAAATGGACTGCAACAACAAGTCTGTTTTGAATAACTGAAAAACGGTGAAGTAGGTGCCTATTGCATTTTTATTTAAAATGTTTTTCACTTTTAATTAAATTGATTGATGTATTTTTATACGCAATGTCTTGCATAATTTCTTGAAAAAAAATAAAAAAAAATCAATAGGTAAATGGTATTAGAAATAGTCCATACATGTGCAAATAAAAAACACTAATAATTCATAGCTGATTTCCATTGTAATGGGGAATGTCCGAAAAAAAGAATTTGGCTGAATATTTTTCTACAGGTAGGAATAAGCTCCCTTAGTAATAGAAAAAAAATTAAGAATTTTTGGTTGCGTGAAAAAGTTTCAAAAATGACAAATGTCAAAGTCAAAATGTCAAAACTTTTTATTTTTTATTCATGTTGTTGTTGTGGCAGGTGGCGGCAAAGGTATAATCTCCATTCTGCTGTTACTTTTACACATTTGTATAGTCGAAAAGACTTTATTTTTTTTATTTATTTCGCAACGCAAAATTCTGAAACTTTTTTCTATTACTAAGGGAGCTTATACCTATAAAAATTATTCAGCCAATTTGATTGTTTTCAGACATTCCCCATTGCCATGGATGATGGTAGGCAACATATATATTTTTTCGTTTATTTTAACTTTAAAAATTTATTTAACATTCACGAAAAACTTTTAAATAAAGAGAATACTGTATACTGTTCTACCAATCAATAATGAATAAGATAACAACACTTTTGAAGAAAGACCTTTGGTTGAATTTGCAGGAACAATAATGTACAGTTAACGATCTTAAAATAATATTAACTAGGTTATAACACTTCGGCTTTAAAAAAAAATAAGTATCGACAAACAACATAATAGCTAATGAATTAAAAACAACGCGTGTAGAAAATGTCATTACAAAGGCAGTGTTGCACAAAGACCAGTATAACTTGAGCTATAACATTTAACTCCGTTCTTATTTGACGTTTTCGATTCGAGATGCCAAAGAGTTCTTTTTACGTTGGTTAGTGGATAGTCCGCGTGTAGTGAATAAACCATGAGTTGTTTTCAATTTAGCGTAAAAGCGTTCCGTCATAAAAGCTGGACGGTCCCCATAATTAACATTTTATGTGACAAATGTATGAGGTATAACAAGTCCATTGACATTTATTGTTGTTTTGTTCTGAGGATGTTTATTGGGGTTGTGAAAAGCGGGGCAGATTGAGTTGAAGCTAATATTTTCGTCAATGATGGTGAATAGACTGTTTTTTGTAATTCCATTAGACCATTTCAAAGAATTAATATATATTTTGAAGTAGTTTCTCCACCTTTATTAGAAAACTAGCCTCCGCCCGCGACTTCGTCCACGTGGACAATAGAAAAATCCCCAGGTAGGTATCCCTTTTGCCCGCAATTTAACAATAAGGTGACCAGTTTAAATGAATTTCTTAGTGTATGAAAGCTAGTACTACGGAGAGTTCAATCCCACGTTCTACCCACCTGACTTAGATGAAATATAGCTTAGATTTTAAGTTAGACCCCAAGCTACCCAACTGTGAATATATCCCATCAAAATTCGTTCAGCTGTTTTTGAATGATTCGCGCACAAACATTTAGAATTAACTTTTTTATTAATGTATAAAATAAACCCCTAAATTTACCGCATCATAAACAAGAAAACTTGCGTCGTACTTGAACAAGGCTTCGGAAACTGCACTACCGCCGGAAGTCGGCAACTTTTTGATCTCCCTTCAGTTTGGGTTGTCCTGTCCCCAACTTCTGCCTCAAGACTGTCTAGGATTTTATTTTATTTTTTATTTTACTTTATGGCTAAAACTTGTTTCTATGTGTAGGTAAGGTTATGTGCACATTGGGCTTTACGGGCTTACGGCGTATCAATAGTAAAACAATGGCGAACATAAGGTGATTCAGAGAATTAAAAGTCAATTATATATCAGACTCTTCATCAGTCATGCCAATTTCGACAAATCGATTCGGTGTTGGTTTACGCACGATCTACGAGGGTGGTTTGATAAGTCCATGACTTTGAAAAGAAGAAATACTTTTTTTTCATAATTTATTTTTGTGTCTTAAAAAGACTCCTTTAGGCATCTTTACACTACATTTTTTTCAATTCGGCAAAAGATTATTACTTATGGAAACAAAAAGCTCAAGCGAGTTGTAACTTTTCTTAATGACCCTGTTGACCCTCTCGGCGGCACTCATGACATCAAAACTCATCGAATGAAGATGCGAATCCTTCCTATTCTCTAGATTCAACCCCAGTGAGATATTTTCTCCTACCAAACATAAATAAATGTCTTGGTGGGCAAAGATTTTCATCAAGCCAAAAGGTGATGTCTGAAATGGGCCCTCATTTCAGTTACCAGTTTTCAGGCGATGAAAGAAAAAAATAATGAGTTAAAGAGGTAGGAACTTCGTTGGACTGAATACGCAGAGCTACAATAAGATTATTTACAGAAATAAAACAAAATATTCCGAAAAAAAGTCTTTCTTCATTAAAAAGTCACGGACTTATCAATCCACCCTCGTAACTCCTGAGGATGCCCCGGGTTGGGGCGAAACACGTGTAGAGTAGCCTAATTGGTGAAGGTGCAAGGTGTGTTGCTGTCTTGCTAAATGCAGGTATTGTGCACTGATATTTTGTGGTGTGCATGTGCATATTATTGCGGGCGGGCGGGCGGTGCATCTTGCATATATTGTTTGCGGAAGCTACATATATTTCTTTTTTCAAAATGGTTAGGGACTTCCGCCAAGTGACGCCTGATTCAATGAAAGTGAAAGTGAAAGTGAAATATATTTTATTTAAATAAGCTCACATAATAAGCAATCAAATACTTAAAATCGATACCTTTTTAAGATTTGACGATATGATAAACTCATAATGTTGATAGGTAGACCTTCGACTTAGGTTTATTTCATGGACAACGGGATAGTGCTTGGCCTTCACCTCACCTTGATGTTAAGTGACGATGAGCCCGAAGTTGGAACCTGGAATCTCCATCACTGAGGAACAGGCTATTTTACCTCTAACTGCCGGAATACAACAATTTTTTAATTGTTGTTATGACGTCAGATTTAGTTAATATGGTGGTAGCTAGCCAGGCGGACTTGAAATAAGCCCTACTACCAACTGAAGGTCAGTTACGCCAGTCAAGTTAAGAGTTTATTTAAAAAAAAATCGGCCAAGTGCGAGTCGGACTCGCGCACGAAGGGTTCCGTACCAAAAAACGGTAAAAAATCACGTTAGTTGAATGGGAGCCCCCCTTAAATATTTATTTTATTCCGTTTTTAGTATTTGTTGTTATAGCAGCAATAGAAATACCTACATCATCTGTGAAAATTTCAACTGTCTACCTGCAGTCGTTATTAATATCAAGCAAAAAACGGCACGAAAATCACGTTTATTGTATGGGAGCCCCCCTTAAATATTATTTTTATTCTGTTTTTTGTATTTGTTGTTATAGCGGCAACAGAAATACATCATCTGTGAAAATTGCAACTGTCTAGCTATCACGGTTCGTGAGATACAGCCTGGTGACAGACAGACAGACAGACAGACGGACAGCGGAGTCTTAGTAATAGGGTCCCGTTTTTACCCTTTGGGTACGGAACCCTAAAAATGATAATGGTGATAAAATCTTTGTTGTAAAGCTGACGTCACTATTATTCTAAAGACTTTAACCAATGCAAACTTTTGAAATACAAATCTTAAGCATAGCTATTCTAAGGAATCACTTTTTCAATTCCAAATTTCAGCATGACCGGCTAAGTTCAAAATGGACTGGACGATTTCGGTTCGACAACGGGCAACTTCGTTCTTGGCAAGTTTGCCGATTTCCTGTTTCCGCAACTAAATGGCAGTTGCGGTGTCACCTAGGCGAGTTTGGCAGCTAGTTTCAAAACTGAAAGTATAATCTGCGTGTAAGTTTTCGGTATCGGAGATCCCGTAAGCCAGTCACGCGGATAAAAGTGCGGTGAACCTTATTTGGGTTCAGAAGTTACTTTCGAAGGTACGAATAACGGGTAATAATGTTAACTTTAACTAGTAATAATCTTTAGATCTTGAGAAACTAGACCATATTAGGAATTTCAGGGCTATTCGCTAATCGAATAATAAACTTATTTTAGTTTTAATGAATCCTACTAATATTACGAGTATAAATGTGAAAATTTGTGGGTTTGGATGTTTAGATGCTTGGATGTTTGTTCCTCAATCATGAAAAAACTACTGAACTTGGCACACAGATAGTAGATAGCCTAGATTAAAACATAGGATACTTTTTATCCCGATATTCCCACGGGAACGGAAACCACGCGGGTGAAACCGCGGGCTGCCGCTAGTGGTTAAATAAAGCAACGACAAAATAAACTTAAAAATCAGCTACTATTGTTTTTACATAATAAAGTATCTAATAGTTACAGAACAGCCCCCACATATTAGTTTACTAATAAATTACACACACGAAACTTGCTAAAACACTAATCTCTAACCACTAAACACTTGATCTCAAACTTAACCCTCCAGATCGCTTCAAACTCGCTTGTTCGAACCTAACTGTCCTAAATTACAGATCTATTGAGAACATAATAAACTCAGCAGCTCTTGGTCTTGCAGTTCTATTGACTATTGTAACAATAAACTAGGAAATTTGTAAACAAAATAGCAGAGATCGCTACTCAATCGCAAGCGAACAACGCATAAACAGAATAATATATCACGGACCGGATGTCCGTCTGACCACTGTAGGAAAATGCATTCTTCGTACTTCTGAGCCGTTGAGCTTCGGATACATAAACAAGAACTTTGGGGTGGCTTATATTAGATATATTATACAACTTATTTTGTATCGTACTTTAAGGTGGTTATATCACCGAATGTGGCGCCCTCAGAGGTTTTTATTTAATATGTGTTTATTGCAGTGGTTTAGCGCCTGGCCTAGCGATTGCGGAGGTTAAGTAACGTTCGCAAGGGTCGGTCATGGGATGGGTGACCAAAAATGTATTATCTTGAGTTCCTCCGTGTTTCGGAAGGCTCGTTAAGCCGTTGGTCCCGGCTGCATTTGAAGTCTTTAACACCCACCTGGCCTGTGCCCCAGCAGTGGGGACATTTAAAATGGCTGATGGACATAATGAAATGAAAGGTTACTGTTGAGTATTGGAACTGACTTTATTTTTAAATGTCACAATGATATATTATAAAACCATAAACAAATATGCGGCCCATAGATATAGTATATTAAAAAGGGGTAGATGCGCCACCGAGCGACCGGGTGTAAGGGATAGATATATTATGACGTCAAAATATGGGGCTGCCATGATCGCAAAAAAAAATACCCTAAAATGTAGTCGGAATCGTTACAGTACTTGAATTCCGTAGTGAGTGAAAGTCAACATTTTGACTCGCTAATTAAACAAATTATTGCAAGCGAATCGCGAAAATAAGTGGTCCCGACCGCGATATTAGAAATGCCTGTGGGGTACAGACACTGCCTGCTCTGTACCGCTCTGGGTTTTTCTAATTAGTAATGCCGAAAAAAGCCTGTGTGTTTCAGAGCACCGCTTGCTCTGTATCGCGCGGGGTTTTTCAACTTAAAATTTAATAATATCACCATAAAAAGCCTGTAGAACACAGACACCTTGCGCTGTGATCCACAGTGATTTTCTAAATATAAATACCCTGAGCTATACAGACGCGTAAGGGACTAAGTGTCGTGAAACTTGGATATTTAAACTAAAATATCAAATCTATCTTATCAAAAGAACTTTTAACTCGTTAAAAAAATATGGGATGAAATTTATTTTTGGTAGGTCCTTTTAGAAAAAAATCCCCAAAGAACAGCTGTTTTTATCGTAATTTGCAAAATTTCTCAAAAACGGCATAGCACAATCTAACTTTTCATCCTTTTTCATCAAGGGAAAGGAAATGAAAATACCCTAACATAAGTAATTTTAATTGAGAGTTTTACAAAAATAGTTATTTTTATAAAAGAAAAGTATTTTGTTAGTTTTTCGCAAATTCCGAGCGCGATAACTTACAGCCGAACGTTATTTCATTTTTTTTTTCGTTTGATAATACCTACAGTCAACAGCACATCAGATTTAGACTAAAAGGTCCTTATGACCGCCTTTATGCCGTACGTAATCAAAGCTGGTTTACAGTTCAACTGTTTAACTTAACGTGCTGTCTTGTATACCCACATCAAAGAGTACTTTTGTAATATAGGAAATAAAGAATCTTGCTGGCTATTTCTGTTAACAAGAAAATTATAATCACTGATATAAATGTGTTTTTTGTTTCTTAAGGCGCCCTACTACCCACTACTAGCGCCACCAATACATTTATTTTTATTACTCGTAAACAAAGTCAAAATTTAAAAAAGCTAAAATCATGCCCTCTTAAATTGTCTCATATATTTTTCGAATAACTCTTCAACAGTTTCAATTCTTTCTGTAATTTTAAAAATCCATTTTAGCTCAAAGTGGCTAATTTTGGCAAGAACGGATTTCAAAACTTACTAAAAGTATGAAAACTGTTGAAGAGTTATTTAAAAAAATATATATAGACCATTTAGGAGGCCACGATCTTAGCTTTTTTTAAATATTTTCCTGGTTTACGAGTAATAAAAATAAATGTATTGGTGGCGCTAAAGTAGGTGCTACGGTGCCTGTATGTATTTTTAATATGTATTTTTGTCTTTTTTGTAATATTCTTTATTTATAACAAAAATATCGATGAAAAAAGAATAAATCGAAATGAAAAACACATTTAGTATCACATTTATATTATGTCAGATTAGTGATACTATGAAACGTAACTAGGTATCTTATATCTTTAAACGAGCAATTCTTATATATATATTTCGGTGATCTCGGAAACGGCTCTAACGATTTCGTTGAAATTTGGTATATGGGGGTTTTCGGGGGTAAACAATCGATCTAGATTAGTCTTATGTTTGGGAAAACGTGCATTTTCGCATTTTCATGCGTTTTTCTTCCGACGCAGAATATGGTCGCTAATTTCGTCCGCGGCCGGCCGATGTTCATTTGGTTCAGCGGGTTAGGACGCAGACCACAAGAAATGAGTGTTCTGAGTTCGAATCCCGCTCGGTGACTTACTTTTTTTATATGTTTGTTCAAGTTTATACTTTTTTTATTTTAATTGTTTTTAGACAAGTTTAAAAAATGTAGTTAATGTTGCTTTCGTGTTTTTATTTTCATCGATAAACATAACATACTCGT
Source organism: Agriphila tristella (assembly GCA_928269145.1). NCBI lineage: Eukaryota > Metazoa > Arthropoda > Insecta > Lepidoptera > Crambidae > Agriphila > Agriphila tristella. The sequence goes on from OV743432.1 coordinate 35,751,674, forward strand.
ACATTGTTCTGATCCCAAAGTAAGTAGCTAAAGCACTTTTGTTATCACCTAAACACTACCATATTACAACAAATAATAACCGAGCGAAGCTCGGTTCACCCAGATATTTGTTTATCAATTATCCAAGAAACTTGAAAATGCGCACTATCAAGCTACCGCTCGCGACGTTCTTAGGAACTTAGGTTCTTAGGTCTGCTATATTTTAATCCAGGTTAAAAAAACTATCTTTGTGCCTTTCATCCCAATCACTCCCATTTAGCATAGCCTGCCATTTTTATGGGTTTGAGAGAAAACACATTTTAACATTTACAATAAATTAATATTACTAGTAGGATAAACTAAAAAATGATACCACTTTGTTAAAAGAAATATCGCTAGTATGACTAGAAATCACTACCTATTTTAATATTCTACATTACATACATTACCTAAACATATAGAAAGAATACTTTAACCACAACTGTAATTTTCTGAATTGTCTGTGTTCCACAGGCTTTTTAGGGTGACATTATTTAATTTTTAGTCGAAAAACCCCGCGCGCTTCAGAGCAAGCGATGCTCTGAAACACACAGGCTTTTTCGACATTATTTTTTAGAAAAACCCAGAGCGGTACAGAGCAGGTAGTGTCTGTACCCCACAGGCATTTCTAATATCGCGTCCCGACCAACCACTCTTTTTGTGATAAACTATATTGATTTTTTGACCATTACACTGACCATTGATTATCTTCAGAATAATCGCTGAGCTACCCAAAAAGGCCACGCATGCACTTGGTTATATGTATATGTTACGGCTAATACCCGAAGTGCGTCTAAACCTAGTTTTAGCCGGCTAAAACTAGGTGTAGCCGCTAGCTGTTGGCTAAAACTAGGTGTAGCCGATTTGCTCGCGGCTAATACTAGGTGTAGCCGCCTAAAACTAGGTCGAAATTTAAGGCTCACGCTCCGCTGCGCTTCGCGCTCGCCTTAAATTTCTAACCTAACCCAGGACCTACAGGAGTAAAGCAGATCGGTTACACCTAGTTTTAGCCAAAAGCTATCGGCTACACCTAGTTTTAACCGGCTAGAACTAGGTTAAGCCGCACTTCGGGTATTAGCCGTAACATATACATTTTATGGCAAACGTAGTAATATATTTGGGTAGTAAGTAGTAATGACACAAAACTTTGCTAGTTAAAATTTGGTGCACGCGTGGCCTTTTTGGGTTATGAAAAGTTTTTGTAGTGCAGGCATGACTGAAATAGCCCGAAAGATTTTGGTACAGGTTTTATTTATTTGTACATTTTTTTTTGGATGAGGCTGTTTATGGTAACGATTGTTTTTAGTTGTCATTTTTCATCCCATTCTTTTTTCCAGTTGCTTCTATCCATTTCTCACGAATTTTATCTTCCGTCGGAAATCTGGAAAAATCAAATCGCTTGAAATTCCCTGAAATATGGGGTAATTTTTGGAGAAAAATTTCTATGTGGGTAGGCATCCGGAAATCGATTTATAACCCTACTGATTTTAGTGGACGTCAATGCTAAGCTGGCTTCTATTACGTAGATTAATACGTGATTTTACCGGTTTGCATGTCAAATGTTTCCGAGGTTATTTTTAGAAATAATTTTCAGATTTTTCCTATTTATCAGGTTTTTCATGATATTAGTAATGATTTAGCTCAGAAACTTGGTTCTTGTGAGATTTGAGAAAGAAATACGTGATCAAAATATAGAAAACAGTGTACTTACGCATGAAATGTAATACCCGCTTCTTTTCTTTATTTGTTGCTTTTGCAGCCAAATATTGAACACCCCACCATTTTGTAGGCTAGACACAAACACTACACATTCGATTTATAATAAATTTTACGTTTATATTAGGTAGTAATCCACAAAACCTTTAATTTCTTTGGCACTTTTGATATAACCCCACTTGTTTGTTTTGCCTAGTTGAACTGTGCCTATAACCCGACCATGAAAAAAAGTCCGGTCGGTGATAGAGATAAAACATGAAACCCTTCTTTATTTCCTCCTATAGGAATTTCAATAAGACGATCTCGCTCTATCAAAGCATGTCAGACCCTTGATGCGGCCAGCTACGTCCGCAACAGTTACGTAGAATTTTTAGGGCCCATAGTCTAGTATTTTCAGAAGGTATCTATATTCCCTCGTAGTCATTCATAGAAGTAGATAGCAAATGTGTCAAAAACGGCCACTTTTAGCACTTTTGCTATCTATTTCTAGCAGTGACTACGAAAGAATGTAATACACGTTAGTACTATTATATATTCTGTGGTAATACTACCGTTTAGAAATATCAAACCTAAGGCACAGTACATATATTTGAAAAAACTTATATATTTACTGTGCCTAAGGGCCTCTAAAGTCCACATAAACTTTTATTAAATTGTTGAATTGAATAAAATTCACCGCGAGGCGCCACTTTTGATCATACAACCAAACCGCCTTAAGCATATCACCAAAGAATTTGTAATTTTAAAATTCTGAAAATACTAATTCAAAATGAGTGTATGTTAAGGCGAGAAGTTAAAACTACACCATGCGACAAGATTTTTTATTATACCAATTTGATTTAGGGTAAGACATTAAAATTATTTAAAGAAATGATACTTAATGTAAGAAATACCTATATATGTGCTGGAACAAACTTTACTGCAAGGTTTCTCAAATGAAATTAATTCAAGGTTTTACTCCTAGCAATAACTATTGGGTTGTATTGTAGTTGCAAACCCAAGCAATTATTTGTTAATATTCGTCTCAAGAACAACTTCGTCAAATTACTAACAATGAATTAAACGGTTTCTGTTATTTAGTTGGATCGTATTGCTTGGGGCGAGTTTGTGAAATTTTCCAATAATCTATTATTATGAAATTGTTTCTCAGCAAGTAGCGTGATTCCATTTTCCTTAATCTATTTCAAACTTAAAGTCAGTCATTCTAAAGTTCATAATTTCTTGGAGAAACTCTACAGTTTTGTATAGTGTGAAGTGTTGTTGACTGTATCTATCACGTTTAATTGACAACATTTCATTTTGAGAAAGTACTAAAATTAGAAAACCATTTCGTGATTTTAGTGTTCTAAGCTCATATATTATTTTTCAGAATCTTTAGATCAGTTTTTATTTCGTTAATTAAAAAAATACTAAAATCTAGTCGATATAGGGTGTCTGAGATGAGTCTCTTTGCCTTCTATTAAAAAAAAGCAGTGGTGTCAGCCAGGGTAATTCACCCTAGATTTAGGGTAAACATTATCCGCCACTTAAAGAGACTTATAAGACACATTGCCCGTTCGAGTAATTTTAAATTCCAAAATTGAAGTTACAGCAAACCCATGAGTATAGTAAAATACAAGAAGAATATATCTTTCCAATATTTCTTTCTATAAAAATCAACAAATAATGAGGCTTTTCAAAACCGAAAATTTTTCATAATATCCATAAAAACATGCACCTAAATATTTTGAAATGTTGTCAATTGTGTGCGTTGTAATAAGGCTAATAAAATCAATAGGTACTTTACCTAAATTAAGATACTTAGTTAAATTATATTATATTTATGCTGCTCTATCATTAAGTATTGCTTAGTCTTAGTAAAGACTAGACTTTACTTGACACTAAACTTAATTAAGTTAGGCTAAATTAGGTTTCTAATTGGCTCTTGAGAAACAAGGGCGTTAAGTTTAAATAAATATTTAGTAAAAGAGAAATTTTATTTAAAATGAAGAGCTCACAATTTTTGCTTCAATTTTTTTGAAGCAGAAACCAATTTATATTACTCACGCATTTTTTAAGAAAGTACCTTTTTAAATATTAGAGTTATTGTCTTGACGGGGTACCTACATTTTATATTTTACATTAAAATGGCTCTTTTCTAATACCTTTTGTATTTCAGACTAATTTCATTATTGCGTTATCATTTTGACTTATAGTACGAGATACGGTATAAAAAATATCTACTCTCATCTGTTATTTGATGATGAATAAGATTATGATGGTAAATAATTATGTTAGATAATATGTTCATTGATAAATTGCAAATGAGTTGTCTAGTTAAATCACACACCAATATGGCCAAATAATAAAAACTTTAAGGTCAAAGTGACCTATTACTGACTCCTATGAACTAAACAAACAAAATGTTAGTTTACGGGCCAAATTCAATTATGAGCTGTTAAAAGTTTGTTAACGGAGTTGTTTGACTGAATTCCCGGTTCTAACCCACAATCGAACAGTCAGCTGCAATCAAACTTGATTCGTTTGAACCATTTGGAAAGTGGGCCGTATTTTATTTAGCTAAAATTTGCGTTTAATAAATCGTCGACGTGACAAAAGTTTCCTTTGTCCTTTCCCATTTTCTAAAAAAAAATCTATAGCCAGTGCCACTCAGGGTAAAATCTGTTCAGGTTTTAGAAGTTACGGTGGAATAAAGAAACTCTATGTCAGTTTCTTACCATACCATACAAGAATACATGAACCCTGAACACAACACACTCTTTTTTTGGGCAGTCGTGTAAAAAGGTAACATAAAGACAGACAAAGTTAACATTTATAATACATAACTGTTAAGTACTGGTCTGGTCTGGTCAACGAAAGGTGAGACGGAGTGGCGGCGGCGCCACTTTCCCTGTTAAATTGACATTTAGAGGTTAAAAAACTTGAACTTAACACCCGATTGCACTAAACTTAAGAATCGCCCAAGTCTTCTTATCTACAACTCGACCAAGATAACTAGGCAAATGATAGCTACATGACGGCTAAGTTTATGACACCGTTTTAATTTGGACGTGTTGTAGTTAGGAAAAGACTTGGGCGATTCTTAAGTTTAGTGCTTTCACAAATAAGTCTCTTTTGACTGTCAGTGGTGTGTTCAAAGATTTTCTATTAGAGAATAGAGATAAAAAAATGCATCAAAAATGAAACAGTTCTGTGCCCGTGACCAGTGGGCGGGTGCAATCAAAAGTTGCTTTTCATTTAACTCATCGAGTCGGTCAAACAATGTGGTATCGGGCTCGCGCCGGCGGAATTGGTTTGTACCTTTGTCTTATTGCTTTCGACGCTCCCCTCGGTGCGTGGCCAAACACTGTAAGCGGATTGTGAATTTTGATTGATTAAACGTTTAAACCCTTTTCGAATGTGTTTTCTGAGCGCAGAATGCCCTATTTCCATTTTTTTAGTTGAAAACTGACGTTTTAGCCGCAATTTTGTTTTTAATTGGTTACTTTTTTTTTATTAGGCTCACAAAACTAGTTTACAATAATCACATAAGCTACTGAAAAAACATTTATGGCTTGTTACACTACATTTAAACCCACTAGATGAAAGCACAGCATGCATAAGTAAATTATTTTAATAAACACGGACTACTTCCGGCTCAAGAGGAACATTTTATAACTATTATAATTTTAAACAATTAAAAGTTAACATTACAAATAATAATTAATTGTTGAATTACAAAAATAAAAATAAAAGTTTTATAAGTAAATATCTTTTAAGGCCTTCTTTGCTGAGGCCACAGAACCATTAAAGATATCGAAATCGAATCTGCCCCCCTAGCCAAAGTAACATTTGCAAATTTTCGCTATCGCTTCGCTTCGAAACATGTATGGATTTGACGTTTTAAAATTCGATTGTTAACCTTATGTCAATCCCATACATGTTTCGAAAGCGAAGCAATAACGAAGATTTGCGAATGTTACTTTGGCTAGGCCCTCAGATGGAGTTATATGCATGACACATTCGATACAGTGGAGAGTGGTGACCTTATCGAGTCGTGTGTGCGATGCGGATCGGTGCAGACGCAAGCTAAATATTTTATTGCATTTCGCGTAACGCGGCCAAGTGCCGCTGTTTCGCAAGAACCATGAGTGATAAACTTGTGGCAAACGAACTCCTGGCGTTCCTGTAACAAAAACTGGACGTCATGGATGAGGTGAGCGCTCTGCAAATTTGCAAGACCAGCTTCAGCGAGGACGACGTGGCCTTGGCAAAGAAACTGCTATACGAGTCTCTCGACAAAAGTGACCAGATGGTGTCCCGGAGGCGTGATGGGACACAGAAGAGCCTGCAGGAGATCATCACCCTGTTCAAGGAAACCGATCCCGATGACATGCCGACGTTCGTGGCGAGGGACCTCAACAAGCTTCCCCCCGTCACCTTCGATCACGTCGATGTGACCTGCCTCCTGAAGGACATCGTGTCCCTAAAGGCGAGTTTGGCTGAAGTGATGCTGAAATTCCAAGCATCCGAAAATACGGTGAGTGAGTTGCGTAAAGAAGTTGACGATTTACGTGAATCACTCGCCGCAAGTAGGTCAGTTAGTGCAGGCACAAATGTCAACATGCGACGTGGGACCTGCCTCGATACATCGTCGTCGAGTTGCAAGTCAGCAGTTTCGACTTCGTCTCCGTCACGGCCCGATCGAGCCCGAGCGTTGCCGCCGCCACCGCCGCCGCCGGCCGCGAACGCCGACTCCGCGAGCTGCGCGCCCCCCGCCCGCGCCCCGCCGCCGCCGCCTACCGCGGTGGCGCCGCGCGCGCCTGAGACGCGTGCGCCCGTAAGCAGCTGTCAACGGAATTTTGCTGCCGTTGCTGCCGCCAAGAACTCAAGGCCGCAGTCGCAGCAGCCAGCTCCCGTCAGTGGAAAAGCTCCTTCGCATGATGTAGTCCGACCGGTCCAAGATGAAGACGGCTTCCTCGAGGTTCGGAATAAAAAGCGACAGCGTCAGCGAACGAGGCAGAATCACCATGGCACCGCACCGACTGGGCCAAACTTCCTGCTGCGAGCTGCCATACCGACCACGGCCGTGTACCTGTCCCGCCTGCACCACACCACCACCGTGCAGGACGTGATAGAGTACATCAAGAAGAAAAGCAACTTTTGTTTGAGGGTTCAGCCTCTGGAGTCGCGCCATAACACCAATTTCAAGGCGTATGTGGTGCGCATCCCGACAACAAGGCTGGACCTTTTCATGAAGGAGGACTTCTGGCCGCAGGGCGTGGTGTACAGGCGCTTCCGAGGGACATTGCCCTGTGCCCCCGATTCGACACAGAAAATAGTGTCAAATTAATTCTTTACTAACATTACCATTAAGTTATTAACTAACACAATTGTTTTATATTTTTATATATGTTTAGTTTTAAGGTATATATCTATGGGCCTTGTTGCCTGATTATAAATAAATAAATAAAATAAAAAAAAAATCGGTTTTGTACACAATCACACTTTTAAATGAAAAAAGGGACTGCAACTGAAAATAAATAGGGTCTAAAACTAGGCTAATCTTCTTACTATAATCAGTACGCTACACGTTACGCAATAATATTTATATCATATTTTCTACCATTATTCGTGATCAATCAATCTCAGCTATAATTTATTGTACGGCCAAATAGAGTGGCTATGTGAGTGAATGGCACGTAGGCAGACCGACCCTAATCTATTAATAGTGATCCTTATTGTATGTTTTCATACAAGAGGAAGATAACTAAAACCTCATTTACTAGATAAATTAATAACTCTCATACAACAATCAGAGATCTTTCGGTTCCAGAAGTTAAGCGTAGTGGAGAAATAATAAAGTTAGGAAAGCTTTCTTGAATATTCGCATTAATCACACTGCTTCTAGCAATTCAAAATCTACAAATGAAAAAATAATAGATTGCGTACTCAGCTTGATATGCAGTTTGCAACGCAAGTCTCGCTAAATCTCTCTCTCTAGGGTTTCCTAGGATAGCGGTGCCGTCATATTACGGCCGTAATATAGCGGCGTTGAATTTTATCTATGTAAACAATATGGCGACAAGGTAACGTCAGAAAATGTGCCGTATTGTTTACAAAGACAATGTGCTACGCCGCTAAAATTACGGCCGTAATATGAAAACGGGGATATCCTAGGAAACCCTAGCTTAAGTCTGGTTCGGTAGCCGCCATTCAGTTTGCGTATAGAATCTCTCAAGCTTGGCACGTATACAGGCTGATAATATCCCCATTAGCTGAATGTGGTAGATAGGGTACCGTGCATACAACCCCGGAAAAGTATTGTAAGCCCTGAAAACCACATGGCTGAGAAATTCCACGTTTCCCACTACAATGCGATTAAATTGACAAATGCGATTAAATTGACAATAAACAGTGATCCGCTGCAACTTCACTAGAGAATGTATCGCAAGCTCTCTGAAGTGAGCCTTCAGTTGCACATCATTAAAATCGCATTGTAGGTTTAATTTTCTATTTGAATAGAAAACTGCAAAGTAGGTAACAGTCTTAAAGGCAAATAGACTATTGTTTTATTTTCAATAATAAATCCCATCAGTGTGTGTCGTCCGGCTGAAATGGTGAATAAATCCCATAATAAATCAGTTTGCTACTATGCAGTTTATTAAAAATAAGCCGACTTCAAAAAACCTGCCTCTAAAAAGCAAGAAATAATATTCAAATCACTAGATACGCATTATCATCGTTATAATAACGTCTATTGAAGTCGGGTGGGGTTTGAACGTACCGTACGATAATGCGTATCTAGTGAGTTGAATATTATTTCTTGCTCTTTAGAGGCAGGTTTTTTGAAGGCGGTTTTTTGTTTTTTAAACATTTTTTTTTATTTTTAGTGAAGTTTGTACCTTCTGTATTAGGTAGTGTAGGTACCTATATTATTAGGTAGAAAAATCGGTCCAGCCAAACGTGAGATAATCGCGGAGAAACATACATACATACAGGTCAAACTGAGAACCTTATTTTACCATTGAATTGGTTATCAGATGCAAATCGCCTGAGACGTATTTTTGACCATATCTCCGAGGATTATAAGAGGATAGTAATGGAAATAGTACCAAAAGTTGAGGAATTTATCGAGACACGTGTGAACGTTTGAATTTTGAAAATCTACTGGAAACTTTTTATGAAATTTTGCAAAATTCCAAAAATTCCGGGTTTTTTGAGGGGTGTTTGTTTACTAAATTGTAAATATTTCGGAAAAAAAACTGACTTAAGAAAAAATGAAAAAAAAAGGTCCTAGGGTATTAGTTTAGCTACCAAATGCCGAAATAATTTTGAAAATCGGTAAATAATTGTGACCTGTAGGTGGTCCCTTTAGATTTGGAATTCTAGAAAAATTCACAGATTTTACAGTCCCCGCAAGAATCGGAGCATTGAAAATGAACACGAAAATTTACGAAAAACCAAAATCAAATCAAATGCAGAGTCCTATTATATTTTTAAAGATATACCTAGGTAATACCTATTTACTTTTACGATTGTGTTGTGACATACAAACACATAAAAAATTATGTAGCTTCTATGATTATTGACCGATCGTCATGGTAATAGTGTTAAAAGATGCAGAAGCAGACGAGAAGTGCATTCGTTGGAATTTTGAAAATCGGTTAATAATATTTCGGCTGCGTCGAGGCAGTCAGCGGGCGCTTTTGTGACACGAGGCGGAGCCGAGTGTCACAATCGTAAAAATAAATATGTACTACCTAGGTAATTTTAAAAATATAATAGGATTTTGCATTTGATTTGAATTTGATTTTTCGTAAATTTTTTATTCATTTTCAATGCTCCGATTCTTGCGGGGACTGCAAAATCTGTGAATTTTTTTGAAGTCGGTTAAAAAGACTACACTAAAGGTATCCCTTTTCCAACACAAAAAAACATCTAATTCGGTTCATAAATAACAAAGTCGTCAAGGTAGTTAATGCAAAATCATAGTATTTTCAGAATTACTTGAAAACTACTGAACCGATTTGAAAAAAATAATAATGGGACCATCTCACAAGAATACTCAATCGAACAAAAAAGAATCATTTAAATCGGTCCATAAATGACGAAAATACGCGCGAACAACGATAAAAAAGTATACAATCGAATTGAGAACCTCCTCCTTTTGATGAAGTCGGTTAAAAATAAGAAAAAAACATAAAAGTGGTGGTTTTCAGGATTTATAATAACTTTCCGGGATTGCATGGATGGTATTCTATTTTCTGTGATCTGTGGTACTCTATCTACCATATTTGGCTTTATAAGTTTATTACCACTATAAGGATAGTGTGGCCTAAGCTCGAGTGTTGGCTGTCAAAGTGACCGACTAACAGGTGAATCGAATCAAGCTCTTCGTGACGAAGGGCTCGGCCCTTATAACTTTGTACTCGGAATAATGGATATGAAACCGCAGCCCGAGAACTTTGATATTTGAAGGCAGCTGACATTTTAGGGTTGTAATTGAGATCTCCGTTTTGGTGGGTAAATGAGTAAACAGCAATGTATGAATAATTTGTGCAATCCCTTTGAAAGTTAGTCCAATAGAACTAATAAACAAAGATAGATATAGGTAGGTATGTAGGATTGATATTCAATATCAATATACCAATTTTTGTAATAATAACTTATTTCTAAAAGAAAATTTGAAGACAGACACTTAATTAATAATTTATTCACCTAGAAATAGCGTGGTTATTTATAACTTTTTCAACACACTTGCTCGTAAAGCTGTTGTAATTCCACCGGTTTTAAATATGTAAAGCGGGTCATAAAAAACGCGTGTGTTACCAAAGCAAATAGTTAAGTTATAGTCCATACAAATTACATAACAGTATTATTTGCCATTTCAAATATGGAACTTATGGCTGCGCAAAAATCCTTATGATCTACACAAAGCAAAACCATAGCGCGATTTAACTGGCTACAGCGCCATCTATTGATGATCTAGAGGAACTATAATTCTATCTATGCAAGGCAAAACCATACCGCGAGGCACACGGGTACAGCGCCATCTATTGTTAAGTTAAGAACTAATAATTTGTACTGGCGTAAACACTGTTGCTATTCAAATTTCGAACTAATCGCCGCGCGGCGCCAGTCAGTAGACAGTGTGCATTCACAGATTGAGTTTATTTAAAATAAAAAAAAACAGTTTATTCGGTAATTTAAAAACTTGCCTTCTTTGCCAACATTTTCACGCAGCCACGGCAGAATATAATCCTCGCGCCATTTTTCTCAAATTTTCTTTTCTTTGTACTTGTATTGTGAATATCTAAAAATGACAACTTTCAATAATGAAGATGAGCAATATATTACTTATCAACTCCACCGGATATACTACTACTACTACTACTATAACAGAAGCGCGAACCGCATGCGACAGCTTGCTGCCGTCAATATCCAAGGACAGATACATAACCACGTATGAAAATTTCTTGAAGTGGAAAAACATGAAAAATGCCAAGTCATTTTCCGAAAATGTAGTTTTGGCGTATTTTTTTTCTGTTTCCTCGCAAATGTGTTAAAAAACGTCGTACGATATACGTGCGTATTGGTTATAACATGCTCGGCTCAATTACGCCCTCGCCTACGGCTCGGGCTGAAATTCCGCCTCGCATGTTATAACCATCTTTACGCACTAATATCGTAATGTACTATTATTATGTAAACTTTTAGATGATTGTTAATAGCTCCTAAAATTAGTGTAGTAGCTAGCTCCTAAAAAATATTTTAAAATTGCTCTAAATATAAGATACAAAATGTATAAGTATTTTGCCTTCTAAAAAGGAATTTAGCTCAATCTAAGCAACGAATGAACTATATAATTTATCATTTTAGTATATACAGGGTGTCCCAAAACTTTGCCACACGCGTGGCATTTTCAAAAAATCTTTGAATGCAGTTTGTATTATTTTTTAAAACAAAACGAAGTCTTCTTTCAGAAAAAAAACCTATCTTCCATATTTAAGGTACTTTCCCTCTATGTGGCAAAGTTTTGGGACAGATTGTATACGAGGTCTGTTCAAAAAATAAGGTGACTTTTAAATTTTCACGGATTACGTAAATATTTTTTTTTTTTGTGGCGTTATGTTGGTACTCCTATCCCTCGCTTATGCTGACAAGGTCGGCCATTTTGGAAGTATAATTAGTTTTTGACGGCTAAAAGAGCGCGAAGGTGATTTTCCTCTGCGGCGATTTCTGCCTATTCCAAAAAATGGATCAAAGAATATGCATCAAATTTTGCGTGAAAAACAAAATAAAGTGCGCAGACACTATGGAAATGTTGTGCGTAGCCCTTGGCGATTCTATGCTGAGCAAAAAAAGCATTTATAAGTGGTACAAGTTGTTCGCAAAAGGTCGAGAAGATGTTAATAAAGAGGAGCGTCTTGGACGACCCACCTCACTAACATAGGAAAATGTCGATGAAGTGTGGAAAATAATATTGGCCAATCGTCGAATCACCATTATAGAAGTGGCTGAAGAGCTCAACATATCAACTGGCTCATTTTATTCTATTTTTCCGATCATATAGGCATAAAACGGGTAGCCGCGAAGTTTGTGCCAAAAATGCTCAATTTCAACCAAAAACTGCGTCTTTTTGGCCAAAAACCAACACCGCCGTGCTGCCTCAGCCACTGTATTCACCGGACCTGGCCCCTTACGACTTCTTCCTATTCCCCAAATTGAATAGGCCCACGAAAGGACGACGATTCGACACGATTGAGGAAATTAAGACGGCATCGCTGGAGAAGCTGAACAAGATCCCGAAAAACGATTTTCTTAAGTGCTTCGCGGATTGGAAGAAGCGTTGGCATAAGTTGAAGGAGTCAAAATAAAAATTGATGAATAAATAAATGGTTTTCGAAAAAATTCATGTCACCTTATTTTTTGAACAGACTGTGTATATCACAAATAAATAATATCAGTACCAAAATTGGGCAAAAGAAAAATATTATTATTTCCTTTCTGTCACACACGGACGGGTACATTGAACGATACTCGGAAGTGAACCATCCATCATTGTGAACCAACCCTCGGATATGTCACCCTATGACCCAAAGTACCTATTATTGTATAAGAAATAATCCTTGTTTCTAAATCAAATTAACTAGTCTTAACATTGATTTGAAGTTTTGAACTTAGAAGTTGAAAAGCTAGTAATTTGGAAAAAGTGAGATGTTTGAATTACTATTGAATTAAGTAAAAATCCAGAGAAACAATATTGTGCACTAAAGAGACAGCACTCGTTTTTTTTTTTGCCCAAAGGGATTTTTAAAACCGTCTTAAATCCAAAATAAATTAATCTTTTGGACTTGAGACATTCAAGTCACAAAATTATTTTGAATTTTCTTTTTCTTAGCTTTAATCATAAATCTACAAGGTGCATTTGTAACCACTCTCCAACTGAACAACTTTCTCTAAGAAACATAGGGTCAAATATGTAAAAAAAAAGACTTTTCATACAAATCACGTGATCAGTTTGGTATGGTATGACCAAATTTTTTTGGCGTATTTCGACACATGTTTCATGGAGAAAGTTGTTCAGTTTCATGCACTGAACACATCCTTAAAATTTGGAGAGTGGTTACAAATGCACCTTGTATATATTTTTTTCTGTTTGGACCTACAGTTTATTCTGCAAACAGACTAGAGCGTGTACAAAAGAGGTTCCTTTGGCATCTCGCATTTGCCAACGTAATTTCAAAGAAAATGTTGAGAATACCATACAAAGAACGTTTAGTTCGTTTTAAAATGATGTACTTATCTAAACCTTTCGAGATAGCGGATGCTTTTTTTGTTTGGAAATTACTAAATCACTGCATAGCCCTTCACATTTAGCTATGTTAAACCTACGTGCTCCTAGAAGATATCCTAGACACAGAATATCTCCCCTTTCCGCCCCGTTGCGAAAAACAGTTTACAGATCAAATTCTCCTGCAGGACTTGTACTATCTATTCTGTGCTGCAGGCTTGTAAGCAACTACAAGGACATGGTTGACTTAAATTTTGACTCGCTTGTTAGTATCCGAAAGAATATCGCTAACAGTTAAGAATACCTAAGTATATTTGATCGTCCTACTTTTATTTAATTTTGCTTTAAATAATAGTTATTTTTAAATGCATGTTGAATTTACTTATAAATTGTTAGTAAGAATTGATGTTAACAAATTTCGATTCATAAACAAACGTTGGTAAATCTTAATAAATTAATAAATATAAAATAAAATGGTGTAGTAAAATTAAAATTACAACATACTGTCATCATCATAACCCTTATTAGCACAATCCCTTATTAGCCGCTTATAAATATGAAAACAGATAAGGTCTGGGAGTGCTATAAAAGTTAATGGAAAAACGCTAATGTAAATTTTTATACTGTTTTATTTTCTGCTTTTAACTTAGCTTTGAAACAAAATATACAAATTTTATGAAACAATTTTTACGAGGGTGGATTGATAAGTCCATGACTCTGAAAAGAAGAAATATCTACTTACTATTTTTTTCATAATTATGTTTGTATCTTAAAAAGAAACTCCTTAAGGAATCTTTACACTACATTTTTTTAAATTCGGCAAAAGAATTGCGACTTTTGGAAACAAACAGCTCAAGCGACTTCTAACTTTTCTTAATGACCCTGTCGACCCTCTCGGCGGCACTCATGACATCAAAACTCATCGAATGAAGATGCGAATCCTTCCTATTCTCTAGATTCAACGTACTGAGATTTTATCTTTCATGGCGGGCAAAGATTTTTCATCAAGCCAAAAAGTGATGTCTGAAATGGGCCCTCATTTCAGTTACCAGTTTTCAGGCGATGAAAGAAAAAAATAATGGGTTAAAGAGGTAGGAACTTCGTTGGACAAAATACGCAGAGCTACAATAAGATTATGTGGAGAAATAAAACAAAATATTCCAAAAAAAAGTGTTTTCTTCAATACAAAAAGTCATGGACCAATCCACTCTCGTATGCTCTATAATTATTTTACATTTTTATTTAAATTTGGTGATCTAATATCATCCCCATGGTAGCTGCAATGGTGCCGAAACGTCGGGGAAAAAATCTAAACCAAACTAATCGCCAAAGGACATTCAATAAAACTGAAAAAAACTAAAATATTTAAACGTAGCGAACTGATGAATATGTTTTATTCAAACAGTCCTATTTCAGTAATTAATTGCTTGCAATCGATCGAGCCTGTTTATAATGTATGTGTAATATAGATCAAACGATTATTACACGCTAAATCAACCTATCCACAGCCTTTTAATTGAATCCATAATTACTCCCTTGGCAGCTATTTGACCCCATTGTCTGCCCTCCGATAGCATAGAGTTACGGAATAATTGACTGTATATACGTGTATGTGGTGCGAAGTACTTCCATTAGAAGGGAACTTTATTTTAATTATAATTATAATGTTTACACATGTAGATTACACGAAAATTTAGTATTTTAAGTACAGTACACACAAGCACGCACACTTTTCGCACAAGTCATCTCGGAAATATGAAAATGTGGTTTATATTTGGCACTCCTGATCACAAACATATAAGATGACAAGCGCGAAAATGGTGGGGGTAAAAACTGTCACGTCATAAAGTTTTCAAAACAATGAAAAATATTTTTCTCATTTAAACATACCATGTGGTATATTAAATGAAAAGGCTTTGTAAGTAAATTGCAAATATACCTACATAACTCATTATAACATTTTTACTGCTTGGTCTAACAAGTTATTAGTAAACGTCGAAAAATTTCATAAATTCAGAGTCGACATTGAACAGCGCTAGATCGAAAACTACTGAATGGATTTTTAGAAAAATATATCTGGTAGAGTCAATAGAGCTAACACAAAAAATTTGTTACTAATTATTGATGATACATGTCATCAATAAATAGTAACAAAATTGTTAGCTGAATATCAGCATACTTTTAACCGTTATAAAGCCGATCATCTGTATAAGACAGTCTCCATGTTATAGGTATAGTTTATTCGCCTTGAGTACTCTGCAGATATAACCATGTCAGCCATAATGATAAGACGTGACCGGATTTTAATTACAATATTACAGTTTGGTATACTTTCATAGAGAGTGTATATTATGAGGAATAAGAATGACCGACTCTGTTCAGTAACCTACTGGTTGTAAAAACAATTGAAATAGTTATTTGTTCAACAAGTGAGCAAAGTAATTTTTTGATACTCACTGTGCTCAGTAGTATATTAGAATTTTCGTGATTTTACTACTACTTCGCTAGTTCGTGATTAAAAAAATTGTATTGTGTGAATCATACAACTTTTCACCCACCAATGAGAAAACTTGCGGCAAAAGTCGATTTCATTTTACTACGAGTTTTTACGCATCAAAGGCGCCCTTTTCGCGATACAGAGGTGAACAATCAATATTTAGCACGGTCAGGAATGAAATGAACAATTACTTATTGATTGGTCTTATTAACTTCTTTGGCTTATATTTCTTTGGATAGAAAAAAAACTGTTCACGCAGACGAAGTAGCGGGTCTAGTTGTAAATAAAAGGATTGCGAAGAATATCAAAAGCGTAACGGGCGACGATTTAGAACCGTTGATTCAGCTTATATTAAAGCCAAGTAACAGTACAAGGATCAGTAACGATTTTTGTTTAGTGGCTTATCAGAAAGCTTATGCCACCACATGATTAACTGTAAAGAAATTTTTAGGATAAGTAACTCTCAAATCTGAGAAATTATACGAGCTAAAACGTGCTAAAACACTGTCATTTTGGGGGCTCCTTATGACGTCATCGAGACGTACGCGAACCTTATGTCGTACGTGATAAAGCACATTTGCATTTAGCTTGGCATTTTCTTCAAAACCCTTACAACTCAACCATTTCGAAACGGATTTCAAAAAATCTTTCACTAGGTTTCATAGCTATGAATAGGTTTTTATACTATACCAATAAAACTATAGGATTCAAATCTGTTACTGATCCTCATTGAAACTTTAATAATTGTTGCGGTTTGTGTTTGATGAAGTATACCTACTAAATACGCGCGCTTGCTTACACTCATTAGCTCGAAATACGTATACGGCGAGAACTGCAGCGGATTCGCCGAAATTTCAGTTCGGCTTTACTTTCACGTTCCATTTGGTCTAAACAACGTTGAACCAAATGTCATCTCATCTTTTTTTGATAAAATATCAGAACTTTAATTTTAATTGCCCTAATATTATTATGTGCAATAAGTAAATTTCTATGGTAGAGCTTCTATTAAAATGACTTTCGGTAAGCTTATACATACAAACATACATACACTCACGCCTGTTTCCCATGGGGGTAGGCAGAGACTATGGATCGCCACCTGCTACGATCCTTGCACACTTCTTTCGCTTCATTCACATCCATCAATCTTTTCATACATGCCCTGCGGTTTTTGTCACTGCGTACACCAGCCTTTTTTATAATAACCCCTATTTGGTCCACGTAGGTTTTTCTGGGACGCCCTTGTGCAATCGTTCCTTCCACATTCGCACAATATATATATATCTCTTTCGTGATTCGCCTTTCATTCATCCTCTCTAAGTGACCAAACCGCCGGAGCATTCCTTTCTCAATTCTTGTCACTATATCATCTTTCAGACCACACCTTTTACGAATCACCTCATTGCTCACTCTATCACTCAGTTTTACTCCGCATATTTTCCTCAACGATCGCATCTCTACCGCATTTATTCTGCTTTCATTCTTCTTCTGCCATACCCAAGATTCACTTCCATACATCAGTGTCGGTACCAGCACTCCGTTATGAATAGCCATTCGCGCCTTTGCAGAAACGGTTTGGCTATTCATAACCGAGTGTATAGCACCACTCACCGAATTTCCTTTCTTCACTCGTCTTTCTATGTCTTCCTCACTTTTTCCGTCCCTTGTGAACAAACTCCCCAAGTATACAAACTCACGAACTTGTTCCACTTTTTCGCCACCTAACATAACCGTACAGTCAGTCATTTCTTCATCTCTCTCAAACACCATCACATTCGTCTTAGTTACATTCACTTTCATCCCTTTTCTCACAAAATCATTATTCATAACAGACATCATTTCCTGCAACTCTTGCGCAGAAGACGCAAGTATAACTTGGTCGTCAGCGTAGAGGAGGCACTTGATTTGAGTCCCATTCATCACAACCCCACAGGCTTATATTTCAATATTATTCAATTCGTACCTATATTTACAAAAAAATCACAGATTTTACAGTCCCCGCAAGAATCGGAGCATTGAAAATGAACACAAAAATTTACGAAAAACCAAAATCAAATCAAATGCAAAGTCTTATTATATTTTTAAAGTTACCTAGGTAGTACCTATTTATTTTTACGATTGTGACACTCGGCTCCGCCTCGTGTCACAAAAGCGCCCGCTGACTACCTCGACGCAGCCGAAATAATACTAACCAATATTCAAAATTCCAATGAATGCACTTCTCGTCTGCTTCTGCATCTTTTAACACTATTACCATGACGATCGGTCAATAATCATAGAAGCTACATCACTTTTATGTACGGAAACAGCCGTTTTTCTACAATTCCAAATCTAAAGGGACCACCTACAGGTTACAATTATAAACCGATTTTCAAAATTATTTCGCCATTTGATAGCTAAACTAATACCCTAGGACCATCTTTTACATTTTTTCTTAAGTCTGTTTTTTTTTCGAAATATTTACAATTTAGTAAACAAACATCCCCCAAAAAACCCGGAATTTTTGGTATTTCGCAAAATTCCAAAAAAAGTTACCAGTAGATTTTCAAAATTCAAACGTTTACACGTGTCTCGATAAACTCCTCAACTTTTGGTGCTATTTTCATTTCAATCCTCCCAAAATCCTCGGAGATATGGCCAAAAATACGTCTCAGGCGATTTGCATCTGATAACCATTTTCAATGGTAAAAAAATTCAAAGGGACTCTACAATTAGATTCAGTTTTCCGTTGGTAAAATTTAAGAAATTCGTTTTGACTATTCAATAGTATAATTTTGGTAAATTTTACTTAATTTCAGGTCTATGAATCATTAATCGTAAACTTATATGCAACACTGTTATAAATTACAATATGTAGAGTTGAATTACTCATCAGATTGACAAAGTTCAAACGAGTTATATTCTTCAATTTCCTATGAAGTAGTTCCACATGGACGACGAGACCGTACGGGGTGTTATCAATGTGAAACTTTATTAATATTTTCACCGCAGCACGCCGTACATCAGCCATCTAGGTGGCACTTCTAGCACAGACGCACTCAGTCGAACAGAGACAAAATTTAAACTATAATGACAACGGTCACAATGGATGTATCGGATGTGAACATAGTACATTATCAAAATACAAGTGAACATTTTAAGATTATATTTATTTCATTTGTTATTATTATTTTAATATCGTTGGCATCGGTGTTGATTAGAAAACATTATTTATTACGTCACTATGAAAATATTAATACCATTTAAAATTACCAATTTCTGTCAAAAACAATTTTAGACAAGTGGTCTTTGATAATTTGAGGCCACAATATCTTGTATAGTTGGTATCTTGTGGTGAAACCTCCATTACAAAGAAACGTGATCGTGCTATGCTGATTATCTTCCTTAACAGTGCAGTTTTCCAAATTATCTCTGTTCGATTATTATATCTACATGTCTTGTAGATATGGGAACTTCTACTTAATAAGCATTTTTAATCACTCTATCTATTGTCATGTGTGAATATAATATATATAGCGTGCATATAATGTAATGAAGTCAGTAATAAACTAATCTTATCATTAAACGGTTGTCTCATTGTTTATTACTCGATATGGCGACCCTGCCAGCCAAGACAATGTAAACGCGTGCGGTGCGCAAGCGCCCGGCGCTCTGCGCCGCGGCCGCTAGTAGTGGGCCTGCGAGCCACCACAACTTATTTAGAAATTAAATATGGAAAGACATTTTAAATAAAAAAAAGTGAAGGATCTACGTAAAAAAAAAACTCGGAAGTCTACGTCTGTGTATCGTCTACCGAATATTGATACGACAAAAGAGCTCGATGCTTCGAGCTTGGATTTATGCATGCAGCCGGGAGATGTTCGTTGTCCTGGAGGTGAAAGAAACAAAAATGAGATGAAAACAGTCATCACAGTGACCATGTAGCTGTAGCTATGAAGAAAATAAATAAAACTATCTAGTGTAGTGAGCCCGTGAGTAACACATGTGAATAGTTGACAGACAAAATTATAAAGAGAAGAATTTTGTTTTTCTTCAGTGTGTTAAAGTAAAGTAACTTGATTATTTCTAATCTAATAATGTGTGTGTATTTCGGTAAATAAGTAGATTGATTAATATTTTGACGCACAATTGCAGCTAACATGATGATGATTTTTATTGACTTTGATTTTTAAGACATTCTACTAATAATTTTGTTTCCTTTTAGTTAAAAGTAATTTGGTGTATCGTAATAGGTATTATTACAAGTAAGACGATATTCTTCCATTTATTTTTAGTAAAATTTATGTTTTATTAACTCGAAATCCTTATTAATTAAAGTATATTGTCGTTTCTCGAGAAGTATAAGACGACATTATGGATTTATTTTGTCTTTTTACTAATACGATTAAGATAAATCATAATATGTGAAAAAATTAATGAAGTCAGAGGTCATAAGATTCGCGTTGTCTTGTGCAATTATGAAATTCATTTTCAATCCAACAATAACAATATACATCTTAAGAACAATAAAAGAATACACCTTTTGTTTATTTGGACGAAGTCATGTGCATTGTTTTAATTTGTCAAGACATTGTTAATTGTTATATCAAATGGATTGATTTTGCAAACCGATGCAACTTAGGCAGTGTGTGTCAATGAATTTTGTTGGCACTGTGATGAATGGAAAACGAATTATTACGTAAAAAAATATGTTATTCTTAGCAACAGTTCTCGAAATATTCTTGAAATAGGGGAGGGCCTACCCTAGTTTCAGAAATATTAAGAAAACCAAGCAATTTTAAAAGGAAAAGTGAGAATAAATATAATTATGAGATGAATAAGCAATAGAATAAATGACATGGATTTTTTTTATACAAATAATAATGCTTATGAATGATTAGTGGAAATGTTATTGAGATAATTTTTTGATATAAAGTATAAAATAAACAACGTTAGACCCGAGCGGATTTCGTTGATTTATTTACTAATGTACGTGATAATAAAGATAATACATATACAATGTGAAATGTAGGTATTGTAAAAAAACTGGGATATATTTTGAATACCAGAAGATAATTTTGTTTAATGAAACGAATGGAGTACGTATACTAATTATTAACTGGGATATTTTCTTTAATACCAGAAGATTTGTTTGTATTACCTAAATGGATTAACAGAATTCAGATAGATAGGTAAATGGATCTTTGAGATATATTTTTTGTTGTGAAATAAATGAATTACATATAGTGAGATAACTGGGATATATTTCTTTACCAGAAGATGTTTTTTTTTTATTAATTGAAGGAGTTGATAAAATAATTGTTATAGATTTTTCAGAATAAAATGTATGTTTTATTTTACAATAATTTATGTAAGATATTAGATATGTAATACGTAAGTTTTTAAGAAAAAAACATTTTTTATGAAATTGTTGCTACTTGTAGGTTTTTATCGTTACTTATGTAACGAAACATAAATATTGTCTATAACTCTATAGCTGAATCATACGTCAAAGTGAGCTGTCACTGTCAAGTTGACAGTTGACAGCTAATGTCAAGGTGGCGGGTAGACTTTTGCAAGGAAGCTTACAAGAACGATCTCTTTTATTATTGAATAAGGAATTACTTTAAAATACTATCTAAAGACAGGTAATGTGTTGAAATACTGTGAACCATAATTATGTGAAATACAACTCTTGTTATTACGTTGATTGAACCGTTGTTTTTAATTAAACATCCCTTCCGAGATACGAAGCCTATAGCTAGGTTACATCTCAGAAGTGGGATCACATTATAAACAAATTGTTTATATAGATAGACCCGCCCATAAGCTCGACTAAAATAGCAATTGATTGCAACTAACTAGCTAGGCAGTCAACGTATTAACAAGTACCTAAATTGTGAAGGTCAATGTATCAAGTAAGTACTTGAAAATGGAGTTTTGTCTAAGAATGTAGAATGGGTCAGACAGGTAATTAGAATGCTTTGCGATGACTGGAAAAACAAATAGGTAATAGAATAATGCTCTTTGTGGGTCCAAGTAATAATGGAATGGAACTTATCAAGCAGTATTGATGATGATTTTGTCAAATACTTGTCAAAAACTTTGAATTTACTATCTGTACCTAATGTATAAGAATAGGTACCTGTTTTCAAGAGATGCTATAAATAAAGTGTCCCATCCAATGCTGATGCTGACTAAATTATATTAAATAGTATAGTAGTAACACCGTGTGATATGCCGACCCGACCATTGACAAGACTGCTGAGGTAAACGATTGAATTCCCCACATATTTACAATGATCTTATAATGAATTTTGCCTCATTTATAGTTTTCTTTTGAGCTGATGATACATGCTTGCCTCACCTACATGGGTAAGTGATATACAGTGAAAGAATGCCAAGTAAGTACCAAATGGTTGATTGGTAACATTACAGTTCTAGTAAGTACTATCATCATACACATTTAAAGGATATGATAACCTGGTGAGTATTAATTGAAATCATCTAGGTGTTAAACAATGAGAAAGATAAAAATCTTTTATGCCTATAACAGTAAGTACAGGTTTCATAAGTGACAAAATACACTGATATTATATGTTTACCAGAAAACTTTATGTGCATTACTTAATGAAGAAGGTAAAAAAAAAATATTGTTTGATTGATCATTTTAATACAGAAATTCAATACAAGAGTTTCATAGTGACTGATTGAAGTTTAAAGAAGACAGACTTTCACTTTAAAATGTTAACTAGTCAACGACGCCCAGAAAACAAGACATTAGATTTTCTATTGCTGTCCAGATGCCAGCGACTGCTCAGGCATTGATGAATTAATGGATAATGTTTTCAAATAATCAATATAATAGTATATTGAATATTCCAATTTGCTAAAAATATATGTATTAAAGTGTATAGTCCAGTTGGAGTTTTAACACAATTAATTATTTTAAGATTGCCGTGTCCTGTGTCAGAGTCTATGTCGATACAAACAGAAACCAGCTGTAATGTAAGTACAACATGGATAATGGAATGGATGTTTTGGAATTTGAAGTCACACAAAAATCTTAGTCAAGTGTAAGTACACTTCTTGCAATAAGTTCATATTTAGTGATTTTGAAGACTTTGGTTAAGTAGTATGATTATTTAGAGAAATTTTTACACCTAATATGATGTGAATAAATAACATTTTATTTTGTTGTTTCGTTAGAATAGTTAAGCTCTGCCTAAAGTTTCAGGGACCTGGGGTTCGAATCCTGGTGATATTATGTGTTTGAGTGTTAAACTGAGACATTTTTTTTACTTTATGTTACCTACATAAATGTTGTTCAGTGACCACATTATAGATGGAGTCTTATGTTTTGATCTTAAATATTTCAAGAAAATCTGTGCAATGTATTGTTTCTATTACCTAATTGTAATCCTGCTCCGGAGGTCCTAACTTCTGAGGCAGAGTTCATCACATCTCAATGTTTGAACATTATAAGCTCAAAGTTCACATTACTTATAGGGTATTAGATTGAAATTACATATCTTTATTATAAAAAGACCTTAGTATAAAATATGTAAAAAGACAAATTTATTACCATTATCTCTTGGAATGAATTGGTTTCTGAAATTTCAGAAACAAGCAAAGTGAAACATTGACTTATATTGTGATGCAGTTCTATTGTGACTAGTAGGACATTTAACCTCAGAATTTGGTTAACTCTGAATTATGACTAGATTATTATAAGTCTTACAACAGTGAAATTTTGCATAAAACATAGCTAAGGCTATAATCCTTTAAAGTAAAGCCAAACAATCAATATTCTCAATGTTAAAATATTGGTTAAATTGTGACTGGTAGGACAGAATTAGAATGGTTTATTACCTACTGCACTAGCCATAAAATAGTTAATTTTATAAAAGTGATTAATAATTTATATTACATTCTATATTTTAGCTTATTATTATGAATCTAATTTATGTATGTATGTGCAGTATGAACTTTCAACTACACATTGTGTTAAAATACAGACAATAAGAGAAATTCAATATTGATAGATTTCCCCTTGTGTGTGAGAATGAAACGACTATAAATACCTCTTATTGAAATGGAAAATTAAGACACTGTTTTTAAGTTACAGAAAATGAGTGAAAGAGAGCGATCGAGCCTGGAACGTACATAGAGTACGACTGCGATGTGCGGAAACAAGATCTACAATTACGATAGCAACGATCTCGAAGTGACGCTGCAGCGTATGACAGACATCAACTAGGCCGAGGCCGTAATCGAAGCATGAGGAGCAGCTGGCTGATCTGGGCTGGCTGGTGTGAGTGACCGCATACCCTCCCGACGCAAAATAGGCGCACGCGACGCGAAAGACTTACGCTTAGCGAACACGAAAGAATTATTTCTCAGAAAAGAAAGTGACTTTTAAAACATGAATCTAGGTATGTAAAATATTGGTAAAGTAAGCAGTGAGTCTATATCATGGCTTCAAACATGCGCAGATTGGGTTAGAGGCAATTTTAATAAACCAGCGGTAGGTTACTTATTAATAGGTAGTTATAGTAATGCCGTACTGCCACGCATCTAAAAAAAAAATAGTTTCACCACAAGAAAATGTATGCTTGGGATTTATGGGGCCGTACGACGTCGATGTAGATTATAGTACCTACTCAGTTAAGTGATTGACAGAAACATGTTAGCTAGAACTTTTATTGACAAAAAAAAACAAAGTAAGTGTGAATCAATTTATAAGACTTATTAAAAATAAAAAAAATAATACTCGAGTCTTTTTCATCATCCGCGTTAGTACCGTGATGGCCGCGACTGAGCTCTGTCCAACCAAAACTGCTCGAGAATCCCTATGAGATCATAATATCAATGTGTCTGACTGCGACTGCTACGTACTTTGTGACAATAACTAGGTGGGTTAGGTACGAGGAATTTAGACTGAACCCCAAAGTACGTATCTTGTGACTGGAATCTTTCGAGAAACAGATTTAATATTTTAAAACTGTTAGGTACATCTTAAGATGAATAAATAATTAAAAATATTAGAAATAAAATGGCTGTGACATACGGACGGACAGACAGACAGACATGACGAATCTATAAGGGTTCCGTTTTTTGCCATTTTGGCTACGGAACCCTAAAAATCGGCTCACCCGTAGCAACTTAGACGGGACGACTGTTACATCTTGTATGAGTCGTCTAGTTGTTTAAAAGGAATTACAAATTAAAGAAACTGAGGAATACCTAGTCGAAAATACAGTAATGCTACGTGCTGTTGCTAAAGCTAAATTACCGTGGCTAAAGGGTTGTAACCAGGATTAGTATTACTTACTTCAGTTTGCTCCTGAGCTGAGTGATTGTATTACGAAAAAAATACTGGAAGTGCTTCAGCAGCTTCAGTCAGTTTCATACTATAATATCTATAGAACAATGTTTTTGAAATGTAGGTACGGTCGGAGGCACGCTGGGCAGTTTCGATCAATTTAGAACTTAAATACGAAGACATTAAGGTTCTAAATAAACAGGAGATTTTTGTCAGTTTTGTATATCCTGACTTGCTACTGACTGTACTACATTATTCTTGTAATTTATAAAAAAAAAATACCATACACAAAAAAAAACCTAAGAACTGATTAATTGTAATGATATATAGGTAGAAAGTTTTATACTAAATACAGTCTTGGTAGGGTTTGATAATCCTAACCGTACCCTACCTACCCTAGCTGATGCTAGACTTTCTTAAATAATCCTCACCCTTAGAAGACGTTGAGATATATAGAGTATTCAGGATCCGATTTAATGAATGATTAGGATATGGTCTTAAAAGGCAATAATCATAAAACACTCGATACTTTCAAAGAGTATGTAAGTATTGTAGGACACTCGTTTAAATTAGGAAATGCGCAAAATACGAAACTGTTGTGGCTGGTATTAAAATATTATATCCATGATAGTTACGCTTTGACAACGCTCTGCTTGCTCTTCAAAAAAAATATATATGATGATGATAGCGACAACAACTATTATATGGAATACCTACACTACCTACTGTTACAAGAATGATAAAAGTGATATTTTCAATAAGAGAATGATGATGAGTGATGACGATAGCAATGACAACTAATGAACACACTACCTACTGTTACTTGATAGGAGAATGATATAAAAGTGATATTATAAGTTATGAGAATGAAGATGTTAGCGATAACAAATAATTAGTGAATGACTACTGTAATTTGTTACAATATAGAGAGTTCCTAGATTGATTGCTTTGATTTTGTATTAGTTACATTAATAAATATGTTGGCTTTGTGATGTTCTGGATGGTTGACACGGTCGTGATATCAAAGTAACTGAAAATCCATAACTAACGATGAGGGGTCAGCTGCAGAACAAATGGTAACATGATCAATACCTAACTGGAAGGCGAAGGTGGCTCTAGTTGAAGGGTGAAGTCTTCGATGCAGTCTAGGATAATTGAATGACTGGAATGCGAAAGTGACCCTACTTGTAGCGTGAAGTCCTCGATGCAGTCTAGGGCAAGTGAGACTGGAAGGCGAGGGTGGCACTACTTGTAGGGTGAAGTTTTCGATGCAGTCTAGGATAAGTGAATGACTGGAAGGCGAAGGTGACCCTACTTGTGGCGTGAAGTCCTCGATGCAGTCTAGGGCAAGTGAGACTGGAAGGCGAGGGTGGCACTACTTGTAGGGTGAAGTCTTCGATGCAGTCTAGGATAAGTGATAGAGGGGTGTTCGAGTCACAGAGGGCAGGAGCTCACGGAAGTCTCGAGCACCGCAACCGTGGCCGTGGCGCTGTGAAGGAAGTAGCACGTCACTCCCGGTTATAGTTAAGTGAGAGATGGGTGTTCGAGTCACAGAGGGCAGGAGCTCACGGAAGTCTCGAGCACCGCAACCGAGGCCGTGGCGTTGTGAAGGAAGAGCACGTCACTCCCGGTTATAGTTAAGTGAGAGATGGGTGTTCGAGTCACAGAGGGCAGGAGCTCACGGAAGTCTCGAGCACCGCAACCGAGGCCGTGGCGTTGTGAAGGAAGAGCACGTCACTCCCGGTTATAGTTAAGTGAGAGATGGGTGTTCGAGTCACAGAGGGCTGGAGCTCACGGAAGTCTCGAGCACCGCAACCGTGGCCGTGGCGCTGTGAAGGAAGTAGCACGTCACTCCCGGTTATAGTTAAGTGATAGAGGGGTGTTCGAGTCACAGAGGGCAGGAGCTCACGGAAGTCTCGAAGCATCGCAACCGTGGCCGTGGCGTTGTGAAGGAAGAGCACGTCACTCCCGGTTATAGTTAAGTGAGTGATGGGTGTTAGAGTCACAGAGGGCAGGAGCTCACGGAAGTCTCGAAGCACCGCAGCTGTGGTGGTGTTGTTGTTAAGGAAGAAGCGCTCAACAGTCTCACCACCCGGCTATAGATTAAGTAAGTAGGTAGGAAAGAAAAGAAATTAACACTTCGATGTAAGCGCCTGTTTCACATGTTCTGATTTATTTTCATTTTGTTAACTTCATAGATAATTTTGTTAAAAACTTCACTCCATTCTGAGACAGACACTAATAGAATAAGTAAGTACGTAACTTGAATTGACTGACATTGTTGCCTCATTAAGTTATTATAATTAAGTAGTAATTGAATGATGACCACTGTGTCCGTGATAGACTAATCCACCAACTTTCTTTGTTTTATAAATGGAAAGAATTGTTTGTAACTTAATTGGAACAAAGTTTATTTGTAACGATAAGAACCTACAAAGTGACAGTACTTAATTTAAAGTCTCAAATCCTAAGCACGGGAATGAACGCTACAAACCCAGAGTGGAGTCACACCGCTCATTATACTCTGGTGTCGACGGCTGAGACTTGTGACGTCACGGTAATGCGAGCTTTAGCAGTAGGTAGGTACTCATTCATTATCTTCAAACTTTGATTGTGAATATCTCTGTAAACTTTGGTGATTGTTGACAAATTTCAAAGGGTTTTACTTGTAAAAAGGACTACCATAATAAATTACTTACTCACTCCTGAACATAATTAAAATTGAATGGACTAGTCTATTGTAGAATAGGTAATCAATCACACACACCTTAGTTATAATACTTTCTTACATGTGAAAACTTGATTAGTGAGTGACTAATGTAAAATGACTAACTATTGTTATTAAGCATTATAAGAATACTTAGCTGTACATAAGTTTTTCCAAGAAATAAAAATAAAATAATAATTAGGAATTTTAGATTACCGATATGAAAATAATCTATAGGTTACATAAGAACTTTAGAAAATTACTTAACAATTATAAAGTTGATGTATCAATAATCAGAATTGAAATAAAAAGGATTTTGTGTACCTACTTAATGTTTTCAACGAGTTATATGCCATTATGCTGTTTTAATTTTCTTTTTAACCGACTTCAAAAAAAAAAAGATAAGGTTCTCAGTTCGTCGGAATATTAGTTTTTAAAATAACACTATGTATTATAGCTTTTAGAGATGGGTACTTTACTCGATACTTTAGCATATTGGTATAGATTTACTGTTATTTATTATTAAATGCGAAAACGAAGGGACTCGTTCTTGAAGGATGGCCGACTGTAACGAAACATAAATATTGTCTATAACTCTATAGCTGAATCATACGTCAAAGTGAGCTGTCACTGTCAAGTTGACAGTTGACAGCTAATGTCAAGGTGGCGGGTAGACTTTTGCAAGGAAGCTTACAAGAACGATCTCTTTTATTATTGAATAAGGAATTACTTTAAAATACTATCTAAAGACAGGTAATGTGTTGAAATACTGTGAACCATAATTATGTGAAATACAACTCTTGTTATTACGTTGATTGAACCGTTGTTTTTAATTAAACATCCCTTCCGAGATACGAAGCCTATAGCTAGGTTACACTTATTACTGTCATTTTTGTCTTTGAATTTTAAAGTTTTATACTTAGAAGAAATAATTTTAACTACAGGCACCTGTATACTACTTACATAAGGTTTCAAAAATAAATAAATATTAAGAATGATACTTATAGTTCTGTAGTACCTAATTTATTATTTGTCTGTAGCGTTGTGTCTAGCAAGTTAGTATTATTTACATGTATTTAGTTAAGAAAAAAGTATTTTAAATGCACCGATTGTTTTTGGTGTTCACATAGGTGATTTGATGTTTTATTATAATATTTTTACTTATAGTTCAATCATTTTATTTTCTGTTTTTTTTTTGTTGTACCCCGGTGGTGTCATGTGTGAATATAATATATATAGCGTGCATATAATGTAATGAAGTCAGTAATAAACTAATCTTATCATTAAACGGTTGTCTCATTGTTTATTACTCGATAGATTAGTGAGTTGTGCAAGCGCCCGGCGCGCTGCGCCGCGGCTGCTGTGGATGGCTGCGACTGCGAGCCACCACATAAAATAAAATAAATTATACAAAGACATTATAAATAAATAAAAAGTGAACTCAAGCTTACGTAAAATAATATAAAATGAACTCGGAAGTCTATGTATGTCGTGTACCTAAATCGATATACCTAGGTGCATATTACAAAGATTACAAAACTTATGAAAAAATGGATTTAAGCATGCGGCCGGGAGACGTTCGTTGTCCTGGTAGCGAAGACTCGTCACAGTGACTATTGTAACTAACTATGAAGAAAATAAAGAAAACTATCTAGTGAGCCCGCGTGAGTAACAAGCTGTTACAAAAATCTTTAACAGACAAACTACAAAGTGTACTTGTGTTTTTTTTTTGCTCTAGGTACGTAATAGTGATGCCTAGTGTAAAAGTAACTTGCTGTTTTTAAATAAATAGTTATTTTCCAGTAAGACGATATTTTCTATTTTTAATAATGTTTGTGTTATTTTTATATAAACATTAAGTAAATGTAAATTGATTAATATTTTGTCATTTTGATGCACAATTGACAACACTTCAAAATTTTTATCCTGTTTTTTTATTTGTTATTTAGAAATTACTGATGAAAACAAGAGACACGTATTTTTTTCTTTTCCAAAATTTTTATTTTAAGTCAACATAATATTCATTTGAAAACTTATTTATTCTAAAAGAGCGTAAGTGCCGTTTAAAGGATTTCTGGCGGACATTATCCTTTGCCCCTTTGAATAAAAAAATCATTTTGACGTCAACCTGCCAACCTAATCTATGGACGCTAATGACGTTTGTTTGTTTATCTTTTGCTCGAGGTTGTTTTCCTTTATTGTCGCTATTTTTACCTTATTTTCAACAATAATAAATAAATATATACGTAAAATAGATTCCATAATCTCATGTGTAGTTCCTGCCTGCAAAAATACTGTGATGAATGCCCAAACAAACACTGTTTTACGTGCCAAACCAAAGTCTACACGTTTACAGGTGGTGTGTTGCTTTAAAGTTTTATGAAAATTGAAATTAATGCACTTCAAAAAAACCTGTATTTATTAAACAAGTTCAAACGTACACAATATCTTTTTATTTCTAAAAAATAATATGTTTCGCAAAAGAATTCAGCTTCAGCAGCATGATGAAGTCCACTTTGGTAAGGTTGCGACTGTCTGCTATCAAAAATCCTTCAGAAAACTTGATATTATATTTTGATAGATGTTAAATTTAATCAAAATACTGATTTAAGTTAAAAATATCATGAATACATTCAAAACAAAACGAATAAAAGTGAAAAATATTTTGATTCTTGACACAGACTTTGACATACATTGTAAACGTGACAGCGACAGTTTTTATGATTATTATTTTTTTAAGATAAAATCACACAACTTTTTTATGCAAAGGAGTTAAATTTTGATTATTCCTTTATCTTGATGATACAGTGTTTTTTCCACATATTTCGTTAAATAATTGATCAATAGCCCCGAAAAATTATGTACGGTGTCAGAAACTGAAAAACCTCGAAATGGTTTTCGATTTAAGGTACCTTGTAAAAAATGAAAACATGTCAATTGCACGTATGATTTTTATGACTGATGTTTCTAAGATTCTACTAAGTAAGTAATCATTTTGTTTCTTTTCTACTTATGCGATAAAGAATTTATAATTTTATTGTGTTTAGTGTGTGAATTTGGTTAATATAAAAAGAGTAAAGTAGTACCTACTCACTACTTAATTTGTGAAATATAAGACGATATGAATTTATTTTGTCTTTATACAAATACAATTAAAATAGATCTTAATTAGTGAAAAAAAAATTGTTCAGGGGTCATGAAATTCGTTGCCCTCTGCAATAAGAAATTCATTCCAATTTCGTAACATTAAAGATGACACTTAATAATCTTTATGAAATGAATACAACTTTTGTTTGTTTGTCCCATTGTTTGCGACCTTTACGACCATTGTTTTAATTAGTTAAGACATTGTTGATTGTGATATCAAATGAATTGATTTTGCAAACTAATGCATCCCACTTTGCATTAGGAAATGTGACAATGAATATTTTTTGCAATGTGATGAATTGGATCGAATAGTTACGTAAAGAGTTATGCTATACTTAGCAAACAGTTCTCGAAATATTCTTGAAATGGGGATAGTGGAGATGCCACTTTTACGAAAGTCGTCTAATTACGATTCCCGTCGGACAAGAGAGTGCTCCACCGACAACCGGTATCATTGTCTTCAGCATGATCTCCTGAACAAGAATACAGCGGTTGTCGCATTATAAAGTGGTGGAGGGGGGAGGGGGGGAGGGAAAAGCCGCGGAAGTCGAGTATCGGGAATTGGTTAATTTTCTCAACAACCACTTGTTCGATTTAAACAAATAAGCTGTCGTATGATAGGTAATATCCTTAGCAACATATTTTATAAAACAATAGTTATCGTAAATACTATAGTTTATTAAATAATTAAAAAAAAGTCAAATTTCAAACAAAAAC
The DNA here is from genome assembly GCA_928269145.1 of Agriphila tristella. Taxonomy (NCBI): domain Eukaryota; kingdom Metazoa; phylum Arthropoda; class Insecta; order Lepidoptera; family Crambidae; genus Agriphila; species Agriphila tristella. The sequence goes on from OV743432.1 coordinate 35,783,553, forward strand.
ATTTTTAGTTTTGTAGATTTGAAGCAGTAAATTAAAATAAACTACATACATATATATAATATAAAGTACAGCGTAAAATTGCCACAGTCATTAGCTTGCTGTCTGTTTTTTAATTTTGAAATTTGGCTGGAAAACAACAAAATTATCATCGATATTGTGCGGGAGGTCACTGTCCGAATAATATCGAAGATGCTTTAAAGAAAGTCGTCTAATGACGATTCCCGTCGGACCGGAGAGTTCTCTACCGACAACCGGTATCATTGTCTTCAGCATGATCTCTTGAACAAGAATACAGCGGTTGTCGCATTATAAAGTGGTGGAGGGGGGAGGGGGGGAGGGAAAAGCCGCGGAAGTCGAGTATCGGGAATTGGTTAATTTTCTCAACAACCACTTGTTCGATTTAAACAAATAAGCTGTCGTATGATAGGTAATATCCTTAGCAACATATTTTATAAAACAATAGTTATTGTAAATACTAAAGTTTATTACAAAAATAGAAAAAAAGACGAATTTCAAACAAAGGCTTTTTAGTTTTGTAGAATTGAAGCAGTAAATTAAAAGAAAGTAATATGAAATTAAAACTATGAGGATTTGCCCCAGAAAAAAAAACTTGTACGTAGCACAGTTGTCCCACTATATGGAGTAATAAACTTGTGAAACATTTTTATCTAGTAACTATGCTAAAAAAATTTTTTGGCTCGCATGGCGAAATTTTTTCTACCGTTTTTTTCGAAATTCCTCTATAGAATTAAAACTATGAAGATTATCCTCGGAAAAAAATACTGGTGAATAGCTTAGTTATTCTACTATATAAAATAATAAACATGTTAAACATTTTTGTCTAGTAACTATGTTAAAAAAATATTTATTTAGTCACGAAGCGAAATTTATGCTACCATTTTTTTCGAAAATCTTCTACAGAATTAAAACCATGAGGATTTACCCCAGAAAAAAAATAGTAGTAAATAGGCCAGTTATTCCATTATATAGAATAATAAACTTATCAAACATTTTTGTGTAGTAACTGTGTTAAAAAATATTTTGTGTCGTGCAAACTCATTTAAACATAACTTTGCAGGTCCACCGTGTTATGCGACACAAAACATTTTTTAACACAGTTACTAGACCAAAATGTTTGATAATTTTATTAATCTGTATAGTGGGATAACTGGTCTATTAACTATTTTTTTTTCTGGAGCAAATCCTCATAGTTTTAATTCTGTGGAAGATTTTTGAAAAAAAAAAATGTTAGAGAAAATTTAGCTGCGCAACAAAAAACATTTTTTTTACATAATTTCTAGACAAGAATGTTTGACAAGTTTATTATTCTAAATAGTGCAATAACTAAGCTATTCACCAGCGTTTTTTCTGGAGCAGATCATCATAGTTTTTATTCTGTAGAGGATTTTCGAAAAAAAAAATGGTAGAGTTAATTTCGCCACGCAACACAAAACATTTTTAACACAGTTACTAAAGAAAAATGTTTAAGAAGTTTGTTATTCTATATAGTAAAATAACTGAACTATTTACTACAATTTTTTGATGGGGAAAATCTTCATAGTCTTAATGTTGTAGAGGATTTTCGAAAAAAAATGGTAAAGAAAATTCGCCACGCAACAAAAACATTTTTTTTCAACATAATTACTACACAAAGATGTTTGATAAGTTTATTATTCTATATAATGGGATAACTAGGCTTTTCACCAGTATTTTTTTCTGAGTCAAATCTTCATAGTTTTAATTCTGTAGAGGATTTTCGAAAAAAAATGGAAGAGAAAATTTCGCCACGCGACACAAAAAAATTTTTTTTAGCCAGTTACTAGACAAAAACCTTTTAAAATATTATTACTCTATATAGGGGAATGACTGGGTTATTCACCGATATTTTTTTTCTGGAGCAAATTTTTATAGTTTTAATTACAAAGTAGTTTATTTCAATTTTCTGCTTAAATTCTACAAAACAAAAAAAATATTTATTTTAAATTCGTATTTTTTCTAATTGTTTAATAAACTATAGTATTTACAAAAACCATTGTTTGATCAAATATGTCGTTAAGGATATTACCTACCATATGGCACCTTATTTGTTTAAATCGGACAAGTGGTTATTGAGAAATTAGCCAAACTCTGATACCCGAGTTTTGTACCTTTTCCCTCTCCCCCCTTCCCCCTCCACCACTTTATAATGCGACAACCGCTATATTCTTGTTCAGTAAATCATGCTGAAGACAATGATACCAGTTGTCGGTAGTGCACTCGCTTGTCCGACGGGATTTCAATTTTGAAGGCCTGGCATCTCGGCTAGGAGGGCCTACCCTAGTTTCAGAAATATTAAGAAAACCAAGCAATTTTTAAAAGGAAAAGTGAGAATAAATATAATTATGAGATGAATAAGCAATAGAATAAATGACATGGATTTTTTTTATACAAATAATAATGCTTATGAATGATTAGTGGAAATGTTATTGAGATAATTTTTGATATAAAGTATAAAATAAACAACGTTAGACCCGAGCGGATTTCGTTGATTTATTTACTAATGTAAGCGATAATAAAGATAATATACAATGTGAAATGTATTGTAAAAAAACTGGGATATATTTTGAATACCAGAAGATATTTTTTTTAATGAAACGAATGGAGTACGTATACTAATTATTAACTGGGATATTTTCTTTAATACCAGAAGATTTGTTTGTATTACCTAAATGGATTAACAGAATTCAGATAGATAGGTAAATGGATCTTTGAGATATATTTTTTGTTGTGAAATAAATGAATTACATATAGTGAGATAACTGGGATATATTTCTTTACCAGAAGATGTTTTTTTTTTATTAATTGAAGGAGTTGATAAAATAATTGTTATAGATTTTTCAGAATAAAATGTATGTTTTATTTTACAATAATTTATGTAAGATATTAGATATGTAATACGTAAGTTTTTAAGAAAAAAACATTTTTTATGAAATTGTTGCTACTTGTAGGTTTTTATCGTTACTTATTACTGTCATTTTTGTCTTTGAATTTTAAAGTTTTATACTTAGAAGAAATAATTTTAACTACAGGCACCTGTATACTACTTACATAAGGTTTCAAAAATAAATAAATATTAAGAATGATACTTATAGTTCTGTAGTACCTAATTTATTATTTGTCTGTAGCGTTGTGTCTAGCAAGTTAGTATTATTTACATGTATTTAGTTAAGAAAAAAGTATTTTAAATGCACCGATTGTTTTTGGTGTTCACATAGGTGATTTGATGTTTTATTATAATATTTTTACTTATAGTTCAATCATTTTTTTTTCTTTTTTTTTTTTGTTGTACCCCGGTGGTGTCATGTGTGAATATAATATATATAGCGTGCATATAATGTAATGAAATCAGTAATAAACTAATCTCATCATAAAACGGTTGTCTCATTGTTTATTACTCGATACTATTAAAAAACCGCATCAAAATCCGTTGCGTAGTTTTAAAGATCTAAGCATAGTAGTGATGATAGGCTCAAAGACCGAAATCGCTTATTGAAAACGCTCACAACGCATTGTGATCAATGCCAAAAATCAACGAAGTGAAATTCGTATTGTAGATTTTTTTTTAAATCAACTTACTAAGCAATAAATTGTTGAATACAAATTATTATTATATTAGTCATTGGAAACTACAATATTAAGTAATTGTAGGTGACGGACAGGTGTCCGTCTCGTGTTATGCTTGCACCAACAAGTGCTCAGAACGTGTCATGGCTTTTTTTCATTTCCACAACGCGTTGTTGTCGTTTGGTATGATGATCTCGACGTGAATTTCGCTATGTGGTCTTTCTGTGTTTGCCTCAACGTGTCATGGGCGAAATTAATTTAGCGTTGTGGATTTTTGGCAGTGATCACAACGCGTTGTGAGCTGTTTTTTCGCTCAATGAGAGATTTCGGTCATTGTGCTTAACCTAACATCATACATTACTAGTTTCAGTGGCTGACGTGTTTAGCTAATTATTTTAAATTATCATATCTAAGATTCAAATAACGTTTGATATCCTTCCTTATCAATATTCAGGTCTCATCGAAATGTACTAAACACTTACGTAGTGTAGTGTATCAGACTTAACTTATCCAAAAACTAATATTTTGTCTGTAGCCCACACTTGTTTATCTGTTTACCTCTATGTTTTTACAAGAAAATTTAAAGTAAACACAATTTCAAACCTTTTGCAGAGTTTTACGGTTTTAAAATATCAACCACAGAACGAGCAATGTTTGTGCTATCAAAATGAGTATGAGCAATGATCATATTGAAGTACCTATTATAAGTTTCAAGGATTCCCATTTTTTTTAACTATGAAGCCAATTAGTATAAAAAGATTTTAGTTTTATACTCGTAAAAAAATAATCAATTCAATATGCTTTATTGGCAGGGCCCAGATTGGGCTAATTTTAAACATACTTATCTGTAAAAACCCTTTCGTTGACGCTTTTTTAAAGAAAAGCTTTGGAAATATTGGACAAGCAAACATCTCGCTTGACACTTTTGTGTGAAAAAACCTTTATTTTTCGGACGTTGGCTATCAAATTGTAGAAATAACATATAGTTCCAAGTAGTGTGTTATATTTCAAGCCTTGGACATAACCACTTTCAGTAATGGAAACTACTACGTATTATAAATTTTCAGTACTAAGAGCTTGTCACTCCGTGCGCAACGCGACATTAATATTTTCCTTGGAAATCGTGATTCCATTCGTAGAATCAAAGAGAATTTTCAGAATTCAGAATCCTATTTTGAATTAAAACTGTGATGGAATCATAGAAGCAATTTTCACTACGGATGAGCAAATGCATATTGCATACGCTTATCAGTGAGCTGAGCACAAGACTTATCATCTATACGTAATATATACGTAAAAGCTAGTACTTACATGACTTATTATACTTGAAAAGGGTAGTATGAGTATTTAACGGTAGACTAAAAATATGTAAGTAGCAGTGGCGAGGGGTGAAATTATAGCGAAGGTAAGCCGGTCTACAAAAATCATGAAAAATGTTATGATCTGCATAGCGGATCATTGGGGTGGGATTTCCTAAGGTAAGCCGACGGGAATCGGCTTGTATGGACCCTTCGCCACTGGTAAGTAGGTATACGTCGAGAGTGTATGTGATGTTGCCTAATTTTCCGATACGGTATATACTAGGTATTAACTTCCCCATCTAAATCATCTCTAAACCAGCTATTGTAATACAAAATCTCTGAGCTGGAACTGTCAACTTTTTGGAATAATCGTCCTTATGAACAAAAGCGGGATGTTTATTCTATATTTCCCTTTCAGCTGCTCCCCTTACAATCCTCTCCTCTCTTAATCCTTTAGGGGTCATCTCATTATCATTAGGTGTTATCCGCATTATCGAAGAAAGGTTTTACTGACCCAAACACGAAATATGTACTTCGCATAATGAATATTTAAAGCCAGCGGGGCGCGTTGGTAAACAAAAGCCTGATTGTTTAAGGGCCTGTTTAAAATATGAGGCAACAATAACAACCGTAATCGGTTTTACTGTTTGCAGTGTGTCTGTAATAAAAGTACCTTTTTAAAGATTTTTGCTTTTTAGCTTCGACCAAGAATACTCTAAATGTCCGGTCTAAGTCTCAAAAATGGCACCTTGAAATAACGCTTCATTTTCAAGCTGGGTTATTTTGTACAAAATATTTTCTTCTGTAGATCAGGTAATAATATTCATGTGGGGATACGAATTTCAAAATTTCGATTCGCTTTTAGTTTTGCCAGTCGTTGCTACATTTGCGTGCTATTTTAGTTTGTGAAGCGTTATCTAGGATATTTATGATCGAAGCTTTTAAGTGAAAACTTTTAGCAAAATACAAAAACATTTTTTTTACCTTAGAATTATTGCCTTCGACAGCTGAACACATTGGGCCCTCATTCTTTTCATGAAAAAAATTTGAAAGTTTAATTTGAAGTAGGTAATTAAGTCTACCTGTGGGTAAAGTATTTATTAATCCACCCATAAGTAAAAACAATATTTCTTAAATTCGTTTGTTACATTCTTTAGCACTTTTCCGCAATCTATTTTATTATCTTTTGGTCCGTAAATCACCACAAAAAGTAGAAAAGAAAACAATTTATTTATTCTTTAGTTATCAGATATATTGGCATATTCAATGTACTTCGTTTATTGTAATTGTGAATCTTATCACACTGCATTAAGACTGTCAATAAAGATGAATTTTCCCTGCACTGTGCTTTTTCTATTGAAGGGTGGGTATTTTCGCCAAGATGTTAAGGGTAAACGAAATCTGGTGGGAATTTTAATTACCTTATTAAAAAGGGTAGTGAATTCATTTTTATATTTTTAGCTTGTGTTTATACAAAAGCAAGATGCATTACATTACAGGCACTGTGAAGTGAATTTAGGACTTTGGCAAGCGTAAAGCCCGTAATTTTTCACACAATAAGCAAGAAAAAAGTGTTACCTATAGAAAAATAACAAATTTCTTTTTCAGGCTATTTATAAGCAAACGTGAATGTTTACCAGAACTTCGGTAAGCTTACGGTCTTATCAGCAGTTATTCAAGAGAAAACACGGCGGTTTTGTAAAGGCAACTCTTTATACAAATATCTCAAGGTCTTTACGAATTCACGCCTCCTGAATTTTGATATGGAAAGTAACAAGAGTTGTTAAGTTTGTTCGCACGCGTGAGATATTAGCTGAGCCACAAGAAGATTATTATTCAAATACAAATGTAGGTAGGGTACTATTCTTGTTGTTTATGTATTCACCCCGGGTAATTATGGGGATACGTATATGTTTTAAGACTTTGGAACTAGGCTTTTGTTTGCTTCTTACCTATGGGTATTTAAACATGTTGATTTTCCAGGCAACTTGGTAGGCGACTTTAGTCGAATACGGATTTTTATTGACAATTTCTTGTAAAAGAAAATGAGGTATACGAATGCGAATGAGCTAGCTAGGTTCTGGACCTGGTCTTTGGGACTTCGTGGAGGAGTTAGTCTGGCCCTTAGGCTAAAAAGTTTGGCGGCCCACGAGCTAGACTAAAGTCCAAAGTGGTTTCTCGATTTTGTCCATATAGAAAAATTTTACAAGTGCGAGTAAGTACTGTTTAAATGCTGAATCGAAATATGCAACATAACACGGCCGTATTTTATAACGCCTGTCGATTTTGTATCAGAACTCGAACCTCACTTCGATACTTTTGTTCCTGAAAAAAGTATTGACAGATAAACATAAACAAACGAACAAGGGTTCCATTTTTATTTTGAGTTACGGAATCCTAAAAAGACCCGTACTAGCTATAGTTTAAAATGCACCCAAATACGAAGCTTTTATTTTATTAATCTGTTAAACCATCTTTATTACTCTAATGTCTTTTACGAAATGTATGATTTATCGCAGAATTTTAATTACTAAAAATCTTTTGTCCAAGCCCCGAACGGGCACTCCTGGTTATGTTACCAGAATTTTAATTACTCTATCGCAACGTACCAGGCACGGATTTGCCACTCACTCTTCTTTAAAATTAAACGTCTTGAAAGCAATTTCGAAAATTTTATTATGTTTGAAATGAAATTCTTTAAAGATTTGTAATTTATTAAGCCCGTGTTCTATTGAAAAAATATTCTCGCGAGAGAATAATAAAGAACTGTAAGTTTACTAAAATTTAGTTAGCGTTAAGGTCAGACAGTCTAGTCTAGTACCTACTCCTATTTGCTGAATAAAGTTAGTTAGATAAAAAAATGAACTACTATGATAGGATGACCTTTACATTGTGCACATTCTTAACTTAATCTTTACATTAATAAAACTTCAATTTCCAAAAAATCCTTGGTAATATTTTTGACTGTCAAAAACCAAAGCAGATTGGTTTCTTGTCCAGGGGTCATTGCTCTCACTCCACCCTTCCAAATATTCCTATTGGAAATTCAATAATGTTTTGAATAATCCTTAGCTAACGTCGGCCGGTAAAAAAACTTTAATAATATTAACCGAAGTTAAAATTTACTTTTTGAACTGAAGAAGTGATTTTTACGCAGCCTCGTAATTAAGGGTTATATGAATCTTGTTTTTTTATAATCCATATAAAAAATTTACTACTGTTTATAATGTTTCACTGAACAATTTATAAGAAATAAGACTGCAGAAGGACATAGGCTAATAACTATTATTACCGTTTAAATTAAGTCCCTCAATCAATATTTGATGATTTTGTACATTTATTATAGTCTACTATTATTCTCAAGTTTTATATAGACGAAGGTGCGAACAACAGCTAGACTGGTCGAAAATCCTAACAATCCGCTTCCTAGTTGAACTTAAAAAAAATATACTTGTACTATTATGTATTCTGTGATAATATGAACTACTAGTCTACTTGGTAACCTATATAACAATCAGTGGTGTCAAAATATTGTAAATATAAGGTCCAATATTATTCCCAAGTTTCATATAGACGAAGGTGTAATTGTTAGCATAACCCGCTTAATTTGTATTTTATTTTTACGATTATTTTTAAATTGGAAATTATTAGTCGATTTATTGATTTTGACGTATGGCAAAACGGGCTTATGGCAATATCGACGCAGTCAACGAGAGGGTAGGACGACTAGCGGACGTGTTGCTGTCTGGAGAGTGAAAAAACAAGATATGAAAATGGAAAGTGTATACTAGAACAGAATGATCAAAACAGTTTGTTATCGGATCATCTAATCAAACTTAACAAATTGTATGCTTAGAAAGTGAGTATGTCAATAGTGTGAACGACATCTAGTAGGTAACCTATATTATAATTAGTGGTGTCAAAAGGTATATTCCCAATCCGTCCCCATTCCCCATACTGCTGTGTCACGTCGGGAAATGGCGTATTCATTAGCCGTGTAAACAGTTTTAATCGCCCGTCGCCGCGCGGACACGCCCTTGCCAACTTACACGATATGTGTTTTCGCATTCTCTGTTCTGACACATTTCTTTTGTCAACTATTTAATCCTTTATGTTATGCGTTCAACGCTTTTTGTGTGAAGGTTAATTTTGTAGCAAAAAATAGCAACATAAAATAGGCCTTTTAAACTTCTCAAAACTATTTTCCAGAAGAAAAAGATACTAAAGCGAATAATAGAGAGCCGCCATATTTCTTTACTTAGTTTGAAATAGTGTTTCTAGTAGTATATTAGTAGTATTACTATTACTAGTTAGTATTACACTAGCGACCGCCCGCGAATTCGTCTGCGTGGCTAGTATTGTGTCTATCCCTTGTAAATAGTTCTTTTTTTCAGGATGAAAGGTTCCTATGTCCTTTTCTGCATCCTTGAAAATAATGTAGGTATACAAAATTCAGAAACCGACCATGTAGCGTATATCAGATTCAATTGATAGAATACCATACCTGTAATGTTGTGAACATGTATGACAGACTGCAAATCATCCTACACACGCATATTAATGAAGAAATCGCTCCATGGGCGGTAGTGTACATATTGGCATTGCAAACGATATCATATAAATCAGTTCGGAAATTGCAATGTGCCAACATATGCCTAATGAGTGCCCGCGGCTCGACGGCGAGTGGGTGTGTGTATTAACGACGATGTTTCTGAACTATTTTATTGATTTCAATCTTTGGTTTTGCGATATGTTAATTTATGAAGGGTGCTTTGCATAAGTATACTACGTAACGTTATGGTGTAGGTACTTACTTACTAATAGTTTGATAGCCATATTATAGACATATTACGTGTAGCTGATAAAATAAATTCAATTATTGGAAGTAAAGCGAAATAAATCACTTTTCAACTAATACTAGTGCGGTTTTTTGAAAGTAATTTAGTAATTAATTGGTATTTGTGTGACAATCCAGTACACATAGGTAACAACAACATAACAACAGTAAAAATAAAATAAAAATGCTTAACACAAAAGTAGAGGTCTAGGAAAACAGTTTGAACAGCAATACACTAAATATAAACCTCCTATTTGAAGAAAAACATTTAAATAGATACAGATGACCATAATTTAGGTGTCATCAGTCAATTCTAATGAGTCACGGTTTGACACTAATGGCCAGATAAATAGTACGTGTGGTTAGCTACAGCTCGACATAAATATGAATTTTGAAAGATAAATATATTATATTTAAACACAAGATTGATGACTGTTCTTTGAAGACTGACTTTGGGCCTGTTACATAAGTTGCAGATAAGTCTCAACTAACTTACGAAAGATAAATAATTTATTAAATGAATATGATCCAGTTTTAAATTAAACCAGAGGAAAAAGCTAACTGGAACCTGTAAAACATTAAATCATGATAGCTGCCTATCTTTCAGTAAGCGAAAATCTTTTGATTTGATCGTTACTATTTAACAAAACACTAAGCATCTAGTATTCAATATTATTATTAGAAGAAACGAAAATTAAATGTAAAGATATATTAACTAGTGGCTCCGTGAGCTGTAGACCTCGCGATAAAAAGTGGCTCAAATTGTACAAAAATAAAATGTTTTCATGAGGTTTTTAAAGCACACAGTACGTGCTGTTTGGTATATTATTTGGAGTATTCGCAGCTAAATGGTGCTTCTAATTTAGATAATTTTTATAGATGGTTGAATATTTTTTTAGATAAATTTGGAAAAACTGGCTCAACCAAACAATTTTAGATAATTATCGAACCTGCTCATAAAATTTTGTTGAGAAATGCGACCTGTAGAGGAGAACAAACAGCTGGAAAGCCGGACTGAAACATTTTTTCTCACATATCTCCGTCATTTAACTTCTTGACGCCGACCCGGCCGCATGAGGCCAGCTAAAAATTATTTAAGCCATAACTGTCAACGCCGAGCCGGCCGCATGAGGCCAGCACTTTGTTTACGTTTTCTTCTATTGTTCTCTTATCTTCTCTGGTGATAATAATTTTTAGAATTTTTAGGCGGGTATACGGCCGGCGCAGATGGGTTAAATAAATTTCGAAAAACTGTCTCGACAAAAAAATCTGTTTAATTATCAAACCTGCTCACAAAATTTCACCGAGATTGGTTGACAAAAGCGACATGAAGAGGAGAACAGACAGCGCCGGAAAGCCAGACTGAAATCTGTTTTTTTTTACATATTTCCACCATTTTAGAAAAAAAAACTGGCTTGACAAAAAAATCTACACATTTTTCAAACCTGCTCATAAAATTTCACAAGAATCGGTTGAGAAATGCGACCTGTAGAGGAGAACAGACAGCGCTGGAAAGCCGGACTGCAATATGTTTTTTTTTACATAATATCTCCATCAATTAGAAAAATTTCAAAAACTGGCGTGACAAAAAGCCTGCTCACAAAATTTCACGAGAATCGGTTGAGAAATGCGACCTGGGGGCGTATTATGACCTCTTAGTTCCAGCCTGAAAATGAACTGCCTTGCATTACCGTATTATGATCTCTCATTTCCAGCCAGTCAGCAGTCACGTGACACCTTACTGACTTCTGGCTGGATCTTGGCAGGGATTTTCGTATTATGACATATCAACTGACAAACAACTGACGTTTCTTGCCATGTTTTACTGTCAAAATAAGCCATTCAGTTTACGCCAGCTAATAGTAGCTTTTATTAAATTGTTTTGATTTATTTTACAAATTTATGATAAATACACAAAAAAAACATAAATTAATTTATAAAAAAAACATGCATAACGAGTGTGTGTGATGAAAGTGATGGATTATGGATATCTTGTAAAAGAAAGGTTAGTAATGTTCGTCAATATCATTAGTATTTCCAAATTAGTAAAAAACTACAGAAATATTTTTCTTGTATTGCAGGTGCTAATTTCTTGCTACCATGTCGACGGGGTCTTTACCTAGCGCTCCGTTGCTGGTGATGTTTGGAAAACAAATTGGCCCACCCAGTTACATTGATACAGACCTACCTAAGTAGGTACCTACGAGGTCGAGATCTCTCAAGGGAAGACAAATATTAAACTATAATAAGGTGAAAGTTGTGTTGTGATTAAAAATAATACCCAATTAACTTTATAGGTAGGTATATTGTAAAACTAGATAGTATCACCTTTAAGCTGTGTTGACATGATCAAAGTATACTTGGACCAAGTAGTTTGGATGACTACTTGGACGCTACTTGGATCATGTTAACGAGCAATCAAAGCACATTTGGATCAAAATTTTAATCAAAGTAAAGTTGACCATGCCCTACTTTCATCCTTAGTGCATTCTAAGCTTTTATCCAAGCTTGCTTGGACCAAGTAGTTTTGATGACTACTTGGATCATGTGACCGAGAAATCCAAGTGCACTTTTATGTCGCCGTATCCAAAAAGCTACAACCCGGTCAAGATAACTCGGCACCCGAGGCAAAAGCGACGTTTTCTTATAATCATTCACATATTGTGCTGTTACCATGTTCTTTCATTCCACTATCATATTGCCTATTAAATCCAACCCCTTTAGTTACAAAGCCATTAAAGTATCAGACCATAAAGTAGTCTTGTGTGGGAAAAAAATCATTCGATCCAGGTGCCGAGTTAACTTGACCGGGTTGTGCGTTGTCCCAGTTACTTGGTCCATGTATACTTTGATCGTGTCAAGAGGTATCCAAGTTAACTTGGCTAGCTACGGTCCAAGTAAACTTTGATCATGTCAACGCAGCTTTTGGAATCATCCAAAGTGATTGATCAACAATGTTGAAAAGTACATACAACAAATGTTTCATTATTAGGTTTTTTTATTTAGTAGCCATTGTAGAATGTTGCCATTACTTATTTCCCCTTTACACCAAGTAACAAAATATAAGTCTATAAAATAATTTCTTCAAATATCTTAGAAATGAATACCTACAAGATATCATTTATGCCTCACCACACTAAATTTAAGTCAAGATATTAAACTAATTAATGTAATTCCATTTTATTTTTAGGTACCTATCAAATATTACATGAGATATCTAATGTATAATTTCTATTTAGTTTTTACATCCAGTGTATTGAGCCAGCATAGTACCCTCCCGTTGAAAAAAAGAAGAGACAATACTTACTTTTTGAAAGTGGTATTAAATTAAATTCCAGTGTTTAAGATACAGTTTTTTATTTACTCATATACCTACCTACTCATAGCATGATACAAATAGAACATAGTAAGTAATAGTATTGTTACAATCCATGGTCATCATCATCATCAGCCTATCATCGTCCACTGCTAAACATAGGCCTCCGAGTGCACACCACTGAGCACGATCCGCGGCTATACTCATCCAGTTTATGCCAGCCACCTTGCGAAGATCGTCGCTCCACCTTGTCTGAGGGAGTCCCACACTACGTCTGCCCATTCGAGGTCTCCACTCAAGAACTCGTCTGCCCCAGCGGCCATCGGTTCTACGGCTAATATGGCCGGCCCACTGCCACTTCAGCTTGCTAATCCGGTGGGGTATGTCGATGACTTTAGTTCTCTGTCGGATCACCTCTTCAATCATCACAATCCATGGTAAAAGTGAAATATGACTTCCTCTTTACTTTTCATTAGTCTGACGTCACTTTAAATCTGAAACAAATCAATTTTAGATTAGTATACAAATACATATGCATATAATAAGAAAAGGCCTTATGATAGGACAAATCAAAGGTTGTTTAATACAAGTTAAAATCTTTAAAACAGTTTTGCCGATGTTAGCAAAACTAAACATGCATAAGTATTAAGTGTAGCAAGTTAATTTTGTATAATAAATACTTTTTACTTTTATTAGAGTAATGAATGGATCATGAGATGAGATTTTTCTACATAAGTACCTACCTATTCATTGAATCTTATGATTATTGTAGGTAAGTAGGTAGGTACTTTTGTTTTCCCTATGCGTTATAGAGTATTGATTGTTGATTGTACCTATGTAAATTAATGTTCCATGCTACAGTTAAAACTTACTACCACTTTATAATGATGATTCTAAGAAATGGGTTTAATTTCATTACCTACACTGTTCAAACTTACTTTTATTTACTAATAATTTAGATTATAAGTACACTGACTTCTAGGAAAAATAAATATTAGAAAATATAAGTATTTTATTTTATTACTTAATCAAAGTAGGCACAGACACTTCACTGTCACTTACATTGCATTTCTTGCCTCATTTGTGACTTGTGAGGCATTGCTTTTGAATGTAATTGATTCACAAGCAATCTTATCGGATTCAAATTCAAATACTTCTTTAATGATCCCAGCAGCTGAGCATAGGTAGTTGTACTCGTCGGTGGAACATCGTTGTCAAACCTATACAACAAAGGAATAACAATTGTTAGTGTAAAATAATTGGTCTCAAACATTAAAGTTGTCAATAAACGATTAGTTCAATATTGATCTACTTACAGCATTAGATGTTGTTTGTCATTCAATCCCATGATTTACAATAATTCACTATAAACGCGACTTATCACTTAAAACTTTAAAATAAATGAAATTAAAAATCAATCATTAATGTTTTTGTTTTGGTCTCATGTTTTTTATGAAAAAAGTCAAAGATTAGGTTATGTCTTCTTCTTATTTTTGTTTGGCAATCTACTCTCCTCTTTAGGGAGTACTTTCTGCCAGTGTCAAGTGTTGAATAGTAAGGGAAAACGAACGTTCAGAAATAGACTATTTGTAGAAGTGTGAGTGCATGTTATTTTTAGGTCGAATTTGGTAGCATATTGCTCAAAACAAGTTTTTGTTCGATATATTTTTACTTATTGCTATATAATACATGTGATTCATAATTAAAAATGATGTTTTAACACACTTTTTTAAAAACCGGTAAAAAACCGGTAAATTTTGATCGGTTTCCGAACGTTTTCTTCAAATCAGTGAAAACGAGGCATAGACAACGTAGCCAGGAAGAACCCAGCCACTTTATCGCGCGTCATAATACGAAAAAGAACAAGTCAGTTTAAGCTCGTAAACTGAATTGTCTGGAACAAGGCTGGATTCCAAAAAGATCATAATACGGCCCCTGTAGAGAAGAACAGACAACGCTGGAAAACTGGACTGAAATCTGTTTTTTTAACATATCTCCACCATTTTGAAAAATTTCCAAAAACTGGCTTGACAAAAAAAAATTATATCAGTTTCAAACATGCTTACAAAATTTCACGAGAATCGGTTGAGAAATGCGACCTGTAGAGAAGAACAGGCAGAGCTGGAAAGCCGGACTGCAATAAGTTTTTTTAACATATCTCCACCAATTATTTTTTTTTCAAAAAACTGGCGTGACAAAAAAAAATATGTTGTTTTCGAACCTGCTCACAAAATTTCACGAGAATCGGTTGAGAAATGCGACCTGTAGAGGAGAGCAGACAGCGCTGGAAAGCCGGACTGAAATCTGTTTTTTTAACATATCTCTGTCATATCGAAAAATTTCAAAAACCTGGCTTAACAAAAAAAATTTGTATAATTTTTAAACCTGCTTCCAAAATTTCACGAGAATTTGTTGAAAAATGCGACCTGTAGAGAAAAACAGGAAAGCGGACTGAACTCTGTTTTTTAACATATTTCCGCCATTTTGAAAAATTTCAAAAAACTGGCTTGACAAAAAAAAACTATAATTTTTGAACCTGCACACAAAATTTCACGAGAATCGGTTGAGAAATGCGACCTGTGGATGGCACAGACAGCCGGACATACGAAATAATTTTTGCCCAAGCTGAAGCAGAGACGCTTCGCTCGCACTTCGTGCTCGCTCGGTCAAAAAGAAAATTAATAGAATGCATGTTATAATTTAATAATACAAGTAAGCAAAGTAATAATTATTAATATAGAAATAAGCGTTACGCCTACAAACTGACATTGCAGTTTGGCGACAGAAAATTTTGTACTATTAAACGAAAAATTTGGAAAATAAATAAAAAACAATTTTTTTTTGTGTATTGTCAACGACACCACTTGACGACGCCACTGGGGTGTCTTTTTCTATTTTTTTCGGTAACCAGACCACGGCCGACTTGTGACATATTGTCATGTCGTGATCTCGACTGATAAATAATTGAACAACACAAGAGAATTAGGTGTGGTATCGTCCAGTGGTGTCGTTGACAATACACATTATCAATGGATATTAATCTATTCATACATAAAAATAATAATAATAGTTTATTTATAAAGAATAACGAAACTACTTATCTACCTATAATATCCATACAATTATTTAAGACACTCGGCGAACTCATAATATGTAGATTCTTCTAACATCTTCTTAGTTTTATAATTATTTTCGGCATTTCCCGTGTAGATGTCGTGTTTTCAGAACACATCAACATAAATACGGTTATTTCATTTTTCGTGACGTGTCGTGATTGAGCCGTGAACGTCATCAACGTCAAGCAACAGTGGCAGTCGGTCATTAGGGAAGACTGATGGCCTCTGTGATAAGAGCTGCATGCGTTTTACGGATTTTAATCTTTTATTTTATACTCGTTAATGCATTACCGCACAGTTCCGGTTAAGAATAGGACTGTCCCATCTCATCCCGTGGGTATCGTAGAAGGCGATAGAGGGAAGTTTTAGGGACCCGGTGCAGACCATCGCACAAAGGGTCACTCGAATGGCAGCGAGGAAACTGTCAACAACAGCATTCCCAAGGAGGGTTGGTGTCAGGCAGGCGGCCGATCGTAACTTTGCCAAAACCTAATGCAGTATGTATTACATACTGCGCCGACCCCAATACTGGTCGTTCTACGAGCGCAAAATTTTATTTTGTGTAGAGCACTACAAATAAATTGGGATAAGGACAGGAGGATGATGATGACTCGTTAATGCATTACGTAGGAAGTGTTAAATTGTATTTTTTATGCATAACAGGATAGTGTTTGGTCTTCACCTCATCTGATGTTAAGTGACGATAAGGCCGAAGATGAAAGCGCACTACACCCGGAATCCTCACCACTCAGCAACTGGCTATCTTACCTCTAACTGCCGGAACACAACAATTTTTAAATTGTTGTTATGGCGTCAGACTTAGGTAAGATGGTGGTAGTTCTTATGATCACATTAGTTATGTTTTATTATAAGGTTCTTTCAAATGAATCCCGTACAATTCGGATTTAAAAAATTTAGTATTTCGCCACAGTTCTCTTGAACCCAGACCTTGATAAGTAATAATTAATTACCGGCTGGATACTAATGGGATTTTGTTGTGCCCGAAATGGGTTGCGACCTTCTTGCACATGTCGAGAATACCTTTAGTATAGTTGAGTGGGACATATTACTAATTAACAAATGTCCCTATTGCCATCGGTTAATTTTAAAGTACATCTAAAAAATAATGTGCATATCTATTTCTACTATTATGGTACTTATAGTAGGTAATAGTAAAACAGAATTTTAGTACTATTAGCGTCACCGATGACGAGCGATTAATCGCTGAGCGATTTTTTGTAGTCCAGAATAGAACATATGGAGTTCAATACGTAAACGCCCACGAGCTACAAAAAGTAGCTCACACATAGCTCGGCGACTAATCGCCCACGAAATGACACTGACAAGAGTGACAAGCGGCTTTAACCCTCTGGCTAGCATAATTATTTTTGTAATGGTATAGCTTGCAATAAAAAGTAAGGGAATTATTATTAGGTACATTATATGATTACCTTTTAATCCTGTTCCGTAAAGGGTAGGTAGGTACACTATGAGCCTTAAAGGTTGGTTATAGGCAATGGGGAATGTCCGAATAAAATCAAATTGGCTGAATATTTTTCTATAGGTAGGAATAAGGTCCCTTAGTAATAGAAAAAAGTTTCAGAATTTTCGGTTGGGTAAAAAAGTTTTTAAAAATCAAAGTCTCTTCGACTTCACAAATGTATAAAAGTAACAGCAGAATGGAGATTATACCTTTGCCGCTAACTGCCACAAAGACAACACGTATTAAAAAAAAAAAGTTTTGACATTTTGTCTTGAAACTTTTTTTTAATACCATGTTGTGGTTGTGGCATGTGTTGGCAAAGGTACAATCTCCATTCTGCTGTTACTTTCATACATTTGTTAAGTCGAAGAGACTTTGATTTTTTGAAATTTTTTCACGAAACCGAAAATTTTGAAAATTTATTCTATTACTAAGGGACCTTATTCCTACCTATAGAAAAATATTCAGCCAATTTGATTTTTTTCGGACATTCCCCATTGTCATAAGTTTATATTACCTATATAGAAAACATAACGTAAACGTAACGAAAAAACTGGCCAAGTGCGAGTCGGACTCGCGCACGAAGGGTTCCGTACAAAAAAACGGCAAAAAATCACGTCTGTTGTAAGGGAGTCCCCTTAAATATTTTTTTTCTGTTTTTAGTATTTGTTGTTATAGCAGCAACAGAAATACATCATCTGTGAAAATTTCAACTGTTTAGCTATCACGGTTCCTGAGATACAGCCTGGTGACTGACAGACAGACAGACATAAGGACAGCGGAGTCTTAGAAATAGGGTCCCGTTTTTACCCTTTGGGTACGGAACCCTAAAAACATTTAGCTAAAGCCCCACCCGACTTCAACAGACGTTTTTTAATATTAGATATGCGTAGGTTAGGTACCTATTAGTAATGGACAACCTTTCAAAAATATAATATGTCGTTTTCACTTTGTATAATGAAAGTAGATACAAAATTAGGGGACACGTATTTTTTATTTAAACTTTTAATTGTTTTTTTGTATATTAAATCACTGTTTGAAATCTTACTCATTCTAAAAGAGCGTAAGTACATTGTCAGGAAGTTGAAATGTGTAGCTTTTGCCAAAAAAAAAAACAAATCTGATCTTATCTGTGACAATATGACACCATGATTTCGATAGTGATGTGGCATGGGATTTCTGTAAGTGATGTCGATAATAGACAACATTTTCATTTTGAGAAAGTCGACGTTTAAATGTCGTCAGCTTATATAAATATTTTCAGCTTTTTTTATATTCGCAGCAAGATAGCACTTCTAATTTTGAATTTTTTTCCAAATGCGGGATAAATTTATTTTTTAAGGCCAGTTTTTTTTTAAATATATCCAATACTAGTGGCCGCCCGCGGTTTCACCCGCGTGGTTCCCGTTCCCGTGGGAATATCGGGATAGAAAATTATCCTATGTTTTAATCTAGGCTATCTACTATCTGTTTGCCAAATTTCAACCAAATCCGTTTAGTAGTTTTTGCGTGATTGAGGCACAAACATCCAAACATCTAAACATCCAAACCCACAAACTTTCACATCCTACTAAAACCACGCGGGTGAAACCGCGGGAGGCCGCTAGTCCTACTAATATTATAAATGTGAAAGTTTGTGGGTTTGGATGTTTTGATGTTTGTTCCTCAATCACGCAAAACTACAAAACGGATTTGGTTGGAATTAGGCACACATTTAGTAGATAGCCTAGATTAAAACATAGAATACTTTTTTTCCCGATATTCCCACGGGAATGGAAACCACGCAGGTGAAACCGCGGGAGGCCGCTAGTCCTACTAATATTATAAATGTGAAAGTTTGTGGGTTTGGATGTTTGGATGTTTGTTCCTTAATCACGCAAAAACTACTAAACGGATTTGGTTGAAATTTGGCACACAGAAAACTCATTTTGGATAAAAAGCACACACATAGTTTATAACCTAGCGGAAACTAGTCAAGGAAATAAAAAGAACACGTTAAAAATATCAATGTTTATTATTTTAAAGCGTTCACTTTAACTCTTTCTAGTTGTCGCTGCAACCTATAAATAGCTAATTGCTTCATGTCGATAGCTCGCAGGCCCTCCGTGACGTGTTACGTTTTGTGTTTTGTTGGATAACGGTGGCGCCTAAAACAAAGAAATTGAGCTTGTAGTAGTACCTACATACAAAACATTATATTACAACTGATTTGAGTTTTCAAATGTAAATTACGTGATTATTATTTATTTACATAAAAGAAAGATGTGCCAAGCCATGTGATGGTTTTCTACTTTTTGTTTCCATCAAATATAAAGTAAGAAAGTACAATAAAACAAATATCGATATAGAAATGCACATCACTAGAAGAAATAATATAACCTCTACGACTTGTAATAAAAAATCTAATATTTGCAAAATCAGCAAGGAACTGGACACAAACGACTATTTGCACAAATTATTAGTATATTATAATAGTTTCAAGCTATTTACACTACATGAAAACATCTAAAACATTATAAACTTACTGATGAAATCATAATGTTTATTGATTATTTTCATTTCTTCCTGTGCGAGATTTATAGCCTTTAATCACACAAGACATCATTTCACTGGTAACGCACAAGTATCCCAAACAAAGCTATGACTTTCTTTTAAGTTTTTTACAAGAATATTTTATAAATTTCTACATTTTACTAGTCTGATCAGAAATACGCTTGAATGACATTCTGTCACTATGATTTATTATGACAATAGATTTTATTTTTTAATGAATGCACAGATAATATAAATACAAGACAAATAGACTCAACTCAAACTTCCTGACATTCCCAATTTGGACTAGATTTTAGTTTTTTTTAAATAACGTAAAAAATACTGAACTAAAAATTCTGAAAAGAAAAATATGAGCTTAGAACACTAAAATCTCGAAATGGTTTTCTAATTTTAGTACTTTCTCAAAATGAAATGTTGTCCATTATGCAGATTTCAATAATTATTTCTTTCTTTTTAGTGGTTTTTATTTTAAAGCTGTTTTGTTTAGTTTTTTTATTAGTTTGCTTGATTTTTTAAAATATTTAGTACGATTTAAACTTTTAAATGTCTATATTTAACTAATCACAGCTCACTATACTAAAAAATCTACAGATCTCAAACTACGCGCAGTCGCGGCGTCAAAAATTTTGAAATATTGATATATTTTGGAAAATTTCTAAAAATTTAAAACTTTTTGATTTTTGCATTCACAATGCTATTTTTGTATTAAGATTTTTCATTATTTATTCATCTTAAATTTCTAAAAGTTACGGTATTTTAGGAATTTAAATTGCACTTTGAAGCTCTTGGGCAGACGCACATTTTGACATATTATGGTTCATCTACGTACCCCTCATAATCTGCGAAACTACAGGCAAATATCACAATTTCATAAATCGGGGCACTATACTCGATCACGAAAACATAAACATTTTCAATGTTAAAAAATATTAAAGAGTTTAATTTGGGTACTTATTACTCTGATGTAATTTTTTCTGCTATCCGTACTTTTTCATATATTCTTGGTATTTTTGTCGTGGGATGATTTAAGAACACGATTTGGGATGAATAAAGAAAAGGTAACGTGAGTGTGATGTGATGTCATGGGATGAAAATGGAACTGGGTGCCTTTTAGGGTTAACCTACGCCAGCGACAAAAAAGCGCCGCGATTGTCGCCGCGATTATCGCCGCGTTTATCGCCGCGATTACCGTCAGCGGATACGCTTATACATACATTGTCATTAGCCAAAAGAGTTTCCACCAACTAATACATTACGACATTACAGACAACTACTAAAATTCTACTAATCAGTGTAAGACCGTCGAAGGTCGTGGGAAGCCGCTGGATGCGGGCAGCGCAGACCGATCGTCACGGAGATCCTTGGCTTATGCCCAGCAGTGGGTGTCGTGCGGCTAATATGATGAAGTAAATCTAAGAAATTGTATTATTAATGACATTAAGGTTTTAATTTACTGAATTTGGTATTAAATATATAAATATCTAATGACACATTAACAAAAAAAATTTTGCCCAAATTCTGCTGTACTGTAGTGGTATATAAAAGACAGATATACCTTCGTTTGAATGGAAGTGGTGGAACTTTAGATTGTCTACCCAGTTGGTTACTAAGTTCTGTAACTATGGAAAACATGAATAATACTAAATTTACAAATAATGCTACAATGAATTATATACCAAATGAAAGCACAAATATTTAAGATTATCATGTATTAAAATTATTCGAAATGACCGCCTCTGGCATGAATACACGCCTTTAGACGACGAGGCCAGTCATCGATGGCAGCACGAACTACCACCATATCCAATTCTGCGACTGCCTTGAGAATAGCGCGCTTAAGAGAGTCGAGATTCATGTGGGGCTAAGCACATGCTTTCTCCTCAATAAGTTGCCATATGGCATAATCCAGAGGATTTAAGTCTGGGCTGGAGGATGGCCATTCTTCCTGCGCGATAAAATCAATTTTGTTAGCCCGAAACCATGCTTGTGTAGATTTTGCTTTGTGCGCAGGGGCAGAGTCCTGCTGGAAGACCCATGGCTGGTTTTGAAATAAAGTGTGGCTTAAGGGTTTGACAACAGGTTCCAGAACGGTATCTTGATAGACTCTAGCGCCAGTTTTCACACCTTTTTCACAGAAATGAACCTTACTTAGCCCTGAATAGGACACCCCCAGCCAAATCATCACTGATGAGGGGTGGTGACCTCGTTGGACCCTCGGAGCAATCATGCTGGCTTCTTTACTATTCTTAGCGTATACTCTATCATTTTGACGGTTAAAATTTTCTTCGACTGTGAAGATTTTTTCATCAGTAAACAAGATTTTTCGATGGCCGTTTTGTGCGTACTGCTTTAGTAGAGCGCGACTTCGTGCTAACCTCATAGCCTTCGATCGTGCGTTTAGCAGATGGCCCTTTCGTCTACGGTAAGCGTGAAGCCCAAGGTCATCATTGATAATTTTTTTAAGGGAACTTCTCTTCACAGTCATCTGTATTGCCAATAACTTTTGCTTCCGGACGGGATTTCTCGTGATTCTCGCCTTCACTGCCTTGATCACAGCTGGTGTCCGAACGGTGCGTGGTCTTCCTGATCTTTTTCGGTCATCGACGGTCAAGGTATTACTGTACCTATGGATAGTGCGATAAATAAATTGCTTGTTGATTTTCAACTTTTGTAGCAACTTGAAAATCATATTCGGTGGCTGCCCACATTTGTGCAGAGCAATTACAGCGACACGATTCTCCTTCAACCCCCATTCCGTGGTGAAATAAACAAAATATGATATACGTGTGGTATGGAATTATAGCTTATAAAACTGTCAATAATATGTCATTTTTATTTTTTCTTTTCATTTGTTTTAATGGCCAGTAATCGATAAAGAAACTCAGTAACAGAACTTTTGACCAACCTGTGTAAAATCTCAACAATCTTCAGCACTTAAGATACAGTTTCGTTACACCTGGCGTTAGTTGGGCAACAATCTGTTTCGGACGCTGGACGGCCATTAGTCTCATGCATCGGATAATTGCATCACTCTAATTAGCTTCTCCTTACTAATTACTATGAAACTTAGTAAGCGGATTGTAAATAACTCATATGCCTTTATATCTATAGAGATAGGTGAGGTATGCTTAATGCCGCTGACATAAGTAGAGTTTGCAGGACCAAGTTAGTTAAAGCTAAGTTTATACTTTACCTAGAGTTTTGATATAACACCAATTAGTAAGAAGACATCTCTTTAAGAACTGCTTCATACTTTATATGCCAGTAAATGCTTCAGATATAATCAATGCCGTCAATTCCAAAATCTGAATCCTCTTCGAAAAGAATTGCAATATTTTGATGATGTTCGTCGTCCGATTTATTCAATTTTGGATTGTATTCCATGCAAACTAATGTTGTCGCAACCCAAGCAGAACATACGCCATCTAATTATCGTGCTCGTAAAAATGGTAATTGGTAGCTGATGTTCAAAACAAATCGCAGCCTAAGATCATTAGGTACTAGATGTAAATCAAGCTTTAACTGTGCGGAAACAGATCATGGGATTTGAGCTTGATTACCGTTTTTGATATGTTGACGACATTATCACGTCATTATAATGAGACTATCAGATATGCAATGTCAGATATCGCGTTATAATGACGTACTATTCGCGTCAATTGGTAATGCGCCTGGCGGCCATGATTTTAACCTCAAAAACGAAAAACAATTGTAATTTTCTCATATACCTAGACCCTTTCTTATTGAAAATAAGAATTCAATAATTAATATATTATATTATCTATTAGAATTTTACAGTTATTTGACATTTTTAGTTGCGGATGACGTTGATGTGTATGTTAATTTGACAAGGTTCCAGCGCATTACCAATTGACGGGGATATTAACTACCGTCAACCAACATGACAAAAAAATGGAGCACAAATCCCATGTTGGTTCTCTTTCCGCACAGACTCTTGACTCTTGCAACATACTATCACGTGCTATCACTTCAACTTTGAATACATTTTTTTAAACAATGGACAATACCTAAACGCGCATCTGTAGGTATATTTCACTCAAAACACTTGCTAATGCGTTATCGTATTGCTTTGTTCGAAACAATGGCGCTTTCAGGCCTTAGCACGTCCGCTTCAGGATAAAAGCATGCAAACAATACAAACCTGAGAGAATTAGGTCTTGCCATACAAAGCTTTCAGCGAAACCTTTATTTTTTTGTTTTACTCCGAAAGGCGGAGGAATGTAATATTCTCTTTTTAATTATGCTCTTTAAGGAATAAAAAGTGGGTACCGTCTTTTAGGAATCTGATGTTTTCTTGTTTTATGTTTACGAAGGATTAATGACACTATAAGATAACTTTACGGCTGATATTATAATTTTAAAAATGTTTTCTCTAGTCCGAGGTTACACTTGCGAGGTTTCAAACATGATTATCAGATCATAGTTACCACCGTGCTGTGTATACATATTATTATAATATGTGTACTCAGCCCAATAACAGTCATGTCATGAGCTTAAAACATACTTAATACCTTCGTCTCAGCTTATTTCCATTCCCTAGTACCCATTCTTCTTTAAAACACTGTGAGAAATAAAAACCGAAACGAAATATTCATAATTCGTCTTCAATAAGTATACATTTGAAATGAACTGAAAAATTCAGTAAGCTCCCAATATTTCAGGCACACATTATTATACATCCAAACTGAAGAGCCCTACAATACTCAACAACAATACGACATACGTCGCCTTCCTAAGTTCACGTCGAACTCTAATGGGATACTTATATAGGCATCCCTATTGTACAATAACCAAGGGGACTTCGAAAAGGACCGCCATTTTCCGAGCTCGTTTCTTTCCAATTTGTTATACACTTCATAACAATCCAAGGCCATCGAAGAAATGAAATACGTCGACATTTCTGTTGACTCTTCAACATAAATGGACATATTATTCCGCTGCCCTACCCAATAAAAATGATAGCGTTTAATTTTTTTATTTAATGAATAATTCACCTTCAGTGAGTTTAGTTGTGGGAATACTGACAGCTGATGGTCGCTCGATATCTAAAAATGGAATTAGATAAACAAAATTGGGGTGACATTGTTAATATTGATGTACTAATTTCATGCCGATACTGGAAAACAGTCGATTTTTTTTTCCTGTTTGTTGTAATAAAGCAATCTATCTTATTGGTCTAAGATAAAGTTACGGTTAGATCTATTTTTGTTGAAGGAGGCCGTTGGATCGGTATCAAAGGGTACTAATTAAAGTCAGGCCCAATCCTCGGAAGTTAGTGGGCAAACACACGTGAAGCCGACACGGCAGCCCCAGTAACTTCTGTTATCTGTAATGAGCTCTCCGATGCTGATTACCCTTACCCCGAATGGAGTGAAACGAGTGGGTACTATCGCCCCTCGTCGGGTGTCATTAGTTAATGTTGCGGCGGCGCTTCCAAGATTTCGAACGGAGATTTAATCTGGCCGCAGACTGAGATCAGTCGATTCGCCCCCGAGTCGACCTTATCTGTGCCGTTATCGCTCCGCCGCCCTTCGACATTGCCGTTACTGAGTACATTATTTTCAACTTTCCCTTTTATCTTTGTAACAACAAGACCAAGTGAAATTAATACATAACGATACTGAAAAATGTTATCTTTTTCTTGTTTCACTTTCCTGTTGTGTACAAAGTTACACGGATCTTTAAACGATTGATTTCTTAATTATTTAGATTTTTACCCAAGTGACGCTAATGTTTTACATCAGTAAAATTTAATCTCGTAAAATTTTAGCAACACAAGTGACTATAAATCAGTTAGAGGTTTTAATAATCTCCCTAATTAATTTTACCCCACTTCTGTTTGTTTTGCATCCCCACATTTAATCCACCGTTAAGTGGTTAAGGGGAAAAGCATATCAGTGTCACCGAACCGCAACCATTGAGTAGATTCAACAATTAACACTCTGCAATTCACACTGACCCGTGATTTAAATTGAAGGTCTGTTTAAAATAACGATCGCGTGAGGGCGTTCGGGTGCGGAGCCTATGGGTCGAATAGTTTCGACAAAATTACGAGCGGACGGGGTCAACGGAATGAATTTCGATTCCGTTTTTCTATTGGAAACAGGATTATTGTATTTCGTGTCCGGACCCGGAAAGTTTGGCCACCTGGACCGCTGGATTTGAATAGATATTGCAGGTATATTATTCACTAGGTTATATTCATTGTGGAAGTTATCTTTTCAAATAATGATAAACAGAATTAAATACTCGTATGCAGCCAGTTATTTATTTTATTTTAATCAACATGCAATAAAACTGAAACAAGATTTAGGTTCTATTTCACAGGTTTCGGATAGCGCCTACCTCATGGTTTAATTTGAAATAGAACAGAATGTTCATGAAATTATCTATCAGGTATATTATCTGTAACATACCCGGAACAAATTGGACCTTACAAGTACCTTAAATCGTTTCCGCCATGTAAGACTAAATGTCACTAATGTGGTTTACCGAATATCCTATCCCTTTCGACGCAAAGTGCCAGAAACGCAAATTACCGTACACGCAAACGACCATGTTTTTAACAGCAAACTACCAGATATGCAAATAACCAGGTTTTTTTCCGCAAACGACCAGTATTTAATTTTTACGCATAGTGCCAGATACGCAAAGTACCGCCTGGGACTTAGAATCATTGCTGGAGACTTGGTCTAACAAGGCCAATAAGTTTATTGAAAATACCAGGCTAGCATGAATGTAAAGGAAGTCTTATCATTCCTGTTCATCAGACAGATCCGGTCAGCATATTCCCCACAGCCCTCAACGGGAGTCCTAACTGCTGATACCCTAAACTCTTACCAAAAATATAGACTAAACACGAAAAAAAGTCTAAAATTACAATTGTTCTAGCTGTCTTAGTCATTACTGCACTTCAAATTGTATTCTAAGACCAATTTAAGGTCGTTTGCGTGCCTGGTCAATTGCGAATTCATTTCAGGTCGTTTGCGTATCGGGTCTTTTGCACGTCTGGTAAGTTGCGAATTTGAAACATGGTCGTTAGCGTGTACGGTAATTTGCGTTTCTGGTACTATGCGTCGAAAGGATCCTATCGTTGTAGTATTTTACTCAAAAAATCTAAAATTTATATTTCGTCCCAAAGAGGTCCGCAATAAATGTCTCTCAAATAATCGATTCGACAACAAAGCCGATGTCCCGCGTTATAATATGAATAAAATATTGAGTAATGAACAATGGTATTCCCGAAATTCCCGGCCGCTGAGGGATGCATTGTGCCCTAAATTTGTTTTGCGCGGTATTTCATTTGCGTCATTCATTTATAGAGAGGGAAGGTAAACAATCTTGTAGATTATTCTCAATACAAAAGTGTCTTCGCAGAATATCCACTGTTTTATCGAATTACCTTAATTCATTAAGAAATTTCTGAATTGTGCTCATTATGAAATTCCGACGAAAGTTTGCGAAGTACAGTATATTAAAGGAAATTCCCGTGAAACCCACGCTTAGGGGCTGAGTAGACCGAACTTTGTGCATGACGCGGTTTTGACGTAGCGTCCTTATCAACAAAATTTTTAGCTTTTTCCGTTAAGAACTTTTTGTATGGATTATTTTCATAATTTTGTTAAGTACCACATTTTTTACCAACTAAATGTCAATGGCATATTATTATAACTTTTTTCACTGAACCAAATTACAGCTACGGTTACAAAAACTTAGTTACTAAGTTACAGTGACCACAAAAACGTTACAACTAACATATTCATAATATATATTATTAATTACCATATTTTACAAGATTCGTCAAAAACGTCGCCAGTGCGGAAGCTCCAGTTGAAATATACGGCAAACAGTGTCGTGGCACAAATATGTGGCGAATAACAACAACAAGCTGCGTTCAGTGGCTTCCTGAATATAATAGCACTTTGCATTTGATTTGATTTTGGTTTTTCGTATATTGCTGTGTTCATTTTCAATGCTCTGTTTCTTGCGGGGACTGTAAAATCTGTGATTTCTTCAAAATTTATCAAATTTTTTCTAACCGGCTTTCAAAATTCTAACTCAAATGTACTTCTGGCCTGCATCAGCATCTTTTAACACCATTACCATGGCGGTCGGTCAATAATCATAGCAGCTACATCACGTCTTTTTATATACGGAAATACTCGTTTTTCTATACAATTTCAAATCTAGAGGGACCACCTACAGGCCACAATTATTAATCAATTTTCAAAATTTTTTCACCATTTTGTAGCTAGACTAATACCCTAGGACCCATTTTGTCATTTTTTCTTAAGTTGGTTTTTTTCCGAAATATTTATAATTTAGTAAACAAACACCCCCAAAAAACCCAATTTTTTCCACATTTTTCAACATTCCAAAAAAAGTTAATATCCGATTTTAAAAATTCAAACGCTACTACCACGTGTCTCGATAAATTTCTCAACTTTTAATACTATTCCTATTTCGATCCTCCCAAAATCCTCGGAGCTCTGGCCAAAAATATGTCTCAGGCAATTTGCATCTGATAACCATTTTCAATGGTAAAATTGTGATTTCAAAACTTTTTTCTTTTTAAGCCATCGAGATATTCTGGTAATAATATTTCGATGCTTTTAACCTTTTAAACCATTTTAAAATGAAAACGGTACCGTTTGCCCATGAAAACGGTTTAACTGTATATGCATACACGGTACTGTTTCCACTTTGTCTATGGCACCGGCCCCTGGTAAAGAGTTGGGCCGTAAACAAGCAATAAACGTCGTGTATTTCATCGCTGAAGGGCGGAGATTGCTTTACTGCGGACAATTTCATGTGTAAAATTCCTCTTTTTTTATCGCTCTTCTAATTGTTGATAAACCGTCAAACCTATGGAAAAATAAATGGACTGTGGAAACGGTTTTTCACGCAATTATGCGAGTATTGTTTGTATTCACATGAAGGGTTAATTTATTCCCATTCTTTTATAACTCTATGTAGTTTATTTAGCCAAAGATCAATTTAGAAAGTAAAATGTATTTTATATTTTTTTCTATGCAAGCCAATCGTAGGATCGACCATGAGAAGATGGATCGAAAATGCTGAACGACCATACAGGATTCAAAGATGTTTCGAAGACTTCCAAATCTTCCAATGAATATAGCGTTTATCACATTGGAAAAAGCAAATCAGTTACTTTTGCATATTTGAAAACTCATTTAGCCTCAGGTATTTCCCAGGTAAGTATTTTTTTATTTTCCAAACTTTTTATTGTTTTAAATTTCCATGGTTATTGACGTTAATAGAATAAACTATGTCGGGATTAGGTACATGGTGTTAATCCCGACATAGTTTATTCTATTAACGTCAATAACCATGGAAATTTAAAACAATAAAAAGTTTGGAAAATAAAAAAATACTTACCTTTTTCTAAAAAAAATACTTTTCAAAAAAATATCTGGCTGTCACTGGCTGTTAAATAATATAATAAGTAGGTTAGTTAAATATTTTTCCTCAGTTCATTTGTTTTATTATTGCTTAGCATAGCTATGAAAACATTTCTTTACCCCATGGCCATGTTGTTCGAAATTGTAAAAATTACGGTTGGAAGAGTGTACCTCGTAAATCTTCAAAGGATAAAAACAAATATTATGATGACGTCATAAAGATGTCTTTACGATCACCGCAGCCATAAGTGTGACGAACCAATTTTTATTTGAACATGAACGAGAGAAAGAGTTGTAAAAAATATGTTATTCATAACGGAGACACTCGAGTAGACATCCTATTTTTTTTAGTTGCAATATCTTCGACTTTAATTTGTTTTTCAAAGAAAGCTTTTATTTTTTGATGAAAACTCATTGACTGATTTCTAACATTATTTTACTAGAGTTTTGAGTTGTAAAGATGTAATAAGATTATTTTAGACATTATGCCTAAATAGAAATGTGGTAGGACGTACGATTGGCAACTTACGTGCTTTACCACATTACAGAAAAAATCGTGTGCGCGCATATCTCCCCTGTACGAACTAAAGTGATGATGACAGCACGGCGTGCAAGTTTAGAAGTGGTAAATCGGAAGTGTTGTCGATAGTACATCAACTGGGTACTATTTTCTTTCATTATTTTATTTTATTACCAAATAACGTAGAGCAATTCTAATAAAACTGTACAGAAGGGACCTTTTAGAGACAATAAAGCAATAATACTAACGTCTGTTTTGCTAATCATGATTCTAATGGAGTTCCCTTGTCTGTCTGGCCGATCGTTATAGATAGACGTTCTAGAGGAGGGATGCTTTTAATTATTTACTTCAGTACCCTTAGCACGAATAGCTATCGAGAAAAATAACGCGCGTAAAATTACTCGATAGTGAAATTTTGTATGAAAAATTAGTACAGCGCCATCTATCGCCGAATAGCGAAATTAAATTTTCCATAGAGAATTTTCTATCGAGTAATTTTACGCGCGTTATTTTTCTCGATAGCTGTTCGTGCTAAGGGTACAGATCTATTTGTCTATCGGCTTATTGGGTGCAAAAGTAATATTATGTATTGTGGACCTTATGCCAATGGCCAAGTGGCTTTCTACAATTTGAATAGAATTATGTAATTGACGTAAGCTGTCGCTCCACTGACCGTAGACAACCACGACGTTTTGAAGTGTCATTTCATGTGAATTATTATATTCTATTCTAATAATCGAAAAGCCGTTTGCCATTTGTCTAGCCTCCTAATCTCACGAAAAAAAATTGTTTTCGAATTCAATGAAAAGTGTGTAGGTATATACCCAATAGGTAAAAAAGTAAACTGTAAAAGTAGGTAAGTACATAAGTTTTCCAAAATATTATTCCTTTCACAAAAAAAAAGTTGAAATATCAAGAACACTTATTTCATGTAAGTAGATATATTTTTTTAGAACATTGTGTTTATCAACGTAACTTTTCTCACGCTCTATTTCGCACATCTGTAGCTAAGATAAACTATTTCAAGTTCAGTACTTATGTCGAGAGGCTACTAAATCTACCGAAACGACTATTTCAACTTGGAAATAGGTACAAAGGAAAGCGAAACTCAACCGCATCCCTTCCACCTCGGATCTTAAACATTTATCTAGCGAGGCCGGAAGGCAAACATCCTGTGTGTACGCCCTCGTGGCGAGCGATTCGGGAATCAGCTCCTGTCGTATTTAGGGTTACGATGTCATATCTTTACGACTGAAAAGAACCTTAGTGCAGACTGAAGGGAACCTTAGTTTATCGAATGACCTTTAATAGTACAGATGACCTGGCTTTACTTAAACTCAAACCCAGAAAGAGTCACCGTCTTGCCGAATATTACGTAATTTAGTTAAACCTTAATTAATTTAACAAAAAAAATACTAGAAAAAATCGACGCACACGTAGCAGCTCAGACGGGATTCATACCCGCATTTTTCTATTCATTTAGTTAACTTAATATAAAAATAGCATTGTGAATGCCTAAAATCTAGAATTTCAATAATTAAGTATCTATTATTAGAATCTATTTCATCTTAATCGATGGCATCTGTAAAAGTCTCGCATTCGAATGTTGAAGGTAATTCTTCACATTGATGAGATTACGCTGGCTTACAGCGAAAACGTAAAAAGTACTAGAAGATTTCACCACTCCCACAGCGACTCGGTAGCATAATTGGTTAGTGCATTGGACCGGAATCCCAAGGGTGCGGGTTCGAATCCCGTCTGAGCTGCTACCTACGGGTGAATCGATTTTTTCTAGTAATTTTTTTATTAAATTAATTAACCTAAAATCTAGAATTTCAATAATTAGTTAAACCTTTTTCAGAGACATGGTCTTAAATCTCAGTCCGTTCGCCTATGAACAGTTCACATGTTTAAAACCACTGTTATTACGGTCTGCGTATTCATAAAGTGATAAGTATCAGATAAAGAGTTTATTCTACGTTTTAGCATACAGAGGGGAAAAGTCAGTACCTTTCTTAATAATGCTATTGTATAAAAAAATATCTAATAAGTAAGGTGCTTGTCGATCAATTTCTACCGAACCCTTTGCATATGAATCAACCTTCCCCTTGGCCGTTTTTTATGTTTCCGCCGGTAGTTGTATTTCGCTCAAGTAAGGGCCCCTCATATTTTTATTACGCACGACATAAAATCAAGATCGAAACTTGGAACGAATGTTTTAAGGTCCCGTAGAGATACTTTGCACAGATAGGGGATGATTTCTAGGGGGTGTAAATGTGGGAAATCCATATTTTATTCCGCTGTGAAATGTAGTGCGAGCATTCGCAAGATTAACCTTTTAACACGGTTTGGTTTATGGTTGGCGGGAATTACTTAAGCATCCTCCGATATTTATGCTTAAGCATCGTTACAAATCGTAGTTAATGAATTGGAATTATAGTTTTTGTGAACTTTTTTAGAAACGGGAAAATTATTATGATTGGCAAAATAAGTTTGTAATCAATAAAAATACTTGTGAAAATATATACTTATCTAAATGTTTAGTGGAGTATAACACTATATAAATATTATGTATGAGTAAAAAATAAATTGTCAACTAATATGGCTCAGAGTAACTACCCTTTGATTCTTAGCTGCTGACTTTTCTGTACTTTGACGAAAATCTAAAATTATTTGTAATTGGGACATTGCTATAAGTCTTTTGTTAAGTGTTTGTTTTATGCACAGACCATACAACAAGTAGTTATATGGTTACAGTTGAGCAAGCAAAGCTTAGTTTTTAATTCAAAATAATAAAATGTTGAGATTCGTTGGAATTTTCTCGGCACCGTCACTGTGCTATTTTCCACAAAAAATCAAATAACGTCTATCAGATTGCACTGCAAAAATGTACACCCTCTTTCATAAATAACGGTTTGACTTGTTTATAGTAGATAAAGAGCATTATATTTATCGTCGTGATTTTACAATGTTTTGGCACGCCTACTTGGGCAATAAACATTTGTTTTCCTGTTTTACGAATGGCGAGGCTTGTAGGAGACGCATTATTTAGGAATAATATGCATACTTTGCTGAAGAATTTTGAGAAAAAATATTCAATACCTTTTTTTCTATTTATAAGTGTTGTATGTAGGTATAAGAATGCAGAAATTACAATATCTATTCAAGTCTTTTACATAGTCCTTTGATAAATAAAAGTTTAATTCAGGACAATCGGATTGAAATTTTTATAATACAAATGTTTGACTGTCTTGATTTAGGTTTTATCTCTTCAGTAAAAAAATAATTTTACCGTTTACATCGATTATATTTTTATGAAACTTTATACGAAGAGATATCAGAAAAAAATATAAAAAAATATTTTCACACGTGATAGCTACCCGTAAAGGATCATGCCGCATTCTGGGCCATGATGCGCATTAACCATACATATCTGTGACAGACTCATGTCATGTCAAAAAGGGGTAGATAACAAAATGTCATATAATAGGAAAATCTCAAACAATTATAACCCCAAACAGCTCCGTGAGATTGAGATTTCTCTTTTTTCCCGCATTATATTTTAATGATATTCTTCCCACGCAATCACTATAAAATTACTATAGTATTTTGGTAATTTCATCAAAGCGCATCATGGCCTAGCTTGTATAATAAAATCGGCATAATCCTTTTTTTCTTATTATTACAAATAACAAGTTTTGAATTTGGATTCAAACGAAGTCTTGGCGCGATATTGGATGTATGTGGGTTTGTATACCTAACTTTTACCCTTTATTCATATCTCACGCTGAAATTTAAATGAGAAGCCTCCAAAATATACATCTCGCTCACGTACGTTAATAACATGCATAACATTTTTCCTTCATAACCAAAATTCAACTGAATAGAGTGAGATATTAAGTATAAACAGTATAACATCTCGAATTATAGTGTGTGTGTATTATAGTGTGTGACATAAATTATTTTCATTCATTCATTCATTCAATTATGTATTATAATGATTAAAAAAATCGAAAAAGCTCAAAATACATTTACTATTTTGGAGTCATAAATTAACATTATCAAATATTAATTATTCACCTAAGTTTTTTTAAATAGCTAGATTATGCCATAGGTAAGTCCTTTATGGCAATTTAAAAAAAACTTGGGTTTTTTCTTTGTTGAAGTTAGCAATCATAGTGCATGAAACTTTCCATTTTTAATACAAAGCAAACTTTTGCTTTATTTGACAAAATATTTATTGATATCTCTGTTTATTATCACAGAAGCTAAAAAGGGCATTACCACTTAAATTAGAACACCTAATTATGTCTCTATATAGCTTTCAAAGTTAACACTTAGTTCACTCAAGTTGCAACTCAACTATGTTCCACAGTTCCAGATAAGGAACAATACCACATAACACGCGCGGAATTCCAAACGGAACGCAATTTGCGTAATATTTGGTAAGTGATAAGAGCCGCGCCTTCAACGCGCCGCAGTCGGCACGTGACGTGACCGGAAATGAATTTACCGGATGTATTATCGATACTTTGACTTTGATGCATAGGCAGTTTGTCGAAGGGATTCCAAAGTGATTAGACCAGTTAATCAACAGAATTTGCTTTTAAGCAAAGAAATTCAAATAAATAATAATTCAGAATTTTGTCTTCGTTTCATTTTCAATATAGGTTTATGATTTAACCAAGGCCATTTATCGTTAGGTATATCTTTTCTTTTTATTTTAAGGTGTAATTAATGAAGATTGAATTTTCCACTTCTACAAACCCACTGATTATTCGTTGCGAGAGAACAAAAGTTGAGGAAGTAATTGGTAATTGATACTACCCAATTAATTTCACCCATTAAGGTTATATCAAATGACACCCCTCAAGGCTTTCATCTATTTCACATTTAGGACTTCTTAGCAATAAGTTTTATTCGCGATCCGAAAACAAGCCAAAAACAATGGTTTTGATGACAACAATGATAACAATGAATTATTGCAAATTTGTTAAAGATTCTGCATTTCCATAACGGAAAAAGTTATGGTGCAATTATCGAGTTTATTAAATCACTGAATAAATTTGCCTAATTACTGTAGCAGTGGTGAATTTTAAGAAATCTAATAGCTATTTAATATACTTTTTTGTTCTACCTGAAAGTATAACATGTGATTACATGCAGAATGGATCATCTAGTTAATGTTATAAATATATGTTTTACATCAGAGAACTGCCATTACCAAGGTCTCTTTGAATTAATTATCTATAATGCAAACAAGAGAGCTTTAATTTAAAAAAGGTAATAATTTTGTTTATATTTCCCTTCCCCTAAGTTTAGGCAAACGTTGTCCCAAAAAGGTTGTACGATTTATCACTTTAACCGGGCAATTAAGGTTCAATTTCTTTTACTTAGTAAAAAAAACTCGTATCACCCGATAAAGTAATGGGTATCCATTTGCGGAACAGTCTATCGCTTTGCCGTTTTCACTCAGCCCATTTTTGTGCCTTGTAGGGTAAATCAACTTTTAATCAATTATTGCCTGTGTGTCCTTAAAAGAGTTGTAAGTAAATGGCATTCTTTTATATTATTTTTCTGGCACTGAGCCATGATGATATAAAAAATCACTAACTAAAAGGTATTAAAGAATATCAGCCCCCTACTCAAATGGCCACTTTTTTATTCGTTCGCTAACTTAAAGCTTAAAAATAAGCAAGTAAACGATCAAGTTACACGTCGTAAATATATGTACATCACAGACATTGTTGTATTGTATGGTATTGACAAGCCTACGACACGTAATTTTGGAGTTTTTGGCTTATTTTTAAGTTAACGAACGAATAGAAAAGTGGGTATTTGAGCCCACTA
This sequence comes from Agriphila tristella, assembly GCA_928269145.1. Taxonomy (NCBI): domain Eukaryota; kingdom Metazoa; phylum Arthropoda; class Insecta; order Lepidoptera; family Crambidae; genus Agriphila; species Agriphila tristella. The sequence continues at coordinate 35,819,575 of OV743432.1, forward strand.
GAGAGATAATAAAATTGCGTGATACATTTATTGTGCAACACTTTTGTTAATCACAATAGAAAAACACGAATACTTATTGACTTAGCGGATTACGAACGAAACCGCGACTACGAATTTACTAAGAAAGTCGCGGTAATGAAAAACTAAAATTTTGTTAATTCTATCAAAATCTTTAGATTATTCAAATTCGAAATAAGTAAGTAGTTTTCAAGTTAATCCTTTTGTGTTGCGTAAACATCAAAACATTTAAATAATTTATTTTGCTGAATAATAACAAGACCCACTGTTTGCGACCCAACCACAATATTGCACTGTATTTAATTGACGCGGCTTTAAGTATAGTAATGAGAGAAGCGATTTAAGCGATGGCAAAGAAGAGAGCGTTATCCCCTCATATCCCTAGGGCACATTGTGGCGATTTTAATCTAAAACTCCGAGCATGGTTCTGTTATCCACCGATCGCCACGAGCATTTTCTTTTTCCATACCAGATATTGTTTTTCCGATCACGTCTTATACCTTCTGTGTTCTCTTGATTGCGACAATGATTTGCACTAAAAGTAAAAGTAGCTGTTCTATTTACCTCAAACCACAGTCACTAAATGTATTTCGTAAGCGTATTATTGTAATACTCACAGAATAAAGAAAAAAATTGTAATACATTCAGACAAATAAACTGCCGCCTATACGTTAGTTTTGTGTCTGGGCAGCGTTAATGCAACAGTAATTACCTCTCAACAGCAATTTTTGCTCCTATTTTTATGTAAAACTTAAAAGCTTCTTAGGCCGTAACAACAGCGGCTGTAATGACTAATGACATCGGTGGTATATCGACTACCTCGCTTTCACTTTATTCCTTATTTCACTTCGCTTTATTCTTCCGCCATCGCTGATACGTCCACCACGCCGATCGCTGTTCCCACAACCACAGCCTGATTGCTGCATCCCTCCCTTGTTACTCTCGTGTTGCGATGGCGCGGTCGCTGCGGTTATAACCCGCCTCTCTCATTTATACCATCCCTGTACCAAATTAGCGCAGCTATAAAACGAGCTATCTAATTAGAACGCTAATAGTCACTAACAGGACTCGCGGATTATGGAGCGGAATTATTCACTTATGATTTTGGACATAATTGAAAAATTTTCAGTTTTTTTCTTTGTTGATCATAAATTGATCATTGTGGTTTCGATTAAAAGTCTAAACGGTAAAATAAATGGGTTGAATAGCCAATGTTGCCAATTAAAATACTCTCACTGACATAAATTCAGTTGTGGCAACGCAGTTAAATAAAAGCTGTACAGTTAACCACAAACATTGCAAGCTTTCGTATTAATGCGCAAGTTTGGTTTAAAATATTTAACCTTTGCTATTTAGTTACAGTTAGAATGTTCTCTCAGTACAAATCTACAAATACATTCGATTTTTTTTATAAGTTAGCTTATATTATTATGTAAGAATTTAAGTATGTTTTTAGCAAAATATTTGTTTTATTTATCATAATGACACATTATAATTATTAGTCTGTCAAATACAGTTATATCTGCTTTAGAATTTGTGACATTAATAAATATTGGAAGATCATAATTATTTCACATTTGGAAAGGATTCGATGTCCCGAAAATTACAAAATTGTACAATGGAGTACAATGAAGCTGTCAGTGATTAATTAGTTAAATCGGTTTACGATTTAAATCTCAGACGAAGCTTGACAAAATTAGCCGCCATTTCTTAATCTTCTGTTCATCGTTTTGAAATTTATAATTAATGATGTATACTCATTGTTATTTTATTCTTTGTCTTTTTATTAAATCGAAAGCAAGATAAGTTTACATGTATTTAGTATTTACCTCTAAGGTCCGAATTATTTATTCTTGCTTAATATGGATTGTAACGGACGACACTTCGTGGGTAGGCCCCCGACAAGGTGGACCGACGATCTGGTGAAGGTAGCGGGAAGCCGCTGGATGCGGGCAGCGCAGGACCGATCGTCGTGGAGATCCTTAGGGAAGGCCTATACTCAGCAATGGGTGTCGTGCGGCTGATATGACTTTAGGGTGCAAACATAAAGGATACAAGCTTTCCGGTCCCGATATATCAGTACGGACGGGTTTGTGCGTGCACGCATCCGTGACGCATAAACCTACAATTTTCAGCCTTTCTATTTTCTTTATGCGGCCTACCATAGAAAAATATGGGACTACTTTACCCTTACCGATCGGTACTAACCTGTACCGCCCTGTGACCTGCTTTATTATGCGGGCACCCTTAGACTTTATTTAGTAGCAATTATAATTTTTGTGTAATTATTAAATTTAGTTTCTTTTTGTGGGCTGGCTGTGTCAATTACTCGCATTAAGCACATACACAAGCTGCAAAAATCTTATAAAATTTCTATACTTAACTCTAAATTTTGAACCAACTATCGTTGTTCATACATTCTATTAGTACTTCTATTAAGTATTCTGTAGTCATACTCAGATCTTACACAAACGTAGTCTTTCAAGTTTTACTGTAAGGTGCCTACGAAACCTTGCAAAAGTGCATTAAATTTAATGATCCTTGACCGCCATTAAATATAAAAAGTTTAAATTTAAGCTTGATCATAACCACCACCATCGCTGGCCGTCAACCAATAAAACGTTCAAGCGGAGCAAAGTTTTCAACTTTTTGTCAAGTCACATAAGCTAAAATAGCACTTAACCTTAATGGGGAGACCCATTAATTTCCCGCGAGATGCCTTAATGCTTTTGTCGCGAAAAAAACTGAGTGAATAGGTACGGCCTGTTGGGGGACAGTTTTTTTTCTACTGGGAGATGAATAGGACCTGAATTGGAGGTCATTGTGAAACAAACATTTCAGTAAGATAGCAATCTCTCAATTAGCTCCACAAACAAAGGGACGCCATTTTTATAAATTATTTTATTAGAGGGCAAAAGCTTGGACGAATTAACCACCGTCCAAGGGCAAAAGTCAGAGGCAACTGCAGCTGTTTTAAATACTGTGTAAAATAAACATTTGTTTATTTTTAATAATGGGGAATATATAATTGCACTTTAAAAATAATGTAACACACTTTAAAATGTTTAGCTTCAAAATGTATTGAATGCACTTTAAAAATAATGGTTTCCACTATAAATACGCTAAGCTTTAGAATTAATACTTTGCACTATACAATTTAATTGTTTAGCTTTAAAATTAATACTTTGCACCATACAAATTAATTTTATAACATTAGTATGGTTAACAGACGACTAGGTGCGACGACGAGCGGGCGCAGCGAGAGGGGAGCTGAGGAGGAGGTTAGGTTCCATTGCGACCAACAACGCCAGAACCGACTTGGTGAGACTTGCCATCTCATTAGTCTGACATGGTTTGACAGAAATTAAATGATTTCGGAGTTGGGACACAGTTATAGTGCAAACCATTATTTTTGTAGTGATAATATTAATTTATAGATCTTTTATTATTTTAAAGTGCAAACCATTATTTTTGTAGTGATAAGATTAAATTATAGGTCTAACATTATTTTAAAGTGCTGATACACAATTTTATAGCTGTTTTCATCAAATTTAAAGTGCTATTAAATACATCCCTTTAATAATTATTTGAAGAAATAGCTAGATATTCGCCAGACTAAACATTAATTTCATCAGAGATCTAAAACCACAGACCATACAACATATACTAAAACTTATGTCATTGTTTTGTGAAACAAAACAATTTCGCAGTAATATCCTCGCAGTAATGAGTCTACCAAAAAGTCTTGTAAAATATTATTATGCTGCATTGCAATGTTTAAGTGTTTCTTTCAAAAGCCAATAAAAAGTTTGAAAATCTCATAAAATCAAGTCCTAGAGCCAACATCAGCAGAACGAACTGCCGGCAAAGGAACAAATTCTTTGTGTTCCTACATAATTTGAACTCGAAAACAGTCACACTCGGAAATATGCTGAGTTCTCTCACGAGGATCGCATCCTAAGTTTTCCTTTCCACGATATTCGTGTCAGCTGAATTGGAAAATTATTCATCAAATCAATTCGAGACCTCCTCGATCGGTCGTAGTCGGGAAAAAAAGTCCAGTAATTGGCCCTTGCGATAAAAGAATAACAGACACTTGCGAAATTTCAATTTCTTGCCTTCGGAGACAACATTTTTGTCGCTTCTTTGTCTTAAGGGTGATCCTTTTAAGACACTTTATGGTAATTGGTGCTTCTATCCTTTACCTTTCATTGTAGACTGTAAATTGGGATCAATAAAAATAATGGAAGTTCAATGAGGTCAACGTCTTACTACTTGAGAAATTTTTTAAGTACTATGAACGTAAAAGCTAATATTAAACCTAGTATTAAGGGTAGTGTCGTTAAAAGAAAGTACTTTAGTTCTTTTATTACACAAGGCACGAAACAAAATGTGTTATGCATGTTCTAGCACTAGCACTGAACGTTTGACCTTTGCGTGCAAAGGTTTAAGTAAGTATAAAACTTTTTAAAGTTGAAGTTAAAGGAAGAGACGGAGAATACTTTGAGCATCAAATCTAAAAAAAAAAAAAAAATATGCTATTTAAACAGCCGTTTTGGTTTCCAAAATTATTCATGTAGCTTTTTTGGTCTTTAAATTTCTTTTTTTCCTTGTTTATGATACTACAGTATACTTTTAAGTTTGATTTGATTAAAACTACTTCAGTAGCTCAGTAAATGAGCTCCTTCTAGATACAAGTGGCTGTAAAATCAAACGGCGTGGGCATCTGCCCACGCTGTTTATTTGTTTATTTGAACAAATCTATTTCAGCTTGTGCAAATTGATAAACCTTCATCTTTGATACGTCATCAAAATGCCCAACATCGTTCGGAATTAACAATTGTTTATTAAATAAACAAAACAACAGAATTATTACGAAACAACACGGATACCGAAGCATACAGCGAAAAGTTCGCAGTTGCTGGTCGGCCTAATTAGAAGTTGGTGCGCGTCGTTACTATCCAGTTAAGTCGAGTTCGTTAGCGGAATTCGGTTAACGCCAGTTACTCGCTGATTGTCGGCGAAAGTGAGCAGTGGAACTTGCCCTGCTATAAGAACTTTGGTGTGAACAATACTTTCATAATGTATTTTACACCTGTTATTAAAAATGGTTGATAACTACATAGTATTAGCAATGCAAACTAACATGATGGCAGCGATCACGAATACGATACTGTAGGCATAGATGCTTGAGATCCTTTTGATCCTTCCTTACTAAAGAAATCCTTCGAAATCATAATGTTTTATTCCTTTCACGTTTTTGTCGATACCAAATTCAGTGACTAGTTCAATATTGAGTTTGATTTCGTTCTTTTAACGAATCCGTGTCCGATTCATACCATCAACAATCTCACTTCTCACTTCCACTTTGTTCCATTTCCATCGTGTATCTCAATCGTAAATCGTCTCATTTTTATTTTGTCCCATTTCCAAATGTTGTCACTCCCACAATGTCTCACTTTTAAATTGTAGTATTGGTCCCTATCCTTTACTTTATATGTCTTCGAGTGGCGAGCGATGAAATTATGGCCAAGGTAAGCCGTTCTACATAAATGTTATGATCTGCATACTGGATCGATGGAGTGGGATTTCTAAAAGGTAAGCCAATGGAAATTGGCCTCGCCACTGATGTCTTCACATCACATCCAGAAATCGTTAGAACTTAGATTTTTTCTCACCACGCCAAAGGGGCGTCATAAAATGCCATCACAATTAATATTTCTCAGCACTTAACAATAAATTTGAAACAGAAAAAGTGACCTGATTGCATTTTATAGGGTACGTCGTTTCTCCTCGACTAAGAGCTGTTCGTTAGTGCGATTCGGATAGAACCTTTTAATCGCTTATTTTTGGCTTCGGGAAAAACATTTAGAAAAAATGCATGCTTTAAAAGTAATGATTCTGAGAGTTTTATAACATAAACTAGAAAAAAGTAGAGTCTTTCAACAAAAGTTGCCAATTATTATTATTTTGTTATTATTGTAAAAAAGTAGTTATGTATGGGGTTAAAAAAGACCCTCAATAAAGCTGAAGTCCACGCATTCCGCCCATATCGATCATTTTTGTCATTTAGGCTATACCTGGGGAAATCAATAGCTATGAAGTTTTTGAAGGTCAAAGGAAAAAAGATTCAATATTTTTACAAAATCTAATTTTATACCTACGTTGTTTCCAAATTTTTGTCCAAAGAAACATTATCAAAATTGTAAAGTTACCAGACTCTACTGTAGTTTTACTGCCAGTTTTAATGATTTCAACGTACATTTAGAAAATAGACCCAAAAATTTTTCATTTTTAGTTTTTTAAGTAGGTATTATTTTGTATCGAATAAAAACAAATCTTTCTTCTTTCTTTCGTTCAAAAGCTGTGAATTCTTAAGATCTATTTTAAGTATTTATGAAAACAATCCACGTGTTAGTTCTAAAACGGATTCACAAAACAAACATCTTTGAAAATTAAAGCTAATTCCACAGTATTATATGCTCATTTAAGCATTACGTGACTTGCGGCGGAAGTATATTTTGAAAGACAATTGTGCTGGTTTAATTAGTGGTGTGTTTAACATCAGTATTCAGTACCATAGCTTACATTAACGTAATTATACGTTGGTACGTAAAAATCGTACCTATATTTATACCACTACGCTCGCTCCATCTTTGATTACTTCTTTGCCTAAGGATTTTGATGCGGACGTAAATCCATTAATAAAAGGGTGGAAAAAGATGGTACGTACAGCTACCAATGGTTACTACAACAAGGTATGGTATGATAGAAATAGAAATAGAAATAATTTTATTTGTTTTTGACTGGGGTACATTTACAGGTCTTAATTAAGTAACATCTCCTCCCATTCAGCCAACAATAGCAGCATGCAAATTTATAAGTAATTATTAAAATGATTCTATAGTTCAATAAGTCACAAAAAAAACAAACAATAAAAACAATAATATAGATAGATAGGTACTACAGTGGAAAAAGTTTGAAATGAAAACTATTGCGTTTGAGTTTAGCTGAACTTATTTTCATATCATGATGGTCTATCTAATCTTAACTCAAATACAATAAAATGTTTGTACGTAAAAAAAACATACTAAACTCTAAAAATGGTTATACATTTTTTATTTCGTTAATTCTGATTTTTTTAAATATTCTAATCTAATTTATAGCTTACTAGCGGCCCCCCGCGACTTAGAAAGTTTTTTGCTATCCCTCAGGAACAATACTTTTTTCTAGATGAAAGGTACCTTAATGTCCTTATCTGTACCCCTGACAACGTGTATATAAAATTTCATGATGATCGGTTCAATGTTAAGACGTGAAGGCGTAACCAACAAACAAAAAATCAAACGCAAACAACTTTCGCATTTACAATATTACTAGCGGCCGTCCGCGACTTCGACTACGTGGAAATTTTTTTGCTATCCCTCGGAAACAATATTGTTTTTCGGGTTGAAAAGTACCCTATGTCCATCTCTGTACTCCTGAAAACGTCTATGCAAAATTTCATGATGATCGGTTCAGTAGTTAAGACTTGAAGGCGTAACTAACAAACGGACTTTCGCATTTATAATATTAGTATGGATAGAAGGCACAAAGTACAAAGGATAATACCTTATTTATTCCCACTTGAATGAAAACTTGCGGCTCCTAAATTCGACTATTCAAAAATTTGGCAACTAAACGCACATTTACCATCTTGAAAGTTAAGTTGCTCTCTGACGCAAAATATTTTCTTTTCTGACGTTTAGCACTTACCATAACGGCTCGAGAAGTTTCTTTGAATTTTTAAGCTTAGCTTATCTTTTACATGACAAAAATACTTTGCCTTGTTTTATTTTTTAGCAAATATCGTGCTACTCTGTATCAAAAAGTTGTAAGTCATATTAATGTTTTTCTTTCAATCAAACATTAAACTAATTCTTTTGTAAGTGCTTTGTACACAATCCTTTATTATTTGACCAAGATCGTGCTATTTTGTTGATGAAACCAAAAAGCCATAATTAATATGACATTTTCGATCGTAATCACGAAACATCTTTAATAACACCATAAAAACTTATAAAAAATAAACTTGCAATTGTCAGATTTCAACGACAGTATTTTTTTGTGTAAAAAGGATAGATTTTTTTATTATTGATCTAACAAATTAGCCGAGTAGATTTTTAATAAATGGCCCAGTAATCCAGAAATCAATAAAATGTACTAAATTTCGTTAAATTTCTGGCGAAGCGACAATTAAAGATATTCCAAAGAGACAGTGAAATAATAAATTTCGTAAACGTGATACTTCTGAGTGCTGGAAACATGCTGGAAAAAGATGTAAGTAGCTACAGAAAATGCGGTGCCGGCTAATGTGTCTCAACCCATATAGTTCACTTATATTAAATTTATTCCAGAAAATTTCACAAATATTGCAATCGTTTCTGAATCCCCTGGGTACCCCAATCGAAAGGGGTCCGTGTGACGTATGACTAATGTTCCTTGGGGTCCTGGCGGGACTGTTTACTGCGTGCAGATGACATTGACTAACAACTATCTCTGAGCGGTACGATAGCTGAATGGGAATAGACTGGACTTGAATCCTGCAGGCTTTTTTTATTCACAACGGGTATTGCTTGGCCTTCACCCCACCTGATGTTAAGTGTCGTTGAGGCCGAAGGTGGAAGCGCACTACTTCCGGAATCCTCATCACCGAGGAACTGGCTATCTTAAAGCCAGAACACAATATTTTTTTAATTGTTATTATGGCATCAGACTTAGGTGAGATGGTAGTAGCCACAGAGGAAATAATCACTAGTACTAGCTAGCCAGGCGAACTTGAAATAAGCCCTACCACCAACCAAGGTTATGACAAACATAAAAAAAACCGGCCAAGTGCGTGTCGGGCCACGCGCCGTAGGGTTCCGTAGTTACCTTATACCATACCATAATTAATACCACTATCATTTTTCGTCTACAAAAATAACTTTGTTTTTCACAGTGTTGGTATGAATGACAAAGTTATATTTGCGGTTTTGGAAAATATGATATATCTTAAAAACTAATTTTTTTATCTCGTTCAAACTAATTTTCGTTTAAAGTTTTTTATTAAGATCTATAGCATATATTTTTTTATAGATTTTTCATCCTCTTATTTCAAAAGTTAGATGGGGGGGACACACATTTTACCACTTTGGCAGTGTTTATCTTTCAAACGGTTGATTTTGAAATAAAATTGTCTTAAAAACCTCTATGTCATTTTTAAAGACCTATCTATAGACACCCCGCATGTGTTTGTATGAAGAAAAATTTTTTTTTTAGTTTCAGTTCAATGTATAGGGAGAGCCCCTCCTTAATCTTTAATTTTTTTTTGTGTTAAAATCGTTAAGCTTTTAACAGAATACATCTACCTACTAAGTTTCAACTGTGTAATCTTAATACTTTCGGAATTAAATGGCTGTGACATACGGACGGACAGACAGACAGACAGACATGACGAATCTATAAGGGTTCCGTTTTTTGCCATTTTGGCTACGGAACCCTAAAAATGACATCTAAATGTCACTTTTAAAAGATAAACAAAAGATCCCCCTCTTTAACTCGTCACCCCATCAAGTAGGAGGTACCTTATAATCAAACTACAATATTTACGATAGCCAATATAGCCATCGTCCTCAATCACAGACCATACAACAAGTACTTACGTATCCTCAATTAACCACCCATTACAAACAACACCTAATTTAACTAAAACAACACGTCCTACAACTACTCAAATTAACTAGAACAATATTTCAGGCGACCACCGAATACTGTTATTGTTCCACTAAAGAGGTGCAGGCATAAGGTACGCTTTCATCAATCATAATTTATTACCCCATTGTTATCGGGCCTGAATAATCGGTCATATCCGAAACACCTTCCTGAGAAGCTTCCACACCAAACAAAAGGAACGGATGCTTATTTAAACCAATTTAAGGTTTAACACGGTAAAGTGAGCTTTAATGATCGGTGTTACTAATTCAATTTCAATGACCAAGTCACTTTAATTTTTACCGAGTCTATAAAACGAAAGAAGATTAGATTTAAAATTATTGCAGAAATAGTCACTTAATTATTATAATAGGTATTATCGTATCTTTCGGTGGTAGTGTAGTGTTATTTCTGATCTGACAGTTGCCAGAGTTTTAACATAAGTAAGTAAGGATAAGCCCCGTGCTCTTTGTTTTTTAACATTGAAAATGTTTTTTCGATCGCTTCAGTAAGGTACCTAATTTCAGCCAAAGTGAGACATTGCCCTGGTCCCATGAGTTTTGGGTCTACGTGTATGTACTAAATGTCAAAAGATGCGTCTCACGTCGTTGTAAAAGTCAAAAACTTTTTTCGAATATCGCATAGATGTAGAAAAATGACACACTTTTTTCGGGGTCTTTTCTCACTAAATCGACAATAGGGAATATGCATCAATTGTTTTTTTAATCTTAATCTAAAGTATAATGCGTGAGAAAATTAACTGTAATATTAAAACTTTTCTCTTGCGTTTTTTTCTCGTGATATAGTTACTTGAAGTTAGCGCGGAGCAGCACCCGCCGAAAACGCTCCATACAAAATGGTGACGTCACACATCACGTTTCAGGTGTGTTTCGGCACAGCGGCGGCACTCCCTGTAGGTGTGAGCTTGGCGCCAGTTTGGCGGCGGCTGCGTCGAAGTCGTGACGAGTAGTCACGACTTGTGATAGGGTTGTCTATTAGCATCATTAACGCAAGGAAATTATAAAACGATAGTTTGGTGAAGTATTGATTTTATATTAATTTTAATATTAATACATTATACTATATTACGATTAAATATATACAAGGTGATTGGTAAGAGCCTTATAAATCCGAATATGTTAGATAGGGATCATCAAACTGAACAACTTTTACTATGGGACCAACTCTGAAATCGCGAAAAAAAAATAACAGCTGTTTCATACATTTTGATATTTTCATTATTATTTTTTGTATGAAACAGCTGATACGTTTTCCGCGATTTCAGAGTAGGTCCCATAATAAAAGTGGTTCAGTTAGATGGTCCCTATCTACCATATTCGGCTTTATAAGGCTATTACCAAACATTCTGTAGATCAATAAATTAATACAATTTTTGATTTGCGACTTTTTCTACGTTTATTCTTCGTTTGCCCAAATAGTTTTTTTCATTACAATTAATATCAACTTATATTCTTATTAATTACAACTTAAATAGTGTGTGGGTACTACATTTTAAAGAACAGTATTTATTTTAACCTAATCTCTAAATAAAATTACAAAAATGCAAATATCTCGGACACGGTGCATCGGAACCAAAAAATTAAGTTTTTTCGACCCCCCTTAAAACTATGGAGGTAATAGATGAGAGGCATAAATCAAATGTCAAAAAACGGTCAAGTGTATTTTAATATTTTTCTATACTTACAAAAGTACAAAAACTTTATTATGTGCAGTGTCTGTGTAATAGATATATAGTGCGGAGTGAAAGGCAAGACACCATAATTAATTATTGTAGCTATTTTAATTCAATATTATTTTAAGTACTTATTTATTTATTTTCTGTAGTATAAAGCATATGTATTACTCTGAAGAAAGTGCAATTATTACCACTTCACCCCTCAATGTACAATATTCTATTAATTTTCTCACATTTCTTGAGAAAAGCAATAATAATGTCCTGTCTTGTATTTATAATACGAAAAGCAAATTACATTGCCTGAACGATGAATGATTAAAGCCCTCGCATGCGGCTCTACACTATCATTTTAGTTTGTCGTACTTGCCTGTACTATTGCGCGGTGCGAGCGAACTAGGCAAGCCTGATAGCACGTGCCTCCGCGGAGGAGATTCCTCGCCCCGATGGCGTCGCGGCACCCCCGCGCTCGCCCGGCGCACTCACACATAGCCGCGAGCAATTTTACAGCACCCATGCGCAAGTGTCGCTTCTTTTCACGTTAGTGTATATTTTCTTTGGTTTCGGCGCGTTTAATATGGAGTTAGCCAATATTCTTCAATTATCTCCCTAAATTTTGCGTTTAAGTACATATGTGTCATACAAAATATTGTTTCTTATTCGATATTCTATCTGACTGTAAAGTGCATTATATCCGAAAATAAAAAAATAAAATTGTTATTTTTCCCTGATTTCATCGTGTGATAAAACTAAAATATATTTTTTTTATTTTTTTTCCTGTTACATCATGTTTTTATAAGTGTCCGCAGCGATCAAGCTCAAATTCATCAAAATCGGTGACTTATGCATATTCCCTATTTCTCAAAAACGAAAAGCGATATCGAAAAAATGAAAAAAACCCCTAGAGATATTGAGTTAGGCTACCTACTGAAACTAGTATATGTCCCTGACTCTTACGGTCTGGGCTGTAGCTTATCCTTTATGAAGCGAAATGTTGGGATACCGCGGGCGACTTGCGCGGCGCGGGATAATGGTAATACGTAGTAGGTACGATTGTAGTTTTTAAATAATTGTATATTTCAAAGCTTGTAATAGTGTTTTATATTTTGTATTTTTTATAAATAAAAAAGTATTAAGATATATATTAAAACCATAATATTGATATTGATTAGCTCTAGCAGGTCAACAGGTGGTATGACGTGAATAGAGCGTGAAGCGAGAGCTGATTCCAGATCTAGTCAAAGATTTAAAAATCGTTAGATACGGCGGCGCGGGGCGGTAACATAGTGTGACTAAACTGAAATATCTCCATAAGTCCATATTCAAGTAAGTGACGTCGCTTACTATGTGAAAACGAAAGAGAAAGTAGTGTTAGCAATAACTGTAGGAGCAAAAGAGATGACGCTATTATCTCCAGTACACGTGCTAGGCGTCGTAGTGAGTTTTTGTGTGTAGAGAAACGGATAAACGAATCTTGAGCGAAAGTTGAACAGAAGAGAGGTTTTAGTTTGAGGCCCGAGGATCCCCCTCTACTATATCCAAAATATTATATATCGTGGGTTACTGTTATTTCGATTTCGAGATTTGAAATTACTCGATCAGTCACGTCTTTCTTAGTGACTCTGCGATTCCAAATTTTACAACGATCTCTGAGAATGAGAGTGTGATGATGATGCCTAGGTAAACATGAGGGTTGTTATCGCACATTCGAGTGATGATGAAGTCGGCGCGAGAGTCTCGCATGCTGCATTTGATTTTGATTTATTTTTTTATTAGGGTTAATTTATTTATAAATTCAGATGTTTTAGTTATACATAGTACTTAGGTTACCTTTCAATAAAATATTAATGTCTATAAGAAAAGAATAAAATTCATGTTCAATGTACCAGAAGGTCGTGAAAGGCACGAGATCTGTGAATTTTTTTATTAGTATTTTATGTTAAAACTTCTTTTAGGTTACTATTTCTGCGCAAGCTCAACAATGAATCACATTTTTTATCGATAATCTAATAACGTCTCGTTATAGAAATGGCCTTTAGTCTCAATCCGCCATACTAGCGAGATAACCGTTCTCTTTAAGGCTCGTTATTTTACTTTCATTGGCCTTTTTAAGCAGTGAACGACACACTTAGCCTGGAGGTGCTTTTAACTTAATTAAGTTAGTTATTGATGGCCATCTCTCGCCTGGATAATGCTCTGCACCTGGTTATGGTGTATTTATTAACTTAAGTTCCATTGAAACACTATTACAGAAGATAGAGAAGCAAATTAAATGTCAAATTATGTTCAGACTTTTCTTTTAGTTAGTTACTTTGGCCAATGTTCAAAAGCTATCTAAAATGATTTTGAAAATGCTTATAATATAATGAGTACGTCATTGTCAATAATGTTATTACAAATATTGTAGCTTAAACCAGTGAACTACAAAAGCTTTTTAACACTTACCTACCTCTCTATTTTTTCTAAAAGTTCCCCATAACGTTTTTCAAAGCCCTATTGACGTTTTTGTTAATTGAGTACTTACTATGAATAATTTTTAAATCCATTGAAGCTGCAACCACGATATTTGCATAGCCGATAAAAGGCCACCGTGCATTAAACATCCGGCCTCCACAAAGCGAGGATTTAAATGTAGTTTTAGCGTAGATTATGTGTTCGGTATTTCATTATCATATTCAGCTTAATATTATAATGAAGCAACCATTTCAATATATCTATAGTAGGGAGCTATTGTTTATAAAGCCTCAAAACCACATTAATTAACTAAAAGAGGACAATAAAACTGTTATTGCGTTTTAGTGTCGCGTTTTGTTCCTTGTTCCTTGTCATCATATTAATATTGCTACTTTCATTTTTTTTTACATTTTGGGAATATTTTCACTGAAGCTAACAATCGCAATCATCCGATAACTTTCAAGAGGAATGTTGTTTTTTCTAACAGCAACAGTGAGCAGCAAATTGTCTAGTTCACTGATTGATAATTTAAGTTCTGCAGTATCTCTCATAAAAGTAGTTGTAGTCTGCACTGCATCACTATTCCTGGCTTAAGTGTGATCGCACCTTACAGCTCCGTTCCCCTCCCACTGCCGAAGGAAATTGGATTTTTCTTTATCCTCGCGGGTAACTTGATATTGTGTGAATTATGGAAATTGCCGCGTAAATTGTTGATTTATTGCCGTTGATCTATGTGATTGTGCCATGTATTGTTTTGGGGATGTGGGTAATTCGTTATAGAACTATGAAAAGAAAAATGACACGTTTCAGAAATATTCGGAAGTAAGATAATTTATTAGGTCGATTCAAACGGAAGATAGTCTTAGAAACTAGGTTATTGATGGATGAGTGAACAGAGGAAAAGAAATAAAATTTGTTGATAGATTTATATAATGGCAGGACGAACTTTGGCTAGGTAGTTAATGTAAATTAACAAACACTCACTTCACTAGTACGATCCGTAAAGTTAGTGGTTTTTATATGAAAAAAAAATTACAATAGTTTTTATAATTACAATTATTTATATATCTGTACTCGTAATTACGTCTATACCCTTAAAAATGTGTAATATGGCATGAATTTATACGTTAGTCGCTGACGAAAGTTTAAGTAAGAATATAATTGTCTATAGTAATAGCTAATTGGTTCTAAGAATAGAACGAAAAGTAATAATTGACTGTTGACTCAATTATTTTCTAAGAAGAGTTCGTTTGAAAAAATAGTTTTCAAGAATTTCTCAAGTAAATTGTAGGTCGACGTTGCAACAAGTCTCTCGCTTCACACGCTTACTACTTCAATCTACTTGGATTGGATAACTTACCTTACGTTTGCTTCTAACTTAATCAGATTTCCTTTGTTTGAAAACTGTCATGGTGTGAAAACAAAACTTGCAAGTTACGAAAATGATCCAACTGCTAGGAGAATCTGTTTTTTGTTTATATTCGAGATGTTAGCAAAGAAATAATTTTATGAAAGACCTAAACGTGGAATTTGCTGACAATTTAACACTCATTAATGTTCAATAAGTTAAACTATATATTAGCTATTTTCTAAAGATTAAACATAAGTTCCAAACACTTGACACTGTAGTTCGAATAGTTTTTTTTGTCTCTGTTCAACTGCTTTGATAACTTCTTTCCCAAAAAAAGTATCAAAATATCTCGCAATCTTTCCCCAATTTTACCGATTTTTTAGTTTCAGCTACCGAATAAAGGAGTAGGCTACTACTAGTACCTAAGCTGTTCTATCTAATGTTTTAAACCAGAATAAAAGATTTTATAAAGTAGGTAGGTAATACGATAATCGATAATTGAATAAAAGCCAACCAAACATTCGAAAATAAGTCATAAATCTTATATGAATAATAAGTTAAGACCCTTTTAAAATATCATCCACTTTTAGATACAAATTATCCCTTTCAGGTGCGTACATAAATCGGGACGCAAGCCTCTGCATTAGTATTGCCAGCCGTACGCAAATTTATTGCACTGAATTTAAGTGGCTGCTCAATTTCAAGGTCTGATGCCGCGTGAGGCTGGTATCCCCGATGGAGACGTGAGACGATTAGGGGAACATAAAAAACAAATGTGATTCCTTCTTTGCGAAACTGGAGCATACATAAAATAGTTATCGATCGGATTGGATTTTCTAACTTCTTTTAATACTAGGTGTGCTGAAAAGATGAAATACGTTTGATGATAAGCTGAATAATAAACGCTAAAGAAATTTATTCATAGTTTTATCTACACCCATGCTTTAAATCCTCTGTAAAAGGTTCTGCAACGGTTAGCTTACTGCCACCATTACAGTATCCGAGCGGAAGGAGGTCCTGCTGCGCCGTGCGCCCATGCGCCAAGCGTTGCATTATGAAATTCAATACAACATTATAACACTCTTGCAGAAGACATAATGACGAGGAGGGGGAGGAAAGTCAAAGACAAAGTAAGTGTCCGGGCACGAAAACTGCGACGGCGGAGCGGCAGCGGGGCGGCGCGACAGCGGAGCGGCGGCGATGCATTCAACAGTATGGCACAGTATGGAGACGCGCACGAAACGGGCGGTGGCAGAGCGGGGCGACGAGCGATGCACGGGCGGAAGGAGAGCGACGAAAACAAATGAACAAACTAGTTGGATTTGGTAGCCCGCGATTACAGTAGTGTTGTGTTGAATAATATAATAGTGTCTGTTTGATTACTAGGTAGTACCTATTTATTCAGTATGGATGTCGGCATCTTGGACATCATTTAAAAAACACAAGATGAGCAAAGAATCCGGTTTTGAAACTAGTTAACGCCTATACTTAGACCATTTTTTCGAACTAAATAAAATTTTTAGACATAGGATATATTTCGTCCTTTGAATATTTTTCGGTATTGATTTAACAAGAAATTGTTTCCATAGCAACATCACATTTGACACATCAATAGAAATAAAAAAAAATAAGAAGTTACTTTAGTGGTATACCGTGGTCCTACCAGTAGGTCAAATCGGTAGGTCCACGGGCCCTTAATGGTATTTAGCCCATCTGTCACAACACTACTAGCGCGGCTGACCGGCCGCTAAGTTTCGTGCCCACGTTCTCATCGCCCCGCCCCGCCGCCGCTCCGCTGCCGCGCCGCCCCGCCACCGCTCGGCCGTCGCCACTTTCGTGTCCGGACACTCAGACCACACCTTTTGCGAATCACCTCATTGCTCACTCTATGTGTCCGGGCACGAAAACTGCGACGGCGGAGCGGCAGCGGGGCGGCGCGACAGCGGAGCGGCGGCGATGCATTCAACAGTATGGCACAGTATGGAGACGCGCACGAAACGGGCGGTGGCGGCGCGGGGCGACGAGCGATGCACGGGCGGGAGGAGAGCGACGAAAACAAATGAACAAACTAGTTTGATTTGGTAGCCCGCGATCACAGTAGTGTTGTGTTGAAAAATATAATAGTGTCTGTTTGATTACTAGGTAGGTACCTATTTATTCAGTATGGATGTCGGTATCTTGGACATCATTTAAAAAACACAAGATGAGCAAAGGATCCGATTTTGAAACTAGTTAACGCCTATAGACTAATTTTTTTTAACTAAATAACATTTTTAGACATAGGATATATTTCGTCCTTTGAACATTTTTCGGTATTGACAAGAAATTGTTTCCATAGCAACATCACATTTGACACATCAATAGAAAAAAAATAAGAATTTACTTTAGTGGTATACCGTGGTCCTACCAGTAGGTCAAATCGGTAGGTCCACGGGCCCTTAATGGTATTTAGCCCATCTGTCACAACACTACTAGCGCGGCTGACCGACCGCTATGTTTCGTGCCCACGTTCTCATCGCCCCGCCCCGCCGCCGCTCCGCTGCCGCGCCGCCCCGCCACCGCTCGGCCGCCGCCACTTTCGTGTCCGGACACTCAAAGTCAAAACCTTTATAGAGGATATGGGTGCTTTTTATCCACATGTATTAAAATATTGTTTGTTTCCCAAATAAAAAATAAAAATAAAAAATGGGTCTAGATAAAGTCTTGTATGCAACTGTACATAATTAGGTATTAAAACACTCATGTGATACTATTATCACACGAGGCCAAAGAAAATATATACTAACGTAAAAAGAAGCGACACTTGCGCATGGGTGCTGTAAAATTGCTCGCGGCTATGTGTGAGTGCGCCGGGCGCGCGCGGGGGTGCCGCAGAGCCATCGGGGCGAGGAATCTCCTCCGCGGAGTCACGCTCTGTCAGGCTTGCTTAGTTAGCTCGTAAGTTGCACCACGCAATAATAGTACAAACATTACAGGCAAGTACGGCAAACTAAAGTGATAATAATTATGTGTCACGCCGCGAAATGAAATGTGAAGAAATTAATAGTATATTGTACGTACATTGAGGGGTGATGTGGTGATTGCACTTTCTTCCGAGTGACACATAGTGCTTTACTACAGAAAAATAAAATAAATAAGTACTTAAAATGTTATTGAAAATTAAATAGCTACAATAAGGCGTCTTGCATTTCACCCCGGACACTCCATACAACCACACCGAACTACATAATCTATTTCACAGACACTACACAGAATGACGTTTTTGTACTTTTGTATAGAAAAAATATTAAAAACTCGCACTTGACCGTTTTTTGTGATTTCATTTATTACCTCTCATTTACCTCCGGGATTTATAAGGGGGTCGAAAAAAACTATTTTTAGGCTCCAACGCGACGCACCATTTCCGAGATATTTGCATTTTAGTATTTTTTATTAAATTTAGTTAAATACTATGGAATATTAAATGTATGGATTTTCATAAAACTTTTCTTTAAGCTTTTTAGTACCTTACATATGAGAATAAAGAAGGAATAATAAAACTAATTAAGATAATTAAACTAAAATTAAACGAAATAATTCTAAAATAACAACTGAATGAATACCAATATTGGTAAACCGTAAAAAGCGTTTAATTTCTAATGAACTGAACGCGCGGAAATTTTAGAAGTGTGTAAGTAATTGCATCATTATTATAAAAAAAATAACAATTCGGGCAAACGAAAAATAAACCTTGATATTGATACAAATCAAGAAATCATATTAACTATTGATCCATATTCTTAATTGTAATATACTAGCATTTATATTAATATAAAATCAATACAATTATACTTCATCAAACTTTCGTTTTATTATTTCCTTACGTTTGCTTAATAGCCAACCCTATCACAAGTCGTGACGCACGTGACGTAGCCGCCGCCAGACTGGCGCCAAGCTCATACCTACAGGGAGTGACGCGCCTGTGACGAGGCGAAATACCCCTCATTATAGTACAGTTGCACAAATAACTATTATATGTTCTTGTCATTCACTTAAATCTTAAATAAAACAAATATGTCAGAAAACTGGATGAAAGACCCTTTAATTTCTCTGACTGACTGACTTTCAATTGATAGAAAGTTATAATTACATTGGAAACTGAATATCTTCAACCAATTATCGAAAAAACCTCCATTGTTATACAAAGAAACCTTAACGTCGTCTGCTGAAGCGAAACAGTCGCCAACTTAAAAAGTCAAAAATAATAGAAAATTTTAAGAAGTCTTTTATATTAAGTTGCCACTTCAAATAATAAATCTTTCGATATCGCAGCACTTGGCTCAATAAGAGGACCTCTTAAGAAGATTGTTCAGAAAGCCTTGTTAGAGAAGTCAAGCCTAGCCGCTTTATTTTTGTTATAAAACATAAATTAAATTGAAAGGATTTTTTCTTGTCTTGTCTGTTCAGCTTTGGGACTTTATTGTGATTAACTCTACCTGTTTTTGTTACGAAAGTAACAAAATTAATTATTACTTTATTTGGTGCTTGTAATTTGTTACAAGACCTAATTCTTCACCGATAGAAACGTGGCTTTATTCAGCGTATAAGGCTTGTTCATTAAATTATTCTAAAAAAATGTATACTTACATAGCTGTTAGACCATGTTGCTTTACTTGTCCTACACAATGAATTCTATGTTGACTGGATAAAAAATTTCAATTTGGCATTAATACGTTAAAATATAATGCATTATGCCTAAAGTACACAGCTTACACTATTCAAATAGACAACACCACAGCTTCATTATTGCGTCAGGGCTGCACAACAGTGTTGCTGCATCGCGCTGATATGATTAAGCTTGAGGATTTAATTACACGCTTATTAACGTGCAGTGTTACGTCTGCTTGGAAGTCCATTATAAACTAATCTGTTATCTTCAGTTTTTTTTGCTGAAAATGTCCCAATATATTTAATTCAAATTTTTAAGTGTTTTTAAATTCAATCTACTGAGTTTTTGTAACAAGAAATTACGCATACACTCGTTGAATAGCGTAAAAACCCTAGCTAGTGTTTGTACCGGAGGGTATATTTTTCTCCACTTCTGAGTGAGAACTTAAATTCAAAATCTTAGAGTAGCCGAGAATCTTCTATAATAGTAAGCAGAGGTGAGACGTACTAGGCCAAACACGTACTGAGTCTTGCAAGTACGAGTACACCAAAATACTTATTCCGTAAACTTGTTCCACGAGTATTTAGAAGTATGCGTTTTTAATTACTCTACTCTTTTCGATTACGTATGTAAACACGTTAATTCGCCCTGCACAATATTCTGAATAACAAAACATACATTGGTGGATATAAACACTTAGTATAAAGCTTAATAAACAAAAATGTAATTATTTAGAATAAACTTTCTGAAGTTGCAGAAACAACAATCTTAGGTAGGTATTAATTCGAATCGAAAAATTTCCTTCATGCTTCAACAGGCTTAAAACTGTCAGCTTCAAATACGCATCTAGAGTTCAGTAGATAAATGTGAAATATTTTTATTAATGATAAAAGCTGGCGCATTTAAAATTCTTCAATTCATTTTATATACATACATCAATCATTAATAATCACATTACTATTTACATGTCATGTTTTTTTTTTTTTTCCTTATTATATATTTTTTGCTTTTTTATATATTTTTTGTTTTATATTTTTTTTTTGTTTTTTTTTTTTTTTTTATTTTACTTTTAAAAAGTTAGATAGACTTTTACTTCTTTAAATTTTGTTGCAAAAACAATAATTGTTGTACTTTGCGCACGCCAAGACGCGTTCTTCTTTCGCTTAGAATGTTGCCTGCCACAGAAAACAATCTTTCGCAGGGCACGCTTGTAGCCAGAGCATTAAGCATTTTCCGCGCAAGAACAGCTAAATGTGGATATGAATTTTTATTCAGTTTCCACCACTCGAGCGGTGATTGATTTTTTGGTAAGATCTTGTCATCAAGATATCGCTGAACCTCAACAACTGCTCTTGAATGTGCAGTCCCGCTAGGTCTAATATTTGTCATCTTCTTATCAAATAGATTTCTTTTCCTCGGTGTTGTTATTTTCTTCCGATACAGGTTCATTATTTTGCCTTGAAATCTTATGTGTCTTTTTGTTGATTCTGCGGTCGTATCGTTTTCAAAATACAGTTTGTATCTAGGGTCCAGGAACATACATGAAGTAAAAGTGCGGCTGTTTTCTAAACAATCAAAACGCGATACCAGTCCTCCAAATAAGTCCTGCCTCACCATTTCGACTTCATCAGGCAACTGAACATCTTCTGACGCAATTTCGGCCAATGCACATTTTAATACAATTGTCACTGGAATGACGGAGCTACCTGTAACATATTTATCGCCGCTCATTTCCCTGGTTACCTCTTCACACGGCTTTAAAACCAGTAACAATTTTTCAATGATGTTCCAGTCATGAGCAGATAACATCGGAACACTGGCATTTAAATTAGAAAGTGCACTATTTATTTCTTCTTTCATGTCCAAAAGTCGCTCTAGCATGTAATATTTTGAGTTCCATCTTGTTGGAACTTCATGGAGGGGCCGCTTGACAGGTTTTCCCGCCTGTTCTTGGTAGCGCTTCAGCTTTTCCCAAGCCAAATTACTTTTTTTAAAATATGCAACGATTCCTTTGGCATTGTTCATTATATTGGTAATCTCTTCATGTTCTAGTGCTTTATTTACCACTAGATTTAAGCAATGAGCATAACAATTAAAATGTTTCCAACCCAAACATTTCTCTATTGCACATTTTATATTGGATCCATTGTCCGACACAGCGAGTAGAATTTTACCTTCAATATTCCACTCCTGTACTATCCTCTTTAGCTCGTCAGCTAGAACAGTGGCCGTATGTGTTTCTAACAAAATAGATCGTAATACCATATTTTTATCAATAAAATGTCCTGTCACACCCAAAAACCAGTCACCATTACGAGATGTCCACATATCTGTTGAGAGACATATCGATTCCATCTCTGTCTGTAATATATTTTTTACCTCGTTCTTCGTCGCTTCATAAACCATAGGTAGCATATTGTTTGCAAAATATTTTCGGGAAGGCATAGTATAATGGGGAAATGCAAATGATACTAGCTCTCTAAAACCCCTGTCCTCGACAATTGAAAATGGTTGGAGATCGTAAATAAATAAGTTTAAAATGCGTTCATCTATATCTTTTTTAATTTTTGAACAGTCTCTTCGCATATAGTTCGTCATTGTGTTTCTAGTAAGGTTTGGTATAATCGTTGGTGGAACCAGCTGAGAGGTTGAAGCTGTGCTAGTGGTTTGAGATTGAGACACCTGATTTTGCTGCGCTGCCGCCGACACCCCTGCCGCCGCCGGTGCGGAGTTGGCAGGTGAGGCTGCATTTAGGTCTTGTCTAGGTACTAATTGTATAGTTCCGTGCCTCCGTTTTATGTGCTTCATTAAATTTGAAACTGAAGCCTTAAATGATATCTCTATTTTACATATTTTGCATTGAGCTTTGTAACTGCCCTTATCCTCGAAGTAGTCCCATGCTATACTTCTTTTGGGAGCCATAGTATTTATATTATATTAGAACAAAAACAAAAACAAAATGTTTATTTACAGTCTAAAATAACAGACACTTTCACCATTAAATACACAAAGTTTATTTACAGTTAAAAAGCAACACCTTCACCATTGGTTAGTATAGCGAAAAGCCGAAAACACTCAATAAACAATATTAATTATAGCCAAAAAATCCCATCATCACCAAAATCTTCTTAATTTACGTATAATACTTCTTATCTTTCATAGACGCTAATAAGTTAAACTAATAATTCACTTTAACCGCGAGAAAGCAATACGAGATGTAAACAATACGAGATGCCAAAACAACTGATATAATTTTATTCAAATTTGAATAAAAACACACCACAAAGCAAACGGTCACGGCTAGAAGTTAGAATATGGACCTTAATTACAATAACTTAAAGTATTATTGTCTAACTGCGGAAACAAGACAGAAAATCTTCGGACTCACTTACTCAGACGCTTACCTTATCACAGTGCATAAGCAGCTTTAACACCTAACGTTAAGGTTGATCGTAAATGTATAGGAATAAACTCACTCACACTTAGATCGAACGCGTACCGACCGCGTCTTCGAGTCTCCGACTCTGCGTCTCTGCCTTACTAATAAGTTTGTGTGAGTAATTAAGTAATGTACGCCGTCAAAAGTTCGATACTTCTAAAAACTCGAAACGCGTTGGACGCCGATTCGATACTCAGTATTTAGACGTCCAAGCAAAAACTTATTCCAAAGACTTATTCCAGTAAATACGTCTCAAGACTAATAGTAAGTACCTACGTTTTTTTCTAGAGGTAATTAACAGTGCCTGTATTATGATGAGTTTGCACAACAGCGCCTCTGGCGTTAAGTATAGTAACTTAAAAAAAGTTGTCATGTTAATTAAAGTCGCTATTGAATATAGATAATCATAAACTCATAATACGCCTACTGATCTTAGTTCTTTAAAATTGAAGGGGTCCCCCGAAAAACGTTATAAGCAACATTTTCTTTTAATGAAGGAATCCGTCCGTTGAGAGTAATAGCGCGTTTCCATCATAAAACCCGTTTTGACTTTTTTTGATGGTTAGAGAGGAACTCTTCAATTTCAAAATTATTTGATTTATTAATTGTAGTGATGCACTTTTTTCATTTATTGGACCGTGAAGTAGGTATGCATGTTTCTATAAAAATAACGTAGTGATTCGATTTTATTGCTGGAGAGTGTATGTATATGGCACAATTAATATACTTCATGTCCAACCACTTGACCAAAGCATATCTTGAAGTAAACCGATTACCTAAAGCGTAAGCATTTTCTATTGCTCTTGCGTTCTAGTTGTTTGGCGTTAACAACATAATAATTCCGTCTAAATTTCAGCTTGACCACAGAGCAACAAAGTTACCCTTTCACAAATGTATAATACCGACCATAGACATAGAAAAATTTTCGCTGCGCTCAAGAAGACCAACAAAGCGTGGAAAAGAGAAGATAACGTTATACGGACACGGTCTGTGAAAAAAAGAGACTAAGACTCAAGTGACGATGTGTCAACATTTTTTACAGTAAGAGCCCCTAGCGTACCGCCTTGCAAATGAGCAATCACAGTTTGTTTAAAATATTTGTTAATCCTTATTAGAATTTCAAATAAAGGTACCGTGGAGTCATGGTGTCTTGTGCTCTAAGTAATTGTGATGTGATAAAAAGAAACAATACAAGTAATCACACTTTTTAAAGTAAATAAGATATTGCCACACATTTCTCTAAAACCAAATTTTGCTACATTTATTCGTTTATCGACGAAGAAAAAAATTGTTTTAAAAAACAAAAAACCGACTTCAAAAAACCTGCCTCTAAAAAGCAAGTAATAATATTCAAATCATTAGATACACATTATCATCGTTATAATAACGTCTATTGAAGTCGGGTGGGGCTTTTAGAATAAAAAAGGAAGTTGTACTTCGCGTACGTACGTACGGTACGTTCGTACCCCACCCGACTTCAATAGACGTTATTATAACGATGATAATGCGCGTATCTAATGATTTGAATACATAGACTTATTATATTACTAGCGTAAGGACACGGTCAACGTCGCTACGAAGTGACGCCAGTTGGTTGGCCCTAAAATTACAATTTTAGGGCCAACGCGATTCAGTCACCCGCGGAAGACTATGGTAGACAGACGGTGACTGACGTGACATAAAAATGGCGAATGGCGCATTTGTAGATTGCTAAAATTATGATACAAACGTTAAAAAGTTACATGGAATATCGTATCATCGGTTAGTAGCTATACATTATTTTTATTACGTGTCTAACAATTTTAATAAATTATAAAATATTTTACTATTACTTGTTATTGTTCGAGGCAATAGAGATGGGTCATCATGACTCAAATGAACTCGATCACTTGAAGATCTTTATATGGATTCAAATGAACTATGTAGTTCACTTGAGTCCATAAAAAGATCCTTAGACCTTAGTTCATTTAGTTCCATAGCTAGTTAACTCAAAGAACGAGAGTAAACGGAAAGGATAGATTACGAACACTGCGTACAGAAATGTCTCCTATGAAACATATTTGCTGCAAAAATAATTATCTACATTACATTTCAATTCAAGTAATTACAGATTGCCTAATGATCTAGTGCGTAAAGAAATATGGAGTTGCATAATGCATAATAGTTATTTATGCAACTGTACTATAATGAGGGGTATTAAAACACGAATAGATCACATGAGTGTTTTAATACCTAATTATGTACAGTTGCATACAAGACTTTATCTACACCCATTTTTTTTTATATTTTTTTTTTATTTGGGAATAAACAATATTAATACATATGGATTAAAAACACCCACGATATTTATATACACCCATAATATGTATCAGCGACATCTTTTAGATCCCATCCCATCATCAATAAAGGTGTTGACTTTGACCTTCCTCCCCCTCCTCGTCATTATGTCTTCCGCGAGAGTGTTATAATGTTGTACTGAATTTCATTATGCAACGCTGAGCGCGTGGTCGCGCGGCACAGCAGGGATACTGTAATGGTGGCAGTAAGCTAACCGTTGCAGAACCTTTTACAGAGGATTTAAAGCATGGGTGTAGATAAAATAACGAAAACAGTCCTCCTAAAAACGTAAGAATATGCTCTGCTCTTTTTATGACACGGATGTCAAAAGCTGGACTATGGAAGCTGAAAGCAATGCCAATACCGCGAATTGAGATTGAAGTATTTACCGCATTCACGCATAAAACAAAATAACTGAACTCAGAAAACGAAGCTCCTGCCTCCCATAATCATGCAGTACTAGCGGCCGCCCACGAATCCGTCTGCGTGGAAAGTTTTTTGCTCTCCCTCGCTTTATGTTTTAGGAGGAATTTGCATGTTAATAATCAACCTTGACAATGTAATTATTTAGTTGCATAAGGATTAATATCATGATACGAATGTCATCATCTTCCGATCAATAATTATTTTAGAAAAAAATATATACTGTGGCTTTCGTTTCATTATTCCTATTTTCATTGGGATCTCTAATTTTTTTTAGATAAAATACTGCTAAAGTTACTTGCTGATAATTTCAATAGGTGAAAGTTTTATAAAATCTGTTCAGTTAGTTTTTGAATTTTTGCATTACAAACAATCAAACCAACAAACAAATCTTTTCTTTTTATATTTAATAATTTAAATAGTTTATAATATTAGTTTAGTATAGCTGTGAAAAAGAACAAAAACATCTAATTTGAAATAAACATGTTTGAGATTTTGTAATGCTTACGTTTCATTTATGGTCTTAATACCATCGAAAAACTGATATAATTACCATTATAAAAATATTAAAAAAAGTTAAAAGTACTAGCGACCCAAAGGAGTCAGATGAGTGAACTTGTCCTTAAATCCAATTGAACTAGATAGTTCACTTCAGGAATCTTTTTTGCCCACCTCTAATATGGCAGTAGTTCGAGTGGGATCTAAAAGATGTCGCTGATTTTTCTTGTATGAAAGAATCATAAAGCAAATATTCGGATGGGCTCATCCTTCCTTTTGAAATCATTGTTTGAATATTATTTCTTGCTTTTTAGAGGCAGGTTTTTGAAGTCAGTTTTTTGTTTTTTAAAAACATTTTTTTTTATTTTTAGTGTAAGTACCTTCTGTATTAGGTACCTAGTGTTACCTATATTCTTAGGTAGAAAAATTGGCTCAGCCAAACGTGAGATAATTGCGGAGAAACATACAAACATACATATCAAACTGAGACCCTTTTTTTTTGAAGTCGGTTAAAAATAATGCAAAGGTATTTCTTTTCCAACACAAAAAACTTAATCTAATTCGGTTCATAAATAACAAAGTCGCCAAGGTAGTTAATGCGAAATCATAGTATTTTCAGGATTACTTGAAAACTACTGAACTGATTTGAAAAAAAAATGGGACCATTTCGCAAAAATACTCAATCGAACAAAAAAATAATCATCAAAATCGGTCCATAAATGACGTAGATATGCGCGAACAACCATAAAAAGTAGTTAATGTGAAATCATAGTATTTTCAGCATTAGTTGAAAACTACTGAACCGATTTGAAAAAAAAAATAATGGGACCATCTCGTAAGAATATTCAATCGAACAAAAAAAGAATCATCAAAATTGGGCCATAAATGACGAAGATATAAAGATAAAGATAAAGATATTTATTGCATGAAACATGGTTATTTAAAGATGACAAAAATATTTAACAGGCAGGTACACATATTTCGCCGGATTCCCGACATGCAAATTAAAAAAAGTCATATAATAAAAAAATGCAATTCCAATAATGTCAAATGTTCTCATATGAAAAAAAATGACAAATATCTATGTCTTAAAATAATAATATAAATGAATGTGAATAACTATCTAATAAAAAACTCTTTTAAGCTATAATGACATTTAGACACGAGCCATGCATGAGCTTTATAGGCAGTTCCCTTATGTTTTTGGGAATGTTATTGTAGATCGTCATCGACATTGTACTACAATTTTTCTGGCTCAGTTTTGTGTTTCTAAAGGGAATAATTAGCCTAGTCGGATCTCGTTTTCTTATTACAGAAGAGAGTTTATCTCCATATTTAGGGAACAAATGTGAGTTTTCTCTTATGAATACACAAACTTGAAGAATATATAAATCGATCAAAGTAAGCAATTTAAGACTTGTAAACAATTGTGCGCGAACAACGATAAAAAAAGTATACAATCGAATTGAGAACCTCCTCCTTTTGATGAAGTCGGTTAAAAACAGTAGGAAACATAGTTTATTAATCTCATTTGCCGTAATATAGTCATATTTTATGTATGTTAGTCATATTTTACGTATCTCATATATAATGTATACATTAGTTTTTCGGATCACCTGTTTATTGACATTGTTATTCTTTGGCATTCTATTTCTATGATACCGACGGTATCGTATTATCGAATGACGTTCAAAATACGAGTTCCGTGACAGCGGTCAGCAGTGATCTATTTTGCTCGAGTAAAATAATAATTTATTCATAGGAGTGTCAAGTTACTCCCAATGGATAGCAAGAGTTGATCCGAACTACTGTGAAGTTTCAAATAGGAACCGGCCAAATTGGGGCATTGATATTTGTAAATGCAAATATCAATACCTAAATTGGCTTATAAGGTAGGTATGGCGTTTTGAACTTATACGATTTTAAGTTGTTTAGATATTTTAGCTACCTTTCTATTACTTTAGATTTGGATCAACAACTAGTAAATCCTTACTAATATTATAAATGCGAAAGTCCGTTTGTTTGTTACGCCTTCACCTCAGAGGTTCAAAGAAGGACATAGGGTACCTTTCATCCCGAAAAAAAATATGATGATAGAATATCAAAACAAAATAAATTCAAAATATTGTCCAGCAGAAATCGTTTAACGCGCAATCGGTCCCACTATCGGGTTGTCAAACGGTTGTCACGTCACCTCGGTTGAGTACACGCAAATAGGCAGACGGGCGGGTGGAAGGAAGACTTATGACAACCCTTGTCAAACAGTAGGGCTGTCGCTCCCCGGCCGATACAAGGAAAACGTTTTACGGAGTATTTTATTGGTTTCAATTTCACCGTTGCGTTGTCATGGATAATACCGAGTTTTGGCTCCCACACTCGGGTTGGATACAGTAGAAAAATGGGATAAAAGTAACTTATTTTCACTAGGTACTAGATTTTCATGACTTGAATAGATTCTAATTCCATTAAGATTAGTTAGGTCATTACTGACTAAACTATACTGAAAAAACTGACAACCAATGACTGACTATACTGAAATCGTGAAAAAATCAGCTGTATCATACATTTTGATATTTTCGTTATTAATTTTTGAATGAAACAGGTGATTTTATTCGCGATTTCAGAGTAAATCCCATAGTAAATAATTGATTACTTTGATGGTCCGAAAAAACGGTGTTCCCATTTTTGGTTCAAGTATTAAAACGTTGTATATTTTAGCTAATAAGAAAATGTATTATTATATTAGAAGGAGTAACTCAGAAACCGAAAACAAAAACAAAACAATCTCGAGATAAGTTTTTACGTTTTCAATATAATTTAAAGCATTCAAATAAAACACTTTTTAACGGATACTAGCGCGGTTCCATTGAAAGTACTTTGGTGATTAGTTGGTATTTGGTTTGATTTTTAGGGTTCCGTAGCCTTATGGCAAAAAAAGGAACACTTATAGATTCATCATGTGTGCCTGTCTGTCTGTCCGTCTGTCCGTTCGTATGTCACAGGCACTTTATTCCAAAACCATTTGAATCACACAGTTGAAACTAGGTAGGTAGATGTATTAACTATTATGTGAACCGCTTTACGATTTTTACACAAAAATTAAAAAATAAAAAGATTAATGTTTTTTTTCCGTTTCAGTTCCATGTAGTGGATATGGAACTGAAAATGAAAAAAAAATCATCAAACCTATATGTGTCTGTGTATGTGTCTATAGATAGATCTTTAAAAATGACATTGATGTTCCTAAAACTAAAAGTTTTTCTCAAGTCAACCGCTTGAAAGATAAATCTAACTTTTAAAATAAGAAAGTGAAAAATCCAAAAAAATATATTTGTTGTTGATCTTAATAAATACTGAAAGTATTTATTATGAGAGTTACAAAAGTTAGTTTGAACGAGATATATTCAGTAGTTTTGAGATATAGCACATTTTCCAAAACCGCAAATATAACTTTGTCGTTTTTACAGATTTAAACTTTTAGGTTTTATGCATTTACAATGTTATTTTTATATTAAGATTATAATATAATAGGTTATTTTCCAAATTTATGAAAACTGCTTATATTTAAAGATTGGGACGAACAATTTAACAGAAAAATAAAAATAAATTAAATAATGTCTTTTTTCTCCATTAAACCAATTAAAATCAAATATATTTTTAATGCTTTTGAATTTACCGCCAAAACGCTCGGTTCGATGACGTCTACTGCGTGACGTCAACTTTGTATAAACAATTTCAACATCTTTGTAGTCTGTGTTACAATTTACTCTATAGTTTACACAAAGTTGACGTCACTCAGTAGATGTCAGTGAACCGAGCGTTTTGGCGGTAAATTTAAAACAATTAAAAATAAATTTGATTTTAATTGGTTTAATGGAGAAAAAAAGACATTAATTAATAAATTTTTATTTTTCTGTTAAATTGTTCGTCCCAATCCTTAAAAATAAGCAGTTTTCAAAAATGTGGAAAATACCCTATTGAACATTTTTACAGATCAAAAATTATAGTCGTATTAAATAAGGTTTGGTATGTGGTAACTACGGAACCCTTGTTACCATATACGTGCGCGCGGCCCGACATGCACTTGGCCGGTTTTTACTTTCTAGATTTCGGCACCTTTGCAGCTGCCGTGGTCACGGGGGACTGAATATCCGCTGACAATGAAAACGCGCTAATATCCGTTAAAAAGTGTTTTATTTCATGTCTAATTAGCCAGTAAGCTTGAGGAGAATTAAATACAATAAGCATTCGTTTGACCATTGAATAAAGGGATGGCCAAAATAAACTTTTTTTTTTATGTTACTGTTGAGTGCCATATGCTGTGTAACAGTAACAGTGCAGTGTCGATCCAGATCGCCTGATGAGTCATCACTACGAAATGCGATACTATCGAGACGAAATTGTTTTCCATTTTGCTGTTGTTGTGGATTTTAATAACTTAGTTCCGGGCCAATAATAATTTGGCTTATCCCAGTATTAGCCATTTTATAACTCAGTCACATTTTTTCTAAAAGCAGTACAGAAATAAAATTGTGTAATGTCATTGACTAATTCATCTGATTTTGGTGATAAAATTATAACATCGGTGAAATTCAAAAATACCGTGCAATACAGTAACAGTTTATACTTACACTTTAACGTAGATACCTACTTAATATTCAGTAGGTACTGTTATTTATTACTGTTCTTTTCTTGCAATCATATTAGGGTATTCAAGTAAGTTTGTTTCTTATGCTTTTACGTCTTAACTACCTACTCAACCGATCATCAAGAAATTTTGCATACAGGTTGTCAGGGGTACAAAAAACGACACAGGGTACCTTTCATCCCGAAAAATCGATTATTCCCAGGAGTCCCCTCTAACACTGTCACCCGGGGTGACAACTGGGATTTTTTTCCCAGTCGTCACCCCCGTCACGAATGATGGACGAAAATTTCCCAGATGTTCCCTTTAAATTCGTGCCAGAGGGGACAACTGGAACTTTTTTGCAGCAATTGTCACCCGTGACGGACCTACCGATTTGACCTACTGGTAGGACCACGGTATACCACTATGCATGTTCCGAATCTAACCCGAAATCCTATATTTATTTTATATTCAATTACGAAATAATGTTAAATTCAGTCAAAAGTACCAGGACATCATAACTTACAAGGATATTTGAAGCTTACTTTTACTTTGGATGTCAAGCTAGGTCTGGGTCTAATAGCACCATACTAATTGTACTACTGTAAAAGTAGTTTTAAGCACTGACCTTTTTACGTTATAATTTCTTGCCTACCTAAAAGTTTTTTTTAAATAAATCATAATCAAAAGTTTTTTCTGAGAGATAGAAGATAATATACTCCATATTGCTTGGATTGGAGGGGGACAACTGGACCATTTTCGTAGCAATTGTCACCCCCTCTGGTGTCAGGGGCGACAATTAGGAAAAAAAGTGCCAGTTGTCCCCTCTGGCACAAATTTGAAGGGAACATTTGGGAAAATATTGTCACCCCCGTGACAACTGGGAAAAAAATCCCAGTTGTCACCCCGGGGGACAGTGTTAGAGGGGACTCCTGGGAATAATCGCGAAAAATAGTACTGTTCCCGAAGGAATAGAGGAATAACTGTCCACGCAGACAAAGTCGCGGGAGGCCGCTAATTTAATAAGAAAGTACCGAAATTGCTCAAATTAGACAATTTGTAGACTAGAAAGTTACTCGAGCGGAAACAATTTTCATCGATTCAAACAATAGATAGCAATTTGTCAAAAATAGGACACAAGTAACATCAAATTACCAAATCAGAGCAATGTAATTCGATTCGATTCGTAAAGTAACACCAAAACATGATTCCATAATTTACTAAACTTTGCCGAAATTGTTTCGACTTTGCCGCTGACATTACTCAATTTGGCAAACGGACTGAATTTGTAATGACGAACTTCTGATAATTTAGATCGACGATATATTATGTTATCGATGTTCTTGATGTTTTAATTTGAAGTGAAATATTGAATCATAGACTTCAATAGACAGTGTTAAACAAACATAATTGATTAGTCTTTCTTGTAATAGTGCTTTTAGTTCAAAACCGACTTCAAAAACCTCAAAATAAAAACAAAAAATCTTCAAAATTAAATACCTCTAAAAAGCAAGAAATAATATTAAAATCACTAGATACGCATTTATCATTGTAATAAAATACGTCTATTGAAGTCGGGTGGGGCTGAAGGCCAACTTCTTTTTTTATTCTAAAAGCCCCACCCGACTTCATGAGAAGTATTTTATTACAATAAATGCGTATCTAGTGATTTTAATATTATTTCTTGCTTTTTAGAGGTATTTAATTTTGAAGATTTTTTGTTTTTATTTTGAGGTTTTTGAAGTCGGTTTTTTTGTTTTTAAAACATTTTTTATTTTTTTATTTTTAGTGTAAGTAAGTAGCTTCTGTATTAGGTCATCTCATGCTGCTCATCATCTTTTACAAAATACGGCTTTTCCCGACGCAGGGGCATTTATTGTTGAGGAGTTCTCCTGGCACTTCACTTTCAGCTCCACTTCACCATATGCATTATGACGAATATAAATAGCCTAGCAACTATATTAAAGTAATCGTATAGCACCAGTGAAATACTTAGTACCTATTGTATTCAATGGTTCCGATGATCATCTATGGTCTTCATCATCAGTTCCACTTCATCAAAGACGATATTATCTAATTTACAATAGTCGTATGTCAATGGCTCATCACCTTTTACAAATTACTGCTTATCCTGACGCAGGGGCGTTAATTGTTGAGGAGTTCTCCTGGTACTTCACTATCAGCTCCACTTCACCATATGCATTATAACGAACATAAATAGCCTAGCAACCATATTAAAGTAATCGTATCGCACCAGTGAAATACTTAGTACCTATTGAATAGTTCCGATGATCATCTGTGGTCTTCATCATCAGTTCCACTTCACCAAAATGGTACTTTTTGAAAGCAAATGCACGAGTACCTTAAGAAAATACCAAAATCGCTATAGGTGTGCCTATAATATTTGAAGAATTCCCTTGATTTCTCCAGGATCCCATCATCAGATCGTGATCTTATGACAATGGGACCAATCTGTAGTAATATACTTTCAAACGAAAAATGAATTTTTAAAATCGGTTTATGATTGACAAAGTTATGAGGTAACAAACATAAAAAAAAAATAGTAAAAAAAAAATTAAAAATTCAGCCGAACTGAGAACCTCCTCCTTTTTTTGAAGTCGGTTAAAAATAAAAAGTGTTCACATATATTTCTGACCAAAATAGAGGTGTATTAGATTAGAAATAACATAAAAAAATATTATTGCGTAGTCAAGGAATTTATAAGTAACTAGCTTCCGCCCGCGACTTCGTCCGCGTGGATATTAGAGAAAATCCTTAGGGAACCTTCAACCATGATCCGACCAACCGTTTTATATGCGATTAGGCGGGTCCCCACCAAGCGCGCTGCCTCGCGAGGCAAAACATTTGCGACGTGTGACAGGCCTCGCACGAGGCTGCGCGCTTGGTGGGGACCCGCCTAATCGCGTATAAAACGGTTGGTCGGATCCTGGTTGAAGGTTCCCTAAGGATTTTCTCTAATATCCACGCGGACGAAGTCGCGGGCGGAAGCTAGTTTATTACAATAATCAGAATTAGGTCCAGAGATATTAAGAGTATCACGTTCCCGTTTCTTTACTCTTTCCCGTTCCCGTCCCCGCCCCCGTTCCCGTTCCTGTTCCCGTGTCCGTCCCCGTCCCCTTGGGCTGAATCATGTCCACCGTGTTGGACTTCAAAACAAATGTCATTTTCGCATTCCTCATCCCATAAAACCTCAAGAACGACATCCACATCGGTTTTCATGTTTACTTACCCCATTTACCCCCTAACGGATGATTTTCAAAATAACAAAATATGTGTTTGCCTATTTATTTTTAGACATGCTCCTACGAATTTTTAAGCTGTAAACTATGTAATGTCTATTTTATATTATTTTTCCATATATAATTTGTACCCCATTTTCACCCCTTTAGCGGTTAAATTGGACTTCAAAATTAATGTCATTTTCGCAATCACCATCCCATAAAACCTCAAGAACGACATCCATATCGATTTCTACGTTTACTTAGCCCATTTACACCCTAAGGGGTTGATTTTCAAAACCACAAAATATATGTTTGCCTATTTATTTTAAGACATGCTCCTACGAAGTTTTAAGTTGTAATGTCTATTTTATATTGTTTTCAATACCAAATTTAAATCCAATTTTCACCCCTTTAGGGGTTAAATCATGTCGACCGTGTTGGACTTCAAAATAAATGTCATTTTCGCAATCTTCATCCCAAAAAACCCCAATAACGACATCCATATCGATTTTTAGGTTTATTTACCCCATTGCACCCCCATTTCATCACCATGGGGGTTGAAATTATACCAATACAATATGCGTTGCGTTAGATTTCCATCCATAAGCCTAAATTACAAATCTAGCGATTTCTACTTCAAAAATGAAGGATTATCTTCTAAACACAACTTCATCCCCCTTTTCACCCCTTTGGGGGTAGAATTTTGAAAAACGCTGAGACACGTATTTATTTATTTTCAATCATCAGCCTAAACACAAAATTTGAAG
Organism: Agriphila tristella; assembly: GCA_928269145.1. Taxonomy (NCBI): domain Eukaryota; kingdom Metazoa; phylum Arthropoda; class Insecta; order Lepidoptera; family Crambidae; genus Agriphila; species Agriphila tristella. The sequence goes on from OV743432.1 coordinate 35,854,804, forward strand.
ATCCTAGCTTCAAAACTGAGGGACTTTCATACAAACTTTCATCCCTTATTTCATCCCCTTAGGGATGGAATTTTCAAAAATCCTTCCTTAGTGGATGCCTACACTGTATAAAGTATCTGTGTGCAAAATTTCAAGTCTCTAGGTTCAGCGGTTTGGGCTGTGCGTTGATATCTCACTCAGTCAGGACTTTGAATTTTATATATATAAGATTCGTACAACCGAAGTAGGTAAGTATGTACTTATAATTTCCTTGTGCGTAGTTTATCATTCTTGTACTCTTTTTTTAGTTCTGTCTGTCATTTAGTAATGAGACCCACAGAGGAAATAATTATGAGACCTTCAAAATGACATTTGTGAAAAAAACATGAGTTTTCGTTATTGCCGATAGATGGCATAGCAAAGATCAACTGTTAATGTCATGAAAAAAGTTTAAAAAATCAGGTCACTGGTTTTAAAACATTGTTTGTTTACGATTTCGTTGTTCTGATTCTGACTCAATTCAAATTTTGCCATTTAATGTACACTTGAGCCATCTATCGGAGCTTTTGAAAACATGTTTTTTTTTTATCGGACTTAGAAAAGAGCTCATTTTAATCTCATAAACATGTGATTATGAATAAAAAATTCTTGCAGGTGATTGATTTAAAGTACTTATACAAATGTCAATTCATTTCAAATGATAAAAATAGGTCTCTGATAGCCAAAAATCCAAGCTGGCAGCCGAAGTTCCATCCTCTTTCTCCAACTCTGATAAGATTTCTCTTCGAAAAGGACAGATCATTTAACACGAACGGTACAGTCAGCAAAAACAGCGGGCAAAATGTGTGTATGGTCAATGGTATTAATTTTGAGCAATCTGGATTCGACGCTATTTTTTTTTTTCATAGTATGTTTCTTTAAATCTTTATTAAATTTATAAATTAACTTTGCCTCACGCTCGCAGCAAAAATCGATTTTGCTCGAATCGAGTTTTTACGCGCCAAAAGCGCCTTTTTCGTGCTGGAGAGGTGAAAAATATACTTTGCTTAGAGGAAAACAAAAATGTACACCAGAATGTTTAAGTGAAGAGATCCAAGTTCGATTCATAGGAGGAGACCGACCATTTTATTCATATCATCTTACACAAGTTACCTATTATTTATTAAAGGGTGTGGTTTAATTGGTTAGCAAAATATTAATATTTAAGTGAGCAGAAAAAATTAATATCGTACAAACATTTTGTAAATATTATTAAAATATAGAATAGCTAGATACTAATTCTTCTGGATTTCAAGTATCAACAGAGTAAAAGTATTCTAATACTCATTGTCTTGCTGTCGTTACCTTTTTAGGAACATGTCACAACTAAAGTTTCCAACTTCGGGGTAGATGTTGAAAGCTGAAATCAATTTCAATTGGACATCTTTGGCCGCCATCGGTCAGGATTCAATGTCCGGTAGACCCACAACTCAGGATAGTTTGTTGTTGTTGATTGAAAAATAGTCAATTCTTGAATGGAAGTGATATGCCGATGCCTACCTAATTCTAATAACTAGTGGCTCCGTGAGCTGTAGACCTCGCGATAAAAAGTGGCTCATATTGTACAAAAATAAAATGTATTCATAATGTTTTCAAAGCACACAGTACGTAGGTACTGTTTGGTTATTTTCGTATTATTTGGAGTATTCGCAGCATAGACTTAGGTATTATATTACTATTCGCAGCTAGACGATGCTTCTAATTTAGATCATTTTAGAGATGAGTGAATATTTTTTTAAGATAAACTTGAAAAAACTGGCTCAACTAAACAATTTTAGATAATTATCGAACCTGCTCATAAAATTTCGTTGAGAAATGCGACCTGTAGAGGAGAACAAACAGTTGGAAAGCCGGACTGAAATATTTTTTCTGACAAATCTCCGTCATTTATATAAATTTCGAAAAACTGTCGACAAAAAAAAACTGTATATTTATCAAACCTGCTCGCAAAATTTCACCGGGATCGGTTGAGAAATGCGACCTGTAGAGGAGAACAGACAGCGCCGGAAAGCCAGACTGAAATATGTTATTTTTTACATATCTCTACCATTTAAAAAAAAACTGGCTTGACAAAAATAATCTATACATTTTTCATACCTGCTCACAAAATTTCACAAGAATCGGTTGAGAAATGTGACCTGTAGAGAAGAACAGACAGCGCTGGAAAGTTGGACTGGAATATAACTCCGTGCTCGCTCGGTCAATAATGTCCTTTTCATTTTTTTGTTGACATGATATTATGGAAAATGCTCGTGGTGATTGTTACAAGCGTTTAATTTTCTTATTTGAGAAGCATCATTTATTAGTTAATTTGCATTGCAGACATTTCGCAATAATTGTTTAACTACCAAATTGAACAAAAAATAATAAATTGCAGACAATAATTTTTTTCTTATTATAATAAAAACCTAATTGCTAATTATACTCTCGGTATCTTGAAAATATGATTACATAGAAACAACAATTTCGAATTATAAATACCTCAAACAATTTCTCGTTTTATTCCTCAACAAGTATTCAAGGGTTGAACAACTCAATTCTGTTTAGCTCGCAAATTCATCCCACACTCATTTCAAACACTATTGTCTAATAGTACAGTAGCCCGTAATACATTTAAATTACCAAAAAGGTTACCGCTCGCCGTTGTGATATATTTATTTATTACGAAATTATAGATCCTTTAACCCAAGTTTTACAGATCGCAACCCGCCGTAACCTATATTTGTATATATCTCCAAAAATGATATTTTTTTAGTTTTCGAGGTTTACCACATGGTTTAGCTATTGTCGTGTTCTACAGCTTTGTTTGATTGCCACTAATAATAGTAAGCCTATGGAAAGTGACCATACACAGATTTAAGACCAGATAAAGTCCATCCATTTTCATCTGGTCTTAAATCTGTCTATGGCTGCTTTTCATGGTCTTACTATTATCAGTGGCAATCAAACAAAGCTGTAGAACACGACAATAGGACACGACATGTGGTAAACCTCGAAAACTAAAAAAAATCATTTTTGGAGATATACAAATATAGGTTACGGCGGGTTGCGATCTGTAAAACTTGGGTTAAAGGATCTATAATTTCGTAATAAATAAATATATCACAACGGCGAGAGGTAACCTTTTTGGTAATTTAAATGTATTACGGGCTACTGTAGTATAACGAACGTTCATTTCCATTTGGGTAACGGCTAATTTTATACACTAATTTTTCCTTCTCTACATTTCAATTAACACGGGTCTAGCGTGTTAAAGTTGTTCCAAATTTTACTTAAGCCAATTTAATTTGCCGAAAATTACTTTACATTCCTCAATAACGTTATTTGGCTTTAATTAACTTTTCATTTAATTATGTAGCTGTGTTTTTGCGTTACATTACATAGTTGCCCTTTATATTGAAATCATTTAGTTTAATTATGAATTATAGGTAAATTGTTATGAAATACATTTCTTCTTTTTCTGTTTCAAATTTGAATACCTATTTAAATAATTTAGCAAAGTTAGCTAAAATGTTGTACGAAACAGCTGATTGTAATTCGTGATTTCAGGATTGCTTCCATAAAAACAGTTGTTCGTAATTATATGAGCCCTAATATATATCGTCATTTTGTAGTCGTTTTAATTAACTTAAGGGAATGTTATACCAACGAATCTTAACATATTTGCTAAAGAAACATAGGTCGAAAAACGACATAAAAATTTTACTTTCTACTAATACAATTTTTTTGTCGTTTTACGATCCATTTTCTTTAGCAAAAATGTTTAGTTTCATTGGTAGAACACTCTCGTAAGTTAATTAAAACCACTAAAAAATAACGGTGTATAGTTTAAGATATTGCTTTATTTTAATTACACGTTGTATAGGGTAAGGTACACTGAAAAAAAAGAATTGTTGAATGTACTAAAGTAGCGTAGGTTGCCTAGAGAACTGCCATAGTCAACCCATTTCATAGTTAATTTTACTATAACAAGGGTGAATTTAACAATATATACTTTGTTGATTTTACATAACAAAACAGATTGACTAAAACTATTCTTAGTATAGTAAAATTAACCAAACAATTATTTTAATAAACTAAAGAAAGTTTGTAAAATACTTCTCCAAATTTTCAACAGGTAACGCTACTAAAGTTGTTCGTAAAAACTACCAAATTAGAAGATTGATTTTACTTAACACAAATTATGATATATATTTAGTATAATTGACATTAGAAATATGTACATTTTACACAAGTTTGTCAATAAAATCAACAAACAACTTTTGTTTAAACAACAGTACGAGTTTAGCAACACAGTTTTCCGAATTTCCGATAGGTGACGCTTGCTACTCTACTAAAGTTGTTCGTAAAAACTACCATATTAGAGGATTAATTTTACTTAACACAAATTATGAGATATATTTAATATAATTGACATTAGAAATATGTACATTTTACACAATCTTGTCAATAAAATCAACAAAGAACTTTTGTTTAAACAACAGTACGAGTTTAGCAACACAGTTCTCCAAATTTCCGATAGGTGACGCTTGCTACTCTACTAAAGTTGTTCGTGAAAACTACCAAATTAGAAGATTGATTTTACTTAACACAAATTATGAGATATATTTAATATAATTGACATTAGAATTATGTATATTTTACACAAGCGTGTCAATAAAATCAACAAAGAACTTTTGTTTAAACAACAGTACAAGTTTAGCAACACAGTTCTCCAAATTTCCGATAGGTGACGCTTGCTACGCTACTAAAGTTGTTCGTAAAAACTACCAAATTAGATGATTGATTTTACTTAACACAAATTATGACATATATTTATTATAATTGACATTAGAAATATGTACATTTTACACAATCTTGTCAATAAAATCAACAAAGAACTTTTGTTTAAATAACAGTACGAGTTTAGCAACACAGTCCTCCAAGTTTCCGATAGGTGACGCTTGCTACTATACTAAAGTTGTTCGTAAAAACTACCAAATTAGAGGATTGATTTTACTTGACACAAATTATGAGATATATTTAATATATTTGACATTAGAAATATTTAAATTTTACACAAGCTTGTCAATAAAATCAACAAAGAACTTTTGTTTAAACAACAGTACGAGTTTAACAACACAGTTCTCCAAATTTCTGATAGGTGACGCTTGCTACTCTACTAAAGTTGTTCGTAAAAACTACCATATTAGAGGATTGATTTTACTTAACACAAATGATGAGATATTTTTAATATAATTGACATTAGAAATATGTATATTTTACACAAGCGTGTCAATAAAATCAACAAATTTAGCAACACAGTTTTCCAAATTTCCGATAGGTGACGCTTGCTACTCTACTTAAATTGTCTTGTTTACCCTTTGATGTGACTTTATGTACAGTTGGCAACGCACGAGGTTATAAAAAAAACTAACTTATTTTGAACCTTGATGGCTTGCATTTGAGTATAAAATTGATTGAATATCATTGACCTGTCGTGGAGGCTTAGCGTGCCGTTGACTGTATCTCTAGGGGGGCATTCAACTTACTTGTTGAAAAACTGCCCAAGAATGTACTTCTTTGTTTAGTTAGTAAATGCTTTTAAACTACTATAGTCACAGACTCACAGAATACATAATAGTACTATAGTAATAAAGTTCAAGTTGGACAATAGCGCCCTCTCACGGATTTTGCTTTTCTCTCTCTCTCTTCAAAATCTAGTACAGACTTAACTCAATCTTATTTAGCTGTTATAATTCAATTACATGAAAAGAGATAAGTTGTGATGACTTGTGGTTCATTATGCGGATTGGCTTAGCACTTGAGAATTTTACTGTGTGGTCGAACGATCTTAACTTTATATTTGTGTGTTAGTCATTATCCATCAATTTATTTTATACAAATAAAAAAAAAGTTGATATCTCAGTGACTCGATAGTTCAGTGGTTGGAGCGTTGAACCGGATGTCCGGAGGTCGCGGGTTCAATTCCCGTTGACCTGGTGCGGGTTGTGGTTTCTTTTCGTATATTATTTAGTATAAAATACTCAAACTTTCAAACTTTTATTTGCTAATACAAATTAAATAGGTTCTTCAAAGTGTCGAAAAAGAAAAAAAACCGGTCCGATCCAATCCGATTTTGTATTCCAATTTTAAGTTCGATTTGGACTTCAGGTTCCTGTTTTGTTTCGTTTTACGTTTCGTATTACGTGTTTAATGTTTATAAGGTTCGTGTTCTAAATTCGATTTCGATTCTTATTTCATGTCATGGTAGGTACAAAAAAAAAACAATTTAAATTTTGGAGACGCTGGTCATTAAATCCTAAGTGATATTTTGCTTGTAGTAAGATTTATAAGACACGGCTGTACAAGTACACTACCTATTTTTTCTCTTTCTATTTATTTTTGTGCTACGTTAATATGACTTGGTACATAATATACATATTGTGCAAGGTACATAACAAGCAAGGACATTTGGGATGTCACATGACATAGATGAAACGTGGAGCATCAAGCAATGACCATTTTAGCCGCTAACATTTAAGTTGCCGTGGTGTAATGGTGTGACTGCTCGCTAAATGCTCAAGAGGCCGCGGTTCGAACCTCAGTCATTGATGGTTTTTCTGATATCAAAAATATTTGCTTGTATTCAAATGTACATATTTAGAATGTTAATAAATAGAAAATGCTAGTATAGTTAAAAAATAATAGTAAAGATGAAAAGTGCAGAAAATGGTTTATTAAGGTACAAACAAAAGAATAACAAAGTGACTAAAAAATTGGGGTAAGGGGAATATAAAAGAAGGTAAGTAGCAAAGAAAACATAAGAAGAAAAGAAGAAGTGAAGAAGAAGAAAGCCGAAACCAAATAAAGTGACATAATATTTCATCGTAAAAGATCGAAAGTAATGGGTGTAAAATATACAGGACTGAATCAGTTGAATTTACCAAATGAAATTAGTAAATGTAGCAAAATTAATTTCACGTATATTTACATAACAAGTTTAGTAACATTTATCAAATCTCATCGTAAAACCTCGAAAGTAGTCGACGTAAAATATACAAGACTTTTTAGTCAAATATACAAAATGAAATGAGTAAATGTAGCAAAATTAATTTCACATATTTTACATAACAAGTTTAGTGACATTTATCAAATCTCATCGTAAAATATCGAAAGTAATCGGTATCAAATATACAGGACTGAATCAGTTGAATTTACTAAATGAAATTAGTGTAGCAAAATTAATTTCACATTTTTTACAAAACAAGTTTAGTGATATTTATTAAGTCTCATCGTAAAAGATCGAAAGTAATCTACGTAAAATATACAGGACTTGATTTGTTGAATATACGAAATCATACTATTAAATTTACTAAACGTATGGGTTAAATAATCAACCAGTTTTATTTGGTAAAATCAACAATTTAGTGTGTAGGACCTATATTAACCCGCGGATTTGATAAAATTTACGAGGAATTTAGTAAAATCAATCATTCTTTTTTTTCAGTGTAGGTTTATTTTATCTCCAAAAAAAAAATAACACCATATAATTGCATTAGTAGCGAAATGTAACCATTTGCAACAACAGAAACAAAGTCTTATTTGCCCTAAGCATCAAAGTGGAAACAATGCTCGGTGAAATTTGCTGTAGCTCGGAAAACGGGAGTGTTTCCCAAATGCAGATGTACACGAGAAAGACAATAGCACAGTTTTGGCAATGAGAGTGAGGCAAATTCCGCCTCGCTATCCGCAGCGAAGTTTCAGCGCTACCGAAGTAAGGCCAACTTTACAAAAGCCCCCATGAATTGCAAGCAGGAATTTTGCATAAAAACATGCATAGTGTGAATACGTAGCGGGGCGATATAATTTTATGTAAATGTTTGGAAGAAGGTCACGTGAAAGCGCTGAGGGTTGATAAGGTTTCATTCACACTAGCGTAGTGTCGAAACTTCAATTTAAAACAACGCATCATCTGTATTTTTTGTGGCGATAGGGATCACTATCCCTATAGCCACAAAAGATACAAAAGATGCGGTAATGCTTGAAATCTGCGAGTGCAATCTAATAAATCTGTGAACAGAGCCTTAGGCTTAAAATTTTCAGGTCTTTGACATAAAAACTTCTAAATTTAAATAATTATGTTTTCAAAATAACTAAGACACTTCTACTTACTTGAAGAAAATACTAACTAAGAAGATGACAAAGTTACATAACTTTGAAAGTTGAGGGCGTATATTACGCCGAATCAAGAGCACTTGGTTCTTATAATTATAACTTGAGACGTTACGTTTCGAAAATAACGGATTATCTGAAGAAAATTCGAGTATAAATAATGACGTACTTACTTCAGTTGTTTCGAGAAATTGTCCCAAATACCAGTTCGGATTAGTGAAGTAACGTGATATCACTTCCAAGTTGTCCGCTACGTAATCGAACATACGCACTATCGTTATTATTGCGCTCCGTTGGAGTTGAGCTGGTAGCTTAGGCTTACTTGCAACTTTTTTTTAAAACGGGACTTGGCTAAAACGTTGGCTAAAAGGAAAAGTCTATTGCTAGCACTTGATAATATTGGTCACAATTAAAATCGTGAAAATATTTAAATTAAAAAAAAAACTCCAGTTACTCAAATAATAGCTACAAATCTTATATACGCACATGATATTCAACACAGTATTCACTCAAAAAAGTTGAATTTTGAGTTATTTATAAATTCAAAATCAGTTTTTTTTTCTCTACAATCTGGTAAAACAGTCATAACTCTAAGTCCTTTGGATTGCATTTTAAGACGGTCTTGTCTGTAATCAAGGCTACCAAAACATGTTTGTGTTGCATCTCGAGTTAACACACCAAATCAGGAAATTATTTACAAATGTGAGCGTATGACTTGCTACCTGTATTGCCTGTCAGCTTTTATATAAAATTGATTGTTATTTTGAGTTATTACCGTTTTGCTTGTTTATTTTTACTGCTGTTTTTTAGTAAATATTTTTTGCACTCTAGGTGGTTCTAGAAAGTAACTTGTATTTCCTTATATATTGGTCCCAAAGACTTTATTTTTAAAGTATACATACATACATACATACATACACTCACGCCTGTTTCCCATGGGGGTAGGCAGAGACTATGGATCGCCACCTGCTACGATCCTTGCACACTTCTTTCGCTTCATTCATATCCATCACTCTTTTCATACATGCCCTGCGGTTTTTGTCACTGCGTACACCAGCCTTTTTTATAATAACCTCTATTTGGTCCGCGTAGGTTTTTCTGGGACGCCCTCGTGCAATCGTTCCTTCCACATTCGCACAGTATATCTCTTTCGTGATTCGCCTTTCATTCATCCTCTCTAAGTGACCAAACCACTGGAGCATTCCTTTCTCAATTCTTGTCACTATATCATCTTTCAAACCACACCTTTTGCGAATCACCTCATTGCTCACTCTATCACTCAGTTTTACTCCGCATATTTTCCTCAACGATCGCATCTCTACCGCATTTATTCTGCTTTCATTCTTCTTCTGCCATACCCAAGATTCACTTCCATACATCAGTGTCGGTACCAGCACTCCGTTATGAATAGCCATTCGCGCCTTTGCAGAAACGGTTTGGCTACTCATAACCGAGTGTATAGCACCACTCACCGAATTTCCTTTCTTCACTCGTCTTTCTATGTCTTCCTCACTCTTTCCGTCCCTTGTGAACAAACTCCCCAGGTATACAAACTCACGGACTTGTTCCACTTTTTCGCCACCTAACATTACCGTACAGTCAGTCATTTCTTCATCTCTCTCAAACACCATCACTTTAGTCTTAGTTACATTCACTTTCATCCCTTTTCTCACAAAATCTTCATTCATAACCGACATCATTTCCTGCAACTCTTGCGCAGAAGACGCAAGTATAACTTGGTCGTCAGCGTAGAGAAGGCACTTGATTTGAGTCCCATTCATCACAACCCCACAGTCACGTTCTTTCAGACCTTTCATACAACTGTCCAAAAACAGATTAAAGTATACAAAGTAGAATATTGTAGCTTTTTAACGATATAACAATCAGGCCATAAATACTTCACAGTCAGTAACTATGATTTTTTTTAATCTTTGAAACGCTATATCTCGTAACTACGTTTTTTGAGTTAAGACTATGTTGAATATCATGTGCGATATGTAGATTTTGATTTCTTTTTATAAATCTTATTTTGTAGATAAAAAGTATGACATAACTTTATTCTAAAACTTGTTAAATTGTAACACTGTTTTTTTCACCTATCCTTACGGTAGCAAGCACTTGATTTTAAAGTACTTTTTATAGCGAAATTCTCGCTATAGTCTTCTAGGTTGGACAAGGAACATTAGGTATTAGATGTAGGTAAGAGTTTAGATAGGTTTTACAAAACACACATAGTGTTTTCACATAGCTTTTGATGTGTTTAGTGTTAGTTTATTGCATGCAAATTTCTACCTTAGTTTGAGTCAATTTCCAGTAGTTTAACGAATGTCGGTGATTGTACCACACACTTCGGCATTCGGGCATTCACTTGAATTCATTTTAAAACATCTTTCACTAAGAATTTTAGCACTTTCCAATAATTAAAGCAAATAAACTTTCTTGTTTACATATCTCACAGCTGTCTTTTCAATTGACAAGTGACAACTGTCAGATGTGACGTTTGGCGTTCCGTTTCATGCTTCTTAGGCGTTTCGGACCAATTAATTTACACTTTGGTGATAAGATCGAATAAATAAATATCACTTATTTGTTATTTTAATTAAATAAAGTAAATGTTAATGTCTCGCATGCTAGTTAAACATTTTTTTTATAATTACATTCAGATAAAAGGTAAGTATGTTCATAGAATGTATTTTGTCTGGGGGGTAGTTTGTTGTCTATGGCATTCTAGACTTTTCGAGTCGTTTCAACAATGACCGACGTAGTTCGATGGACGGAAGCATAGCCTTCTATAATTGCAAGCCGTGAACATAAGTTTGGCAACGTCTGTTACTGTCAGTTCGTGGTCATGTCGTCGGCCAGTCTCCATACTAAATGTATGGGAATATTTCAATTTTAAGAGGTCGATATTTTTTTTCTTAGTAATCGTGTGAGGTTAAAAATATGAAAATAATTTAGTTCCTTTATTGGAATGCTTTGTATATTAAACAATAAGAAAAATATCAATGTTAACTAGGAAAAAATGGCTGTCAAAGATGTCATCTTTTTTGTTGATTTTCTTCGGCAGGGAGTTGATTAACACGCCCTCTAGCAATAAATGATATATCATTAGAAAGGTCTTTTAAAGACAAATATTTGCTGTTTATATACCTTATATCAATTGTTTATACTTTTGGAGTTAAAGGTTATTAAAGTATAAAAGTGGTTTATTGTCTATGGGAGTTGATTTACCCCACCTCTAGCAATAAATGATATATCATTAGAAAGGTTTTTATATGATAAATATTTGCTGCAAACATACGTTCTACTAATTATGAGTATTTTCGGAGTTTTAGGTCATTAATGTTAAAAAAATTGGTCAAGTTCGGAGCGTTATAACTCTCAAAGTACTAATAGTTGAAGTTTATTGTAATACAATAAAGTGTTTCAAATTTAAAGACCTTTCCAATGATGTAAGATTTATTGCTAGGAGAGGCTTAGATCAAAATGCTCATCGTACTAAAGGACCCCCGAAAATTTCAAATAATTTGACTCAAACCGTATGTCCTAATAAATAAATAATAATAATAAATATAAAATCTTTATTTAAATAATCTAACATCACAATTTACAACTAGTTTAAACATAGATAATATAGGAAAATCATCATCATCATCATCATCATATCAGCCACACGACACCCACTGCTGGGTATAGGCCTCCCCTAAGGATCTCCACGACGATCGGTCCTGCGCTGCCTGCATCCACTGGCTTTCCGCGACCTTCACCAGATCGTCGGTCCACCTTGTCGGGGGCCTACCCACGGAGCGTCGTCCGGTGCGCGGTCGCCATTCCAGAACCTTTCTGCCCCAACGGCCATCGGTTCTTCTCGCTATGTGTCCCGCCCATTGCCACTTCAGCTGAGCAATCCTTCGAGCGATGTCGGTTACTTTAGTTCTCCTGCGGATCTCCTCGTTTCTGATTTGATCACGTAGGGAAACGCCGAGCATGGCTCTCTCCATTGCACGCTGAGCGACCTTGAGCCTCCTTATGAGACCCATAGTTAGCGGCCACGTTTCACTGCCGTAAGTCATCACTGGCAACACACACTGTTCATAGACTTTCGTCTTGAGACACTGAGGTAAGTCGGATATAGGAAGGATATAGGAAAAACAAATAATAAATAATTATTAAAATATTATTATACTATGTGCTTGACCACATGCGATGTTGCCGTTCTGCTCACTTCATGGCTTGGAAGATATAGAAGGCTATGACGGAAGTCATCTCATTCTTGGTATTTCACCTGTGTCGTGTAGGTGCAGGAATTGAATAATATGTGAGCCATGGCTTTTGGCGATTTATAGTGGTTTCGCTATTGATTTAATGATGCGTTGAGCATCCCTTTAAGTGGTGAGTGTTATAATAATACGAATCTAATTATTTGTCCGTTTTTACCAGTGGTATCCAGATTGTAACCTCGTGTCGTATTGTTCTCAGGGCTCCAGCTCGTCAATTTATATTTCATCATGTCTTTCATGAGATAAAAACCTGTAATAATTAAAGCCCAAATTTGGTAAGTTTCTCAACCTTGTTATAATGTTAGTTGTAAGGAAAACCTCATATTCAATGTTGGACAATTTGGTGACTTTGATTTTTTATTACAGGGCTCCCAGGTTGCTTCCAGGTTTCTCCATAGGTTTACTTCAAAATCCCAGGATTAGTCTAGGAAATACTTTGAAGGTTATGGTTTAAGCTCGTTCCGATGTAACGTCGTCCGTGCAGCGGCTTGCCTGGTATTCCATGCTATGATGTCTCATTAAAATCAGCGCGTCGAGTACATGTTAAACCATACCATTACCATGGATTTATAAAACTAACCAAGGTATTCCGTAGCCTTCTTTTATTATCATCGCGGCAGTGTTTCTGTAGTATGTACCCGGTGAAGTAATTAACGTTCATATCTAGTACAAAATGGTGTTTTGATGACATGTTCAAACTCAACCCGGAGCAGGTCTACAGCCAATAATAGTCATGTTTAAAATTTATTTAGCTTCAGCGTAACTCTGGTCCATGAGCCAGAATGTATAAATAATTCTATGTTACTATAAGTGTCTTGTGTTAAGATGATAAATAATAAGTATCTTAGCATAAGTTTTGTGGGTACATATGTGTTCAGTTCTTGACGGTCATCCAACTTGAGAGATATGGTGACGTTTGAAAACTTATTTCAAATGCGGAACCGGCCTCTTAATCTGTCTGACTAACGGGAAACGAATAGATATGCCCTCACCTTTATTTTATTTTTTTTATTTTATTTATTATCATTTATTTACTTTTAAGGGTTTATACTTTAAATCCCTACTTCTTTATATGGTTTTAATTTTATAATGAACCCAAGGGTATTGTTTTTGTCATTAATGTATGGTCTCACTTTAACCTGTTAAGGGTCCCTGTTAAACCATTTGCCCTTCGTGCGGTTTTAACATTATAATGGGTTCTCTAGGTATTATGTGTTAATATAAAATGTGTGACTTCATTTTAACCCTTCGGATTCTTCGTTAAACCATTTATACCCCATGTGGTTTTAAATATTTTTATGACATATTTTCTGCAAATCGTTGTCAACTTTGTATTAGTTATACAATGTGTTAAATAAATGTTTGTTTCAACGTAAATATTGGTTTGATTTATTAAACTCACTTTGTTTCGATCCGTGGACAATTTATCTTTTAATTTTTAACTTTCATTGATATTAACGGCGCCCAAAATCATAGTTGCTCCATGGATGACTGAGCCACGCGAATCCACACAACCCCTTTGCTCTACCGACTAACATTTTCAGTGGGGTAAATTCCATCTATGCCCCGGGGTAAAATTTATCCCATTACAGTGGCGTATTCAACGTGTGGCCCAGAAAAGTGAGATTAATAATTCAATATTTTAGTGCTTTATTTAACGTGATTTTTTTTTTCCAATATGGCTGAACTTAATTGTAACATTAATTTCTTGCTCAAGGAGGAACTTGAACATGAATTATCCGTTCTTAAAGTCTCTTTTGATGAGCATAGTAGTGTCGACCAATTACGAAAACTTTTAAGGAATACCTTGAAATTAGCTCGTAGGGGTAGCTTAAAAATTCCTTCTACAGCTGTTTCTACTAATAATGAGGAAACAGAAGTCTCGGTTCTTCAATTCAAGGCTGGTCTGCTCGTTAATTCTTTTGATGAGGAAAGCATTCCGGAATCTACGCGTTCACGCCTCGTTGGTCGTGCGAATTATATTCTTTCTAGAATCTCCAGAATCGCCAACCCTCCGGAAGAACTTTTAGTGTTGCAGGGGAAGCTGATTAATTGTATCTCAGAAAATGATGAATCTTCGGAATCTGAAACAGAAGATAGCTCTCCCCGTGTCAATAATACTCAGACAGTCATTTACAAACCAGAGAAATCTTACAATCTGTGTTCTCTCAACTTGAAGTTTAATGGTGACACTTGTGTCCGTGCTTTTTTATCTAGGTTAGAGGAGCTTTGTGCTGCTAGGAAGATACCCAAAGAGTATGTTTTTACTGGGTTTCCCGATTTGATAGAGGGTCCTGCTCTTTATTGGTATCGTGCTAGTAAGTCGGGGTTCCACAACTATGATGAGTTAGTTTCAGCATTAAAATCAGATTTTGACCTTCCTGGTTTCGACGATCGGCTTATGCAAGAAATACAATCGCGCACGCAGGCTAAGCACGAATCCTTAGTTGTGTTCTTATCCGTCATATTAGGAATGATGTCTCGTTTGAGTACGGAGTTGTCCGATGCGGAAAAACTAAAGATCGTGATGCGTAATATCCGGCCTGAGTACAATCGTGAGTTGATGCTGGTTGATGTCCATCTTAAAGAACTAGGCAAGCGAATTGAAACCTGTAAACTACGAATTGAAGGGTTTTCCGAACCATCTTTTACCAAACCAAGTGTTGCACCAGATTTTCACTATAAACCGAAGACTAAGCCTGATATTTCCCAATCTAAAAATACTGCTAACCTTAATAAGAAGCTTTCGGTCGCGTCTGTTCAGAATTCCAATAATTCTAAGAAGGGTTCTGTATATTGTTTTGTATGTCGAAATAACGAGCATGCTACGTTTCGTTGTAATGCATCTCGTCCAATTTTATGTTTTAAATGTGGCAAACTTAATGTTAAGTCCACTGAGTGTCCGGATTGTAATCGGCCAAAAAAACTAGGTAACTTAGTCTCTCTGAGTAATGTTAGTACTTGCAGAGAGACCTATTTTAAACCCAATTTGGAGGACAATAGGCCGTATTTAACCGTTAAGGCATATGGCGTCCCTGTCAGTGGTTTACTTGATTGTGGTGCTAGTTGTTCAATTCTCGGTAACAACGCCCACAAACTTTTCATTAAACTTGGTATTCCGTTGAGAGCTCTTAATAAACCTTGTTATATTAGAGTTGCTAACGGTTCCGATTATTATTGTCAATATTATATGGACGTTCCTATTGAATATAAAGATGTAACTAAAATAATAAAGTTTTATGTTCAACCCAAGATTACACTTCCAGTCCATTTTGGAATTAATTTCTGGAAATCGTTTAATCTTGCTCCCGATGTTTTAGCTTGCATTCCCTCTATTAATTCTGATAGGGTTTGTGAAATTGATAGTATCTCGGAGATTGGTTGAAAACCTTTTGATTCTTTAACTGATAAACAAAGGTCCGATTTGGAAAATGTTAAATCTTTGTTTGATAATATCGACTCTGAAAGAGTTGGTCTCGGTCGTACTCATCTTGCTGAACACCATATTGATACCGGGGATGCTAAACCCGTGAAACAAAGATATTATCGTATGAGTCTGGAAAAACTTAAACTTTTAGAACAAGAACTTGATCGTATGTTAGACTTAGGGATAGTTGAACCTTCGAATTCACCTTGGAATTCTCCCACTACTCAGGTTCCTAAATCAGATGGTAAAGTTCGAGTATGTTTGGATAGTAGGATGATTAATGCTGTGTCGAAAACTGATGCCTATCCGCTTCCATATATAAATTATATTCTGGATAACCTTCGGGATGCAAAATATTTAACATCTCTTGACCTTAGCGCCGCGTACCACCAAATACCCTTGTCGGCCAGTTCCAAAGAAAAGACAGCATTTACTGTCCCTGGTCGTGGTCTTTTCCATTATAATGTCATGTGTTTCGGTTTGGTGGGAGCTTCTGCTACAATGCAAAGACTGATGGATAGTTTGTTTGCAGCCCAGTTTGACAATAAGGTTTTCTGTTATATCGACGATATCATCATCTGTACCGATTCTTTCGAAGAACATATCTCTATTTTAAAGGCCGTTTATGAAAAACTTAAAAGTGCCAACCTTACTATCAACATGGAAAAATCTCTTTTCTGTCGATCCGAACTAAAGTATCTAGGCTAAGTGGTAGATTGCTACGGTTTGAGGACGGACCCGTCCAAAGTAGATGTTATTGCTAATTTTCCCGTTCCCACTGATGCTAAGCAGGTCAAGCGTTTCCTTGGCATGGCCGGATGGTATCGACGTTTCATTAAAGATTTTCCTAAAATAGCTAAACCTTTATCGCGGCTAACTAGTAAAAAGGTTCTCTTTAAATGGATTCCTGAAGCTGAAGAATCTTTTTCCACCCTTAAAACCGCGTTAATTTCGGCACCAATTTTAAAATGCCCTGACTTTAGCTTACCGTTTTACATCCATACGGATGCTTCCTCTTATGCTATTGGTGGTGTTTTAACCCAGAAGTTTGAAGGCGTTGATCACCCCATTGCTTATTGCAGTCGGACTCTTACCGACCAAGAGGTCAATTATACCGCAACTGAGCGAGAATTACTTGCTGTTATTTATGCTTTGGAGCAGTATCGAGCTTATGTTGAAGGTACTAAATGCTTTATAGTAACTGACCATGCTTCTTTACAGTGGTTTTATAAACTTAAGAATCCCACTGGACGCCTTAGTAGATGGGCGTGCCGTCTTAGTCAGTTCGTTTTTGAAATTATTCATAGAAAGGGGAAAGATCATGTCGTTCCAGATGCGTTATCTCGTATGAAAATCGACTCTATTGAAATTGATCCTCACCAGATCACTGATCCTTGGTATATTAAACTTTTTGAGGGATGTTCACGTAATCCTAAACTTTTCCCTAATTTTTCTATCACTGAGGGAAAACTGTATCGGTTGACTAAGAATAAATATAACCTTACATCTCAACACGAGTGGAAAATTGTGGTTCCTGCTGAAAAACGTGCGGATATCATTCAGAAGTATCACGACGAGCCAGCTTCTGGTCATTTTGGCGTAGCTAAGACTCACAAGAAAATATCTAACATGTACTATTGGCCGTCTTTATTTTGCGACGTCAAAAAGTATGTTAACGATTGTGAGATTTGTAACACTTACAAGCCGGTTAATATTGCTCGTCCGGGTTTGATGGGTGATCCCCGACAGGTTACTAAACCTTGGGAAGCGATTTCTTGCGACCTTTTGGGACCATTTCCGCCTTCTTACTCGAGAAATCAATATTTATTCGTTGTCTCCGATTATTTTAGCAAATATGTCCTTCTCTTTCCTTTGCGAAGTGCTACGGCCAAGGCTGTTTGTAAATGCCTTGAAAAGGGCGTGTTTTTGGTGCATGGAGTTTGTCGTATCCTATATACAGATAATGGTCCCCAATTCACCTCTAAAGAATTTAGAGATTTGTTAAAATCTGTGGGAGTACCTCACATTTTCTATAATCCTCGTTACCACCCTCAATGTAACCAAACTGAAAGGGTTAATCGGGATATTGTTCGTGCCATTGCTTCTTATGTGCGTTTCGATCACCGCAAATGGGATCAAAACATTCAGGAAATTCAATGTGCCCTCAATACCTCCGTTCATGCAGGAACTAAATTTACTGCTTATTACCTTAATCATGGTAGGGAAATGGTACTCGATGGAGCAACTTATAACTCGGATCAACCTTTTGATGGTCAAGCTGTTACTGTCCATTCTGATAATTACACTTCTGGTTTGCTCAAGTTGCAGAAAATTTTTAAGGACGTTGAATGCCATTTGCAAAAGGCTTATCGTCATAATGTTAAGTATTATAACCTGAGGAAACGCCCTCTCGAGCTTCGGGAAGGTCAGATAATTTATAAAAGGTGTTTTCCTCTTTCTAATGCTTCCAAATATTTTTCTGCCAAATTATCTCCCAAATTCGAGAAATGTGTAGTAGATAAAAAACTGGGTAACGTGGTTTATTCTTTGAAAAGTATGGACGGAAAACCACTTGGTTCTTTCCACATTAAAGATATTGTCGTGCGGGGTCACAGTGAAGGCGCTTGAAATCCCCTTATATGGTTTTTGGTTTCAAGTTTGCCATTGTGTTACCTTTTGCGCAATGTTGTTTTATTATTGTTAGTTAAGTAAGTCATAACTTTGTAAGTTTTTAGTGTATATTTTGTCCGTGTTACCTCCGTAGGTCTTGTCGCATTTGTGTAAACCACAAATGATACCAAGGATGGTAACATTTCTGTTTTTTTTATTATGATGGCGTGTCGTCCTGTGTGATGATTTGCTTTTGCCTTTGTTGTGTGTTTTAAGGGATGTTGGATTTCCACTCCTCACACTTTTAGAAGTCACCGTTTTGCATACTTCAAACTTTACATGTAATTTACCCATGTTTGCAGTTTGGTGAATTACGTGCTGGTTTTTGTTTAACCAACCTGTATTTAACACTGGTTATGGCTAGAACCTGGATTAGCTCTCCTTTTGTGTTATTGGGTCTATGAAACGGTTCTACCTTTTTCCATTTTCACTCTTTTGAGGTATTTATTAGGTTTCCCTTGATATGACTCAAGCTTTCTTTGTCTAAGTTTTGAGTCTTGAGGTGGTTTATCTTTAAGTAAAGTAGGATTAAGGTCTATTTTGTTCAGTTAAGGTTGTAGTTTTAGATTTCGTCGTTCCTCCTGACGAAAAATTTTATTCAAAATATTCATTTTGAATAAAATTTTTCTTTCCCAACGAAGACGGTACTGTAACACTGTTTTTTTCACCTATCCTTACGGTAGCAAGCACTTGATTTTAAAGTACTTTTTATAGCGAAATTCTCGCTATAGTCTTCTAGGTTGGACAAGGAACATTAGGTATTAGATGTAGGTAAGAGTTTAGATAGGTTTTACAAAACACATATAGTGTTTTCACATAGCTTTTGATGTGTTTAGTGTTAGTTTATTGCATGCAAATTTCTACCTTAGTTTGAGTCAATTTCCAGTAGTTTAACGAATGTCGGTGATTGTACCACACACTTCGGCATTCGGGCATTCACTTGAATTCATTTTAAAACATCTTTCACTAAGAATTTTAGCACTTTCCAATAATTAAAGCAAATAAACTTTCTTGTTTACATATCTCACAGCTGTCTTTTCAATTGACAAGTGACAACTGTCAGATGTGACGTTTGGCGTTCCGTTTCATGCTTCTTAGGCGTTTCGGACCAATTAATTTACACTTTGGTGATAAGATCGAATAAATAAATATCACTTATTTGTTATTTTAATTAAATAAAGTAAATGTTAATGTCTCGCATGCTAGTTAAACATTTTTTTATAATTACATTCAGATAAAAGGTAAGTATGTTCATAGAATGTATTTTGTCTGGGGGGTAGTTTGTTGTCTATGGCATTCTAGACTTTTCGAGTCGTTTCAACAATGACCGACGTAGTTCGATGGACGGAAGTCATCTCATTCTTGGTATTTCACCTGTGTCGTGTAGGTGCAGGAATTGAATAATATGTGAGCCATGGCTTTTGGCGATTTATAGTGGTTTCGCTATTGATTTAATGATGCGTTGAGCATCCCTTTAAGTGGTGAGTGTTATAATAATACGAATCTAATTATTTGTCCGTTTTTACCAGTGGTATCCAGATTGTAACCTCGTGTCGTATTGTTCTCAGGGCTCCAGCTCGTCAATTTATATTTCATCATGTCTTTCATGAGATAAAAACCTGTGATAATTAAAGCACAAATTTGGTAAGTTTCTCAACCTTGTTATAATGTTAGTTGTAAGGAAAACCTCATATTCAATGTTGGACAATTTGGTGACTTTGATTTTTTATTACAGGGCTCCCAGGTTGCTTCCAGGTTTCTCCATAGGTTTACTTCAAAATCCCAGGATTAGTCTAGGAAATACTTTGAAGGTTATGGTTTAAGCTCGTTCCGATGTAACGTCGTCCGTGCAGCGGCTTGCCTGGTATTCCATGCTATGATGTCTCATTAAAATCAGCGCGTCGAGTACATGTTAAACCATACCATTACCATGGATTTATAAAACTAACCAAGGTATTCCGTAGCCTTCTTTTATTATCATCGCGGCAGTGTTTCTGTAGTATGTACCCGGTGAAGTAATTAACGTTCATATCTAGTACAAAATGGTGTTTTGATGACATGTTCAAACTCAACCCGGAGCAGGTCTACAGCCAATAATAGTCATGTTTAAAATTTATTTAGCTTCAGCGTAACTCTGGTCCATGAGCCAGAATGTATAAATAATTCTATGTTACTATAAGTGTCTTGTGTTAAGATGATAAATAATAAGTATCTTAGCATAAGTTTTGTGGGTACATATGTGTTCAGTTCTTGACGGTCATCCAACTTGAGAGATATGGTGACGTTTGAAAACTTATTTCAAATGCGGAACCGGCCTCTTAATCTGTCTGACTAACGGGAAACGAATAGATATGCCCTCACCTTTACTTTTAAGGGTTTATACTTTAAATCCCTACTTCTTTATATGGTTTTAATTTTATAATGAACCCAAGGGTATTGTTTTTGTCATTAATGTATGGTCTCACTTTAACCTGTTAAGGGTCCCTGTTAAACCATTTGCCCTTCGTGCGGTTTTAACATTATAATGGGTTCTCTAGGTATTATGTGTTAATATAAAATGTGTGACTTCATTTTAACCCTTCGGATTCTTCGTTAAACCATTTATACCCCATGTGGTTTTAAATATTTTTATGACATATTTTCTGCAAATCGTTGTCAACTTTGTATTAGTTATACAATGTGTTAAATAAATGTTTGTTTCAACGTAAATATTGGTTTGATTTATTAAACTCACTTTGTTTCGATCCGTGGACAATTTATCTTTTAATTTTTAACTTTCATTGATATTAACGGCGCCCAAAATCATAGTTGCTCCATGGATGACTGAGCCACGCGAATCCACACAACCCCTTTGCTCTACCGACTAACATTTTCAGTGGGGTAAATTCCATCTATGCCCCGGGGTAAAATTTTTCCCATTACAAAATATGAGAAACACTTCTAATTTAATTAGTCGTAACAACAGAAGACAATTAATTTTATCATTGCTATAATACAGAATTTTGTATACTTTGTTCTCCAAAACTAGTGTAATAAATAATCCGTAAAACATTAAAAGATTCCCAACTCTATTATTCCGTATCACATGACATACAGGCCTGTTCAAAATATCGCATGACAGAATCTTTCCCCGAGCCTACCCCAGCTAATTTATTGAAGGTCGAAATCCAGTTTATTAACTTGCGTCTGTTTTCCACAGATCACGCGGTGGATTAGTTTTATTTTGTTAGCGGGATCGGACTTGTGACATTATGGCCTGGATTTCCGTTATCTCTGGTTGTCTATGGTGCGTTCAGTTTTATGTATATTGTCTTCTTATTTGCTTGATTGCTTAATTATTTATTGTTCATTAACTTATCATCGTGAAAGATAAGATTTTTTATGTATTTGTATTTATTAAAAAAATAAAACAAATTATTCTCAATTTTGAAAGTAAAGGAAATACCTATAGAGAAATATCATTGAGATACAGTATAGGAAGCGATGAAAATATTTTAAAATTATAATGGCATTCATCAAACTTCTAAGCACGACAGATGCAGTTCCCCTGTGCTTAAAAGATTGAAAACAATAAAATGATAATTTAAAAAAAGAACTCCATATTTGTTGATTTTGAAAAAAAAAGCAAGCGTTTTGTAGCAAACTGATAAAAAACTAACAAAAGATTGAGGTGACTTCTTTGCGAATACATGATGTATTACATAAACAAAAAATCTTAAACTCTGAACACTTTTTGAAGTTATAGACATTTTTGTTCGACCCAAATGCAAAGCAGCTATTAACAAGGGCTTTGAACCCTACAGTTCCGACCCGATTTTCGGGAAGGTTGTGTATGGAAATTACTTGAAAGCTTTAAGCTGGGCCTCGCCGACAAACGTTGACAGTAAGCTGATTAGAAAAAATGTATTTGACTTATCTTTTATGTCATCGTTGTTTGCTTAGTGCTGCACGAATAATGAAGACTTGTAAGATGCCATGGTTAATAATTGGAAGAAAGTTTTACAAACGTTTGCCATACCAATAATGAAATAACTAGTGACGGCAAAAGTTTACGCAATTTATTAGAATTTTTAATATTATCTGTGACATTCGTCGCTCGCCTTTTCAGTAAGCAGCGGCATAACATAAATCTATCATATTCGTACCAATATGTACTGTTAACAGTTCATCACATTGAGACATGTCGATAAATTATTTCTCGTGCGTCCTGATCTATTTATAATCTTGCTGTTTTTATCGGTGCTAAATATAACACCCTTATCTTGTCGTTAACCTTTTTTCTGTTCAATATAGTTCTACTGGCAACACAAAATATAAGTAATTTACCAGCACATTAGCCGGCATCAATCATCGGAGGCGATAAATTACAAGGAGCCAAAGGAAATTAAATGCTGGGTAAACTTTTTCACACTTCCTTAGAAATTTCTGATTGTAAAGTAAACCCAAAAGTTATATCACATTACATAAACATATATGAATATATCAAGAACAGATGGTATCACATGAATAAATAACATGGAGATTTATAATGGGGTGAAAGATTTTATTTTCTTCTATGCCTACTTAATTTTTACAAGCATCTTCATTTCATTCAAAAAATATGTTTATTCCGTATGGTCTAGGCTGCTGCGCGCTAACTTCAAGTAACTATATCACGAGGAAAAAACGCAAGAGAAAAGTTTTAATATTACAGTTAACTTTCTCATGCATTATACTTTAGATTAAGATTAAAAAAAAATTTGATGCATATTCCCTATTGTGAATTTCAAAGAAGTTGTGTGCTATCGTTTTCCAAACCATAATGGAGGACCTAGTATACCTATAAAAAATAACATTAGTTTAAATCAATAAAGAAGAAGCAATGATTGTAAGTATTTAGAGGATTGTGACTTTTCCTGAAAAAGTACTATTGAAGAAAAAAGGTTTAATATTTTTTTATGTTCAGTAAATCAATCAGGAATGGTCCTCCCTTATTGTGTTAGCTAAAAATATTGAGCATTCGGTATGCCACGAAAAAAGATCAATCTACGTCCGATTGGTAGATTTTTTAACCAACGAAAAAAAATCTCAGTTCAGAGGCACGTTCGTGGCACGCAGTTAGCAAAAACATGTATTTTGTTTTAGAGAGGAATATTGAATGAGGTGTTCTTCAAACTAGAAATAGATAAATGAAATGTGCTCTCCAGACTATTCAGATGAAAATGAAGCTGGTAAACGAATCGATGATTAATGATTATGTTGAACTGCGAATTTTTAATTAACACTTGAGGAATTGTATGTTTTAATGATATGGTTAGGTACTGTTTGAATACTAAGTTAATTAATTCTGCTTACATTGTTATTAAGTCGTAATTAATATTTAAAGGCTTATTTTAACAGCTTAGCAATTACCTAAAAATATTATATCACACATGTTGCTGATAATAACAGCTTTCATTATTTAGATGCATTGATACATTTAGTTTAGAGCAAGTCTTAATAACCAAATATTTTGATTTCCATTGAGAAACACAAACTACAACATTCAATTTACCTCTACCCGACGATTTCGTCCCCTTGCCTGTATTATAATCGTATGGAGTGTTTTTCGCAGCTTCCGTCGAAAGCGCCCGCGCCGGAAATTGGAGTCAGCGCCCGCCCTCCGAACAACATCCGGGCCATAATCGCCGCGACACTGGACGCATTAAATTATGCAATAAAGCCTTGATGGTTAGTTCTACTTGTTTATGTTATTACTAGCTTCTGCCCGCGACTTCGTCCGCCTGGACGTTCGACAAATTTCAAGGGAATTCCTTAACCAGGATAAAAAGTAAGTAGGTACCTTATGTGTTAATCTTAGGTTGTACTTGAAGAATTAGCACATCACCCTAGGATTGGGCAACTTGCGCAATGGGATGGGTGACCAAAATCATGCTTCATAAAGCACGTTAGGCGGTCGGTCCCAGTTGCATTTACAGTCGTTATCCGCATTGGACTCACGTGGTGGGTTATAGTCGATCAATCTAATCCATCCATAAGGAAGGCCTGTGCCCCAGAAGTGGGGAGATAAAAAACGGATCATGATGTTTATTTATTATGATAATGTTTTATTTTTTCCTAAATTTTGAAATGCCTGCCGCATGCCGCCTACTGTTACTTGTTGTACTGGGCAAAGGCCTCCCCAAATATCTTTATAACAATCGTCCTGCGCTACCCTTATTTAGTGGCTTCGTGAAAATGTGTCCGGAGCATAATCGCACGCTATTTTCTCCAAGCTAAACCTACTCTACATCCAACCTACTGCAAATATTTGAGGTAGTTATATGACAGAATAGATATTACTAAGGTTATTCGAACTATTAAGTATCCTACAGTTTAGACATCTTTGCTATATAATTAGATAGGCATTAAAGTATTTCAGCAGCACGTCTTTCGATATTCATTAACATCACATACATTGCTCCAATCCCAAAGTAAGTAGCTATAGCACTTGTGTTATGGAAATCAGAAACAACGGTGGTATGACACACACCCAGACCTGAGACAATATTGAAAAGTTCATTTTCTACATTGACCCAGCCGGGAATCGAACCCGGGACCTCAAGAGATGGTGACGCCTTGAAAACCGGCGTGCGAACCACTCGACCACGGAGGTCGTAATAATAAAAGTATAATATTCTATAAGCAAATAAATTATGAACAAACCTATGTCATTTATGAGTACATTTAATATCTAAATTAACAAAACTATCTAAAAATTTGCTTTGTTATGTGACTGTTTCATTTCTTTTTCGTTCAAAAACAGAACGTTTATATCTTTTAAGAGTTTGAAATCAGAGCAGCAAGAAAATATAAAGAAAAAGAGAAATACAATGAAGCACTTTACTGAACTGAAAACTCGGTACATTTGGATGTTCAATTACGTTCATGATTATTTTTATTGAGTGTGAATAATAATGCATTCGATTGTATGCGAGTGCAGACTGCAGGATTTAAATTTTCTTTGTGAAAAACTGTATAGCGGTCAGTGGCGGTCCATACAAGTGGAAAATTCTCTGAATTCATAATTTATCACAGTTTGGCAGCCAATTGATATTTGTTTTTGTTTCAATTAATTAAAATCGAAATAATGAATGCTTGACACAGTATTGAATTAATGTTAAATGGAAATGATTGGTTCAAAATTTACTTGATTAACTACCGTTCTTATGTGAAATATAAAATAGGTACATTACTTACTTAAATAAGTAAGTACTTATTTAAGTTGTTTTAGCGCTATTTTTCTGTCAGTCCTCGGAACCTTACGGACGCAGCCATGACGCAGCTATGTAAATCTATTTTCAGCCCTTTACTCAAATGGATGACATTCTATTCGTTCGCGAACTTAATTAAAGCAATTAGACAATTATGTCACATGTCGTAAGCTTATGGAATTGACAAACTATGACACGTAATTTTAGTGTAATGAATTTTTAACTTTTAGGTTAGCGAACGTATAGAAAGTTAACCACTTTAATCAAGGCTCAGGCAGGACCGATGTTCTTAATAATTAAACTTGATAAAATCAATAAGTATATTTTTTTATAAGTGTTTGTTACTAAGGTACAGACGACGGCAATAAAAGCTGTTTGTTGCAGTACAGCTGTTACATATGACGTCACTAATAACGAAACAATCGAAGATCAATCCAGTAATAATTAATCTGTCTCAAACGCCTCTCATCTTCCATACTAATTAATAAAAATATTCCCGCGCGAATGAAGGTGAATTTGCTGTCGACAGCTAATTTCTTCTCTCAATAGGGGCGGTATACAACCCGTAAATATCAATAAAGTAAATCGTATCATATATCTTGTCAATGGCAACGATAAATAACCTTTTTATTTGGAATCGTTAGCTCTACCGGTTTATGAATCTTCCTGTCCTCAAAATAAGGGTAAATAAGGGAGCTAAGTAGGTACAGTCAGCTTCAGAAGTAACTGAACAGTTCAGTACCGTGTCACTTTTATTATTGCGTTCGTAAATAGTAGGGTTGCAAGTTGGTATCAAGGGTAATGTGAGTGTGACAGAGTACTAAAGAGATCTTCTACTTTTGAGACGGTTACGTCGGATGCATCGAATGCGCCCCTTGGAATATTAGCTGTGTATTCATGATCTTTATGTGATGGAACGAAATGAATCGGTGAGGGATGTCGTGGCTGTACAGATAAGTCACGTTCTGACTTCCATCACTACTGTGTGCTACTTTGGCAATCTAGTTGGCTGAGAAAACGAAGTGGCTTATCTGTGGTAACAGAATAAAACACTAAAGATTATAAAGTAGCTATATTAAATCATCTTTGCTAAATCTTTTCTCGGGAGTAAAGTAGATGGTATTGTTTGCATAGATTCAATTATTTAGAAATTTAATTATTAACGATGAATGAATCGTTTATGAATACTTAAGTTGTATTTAAAACAAAAACTAATTAATTATCTGGAAAAAAATACACCAATCATTGGTAAAACTTATTTTAGGTACCTAATTATTTATTATTTTTTGCTACTATTCCTAAGATGTATTGATTAATACTAATAATAATCTTGAAGTGGTGGAGGTAAACTAATTTTTGAAGAGATTTCATGATATATCCCAAGAAACTTTAAGCATTTCATCTGAGAGACATAAAAATATGATACTCGTAGCACTGAAAATCATAATAAAATAGAGTTTTATAACTTTTGGAATCCATTTCACAGTATCATAACTTTTATCGTTCTATTGAGTTTGCATAGATACCAACATAGCTTTTCTCGTGTCAAAAGATATAAGTGCTTACCTAATTATAACAACCTAGCTTCCGCCTGCGACTTCTTCCGCGTGGACACTCGGAAAATTCTTAGGAAACAATTGACCGGAATAAAAATCATCCTATATATTAATATAGGCTTTAAATTATTTGTGTGCCTAATTTCATCCAAAACCGTTTATTGTTTTGTTGCATAATTGAGTAACAAACATCCAAACATCTATGAAATTGGCGTTATGTATGGATAATTTTAACGAAATAGGATTTTCCGTTCTAACATTTTCTAAAATTTAACAACAATGAACGCTAATGTTTTAAAACTTTTATGCACTAATGTTTAAACACTGATAACGCATGTCACTTAGGTTAAGCGAAAAAAATAAATTTTGGCTAAGTTAAAACAAATAAAGTGATCATTTCTGCTAACAAAAAGAATAGTAGATTATACAACAAGTGAAAAAAGAAGGAATTTAGTTCGAGGTACTATGTTGGATCCCGAGAGCAGCGAAGGATTCTAGAGTTGAATCCCGAGCGTAGCGAGGGATTCAAAAGTAGAATCCTGAGCGAAACGAGGGATACAAAGGACCGAGATGAAATTTTTTTTCACGAGTTGTGTACTCTACTTTTTACCATTGACTGCGAGAAAACATAATAGCACTACTTACTACTACTTACAATAGTACCTATTTATAGTCATCAAATTTTATTATTTAGATAGGTAATCGGTAATTTAACCGTTAGAAAATAGTGAAACTATAAGTTTTCCAATGACATAAAACAATGACAACAAACAACAATAATGCTATGAGGGAAATTACATGATCAGTCTGACATCAGTCCATTTCATCAGTTTGTATAGACTTTGAATTTTTACAGACTGAAGATCGTACCAGACTGATGGAATGGACTGACGCAAGACTGAACATCTAAAAAGAAAAGACACTAAAAAGAACCTAATTAATTTGGCGAGATATTTTTTTAGAAAAGAACCCAAAGATAAGACACTAAAAAGAACCTAAATAAAATTGGCGGGATATTTTTTTTTTTTATTGTATAACTTATGGCTTTATCTATGGAATAGCTCCATACTTTCAGCACGTTTTATTTTTATTGTACATAATTCATTCGATGCGCGCTTGTTCCAAATTCAAAATATTTTTATTCACTCGGTGAATAAAACAGCGTTTTATTCACTCTTATCGTTGAATTAAACGCACTTTTTCGAGTGGCAATGGTAAAAAGACATTTTGAACGTTTTTTTAATGTACACTATAATAAGGATTGTTTAACTATTGATAGTGTCTATGATGGTCATTATTCGATATAATAATCAAGCATGAAGATTTTTTTTTTTTTAATAATAGAAGTGAAGAGGTACTCTATTTGTCAGAAAAATACAACAATTTCATAGGTAAAAACCCAATATTATATATAGTAGGATATTAGTAGGATTACTTAAATCAAGTATAAAATTTTAGGTAATCCCTCTAATGACGAAAGGCACAAAAGCTAAAAGTAAGTAGATTTGAATAAAATTGATAAAAATAAATTGTGTTCAAAAGAACACAAAAGAAAAAAAAAGTGAACGAGAGCTTCATTTTCTGTTTTCAATGTTTGTTGTACAATAGTTGCTGAATATATTAGGTATAGCATTTAATTTCAGCTGTTCATTAAATATATTCATTAAACTACTTTCACAAAAAATACGATTATTCTCAGCATACCTAAAATGTAACAATCATTTTACCTACACAAGTTACATACTACGCTGACAAATAATTACGAATCATTTCCATGGTAGTAGTAGCCGATACGAGGGTGGTTTGATAAGTCCATGACTTTGAAAAAAAACATAATTATTTTCATAATTTATTTTTGTATCTTATAAAGAAACTCCTTAGGAATCTTTACACTAAATTTTTTTCAAATTCGGCAAAAGATTATAACTTTTGGAAACAAAAATTCACAGATTTCGCAGTTTCCGCAAGAATCGGAGCATTGAAAATGAATACAAAAATTTACGAAAAAACTAAATCAAATCAAAAGCAAAATCCTATAATTTTTTAAGGTATACTAGGTACCTTTTTATTTTTACGATCGATTGTGAAAAAGTGCCCCTGACTGTTTCGACGCGGCTAAAATATTATTAACCGATTCACAAAAATCAACTAATGCACTTCTCGTCTGCTTCCGCATCTTTCAATACCTTTACCATGACGATCTGTCAATAATCATAGAAACTACATCACTTTTAATATACCGAAATACCCGTTTTTCTACAATACCAAATCTAGTAAGGGACCACCTACAGGTCACAATTATAAACCGATTTAAAAAAAAATTGCTATTTTGTAGCTAAACTAATACCCTAGGACCCATTTTTAAATTTTTTCTTAAGTCGGTTTTTTTCTCGAAATATTTACAATTTGGTAAACAAACACCCCCAAAAACCCCAAATTTTTCGAAATTTTGAAAAAAGTAACCAGCCGTTTTTCAAAATTTAAACGTTCACACGTGTCTCAATAAATTCCTCAACTTTTGGTACTATTCCCATCTCGATCCTCTTAAAATCCTCGGAACTATGACCAAAAATACGTCTCAGGCGATTTGCATTTGATAACCATTTTCAATGGTAAAAGCTTAAGTGACTTTTAACTTTTCGTAATGACCCCGTAGGCCCTCTCGGCGGCACTCATGACATCAAAACTCATCGAATCCTTCCTATTCTCTAGATACAACAGACTGAGATTTTTTCTCCTACCAAACATGAATAAATGTCTTGGTCGGCAAAGATTTTCATCAAGCCATAAGGTGGTGTCCGAAATGGGCCCTCATTTCAGTTACCAGTTTTCAGGCGATGAAAGAAAAAAATAATAGGTTAAAGAGGTAGGAACTTCGTTGGACTGAATACGCAGAGCTACAATAAGATTATGTAAAGAAATAAAAAAAAAACCGAAAAAAAGTGTTTCTTCATTACAAAATCATATGGACTTATCAATCCACCCTCGTATAAGAAATCATTCTTATATCTGTAATGTAGTAAGTAGAAACAAATCCGGGATTCGACAGCTTCGATTAGGGATCGGGATAATTGACCGATCTACATAATTTATTAATCTCCAGACATCTACGAGATACGTCGGAGATTTATTGTCTTAGGATTTGCGAAGAAATACCGTTCGCTTATTATGTTTACTTATGATTTGCTGCTCAATTGCTCATTACTTTCGTTCGTAGGATTAAGATAAACGATAGGATTTGAAGATAGAAGGTTCTTTCTCACATGCTTTTATTGATTGAGTAGGTACCTATATCTTATTCGTGTTTTAACTTATACAATATATTTTTTTGCAAATGCTAAAAGCTTTGTGAATTTTCTTGATTTTGAAAACATTATATTTTTTTTTTACAAAATACCTGTTTTTATGAGTTACAAACAAGTGCGAGGCGGACTCGCGCACGAAGGGTTCCGTACCAAAAAAACAGCAAAGAATCACGTTTGTTGTATGGGAGCCCCCCTTAAATATTTATTTTATTCCGTTTTTAGCATATGTTGTTATAGCAGCAATAGAAATACACGATCTGTGAAAATTTCAACTGTCGACCTTTAGTCGCTATCAACATCGAGCAAAAAAACGGTAAAAGAATCACGTTTGTTGTATGGGAGCCCCCCTTAAATATTTATTTTATTCTGTTTTTAGTATTTGTTGTTATAGCGGCAACAGAAATACATCATCTGTGAAAATTTCAACTGTCTAGCTATCATGGTTCATGAGATACAGCCTGGTGACAGACAGACAGACCGACAGACAGACAGACAAACAGACAGACGGACAGCGGAGGCTTAGTAATAGGGTCCCGTTTTTACCCTTTGGGTACGGAATTACCCTTTGGGTACGGAACCCTAAAAACGGATAATCATCATTTCTTTTCATAATCTTACTCCAGTTTCAAAACACAGCACACCTCTTACGTAAAGAAAAGGCTAATGCGTAAAAGATAAAATATTCAGCCTATTTCTTACTTCAAAAGTAATCCCCGAATACCCATGTAAAAGCACTACGCGTAATGCGCGCTCTCATTTTTCCTTTAATCCCTAAATATGCAGTGAGGCTCCATATTTCAGGGAGTCCCCGTGCACCTCAGATAAGAGTCCATCAATCACACTTTGCGTTATAAACATAGTAGCAATGGGACAGAGCGAGTATGCTGCAACCACTCGAAAATGAAAGTACCTAATTTGAATGGCTTGCTCTGGGGTCACGTAGTTAGATTTACACGATTTGGAAAATTATTCAATGAGATTTTTTTAATTTACAAATGTAATTTTGTAACAAAAATGATCTCCGAGGCCCATTTTGACATCTGTCACATTGACGTAAAGATGCGAACCAATGATATCCTTCAATCTGAATACTCGATGGTCATGAAAAAGTCATTCAAAATTAATAAGCTTTTAAAATCGTTTTGTTCGTAGTTTTTATTATTTTTTATTCTAGAATGTGATATACTGAACTGACACAATGGAACACGAGAAATTGTCAGTTCTGTAATTTTCACTTTTACCACATTTTCGTCACCGTACCAAGCACTGTATTACACACACAGACTTGGCTTAGGTTGTAGTGAAAAAAAAAACAACATGAGTAGTAACTAATTCGACTGGCTCACTCATAAAAGCCACCAAGTACGGACAATATTCCACAAGTCATCTAAGTTTATAAATCATCGCGGCTGTTTTCATCTCGATTTTAGATACGTGATGATAAAAATAAAGTAGAAAGAAACAGCGACTGTTTCTACTGGTTCACTTCTAACCACCGTAGCTATCCCTCTCACCCCATGGATCTGTACGCACCATATTTCCCAAGCCGTCTAAGTTTATAATCATCACAGCACCCCGGCTCCTTGCATCTGGATTTTAGATACGTGATGATAAAAATATAGTAGAAAAAACAGCGACAATTTCTACTGGTTCACTTATAACCACCGTAGCAATCCCTCTCACCCCATGGATCTGTACGCACAATATTTCCCAAGCCGTCTTAGTTTATAATCATCACAGCACCCCGGCTCCTTGCATCTGGATTTTAGATACGTGATGATAAAAATATAGTAGAAAAAACAGCGACAATTTCTACTGGTTCACTTATAACCACCGTAGCAATCCCTCTCACCCCATGTATCTGTACGCACCATATTTCCCAAGCCGTCTAAGTTTATAATCATCACAGCACCCCGGCTCCTTGCATCTGGATTTTACATACGTGATGATAAAAATAAAGTAGAAAAAAACAGCGACAATTTCTACTGGTTCACTTATAACCACCGTAGCTATCCCTCTCACCCCATGGATCTGTACGCACAATATTTCCCAAGCCGTCTAAGTTTATAATCATCACAGCACCCCGGCTCCTTGCATCTGGATTTTAGATACGTGATGATAAAAATATAAGTAGTAGAAAAAACAGCGACAATTTCTACTGGTTCACTTATAACCACCGTAGCAATCCCTCTCACCCCATGGATCTGTACGCACAATATTTCCCAAGCCGTCTAAGTTTATAATCATCACAGCACCCCGGCTCCTTGCATCTGGATTTTAGATACGTGATGATAAAAATATAGTAGAAAAAACAGCAACAGTTTCTACTGGTTCACTTATAACCACCGTAGCAATCCCTCTCACCCCATGGATCTGTACGCACAATATTTCCCAAGCCGTCTAAGTTTATAATCATCACAGCACCCCGGCTCCTTGCATCTGGATTTTAGATACGTGATGATAAAAATATAAGTAGTAGAAAAAACAGCAACAATTTCTACTGGTTCACTTATAACCACCGTAGCAATCCCTCTCACCCAGTGGCGGATTTACCCTAAGGCCAAGTAGGCCCGGGCCTAGAGCGGCCAGATATTAGGGGCGGCAGGCCAAGCGTAGCGAAATCTTTGAGGATTACATAAAAACTGGCATTGGCAAAATGACAAAAAAAAACAAATTCTTTATTGTTTTAATTTATGTAAGTAGGTAAGGTCAGTGGTGCCTATACTTAACTTTATTCTTTTCTTAAATCTCGTGGTCCGAAGCCAGAGTTGCCATCTGCTTTTACCGCATTTGACAGGCATTTTGTGCCGGCCGGCACTAAGCTGAGACAGGCATTTTTTAATTGCGCGGGTGAAACCACTGATTACAATATTTGTGGATGAAACTGACTAAAAATCGCGCTGCCCGGCCATTTTTTTTTTGCTATAGACAGGCAAGATTACAAGTTAAGTGAATGAAACTGACTAAAAATCGCGCTGCGCGGCCTATTTTTTATACTGAAAACAGGCAAGAGTACACGATGAGTAGATCAAACTGACTAAAAATTGTACTGCGCGGCCGTTTTTTTGCTATAGACAGGCAAGATTACAAGTCGATCAAACTGACTAAAAATCGCGCTGCCCGGCCATTTTTTTTGCTATAGACAGGCAAGATTACAAGATAAGTGAATGAATATGAGTAAAAATCGCGCAGCGCGGCCGTTTTTTGTATTTTTTTAAACTTTAAAACGTGGTCCGGACTATAGTTACCATCTGAAAGGACAGGCATTTTTGAATTACGCGGATGAAACCACAGATTATAATATTAGTGAATGAAACTGACAAAAAATTGCGCTGCGCGGCCATTGATTTGCTGCAGACAAGCATTTTTAAAGAAATCTGGCATTTTGTGCATCCTAGACAAGCATCCTCCCTTACATAGATGGTAACTACCCAGGGCTCCAGGCCCCACCCCCCACCTCCATGATGGGAGCTAAAAAGGGGCGGCTGGTACTATTCGGCCTAGAGCGGCCAAGACTGTAAATCCGCCACTGCTCTCACCCCATGGATCTGTACGCACAATATTTCCCAAGCCGTCTAAGTTTATAATCATCACAGCACCCCGGCTCCTTGCATCTGGATTTTAGATACGTGATGATAAAAATATAGTAGAAAAAACAGCGACAGTTTCTACTGGTTCACTTATAACCACCGTAGCAATTCCTCTCACCCCATGGATCTGTACGCACAATATTTCCCAAGCCGTCTAAGTTTATAATCATCACAGCACCCCGGCTCCTTGCATCTGGATTTTAGATACGTGATGATAAAAATATAGTAGAAAAAACAGCGACAGTTTCTACTGGTTCACTTATAACCACCGTAGCAATCCCTCTCACCCCATGTATACGGACAATATTTCACAAGTCGTCTAAGTTTATAATCATCACAGCACCCCAGCTGTTTACATTGCGTGATTTGAAGCGTCCTGATTGAGGTCGTTACACCGCAACAGCTGTTGTTTTAGATAAAACTAAAATAAGGAAGCAGGTTGTATAATAGATTACCATAATGTTGATGTAAGAAATATTTTTTCTGGATGAAGGTTACCTTATGTTCTTTTCTGTACCCCTGACAACGTGAATGATCATGATGATCGGTTAACTCGTTAAAACGTGAAGGCAAACAAGCAAGCAAACTTACTTTCACTTTATGATATTACTAGCGGCCGCCCGCGACTTCGTCTGTGTGGAAAGTTTTTTGCTATCCCTCGGGAACAATACTTTTTGCGGGAGGAAAGGTACCCTATGTCCTTCTCTGTACCTCTAACAACGTGTATGCAAATTTTCATGGTTCAGTAGTTAAGACGTGAAGGCGTAACAAACAAACAAACGGATTTTCGCATTGATAATATTACTAAGGAAGTAAGGATAATAAGTTTTTTTTCCGTGGATCTATTACTTTGCAAAAAATATTTAATGCGTAACTATTACGCGTCGTGCAATTACTTACTACTAAGGTACTAAGTACTTGCGTCACATCCTTTACTTATCTTATAGTGCATTATATTACAGCACGTTGGTAATAAATCCATATTCCTATTCCCATTCTAACGCAGGTTATTGCGTCTTTTGCATGCGCCAGTGTATTCCGTGGAATCGCGAGATGCCTTCGCCGTCGCTGAAGTGGCAATATTGTTCGCAACGTGGAACCATTCCGACTTATTGTCTTTTAACAAATAAAACAATACATTTTCCTCCTCATATGCGTTTCTTTAAAGAATTATTTTAAATAACTTTTGAAAGACGCTGGAACGGTGCAACGGTGTAGATTACATTAAGTTTGGTGTCTGCAATTTGAAAAAAAAAAACATTTGTTTTTGTTGGAGGATGCGAGGACTGGCTGGCGAGGAGGAGGACTGGCTACTAGCCAGCAAGTGTCACGCATGTAATCTGCCACATTGGCTGATGTCACTTCTTGATTGTGGGGCTAATAAAAGATGTCTGATTGAAATATTGTCAGGTGATCGCGACTCTGCTAATAGTTGGAATTACCACAGTTTTTCACGTGAATGGTTGAAACTACGCCTTTCTCTCTCCGTACTCTTTGATTACCTACGTCTTTTCAAAATTTTAACAATTGTATTCCATTTTATAAAACTTCAATTTATAATTACTTTTCTAAATAAAATAAGACTAATTTATCTTATTTCTCGTCAATAGAAAATTAGATACAAATTGAACTCTTATTGACAACCACAAACTTTTGACAAATATTTGAGTAATTGAGTCAAACAAAATCTTGAGTGATTGATTACTGTTAAGGTTTTAACGGAGTATAAGTTTGTAAATTGAATGGGATCGAATCGGAAAATTCTGTCCTGAAAAGTTTGCATAACATTCATTTATAAAACTCTCATAGGTACTCATATCGAACAAATTATGATTTGGCCAGATTTATGTACCTAATGCGCCATTATGTTTTAAATAAATCACGTTTACTAAAGTTTTTTGTTTGTTACCGACTAGTAACATGTTATTTTTCATGTTAGATTCACCAATTTTTATAAAAAGTGACGAAACAAGAATAATGTTTTGTCTTACCTATTCAAAAATAAACTTGCTAGAAAAGTAAATCTGTGTTTATTTTGCTCGGTCCTCAACGTAAACTCATTTTGTTTGTTTACGTTTACATTATATATCTATGTAGAAACAATAATCCACAGCGTTGAGTAGAACCGAGGCGGCGAGTGACGATCCAAATCTCTCCATCAGGCGGAATTCCGGAAGATAAACGTTTACACTGCCACAGTGCACGATTAATAAGTGAGGTTTCTTTTAACAGTCATTGTAATCAAAAAAATACGGGTAAGTATCAACAACAAAAATCGAAAGCTTGATAAATATCAAGCTTTCGATTGGTACTAGTTACGCGTGAATTTTGAAATTAAGAACATATTTGTGTTTTATTTCAAAATTAAATTACGAAAATCAATTTGTCTTGATCCGATATGAAAAATGTATCCTGTCCGTACTTAACTTCAATTTGACTACCAAAATCATAAAATTAATTCCTTGAAAATTTTTAATTTTAAGCATTCAGAATGCTATATTTTTATATTAAGATAATTAATATAATTGAAAAATACTAGAAAAATCGAATCATCCTGTTTGAGCTGCTACGTACAGGCAGCAATGAAAGTTACTTAATACTTTAGTACTTTGTCATAGCAATTTTCCTAACAGATGTCTCACAGTTTGATGCATTAATCAAAAAAGTTGCTACGACAAAGTACTAAATCGTTTAACGACTTTCGTTGCTGACCGCACGGGTGGTCGATTTTTTCTAGTATTTTTTCAATTATATTAATTATCTTAAAATAAATTCCTGTCAGATAAACCTTATCTTTTCTCAATCTATAGTGAAAATTATTTTAAATAATACTTAAACTAAAATTAGATGGATGATTCACAAATACGAAGTTTAGTTAAAGAAAAATATTTTGATTTATTTTCCTACTTCCATAATTAGTCAACACCCGAGCGGTCCGACCGATCCGTTCCTTCCACTTGATTTGATACTCCTATTTAATTAAACCCCTGCGATCGGGTCGCACAAGAATGGAAAATCTAATGTACGTATCTCATTTTCCGGGGCTTGAAGGAATAAGAAATCGTAACCTACGCGAACAATGCTGACATACTGGCTGTTCCGCCACTGGCGTGTCGTTTGCTCACAGCTCGCTCTCCTCCGCCATACCGAGTTTCCGCAGTACCGACTGTACCGAGTGAGCTCCATCATTCCACCCAGATCGCTATTATTGGAAATACCAATTGCCGGAACAAACCAAGCATGACGTTCATTGCAATTCACAAAATACTCTCGGGCTACGAATAATTCGAGTAAGTATTGTAATTCGGTATGATACTTACCAATCAGTAATAACCATAAATTGTAATGGTTTTCAGAATTTATTTGGCATTTTATGTCGTTTTCGTAGTGGTGATTGTTCTCATTAATATATCGTTGTAATTAATTTTTTACTGTTTTAAATCTTTTTGAGCGGAATGGGTGCAAAAAAGGACAATAGACAGGTGAACAAATAATTAAATTAAGTATCTATTTATTATTTTAACCGTTTAAGTATATTTTAGCAGTCAAATAATAAATATTTTCTATGTAAAATTTAGTCAAACTAAACTATATGTCAAATTAAAGTCTGTGTTTGTGTTTAAAACTCTTAAGTTCGTAGTTGGCTTAAAAAAAAATTTTATCTTTAATTTATGTGGAATATAGGTTTAAAAAGAAAATGAAATAACAGTTTTATATAAAGCTTGTTTATTTAACGTCATGTTTTGCAAAATAGACAAATATACATCATTTTAAATCGTCATTTCACTTAAAAAATCCGCATCAACATTTAACAATAGTATGGTACATATTACACACGAGCTTTAACTAACTTAAATAAATAATTACAATTTACACATACTTTACATTATGACACATGTTACAATTAGTTACACGATCATTTTTTATGTCGATGTTTAGAGAACATTTTAATCAAGACAAGTCACAATACATTTTAAACTTAGCCCAAAAATAAATTAGTTTATACTAATATAAATATAAGGTATTACCCAAGATACTAAAATACATAAATAAGTACATTATTTATACAACCATGACTCGAAAACAAATGACTTTGATCGTGACAAAACTGTGTTTTTCTAATAAATATAAACATTTTTGATCGTAATATTTCTAACGTTGAATGTATCGAGAACTTATGTTTCAAAAATATTTACAACCGTACAATCGTATACTCATTTTACGTATTTAGTTAAGCAAAATCATTTTTCTTAACATTCTCTGGAATTCTCTGTTTTGTAAATTTAAAAAAAATTAAACTTATTTTATAAAAATTCAAGTTCTCTATGTAACAACGACATAAATCGCTCTCGTAACATACAATAGTCACTTGCTATACAACTCGTTACATTATTACACTTACTGTAGTTTGGGATATTCAATTTTTTAAGATTCGCGATCATAAGTTTGAACCAAACTAATTATTGTCGTGGAGTCATTTTTTTTTCAAATTTTGCAACTTCGTACATAGAAATTAAAATCTTCAAAATAGAAATTTTGTAATGAAATTATCAGATTAAACAACATATTAAAAATGCGTTCAGCAACAGATTAAAAGTTATAAAAGTATAGAAGATCTAAAAAGGTAGGTAAGTATATAGTTTCTATTAGTAAAAGAGACTGATCTATTACATAAAATAAATAAATAATAAGGACTATTTTGAAGATTTAAGTTTATGTAATAGTCCACAGAATACCTCGATAATTCTTTTAATTACTGTAACATAATACTACACTCAATATTTTTCGAATGGTCAAACAAAATGATCCGGTTCCGAGCACTTATTGCAGCACATTAATAAATGTAGGTATTTACAAAAAATATAACATATATATTGTTTTAATTATATTGAGAAGCTGAATCATTAATAACAACGGCATTAACATCTGTTTTATTATTAACGTCTTATTGTTAAATGGTTTATTAACATTAAAACTCATAATATTATGCTTTGTTTAAATATAAATAAGAAATAACATTGGTACAGACAGAAACTTAAATAAAAAACTCCTAATTAATTTTTGACTCATAAGTCTTCGGAATTATAGATAGAATATTAAATTATATGGAACATGGAATAGTGTATCGAACAAGGTGAAGTAGGATTGGAATTAATAATCAAATCAAATACCTAATTATGTAGGAATCGTACGTAATTTACCTGGGCTGGCGCCAACGTTTCACCCTTATCGTCTACCCGTAATAGCATTTTAATTTTAATAACTTCATTACGTATCCATGTTTCGATTTTCATAAAAACGAACAGTCTTTTAATATTTTTTATTTCATACTGACATACCGTTTTTTGTTCAATATTTTTTTGGAAATTTCTACGGCTAAAAACAACGCAATTTTCAAAATAAAATAAAATGACGTAATAGTTTAACAGCAAGGAACTTAATTATGTAGTAACTGTAAAACTAGTAAGTATTCTAATAAATCTGAATTCATTTCACTCTCTCATAGTACCCACTCATTAATTATGACTAGTTTCTCATAGAAATAAAAATGCACCATAGTTTTATTATATTTATAGAGTTTAATGTTTATGGCACTGTACAGTTAAATAAATAACTAGGTAGACCAGAATTGCTGGCTAATTCAAGGTAGTTTTTGATCGGCCTTTGTTTGTTCTGATATGAGAATTTTCTATTCATTCCGTTCTGAAAAGCTGTATGTTAGAACAATTAAATATATTTTCATGATGATTTAAATGGTTCTGCTGAATGCTTTTGTTTTAGTTTTCTAATTTAATTGTTTTCATCATCTATTATTAAATGCAACCTAAACTAGTAAAATAACGAACAAAACGTTACCTTAATTAAATTCCATATTTTAAATACTCAAAATTTATAACAAGAAAATATTCTTATTTTTGAACCGAAAACCAGCTAAATTAAAGATAGTTGTAGAATCATTTTATAACAACAAAACTTTGTTTAGTATTTTAGCTTTTCACGTGCCTACTTAACGTCAGTAAAAACGTTACATAAGAAGGTTTTCGCAACAAAATAACGTTTTTCCTCAAAAATGTATCTGGTCAACCTTTAACCTATGAAGCCTCTAAAACAAAAATAATCCAATTACTTACTAACAAGAAACGAAGTGGACTGACATGAACAAGAATATTCGTCAACTTTATTACAATAATAGGTATTTAAATATGAAATTACTGTATTTGATTGAATCAGGCGTCACTTGGCGGAAGTCCCAAACCATTTTGAAAAAATAAATAAATGTAGCTTGCTTCCGCAAACGATGTATGCAAGATGCACCGCCCGCCCGCCCGCAAAAATATGCACATGCACACCACAAAATATCAGTGCACACTACCTGCATTTAGCAAGACAGCAACACACCTTGCACCTTCACCAATTAGATGGACACCACCGAAGGATTGATTCGGTGTTGGTTTACGCACGATCTGACTCCTGAGGATGCTCCGGGTTGGGGTGAAACACGTGTAGAGTACGAGTAGAGTAGCCTAATTGGTGAAGGTGCAAGGTGTGTTGCTGTCTTGTTAAATGCGGGTATTGTGCATTGATATTTTGTGGTGTGCATGTGCATATTTTTGCGGGCGGGCGGGCGGTGCATCTTGCATATATCGTTTGCGGAAGTAAGCTACATATATTTCTTTTTTCAAAATAAAATATGAAATTACTGTTTTTTTACACACAAAGATCCTCATAACTTCTATAGTTTTGTAAAAGTAGCATTCGCGGTGGTAAAAAAATCAATGAAACATCTATAATAATATAGAAAACAAATAGTTTAAAAATTGTTAATATTTCGCGGCAATTTCAGGTTGAAATCCCTAATATTTCAAAACCTTGTAAAACATATTTTTTCTGTTACGTGCTAATATTTAGTAAGCTATCTCTTTCCGGTTCTGTCTAATAACGCTAAGTGAAAACAAATCATCTTGGTCATGCACTTCATCAACTTTATAAAAATATCTTATTTTCTTACACTAAATATTAACAACCGTAGCAATAACAAGCAGTTACAGGCTGAGGCTATATTTAACTCAATTATTACAAATTCATGTTTTTTTTATTTCAATGCCATAAGAAAACAAGGTTAAATTACATAACTTGAAAAAATATACTTAGGTAATTTTACTGATCAATGAATGGGTAAAGTTTTATTTTTAAAACTTAACAGTGTTTAGTAAGTTAAGGTAAGTTTTACACAAACTTTATTACTTATGACAAAAACATTTTCAGTTCAAATGGTTTTTGGTAGTAAGTATCTCTCAATTTGGTAGACAATGTTGACTGTTTGCAAACGATATTGAGATAACATTGTCTTGTAACATTTACTCTATCACGAAATATAATTAATTTTATTATTTATTTTGTTTTATGTAGCAATGTTTTAGTTTTATTTTAAATATTAGTCTAAGAACAGCTTAGTTTCTAAAAATCAATGATGATTTAAACGCAGTGGGTAGTCTTTTGTTTGTATCATTAATACAAAATTCTTAACTAATATTTTCCGACGCTACCCCGTCTGATTTGAAGTTGAATACAGCCTCAGCCATACTAATTGGTAACTTTACTATACATACACAACAAAATTGCGTTCACACTTCAAAATATAATGATAGGATTTTAGCTAAATAAATTAGAAAATAGGTTCTCAAGCAAATTAACATTACGATATAAGGCGCTATCACAGGAGTAAAATCATGAAAGAAGTTTATAATACCCTCCATTTCATTTTGATGTTTAATGCTTAACACCAGATGCAGTTTATGATGACTATAAAGTTTTAATACGAATTTCATAACACTCATAAATTCATAAATATTTGCAGGAAGCTTTCCCAAAATGATTTTCACGGGAAATTCTGAGATCAAATTTATCGGTGGTAATTAAATGAAGTGTAAATTAAGATTTGTTATTCGCTTTTCTTTCCAACATCAAATAATAATGGTTTTGGTACTCAAAACTGCATTTGATATTAAAACTTCCGTCAGCGAGTAATACTGGTCCTATCAGTCTCGAACATCGATTATAATATAAGGTTTTTCTTTAGGAATTACTTATTTTTAACTTCATATTAACTGGACTTAAACATCGAAATTCATAGACATATCAAACGTAACCTTTACATACAGGAAGGAACTAAAAATATGCTTAAATCGTTAATAAAGGTTCAGTCATTTTTCTTTGTTCTGTGGTTCAGTCTATAAAAATAATATTGTTCATGCCTATTTACTAAGGTTTTTTGATAATCAAGACGGGGATTTTTATATCGTATAAGTAACTAAAGTTAGTTAGGTATGTATGAATAAATCTAAGTCCAGTTTTCGCAAAGTTTCATTCACTACTATTTAAATTGTCCACTACACAAAGTCCCTTCTCCCAGGCGGGATAATGCTGTTCCTGTCACTCACAACTGACACTTCTGAGCCGTTTGTTCTCCTATTGCAGGTTCTGAAGATCTTCGACGACTGTTAGAAGTAAAAAATATTGTGATTAATTGTTTCTACAAGGATTAACTAATAGAGCAACAAAACCTACAGCTTAGACAGAAACGTGGAATGTAAGGAGGCCCTTATTTATAAACCAGGTTTGATCTCAAGATAGCTCTCAACGTTGAGTGTGGTTTATAATTAATACGGGCCTTAGACTCGGCAGTTAACCCTAATCTTATTACTTACATAGATTATTAATTTAAACTTATTAAAGAAACTTATTCAGGACATAATTTTATCTTTTAAATAATGTTATAATTATTTATCCACTTTTTTACTTTGATCTTCAATAACTTCATAGCTATTGATTTCTCAGGTATAGTCTAAAGACAAAAATGATCCTGATGATGGGCGGAGTGCGTGGACTTCAGCTTCGTAGAGGGTTCTTTTACACCCTTTAATTACAATGTCTATTCCAATCTCACCAGTAAAAATAATACATACACAAACCTTGACTTTCGATCTGACAGGCTGCTGCAGCACGAAGACTGCGAAGATGACAACCCCCTGCAGCGCGTTGATGAGGTCGAACACGGACCACACGGACACCGCCGTGTTGCCCGCCCCGGCCGCCCACGACACCACCTCCAGCACCCAGGACAGACCCATGATGAACGTCAGCATGCAGCAGGTACGAAATCTATGAACAATGCATTTATTGAAAAGGTTGTAGGGGAATCTGATGAACAGATGAGATCACGTGGACCCCCTGGGGATGAGATGAGGGATCCTGGTGGACAAAAGGGTTGTACAGGTCTGTTTCGTAGTGTTTTGTTTCTGTCATTGTTCCATATTATTTTTAGATGTCGTTATGCTGGACCAAACACCCATGTCCAACCCAATCAATGGTTCAGAGATGATATCGTGGGTGGCAATCCTGATGGTGTTTTAAGTATAAGTCTATGGGTAAAGCTGGCTATTTGTATGCAGCTGTAGGAATTTTTTGTATTCTCTGGCTGTAGTACTAATGATAGCAAAATACATGCATTCCTGCTTTTCTCCTTACTTTGATGATAATAATACTCGTATTGCTTTGAGCCACCTTCATTTTACACAAGCCATTACAACGTTATTTTCAGCCGGAAATCTCAAGAAAGCTAATTTTTCAGGTTAAGATCAGAGTCAGCGGTTCGTAGGTCGAGAAATTCTCTATTTCGTATTAAAATGTAACACAATTTAAGTTTCATTCTTTTGTTATAGAACAATGGCCGTAACTTACATTTTCTTGTATTTCTTAATACGGTAGCTGAAGTTTTCGTGCGTCTCCCTGGGCGGTGATGACGTCCGTTCTTGCACTGGGATGGTGTGCCCAAGTACGGTTCCCAACCGTACCCAGTCATCTGAAGTACTAAAGTCGGAGTGCGTCATGTCTAGAGCTAAAAGAAAAAGAAAAACTAAACAAACGTAACTTCAAGTTGATTTTTTTATTAGATTAAATTACTTCAGTAAACTAAAATATTTTTGTTGTTGGTATCATGATATCTTTGATATTGATATTTAAAGCTTCTCAGAAACGATATCATAGGAATTTATTATGATCTCGGATACTTTGATAAAGTAGGTATTTCATTTAATATCGATTCGCCTTAATCAGATTACTATTTTGGTAAATATTTGAGTCTTATCACACTTGGTATTATTAATACATCTGTATTTGTTTATTTTTATTTCATTGTTGTAATGCTTTAAAGATATAACCAATTTTATTTTAATAACGCATACTTACAAAAAATATAATTCATTTATTTTTTATTAAGTTTCAGCCCCCGAGAAACGAACATCTGTCACTTCTATTAGTCGAAACTCTATCTCTGAATAAGGTTTTCAAAAATAGAAATTATTTAGCAAAATATATTAACCATTGCAAATATTTATGACACGAAATATTTCGATACTTACGTGTGACATCTTTGAGCTTGTCGTAATGCGACGCAAACTCTCTTGAGGTTAGGAAAAATATAAGCAAATTGGCGATGAGGATCACGGCCACTGGTCCGTAGAAATAAGGCAATGCTGCTTGATCCGCTGGAAATACACAGGGTCATTGAAGTCCAGTAGTACTTAAGTACTTTCATTATGTATTTCAAACATAAAATATATTGGAGGTTGTATAGCAGTAGACGTTAATTGTTTTTGTAACGTCAGTGAAGTTACGTATCTTAACAGATTAATATAAAAGATACTTAGGATGTATGTATGGTAAGTAATACTGTTTACACTACTGTGTTCATTG
The DNA here is from genome assembly GCA_928269145.1 of Agriphila tristella. Taxonomy (NCBI): domain Eukaryota; kingdom Metazoa; phylum Arthropoda; class Insecta; order Lepidoptera; family Crambidae; genus Agriphila; species Agriphila tristella. The sequence goes on from OV743432.1 coordinate 35,899,791, forward strand.
CTTATGAGGTATTTACATGGAGTGACTTGGCAGGTGACTTTAGTCAATTAGAGCTTTTTATCGTCAATCGCTTGTAAAATCGAATCGCAAACCTAATTTTCATGAAATGGCGATTTGATATTACAAAGGGTTGGTCGATAAAAAGCGCTAATTGACTAAGCGTCCCCACTGACGGGCGATTAATCGCTGAGCGATTTTTTGTCGCTGAGAATAGAACATACGAAGTTCTATACGTAAATACCCACGAGCTACTTTTTGTAGCTGCGATAAACGCGGCGATAATCGCGGCGCTTTTTGTCGCTGGCTAAATAAAACTTTTGGCGTGTCATTTCGCAGGTGATTATCGCCGCAATTAACGTCGTTATTATCGCAGCTACAAAAAGTCGCCCGTGAGCGGTTAAGCTAAATTTGCCTGCCAAGTCAACTTGTGTAAATACCCATTTTACAAAGTTTATTAAAGTTTTATGTTAATTATCTACTGTGTATAATTTAGTTACTTTACTATTAATTATTTAATTAACAGTATAAACAGTGTAAGAGTAGGATATATATAGAAATATTCAACGATACCTGCCACTAGTGACTAGGGTAGCTCATTTGGAAGAGCATTGGACCAGACTTCCAAAGGTCGTGGGTCCGATTTCCATCAGAATGTATTCTAGTGAGAGTCGCTTTTTTTCTAGTATATAAGGTCCTTCTTAAATAGTACACAAAATTTTAAGGGGTCAATGTACTCATGCATATAGACAACTTTTACTATGGGATCAACATTGAAATCGAGAAAAAACAGCTGTTCCATACATTTTGATCTAATCGACTTTAAATTTTCTATGGAACAGCTGATTTTTTTTCTCGATTTCAATGTTGGTCCTATAGTAAAAGTTGTTTCTATGCATGAGTACATTGACCCCTTAAAATTATGTGCACTATTTAAGAAGGAACTTGTATTATTTATTAAAGTAAAAAATAATATTCAGATCGTTTTTTTTTCGCTCTTAAACTTACTTTTGAACCAACAGCCTTTAACTCCGAAGTTAGGCTTCAAGTAGGTGCTAGGTACTGCGGGAGACAACTCCATCACAACGGTCACCACCAGCAGGACGACCGGCAGCAGGATTGCGTACGCGCAGTACCACGCGAATCTTCTACGCATACTTCTTCTGCTCACTTTAGAATTGATATAGCGCCTGTTGAAAAAAATAATGCTTATTTCTCATTCAATTACAACATTTGCTTATAAAGTAAAAACAAATCAGAGATTGTGACACTACAGAAGGTCATTTAGGGCAGGGTAGTAGAGCTAGTAGATTAGTTTTACCATTGTTTGGTGTAATTTTTGTAAATTTATGTGACATGAATTACTAAATACGTACACATTAAGGTGGTTGTATGAGCTAGCGCCACCAATGGAAATAAATCAATTACGTTTTATCAAGGGTGTAGAACAGAAGTTTTGATAATTTTGCGCAAATAAAAGAGTAAAATGCATTTTCTAAATAAAGTTTCAAGAACTCAAACTTAAGCAATAAGTCGTGCATCTCAATAGTGCCAAAAGTGGCCTCATTTAACTTATTGTTTATAATTGAGGCCATGAAAAAATGTAAAAAAATTGCTCTTTACTCTTCTATTTGCGGAAAATAACACAAACTTTTATTCTAAGGCCTTGATAAAACATAAATGATTTATTTCCATTGCTGGCACTACTGAGCTCATCGAACCACTTTAATTAAAAAGGGTACCGTTAATAAAAAGCAAAAACACTGGAAAGCAAATCACGTATTGCATGTACCCCTAAAATGACGTCATTAATATTAACATAACAAAACAATTGAAGATCTTAGACTCACCTGACATTCAAAAAAGTATCGAAACACATCACGTTTAACCAGAAGAAGCACGAAACAAAAGAAAACTGGATGATATAAGCTGAAACAAGAAAAACAAATCAAAACACTATTCCAAATATTTTAAATCTTAATTCATTTGTTTTATTTCTTACCCATCGCTGAACACACAGGTACTGGAAAGGCATGGCCTGCCAGCTGAGTGGCCGCCAAGCATGAAAAGGCGATTGCCAAACAGATGGTATGGCATGCCAAGGCTTTGCCGTGTGTGTCCCTTAGCTCTGTGATCAGAACGTAAACGGCTGCAGTCGCTAGCAGGAATGGCACCGAAACTATTAAACCTAAAATGTGGAGACTACATTATTATCATAAAATAATACTCGTAATAACAATAATAAATATAGTGATTCCGACAAAATAAAACAAACAATAAAAATACCAATAAAATCCAAGTTTCTTAGAAGAAGAACTTATAGTTTGAAATTTATTACGGCTAGTTTTTATCTCTCACTTAAGGCGGTTATAATGACCAAAGTGGCGCCGCGGTGAATTTTATTTGATATTCTAATTTTAATATATTTTAACATTGAAAATGTTTTTTCGATCGCTTCAGTAAGGTACCCAATTTCAGCCAGAGTGAGACATCGCCCTGGTCCCGTGAGTTTTAGGTCTACGTGTATGTACTAAATGTCAAAAGATGTGTCTCAGCGAGGACTACAATATGGTGAAAAAAAAATAGAAAAAGTCAAAAACTTTTTTCGAAAATCGCATAAATGTAGAAAAATGATACACTTTTTCGGGGTCTTTTCTCACTAAATCGACAAGTTCTCAAAAACGAAAAGCGATATCGAAAAAATGAAACAAACCCCTAGAGATATTGAGTTAGGCTACCTACTGAAATTAGTATATGTCCCTGACTCTTACGGTCTGGGCTGTAGCTTATCCTTTATGTAGCGAAATGTTGTTAACACGTAGTACGATTGAAGTTTGTAAATTATTATATATTTCAAAGCTTGTATTAGTGTTTTATATTTTGTATTTTTTTTTATTTCTTTCCCCATTTTTTATAAATAAAAAAAGTATTTGTAGATATATTATATTAAAACCATAATATTGATATTGATTAGCTCTAGCAGGTCAACAGATGGTATGACGTGAATAGAGCGTGAAGCGAGTGCGGATTCCAGATCTAGTCAAAGATTTAAATCGTTAGATACGGCGGCGCGGGGCGGTACGGTCAGCAACGAAAATTGCTTAACACTTTAGTACTTTGTCACATCAACTTTTTTGACCGACGCCTCACAGTTTGAAACATTAATCAAAAAAGTTGCTATGACAAAGTACTAAAGTGTTTAACAACTTTCTTTGCTGACTGTACCATAGTGTGACTGCACTGAAATGTCTCCATAAGTCCATATTCAAGTAAGTGACGACGCTTACTATGTGAAAAGTAATGAAGTGTTAGCAATAACTGTAGGAGCAAAAGAGATGACGCTGTAATCTCCAGTACACGTGCTAGGCGTCGTAGTGAGTTTTCGTGTGTAGATAAAGGTAGATAAACAGAAAAGAGGTTTTAGTTTGCTGTTATTTCAATTTCGAGATTTGAAATTACTCGATCAGTCACGTCTTTCTTAGTGACTCTGCGATTCCAAATGAATTTTTACAACGATCTCTAAATGAGAGTGTAATGGATGATGATGCCTAGGTAAAAATAGTTTGCAATTGCAATAAAATGAGGGTTGTTATCGCACATTCGAGTGATGATGAAGTCGGCGCGAGAGTCTTGCATTTGCAAAAATAAAAAAATCATTTTCAATGTACCAGAAGGTCGTGAAAGGCACGAGATCTGTGAATTTTTTCTATAAAACTTCACGTGGAATTTGTAGGGCCCAAAGTGTAGTATTTTTAAAGGGTATCATTACGTTCCCTCGTAGTGGCAAGGAGTAAATAGCAAAACTGCTAAAAGAGGCCGTTTTTGACACATTTGCTATCTAATTCGACGAATGACCACGAGGGAATATAGTGATACTTTCTAAAATACTAGACCATGGGCCCTAAAAACTCCACATAAAGTTATATAAAACTCTTTTTCTATTAACAAGTTATGAAATAAAAACCTCTGAGGGCGCCACTTTCGGTGGTATAACCACCTTAATCACAAATACTTATTACTTATCAGTAATATCTGTTATTCACCAATCAGTAAATTAGAACATAGATTATACTCAGTGAATCCCACTTTGATATCATTGTGCAAAGTTGACATAACACATTTTGTATGGCAAAGTAAATATTTTGCTGACGTTTCGGTAAGGCTATAATAATCTAACAAAACATAAGGTAAAATGTCACTTACCTATCGCATACGCAATCAAAGTCGCAGATGTTTTAGTTTCTTCCAAGGGCGTGGTGAAACAAACCAACGGCAATGTTATCCCGGCTGGATTTGACTCGTTATAAAACGTTTCCATGCAAAAATCCCGTGTGCCCAGCAATGGAGGATTGTGGTACGGGACAAATAGGGAACCGTTGAGTAATAAGTAGAACTCATCTGTGCTCACTTTTTCTGGTTCTAGTTTATATCTGTAAAGAAAATTTAAATTAACAAACTCATAAATAAAACAAAATTTACGAATATTCCTAATATGTACTTTAAAGCATTTACTACGAGAACAATTCGATTTGGCTTTGATTTATGAACCATCTATGTGAAGCATAAAATTAAGATGTCTATAGATGAGCTCAAAGTTTAACTATGGGTAATAATAATATAAAAAAAATGAATCAATATACTGATTATAGACAAGCACTTGATGTCACAAATTCAACAAAACTTTTTTAGAATGAAAGAAAACGTCTAGCCTTGTTATTACAACAGATTTTTAAACATTGTTTAACAAACACCTATTTAAATGTGATGCTGTCACTTTTTTAATAATATTTTGAAAGACACATCATCACATTTAAACAGGTGTCTAAGTCAAACACTGTTTAAAAATCTTTTGTAATAACACGGTAGATGACTCAAGATTAATTTGTAGAGCATATTCGGACAAAGGCAGTTACATGTCACAAAGACCTGTCGTAAGAGCAAGGGTTGCCCACGATGGTTTCGTAGACGTTGCTGTCGTAGCCCCACATGTGGGTGTCGTTCGCTTGATAGAAGCTGGGCTGGAACGTGAGGCTAGACCACGTGCACACTGATTTGACCTTCCCGTCTTCGAAGCTGACGCTCAGGTTCTGCCCGCTGGCGCAGCATTTTGGAACCACTGGCACTTGTTTCACTTCTTCTTCCTGAAACAAAGGAAGATTGTTTTACTGATACTTGAATAAATGACAACGATTCACAAAATAATAGCATCGAGGATATTGTGGAAAGAAAAAAGTGAAAAGGTTTATATCACGGTTTGCATATCGATAAACATCTATGATAACTTTACGATATCAATAAGTTATATTTATCTCTATGAATGAATAATGTTACGATTACGAAGTTCTGGATGTTAAGGTTCCAACATTTTCCATCAAGTTGTAATATGAGCCATAACATAATAATTAGGTAACAAAAGGGTTATTTGTAAAAGTCCAACAACCTTGCAGGAGTAAATTTACATAAACAACAACGTTTGTTCAACAACTTTTCCAAAAAAATAAAAAACAACTTTTCTTACAAATGTCCGAACAGCTAATCGAGTTTTGGAGTAGTGCTAATCTACTCTTGCGAGGTTTTTGGTGTTTTACCCTGTATATCTCTAAGGTATTGTAACTTTGCCGTATACAATTTATACTAAACCCAAACATATCTTTTTTTATTTTCATATCATTAGTAAGCCCTTCATGATTTCAACCAGATTGAGACTCGTGACACATTATTTTAAATTGGGTCGTGTCCCGTAAAATCTGAAGTACAAGGTAAGGACAAGTTAATTACGCTCGTCATTCAAACGATGATAAATTGCCAAGGATGTCATGGCGGCCTTTTATCAGTATGTTTTCTAAGTATATTTGAATGAATTCCCAGGAGCAGAATATCCGTTCTATGTAAGCTAGCTGAAGCTTTAAGGTTAAGTATATTTATTTAATTTTCACAAACTTTTTAGTTTCATGGAAATGATTCAGTAAACGACATAAAATTAATAAAAGGTTTGTAAGCCATAAAAAATATATTAAGATTTTACTTTTCACTTAGCCAACTACGCTCATTTTCTAAGAATCAACACTTGACACATTTTTTTTATGTGTGACTACGTATTTCCCAAACTGCTGAAATATTTTAAATTATGTTTCTGTGAAGAAGAAATATTTTTTTATATGTTATGGTATGCTCACAAAGTGTTCACTGTGCCTTGATAAGCTCTAATCAAAATTCAAGACAAACATTTGAACTTTAACATTATTCATAAAAGAAATTTGGCTGTGGTTAACAGGCAATGCCTCCAAATTGGTCACGTAATTGTTTGCGCCATGTCTTTGAAGATGATGCGATGTTCATTGAAGATAATGTAGCAAAGATTTGTCTGTCATTGCGTTACCTCGAGAAAGTTCTACTACAGGATAAATAAACAAAAACCTTGAAATGTAAATCGGAATGATTTGAAATAAAAAGTGTATTTTCTTATGAGACAATTTTCCTTGAATCTTTTTCTTCTTTACAGTACCTATGTATGTACTGTCACGAAGAATAGATAAATAACACCGTAGCACTACGTCACATTGCAACGATCTTTCGAGCTGCCTGTGTGAATAGAAATAGTTGAATGTGGCATAATAGTTCTAGTTGTGTGTTCTACAATTACACTATCTAAATATATCGGGGGGTTAACCTATGTAGTTGCTGACATTATGTTATTCAGGGATATGCCACTTCAGGCGAAAAACTTTGTTTACCTACAAAAACATTTTACAATTTCACCTGGCCTGGCATAGACATTTACAAGTGTTGCCGCTTCGAGATTAAGTCGTGGCGTAATATGCCTCACTTCTATGACGCAGATTAAACACCGTAAACATAAAGTGCGTATAACGAGATTACTGAAGCTCGGGAACGTACCTGCTTCTTTAGATTAAAATATTTTTATTTAAAAAAAAAACAATTTTGATTCGGACCAAAAAGTATAAAATAATTTCTCCCGTAAAGATTACAACCCTATAGGTACAGAAGTTCTATACCTAAAAAAAGATTTATCATCAATTTGTCTCATGCGCCCCTTACGGGAGAAATTATTTATGAATTGTATGATTTTATTACAGAGTTCCTGTGGCCTTCTTACAGCTTCATCATCAGATCAGCTCCATGACACCATATATTACATTGTCTACCAGTTCTGACCTATGTTTAAAGTTTCACGTCGCTAATAAATAAGGTCATTGAGAAGCTATTATAAAATCGTTTGCAAAATTTGTGGACAAACAAACAAATAAACGAAAAAGCAACATAATAAAGGGAAAATAATATCATTTCTACACTACCGCATCTACTAGTAGGTAATAAGAAATAACTTATACAAAAAAAACTATTTTGAAATAGATTCACTTCTACCAGTAGGTACCTAATAAGAAATTACTTATACAAAAAAAACAATTTTGAAATACTTAGATTCACTTGATTTTTTTTTCAAGTTTGAAGTAGTCGAACCCAGCCAAAAGCTTTTTCAGCCATTTAGCATTTATAATACTGCAAAATTCTTCGAAAACATTCTTTGAAAGAAAATCATTGACTTTTATAGCGAATAAACTTAAGAATCTTATTAAACTTGTAACTTTACAAATGTTAAAATGACGCACATTTTATTCACGGTATCTTACGTTTCTTGACGTAAGCAAAAGTATTTGCTGATAAATAGCTGCGCATGGAGTTCCCTGCGTCACTGCGCGCTTGTTAGGAACGTGTGCACACTGTGCACTGCGTAATGGCACTTTAGAATAATGCGGCTGCCCTAAACCAAATCCAAGTATCTATTATTCCAGACAAACTTTACAGGAGAGTTAAAAAACGTTATTTAGTGTTTTTATTGAACAAAATAGAAAAATATATATTATTCTGAACACTAAAATGTTAAAATATAATTGGTATTTAAGGTAAAAACATATTACTGTAAAAAAATAGTTCCCATACTTACCTACATTTTGACGAACGAAAATAGTGTTCTGCGTAAAAATATGTTTTGATTTGTCAATAATATTCTACGCTATAAACAAGTAACTTAGATTCTCTATTGTACCTACTTTTAGTAGATGCTTGTTTTCAGCTTTGCATGGAGCCATAGAATATAGACATTAATACTATAAAATAAATACATAGAAATCAAGTATCTGCTAATCTATTTTAAATACAAGTATCTTGAGACTTACTTGTTTTTAAGTTAGAAACGGGAAATATACTTTGTTCTAGCGTAGATTTTGCAAATGGAAAAATATTCTTGAAACAGATTATTGGCTATATTTCCCGAATTAAACCGAATTTTAATAAAATAAAAAAATGGTAGATGCGACTTGCTTTGCTTAAACAGAAAATGAAATAAAAAATATTTTTTTGGAAACTGAGTTACTTGACTTTTGCGTAGCGCAGCCGAATGCGTGCATTGATAGAACCTAATATCTTATATTATTATTCTACTATGCTAATATACTTAGTTAATTGTTTTTATTTACTAAGAATGCATGCAAAGCGAAGTTTCTAGAAAAAAAAGCTAATAGGTATACATTTTATTTTAAGGCGGTTGTATTTAAGAATAAATAAGTCTGCCAAGCCATATCTAGCCGGAAGTCCTTCAAAAGTGATTTTAACCGGAAGTGAAAGATTTTCGTAAGCTTTCGGCCAATTTTATTTGCGATAATTTTCTGATCCTTGCTCTGCACAACATTTGCATGCATTTCATCGTGATGTCATATGACGTAGGCAATATTGTCGTGGGCTTACGGACTAATAGTGATACCTTTAGAATAATTTACACCTAGAACGATAGTTCTCTACAAAGCGCACTCTCAAAAGTTAGGCAACTAAAACAGCAATAATGGCTCCGTTTTCAGATTTTTATTCTCCATTATTACCTAATCATACCGAATAAGTACAAAACAGTTTCAATTTTTCTACATTTAGGAGATTAGTTGCTATATTATTGGATTCTAGTTACGATTAGGTAACGTATGAAGGATACAAATCTGAAAACTCAGCCATTATGGTTTAGTTTTAGGTGCCTCACTTTGCATACGAGGACACGGCTTTCTAGGTGTTACTATTCTAAGTTGATACCTTCTAAAAATGCTAGACCATGGGCCCTAAAATTTTCACGTAATGTTTTATTAAAATAATTTTCTACTTGTTAAATAAAAACCTCTAAGAGCGCCACTTTCGGTGGTACCTTAAAATCATAGAACCTGCTTTCAGATTTTCCAAAAACTTTTATTATCTTTTAAATTGATAAAATTTTAACTAGTAATTTTACTTTCTAATATTTAAATTCAGACTTGCAATCAAATGAGCGTGTAAGTACTTTATTTCTGTAACTGCACCACCTACAAACTGAAAATGTATATATTTCAATAACCATGCGTATAGACTTTTTCTTAAATATTTTTTTTATTTTAATCCCTGAATATTAAGCCTTATTTATTATTTCAGCCCCGTTTAATATTTACGACGTCGTTAAATTACAGTTAAGCACGACTTTTTTTTTGTGACTTTTCCGTTTTCAAAGGTAAAATTATAACTGTAGGGTAAGCTAAAATTTTAATTCGAGTTTAGTATTTCTTATTCTGAGTTACTAAGATTTCTATCCATGTACGCATAGAATCTGACGTGCTCTACAACAAAGCAACTTTTTAAAGAACGAGTGCATCCGTAGGAACATTTCGCATGTCATTACACGGTAACATCAAATCGACGTATGAAAGAATCTTGGGTTGGAGTCGATTGGCAAAGTTGGGATGGAAATGAACGTTATGCACTATTTAACTTTGCCTTTCTACAACTCCACAAACGCACGTGAAAAACGTCTGGTGCAGAGTATGGTATTGATAAGTATTACTTTAATGGAATTAGGTTAAAATACGCTAAACGCTAAATACTAGGTAAGTAACCGAACCATACTAAGATATCTAATACTAAGTTATGACTTACTGGTTACTTACTATTTGTAAAGACAAAAAATTACACGATTTTTAATACAAGGCATCTTGAGAAGATGACAAAACAATAATATTTTTTTACTTTTCTTTTGGGTTTCAGCTGGTACCAAAGTTCCTACATGTAGGTATACCAAAATTCATCAGTATCACAATTAAAATTGAATTAGACCCTAATCTGATCACCTAATGCAATTATTGCTCTATGTTGCATTTCAGAATAGAAAAAAATGTGTTTTTCCTAAAATACGTGAGCAATATAGAGATTACATCAACAGCGGACAAACAGACATTTGAGTCAATTTGTAACGTATGTAAACAATTCTAAGTCACATAACGACGTAGTTGACTAATGTTCCTAGTTCTTACCTATAATCTTTTACGATTTCCCTTGAACTACATGGAATCAGATATGACTCATAATGTTCCGTCTTGGTATAGCGTAAGTTTTGGATACGCATATAGTGATAGTAGTATATAGCAGTTGAACTAAAAAAGAGCAGAAACATTCGGAAAACTTCGAAAATCTAAAAAGAAATTAAAATACGTACAATTTTTTTTATTTCCATTTATTTTATCTTTATAGTTTTGTTCAATATTGTAATCAAGTTGTGTAGTAGATGTATTTTTTCAATTCAGGAATAGGTAATGTGAAAATGCTATTGAATGAATTTTGTATGTTATTAGCATACAGAGACATATTTTCCTAAAAACACAATAAATACTCGAAAATATCCACAATGTAAACATCGTGGCCACGATATACATATACTCAGTAATGGTAATGTAGGATCACGAATATTTGTAATTCATTCATAGGGAAAGCTGTAATTGACATGTTTTCATTTTTTACAAGGTACCTTAAATCGAAAACCATTTCGAGGTTTTTCAATTTCTGACACCGTCCATAATTTTTCGGGGCTTTTGATCAATAATTTAACGAAATATGTAGAAAAAACACTGTATCATCGAGATAAAGGAATATTAAATATTTAACTCCTTTGCGTGAAAAAGTTGTGTGATTTTATCTTAAAAAAATAATAATCATAAAAACTGTCGCTGTCAAGGTTACAATTCATGTCAAAGTCTGTGTCAAGAATCAGAATATTTTTCACTTTGATTAGTTTTGTTTTGAATGTATTCATGATATTTTTAACTTGAATTAGTATTTTGGTTAAATTTAACATCTATCGAAATATAATATCAAGTTTTCTGAAGGATTTTTAATAGCAGACAGTCGCAACCTTACCAAAATGGACTTCATCATGCTGCAAAAGCTGAATTCTTCTGCGAAACATTTTATTTTTAGAAATAAAAAGATATTGTGTACGTTTGAATTTGTTTAATAAATACAGTTTGTTTTGAAGTGCATTAGTTTCAATTTCTATAAAACTTTAAAGCAACACACCACTTGTAAACGTGTAGACTTTGGTTTGGCACGTAAAACAGTGTTTGTTTGGGCATTCAATCACAGTATTTTTGCAGGCAGGAACTACACATGAGATTATGGAATCTAATTTACGAATATCTTTATTTATTATTGTTGAAAATAAGGTAAAAATAGCGACAATAAAAGAAAACAACCTCGAGCAAAAGATAAACAAACAAACGTCATTACCGTCCATAGATTAGATTGGCAGGTTGACGTCATAATGATTTTTTTTATCCATATGGGCAAAGGATATTGTCCGCCAAAAATCCTTTAAACGGCACTTACGCTCTTTTAGAATAGATAAGTTTTCAAATTAATATTACGTTGACTTAAAATAAAAATTTTGGAAAATAAAAAAATACGTGTCTCATGTTTTCACCAGTAATTTCTAAATAACAAATAAAAAAACAGGATAAAAATTTTGATATGTTGTCATTTGTGAGCAAACAACTTTGGGTATCGCATAACCTTCATGTTTGGGCAAACAGTTTGTAAGTACCGGCGAGATTTTGGAGTTGCGATAAACGCATATATATTGTGTTATTATATTAGTATTATGTTTAGTGTTTTCCTAAAAGTAAATAAGGACTTTCATCAACTATAAATAATATGAAACATGCGCTAATTGATTGACATAAGCGATCGTTTTATATATGTAGCTAGGGTAAAACAAACACATTTTTTTTGGCTTAGACTAAACTTAGACGCGTTTGATTGACATAAGTGATAGTTTTATATATGTAGCTAAGCTAGGGTAAAACAAACACATTTTTTTTTGCTTAGACTAAACTTAGACGCGTTCAAAGTGAAAGTTTTATTTGAGCACAGCCATTTAATACTTATGCTCCATTTGCAATAATCATTTTACGGATCAACATGTTCGAATTTGCTCATTTGAAACACAGATCGTCAGCAATGTGTACAGATGCACAATTACTGCATTAATTTAGATTATACTTAACAAAATTACCTTTAACATTAAATGCCAAAATTACTAAATTTCCTGGAATCATGTATTCTGAGATCTGAGACAAGCGCCCCACCCTCATGTGGCTACGCCCATGCATGAACAAAGAATGAATGAATAAAGAATCCATAACACCAAAGAAAATAATCTCTTATATAAAAGTGAAGGGGTGACTGACATATCAACGCACAGCCCAAACCACTGGACCTAGAGACTTGAAATTTTGTACACAGATATTTTATACAGTGTAGGCATCCACTAAGAAGGGATTTTTGGAAATTCTATCCCTAAAGGGGTGAAATAGGGGTTCAAAGTTTGTATGGAAAAATAATATTAAATAGACATTTCAACTTGAAACTTCGTTAGAGTACTTCTTAATACAAATAAGCAAACACGTGTTTCGTGGTTTTCCGAAAATCAACTCTTTAGGGGGTAAATGGGGTAAAAAAGCCTAAAATTTATTGAAAAATCAACGCACAGCCCAAACCACTGAACCTAGAGATTTGAAATTTTGTACACAGATATTTTATACAGTGTAAACACCGACTAAGAAAGAAATTTAGAAAATACCCCCCCCCAAAGGGGTGAAATGGGGGTTCAAACTTTGTATAAGAAAAAACATTCAAATAGACATTTTGACTTAAAACTTCGTAAGAGTACTCCTTAAAACAAATAAGTTAACACGTTTTTCGTGGTATTCCGAAAATCAACCCCTTAGGGGGTAAATGGGGTAGCCAAAATAAATATGGATGTCGCTATTGAGGTTTTATGGGTTATTGGTTGCGAAAATAGCATTTATTTTGTAGTCAGACAAGGTAGACATGATTCAACCCCTAAAGGGGTGAAATCGCGGTTGAAACTTTGAATAGAAAAAATATAAAATAGACATTACGACTTGAAACTTCGTAGGAGTACTTCTATAAACAAATAATCAAACAGCTATTTCGTGCATTTCTGAAAATCAACTCCTTAGGGGGTAAATGGGGTGAAAAAAGCCCAAAATCGATATGAGTATCGTTATTGAGGTTTTATAGGATGTTGATTGCGAAAATGGCATTTATTTTGAAATCCAACATAGTGGCCATGTTTTAACTCCTAAAGAGGTAAAATGGGGGTTTGACTTGAAACTTCGTAGGACATCAATCTATAACCAAATAAGTTAGCACGAAAATCGTGAACTTTTGAAACCAACCGGGTTATTTGGGGTAAAAAAAGACTAAAATTGATATGGATGTCGCTACTAAGGTTTTATGAAATGTCATTGCAAAAATGGCATTTATTTTGACGAAGATATTATGATTCATCATTCAACCCTTAAAGGGATAAAAGGATATTCAAATTTTGTAAGGAGAAACATATTAAATAGACATGTGTTGACTTGAAACTTCGTGGGAGAATTTCTAAAAATAAGTATACAAACACGTATTTCGTGGTTTTCCGAGACTGTATCCCACAAGGGATAACTTCTACACGGTGGTCATGATTCAACCCTTAAATGGATGACTTCTAAAAACTAAGCAAACACATAGGTATTACGTGATTTTCCGAAAATTAACCCCTTAAAGGGTAAATGGGTTAAATAAATGTAAAGATCAAAGGGTCCAAAATGGGGGTATTTTTATGGAATGGAATAATAATACGGGAACGGGATCAAGAAAAAGAATGAGTAAGGGAACGGGGCGGGAACGGGAACGAACAGGAAGGGACTATGGATATCCTACAAATACTATAAGTGTGAAAGTTTGAATGTTGAGAAGTTTGGATGTTTGTACTCAATCACGCAAAAACGACGGATTTGGAATGGTACACAGATATTTTATAGTCTGGATTAAAACATAGGATACTTATATCCCGACCAAAAGTTCCCTAGGGATTTTCTGAATGTCCACGCGGATGAAGTCGCGGGCAAAAGCTAGTGTTATATAAACTTGTAATTAAATTAGTAAAAAAAACATCATTTACTTATTAGCAGAAATCCTTTAAAAAAACCCTATAAGAATGACCTTAATTTATGAAACATCTGCCATCTATTTTCATATTTGAGATAAAAAAAATATAATATATAAATATATATATAGAATCCTAAGGGTGCGGGTTCGAGTCCCGTCTGAGTTGCTTCGGGTGAGTCGATGAGTCGATTTTTTCTAATATTTTTCATTTTTTAATCAACTTAATATAAAAATAGCATTGTGAATACAAAAATCTAAAAAGTTTAAAATAATCATTATTTTTAAACTTAAAAAGATTTGGGAAATGAAACATATATAGACCGACAAATTTTAATTATTTGGTTCCCGCAGTGGGGTGGTTCCACTAATGATGATTACAACAACTTGAGCCAACTCGGATCTCGCGAAAAAAAACAGCTGTTGTGTACATTAAGGTAGAGTAGGTGCGCTTTTGTATGGAGCAGCTGTTTTTTTTTTCGCGATATCAGAGTTGGTAAAAGTGGCTTGTAATCATCAAATCAAATCAAATCAATCATTTTTATTCGATGTTAACCTTTACAGGCGCTTATCGACGTCAAGACAAGATAACAAACAATATATGTTAACCTACGTTTACTTAAATTATTATTACAACTTATTTATTTATAGCCGGTGGGTGTAAATCATCAGCACAGAGCAATAATTCTATTTTCACCCGGACTTATCTGCAATATAATCGGCAACTTTATAGTAGGCCTTCTTTATTAAAGCTTTCTTTATGAAAATTTTAAATTTAGAGTCTGTCAGAGCTGTGACATCGTCGGGTATTTTGTTATAAAAACGAACCCCGCAACCTAAAAAGGACTTGCTGCTTTTTTTTATCTGAAAAAGGGAATCGTCAATTTATTCTTATTCCTAGTGTAATAGTGTTATAGCGATGAACAGCATTTTGATTTTTTAAGAGGTGTAAATTTTTCCGGACGTACTTATCATGATTGGAACCACCCCACTTTGGGAACCAAATGATTACAATTTCAGCGTACCAACAA
This sequence comes from Agriphila tristella, assembly GCA_928269145.1. NCBI lineage: Eukaryota > Metazoa > Arthropoda > Insecta > Lepidoptera > Crambidae > Agriphila > Agriphila tristella. The sequence goes on from OV743432.1 coordinate 35,915,135, forward strand.
TAATACTTAAGGCAAAAGCGTTGTACCTATAGTTGTATAGGTACAACGCTTTTGCCATTTAGACCCCTATATCCAGTTTCAGTTCTTAATGGATACTGTTGATCAGTTTTGATTGGTCAAATTGACGAATAAATGCATTCAAGGTCTGATCATGAAAACTTCTTTTGACATCACTAATGGTCTTATTAATAAAAAGCATTTCAATTCGAAGTAATAAATCAAAATAAAGCTCTTTAAGACCATAAACATTTCGCAACTTATCAAATTGCTCTTGATTAGCTCAAGGTGGTTTCAATCTTAAATGTCTTTGTTGTAGTACTGCAATATACATATAAATAGGTAGGTACACAGTAAAAAAGGATTTCTTTAAATAAGAAAGACCAATTTCTTCAAATATTTGGTTATTCTAAAAATATATTTACTTAGGCCAATGTAATATTTTTAAAACAAAAATAGTGCTCATCTTTCACTCAGACAATATTTTTCTTAATGATTAAGAAAAATGTTTTTGTTTCAAGGCTTATTTAAACTTATATCAATTAAATTGGCTTAATTTAAATCAAGAAATGTCCATCTTCTTGTATCAAATTAAAATCATCTTAAATCAACTACAAGTTACTTGGATTTAGAAATACCTTTTTCAAAAAATAATTTTCTTCGATTAAGAGAAAGTTTATTGTTCATGAAGTACATAATATTTAATTTAAGATAAAATGTGTGCTCAGTATAATTTTTTTTCGTTTTAGGTCTAGCATAAGAAATTATACAAATGAGTAATGATTTTCTTCAATCAAAACATTCGGTTTAACTTTTAGACATGCAATTTTGGCCCAAAATAATTTAATAATAAGTTGGAGTACGAATTTAATATATTTAATTTAACAAAAACAAAATTGTATTTCTTGTTCTAAGAAATGATTTTGTTCGGCTTATGGAAATTTTGTTTAAAAGAGAGAAATAGTAAAATTTTGAAACAACGTAATCATAGTTTTCGATAAACACGATAACATTTTTACTTTGAGAAATTTATCCTTCAACAAAGATTATTATCCTGAAGTCGAGAGTATTTTTTCTTTTCTTCCTTAAAAAAAATAATAATGTAAGAAAGCAATGTATTTAACTTAAGATGACTTAAGTTAGAGTTAAGGTAGTGGGTTTGTTGACATCATGGTCTGACCCGCGGTGTTAAGATTTTTATCTAGTTCTTTAAGTAGCCGGAATTAATTTTGTAATGTCAATCTCAATCGGATCGGGTTTGTTGCCTCTGTCTGGGTGTCGCGTCCTACTTAGAACGGCTTCCCGGACTCAACAGTCCACTCCTCTTTCAAGCACTTTTACCTTGATTTTTGTCAGTAAGTCAAGGAAAAGAAAGTCATTGGTGTTCTCCAATTATCTCCACTTAATATACAACAACAACAAATTTTCGTTCAATACACAAAATCTCCATTTATTTTTTTCATCAAAAACCAGTAATTACTTAGGCCAACTAAACATTTACTTATTATGAGTAAAATTATAATTTACTCTAAGTAAGGTTAGTCTATAAGAGATATATAAGATTTTTCGTATCAAGAATACATTTACTTGACTGTACAAAATAACGGTGTCTTGAATGAAACAACACGTGTCTGGGAATAAATGTATTATTCTTGTAACAACTAAATATTTTTAAGAATATTATTTACTATTACGAAGAAATTTTTGTCTAGCGTCTATAGGGAGAGGATCATTTTCTTGATTTAATAAATATGTCTTAAGCCAAAGCAATTTGTCTTTTTATAAGAAATCTGTTTTTACCGTGTAGGTTTAACAAAGTATTGTTAACTTCGCACGACCTGACCCCAGCTCCTTGGTTGTTCTAGAAATAAGCTCCCATCTAAATTTTAAATCGAATCTTGATAACTTTGTTTGTAAAACGGAATAGCATTGTTTACAAATTCTTATCTATTTGAGTAAATCCGAATAATATCTTTGATTCAAGCTCGCAGTTTTGCATCAGTGATTACGAGTTTGAGTATGAGCAAACTTTTGAAATGAGGCTCATAAGTTCTGCTTCAAGAAGTTAGCATTTCGTATTTCTAGACTAATTAGAGTGCTTGTGTTCAAATTTTATAATAATATAATATACTTAACTTGCCTTCAAATTACTCACTAAACTTCAATCATTCGTGGAAACTGCTATTAACAAAATATTTAGTTATAATCAACTTATTACACACAATGCTTATTTTTATATTTAAGTAGTTATGCATGTTAAATATACAAGTCTGTAAGTAGGTACATCTGCTTTTATATACTTAAGTACAAGGAAATTGTTTACCCATTTAGGCCCAAGCGGAGCTCCAATAATAAAGTGCCGAATATTCACTTTAAAACATCTTTATTATTATACAAAACGTACCTTGCTCCCAGGCGTATTACTACGGGCCAAATTGCAAAATAACAGACTGAAACAAAGTAAATAACGCCGGAAAAAAATGAGCATTCCCGAGCCTAAACATGAAAAAGGAAAAAAAAAAAGAAAGAACAGCATCTAAAGTCCGCAACTTCCGCTGGTATTTGCAATGTTAAAACAATTTGTTTTATAAGGTTCGCGAGGATTCCGAAACTCGGCGACTGTGACGTCACTAACTTCGCGACGTGGCTAGCCTGACAAACATTTACTTTTGCATGATATCGCTGAATATGGAAGAGAAAAATACATTCGAGGCAGCGAAGAAAAGCGCTTTTGTTGTAGCAAGCTTTTCCCGTAACATGCACGATAAAAAATTGGATTAACTTTGCGATAGTAGATATTGTGGTATTTTTATCACAACAGAAAATTCACAACTAGCGCCACTTAACGTAGGCTACGTTACGTAGCTCACAATCTAGCACAAAATAGATAAAAGGGCCAGTAATCTGTGCTTTTAGAAATATTTTCTACGTATGATTGTTAGTGAATCATAAAAATATCGGGCCATTGCAACATAAGAATTTTAACAAACAATTTGTATTATTTTCTACTCTTATCAATAACAGCAAAAAGCTTTTAAACTCGAACGGTTTGGTTTTCATTTCATTTATTTTTGGAGGATCGGCCTATTTTGTGATAAGTGTAGATAATGGCAATCTCCTAAATACATATTACTTTCATCGAAGTTTCTAGTTACAAAACATAGCATGATATTATTATCATAAATGATATAATATTCGCCACAATTAGTTTGGCGAATTATCTGTAAAACGTAAAGGCTAATATTTCAAATTTATAATTTAGTTAATAATAATAATAACACATTGTTCATACTTATATGAATTGCATACTTACCACAAAAACAGGAGAAGCTTTGTTTGATATCGTTGCGTCAAACTGCAGTTTTATGACAAAAGTTTTTATTTTTAAATTACTTGCTCATGTTAAATCACTTTGGTTTTATGGCATGCAGTTTTCAATTGTTTTGCAATAACCAATGGCGGTGTCGTAAAAAAGTTTAACTCTAAAAAACAATATAAATTGTTGCCATAAGCACAGTAAATACGTATGTTATATAAGATATACTGCGCCATATGCCTACGCATATTTTCGAACCGTAAAGTTCTCTATATATTTTTTACACCGACTTTTCCGTAGGTGTTAGTAGAAATGTAGGTTAGGCAGTTTGGTTAGCCAGATTATTCCCTTAGTAAGAAAACAATATATTACCTACTCGCAATCACGACCGTCTTTTAATTACATCAGACATCATCGTCAGCTGTTCTTCTGATATAATTTCAAGACTTATCTAGACACTGTTGTATTTAACGATAAGGTAATGTGACATATTAATTATTAACGCCTTTTCTATCTCTATAAAATTATCAATACTTTTCTTTATCCAAAAAGGTAGCGTATTTACTAAACTTGGTGTAATTCGTGTGTTCGCCAGACACATCCTTTTTGTTAAAGGAAACATTTACTCGAAATCTCGGCAGTCCTTTATTTACATCAGACAACATTATCAGCTGTTCCTGCTGATATATCACGACTGCTCTAGACACTGTTGTACTTAACGATATTTATTTCGGTCGGGGACTGGATTTTTGGAGGGAAATTCTTTCTCGGCGTCCCTTTGTTGTAGTTTAACGCGCATTTGGTTGAGACGTACTGTTTGAATAAATAATAAATAGGGTTTTTTGTTAATAAACGCGATAATAACACAACAATTGCAAATTTTGCTAAGGTTTACCTATATTGTTTATTAATAAATGTAGCAGTCAATAAACTTAACAAATAGGTAAGTACCTAAGTTTTAAAGCTCAGTTCTCAGACTAAGTTAGTTCCTGATTGTCTATCTGTAAGGCCAGTATTTATTACTATTATAATAGATGAAAAATACAACCTTCCTCAGAACTAAACTTATGGAATACATCCAACAAAATATGAAACAAAAACACTGGCGATACAAAACCTTAAACAAGTACTCATTAAAAGCCGATGACGACGGGTATTCGAAACAATTACCTATATTTATTTAAATAAAAAAAAATGGTAAGTAAAGAGAATTTTTGTTTGAAATACATCCAGATTATTCCAACCTCTTCAAAAAAGGCACAAATTGGAGATGAAGTCAGAAATAGGTAGGTGTCTAAATTGAAAATAAAATATTTGTGGTTTAATATAAGGAAAATAATAAGGAAGAGGAAGTTACAAAATTGACCAATAATTATTCGAAGCGGTCACAAATATAACTGAAGACGGACATCTGTTCCGTTCCCAGATTCGTGAACTTTTTTCATAACAATCTCATAAAAAAACTTACTACTTACCGTTTTCCTTATATTTTGTAGTCTTAGTGACCTTTCCTTATGTAAAAGTTTCATTTCTGTTATTACACAGTGATTATATTTCTCCCAGGAACTATTTATTTTAAATGTGCTTCGGTATCAATTCAGTATTTATCATTTATCTATAAAAGTTTTTGCCTGAACGCACTTGACATTTTGCACAAGAATTTTATAATGCAGACGAGGGGGTGATGCAGAAAGTATTTTTGAAATCCGTGCAGCCGAAGTTGCGGGCGGTTGCTCGTTCTACATAACGACCGAGGCGAATATTCTGCTATATAGAAACGTTGTAAAGGGTCAGTGTAAACGAAACATACTTAGTAAAAAACAAAAAAAACTCGAAAAAAACTCGAAACTTAATAAGGATAATGCGACAATAGGGAATATGCATAAGTCACGGATTTTGATTAATTTGAGCTTGATCGCTTTGTATACGTATAAAAATATGATGGAACGGAAAAATAAAAAATAACAATGATTTATTTTAGTTTTAACACAAGATTAAAGCAGGGAAAAATATTGCCTTTTTTCATTTTTGGATTACCTACACTTAACAGTCAGATAGAATATCAAATAATAAATATTTTTTGTACAATACATATGTACTTAAACGCAAAATTTAGAGAGTTAATTAAAAATAATTGAAAATTTTTGGCTAATTTCATAGTAAACGCGCCTGAAACATGACATGTGACGTCATATATTATGTTCGTTTTGTATAGAGCGTTTTCGGCGGTTGCGCGTGCTAACTTCAAGTAACTATATCACGAGAAAACAAGCAAAAAAAAAAGTTTTAACATTACAGTTGATTTTTTCACGCATTATACTTATGATTTTGATTTTAAAAAAATTGATGCATATTGCAGACAATTATTGATACCAATATACATATTTCTTTCAGTTAGATCTCGTGAAATAAGAAAAATATTATTTTGAAATAGGTGTAATAAATTGCCTAGATTTTCATAAACCTAATAAATCAGCAAACGATTTCTTTAGAATTTCCGTTACAACCTATACTTTTTTCGTGTTATGCCATAAGTAAGAATGATAGAACATCCAATAATAGTTTGTAACATATACGTATCGTATTGCTTCCCAAAACGATACACAGAAACCTGAATTCAACTGGCATCAACAGAATCCCATCTCCGGAGAATGGATGAGCTCGTAGGCCTCGGGCAATCTCTTTAAGTGGCCTCCGTCGGGACGGCCTTATCGCTCTTATTAGTTATTTATTCTCACGCGGCCTTAGCGGAGTGTCCTTCATGGAAATTGCATTGTTTTGTACCACTACCTATGTAGCGTCTATTTACTCATATGGTCTATATAACAGGCTATCTGAAAGGTCCTAAAATTGAGACCGTAGATGTGACCCATAAGTACTACCAGTTACTATTTGGATTTTAACACGATTCATTATTAATTTTGTTATTATTCTACATAATTAAGAAAAATCAATGGTTGCGGGTTCGATATTTTTTCTTTTATATTATACAGGGTTATTTGTAAAACACCAATAACCTCGCAGGAGCAGATTACTAGCACAGAGGAAATAATCTAGCTTCATAACAACAACATTTGTTCTACGACTTTTCCAAAAACAGACAAAAAAAATCGACTCTACAACGTGTTAATGAAATAACGCAAAATGAGAAAACCGCTTCTTCGGGCCATCAAACTGAACAACTTTTACTACAGGACCAACTCTGAAATCGCGTAAAAAATTCAGCTGCTTCATACATTTTTATATTTTCGTTATTATTTTTTGTATGAAACAGCTGATTATTTTTTTCGCGATTTCAGAGTTGATCCCATAGTAAAAGTTGTCCAGTTTGATGGTCCGAAGAAACGGTTTTCTCATTTTGCGCTATTTCATTAACACGTATATACAATTAATGTCCGAACAGCTGATCGAGTTTTGTATGAAAAGTTGTTTTTTTTACTGTTATGTTGTTGTATGATGCTACTAATCTACTCCTGCGAGGTTATTAGTGATTTACAAATAACCTTGTAAAGTATTGAAGAAAAATCAATTAAAATTATAGGATAATACTGTTAAATGGATCTCAAATCACAATCTTGTTAAAATGTCATTTGAAATATAATGACACGGTCATTTTCTTTTAGAAATCCGGGCTAGATATGAGCGCCGATGGGTAAAAGACCGGCGGCGGCGCGCCGACTTTTTTGGGTCGGCGGCGGTGGCGCCGTCGGCGGCGTGACCTCTAAATGATTTTTTTTATTTATTGACAGGAAATAATAAAAAGACTAGTTTATCGATCAGATATACTTGTTTTTATTAGAATTTTAAAAACGCACATCATATTAGCCGCACGACACCCACTGCTGCGTATAAGCGTCTCCCAAGGATCCCCACAACGATCACTCCTTCGCTGCCCGCATCAAGCGAGTTCCCGCGACCTTCACCAGATCGTCAGTCCACCCTGTGGGGGCCTACCTAAGGAGCCGAGTCCGGTTCGCGGTCGCCATTCAAGAACCGCCCCAACGGTCATCGGTTCTTCTCACTATGTGTCCCGCCCACAGCCCTATGCCACTTCAGCCGAGCAATCCCTCGTGTGATGTCGGTAGTTTTCCTATGGATCTCCTTATTTCTGATTCGATCAAGTGAAAACCCTCTCTCCATTGCACGCTGGGTGATCTTGAGCCTTCTTATGAGTCCCATAGTTAGCGACCAAGTTTCACTGCCTTATCACAGGCATCACTGTCAACGCACACTGGTCATAGACTTTCATCACGAGACAGTAGGCACTGAGGTAAGTTGGACACGAAGATTTTTCGAAGCTGTCCGAATGCTGCCCATCCGAGCTGGATTCGATGAGAGATCTCTTTTTTGAAGTTGGAAATACCTAACTGGATTATCTGTCTTAGGTATACGTAATGGTCAACAATTTCAAGTGTAGTTCGTCAACAACTTTGGCTTGGCTCCATCAAATATCAGTTCCAGACGCTTGAATCCATTGAGCGAAGGGCCAGCCCAGGAAGCTCATCAGCAACGATAATCTTTTTTGTAGTAAGCTGAAAAGCCTCGAGCATAGATGAAAGGTTTTGTATCGGATACATTTTATCAAGTGTGCAGTGGAATGCAGTGGAATTGCACAACGCAATTCCGTCATCTCCCTTCTTCCATCGGACAACCAGACGTATCAGTGCCACCGTTTTTGGTGGATAATCCAAAGACTCGCACTAAGCGTTTTGCTTCAAATTTTATCTTCCGTACCGCTAGAGAGTTTGCCTGAGTTCGTGTTTCCCGATAGGTATAATCTGGGGGTGTTCAAGTCGCAAGTGAATTGGTATCTTTTAGGCAAGCGCGTTTCATCGTAGATCGCATCATCGCTTACCATCAGGCGTGATAGCGGGCAAGCGCGTGCACATCTATAACAAAGAAAAGTGTTCCAACATGAACTCTAGTGAGTGTACAACATGGGCATTTGATATGATTTTCGTCTTATCCATGTTCATTCTAAGACCCACTCTTTGTGTGGTACTACGGAGATTGTGTTCTGGTCTTCCATGGTCCCAGCCATAAGAACTATAACATCGGCAAAACGACGGTGTGTTAAGTACTGGCCATTGATGTTGATACCGAGTCCTTTCCAATCCTAGAGCTTAAAGATGTCCTCCAACGCAGCTGTGAGCAGTTTCGGAGAAATAATGTCTCCCTGTCTCACACCTCGCTGCAATTGGATGGGGTTTGTGCTCTAGTTATGTACTCGGACTGACATGGTGGCATTTTCATATAAGTACCTCAACACCTCGATATACCTATAGTCCACTTAGCACTTCTGAGGAGACTTCAGCACCACCCAGATGTCTATCGAATCAAAGGCTTTCTCATAGTCCACGAACGCCAAGTAATAGTTCCAACACTGTGTTTATAAGACTTTAATTATGAAAGCGAAGACACGGTAATTTTATCTAGTTTCGTTTTAAAAACGTCTACATTTTGTTCTTTTATTGACGACGACGACACGCAGGGGTGGCCACTTTGACGCAAACGTGTAACGCGTCCTAGCCTTCCATAACAACGAGCTCGTTCACACACTGATGTATAAATCTTTCTTCGCTCGGCGCGCCGTTGCCTTTTCGCGGCGGCGGCGGTGCGACGAAATTGGCGGCGGCGGCGGCGCGCCGGCGCGGCGCTCATCCCTAATCCGGGCACCACTTTGTCGTTCGCGTGGAATTTTTCACTTCTTTGTTAGAGTTGGTTGTATTTATGGACAATATCTAAAACAAATCACGGAACCTTTCCCCCTCTCTCTCTCTCTCTCTTAATTCGTTGATCATCACCATCGTCAATCATCATCATTATCAGCCGCGTGATTATTATATTCATCACCGTTGCATAAAGTTATTATTATTATAATATACGTATTTACTGAAAACAAGTTCCCTTGGAATGCGTTTGTTTCGTGAGTGGGTGTTACTATCGACATCTGTCAAGCCGGTGCTACCTCAGAAGAAGAATATTGCATGTCACGTCAAACTAGATAAGTTATCAAAATGTAGCTTCTTTATTAGGCCGTCATTAATACAAACACGTTACGTCATTACAAGGTTGTACGGCAACATTTTAAGTGACAGGTTCATGTTTTAAAGATACCTACGCGTATCAAGTTAAATAAGCAGATGATCCTGCTTTCTAAACCCACACACTCGGGATAAGAGGGTTTTTTCTGTCAATAATCATATGAAGACTTCGATAATAATTATTATAAAGATGAACTTTGTGGAAACTCCAAGTTAAATCCCGCTGATCTGACAACATGTGGGCTTGTAAAGGATTTGTTAGATCGGCTAAAATTTCAAGTAATCCGTATAGTTCTAGTGTTTAGTTCTACTAGTACGACTAAACGGAGAAAAATATCCGTTTATTTCTACTGGTAGAATAAAGTGGATAAATAAATCCGTTTTGTTCTACTGGTAGAAATAAACGGACCAGATTGCCGTATATTCCCCGAAACAATATTTGAGAACAATATAAAAATCTTACATTCATTCTAGTGCTCATTTTTATTTTTTTTATTTTATTTATTTGGGATGATAAACAGCGTTCACAATGTAATTTAAGATCTAAATATTTCATTAAACAAATTAGCTTATTGCGAAGCCCACACCATCATCCACGGGTTAATTATGTGATACTCATTCATTACTTACTAACTAATGTGACAAAAGCTAACAAAAAGATGAATTTATCTTGAAACATAAAACGAAAGAAAAAGATACATCAAAAGAAAATATGATTATTATAGCAGGATACAATATTCGGAAGATCGGGTAATAATTGGGTAATAACTTTTTAACGTTCTTAATCAATTGCGAGGAATTACCCTCGACATCCTTTTTGAGAAAAATATATATTATACATATATATATTTTTTTATACAAAGTAACATTGTGAATACCAAAATCTCAAATTAAAAAACTACTTATAAGGTTAGGAAATTTTAATTCAATTAATCTTTAATCAATTGCCTGGTAAATCATCAGCTAAATTAGTTAAAGTTTCAATGGCAACTTTTTTAAATTTTGATTCCGATTCTGCAAATATGTCCAAATTCGGGAAAACTTTATTAAAGGTGTCAGCGAGCCGGTGAAGAGGCGCACGCGCGCCGGCGAGCGTGCGGCAAGTCGACAAGTAGAACAGTCGAGGCACGCGCACTGCTCTCATGTGCGCACCGCGCGGAACCACATAATACAGGCCATTGCATAAATCAATACAGTCGAATTTATTATTACATATTTTATAGAGTGTCATGGCGCCTAGAAGAGTACGCCTATTTTCTAAGCTGAGCAACTTATATTCCTCCAGTAGACATGCGTATGATTGACGAGTGCGACTATGTTTAAAACTGACATATCGTAAGAATTTACGCTGGACATACTCCAAAACATCTACGTACTTTTGAAATATAGGGTTCCAAATTGGTACAGCGTACTCCAGTTGGGATCTTATGAGTGCTTTATAAAGAAACAAAAGGGTAGATGGGCGTCTAAAATCATAGGACGATCGCATAACGAAGCCATAAAGTCTAAGAGACTTATCCCTAATAGTGTTTATATGCTGATCTAGATGTAATTTCGAATCCAACAGAACTCCCAAATCACGTACTGACTGAACCGATTTCAAATTCTCTCCTAACAGGCTATATTTATTATTAATAATGTTTATGTTTTTAGTAAAAGTTATTGAAACGCATTTAGAAAGACTAAGTTGAAGTTTATTCATGAGGCAATAGTTTGAGAGTCTATTTAAATCACTTTGGAGTAAATCAGCATCAGCAGAACTAACACATGTTCTGAAAATTTTTAAGTCATCTGCATACATAAGAAAATGGGTGTTCAAAAAACAAGATTTAATATCATTTATAAATAAATTGAATAATAAAGGACCCAATATAGATCCTTGAGGGACACCAGAGGATATATCAATTAGATCTGATTTAAAACCATTGATGACTACCGTTTGAGATCTGTTACTAACGTAGGATGTGAACCACCTAAGCAGATTGCCCCTTATTCCATTAAAAGCTAATTTTTTCAACAGTAGCTCATGATCAACTTTGTCGAAACATTTCCGAAAGTCAGTATAAACAGTGTCTGTTTGTAAACGACGGTCCATGTTTTGGTATAAGAAGTTAGTAAATATCATAAGATTAGTAGTAGTGGACCTACGTTTAACAAATCCGTGCTGCTCGGCTATAAATATATTGTGTAGAATAGGATAAATAATGTTATGTACTAAGCGCTCAAAAAGCCTTGACAAAATGGAGAGAATAGAAATCGGGCGATAGTTTTCAATATCGTGCTTGTCACCGCTTTTAAAAACTGGCGTAATATGAGCGTGCTTCCATACAGCTGGAAAAACACCTTTACTGAGACATTTGTTGTATAAGATGTGCAGAGGTTTACTAATAGTGTGTGCTGTTGATTTCAAAAAAATAACCGGCAACCCGTCGGGCCCAGGTCCCTTAGATGTGTCCAAATTCTTTAGTTCGTCAATTATTGCGTTTAAGTCTATTTGAATATCAGACATAAGAACAGACTCGCCATCGAGTGAGGACGGAGGTTGCCAGCTTCCCGCGTCAAGAGTAGATGGTTCATAAACTGAGTGGAAAAACGATGAAAAGAGGTTACTTATTTGTGTAGGGTCATTAGAATGTTTATCCTTATAGTACATTGAGGCTGGTAAAACGGACGTGTTTTTACGTTTAGATATAAAAGACCAAAAATACTTAACGTTGACAGGTATGCTATCCTCGACTAATCTTATATAATTAAAATAACACCTGTTACATTCGGCTTTAAATTTTTTACGATGATTAGAAAAAATCTCATATGTCGAGGGGTCGTTGTACGATTTCCACTTTATCCATGCCTTTTCTTTGTTATTGAACATACGTATTAAGCTTTTTGAAAACCAACACGGGAACTGATCAGACTTAACTCGGGCAGTCGGTATGTGAGTTCTTATTATGTCATATACAATTTCATAGAATCTATCTACCGCATCATCCGGTTCTAACACATTCAAAGTCTCAGCCCAATTAATTTTATCCAATTCACAATTAATTAAATCATAATTAGCGGTATTAAACCGAAATTTGGTAAGCGGGCGTTGTCTCATGTGAGCAATGCTTAAGTTTAATTTTAAATTAGCTATGAAAGGAGGATGGTGCACATCCGGCGGCAGCAGCGCGTCGCAGGGCACGATATTACAGTCATGGTTTGATATAAACAAATCAAGAATGCGATTGTTTTTGTTTTTTAAAAAATTAAATTGTAAGGAATTTGTTAATGCTATAAAATCAAAAACATGTGTACAGTCAATGTCCGTGCTGATGCCCACCATACCACAATCATTCACACCACTACTCAACCAGTCTATGTGCGGCAAGTTGTAATCACCCGCAATGTAAAACGACTCCACATCATTTCGCATAGTCAACTCGCTCAGTGTGTTAAAATGTGATGTGTAAATACTATCAGGCGTGGTGGAAGGTACATATGCAGCGCTAATGATTATTTGTTGCCTATGTCCGGCTGCCGGCAATGCGACGATCACGTGCTCGATATAGGCGGGAGTGGCATTCGGTACCTGTATGGAAACCGGTCGCATTTCACGCTTTACCGCAATTAATACACCGCCGCCATCTTGTTTGTTAGTTAATAAGCGGTCACGATCGCATCTAAATACTAGATATCTATCATCGATAAATTCTGTGTCGGAGATTTGTGCATGATTGTTCAATCATTTTGGAAACTGTATAACTTTTTATTTGTGACTTTTTTAATTACTTAATGTAAAACTACATTAAATAAGTAATTAAATAAATTAATCGCTCTCAAATCTATCGTAGGAACGTGTTCTAGCGAGTGGGAGTCGGTATCGGCGGCCGTCAATCCGACTACCACTCCGCGTTGTGTTCGGTGGCTGACGAGATAAGACCGAGCTATAAAACGCACGCTTTAAGACTCGTTCACAGCGAAAGAGCGGGCGCAGACGCGAGAACGGATGCGGATGCGCTGTATATTCACGCCGATTATCAGTTCTCGTTGTGTTCGGTGGCTGACGAGATAAGACCGAGCTATAAAACGCACGCTTTAAGACTCGTTCACAGCGAAAGAGCGGGCGCGGACGCGAGAACGGATGCGGATGCGCTGTTATTACATTCACGCCGATTATCAGTCCACGATGTGTTTGGTGGCTGACGAGATAAGACCGAGCTATAAAACGCACTCTTTAAGACTTGTTCACAGCGAAAAAGCGGGCGCGGATGCGAGAGCGGATGCGGATGCGCTGTTATTACATTCACGACGATTACCAGTCCACGATGTGTTTGGTGGCTGACGAGATAAGACCGAGCTATAAAACGCACGCTTTAAGACTTGTTCACAGAAAAAGATCGGGCGCGGCTGCGAGAGCGGATGCGGACGCGCTGTAATCTTTCAAACTAACAATTAACCGCGAAATTTCTTAAATCAAATTGATGAAAATTCAAGATGAAATAAACTTTAAAAAATCACAAGAAGTCTTAAGTAAAAGATTACTGGTGCTAAAAATCATGAAATGAATAGAAATAAAAAGTCGTTACTACTACTAAAGTTATAAGTATCGCGGTTAAACTCTTAGTTTAAAATATAGCTAATGACTTCGATTACAGCAACATGTCGTAGACAAATTGTAAAACAAAGTTACATCTTGAAAAGATGTTAATATCTCTTTTTACATAAATAATTGAAGTACTTTGCTACCTTCAGGCAGATTCCATCATTCCAGTATGGAATAATTTTTGTTCTATCATATCATGGAAGAATATTTTTTGTACACTTCGCAAACCATACTTAATGAAAGTGTACTAAAATGAAGATACTTAGATTAACAACAATTTTATTTGTCGTATTTTTATCATAGTCGCATTATACGCGATTCCATCCATAGCTAACTGACAGACTTGAATTTTCACGCCGTCTCCGCGCCCGCGCCCGCTTTTTAGGGTTCCGTATCCAAAATGGCAAAAAACGGTACCCTTATAGATTCGTCATGTCTGTCTGTCTGTCCGTATGTCACAGCCATTTTATTCCGAAAGTATTAGGATTACACAGTCGAAACTTAGTAGGTAGATGTATTCTGTTAACTGCTTAACGATTTTAACACAAAAATAATAAAATAAAAATATTAAGGGGGGCTCTCCATACATTGAACTGAAACTGAAAAAATTTTTTTTCTTCATACAAACACATGCGGGGTGTCTATAGATAGGTCTTAAAAATGACATAAAAAAAAAACAAAAAATGTTTGAATGAGATAAAGTAATTAGTTTTCGAGATAAGTATATCATATTTTACAAAACCGCAAATATAACTTTGTGATTCATACCAACACTGTGAAAAACAAAGTTATTTTTGTAGACGAAAAATGATAGTGGTATTAAATATGGTATGGTATAAGGTAACTACGGAACCCTACGGCGCGTGACCCGACACGCACTTGGCCGGTTTTTCGATATAAATACGGCATAAGAATAAATTCTTATGGTTACGGCCCGTTCGGCAGGCGGCGCAGCAGGTGGCGTTCAATAATCACTGCGCGCTGTCTCGATGGCGCCCTCTCAGCTCGTCGTCACGACCGCGCAGTGATTACCGAATTCACTTGCTGCGCCGCGCCGCTTGCCTCACCACCTGCCGCGCTGGCTGTGGCCAAGCCGTTAGAGCGCCTTTAATATCCTACACGGAGGATTTATCGTCAATCGATTACTTCGCACCAGAATCCCGCGATGTGTTCACTTTGCAGATATTGAGATTACATTAAACGTTGAATTTCCCCTGACGTATTACGGTGCTATCATTCCAATTGATTACTCAAGGATTCCGCGAAACGAAAGGAGATTTTGACTTGAATAATAAAATTTGAGATTGTAATTTTGTTATTCGTCGAAGCTATAAAGCTGGAATGGCTAAGTAATCCTCTTTCATTTAACAATTAATTTCTAAGACTCGCGGACTGGAATTGCACATAAACCTAAGAAGCTATTAAGCGCATCCCATACTGTGCTTTCAACGTTTGATTTAAGCTCCGTAAACCTCCTTCAAACGACTGTAACAAAATGCAATAAGACTTTGAAGACAAAGTGTCGGGTTCTAATCAATAAGATTGTCATTTTTATAAGATAAGAAATTAAATATTATCGCATGTAAAAGATTCTTTCAGGAACTTGACCTACATTTGATTTATTATCAGACATCTAAGTATTAATTCACAGAACAAAGAAATATTTTTTTTCATAGTAAATATGTAAACAAGAAAAAATCGGTGAAGAACTAAATTAACCACAAGCGATAATCATTTGAAAAAACACAACGCTACATTATATTTACGAAATTTTCATTCATTTAACAGCAGTCACAAACAAAATTGTTTTATTGCAAACACCACGGCCAATGAATATTTGTAAAACAATTGATTTTTTAACACCCTTGCTCGTAAAGCTGATGTAATTCCACCGGTTTTAAATATGTAAAGCGGGTCATAAAAAACGCGTGTGTTATCAAAGCAAATAGTTAAGTTATAGTCCATATAAATTCCATAACAGTATTATTTGCCATTTCAAATATGGAACGATCGCCGCCGCACGACTAGCTGGAGCTAGTGAGCAGCGCGCTGTTGCTATTCAAATTTCGAACTAATCGCCGCGCCGCGCCATTCAGTAGACAGTGTGCATTCACAGATTGAGTTTATTTAAAATAAAAATAAAATAGTTTATTCGGTAATTTAAAAACTTGGCTGCATGCTCTAGCGTCTTTGCCAACATTTTCACGCAGCCACGGCAGAAAATAATCCTCGCGCCATTTTTCTCAAATTTTATTTTCTTTGTACTTGTATTGTGAATATCTAAACATGACAACTTTCAATAATGAAGATGAGCAATACATTACTTCAACTCCACCGGATATACTAACAGAAGCGCGAACCGCATGCGATAGCTTGCTGCCGTCAATATCCAAGGACAGAATAGATACATAACCACGTATGAAAATTTCTTGAAGTGGAAAAACATGAAAAATGCCAAGTCATTTTCCGAAAATGTACTTTTGGCGTATTTTTTTCTTTTTCCTCGCAAGGGTGTTAAAAAACGTCGTACGATATACGTGCGTATTGGTTATAACGCACTAATATCGTAATGTACTATTATAACATATTTGCTCGTTAAGGGTCTCTTATTACACCAATTTCAATATCGTATTGTATCTCATTACGAACTTGTGCGGTAATGTAAAGTAAAACGCACGGTTTCATTGATAAACTGTGCGTTTTACTTTACATTACCGCACGGTTTATCAAGATGCTCCGTCTAACGAACGAGCAGCCGCCGCCGCTGCCGCCGCCGCCGGCGCCGCCTGCACTACTCTGCGGTCTCGTTTCTCCTACCAACGCTCAAGAGAGTGAGATAGAGACAAATAATAATAACTTGACAACATTAAAAGTGCCAACTGGTAACGTAACAGTCAATTTTATAAATTGTTATTTTTTTTATAACTAGGTACTTTAACAAGTGATTAAAAATTTATTCGTTTAAGAAAGTCCCGGTTTTATTTCCTCGCAAATATGTTATAAAACGTCGTATGACTTACGTGCGATTTGATAATTACAGCCTCTGCTTTCTTGTAGCCCTCGCCTACGGCTCGGGCTAGCAATATCGCCTCGGCTGTAATTTTCAACCTACCGCACTTATATCATAATGTACTATTACAGATTGATAGTTGAAATTCTGTATGCAAAATATAAATGAACGCCCAGTTTAACCACAGGCTAGTGTAGTGCGAAGTGAATGTGAAAATGTATTGTTTATCCCTTTAAAACCGATTTATAAGATAAGAACCTTTACTTACGTATACTTATAACTATCTATTTCGTAAAAAATATAGCTTATTGAAAAGATATATTAATTTTAGGTAAGTACGAAAACAAAAACTGAAAAATTCATGATTAATCGTCAAGTACTTTTTTGTGTTAATTTGCAACTTCACTACTTATCATTTTATTTCTAAAATAAACGCATCTCATATCGGTTAAAACGTTTTGCATTAATTATTATTAATGCATGCTGTAAGTGTTTCACTTACAGCATGCATGTTATGTACCTAAGTAGGTAGATACTTTCAAGCGCATGTTATTATTGTTTACAGTTTTCAGTGTTATCATATTTTAAGCGTAGCAAAACGGAGGATAATTATTTTGACGCTCTTGGAGAGCTAAGAACAACCACGAAATATTAAAGCAGCATATAACAGAATGGAGAATGTTACTGGGTCTGTTAAATCACTTTGTAGCTAGATATCTAGCAATACACATGTTTTAGTTTCATTTAAATCAAGCGAGTAGTTTCCAAGTTATAAGGGTTTGAAGGAAATGCCAAGTGCACTTAAATATGTGCTTGTATTACGCAAGACGTAAGGTTCACCTGTATGACCAATGACGTCATTTTACAACACAAAATAACAGTGTACTAGGCCATATAACTTTTCTGTTTTTAGTGATATCGCCAAAATTTCTTCATAGTTGTGCATGTGGTGATATAGATAAGTCACTAAACAAAAATCCATATTATTCTTCATTGTTTAAAATAAAGTAAAACAGCTAAGATAAAGCTAGCTCATTTCTCTCCGAGTAAAACGTAATCTGTGCAATCAAAACGTATTCAATTGCTTGCTTTAGCCGCGAGGTGGGTTACTGTTTAAGGGGCTTACATGCGCCAAATAGCACCAACAATACATCTAATTGAGTTTTATACCAGGTCAATATTTAGATCTACAATGCGATTAACATGACAATGTACAACTAAAGTGGCTAAAAACGACGTATTTGCCATACATTCTCGAGTGAAGATGCAACGGATGCACTCTCTATTGTCAATTTAAATGCATTGTAAGTATCTTTTCCTAACAAGCGTCTTATATTTATTTAATATGACCTATGGCGTCAGTATCATAAAATTAAATGTAAAGGCGGATTCGGCGGCCAAATACCAAAATGCCATGTAAGCTAGATGACGTATAGGTAACCTCCTTTAATTATTTTCATTGCAATTTCGTAGTAGTACTTGGCCTTAACTAATCATTATGAGGCATCATACGAGAGCGTGGAAGTGGAAAACCCGTTCGATGTAAATTATAAACATAGGGTCCCTTACATCGAACTATATCTTACAAGAGGGTTATTAGCTGCGGGGTATGTCTGCTCCATGGTTTACTATACAACTCAATCATTGCAAGGTTTAACATGGAGATTGAAATAGAACAGGGCCTCGATTCTCCTAATGTTTTAGAAATTTTGTTGTAATAAAAACATGCAAAATCAGATAAGTTTTCCTCAAACTTTCAGTATTAATTTTATTATTATGGTTGAATTTCGATTTCCTTTTTCCTTAGCATGAAAATGCGAATACAACTTTAGTGACTACAAATAAGTATATATGTAGGTACACACTAATGTTGTATTCACCAAATACTTACTACAAACATTATTGCATTTAATGAAATAATTCAGTTTTAATAACATAGTTCATAGTGAACAATTGTCATTATAATTGGGACAATCAAGTCAGTAATATCTCCTTTACCTAAACTCTACTTCATAAAAATACATCATTAGAAAACAAACAGCAACTTCTTATCACAGGTTTATTCTTATGACTAATAGCTCATAAAGAGTCACACCCAAGGAATTCCATTACCTACGATTGTTTACAATAAATTAATATTTACAAAACTAAAAGGTTGCATACGATTTTACGATGAATATTGCAATTAAAATTTATGGTTATTGCGGCTGAAGACTATTAAAAAGTAACCTGTCGTATTCCATAATAAACACTTAAAGCTTGCAAGCCATATGTACTATTATGTATTCTGTGGCCATATTTGCACTAAGTACTATATCTCACTAGGACTCCAGTGGCGACGCAATCAGTCACGCTACTACCAAAATGTATGTTACGGCCAATACACGAAGTGCGGCTATACCTAGTCTGAGCCGGCTAAAACTAGGTGTTGGCTACACCTAGTTTTAGCTGTAGCTGTTGGTTTACGTTATACAAGGCTACATCGGATAGAATAGGATACATCAAACCAAATGAACGAGAAAAACTGGCATTATTACAGAATAAGAATAGTTATTCGCAATGCTATTTTTATAGGGTGGTCCAGATCGTCCAAGATTTTTTTTTAGATTATTCACACCTGGGTGCCCTATCAAGACTCACTTTTTTTGTTTTATTTGCTAAGCTAAGAAGCCACTTAAGTTTTTAAAATTAGTTTGAATTGATGAAATATCCATTTTGTATTTTTAAAAGAATTGTTAAAATGTTACTTCGTCGAAGTAAAATCAAAAATTTTCACTTTCGACCCTTTTTTCATGAACTTAACTGGATGTTGTGTAGTTGATAATTTTATGTATGGAAGAGTGTTTCAAGACAATTATGTTGCAAAAATAAAACCTAAAAAATTCTTAATATGAAAGTAACTCTGATTTTTTTTGGTCCGTCTGGTAGAGAATTCGCAAAAACACATTTAAAAAATCATAATTTCTAAACTACTAAAAATCGCGGAACATACATACATGATAATATGATTTCAAGTCGTAAGATATTTAAAACAAAGCTTAAGTATTGTCAACAAAATCAGGAACAAATCAAAATGGATATTCTCGCATCGCAGCACACAACTAAACGTTTTGATAAATTTTGGAAAAGCACTAAAAAGCTGGCAGGTAGAGTTGAGTTACCTGTAAGTGTAGAAGGGGTGAGTGACCCAAAGAGCATTGCATATTTATTTAAAGACCATTTTAAAGTTGAATCTGGCTTACCCGTGTCTGAAGTGTTCAGTGCTGAGACCTATCATGTGGAGCAGCCTATCAGTATCACTGCCAAAGATGTGAGGTTGGCCATCAACAATATGAAAAGAGGCAAGGCCTCCGGGGCATGATGGCCTCAGTATTGAGCATTTGAAACATGCGGGGCCACACATAAACAGAGTTCTAGCTATGTTGTTTACTTTTTGTGTGAGACACTCATACCTGCCAGCAGATCTGATGAGGACTTTAGTTATCCCTCTGCTTAAGAACCGGTCCAGTGATATGGCTGATAGATTCAACTACAGACCGATCTCACTTGCAACAGTCATTGCTAAAGTCCTGGATAGAATACTAGGTGTTCACCTTAGTAGCCGGATACAGTTGCATGACTCTCAGTTCGGTTTCAGGGAGGGTCTATCAACCGAGAGTGCTATTTTATCACTTAAATATACTGTTGATTACTATATCAAGAGAGAAACACCGGTGTATGCCTGTTTCTTAAACCTGTCAAAGGCCTTTGATCTGGTGTCATACAATATTCTCTGGTCAAAGCTTAAGGAGGTAGGCATATCTCCTGAAGTAATTGGTATCTTTTCTCATTGGTATAGTGAGCAGCAGAATGTGGTAAAATGGGCAAACTCCCAATCTGATGAATATGTCCTAAGCTGTGGGGTGAGGCAGGGTGGATTAACCTCACCCAGATTATTTAATTTATATGTGAACAAGTTGATCGAAGAGCTGAGCAGCATGAATGTTGGGTGTCGCATTGACAATATAAGTGTTAATAATATTAGTTATGCCGACGACATGGTGCTGCTCAGCCCTTCGATCAACGGTTTGAGGAAACTGTTGGACCATTGTAAGGACTATGCTGATCGACATGGCTTAAGGTACAACGAAAAGAAGAGTGAGTTTCTGTTGTTCAAGGGTAAAATAAAAGAACCTGCCTGTATACCACTAATATATCTAAATGGTGTAACTCTAAGGCGTGTTGCTCAGTTTAGGTACCTTGGTCATATTGTTACTGAGGACTTAAAAGATGTTCAGGACATTGAACGGGAGCGTAGGGCATTGTCGATACGAGGTAATATGTTGGCTCGTAGATTCATGAGGTGTACCACTGCAGTCAAGATTACACTTTTCAGAGCGTACTGTCAGAGTTTCTACACCTGTGGTCTATGGACTGACTTTACCCTGAAATCGTATAATGCCCTACGAGTCCAGTATAATAATACCTTCAGGGCCCTGTTGTGGCTTCCTCGTTTTTGTAGCGCGTCAGGTATGTTCGCAGATGCGCATGTCGATGATTTCTATGCCATTATGCGCAAGAAGTCATCGTCATTAGTTGGCAAGGTTAGAGGAAGCACCAACACGATCCTGAAGATGATAGCAGACAGGATGGACGCAGCTGTCTTCCGGAGGTTCACTGAACTGCATGTTCTACGTGTAGGCCAGTGAGTCTCCGTAGTAAGATGAGATTTGTTATTTTAGTTACTAACATAGTCGTTAAGTCAATTGTTACTAACATATTTGATTTTATATTGATTTTATATTTTTATTTATTTAATGAATTGAATGAAATGTATTTTTGAATTGGAATTTGAATTTGGAATTTGTAATTTTCTTAATATGGGCCATTGGTCTGAAATAAAAGAATTTTATTTTATTTTATTTATTTTATAGGGTATTTTCAGATGCACCCAGGTGTGAATAATCTAAAAAAAAATCTTGGACCTCACTATCTGGACCACCCTCTATAGATTTTTTTTAGAAAAAAAATTTTTTTCTTTTAAATTAATTATCTTAATAGTTATTAAGTTTGAGATTTTTAGCATTTTTTTATATTGTTAAATATTAAATGTATTAGAAAAAATCGACCCACTCAGACGGTAGCTTATTTGTTATGAGATTTGGCCCGATATTATACTTTTATTTGTGTTATATTCAATTTATACTTTCTTATTGTTACGTTTGTTCTCTGTTTATTATCAACCACTAACACCCATAAGTATAATCGAATTAGGACAACGGTTAACACTGCTGGTGGACGGTTATAATGCATTTTCCTGCTTTATAAAGCTTTCGTAGTTTGCTTTCAGACTAATTGTTTTCCTATCTCAATAAAAGGAACATAAGGCGGTTCTAAAAAGAGGCTTCTAATTTCAGCATGTTTATTTCCTGGTTTGCACTAAAATATGCTCTATCTCAATTCAAAATACGTACAGTCACGTCTCAATAATATGTATACAATTTAGAACTTTGTCGCTTTGTTGTAGTTGCCATTTGTCATTGATTTCTGTTCAAAAAAGTAATAGCTTTTAAAATGACAAAGTACTGTATCTATATACGTGACTGTACCTATCACAAAAGTGACTTATTATAGCAGTTACTATCGATCGATACATTATATCGAATACCATTTTGGAAAGACCCCTCGAAACGTCCTTTCTATAAACCTTTTGATTCAGTTTATCGATGAAAACATTATAAGGACCCTTCTGTGATTCAAAAGCAACGATGCAGACCACTCAAATTTCCGTGATACTGCTACCAAGTACCAAGTCTCGAGAGATAATAGAAGGCAAATATTGACAAAACCACCAACACTGCCCACCAGGGGGCGACACTTGGCCACACTCGACCGTTTCATTTCATTCCACATCTCATGTTTGCCGAGTCAACACGTGCAGGTATATACCTTCTCTTTTTTATTCCTCTCGCATCGGAGCAAATTGCTTTCGCCTCTAATTGAGCAATCTGTAGTGCCAACCTATAATAATAAGGAAAGAAAACATTGTTCGGTATGCCAACCCAATTCTGCTGAAATGAAATTAACCTTCGGATAGATGCTTGAGAAATTTAAACACGTAATTCAATATAGAATTAGCAATTTGTTCTAATAGAGCCTGGATGGAATCGCAAAATTCTTTAAAAATGAAGAACACATTTATTCCTAAAGTTTTTATTCATTCATAAGTTTTTATGTAAAGAGAATTTCTGATTCTATGATTGAATACTTTCTAATTGATTACTTTATCTGTAGCCAATAGCAAAAGCATTTCAAATAAATTAGCGATGCATAAAAAAACACCCTCGCTGTTCTCGATAATCCCAAATAACAAAATTAATTACTTTGACCGAAGGACGGGGGGAAATTTTTGCGAAAGATTGGAGATTAAAATGGTTAATCGGATAAATACCTATAAAGTCTATAATTTCTTTTGGAGCTTGGGGAACTCATCAATCATTAAACATTTTCTGGAGGCGAGTTTTGATATAAGTACCGACAAGTGTAGCTGATTTTGAAATAGTATTATCTTCATCGAAAATATTTATATAACCTTCTTTAGATTTATGTGATCCTGGTACTTTTTCAAAAATATTAAATTAGTTGGTAAATGTGGCAATACCTATTATATAGAGCGCTATAAAGTAGGCATGGTGCGGTCTGAAGCAATGGTCTTCCTCAGATTCTATTCCATGAAAGTTTTAAAATTCGGCTAAGTGCATTCCGCTACGAAATCCTACTACCTAATTACTTATGGAGACGTTTACGAATTACTCGCAAACCAATATTCTTTCAAAAATATAATTATAAGCTATACTTATAGCACAACTTTTTATATCAAATATGAAATTTTAAATAATATGAACAACATCTCTAATCAAATAAATAAAAGAAATGAACATTTAACGAAACTCAAACGTGTGCTCAAACTAACATTGATCATTGTAGTGTAGGACAACACAAATATGTAATCAACGTAAAGGCAAACCTATTAGCTTTTTATCGAATATTTACCATAGTCAAGGTCTTACCCCGCTGTATCTATAACCACACTAATGTCATCATCATCATATCAGGCGCACGACACCCACTGCTGGGTATAGGCCTCCACTAAGGATCTCCACGAAGATCGGTCCTGCGCTGCCCGCATCCAGTGGCTTCCAACAATCTTCACCAGATCGTCTCGGTCCACCTTTTCGGGGGCCTACCCACGGAGCGTCGTCCGGTGCGCGGTCGCCATTCCAGAACCTTTCCGCCCCAAAACGGCCATCGGTTCTTCTCGCTATGTGTCCCGCTCATTGCCAATTCAGCTGAGCTATCCTATGAGCGATGTCGGTTACTTTAGTTCTCCTGCGGATCTCCTCGTTTCTGATTCGATCACGCAGGGAAAAGCCGAGCATGACTCTCTCCATTGCACGCTGGGTGACCTTGAGCCTCCTTATGAAACCCATAGTTAGCGACCACGTTTCACTGCCGTAAGTCATCACTGGCAACACACCACTCTAATGTAATAAATAGCAATAATAGTCAAGGTTGACCAGCCCGCTATATCTCTTACCACACCCCAAGACCGTTGCAATTATCGGACCAGAAATTGAATTATTCCCTGATATCGCCCACCAAACGGGATTAAATACTTGCGGAGCCATGAAATGTTTTTTTTATAAAATTACCTGTAATGGGAAAGGAGGGGACGAAATGGAATTAAATTTTGAAGGTCCTTTTAATGTTGGCGCTATCTATTTCTATCTTATTTCAATTCTTGTTCGACTTTTTGTGGTTAAAATGGCATACCTGGGTTTATTGATTTCAATGACGAATTTTGAAATTCCTTATGTACAGAAAATGGCGAATCAGACTGTACAATGTTGATCTTGAGACCATTTTTATGCACTTCGTAATAAAAGCTATTTTCGCAGTTCAACTGTTTAACTTGATTTACTATAATACACAAATCCACTTAGAACTGCGATTTAAATGGAAATGGTAAAGAAAAAATGTGTCGAAAGGTTAACTGCATTAGTAATCTTCTTTTCAGTTACGAAACAAACGCAACCTATATTTCGGATTGCCGGTAAAAACCTTCGAGCAACAAAAGGCTTCGTTTGAAGCCCGTCTTACTCTAAGGTAAAAACTAACAGCTTTAAATACAGCCTTTTTCCAATAAACCTAAAATATATCAATATCTTCTTTCTAAAGACTTCAGCAGCAATAGCCTCCTGACCATGGTTGCAGGCTGCATGAACGGTCATTTAATGGGGCACTGGCTATCCTTAACATTCCCCAGTGCCTCATATCCAAATCTTAATGTAATAAATAAGGTACCTTAGATCACATTCGATTCGACATCTATCAGTCTATAGTGTTATTTGTCAAAGTAAATCGTTAAACGTTCTTTTGAGATTATTATTATAAAAAAAGGCTGGTGTACGCAGTGACAAAAACCGCAGGGCATGTATGAAAAGATTGATGGATATGAATGAAGCGAAAGAAGTGTGCAAGGATCGTAGCAGGTGGCGATCCATAGTCTCTGCCTACCCCCATGGGAAACAGGCGTGAGTGTATGTATGTATGTATGTATATGTGGCGCAAAAGTACTGGCACTAAAGAAAATACTTTTATTTTTTTTATATGACATTTTCTGTCATTCTGTTGTTGAAAATTGTGTAGTGAACAAATATAAAATACACTGAAAATAAACATGGACCGTTTTACTCCCCAAGAACGTGGAATAAATATGGATTTAGTGAGGGACGCTTTTCCAGGCCGAGTTATCTCTCGTTTTGGCGATTTGCCTTGGCCTGCAAGATCACCCGATCTGACCAGTCCAGACTTCTTTCTTTGGGGTTTTTTGAAATCTCGGGTGTATGTGAACAAGCCACAGACTCTCGCAGCTCTAAAAGAAAACATTCGTCAAGAAATAACGAACATATCGCAGGAAGTGTTACGGCAAGTTATGCAAAATGTCATAAATAGGGCTCAAATGTGTATCAACTCTGGAGGTCACCATTTAAAAGACATCATCTTTAAATCCTAATGGTACGAAATTTAATGGCACAAATATACATTTAAAAAAACCTAAATCTAGTTTTCTAATTTAGAAAAAATGTTATAGCTGAACCAAATAGGGTCTTTACTTTTGCGCCACCCGTTATAACGACGCTTAAGAACCAAGACCATCTATCTACACTTTTAGCGATTTTTACTTTTTAATGCAGTTATTTTTATGGGTGATTTACGCATCACTTATTTTTATCAGTTACCTCAAATTCGCATTAAATAAGGAGTTATGAGAAAATACTAATACCACCTAAGTAACAAATTTTAACTAATACCAGCTATCTACAGTAATTTTAACATAAAATTAATTAAATTGTTTGAAGAAAAAAAAACTTTTTTCGTCTCCTGTGAAGTCGACTTTTTGTAGATAAATGGTCAAAATGGTTCATGGTTTTTGTAAAAAACTTAAGCCATTGTGCCTTTAAAAAATAAATATTGTGTGCCTGCCGTTAGAACGTTGCGTTGTTGAATTTTGACGAAGTGTGAAATAAGATCTATTAAATTGGCCCTGCTATACCTTCTTTTTATTTACATAGGATAAGTATACTAACTAACACAATGTGAGCCTTGGTCGCCTGAAAAAATGATTTGATTATTATAATACAGAAACGGCCCACTCTCAATGAGAGAGGCAGTTCGATAATAACAATATGAACAAAACTCTATCAGTTGATAGCATTCGCTGGTACTATCGATCTACATGGGATGCTATCAAAGATAATATTGTTATGACATCGTAAATAATCGACATGGCCTCAAAATTTTCTTTTTAAATTTTTGATTAATACTGAAATCGATGTAAAATTGCACTTTCCTCTGGTTTCTAATTGTCAAACTCTTGTGATTTATACAAATAATTTTTAGATAATTTTCAAAGATGCAAGAATAATTTTGATACTTATTTTATTAATAAATCGTTTTAAAATGAAATATGTGATGAATGATGATTAAAGAAATAAAATATTGCGATGATTACAAACTGCTTACAAACTTCACAATACATGTTCCAGTTAAAATAAAATTATTACCATAGCTTCATATAAAATCTGTTTCATTTTTAAAATAGGTAGACGTTATCCAAAATTAGTGAAACAGACCCAAACCCCAAGAGTTAGTTTACACCTAGTTTAACCAAACATTTGCTTTGAAACGTCAAATTTAAGTACTAATATTTCTTAACAATATTTTTGTTAAAACGGGTGTAAACTTACTCATCGTTTCTTAATAAGGCCGTATATTAAAATCCTCGTTGCATTACTAATCTTTGCTCTCCACCATAACGATGAGATACTGCAGCACTAGTTTACCAAGACACACCCTAAAGCCCGATATTACGCCAGATAACGAGCGCCGTTTCGTTCGACTGGCATCGAGTGCTCCGGACAGGTTTTACGTTACAGGCTATGCCGGATAGAGGCAACGCATGCGGGGCTAATCTGAGCCTCGTTGTGTTTTCCTATTAATACTCCTCTGGTTTACTTAAACGAGTACTTATAGAACTTATTTCTTGAAATAACATTATAATATCAGAAGGCATATAAAAATCTGAAGAAGAACTCTGAGGAGCTTGATGGCGCAGTAGTTTAGCACCTGGCCCAGCGATTATGGAGGTTAAGCAACTTTCGCAAGGTTGTGTCATGGGATGGGTGACCAAAAATTTATTATCTCGAGCTTCTCCGTGCTTTTTTTTTATTGATTTATTTATTTATTTAAAAGACAATACAATATAATTTTGAACATAGTCTCACAAAACTTATTGCTAAGTTTGTCTGCGAGGACAAAGTCACGCTCAGATAATAACTATTTAATAAATTAAATATCGTGTAGCTAAGCATATAGGTATGTGATTGAAATATCAAGATATTCTTTTTTTAAATTATTAATCTCGAAAATGCTTCGGAAGGCACGTTAAGCCGTTTGTCCTGGGTTCATTTGCGGTCGCTAACACCTACCAGTCCGCATTTGACACGCGTGGTGGGTTATGGCCCATCCTCCTTATTCACTCATAAGAAAGGCCTGTGCCCCAGCTCTGAGGACATCAAAAAATGGCTGATGGTCGTATAAAAATCATTTCATAAGCTTAGATTAATAAGACCCAGATACCTAGTCCGCGTCCGTATGGTGAGGCAACTCAAACTGAGCCAGAATGGCTAAGTATGACTATTCGGCCCGCAATTTCTCAAGTGATATTCGTGTCGAACACAACTCCCGAAAATTTCAAAAAAATTAGGGTTTGCGCAATGAACGGATGTCACAATCAGGTCACATTACATCGAAAAAACACTAGAAAGATTGTAGATAACATTTCACGTCTAATTAACGTGTTTTCACTTACATTTTTACGTAAATCATTCATCAAAAATAACTATATTTGTCACTTCATATTTTATGAAAATGTTGCCAGAACGGGGAAAAAATTTCCCCCGCCTTTACTTAGTTGATCAGTTAAAAGTTAAACACATTTGAATTACATAATTAAGATTCCACGCAATTCGACAACTACTTATCTACTAAAATGGTTGCTAGCATTGAAAAAACGCAATGTTCTCATTTGAAAAAAATTATATGATAAAAAATATAAGATGGTGGCCAAATTTTTTGTTTGTGGGCCGATTTCGATGAAACTCGGTTCGGGGTACTATTTTGACAAGAAAACAGCAACGCAATGTTAAAAATATAAAAATCCAAGATGGCGGCCAACTTTTTTGTTTGTGGGCCGATTTCGATGAAACTCGGTTCGGAGTAGTATTTTAACAAGGAAACAGCAACGCAATGTTAAAAATATAAAAATCTAAGATGGCGGCCAACTTTGTTGTTTGAGGGCCGATTTCAATGAAACTGGGTTCGGGGTACTATTTTGACAAAAAAACAGCAACGCAATGTTAAAAATATAAAAAAATCCAAGATAGCGGCCAACTTTTTTGTTTTAGGGCCGATTTCGATGAAACTGGGTTCGGGGTACTATTTTGACAACAAAACAGCAACGCAATGTTAAAAATATAAAAAATCCAAGATGGCGGCCAACTTTTTTGTTTGTGGGCCGATTTCGATGAAACTCGGTTCGGGGTACTATTTTGACAACAAAACAGCAACGCAATGTTAAAAATATAAAAAAAACCAAGATGGCGTCCAACTTTTTTGTTTGTGGGCCGATTTCGATGAAACTCGGTTCGGAATATTATTTTAACAAGGAAACAGCAACGCAATGTTAAAAATATAAAAAATCCAAGATGGCGGCCAACTTTGTTGTTTGAGGGCCGATTTCGATGAAACTTGGTTCGGCGTACTATTTTGACAACAAAACAGCAACGCAATGTTAAAAATATAAAAATTCCAAGATGGTGGCCTACTTTGTTGTTTGTCGGTCGATTTCGATGAAACTCGGTTCGGGGTACTATTTTGATAAGAAAATAACAACGCAATGTTAAAAATATAAAAAATCCAAGATGGCAGCCAACTTTTTTGGTTGTGGGCCGATTTCGATGAAACTCGG
Organism: Agriphila tristella; assembly: GCA_928269145.1. Classification (NCBI taxonomy): domain Eukaryota; kingdom Metazoa; phylum Arthropoda; class Insecta; order Lepidoptera; family Crambidae; genus Agriphila; species Agriphila tristella. The sequence continues at coordinate 35,944,658 of OV743432.1, forward strand.
TTCGGAGTACTATTTTAACAAAAAAAAAGCAACGCAATGCTAAAAATAAAAAAAATCCAAGATGGCGGCCAACTTTTTTGTTTGTGGGCCGCTTTCGCTGAAACTCGGTTCGGGGTACTATTTTGATAAGAAAACAGCAACCCAATGTAAAAACATAAAAAAATCCAAGATAACATCTTATTTTTTGTTTGTGGGCCGATTTTGATTAAACTTGGTTCAGGGTACTATTTTGATAAGAAAACAGCAATATCAATAAATAAAAATGTTAAATATCGGCCAAGTACGAGTCGGACTCGCGCATGAAGGGTTTTGTACCAAAAACAGCCAAAAATACTGTTTGCTGTATGGGAGCAGCCCTTAAACATATATTTTATTCTTTTTTTAGTATTTTTTCTTGTAGCAGCAACAGAAATACATTATCTGTAAAAAATTCAACTATCTAGCTATCACAGATCATGAGATACAGCCTTGTGACAGACAAACAGACGGACAGCGGAGTCTTACTAATAGGGTTCCGTTTTTACCCTTTGGGTACGGAACCCTAAAAATGACAAAGGGTTGATAGCGGTGAACTATGTTTTTGGGTTTATTTCGATGTAACTCGGTTCAAAAAAAAGAAAAACAAATAAGAAAGTTAGCCACCAGGTTCTGTACCCAAAGGGTAAAAACGGAACCCTATTACTAACACTCCGCTGTCCATCTGTCTAACTGTCTGTCATCAGGATCAGTATCTCATGAACCGTGATAGAAAGACAGGAGAAATTTTCACAGATGTTGTATTTCTGTTGCCGCTATAACAACAAATACTAAAAACAGATAAAATTTTTAAAGAGGGTTCTCATACAACAAACGTGATTGAAGGCTCCCATACCACAAAAGTGATTATTTGCTGATTTGGTACGGAACCCTTCGTGCGCGAGTCCGACTTGCACTTGGCCGGTATTTTACTTTGCGTTGCTGTTTTCTTTTAAAAATAATACCCGAAACCGGATTTCATCGATATCAGGCACAAACAAAAATTTAGATGCCATCGTGGATTTTTTTTAACATTGCGTTGCTGTTTCCTTGTTAAAATAGTACCTCGAATCGAGTTTCATCGAAATCGGCCCACAAACAATAAAGTTGGCCGCAATCTTGGATTTTTTATATATTTAATATTGCGTTGCTGTTTTTTTGTTAAAATAGTACCCCGAACCAAGTTTCATCAAAATCAGCCCACAAACAAAAAAGTTGGCCGCCATCTTGGATGTTTTATATTTTTAACATTGCGTTGCTGTTATCTTATTAAAATAGTACCTCGAATCGAGTTTCATCGAAATCGGCCCACAAACAATAAAGTTGGCCGCAATCTTGGATTTTTTATATATTTAATATTGCGTTGCTGTTTTTTTGTTAAAATAGTACCCCGAACCAAGTTTCATCAAAATCAGCCCACAAACAAAAAAGTTGGCCACCATCTTGGATGTTTTATATTTTTAACATTGCGTTGCTGTTATCTTATTAAAATAGTACCTCGAACCAAGTTTCATCGAAATCGGCCCAAGACAAAAAAGTTGGCCGCCACCTTGGATTTTTATATTTTTCACATTGCGTTGCTGTTATCTAATTAAAATAATACCCCGAACCGAGTTTCATCGAAATCGGCTCTCAAACAAAAAAGTTGTCCGCCATTTTGGATTTTTATATTTTTAACATTGCGTTGCTGTTTTCTTGTCAAAATAGTGCCCCAAATCGAGTTTTATCAAAATCGGTTCATAAACAAAAAAGTTCGCACCATCTTTAATTTTGACATTTTTAGCATTGCACAGTCGACATCTTATTTTAAAAAAATAATAATACATAGACTTTCGGTTTAAACCCTAGCCCATCTCTAGTTTTGACAAGCAAACTCTAGTTACATGTAAATGGTGAAATCTACACAATCGCAACTCTAAGTACGACGATGGTTTCAATTTCCCTACTTTTAAGGGAAAATTTCATGTACTGGTAACATTAGTTTTTTGCTGTGTGCGTTTCGTCGAGCGTAAACACAAGCACCTTACGCACACATAAATTTAATTTTCCTCACTTTTGACAGACCGCCTTTTAGGATACTATCATTCTTATCTTTTTCCAGCAGAATCTAGTGTATTGTAGCGACGCGATCATATAGTTATAAGCAGTCGGCGAAAAAGCGAAGAAATGTATGATCAGAGAAAACTAAAAAGCACCTGCAATAAAATTATAAACACCAAACGTAAAATAATTGGGTTCATTTTTGCATTAAATTATGTCTGAGAAAAACAAATTTTAAAGTGCTACCTGCCTGTTTATGAAATCATGTTCCGTTTTTGGATCCGGGTAATATTAGCTTAGGTATAACAAACAAAACTAAGGTTTACATGATGTATTAAAACAATATTATGCAAACAATTACATCAACATTCCAAAGAAAAAAGCAAATATTTAACGTGTCACTGGTTGTGAGTTGACCACAAATCTGCAAACATGTACTGGTGTTTTTCTTGTACCTCTATGTGACATAAATATATATGTCACCGGCAATGTATGAAACGCAGGCATTGTATGCCTGGCCCTTTTAGGCAATGTATGAAATGGAATGAATATTATTGTCTATTTCTAGGCATTCTATACAATGCCTAGGCATTGTATACAATGCCTAGGCATTGTATACAATGGCCCCCTCAAGCCCCCTCGAGCCCCCTCAAGCCCCCTCGAGCGAGCTTCCCCTCGAGCCCTCCCCTCGAGCCCCTCCTTGAGCCCCCTCGAGCCCTCCCCTCGAGCCCCCCCTCGATCAAAATCTTTTTATTTTACACATTGCCGGTGGACCAGCAGGCATCGTATACAATGCCTAGGCAATGTATAAAATGAATATCATTTCATACATTGCCTGATCGTTTTAGGCATTGTATACAATGCCGGAGAATACACATTGCCGGTACATATGTTGTACTTAAACAAACATAAGTATTGAGATTCTGTATATAATGGAAGTCCTGAATTTGATCTTAAAAGTTACATCACGAACAAAAAGTTTTACGCAAGATACTTACTGCCCAAATTCTAGTCGGGAACTCGAGCGCGAAGCGCGAGCGAAGCGTCTTCGTTCCAAATTGGGCCAAAATTGTTTCGTATGTTTGTCCGGCTGTCTGTTTGTTCTCCTCTACAGGTCACATTTCTCAACCCATTAACCATTATCGTGAAATTTTGTGAGCAGGTTCAATAATTATATTTTTATTTTGTAGATTCAGCTTTCAGAAATTTTTCAAAATGGCGGAGATATGGTGAAAATCATTCAGCAATTTAGAAAAATGACACAAACGCAAGGTCTACTGCTCAATAAAAAGCCACTAGATTTAGGTAAAGAACTAGAACATCCAAACTTATAGAGGCAAATCTTTTATATATATTTTTAATTACCCCCGAATCAGCGGTAATTTTTGAAGATGGATATCGGGGCCACCGAACCGATATCCATCTTTTTATTTTGCGTCAGAAACTGTTTGTGACCAAAATATAGACAAATAAGGAAATTCCATTGTTATGATAAACATAAGAAACACATTCGGAAGCCAACTTTACACGACTGACATACAATACAATTGATGTTTGTTAAGGCTAACAAATGCCGTGTGAAAGCAAATAAGGCTGCGAGTTCCTCATAAACAAAATTTCTGAACAAAAGTTCAAGGTGATACAAAATGGGGATCTTGTGAACACGTAAACAAAATGTTAATTTTACCTATTGTTTTATTAATGGAGGAAGAGTGGAGAAAGGTTTTAACATTTTCCTTAATGACGGAAAACGATAAAACGGTCCATGTCTCACTTTAGGTACCTCCAAATATACTCTATTTTTATCTATATTCCTAGTTATTATTGACGATAAGTGCTGGAAAAGTAGAATTTTTGGTGTTAGTTATTGATTAATAAATAACAATAATCCTCCGCCATTTTCGTAAAAAGGGTTATTTGAAACGTAAAATATCCGTTTTACATTTTGTAAAATCATTCTGTAATATAAAATTGAAAAAAAAAACGAAAAACACAAAAATATCTTCCCAATTGTGAATTACTTAATTTAGTTACAATACACGTAGAAATTGTACGAACTGGCAAAGCAGGCAGCTTAACAAGTTAGTACCATGTCACACTAACAATCGCATTGATTGTAGTAGGTGTGGTTTCTGAACAAGCGTTATAGCTGACATGAAAAGGTACTAAAATGACGAGATACTTTTAAGGTATCTTCTACTGAACACGCCTCCGTCTCAATTACAAGAGCATACTTACAAATCATTATCTATTCAACGTAAACAACCATAAGCTAGCGAGCAAACTCCGCACCTATTACGTAAGCATTAAGATCTAAAGTGGGACAACAGGTAAGGACGAAAGTTTTAAACGGTACATTTTGGTGTTTGCGAGAACAAACAAACAAATAGCTCCATTAGTAGTAATTGTGTTAACGTTGCTGCTCACCGTTTGCCGCCCACATGGTACCTGACGTAATATATCTTTGCACTTTGGATGTTAAGAAAACTAAGGCAACTATTTGTAAAAAAAAGGGATAAGGAAGTAGATCTGAGAATTTTTGGGAAAAAAAACTGCTTACTTTTTAAACAATTTGATTCCATTTTTATAATTGACAACATTTCAAAATTTTTGTCCCGTGTTTTCATTTGTTATTTAGAAATTAATTACTGATGAAAACAAGAGACACGTATTTTTGTCTTTTCCAAAATTTTATTTTAAGTTATCGTAATATTAATTTAAAAATTTATTATTCTAAAAGAGCGTAAGTTTGTTTGAAGTCATTTTGAAGGATTTCTGGTGGACTTTCCTTTTCCCATATGGATTAAAAAATACACTTTGACGTCAACCTATCAACCTAATCTATGGACGCTAATGACGTTTGTTTGTTTATGTTTTGCTCGAGATTGTTTTCTTTTATTGTCGCTATTTTTACCTTATTTTCAACATTAATAGATAAAAATATTCGTAAATTAGATTTCATAATCTCATGTGTAGTTCCTGCCTGCAAAAAATATTGTGATGAAATGCCGAAAGAAATACCAACTGTTTTACGCAATGATTTTTACGTGCCAAACCAAAGTCTACACGTTTACACTTACAGTGTTGTGTTGCTTTAAAGTTTTATGGAAATTAATGCATTTCAAATCTAACTGTATTTATTAAACCAATGGAAACGTAAACAATATCTTTATTTTCTAAAAATAAATGTTTCGCAGAAGAATTCAGCTTCAGCAGCATGATGAATTTCACTTTGGTAAGGTTAGGTTGTGCGACTGTCTTCCATTAAAAATCCTTCAGAAAGCTTGATATTATATTTCGAGAGATTAAATTAACTAAAATACTTATTCAAGTTAAACATATTAAAACATTCAACACAAAACGAGCAAAAGTGAAAATATTTTGATAATTGACACAGACTTTGACATACATTGTAACCTTGACAGCGACAAGACTTTTTTTTAAGATAAAATCACACAACTTTTTTACGCAAAAGAGTGTAATTTTGAATATTCATTTATCTTGATGATAGATAAATTCATAACAAGTAGGTAATTGTTCTATTTAACCATTTAGGTGGAGCCGTGGACCTATATAAATTTCAATACAAAATTACTTGATAGATTTTTGTGCTAAGTACAGATCCTACCTATTTATTATCGAAAACTGCAGGCTGCCCTTTTGACTTGCATCAACTGTATTACAAATATAAGCAGGCTTCAGTTCCCTCCAAAGGTCGGGAAAACCAAAAATCCAATAAAACTAAATATCAAAAATCTATACCTTCATCTGTACGAGGGTGGATTGATAAGTCCATGACTTTTTAATGAAGATAGACTTTTTTTCGGAATATTTTGTTTTATTTCTGACCATAATCTTATTGTAGCTCTGCGTAGGTATTCAGTCCAACGAAGTTCCTACCTCCTTAACCCATTATTTTTTTCTTTCATCGCCTGAAAACTGGTAACTGAAATGAGGGCCCATTTCAGACATCACCTTTTGGCTTGATGAAAATCTTTGCCCGCCAAGACATTTATCAAGACATTTATTCATGTTTGGTAGGAGAAAATATCTCACTAGGGTTGAATCTAGAGAATAGGAAGGATTCGCATCTACATTCGATGAGTTTTGATGTCATGAGTGCCGCCGAGAGGGTCGACAGGGTCATTAAGAAAAGTGAGAACTCGCTTGAGCTTTTTGTTTCCAAAAGTAATAATCTTTTGCCGAATTTGAAAAAAAATTAGTGTAAAGATGCCTTAAGGAGTTTCTTTTTAAGACACAAAAATAAATTATGAAAAAAAAGTATTTCTTCTTTTCAAAGTCATGGACTTATCAAACCACCCTCGTATACATATAATAAAGCAGAAGATTCTTAATGTTTGTGCGCAAATAACTCAAAAACCACTGAACAGATTTTGATGGGATTTTCACAGTTTGGTAGCATAGGGTCTAACTTAAAACCTTAGCAGTATTTCATTTAATTCTGGTAGGTAAAACCTGGGAAACAGCTTGAACTCTACGTAGTACTAGATTTCATACACTAAGGAGATTTAAACTGGACGCCTTATTGTTGAATCGCGGGCAAAATACCTTCCTGGGAATTTTTCTGTTGTCTACGCCACGGTAAAGAAATTTCTCTACCGTGTCCACGCGGACGATTTCGCGGGCGGAGAATATCCAGAATAAAAGTACTGTTCTCGAGGGATACCTAGCAAAAAATCTTTCCACGCAGACGAAGTCGCGGGCGGTCGCTAGTCATAAATAATAAAACAGCGATAAGTATCCGTAAAAAGATTTTATTTTAAAAGTATGCGCGTAAACCTTACAAATAATTAAGGGCAGTATATCTGATAGTTATCTATGAGATAAGGATACAGAACGCAACTTTGTTAGCTTTGATTATGGCTAGTGCTAAGGCAATCTCATTTAAAAAAAAAGCTCTACCACTAAACAACAGGCACTAAAATCGAACCTGGCGGCCTCAAGCCAGGTGACTTTCTCACAATGACGAATACTTCAAGTTATACTTGTACTACCTAATTAGGAAATACTAGCCTTGTCTATGTAAATTAATAATCAAATCTAAAAAGTTAATTAAAGTAGAAAATGTAAGATAACAAATTTCCGCTCATTACCGCCGGGTATTTATAGTAGATTGAAGATTAACACGTACTAACTAGCCAACTACAGATATACCAGTTCCTGTAATAACACCTGTACAAGTTACTTGAAACTCGTTAATGAATGACACCTGCTCGAACTATTACGAACTTATTATGGTGATAAAGGATCGAAGTTCTAAAGGTGAATAAATACTGTAATCCATTCGCGTTAAGGAAAATAATAAAAAAAACTATAGCCTGTATCACTCGGGATGATGTAAGGATTAGCACGATACCTACCTCACAGATTAAAATCTGTTCAGGCACTTAGAAGTCATAGTGGAATCAAGAAACACATACATACATACAAACATACATACAAACATACATACAAACATACATACAAACATACATACAAATATACATACAAACATACATACAAACATACATACAAACATACATACAAACATACATTAACCCTGAACGCAATAAACTCTTTTTTTTTTGGGCAGTCGTCGTGTAAAAAGTGACGTCAACGTTAAGAGCCGACAATGACACTGACCAATCAATCAAGACATTGACTTTATAATGTTTGCGACTTGAATGACGTCACCTTTTAACTTAAAAACGTAAACGGAGGCGGCTACCTTTCTGAAAAACTGCACTGATGACCTCGGAAATTTGGAGCATCTTTTTTTGTTTTGCAAATCCTTATAAAAGTCAAGTAGTCTCATGAGTTAAGTACATTAGTTAATGTATTGTATACCCACAGACCAAATATACCCAAAAATATTTTGTTTACGCTGGCCAAAATTACCCAAAAAGATACAGTGTTCAAAATTTCCAATATTTTTCCTGGTTTTATATTAATAAAACATGATGTAGTTGTAAATAAATAACTAACTTACGAGTATTCCCTTCTCTTAGTACGCCTGACACTCACAGACAGCTAACGTACCTGAAACAAATAAGTTAATTAAAATTAGCTATTAAAAAACAGTGCAGCATTAGTACAGACGAGGCAGAGAGATACCATAAAAATATATTTCCAATACAATTCTCTATAATTAGTTGTTACAAATTTCTTGCATTTTCATTTAATATTTTACGAGTAGTATAGAACAACAGCAGCTGAACACTTTAGAACCATGTTACGCCAATTTTTGGAGTCATATAGTATGTATGCAACATCCTAAACCAGCCCAATTATGATCAATGTGACATAGCATTAAAGATCAGAGGCCAACCGTACTAAACGCCTCAATCGTACCGTTTTATTGAGCGTATGAGCGGTTGAAACAATTTGTCATAATTGCCTCCACTCTTGAACCACTCGTGGTCAGTAATATCGTTCCCGGAATCTCTGAGAGTTTATTCAAATACGCACTCACTGGTACTCGTTTAAACTCTATAGCAGTTTTATAACTCGTATGGCCAGTACATACGCTTGCAGGCCAATTACGCTTTGGAAATGTTTACAATCCTTTATAAATGCGAACCTAGCCGATGCGGATGCATTTATAAGGTTGTTTTACAGTAATTTCCTATTCAATAGTAAAAAATTAAATGAGCCGTTAACTATGTATTACACTGTCATAAGGACGCTCAAGGTCACCCAGCGTGCAATGGAGAGAGCCATGGTAGGTGTTTCCCTGCGTGATCGAATCAGAAATGAGGAGATCCATAGGAGATCTAAAGTAACCGACATCGCTCGAAGGATTGCTCAGCTGAAGTGGCAGTGGGCTGGACACATATCGAGAAGAACAACCGTTGGGGCGGAAAGGTTCTAGAATGGCAATCGCGCACCGGACGATGCACCATGGGTAGGCCCCCGACAAGGTGGACCGACGATCTGGTAACGGCTGAAAACGCAAACAAATAAGATTGCCTTAATTTCGTAATTAAATAGATTAACTCTACAAAACACGAAGCTTGCTCAGTAAAAACACCATAATTCTGACTTAACATTGACATGACTGCACTCCAATTTTGTCGTGCATGCAAATCTAAATAAAAAGTGATTCCCCAAAATGTTAAAAGTCCAAACACCCACATTACCTACGTCATCACAATTCCAAGAAAGTGTTCAAAGAAACAGGATAGGTATATCGATCAAAATGTTTTCTCGAGGCAATCTGATACAGTACTGTCAGAAACCGGAACGTAATGTTAGAGCCGCAAAAAGTTATGTATGACTAATATTACGACGAACCACAAATGGAAGCAAATTAATCAAATGTACAGTCATACAGTCATCACCAAAAGACTACCTACCTCTACCTACAAATTCCTAAGAAAACTGGCGCATCGATTTCGATCCTTTGAAAAAACTAAAATTACTGACTAATGTGTTCTTATTTTCATAGTTTGACTAAAAAATACCAAGTTATTATAGTGTGTCATAAAATAATGTTTTAACTGAATTTAACTTACGTTAAATTAAGTACGTAACGTGAGAAAACTAAAACGCACGTACCGTTAACTGCAAGAAAATAGAAAGTCAAAAAGTTGACTTTATACATTCAAATGTTACTCATTGATGTAATTAAACTTGTTTTATTTTATCAGTTGTTTTAGTTACCAGCGATGACAGAAATCAAAGAGAAAAAGCACAGACAAATTCTAATGTCATTTTCGATTGCCATCATTGCAATTTAGGACTACATCTTTAACACTTATATCATAATCCATGCGTAAGGAAGTATACCTAAATTGTACTTAATTATAATATTGGATATTTATAACTTAGCTAGCAGGAAAATTTATAACGTTATTGATAAATTAATACTTTAACGCTTTTCTGAGTAATTTTATAATTAGGAAACAATTTTTGCCTACCTGATTAAAAATTAGATAAAGGTTTTATTACTGTCTGTACTTTTTAACAAAAACCATCTTCAAGGCCAACGCTTAAGTGTCGTTTTATGTAACAGTACTTTATAATTTACTGGCATCAAAACACATCAAAGCATTGATGTCATTTCAAAATTATCGAAGAACTTGAATAGGTAAGTAATTGTTTTTTTACATACCATTACAACTAAAACTATTAGGTAACGTAAGTTATACTAACAGCCTGTTTTACACATTTCTGTTAAGTTCCAGTAACATACTAAACAAATACAAATTCATGTACTTAAATTTTGTTTAATTTTTAATTTCACCAGAAGTAAGTAGGTAGGTACCTGAATGAGACGGTGATGAAAGTGCCTTTATTTTAACAATGCAGTGCCTTTATTTTAACAATGTAATAAAACCAAAATTTAGAGAAAGATATATTTAAATTTAAAATAATCTAACCCGTCTGAGAATTATAATCTCTCAAGTACCTAATACCGCACATAAAACAGTTCACATAATGAACCACTAGCAACACACAGCTGCATGCAAAACAAAAAAGAACATAAATTTTAATTACTAACAACATCGAAAAATTCGCGCGAACTTTAATGGGTTTCGATAGGTAATGCACCTGGCGATTTCGTCACGTCATCGTCACCATGACATTGAATCAGAATTATCGCCCGGCTGGCCGCCAGACACGTTCAACCGTCACGTGGTGAAGATACCAGTCAATGACATCCAATTACAATGTGCGTTTATTTAATTGGCTTTTTAAATTATTTTTATTGGAAAAGTACTAACTGACGAGAAAAAAGTAGGTAAGTACCTAGAATGTTGTGAAAAAAAAAGACTTCATAAAGGTTAATGGTCTTTATAATATAGCCGATTGCTGGCTGCCTTTTAGCCTCCAATCTGACTCAAATCTTTAAAGTTGAATCGGTCACATTTCTTGTTATAAAACATTCATCCATTTCTCGGTAGAATCGTCGAACAAGATCATTGTGAGGCACACCAAGAGCAATTTATCATTATTCTCTATAACAATACGGAGAACCGTTATTCGAAACGAATTTGTTCCGCGGCCATCGTAATAAGACCTTATAACTTTGACTCTATGCCATCATGATGAAATGTCAATGACCTAATTTTGAACCCACAAATGGAATACTTATTTAATTCAAAAATGTTCATATTGTGTTTTGTTTCATTTCAACAAAATTTACTTAATCGCCCTGCGAGTCGTTTCATACATTGATCACATTGAGATATACAAGGTGATAGTCCCTACCCTATCTACCATATTTGGCTTTATAAGGCACCCTGTATTATTGTAATATGGTAAAAAACACAAAAGGTAAGTACTCGTATGACGTAGCAACAGTTATCAGTGTATCAGTGTTCCAGTTATATCGATAAAAATAAAATTGAGTTTATATTTTTTTTAAGTACTTATGTATTGATGTGCATCCTAAAACTCTACCAAAAAAAAACAATCTAAAATAATCTCTACTTATACAAGATAGGAATCATTATCGAATGTCGTAATACAATTAGAATCGTCAACTCATAATATGTCTCTGTTCCACGATTCATTTGGTAATATAGTTCAAAGGTACTATGGGCAACAGCGTCGCTTAACCAGTTTGCAACAAAATTCGTGTGCGCGCGTATCGCCCCTGCACGAACTAAACGTATGTGATAGCGGGCGCGGCGTGCAAGCGATTTTAACCTTAGCAGTGGTTAAGCGACGCTGTTGCCCATGGTACGTGTGTAAACAACATTGTTTTGAGGAAACCACAAAATCGGTACCTACTCTCTATTCTGCTCAATTAACTAAAGCCTTGTACATTAACGTTATCTTGTTAAGCGGACTAACACACGTGTTATGTAGGTGTCTAAAAGTTTGGTTCGTTGGACACATTTCATAGGAATAAAATTGATGACTGCAAATTGCTTTGAGCACAAATGTTAAATTTTTAGTGCTTGATTGATCGCTTTAGCGGTACTTAAACTACTATAATGTTACAGACTAAATTGCACATACCTACATCACAATAAACAATGAAATTTTATTATTATTCCGTCTTATAGAAAAATACAAATGTATTCAAAGTCGTTAAAATTATTCGAGAAAGAAGATTCAATTTAATCTAATGTTGATGAGGATTAAAATAAAACCAATTAGTTTATGTCACATATCGTTATAAAAAGATTTTTACTAGTTTTCAACTAATCGTTAGCGCATACATGACGATTGGACCATAATATGCGATGACACCATCCGTTTAATTATTTTGATAAATTCCATCATATTAGATATCACTACTGCGGAAGGGAATGCAAATTCGCGAGATTTTGACGATGCCACAGAATATATACTCTACGATGCCGAGATCTCGCGAGATAGGAAATATCAATCTCGCGAGATCTCGCCATTTACGGGATTTTGCGAGATTGGTGAATTTGTTATTATTTTATTAACCGACTGCAATAGGGTTATTTACAAATAGTCACAATAATGGTATTTTTGATAGGGAAATAATTAGTTTGCTGTAATATTTGAAAGTCATTTATTTCTACCAGTTTTCATTAATAAAAAAATGACTTCTTTTTAGTTATTTAAGTCAAAATTTTGGCATAGCTTCGCAAAATGCGTAAAACATAAGGGTCGCCGTCGAATCATTATTTTATTTTTTATTTGTATTAATTTGATTAATTCATTTTTGTCAATGACTCGCAACAAATTTGCAGATGCTACTTATTGCTTTCTCTTTAGGCTCTATTAAAGCAGTCAAAGATCCTTTAAGTTCTTCCTGTAATTAAATGCTTCTTCCTTCCTCGGTATTATCGGAAAGAATGAAGGAGGAATATCATCAGTATCAGTAACATCATTAGTAGCAGCTGATGTTAAAGGAATCATCGCAGAAGCTACGGAAAACATAATTTTAATGTTATGCTCCTGTATAATCTCGTTTATCTCGCGAGATCTCTTCCAATTTTTGGCCGAGATTAATCTCGTTAGAAATGGCCAATATCTTGCGAGATCAAGATTGCATTCCCTAATCACTACAAATAAGACAACAAACGTTAAAAAACCCTAAAACAAATCAGTCATATTTGAATTATCTGGAAAAACGACACAATGTTTCACCTCTAATCATCAATTAATTAAGAAAGTTAATTCTAAGAATCTCCTAACAATAATCGTAAAGCAAGAGACATCCGACAGTTTCCGACAATTTTTCTTCCTAATGCCAAGCTAAATACGAAGGTGGGTGTATCGCTTCAGTAAATATAATTGCATTTCCACTGCCGATCGCAATCGGTACCGCACAGAGTACTTCCTTATTCTACCGCTAAGCAATAAATCTAATTCAGTATTTGATTTATCAAACAAGCAACAAAACGATAAATCAATAGATTGCACCGCCGCATACTAAGATATGCAATATCACAATACAAATATAAGGCACAGATCTAACATCAGCATTCCTCTGGGACCGGAACGGAAAGTAGCGGCGATCTCCTGATACTGCCCAGAGATAAATGGAATTTACCATAGGACACGACCGAAGTCACACGAAACACATCTACAACAAATAAGTAGCACGAATGTATTAGATAGAACAGGGCTACTCGGACTTTTAGCTTTGCGAAACCTTTTTTCAAGTAGTTTCTTGTTTAAAAAATACTTTGAAATGGAACTGAAAAAAAGGTTCAATCATTTACTACCCTCATTCAACTATTATACATTTAGAAAACGACGGCAATTCGAACAATTCTTACCCTAATTTTAATAACTAATCCAACTTAACTATAATGTCAAAGTTGATAATAACTTTAGCAGCTTCTGACAACGGTTCAGCTAAGAGATTGGACATGCAACTAACCAACATAGTTTTTATTTACATTTAGGTGAATTAAAGTCCACGGCCCTGAGATGACGATTACGCTCACATTTCATAAATAAATGATAGGCATCGTCTAATTTTCCGCACAATGAACAGTTTGAGAACTCTAATATTTTCATTAAATATAAATTTGTTTAACGGAATAATATGACCAGACCATAGAAATAGAAGCGAAATTTTTTCTTTGTCTATGGACCAGACCGTAACCTATGAGCCGTCACAATAAATTCTCGCTTAGAGGAAAACAATGTGGTGCAGTGTTCGGTTGAGATAACAAGACGACTGTTAAAGCAACTTAACTGTCACCAGCAAGACTTTATCAAGACAAAGCACAGAAATGTTGGTGTAATAAGTAAAGAAAGATGTCTACGTCGCGAACGGCGCGGTTACAGAAGCAATGCCTAGCATTACAAAGACGAGCCATTTTATGTAGCTAAAGGAACTCAACAGGGTGCAGTAAAGTATAAGAGACATAAAAATATTGAGATACCAAAACAAATAAAATTGTATTTACTTATGGCCAACATTTTCACACCACAACTTAAATACTGCAGTAATGGCAAAAGGAAGTTATAAATGCATGCAAATTGTGTCCCATCACTGTAGGTAGAGGTTATGTACGAAATATGAAATTCAGTAATAACAAATTATTAGCGTGGCGATTAGATTATCAGCTGCAAATTATCTCGATTATTAAATTACAGGACTTTAAATCGGCATATAATCGTTTCAAAATGTATGGAATGTAAATGGGATTAAATTATTAACTGTGGACAACAGAAGTGACCAAATTCAGAGCGTTTGTGGTACAAAACGATGTAATATTTTAATTTGTAAAAACTCTTTTCCTGAATGAATATTCTTGGGTGAAGTTGCCGCTTCTGTTGTAGGTACATAGGTACATTAATTGCACTGTATTAATTAATACTAGACATCCCTTCGTATTCAAGAACAATACTAAAATGGCCATTGCATTATGCAAACGCACTGCGTTGAAATAGATCTCCGTGAATAGTTCGTTTGTTTTACGTATTATGTATTATTGAGATGGGCCGCTGTGCATCCGTAGGCACTGTGAGACCTCATATCATAGTAGTGTTTGTGAATAAGAGTGTTAATTAAAATGAAATTACTTGTTCTATTTGTGGTGCACTAGACGATACAAATGCACAAACATCATCAAAGCTATTCAATATCCCATTTAATAGAGCGGTCAGCAAATCGAGTTCTAAGAGGGTAAATCCTACAGCGAATAAATCGTTTGTAACGCCATAAGGTTGTCGCGGTCATTCCGGTGAAATGTGGAGCGTCGCGTCCCACAGTCGCACTCCTTCAGATGACGAGGGTCGTCACAGGGCTTTCATTCCGCGCTGTGCCGCCCATCGGCGCGTTTTCCGTAGGGCTACTGCTGACATTTAAATATCTTGATGGCCAGCACAAGTCATTGACCTTTTGTCGCGATTCCGATAAATATACTAACGTATTTTGAACATTTCAAAAGTGTTTTATCGTTTGCAGAAGTCTTCATAATACAGCTTAATAATAATAATTATATAATATATTTATTAGAGTCACAATCATCTACACAATAGATTAATATGTATACTGCTTACCTGGTTACTCGTTAAGTCACCATATCAAAAGCTAATAAAAAAAACTTATACTCGTAGTATGAAAAGCACGCGAACTCAACATTATTATAAAAAGTAGCGCGTATGGCTAAAAAACAAATAAAAATGTTATTTAAAAGTCCTAATACTTAATCACAGATTTTCTTAATCAAAAATTCACTTACTTTCAACGTAATAAAATTGAATGTGTTATTTTGTGTTGACATAAATACACAAACGGTCAAACTTTAACTAAAGCGTTGCTATCTCTCTCTTGGGATATCCCTCTTATTTGGACGAAAATAGGTCTTATCTTGAATAAGAACGCTTGTAGGTGGTAAACGTTCATCTTCCACGAATTGAGGCTAACTAAAATGAGTAGCTAGGGCATTAGGGGCATTATACGTACAATGACACAAAATCTCACTTGTTCCCTGAAAATGAACGTTCGCTCTGAGTTCCTTTATAACCACTGAGATTATATTCTTTATAAACAGTTTTTAATAATAGCAGAGAATATGGCCTCTTTAAATTAATACATTTGTTCAAGTATGAATGTGGTGGCAGCCCTAACGATCGCACAGGCTTTGGTTACATAATCGTCATCTCTCCGGGCATTGGGACTCTTAACTCCGACTTGACATGCCCTATTTTTGTGGAAATTTGACATCTTTGCCGCTTTGAGCGCGACGAAAGGTTTCCCTCAGAAATCTAATATTTCTTGTTTATGCCACCTGACAGCAAAGCTGCCGGTCTCATCCGAAAAGGTTTGTTTACATGTTTCTAAAAGCAATAAGGCTTAGGTGAGCGCAAGTAAATTAAGGCAAAGTAAAAATAAGTGTCAAGTTTCATCAAGCTTTTGTGATGTTCTGGGTTATGGCTTTGATCGTAACGAAAAAGAACAAGACAGAATATTCCATTCAAATGTTTTGTCATAGATTGTCAAAGACCACAGTATTTGTAGTGCCTATTTACGATCTTTTAATTATGATCTATAAAGATTAGATTAAATATGATCTTTTAAGATTCCACCTGTTTTGTAATAGAAACATCCATTACGGACCATGAATGTGTTGCTTTGAACATCAATTTAAATCCTAATAAGAGGGTTGTGGAAAATATCAAGATAAACATTGATTTTCCTAATCTTGACAAACAAATAGCATCCATTAATTTTAACCAAATTCTAAACTGTAATGATGTTAATATTGCCACGGACTTATTGATTAAACTTCTTAATACAGCCTTACAACAAAATTCAAAAAGCATTTCTACCCCACAAAAACAAAAGATTAGTAAACCATGGATGACCAAGCGTTTGTTAAGATGTCTAAAAAACAGAGATTCCTTACATAAAAAATTAAAAAAAGATCCGGAAAATGATGTATTAAAAGTCACGTATAGAAGGTATCGAAATTTTTGTAAAAACATTTTGAAAAAAGCTAGGCGTGATTATGAGAAGCAAGAGATTGAGTCAGCAATGAAAGACAAAAAGAAACTGTGGGAGGTTGTCAAAAATATTAGCCATATAAAAAAAGTTAATGATCATTCCTCTTGTCTACTGTCCTTAGTGGACCCTGAAAAAAGCGTTAATGAGGTGAATGGGTTTTTCGCTAGCGTGGGTAGTAATTTAGCCAAACAAATTACAAATTCATCACCGCCTCCTCCTAACTATGTCGCTGACGACACAATACTGTCGCCTGTAAATTCATTTACATTGCTGCCCACAGATGAAACTGAAATTCATTCAATTATACTTGGGCTAAGAGATAACTGTGCGGTAGGTAGTGATCAAATCTCCGGTAAGATCATAAAGCGATATAGCTGTTTCCTTGTTCCACCTATAACTCACATATGCAACCTTGCAATTTCAACTGGTGTTTTCCCTTCAGCTTTTAAAACAGCACTAGTGAAGCCCATCCACAAGGCAGGGGAGCGTGACTGTGTTAATAATTTCAGGCCGATTTCTATTCTTCCTACTTTATCGAAAATCCTTGAGCGCATCATGAACAAACAGTTGATAAAATTCCTAGAGACCAACAACCTGCTTTCGGATTCACAATACGGTTTTCGCTCAGGCAAATCGACGAGTGACGCTGTGCAAAATCTTACTGATCTTATTATTTCGAACCTGGATCGCAAAAAGAAATGTCTGACAGTCTTCCTCGATATAGCTAAGGCTTTTGACACAGTCTCGATCCCCCACCTGTTACGGAAACTAGAACTGTTGGGTGTTAGAGGTCTACCTCTTAAACTCTACGAGAGTTACCTTACTGACCGGAAGCAGAGAGTTAAGATCGACAGATGGATAAGTAATGAGCAAACCGTAACCTGTGGATTGCCACAAGGAAGTATAAATGGTCCAACCTTATTTTTGGTTTATGTAAATGGCTTATGTAATATGAAGCCTTCGGGTGGCTCTGTCTTCACTTTTGCGGATGACACTGCCCTGTTCTTCAGTGGCGACAGCTGGGATGAAGTATTTAATTACGCACGGAATGGTCTAAGAGATGTCTGTATGTGGCTCCAAAGTAATGCCCTATCTCTAAATATTACTAAAACTAAATATATGGCATTTGCCCACAAGAAGAATCTACTCCCCCCGGAAACATTGTCAATCAGCCTTCACTCATGTCCTCCGAATTCTCCCAGCTGCGCCTGTCCTTCCCTTCAAAGAACAGAAACTATAAAATACCTCGGTGTCACACTTGATGAAACATTGACGTTCAAACAACACATTGAACTCTTAGTCACTCGGTTGCGTAAACTTATTTACATATTTAAAAATCTAAGACATGTCGCCAACAGACATATAATAAGAATGGTGTATTTTGCCTTCTGCCACTCATTAATAGAATACTGTATCACTTCATGGGGTGGAGCGGCAAAAACTCACCTCATCGAATTGGAAAGGGTGCAGAGAGCCATTCTTAAGGTGAGTGGTGGACTCCCCTATCGCTTTCCCACATCTGAGCTTTACAGGAAGTGGGATGTTCTAACTATAAGGCAAACCTTTATTCTTAATGTCACACTCAAAAAACACTCCCAACTCCCTTACGACCCAGAACTAAACAGGGAAAAGCGTAGGAAGCACCATGTTTGCGATATTCAATCTAACCGACACGAGCCACTCAAAAAGATTTTTTACATTCCTCGGCGCCTTTCTTTATAATAAAATCAATAAAATACTAAGTATATACCCCCTACATAAAACGTCCTCCAAATCTGTAATCACCAAATGGCTCAAAACATTAGACTATGATGACACTGAAGATTTCATTCATCCAATAACCTAGAACTGATCAAATTAACTTAAACAATGCGACAGAGTTGATGACGTACAGTGATTAAATGCAACTTTAAAATACCTAAAAAGTGAAAAAAAAAACAGCTTAAATATGCCACACTGCTGGCGCTCTCAAGTGTCACTCCAGTTGTACATTGTTAAATTGATTACCTACATTGTTATGGACCTTACCTAATAGACTGTCATGTCATAACTAAACATATTTACAAACTTACATTACAATATTATACTCTTCACATCATGCACGCACTCACACTCACACACGATACACACACTCACACTCACACACTACATCTTACTTTTGTCACAGAATATTAATAATAGTCTTTGGTTGCCTTATTGTTTTAATACTACTTGTAGTTCCCTATTCATTGTTTTTTATTTTATTTTCTATTCTTAAGTCGCCACATCAACTTATTGATTACTATTGTTACTATGTTATGATACACAACTATATGATAATTAAGTATGTTTTTAATCCAAGGTGGGAGGCACTGGTGACCTGTATTACGGGTTTAAAAAAACCTATTTCCGGCGCCAGTCTCTTACACTAAGGGTTATTATTGCATTCATCGTATATGACATCATAGTAATTATACCTGCATTTTGTATCATCTAACATTGATGTAATGTAACCTTTGTGTGAAAGACGAATAAATAAATTATTATTATTAATTATTATTTTAATATAGAAAGAGACTACCTATGTCAATCCTGGGAGACACGATTTGTGAACAGTCTTCAGATGTGATAACCTCATAAAAATTGTCAAAAGACTAACAAATGTATTTCAAGAATGTTTAACATGGTGTTCTGGGAGATAGAGAGGGCTCAGTAGGCAATTCTTAATTTAATCGAAGAACATTAAAGCTTTCAATACGAGTAGAACTATGAGTAGGAAGCTCTAGCCTAAAATTTGAGAACAATAAATATACCCATAGTCTTGTGCAGTCATGGTTTTATGATGTGGTGTGTGTGTGGTGTTAGTGTAAATACATAGTTATTTAATGTCCTCCCAGGAACTAGAGTAATTATAATCTCTTCTTAGTTTGGGGTTGATGCGAGTTTCTCGAAATTATGTTATTATTAAATTGTGACAATACGTTAATTCCACTTTAATGTGGGTCGGGGCCTCCATATTCCTTTGTTTATAGGAGTGTGATGGGAATTGGAAAGATTTTGTTTACGTAGGGCGCCCTTTCGAAACAGATTCTCTACGGGAACACAACCAGTAAATATCAGAGCAAGTGATCCGAAAATGAATTAGGAATTTCGAAAATACGATAACATTTAGGAATATTAAATGAGGCTACGTGTCTGTATGAATATGTTGAATTATTTCAGTTTAAACACTATCCTTCTAACTAAATACTATTAAATACCGCTTTCAATATTTTAGTATTCGCTCACGAGCATCAATTAATTGGGTTGGTAAACTTTTTCGAAGAGAATTGTTTTATATTTTTTTTTGATAGCACAAGTTTGAAGAATAAAGAAAATAATATTATGATATTTTTTTTCACCTTGTTAATCAAATATATTTTTTTATATCATAATCGCGATAAAATACCAAACGAACAGCTGAACACGAAGTTCCCTTGCATTTACTGAACTGATAAAAAACTGATTGACAGCACAGATTTGACAGAAAGTGACAAAGAGTAATCCAATTATTTTACTCTTTGGTAATCATTGATGACGACCTAATGTTGTTGTTTGCTTTTCAGCTTATTTATTGTTATTTTCTAGTGTTTTTCTTGTTCAGTTATGGGAAATGGATCAGCTTGAAGAAATCCATTATCCAGCTTATTACGCCGATGAAGTACCTACACTGCTTTGTTCCGTTTTGTTTGAAATATAGATGTGACCATCCGCAGAACAAATTTTGTACAATTCCCATACCTTTGAAAGAGACGAGTGCTGAGGATTAAACAGGAATCAATTGCCTTCAGAGAGCTTAATACGTTTGTGATGATCACGTTAATATATGTATATCTACAAACTTACAAAAGAGTTATTTTATTTATTTTAGCTGACTGTGATTAACATGGCAACTAGTTGACATTGCCAATGCCAAACTTTTCATTTTTTTTTATTTGAGCAAAAGCATTGCAGCATACAGCCGTAATAGTGATTTATTGTACTATGTTGTAGATTTTAATTTTTAATTATTATTTAAATTAAAATGACGTATTATAAAAATTCCGCAATTGGTTATTCCTGACTCCAAAGCCAAAAGCTACCAGAAAATATATAGATCACAACAGTTTTGAAAAAGTTTACCAACCCAATTGTTGTAATAGGTTAGACTTATAATTATGTGCCTTCAAAAAATCATTTTTAAATTTTAAAGAAGCTACCAAATATTTTTACAACTTTCATCAGGTGCAAAGAACTACAAGTCTACATTCTTATTAAAATGTAATTCATGTAATTCTATCCATTTTGAATCACAATCTTTGCTTTGTTTGAGATTAGGTGTTTGGTGTCTCGTCCGAATTGTTTATTTATAAACGTAACATGATATCTCATTAATTTCGTCGCATACCATCGCGTGCCCCTCGCTTTGGGGACTATTACAAATGCCTTTATTCCTATTCTAATGTCACCGGTTTATAATTAATGTGTCGGGCAGCTTAGCGGGATGTTTACCATGAAATATTATGCTTTGTGTCTGTTGTTGGGGGCTGTCGATAACCGGCGCTAATTGTATGAAGCGCATTGATTAAAACCCAATTGTGATAATTCGGGAATTTATGGATGTTAACGATAAAATTTGATTTGGAATACGTAGTGCAGTTGTTATGCGCTCAGTTTTTTAGAAATATATTATTTAAATCATAGTTGAAGGCAGGCACAAAAAATATAAAAATAAATATTATGTTATTTTTTGATTTCTTTGGTTTGGTACTTAATCACTTTTTGAGCCTTAGAAAGGAATTTAATTAATACATACCATATAATCGTATGTCGAATCCTCCCACTTGAGAAACGACTGGGCTAAGATTAAATAATGACTATTAGAAAAATAGTGTCACCAGAAAAACCAAATCTATGCGGATATTTATGCAGTCCCATCTGATTTAGGTACTCCCAGATTAACATGGAAAATCGAGTTTAACTACCTATAGAAATACCACTAAACCAACTTAATTTCTTCCTTTTATATGATTTCAAGAAAATTATAATACAAGATATACCTATGCGAGATTCAGGTTTTTAACGGCTAACAACTCGATGTGTACGTGCAAGTAGCTGCAATAAAAATCGATGCTCGAATCAACATTGAAAGTCCAGTAAATGAAATAATAAAATATTCAAGAATTGAGTTCAATAAGATTGTTAATGTGACGCCATGAAGGAAATATAATGAAAATATTTCAACTTTGCCTTACTGAATAACTTACCTTTTACTATACTTATACTGTACATTACCTTGACTATGGTTCAAACCAGCAAAACATTCTATGGGATACATAAATTATTAAACATTGACACCACTTGTAAACTTATGCTGAAAATATTGGAAAGTGGTAATAAAAAAAGTTAATAAATAAAAACATTTTTGACACAAATGGCTCTCCTAAATATTTAAGTAATAAGAACTCTTATACCAGAGGGGATTTTATCTGAATGACCAAATTTAACAAGTGCAAACTTAAGATTCAAATATCTTTGAATTCGTGGAAAAGACTGCGTGGGAACAATAACGGAAAGTAGGTAATGTGGTAGGGATAGGGATGCAGAAGCGAGGCCGGGGGCGAGAGTTCGGGATTGGAGGCAGGACAGCCGAGAGGGACGGAAGGTTTTAAAATTATGTGCAGACTTGTAATTTAGGACGAAAGTGTTGAGAATAATTCTAAATAGATACCTAATAATATTTAATCCTCAGTCAGTTATTAGTGTTGATGGAGTTAGTGGTAACTATGAATTTCCATTCGGTAAGTGTCCTTTGATTATTTAATCTACTTTAATGACCTGCCTGTTGTCAATACTGGTATTGAGATGTGTCAACTAGACTAGTAATTTCTCAGCCTAGGATTATCATAGGGTAAACGACCTGTGGTCGGCTCTTTCATTCGAAGTATAGGGGAACAATATAAATTGTTCATTTAGGGACATACCTAGGTACATCGCACAATAACACTATGTTTGAAAACAAACGCTTTTGCATTCACCATACGAACTAAACACAGACACTCTTGATGTTGGATTGGCAATAAGAGAGTTCATTATGGTAGTAGTCCCGTTGAAATTCCTCTTTTAGTAAAATTAATTTTGTTAATTTTCTTTTAATTGTATTATGCCAGCTGGAGATTTGTCCAGTCAGGAGTCGAGAATCACAATACGACGCGGAATCTAAAATTCTAGATGATATCTAGAATTTTAGTGGAGGGGCGTCGTTTCTCCCCCCTTTTTTCACATTTCACAAGGGGGGAGGCTGGTTATAATACAGAAAATAGTCTAAAAATCTTAAACAACAACGATTAGAACCTTAGAGTAAAAATGAACAGTTACATTAACATTTCAATTGGTATGTTTCCATGATACCGCGGTCCAAAACAGGATATTTTTAACATTGAAAATGTTTTTTCGATCGCTTCAGTAAGGTACCCAATTTCAGCCAGAGTGAGACATTGCCCTGGTCCCGTGAGTTTTGGTCTACGTGTATGTACTAAATGTCAAAAGATGCGTCTCAGCGAGGGCTACATTATGGTGAAAAAAATTTTTGAAAAAGTCAAAAACTTTTTTCTAAAATCGCATAAATGTTGAAAAATTACACACTTTCAGGGAGAAAAGACCCTTTCTCCCTAAATCGCAATTTCTCAAAAACGAAAAGCGATATCGAAAAAATGAAAAAAACCCCTAGAGATATTGAGTTAGGCTACCTATTGAAAATAGTATATGTCCCTGACTCTTACGGTCTGGGCTGTAGCTTATCCTTTATGTAGCGAAATGTTGGGATACCGCGGGCGACGTGCGCGGTGCGGGATAATAATAATACGTAGTACGATTGAAGTTTGTAAATTATTGTATATTTCAAAGCTTGTAATAATGTTTTAAAACCCCGAGAGCTTTCAACTCGAACTCCAAAACCGCTTCGAAGCCCTTGAGAACAGCATAGATGTGGACGATCTAAACAACATGGTGGTGGATGCTGTCCGTACGGTAGGGTCCAAGCTCTTTAAGACCCGCCGTCCCAAGATAAAGAAACTCTCCGACCACACACTCCTACTCATGGATCAGAGACGTGAAATGAGGCTCCAGAGTTCAGTAGATGCTAATCGTTATCGGCAGCTTAATAGACAGATATCTAAGTCTTTGACGAGCGACCTTCGCCAATTTAATACGAATCGTATTAAAGAGGCCATCGAGCGGAATAAAGGCTCCAAAGTGTTCGCGAGAGATCTGTCTATTGGGCAAAGCCAGATGACGAAGCTGAAAACTGACGACGGACGCATCATTTCATCAAAGCCTGAAATCCTGAGGGAGATCGAGAGCTTCTATGGGCAGTTATATTCCACGCAGACACCTGTTGAAAGCAAGGCTAAAGACCCCAGAGCCAAGCTTACCCGACACTATACCGAAGATATCCCGGACGTCAGCCTGTGCGAGATTAGTATGGCTCTCAAACAGCTGAAAAACAACAAGGCGGCGGGTGACGATGGAATCACTACAGAACTTCTGAGAGCGGGCGGTAAGCCGATACTCAAAGTCCTCCAGAAGCTCTTTAATTCCGTCATCGTCCAGGGCAGAACGCCAAAGACATGGAACATAAGTGAGGTGATCTTGTTCTTTAAAAAGGGTGACAAGTCCCTCTTAAAGAACTATAGACCTATCTCGCTTCTGAGTCATGTCTATAAGTTGTTTTCGAGAGTCCTTACGAATCGTCTCGCTCGCAAGTTCGACGACTTCCAACCTCCCGAACAAGCCGGGTTCCGAAAAGGCTTTAGCACCATAGACCACATCCATACGCTGCGGCAGGTTATACAGAAGACTGAGGAGTATAATGAGCCACTTTGCTTGGCGTTCGTGGACTATGAGAAAGCCTTTGATTCGATTGAAACCTGGGCGGTGCTGCAGTCTCTCCAAAGGTGCCAAGTGGACTATAGGTATATCGAGGTGTTGAGGTACTTATACCAAAATGCCACCATGACGATCCGAGTACAGAACCAGAACACAAATCCTATCCAACTGCAGCGTGGTGTGAGACAGGGAGACGTTATTTCTCCGAAACTGTTCACAGCTGCGTTGGAGGACATCTTTAAGCTCTTGGACTGGAAAGGACTCGGCATCAACATTAATGGCCAGTACCTAACACACCTTCGTTTTGCCGATGATATAGTCCTTATGGCTGAGACCATGGAAGACCTGAACACAATGCTCGAAGATCTCCGTAGTGCTTCCCAAAGAGTGGGTCTTAGGATGAACATGGATAAGACGAAAATTATGTCAAATGCCCATGTTGTACCCTCTCCAGTTCATGTTGGGAACACTACACTTGAAGTTGTTGACCATTACATATACCTAGGACAGGCAGTCCAGTTAGGTAGGTCCAACTTCGAGAAAGAGATCTCTCGTCGAATCCAACTCGGGTGGGCAGCATTCGGGAAGCTTCGAAAAATCTTCGCGTCCGACTTACCCCAGTGTCTCAAGACGAAAGTCTATGAACAGTGTGTGTTGCCAGTGATGACTTACGGCAGTGAAACGTGGCCGCTAACTATGGGTCTCATAAGGAGGCTCAAGGTCACTCAGCGTGCAATGGAGAGAGCCATGCTCGGCGTTTCCCTTCGTGATCAAATCAGAAACGAGGAGATCCGCAGGAGAACTAAAGTAACCGACATCGCTCGAAGGATTGCTCAGCTGAAGTGGCAATGGGCGGGACACATAGCGAGAAGAACCGATGGCCGTTGGGGCAGAAAGGTTCTGGAATGGCGACCGCGCACCGGACGACGCTCCGTGGGTAGGCCCCCGACAAGGTGGACCGACGATCTGGTGGAGGTCGCGGAAAGCCAGTGGATGCAGGCAGCGCAGGACCGATCGTTGTGGAGATCCTTAGGGGAGGCCTATACCCAGCAGTGGGTGTCGTGTGGCTGATATGATGATGATGAATAATGTTTTATATTTTGTATTTTTTATTTATTTCCACATTTTTTTTTAATAAAAAAGTATTTAGATATATATTAAAACCATAATATTGATATTGATTAGCTCTAGCAGGTCAACAGATGGTATGGCGTGAATAGAGCGTGAAGCGAGTGCTGATTCCAGATCTAGACAAAGATTTAAATCGTTAGATACGGTGGCGCGGGGCGGTACCATAGTGTGACTGCACTGAAATGTCTCCATAAGTCCATATTCAAGTAAGAGACGTCGCTTTCTATGTGAAAACGAATGTTAGCAATAACTGTAGAAGCAAAAGAGATGACACTATTATCTCCAGTACACGTGCTAGGCGTCGTAGTGAGTTTTTGTGTGTAGATAAACGAATATTGAGCGAAATTTGAACAGAAGAGAGGTTTAACTTGAGGCCCGAGGCAAAGCCGAGGGCCTCAATAGGTACTTACGAGTAGATAGAGAAAAGTAGATCCAAATATATTATATCGTGGGTTGCTGTTATTTCAATTTCGAGATTTGAAATTACTCGATCAGTCACGTCTTTCTTAATGACTCTATTCCAAATGAATTTTAACAACGATCTCTGAATGAGAGTGTGATGATGATGCCTAGGTAAACATAGTTTGAAATTGCAATAAATGAGGGTTGTTATCGCACCTTCGAGGGATGATGAAGTCGGCGCGAGAGTCTCGCACGCTGCATTTGATTTTGATTTATTTTTTATTAGGGTTAGTTTATGTAGAAATTCAGATGTTTTAGTTATATATAGCACTTAGGTTACCGTTCAATAAAATATTAATGTCTATAAGAAAAGAATAATAAAATATTTTGTTAAATTCATTAAATTCATTTTCAATGTACCAGAAGGTCGTGAAAGGCACGAGATCTGTGAATTTTTGTATTAAGATGAACTCAATTGAATGGAACAACGCTTGCAGCTAAACTACATCTAAATGTAATATCGTAAACAACGTCAAAAACCTTTATTAGTACCAAACAAGTACAAACATTTAATAGATTAAAATACCTAACCTACTTAACTAATTCCAAAGGATGGTTTATTAACTAACGTAAACATTTTCACAGTATATTTAATGACATGAATAAAAAGACATATTCTAGTCTAAATATAATAAAATTTAACCCTACACTCATAATTGTTCCATTTCTTTCATCAACAATGTAAATTAAAGTCATTCTCATCTCATCCCAGATTTTACAACTCCCATTCAAACGGCAAACAAAACGCCGTGTCGTGTGAACAGAAACAAGAAGCAATAATCATTAAATCCAAGTCAGCACTCCATATCCCATGTTCTTTATAGATTCCCATTTGACTGTTATATCCAAGTTTGCGCGTAAATTCTCGCTGATATCGACTTTGTAATTTGCATACGGGTTTTAATGTTCTCACTGTTGGCCCAGGTGCGTGCGTTTCAAATAAAATGGGTACTTTATGTCCCCTCGGAGAAAACTCCCGCTGACAAGCAAGACCGTCGACCTACGCAGTTATCGCAGAATCAACGATTGTCTAGTTCTAGTACAAGATAACATAACTTGTCAAAGGAAATGTTCCAATCATGCTGGGTTGGGAAAATTGTGGAACAGTGTTTCTTTACGATTTCCATAATACTACGTGGAATTTGAATTTGTAATCTGTTGATTACATCTGTAAATAAAACAGTCTGCTAGTACGAAATAAATAATAAGTTTAACATCTAAAGAAAATAATTTTCATATTAAAACTAAAGTTATTAAAATCCCTGGAAAACTTAACTTTACCAGCAATTTGGATAACTGTACAAGCAAGATTCTATTTTATAAAACAAATCTATTTTTCCTGTCGGCACGGCAGAACGTTTACACTTTTCCCTTCATAATTTATAAACAAAAATCCTGAATGTCAAAGTGCTGTTTGTTCTCTCACTTAATTACATCAGTCAAATTAATGGGCCGTCATTTGCAATAGCGAGAAAGCGAACTTTTATTATAAAAAGTTAATTTCCTTAATTTAGCCCCTCCGCGGGTCGATTCTTGGGATTTCCGACTAAGTATAATGAGAGAAAAACTCGAATACTTTTGTTCTTTTTATGACCATCTTTGTAACTGTAATTTCAATTTCATTGAGAGCTTCTTTGTCTACATCGGGGATTACTCTGGGTTTCGCAAACAATCCATTATAAGACATTGAAACTGAGATAGCTAGTTCAAAAATCATTAAACTTTCCATTTTT
Source organism: Agriphila tristella (assembly GCA_928269145.1). Classification (NCBI taxonomy): domain Eukaryota; kingdom Metazoa; phylum Arthropoda; class Insecta; order Lepidoptera; family Crambidae; genus Agriphila; species Agriphila tristella. The sequence continues at coordinate 35,972,819 of OV743432.1, forward strand.
AGGGTTCCGTACCCAAGGGGTAAAAACGGAACCCTATTACTAAGACCACTGTCCGTTTGTCTATCAGTCTGTCTGTCACCAGGCTGTATCTCATGAACCGTTATAGCTAGATAGTTGAAATTTTCACATATGATGTATTTGTTTGTATAAAAAAGCAAATACTAAAAATAGAATAAAACAAATATTTAAGTGGGGCTCCCATACAACAAACGTGGCTTTCCTTTTCCGTTTTTTGGTACGGAACGCTAGTCCGATTCGCACTTGGCTGTTTTTTTTAATAAATTTAATGGTAAGACTCCACTAAAGGATGTTATTAAGTTCATTCATCAATAGCCGATATTTCAAGATTAAATTGATTCCAAACATTTTACGTTCAAAACTATAAATAAAATTATTAAAGTTCATACAACCTTCAAGTTACAAATCGGTATTAAAACGGCACCATGAAATATTCATCAGAACCGTGAGTCCAAGTAAATACGTTACATTTTTCTTCCCAACCTTCGCATGCACTGATGGCTTATTACGCAACCCTTCCCTGTCATAGATTAAAGAAATATGAAGAGTAATAATGCGCGACGCGCCGTCGTATATTACCCGACAAAGGCTAGAAAATTGGATTGCTCATAAAAACGTTACCGGGTATTATAAAGAGACGTAAATCACTGTATATGCTGTGAAACATTTCGACACACTATGTTATCTGTTAAGTTATTGGGTGTTAACCTTACGATACTGAGGATTGGGGATTATTGTAATAATTTAATGATATATGAGCCATTTATGTTATTTTTAAGAACTTTTAATATACGCCTATTAAGAACCTGTCATTACTTTTTGAGTCATAAATACATTGAACCGAGTTTTTGTAGCTCTCATTTAAAAAGATATTAGTTTCTATTAAATTGTATATTGCTTTTCTATTAAGTAATAAAATATTATTGGATAAAGTTTTGAAATGAAATTAAATAGACTTATCATATTAAAACAAGTTATTTACTTAATTTTCATTTTAAGATTAAAAAGCTACTTGTATATAAAAAAAAAATTCATCTTCTTTCTCGGATACTCTACGAAAAAGATGTCTGCCTAAAGCGATGATATTAATGACGTCATTTTCTCTTCATCACCATATTCATTTGTTTTCGTGCAAAGTTATTTACATTTTTATATTTCCGACTCGTAGGCATAATGTAGTGAAAAAGTAAACTCATCTGTTTCATTTCTCTTCATAGTCTGAGGTGCGAAAGAAAATGTCTAACATTTGTGAGGCAAATTACATTGCCTTTTGCCCTAATGCCGTTAAGATTATTCCTGTGAAGGTATTTCGGAGCTCCGTATAATAATAATCTCTCACTTTATTGACAGATGGCTGCTATCTTTCTTAGGCATATCACATTTAGGGCATTTTTTCATAATTTATTCTAGTTTGCATTTATATGACTAAATAGCCTCGACCACCGCCGTAGAATAGCTTGTTTGTCGGTATTTTACAAGATGCACTTCGGAGAGTGTGCGAAGGAATTACACGAATTAATTCCTCCAGCCCCATTCCACCATCGAAGCACTAGACGCAGATTAGCGTACCATCCTTATGTTGTTGATATTCCAACCATCCGCACAAAGAATTTTGCTAACACTTTTATAATGCGAACAGCAAAGGAGTGGAACAGCCTGCCTGCCGATGTGTTTCCTGATAGTTACAACTTGGGCCTTTTTAAGGCTAGAGTGAATAGGCTTTATCTAAGTGAGCATGCTCCATCGTAGTCCGCATCATCACTTAACACCAGGTGTGATTGTGGACAAATGCTCACTTATTTTCAATAATAATAAAAAATTACAAGCATTGTTAAAGAACCGCGTATTTTCTTAAGCTTTTTAAACTTTGTGATACTAACCTGCAACTATCTTTTTGTCCGTAACAAGATTAGTTTTAACTTTTTCTTAATTTAAAGAACAAAACTCACTCCACCTCGTTAAAACGTATGTAACGTCACAGACAGAAGATAACTAACGTTCTTAAAACTTATACTAATAATGAATTATCCAATATTTTATAAGAACTTCGTTGTTACTTTTTAATTGGTGACATGTTGGTGACACACTGGATCATCACTGTGTTGTCTTATGACAACACAAACACAGTATATAATTATTTATATAAAAATCCTTAATGAGACTTTAATTATACACCATTTAGACATCATACAAATACTGTAAAAAATGTTTAAGTACCTACAAAGAATTTTGATATACTTTATAACCACTTTTGATCTATCCAAAAAATATATTTCAGTTGTCATGTCCCTAATGTCGACATTTCACATGACACACGTTGTGATTCTGTTAACAAGGTGCACAGCGTGTTGGCTGTATAAATTGCTCGCCGTCACATTGTCTCGCGTTTATTACGCTTTTACACATAATAAACAGCTAAAGCAGTAATGCAACTACATACAAACACCAACAAGCGCAGACACACATCAGTATGAGAGCTCCTAAAAGTTGAGATACGCGATGACTGTGACACGAGACAGCAGACGAAACGAAATGCACCGATCAGAAAGCGATCACGTGAATGCTGTCTCTGTCAACCGCCGCCGGCCGCGGTCGCGCGTCGCTGTTTTGCCCTTCAAAATGTTCTTCATACAATTACATACAAAGCTGATGATAAATGTCGCGGTCGCGTGTCTGTCGTGTACCTCAAATGTAAAGTTTGCAGTGCAGCCCCGCAGTCTGCGATGTTTTTATAGGTTTCAAGAAAGGGCTTAGTTGAGATACTGCTTTAACTTAAATCGACTGTGGCATTTATGTCATAGAGTAAAAAGTGGCAAGCGAGGAATTGTGGCAATATAGTTGAGTAATACGCTGGCTATTTGGGTGATAAACTTTGCTGTTTTTATTGCTCAACGCCGAGCGTAATCTTAACTGAATGTGACATTTTGAGTTATGTCCTTTGTGTATAAAAGTTTCCCTCTGAAAATAAATTTCAGTTTCATATGAAACAACTTAAAAAATCCCGTAATGTTTCAAAAATAGTTGCGTTTCATGCAGAATTAAATTGAATTTATAATAGAGTTTAGATTTCATGTTTCTCAAATTATAGAGCTTCATAAACAAGGAACAAAAAACACGATATTATTTATGGGTATTTTAATTTCATTTATATAATGGACAACTATAATTTTAAGTTCCTAAAAATCAATGACGAATTTTGATTTCGTTCGTTCAAAATTCTGCATCATTTGCTAAAGTTCTTTTAAAATCTCAGAATATCAAGAGCGTATCTACCGAAGAGAAATAATTAAATTATATGGAACTTGTATTGCCAATCGAGCTGGTAATGGACCACTCCAATAGTTGGTGTCCCCTGAGAGGAGAAGTCTGGGGAAACAATTCGGGACGATTTCGTGCTTCACAAAACAGGGCGGATAAGTGCAGACTGCAGGTGGACTGCTCCTATAAACTTAGACAATATCGAATTTAGATGCTTGTATACCACTCTATATTCTATTCAAGCTGTAATAAAGATTTAAAACCATCTTTGAGGTTTTTTATTAATAAATTCAGTCATAAGTGAAAGAAAATTCTAACATTTATGACTTTGCCACTTTGCAAACTGATATTACGACTCAAAAACTTATTAAAAACATTTTGTGTTGTATTGTATTTTTCAAGTAATCATATATTGTTAATTGCAAAAAAAAACAAATTCACGCATTTTTTTAACAGAAGTTATTTAAGTATTTTTTTTCATCAAGTCATTGAACGTGTTTTCTTTCAAAAATTTTCATTGCTTATAAATTGGGTATCGTTATTAAACCGTATTAAAGTATTATTTATTCATACACACACATAGACATTATTTTTTCCGTAGTGTTGAATTCTTAATGACACTGAATTAGTGTTATATGAATGACATTGAATAATTTTACTTACGTGCCTATCGTATTCAAATTACCTATTTGATATCAATTTTTATTCTTCACTTCATTATTTCTGTGTAAAAATTAATGTTACGCGAATAGAATGACATTGACAAAGTCCCATTTGACCTTGTTTTTCACATAAGTTCGGCAAAATGGGCAAAATAAACAAACTCACATCTCACGTGCGGTTGTGTTTAAGCACTGGCAGTACACAAACACGCATAGCTATATGAAGGAAGTGCCACCATCAGCGATAATAATGAATTTAATACCAAAACCTTTCTTTACCGCCTGTAACCACTAGACCAGTGGTTCGCCGTTCGCCCAACCGTGTAAGACGCAGGGGGCTCGATACCCAGGAGGGGGGTAAAATTTGTACTCGGTTTGGTTGGTGGTAGGGCTTATTTCAAGTCCGCCTGGCTAGCTACCACCATTTTAAGTCTGACGCCATAACAATAATTTAAAAATTGTTGTGTTCTGACAGTTAGAGATAAGATAGCCAGATCCTAAGTGATGATAGTTCCGGGAGTAGTGCGCTTTCGACTTCATCGTCACTTAACGTCAGGTGACTAAGCACTATATCCCGTTGTACACAAAAAACCTATTCTTTCTTATTACCATGTTGAAAAGATAAAAACTTTTCATGTTGCATTACCGAAAAGGCGTCATTGCAATTTCTATTGGCACATTATTCTCAGTGTTAGACAATTCTGGCTATCCTAACTTTATTGAGTTGCAGTCTGGCTAATCGAGCTTCCACATCAACAGTTCAGTAGAAACCCCCGGGACATCCACAAAAGCTATCGTAGCCAATTGTCTTACAGGCCTAGACTAGGCTAACCTGAGGACGGCCTTACAAATCGGCCTTAATTGATTTCAAACTGGTAGAGACTATCAATCAAATCAAGTATTGAAACTTTATTTTGAATGTCTTTAAGAACAATAATTCTGTAAGTAGTATTTGTAATTATAGATTAATGGTAAAGATACTATTGAAATATCCCAAAGTAGAGTTAAAAAATGAAATAATATAGAAAACGTAATTCAATTATCGTGGTCGGAACAAAGAAAAGTAAGCACAAATTAATTCAGTTAAGTGATTTTCGTCTGTGGAAAACGCTTTGGAAAAACGAAAAGAGACAACAAACTATGGTCTCTTTAATTTGTGTTACTAACTATATAATGAAACGTGTCATATTAATTTCAGTTCAGCAAATTATGTCCATAAATATTTAAAAAAATAAAGTAACGAAAGGTTTCTGATAGAAAAAGGGGCATTAATATTTAATTTACGACATTTGATCACGTTATTTCAGTCCGGCGATCAGAGGGACCCGAGGGACATAGAGGTCATTAAAAAAACTGACTTTTCCTCATGTCAATTGATTTCTTTGTTATTGGGAATTCTAACAAAGCCTTGTTCTGTTTATGGTAAGCGTTTTTCGATTGTGTTTTATTTATTATACCGGGGTAATTTTTCAGTATGCGTTATCCCATGTATACCTAGTGTAATATGCATAGATATTTTAATATAGAAGCATAAACAAAATTAGTGTAAAATGATTTACGGCTAGGTTGGCTGGAAGAGATCTCTTCTAGAGATAAGCCCACCTTTGCTCACATTTTTTGTAACTTGTGTGTATAACTGTGTTTTTAGTGCAATAAAGAGTATATATATAAGCCGGTAAAAAGTAAACTTGTAAAAAAATGCTGAATTCTAACCATATTGAGTGTTTAACGACATCGGCACTGTCTCTATGAACGATATGGATATACATTTTATATTTTTCCACTTACTTAAGTTCTTTATGAAGTTTAATTTGTAAGAGAATAAACATTTTAAATGATTCATTAATTAAATATATACCTTCATCGAAAAATTACATTCAAATCAAAAAAGCAAAAAAAAATGTTTGCTTTACGAAACCCACTGATTCCGTCTCTTTGATTGGTAGCTAAACGAAATGTCCGTTCCAAGTGGTCTCAGCTCTCAACCGGCGACCCAGGGGAACTCGACTATCCAGGAAACAATTGGTCCGATTTCCTGGACTCAATTGTTCTATTCTGGTTTATTCGAGCGACGAACATTCCAGCTCTACCGCTATAACCTAGCCTAGACTAAATTTGGCAGTAAAAGCTGTGACGGTAGGTACTGTTGTAACCACGAAACGGTACTATGTAATATGAGTTTTGTGAAGAAAGTAAGTTTTCTCTTAATTTTATTATCTTTATGGACTGATTGTATGTACTAAAAATATGTTACTTTAATTAACAATTTTCTTGGAAAAAATTATGACCCAAAGACTTGGACGAATCAACCACTGGACACGTAACGTAAGAAAAATGTATGAAATCACGTTCAACCAATTTTTGCGGGGCGAGGGGGGATTACACTTGTCAAATAATGACAATGTTATAGGGTGATTTAGCCGGTTTTCGGCCATAATTGCCGGCCAAATATTATGGATTGTGAAACTCGTACATTATTTTCTCGGCCAGGCGGCCGAAAAGCAAATGACCTCCCAGAAATGCATTTGGTCACCTGGGCATCAAATTTAAATGTATCACACCGAATAGTCAAAATAACAGTACTAAAACTAATTTACCATACTCACACTCAATTGCAAGAAGCTTCACTTTATATCTTCTTTAGCTAATGCCACTTTATCGCTAATGAAATCATTAACATAATGATTTCATTAGTTTGTTGCATCTAACTACTTTAGGCTAAAAACTTAATCCTTTAACTAATGAGAGCCTAACATTGTTGCCAATAATAAAGTTAAAAAATGCATGGGATGACCGAATGGTTGAGTTTTGTTTTGAAAAGTATTCGAAGTTTGTATATAAATGGCCAAAAAAACGCGTTTGACACATAGTATGGTTTGACAACTTATTTACCTAACCTTTGAATAAAAACTTAATATTTAAAACTGAATGTTTTTTTTATTTCTTAGTATACCTACATATAAGAAAAAAATCAACATCTACATACTAGGAGAATATTGTCACGATATTGTGTTTACAAGAGCTGATGGCACAGATGTGTCATTTTGATGTGATGTACCAGGGGCAGTAGAACTGTCTTTGTTCGCCAAATCAGCTAGTCCCATCTGGATGGACCCTGTCGCGAAGAACCGCAAAGCGATCAGAAGCTGGATAAGCCCACAAACGGCCTTACTCCTCAGGTGTAATATTTTTTCCCTTCTACACTACCGGCCCAGTATATATCGTAGGTAAATAAAGATATGCATTCCCCACGACACACTACCATTATAAACTTAATTAACTTCTTTAAATCACATTATCAAAGTACCAGGGTAGCATAGATTTAGAGGAGGTCAACATTTTTAAACATAATAAATTGTTGAAGTCCTTCTCCGCGCGACCTTGAGCAAGTGAAGGAGGCCTGGTTATGTTTCCGAAATGGCCGAAAACCAAAGGGGGCCGGCAAACCGGCTAAGTCACCCTACTTTGTTTATATACCAAATTTTATTTATTTTACGGAAAATAGCTACTATAATAGGTTGAAATTGTGCTTATGCATGAAAAGAAAGATATCTTGACTGCCCGCTATTTTTTTTGCTGAACAAGACGGAGCATTTTGCCCATTTTTGTACCAATGTTTCGCCACGAGCTCTAGCATCACACTGACAACGCAATATCGTTTACTGAGGCTATCGGTCACAGTAAGTGGCTAAGGGGTAAAGGCGAATATGGCTGTCATTTCGCGTCCAGTGGTTAATTCGTCCAAGCCCAAAGAGTTAACCAGACCTTTTTGCATACCCTTCAAAGTATTTACAAATTTCAATGTCAACCAGCTGCTTTGGGTGGTAACAGTTGTCATTAAGTAAACAGGAACACCGTTCTGTTTGGACACATATCCATAATTGGGAATGAAGTACAAAAAGTACATTTACTGTTACGCATGTGATTATTTATTCCGAGATACTGAGAAACACCTGTGCCCAAATCAAAAAGGAAGTCATGAATGCTTGTGGGTCTTGTTGTCATTCCACACATTTTTAACCGACTTCAAAGGAGAAGGTTCTCAATTCGATTGCAAATATTTTTTATGGGATATTATATAAACAAAACTGGGCAGTGTTTTAGTGCTGTTTAGTTTTAAAGCTATGTTTCATTACTTTTTTCAGGTTTTTGAAGGATATTTCCATTTTAGATTACTTTTGTTTGATGATCTAATTTAACCAATGTCAAACAGTGAGGCACAAACTTAAAGCTTTACATTTTGTAGGCAAATTATGACACAGCTTAGGGTTTTCTTTCCATTTGAAAGATTGCTACGAAAATCTATATTTATTTTTTTAGATATAATAACAGTGTTAGTTTTAGTTAGTTGTAATAATAGACTAAATAGTGAAAAACGATGGAAAACTTTGTGTTTAGGTTTGCTTAAATTAAATTTATAAAACGACTAGGTAGCTCAATAATTTTGGTCAATGCGTTCGATTCGACTGGTCAGTCAGAACATAAGGTTCGATTCCCATTTGAGTACAATGAGACAAGATATTTTTTGTATTACTATGTAAAATACCTATCGTGTATGGCTTTTTATACTCAAAAAACCTATAACGATAGGTATTTATTTTTAGTATAAAAAGCTTATAAAAATAGCATTGTGAATGCAAAACTCAAAATCAATAAATCTTTTCATAGTTATTTTTCCCTTAAATCAATCGATTGCTCCAGTACGAAATATTCGCACAATTTTTACTGACCTTGCCGACAATCTTTGCGTAGTATCCGAGAGAGTCGATACCTTGTCTCTACTCAAGGTCTTCGAGTTGATAGTAAATTGATACAACTATCAAGAAAAAAACGTCAATAAATGGACACACGGAAAGTAATATAATTATAGCCGATTCTTATAAATCAATATTATCGTGACATGTTATGACTCGTAAAGGTCTGTAACTTCGTTATTTTATAAATTAAGTATTTAAGATTGAAAGGTTATCATCTATCGAAGTTAGTAAGACTATGACTGTTATAAAAAAAAACCGGCCAAGTGCAAGTCGGACTCGCGCACGAAGGGTTCCGTACCAAAAACAGCAAAAAAATTACGTTTGTTGTATGGGAGCCCCCCTTAAATATTTATTTTATTCTGTTTTTAGTATTTGTTGTTATAGCGGCAACAGAAATACATCATCTGTGAACGGTTCATGAGATACAGCCTGGTGACAGACAGACAGACAGACGGACAGCGGAGTCTTAGTAATAGGGTCCCGTTTTTAACCCTTGGGTACGGAATCCTAAAAATTGCAGTCATTTAGTACAAAGATGAATTCTTATTAGTACAAAGGTTAATTCTTATCAAGTTTTCCAACTATTTCACCACTACAAATCGAACAAAATGTAGTTCGATTCACAGAAAAGATCTACGTATGTAGTCTTAAGCTTTTACAGAAGTCAAAAAAGTTTTAAATCAAGAATGTTTAAAATATTTGCCTCCTACCATTACCGAGTACTTTGACGAGCGTAATGAAATTCAACCCTTCTGCTATGAGCTGAGGAATTGACAATCGGGACAGCGAAAATTCGCCAGCCTCTTGATACCTACGACTACGATATTACGCCGACAAGCTGTAGGGTTGACTCTTGTTAAAGAAACATTGAAAGAGTTTATATTAGTTAATAAAAATAACGAGGATAGCAAACCTCAAGACGTAATACATACTAAATAGTATATCAAGAATAGGAGAAGTTGCTTAATTTAACGCTGAACAATTGAAATTACAATTGATTTATCAACCTTCGTTAACTTTTAAAACACTTGCTATGTACTTATATCTAAAACCAACTGAATCGATAGGATATGAAACAAAGGATCCCTTTTTCCAAGAAAAGACAAAGGGTGCGTGCGATACGTTATTTGAATAAATAATAAGGAAATAATACCAAATGTTAACCAAAACACAAAATCCCTTTGTAATGGAATGTCAAAATATTGACATTGCCAGTATGTCATTGGAATTCTTAATGATTTCTCGGTTTTTTCCATAAAGTTAATATACCAGGTAATATTAACTTTATGGTTTTTTCAGTAAGTTATTAACTTTTATTGATATTCGTAGAAAACGTTACTAGCGAATAAAAAAACGAATAATTTACATTAAACGAGTACGATCTACAATGATTATCGCGTCGTAACGCATTATTTACTTACGTGATTACTTACAATAATTTAAATATGCATGTACTCGTATGAACACCAATGAGAATTCTGGTTCAAATATCTTATTAACTAAGATGATTTTAGGTAATTAAATTACAAATTAAAAATGATAGAATCTATGCTCAAACAAAAGGCATGTGCTTAAATCAGAAATTACCTACCATGTTCAGCGATATCATCGAAACTAAAACCATTTCCGGCCTTTTCCGTAAATCAATTAGTAAATTCTAGTTTAAGAATTTACTAAAAAAATATGTGTTTCTCTTAGACTTATCATGTAAAATGTATGTGTAAAATAGCCCAGAAGTTTGATAACCCTAAGCAGCCCCGACGGCAGCTACACACAGCTAGCTAGAACCGATAAAGGCTCCCATAGAAGAATTCTATTCAACGCATTCTCGGCTGGAACGAACTTTCTCGGTACATACACTTCGAATAAGTTTCGCCTATGCCTTTTAAACGGATATTTTGCATCTCCAACACGAAAGAAAAGGAAGCTATGTTGACTGACTTCCACTTTGCGTTTCTTTGTACCTTGTGTCCATTTGGACAAATATTTTCTGGATTAATCACCAAATATAATACCTTCATCATCTAGACAATGGTTTATGTGATGAGCAAATCCTACCGTGATCCAACTACAACTATCAAACAATAACAAATATTCTCGTTACGTAATTGTATTAAGGGTCCATGATAGGAAAACATGGTTTTCGCGGGCCGTATTTTTATATAGAAAACGTAATGTTGTAGCCACAAAAAAAACAAAAGTAGCTACAACTATTAAATTCCGTATAAACCTTATAGATGATTGTAAAAAACATCTAAATACCGTCAAAAGCGCTTGTCGCGAGTTATTATATATTGTTGGCGTAAATAATAGCGGCAACGTATTTTACATCAAAATACACTTTAACGTAGGTACTGTATATAGTTGATCCAAAACCTTTTTTAAAGAAAGGTATTGTGCTTAAGGTAATGATGAAAAAACAACGAAAAACATCTAAAAAGTGCAGAAGTGTGGTTATTTCCCATACTCTTTACAAGAAAAGAAAGGATAGAGACAAATGTTTCCACATAACCGAGCCTTAACGTAAGTCAAGTAGTAAAATTACAAATATTTTTTTGGCACAAGCTAGAATGTATTGAGAGCCTCTTTTCATTAAGACGAGTTTGACTCTGCACGCAAAATGCACATCTAAAAACATCGACAAAGGACTTAAACTACGGACACAAAAAAAGGGTTTGAAGTATACGCATCCCAAATGTCTTTGTAAGTAAACGGATACCCTTGCTAAATCACTTAAAGAGTCATATTGACATGAAATTGAGGCAAAGGCTCGCTATTACCGAATAAAATTTCACAGAAAGCTTCGCAAACAATGGCTGATGGAGCAAACCATTAGGGCACATGCATAAATTGTTAGTTTAGCTACGACAACCCGCCCTGCGATATTACCTTACATTTACATCTGAGCCTTACATTATTTTTTTCTGTTTTTGGGCTCGTTTTCTCACAACAAATTGTTTGACGCTTTAACATATTTTGTATTTACTCATTAATCTCATTTTGAGATCATCTTTTTCAAGCTTTGTCTTTTTAGTATTTTTCCATACTTCTAGTATTAATAGAATGTCAATATAAACATCAGCTTCTTTAATTCAAAATTAATTTAAAGAGCCTAAATCATGACCAGCTAACTCACTAATTTGTTCAAAACCCTCCTTTAGCTATACGTATACGCTTCCCAGAATCAATTTATTTAAATACTTTCCAATACAGCCTATTTTCCAATCAAACCTAGTTATTGACTATAATTGATTGAACAGATCAAATATTTGAATCACAAAGCATTTTCTATACAAAAGTTGTGTGACTCATGCTGATTTCAATTACGAATTCATGCGAATTTGTTAGTTCGACAAACGAAAATTACACAAAGCTAATATTAGATCGTTTTGGAATGAAATGGAGTAAAAAAATTGGGACGACTGATATTAGGGCTGTTGGATGGACTTCGATCCATTTAATAGTATAATTTCTCTTAATTACGGAATAGATGTCATGTTTGGAAAGTTATATTATATCCCTATTTAAATATAGAATATCGCAACGGTAATTAATACTTACTTTCTGAAAAAGTAAAACTTACAACATGATGTCACCGTAATTCTATTTTGAATCAATTCTAACCTTTACTTAAATTCTACTACATGTATCTTAATTGTAACAATGGACAACCTTTCAAAAATATAATATGTCGTTTTCACTTTGTATAATGAAAGTAGATACTGACATTCCTAATTTGGACTAGATTTTAGTTTTTTTTTAATAACGTAAAAAATACTGTACTAAAAATTCTGAAAAGAAAAATATGAGCTTAGAACACTAAAATCTCGAAATGGTTTTCTAATTTTAGTACTTTCTCAAAATTAAATGTTGTCCATTGCACCCAGTGATTCAGTTAACCATGTAATTCACCCACTACCTACGTTTAATCCAAACCAAAATTTGTTCCAACCTCGAGCTTTTAATCTGGATAAAGTGCAATGCGCTAGGCTGAGAGGTCTAGATTATCTATAGACAAGATAGTAATAGAGAAAATTACAGAAGGTACCTATTTTACTAATAAAATAAAAAAACGAGTTATTATTAAATTACTGATAAAATTGTAAAGTATCTAGTTATTATTAAGACTTCGATGTATACTACTTACTATCCTTCACTACCAGTTCGTCCAATGTAGGAGAGATGTTGTTTAAATAAAAAAAAATAAGTATAGAAGGCCTATACCCAGCAGTGGGTGTCGTGTGGCTGATATGATGATGATGATGATAGAAGTAATTGTGTTCTGTGTATCGCAAATCCGAAATTATTTTTAACAATTCAAAGAACTGTTAAAACATTTTTACAACGTAACCGTATCCAAATACAAATATAGGACTTCTTATCTACTGTCTCGCAGATAACTTGCGCAGGAGTGTCCTCTAGTCTCTACTCATAGTAAAGACATAACGGACGTACACCTGATAACCAATCATCCAGTGGACATTCTAAAGATATGAGATAAGTTGAAAAGATAATGGGGATTTATAACATAAATAATGTTATCAGATACAACAATAATATTTAGTACTGCGACCATATTACATTCAAACATTCTTCAGAAGATTATACCAAAACTAGCGGCCGCCCGCGGTTTCACCCGCGTGGTTCCCGTTCCCGTGGGAATATCGGGATAAAAAGTATTCTATGTTTTTATCCAGGCTATCTACTATCTGTGTGCCAAATTTCAACCAAATCTGTTCAGTAGTTTTTGCGTGATTGAGGAACAAACATCCAAACCCACAAACTTTCACATTTATAATACTAGCGACCGCCCGCGGTTTCACCCGCGTGGTTCCCGTTCTCGTGGGAATATTGGGATAAAAAGTATCCTATGTTTTAATCTACGCTATCTACTATCTGTGTGCCAAATTTCAACCAAATCCGTTCAATAGTTTTTGCGTGATTAAGGAACAAACATCCAAACATCCAAACCCACAAACTTTCACATTTATAATATTAGTAGAATTGACCCAAAATCGATACGAACTAAAATCAATTACTTATAACGAGCGAAATAACCCTCTGACTGAAAGTGGCATATTGTAAAAATTATATTTAGCCATAATGCATCTCTAATTCAACATTAAATTAACGGGCTGGAAGATGCCTAGGTCGTTAAAACACATCAAATTCATGTTTAAACTTGTGACAGTATCATTGTATAGCCAAGCCACATTATCGCCTAAAAACAATAAATTGTGAAAAATTACACAAAATAACCTTTACCTACATGGTCATCCAATAAAATTTTGGTCAAAATTTTCTTTAAAACTTTTTTTATATTTTATATATATCAATCAATATTTTTTAATCACCGCTAGGCTTAAAAGTGGATTCAATCCACCATGACCACGGCAGCTGCACAGGTGCCGAACCGTCGAGAAAAATAAAAAATCTAATCGAAACCAAATTAACAAATGGACATTCAATAAAAACGAGCTAGTATCCGTTATAAGTTTTTTATTTCAATTGAAAGTAATTATTAAATTAATATTTGTTTCTTTTTCCTGAGCGATGCGGTTTTCGTTTCCCTGATCCCACACCTTCAAAATAATCATCAATGTCTGTATTCGGTCGTGTAATTATAGAGGATTTATAAAGCTGCTCTACTGAATTTTCGAAGGAGCTGGCAGGTGGCTTGGTTGACAGAAAGCTGGGCTTCACTGGTCGGATAGGTTGATATCGCTGGCTATCTCCACAAATGGAATAATGCGCTGCAGCGAGTGACACTGCCGCGGCGAACACCTACAACATAAATCACCAGACATTAGAACGATCAAATGACATTTAAAATATAAATCATACTTACAGGTTATTTTAACACCAGCTAAAATAAAAACATTTTAATAAAAAAACATTTATGGGTAAATCAGAAAATTCACTGTGTTAATGTTCTAAAAAATTTTTTTGTATAAATTTAATAATTATGAAAGTCTGAAATGCTTACCAAAAGAGTATTCATGTTGTCGCACAAAAATGAATAAGCTTTGTGATTCACGAATGTAGCAAACGAGACTTTTATTCCTCATGTCCATCGCTCCTTTGGCCTTGAACTATGCAAAATGTAAATTTTGATCTTATCCTTCTATACTTATTGCATAAATATGCCGAATAGTGCAATAATTTCATTCTCGCGACGCAAATGGCTTAAATGCAATGTTTTGGCATTAGGTTATTTTTTTTTTACTATGTCTGTCTCCTATAGCTATATTACCCCATGGATTTAGGGCCTACGATTTGGCTAATGGTATTTCGTTCTAAGAAATCAATCCTACTAATATTATAAATATGAAAGTTTGTGGGTTTGGATGTTTAGATGTTTGGATGTTTGTTCCTCAATCACGCAAAAACTACTGAACGGATTTGGTTGAAATTTGGCGCACAGATAGTAAACAGCCTAGATTAAAACATAGAATACTTTTTATACCGATATTCCCACGGGAACGGGAACCACGCGGGTGAAACCGCGGGCGGTCGCTAGTTGTTAGATAAGTATATAATTTGTTCTTATCGATTTCCGGGTTTTTGGTTTATACATTTTGGACCTTTTAATCATGCATAGTTAGGTTTCTACATATTGACGAAATATAAGGTGGAACCAAATGATGTGATTATACTGAAACTGTTGATAGTGTTGCTTAAATGGAACATATTAGGTCGAAAAACGAAAAAAAATGTTCATACTCCCATACTAAAATGTCCTATGGAAAGGCGAAAAAAACATTTTTCTACCCTTTGTTTCTTGGAGAATGTTTTTCAGTTATAGCAACAGAATCACGTGTTTCAGTACCATCACATCATTTGGTTCCACCTTTTATATTGATAATACAAACAACAAATAACACATTTCCAATAACATTTGCCGTCGAAGCGATGAAAGAAATTCCCAAGTTCAAAGTGAGAAATAGAACTACAGCATTTTGGAATTTATTACCTAATAATTACAGCACGTTTTTCGTTTATATCTCGAGCTGTGTTCGAAACATGACGAACGATCCCTGAAGGGCAATAAACCCTTTTTATTGTAGCTTGGGAACCGTGTGTCACAGTCATATGTCAGAACCATTACTTACTATCTTAGTTCTATGTACGCAAAAGTTCGGAAATGTTTATTTCGCTATTTTTCAAAACGTCCAAGTATGTAACAATGGCCATTTATAATTTCCATTTGCCAATATTCATAACGCCCAGATATTTAAAAATATCTAAACTTATAGAATACTTTGGAAGTTTTCTGAATTTTCAAAACTTTTAGATAGAGCGTTCTCTATGCAGTTGTCTTCTATTTGATCGGTTGTACCGATATTTTAGATCACGCAAGTTCTTAAATAATATATTTGGGTGTATTAGTTGTCTCTTTATTTATAACTAGCGACCGCCCACGACTTCGTCTACGTGGAAAGCTTTTTTGATTCCCCTTTGGGAACAATACTTTTTTTCGGGATGAAAGGTACTACCCTATTAAGGTATCCTTTTCTGTACCCCTGGCAACGTATATGTAAAATTTCATGATGATCGGTTCAGTAGTTAAGATGTGAAGGCGTAACAAACAAACAAACAATCTGACATTCTCATTTATAATATTAAGTAAGGATAACACATTTAGAGTAGAAGATGGTCTTGAATTTATCAGAAACTAAGCTATAATTTTTTTAAAGTACAATACATTTTATCACGCGTCGAACGCACTAACTAGCTGTTTGACAAATAGTTTGAGCATATGATATGACAATTCAATCGGATAGGGTGGATCCATTAACTATCCTACCACTTGGCACTATCCCGACGGAATGCCAGCTATTGTCAACTCACAATAATAATTTGGATATGACAATGATCGTGCGTAAAGATATGATGGTTATTGACAGGACTTCCCACACGATGATGAAGAATAGTTTAAAAAACATGATTATTTTTTATGGTCAGGTGTTAACGACCGAGGCAACAGGTACTAATATTCAAAATCTAAAAAAATCTACTTCTATAAATATTTTAATAATTTTTTCATCAGTGTAAAAATACATACTTAGGTACCTACTCTAGAATTTAAATTTAATAATAATGTAAAATATGGAAACGAAATCAATCTCGTTGTTGTAATAATAAAAATAATGCCATTTGTATGTAGATATATTTTTATTTTATTTCTCGTATATAAAGTGACCATGGTACCTAATAGGTTCTACTTGATAATTTAAAGTAGATAATTTAGCATAGTTCAGTTTTTAAATTATCAATAAATAAAGGTTGAGACTAAAATAGTAAAGGCAATGAATAATTTGATATATCAAATTTCCCACACATTCCCTCGAGATCTATTTTAATGGAAACAAGAAACTTCGAAGAAGACAAATGACAGCGTCCCTTATATTTATTACACCGGAATATAATTAACATAAGTTACTCAATACGGTATACAGTTAACTAATTTGCATTTAGAAAACAATAATCTGAGTGCATATTTCTTACTTGACTTTTCATTAGGCTTATCAACAGTTGAAATGAAGCTGACCACTAAATATTTATGGATTTGCATAAGGAATTCATAGGTTTAATCCTTTCAATATAATTTGAATCGTATGGTTGGTATTTAAGGTTGAATTTCAAAGGACAGTGGAGGTGCATCGTTAAGGGGCAGAATCTCTGCGCCTACGCACATTCGGGCTCACAAGAACTTAATTAGTTGCTTCAACGTGTCTCGGTATGTTATTTATTGGCTGACATACAATTCGACTGATTGTATAGTATAATATACCTCCAAAGACGACATTTCAAAAGAAGATGAATATTCGAACGTATTCTGTAAGTATAGGAAAATAAATATTGAAGATTGATTACTTTGCCAGTAATTGAATTTCCTTATTTATTTAATATCTTACAACATCTCCGCTGCCTGTGATACAATCAAGGGCGTCGCCAGAGGTGGGCTGGTGTAGAGGTTAAAAAATGTAGCTAACTGCAACGTAACCAAAGTCCTAAGGCCGTGCAATTGACTTGCTGTTCCGATATATCCTGCATAAATAAACTTGAATAAATTTACTAGGTGCTCTTGACTGTACCTACAATTAATATTATTTTCATCTTCCTTAATAATAATAACTTGCCCCCCCCCCCCCTGGGCAATGGGCTGGCGACGCCCTTGGATACAGTAAGCATTCTTTTTATTGGGATATTTTTAATTGGGTGACTGAAAATATAAAAGGCGACTGTTAATGGGATACTGAAGCACTTAACCCGGCTTATTTTGTTTGCGACAAAATAACCTAACGGGCGACAAACTGTTGATTACAAAAAATACGTAAAACCAGCAACTACATGTGGGAGATAAATAATTTAGATTAATAGTTAGTGACCAAAATACTGAGTGGACAACTATAATATCAAATAGGTAACAATATAGGTATATATAATTGCTTTAAGCTAACACAATAAGAACTTTAAAATTTTTTTGTTATCTCGATTAAATAGTCGCCTTTTTTTAAATAAAATATATGCCAAATGTTAAAGTTTTGTATGACCTAAGGTTGTCGCCCAAATAGAAATTTGCGCGACATCTACTTCTTCTTCTTTTCACATAATAATTAAAGTGCCGTTCTAAATAACTGGTTACTCAATTTGTATTTTAAAGTCACCCATTTTCAATATTTGTAGTCGCCCTGCTCGCCCTCAGTCAGTCTCGCCCACTTACTATTTCAGTACGCTATGTATTTTTGATACCCAAAATGGGAATATAATTGTTACCTTATTAAACTACCCCTTTTTATTTAGTGGAAATTATTCCTTAATTACCCAATCAACGTTCTTTGTTATTAAGTATTACACCTAATAGGTAGCTTAGTAAAGGCATTGCTGATAATGTCCGTCAGTAAGTAAGTTTCTCCTTTTTATTTTATTTTTTATTTTATTTATTTTGACAACCAACAAGTACATACACCCTTAGATGCTAAGAATTACATTGCATATTTAATGATAAATACATGGTGTTGACTTAATAATTATAGTTAATTATTTAGATGTTGAATGACTTCGAATGTTGCAATAGTTCATTAAGAGTTGTATTAATATTTTCATTTCTT
The DNA here is from genome assembly GCA_928269145.1 of Agriphila tristella. NCBI lineage: Eukaryota > Metazoa > Arthropoda > Insecta > Lepidoptera > Crambidae > Agriphila > Agriphila tristella. The sequence continues at coordinate 35,991,629 of OV743432.1, forward strand.
CGTATATAGCAATTGATTCAATTGAAAATGACGGAGAGAGTGTGTCGGTAATTCTAATAAGTACACGACCGAATCACCATAATGGGCGAACGATTATAAAGAAATCTCATATAGGTCTCATTGAAATTCAAATCGTACAATGGTATTGTTCGAAGTTGATTTATTCACGGTCCGCCGACACCCACACATTACATTGATAAAGATGTAACATATCGACACCAACGGTTCTCATTTGATATGTTGGAAAATTATATTTTGAAATATCATTCATCGTTCATACCCAACTACTCATAACATAAGGTACCTTAATACATGCTTGCCTAATAAGGTAACGGAAGATATTTCGTTCGTATCTTTTGTGTTTAGTCTTTTGCTGAAATACATTTATTTTTATGTTTATGTTTTCGCTCTCAAACATGCAGAAAGTTTTTAAATGATACTTTATTCCTTCGGGAAAACTGTAATCAGTTTTTACGATTATTTAAATTATTTACGTATACATTTACGTGTTACTTAATCAATTAAAAACACCCATGAAAATTACAGTGTAATAATTTTAACACAGTATGTTGTTTGTCTACATACATAGGTATAAGTCTCGTAACAAGCTATTTACAGGCCAGTTGCGAGCGCATAATAATATTATCAAAATTACCTACTTAATTGATTGCAACAGGAAATGCAACTATAATTCTAGGAAATTCTAGGAATAAAAGGAAAATACCCAACTCTAAAACGCACCCATTAATAAATACGGAAATAGTTAAGGAAAAAACTATATTTTAAAAGTTTATTTTTTGTAAAGTAAACCCATAAACTTAATATCCACTGGAATAGACGAACAGAGTTCGCTTGGCTGCGAAACCAAAAGTGAGATGAGCCAGTGTTTGTAAATATGTAAACGTGTGCGTGAATTTAGAGATGCACTGAAGTCCATTTTAGGTTGTCGATAACCATATTGTATTATTGCTCTAATAAATAAAACACAAACAAGATTTTGAACAATTTTATTTAAATATTTCTTAAGGTCTCCTTTGAGGCTCCCGCTTATTTATTTATGACATTTATACAGTTTAATTTAATCACTGGATTTACAGTAAACCTGGAAATAATTGTTAAATTAGTACTTAAGTTGGTATAATTTACCATTTGTAACTGTCGGTTACAAGCAGCTTTAAATAAAACTATCAGTGTTCACAAAGACAAACAAAGTTATATTGGAAATCATCGACATGAGTATCGATATCGATAATTTTTGATCAATATCTACACCTTATTTTCTCAAGTTCACGAACATAATATCTTTTTATCTAACACATAATGTTTAGAAATCAGCCTTTATTTAGGAAATAGGCGTTTAATAGCATCATATTAGTATATAACTTAGTGTGTTTGGGAATATATTCAACTAAAATATGAATTATGAAAATGGTAATAGTACAATCATATTTACCTGTGAAATGAGTGTTTATTCGGGTTATTGTCGTAAGTAACATGACAATCCAGTACAGAACACGACACCATTATTGATATAGCTTTGAGAGCCAAACCGACCCGATCGCGATTAAAATTACAAAATAATCTTGTTGACGCTTTTCACCAAGGTGATATACGATGATAAATGAAGTCAAACCAGGTTCAGCTGTCAGTTTTTTTTTACTCTTTCTCGCACATCGCATAAGCCGTAAGAATCGGTTTCTCACTCGCACCTTTGTCCGTCTACTTGAGCATAGCGAAAAATTCTATGAGTAAACCTAGGTATTTGATTATTTTATGTGTATAAAAAAATTACAACATTCTGTACTACTACGTAAACTCTTTAGGGTCATACAGCACTGTCATCTACTTTTAGCAAAAACCTTCGAGCATCGCGGAAAGAAGCCCGTATTACTCTAAGGCAAAAACGAACTTTAGATAAAATTGCGTTTGTACACAAACAAACCCTATCAACGCACTTGTATAATTATAAACACGAGTGTATCATGCAAAAAGTGACGCAAAATGGCATTGAGTTTTTTTTTAATTACGTCCGGGAGGTTGAAGCGTTACGCATGTCGCCTAAAACACGACATCCTACAAATAACTATACCTACCTACTCTTGATCGAGCGTAGCTCCGTTTACTGTACACTTATTATTACAACAATGCCAAAAATCCAGACAAAAATACAAAATAACTTTAGTAAAATGCACTATTAAAAAGCACATTATAGTAATTTCAACACAATCTCTATAATAGCGGCTACACACGATCAGTTTTAAATGACATTTGATTGGCTAGCTAGTTAAGTGTTTTACGTTTTTAAAAAATAAGTTTCCGTTATTCGTTTTATTAAGATATATCTAGCTACCTACAAATATTATATAATAAACAATATAAAAGGCAGCATTAATAATTATTTCCCATTTTTTTTATTCATGAAGCTTGATAAAACCGAAAAAGCTCAGTGAAAATTTTGTTTCCAAATAGTACAGTATATAATAAAAGTGACTTGTCGTTTTGACGAAATAAAATCACAAACAACAAAAGCACCCTCCGTAGCTGTCCATATAACACTATCAGGGCAAGTATCTAACTTCGGAAATATTGTTGGCCGATACCAAACAAAGTTAACACGAGTAATAAAGATTTATTAAGCGATAAACTTCGCCACACTGATTTATGTAAGAGCCATAACCGCTAATTCGGACAAATGGATGGCTTGAATAATATCTCTATTGATTATGTTGATACAGCGTGGATTAATGTTATAGTTTAGTAAACTTGCCATCAAATTAACGAAGCAATTTTTCATCATTTTTGTGGTATCGGAAAAGAAATATTTTTATCGTCTATTACTTACGTAAAGCTAGGGTTTCCTAGGATGGTGGATATGATTTCCTATACATAAAAGTAAAAAAAAAAACTTTACAGTGCTATGTATACTTAAGCTAGGGTTTCCTAGGATGACGGTGCCGTCATATTACGGCCGTAATTTAGTGGCGTAGAACGTTGTCTATGTAAACAATACGGCCGGCGATACCGTAACGTCAGAAACCACGCCGTATTGTTTACATAGACAACGTTCTACGCCACAAATTACGGCCGTAATATGACGGCACCGTCATCCTAGGAAACCCTAGCTTAAGTATACATAGCACTGTAAAGGTTAATATTTTTTTTTACTTTTATGTACCTTATACCTACTTAGTGTAAGTTGCACCAAAACGCTGTCAAAGTTAAAGTTATCGTCAAATGATAATGCTACCTATTTGTCACGTAAAACTTGTCAAAGGACATCGTGCTGGCTGACAACCTCATTTTTTGGCTAACTTGTGCTTAACCGGTACTTTAACAAGCTTGTTATCGTTAAAGTTAGGTGGTGCAACTAAACAATTGACTATAATAAACAAAAATCTAGTTCTTTGTTTCTTTTATCAAATAAGTATCGCAAAAATAAAAATAAAACATTGTATTAATCCCCATTTTACAGAATCATATATTTTCACCTGTAATTTACAAATGTCATAACAGAAAAAATGCGTTTTCAAGACACAGGTGGCGAACCCATATTAGAACACAATAAGCACATTGATTTTCTCCAAGTTTTTCCCTTTATGATTAGGGGAGCGTCGGGGATAATTATTTTCCTTCAAATGCAGATGTTTGATCCAACAACATTGCTTTTAAACAGCCTCATTTGCCATCTCGCCTAATAACGCGTAATGCTTTACATAAAGATTTTTACGCCAGCAATAAAAAAGAACACCATTATTAGGCATTCGAATATCTTTACAAAGTTCATTGAAATAAAAACGGTGATTTCATGAGTCATAACATTCGGATTAGGGTTTTCGTCACGCGAATGGATTATTCTTTACAATCGTAAATTTCTGTAATAGTGTAATGAAGATAAAACTGAGTAACGATGTTATTTTGTAACTAGGTATTTTCTCGTATCTCGAAATGCGACCGTTATTTGCAATGTAAGAACACGATAATGCTGGGAACTTGATTCCTTTATTAACTTGATAATTAATGAAAGGTTTAGGCTAACATTATTCTGTAGGCCGCGTACCGCATATAATTCGGTAATTAAGGACTAAAAGTAAACCAATGGTGTAACTGGAGTAACGCCTGTAATACTATTCAAACACGCGATAACCACCTAAAAGGCTGCATAAATAGCTCCTAAAATTACATGAGATATAATTACAATATATCTCTGATATTAATCTTTATAGAATCGTTTATTTTAATATACCTACCTCATTATGAACGAGAACCACGAATTTGTTTGAAAAAGTCGTAAATGATAAAATAACAACACTGTCATAGTTCTGTCATTAGTGTTGGGAAATAATGACTTTATAATCCTTACAATTACTCTATAATTTAAGCAAATGTATCTTGCATAATAATATGCACTAAAGGCTTATTTTTTATAACCTTTCAATATTTAGTAACTAGCGACCGCCCGCGGTTTCACCCGCGTGGTTCTCGTTCCCGTGGGAATATCGGGATAAAAAGTATTTTATATTTTAATCCACTTTATCTTCTATCTGTGTGCCAAATTTCAACCAAATCCGTTTAGTAGTTTTTGCGTGATTGAGGAACAAACATCCAAACATCTAAACATCCAAACCCACAAACTTTCACATTTATAATATTAGTAGGATAAGATGGAAATGGCACATTGAGACTGTAGAAAAGTGTTTCATAAAAGGAAAGAAAATAAGCTGAAGTGTACATAGGCGAGGTACACATCGATGCTGTCATTCGCAATCTGTTCTTCCAATCAGAGTCTATTAGCAGGCGTGATGCGAGTGGACAGTATTGGCAGGAAATTATTGATTTGCAACTAATATCCGAGCAGTGGGCGATCGCTGCGGGCGAAGGGCGTGCGCGCGGTCGGGCTTGCAGGAAGAAATCGAGTGGGCACATCAATAGATATTTTTTTCCACTGCAACAATAATTTCATTTTTTTTTCATTCCTGAGCAAAGACTTCTATGTTATATAGAACACAATCTTTGTTCTTGGGAGAGAAAGAGGATGTGAATGGGTAAACACGGAAAAAGTTTCGTGTTAAGATTTCGCATGTTTCAAAAGATTCAAGGATTGAAATCGACACAATTTCACAATCAACAAAATATTGAACAAACTTACTTGAATTGATAAGTGACTTTAGAGTTCTGCGATATGAAGCTTTTAAATCTTTTCCTGATTGTACCATGTAAATACCTATGTAACCCTCCCTAAGTAGAATTATCTTAAAAAAATAAAAAATATGTCAAAATGAGATTTATAAACTAGCTGAAGCAAGTTCATTGGTACACAACAAATACGTTACTCCGACTAGTTACTGAGTGGATATTACTGGTCTGCATCTAATATCTGGTGATCGTAGCCGCGGGCGAGGGCGTGTGTGCGGTCATCATAGACAGTTCCGATTAACTAGCGAATCGAAGCAAATATCAATTTACCTACGAGCATAATCGACATTCGACTCGAGATATGTTGCCTTTGCTATCATATCTTTTTGCTGTTTCTTGACCTTTGTGTTAGGGATTAAATATTTTTAGGTAATAACACATTTTTTTAACCGACTTCAACAAAAGGAGGAGGTTCTCAATTCGATTGTATTTTTTTTATCGTTGTTCGCGCGTATCTTCGACATTTATGGACCGATTTTGATGATTCTTTTTTTGTTCGATTGAGTTTGCTTGCGAGATGGTCCCATTTATTTTTTTTTTCAAATCGGTTGAGTAGTTTTCAAGAAATCCTGAAAATACTATGATTTTGCATCAACTACCTTGACGACTTTGTTATTTATGAACCGAATTAGATGAAGTTTTTTGTGTTGGAAATGGGATACCTTTCAAGTAGTCATTTTACTACAAAAAAAAAAGGTTCTTAGTTTGACCTGTAAAAAGTATGTTTCTCCGCGATTATCTAACGTTTGGCTGAGCCGATTTTTCTACCTAAATAATATACTTACCTACACTACCTAAACCTAATACAATTTTTTGCAAGTTAATACTGTTGAGACCAATGTACGTTGTTTAACTACACATTAAGTACCTATCAAAGCTTTTTGCATCACTAAAACTAATGCAACAATATCGTACTTCGTATCGTATCGTACTAATATTATAATCGTACTAATATTATAAATGTAAAAGTTTGTGGGTTTGGATGTTTGGATGTTTAGATGTTTGGATGTTTGTTCCTCAATCACTAAAAAACTACTAAACGGATTTGGTTGAAATTTGGCACACAGATAGTAGATAGCCTAGATTAAAACATAGGATACTTTTTATCCCGATATTCCCACGGGAACGGGAACCACGCGGGTGAAACCGCGGGAGGCCGCGTTTCTAATAAGAATAAACAATTAAAGATATCTAGATTTTCAAATAGGTTACTTATAGTCAAATTAGATCGAATTTGCAAAAAGATTGGAAGTAATTCGTGTAGTTGTATTTTTTTTATGGAATCATTAGTAGACATGAATATAAGTTTCTTCCGAGTTTGCACCATTCCTGTTATGTAGATACGGAACATCGTTTAATTTTAGGTATTAACATAACCCAATATTTTATAAATGAACCGACTCTGTAATAAAAAAAAATCTTAGGTTTATCGATATAATGACACGTCTGTCTGACAATGCTAACTTATGTAACTATTATAAAAGACACGGGTGGTAATAAAAATTGTGGACAAACATTTAAAAGTAACATAATTTATTCGGATTTAGTCAAACCGAATCAATGCTTTTTGTATTTTCATATCTCCGGCGCCATTCATTGCATCTTGGCAATATCACGCATTTAGATAAAATTTTATTTTGATAAAATTCAAATTTTAATGTTGCTATGCAAAACATTGAATGTCGATATCTTCATATTTATAACTTCTAGTAAAAATTACAAAAAAAAATGTTATCAATGCTTTTTGTACCCACTCATATCTTCGGCGCCATTCATTGCATCTTGGCATTTTTTATCGCGCATTTAGATAAAATATCATTTTGATAAAAAAAATGTTGCTATACAAAACATTGAATGTCGATAGATATCTTCATATTTACCTATAACTTTTAGTAAAAAATATAAAATTGGAGACATTGAAATGAAACGCATACTTAACAGGTGGGTTCAAGCGATTAATATTTGAAATATCTTTATACCGTTTTTTCTTAAAAGTTTTTTTTTTTATTTATTACATGGAAAACCAGCAGCTGTACAAATAAGTGTAGAAAGATTGTAGAAAACAATGAGCTAATTATAGGTTTCCGCTTATAGTGACAATATAGAAACTTAAAAGTAAGAAATAAATATTATATAGACAATGTTTTTGTTTTAACAACATCTTGAAAAAGAAGGATAGGTATGGCTGACTTGACTCTATTTATTGAATTACTAGCAGCCGCCCGCGACTTCATCTGCGTGTCCAGTTTTTTGCTATCCCTCGGGAACAATTTTTTTCAAGTTGAAAGGTACCCTATGTCCTTCTCTGTAAGCCTGAAAACGTGTATGCAACGTGTATGTTCAGTCAGTAGGTACGACGTAAAGACGTAACATACAAACAAACAAAGAAACGGACTTTCGCTTTTATAATACGTATTAGTAAGGATATAAAACACTTTTTGCTGTTACTAATACACACGGTTTTGTTACAGGCTTTTTGATTAGTTAGTTTGGTTTTTTATTTTTTAGGGTTCCGTACCCAAAGGGTAAAAACGGGACCCTATTACTAAGCCTCCGCTGTCCGTCTGTCTGTCTGTCTGACTGTCTGTCTTTCTGTCTGTCTGTCTGTCTGTCACCAGGCTGTATCTCATGAACCGTGATAGCTAGACAGTTGAAATTTTCACAGATGATGTATTTCTGTTGCCGCTATAACAAATACTAAAAACTAAATAAAATAAATATTTAAGGGGGGCTCCCATACAACAAACATGCACTTGACCGGTTTTTTAGTCTTTTTATTTTTCGTTGTGATGTGTATGGGCACATAATTAATAATGTATGGGCCTATATCAATCACACAGAGATTATAAATAAGAGTGTAATTTAGGTATTTCCTGAATTAAGTTTGAGAATCAAGAGGCCCTGGATGAATAACAGTGCTTCTGGGTCATTCTGACCATCTACGTGACTCGGAAGTTTTTTTACTGAGACGGGGCCTTTTAGCAGCAGGGCAGCACACTTTTTATCCTTTTTATTTCTCTTCTTGTTCTGTGTTAATTCGTTGTACCTACATAATATTGTTTTTTTCTTAATCCAATTGTGTGATGTTAATAAATGTTTTTCTATTCTATTCTATTAAGATATTTCGTATATTTACATAATTTTATCCTTTTGGACTTTTTCATTAACATTATTCATCTTGCTCACAACAAAGAAAACATCGGTGACAACATTACTTCATGGCTTAAATGACTCATTTCAGAATTAAATGTTAGTGTAAATGTAAACTGCTAAATTTAATAGCACCAACCTAGCTTAGCATTTGCATATGTCGACAAATTTATGTCCAATTCAGTAACGGAATTACCTACCTGAAGCTGTTGCAGTCTGTACTTTAAACTTATAACTAGGTTGTCGGGACTGTCCAATTATCTCACACTTGTTTCGTCCAATAAATGCACCGGTAACGTTGATTGCCGATGGAAATGTGGAGCTGGCGAACTCCGCTAGCGGCAAGTAAAATGTTTTAAGCAATAAGAACTGCTCTATACTATACAGGGTTATTTGTAACCCTAACTACCCTAAATATCGACTTTTCATACAAAACTCGTTCAGCTGTTCGGGACATTTGTATGGAGAGTCGATTTTCGGAAAAGTCGTAGTACAAATGTTGTTGCGAGGTTTTTGGTATTTTACAAATAACCCTGTATTTTGTTCAAAAGAAAATAGGGGCACTTTATGGTTTTCCGTACAAACGCCACTGAAAGCTTTTATCAATCAGATTTTACTAGAATTTGATATTGATCTGATCAAAATCTGTAACAGTCAACGTGTGGACTTTACTTTTGAATTAACAGTATAATTTCTCCTATTCGCTGTGTGTCAGTTAGAATTGAAAAATATTTCCGTATTTTTGTATGAAAATCCAATTTATTTCTATTCCATTCTAAATCAAAAATAAAAATAAATTCGACTGTGAAGTCCGCAAGTTGTCTATACAACGTGTTAAGAAAACCGTTTTCTCATTTTGCGTTAGTTCATTAACACGTTGTATGGTGCTTTAGAAAAATATCAAATTCAAATAAAAACAGATTTAATTTATTATTGATTTAATTTATTATTATATTTATTTTAAAAAAAACTTGCAGAAATTAGCTTGTTTGTATGGAAAATCATACAGAATGGCCGCAATTTTCTTTTATATTATATTTGTCATTTGTATGATTATATTATATTCAGTGAAGTTATACTATTTTCCACAATTGCTTTCTTTTATTACGATGAAGTTCATTATTTTGTACGTTCGTTAAAGTGATGAGTATCACTAACTTCAAGAAACATTTTGTTGGGAAAAGTCGTATTTTTAGTAATCTCTTCGAAAGTTGTATCTAAATAAGTGTTAGAAATTCCATTCCACTACTAAAGATAAGTAAAATTTCTGTGGTTTGTGGTTATAGCAGATCTTCGAAACAACATAAGTACCTATTCAGTATGATTATTAAAAACTTATAAGTATTGTTTTAAGCTGACCATTATGGTTTTCGGTCTTTTAAAAGGTCATAATTTGTACGTTCCTAATTTATGTAAATAAACATCAGTGCAATTGTCAGACAGAAAGTTTTGAAAGCAAGCTGCGTAACTTAATTTAGTTAGGCGTACTTCACGAAGCTTACAGAAGTTTTGTCGCATGTACAAAAGCCAACTTAACGCCTCGTGCTCTTCGAAACTACCCTTCAAGTTAGATTTACGGATATACATTATATAGATACCTAAAATGTTTAGCATTTCATATTATATTAATTTTAGATACTTAGTAACGGAAAGAAGTGAAAAGGTAAATAAAAGGAAGACATTTTTCGTCAATATTAAGAGAATAAAGAACAGACATACAAGACTAATTGGTAACTTATACTCCTTCTTTTTTGAAGTCGTATAAAACAAAAGTTTATGTGACTTCTGTAATAGATACTAAAAACTAGGTCCCCACCTATGAAATCGCCAATTTGTATGAAGAATTTTAAAGAAGTTTCTTGTTCTTTATTAATTTTGGAGTGTTTGTCTTCAGACATGGCAGCTCCATCGAACCTAATCACCAGCGTACACATTGACAAAGTTCTCTTTTTGTGAAAAAAAGCGCCAATTTCATAGGTAAACTAAATACCCAATATTAACTTTTAAATATTAATTTATAAAAACGTCAAAAATATTATTTTGGGCCTATTCCAATACAAACTTTTTCACCTAGCACAGCGGGTTTTTAGCCTAGTTTCCATGAATTGCATGTCAAATTTTTAGTAAGTTTCGCCAAAGGTTAACCGCTCAGGTGAAAGAGCGGTCATGTGTGAACGTATTCAAATATTCGGGGACGGACATTTGTAGCTGACCTAATACTGACGGGGACTTTTCCGAGGGAATACAAAATAGATGCCCGGCCTTTTTTATGAAGAATGCATGTAAGTCGGTATTGCGGAGCCTTTTCCAGCATATTTTTTTTACTAAATAATATCTAGGCACTGAATTAAATAAAACAAAAAGCTATCGCATTGCAAAAATATACACTGTTCAATCACTTAGTAACGCTAGTTTTTTCCATTGTTTTTCCCCACTTTTTGACAAAATTATGACACCCGCATTAAAATTTTGTACGAAATCTCATAACCATACTTACCCTACCCTATTTTGAATGCTTACGCACCAAATAATAACTTCCGTGAAATAATTGCCAAAATTTTCGTGGAATAATAAACTAACATGAGCCGATAAAACGCCTTGATACAATATTGTTGTTTGCAGACCTGTGTGCGTACTTTCAGATAAGTATTTAAACAAACATCGATGCCCGAGTACACCGAGAGATAATCCCGTATCATATCTCAGATAAGGGGCTGCGAGAGCCACGCTTCTTTGAAAAAAACATCACCCTCCCACCCGCATCAACGGCGATACCATCTACATGCAGCTGCGTGAAAATATTTTAAAAACAATAAAGGGCATTCACTTTTATCAACGCATCGTCGCTCGAGGGGACATCCTGAAAAGGTTCCATGAATAAAGATCCCTCCGGCGACACCGGCAGGCTATCAGTTCAGTGAATGGCTATTAACCACCTCGGGCGACGATAACGCTGAAAGGAACCCTTCCACAGGACAAACAGGCTTGTTTGCCACTCATTACCTCCGCGGGAAGGCGCAGCTTCAGCGGCGGCGACACCTCACGCTGGGAACTGCCACTCACACTCACTGCACTATCGTTCACGCTGCGTTTTATTTCGATATCATCCCATGGCACTTCTGGGTCATACACAAGCACGTTTATGGAGTTTCCACCGGTGTGGAACTTCCATGGGAAGTCACCGCTGTGCCGCGGCCGACGCCGCTTATGCCGCACTCGGTGCTTGGTGAACCTGCCGCTACCGTACCATTCTTCGAGCATAGCATCGTTCAGCATGTCCAAGTCGACGTCTAACTTTCGTTTAGGGGGTACGGTGGGAGCGTGGGTGGTTATAGGGTCCCGGCTGAGTCCCTCTGCGTCCCACAGTTGTATTCTGAGGATGTTGTCGTGGGAGGGTATATGGGCGCGCGCGGTCGCGAGTGCGATCGCCACGAGTGCTAGCGCGAACGAGCGCGCGGGGCCGACCATTTCTCTCGGCGGGCGCGAGCCGACTGAGTCTACGGAAGGTTTTCCCGCGTTTTCCGATAACGCTACGAGCTACGCGCTGCGACTCTACACGCATTCGACATCAACGCTCGCCCACTGATAACTGCTTTACCCGTTATCGATATGATTGATAACGTCCACATTACCCATTACCTTACGACAGCCAGTTCCAGTGTAAAAAAATATTGTGATCTTAATAAATGTAATTTTGTATTGGAATCAATTTCGTCGAAAGCGTTATCAGTTAATCTGAATGTGCGAAGGCCAAACAAACTATAATAGGATATTATAAGCCAGACGAAACTTTAATACCTATAAGTAAGTAATATAAGTTTTTGTCTCCTATCAACAACCGGAACTGGGTGATATGATAATTCCATTCATACTTATAACAGTTTTTACTATTATTATTATTGTTCTTGTTTAATTTTTTATCTGAAATAGGGAGCTCTATAGGTATTATATTTTATCTTACCTAAGAAGATAATGGGGTATTTAGACGGGTCTATTTTCCGGGCGATTTGCTAGGCGACTATTAGTGTAAAGTCCTATTGACTTTTTATCGACAGTCGCTTCTAAAATCACATCGCCACCTCATTGAAATTGGGTTTACGATTAGATTTTACAAGCGATTGTCGATAAAAAGCGCTAATTGACTAAAATCGACCAGCAAATTACCTGCCAAGTCGACTCGTGTAAACTGTATATACTTACCTCATGTACAGTCAGTGGCACGAATCATGAAAATTTTTCGACGGAGTGGGGATAAGTTCGCGCATGTGCTCTTGTGAGCGACCAATAGCGCGCGCCCCTCTCCCGCCGCCCGCGCCCCTCACCGCAACGCATACCCAAAATACGCATTCCGCGCAATCCCCACCCGATTTCATGATTCGTGCCACTGACTGTACCTACCAATAATAATCGTCTCTTATTCTAAACTTGTTTGTCATCAAAATACGCACTAGCATAGCACTTGTTTTATTAACCGACTTCAAAAAAAGGAGGAGGTTCTCAAGTCGACGGTATTTTTTTTTTATTTTTTTATTTTTTTATGTATGTTTTAACATAGCTTCGTCAGTTCTTACCCGATTTGTACAATTCTTTTTTTATCTCAAAGAACATAGTTCGTGTGTGGTCCCATAAAATTTTTTTAGAGATCTGACCAGTAGTTTTCTCATAATCCTGAAAAATATCAATTATTTAGCTCGCCATCGTACGAGTTTTTATGGAATTTCGGACATAACATCTTTGTTTATGAACTGATTTAGATGATTCTTTTTTTATTTGAAAGGGTTTACTTCAAGAGTGGTCACAATTTAATTTCATCGTTATTGGACTTCGAACTTCGAAGATACACAAGGGAACTCCTCAAAGTCAAATAGTATATGTAAAGTGATTTAGGTTTTGGTAAGTTTATGGCAATCCAAAACAAACCAAATCATGGTTTGCGATGCAACGTTTTGGACTAGATTTGGACTACGAAAACACAACGGAACTCCTCAAAAACAAACAGCGTGAATTTGGAAATTGAGTTCTGGGCATTTTACCATTGAAAATGTTATAATATAAAGTTAAAAAATATTTACACGCTGCGCTTACATACCTACCACTAAAAAGTTGAAAATAAAAAAGCTTTTTAAAAAAAAAGAAAAACCGCCTTCAAAAAACCTGAAAACAAAAACAGCTTAAAAATTAAATACCTCTAAAAAGCAAGAAATAATATTTGAATCATTCGTTACACATATCAATATTAATAAAACACGTCTAATGAAGTCGGGTGGGGCTTTAAGAAAAAATGAAGTTGTCCTCCAGTTTGAAATTGGGTTTACGATTAGATTTTACAAGCGATTGTCGATAAAAAGCGCTAATTGACTAAAATCGACCAGCAAATTACCTGCCAAGTCGACTCGTGTAAACTGTATATACTTACCTCATGTACAGTCAGTGGCACGAATCATGAAAATTTTTCGACGGAGTGGGGATAAGTTCGCGCATGTGCTCTTGTGAGCGACCAATAGCGCGCGCCCCTCTCCCGCCGCCCGCGCCCCTCACCGCAACGCATACCCAAAATACGCATTCCGCGCAATCCCCACCCGATTTCATGATTCGTGCCACTGACTGTACCTACCAATAATAATCGTCTCTTATTCTAAACTTGTTTGTCATCAAAATACGCACTAGCATAGCACTTGTTTTATATGTCATTGACTTGATCACCGCTATAGCCCACGGTACATTTGCGCTCTTAAACCAAACAGGTGTAATAAATTATCTCGATTATTTATAGCAGTAGCTAGAGGCAACTAATTTTTCATCAAGCTCAAATTATTAATAGTAATAAATTACCTTATAGTTGCACTTACTTGTAAAGGCCGATTAAATTATTTCACACTTTGTCACAGTAATAGGCCTTTGATTTTATCAGATGATGAATGATAAAAATAAATTGGTAGGTATGAGGAGTTGGTAATATAAAAAGACCACTTTTAACAGTAGGTTATTCAATTATTTTTAACCGACTTCAAAAAAGGAGGAAGTTCTCTATTAAGTATATTGTTCTTAATGTTGTTCGCGCAATCTTACTTTCCTTCCACATTTCGATTTTTATAATTATTTTTCAAAATGACTTTTCTTTCGAGATAGTCCCATAAATCGGTGAATGAGTCGGCTTGTATTAAGGGCGTCGTATATTATAAAACTGTTTTATATTGTCTGTATATGTATGGCACTTCTTACTCAAAACATATAATTCATAACTTACTTACATTGTTTTGATTTATTTAATTGCGATCTTTTGACTTTCTAGTCATTAGTTTTGTAAAAGGCCTATGAAAAGCTTTTGGATATTACTTTTCAATTCGATGCCTTAACATGGGTAGCCTTAGTACTTATTGGACCGTCGGCAAAGGAGCTCATTTTCAATCTATCGCATATCGGGACCAGACCACATTGATAAGATAGCCATTAGTTTGGTGTTATCAAATATTGTCGTCTGGGTTGCGAAGTAGGAAGCTTCTGGAAGATGTACATAATCATATGGCTTCCCATACAATGATGTCCAATCACAAAAATAATCGATCGAATATTGATATAAATGTTGAACAGGGTCGTAGGTGGCATCATTACCAACATATTAGACATCGGCTTCGTTAGTTTTCAGGAAGCATGCGCGCGGCCAGGGTAGAAACATAGATACTTTTTTTCTAAAAAATAATCGACTACATATTGGCATGTAATTACATTCAGGGGGTGAGGCAGGCCCAAGGCGTATATAAAACCACAGTCTTGCGTCGCTTTCAGGAAGCGTCTAGAAGGTCAGGCCAGGTAAGTACATTTCACATATATGCTCTTGTGATCCTTGTTCCTTATTCGATCGATATGAAAACACAAAAAAAGTTCAGGTAATGATTCCACCCACGACCCTGTTCACCATTTATACAGGGTGACATAGAAATTCGACCTATTCCTTGAAAGGGGTTATACTAGAGGTCATTAGCAACAAATTAAGCCCAGTGAACCAGGGGTCAAAACTTGATGGTTACCGAGCTGCAGCAGTTTTTCGATATTTATGAAATTTTCCGACTTGTTACCAAAAAACAATTATTATGAATAAACTACTCCACTCTAAACATTGAATTGATACCTACTTTTCTGAAAGCTGAAAAATAAGTGATCAATTTAAAAAAAACCTTGGCCCAAAACAAACATAATCACAGAAATAAAAGGTCCTAAGTAGCAATAACTTTTATTTTCTGTATTTTTTCCCGAAAATCGTCGTAATTTATTGAAAAAAAACTGCATGAAAGTTCGCATACAAATTAGTAAAATAACTTACTAATTTCATTAGCTTTCCAAAAAGATGCAAATGTCATTAACTTTCCCAGTTGTTTTAAAAAACATCGCCAAATGGGCGCCGTAGGTCAAAGTTTTGAATTTGATTTGTTAATTGAATTCAGCTCGATAGTCAACAGTGTTACTCTTAACTACACTGTGAATAAAAAATAAGTGTAAGTTGATAAAGTTTAGTAAAAAAAACAGTTTACAAAAATTACAAATCCTGTTCAAATTGCCTACCATTGTTGCGTATGCAAGCACGGAGCCTACGACGTCGTACTTCACTCACTGTCACTGGCGTTGAAAGTGAGGTTTTTATTTGTTCGGCAACTGCCAAAATTCTCTCCCTCAACTCTTCAATGGATGTTATAAGATATGTATAGAGATTATTAAGGCTAATGATCTCTAGTATAACCCCTTTCAAGGAATAGGTCGAATTTCCATGTCACCCTGTATAAATATGCGATCAATATTTTTATAGCGATGGGTGACCATGTTCAGGCTGGCATATCTTCCAGAAGCTTCCTACTTCGCAACTCAGATGATGATATTTGATAACACCAAGCTAGCCATTATCTTGCGAATTTGGTCTGGTGCTAATATGCGATAGATCAAAAATGACCCTGGTTGGCCGACGGTCCATGTCATTTCTGCGGTGGTGTCGTGTGAGGCGGGTCGTTACGCTCCCTCAAATATGGTTGAGCGAAGCGATGGGCTTATTCAATAAAACTTACAATCCTACAAATTTGTCAATAAGTGACATATTTGTCAAGTTGTATGACAAGTGCTGTTCAATAAACCTTACAATTATGTAAGAATTGTACATAATTGTATGTGTAATTGTTGTAATGTGTTATTAGTGTAAAAATCTTACAAATATTACAATTATAAATTCTGTTCAATAAACGTTTACATATGTAGAAAACGCCTGTAGATTTCGATGACAATATTGTATCTACAAATTTGTAGTTGTAATTTACAAATTACATAAATTTGTAGGTAAATTTTTGTTGCCCATCAGCCATTTTTATGTCCCCACTGCTGGGGCACAGGCCTTCCTTATGGGTGGATAAGGAGGACGGGCCATAACCCACCACGCGGGCCGAATGCGGATTAGTGGGTGTTAACGACTGCCAATGCAGCCGGGACCAACGGCTTAACGTGCCTTCCGAAGCACGGAGGAGCTCGAGATAAAAAATTTTTGGTCACCCATCCCATAACCGACCCTTGCGAACGTTGCTTAACCTCTGCAATCGCTGGGCCAGGCGCTAAGCCACTGCGCCACCGAGCTCCTCGAAATTTTTGTACGAGGATAGATTTAAAAAATCTTGGAATTAAAAAATAATCGATAGTTGCCTTTTTACCCTAAACTTCTCATTAAATGTGAAATCAGTCACATTAAAAGAAAGAATAATGTTTTTAAATATTTTTCTTTGTCGTTCGATTAGCACGATTTCATCGTTATCACTATTCTCACTAACTAAATTTTGGTAAAAAAAAAAGCATCTAAAACAAAAACAATAATGCCGAGTTATAAAATTTTACCGAGGGTGAGGTCACCTGGCAGAAATGTATTACAATTCTACAAATAAGTAAACTTGTAAATACAATTATGCGTTCAATAAAGCAGTTTTTCCTACAAATTTGTAAATTGTCACCTGTAACAGAAAAATTTTTTATTGAACAGAAATATGTAAAATTGTAAGTACAATTCGACAAATATGTAAATTTTCCAACATTACAAATTTGTAACTTGTCTTCTTTATTGAACAGAAAATTGTAAAAATGTCACCTGTCACCTGTAATTGTAAATTGTTAGTTTTATTGAATAGGGCCTAGGTTCATGCGTCATGCTCGTGAACGGGTGCTGCCAGTGAGAATGGATCTGCGTCTGACGACGTATCTTAACGCATATTGAATTATTTGTTGATTGTTGTTGAATAGAATGTTTTTTTTTTCTTTGTAACAGCCTAGACTGAATCATAACTTTGAATCTAGCTTTTTAGCTTTTAATTTCAAATTACTTAATCAAATTAAATAATGTCATTTATTTGTTAATATAAAGTCTGGAAACGATATACATATTTGTAATTATTATAAGTTTAGCTAGACCATTATGATATCGAAGATCTGGAGTACTACCGTACTGCATCAGGTGTTCCGATCTTCGATTTATATACCTCAACAAAAAATGCTCATCAGGCTAAACATCTTTTTGTTAAAGCGTCATTTTTATATTCCTTATAGTTTACTTGGACCACTATGGTTCTGCATTTCTATTTTCCAAAATCAATTATACCCTAAACTATGCCCAGGCTTAACAGCTAAGTACATAACGAAAAAAGTTTCATTCGAATCCATTCAGTATTTCCGGAGATTAGCGTGTTCAAACAGACAGACTTTTTTTTTATTCTTACTCTATTACTATGTCTCTATATCGCCCCAGATATATTTTTTTATATATTTAATGTACAGACAGACTTTTTCTACTGTTTTATTATATGTAAGGATATAATAGGGTACATTTTAAGAATTTGTTACAAAAGGTCAACAAAACGGTAAGGCTGTGTTCACTTGACTACCAAAATGACTCTAGAAAAAGTTATCGAATGAAAATTTTAAAATTAACAAAAAAACATATTCTTTTATAATAAAAAAATAAAAAAACTTAACTTTTTCCTTTTCCTAAAATTCCAAAAAATATTTTTGAAATTTTAGGAAAAGGAAAGTTTTAATTTGAAATATAATTCTTAGTGCAATGATAAAAATAAGGTAGATACTTACAACTATGTTTAGTTAAGTTTTTTATTTTTTTTAAGTTTATTTTAAAGTCCTTTTCCTAAAATTCCAAAAATATTTTTTGGAATTTTAGGAAAAGGAAAGTTTTAATTTGAAATATAATTCTTAGTGCAATGATAAAAATAAGGTAGATACTTACAACTATGTTTAGTTAAGTCTTAGCTACAACAAAATAATTAGGAATGTATGTATTAATTTATTTATAAGTTCAATATTTTATGACAAGTCGGTGATTAAAGAGACAAAAATCAGGTGTTAATAAATTTTACGTAATATTTTTTTAATAATTAAAAAAAAAATTACGTAGATGTATAGAGCCTTTTTCCTTACACTGAGTTACAATTCTTTCCACTGAGTTACGAAATTTCTCACTGGAACGTAACATCTAGTGGCTTGAGTTACAAAAATAAAATATATGTTACTAATATGCAAATTGAATTTAAGAAGAGTGGATCATTAAAAGCTCTTTACGCTGACTAATCATAGAAATCCGTTCAGCCGTTTGAAAGATATGAGGTAATAAAGAATATTACATATACAAGTGTTTGTATATGTAATATTCTTTATTACCTTAAATAAATGGCCATTTAAATGATAAAAAACATGTACTTGCAGTCATGATTGACTTCAGTAAAGCATTTGATGCTTTAAATTATGAAACTTTATATAAAAAAATGCAGCAAACTGGTATACAGGGTCCCCTGCTGGAATTGTTTAAAAATTACCACCGAAACAGGTTTAACACTGTAAGTATATCCGGGGAACAAAGTGATTTAATTCCAACCGTGCGCGGAACAGCTCAAGGCTCAATTTTAGGTCCAACCGAATATCTCGTTTATGTTAATGATATGTGTAACCTATTCCGGCAGTGCTCTGTATACCAGTTCGCTGATGATACTTGCCTCATAACTGCTCACCGAAGCTTAGAGATCGCTCAGCATAAAATGCAACTTGAATTCGACAGACTATGTAAATGGGCACATGATGTAGGGTTATCTATTAACTTTCAAAAAACCAAATTGCTCCATATACACTCACCATACCTTAAGTGTAAACACATACCCCGAATCGTTGCTCATAATCATAACTGTATGCATCTGCAACCTAGGCACTGTGATTGTACACCCCTGGAATTAGTAAAGGAACATACCTACCTTGGATTAAAAATTGATTATAAATTCAACTGGGGTCCTCATATAGATCATGTATGTAATAGGCTAAGGGCAATACTTGCCAAGCTATGTATCCTTAAACATAAACTACCTTATAATACATTGAGACTGCTGTATGTGGCATTAGCAGATTCTGTTATTAGTTATGGTATTTCTAGCTATGGACAAACTTATAAGACTTATCTAGAAAATATTTATAACCTCCAAATTAGATTGCTCAAAACTATTGTCCCTCTTAAAATTAAATATAAATTTAAAGATAACTATGATCAACTATTCCAATATTGTAATGTGATGAATGTCTTCGATAAAGCTAAATTTGCAATTGTTGTAGAAAATAGTCAAAATATCAAATTGTTAAAAACCAAAACAAGACCAACTTCTCTGCGTACATTGCAACATCTTACCATGTATGAAACACCTAGATGTACCAACAACTATGGTAAAAGAGTATGGATGTGTAACCTTCCCAAAATATTAAATGAACTACCAAAAATTTTTGTAGAAAAAATCAAAGATAAAAATACCATGCAAATTAAAAATACATTGAAAAAGTACTATTTAAAAGATCAATTCCTATATAAAAGGTCGGATCCACATCCAAATTCCAACCTAACTAAACAATAAAAGGGTAACTAGGGCCTCACAATCTTTAATTTTAAGATTTGCCTGCAAATGTATATTTGTATTAAAAAATTTAATTAAAATAAACAGTTTAAATTTTAAAAAATTTTTTTTTTAAAAAAAACCTCATATCTTATACAAACTTACAAGATACGCGCGAAAAACATAACCCTCTTGCAGTCGGGAAAAAAGGTTATTGTGTGGTGGGACATAAGTAGGGAAGAGCCATATTTGTAATATCATAACAATAATAATTAAACTTAAAAAAAATCGTTCACGCTGATAAAGGTATGTGTTTTTCGAAAAAAAAAACAATATGCGAAAAGCATCAATATTTCAAAATATGTCTTATAAACTTGGTAGGACATAGCCAAAAACATACTGACAACCAAAGCTGGGCACCGTTAGTGTCCGGACACGAAAGTGGCGGCGGCCGAGCGGTGGCGGGGCGGCGCGGCAGCGGAGCGGCGGCGGGGCGGGGCGATGAGAACGTGGGCACGAAACTTAGCGGTCGGTCAGCCGCGCTAGTAGTGTTGTGACAGATGGGCTAAATACCATTAAGGGCCCGTGGACCTACCGATTTGACCTACTGGTAGGACCACGGTATACCACTAAAGTAACTTCTTATTTTTTTTTATTTCTATTGATGTGTCAAATGTGATGTTGCTATGGAAACAATTTCTTGTTAAATCAATACCGAAAAATATTCAAAGGACGAAATATATCCTATGTCTAAAAATTTTATTTAGTTCGAAAAAATGGTCTAAGTATAGGCGTTAACTAGTTTCAAAACCGGATTCTTTGCTCATCTTGTGTTTTTTAAATGATGTCCAAGATGCCGACATCCATACTGAATAAATAGGTACTACCTAGTAATCAAACAGACACTATTATATTATTCAACACAACACTACTGTAATCGCGGGCTACCAAATCCAACTACTTTGTTCATTTGTTTTCGTCGCTCTCCTCCCGCCCGTGCATCGCTCGTCGCCCCGCTCTGCCACCGCCCGTTTCGTGCGCGTCTCCATACGGTGCCATACTGTTGAATGCATCGCCGCCGCTCCGCTGTCGCGCCGCCCCGCTGCCGCTCCGCCGTCGCAGTTTTCGTGCCCGGACACTTAATCAAATATTTAACTTCGTTAATCGCTAATCCGTTACCTACTAAAAAAGTTAACTTCGTTAAACGTTAAAGCGTTAAATGTATAAAAAAATAACGTACGTAGGTTAAAAGTTATTCGATAAAGTTAACAAATTCATAGTTTTACCTAAATGGTTACTAATAATTGAAGGGTCTTGGTTCTGCTATACAAGTAAGTAAATTAAGTAAAAGTTGCAAGTATTTATTTAACCTTTACCTCTAAATGAAATTAAAAGAACATTAAGGGCGCGTAGTCAGCCTTAAATCAACAGTAAAGTTATGAATTATTATTTAGGTTAGGTAGGTGCATGTTCCCTTTTAAGAACACTAGCTTCTGCCCGCGACTTCGTCCGCATGGATATTAGAGAAAATCCTCAAGGAACCTGAACCAACCAAGATCCGTTCAGCCATTTTTACGCGATTAGGCGGGTCCCCATCAAGCGCGCTGCATCGCGAGGCAAGACCTTTGCCGCGTGTGGCGGGCCTCGCACGAGGCTTCCCGTTCCGTTCCCTTTCCGTTCCCGTTCCATTCCCGTCCCGTTCCCTTTCCATTTTCGCGCCATTTCCGTTCCGTTCCCGTCTAGTTCCCGTCCCTTTCCCGTCCCGCTCCCGTCTAGTTCCCGTCCCTTTCCCGTCCCGTTCTCGTCCCATTCCCGTTCCGTTCCCTTTCGGTTCCCGTTCCGTTCCCTTTCCGTTCCCGTCTGGTTCCTGTCTCATTCCCATCCCGTTCCCTTCCCCGTTCCCGTCCCCGTTCCCGTGCCCATTCCCGTTCCCATTCCATTCCCGTCCCGTTCCCGTTCCATTCCCTTTCCGTTCCCGTCTATTTACCGTTCCTTTCCCGTCCCGTTCGCATCCCGTTCGCGTTCCATTCCCATTCCGTTCCTATTCCCGCCCCCGTTCCTGTCCCCGTCCCCTTTCCCGTTCCCGTCCCCTGGATGTGCATGTCCAGGTCCAGGTCCATGATGTTTCATGTCCACCGCGTTGGACTTCAAAATAAATCTCATTTTCGCAATCACCATCCCATAAAACCTCAAGAACGACATCCATGTCGATTTTTATGTTTACTTACCCCATTTACCCCCTAAGAGGTTTATTTTCAAAATCACAAAATATATGTTTGCCTATTTATTTTTAGACGTACTCCTACGAAGTTTAAAGTTGGACCTAATGTCTATTTAATATTATTTTTCCATACAAAATTTGAACCCCATTTTCACCACTTTAGGGGTTAAGTAAATCATGTCCGCCGTGTTGGACTTGAAAATAAATCTAATTTTTGCAATCTTCATCCCACAAAACCTCGATAACGACATCCATATCTATTTTTAGGTTTTTACCCCCTTTTACCCCCATTTCATCCCCATAGGGGTTGCAATATTAACAAAAACAATAACGTTGCGTTAGATTTCCATCTATAATCCTAAATTATAAATGTAGCGATTTTTACTTCGAAAATGAAGAATTTTCTTCTATACACAACTTCATCCTCCTTTTCACCCCTTCGGGGGTAGATTTTGAAAAACGCTGGGACACGTATTTATTAATTTTCAATCGTCAGCCTAAATACAAATTTTTGAGATCCTAGCTTCAAAACTGAGGGACTTTCAAACAAACTTTCATCCCTTATTTCATCGCCTAGGGATGGAATTTTCAAAACTCCTTAATTAGTGGATACCTACACTGTATAAATATCAGTGTGCAAAATTTCAAGCCTCTAGGTCCAGTGGTTTGGGTTGTGCGTTGATTTGTCAGTCATTTTGGGCTTTTTTTCCCCATTTACCACCTAAAGGGTTGATTTTCGGAAAACCACGAAACACGTGTTTACTTATTTGTCTTTAGAAAGTACTCCTACGAAGTTTCAAGTCGAAATGTCTATTTAATATTTTTTTTTCATACAAACTTTGAACCCCCATTTCACCCCTTTAGGGGTCGAATTTCCAAAAATCCTTTCTTAGTGGATGCTTACACTGTATAAAGTATATTTGTACAAAATTTCAAGTCTTTAGACCCAGCGTTTTGGGCTGTGCGTTGATATGTCAGTCACCCCTTCACTTGAGAGATCAGCATATAAAAATTGTCGTCGGAAAGCAAGGATCGTTCTTAAAATGTCTTTACCTGTCGAGAAAAGTCTTTCAACTGCCGCACTTGACGGTATAGGCGGCGTGTATATAAACAATTTTATAAAAACCGGTTCACCCATAAATGCTGCATCAGTAACACAACAGTCTGGATTTAGAATCGAACCAAGTTCTTATTAAATTCTGCGCTTTATTTTTTAAAGACTTGTTGCCTCTGCCTCTGCCTCTGCCCCCATCGTGATGAGTAATAATAGTGCTAAATAAATCATCACCCACTTCTTCATTGTTGCTACTTCGACTGATACAGATACTAACATTATCTGTTTCACTTGCATCTCTTTCTTTTGCCAGAGCTCCTTCAACCTTTGCTTCCAAAAGCTTCTTAATTCTCGAGATCTTGCTGTTGTCATATTTTTGCAGCCACAGCAGTCGAAATTAAGGATGAAAGGCTGCAGCAAGTTGGCATTCCTCGTCATCCATTAGCCACAGTACATATATAAGTTTTTTCAAACAGTATAGAAACTCTATCGAAACGTTCGAATTTGACGGCTGACGTCACTCTAAGAGCTCTAAGCAAAGTTCGCAGTACTTTGGTCAGGGTTGTGACATCGCGTCGCAGTTGTTTCTATAGCGTTCGCGCGTAGCATTCCACGAGGCGGCCGGAAAATGCCAACCCTAGCGATCTGACGGAGTGCAATGACAAAAGGGCCTAAGTGACGTTAGCCTCCTCTACTGTTTGAAAAAACTTATATTATTATATGTACTGTGCATTAGCTATCAGCGGCATGTAACGGACCTAATTTAATTTAATGCAAGTTAACTAAACCGTTAATATTTTTTTCGGCTTCACTTAAAAGTTCAATCGTTAAACAATTTCTTAACTTCGTTAATTAACGATAAACGGATTAACGAGTTCATGCCCAGCTTTGCTGACAACAAATAAAAAAAAATGCCCATGTACCTATAGGTCGCCTGTCAGTGCGTACGTGGTCTTGTGTTGTACCTGCAGATCAAGGGCGGATCCAGGATTCCAATTTGGGGGGGGGCCTTGGAGCCTCGCGCCTAGGGTTACAGGATGCCTGTCTCTAGGATGCACAAAACGCCTGATTTTCAGAAAAATGCCTGTCTATAGTAAAAAATGGCCGCGCAGCGCGATTTTTAGTCAATTTCATCCACTAATCTCGTCTGTCTTTAGTAAAAAACGGCCGCGCAGCGCTATTTTCAGTCAGTTTCATCCGTTATATTTGTACTCTTGCCTGTCTATAGTTAAAAAGATGGCCAAGCAGCGTCATTTTTGTCAGTTCCATCAACTAATCGTGTACTCTTGCCTGCCTATAGTAAAAGAAAACGGCCGCGCAGCGCGATTTTTAGCCAGTTTCATCCACTAATCTCGTCTGTCTTTAGTAAAAAACGGCAGCGCAGCGCTATTTTCAGTCAGTTTCATCCGTTATATTTGTACTCTTGCCTGTCTATTGTAAAAAAACGGCCGCGCAACGCGGATTTTTGTCAGTTTCATCCACTAATCTTGTCTGTCTTTAGTAAAAAAAAACGGCCGCGCAGCGCCCTTTTTAGTTAGTTTCATCCGTCTTGTCTGTCGACAGTAAAAAAAAGCGGCCGCGCAGCGCAATTTTTAGTCAGTTTCATCCACTAACCTTGTCTGTCTATAGTAAAAAACGGCCGTACAGCGCCATTTTTAGCCTGTTTCATCCACTAATCTTGTCTGTAGTGTAAAAAATGGGCCGGCGCTGCGCCATTTCTTTAGCTAATTTCATCCATTAATCTTGTAATATATGGTTTCCTGGGCGGACGAGTAGCTTGCGAAGCAAGGCGTGCGTGATTGGAGCATGTAAGCCAGAATTCACAGCGAGACCCGCGAAATTAAGAAATGCCTGTCTCAGCTTAGCACCAGCCCGCCTTTCGAAACCGTAAACTGTTTGTCAAATGTCTGTCAGATGGTAACCCTACTGGGGCCACGTTTTATGGTTAAAAAATAAAATAAAGTTAGAGGCACTGACACTACCTATATCTAATAATTCGCAGGGTTGCTTAGTTACGATTTCTCTGATTGTCATATCAATGAGGGGTTTTCAAATTGACATTAAAAAAATGAAAAGTAACTATTTGCCTCACTAGACGGCGTTGATGGTAAGAGGGAAGTCAAAATTGGCTTTTAAAAATAAACGGCCAACCAACCGGCCAGTAAGCATGTACTGCACTGACCTCTATTATACAAGGAGGTCAGTTACATCTGCCTGCCTACCTGAGTACTCTTCGAAAAAAAAAACACTTTGAATCCCCTATTTTTTTCACCGCCATCTATCGAGCCTACAGCTTTTTGTCAATTTTTTTTTATCTTACTCTATGCATTAGAGCATGCAACATTATTATTTTAATAATATAAAATATTATAGGGAAATCACGTTTTTATTTCGTCGATTAAATACATAATTGCCATCAGTGTCAATTAAATTTAATAATTTCAATTGTGTATAAGTACGATAAGAAGTTACGATGCGCAAATTATCGGCGAAAGCGCTATGAACTGTTTCGGCAAGGTTTCGCGAGTTTCTGCGTCCAAATGGGGAATTTGATTCCGTTCGCTCAGAATTTATACCAAGGAAGCTGCAAGGAAGTCTGTGCTATGCTACGCTGCAGCCGTATGATACCGATGTTCCTCAGTTTTTATTGTAAAGAGAGCTTAGCTCAGTACGTGTAGTTCCACAGCGTTACCTGTGCTTGCTAAAGTTTTCCTTGCTGAACTTGAGATTTTTCGGGCGAGATTATTTGCGGAGGACGAGGAGGGGGCCTCCTGGCTCCCAGGGAGTGCCGAGGACTAAGAAGAGCCATTAAAGAGGAAACCGTCGCTCTTTGGCAGGAACAATGGGACTAGAGAGCGAAGGCGGATGCGAACTCTATAGATTCATTCTCGATATCGCAATGAGGCTCTCCGGAGATTGATCCATCGTCTCTCAACTACTGACCGGACAGGGGTGTATCAGGAAGTGTGACACCGGAATTGCCAAGCTAGCCAAGATCACGCACTTTGAGATTGACCAATACCCAGAAACTGGACCCGTTAATAACCGGAACCCCATATGTTGCCGTGAAAACTGGAAAGCACTGCACTAGTCCGCGCGCATCTGGTACACCATCAGAAGATGGTATGAATAGGTCTGAATGATTTTAGAGAGTAGCCCGACGCGAAGTACCGTTTTGTGAAGCCTATATCCAGATAGGGGAGAGTTAAGAGATAGCCAAAAAGAAAGGACGGAAACAGAATTTGACAGACGGAAAGTGCAAACGGGGAAAGCACTCTCCTGAGATTTCGTCCGTATAAACTGAGAAGGTAGGAAGGACTATGGGTTGGTGGATAATTGCGTCTATGGTAGAGGTTATATGTACTGTAGGACTTAAACTTTTCATTTTCTGAAAACTAATTGTTAACAATTTGTAAATACTATGTCACTTATTCTGTAACTAATCTGTACATAATTTATTATGTAAATAACAATTTATGCATTAAAATCTTTTCAGAGCATAAACAGTTTAACAACTTTTTTTTTATTTAGGTAACAAACTTATATAAAATCATTCTTAAATTAACATTTGGAAAGAAACAGACCTTAAAGTATATAAAGATACAAACAATTCAATAAACAGTACCATTTTAAACTTTATTTTGGTAAGAATCATTTTGTGAATGACAAAATAGTCAATAAAAAATCTTAGAAAATTTCACCTTTGTGCATTTGAAGGCAGATTTCGGCTAAAAAAACCTTATTAAGCACATTTTTTTTTAAATTAGAATTAAAGCTTAGGGTCTTGTGAAGTTTTTAAAATTACTCAGAAGTCATGGAACCTTTTTTTTAATTTTTAATTCAAAGTTGAAAATTTAACTATGATTTGATTTTACGTCAATTTTTCACTGTCGGTCAATATTTTTGTAACTTATTTTGATGACAGGAAGCTGGGTATTTTATGTGTTAAAGTTCAAGTCATGAGGTCTATGTAACAAAAAAATAATTCAAAAAAAGATGTATAATTTCCGAAAGAAAAATATTTTAGTCTGTCAAGTCAAAAATTCTCAAAATTTAAAAAAATAATTCATAGCTCGAAAACTACAAAAAATCGCTGAACATACATAGGGTATTTCCGGGTACAACGAGATGTGAGGAAACAAAAAAAAAATTTTTAGCGTCACCGTTTGGGCCACCCTGTATAATTGTGCAAGATTGTGTCAGAAGCTATCATCTTTAACAAAGTACCTTTTCACTTCTCATGCTCGTAAAGTTCGTCTTTATGTTGGGTATAGGCTGCATTAAATCGCTTTTTATGCTCTAGTGCATAAAGTAAAATCTTCGTCTAAGTCTCAGACTTTAAGACAAAGGTCGTCAGGTAAACAGCCACACGTGCAATTAAACTTCATTGAATTAACTTGTTATTTCATTCTGTTTTTTCACTTTTTTATTTTTGAAAATGGGTATCAATTTTATTGAAAGACCTTGATAAAAAAAATTTTTTTTCAATTTTTGAATATGGGTATCAAATGAAAGGCCTTGATGAGCACATTCCAGAATTATATATTTTTTTTATAAAAAAATGAGTTTTTTTTGCAATTTTTGAATATGGGTATCAAATGAAAGGCCTTGATGAGCACATTCCAAAAATATATATTGTCACAAAAAATTAAGAAAAAAAAGTTTTTTTTTCAATTTTTGAATATGGGTATCAAATGAAAGGCCTTGATGAGGACATTCCAAAAATATATAATTTGTCACGAAAATGTTAGAAATATTTTTATTTTTACATTATTGTTGTTTAATTTCCTCACAATCGAAGTGAAAAGCAGAGTGTATAACTCGTACATAAAACCCATTTTACTATTTATCGTCTCGGGTAAAATGATGCGTTTTATGCACTTGTTGTACAATCTACTATACTTACCACTATTACTTATTCTGTGACCTTACCTACCGATAAAGATGAGATGAGTAATACAAAAATATAAAAAACAGAGACAATTTCATCTACGACTATTACAATGTACATTATAGTCTTAACTATTTTTTAACGTTTACTTTATCTTGAATAACAGTTCACCCACTTTTTTCACAAGTTACCTACATGAATTAGCAAAGATGTCGACTCTGTTATAGAGATCGCAAGATCGTCTGAAAAAGGCATTTCTAACATAATTAGTGTGACATGAGATACATTAGTGTGATATTATACGAGGTACTCTGGGTTTAACTTTTTTTAGTAATTGAATGAGCATCAGCAATCAGCTGAATGAGCTGAATCTATTATGATTATTTATGTAGGTAAATTACAAATTTACAGATCATTACAAATTTATCACCTACTTATTATCACTGTGGTTTTGAAAGAATAAATTGTTTGTCACAGTATAGTTTTGTCCACGCGGGCAGTCTCTAGTAAAACATTAAAATAATAAGAAGATAATAAAAAGTATATACCTATTCAAAACTAATTTTCAATACAAGTTCAATGTTATCCGCAAAGTTAATTGGTCTTGTGGGGGGGCCACGACCCCCTTGCCCCCCCCCCCCCCCCCCCGGATCCGCCAATGCTGCAGATCACAGGTTGATGAAGAGAATTAGGCACGTGTATCAGACAACAGTACCTAATGGTTGTTCAACAAAATCACTTACAGGATTCTGATAAAGGTCAGCCGTTGGTTTAATAATGTAATTCGACCGCGGCTTCTCCGGGTAATTGCTTAAGTTTTTGACCGACACCCTGCTGCGGTCTCAATTGTGCGTATTCAGAACTTTGTTGTAACTAGAAATACTTATATCGAGTTGTGAATGAAGAGAGTGAAATCCACTTTGAGTTGAGGACTATATTCCGCAACAGATTCCAGGATATTTCAGTATACTCACGCATTTTAGTATACTTAACTAGGTAGTGGAGTGGCTCTATAGAGTTGTGGAACTCGCGTCTTTGTGAATTTTTCGAAATGGCTGAAATATGATTTTCCCCATATCTCTGCCATTTTGAAAATGAAATAATAGTTATTTGTTATACAAGTAACCAAAATCAATTTGTGCTGCGAGTGCCGACTTTAAATCACGAACTAGCGAAGTAGTCTAGAATTGAATCACGAGCGTAGCGAGTGATTCTAATATAGACTACTGAGCACAGTGAGTGATTTAAAGGCACGAGGCAGAGCAAAATTTTGGTCTTGTGTAAAACATACAACTTTTCACCTCTACCAGCGAGAAAATTTTCATGTGACTTTCTTGGTAAAAAGCTTAATTCAGCATTAGAAATTTGTTCACTTAACTTTTTTGGAGTTAGACAACTATCTTCATCGTTGGACGCATTCATTTTTGTAATTTATCACAAAAATAATTCGATCAAACCTACGCTGAAAAATTGTATTCATAGAGTCAGTAAAGTAGATTCCCGTCGTTCTGATTACATTACGTTGTGTTTTTCTCTTATCCATTAATATCTCTTTATTTATTTATTTATTATCATAAAACATATAATTTGTTAATAAACATGAATTTTTCTTATTTCATATTTGTTTCATACCTACATGCGACCTCATTACGTCCATATAGACTAAGCTCCCATTGCATGAAACCTTACCTCACAAGGTGGAAGAGCAGAAATGTGTTGCAGTAATAGATATTACTTAGGAACACTGGATTTTAGTGGGTTGCCATCGCATATCCTGGAAGAACATATATTTTTTTTCGTTTTCGTACCGCAATTTTGACCGAAAATTACATCATGAGGTGGAAGATCGAAATGTTAACCCATCGAAAGAGAAACATTCGGAGGTCAAAACCCGCATGGGTTGCCAGCCCCTACCCTGGCAGGTTTCAAGGTCAGCCAAGTTTTATGAGGCCCAAAAATGGGGTCACTTACCTCATCAGGTGGAGAGATAAAATTGATGCAGGTCGATAGCCCTAGTCGTGCCGTTCATGAATATATAGGGTTGCCTGCCTTCAGCCTGGCAGTTTTCCTGGTCAGCCACCTCAAACAATCTATATCAATATCTCGGAAAAACGAAAAATTCTTGTAAAGACGCTTTGATTCGGAGTAAATTTTATACAAACCGTGGTATTCAATTAAAATCTACGCTCTGGCAGTCTTGCGCCTATTACAGTGTTGAAATAATAAGGTAAATGCACCAGTTATGGTCATTTTTCATTGGTATCTTCAAAATATTGAAAAAAGTAATGTAGTTGTTTAACCTCATCAAGTGGCTCGATGAAACTGATGCAGATCGATAGCTCCAGACGTGCCGTTCATGAATATATAGGGTTGCCTGCCTTCAGCTTGGCAGTTTTTCTGGTCAGCTACCTCAAACAATCTATATCAATATCTTAAAAAAACGAAAAATTCTTGTAGAGACGCTTTGATTCGGGGTATATTTGATACAAACCGTGGTATTCAATTAAAATCTACGCACTGGTAGTCTTGCGCCTTTACGGTGTTGAAATAATAGGGTAAAGGTACTAGTAAGTGGTCATTGTTATCTTCCAATACGGAAAAATGTATCTGTTTTAGCGTTCTCATACCAGAGTGATAATCTTATACTACGTATAACTTATTTTGATATTACAATTGTAAAAAATGTACATGAGAGAGAGAGAGAGAATCTGTTTATTGACCTTAACAACAATACACACAATAACTAAAACATAGCTAATGTTTAAATATAAACAAAACAAATTAATAAAAAGAAATGGAAAAGACGTGAATACATAAGGTCAATCAGGACCCTGCCTCAGCTTGTGTCGATACGCCAGGTAATGTCGTATAGACGCTGGTATTCTGGCAGGGCCTGTTTGGTGCGTGGTAGTGCGGAATACCTACAATAAAGATAATAAAAATTTATGAATAAAAACAAAAAGAAAAAACTATAGTTAACAATAATGAAAACAAACTAATCGTAGCGTCTATGGGTACATCAAGTCGGTCACACCATGAATTTGATATTAATAAATAAAAATATAGTTATATTATTTATGAAAAAGAACTTGCATTGTAGAAAAAACAGATAAGAATGTGTGTGTTGGGTGGGTGTATAGAGGAAGAGATAAAAATTTTAAAATAAAAAATAAAAATACTGAGCTATCCAGGGTGCTATTGCTGGTAGTCATCTTTTGTCTTTGGAGAGCAAACTGTTGGTAAGTGCTTTATATATGTTATGAGATATCTTGTTGTAATTTCATTAGGTGTCGCTTAAGATTGTGCTTTAACATCTGTTTTGTCCTTAGACCTCGAATGGGGGGAGGAATGTCGTTCCAGCACTTAGAAGCAGCAAATCTGAAGGAACCACGGAAGGCTGAAGACTGGTGTTTTGGAGTGGAGAAAACATGTGTGCATGTCCTTTTTAAGTATTTACTGTGTAAAAATGCCTGCTCCAGCTTTGAAAAGAGGTAGCTTGGCTTGCCTGTGTGAATAATTCCAAATAAAAGGGATGCAAAATGGACACGCCTGCGTGCTTCCATTTTCAACATGCTAGCCGAGTTGAGGAAAGGGGTGACGTGTGTTCGCGGAGGTATGTGGAAGCAAAAGCGCGCGCATGCATTTTGCACTCTCTGAATGAGTCGAGCCGACCTAGCAAGCAAGCAAGGGCCATATACAGTGTCGCAGTAGTTGAGCTTGGATAAGACTAATGATTCACAGAGAATGATTCTGAGTTTTTCCGATAAATATTTTCTTATCTTGTATAATAGTTTCAACCTGTAGAAGCAGTTACGTACCACTTCTGAGATGTGGGCTTCAAAATTAAGGTTTTTATCTATGGTAAGGCCCAGGCTCCTGGCACTATCCACTCGCTCGATGGTTACTCCGTCTAAGTGGATTTCCAAGGTATGGCCACTGAGCTTGTCTAAGTTTCTCCTGCTGCCCACAAGCAGCATCTTGGACTTTTTTGGATTCAATGCAAGGCAGTTATACTGTGACCATGCTGACACTCTTGCCAAGTCTTCATTTACTCTACGTAAGGCCTGGCTGGCATCATCGGGCCTAAAGGAGTAGTAAAGCTGAATGTCATCAGCGTACAAGTGATATTTGCATTCATGAAAACAGCCAGCCACGTCTGCACTGTAAAGGATAAATAAGATGGGTCCCAGAAGGGAGCCTTGTGGTACCCCTCTAAAGACTGGGAGTGCGGGAGAGTGTGTCTTCGTTCCATTCGCGTTGGTTAACTCCACATATTGACTTCTGCCCGTGAGATAACTAGAGAACCAACGTATAGTATGTGAGTCGAAACCGTAGTATGCCAGCTTGGACAACAGCAGTGAAGTGTTTATGCAGTCGAAAGCGCGAGAATAATCCAAAAGCAGTAGTATGGAAACCATTCCTGAGTCTCGAGCGGCTAGAAGGTTATCCACCACGTCTGATAGTGCAGTTGCGGTGCCCCGGCCCTTTCGAAAACCAGATTGGAATTGGGGGAGTAAGTTATGATCTTCAAGGTATTGTACAAGCTGATCACACACTATTTTCTCTAAAACCTTAGAGGCACAGGGAAGTATGCTTATTGGTCTGAGATCGTTCGTGGAAGTAGGTTGCGTGTTTTTGGGCAGGGGCTTGACTAAAGCCTGCTTCCAGCCCACTGGGAAAGTGCTCTCTGATATGGACTGATTTACTATATTAGTGATTGCTTGTAGTGACTGGGGCAGTGTAAGCAACAGCATATCTAGTGATATCTGATCATCTCCCTGGGCATTTGACTTAAGGTTTCTGATGGCTTTTAGTACGGTGTTCTCGCTGATTTGACGGAGTCTGAAATTGCCAGCCGCAGAATGTTTGTGGTGTTCAAAGTAGGTGAGATGAGAGATTGACACACCGTTGTCGCCAGGGACGACAAGAAAGTGTCTATTAATTTCAATTGGATTGTCAAAGAAAGGTGGCAGTTCAGTTGATGTTTTACTGTTTGGAAGAATGTTACGTTTGAGGTTCTGCCACAACTTTTTGGAATTACCTATATTGCTGTTTATATTTATGGCGAAAAAACTCTTCTTTTCTTGCTCTATGGCTCCGATCACCTGATTTTTCATAGAGATGTAATTGTGTTTGATAGCTGGGGCTTTTGTACTTTTATATTTCTGATGTATGTCGTCTCTAATTCGCATCATTTGTTTCACTGTATCTGTGATCCAAGGGTGTGGAGGAGATTTGAATTTTCTCGTTGTGACTGGGGCGTGAAGATCGAATAGAGTTTTTATGATATATGTAAAATAGCACACCATTGAATCGACGTTAATGTTTGCTTGGTTGAAATAGTCCCAGTTGACGGATTCAAGGTCGCTGGTGAAAAGATCTAAAACTATGTTTTTGAGAGGCCTATATGCTATCCACTGAGGTGACGGCTTTGCTTTTTTTATTTTAAAAGCTGCCGTCAGCATGGCATGCCTTCCCAGGTCCGGAGTATGTTTGACTGTAACACTGAGGACTGTTACATCAGTACAAATGATATCTATCAGACTGTGACCATGCTGAGTGAGATGTGTTGGCTCTGTGACTATTTGTCTCAGGTTTGAGCAACTTAGGAATTGATTGAGAAGCCTTGCCTTTGTACTGCCGTGGATGAGAAGGTCTATGTTAAAATCTCCGAGTAATACCAGGCCGTCATGATTAGGGAGAGAAAGTATAGATTCAGATATTGCGTCCAAGAATATGTTTAGGTCTTGTCTCGGTGGTCGGTAGGCAGTTCCAACTATTATTTCTACATTAAAAAGGCGTACTTTTAGCCACATTTGCTCGATCGCCTCGGTTACCCAGTGAGTGCATACACGCGCGTTCAGTCCCTTTCGGATATAGAACCCAACTCCCCCACCTCGACCACCGTGAACACTATCCGGCCTAGGGTTATGATAAAATCGGTAATTGGATAGTCTAGGAGCCCTGTCGATATGACCAGGTCTTAGCCAGGTTTCATTTATGGCCAAGATATCTGGGGCCAGTTCCTCAACGGCTACTGTAAACTCCACATGACCAGTATTTAAGGATCCAGCGTTAAAGAGTCCAACTTTAAGATTTTTATTACAAGTCATTTTTAGTTAAATAAATAAATAAATGAGTAGAAAGAAAAAAGCGTTGTATAGTCTGTGTGATGTATACTTTTACTGTAGATATGTGTAAAGGTGTGGGACTAGCTTGATGATTACAGAAAATATACCCTTTATAATGATCAAAACATACTTTGCATTTTGAAGTATTTTTATAAGTAGCATTAACGAAAGCATGGCAGATAGCACGTGTTATGGCATTTGAGTAAGCATTAAAACATAATTTGAACACAATAGTGACTCTATATAGAGCAAGAAATTCACATATATGACAGGAGAGTAGTAAAGCGTCCGTGAAACTATACAAAGCTAGGCTGTGCTGCATCACTAACAAACTACGCTCTACAGGCATGATCACTACTAATGACACAATAGCGAAAAGCGTAAGCAAAAATGGTGAAAAAACGTTAAATACCTGTATGTTGTACGAAAGGGACGCAGAAACTAATGGATGCATGACTGAGCCGGCACAGCAGAAAAGATAAGTGTCCGTAATTCCACTAGATTTAGGTCGATGTGTCTGGAAGCGAGCTAACGGCGGCTTGCCCAAAAACTCGGACCATGTCAGCCTGAGTTCGCAAGCGATGACGTGGAGCTTCGTGACCGGAGTGTTGCCGTGCGAAGATTTTGCCATCCCTCGTCCAGACGTAGCGCCAACTTAGCCGCGCGCCGACGTCCCGTGCCTGCCGGAACAGCGCTCGATTTGTACGAGTGAGGCGCTCATTGATGTAAAAGCGGCGAGGCGATCCAGGAAGATCGACGCCTTCCGTTGTGACACCACGGCGCACCCGTGCAGCTCGCAGCAGCTCATCGCGCACAGCGCGGCGCACTAGACGGACGACGATGGGGCGCGGCCGAGGCGCCGCCGCCGCACCGTTCCCACTAAGCTCCGGAGGGCGGCCGACACGCGTCGCGCTGACCACGTCCTGTTGAGCCAACTGTACCCCGACTTTGGATGCCAGGGTCATGATGATGTGCTGTAGGCCCTCTCCTTTTTGCTCCGGAATGCACGTGAACTCGACGTCATTCAACAGTAGTTCTTGGTCGCGTTCGTTGAGCTCTGCCTTAAGCGACTCGATTGTGTTCACTAGAGTGCCGTGAGGATCCCCGGCTTGAGTATTAATTTCATCCCGCTTCTCTAAGTTTTCAACGCGTGACCTGAGCTCCCTTACCTCACCGACGCACGACTCCACCTGGGTGATAAGTCCCGAAAGTTTATCGTCGAAGGACTGTACCTGCCGGCGTGTATCCGACATCTCTGTTTGAAACATGCGCACTTCCTCAACGAGTACATCTAATTTCACGGACAGGTCTGATAGCGATGCACCGGATGACTGAGGAGGGGCCTCTGGGCTATGAAACTCGTCTAGGGCGGGAGCCGGGGCACCTTTGCGACGCGTGGTCTTTTCTTCGTAACTACGTACCGGAGTGTCAACCTTTGGTTCCCGGCTCCTACAGGCTTCGCACCTCCATTTTAGCCGGTGCTCCCCAGTTAAAGTGTTGCGAAAACGCTGCTCGGATACACCAGCGCACGCAATGTCATAATTTTCTGCGCATGAGCAGCAACATAGATATTGTCTGTTTTTTATGGGTTGTGAGCAGCCAGCACAGTTTTTATTCGTCATAGTGCGATCAAGTTAAAAGTAAAAATAAAAGTAAATAGTCAATGTATGATTAGGAGTTAAAAAAAATAAATAATAAAAAATAAAAATAAAAAGTATAACTTCGGGAGGTTCGAACTCAAGATGTTAAGTTCTACACTGCGGTTGACTACCACTGTGCCGCTTGCGCGGTAAAAAAACAGTCGGAATAGCGAGTCAGTACCGCGGCGCAGTTATACGGAACGATCCAACTCAAGGTCAACGAGTCACTCGAGTAAACACTGTTCACCTGCACTTATTTTACAAAAACACGAAATAAATCACTGTTACTGCACTGTTTCTTTTGAGGTGAACACCAAAATACAGGGAATTAGTTATAGAATAATTTGATATATGTTCAAAGTATTAAAACTATGTTTAACTGTTCTAAAGGATGAATAATACGGAGCGTAAGAAAAACACGTCAGAGCACAGCAACGCACCCCGCGCACCGCTACATAAAAAGGAAATACAAAATCACGTACATACTTTTTTTTATTCAAAACCAGGGAGTTCACAAAATCTTCTCTTTCTTACAACTGGTTGATTATTGCATAGCTTTTAATTGACACTTCGCTAGAAAAATGTAAAAATTTTAATATATTAAATTTTGGAATATAAATGTCGTAAAAAAATACTAAATTTGACGATTTGAAGTAAATACTTTTATTTTGTGATATTTAGGATTATTTAACAGAGTTAGTAAGTCATTTTTATTACACAACTATCCAAAAAAGTGTATTGTGTTCGGGTTTGATGTATTATGTATGTGAGTTTCTTATTTCACTATAACATCAAAACACTGAACAAATTTGGCTGTGAGAGGTATCGTTAAATTAGAATCCTTACATCACCCCAAACGACACTAACAATAGATTTTTGAAAAATGACAATAATATATGTCAGCTGCATGACACCATTTATTTATTTTTTGCAATGATTACAAAATTAAAGGCCTTGATGAACACATTCCAAAACTAATAATTTGTAACTAAAATGTATGAAATAAAAAAAAACATCACTGCCCTGCCAAAAATGAACCAGTTAAATAAAAAGTATTATTGCATACTTGGTTTCTCAGGATTTTAGCTTTTAAACAATCAAAACACGATAAAAAGTATCCTATATTTTAATTCAACAATCTGTGTCCCTATCTAAATCCGTTGAGCCGTTTTTGCCACAGAAAAAGCAATAATTAGAGTTTTTGCGTGATTGAGTAACGAACATCGAAACTTTCATAATTT
The DNA here is from genome assembly GCA_928269145.1 of Agriphila tristella. Taxonomy (NCBI): domain Eukaryota; kingdom Metazoa; phylum Arthropoda; class Insecta; order Lepidoptera; family Crambidae; genus Agriphila; species Agriphila tristella. The sequence continues at coordinate 36,029,047 of OV743432.1, forward strand.
TATAATAATACTAGCTTCCGCCCGCGACTTCGTCCGCGTGGAAATTAGAGAAAATCCTTAGGGAACCTTCAACCAGGTTTCGACCAGCCGTTTTTACGCGATTAGGCGGGTCCCCACCAAGCGCGCTGCCTCGCGAGGCAAGACGTTTGCCGTGTGTGGCGGGCCTCGCACGAGGCTGCTCGCTTGGTGGGGACCCGCCTAATCGCGTAAAAACGGCTGGTCGGAAACTGGTTGAAGGTTCCCTAAGGATTTTCTCTAATTTCCACGTGGACGAAGTCGCGGGCGGAAGCTAGTTTATTACAATAATCAGAATTGGGTTCTGGTTCTTGGTTTCCGTTCCCTCTCCCGTTCCCGTTCCCATTGTCGTTCCCGTTCCGCTTCCTGAATCATGTCCTGAATCATGTCCACCGTGTTGGACTTCAAATTAAATGTCATTTTCGCAATCACCATCCCATAAAACCTCAAGAACGACATCCATATCGTTTTTTATTTTTACTTACCCATTTACCCCTTAAGGGGTTGATTTTTAAAATCACAAAATATATGTTTGTCTATTTATTTTTAGACGTGCTCCTACGAAGTTTAAAGTTGTGCTGTCTATTTTATATTCTTTTTCCATACAAAATTTGAACCCCATTTTCACCCCTTTAGGGGTTAAATCATGTCCACCGTGTTGGACTTCAAAATAAATGTTATTTTCGCAATAGTCAACCCAGAAAACCCCAATAACGACATCCATATCGATTTTTAGGTTTATTTACCCCATTGCACCCCCATTTCATCACCATGGGGGTTAAAATTATACCAATACAATATGCGTTGCGTTAGATTTCCATCCATAAGCCTAAATTACAAATTTAGCGATTTCTACTTCAAAAATAAAGGATTATCTTCTAAACACAACTTCATCCCCCTTTTCACCCCTTTGGGGGTAGAATTTTGAAAAACGCTGAGACACTTATTTATTTATTTTCAATCATCAGCCTAAACACAAAATTTGAAGATCCTAGCTTTAAAACTGAGTGACTTTCATACAAACTTTCATCCCTTATTTCATCCACTTAGGGATGGAATTTTCAAAAATCCTTCCTTAGTGAATGCCTACACTGTACAAAGTATCTGTGTGCAAAATTTCAAGTCTCTAGGTTCAGTGGTTTGGGCTGTGCGTTGATATCTCACTCAGTCAGTCAGGACTTTGAATTTTATATATATAGACTAGCTTCCGCCCGCGACTTCGTCCGCGTGCATATTAGAGAAAATCCTTAGGGAACCTACAACCAGGATCCGACCAGCCGTTTTTACGTCATTTGACGGGTCCCCACCAAGCTCGCGAGGCACAACGTTTGCCGCGTGTGGCGGGCCTCGCACTCCCTCTCCCTCTCCCTCTCCCTCTCCCTCTGTCATATTCGCAATCACCATCCCATAAAACCTCAAGAACGGCATCCATATCGATTTTTATGTTTACTTACCCCATTTACCCCCTAAGGGGTTGATTTTCAAAATCACAAAATAATTTGTTTGCTTATTTATTGCAATTTTTAGACGTGCTCCAGCGAAGTTTAAAGTTGTAATTTCGATTTTATATTCTTTTTCCATACAAAATTTGAACCCCATTTTCACCCCTTTAGGGGTTAAATCATGTCCACCGTATTGGACTTCAAAATAAATGTTATTTTCGCAATCGTCATCCTAGAAAACCCTAATAACGACATCCATATCGATTTTTGGGTTTTTTACCCTATTTCACCCCCATTTCACCCCCATAGGGGTCAAAATACTAACAATAACGATATACGTTGCGTTAGATTTCCATCCATAAGGTTAAATAATAAATTTAGCTATTTTTACTTCGTAAATGAAGGATTTTCTTTACACAACTTCATCCCCCTTTTCACCCCTTCAGGAGTACAATTTTTAAAAACGCTGAGACAATTTATATAAATATTCAATCCTTAGCCTAAACACAAAATTTGAAGATCCTAGCTTCGAAACTCAGGAACTTTTATACAAATTTTGGGCCCCCGTTTCACCCCCTTGGAGGGTGAGTTTTGAAAAATCCTTTCTTAGTGCACCCTTAGACCTCATAAGGAACCTACGTGTCAAATTTGGAGTCTCTAGACCCCCCGCAACTTTATCTTCGTAAACAGTTATTTTTCTATCCCTCGGTAGGTAAAAAATAGCTATAAAGTACTTACTTTTAACATTGGAAATGTTTTTTCGATCGCATCTGTATAGGGCCCTGTTTTCGGCAAAAGTGGGACATGCCGATATTTCCGTTATTTCTAGGTCATTATAGTTCATTGATATGTCAAAATATTTGTATTTACAAGGCCTACAATGTACCAAAAAAGTCATACATTTATCTTTTAAACTTAAAAAAATGCTCTAAATGGGTCATTTTTTTGGAGTCCGTAATGTACCCAACATCTAGTCTTAATAGTAATAATGTTTACATAAAATCTACATTTTCTTATGGAGGTAGGTTATATCTCCGGATGCTTTTCGAATTAAAAAAAAAATATTATTATTTTAGGAGTTAAGATGACTTTAAACTGTAGGTTTGAGCGTCTCGGCGCGCGCTTCTGGATTTACGTATTAGGAATTTTTGTCGATAAATAGTTTGGGATTTCATTAAGTATATTTTTGTTTGTAATTCTGTTGTTTTGTAAATATTTACTAATTCGAAAAATATAATAAATATGCATGTTCATACAACAAAGCTGTACCTAGTTAGCATGTAGGTAGTATAGAAGTAGTATTGGAACGTCTTTATTTTCATTTAACAATTACTTACTATAACAAGTTTTGAAAAATATTATAATATTAATATTCCTCCCTATAAGTTCGTTTTATTATTTATTGCTGAAGATCATTTCCAATGCCATTTGAAAGTCATGTGGTGCATGAGATCTGTGAATTTTTTCCTGAACGATGGGTACTCTATTTAATTTTCTGTACCCCTGACATGCCATGATGATTGGTTGATTATAGTTAAGACGTGAAAGCGTAACAAATAAACAGATAAACTTACTTTCGCATTCTGTAATATTAGTAAGGATAGTAGGATTCAGCTCAAATATGTCCCCCTCCTGTAATATTAGTAAGAGTTCCAAATTATATCCCCATTGAGGAGCATAGCCTACCTTACACGTCAACGATATTATTAATGTGGATGAAAATATTGAAAACTAGCGGCCACCCGCGGTTTCACCCGTGTGGTTCCCGTTCCCGTGGGAATATCGGGATAAAAAGTATTCTATGTTTTAATCAAGGCTATCTACAATCTGTGTGCCAAATTTCAACCAAATCCGTTCAGTAGTTTTTGCGTGATTGAGGAACAAACATCCAAACATCTAAACATCCAAACATCCAAACCCACAAACTTTCACATTTATAATCATCATCATCATCATATCAGCCACACGACACCCACTGCTGGGTATAGGCCTCCCCTAAGGATCTCCACGACGATCGGTCCTGCGCTGCCTGCATCCACTGGCTTTCCGCGACCTTCACCAGATCGTCGGTCCACCTTGTCGGGGGCCTACCCACGGAGCGTCGTCCGGTGCGCGGTCGCCATTCCAGAACCTTTCTGCCCCAACGGCCATCGGTTCTTCTCGCTATGTGTCCCGCCCATTGCCACTTCAGCTGAGCAATCCTTCGAGCGATGTCGGTTACTTTAGTTCTCCTGCGGATCTCCTCGTTTCTGATTTGATCACGTAGGGAAACGCCGAGCATGGCTCTCTCCATTGCACGCTGAGCGACCTTGAGCCTCCTTATGAGACCCATAGTTAGCGGCCACGTTTCACTGCCGTAAGTCATCACTGGCAACACACACTGTTCATAGACTTTCGTCTTGAGACACTGAGGTAAGTCGGACGCGAAGATTTTTCGAAGCTTCCCGAATGCTGCCCACCCGAGTTGGATTCGGCGAGAGATCTCTTTCTCGAAGTTGGACCTACCTAACTGGACTGCCTGTCCTAGGTATACGTAATGGTCAACAACTTCAAGTGTAGTGTTCCCAACATGAACTGGAGAGGGTACAACATGGGCATTTGACATAATTTTCGTCTTTTCCATGTTCATCCTAAGACCCACTCTTTGGGAAGCACTACGGAGATCTTCGAGCATTGTGTTCAGGTCTTCCATGGTCTCAGCCATAAGGACTATATCATCGGCAAAACGAAGGTGTGTTAGGTACTCGCCATTAATGTTGATGCCGAGTCCTTTCCAGTCCAAGAGCTTAAAGATGTCCTCCAACGCAGCTGTGAACAGTTTCGGAGAAATAACGTCTCCCTGTCTCACACCACGCTGCAGTTGGATAGGATTTGTGTTCTGGTTCTGTACTCGGATCGTCATGGTGGCATTTTGGTATAAGTACCTCAACACCTCGATATACCTATAGTCCACTTGGCACCTTTGGAGAGACTGCAGCACCGCCCAGGTTTCAATCGAATCAAAGGCTTTCTCATAGTCCACGAACGCCAAGCAAAGTGGCTCATTATACTCCTCGGTCTTCTGTATAACCTATAATCTATAGTTCTTTAAGAGGGACTTGTCACCCTTTTTAAAGAACAAGATCACCTCACTTATGTTCCATGTCTTTGGCGTTCTGCCCTGGACGATGACGGAATTAAAGAGCTTCTGGAGGACTTTGAGTATCGGCTTACCGCCCGCTCTCAGAAGCTCTGTAGTGATTCCATCGTCACCCGCCGCCTTGTTGTTTTTCAGCTGTTTGAGAGCCATACTAATCTCGTACAGGCTGACGTCCGGGATATCTTGAGTATAGTGTCGGGTAAGCTTGGCTCTGGGGTCTTTAGCCTTGCTTTCAACAGGTGTCTGCGTGGAATATAACTGCCCATAGAAGCTCTCGATCTCCCTCAGGATTTCAGGCTTTGATGAAATGATGCGTCCGTCGTCAGTTTTCAGCTTCGTCATCTGGCTTTGCCCAATAGACAGATCTCTCGCGAACACTTTGGAGCCTTTATTCCGCTCGATAGCCTCTTTAATACGATTCGTATTAAATTGGCGAAGGTCGCTCGTCAAAGACTTAGATATCTGTCTATTAAGCTGCCGATAACGATTAGCATCTACTGAACTCTGGAGCCTCATTTCACGTCTCTGATCCATGAGTAGGAGTGTGTGGTCGGAGAGTTTCTTTATCTTGGGACGGCGGGTCTTAAAGAGCTTGGACCCTACCGTACGGACAGTATCCACCACCATGTTGTTTAGATCGTCCACATCTATGCTGTTCTCAAGGGCTTCGAAGCGGTTTTGGAGTTCGAGTTGAAAGCTCTCGGGGTTTTGAATATGGGCCGGCAATGGTCGAATTGTTGATTTTATCAGTCGAGATCTTTCCAGCTTTGGGTTGATATTCAATGTGCCACGTACCAATCGGTGATCGCTCCCCGTCTTAACAGCGTTGATCACAGTGACATCATTGAATATTTGCTTTTTCGTCGACATGATAAAATCTATCTCATTTCTGACTTTACCGTCCGGACTGACCCAGGTCCACTTCCGGCATTCCGGCTTTCTGAAGAAGGAGTTCATCATAAAGAGGTTCTCCTTCTCCATAAAGTCAGCCAGCATCTGGCCTCTGTCATTCCGTTGCCCAACTCCAAATTGCCCCACTCTCAGCTCATCACCGCATCGTTTCCCCAACTTTGCATTGAAGTCCCCCATCACAACAGTGTAGTGGGTTTTGTAGCTATGCATGGCTTTAGAGATCTCCTCATACATAGCCTCCACTTCGTCATCTTGGTGTGTCGAGGTCGGTGCGTAAACCTGTATAACATTCAGCGAACACCGTTTGGATATTCTGAGTATAAGGTACGCCACCCTGGTCGACACACTTCCGATGGTAATCACGTTGTTGACAAGGGACTTGTGGACGATGAACCCGACACCACCTTGGGACTGTTGGTCGCCCTCCCGGTAGTAAAGCAAGTTACCGGAGTTGAGGATTATCGAGTCCTCTCCCGCTCTTCGGACTTCAGATAACCCGATAATGTCCCAGTGTACCTTGCTGATAACTTCTTCCAACTCGGTTAACTTCGCGTCTTCCCTTAGTGTGCGCGTGTTATAGGTTGCCAGGTGCAGTTGTCGTCGTTTTTGGTAGCCGAGCCGCACCCGGGGATTCTTAGCACCCCCTGCCCCGCCGTTACCGTAGCCGCTACCGTAGCTAGGAATAGCGGGGCTGCCGGGGACTGGGGGCCAATTTTTTGATCCATTATGCATGAGGGGGGGGGTTTGCCATAATCGCCACGCTTGGCAGGCGGGTTGGCGATCGCAGTAGGCCAAGGTTTTTTGGAGACGCTGCTGCCCGTCTCTTGAAGGCTATGCTCCCTTAGTCGCCTTTTACGACACCCACGGGATGATAGGGGGTAGTGCTATTCTAGGCCGGCACATACACGGCAATTTATAATATTAGTAGGTTAATTCCGATATTGGTTGTGATACTTCTTATGATAAAAAAACAACTGTGTGAAAATTTGTTTTTGATGTTAACTTGTCGGAATAATATCGGGCACCATTCGTCTCTGCACACACGCACGCACACGGCATTACACTCTGTATATTTTTTACAATTATAATATCAAAATAAGTAATACTTAGTATAAGATTATCACTCTGGTATGAGAACGCTAAAACAGATACATTTTTCCGTATTTGAAGATAACAATGACCACTTACTGGTCCCTTTACTCTATTATTTCAACACCGTATAGGCGCAATACTACCAGCGCGTAGATTTTAATTGAATATCACGGTTTGTACTAAATATACCCCGAATCAAAGCGTCTTTACAAGAATTATTCGTTTTTCCAAGATATTGATATAGATTGTTTGAGGTGGCTGACCAGAAAAACTGCCAGGCTGAAGGTAGGCAACCCTATATATTAATGAATGGCACGTCTGCGGCTATCGATATGCATCAGTTTCATCGAGCCACCTGATGAGATTAAACAGCTACATTACTTTTTTCAATATTTTGAAGATACCAATGAAAAATGACCATAACTGGTGCATTTACCTTATTATTTCAACACTATAATAGGCGCAAGACTACCAGTGCATAGATTTTAATTGAATACCATGGTTTGTATTAAATATACCCTGAATCAAAGCGTCTTTACAAGAATTTTTCGTTTTTCCAAGATATTGATATAGATTGTTGGAGGTGACTGACCAGAAAAACTGCCAAGCGGAAGGCAGGCAACCCTATACATTCATGAACGGCACGTCTACGGCTATCGATCTGCATCAGTTTCATCGAGCCACCTGATGACGTTAAACAGCTACATTACTTTTTTCAATATTTGAAGATACCAATGAAAAATGTCCGTAACTGGTGCACTTACCCTATTATTTCAACTCCATAATAGGCGCAAGGCTGCCAGTGCGTAGACTTTAATTTAATATCAGGGTTTGCCCTTGATCATAGCATCTTTACATGACTTTTTCGTTTTTCCAAGATATTGATCTAGATTGTTTGAGGTGGCTGACCAGAAAAACTGCCAGGCTGAAGGCAGGCAACCCTATATATTCATGAATGGCACGTCGAGGGCTATCGATCTGCATCAATTTTATCTTTCCACCTGATGAGGTAAGTGACCCCATTTTTGGGCCTCATAAAACTTGGCTGACCTTGAAACCTGCCAGGGTAGGGGCTGGCAACCCATGCGGGTTTTGACCTCCAAATGTTTCTCTTTCGATGGGTAAACATTTCGATCTTCCACCTCATGATGTAATTTTCGATCAAAATAGCGGTACGAAAACGAAAAAAAATTTATGTTCTTCCAGGATATGCGAAGGCAACCCACTAAAATCCAGTGTTTCTAAGTAATATCTATTACTGCAACACATTTCTGCTCTTCCACCTTGTGAGGTAAGGTTTCATGCAATGGGAGCTTAGTCTAATACTCTTTATTTCGAATTATCAGCCTTCTTTTTTAACAATCCTTATTTAAAACTCCTTGGTATATCCGTGCATTTTATTTTTTACTTTTTAATCCATGTATGACACCATAAAGCACTCTATGTATCCTTTTCTCACATATCAATTTTACAAGTGTCATCCTTGTCACTTTATTTCTTTATTATTTTAAAAGTTGGTGTTAGAAATTAAAAAAGCACTTTGCCTCACGCTTTTTTACGCGCCAAAAGAGCCTTTTTCGTGCCGGAGAGGTGAAAAATATATATTATAGAACCTGCTCACAAAATTACACGAGAATAGATTGAGAAATGCAACTGACCTGTAGGAGAACAAACCCTTTCAGGCCCGTGGACCTACCGATTTGCCCTACTAGTAGGACCACGGTATACCACTATGTACCTACTCGTGGTCCTACTAGACTTAAGGCCTATTATAAGTATCGATAATTTAGTATCGCTAATGATATTTTTTTATTCTAAGTATTTAATGAATAAAAAAATATTCTGTAGGTTTTCCAAAAAATGGACAAGTGATACAAAATCCCATATGACTAGGTACTGTTATATTAGGTAGATTTATGAAATATGAAATGTTATATATTCAGTCAAAAGTACCAGAGCAACATAACTTACGAGGAGTTATTTTGATTTCGTACTGCGAAGTTATTATTTCAAAAATATAAATCGAAATAACTTTTTGTAAGTTTGGCCTGGTACTTTTGGCTGAATATAACATTATTTCGTAATTGAATAATTATACATAGTGGTATACCGTGGTACTACCAGTAGGTCAAATTGGTAGGTGCGCGGGCCCTTAAGGAAACAAGCCGGACAGTGTGTGTGACAGCCGGACATACGAAAACATTTCCTTCGTTACCCGTGACACTACTGCGTGACATTTTGCCCAAGCTGAACCCGATGGACTTCGAATGGTCACGAAACGGAGACGCTCGCTCGCGCTTCCGCTCGCTCAGTCTTCACTCTTCATGCAGTACCAACTAGACGATCTCTTTAGTAGAAAGTTGTAAGTAACGACAGACGGTAAACCCAAAGATAAACTATTTTGGTTTATTTTCGATTGAATTTACGCTAGAAGAATAAAAACTTTTATACTAATTGGGTAAGAAGTAGGTAGTAAGTAAAAATAAAAAACAAATCCCAACTAAATAAAATCTATTCACATAAATTAACACAACAGCGGGGCTACTCAAATGGCCACTTTTCTATTCGTTCGCTAACTTAAAAATTAAAAATAAGCAATAAACACCAAAATAACGTGTCGTAGGCTTGTCAATTCTGTACAATACAACAATGTCTGTGATTTACATAAACTTGCGACGTCTGACTTGATCATTAATTGCTTATTTTTAAGATTAAAGTTAGCGAACGAATGGAAAAGTGGCCATTTGAGTAGCCCCGCTGTTGTGACATATAACTACAAATTAACATTTTGTACTACAACTGCATCACTTGTCTGAAATGCTTTTATTATTTATTATTATTGCATCTAGTTACAATGGGGAGGCGAAGGCAAAGTGAATTACAGATGGCGCTTCATTCTTTGGAACAATTGTCAGTTTGAGCTTATATTGTCTTGACTGTGTATTACGTGATTTTACTTTCTTAGATTGTATTTTTTTCGGTTTTGCGGACAAACAATGTATTATATGCTAACTTTAGCTCATATAAAAGAAGAATTACGGAAAAGAAAAGCCAAAACAACAGGCAAGAAAGTTTATAGCAACTTACAAAAAATTGCTAACAAGCATTACATTTCTTTAAATTTCGTGTAAGATTTACAAGTAATCTTTTTATTTCAGATTAGAAGCATATGATTTAAATTTTAACAAAGCAACTGAGTGTGAATTTCCGTGTTTATAGTTGCCTGATGATGCCTTCTGTGCAATAGTAATTTCAGGTTTCTGTACTGGAATTTCTGTACCATCCAAAATTACACGAACCGTTTTATCATATTTATTTTATTATTCTAAGTTTCTTGAATGACTCTGGCATATAAAATTCTATTAATTCTCTGTTTGGCCCCAATATTGGGCTTATTCCATATTTGATATATCTATAAAATTCATCCAAGTTATAAATATGCTAGAAACTGCTGAGGTTGAAATATTAAAGAACAAAGCTGTTATAATTCAAATGTTGTTTTATTTTGGCGAAGCTTCATCAAATTCATGAAACATTCCTTTTGATTTATAATGTTTCTCAGGCTCAGCAAAGGAGAAAATCGAGGGAAAAGCATCTTTTTTTTGATATTTTTTTGCCCAATATTTTTTTTGTTACTGGGAAATCGATGAACTCCAATAATTTACAAGTTACATGCATAACAATGCGGAATTTTCTCAGTATAAAATTAAAAAGTGCAATACTCCAAGAGATTCCCATATGTTTTGACACTTTCTTTGAGGCGGCCCGGTACCAAGACCAGACGCCACCTATCGGGATAAAATTGCGCTTTTCCTCCCCATTGAAAAGTATGATTATTTATAAAACTATACAAGCATCGAAAAATTATAATTACTAAGTAGTCACTGTGATTATATTCTTTTTAACATTAAAATTAACTGTATAAAATGTACATTCCAATACATTAACTACCAACATATTATAGGAATTTTAATGGCAAGTTGAAAATCTGGTTAACACAAATTAATGCTCAAAAAACCTTCATACAATCATTAACCAATTAAGTACTCATACCGATTTCCTGTACAAATTTTGCCTAACTTTAAGCCCGCACACATTGGGCCAAGATGGCCATCATATTGGGCCAACAAAGTTGATAATATTCTGCATTGGCACTTTGATAGAGATGTACCAAGAACTTTTGATGTGTGCATGAAAAATCAACACTATTGGCCTAACATAATGGTTCAACTACACACACACTATTAGTACATTAGGCCAAGTGCCTAATGTTTGCAGCGGGTTTTAATATTGATGTTAGCAGATTTCTATGCAAACCCAAGCGATCTACGCTTTACATGTTTACTTTAAAAGATGTATAATTTTTATAAAAATCTTGTTTGATTTGCTCTCGCGTAACTTATTTCAAAAGGCATTAGGTCTCAGAAAAAAAATCTTCACTGGGCAAATATGCGCTCACTTTTCGTAAAAGCGTCTTTTGGTACAATCATTAACAAATTAAATCAAGAAAATTGTCGGTTAAACCTTAAAAAATTAAACGCTAAGTTCAAAAAATTTTGAGCGACACGTTGTGTTTTACCACTTATTATGGCGCTGCTGACTGTACCTACCAAATACAACCTGGAGACGACAATAAATGAAAACATTGGTGAAACAAGTTCATAGGAGTAATTGAAACTATCAAATAATTCCTAGGATCGAAATAAAAAAAAAATATTCAATCTAAATAGCACGAAAATAGATTGTACTGAAAACAGTGACTGAAAAGTATCTCCTGTACTAAACTATTGGATATTTGTTCATAGGAGTACTTTGAATCTATCAAATAATTCTCAGGATCGAAATTAAATAAAAAACAAATTAACTTAAATGGACGCGCTCCCACGAGCCGAAAAGGCGTCCTTGGGATTTTGAAAATAGCGACACTAATTTTATCTAAGTAACAAAACGATCCAGTGAGGATATTCGAAAATAAGGTGTCAAGCCTACTCACCGGTCTTCTCCTGCTGCCTTGCCTGTCGGCGCCGGCGCCGACCTTTGGCAATCCTTTTGGTCTTTTCATTATAGAAGAGCACACACCACACACAACAAAAATGTTCAAAGTTACTTCAGTCATATTAAACATGAAAAGGGGGTCGTGCTTGCAAAAGGCCGGTCGTTCTGATTTTTTTATATGTTGTTAGGACCTCAACCAACATTAAAATACCAGATTTGCAATTTCCAAAGTGCTGTGCGAGCGGCGGTGTAACCAACCAATTTTTCCGAAATGGTCACTTTTTTAATAAAATATCTTCAAAAATACGCATCCCACGTCAAAAGTTATACAAAATATAGTTGTACTAAATTTAATCAGCTTTTATTTAAGAACAAAATGGTACCTGTAAGCCCAGCGGTTCTTTCAAAAACGGCAGATAACCATAAACAGTCATAATGTGGACTTTGGGGAAAATGCAAATAAACTGTTCTCGCGTCTTTTATGCTTTTGTTTATCAAACAGTTAGGTACATTTTATTTATTTTTGTTGTTGTCAAAAAAATCATTTTGAGATCTGATGAGGTAGACTACACAACTTATAATTTTATTTATTTATTGATAAACAAAATTGGGAACAGTTTAAGACAAATGAAGGACTCCGTGGATTAATTTCTTTTTAAATCGTAAGGATCTGTTAATATTGCAAGGAAAGCTATTTTAGGACGCGTAGTAGAACCAGTACCTTCGGGTGCGAGAAAGACTGACAGACTACAGAGAGGGGAGATAGCCCCTAGTAGGTGATTTCGTTGTCCCCTCCCTTGACCCCCATACATAGATGTATTACATCCCTTCGGTATAAACCCCCCATATCTGCACCCGGCCCTTCCAGGGCAGCTCTCGGCGTGTTGCGAAATATCTAACCGTCCGGGCTGTTTGGTGTGTCGTGAGGACCTCAACACAGGTCCTTCTGTAACCATCAAATAACAAGGAATTAAAACGTTGCCACTCACACAAAAAAATCCTCCAAAATTGCTACCAAGTCAGCGTTAATGATGAATGCAGAAAGAGATATACAGTTGTGTGTAACGTTGAAGCCTCAGTTCGTCGAGAAGGGGATCTGCTTCCTAACTGAAGACATCATCGACAAAATTATCAAGTAAACTTGCTCCTACCTTGAGAGGAATTTGCTTTTTTGAATTAGGTACTCCAGCAACAAAGCAAACTGCCGTTGGCAAGAAGGAATGTGGTCCATAAAGTTGAGAAGTTGGACATGAGGCAAACTGTTTTAGATGTAGCTAAACGCCGAGGTGACTATTGGTTAGATTGGATTGGGGAAGGGCAATTGAGGAGCGGCTCCTTACCAATGGCGACTGTTTCTGCAGACGGGACTTATCACAGATTGTGCTACAGGACCCTGTTTAGATTCCTGTTAAAAGCAGAATCCACTCCTCGACGAACTGAGGCATCAACGTTATACACAGCTGTATATCTCTTCTTCTTCTATATTTCTTCCATGCATGCATCATGAACGCTGTCTTGGTTGCAATTTTGGAGGAAATTTTTATTTTGTATGAGACCTCGTTTTTGACTTACTAAGTTTTCGAATTCTTCGTTCTTTGATGGTCACAACAGCACGAGTAGCATGAGCAAACGAGACTCTTGTCTACGAAGACTTGTCCTCTCGACTTTCTAGATTGGTGAGCACAGTTTGACAGACTCGCTCTCAGAATTTTACAACTTTTTTATTGAGTTTTAAAATATAATATTTTTATTTCAACATCAATAAAAGTCGAAATTATCTAAAATGATTCGAAATGATTTAGTTTAAACATGATACTTATTTTTTAATAAGTTCTAAGATAAAGAGACACTCAAAAAAGCTTTCACTTCCGTAGACAAAGCTCTCTCGAGCTCGAGAAGAATAATGTTGCCAATAGTATAATTTATTCATTATGCCATCATTTCTCGTAAAGAGCGTTCCTTTCTATACGTTTCACGACGCAAAACTCTTAAAACCGAGTTAAATATAGCCGTATGGATATAGTTCGTTTGCCTTCCTTTCATTGAGAGATTTTTGAAAAGATGACACAGACCAACGCACTTGTTAATTTAGTAATAAATATTGAAATCAAGTAGTTATGAAAATAATTTTATTTTCGTTTTTAAGTAAATAAATTAAAATTTAATAAAATAAAAGTAAAAAAAACTAAATTTGGGAAAACTTGTAATATTAGAAGACAATATTATTGAATAGGTACCTTCTTTACAATAAATTATTTATTGTATTATTTTAATTTATAAAATGTATGAAAAAATTTAAGAATAAAAATTACTTATTCGTTATTTACTACTAGTAAATATTTTGTTTATTTCTTTTTTTATACATTTTATAAATAAAAAAAATTACTTAAATCAATACATTTTTTCATTTTTTTTCTTTCCGGACAGCTGTTTTTGTCGTTTGTGCTGTAACTTCTTTTCTTACCTTAATAAAATATAAGCACGGACAACTTAGATTTATTTTTATTGCGAAACTTAACATTCAGAAAAAAAAATAAGTCGACAAATCTTTCTCGACTACCCAAAGGGTAGTAGACAAATTTCTCCCACTCAACTGTCAAATTAATGTCAGTTGAAGAGAAAAGCTCGTGTTTGTCGACTTTTGACATTAGGCCACGACAAAGAACAATGCGAGTCCACGGTTGTAAAATGCGAGCATGAGTATCTCGATCTCAACCCGACAAAAGTGACATTTCGGTGTAGACAAGCCATTGTTCTGTGAGTCGAATCTTATCTCGATGTTGGTCATGCTACGCGTGCTGACATGTGTCGAGGTCTTCACGACACACGAAACACACGCCCGGATGGATAGACATTTCACAATACGCTGAGAGCTGCCCTGGAAGGGCCGGGTGCAGGTGTGGAGGTCAAGGGAGAGTACAACGAAAACACTTGGGGAATTTTCTTTGAGGTGGGAAAACCTGCTAAGGGCTATCTCCTCTCTCTGTAGTCTGACAGACTTTCTCGCACCAGTCCCTACTGGTTTCACTACGTGTTAAAAAATATTTCTTGCATGATTAGCAGATCTTTACGATTCAACAAGAAAATAATTCCACGGGGTCCTTCATTTGTCTTATTACTTAAACTGTTCTCAATTGTTTTTATCAATAAACAAATAAAATTATGAGTTGTATATAGTCTACCCATCAGATCTCAAAATGATTTTATGACAACAACAAAAATTAATAAAATATAATTGTTAATAAAACCATAAAAAGACGTGAGAACAGTTTATTTGCATTTTCCACAAAACCCACCTATGACTGTTTATGGTTATCTGCTGTTTTTGAGAGAACCGCTAAGCTTACAGGTACCGTGGCGAAGGGTCATAATAAGCCGATTATCATCGGCTTACCTTTTAGAAATTCCATCCCAACTATCCACTATGCAGATCATAACATTTTTGTAGAACGGCTTACCTTCGCCATAATTTCAGCCCTCGCCACTGACAGGTACTATTTTGGTTTTAAATGAAAGTTAAATAGTTAATTAAATTTATTACAACTTTATTTGACACAACATTTGACGTGGGATGCGTATTTTAGAATTTTACTAAAAAGTGACCATTTCGAAAAAATATAACTTTTTGGAAAAAAATACAAATTTTCGAAGAACTGTATCGTGGAAAACAATGAATGTATAGAGCTTGCCTTGGTTTTAAATTATAAAAAAAATTGTAAACTTTAAAAGTATAGTAAAGACTAGACCGATAAAATTTTTCCTTCACTGAGATATTGAGCAAAAACTGAAAAAAGTCCGAAAATTTCATGGTATTTTGGGTACACCGCCGCTCGCACAGCACTTTGGAAATTGCAAATCTGGTATTTTAATGTTGGTTTAGGTCCTAACAACATATAAAAAATCAGAACGACCGGCAGGCTGATTATCTTATTAAAAACCACCTAGCGACTGGTTGCAGTTCACAGATGATCGTAATCCATTGCTACTTCTTTTTGGGTTAAAAAAAACATACCAAAGAAAAGTGGCAATGTATGTCAAATGCAACCGGTCGCTAAATAGTTTATTTTTAGATAATTAGGGTGCGGACCTTTTGCAAGCACGGATGTACATTTATATGACTGGACTAAAAGGGTTTTGCAATAATCAGCGATGCAATCGATAATAACGTGTGTCGGCGCGGATCCGTCGAACCATGTGAGTGGCATCAACCCAATTACGAAAGGTACCCTCACTAGATTAATAATTTCAACAATATTTTGCGATCAACTAAAAAAAATATTATTGGTATAAAATTTTCAAACCAAGACCTCGGAAGCTCCTCACTATTCATGAATATCTAGAAGAATCAATCGGGTACACCAAAGACGCTCTCGAGAAACTTCGCCTCAGAAATCCAAACAGATTCGCAAATTTCGTGCGGGACGGTGGGCACGTGACAGACGAAGAATTCAAAAATCATCACGCGTTATTACTTCAGCCGGCCCCAGAATTAGATGAGTAAAAGAACCCTTTACGACCGACACAGCAGTCGTCGCCGCGGTCGACGCCCAACTCGTCGCCGCGCTCGACGAAGAGCCCGCCGCTGCCGGGCGCGCAGCCGCAGCCCACAGCACCAGAGAGTACATCATGTCTCTTCATTACTTGATTTACTTTTCGATACTACATACATCATATGCTTCATTTGAGAAGCAAGACCGTAAAAACAATGAAGATCTGGTGTATCATAGGTACCACTTTAAAGAAGTTGTACAAGCTGTTGCAACAACTGATGAAGATGATGTCAGGGAATATCATAGGTACTTCAAAGAAGTTGTACAACGTTCCGGACTACAGCTGGGCCACAAAAAAAAAGTTAGAAATCTGACTTTTTGACTATACCATGATGAAGACGATAGTTTGTCGGAATTTGTCGCCAAAAACCAGAATTTGTCGGGCTTGCGTTTAGGAGATACGTGTGGCGCAGCTGTAGAGACGTCTCTATAGCTGAGCCACACAGATCTCGAAAACGGAAGGTCGTAGCGAAAATCTGATTACTCGTGTGTGCAGCCGTTAATTTGTCGGAATTTGTCGCCAAGAATCAGAGTTTGTCGATCTTGCGTTTAGGAGATCTGTGTGACGCAGCTGTAGAGACGTCTCTACAGCTGAGCCACACAGATCTCGCAAACGGAAGGTCGTAGCGAAAATCTGATTACTCGTATGTGTAGCCGGTAGTTTGTCGGATTTTGTCACCAAGAACCGAACCGAACGTGTGTCGGCGCGGATCCGTGGAACCAAGTGAGTGGCATCAACCCAATCACGAAAGGTACCCTCACTAGATTAATAATTTCAACAATATTTTGCGATCAACTAAAAAAAATATTATTGGTATAAAATTTTCAAACCAAGACCTCGGAAGCTCCTCACTATTCATGAATATCTAGAAGAATCAATCGGGTACACCAAAGACGCTCTCGAGAAACTGCGCCGTCACAGCGCGAGCCCCCACTGCCAGTGGGGGCTTCGCCTCAGAAATCCAAACAGATTCGCAAATTTCGTGCGGGACGGTGGGCACGTGACAGACGAAGAATTCAGCTGGCCCCAGAATTAGATGAGTAAAAGAACCCTTTACGACCGACACAGCAGTCGTCGCCGCGGTCGACGCCCAACTCGTCGCCGCGCTCGACGAAGAGCCCGCCGCTGCCGGGCGCGCAGCCGCAGCCCACAGCACCAGAGAGTACATCATGTTTCTTCATTACTTGATTTACTTTTCGATACTACATACATCATATGCTTCATTTGAGAAGCAAGACCGTAAAAACAATGAAGATCTGGTGTATCATAGGTACCACTTTAAAGAAGTTGTACAAGCTGTTGCAACAACTGATGAAGATGATGTCAGGGAATATCATAGGTACTTCAAAGAAGTTGTACAACGTTGCGGACTACAGCTGGGCCACAAAAAAAAGTTAGAAATCTGACTTTTTGACTTTACCATGATGAAGACGATAGTTTGTCGGAATTTGTCGCCAAAAACCAGAATTTGTCGGGCTTGCGTTTAGGAAATACGTGTGGCGCAGCTGTAGAGACGTCTCTACAGCTGAGCCACACAGATCTCGAAAACGGAAGGTCGTAGCGAAAATCTGATTACTCGTGTGTGCAGCCGTTAATTTGTCGGAATTTGTCGCCAAGAATCAGAGTTTGTCGATCTTGCGTTTAGGAGATCTGTGTGACGCAGCTGTAGAGACGTCTCTACAGCTGAGCCACACAGATCTCGCAAACGGAAGGTCGTAGCGAAAATCTGATTACTCGTATGTGTAGCCGGTAGTTTGTCGGATTTTGTCACCAAGAACCGAACCGAACGTGTGTCGGCGCGGATCCGTGGAACCAAGTGAGTGGCATCAACCCAATCACGAAAGGTACCCTCACTAGATTAATAATTTCAACAATATTTTGCGATCAACTAAAAAAAATATTATTGGTATAAAATTTTCAAACCAAGACCTCGGAAGCTCCTCACTATTCATGAATATCTAGAAGAATCAATCGGGTACACCAAAGACGCTCTCGAGAAACTTCGCCTCATAAATCCAAACAGATTCGCAAATTTCGTGCGGGACGGTGGGCACGTGACAGACGAAGAATTCAAAAATCATCACGCGTTATTACTTCAGCCGGCCCCAGAATTAGATGAGTAAAAGAACCCTTTACGACCGACACAGCAGTCGTCGCCGCGGTCGACGCCCAACTCGTCGCCGCGCTCGACGAAGAGCCCGCCGCTGCCGGGCGCGCAGCCGCAGCCCACAGCACCAGAGAGTACATCATGTTTCTTCATTACTTGATTTACTTTTCGATACTACATACATCATATGCTTCATTTGAGAAGCAAGACCGTAAAAACAATGAAGATCTGGTGTATCATAGGTACCACTTTAAAGAAGTTGTACAAGCTGTTGCAACAACTGATGAAGATGATGTCAGGGAATATCATAGGTACTTCAAAGAAGTTGTACAACGTTGCGGACTACAGCTGGGCCACAAAAAAAAAGTTAGAAATCTGACTTTTTTGACTATACCATGATGAAGACGATAGTTTGTCGGAATTTGTCGCCAAAAACCAGAATTTGTCGGGCTTGCGTTTAGGAGATACGTGTGGCGCAGCTGTAGAGACGTCTCTACAGCTGAGCCACACAGATCTCGAAAACGGAAGGTCGTAGTAGCGAAAATCTGATTACTCGTATGTGCAGCCGTTAATTTGTCGGAATTTGTCGCCAAGAATCAGAGTTTGTCGATCTTGCGTTTAGGAGATCTGTGTGACGCAGCTGTAGAGACGTCTCTAAAGCTGAGCCACACAGATCTCGCAAACGGAAGGTCGTAGCGAAAATCTGATTACTCGTATGTGTAGCCGGTAGTTTGTCGGATTTTGTCACCAAGAACCAGATTTTGTCGGTCTTGCGCTTAGGAGATATGTGAGGATACGCTGTGGAGACTTTTCTACCTGGATCTTGAGAAAGGAAGGTCGGAGCGAAGATCTGATAACTCGAGTGTGTAGCCGTTAGTTTGTCGAAATTTGTCACCAAGAATCAGAGTTTGTCGATCTTGCGTTTAGGAGATATGTGAGGATGCGCTGTGGAGACTTTTTTACCTGGATCTCGAGAACGAAAGGTCGTAAGCGTATCCTCACATATCTCCTAAACGCAAGATCGACAAAATCTGATTCTTGGTGACAAATTCCGACAAACTAACGGCTACACACTCGAGTTATCAGATTTTCGCTATGACCTTCCTTTCTCAAGATCCAGGTAGAAAAGTCTCCACAGCGTATCCTCACATATCTCCTAAACACAAGATCGACAAAATCTGGTTCTTGGTGACAAAATCCGACAAACTACCGGCTTCACATACGAGTAATCAGATTTTCGCTACGACCTTCCGTTTTCGAGATCTGTGTGGCCCAGCTGTAGAGACGTCTCTACAGCTGCGCCACACGTATCTCCTAAACGGAAGACCGACAAATTCTGGTTTTTGGCGACAAATTCCGACAAATTATCGACTTCATCATGGCATAGTCAAAATGTCAGATTTCCAACTTTTTTTTTGTGGCCCAGCTGTAGTCCGGCACGTAGTTGTACAAGCTGTTGCAACTGATAAAAATTTCAAAGAACGTCTAGAAAAGACCAATAATAATTTCAATATGCACTGCCTTCGCGGCGAAGCATATGAATAAACAAATGTACGTTTTGAACGTCCTAGCGCCGCGATGACGAAGAACGTAAGTAGGGAAGGGACCCGCAAAATCGGTTCCGGCACATGAAAATGGCTTTATTTGCGAGATACGAAACTTAGGTAGATCTGCCATTCGAGGTACGACAGCCCTTGGGTTGGATCGATAACACTTTATGCACTTGGATAATTCGTGGCGAATAGCGCGACGAGACGAGAGTATCCAGAAGTTCTGTGCTAACAAGAAACTAAGCGTTCGAAGTCCGGGATGGAGGTTGTCTTTATGAGCTTGATTGATTATGAGCGATGTAAGACGATGTCGACGAGGCAAAAGCAAAGGATGCTTGCAATCATAATCGAGATCTGAATACGCCGATCGACCGCCCACCCTGATTAAACCATCTTGATCGATGAAAGGCCGCAATTTTTGGAGATGCCTGGGAAGCGGTCCCCCTTTCCCACTTTCTAAAATTTGAATTTCCGAAGAAACTTCCGAATGTTGAGCGATTCGGACGAGCGAGAGTAACGACGACTTTAATTCAAATGAGACGAGATGTCCGAGGGTGCGATTGCGTAAGGTAATCGTATTCATTTGACAGTTCATATCGTATTCCATCGGCTGCAATTTGTATGGGATGACATATATTATGATACAATATGAACTGTCAAATGAATACGATTGATTTTACGCAATCGCCTAGCTGATCTACGATTTTCTGAATTTTCTTCGGAAATTCAAATTTTCGCGCTCCCGCGAGCCGAAAAGGCGTCCTTGGGATTTTGAAAATAGCGACACTAATTTTATCTAAGTAACAAAACGATCCAGTGAGGATATTCGAAAATAAGGTGTCAAGCCTACTCACCGGTCTTCTCCTGCTGCCTTGCCTGTCGGCGCCGACCTTTGGCAATCCTTTTGGTCTTTTCACTATATGAGAGCACACACCACACACAACGAAAATGTTCAAAATGGGTTTTGCAATAAGCAGCGATGCAATCGATAATAACGTGTGTCGACAGCGCGGATCCGTCTAACCAAGTGAGTGGCATCAACCAAATCACGAAAGGTACCCTCACTAGATGAATAATTTCAACAATATTTCGCGATCAACTACCCGCGAAAACTGTCACTATGAAGCGTTTCGTTTTATGCAAATACGATCAAAATGGCAATAGAAAATTACAAACAAAATTAAACAAAACAAATGCGCGGCTGCAACATTCCGCCCACCAAAATGCGCAGCATTTTACTACAAACAAAGCTACTATCTACTTAACTAAACTAAGGACCACAAGCGGCTGCAACAGGTAGGTACTGAAAACAATTCGTCCAAGACTGAAAACAGTGACTGAAAATTATTTCCTGTACTAAACTATTGGATATTTTTATTTGATTTTTTATGCATGCTGGCACAGACTACATAATAGTATACTGGGAGCGTTATTTATTAGATATACGACAGTTAATTTAATTTATTTTCATCTCCAGGTTGTATATTTTTATTGTCATATTTTCTCACTAATACTCAAATAACTCTGGAACAAGTAAGTTTGCCAAAACTTTGCTTAAGTTTAGTGAGTGCAAATCCAGAAGAGTAGTATCTTAATGCAACAATCTGGTGGTGCACACATACCACAAAATAGAGAGTGGACAGAGTGAAGCTTAGTACTACGTGCGCTCGAGCAACGCACACGTAGACAACATCTCACCGTCACAGAATAACCGGAAACTCAGACGAATCTCAAACGAACTCGAGTGCATGACGCAGAGGCGCGTTACGAAGCCCAGAGTGTGGTTGTTTGGTTGTTTTATAACTCACTCTTGTGTTCGGAACGACCGAAGAACTTGTATAAATGTAATTTTTATAAAGTCCCTTATTTCCATATGAATAATTTAAACTTTCCTATGTATAAGTATACTAAATCAAATAAAATCTGTTATTCCGAGGAGCAGCTATGAACTTTTTGAAATTTAGACACAAAAACATCAAATACAAAATAATGTCAAATGACATTGTCATTTTTTGTATAGATAAACGTCAGAGCGCTTTTCAACGACCGATTTTGATGGTTAAAAAGTTGCAACGCTCTGGCGTTTGGAACGGAAAAGTTGTGTCAACCGAACGTAACGCACTAATGTTTGGAACGCCGTCGTTAGAGCATAAAGTTACACTCGGAGCGTAGGTTTTGAACGCAAATCAGTGTCGTCGGTCATTGAGAGATGTCTGTGTGTATGTGTCGCGCGTTACGTCCTAAGCTGTCCTCCCTCTCTCTCTTTTGTGTCCATACTAACGTTAATTAAATACCTTCATTATTTTTCTCTTAATGTTTCATACACAAACGACATTTCCACAGTTCGCCGCAAGCGCATACCTGGTAACCGATAATTGATATACTTAGTTAATTAAACAGGATTTAAATTATCATGTTATTTCCTACGTGTCATTATTAAATCGGTGGTTTCTTATCGGCATTTTAAATAATAAAATTTACATAACAAAGTCATAACGGTAACGTGGTAGAAAAGATATAACTTATACAATACACTAAGAAATTATTTTAATCTCAATTGCACTCTATATTTTAGACAATAAAGCTAATTTTTGTGTAACTAAACATATCATTTTAAAAGGACAGAGTGTTAAAGTTTACGTTCACTGTACAGTTAGGGATCTTGTACACTTGTAGTGTAAGTCCAAAACTACTGGTCCCGGACGGACAGACACAGGTGACATAAATTTGGACTAAAACATTTTTATGCAATAAACTTTCTACTAACTCTACTAGTTATTATTTATTGTCTCCGTGCCGTGACTGAGCTAACTTTGAGCTACTATGTTGATTTATATCAAACCTAAAGAATTTGAATCAAAAAGACTACAGTGTTTACAATACATTTTCTTAATTAATGTGAAAAAAATATTATGGTCTCGTAACATTAAAGCAGGTGGATGTGAGACTGCTTAAAGCTGTGTGTAGATTTTTTTATTTTATTTTAAACGCCGCTCTTAGCTATAGTACTATTAAGGCGTTATAAATGTGCCTTAAATACTATTTTACTACCTACTACGTTTTTTAATATACCGGGTATAGCCACGTCACTATAATAGTATCTGTGAAATAATTTGGGATACTCACTGGTATGAACTTATAACTCGCGCGATAAAAGAAACGAATCTAAAATGGCGGCAATTATCGTGCCATTTCACACGGATTATCACTGGTTTTAGTTTTATGAGTGAATTATACTTTCATTCGTTTCGATTCGTTTCTCTAATGGCACCGAGTTACGAGTTATAACAGTGCCGGCGCATAGGCTTTAAAACGAATTTTAACTTTTTTAAGCGGTTCATACATTTCTTTTTTTTTCTCTGTTTGGGGCAAATTTATCTTCTATGGTCAAAATAGGTAAATTGTAAATGGGGGCCTCTACTTTTTTAGTACCTACCTCAAAAAATGAAGCACAATTTTTACTACAACTAAAGCGATATAGTCCTTGCACTGATTTTATTGTAGAATCAAAGTATTCAAACGTACGCATGGTTTGAATAGCCACAATCCATCGCTATACTAGTCCGAAATCCTAAAACAAGCAAGCTAGTCCAGAAATTCTAAGATTTAAATGCGTTTTCTTCGTTCCAATTACATAAGAAAAATAAACATAAAAAATAACATTTTCCTTTCACTGACCTAATTAGTCACAGTGAACATTTCTTACTTAGTCAAATTGTCATAATAGCGTGATATAAAAAAATAAAATCTAAAATAATAAGCTACAATTGCACAACAAAATGTGATGACCGTCCAATAATTTTGGTTACATATAAAGCTTTCTTATATACCTAGGAATGCACTATTAACAGACATCGTACACAGATTTCATAACATTAATCGTTATAGTTCGACCGGTTAAATAAGTTTCGTCTGCGAGGCACCGAGGCGCGGGGTCACCAGTTTAATCAATTAAGGTGATTAGTACCCTCAAGTGGCGCCCTCATCTGAATTAAATTTATTGCTCGCTAAGTACATAATGTATCGAAAATTCAAACGTCGAGATTGAAGCTACAATAGTATAGTTTATTTACAAACAATAACCTCTGTAAAATATTTGGCATGAATGACAAAAGTGGCTACTTTTTGCTCTTTTGCCTACTACTACTACAACAAAGAACTAATTAATTTACACAGGTTATAGTTTGTAAATAAACTATAGAACCTAGGCTTCAATGTCAACGTTTGAATTTGCGATACATTAAAATATGTACTTAGCGCGGAATACATTTATTTAAGGTGAGGGCGCCACTGTGAGGAAGCTAATCGCCTTAAAGTTAAACATCAGAGGACTTGAAACTTAGGCCAAATATATGGTGCTGATTTAAAGATAACGTGGTTTCCCAGGATTTTAGCTTTTACGAATCAAATTTAGCGTGTCCGATAACTAACGACAGTTCTTTACTTTAAACTATTTTATCAAAGCAAAATTATCCCATTAAGGCCCACTGTCCACGGCAGCGTAGCTTTTCATAGACGCTTCAAAATACGCTGTGCAGCTTGTGCAGCAAAGCGTAATAAACTCTGTCCACGCGGCGTATTTCACGCGTACGTTTTCAATGAATTGTACAATGCCATCGGACGACGAAGATGTTATTGGCTTATTACGACATTAGAAGTCGCCGAAGACGACGAGATTATATTGAGCGTATCCATATATAGAAAAAATATAACAGTAGATTGTTCGTAGCGGCAAGAGAATTATTAGAAGATGATAATGTATTTCACCCATTCTATAGAATGAGTAAAAATACTTTTTTGAATTTTTCAAGAAAATTCGCCACCGTTTTGCCGCCGTTTATACGAAAATAAATATATGCACATGTACGGCAGGCGTCATGCAGCCTGCATGCAGCGACGCGAGCGCGACGTTACCGCTCCGTCGACAGAGTTACATAGTTTTGTATGTAACCTGCAAGCAGGCGTACACCAAGCGTACAATGACGAATACGCGTCTATGCAGCTACGCCGCTGTGGACAGTGGGCCTAAATGTAATATGTTTGTAGTATTTGGCGAATACAACTGACACTGTTTATAGCGCCATCTATGCTGATAGCATAGATGAAAATTAAAATTTATAAACTACTAGCGGCCGCCCGCGGTTTCACCCGCGTGGTTCCCGTTCCCGTGGGATTATCGGGATAAAGAGTATCCTATGCTTTGATCCAGGCTATCTACTATCTGTGCGCCAAATTTCAACCAAATCCGTTCAGTAGTTTTTGCGTGATTGAGGAACAAACATCCAAACATCCAAACCCACAAACTTTCACATTTATAATACTAGCGACCGCCCGCGGTTCCAACCGCGTGGTACCCGTTCCCGTGGGAATATCGGTATAAAAAGTATCCTATGTTTTAATCTAGGCTATCTACTATCTGTGTGCCAAATTTCAGCCAAATCAGTTTAGTAGTTTATGCGTGATTGAGGAACAAACATCCAAACATCTAAACATCCAAACCCACAAACTTTGACATTTATAATATTAGTAGGATTCCATCTCTCAAATGGGCGTAATTATGACAACAATAGTTTGGATTCTATAACAACATGTCATCAACAAAGGTTTAATTTCGTCCCTGTGCTTCGCGGGCGAGGACTCATTCAACCGGTCAACCGATAGTATACAAATTCGGAATCTAGATAAGACTAGATTCTTCGTTTTTGTGCCCAAGCGTACCAAGTTTTTTTACTTATTATTTTCTTCTATAAATAACATACAAAATTGCCTTAAATAACAAACTACATGATCTAGCCAAGCTTTATAAGACCACGACATATTATTATCAATTCCTATTCTTTTTTATATCTACTTTATATACATAATCGCAATACTACACACTACATTACAGTATGATAAAAATTGTATTGTACTACATAATCACATAACGAAAATGTCTTAAAGAAACAATTATTCGTTACATTAAGCACATTTAGTAATATTCTCATAAAAGCATTATAATTATATAGTTTAATATTTTTATATGTTTCACATAATTATTATGATAAATAGAAAATAACTATAAAGTTATAGAAAAATAAAAGCAAACAATCTTTTGGGAAACTCAGTAAAGATATATGTTTGTCGACTAAATGTAAGAAAAATAGGTCCTTTCCCTTAAATAGTTCTTTGTACATGGTTAATTGATTTTAAATTTTATGGTTTGGTATTTGAACTCTTAACCTGTTGTGTAAAAATGCAATTTCATTAAGCCGCGTCTCCTGCGCCGTGTTTTTGTGTTTTCAAACATCACAACAATGTTTTCCAACATGTTGGGGGCTTGGCCTATGAGTTTTGTTGAGCAAAAACACAAACATTGTTTGCCGAGACGAACGGAAAACATCCCCCGCTCTCGCCTGCGGGGAGGGGAAGTAACTCATTTTGTGTTGGCGCTCACTAGATGCAGACGCCTTGCCTGCGTTCGTGTGCCATTGTGTGATTTGTGTATTGTCTTAGTGATGGAGTGGAATAAGGAGAATACCTACTTTATTTTTAATTGAGTTGGTCAGAGAAAGACCGCTACTTTACTTTACTACCCGGAATCTGTTTCTGTTTCTTCTTTGGAGAACTAAATCCACTATTGCCATTATAGCTACCACGTCTTCTTCATCGGAACTCATTTTCGTATCTGAGCCGTGATTGGACGCAAATTTTCTCAACAAAACCTAGGCGCAGCGGACGTGCGGTTTGAAAATAATGTTGTGAAAATAATGTTTTGCCAACAATGTTTTGTTGAAAATTAAGTGCAGGAGACCCGACTTTATGTATTAAACTTTCATCAACTATTTCAAGTACGGTATGTTTTGTGTTTACGTATTATATAATATAAATGAAGATATCACCACAACCAATTTTAATACTAAAAACAAATGCAACCCAACAAAATGGCAACCTTTTTGTGATTTAATGTTATTAGAAATTGTTTTTGTAAATAATACTGATAATAGATAATACACTCTGTCTGTATATTTATTTTAAAATATTTGTAACCAATTCATTAAAACATGAAGGTTGAAAAATTATCGTCTGTTATGTGAATTACTTAAGACAGTAATACACAATCAAAAACGAAAGGCGAAATACTGGTTAGCATACTAATTTTAAGAGTAAATCAGTTTTAATGTATAAAGTGAGTCAGAATTGTATAATTATTTCTTCGCATCCAGCCCCGTAGCATGACCACCAAAACACAATATTATATAGCAATTTATCACATTTAACTGTCACAATACAATAGATTTTGACAGTTGAGTAACGATAGAACGCCATATCACGCGATATATAATGTTTCATTGCTCATGCTTGGGGGCATGCATGACTGATACCGAACAACCCTGATAATCAATTATACGATAAATACTTTTTTTGAGAATAAAAGGGTTTTGACTAATTGTCATGTTTTTAACAAAATATAACGACTTCTCAAGCTTAGGCGCTCACTAGACATGAAATAAAAGACTTTTTAACGGATACTAGCGCGGTTTTATTGTAAGTACTTTGGTAATTAGTTGGTATTTGAGTTTGAGGGTAGGCTCACGAGTGTCTTGTCCCCCGTGACCACGGCAGCTGCAAAGGTGCCGAAACGTCGGGAAAATAAAAAATCAAACCAAATACCAACTAATTACCAAAGTACTTTCAATAAAACCGCGCTAGTATCCGTTAAAAAGTCTTTTATTTCAGAATATAACGATATTAAGTAACAATATAAAATATTGGCAAGCAAATAAAGTCATATTTTGCCTGTAGACTGGGAAGAATAATTATGCTACTACAAGATACTTGGATGAAACATAAACTTATAACGTCATATCATGTTGATATACATATCTAATTAGTTAACATCGACTAATGTAAAAACAAATAAAACTAAAACATCTGTACATTGAAAATCTACTCACATAAGAATATGCGTCAATTCAAACTACAATTTAAAGTTGATTTAAATTGACGCTTATTACAAGTACACTAAAGTTCATATTTACATAGCATCTTTCCTCCTCCCGTTGGCCGGCGAGCCAGGCAGGTAAGTCTTTAGTCAGTCGATGCTCAAGTCATTAGAGAAGTGTCGGGAGAGCTTCGCCACGTCGAGTCCGGTGAAATCGGTGAATATGTCGGATGTGGCGGTGGAAGGTTTGGACCGACCGGGCGAAGTACTGCTAGAGGGTTCCTCGCAAGGAGCTAAGTCTACCAACCTGTCTTCCTTGCTGCTCACTTCGAACGGCTCGGATATACCTGTAAAGAAAAAGACAGTTTAAGTCAAGCTTTGGACCTCATTCGCACGAGCATTTTTTCAACGGGCGTTAAAAAAACGTTTAAATGGCACAAATGGAACAAAACCCATGTGAACAAATGTTTACACGAAAACGTTTCTAAAGCGCGGTGCTTTTTTTATCGAAAACTGACCTATTTCGAAAAAATATTGATTCGTTTATATCGGTTGATAGGTTGGTTCGTTGAGCGTTGGACGTTATTGAATTGAGCATACGAAACTCCGTGTTTCTGTTCTGACGGGCGTTAAAAAAGCGCCGCCGCGCCCTGCACGCGAGACTATTCACACTGAATTTTAAGCGTTCGTATGCACACAACTATTGGGAACGGTAAAAAAGCGCCAACTTAACGCGACGCTTTTTAAACTCTCGTGCGAACCGGGGCTTAGGCATGGAGATAAACTCTGTGTGTTAATTGTATAGTCTGTACTGTCCTGCCCCCTAGCGCGACCACAGAAACACGATAATATCGCGTGATATATAGCGTTTTATCGCCACTCAACTGTCAAAATCCATTGTCTTTTAACAGTAAAACGTGATAAATCGCTATATCACATCGCGTTTCGGTGGTCATGCTAGGCGGACAGTGTCGCTATATAGGTGTAGGGACATTGTAGAATGAATGTTGCATGTCAGCATATGTTACCAGTATTTTTTTTACAAAAACGATAACAAGTTATTTTGTTAAACAGTAGATATAATTTGTTTTATCTACTGTTAATGTAGTTTGAAATAACATTTCATCTTACCGAGAACACTCCTGACGTCGCTATTAGGCTGACTGAAGTATATGAACCGGTAGAATCCCGGTGTCCTCACGCCACTTCCCACCGGAAAGCTGAAGGTTGCAGACTTCCAAACAAAAACGACAATATATTGACTAATATCTTACCAACGACACTTCTGACGTCGCTATTCCGCTAGCTGAAGTATATGAACCAGTAGAATCCCGGTGTTTTAACGCCACTTCCTACCGGGAAGCTGAAGGTTGCAGACTTCCAAGCAAAAAGTACTATAACAATGGCCAATATCTTACCAAGGACACTCCTGATTTCGCTATTCGGCTGGCTGAAATATATGAAGCGGTATAATCCCGGTATCCTCACGCCACTTCCCACCGGAAAGCTGAAGGTTGCAGACTTCCAAACAAAAACGACAATATATTGACTAATATCTTACCAACGACACTTCTGACGTCGCTATTCCGCTAGCTGAAGTATATGAACCAGTAGAATCCCGGTGTTTTAACGCCACTTCCTACCGGGAAGCTGAAGGTTGCAGACTTCCAAGCAAAAAGTACTATAACAATGGCCAATATCTTACCAAGGACACTCCTGATTTCGCTATTCGGCTGGCTGAAATATATGAAGCGGTATAATCCCGGTATCCTCACGCCACTTCCCACCGGAAAGCTGAAGGTTGCAGACTTCCAAACAAAAACGACAATATATTGACTAATATTTTACCAACGACACTTCTGACGTCGCTATTCCGCTAGCTGAAGTATATGAACCAGTAGAATCCCGGTGTTTTAACGCCACTTCCTACCGGGAAGCTGAAGGTTGCAGACTTCCAAGCAAAAAGTACTATAACAATGGCCAATATCTTACCAAGGACACTCCTGATTTCGCTATTCGGCTGGCTGAAATATATGAAGCGGTATAATCCCGGTATCCTCACGCCACTTCCCACCGGAAAGCTGAAGGTTGCAGACTTCCAAGCAAAAAGTACTATAACAATGGCCAATATCTTACCAAGGACACTCCTGATTTCGCTATTCGGCTGGCTGAAATATATGAACCGGTATAATCCCGGTGTTTTGACGCCACTTCCTACCGGGAAGCTGAAGGTTGCAGACTTCCAAAACAAAAAGTACAATATATAAACTAATATCTTACCAAGGACAATCCTGACGTCGCTATTAAGCTGACTGAAGATAGGTATGAACCGGTAAAAGTATAGTATATTGTTTGACCAATATATTACCAAAGACTCTCCTGGCGTCGCTATTCGGCTGGCTGAAGTATATGAACCGGTAAAATTCCGGTGTCCTCACGCCACTTCGTAACTGAGGGTGATGTTTGCAGACTTCCAAACAAAAAGTACAATACCTATATTGACCAATATCTTACCAAGCACACTCCTGACGTCGCTATTCGGCCGGCTGAAGTATATGAACCGGTAAATCCCGATGTTTTAACGCCACTTCCTACCGGGAAGCTGAAGTTTGCAGACTTCAAAACAAAAAGTACAATATATTGACCAATATCTTACCAAGAACACTCCTAACGTCGCTATTGGGCTGGCTGAAGTATATGAACCGGTAGAATCCCGGTGTCCTCACGCCGCTTCCCACCGGGAAGCTGAGTATTACAGTTCTCGGCTGGCCGGCGGCGGCCGGCGCTTGCGGCAAGCTCACTTTGGCAAGATATTCGTACGCTATGTAATCGTCCAGACTGTGGAAATTGGCCTGAAAACAACGTTATAAGTTATGTAAATCAATTATTTTTAGTTAAATTGTTTTTATTTATAAAGTAGTACCACAGAATAACTAATAGTACAAGTACAGAAGCAGCACGCCGCATAGTAATTTAAATAAATAGCGACTTTTGCTCCGACACAATAAAGTGCACTTCAGGTCGCGCAATGGCCTGCAGTACAGTTTATATTCACCTAGTAGTTGCCTCTCTTTCTATCGCGTGCTCTTACCTTTTCTAATGACGCAACGTTAAGGTTGTCTTCTTTTAAATGAACTGCGTAGCGTATATCATAATGTGAAAAACGACAATTTTTTATTGGTTTTTTGATTTTGACATCCGTACACGGTACAGTTACTATTATAAAGAGGCAATAGCTACGCAGGCAGTAAGATGCCGCGCTTGTAGGGCGGTGGGCGTGTGGCGGCCCTTTGCTCACTTGTTCGTTCGAACGAACGGCTAGCGGTAGGTGCTTATAGCGCGACCTTGAGCGAGTGATGGAGGCCTGGTAGTACTAATAACAGAGAAGTTGGAAGGGAATCGTCTGGCTTGGTTTGGGCATGTTATGAGAAGGGATGAAAGCCATGTTACTATAAGAGTAATGGATATGGATATTGAGGGCTGGAAAGTAAGAGGAAGACCGCAGAAAAGATGGATGGATTGTGTGCGGAATGATATGAATGTGAAGGGAGTGGATGAGGAGATGACGAGTGACAGGAAGGAATGGAAGAGAAGGATGATCTGCACCGACCCTAAATAAATTGGGATAAGGGTAGGGTAGGGGGTAGGATGATGATGACGTTTAGTTTGTAAATGATATCCCTACAATTTTCCATCAATAAATGGTTATTTTAATAGTTTTTTTACTTATAGTGTTACTGGCATGTTTAATCTCAACTTATCATAGATAAAGTTCAGATATCTATGACATGCTATGATAAATTATAACTTTTTGTGTCTACCCTTTTTTGCAGCAACATAAACATACATTATTCTATCTATTCACGATTCTAAGCTACCTGACAACTCTATTAAATACTAATTTGAAATTAAAATTACAATGCTCCTAGCTCTTTTCTAGATTA
This sequence comes from Agriphila tristella, assembly GCA_928269145.1. Classification (NCBI taxonomy): domain Eukaryota; kingdom Metazoa; phylum Arthropoda; class Insecta; order Lepidoptera; family Crambidae; genus Agriphila; species Agriphila tristella. The sequence goes on from OV743432.1 coordinate 36,060,718, forward strand.
CATTTTTACTACTGATTTAACTTAAGGCTACTATTAAAATTTCTCTTTGATGTATCGAAAATTCACATGAAGGGATTGAAGCCAAGGTTTTATAGTTTATTTACAAAAAATTTAAATCTCAGTAAAATATGTCAGTACTTTGACCACTTTCAGCAATTTTGCATACTACTACAACGAACTATATTTTATTGAGGTTATTGCACAGAATACAGAAAGGAAACTCTCCGCCCCGCCCCACAAGCAATGGGGATGCAAACTGAGGAACTAATGGCGCCACAAACGCTTGTACCAAAATCGTTTGATTGGTTGTTTCAAATGCCAAATGTCATTTCTGACATATTTTAACCAATCAAAAGTATTGTCTTAGGAACAAGCGACATCTACAATTAGCTTTGCGTTGCCTTCCCCATTATAACCTCACCCCACCGAGCCAGTTCGTGTGCCGAATCGTGTGCTCATTCAATAGCCCCAGACTTCACGCACACAGTTGCGCGTGTGCAAAAACGTCACTGTGTAGTGTCTGTGTAATAGGTAGTTGAAACGCAGCGTTTGTATGGAGTGCCCGGGGTGTGGTTAGTGTTTGTAAATAAACTATAGAACCTTAGCTTCACTCTGTACATGTGAATTTTATTGCCGTGCAGCGAGAGTAGCTCATTGATTGTCGTCGCGCAAATGTACTTCTGTACTTATTATATCATCATCATATCAGCCGCACGACACCCACTATATAAGGTATAGGCCTCCCCAAGGATCTCCACGACGATCGGTCCTGCTTGGCCCGCATCCAGCGGCGCACCGCGACCTTCACCCTCACGTCGGTCCACCTTATCGGGGGCCTACCCACGAAGCGTCGTCCGGTGCGCAGTCACCATTCCAGAACCGCCCCGCCCCAACCAACATCGGTTCTTCTCGCTATGTGTCCAACCCACTGCCACTTCAGCTGAGCCATCCTTCGAGCGATGTCGGTTACTTTATTTCGCCCGCGGATCTCCTCATTTCTGGTTCGATCACGCAGGGAAACGCCGAGCATGGCTCTCTCCATCGCACGCTGGGTGACCTTGAGCCTCCTTATGAGACCCATAGTTAACGACCACGTTTCACTGCCGTAAGTCATCACTGGCAACACACACTGGTCATAGACTCGTCTCGAGAGACTATGGTAAATCGGACACGAAGATTTTTCTGAATGCTGCCCATCCGAGTTGGATTCGACGACTTATTATATATTCTGTGGTAATGCGTAGATAAGTATGCTAAGATAAAATACTTACATCATATATCCCAATCCAGTCGCTCGGATGCATTTCTACGTCGGGGGACAGAGTGCACTGCGTTCTGAAGTCCGCATCGCCCACGTACCATATCCGGCTGATAGGTGCGAACTCTACCGTCTTCACTGTATAATTTGAGAATGCCTGAAAAAAATTTCGTGTTAGCGATATAGCGTTTTATCACGTTTTAATGCCAAAAGACAACGGATTATGACAATTGAGTGCTAGGGGTGCCCCACTAGCATGACGTTAGCACTAAAGGCCAAGCCAAAAAGCCACACAGACCGGCGTGTCGCGTCTATGTGACGTCATCCATAGTATCTAGTACATTACAACTGCTCAGCGTCACGTCGCCGTCCCGCCCCGTCACGCCACGCCACGCCCGCTGTGTGGCTTGGCCTTAAAGGACTCCCTAAACGGTCAAGCATTTCTTGTCAAGCACGTACACGTAACCTACCATTTGGGGGCGTGGCCTACTTTTGATTGGCCACGGTGATCTATTAATTATGTGGTGCTTGTCAAGCACCGCTCCTAGACGATCAAAATGTGATTGACAAGCAGAAATATTTACGTGATTGACGGGAAATGCTTGACCATTTAGGGGGTCCATAAAAACTATGGAGTGCTAATCTAATTCGTATCGAGCAGTGTTTGTATTGGAAATCCTAGGCTTGTATTATAGAATCAAACTCAAATTGTTGCTTGAGTACAGTAAGAATGGCGTTATATGCGATGAATAGCACCATCCCTTTCTAACTGTACTCAAGCAGTTTGAAAGGGAGACTTGAGTTTGAGTTTTATTCTATTCTTAGTTCTCTTTACTGTCGTAGGTGGCGCTGTACAAGTTTCTATACAAATCCTTGCCGTGTTTGCTATTGCTTAAAATAGAAAAACCCCGAAAGTAAAGATAACAAACTTTGATGATTATATTACTGTTATCTAACAGGTAACATTTCAAAATATTTTTACCGGATAACACAATTCTTTGAATAGTACATTGAACTACAGATAAGTAGAAAAACCCTACTAAAGTCGAAATAATAATATTATTAATCATATACTAACAATTCCACATATTTTTTATGATTCAACACCAGTATCTTTCGATAAAATTGATTGTAAAGAAGACAATGGTTATTGCAAGACCAAACTTTGATGTGGTTAATTTATATGTTGATGAATGATTGTATGAGTAAATGATTCCAAGAAAAATAGTGTACTAAAGACAAAGTATTAGTCCTATATTCTGTGATTAAAGACATGCAAAAGCCTGTTTGACAGTAATTTTATTGTGTAATTTGGTTAGATAAAGAGTAATTTAGTAAGATAAATAATTAAATACTATTTCAATCATTCAATTATCTACCTAGATACCTATAGTGTTTATATAACGCAATGATTGAAATTCTATTTATCTTACTTATCTAATCTAAAGCGAGGTTTAGACTAGCAAGTTCTTCCTGCAATTTCTTGAACGAGCAAATTCTGCAAGCTGCAACACTTTGAGAATTTAGCTTGCCACACCTGTCTACACAGAGGTAACAGCTTGCGGAAGTCAACTTCTGCAAGTTGTATTGCTAGTCTAAACCTAGCTGAACACTTTAGTAAGACTAAGCATTAAAATACCAGACTAAAGGATCATGCCGCATTCTGGGCCATGATGCGCATTAACCATACATATCTGTGACAGACTCATGTCATGTCAAAAAGGGGTAGATAACAAAATGTCATATAATAGGAAAATGTCAAACAATTATAACCCCAAATTGAGGCTCCTTGAGATTGAGATTTCTCTTTTTTCCCGCATTATATTTTAATGATATTTTTCCCACGCAATCACTATAACATTACTATAGTATTTTGGTAATTTCATCAAAGCACATCATGGCCTAGCTTGTATAGTAAAATCAGCATAATCCTTTAAAGGGAATGGGGGGAGTTCCATAACACAAAGTAAAAACAAACTACTTCAATCGTATCAACATCTGACAAATTACCTTCGTCTCTTCAACAGTACTTTCAGCTTCAATGGGATTATCTGCACTGATAGAATCTATAGCATCGACCGCTACCACGTTACAACCGTCCCCGTCTATTGAAACGAACGGCATCGCTGTTGTCGTCTCAACCGTGGTAGAAGACATGACAATCGCCGATCGCATCCTAATCGAAGCTTTAGGACTCGGGTTTTCAGCTACAACTGAACGAGTGAAGCCGTGCGGGATCTAGCATGCATGGTTAACAGTGCAAAATTAGTTGTATGTGCTTATAAATAAGAACTATATGAAACTACCTCTTAAAAAATAAAAGAAAGGGTGCTCGAGCATCATTCGTGAAAATAGAATTCAAAATAGCTTTAATAATAAATGTATGAACACTTGTGCGTTAACTACCATTCTATGTTCGTATTTACGAATTATAGCTAATGCAGAAACACCCATAACATGTATATAAAACAACCTTTCCGTTTAAAATGAATATTATTCTTAATTAATCTTGATTAAGTATGATGAAATTACATGCAGTTAACGAATTTAAGGCTCGTATTATAGAATCAAACTCAAATCTCTGCTTGAGTACAGTTAGAAAGGGATGGTGCTATTCATCGCAAATAGCGTCATCCCTTTCTAACTGTACTCAAACTCAAGCAGAGATTTGAGTTTGAGTTTGATTCTATAATACGAGCCTTAAACTGAGCCTTGGACTTACATTAACGTCTCTTTCCATAAATGTTAATTATTACATCATTTACATCGAGGCTTTTTTCACGACATAACACACAATAGCAAGGTTACTATGTCAATAAGTAATTTAGGTCAGTAGACAAAGTAGCATTATTTTGTAAAAGCGGTAGTGAATATCGCTAGCTAACACATTTTAAGATTTCAACAACATTTTTTTTTACTTTGCGAAGTCCGTTATTGCTAAGCCTCGAATACATTAGTCAAGGGACAAATGTGTCCCCCAACATGACCCGCAACACTCAATTTACGTGGTGCTGCATTTTTGCTCAGTGTCCCGCAACATGTGCCCCGCAACGTTTTGCGTGATTTTACGACACATTTACTAGTACATTTACATTTAATGTCGGGGCACAGCATGCCTAGTATGACCGATTTATATCGCGTGATATAGCATTTTATCGACACTCAACTGTCAAATTCCTTTGTCTTTTTGACAGTTAAACGTGATAATACGCTATATCACGCGATATAAATCGGTCATGCTACGCAGGCAGAATACATAATAGTACTAGTAGTCGGGGTCTCCATACAATAGATCTCTTCATTTCCTACACTATACGTAACGCGGGACATGTCGGTAGCTCCTGCTCTAATAGTGTGGCCCGCAAAATGTTCCCCGACATTAACGGTGTTATTACAAAAGATTTTTAAACACCTGTTTAACTTACACACTGTTTAAATGTGATGCTGTCTTTTTCAAACAATATTGTCAAAAAAGTGTCAGCATCACATTTAAACAGTGTCTATGTTAAACAGGTGTTCAAAAATTATAATAACACCCTAAATGTCTCGGGACATTCCACTTACTGTATGAGGGATATGTTTTACAACATGTCCCCTGATGTATTCGATGCTTAATGCTACGAGAACTTTTTTTTTATGGTGGGTTATGTGTTAAGTCTGCATCAGTCAGTTAGTTTATATTGTATCTCGCCGAATTAATGTTAGAGCTCAAAGTGCATTGACGTCAATACTACGTCGAATCAAATAAGCTTAGAAGCAACGTCACAAACAACGTCACGTCTGTTACCGCTTCTATAACGGAGATGACTATATGACCGTATTATTTAATTGTCTAGTCTAGGAACCGACACAGAATATACAACCTGTATTTTTTGATATCCCATTAAAAATAATAGAAAAACTCCTAGATCATCTGAAATGGCCGGAATACCTTAAACTTTTTTTTTTGTTTTTTAGTCATTTCAGAACTGACAGACTTATGTTTACTCTCTCTACGATTGAAAACTAAATGATGACATGGGTCTCTTAGTAATGTCACATGACGTAAATATAATCTTAAAATTTAGACCGGAAGTGGACGATTTTCTCAAGCTTCCGGTCAATTTTATTTGCGATAATCTTCTGATCCTCGCTCAGCACAACTTTTCCGACCGTGTGCCATGCATTTCATCGTGATGTCATATGACGTAGGCAATACTGTCGCGGGCTCGCGGACTAAGAGTTATAGGATATAAAAAACACGTTGTATAATAAATAACTACTAAACGTGAACCGGTTCCTCTAACCAAATATATATACTTATTAGTGCTAAATTACAACAACAAAAAACTGCTTTTCATTCTACGATTGGCAAGGTAACATGTAGGTATGTGAGAAAGATGATTATTAATAATATCATTTAGATGTGAGAAAAGCCAAATAAATAACATACAGTCCAATATTTTTAAGTCTTTTAAAGATATTATAGTTAGTTATGGCCACATAATTAAGGACGTCACAGGATTTTCATATAAACTTTTGAACTTGCCTTTGACCGAGCTGTGATCTTATAGCTATCCTAGGAGTAAGTATCAGAGTTCTCATTGTCATACATTTTGATGATCTTTTCGCGGTTTTTTTAAACATATCTCTTAGAATTTTGATTAGGTCAGTTGCAGTTGGGTGTGTATGTGTATAGCAATCTAGATCTCCTCTATTTATTCCTTAGATGGCCATCAACAGATCACAGCCAGATCTATCCTAGGCGGAGAACCAAGGCCTCGTTTGAATGAAAATCGACTGGCGTCCTTAATTATGTGGCCATCACTATATGCAGAGAGATGTTTATCAGATTTTGTAACTTCGATGGCAATGTTATGTAAATGCATAAAGATTATTTTGTAGTAGATTAATGTAAGTAAATGTATAAAACCAAACAATGACCAAGTTAAGCGACCTAGTTACCAAACTACATCATATCATACGAGTTACTAGCATGCATGTACAGTGAACGACAAGTGATCGACCACACTAACCTTGATACTGTAGACCGCAACCACAGGCTTGTGGTCGCTCACCGTGTAATGAGGTATGTGGTTGTAGGATAACAGGTCAGCTCTTAGAGTCACATTCTCATAGTTGTTAGCTATAACCTTATATAGAATCCTGTCAGTCCATGAAGGTTTTCTCCTGGAAAGGTTTGTTTACATAGTTAACAACCTACTTTTATAGTTAGCGTAACGATCATACTCGTAATCCTTTTCCTTACCACACCCGGCACTCCATAAAAGCGCCGCGTTTCAACTACCTATTATACAGACGCTACACAGTGACGTTTTTACACACGCGCAACTGTGTGCGTGAAGTCTGGGGCTATTGAATGAGCACACGATTCGGCACACAGATTCGCCACAGAATAAATAATAGTACAACTCGCGCGGTGGGGTGAGGTAATTGATTGTGGGGCGGAGCGGAGAGTTTCCTTTCTGTAAGGTAGTACTTGTACTTATATCTATTCTGTGTCTTTACTTAATATTATAAATGCGAAAGTCCGTTTGTTAGTTTGTTATGCCTTCACGTCTTAACTTTGAACCGATCATCATGAAATTTTGCCAGGGGTACAGAGAAGGACATAGAGTATCTTTCATCCCAAAAAAAGGTACTGTTCCCGAGGGATAGTCAGAATACTATCCATGCAGACGAAGTCGCGGGCGGTCGCTAGTTTGATATAATATCAAGCATCTTATAAATATTTTAAACGTAGAAGTTATATATGACATGAGGCTCTGTGTGTAAGAAAAAATCGGCAATTTCATTCAACTCTACCTAATGCTTAGCGTTTATTCAGAACTACATAAAATTGAAAATTCGATAGGATTTCACGATGAGTAATAAAATGAACAAATAATGTCACTAGGCCACACACTACATACTGAATTCGGAAACGCAAAGATTCCGAAAGCAGCAAACCCATACAAATCTATGGACCTACCAAATACGTAGGTATGTATGCGTTATTTTTCCGATAGGAATTTTCATACATCATCGATTTTGAATCAGATTTCGTCGGCCGCTCGGCTCTAACGTGTAAGCACGTGTACCTTGTTTTTATGAGTGACAAAAAATCGTATCAAACCAGACATGACAAAGTTTGAAATTATAATAAGTTGCAGATAAAAAATAACATATTTACAGTAGCGATAATATTATTATTGTTACTACCAACAGTCCGATTTTGTTTGATAGCATCGATCGGTCAGAGGGTGTATTTCAAAACTGTATTGCGTGATATTACGTAACTTTCTACCTCTATTTTGATAGGCTTTGCCTGCGACCGCGTCAAATGCTTTAAGTACCTACTTATACTTAAAAAAATATATCAAAACAATATAAGTAGTTTTTTTTTTTATTAATTTTATTTGGTTTACAAATATAAGTAGTAGGTAGGTATGCGTGAAAACTTTACAGACATTTGCTTGCATTTATAAGTAAAGTAATATTGGTATGAAGGAGCTCAGTGGCGCAGTGGTTTAGCGCCTGGCCCAGCGATTGCTGAGGTTAAGCTTAAGCAACTTTCGCAATGGTCGGTCATGGGATGGGTGACCAAAAATTTATTATCTCGAGCTCCGCGTGCTTCGGAGGCACGTTAAGACCAATGTCCCGGCTGCGTCGTTAACACCTACCAATCCGCATTGCGCCCGCGTGGTGGGTTATGGCCCGTCCTCCTTATCCACCCTGATGCCAGACTGATCATATAATCTCTCTCTTGGCGTGGTTGTTTTATGTCATTGGAAAACTTCTAATTTCACGCATGGGTAGGTCACCTATCCCATGGGATAGGTGACCAAAAATGTATTATCTCGAACTCCTCCGTTTTAAATGATCTAAGCCTCAGTGCCTAGGAAGGCACGTTAAGCCGTTGGTCCCGGCCGCATTTGCAGTTGTTAACACCCATCAATCCGCATTGGGCCCGCGTGGTGGGTTATGGCCCATCCTCCCACCCATAAGGAAGGTCTGTGCCCCAGCAGTGGGGACATTAAAAATGGCTGAAGGATGGAATGCAAGTACCTATCTATAGATTACATAGGTAGTATGTTTACTTACTTGATATCATACTCGTCGCTACCAACAGAGAATTTGTAAGTCGGTGGGAATCTAATCTCTGGTTCCTGGAACTCGGAGAATGCTTCTCCTGTGTCCATAACAGCCAGCAACTGGTCGTGGTTCAATAGGCTAGAATATTTGTCCTTCTCCACTTTGTTTAATGTTTCCACAATCTCCTCGGAAGTGGGGCTACTGCCCGCAGGGTGGTCTGTCCGGAAGTTCAAATCGCCAATCCAAAATACATAGCTAAAATAAGAATATAAAAAAAAATCACTTTAAAAGATAATAAAAACACGACTGCTTTTTGAAATAAAAAAAATAACTGCCCTGCCAAAAACGAACTAAAAATAACAAGTGTCATTGCAGTCGGGGTACCTCTTTGATTAGTAAATTGTTCCACAAAATGGTCCCCCGACATCAATGACACTTGTTATTTTTAGTTCGTTTTGGCAGGGCAGTTATTTTTTTTATTTCACACATTTTAGTGTCAAATTATATAGTTTTAGAATGCGCTCATCGGTGCCCATATTGCAAAAATAAAAATAAAAACACTTTTGAAAGTGGCGTGATACAGTCACCCACAAAATTTTTTTTTCAAAAAATATAGGCTGTCATTCGGGACTCGGGATGATGTAAGGATTCTAGCGATATCCCATACATCCAAATCCGTTAAGGCATTTTATTAAGAAGTTATGGTGAAATAAAGGAACTCACATACCCACATTACAAACATAGGTACATGAACGATGAACACATGACACTCTGTTTTTTGGATTTGAATGACGATAGGAGAATTATAACATTCGAAGTCAAGTATTTGATGATCCAGGAATTGTTACATTAGAAGTTCAACAGTCTCAAAAAACTTGGGTTGGGATTGGGAATGAATAGGGAGCGTGGCGTGAACAAACAAGACTTTTTACTCTTTAAATAGAATATGGTTGGTTTTCTCGCGCAATTCTTATATTCGGATAAATTCATCTACACGCTTTCAGTAATAAATATCGTCATCAGACTCCGTCGGACTAAAAAATCCGTCATTTGCGTAGGTCGGAGTCAAAACTCAGGCTAACCGTGCATAAAAGAGCCGTAATATTATGTAGGTAGTAAGTTCCTTGATAACCACCTTATCTACATAGGATGGATATATTTATCTATTGATAAGCCTACACGGAACCACTGATAATCAATAAGATAGCGATTAAGTTCGCTGTTTTCTTTGATCTTCTGTATCTATATACAGTGTGAAATTTTAATCATTTGGTTCCCGCCGTGGGGTGGTTCCACTCATGATTACAAGCAACTTTTACGAAGGGGCTAACTCTCCTCCTCGCAAAAAAAATCTGCTGTTCCATACATTAAGGTCGAGTAGGTACTGCACTTTTGTATGGAACAGCTATTTTTTTTGCGAGGAGAGTTGGCCCCATAGTAAAAGTTGCTTGTAATCATGAGTGGAACCACCCCACGGCGGGAACCAAATGATTAAAAATTCAGCGTGTATATCTATCTGATCTTGAGTTTTACGAGGCAATAAAAATAACTGAAATTTATAGACAAAAATTCTTACTCATGGTATAATATGTTGATTGTCTCGCTGACATGGTACACGTGCTGTTTGATGATGGTATTGTAATCGTTGATGCGGTCGGCGAGCAGATGCTCGTGCGCAGTCAGGTGGCAGTTCACAAGACAAACTGAGCACCCGTAGATGTTAAACCTTATGCTCACAGCACCTTTGTTACCCTGAGAAATTACGTAAATTTATTGTCAGATTTTTCAGCCCTGTTGCACAAAATAAAAAGCTCTGGCCGTATTCGAAAACACTGCTGTAGCACAGAATATATATAGTATGTGGCCTAGGAACGAGCATTTGGATAACGCACTCATAGACACCTCAAACCGACACGGAATCTCTGCTATGCTCAAAACAGTTCGAGCGCATGATGCTGTGTTGTCGTGCGAGCGTTGCTTGAGCGCACGAAGTGCGACTAAACTTAACTTCTGTCCTCTCTCTATTTTATGGTTACTGTTACAATAGGTATTGAATATTGCCTGGTCTGACCTGAGAGTAGCATGACGAGCTCGATAAGGGTTTTGTCTACTTTAAAATTGTTTATAAAACAAAAAACCGACTTCAAAAAACCTGCCTATAAAAAGCAAGAAATAATATTCAAATCATTAGATATGCATTATCATTGTTATAATAAAAACACGTCTATTGAAGTCGGGTGGGGCTGGAGTACAACTTCCTATTTTTTTAATTCTAAAAGCCCCACCCGTCTTCAATAGACGTGTTTTTATTATAACAATGATAATGCATATCTAATGATTTGAATATTATTTCTTGCTTTTTATAGGCAGGTTTTTTGAAGTCGGTTTTTTGTTTTATAAACAATTTTTATTTTTTTTAGTTTTAGTGTAGGTAAGTACTTTCTGTATTAGGTATATTATTTAGGTAGAAAAATCGACTCAGCCAAACGTGAGATAATCGCGAAGAAACATACATACATACTGAGAACCTCCTTTTTTGAAGTCGGTTAAAAAGACTACACTACTAAAGTATCCCTTTTCCAACAAAAAAAAATCATCTAATTCGGTTCATAAATAAGAAAATCGTCAAGGTAGTTGATGCAAAATCATAGTATTTTCAGGATTACTTGAAAACTACCCGACCGATTTGAAAAAAAAATAAATGGGACCATCTTGCAAGCAAACTTAATCGAACAAAAAAAGAATCATCAAAATTGGTCCATAAATGACGAAGATATGCGCGAACAACGATAAAAAAAAACATACAATCGAATTGAGAACCTCCTCCTTTTGTTGAAGTCGGTTAAAAATGGCATAAATGACATCCCAATGAAGACAAATCCTTGCAAAATGACATTTATAAACTGATGTCGGTCACAAAACCACTTTTAGTTAAAACCTAAGTGATTGGTTGATTTATTCGCTATTGCAATAGCTGTTTAACTAGCTTTCCCTAGGCTTAAAGTGGACTTTAACGTAATATTAGCAAAGTAGCCGACACAACACTTGCTTGCTTTCTATTTCTAATTTTCTACGGCGTACATTTCAAGAAAGGTTCAAATGCAGATTGAATTTATAAAGATCTTTATCACACACAACACAATCAAAGCTAATGTTATTTTTTGTATAAAACCGAATACGAAATAGTTTCTTTCTACATCACTATTGGAACTTACCCACATACCTCCCAGGCCAGTTTTTGTGTACTGTGCTTCAATGTCTCTGAGATGTGTGACATGTTTCATCTGTGCATATACTAGTAACAGCAGTCCTTGCAACCTAGTGCTTTTAGCTATTATAAATCCTTGCCGGCACAGTATTTTGTTGAATGAAGATGTCCAGGGATCAGAAAACAGGGAATCCATTAGCATGTTCTGAGGCTGTGACTTCACTTCTTGTAAGCTAAAATAGTAAATAGAATATTGTACAGATAAAAATACACGTCAACTTCATATTCTAAATAATAATAATAATCAATAAATCATTTATTATCTCTCCACCAGAGGCATACACAATGAATTATACTTGCAATCTTAATAGGTCATACCTAATAAAGGGAAGGACTGGTGTCTGAAAGAGGTATACAAATATATACCTGTGCTACACATCACCAGCTTTTAAGTAGGCAAATAATTTATTGTTTATTGAGGTTTTTGATTTGGCTGTTCAATCAATAGAAATCTCAATTAATTAATTAAATTGTTTAAGTCAAGTTATTGCTGTAATAGAAATATTGAGGCTGTGTTCACCACAAACTGTCTGACAGACATAAAATTCTTTAAAATATAATATTCAATCATTTTTTAGGTGCATCTGCATACTTATATGGTTTAATTATTTAGTGTTGTATCATAATCAAAATGATAACTTTAACAAATATGAGACAAACCATTATTAAAGCTTTTTAACGTGCCGGACTACAGCTGGGCCACAAAAAAAAGTTGGAAATCTGACTTTTTGACTATGCCATGATGAAGTCGATAATTTGTCGGAATTTGTCGCCAAAAACCAGAATTTGACGGTCTTGCGTTTAGGAGATACGTGTGGCGCAGCTGTAGAAACGTCTCTACAGCTGGGCCACACAGATCTCGAAAACGGAAGGTCGTAGCGAAAATCTGATTACTCGTATGTGTAGCCGGTAATTTGTCGGATTTTGTCGCCAAAAACCAGAGTTTGTCGGTCTTGCGTTTAGGAGATACGTGTGGCGCAGCTGTAGAGACGTCTCTACAGCTGGGCCACACAGATCTCAAAAACGGAAGGTCGTAGCGAAAATCTGATTACTCGTATGTGTAGCCGGTAGTTTGTCGGATTTTGTCACCAAGAACCAGATTTTGTCGATCTTGCGTTTAGGAGATATGTGAGGATACGCTGTGGAGACTTTTCTACCTGGATCTTGAGAAAGGAAGGTCATAGCGAAAATCTGATAACTCGAGTGTGTAGCCGTTAGTTTGTCGGAATTTGTCACCAAGAATCAGATTTTGTCGATCTTTCGTTTAGGAAATATGTGAGGATGCGCTGTGGAGACCTTTTTTTTTATTTATTAAAGAAACCAACAGCGTTACAATAATGATTTTGTAGGTTTACATGCTTATTAAAGGTAAGGCCAATGACAGGTTTCTCTGAATATACAAAACATAAAGCCTAATGACGGTTAGTATTAGCCAACTAAATAAAAATAACAATTAATATAGGTCGTCATTATTATAACAAGGTTATATAAAATTATGGTTAGTAAGGAGGTAAGTAAATTTAGAAATATTGTTTTGGAATCAAAACTTATCAAAACTTAACTATTTACAACTTTATTAAAACTAATTAAACTAAATTAAAACTAAAATCAAACTCCAAAATTAAACTTCAAAATTAAATTTTAACGTGCGTTTAGAAAGATAATGCATTGAGAAAAAAAAAAGATATTTCTTATGTGTTAATAATGTGAACGAGCAGCTTTGTTAGTGTTTGTAAGATTGTTGTAAGCATGTAGGTAGGTAGTGTCAATAATTATGATAAATTATGTCATTTGCATGCAGTTTTATTGCGCCCTTACTACGATTGAATAGGTCGATATCAGAGAATGAATTATTGTAAACTAGCGGCAATCGGGAGCAAGGTGCATTGCGTGCGTAATTTGTTTTTATTTGAGGGACCCTAAATAGTGGGGGTATACACCGCCGGGCGCGGGGGGGGTGGGATGTTGAACAAGACGCTTTCTACTAATTCACTACAATTTACACGACTACACACTATGTCGCTGAAAAAACATAAGTCCATTAATTTGCGTCTGTCCTCCAAAGTTAATAAATTGTACTGCTTACAGTTTTCCTTATATGTCGACGACGGTTTTCGGAAACGATAGTTGAGATGTTTCACAAATATTTTTTGTAGTCTTTCTAACCGATCCTTATAAACTGCATAAAACCATATCGGGCTTGCGTATTCAATAACGCTACGGACATAGGCGTAATAGATATTTTAAGTGTTTTAATGCATTTAAATGGTTGGCAGGTGCGTATGACAAAGCCAAGGTTTTTAAAGCCTTTGTCTGCTATATTATCAATATGGTCTTTAAGTAGCATTTTACTGTCAAAATGTACTCCGAGATCTTTGACCACAGATGTCCTACGAATTGGCGTGCCATTAAAACTGTATGAATATATTACAGGACTTGTTCTGCGCGTAAAACTAATGCATTCGCATTTATCGACATTTTTACCTGGATCTCGAGAACGAAAGGTCGTAAGCGTATCCTTACATATCTCCTAAACGCAAGATCGACAAAATCTGATTCTTGGTGACAAATTCCGACAAACTAACGGCTACACACTGGAGTTATCAGATTTTCACTATGACCTTCCTTTCTCAAGATCCAGGTAGAAAAGTCTCCACAGCGTATCCTCACATATCTTCTAAACGCAAGATCGACAAAATTTGGTTCTTGGTGACAAAATCCGACAAACTACCGGCTACACATACGAGTAATCAGATTTTCGCTACGACCTTCCGTTTTCAAAATCTGTGTGGCCCAGCTGTAGAGACGTCTCTACAGCTGCGCCACACGTACCTATCTCCTAAACGCAAGACCGACAAACTCTGGTTTTTGGCGACAAAATCCGACAAATTAGCGGCTACACATACGAGTAATCAGATTTTCGCTACGACCTTCCGTTTTCGAGATCTGTGTGGCCCAGCTGTAGAGACGTCTCTACAGCTGCGCCACACGTATCTCCTAAACGCAAGACCTTCAAATTCTGGTTTTTGGGGACAAATTCCGACAAATTATCGACTTCATCATGGCATAGTCAAAAAGTCAGATTTCCAACTTTTTTTTTTGTGGCCCAGCTGTGGTCCGCCACGTAACTTTTTACTAATCCTACTAATAATATTATAAATTTCAACGTTTGTGGGTTTGGATGTTTGTTCCTCAATCACGCAAAATTCTAGCCTAGAGATTAAAACATAGGATACTTTTTATCCCGGTCAAAGGTTCCCTAGGGATTTTCCAAATGTCCACGTGGACGAAGTCGCGGGCGGAAGCTAGTGCCTTCATAATAATTCAATAAAATTACTTACCCTACGACATAGAAATCAGGCAGTGGTTTATTTTTATTATACTGCGAAGGGAAATCTAGTAAAGAATTGAGATCTTGTCCAGGTGATTTCGTTGCCACATTCCAGGTCACAAAATAGTACCTGCAATAAAAAAAAAAAAAGTTTTTTTTTCTTTAACATACAAATACAATATTGGACTTCTTATTTTTTCCCCAGTTCTTTATATCATTGAGGGGTGTAATTTCCATCAGCCATTTTTAATGTCCCCACTGCTGGGGCACAGGCCTTCCTTATGGGTGGTAACGGTAAGGAGGATGGGCCATAACCCACCACGCGGGCCTAATGCGGATTGGTGGGTGGTGTTAACGACTGCAAATGCAGCCGGGACCAACGGCTTAACGTGCCTTCCGAAGCACGGAGGAGCTCGAGATAATAAATTTTTGGTCACCCATCCCATGACCGACCCTTGCGAACTTTGCTTAACCGCCGCAATCGTTGGGCCAGGCGCTAAACCACTGCGCCACCGAGCTCCTCGAAGCTCCTCGAGGGGTGTAATAGCAGGTGGTTATTTGGTGTGGGTGGGTGGGCTCAATTCTGCCATTCCAATTCTTGTCTGCATGGATGATTTTCAGATTTATGGAGCGGGCCATAGGGTCGGTGATTGCCTATGAATTAGGACAGACACCCACATAATAAGTGGGTACAAAGATTTGTTCCTGATTCGCCTAAGTGGTCTTGTCATTGAAAATACAAACTCTAAATGGTAAGGGAAAATTGAGGATTATCCTAAAGTCAGTGGCCAATAAATATTGGAGTGGCAGTGTCCTTGATTGGCATTATTAAGGGGCTGACAGAAGCCAATCAATTCAGCCAATACATTTCATTTTAGAACTTCTAAAATAGGTCAATTAAATATGGATACTGTGAAGTTGAATCTATGTTTATTGAACAACTCTTCAACACTTTTCATTACAACACTTTATGTTTTAGAACAATGAAAGTGGTAACTTTTATTGTGAGATCATAAGAGTCTTCTATAAATTCAGGTAGGTGTAAAAAACTAATATACACTCGACGTCAAAAAAACTGCACCTCTTCGACACTAAGTTCAGACTTGGCCATCTGCTATTGCTAGCTAACGTTTTATTGTGTAAATGTTGATATCTATTGAAAGTACATTTAATGAGCTTTCTTTTGATAATTGTTTGATTTAGTTAACATAACAGTTACCATAATTAAACGA
This sequence comes from Agriphila tristella, assembly GCA_928269145.1. NCBI lineage: Eukaryota > Metazoa > Arthropoda > Insecta > Lepidoptera > Crambidae > Agriphila > Agriphila tristella. Next base: position 36,076,881 of record OV743432.1, read on the forward strand.
TTAAAGCGTTATTGCTAGCGCCACCACAAAAGGGAAATAAAAGGGCTCAATTCAGGAAATGCGGGTAAATTCGCTATCGAGATGATGGAGAAAACACACTTTAACAGTTCAATTAAAAAAAGGAATACCCAAGATGGATACTATTGCCCATGAAGTTACTCAAATATTGCAAAAAAATTAGGCAATGTAATGTGCTCGGAAACTCAATCTCAGTAATTGATTCCGTTCGACGAGTATTCCAACGGTTTCTAAAGACTGTTGGCTATGTCCGAAGGGGAAGAAGTATATAATAACACTTATCATTAAATTATATGGGATTAAATTAACTTTGAAGAAAAGGTGCGGTTTTTCTGACGCCGAGTGTAGTTGTTTTATCTCATGAAGAACTTACTAACTTTACAAGAGCAAACATTATATTTTAAGACAGTATTCTGAAATTGAGGCAACTCAATGTGTTGAATAATAACAACAGTTTGTACAATTAGCAAACATTTTAATTGACCATGACCCTAATTACCAAATATATGAATATGATTCTTAACGCCTTATGCTTAATATTGTTTGTTGAGGAAATATTTCACTGCATAGTTTGTCATAGCATAAATTCTAGGTCAGAGCTGTTTTAATCATATTGCTAATGATGTAAACAAATAAATAATATTTAAAAGTTGTGAAAACGATAATGTAATGTAGTTAGTTAACAAGTACAACTTAACAATGTGTTAGAAAATTTATAAATAAATAAAATATACATTTATAATATTTAATTTATTAAGTAAGTACATTATTATTGTTGAATAATGTTGACTAGTCTTCTAGAAAATAGATTTAACAAGAATTACTTTATTTTATTGAAACTGAATGAATAAATTAATTCTTGATTGATTATACTAAAGTAAAGGGCCATTATTTGGTGATAGTAGTATGTTATTTTGTTAGTGTTTCTGGAGCAAACAATAAGCTTAATTAAATATTATTTATTTATATTATACATGTTATCTCTCACATCTTTCTTATTTTAAAAATATCTTTATTTTGTTCTTAATTATGAAACCCTTTAAATAGTTTAGGTTTTTATTAATAAATTATCTTAATTCACTAGTTAGTAGCTCGTGGCCCCTGTTTTGGGATAAAGATTAAAATCATGAACTCAAGAAACTTAGAAGCAGAGCCAAATTTTTATCACCAAATAGGGTTTGAACGAGAGGTCCACAAATTAATTAATATTTTAAAAAATCAAACTAAAACTACCTACATAAATCATGCATTGAATTACTGTCAAAATGCCAATATTCATCATACAAAAGCTTTCAAACTGATAACATGTTTAGTTTAGTAATATAAAAAATCTTAAAGTCATAATAGCTAAAATATGGAACATTCATAATACCGAAATCTAGATCAGGGATTCCCAAAGTGGTTGATATCAAACCCGATCATAATAATAATTATTGTTATTAATCACACTAGATATTTGATAGGGTTTTTAAAGTAAAAGTTAAATAGGCTATGGGGTTCTGTCTGAGGTATCAGTTAATTTTGGAAAAAGGGTCTCTTGCCCAAAATAGTTTGGGAATCCCTGATATAGATAATAGAATAAAAATGACCTTGACTTTGACGCACCTACATATTATACTTACCTAATAGGTACTAATAAAACTACTCCAAGGTAATACCTACTGTGTTTATAGGTATTACTTTTATGTGGTGTTTGTGACCTAAATTTTATTTATATGTATAGGCTCTTGGTTACTTACCTTAAAGTATCCATGTTAGGGTATATTATACAGACGGTTTACACTAGAGCACTAATAATTTAAATGATGGATACACAAATAAGTATCGACACAAGATAAGATTGCAAACGAGTATTCTGATAAGCTAAAAAAGATACTACGCTTTGTAAGTTGAACAATTAACAAATATTTTAGCTACACTGAAATTGGGAATTATGAGCTTAAAATAGTTTCAAATTAACACTCATTTTTACAAAATTTTCCATATATTTTCCGTAAATTAATATCGACATACGTCGGATACGACCTCTTCCGTCGTAAAAATTGATATAAACACAGATTAGGCTTGTTGAAAAAATATCGATACATCGATATATCGATATTTTTTGTTCGATAAATCGATATTTTTAGCCGATATATTTGATTCGATATATCGATACAAAATAACCAATATCGAAAATAGTATCAAAATCGATATATTTATTAGCATCACATCATTCAAAAGTCGCTAGAATGGTGGGGCGGCACTCTTGGTGGCGCTACTGCTGCTGGAGACCTTTGTACGGGCGTTTAACTCCAATTTTTCCATTTATTTTAAATTGTATCTTAAAATTGTTGAATAATAATAATAATAAGTATGGAAGTTGGATAGTAAATGAATTAGTGATTGAAGAAAACCAAAATACTTCAGTATGTTGAAAGAAAAATTGATATTCACGAAAAGTAAAAAAATCTATAGAAATTTCTGAGCTAGGGTGAACTAAATACATTATTATTTTAAAACTGCAATTGTTGGCTAAAAAAATTACCGATATATCGATATATCGATATTTTTTTCGCGATATATCGAGGCCGATATTGATATTTTTATAAATATCGATGTATCGATATATCGATATTTTTTTTCACTTTCGACATCCCTAACACAGATTAGTTAGACTAGACAGACAAAGACAACTGTCACTTTTGACTTTGACAGTGACGTGACTGACATTTTTTTTTCAGACTTTTCTTAAATATAAGTTTAACGGCCTTGGATATCTCCATACAACCAATGATTTAACTTCGACGTGTGGTTTTAACCTACCATCAGCAAATAAGAAACCGTTCAGTCTAACCATTGAGGTCATAGTAGCCTGCTACATTTATAGTGATCTGTGGGTAACAGTACGAAAAAATAAGGCAGTTCAATATAAGTCCTGCTATAAGAGCTCATAGTAAGGCCCCTGGCATGCTCTGACGCGAGCGCTTAGGCATAGTACATTGTGATCTTGACGACTCTGTAGTCGTCAAGATCACATGTATGTACCTGTGTACAGTGGCGCATGCTTTCTGGCATGTGCCAAGAAGCAAGGCAATCAAAAAGTACTTAATCAGGAGGCTTACCATCAGCAAATAAGAAATAATAATAAGAAATAAGAAATCCTTAAGCCGTTCAGTGGGCTTACCATCAGCAAATAAGAAACCGTTAAGTTCAAAAGCAGGCCTTAAATAGGATTACATGAGGCCTGCTTTCATGCCATAGACTTAGAAAATTTTTCGCTACATTCAAGTAACAGACAATGGCGCGAGTGAGAAACCGTTTCTTACGGCTTATGCGATGTGCGAGAAAGAGTTGAAAAAAAATGACAGCAGAACCTAGTTTGACTTCATTTATCATCTTTTATCATCTCGGTGAAAAGCGTCGTTTTGATCGCGATCGGGTTGATTTGGCTCTTTTATCTACATAAGTTAGATTACTTAATAGTGTTGTGTTCTGTGTTAAATTGTAATGTTACTTACGACGATAACTGAAAGAAATTCTTATTTCACAGGTAAATATGATTGTACAAGTATCATTTTCATATTTCATATTTTAGTTGAATATATTCCCAAACACACTAAGTTATATACTAATATGATGCTATTAAACGCCTATTTCCTAAATAAAGGCTGATTTCTAAACATTATGTGTTAGATAAAAAGATATTATGTCCGTGAACTTGAGAAAATAAGGCGTAGAGATTGATCAAAAATATCAATATCGATACTCATGTCGATGATTTCCAATATAACTTTGTTCGTTTTTGTGAACACTGATAGTTTTATTTAAAGCTTCTTGTAACCGACAGTTTTTAAATGGTAAATTATACCAAGTTAAGTACTAATTTAACAATTATTTCCAGGTTTCCTGTAAATCCAGTGATTAAGTTAAACTGGATAAACGTCATAAATAAATAGGCAGGGAGCCTCAAAGGAGACCTTAAGAAATTATTTAAATCAAATTGTTCAAAATCTTGCTTGTGTTTTATTTATTAGAGCAATATATTCATTATATACATAAACATTATGGTTATCGACAACCTAAAATAGACTAACTTTTAGTGCATCTCTAAAATTCACGCACACGTTTACAAATTTACAAACACTGGCTCATGTCACTTTTGGTGTCGCAGCCAAGCGAATTCTATTCGTCTATTCCAGTGAAATATTAAGTTTATGTTTTATACTAGCCTTTGAGGTACAATAAAGTAAGGCAGTTCAATATAAGTCCTGCTATAAGAGCTCATAGTAAGGCTTCAGGGGGCTTACCATCAGCAAATAAGAAACCGTTCAGTTCAAAAGCAGGCCCCAACAGGACTGCTTAGCTTAAGGCCTGCTTTCATACTAATCTTTGAGGTCATAGTACGAAAAAATTGTAACTCTTTATTTAAAAAGACTAAAACAAGTTTTACTAAAATCCCTCGACTAAAAGTGATGTAAAGTCGCATTACTAATTTCCCAGCAAAAATGTAAACAAAGAAACGTCACTGTCAAATTGACAAACTGACCCTGATAGTGACATTTTCAGATATTGAAAACCTTTGGTCACTTTTAAAACTTTTTAATTTGTATATTATATTTTGAGTCATTATAAATATAATGTCATCCAGGGTTATTCTAATGTAGGATGGTAATTAGAAATATCTTTATAACCTATCATAATTTTTGATGTTAAAAGTTCTTGAAACGAACTGATAAAAACGCTTTACTTAGATATTGCCTGTGTGTAAACTATCAAAAATACGTAGCATCACCGCCTGTTCCCCCCAATACCAAAAGACAAATGTTATTACTACAGCTGCTACTCGTAATACTAATTTATATGAAATTTTATAAAAAGACCAAAGGTTGATGTGTACGGTTTGCAGTTGATGTGTGCACAGCGTCATAAAATGTTTTCTACTATAAAACTGTTATTATGAAATATTAAATTATATTACTCTTTTTGACGTAAAACTCATGATTCAGAATATTTATCTAATTTATTTTTATTAGGTTTGTGATGAAAACCCATGTAAGTGTGTTTATTTCTTGACTTAGCATTATACTATTTCTTTTTGTGTTGTTTGGTTCTGGCAACACCTTTGTTTACCTTTTTGCTGGGAAATTAGTAATGCGACTTTAGGTACTATACATACTTCATCTACCTATTCATAAATTACAAACGCAAGAAAAATCCGTTCGGGCTGCCATTACCTGCCCCCAAATGAACAAATATTTTTCATTTATAGTTTCTTTAGAGAAATGGCAATGGCAGCCCCCGACGGATTTTTCTTGCGTTTGTAATTTATGAATAGGTAAATAAAGTATGTATAGTACCTACATCACTTTTAGTCGAGGGATTCTGGAAAACTTATTTTAGTCTTTTTAAATAAAGAGTTACAATTTTAACAGTCGTGGGTTTTTTCAAAATTTTTAATTTTGCCATTTTATTTTAAGTTTTTTAAAGAATTCATACGTTATCTACTCTAAAAACCGCATCTAAATTGGTCAAACCATTCGGAAAATGATTACTACAGCACCCCCTAGCAGCTGAATACCATAACACCAAGAACCATCGCCGACAAACTACAAAACTATTACATAAAACCGCATCCAAATTGGTCAAACCACTTTGGAAATAAATGAGAAAATGATAACTGCAGCGCCCCCTAGCGGTTAAACACCATAACATCTATCTGAGAACCATCAACGATAACCTACAAACCTATTACAGAAAACCGCATCGAAATCAGTTGAGTAGTTTTAGATAACTTCTCAAGCGCAACTTATCTGGTTGCTGCAGCGCCCCCTGGTGGTCTACCACCATGTAACATATCTAAGAACCCGATCTGAAATGAAACCTTTTGATTGCAAAAAACCGCATTGAAATCGGCCCAATAGTTTCCAAGGAAAATGGTAATAGACAAACTTGACTTATCTGGTTGCTGCAGAGCCCCCTGGTGGTCTACCACTATGAAACATGTCTAAGAACCTGCTCTGAAATGAAACCTTTTGAACGCAAAAAACCGCATCGAAATCGGCTTAGTAGTTTCCGAGGAAAATGGTAACAGACAAACACACAAACAAACAAACAAACGCACAACCTCTAACCCCAAACGCATATACCGCCTCCGTTCCGTTCCGTCCGTCGTGGGTAAAAAGTAAGGTAGTGCAATATAAGTTTTGCTTTATGAGCTCATAGTAAGGCCCCAGGGGGCTTATTATCAGCAAATAAGAAACCGTTCAGTTCAAAAGCAAGCCTTAAACAGGACTGCTTAAGGCCCGCTTTCCAACTCACCGTTGAGGTCATAGTACGAAAAAGTAAGGCAGTTCAATATAAGGCTTGCTTTAAGTGCTCATAGTGAGGCCCACAGAACAAATATACTCAGGGGAGAAGAATGGGGAGGAGAAGGCAAAGTGAATTACAGGGGCCTTACTATGAGCTCTTATAGCAGGCCTTATATTGAACTGCCTCACTTTTTCGTACTATGACCTCAAAGATTAGTATGAAAGCAGGCCTTAAGCAGTCCAGTTTAAAGCCTGCTTTTGAACTGAACGGTTTCTTATTTGCTGATGGTAAGCCCCCAGATGGCGCTCAGTCTTTGGAACAATTGTCAGTTTGAGCTTATATTGTCTTGACTGTGTATTACGTGATTTTACTTTCTTAGATTGTATTTTTTTCGGTTTTGCGGACAAACAATGTATTCTATGCTAACTTTAGCTCATATAAAAGAAGAATTACGGAAAAGAAAAGCCAAAACAACAGGCAAGAAAGTTTATAGCAACTTACAAAAAATTGCTAACAAGCATTACATTTCTTTAAATTTCGTGTAAGATTTACAAGTAATCTTTTAATTTCAGATTAGAAGCATATGATTTAAATTTTAACAAAGACACTGAGTGTGAATTTCCGTGTTTATAGTTGCCTGATGATGCCTGCTATGCAATAGTAATTTCAGGTTTCTGTACTGGAATTTCTGTACCATCCAAAATTACACGAACCGTTTTATCATATTTATTTTATTATTCTAAGTTTCTTGAATGACTCTGGCATATAAAATTCTATTAATTCTCTGTTTGGCCCCAATATTGGGCTTATTCCATATTTGATATACCTATCAAATTCATCCAAGTTATAAATATGTTAGAAACTGCTGAGGTTGAAATATTAAAGAACAAAGCTGTTATAATTCAAATGTTGTTTTATTTTGGCGAAGCTTCATCAAATTCATGAAACATTCCTTTTGATTTATAATGTTTCTCAGGCTCAGCAATGGAGAAAATCGAGGGAAAAGCATATTTTTTTTATATTTTTTTGCCCACTATTTTTTTGTTACTGGGAAATCGATGAACTCCAATATTTTACAAGTTACATGCATAACAATGCGGCATTTTCTCAGTATAAAATTAAAAAGTGGAATACTCCAAGAGATTCCCATATGTTTTGACACTTTCTTTGAGGCGGCCCGGTACCAAAGACCAGACGCCACCTATCGGGATAAAATTGCGCTTTTCCTCCCCATTGTATCTTCATAGAAAAGAAATGGTACCATAGGTAAGGCCCCAGACCTTTGGCGCAAGAAATTTCTTAAGCCTCGATTACATACGCCGATTTAGCGTCCTTACTGGGGACCCAATTTCAGATTGGAAACGAAGCCCCGAATTACATCCTAGTTGGGGAATTTAAGGGTTGCCCCCCAAGCCAAGACTATATAGGTAAGGCAAAATGGCCATGCAGCCAAGTCTTCAGTCATATTTTTTATTTAGTTTGCATTTATGCGGGTGTATTACTACTGGCACGGAATTTGGCAAGACAAAGATGAGACAAAAGATGCGCAGCAGCTACAAACATTAAACTCGGTATATCTTTTGTCTCACTCTCTTTTGTCTCTTTGTTTTGCCAAGTTATATGCCGGCACCTATTTCACATTATAAGTAGCCCTTAGATGATCAAGCATGGCTTGTCAATAATTTACATTGCATTACCATCACCACTACCATTTGAGTGCGTACTAAAAATCCAAGATAGGGGCCAACTTTTTTGTTTTTAGGCCGATTTCAATGAAACTCGTTTTGTGGTACTATTTTGACAAGAAAATAACAACTCAATTTTTCAAATACTAAGAAATCTAAGATGGCGGCCATCTTTTTTGTTTGTGGGCCGATTTCGATGAAACTCAGTTTTTCGTACTATTTTGTCAAGAAAATAACAACACAATATTTCAAATACTAAAAATCCAAGATGGCGGCCAACTTTTCTGTTAATGGGCTGATTTTAAAGAAACTCGTTTTGTTACTACTTTGACAAAAAAATTACAATGAAATGTTGAAAATATTAATAAATTTAATATAGCAGCAACTCTTTTATTTGTGTGCCGATTCCTCAATTTTTCGATTTCGATGATGATCGAGGCTTTAGTACTACGTAGTACTTAACTACAAAATATTAAACTCCTTGTTTTGACCATTCACTTTTTGACAGTTCTGCAATTTGTTAAACAGTAACAGTTGGGATAATACTGTATAGATATAAATTCCATTGCCTTCTTTAGACTGGGAGAATTTAAAAAACAACATTAAAGAAAAGAGCGGGAACGTCAGTACTGGCTGACAGACTGTCAAAATACTGTCAATCAAACCAGCCAGTGTTGCCAGATTGACCACTGAGGAGCCGATTATTGGCCTATCTGAATATGCGTCGGCGTCGGCCTTTGGCAGCCATCGGCTCTTATTCTGTCCTATAAAAGGTGTTAAGCAACAGAGGCCGAAATATGGCCTTAAAATAGCCGAATATGGTAGAGTAATAATAATATATCATTGGTTAGCTGTTAGAGTACCATGCATACGACCCCGCAAAATTAGTCTGAAAACCAACACATGGCTGAGATTCGGCTTTCTATAGCGATTTCCAATCACCCTGTATAATTTTGTCATTTTTGTCCTTGATAATATTTATTTATTTTTTATTTATTTATTTTTCGGTGAATGATCAGCTTACACAATAATATTATTTAAATTACATAATCTTAAAAAGATAAAACAGAAGGCTCTCCGCTGCGTTAAGCGGGACACGCGCGCGGGGCGACATAGATTAATTAGAGCTTACTAATGCAATACAAGCATCTGTCCGTCAAAAAACCAGCAATTTATATTCCCGCACCGTGTACCCGCGGCGGGATCCCGCTTAATGCAGCGGAGTACCTCACACTAAAATTATGATAATGAGATCGAAAATCAATAGAACAATTCAAGCTTCGCGTTTTGGTTGAATTTCTTTACAGATATTTTGAAATTACATGGTTCATATTATTTTGCCTTTCAATTTAGAACAATCCCAAATTGAATCATTGGCAGAACAAATGCGAACGCGAGGGAAGCACCTCCGTTTCAGGTTAGGTAAAAATACTTTCGTATGTCTATCTATCCGGCTGTCGAGCTGTTTCTCTACACACATTTCTCAACTTAGTGAGCAGTGCCTTTATTAGGAGTTGCACAGTTACGTTACTTATGAGCTATAGCAACTTTAGTAAGCAATTTTATACTCAAGTTAGCACAGCACCTCTGGTGGTAACTACATGAAACTAAAAGTTGTCATACAAATCTCAACTACATTACAGCTGCTATCGAGTATAATAAGCGTAAACTCATAATACACCAGCGTTCGATAATTTTTTTTTGAAAAGAAGAAATATAATTCAGACATATTTTCAACAAAATGTTCAAAAATGTCACAAACGCGAGGTCTAGTTCCCAGAGCCTCTAGTGTAACATTAGTGAATCATTCAATGTCATCGATTATCATTTTTCACCGTTTAGGCCCTAATCCCACTTAACGCAACGGACGCCCTAAACTTTAGGGCGTCCGTTGCGCTAAGTGGGATCCCGGCGCTGGTAGGTACATGGAGCGGGAATATACCTAGATTGCTGGTTTTCTGACGGACAGATGCTTGCAATGCATGGGTAAAATGATGAACTGTATGCATGTATTGAAGACCTTTTTTATGGTTTCGGTATGAGTCATACCGGTAGGTAGGACCCTTTTTTTATTACTTCGCTTCCGTTGGGATGATTTAAGACAGTTAAGAGCCAAAAAATACTGCAACCGTTGTGTGGAGTTTCAGATCCATTCCGTCCAAACTGCCGTTGATGCAAAATAGGTGAATATTGGAATTGCTAGTAGAGATGAAACGGATAGCAGTTTGGCTGGATACCGGATACCGGATATTCGGCCAACCATGTGACCGGATAGCCGGATATCCGGCGGACCTTAGCCGTTTGGTGCATTGCACACACACAAGACTTTTTTCTAAAGCTGGCCTTATGTATGAAGAGAAGCGAAACCGCTTGCTACCTCTCATTGCAGAGAAATTAGTACCTATTTTTTTATTCACCATAGTTTGCCCTTAGTGCAGTATGAGTACTAATTCATTAATTTTCTTTTACATTCATTTACTATTGTGTGATTAAAAATTTTAAACTAAAACTATTTCTTATGTGATGCTCTAATAGCCGGTATACATTTTGATTAGTGTTTAGTGCGAGTGGCTCGTTTAGTGTTTAGTGTTTAGCAAAAAACACGTTCGGACAGTCTCTGATTAGTGTTAAGTAATTGCTTTTTGCTAAACACTAAACGAGCCACTCGCACTAATCACTAATCAAAATGTATACCGGCCATAACAGTCAGTTGCAAGAACGATCTTTAAAGTTAATGCGTCATTAAAGGTATCATCGTCCTTTACTTCTTTTAAAAGAAGAAAAAGATGGCGATACATTTAATGAAGCATGAAGATCTTGTAACTGACTGTAAATAAAGCAAATAATTACTTAAATTAAAAATATATTTCTTTCATACACTTTTTATTCGGCCGGATACCTATCCGGCCTAATAGTAGTTATCCGACCCTTGATCACGTAAGTCTGTTGCTAACAATTTCTCGATTGAAAGCGCAGTTGCATTGCTGTTTCAGTTAAGGTAGTTGTCATGTGGGTTCTTACTAAAGCAGCGATGTAACTGCGATTTCTGTCAGAGTTGATTGCAACAAAGTTACGTAATTACCCCCCTGGTATTCGGCCGCATGGTATTATGGCCGCGCCGCCTGATACCCCGGTCACTCACATGCGCGCAAAGGTTCGTACATTATACGAATGTTTTCAATTTTGTATGGAAAATCATTCGCGAAGTCATTCGCGAAGGTCGTCCTACACATGTATTCGCGAACCATTGCGCACATGTGAGTCACCGGGGATAAGCCGGATACCGGATAGTTACCGGATATCCGTTAATTTTAGTTGCATTTTTTTTATTTTCTTACCAAATATCGGCCCCTTACAACAAAGCTTTCGGGCATTTTTTATTTATGTGCTGGCAGCACACCAGCCACAGCCAGCTGTCACTGTCAGAAATTGTTTTACTTTTTGCTTGATTGATTTGTTTGATCGATTGCGAAATTGCATTCATTCATTGCGTTTATTTCTTGTTGAGAAATGTTTGTTTTGAATTTATCCAAAACTGAGTTGTAACAGCTTTAAACCGTGCTAGCTAATACACTATATCTGTTAACTCTTCTTTTGAGATCTTCAAAATGAGTGCCCAGGGCGTACAGGTTAGTTTAGACTTAAGAATTCTTTGAAACACCATAAAAATGATTTTACACTATTATGATATTCAAGTAATATCTTTCAACTACAGGAATCATCAAGAAGCACAAGAAAATCGCTTAAAACTCTTCAACATACTGCCAGTGACCGCGAGAACTTAGTGGGTAGACCGGCGAAAAGTTTGAAACACCAGCTAAGCCAAGAATCGCCCATGTGTGTATTGTGATTAAAATTGACAAGTTACTGAAAGACCATACTTATAAATATAAATAATTAACATTCAAAACATTATTGTTGCAGAGATGTAGAAGTCAAACGTAAAAATTTGTCCACTAAGGAGACTCAAGCTAATCTTGACAACAAAATCTCTGTCGATGATCTCACTAACGCTGAAGAAGCTTCTGAAAACTATTGGAAGATATTAGCTGAGAAACGTCGGTACGTATTATTATATTGTATAGTGCTTTAGCTTTACTTGTCAACTCTCAGAAAACGAGACACAGTAGATTTTCTATTGTTGTCCGGTCACTGGAGACCGCTCGGGCGTTGATGAATTAACGGCTTACACAATGACTAAATTGCCTAGAGGTGAAAGCGCTCCTTTGAGTATTCCTAGTTATAGTAACTCTTGTAATTAGAGTATTAAAAGTGTGATGTTTCTTTTATTTTCAAGAATTGCTCTCAAGGAAACATTGGATGAGAATGAAAAACTCCTTAAAATTATTGAAGATCTTAAAGAGGATAATAGAGTAATTAAACAGATGTTAGAAGAGGCCAATAGCTTCATTGAAGTTGTCAAGGTAAACATTTTTACAAAACATAGTTGAGCCAAATGACATATTATTACATACAACTACTGTTTGTTACTCAAAAAATATTTTTTTAGGAGGAACTGGCCAATAACAGCAATGACACAGGTATTGATGTAAATGATGTCAGTACTGCTGAAGAAAATGAAGACCAAGCTAGGTCTGAGACGTCTCATACTGAAGACTAAAAGCTTGTTGAATAGATCTATCTTAATGTAGCTTTTTTGTGAGCTACATAGACTGAATTTCATTTTAAATATTAACCATGCAATTGCTTAGATAATGTATTCTGCTTATTTCATCTTTTTTTGTTCTGTTTCTTTTTGTCTTTATTGAACTAAATGTACCTTTATAAAGACTAGTGAGTAATTATATTTGAACAGAAACTAGCATTTCTAATATATTTTGTAATCAAGTATTATTAATACCAAATATATTAAATGTTATGTTTTGGTAAGATTAACACATTTATAAATGCATTGATTTATGTTTTGTTTTGATAGTGAAGGGTAAATATCAGGCTGCAGGGAGTTAAATAATATAATGGGTATAGTTATTTTAATGTCAGTAATTTTGATAATGGATCTTTCTCATAAAAATGGCAAAGGACAAGCATAATAATATTTTTTTTTTTTTTTTTTTTTTTTTTATTCATTTAATATTTAAGGAGGGTTTTTTCCTCAAGGAAATGCCACCCTCATAGTACTAAAAAAAAAATTAAAGACAACAAACAAATCAATTAAACTACTAACATCTGCGGATGAGGGCTGCTCTGACCAACCTATATAGCCTGACAGCATTTTCAGAGCACGGCTCCGACAAAATGCTGTTACAGAACCCAACTTCACCATTATATTGGTTGATCATGAAGAGCTGCAATCTTTCAGCTTCATTACGGACACACTCCATTACAATGTGGTACACATCTTCTACAACATCACATTCGGTGCAATTAGGGGACGGACTTATTCTCATGAGATGTGCAAACTTATTCAATGGCATGTGTCCGGAACGAAGTCTGAGGGCTGTGACAATATCGCTCCTACTCATATTGGCATCCTCGAACCATGGCAATTTACTCATTCCCGGCTGTATGGTATTATACCATATTCCTCTGGTAAGAGACCTTTCATCAAAATATTCTTTCCATTGCCTAGTACAGTGTTCTCTGACATTTTGCAATAAATCCGACACTAGTGGTAGCCAATCTACCGGAATCCCATCGGCTGCAGCTTCCTTTGCATACATATCTGCTTGCTCATTACCAAGAATGCCAACATGAGCTGGAATCCACTGTAGCACTATGTTTGTACCTTTTTGTGATAAGTCCAAAATCAATTCCAAAATAGAATAAGCTATCGGTGCACCTCGACAATTCGAGGCACATCGAGCTATGTGTTGCAGCGCCGTTTTAGAGTCAGACAGTATAACGACGTTTAATTGGTCTAAAGATTTGACATACGACAGAGCCTCTAAAATACTAATCAATTCGGCATACATTATGGAAACTTTTGGATTGATCTTGAACTTACAATTTACAGCTAACTGAGGGTCATAGAAAGCCGCCCCAACGTCATCACTATCCTTAGAGCCATCAGTGTAGATTTTGTAGTATGTGGAATACTTTTTAAAAATGTCTTGGTTACATATTTCCCTGATTTTGTTTTTACTATAATGATTTTTACATTTTTTTATAGTATCTATTTGAGGTTCAATTTTATCGAGAACATCCACACTGCTAACCCATGTGTCAAACTCAAACATCTCCAACTGTTTACTTTGATGTATTGTATAGTCGCAAAGGAGTCGGTGTACTACGATAAGTAAAGGCAGCCTCTTATTGCTCCAGTAACGCCCCTGACACAGTTCTGAAAGGCGATTTAATATACCGATTAGTTCGTTGTCATGAAATGATTTACATTTTAACCAGTATTTGGCTGCCAAGTAGTATCGTCTCACAGCCAGTGGCGGTATACATAATTCTCTTTCCATGACGTGGATAGGGGTAGATCTTACATAGCCTCCAATTACTCTCAGGCATTGATTTTGTAGGACATCTAATTTATTGAGTGAAGTTACGCAACTACTCTCGTACAAAAAGCAGCCATAATCCAATCTACTACGAATCAAAGAAATGTACAAACGTCTTAAATGAGTTGGATGGATACCCCATCCTGGACCTTTTAATATTTTAAAAACATTTATAATTTTCATGACTTTTTCTTTAAGCTCATTCAAATGTTTTGTCCATTTTAATCGACTATCCAACCATAAACCTAAGTATTTAACACAATCGACAACTTCGAGTACTGTGCCTTTGCATGTTATTTGTATTGGTTCCATTATTTTCCGAAATCCTCTTTGAAACAAGCATATTTTTGTTTTTGTGGGAGAAATATCGAGCCCTATTTTTTCTAATAATACACATATTATGTCTATAGCAAATTGTACAGATTGCACGCCTTCGGTTAAGTTATTGCATGACTTAAAAATCACAAAATCGTCTGCATATTGCGAGACGTTTATATTTATTAAAGCTTTGCATATGTGTCTAGTGATAATATTAAAAAGCAAGGGTGAGATCGGGTCGCCTTGCGCCAAGCCTCTATTGGTGTTTCGGACCAAATCCTGATTGTCACATTTGATTTTAAGAATTCTGTAGTATAGAAAATTCCATAAATATAAACTTAACTTAGGGCTAACTTCTAATTCATCTAAAGCTGTTATCAGCGATTTGATGTCAACATTATTATAAGCGTTTCGGATGTCCAAAAAACATGCTACAGTTAATTTATTCTCGGAAAATCCAGTAAGAATATGATTGCTCAAAATGCTTAAACTGTCGTAACATGATTTACCTTTCCTAAAGCCCGTCGTGCTGCCCGAGAAAGCTTTATTTTTCTCACAATACCACTCAAGTCGTTTATTCAATATGATATGAAAAATTTTACACAAACAAGACATCAAAGCAATCGGCCTTAAATTTGAGACGTTAATCTGATTTGATCCAACTTTAGGGATGGGAAGAATAGTAATATTTCTCCATTGCATGGGGACAAAACTATGTTCATAAAATTTATTATAGATTTGGGTGAGTATCAATTTAGCGTTCTTAGGTAAGTGCTTAATCATGGCATAAGTGATATCGTCTGATCCTGGGGCAGTGTTCTTTTTTGGGATACAGCATTCCAGCTCTGAAATGGATATGGGTTGATCAAGTCTGGTATTGGACGAAGATAAGGCAGGACAAATTTGCTCGTTATATTCTGAGGACAAGGAATTTAGCATTGAAAGCGCTGTGTCTTGATCGACGTGTTGATTGTTACATGAGTTTCGACCTTTTAACCATCTCATTTTTCGCCATAACTCATTAGCGTTAGTAGTTTCATCCACAGAAGCGCAGAACTTTTTAAAACTATTATTTTTGGCAGCCTGAATAGTTTTTCTAGCACATAGTATTTTGTCGTTTAACCGATCTAAATTATTGGGAGAAGGATTTTTCCGGAAGCTAGCAAGAGCTATTCGTCGTTTTGCAACTGAATGTGATAATTTTGGGTTCCAATAAGGTTTTCTTGTGAACTTACTATCAGGGTTGTTGTTTATAATTAAGTAAGGAATATAAAGCTCGGCTGAAATATTAACCAGTTCCACAAATGCGTCATAGCATTTCTGGAAATCATCCGAAAATTGGAAGTTCGCAAAAAGTTGCTGGAGCAATTCTTTATATGATTGGAAATCAGCCTTTTTAAAGTTTCGTTTTTTGATTGCAGGAAAAGACGGTGATACCGTTTTTGAGCTTATAATAATTCTGTGGTCACTGCCTAACATTTCTTGAGTCACTTTGTAATTAAAATTAGTTGCAATATCCGAGGAAGCTAGGGTAATATCTGGGGAGGTTTCTTGCAATACACCATTCACCAACTTAACCCTAGTTGGAGTGCCATCATTCAATGTGATATAATTAGATTCTACTAATGCATCGTATATCTGTCTACCCCTTTGATCATTCTTATAGGACCAGGTCGTATGGTGGCCGTTGAAATCGCCTATAATTACTGTTTTTTCACGAGCAAGTGAGAAGATATCAGCCCAATCTTGGACAGTAGTGCGGGCTGAAGGACAATAAACCGCTATAATATTCATAATATCCGAACAATTAAAGATTTTAATATGTATTAATTGTATAGCCGAATTATTATGATGGGAATCAACTATTTGCGATTTAACTGATTTATGTACACATACCGCCAATCCACCGTAAGTATCGTCCCGGTCGCGTCTGAAGATGTTGTAATCTTGAATTTTTAGATTTGAACCCGGCTCCAACCAAGTTTCACACACAGCAGCAATGTGGATTTTCTCTTGAACCAAAATATTTTCGAAACAAGTTTTTTTTGGTCGTAAACTTTGGGCATTCCATAGCAATATGTTAAAATTAATGTCTCTATTAGTAACCTTATCCATTAATGTATTCTAATAAATATTTTAAAAATGGCCAGTCCGATATATTTTCCACCGTAATTAAAATTAACCATTCCACACAGCACTTAATTAAACTTTTAATTTTTTGTTGCATTGTATCACTTTTCAAAAATATAATTTCTTTCATTAAATTAAATTTTAAATTAAAAATGTTTATTTCTTACAAAATCAGTACACAAGCAATATTCTGAGGCTGGAACCATTTTCATGCGTGATAATAATTCTCCAAAAGTGATGTCTTTTTTACAGCCTGAACTTGGATTATCTCTGTTGTTGAAGTGGTTCTTCGTCTCTTGAGGAATTAAAAAGCTGTTTTCTGTGTTTTTTTGTGACTGCGAGGATGGAGATACTATCGTATTGCCTATGTAATGATGTTTTTTATTAGGTGTAGAGGTAGCATTTGGTTTGTTCCGTCCTTTTTCCGGGTGAACTTCTGCTTGGAATTTTACAACATTAGCGTAGGTTTTTTCACTGTTATATGGGTTTATTTTTTTGAAGTTTAATAAAGGTGAGAATCTGTTTGTCCCATCTGTCGCACGATCCAACATCGATGATTCCCCAAAGTCGAATTGTTGTTTCCGTTCCGTTTCGTTTTCTTTTTCACTGGGAGACTTTGGTACCAGCATTGTGCGCGCTTTACGGTATGTGCAGTTGAACTCAGACATTATCTCTCTAAGTCTCTTTTCTTTTTGGTACTCCGGGCAAGCGTACTTGTTTAGTGCCATATGATCGCCCTGGCAATTTACGCATATGTATATTTTTGTATCACAGTTCTCGTGATGACCAGTACATTTCGGGCATACTGTTTTATCTGACGGACACCTATTCCGGGTATGACCTAGCCGCCAACATTTGGAACACTGGGATACGGGAAACACGTAGGGATCCACTTTAATACGTAACTCGTCTACCAATATATAAGATGGGAGAAACGAACCTTTAAATCCTAGTCTCACTGTCTCGCTAGGAACCCATTCCCCTTTGTCGTTCCGTTTACTCAGTCGAAATACAGTGGTAAGAACTGCGCGGCTATCACATTTAATATTTTTCTTGATATCTTCCTCAGACATATCTAAATCCACGTTTCTAATGGTACCGTATGTATACATAACTTGCAAAGACTTTTGGAAATTCCATCCATTATCTATTAATTTTTGACATGAAATCATTTTGTCCATACACATCTCATTTTCAAATTCTACTCTAATTTTATAAGAATTTAAATACTTTACTCTAATAATGTCTGTTATCCCTAGTTCTTTAAGAAGTTTTGCAAAAGCAAATTGTTTTGGTAATTTTTCCTTACATGATATATATAATTCAATTTTTTCGAAATTTTTAACCTTTTTCTCTTTTTTAACCTCTATCCAATCTCCATCTTCCTCTTCTCTCGTTCTTTTAACTGGTCTATAAGGTAATTCAATCTCTTCTGCTACTGTTTTTGTGTATTCTGGCATTTTTTCGTGACTTTCGGAGCTGTTAAATAAGTGTGTATTTAGATATACGCTTGGGCTTGGCGTCCTCATTCCCTCTTCGATTGTCTCGGGTATGGTAGGCGTCGCGCTTTTATCGCTCATGATTTAAACAGTAAAAACTGCGATGCATTTAGGCGGCTGTCTGCGGGAGCGCCCGTGTGCCGCCCGATAAGAAACCGGTTTCGCGGCGGTCGCGCAGAGCAGATGTTTGTCGCTCGATGCAGGTACTATTCCAGTTGTTTACGCACACACTTAAACTCGCCACGCGACCGCACCGCTCGGGTGCTGCCGCATCACTCCAAATAATATTTTAAATATGTTAGTCATACTTAAGTAAACTAATCATTACTACATTTATACTAAATTAAATATAAGCATCTGCAGTTTCTGTTTTTTCTTTTTCTTTAGTACTTATCTATTAGAAAACTTTGAAAATAAAATAAATAAAATGTAATCACATGGTTTTATTGTTACTGCCAAAGATAAATCAGGTACACAATCAGTACACACAATTCTCTTCACTTTCTTTATCATTCATTGTATCATTAAAAATCTATACATATAATAAAACAGAAGATTCTAAATGTTTGTGCGCAAATAACTCAAAACCACTAAACAGATTTTGATGGGATTTTTACAGTTTAGTAGCATAGGGTCCAACTTAAAACCAGGGCTGTGTCTCATCTAATTTGGGTGGGTAGAACCTGGGAAACAGCTTGAACTCTCCGTAGTACCTACTAGATTTCATACACTAAGGAGATCATTTAAACTGGTTGCCTTATTGTTAAATCGCAGGCAAAACGGCGGGCTGATTATCTAATTAGAAACCGCCTAGCGACCGGTCGCAGTTCACAGATGAACGTAATACATTACTACTTTTCTTTGGGGTAAAAAAAAAACATACCAAAGAAAAGTAGCAATGGATGTCACATGCAACCGGTCGCTAAATAGTTTCTTTTTAGATAATCAGGGTGCGGATACCTACCTGGGGATTTTTGTATTGTCTACCTACGCCATGGTAAAGAAATTTCTCTACCGTGTTGTGATTTCGCGGGCGGAGGCTATCCAGAATAAAAGTACTGTCAGTGGCACGAATCATTAAATCGGGTGGGGATTGCGCGGAACGCGTATTTTGGGTATGCGTTGCGGTGAGGGGCGCGGGCGGCGGGAGAGGGGTGCACACTACTGGTCGCTCACAAGAGCACATGCGCGAACTTATCCCCACTCCGTCTAAAAATTTTCATGATTCGTGCCACTGACTGTACCTACTGTTATCTCGAGGGATAGCAAAAAAAATTTTCACGCAGACGAAGTCGCGGGCGGCCGCTAGTTGCTAATAAATGTCATTTTGTATCCAACTTTTGGAACTTAGCATTTATTTTCACACTTAGCAAATTTTACTAAGTTTTTTCCACATAACTTGTTCAATTTAAAAACAACTATACTAGCTAGTTAATACTTAGGTCTATAAGGCAAGTTCTTTAGCACAACATTTTGTTACATAAAATTCTTAAGTATAAAAAATACAATAACCTAAAGGAATACAAATATGGCTGCTGAGTGATTAATTAAATTCTACTTTATTAGTCATTAATTGATTATTGTCTGTATTTTAAAAAGGCTTGGAATTGTTCATTAAATTTTGACTCATGGGTCATTGGCATTAAATCTGGATACATACTGATATGGCGGTATACATCTACGTCTATTTGTTGGGGTAGAACTGTTCTTACTTTCTTGTTAAGACATCCAGTTGCATGAATATAATGATTGACTATGAGAGAATATATAAAATTGACATATTTATAATCTAAGTTGTCAGTCGCATGTTGATCACTGGTGTCGCAGGACCTAATTTCATTAAGATAGCCAGAAGTAATGATCGGAACCACAAAGTCAGCCTGAAAAAAAAAACAAATTGTTGTAAAAATATAGTAGTTTACATACTCAAGGAATAAAACATTAAAAACAATTTAAAAATATGAGATATAAAATACTTCTGTGCCCACCTTTTCAAAGTAATCTCGAATAAATTTTTCTGGATTTTGATAGACTTCATCCCTTCGATCACTCAATGTTATTACCGTAACTGGTGTGAAGTCAGTCCAATTCTCAACATAGTCTTGTATGTTCTGCGCTGTTTGATGACCATCTTCAGTGAATGTTAAGAATAAAATTGGATTATCATTTTTATTTTCTTTATTCGTTTTCTTCGCTAACGGCCTAGGTTTTGGGTGATTTGGTTTATAAGGCTCCTTGTCTTTAATAACAATATTTTTGTTTAAAGCAGCAGGCAGGTCATTAGGCAAATTCTTAGTTAAGCTTATAACTTCTCTGTGGCCATTACTTTTGCTATTACTGTGATAACCACTGTCATCTTTGTTGAAGCATTGAACCAAGCTTAGAAATGGCTCCTCAATAGCTTTTAGAATATCATATCTCTTCAATTTGTCTAAAACATCCACTATTTTGTCCAAAGTTGCTTTTTCATTTTGCATGAAAACTTTAAGGACAACATCAACAGGATCATCTTTGACAGAATTGCTTATGTACTGAAATTAATAAAAACAAAATCATTTATTATAAAGTCGCATTACTAATTTCCCAGAAAAAAGGTAAACAAAGGTGTTGCCAGAACAAAACAACACAAAAAGAAATAGTATAATGCTAAGTCAAGAAATAAACACACTTACATGGGTTTTCATCACAAACCTAATAAAAATAAATTAGATAAATATTCTGAATCATGAGTTTTGCGTCAAAAAGAGTAATATAATTTAATATTTCATAATAACAGTTTTATAGTAGAAAACATTTTATGACGCTGTACACACATCAACTGCAAACCGTACACAGCAACCTTTGGTCTTTTTATAAAATTTCATTTAAATTAGTATTACGAGTAGTAGCTGTAGTAGTAACATTTGTCTTTTGGTATTGGGGGGGAACAGGCGGTGATGCTACATATTTTTGATAGTTTACATACAGGCAATATCTAAGTAAAGTTTTCTTATCAGTTCGTTTAAAGATTTTTTAACATCAAAAATTATGATAGGTTATAAAGATAAAATTTCTAATTACCATCCTACTTTAAAATAACCCTGGATGACATTATATTTATAATGACTCAAAATATAATATACAAATTAAAAAGTTTTAAAAGTGACCAAAGGTTTTTAATATCTGAAAATGTCACTATCAGGGTCAGTTTGTCAATTTGACAGTGACGTTTTTTTGTTTACATTTTTGCTGGGAAATTAGTAATGCGACTTTAGATCATAAAATCTATAGTCTGTATTAATTTTTCTTTATGTCTTATTTAGTAGATTGATTCAAATCAAGACTCGACTGACGTCATTAACAATGGACATCTTCAAAAATATTAAGAAAGATAAAATAAGATAGGTAAGTAATAAGTTTCGAAGAGATAATACTTGTTTTATAGTTAAAAACTAATGTAAGAATGAATAATAATAATAACTTTCATTTCACCAAGATTTACATTTCAAATAGGTACAGCCTATAGCTTATTTTGTTACTAACATTTTATGGGCCTTGCCTGAAATAAATTATTTGAATTTGAATAGCTAATATGTTTAATAAAAATGTAGCATCTGTCGTCGAATCGAACTAGGTAAAAATCTGTTTTTCAACATACAGCGCCTCTTGCCTTTTGTAAATAAGTTTCATTGTTTAAAAGACACAACAGTAGGTACATTTTCTTATTTTCTTGCCGAATGTGGTAAGAGCTGACAAAACTATTTGCTTCATAAAGCAAACATGAATAACTAATTTACCATTAGAGTTTAGGCTACAACCAACACAATATGGTTTACTTACATCTAGATCAGACTTTGGTATTTGCAAGTGGTGACCCAATTCTCTCCATCCATTATGCGTTCCTCCAACTGTTTTTATTAACGCTTTCCAAGCTTCGTAACACACGGATCCCATTTTGGACTTGGCGTTACGATAATACAATAGACTTGTATGTAAATGGCATACTTTCTTGCTCAGTGTTTTTAATTCTGCTATTTCCTGGGCCCTTTCTTCGAGCACTAGTTTTTCCAAAGCCAACGTGTCTATACTAATGGTATCAGCGTTTTCTAAGTCGTTTAAGATTTCCCTGTAAATTAAAAACACCATAAAATAACATTTCACTCAAAAAATATTATTACCACCAAATACCACCCCAAAGTAATTGCCAGCTTTACTCTACTCACATATTAAACAGTTTGTTGTAGAAGTTTATAACTATCTATTGATTGTAGTAAGTGCACAGCAAGCAAAACTTATCTCTTCAATCGATAGGGAAAACCAAAATTTAAGGAAAATCCGCAACAAAAATACCACTCAGCTGACAGAACACAGATCATTACAACTGTTTTGATGAGAGACGTGACTGACAGTCTGTCACTGTCAAGTCACGTATAGACCCATAGCCTTCTTTAATGGGGAGGCGAAGGCAAAGTGAATTACAGATGGCGCTTCATTCTTTGGAACAATTGTCAGTTTGAGCTTATATTGTCTTGACTGTTTATTACGTGATTTTACTTTCTTAGATTGTATTTTTTTCGGTTTTGCGGACAAACAATGTATTATATGCTAACTTTAGCTCATATAATTTACAAGCCATTTATTTTGGCGAAGCTTCATCAAATTCATGAAACATTCCTTTTGATTTATAATGTTTCTCAGGCTCAGCAAAGGAGAAAATCGAGGGAAAAGCATCTTTTTTTTGATATTTTTTTGCCCAATATTTTTTTTGTTACTGGGAAATCGATGAACTCCAATAATTTACAAGTTACATGCATAACAATGCGGAATTTTCTCAGTATAAAATTAAAAAGTGCAATACTCCAAGAGATTCCCATATGTTTTGACACTTTCTTTGAGGCGGCCCGGTACCAAGACCAGACGCCACCTATCGGGATAAAATTGCGCTTTTCCTCCCCATTGCAAGCCGTGAACATAAGTTTGGCAACGTCTGTTACTGTCAGTTCGTGGTCATGTCGTCGGCCAGTCTCCATACTAAATGTATGGGAATATTTCAATTTTAAGAGGTTGATATTTTTTTTCCTAGTAATCGTGTGAGGTTTAAAATATGAAAATTATTTAGTTCTTTTATTGAAATGCTTTGTATATTAAACAATAAGAAAAATATCAATGTTAACCAGGAAAAAATGGCTGTCAAAGATGTCATCTTTTTTGTTGATTTTCTTCAGCAGGGAGTTGATTAACACGCCCTCTAGAAATAAATGATATATCATTAGAAAGGTCTTTTAAAGACAAATATTTGCTGTTTATATACTTTATATCAATTGTTAATACTTTTGGAGTTAAAGGTTATTAAAGTATAAAAGTGGTTTATTGTCTATGGGATTTGATCTACCACACCTATAGAAATAAGTGATATATCAAAAGAAAGATTTTTATATGACAAATATTTGCTGCAAACATACTTTTTATTAATTTTTAGTATTTTCGGAGTTTTAGATCATTAATGTTAAAAAAGTTGGTCAAGTTTAGAGCATTATAACTCTCAAAGTACTAATAGTTGACGTTAACATTAATACAAAAAGTGTTTCAAATTTAAATACCTTTCCAATGATGTAAGATTTATTGCTAGAGGAGGCTTAGATCAAAATGCTCATCGTACTAAAGGACCCCCGAAAAGTTCAAATAATTTGACTCAAATCTTATGTTCTAATAAATAAATAATAATAATAAATATAAAACTTTATTGAAATAATCTTACATCACAATTTACAACTAGTTTAAACATAGATAATACAGGAAAAACAAATAATGAGTAATTTTTAAAATAATTTTATACTATGTGCTTGACCACATGCGATGTTGCCGTTCTGCTCAACTTCAGGGCTTGGAAGATATAGAAGGCTATGATAGACCCCATTCACAGTACGTTGTGCCCGGGGGATCCGCAATGCGACACTGACACTTGCGCGGCATCCTGTAAACTTTTGGTAGGTGCTTACGCCTATGCTGGCGGACATAGCAGCCTGCAACGCCAACGTTATCTCGGACGTCTTGCTGGATTGACGACACACCTATTTATTACATAAACTTTACTCTTTGCGGCACACTATACTGCGCAACGGACTGTGAATGGGCCGCATCTCATTTTGTTTTATGGTTTTAATAGGGACTGTATAAACATCGATACTTTTGCCTTACCCAGATAAAGGGAGATCATCAATTAAAAAATCAATTTTGAATTCATGGCGGGAGATTTACAAAGTTTTTCTTGTTTTTGCGGTTTTTTGTAGAAAATTTTACGTATTTTTAAAAGTTTTAAAGATTTGATACAAGTTATGACAACAAATCTGTAAGGAATACTGATTGAGTTATTTAGATTGTTCACTTTTTTTAATGTAACAAAATATGCTTGCCTTTATAATTTTGTGTTATGTTAATGTAACTTACAATATAACTTATCAATATAATAAATCATGCTTCTCACCCGCCACGCACAGTGCTGTTATTTTTCAATTAGTTTCAATAGGATAGGACGTTGTTCATGCGAACTCATTAATTATTTTGGTGGTAGGTTAAAATTAAGCACACTTGATCGCACTTTAGTTCCAGCTTCACCGATGTGTTAGGAGATGAAATCCCTGACTCGCAACCTCTATCATTGCCATCAACCAATGAATATCCAACTAAAACGATTACCGAAGAATATGCTAATGCAAGCCACTCTAGACCAGCTAAAGGAACGGGTCAAGTTGGAAACTTTCGATGTGTTGAAGAACTTGGTAAGGTTCAAAAAGTTTGACCATCAGTCTTTTTATGTCCCCACTGCAGAGGCACAGGCCTTCCTTACGGGTGGATAAGGAGGATGGGCCATAACTCACCACGCGGGCCCAGTGCGGATTGGTGGGTGCTAACAACTGCAATTTCAGCCTTGACCATCGGCTTAACGTGCCTTACGAAGCCCGGAGGAGCTCGAGATAATAAACTTTTGGTCACCCATCCTATGATAGACCCTTGCGAAAGTTGCTTAACCTCCGCAGTCGCAGGCCAGGCGCTAAACCACTGCGCCACCGAGCTCCTCAATAAGTTTACAGTTATAAAATTAATATCGAGTAAAGAAATCAATTTGAGCGTTAAAAGTTTGTTGGCTTTGGCCAAAGCCAACAATAGAACAAATTCTATTGATTGGTTAAGAGCCCGTTACGATTTTGCCGCTGACTGCAGCTCTCTCGCTCGCACATTTCATGTTTTCTCAAGATTTCGTAAATCTGAGTGCTCAATTGAAAAATGTGTCTCGGCCACTTTTCACAATATAAGATTACAGACATTTTAAAACATATTCCAGTTTTCTGTTGCTAAAGTACAAAAAGTTATTGTTTCTAACTGTTATTTGAAATGACAAATACTATAACTTTTTGTACTTCAGCAACTCGAAACTGAAATATATATTGAAATGTCCGTAATCTTATATTGCGAAAAGTGGCCGAGACACATTTTTCATTTACGCACTCAGATTTACAAAATCTTGAGAAGACATGAAATGTGCGAGCGAGAGAGCTGCAGTCAGCGGCAAAATCGTAACGGGCTCTTAAGTTCGTGTTTTATCTACCTACCTACTAATTAAAATTATAACTAACTCCTACATGCTTTTCTTTTAGATCATAAGTACAGACATGTTTTCACATATGAATATTTTAATTTGGTGCAATCCGGCGTTATAGATGATGCAATTTATTCAGGTTTGTATTTAAAGGTAAAAGGTAAATAAATTAGGTAGTTTCAAATTATTTATTGCGATCATTGTTGTCTTCTAGATAAATCTATGGTGGTGTGTGCACCTACAGGTTCTGGTAAAACGGTTATCTTCGAAATGGCGATAGTGCAATTATTGATGGAAATAGAAAATAAAAGGGGCAATGAAGACTTCAAAATCATTTACAGTAAGAAATTAAATACCTTAACCTTTGTTAAAATATACCTATTACTATATTTTTACCTATAAGCGCACCAGAGGAAAGTAACTACTCAAATGATCATTTTACTAAAATTAACGCTAGTAGAATTGAATGACCGAAGTATTGACGCTTTGATGTGGTGCTGGAGGAAGATGTTACAAATACCTTGGACTGCATTCCGAACAAATGAGTCTATCCTTCGAAAGCTCAACATTAAAACCAGGCTTTCCACTTCCTAGTCTCCAAAAGATTCTGGAATTCTTCGGTCACATCACCCGAAAAGATGGACACAACCTCGAATAACTGAGGGTCACTGGCAAGGTCGGTGGCAAACGGCCGAGAGGTCAAAGCCGAACTAGGTGGTCTGACCAAATCCGCTCAACGCTGAACACCAAGCTACGCGATGCATTCCATGACACTAAGGACAGACATCGATGGAGGAGCATCATCGAAGAAAAATTAACTTCGCATCGGGGGAATCACGACCCTCAGAATGAGGAACGCGACGCGAAGAGGAGGAGAATAGAATGACAATGTATGGGATTGACAGGAGCTAATCGTTAGCTTATGTCATTCCTATATACATTGTAATTGTAACTTGGCAAGACAAACATGAGACAAAAGATGCGCAGTAGATACAAACACTAAACTCGGCGCATCTTTTGTCTCATCTTTGTCTTGCCTAGTTATATGCCGGCACACCTATTACCTATAGCGTTAATTTTAGTAGAATGGCCATTTGAGTACGGGGGCAGATTTAGTTTCTTTCTACTTTGCCTTTCAGTGGCTCCAGTAAAAGCTCTTTGCACAGAGAGAATAACGGAATGGTATTCAAAATTCAACAAATTCGGCCTTTTGTGCATCGAAGTAACTGGTGACACGGACGTCGATTTTGGTCAACTAAAACCATATAAGTAAGTAAATGGAGCCCATAATAATCGGTAACTCCTTTAGGCACGTTAGGTCTTTTTCATGGAACGTCCATTCCCCGAACGTCCACTTACCTGAATGTCCCCTTTCCTGTAAATCCATTTACCTTAACGTCCATTCCCCGAACGTCCATTTACCCGAATGTCCTTTTCCCTGAACGTCAGTTCCCCGAACGTTGTCGGTCGTGGGTGAAATATAGATACAGATTACAGACTTGGAATGGTCGTACGCACGCACTACGCACGTCGTACGTTACACATGCGAGACGCGACCCACAAAAAAGTTCGGTCAGTAGCAAATCAGTAGCAAGCTAGGTTAGAATGCACAATGCGAATGCGGAGAGCCCTCACAAACAACGAAGCATCTGTTGGAGTGCACCTTGAGCCCACTTGCAACATGGATGATCTGAGCCCGATTTTATAAACGTGACAATTGTAAATTATTTTGACAATTTGATGTTCATTTGAGTCAGCAAAGAAATAGAAAAATATACACTGCACCACTGCACGCACACTCACATCGCAATTTATAACGAATAAATTGTCAAAATGGCAATAGAAAAAAAAAATCAGGTCAATGCACGGGGCCCTGATGGAGGCAACGGTCAATGCGATTCGGATTGCTACACACTGGGCCAACTAAATGTGATCTAATTTTCTGGAATCATCGTCACGAGGAAGAAGACTTAAATAGCTCGGATTATCGGTCTTGGGCGCTCAACCTATAAACGAACAGCAAAAACAACATTACATTGTAAAAATGTGGTATTGTCGTTTTCTCCAGTTTCCACACACAACAGAACACTGCTTAGCTACCTTAGGATTAAAGCAAAGAAAAATATCTTAGCGTGGAAAATGTACAACTTCTATAAAAAAACCAATACAAAATATTAAAATAATACCTACCACTCGGCAATTTCAAAATTGATGTTGTCTTCTAATAAATTTATCAAATAATTTCGCAGGATTATAATAACGACCCCCGAAAAGTGGGACATTCTGACAAGACGATGGCGCGACCATAGAGGTTTAGTGGAAATGGTGAAACTGTTTCTGATAGACGAGGTGCATATACTAAATGACGAAGTGCGCGGGCCCGTGCTTGAAGCCGTCGTCAGTAGAATGAAGACTATTGAGGTAAGGTGTAGATGAGTTTTATTTACGTTGGGTAATGCCAGGTTATTTAGAGCTCACGTTTAAAAGTGGGACATTCTGACAAGACGATGGCTATTGGTGGATATGGTGAAACTGTTTCTGATAGACGAGGTGCATACACTGAACGTCAATGTTTGCGGGCCCGTACTTGAAGCTGTTGTCATTAGAATAAAGACTATAAAGGGACTTGAAGCTGTCGTCAGAACGATGAAACCTTTTGAATAAATTAGTCAATGCCAGGTATTTAGAGCTCACCTTGAAAAGATGGAGATACTGACAAGACGATGGCGCGATCATAGAGGTTTGGTGGAAATGGTGAAACTGTTTCTGATAGACGAGGTGCATATAATAAACGTAGATGTTCGCGGACCCGTACTTGAAGCTGTTGTCTGTAGAATGAAGACTAAGGGCCGTGAGCACTTTGGATACGAATTTGCATCGTACGTAAACGTATGATCGTGGTCGTACAAATTGAGTGCGCACACTGAATACGTTTTTCTCCGTTATACAGGTACAATATCGCATTCGTGAAGTCATCTTTGGTTTGATCGCAATGAATAATCTAAACCTGTATCTTCAAGATAATTCTGTTATGACTCGGAGACTGTGGCAGCATCGTCACTGTCGTAAAACTCATTGGATGCGTGAAATATAATATGTATTTAAAAAGACATTATTTCGGTGATTTCAATCTTTTTATAGAAAAAAATGATAGCTTGAATCAGTCTGACTGACCCTACAAACATTTATGTTCGTAAATTAAGTTAATAAACTTTCTACATCTATTTTTAACTTCTTTAACGTACGAACGTGTTTTAAAATCCTAACATGTTCTGATTATATTCGGACGTCGGAAGTATTACGTACGTATACGTACGATTAACTCGTACCCAGTGTGCGCGCTCCCACAGTAATTGGAAGGTCGGAATCGTTCGTGCGAGTGCGTACGTATTCGGACGAGTAAAATTCGTAGGAAAACGCGTCCAAAGTTGATTAAATTTATTTTATTAAATTGGTTAACGTCAGGTTATTTAAAACATGTTAAAAAAGAAAGCAAAATATATTTAAAAAAAAAAAATATTATTCAATACATTTGCTCGAAAATGTGAGCTTATGATGACAGTCCAGCGTGCGGTAAGTTGATTTTACCACATGCCGTGCGTTTTTGTTTACGGTTTAGTACAGCGTGCGGTAAGTTGTTTTTACCGCACGCCCGCGCCGTGCGATTTTGTTTACGTACGTTTTTTTTAATTTCTACTAGCTTCCGCTCGCGACTTCATCCGCGTGGACCGTAGAAAAATACAATGACCAGTTTAAAATGACCTCTTTAGTGTATGAAAGCTAGTACTACGGAGAGTTCAAGCTGTTTCCCTGGTTCCACCCACCAGGGGGTCAAGTCTGCTAATGTTTTCGTCAAAATCGTAGTTCAATGGTGTTTGAATGGTAATGCTTTTTGACAGAGTTCTTGTTTCTTAAACCGAAAACTGAAACACATTGTGTTTCTTAAACCCAAAACGGAAACATATAGTGTCTTGATTTTGGGTTTAAGGAACAAGAACTGTGTCAAAAAGCATTACCATTAGAACACCATTGAACTACGATTTTGACGAAAACATTAGCAGACTTGACCCCCTGAATTGATGAAACATAACGAAGCTTAGATTTTAAGTTGGACCTCAATCTACTAAACTGTGAAAAGCTCATCAAAATTCTTTTAGCGGTTTTTGCGTTATTCGCGCACAAATATTTAGAATTTACAGTTTTTTTATACATATAGATTACAAGTTCAGTATAGTACCTATAATGTTTTCTCGCAAGTCGCAAATGTATTGAAAAACGTAGTATGGCACACGGTTGTTAAGGTATTTTAAAACTTCCTTAACCAACCTTGTATCATAAACTACTATTTTCAACATTGGAAGTAATGTGGTATTTACACGGGTCGATTTAGCAGACGACTCGCTGGTCGATTTTATTTGACTAGTGCTTTTTATTGACAATCGGTTGTAAAATCAAATCGCAACCTAATTGAAATTAGGTTTGTGATTAGATTTTACAAGCGATTGTTGATAAAAAGCGCTAATTTACTGAAATCGATCAGCAAATCGCCTGACAAGTAGACCCGTGTCAAAAACACATAAAGCGGCAAATGTAGTAACATATATTTGTCAACTAAGTACTTACTTTAATAGGTAATTATGAATTTTGTATATAAACGTATCGAACGCGTTGATGTCTTTTGTTTGACAATTTTGGTAAGAATGTATTATCGCAGCTGGTTAAACTGTGGTATTATCATCAGTTATAATATAACCACCGATGTATCGTATGGTTATAATATAAACTCGTTAGCTTATGATCGAAGAATCAGTTTCAGACATTACAACGTCATGGTACGTCTACGTGCACGCTTACGCATACGCTTACGCATCCGGTGTGCTGGAGCCATAAGAGTTACAATCACTAAAATACACATCTGAAGATTATTTTTTGTGTGTTTCTGAATTGAAACAAAAATTAATTAATATTCATTTTACACTTAAAATAACTTACCTGCATACAATATAGGTATTGTGATTGGCTTTCTAACACGAGTTGATAAACTTTGCTGGTAATCCAGTTGTTACTCAGCGAAGTTTTTTTTATGCACAACGGGATAGTGCTTGGCCTTCACCTTACCTGATTTTAAGTGACGATAATGCCGAAGGTGGAAGAGCACTACACGCGGAATCCTCATCACTGAGGAACTGGCTATGTTACCTCTAACTGCCGTAACAACAATTTAAGTGACATGAATAATTCCATTCTCATACAGTCAGCAGCACAATCAGCCCATCGTATAGAACAGCTACAGAAGCAATACCAAATGGATAGCGAGGAGGTCCTATCTTCAAGAACAAGTTCTGCTCCAAGGATTCG
The DNA here is from genome assembly GCA_928269145.1 of Agriphila tristella. NCBI lineage: Eukaryota > Metazoa > Arthropoda > Insecta > Lepidoptera > Crambidae > Agriphila > Agriphila tristella. Next base: position 36,108,220 of record OV743432.1, read on the forward strand.
TTTCGTGGCTGTTTCGGCGACCGTCAGCAACCCAGAGGATGTAGCTGCCTGGTTGGGCGCGGAAGATAAGCCTGCTGTTTTTTACAAGTAAGGAAACATCACCACTCTCTAATCAAACAGACAATTTTCTATTCGTTTCAACGTTGACTTAAAAATAAATACTAAGTTTAACGAGGGCTGATATTACTAAAACAATCCCGAAAATACTTTTAATAAGCAAATAAAAGGTCTTCTTTTAGTGGTTTTTTAGTAATATCACTTCTTTTATTTAATTTGATTTTAAGTCATAAAATAATCATAATCATTATGTATTATAATATAGCATGTTTTTTACATTTCAAAACATAATACATTAAAAGTAGCTATGAAGGACGGAAAAATAACGACGTGACGGAAAAGTACCTCGGACGGGACGGGGACATTCTGTGCTGTGCACTATACATTTTCCCCGTCCCGTCCTTGTTCTCATCACATGAACTTTATTTTAAATGGGACAATACTAAGACCAATAGTATTTTGAAAAAAGAAATATATATAGCTTACTTCCGCAAACAATATATGCAAGATGCACCGCCCGCCCGCCCGCAAAAATATGCACATGCACACCACAAAATATCAGTGCACAATACCTGCATTTAGCAAGACAGCAATACACCTGGCACCTTCACCAGTTAGGCTACCTCTACACGTGTTTCGCCTCAACCCGGAGCATCCTCAGGAGATCGTGCGTAAACTAACACCAAAACAAAAATTTGTGGTGTGGTGTGTTTTGTGGTGTGCATGTGCATATTTTTGCGGGCGGGTGGGCGGTGCATCTTGCGTTTATTGTTTGCGGAAGTAAGCTACATATACTTATTTCTTTTTTCAAAATGGTTTGGGACTTCCGCCAAGTGACGCCGATTCAATCAAAGTGCCCTACCATGAGTTGATACAATCTGTTTTCGCTACCGTAAACTATTGACACTATCGTTTTCTCTCTTTCACTCGCATTGACTGTGAGCAGTATATCCGATAGTTTTCGGTTTTGAAAACATTTTGCACCAACTCATGGTAGAACTACATCATGTACAGATTCGGCGACGAGTGTCGCCCGGTGAAAATAAACCGCGTCGTGGAAGGCTACCCTTGCCCCGATGGTACGAGCATATTCAAGTTCGACATCGTGCTCAACTATAAACTGTGGCCCATTATTCAGAAATACCATGATGGAAAACCTACTTTGGTAAGACAGGACTTAATTAATACGTAATTTTTTACGGCGATAATGATTTTAAGACCTCTATGACTTCCAAAATTTAAACTTCGTTGCTTTTCTTGGCTGTAATACCTAATTTGTCATAGCATAAGAATCACAAGACTGAGGAGTATAATGAGCCACTTTTCTTGGCGTTCGTGGACTATGAGAAAGCCTTTGATTCGATTGAAACCTGGGCGGTGCTGCAGTCTCTCCAAAGGTGCCAAGTGGACTATAGGTATATCGAGGTACTTATACCAAAATGCCACCATGACGATCCGAGTACAGAACCAGAACACAAATCCTATCCAACTGCAGCGTGGTGTGAAACAGGGAGACGTTATTTCTCCGAAACTGTTCACAGCTGCGTTGGAGGACATCTTTAAGCTCTTGGACTGGAAAGGACTTGGCATCAACATTAATGGCCAGTACCTAACACACCTTCGTTTTGCCGATGATATAGTCCTTATGGCTGAGACCATGGAAGACCTGAACACAATGCTCGAAGATCTCCGTAGTGCTTCCCAAAGAGTGGGTCTAAGGATGAACATGGATAAGACGAAAATTATGTCAAATGCCCATGTTGTACCCTCTCCAGTTCATGTTGGGAACACTACACTTGAAGTTTTTGACCATTACGTATACCTAGGACAGGCAGTCCAGTTAGGTAGGTCCAACTTCGAGAAAGAGATCTCTCGTCGAATCCAACTCGGGTGGGCAGCATTCGGGAAGCTTCGAAAAATCTGCGCGTCCGAGTTACCTCAGTGTCTCAAGACGAAAGTCTATGAACAGTGTGTGTTGCCAGTGATGACTTACGGCAGTGAAACGCGGTCGCTAACTATGGGTCTCATAAGGAGGCTCAAGGTCACTCAGCGTGCAATGGAGAGAGCCATGCTCGGCGTTTCCCTATACGTGATCAAATCAGAAACGAGGAGATCCGCAGGAGAACTAAAGTAACCGACATCGCCCGAAGGATTGCTCAGCTGAAGTGGCAATGGGCGGGACACATAGCGAGAAGAACCGATGGCCGTTGGGGCAGAAAGGTTCTGGAATGGCGACCGCGCACCGGATGACGCTCCGTGGGTAGGCCCCCGACAAGGTGGACCGACGATCTGGTGAAGGTCGCGGAAAGCCAGTGGATGCAGGCAGCGCAGGACCGATTGTCGTGGAGATCCTTAGGGGAGGCCTATACCCAGCAGTGGGTGTCGTGTGGCTGATGTGATGAAGAATCACAAATGCATTGTTGATAACATTTCAAAAAAAAAATTAAATTTATTTTGCTTTTTTTATGGAAAACTGTATAGCTAGTGCTTGGCCTTCACCTCACCTAGGGCTGCCAACTTTTTTCATCAAATATATTATTTTCAAGATTATTACGTGTGAAAATATAGTAGATGGCGAATCTAATCTAAAATATTAAGGAATTGGCTAACCTCTAATTGCCAGAACAAAACTATTTTTTTTTAATTTTTGTTATGGCGTCAGACTTAGAAACCCAATTGTTTGATAGGTACCAACTTAACAATACGTCTTTGCCTGGTGGTGAACTGGTGACTTATGACTTAGAGACCATCTTCCTTAACATATAAGGAAGGGCACACCCTAACATTGGGGATATTATCAAGCTGATGATGAACCTTTGATACTGTTGATCGACCTCTTTCCTGTCCTAATAATAGTTTAATTTGAGCACGTATCATGTAGATATTCTGCAACACTCGGAAGAGCGTCATGCTGACAGCCGAGGCGCTCTCCCGCGAGATTACGATCGCGTTCAACCCCGAGCAGAGAGCCAAGCTCACCGCGCTCGCGGCCTCAATCAAGAACAAGAAATTGCAGGTAAATTAGCCACTTCTAATGGCTTTGCCTTAGTTTAGCGTAATTGTTTATAATTTAATTAAGCTTTGGTTGCATTAACGATTGCGATGTGAATTTATTATGTGCATTATTTACTTGGGAATTAATGTTTTGAGACAGTTTGCATTTTGACTTAAGTTTGTGGATTTGAGCCATTTTTATACACAAATATATCGGGTCATTTTGAACTTACCATCCAAATTTTGAGGATGTGTTCAGTCCATGAAACTGAACAACTTTCTCTAAGGAACACAGGGCCAAATATGTAAAAAAAACGACTATCCATCAGTGGCGAAGGCTCCATACAAGCCGATTCCCATCGGCTTACCTTTTAAAAATCCTACCCCAATGATCCGCAGTGCAGATCATAACATTTTTCATCATTTTTGTAGAGCGGCTTACCTTCGCCATAATTTCACCCCTCGCCACTGCTATCCATACAAATCAAGGAGATCACGTGATCAATTTAGTATGGAATGACCAAAATTTTGTGGCGAAATTCGACACATGTTTCTTAGAGAAAGTTGTTTAGTTTCATGGACTGGACACATCCTTCATATTTGGATAGTAAGTTCAAAGTGACCCGATATATTATGCTTTTTCGTAATCAAGGTACATAGAAACAGCCTCCCATCCCATACAACTTGTTCCCGTACTCGATTGCAAAGCTAATTATTGTTTTTTAGCTAGAAGAGCAGTTTAAGCACAGCTTATAAAATCTTCCTTTAAGATTTGAGTAGAGTTATATTCTTTCTGAAATATGTTTTCAGGCGTTAGTTCTAGCAGGCGTAGGCTGCCACCACGCGGGCATGCTCTTCGAAGAGAGACTGAACATTGAGCACGCTTTCAGGAATAGGGATTTGCCTATACTCATCACTACGACTACGTTAGGTAAGGATAATAAATTATTAAACTAATATACTATTTCAAATAGTTGATTAAGACTTACCTAAATAAATAAAATTAAGTATTTAGGTGCGTACCTAAATACTTTTGGTGTGGATTTTGTAGACCTTCTTTTTATATTTTAACTATTTTTAATATTCTATGATAGATAGAGATATAACTAGCATCTTAGAGCAAACGAAAGCCGCGTTGCTCTAAGCCTAGCATAAAGTATTGCTCCTATTGAAATCGAACCTGCCGACCCTTTAACCTTTAATGCGAAGTATCAACTAAATGGACTTGTTTTTCTATACACAAAATATTCATTTTATTCGTATTCCAAGTTCTCTTTATCCATTCATAAGCAAATCCTGTGCCCAGCAGTGAGGACATTAAAATTACTGATGTGCATTACTTCTATGAAACTCATAATTTGTGTTTTACTGTAGCAATGGGTGTGAACTTGCCAGCTCATCTCGTGATCGTCAAAAACACTCAACAATACGTCAACGGAGCATATCAAGTAAGTCCTTTTTTACCAGCTACAAGAAAAATTATGATATTAAACCCCGTTACACCCCCACATATTATTCCAGTAAAAGTACATTGCCTGGCATGTTAACCGCCTCTGTCTGTGGCCTAGTGGTTCGTGTAAGACGCAGGGGTCCCGGGTTCGATTCCCAGGGGGTGTGCAATTTGTTCTCGGATTGATTGGTGGTAGGGTTTATTTCAAGTCCGCCTGGCTAGCTACCACCCTCTTACCTAAGTCTGACGCCATAACAACAGTTTGAAAATTATTGTGTTCCGGCAGTTAGAGGTAAGATAGCCAGTTTCTCAGTGGTGAGGATTCCGGGTGTAGTGCACTTCCACCTTCGGCCTTATCGTCATTTAACATCAGGTGAGATGAAAGCCAAGAACTACCCCGTTGTGCCAAAAAAAACGTTGTTTTTAAAAGTATGTCAAACACACCACGTAATAAATATACTTCTACTGGAATAATGTATTATAATTTCAATTTATTGCAGTCCACAATGTTATCAAGATGGTAGGTATACATAGAATAACATAGTACATTGTAGACCCTGAAAAACGGCACAGCAATTATGTAGAGAGGACGATTTATTATTATTATTTAAAAAAAAATTATGTAAACGGGGTCTTAGTTATTTTACTTATTAACTTTAACATAATATAGGTACTGAGCTGAAAAATAAATAAATAAAATAAGTAAGTACTAGCTAAGTAAAATAAATGCCACTTTGTTTTAATAAACGCCTTGACCTCATCCTTTCCCTCACAATCATCTGTTAACGAGACAAAATCGCGATTAATTTAAGACCATAAACTCACAAGGCATCAGATAAAAGCCATTAACCTTTTGCTAAGTTAAGCCTTAGGTTGATTAATGTTGATAATTTACGTAGGAATACAGTATAAGCACAGTGCTGCAGATGCTGGGTCGCGCGGGGAGACCGCAGTTCGACACTTATGCTACAGCTGTCATTATGACGAGGCAACGAGACAAGGTAATTAAATTAATATTTTACTATTTTATTTCTTTAAGGTCACCCCCATATCCGGGCCGTGGTGGCCGGGGCGGTACATGTCATGGGCCTAAGTTATGGTGGTCCTTCTAAGATTTTGTATGTCAAACAAATATACGTTGAGCTCTGCCATCGGCGGCTTCTTTCAGAATCCAGAGTTCAAACTATGTTAGTACTTTATGTAAATCATACAGGGTTATTTTGCGACCTCTACCAAATCAAATATAAGGTCAAGGAAGTAATAGAAAAAAAATATGAAGATTATGTTTGATTTCTTTTTAAATACACAGTTTTCATAGTGGAGATGCCACTTTTACGAAAGTCGTCTAATTACGATTCCCGTCGGACAAGAGAGTGCTCTACCGACAACCAGTATCATTGTCTTCAGCATGATCTCCTGAACAAGAATACAGCGGTTGTCGTATTATAAAGTGGTGGAGGGGGGAGAGGGGGAGGGAAAAGCCGCGGAAGTCGAGTATCGGGAATGGGTTAATTTTCTCAACAACCACTTGTCCAATTTAAACAAATAAGCTGTCATATGGTAGGTAATATCCTAAACAACATATTTTATACTACAATAGTTATTGTAAATACTATAGTTTATTAAATAATTAGAAAAAAGTCGAATTTCAAACAAAATCATTTTTAGTTTTGTAGATTTGAAGCAGTAAATTAAAATAAAGTACATAATATTTATAGTATAAAGTACTGCGTAAAATTGCCACAGTCATTGGCTTGCTGACTGTTTTTTAATTTTGAAATTTGGCTGGAAAACAACAAAATTATCATCGATATTGTGCGGGAGGTCACTGTCCGAATAATATCGAAGCTGCTTTAACGAAAGTCGTCTAATGACGATTCCTGTCGGATCGGAGAGTTCTCTACCGACAACTAGTGTCATCGTCTTCAGCATGATCTCTTGGACAAGAATATAGCGTTTGTAGTAGCATTAGAAAGTGGTTGAGGGGAGAGGGAGGGGAGGAAAAAGATGCGGAAATCGGGTGTCAGGGTTTGGATAATTTCTCAGTAACCGCTTGTCCGATTTAAACAAATAAGGTGTCATATGGTAGATAATATCCGTAACAACAAATATTTTCTTATTTTTTTTTGTAAAACTAAAGTTTATAACAAAAATAGAAAAAAGACGAATTTCAAACAAAGGCTTTTTTAGTTTTGTAGAATTGAAGCTGTAAATTAAAAGAAAGTACTATGAAATTAAAACTATGAGGAGTTGCCCCAGAAAAAAAATATATGTACATAGCACAGTTGTCCCACTATATGGAGTAATAAACTTATGGAACATTTTTATCTAGTAACTATGCTAAAAAAAATTTTTGGGTCGCGTGGCGAAATTTTCTCTACCGTTTTTTTTTTGGAATTCCTCTACAGAATTAAAACTATGAAGATTATCCTCGGAAAAAAAAAACTAATGAATAGCTTAGTTATTCCACTATTATAAAATAATAAACACGTTAAACATTTTTGTCTAGTAACTATGTTAAAAAAATATTTATTTTTTCGCGAAGCAAAATTTATGCTACCATTTTTTTTCGAAAATCCTCTACAGAATTAAAACCATGAGGATTTACCCCAGAAAAAAAATATAGTAGTAAAAAGGCCAGTTAATTTCATTATATAGAATAATAAACTTTTTAAACTTTTTGTGTAGTAACTGTGTTAACAAATATTTTGTGTCGTGCAAACTCATTTAAACATAACTTTGCAGGTCCACCGTGTCATGCGACACAAAACATTTTTAACACAGTTACAAGACCAAAATGTTTGATAAGTTTATTAATCTATATAGTGGAATAACTGGTCTATTTACTATATTTTTTTTCTGGAGCAAATCTTCAGGCTCTCCGCTATGTTAAGCGGGACACGCGCGCGGGGTGACATAGATTAGAGCTTACTCATGCACTGCGCAAGCATCTGTCCGTCAAAAACCAGCAATCTATATTCCCGCACCGTGTACCCGCGGCGGGATCCCGCTTAAGGCAGCGGACGGCCTCATAGTTTTAATTCTGTGGAATCTTTTTGAAAAAAGAGAAAATTTTGCTGCGCGACAAAAATCATTTTTTTAACATAATTTCTAGACAAAAATGGTTGACAAGTTTATTATTCTATATAATGCAATAACTAAGCTATTCACCAGCATTTTTTTCTGGAGAAAATCATCATAGTTTTAATTCTGTAGAGGATTTTCAAAAAAAAAAAAATGGTAGAGTTAATTTCACCACGCAACACAAAATTTTTTTTAACACAGTTACTAAAGAAAATTGTTCAACAAGTTTGTTATTCTATATAGTAAAATAACTAAACTATTCACTTCTATTTTTTATGGGGCAAATCTTCATAGTTATAATGTTGTACAGGATTTTCGAAAAAAAATGATAAAGAAAAATCGCTACGCAACAAAAACATTTTTTTTAAACATTATTACTAGACAAGGATGTTTGATAAGTTTATTATTCTATATAATGGGATAACTAGGCTATTCATCAGTATTTTTTTCTGAGTCAAATCTTCATAGTCTTAATGTTGTAGAGGATTTTCGAAAAAAAAATGATAAAGAAAATTCGCTACGCAACAAAAACATTTTTTTAAACATAATTACTAGACAAGGATGTTTGATAAGTTTCTTATTCTATATAATGGGATAACTAAGCTATTCATCAGTATTTTTTTCTGAGTCAAATCTTCATAGTTTTAATTCTGTAGAGGATTTTCGAGAAAAAATAGAAGAAAAAATTTCGCCACGCGACCCAATAATTTTTTTTCCGTGTTACTAGACAAAAATCTTTTAAAAGTTTATTACTCTTTAAAGGGGCATGACTGGGTTATTCACCGATATATTTTTTTTCTGGAGCAAATTTTTATAGTTTTAATTACATAGTAGTTTATTTCAATTTACTGCTTCAAATCTACAAAACAAAAAAAATATTTATTTGAAATTCGTATTTTTTCTAATTATTTAATAAACTATAGTATTTACAAAAACCATTGCTTTATCAAATCTGTCGTTAAGGATATTACCTACCATATGGCACCTTATTTGTTTAACTCAGACAAGTGGTTATTGAGAAATTAGCCAAACTCTGATACCCGAGTTTTGCACCTTTTCCCTCCCCCCCCTCCCCCCTCCACCACTTTATAATGCGACAACCGCTATATTCTTGTTCAGGAGATCATGCTGAAGACAATGATACCAGTTGTCGGTAGAGCACTCGCTTGTCCGACGGGATTTCAATTTTGAAGGCCTGGCGTCTCCGCTAACACTTTTTATATCCTAAAAATTTAGCCGCGCACGCTCACCCTCGCGCAAGCGGGGGAAGGCGGGTGGCGGGAGGGGGGCTCGCGCGGGTCGACTAGGACTGTGCGATGCGCAAACAGTGACGACAATTTCAATTTGTGTAGGGCAAAGTATGGGGTAAAAATGTAAAAAAAAAAATTAACATCATAGATTGATTGTACTGCTGTTATAGAATGACCTGACAAAATTTGAAAAGAGGTCCAAAAATTAGCCTGTTTAAACGACTAACATAGCTTGGACCCCGGACACGGCACGGCGATATGTAGGCCTTTAAACTGCAAGATACCCAGAGTTAGCCTCCCCCAAACTTTAACTTTTGGATCTTTAATTTCTTACTTACTTTTGCCCACGACTTCGTCCGCGTGGACATTCGGAAAATACCAAAGGAACCTTTGACTGGGATAAAAAGCATATTTTAACCCACGCTATAAACAATCTGTGTGCCATTTCATTCATTAAACATTAAACATTCACATTTACAATATTTGTTTGATATCCATATCCGGTTCCTTTCTTTCCTACCCCCCTATTTGAGTAGGGGGGCAGGAGAGATGGCCACTTTTCTATTCGTTCGCTAACTTAAAGCTTAAAAATAAGCAATTTTATTAGATGATCAAATCATACGTAGGTAGCAAGTTTATGTAAATCACAGAATTTGTGGTATTGTATGGAATTGACAAACCTACGACACGTAATTTTAGAGTTTATGGCTTATTTTTAATTTATAAGTTAGCGAACGAATAGAAAAGTGGCCATTTGAGTAGCCCTCCGGTTCCCATACCCGTTCTCATTCCAGCTCCCTAGCATGACCAGACCACCGAAACACGGCACATATCGTCTGGCGTGATATAGCGTTTTATCGACACTCAACTGTCAAAATCCATTGTCTTTTGACAGTAAGCGTGCTCGCAGACTACAGACTTTCTATCGGTCGACAGTTTAGTCGGGCTCTCCAATCAGTATGAAGAAGTATGCAAGTGCGCACACTACAACGATTCGGTATCGGCCGATTCTTCATACAAAACCAACTATCGGGCCAACTATCGGCCGATAGAAAGTCTGTAGTCTGCGGGCACGCTTAAACGTGATAATTCGCTATATCATATCGTGGTGGTCAAGCTAGGGTAGCTGGGGCGTAATCGCGCAAATTTTCAACAATAAAACCAAAACTAAATCGTTACCGTTTCAGTTACGGTTATAGAAAAATCGCTTTAGTTTTGTTAAAATTGTTGAAAGCTATGATTGGGAACCTAGTATGTATTATTTTTCCATACAAATGTTTTACTTAAAATGTAATCCTCATTTCAAAATCATTTTCATAAGCATAAAAAGCACATTCTATATAGACTAAGCTCCCATTGCATGAAACCTTACCTCACAAGGTGGAAGAGCAGAAATGTGTTGCAGTAATAGATATTACTTAGGAACACTGGATTTTAGTGGGTTGCCATCGCATATCCTGGAAGGACATATATTTTTTTTCGTTTTCGTACCGCTATTTTGATCGAAAATTACATCATGAGGTGGAAGATCGAAATGTTTACCCATCGAAAGAGAAACATTCGGAGGTCAAAACCCGCATGGGTTGCCAGCCCCTACCCTGGCAGGTTTCAAGGTCAGCCAAGTTTTATGAGGCCCAAAAATGGGGTCACTTACCTCATCAGGTGGAAAGATAAAATTGATGCAGATCGATAGCCCTCGACGTGCCATTCATGAATATATAGGGTTGCCTGCCTTCAGCCTGGCAGTTTTTCTGGTCAGCCACCTCAAACAATCTATATCAATATCTTGGAAAAACGAAAAAGTCATGTAAAGATGCTATGATCAAGGGCAAACCCTGAAATTTAATTAATTTCTACGCACTGGCAGCCTTGCGCCTATTATGGAGTTGAAATAATAGGGTAAGTGCACCAGTTATGGACATTTTTCATTGGTATCTTCAAATATTTAAAAAAGTAATGTAGCTGTTTAACGACATCAGGTGGCTCGATGAAACTAATGCAAATCGATAGCCGTAGACGTGCCGTTCATGAATATATAGGGTTGCCTGCCTTCAGCCTGGCAGTTTTTCTGGTCAGCCACCTCAAACAATCTATATCAATATCTTGGAAAAACGAAAAATTCTTGTAAAGACGGTTTGATTCGGGGTATATTTAATACAAACCGTGGTATTCAATTAAAATCTATGCACTGGCAGTCTTGCGCCTATTATAGTGTTGAAATAATAAAGTAAATGGACCAGTTATGGTCATTTTTCATGTGTATCTTTTAAATATTGAAAAACGTAATGTAGCTGTTTAACTTCATCAGGTGGCTCGATGAAACTGATGCAGATCGATAGCCCCAGACGTGCCATTCATGAATATATAGGGTTGCCTGCCTTCAGCTTGGCAGTTTTTCTGGTCAGCCACCTCAAACAATCTATATCAATATCTTGGAAAAACGAAAAATTATTGTAAAGACGCTTTGATACGGGGTATATTTAGTACAAACCGTGATATTCAATTAAAATCTACGCGCTGGTAGTTTTGCGCCTATACGGTGATGAAATAATAGGGTAAAGGGACCAGTAAGTGGTCATTGTTATCTTCAAATACGGAAAATGTATGACAAGTACGGGTAAATCTATGACAAGTACGGGTAAGCGCCCCCGGACCCTCGGCCTCCGCTGCTGCAACCCCTCAACCCCTCCGCAGCAACGGTGTCCTTTTTGTAACCTGATCCGTCCCATTTTACACACTCCTATACCCATCTCACGTTCCTATCCTAATCATATTCCTCCCCCTCCGCTAAGCTAAGGTCTGCCGTGCCGATGGCTTCATGGCTAGGGGCGTGCCTAGTCATAAGCGTGCCACCCTGGAAATTGGTGCCCTCCAGGCGTAAATAGCCTTACCACACACGCGGGGCTCTGTTGTGGTTCATCGTACGTTCCATGGTAGATAGGGACCATCAAACTGAACAACTTTTACTATGGGACCAACTCTGAAATCGCGAAAAAAAAATCAGCTGTTTCATACTAAAATTAATAACGAAAATATCAATATGTATGGAACAGCTGATTTTTTTTTCGCGATTTCAGAGTTGGTCCCATAGTAAAAGTTGTTCAGTTTGATGGTCCCTATTTACCATATTCGGCTTTATAAGGCTTTTACCAAACACCTTGTATATGTAAAAACTTAATATATATCTAAAGTTGTTAAAATAAATATCCAAATTATTAATAGTTTAGGGCTCCGGTTCCTCACAGAAATTATGTAATACATGCAATGTGTTTCAGCAGTTTTTTTCTAAAAATATTATAACTGTCACTAAATATATCGATGCCAGACACTCTCGTGTTAACATTATTGTACCCGGCACATACTCTAGAGAGAGGTTGATGTCGACCAAGATTAGTCCTACACCTTGGTATATGAAATATTTTACCACACCTATGTCGTGGATATTTGCAGGGAACATTGATACACAAGTTCTCCAGCAAATGGTTACATTTCACCACACCATTAACCAGTTTGAAGAGGAAAAGAAGATCAGAAACGGAGGGGCGATCGTGTAGTGTTTTTAATTTAAAGAACTTAAGTCTGTGTTGATAGGATTAAGAAAATAGTGAAAGAAAAAGTTGACGAAAAAAAGAGAAAGATGAAAGAAAAGTGTGACTTCAAACTCTGTGACAACTTCCGAGACAATATAAAATTGTTTTGGAAACAAGTGAAAACGTCTCGAAGTGGATCACATAAGTCTAAAATGAATGTGATAAGAGATGAAAAAGGTGATCTAGTGACAGATGAAAAAGGTGTACTACAGGAGTGGATGAAATAAGTTATACGTAGTATAAGATTATCACTCTGGTATGAGAACGCTAAAACAGATAAATTTTTCCGTATTTGAAGATAACAATGACCACTTACTGGTACCTTTACCCAATTATTTCAACACCGTATAAGCGCAAGACTACCAGTGCATAGATTTTAATTGAATACCACGGTTTGTATCAAATATACCCCGAATCAAAGCGTCTCTACAAGAATTTTTAGTTTTTTTAACATATTGATATAGATTGTTTGAGGTAGCTCACCAGAAAAACTGCCAAGCTGAAGGCAGGCAACCCTATAATATTCATGAACGGCACATCTGGGGCTATCGATGTGCATCAGTTTCATCGAGCCACTTGATGAGGTTAAACAGCTACATTACTTTTGTCAATATTTTGAAGATACCAATGAAAAATTACCATGACTGGTGCATTTACCTTATTATTTCAACACTATAATAGGCGCAAGACTGCCAGTGCGTAGATTTTAATTGAATACCACGGTTTGTATTAAATTTACCCCGATTGAAAGCGTCTTTACAAGAATTTTTCGTTTTTCCAAGATATTGATATAGATTGTTTGAGGTGGCTGACCAGAAAAACTGCCAGGCTGAAGGCAGGCAACCCTATATATTCATGAATGGCACGTCGAGGGCTATCGATCTGCATCAATTTTATCTTTCCACCTGATGAGGTAAGTGACCCCATTTTTGGGCCTCATAAAACTTGGCTGACCTTGAAACCTGCCAGGGTAGGGGCTGGCAACCCATGCGGGTTTTGACCTCCGAATGTTTCTCTTTCGATGGGTAAACATTTCGATCTTCCACCTCATGATGTAATTTTCGATCAAAATAGCGGTACGAAAACGAAAAAAAATATATGTCCTTCCAGGATATGCGATGGCAACCCACTAAAATCCAGTGTTCCTAAGTAATATCTATTACTGCAACACATTTCTGCTCTTCCACCTTGTGAGGTAAGGTTTCATGCAATGGGAGCTTAGTCTAATACTTTTTGACGAAAGTGCGCATTTATGCGTTGTTCTTGTTTGTCGCACAAACATACGTCAAGCAAAGATATTAGAATTTTTTAAAAGAGGACGTCAAGTGTGTAAGTAAAAAAATAATGAGAGGGGTTTTACTAATACTTATAGAGCAAGAAAAAGTTCTGATTTATGATACGAAAACTAATTTTCAGTGCCAAATAAATAAAATATTTACACGCAGTCACGTTGAAAATTTTCCATTTATTAATATCAATAGTAAGAATATTAATAGCAGATTAGTTATTTGTTATACAAGTGACCAAAATCAATTTGTGCTGCGAGTGCCGACTTTAAATCACAAACTAGCGAAGTAGTCTAGAATTGAATCACGAGCGTAGCGAGTGATTCTAATATAGACTACTGAGCACAGTGAGTGATTTAAAGTCACGAGGCAGAACAAAATTTTGGTCTCGTGTAAAACATACAACTTTTCACCTCTACCAGCGAGAAAATTTTTACGTGAGTTTCCAGGTAAAAAGCTAAATTCAGCCTTAGAAACTTATTCACTCAACTCTTTTGGAGTTAGACAACTATCTTCATCGTTGGACGCACTCATTTTTTGTAATTTATCACAAAAAATAGTTCGATCAAACCTATACTGACAAATATTATTCATAAAGTAGATTCCCGCCGTTTTGTTTTACATTATTACGTTGTGCTTTTCTCTTATTCATTAATATCCCATCTTATTTATTTATTTATAGTCATAAAACACTAATTTGTTAATAAATTTCATTAATTTTTCTTATTTTATAATAATTTCATACATGCGACCTCAGTTCGTCCATAGTCTTTATTCCGAATTATCAACCTTCTTTTTTAACAATCCTTATTTAAAACTCCTTGGTATATCCGTGCATTTTATTTTTTTACTTTTTAATCCGTGTATGACACCATAAAGCACTCTATCTATCCTTTTCTCACATACCGTAAAATGGGGGGAATAGGGTCTAGGGGGGGGATTCGGGACAAATCTAAGTTTTTCTTTGCGGCTTTACTACCATTTTAATTTCTATTTTTTTCTGTATGGTAGGTTTTAAATTCAAGGCTTGCAATATTCTTTTTTAAATCTGGCAACACTTTAGTCTTCCTGTCATAGAGAATTAAAAAAAAAACGATCTTTTGTGTATTGGGTCAGAAGCATAGAGTAAGATAAAAAAAAATAGGGGTAGAGAGCCCTCTGGCGATTTTAAAACTTACTCATTTTGAAGCGCCATCTCTGATCGGCGATTTTCTTGTTAGTTTGTTTTTTTTTTTTTTTAGTACCTAATCTAGCAATCCTACCTACGGCTTTGATCTAAATATCTTTTATAACATTCTAAACGCCGTGTTCACTAGTATTAGTATTTTTTCCGAAGAAAATAACTAACACATGAGAACAAACGTTTCAAATGTTATAAGAGATAACTAGAACAAAACAGTTAAAAACATAATTACAAAAGGGAGAAAAGAAAAGGACACAAAATTAAACAATTAAGTGAAAGAGTCATTATGTTTTTATTTATTCCTCTCAGTTTATGCCTAGGGATAATTTTATTCAAAATTGTTCATATTCTTATTTCTTAATATTTATTCATTCACAAACACGGTCAGGGTGCCTACTAGCGTCGTAGGTACCCTGACCGTGTTTGTGTAGTACATTAGTATACCTACCTAGTAGTATTAGGTATACTAATGTACCTACACAGTGGCGAAGGGTCCATACAAGACGATTCCCATTGGCTTACCTTTTAGAAATCCCACCCTACCGATTCCACTATGCAGATTATAACACTTTTGTTGAACGGCTTACCTTCGCCATAATTTCACCCCTCGCCACAGCCATTAATTTTTCCCAGGTAAGTATAACATAATCTTGTTAAATGTAACCTATTATAGAACACATCACTAACACTTTAATAAGTATAGCTAGCAGTTTTAATAAAATACATTTTTATCAAAACATGTTGCGCAGCCAGTAATTGATAACTGAATATTAAAACCATTCCAGTAAAATTATTCGTAAATAAGCAATTAATGCTTCCGCATAGAAAAACAGGAAGGATGGTGCATGGTCGAACCAAAATAATTTAACTGACACCTATACGAAGTCCTATATATTATTACGAGATATAATACAATCATTTTACTTACACCCTTACTTTAAGTCTATAAAACGATTATGGAGCCAAAGAGTCCCGGAATTGAAACAAGTAATAATACTTGTTTTTTATAAAAAAAAATATTAACTTTCATCATTTGCGGTTGCCACAACTAAACTGCTCGATAGCTCGTACTGCACCTGTATCAGGATGACAACAGAGTGGGATGGGGGTGAGCTGTGATCTGAAAAAAAAAATGTTTGTAATTTTATTATTAAAAATATTGTAGCTTATGAAATTGATGCATAATGAGGGCATTATGCATGATGTTTGCAGTTACGTCTTTGTAATTCTAGAGGAGCGATGTTCATAACAAAACGTGTGCTTACGCACAGTAACTGCGTTTTACCTGCACGTAACGGTACAATTATTTTGAGAAATATCTACCCTTAATTTGCGTAAACAAAACTTACATGATATTTCTGGTATATGAAGACGAAGTGGGATGGGTTGGAATTGAAATGGGTCTGGAACTGGGATGGGTCTGGTTGCCTGAAAAAATATAACATAAAAAACTATATTTTCATAAACACTAAAATAATAATACAAATTTCCGCGCCGGGGTTATAGTATCATTTGAAAGGCCTTACGAAACTCTACAAAGTTATATATATTTCAATTTCAAAATCAAGCGCCCCATTTTTAAAGCCAACCCTAAAAAAATTTACGTGATGTTGCTTCAGTGGAAACGCACCCTAAATCAAGGAGGTAGTAATTTGATTCTACTATGGTACCTACCTAGTACCTACATAAAAAACTTACACGATGAATTGCCGGTAAGTGAAGGGAAGGTACTACGCCTACAGGCCTTATCCTGCTGGCGAAGGTGCTGGTTGCAGACCCCATTCTTTTAACTTGTCAACACATTTTCACTAACAATCTCTATCCAATCTTTAAAACTATCGGTCCTTATTCTTTTGTTGGGAAACGGTGGAAAGGAGCAACTGAAATAAGTAAACGTGCGAAATAAACACAGAAAAAGATTTTTGTGATATTGCTAAAGGAAAATTCTGACAATTAAATTTTGTTTTTGATAAAAAGAGTATACCTACCTTTATGAATGTACTCTCGCTAATGAATGACTATTAGAAAATCATTGTCTATGCCCATACCATAAACTGCTTGACAAGCATTTACGTGCTTGTCAAGCATTGCTTGATCGTTGAGGGAGTTCTTATAAAAAAAAAATTGTATGAAGTAATGATCTTCGCCTTAGAGTAAGACGGGCTTCTACAGAAAGAGAAGCCATACGAAGCGTTCCCCTCTGCCGAAGTACAAGCCCAAATGGGCATACGCATTAGTAAAACCAGTTGCGCCCGGATTTCTTTCTAGACCGAGTCCAGTCGCGCATGTGAACGCTGCTCTGTTTAAAATGTCGATTTGATGAGGTTTTTGCTGTTAAAAGAGGTCTCGAACATCAAGTATACAAAAAGATGGTGTTACATTTCACATGAAAGTAAATTTGTATCATATTATTGCTATTTGTTTACATTAAAACATTAAATTCGTATATTTTATTCTTGATTAGTTGTCAGATTTGTTCAGTGACATCGGGTCTGCTAGTCCATGGCTCGTCCGTACAAATTTCAGATCTGTCGCTAGATAAATCCGAGTTCTCGCCGATGGACAACTTAGTGATGTTACCGTTAAATAATGTTTGTCGATAAATTGTTGGTCAATCTGGCCCTGATTCTGCGTCAAATTAATTTGCGAGATTTTTGCATGATTTGCTCTGCACTGGTGTGAGCGAGACAGATATCGCGAAATAAATGTCGAAATAGTAGATTATACAACAAGTGAATAAAAAGGGAATTTAGTTCGAGGGACTAACGGCCGTTTGCACTAAACTTAAGAATCGCCTAGTTTTTTCCAAAGTACAACTCGAGCAAGATAATTAGGCGCATGATAGCTGCATGACGGCTAAGTTCATGACACCGTTTTAATTTGGTCGAGTTATAGTTAGGAAAGACTTATGCGATTCTTAAGTTTAGTGCAAATAGCCGTAAGTATTATACAAAGAACCGAGATGAGTTTTTTTTTCACGAGTTGTGTACTCTACTTTTTACCATTGAAATCATATCTCTTTCAATATACCACATCGAATGAGGTACCTATCACATTATGATAAATCAGGCCATTTTTGAGACATTGAATGTACAGTTTCTTAGAAAAATAATGATATATTTTACTATATTGACGACATTATCAAAATCAGTTTGCAATTTTTTTATTCAATGGTCGGTCAAAATTCAAATTGTTGGGTGGTAGTACTGTCATGGAGCGATGTTCAGTGTCAGCATCCTGAGCCCAACGTCCCTGGGTACACATTAGTCACAACCCAATCACCTACACTCTCGAGCTTTTTGTATAAAGCTCAAGCGTATAAAAATGACCTCTTTGTTGTTATTCACCCCATCGTAAATTGATTGAGTTTGTAACCTTTATTCCTTTTTCCGTATCGATATTGCTGCATCGACAGTTGAGCCCAGCCCTTTATGTCAAAAACGTGTCATATTTTGATGTGTGACTCATCCGTACACAATTTTTTGCTGTTTTGTTTTATTTTTTATGTGTGAGTGTCGTCATTACAGTGTTGTTTTTGTATGTGGGTATGCGGAACTGCACTTGTGTGCATTTTCCCCCCCGCAAAAAATGCCAGAATAATTTGAATAGAGTTTAATCGCTAAGGCTTCTCCCTTCGTGAAAAACGAAGCCTTTGTTGCTCGAAGATCTTCGCCAATGAGAGATGAAGGCACTTCCTTTACAAAAATGTCACTTAGTATAGGAGTGTCAAGAGTGTCCCCCCCCTGGTCAGAAGCCTGCAGAATTTGCTCCTCAAACATTTGGATTTTCTCTGTGAATATTTAAATTTTGTATCGAGTGAAGTATTCAGTATTATTTTCAGTGTTTTGGGAACAGAATAAGATAAAAAGTAAGTGATAAATCATTATATTTCTCCTGTAGTTGAACAAAATCAGTATGAGATAAATTTCAACAAGAAAACGGGTGATTAGGGTCGAACAATGGGGTGTATAGGGTCATGGGTGAGGGAAATAGGGTCGAAGAATGGGTTTAATAGGGTCTAGATTGGCCTTAATCGGGACGGTTATGGGTGAATTGGGTTTTTGTTACAAAGGTTGTCACAATACTTTTAGTACACAAATAGCATTTTATTTATTTATAATTTATTATTATTTTTGTTCTAGTTACATGTTTATGCCAAAATATTAGCAATGCTACGAGTATATAAGCATTACGTTGATTTGAGATTACGTTTACGTTTTGTTCATATATAATACTTTGATACTTGACTTGAAATGTTACTTTTTATTTTTATTCCTTAATTTTATTAATTAATGTACCTATTACCTACCTATACATTTTTGCCAACCCTATCGAAAAACCCTAATAACCTCATACGTGACCCGATTCACCCCAAAGTCGAGGTGAATCGGGTCAAGCTACTTTTTTTAAGTTTTCGTATATATTTATTAATGAATTATGTATTCAATGCATAAAAAATGAAAAATTAAACTACCGGAACTATTTTAATCTCAATTTTATGAGTATACCTAAAAGGAGAACTTTGAAAATTGGTGTTGAACTTAGAAAGTGTCCCGATTCCCCCCGATTTTACAAGTCTCATCCTTGTTACTTTATTTCTTTTTTTATTATTTTAAAAGTTGGTGTTAGAAATTAAAAAAGCACTTTGCCTCACGCTCGCAGCAAAAATCGATTTTGCTGCGAGTTTTTACGCGCCAAAAGCACCCTTTTCGTGCGGGAGAGGTGAAAAATTTATTTACCACATTATTTCTGAGAAAGTGAAAGTGAAAGTGAAATATATTTTATTTAAATAAGCTCACATAATAAGCATTTTTAAATCGTCAATTCTTTTACCCTACCACCCATTATGACGTCTTTTAACTGACAAGAAAAATGGGCGCAAAAAACTTGTCAGCTTTATCAATCAGATGGAACGATATTTACAAATATGTATATCGTTTCCAGACTTTATATTAACAAAGATTAACAAATAAATAACATTATTGAATTAGCTCATTTCTTAATGAGTTTCAAATTTCTTAATCAATTTACAGATTTTAAGCTAAATTCAAAGTTTGAACTTGTTATTCAGTCTAGGCTGTTACAATAAATAAAAATAAAAGAAAAACATACAATTCAATATGCATTAAGATAGGTAGTCAGAAGCAGACCCATTCCCACTGGCAGCACCAGTTCCCGAACATGACGCATGAACCAGCCATCTCTTCGCTCAACCATATTTGAGCCTCATACGACACCACCGCAGAAATGATTAGAGAGAGCATGACATACTAAGACTACCTATGTTAAGGCATCGAATTGAAAATTTATATCCAAAAGCTTTTCATAGGTCTTTCACTAAACTACTGACTATAGAAAGTAAAAATATTGCAATTAAATAAATCAAAACAAGGTAAGCTATTAAGAATTATATTTTTTTTTTGAGTAAGAAGTGCCATACATACAGACAATATAAAACAGATCTTTTATATACGAGTTATACGACGCCCTTAATACAAGCAGACAGAAGCAGACCCATTCCCACTGGGAATTCACCCTTCAAAAGATTATACAAAGTGTATTCTTCATTTCTGTAAATCTTTATCGATATTGGATCAACCGCAAACCTGCACAACTGAAATGCGGCTAAAATTGCTTAAGTTAGCTTATCGTTTTCTATAAGGAAAATGTCTTATGTTGGATTTTGTATAAATCTCAAAATATTGAATAATTTTCATTGCTAAACTTTCCTTCAACCACCGCTAGGTCATAAGATATTTAGGGATTAATTAATCAGTTTTACAGATTATATTTTGTTGTGATGAATAAATAAAACTCTCAATTTATTGTATAAAATCTTTATAGTAGGTATATAAAATTTATAAGCTGTAGGAGTTATCCTACTAAAAGTATAATCACACTTACATCTAAATCTAAATTTATCTTTATTATAATGGCAATAATGGCCTTCACTTATCTTCCCTAATTTAATCACAGTAATGGTAACATCGTTACTAAAATACCATTTCATCGAGTTATACTCAACGATTCCATCAATTTACATTTTTTTTTACCTGTAGTTCGTATGCTTAAAATTTTTTTCTTTATGATAAATCATATTTAATTCTTCACTATTATAATTAAAATGTTATTACACACTGGTTTTAGTCTAAAGGTTACTGTGGTGACATGTTTTATACAAATAATACATTCCCAGTATGATGTCTACATATGAATTGCTTAATATTGTCTTATTTGTTACAATTATTAAAAAGTTGCCTATTGGTTTCATTTCTTCTTTTCTATCTATATTGGACTGTACATTGTCTGTAATATGAACAAGATCTTTCATGAATATATTACCTATTTTTTCACAGGCTCCAGTAGATAAAGTTCCCTTGAATTTACTTGATAAATAGTTTTATAAAAAAAATGTTCGTTTTTGAAGTTATGCTAACCGTAGAATGAGAAACAGTCACCTAATTGTCTAACTCAAAATCTGTCGCAAACGCTAATACGTCCATTGCTGTGGCATTACAAGGCACTATGACAGACTGTCTTTAAGACCCATTGATGGATGTTCACGATTGCCAAATTAAAAGCGATCGTGATAGATTTTGAGTTAAGCAATAAAGCCCCTGAAAAGGCACTATTGATAAAAAACTCTTTAAATGCACCGCATTCTAACAATTTCTTCTCTGTTTGATATTGATTTAATACAATGTCCGGTCCAGTCTTTTGTTCCGTTTACTTCTTGCTCTTTCCGAAGGGGTTAGCGTTTTCCTCGAACGATATCTTGGGAACAAATCCGCTTTCGCCTTCGACTGTGTACTCGACGGTCATGAGTCTGCCGTCAGGAAGGAGCACCCTGTATCCACCGATGACTTTTCCCTGTACATCGCCGGCCTCGTTAGCGCCGAAATAGAGTTTTTGTTCTTGATCTTCTACGTCGTATTTGTATTCATACTGCGGAAAAGAAAAAATAACTTTTTACCGTCACTTTTTAACATTGATTTTTGAGAAGTGAATATGAAAATAATGTTTGTTCAAATAGAGCAAGTCACTGTTTCTTGTCTACTACTGTTTTTTCTCTATTACCCATTCAGAATGTCTTTGAGATGACGAGAAGAATGGGTTTGAACATTTGCAATTTCATATTGTATCGTTGCCAAATAAATGCAATCAATAAAAATATGTTAAGTACGCTATTGTTATATTATATACCATACCTAATCAACATAATAGGCAGATTAACACTTATTTATCATAAGATTACATTAGAATGATATTTCAGACATATTTGAAATGTCTGAAATGCTAAATCAAAATTCTTAACTTGACCGTGAAATCTTAAAAAATGTAAACTTAATTGAAATAACTTCAGTGTGTGTTTTTCTGGGGACATAAAATATGTTCTTAGAATTTCTCGTGAGAAATACGTACAAAGTGAATTAAATAAAGGTCGTACCGCTGTAATGTCCTAATTATCCAGATTTTTTCAAAGCGTTACCATTCAATAAAAACTTTGATATTTATGAATGTATATCTAAGGAAGGATTGAAAATCTTAATAGTGTATTCATAAATAAAATATCATAGGAGAGTTCAAAAGCTGATAAATACAATAAAGGAATACGAAAGGGTCGTGTTGTAAAGAGGAATTGAATAATAAATTTATTGCTGCCAACAAATTGATAGTTCACCTCAAGTTTGCGAAAGTCTGCGTAGTTTAAATTTTACGGCTCCATTAAGTTCTTGTCACGGTTATATTGCCAATAAAACGTATAAGAACTCATGTCACATGTCATCTGGCATTGTTACAAAAGTTGCGGGTTCGTACGTAGTTGTTACAAAACAAAAACCTAGATAAGATTGCTTAGGTAAATGGAGTTGAGTACTTCTAATCCGTCAAGAAAATAATTCAAGTTGGCTTTACCTAGTTTAATTTAAAATACCTCAGCAAATTGAATGAAATATACAAGTATTAGCGGCTGCCCGCGACTTTCTTCGTGGAAAGTTTTTTGCTATCCCTCGGGTAGGTACTTCTTTTCTGAATGAAAGGTATATGTCCTTTTCTGTATCCCAGTCAACATATTGTATGCAAAATTTCATGATGATCGGTGGAGTAGTTAAGTCGTGAGGGCGAACAAATAAACAATCTTGCTTTCGCATTTATAATATTATAGTAAGGATGTCAGCAAGACCTAGTGACTTGAGCTTTAACTGAGCATGACATAAGCATTTTGTATTACTTATAAGCTCATCTTGTATTATGATCTCACGCAAAAGACGAAATCGTATTTTAAGATCACGAATAATTACGACAAAATAGGGAGTTAGCTGAGCGATTACCATTAAGTCGAATTTAGAATTCTAGTTTTTAAAAGTGCGTCTCTAGTCTGCGATTTAATTAGTTTTTTAATCGTATTGTTTGCAATTAATCGAGATACGAGTCAAAGAGCGCACAAAGGCAGTTAGACGCAATTGTAACCAATTAGTGAGTTTACGGCGCGACTGTTCACATCGTTAGCATAATAGCTGAGATGCACCGATAGGGGCGAAGAACTAACGTGCCACCATAGTGAGCTATGAATGAACAATACCATATCACGGCCAATGTGGACGAATGCATGTGAAGTCACGTTGGTTTTGTTGCCTTCGTATCAGACAATCAGAGTTGGTCTGCCTTGAAAGTACGCTAATAAATGGCAAACGTTTGCGAAGATGCCACTGCAGGTTTCAACCTTAATTGTAGCTTTAATTGCTAAGTGGATCACATTGATTAAATACCACTTGCCAAAAAAGGGGCTAGCTGATTCTAAAGGTTTCTGATAACTCTTGCTGGCTTACTTTTGCTTTTATCTAATAGAAACGTTGGCCAAGGTAATGTTAAAAAACCGGCCAAGTGCGAGTCGGACTCACGCACGAAGGGTTCCGTAACAAAAAACAGCAAAAAATCACGTTTGTTGTATGGGAGCCCCCCTTAAATATTTATTTTATTCTTTTTTAGTATTTATTGTTATAGCAGCAATAGAAATACATAATCTATGAAAATTTCAACTGTATACCTGCAGTCGTTATTAATATCAAACAAAAAACGGCAAAAAAATCACGTTTGTTGTATGGGAGCCCCCCTTAAATATTTATTTTATTCTGTTTTTAGTATTTGTTGTTATAGCGGCAACAGAAATACATCATCTGTGAAAATTTCACCTGTCTAGCTATCACGGTTCATGAGATACAGCCTGGTGACAGACAGACAGGCAGACAGACAGACGGACAGCGGAGTCTTAGTAATAGGGTCCCGTTTTTACCCTTTGGGTACGGAACCCTAATAAAAAAGAAATAAGTGTGTGCGGGGAACCACGATCAAAGCACTCATGCTGTTAATTTTTATTTCCATTGCGTTTGTTGCTCTCACTTTGTTTCAGTTAAGGGTCGTAAACGTTCAGTGAGGAATCTAATATCTAATTAATCGTTTACCTTTTAGGAATATATTGCTCTTTAAATGCAGGATTTGAATTAAACCTTTAGTGTCACACAGCACGGAGCGGCTTCGTGTCGCAATGCTGTGGTTGCGTCTAAATCCATAGCCGCAATGTTGTAGGTCAAAGGTATGCACGTTTTGTTTAACTTATTGCAGATGCGCCGGCGCATCCTTGCGGTCCTCGTTTATAATGTTAAGGCAGACAACTTTTAGCTTTGCGACCCTTATACGTAGAGTTGTTACGCGACTAAATTTTATTATGATTAGAAAATAGCATCATTACTGATTTTCAATAAGATGTAGCCAGATTTGTCGGTTATTCTTTAGTAGGCAGTCTTTGTTTATCATCGACTTAAATAATTGAATAATTTCGAATGTCCAACGATGGGAACGATGATATTGTTTGTTTTATTCAGGCTGCAACCATGATTACTTGTAATACTTATTGCTATGTCAATTTTAAATGTCAAAGTTATTACACACACTTCGACGTACATATGAAATTCTTGTAACGAAGTACATATAAAATTGCATGCCTTCCATTATACCTTAAACTTTAAACGACGCGTGTGTATGAATGATAAAAACATTATTTAGATAAACTTAGCAAAATAACGTACCTATTTTAGTGCCTAACGAATTGAATCATCTGTGATGAGTTTGATCATATTAGTGGACTAAACTAATAATGACAATCGGTCCACTAGCCAATGAAGAAAAAATCATTATAACAAAAAACTTTCCTGAATAAAATTCTGAAAAATATAAAAACTAGTATTACTTATAAACTATTTTTGTTTGCGTTAATTCCTAGTTTAAATGTGTTCGTATAGTTATAATCTGGATTAACATGACCACTTTAGGCGTTAATCCAGATTGTAAGTATTGTAACTACACAAACACATTTAAACTAGGAAAAAACGCATACAATAATAGTTTCTATAACTAAAACTAGTTTTTATATTTTTCAGAATTTTAATAAACAAAGTAATTTCGTTGTAATATGAAATAGAGTAAAAATAAAATAAAATTATTCGAGGACACAGCCATTTTTAATATCCCCACTGATGAGGCACAGGGCACAGGCCTTACTTATGGGTTGATAAGAAGGAAAGGCCATAATCCACCACGCAGGCCCAATGCGGATTGGTGGGTGTTAACATCTAAAATTATTTTAGTTGGTCCTTACCGGCATAGGGGGATACTTCTCCTCTGGCTCTGCGGGCGCACTCGTTGCTTGCCGCACGCTCAAGCATACGATTGCAAAAACGCATATCAACCATTTTCCTGACGACATCATTCTGAAACAACAAACAAATTTCGTTGTTTATTTGTTAGAGAGGACAATCACGCTAAGGTCATGTTTCACAGGTTCTAGCACTATCCTACCTACCTAGTTAAGGGGCCATAATAGGAAAACATGGTTTGCGCGGGCCATATTTTTATATAGATAACGTAAAGTTGTAGCCACAAAAAAAACATACGACAAGCTGAAAAGATTATCTAGTTTCTACAAGTATTAAATTGCGTGTAAACCTCACAAATGATTGTAAAAAAAATCAGAATATCATCAAAAGCGCTTATCGCGGGCCATATTTTTGGCGTATACCTACAGCGTGAAATTTTAATCATTTGGTTCCCGCTGTGGGGTGGTTCCACTAATGATTACAAGCAACTTTTACTATGGGGCCAACTCTCCTGCTCGCAAAAAAAAACAGCTGTTCCATACAAAAGTGCAATACCTACTCGACCTTAATGTATGGAACAGCTGATTTTTTTTTGCGAGCAGGAGAGTTGACCCCATAGTAAAAGTTGCTTGTAATCATGAGTGGAACCACCCCACGACGGGAACCAAATGATTAAAATTTCAGCGTGTATAATAGCGGAAACGTATTGAATTCTACATCAAAATACACTTTAACGTACTGTGCAGTTGCTCCAATAACTTTTTTTCAAGAAAGATAATTGTGCTAAAGATAATGATGAAAAAACAACGAAAAACACCGAAAAAGTGCAGAAGTGAGGATATTTTCCATACTCTTTACACGTAAAGAAAAAGACAGAGACAAATGATTTCGCGTAACGGAGCCTTAAGACTTGTGATTTAATTTAAAATTAAGTGTCAATTAAGTTAATTGAAACATAGTTAATCCACCTTAATTTCGCTAACGACAATTCCTTAAATCGTGCAATAAGACGGAATGCATGCATATTTTTACAGATTTTTATTGTACAGATTTATTCTTTATTGAAAGTATAATGCAAACCACCTTACTACATCACTTGATCTCACATAACCAAAGTAATAACTATTTGAGGTACAAAGAACAAACCTATTTATTAACGTAGCACAATCCTACAAAATTACTCTATCAAAATAGTTTGTCAGGTGGCAATTCAGTTTGTCTCAATGACGGCTTTACGTTTTTATAATGTGATGAACATTTAGTTTCCGTGGATCGTTCATCAATCAATGAACAATGAGTGATTAGTACGCTAATGCGGATAAAGAATCTGGTCTTCGATTTATCTCCTTTGTGCTTAATCTTTGATTGAATGTTATTAAGCCACGAGTGTCATTATATGTTGATTAAATAGGATAGCTTCTGAAATGCTTGTAGAACAAGTTTATAAACATAATTTTATTATCAAATCTTTCACGGTCGTCTATAACAGGAACAACAAATCTGATAAGCCTATTTAATTCTTAATTCAAAATTCAAAATTCAAAAATAATTTATTCAGTCTAGGCTGTTACAAGCACTTGTGAATGTCATAGAAGCTACGCCATCGGTTCGCAAACCCTAAGCGGGAGACCTTGTAACGAGAAGAACCGGCAAGAAACTCGTCAAGGGCTGCTTTTTTCTCCCTGTATATTTTATACAGAGTCGTCAACATTGAAAAATGAGCTCCACATTTAAAGTGAGGTCATTTTCCATCACAATAATTAACAAAAGTTTGCACACAATGGGTAGGTAGGTTGAAATTAAATACCTACTACATATCGGATAGGTAATTGTGAGAGTAAATAACTTTCAACTAGTTAGGAAATCGCTCTGTCTGCTACTCGAAAGTGCACCTAAGTAGGCAAAATTTACTAAAAAACACATGTTACAATGACATAAAAAATAATAAATTAAAAAAAAAACGCAATTTTTACAATTCAATATGCGTTAAGATAGGCACTCAGAAGCAGACCCATTCCCACTAGCAGCACCCGTTCACGAGCATGACGCATGGACCAGCCATCGCTTCGCTCAACCATATTTGAGGGAACGTAACGACCCGCCCCACACGACACCACCGCAGAAATGATTAAAGAGAGCATGACATACTTAGGCTACCCATCCTAAGGCACTGAATTGAAAACTAATATCCAAAAGCTTTTCATAGGCCTTTACTTACAAAACTACTGACTATAGAAAGCAAAAAGATTGCAATTTAAAAAAAAAAGAGAAATCAAAACAAGTTTTAGTTATTAATTTTATGTTTTGAGTAAGAAGTGCCATACATATTGATAATATTAAACAGAAAAATATATATATAAATATACGACGCCCTTAGTACAAGCAGACAGAAGCAGACCCATTCCCACTGGCAGCACCCGTTCACGAGCATGACGCATGAACCAGCCATCGCTTCGCTCAACCATATTTGAGGGAACGTAACGACCCGCCTCATACGACACCACCGCAGAAATGTTTAAGTGAGCATGACATACTAAAGCTAATGGAGATAGATTATGAATTATGAGAAAAGAAATGACCATAATGACTGATATTTAATAATATAATTCCGTAATATTTCACTTTGCTCAAAATATAGGTATGTTTTTCCCACCATTATGATATAGCAATGTCTGTAATATAAAATTACTTAAATGCTTCCTTTAATTTTTAAAAGTCGTCTATTTAATTGTAAGTAAGTTTGGGAGTTTAGGATAGTCCATATCCAAATTCATTAAGAGGCATATTACGTCTCGACTGTGATTTTTGCGTAAAATGGCCAATTTTGGCGTTCTCGATCTCAGAAACAAAAATAAATTTACAATTTTGACTTATTTAATAGTGCAAAATATCTATTGGAATAATTCGTAGCGGCCTCGCTTTTTGGAAATTTTGCTTAACTTTTTAATTAAACCCAAAATTGCAGAGAAAGATTTTCATAAAATGCGCGAAGGCACTTTTTTGAGCTCCTGGATTGAACTACAGTGCTACAAATGAAATAAAAAAAAATGTTATCTCTTATTATAGGTATATAGTCGAATAGTTTGTAGCGGCCTCGGAATTTTGAAATTATGTGTGGATATTGTAAAAAAAACCCAATCAAAAACCGGAAAAACTACTAAAAATGCTCAGAATTATTTGTGAATTTCTCACAGATACATTAATATTATTACGTAATATTAATATCAGAATAATTAAGATGAATAAATAATGAAAAATATTAGAAAAAATCGGCTCACCCGTAGCAACTTAGACGGGATCAACTGCTACGGGTGAGCCGAATTTTTCTAATATTTTTCATTATTTATTCATCTTAATATAAAAATAGCATTGTGAATGCAAAAATCTAAAAAAGTTTATCAGAATAATCTTTACTTCAAAAGAAAATCCTTTATTTGTTGTTTGTGCTTGTTTGTCTTTCTGTTTATGTACAAAGTTGACTCTGGGAAATCGTTCACTAACTTTCATTTTTATTTATAACCCTATAACTTTCCAGTGAATCATCAGATATTTTTTTGTCGCCGATTCAATAGATCCAAAGGTTTCTCTAGGTTGTATCACTAAAATCCGTCAAAATCAAAATCTCGATAAAAAATGTCATAGGACCCTTAATAACATTAATTGCTAAAAATAGTTGTCTTGTTGATATTTTATTGTCTTTAAAAAAGGCATTGCTATTGAAAATACAAGACATAAATAACTACCTAGTTATTTGCAAGAAACGGTGTCAATAGCGTGACAATTATATAAAATTATGAAAATTCATTTGCACGTGCTATTAGAGTATTAGCTCTAGTACTATCGTAACTCAGTATCATATAATAGTTGTTGTCACACGATGCGATTAGCTTCTTATTCGTATAGAGATAAAGATCACATCGACACAATGATGCGACTAGGGTTGCCAGCTGATTTTCAGCTGAGTAAAATATTTATCAGAAAAAGCTAAGTACTCTTCAAAAATTGATTGAAACTGCTGAAATATATATATATATATAGTATTGTTGTGTCCTATATAATTTCAAGTCCGCCTGGCTAGCTATCACCATCTTACCTGAGTCTGGCGCAATAATAACAATTAAAAAATGTTGTGTTCCGGTAGTTAGAGATAGCTAGTTCCTGAGTAGTGAGGATTCCGGGTGTAGTGCGCTTACACATACAGTCTTATCTTATCCTCACTTAACATCAGGTGAGTGAGGTGATTTTCCTAGCCACCAATAATCTTGAAATGTATTGTACTGTTGGTAACCCTAAATGCGACAGCCATTGATCTACCCCGATTAATGAAGGTCCGGGTAATTATAAAACTCTCATAATCCAGTAGAAAAACGCTCAAACAGGTCTGGGTATCGATGATAAGCGTGATGTTTTATTTTTAATTGAAAATCGTTTCAATTGTCGTTTCAGTTCATTTTGATTGTACTTAATTATAGGTATTTAATCTTAACTGAACTTGTTGAACGGATTACATCTAAATATGACGACTTCTATACGTCTCCGTTGTGATCATGTTTTGAGATCATAGATTCGATTTCCGGATCTCGGTTCTGTGTGGATAAGTTTAAAAATAATAATTTCATTCTTCTTCACATAATAGTTTCACAACCTCAACTTGCACCATAGGATGACTGCCAAACGAAGAAGTGTGTCTGAACAAATCTGTGGCTGCGAATCGAATTTTATTCGTATATTATTTAGTATTTTATAATGTGAATGCTAAATTCTCAAATTTATAAATGATTACTGATTTAAACAATACAAATTAAACTTAAGTAGTTACCTACCGTCTAATTTAAACTTATAAGAGCTTTTTAAAATATTAGTTTTTACTAATAGACAATAAACTCTAGAGGAAAGGATAGTATTGTAATAGTAGTTTTCAATACAGTTGCTCAAAAATTGAAGTTTACGATGACAGTCGCACAGTCGTTACCGCACGCACGTGCGGTAAGTTGATTTTACCGCACGCCGTGCGTTTTTGTTTACGGATTAGTACAGCGTGCGGAAAGTTAATTTTACCGCACGCCGGCGCCGTGCGTTTTTGTTTACGAACGTTTTTTTTAATTTCTACTAGCTTCCGCCCGCGACTTCATCCGCGTAGACAGTAGAAACATATTCCAACCAGTTTAAAATGACCCCTTTAGTGTATGAAAGCTAGTACTACGGAGAGTTCAAGCTGTTTCCCTGGTTCCACCCACCTGAATTTGATGAAACATAGCTTAGATTTTAAGTTGAACCTCAATCTACTAAATTGTAAAAAATCCATCAAAATTCGTTTAGCGGTTTTTGCGTAATTCGCGCACAAATATTTAGAATTTACAGTTTTATTATATGTATAGATTACAATTTCAGTAGTACCTA
Source organism: Agriphila tristella (assembly GCA_928269145.1). Taxonomy (NCBI): domain Eukaryota; kingdom Metazoa; phylum Arthropoda; class Insecta; order Lepidoptera; family Crambidae; genus Agriphila; species Agriphila tristella. The sequence continues at coordinate 36,139,166 of OV743432.1, forward strand.
TAATGTTTTCTCGCAAATGTATTGAAAAACGTAGTATGGCACACGGTTGTTAAGGTTTTTTAAAACCTCCTTACCAACCTTGTATCATAAACTACTATTATGATACAAGGTTGGTAAGGAGGTTTTTAAAACGAGTTGACGTTTTATAAGCCCGACCCGCAGGCGAGGGTTTATAATCGTCACGAGTTATAAAAAACCTTAACAACCGTGTGCCATACTACGTTTTTCAATACATTTGCGAGAAAACATTATAGGTACTACTGAAATTGTAATCTATACATATAATAAAACTGTAAATTCTAAATATTTGTCCGCGAATTACGCAAAAATCGCTAAACGAATTTTGATGGATTTTTCACAATTTAGTAGATTGAGGTTCAACTTAAAATCTAAGCTATGTTTCATCAAATTCAGGTGGGTGGAACCAGGGAAACAGCTTGAACTCTCCGTAGTACTAGCTTTCACTGTCATCGTAAACTTATATTTTCGAGCAACTGTATTGAAATAGTACATTATGATTAAGAGCGTAATTATCAAAGCGCACGTATGTCATATGACGTTTCATAACATATTTGCAAGGAAATAAAGTGATGAATTTATTTATTAATTCGACACCGCCAGAAATCTTAGAGACAGCGAAAAAGGCTACTCTAAGCCTCTTGCCCGAAAAATCGACCGATAAATAAGTTACTTACAAGCGTATCAAAATTTCATCATATGAGATGCAAAGTCGAATTAATATAGTTATTTGTTATACAAGTGACCAAAATCAAATTGTGCTGCGAGTGGCGACTTTAAATCACGAACTAGCGAAGTAGTCTAGAATTGAATCACGAGCGTAGCGAGTGATTCTAATATAGACTACTGAGCACAGTGAGTGATTTAAAGGCACGAGGCAGAACAACATTTTGGTCTCGTGTAAAACATACAACTTTTCACCTCGACCAGCGAGAAAATTTTCACATGACTTTCCTAGTAAAAAAGCTTAATTCAGCAGAAACTTGTTCACTTAACTCTTTTGGAGTTAGACAACTATCTTCATCGTTGGACGCATTCATTTTTGTAATTTATCACAAAAATAATTCAATCAAACCTATGCTGAAAAATTTTATTCATAGAGTCAGTAAAGTAGATTCCCGTCGTTTTGATTACGTTGCGTTGTGTTTTTCTCTTATTCATTAATATTCCGTCTTATTTATCTATTTATAATCATAAAACATATAATTTGTTAATAAATTTCATTATTTTTTCTTATTTCATATTTGTTTCATACATGTGACCTCATTACCTACCTAGTTGGTTACTAAGTTCTGTAACTATGGAAAACATGAATAATACTAAATTTACAAATAATGCTACAATGAATTATATACCAAATGAAAGCACAAATATTTAAGATTATCATGTATTAAAATTATTCGAAATGACCGCCTCTGGCATGAATACACGCCTTTAGACGACGAGGCCAGTCATCGATGGCAGCACGAACTACCACCATATCCAATTCTGCGACTGCTTTGAGAATAGCGCGCTTAAGAGAGTCGAGATTCATGTGGGACTTAGCACATGCTTTCTCCTCAATAAGTTGCCATATGGCATAATCCAGAGGATTTAAGTCTGGGCTGGAGGATGGCCATTCTTCCTGCGCGATAAAATCAATTTTGTTAGCCCGAAACCATGCTTGTGTAGATTTTGCTTTGTGCGCAGGGGCAGAGTCCTGCTGGAAGACCCATGGCTGGTTTTGAAATAAAGTGTGGCTTAAGGGTTTGACAACAGGTTCCAGAACGGTATCTTGATAGACTCTAGCGCCAGTTTTCACACCTTTTTCACAGAAATGAACCTTACTTAGCCCTGAATATGACACCCCCAGCCAAATCATCACTGATGAGGGGTGGTGACCTCGTTGGACCCTCGGAGCAATCATGCTGGCTTCTTTATTATTCTTAGCGTATACTCTATCATTTTGACGGTTAAAATTTTCTTCGACTGTGAAGATTTTTTCATCAGTAAACAAGATTTTTCGATGGCCGTTTTGTGCGTACTGCTTTAGTAGAGCGCGACTTCGTGCTAACCTCATAGCCTTCAATCGTGCGTTTAGCAGATGGCCCTTTCGTCTACGGTAAGCGTGAAGCCCAAGGTCATCATTGATAATTTTTTTAAGGGAACTTCTCTTCACAGTCATCTGTATTGCCAATAACTTTTGCTTCCGGACGCGATTTCTCGTGATTCTCGCCTTCACTGCCTTGATCACAGCTGGTGTCCGAACGGTGCGTGGTCTTCCTGATCTTTTTCGGTCATCGACGGTCAAGGTATTACTGTACCTATGGATAGTGCGATAAATAAATTGCTTGTTGATTTTAAACTTTTGTAGCAACTTGAAAATCATATTAGGTGGCTGCCCACATTTGTGCAGAGCAATTACAGCGACACGATTCTCCTTCAACCCCCATTCCATGGTGAAATAAACAAAATATGATATACGTGTGGTATGGAATTATAGCTTATAAAACTGTCAATAATATGTCATTTTTATTTTTTCTTTTCATTTGTTTTAATGGCCAGTAATCGATAAAGAAACTCAGTAACAGAACTTTTGACCAACCTGTGTACATACTCTTTATTTCGAATTATTAACCTTCTTTTTTAACAATCCTTATTTAAAACTCCTTGGTATATCCGTGCATTTTATTTTTTTACTTTTTAATCCGTGTATGACACCATAAAGCACTCTATCTATCCTTTTCTCACATATCAATTTTACAAGTGTCATCCTTGTCACTTTATTTGTTTTTTCTTTATAATTTTAAAAGTTGGTGTTAGAAATTAAAAAAGCACTTTGTCTCACGCTCGCAGCAAAAATCGATTTTGCTGCGAGTTTTTACGTGCCAAAAGCACCCTTTTCGTGCTGGAGAGGTGAAAAATTCATTACTTGACGACATTTTCAAATAAAAACAATACAGCAAAAAGAAAAAGCGCGCGGATAAATTTTTACTTGTTCAAATTAGTGATTCTCGCGCATCAGCGCTTTTTTTAAGGCAAAGGCATAAAAACAGCCAGTATTATAAGTAAATTATTATTTTTGTGTTTTTGTTACACATATAAATGGTTGTAATTTATTGTCAAAATTAATTAAATTAAATAATTAAATCTCCCAAAGTTGTTTATTCGTAAAATGTTGACCTTTTTAGTTTTAGACGGAGCATCTTGATTCTAGAATCAAGATAAACCGTGCGTTTTACATTACGTACGTAATGAGATACAATATGATATTGAAATTGGTGTAATAAGAGACCCTTTACGAGCAAATATGTTATAAATATATTTTTAATACCTAGTAAACATTGAATAATGCCAATAAATTGTGTACTCACGGCCTCGCGTGATTGGTTCCTACGGGCAATTCCCTTTGTAGTTGCGCCGCAATCTCAACAGCTGAGACGTGTGATTGCGCACTTATTCGACGCTTTTTGCTAATGAAAAGCTGTGTGCGGGATTAAATTATACGCCCTGACACTGTTCCAATATTTACATTGTAAACTTATATTTTAATTCGTTTAGATTATTTAAGTGTGGCGTAAATCTTCATCTTTTTGTGCTTTAATGTTGTAGATATTTTATTGTTTACGACACGTGACTTTTATTAATTCAATACTTTTATTTTTCTACTTTAGAGGAAATCTTCATAATACCCATATCGCCTGTGTAGTGAAAGTGAATTTGTGTAAATATTTATTGTAAACTCAAACCAAGGAAATACGACACAGATAAATAATTTGTGAACTCCAAAAATGAAAAACCTGGCGAAAATCATAACAAAAACGAAATATAAAATAAGTTTGTTTTTATAACACTATTATTTTAGTCACCTACCTTTTTAATTTATTCCGGCAAACTATATGATCGATATAAAATAATGAAATGCATAATTATTAAACATTATGTGGTAAACGAATTTTTTTCATAAATTACCTCTGAAATTCTGGATTACTGATCCAGAGTTCCAGACATTAGGCAACTTTCGATTTTAAGCTATGTCAAAGTTATACTTAGTTTGAAGCTTAGGCAAACTTTGAATAGCAAATTTGATAATATTGCCCTTACTTTAAGTGACACAAATGTTAAACAACAGCAATAAGCCTAACTAAATACAACAAAATTAACAATAACAATTAAACTTTATTACGAGGACAGACGTGTACATAAATTCATCATAAATTCAAACAAAAGATCATAATTCATATTTTAACGAATCCACTATAAAATAATTAACTTGATAATAAATCATTATAGCGCGTTATATTTTACGATATTTAAGTTTACTCGTAAACATATTATAATTATTAAGGTTCTGTCGTCACTGCTTACCTTACATTTAACGTAAGTAATGCTATAATTCATTAAGGCGAATAGTGCCCTCACAGTGGCGCCCTCATCATAAAGCTCGCATTCACCCGTACCGATTGAAACTAAGGTTCTATAGGTAGTGTATTTACAAACGACATATTACAGAGGTTACTCTGTAATATATAGTTCGTTATAGTAGTAATAATAATACCTAATAATTTTTATTTATTACCACACACTTTAAATGTTGTACATAAGGATTTCTTACAGTACACAGTAGTAGGCAAAAGAGCAAAAAGTAGCCACTTTTGGCTGCTTACTACTATTTACTACTACAACGAACTATATTTTACAGAGGTTATTGTTTGCAAATAAATCAAAGAACCTTCAATCGGTACGTGTGAATTTTCGATACATTATGTACTTAGCAAGCAATAAAGGACATGATCCATTTTGGTCCAAATGTAAAAGTGCCGGCCAAAAAGCAAAAGTGCTTTATTCTGATAGATTTTATCCATCTAAGCATTTCTTATTATGGCACCGAAGCTGTAGCACCGCTATACTTGATTTTAAATAAGTTTAAAATCCTGTCTTTTCATACATTTTGGCTAAAATTTAAAAACTTCGGCCTTAAAGTAAATTCTGATAGATTTTGTCAGCCTAAGCATTACTTATTATGGCACCGAAGCTGAAGCACCGCTGTACTTGATTTTAATTGAGTACAAAAAGTCTGTCTTTTCATATATTTTGAAACAAATGTGAAGCGGGACTACAGCTCAGCGGGCTGATTATCTAATTAAAAACCACCTAGCGACTGGTTGCAGTTTACAGATGATCGTGATCCATTGCTACTTCTTTTTGGGTTAAAAAAATATACCAAAGAAAAGTGGCAATGTATGTCAAATGCAACCGGTCGCTAAATAGTTTCTTTTTAGATAATCAGGGTGCCGGTGCCATAATAAAAAATTATAAGATAGACATCAGATAGATATCAGAATAAACCACTTTTGACTTTTGGCCGGCACTTTCATATTTGGACCAAAAATGTATTAAACATGGATGATGTCCTTTAATATAATGAGGGTGCCACTGTGAGAGCACTAATCGCCTTTACATCATGTACTATTGGATATGTTCGTATCTCGCATCAAAAACTATGAGAAGCCAACGAATGTTTGAACCAAGATTCTTATGGAAAAAAAAACAACGGACGGGTTAATACTTACCTTGTTCAACATTTCAGTCTAACTTTACTGTTAATTGTGCACAATAGTGTCTTGTACAATCGTAATATTGGTTAATGTTGAAAGTTGGAAAAGCAGTAATTAATAAGGGAAAAAATGTGAGTAGACCTTTCCATGACAATATCGGAGTTACAAAGCGATTTACTCAATTTTCAATTATACGTAGGTAGGTTATGGTATGCATTAATCATTTATACTTGATCTAGTTTCCCACGTTTACTTGTATTATTAGTAGATAGCTATTGCCGGTATGATTTTAAAACGATACATTGAGACCAAGTTGGTAATTAAAAACCTTAGAATTTCAATTAACGCTGGCCTGGCTGGCCTGTTATAGGTTCCGGATAGCACTTATTATTTTGTTTTAATTTAAGTTATCAAAATTTGTATAACATTATTATTATTGTCGGGTTAAAGTAGGATCAGTCAGGTTACGAATGTTATACCGTATAATATTCGTAACCTGTGATATTGAACCTAAAGTAATAAAAACAATAGGCGATTTTCTGACAGCACCAATAAAAAATAAAAAAATAGTTCAAAAAATTTCGATAGATAGCGTTTTATGAAAGCCGAGCCGTAAAGACTTAGCAATTTACCTACCGTATGATTTTTTTTATTTTGATCACAAAATGCTGTAAGTTTCCTCAGTTTCCTCCCGCCTTGGAGAGTGAAAAACGAGGCGGGGGAGTTAAAACGGCGAGTTAGATTTTGAACTAATTTTTTCTTTGTCTCGGAAAATAGCCCATTGAAGGGTATACCCAGAAAAGAGGTCAACACCATATAGTCAGGTTACCTTCTAAAAAGAGTTAATTAAGGATATACCTATCTAACTTACTCGTAGAACACGAAAATGTTCAGATAATTGTTGTACAATATAGTCGCCCAGTCAACATAAAAATTAAATCAAGATAGATTAAATGTTACCCTTCAATTCCAGAAGCCAATTAAATTATCATTCATTACATTATGATGTCAAGTAAAAACCAACCTAGAATTATAGCCTCATAATATGACCCATCTCAGGCAATCTCCTAGGTAGTTAAGTAGTAGGTAACTAAATATTACGATGTTACATTAGATTACGATTGACCCTCGTATTAAGTATATATTAAAACTGTTAGCTAGTTATTTTCCTATCAACGTCGTTGAAAGTACCCATTAGTTGTCTCGACTTGACAATCACACAAGAAGAGTTATTGCAATCTTCGTAACATATTAATGTAAGCTACATAAATAGTTCTAAATTATTCTCCTATCAGTACACCTAGGTCACCATGTTCACTGCATGGTGGAGAATATCCAATGGTATTAAGTCCATCTTTCCAAATAGTTTTGTGTAAAAAGAGTTTAAAAAAGAACCTAAAATAAGTTAACTTAATATCGCGTTCAAATGTCGGAAAGTCGTTGATGTCTTTTGTACTACGATTTTTTTATTTGATTTATTTTGATATCTGTTTTAGTAGTTAATATATTAGTACTATAAGCAAATAAGCCTAGGTCACACCAAATGCGTGTGCGATGCAGCACAACGCGTTGCGTTGCGTTTGGCATGTATATTATGACAGTATGTCACGCGGCTGTTGAGCATCAGTGGCGCGTTCGGTGTGACATATACCATAGCATTTTAAACATTACAACGTCGCTTGCTGTCACGCTATACAGCCTAACGTGCAATACTGCATTCAGGTTGACCCAGGTTTTAGTTTTCAGCTTCCAATTGTACAACTGAATAATCTCTTCAATTGCGTTTCAGGAGAAAATTATTGAAGTTCAATTTTATTTTCTTATTTCAATTATGTTGTTATGTATTGAGTCTTACGTGTAGGTACAGATTTTCAGTAGCTGAAGTTTCTAGTTCAAGGGTGCAGATAGTTAAAAACAATTGAACTAAACTGACTAGATTATATACTTTAAGCCCATTAAATCGTAAATCATAAAAAGCATCTGTCATAGATGATCGAACACAATGGTTAATCGCGTTGTGAGAACTCACCTACGTACACGAAACACAACAAACACGACACAACACAGCGCAACAATACACAGGGACAATAGTCGTGATGAGACTGACACACGCCCCGTGCGCGCCTCGCCTTATATACGCACCCCACATGTACGGCAGCCCTATCGTCCCTCCACGCGTGGACGTATGCGTCAATACAATTCGCACTGTTTGCAGGCTTTAATTATTCACGATCCGAGCTTTCAGTCAGACTTGGTGCTTACAGCTTCTTTGTGAATGGGATTTGGTGATCTAACCATTACCATTTCTATTCGATAGACAGAATGGTTTAATAAGACTCAAGTGCTTTAAAACTATGGTTACCTTACGTGTCCCTTTACCGTGACTCTACAATTAATGGTCTCATTTAATTAGGATATCTCCGAATTCTAAAAATAGGTACTAGTCCCTTTTTTATGCATATTTTGAGGGTTGATATTTATGTTTGCACCGGCCAAAATACTTAAAAAAATATCTTACCCCGTCTAGGTATCCATATTATGCAGGAGTTATTTTTATCCACTATTAGATCTCACTTCATTTTCTTAAACTAAATACAAAGATATTGGTAGAAAGTAATTTAAGTTTGAATTTCAAGAATTTTAGAAAATCCATGAAATAAGGGTTGCAGCAACGTCAAGTCATACATTTCTTTGCCGTGAGTTTCTATGAGATACGGTGACGTACCTACCCTTAATTTGTAAAATAATAATTAAAATTATCATTTCATTACAAAGCTAATGGTGATATTTTTTGTTCTTAATCAATCTTTCATACTTTGCTCTGATATTCATGATGGTATTGAACTTCAGAAAAAAAATATCTCGATATTTTTACACCTGGAGTTCGGAGAATTAATAAAACTTAAGAAAATTACAATAATAATATAATCCTTCGTACATCTGTCAATGTAAGTAGGTAAGGTACTTAATTCTATCGCGTAATAGAATTTATCTACACACAAGTTTTCGTAACATATTGGTACTTCAATCCGTGGACGGTAATTATTTCATAATATAACGGCTTTGTGTGGGTACTGGTCACCGGCCAATTAAAATATCAAATGATGTGACCGTGAACCTTATTTTTAATTACTAGGAGACTCGTTATTCGTGGATAACGAATCCTTGGTTATCATCACTTATACTGTTAAAGTATTAAAATATTTAACTTGAACTTATCAATCACACATTTATGATAGTTTCATGTTAAAACTTAGAAAACATATTTCTAAAGTTCGAAGGCCATTACGCCTCTCATTGATAAAAAAATGCTAGTTTTCAGCGAAGGTAAAAAAGTACTAGAGAAAATCAAAAGACATTTGACATTTGCCTTTGTAATAAAAAGACAGTTGACTTTATCGAGTATTGTTTACGCACGTTTTTTTCTCAATAGATGTACGTACTAGGGGTACAGAAAATTAAAGGGTTAGAAATGTGTGAAAGGCGATTACAATACATTTCATAATTAAGTAGGGCGGCCCTTCTTCCTGGTAGCGATCCTTGCCATATCAGTCGGTGAAAGCGAACAGTACTATCTGTCATTCCCAGTTCATGATGAGGAAATGACTCACATAAGTTATGTCTTTATGATCTTACACGTTCGTCAAATCTTGATTCTATACCGCATCATGACTATAGCAAATTACACACAAAGTGGAAAGTGGGTTATGATTATTATTATCAAGCGATGAATAATATTATAATTATCTCATTAAAAACTTTGCATATATTATGCATATTTTATATTTATAATTTATTTAATATTTTTTATTATCTTTGATTTTTTTTCACTATGCTATTGCTATGGACCTCGGTGGCGAAGTGGTTTAGCACCTGGCCCAGCGATTGCGGAGGTTAAGCAACGTGCGCAAGTGTCGGTCATGGGATGGGTGACCAAAAATGTATTATCTCTAGCTTCTCCGTGCTTCGGAAGGCACGTTAAGCCACACCACCCATACCCCATTGGGCCTGCGTGGTGGGTTATGGCCCATCCTCCTTATCCACCCATAAGGAAGGCCTGTGCCCCAGCAGTGGGGACATTAAAAATGGCTGATGGACATGCTATTACTTAAGCTCACAGCATACAATAAACATGAGAATGAACTGATACGAATTATTAGTCGGTGAACTGAATTTGTTCTGTGTTAATCATATTAGGGTCATAAACATTATTTTTTAATCTTATGTTTCAACACCTCCATAAAGAAGAATAGTTAGGAATGACATGACTGAGAAGTTTCATTAATAAAATCTGAAATAAATGCATGTTAATTTGTTGTTAATTTGCTACCTGACATACACCGAACAATCGGATTTTCTTACCTCCAAATAAAGATGAAAATTGATGAATAGCGTGACTTCAAAACTGACTCTGATTAATTGTGATAATAAATAATTATTTCTAAAATTAATTACTACTTCACAATGTATCATCTGAGTCACACTTATGAATAAGTTAATAGTTCTGCAGAATCGTATAAAATAATAATTAAGTAGAATACAATTCGGTAAAACTCTTTAATGCATTAATATAAAAAAATAAACTTCCAATATTTATTCGATTATATAATCACTGATTTATTCTTTATCATACCATATTTACGATGGGTACTTAATATAATAAAATTATATTAAGCCAAGATAATGATCTAAAATAATGTTTAATGTAAAATCTTTAGATGCCATCTAAATATTTTGATGGCACCACTTAATGTGAATTGTAATTAATATTAAGGAATTAATAAGAAAAAAATCTTTGCTCTTATGCGTTTTTGTGTGTGTATTATTTTACAAGGACAAGATTGATTTTATCTTCCGTTGTTTTTCAGAATATTTGCTACCTTACGTGATTATAATTTATTCAAGAAAAAAATTGTAGAGATATATTTTTTATTATTTCAGTGGTGTGTGGTCACTATCTGAGGTGGGGTCGCTATAATAAAACGTATATTTATTAAGAAGTATAATTGAGTGGTTTTTTCCTTCGTAGCACAAATGTGCACTTCCATTAGGTAAACATGAAATGATTGTCATACAAAACAAAAAAAACCGACTACAAAAAACCTGAAAATAAAAACAAAGTCAGATTCAAAATTAAATAAGTACCTCTAAAAAGCAAGAAATAATTTTCAAATCATTAGATACGCATATCATTGTTGTAATAAAACACGTCTATTGAAGTCAGGTGGGGCTGGAGGACAACTTATTTTTTATTGTAAGAGCACTAGGTACTTATTTAATTTTGAATCTAACTTTGTTTTTATTTTCAGGTTTTTTGAAGTCAGTTTTTTGTTTTTAAACAATTTTTTCTTTTTTTCTTTTTAGTGTAAGTACCTTCTGTATTAGGTAGTTTTTATGGGTATGTATATTATGTAAATGTAAGCGATGATGTTACGTTTTTTTTATATTTCACACTTTTACGTGGTTTTTTTCCACTAAAAACTCAATTTCCACTGTTCGTGCTGTTTGTTGTTAAGGAGTTCCGTTGTTCCTGCGCAGTTCAAGTCTATTCCAAAACGTTCTTGACCATAGTTAGATAGGTACCTAATTTTTTTAAGATTGTCATAATCCTAGCAATATTTCAATCACTATACAGTTTCTATTTGATTTTGAGGAGTTCCCTTGTGTATCTTTAAAATCCAAGGTCCAATAACAATGAAATCAAAATGGTATTATCACTAAAGTATTCTCTTTCAAACAAAAAAATAATCATCTAAATCGGTACATAAACAAAGAAGATATGGTCGATCATCCGTATAAGTTCATAAAATGGTAACAAAAACGACAGTATTTTCAGGTTTTCCTGAAAAATACTGAGCCGATTTCAAAATTTCAAAAAATGGGACCAACTTGGGAACAAACCTGATCTATTTACGTTTGAATTATTTCAATCAGTTCAGTCAGCCGTCTTCGAGTAATCGGTGGACATACATAAAAGAAACAAACGTCTGTATGTAACAGACGAACATAGAACCTCCTGCTTTTTGAAAGTCGGTTAAAAATAATCAAATGACCCTATTTATATCTAATGATTTCGTTTGATGTAGGTGGGTGGATTTTACAGAAACGTGTCAGACAGATTCATAGGTTGAATTTCATAGGTTTAAGATGCTTTCTTTTGCAAACAATTAAATTTGTCTCAGAAAATTCAATTGTAGAATTTACAAAATTATCAAAATTTCTGAAAATTGGTTAGTGACTACACTGAGATTATAAGATAGGTATTGTTCAACTTGGAATTAGCTTTTCCAGGTAATTAATTAAAAAGGTGTTTAAAAAGTTGGAATTATGTTTGCAAAGGTGTTTAAGTTTTCCTAACCGAAAATCATTTCGATCAAGAGTTATGTTAGAGTTATGTTAAAGTTTAACAATCGTGGGAGGTCAAAAAGCCATCGTATGCACCTCGTGTTCGACGCACGTCATTGCAACACGCGACACTGCATTCGGTGGAACAAACATACCTCTTTAATTCTTATGAAATCTAAATACATAATATTATGTCATTGTCTGCTTCAGCAAGAAGGCAAAAATAAAAAGCAGTAAACCATACGTATAAGCACTAATAGTTTATTAAAAAATACTTAAACAATTTTATATTTATTAACTTCAAAAACACCTTTTATTGCTACAGGTCGACTTACAATTCCTTTTTTTCTTTCAGGGTCACACTTGCATTCTTTTATTTCAGGACCTGATTTATTTTCTTTTTGCTCCTGTATTTTTTGCATAATGTAAGCGTTTTCATGTTCCAACATATGTTTCTCGCGTTGCAGAGCTAGTTTGACTAATTCCGCTTTTGATACACGTTGCCACAGTCTTGTTAAACCACATGTTGACGATATAGCATTAAGAACTAATGAATTATCGGACGACGTCGATCGTACATTATGTTTTAGTTGAGATGGGGAATACGGACCAGTAGAGCCATAAGGTAAAATTTTTTCGCGTTGGCTTTCGAATTTTCTGCAAAGAGCAGCCATACGGAGGATCTTTTCGCCCCTTTTAGAGGCAGCCTCGAGCCATTCTATAGTTGCATCGGTGCATTTTACTAGTGTACTCATCTGTCGCACATCAAGGGCGCATCCATTGACAAGACGACTTTTAAGCTTCTGGAATGCCGCACGATGTCTACTGCGGCGGTCTCTAAACTCGGCCTGTTTTGTACCGGACTCATACGCACCTAGCTCTGAACGCAAGCGTTTTAGCATTCCATCATTATTAGCGATTTTTTTGTTTTGAGCGGCAATAATATCAGCCATCATATTTTCTTTGCGACGTAATTTGCGTACTTGTTTCTGATTTTCAGCAGTTTCAACTACATAAGTTTTAAGAACAGCTTTATATTCTTCCCAAACAGAGTTATATTTATCCTCCAGAAAAGATCTTAGGTCATCCCGTATACTAGCGTACTTGCTTGTATCTTCGTCTTGTTTTACCAAATTCTCGCCTCGAGTAGTCCACGCTAAGGAATCTGCTGTGGTATGTGCATGATATAGAAGTAGTTGCAAATGAGTTTCAGCAGCGTCATGGTCTTTCACTATGTTGGCTGCTTCATCTTCGCCTCTTTTCAACAACTTAGCGGTCCTTATGTCGTTTTCTTTAGACAAGTCTTCCAAATTTGATAAGAATTTGATAATCATGTTATTAATATTAGTGCAAAAACTGGTTATAGTATGTTGAAATTGATCATCGGCTACGTCCATTAATTTCATCGTGTAGTTTATTACATGATCCTTTTTATCATACGCACGCTCAAAAGTGTGCCACATAATTTCGATATCTTGTTTGAACACTGGCTCTTTAATCTTGAGCATCAATGCGCGCCACGTTTTGTCCAATTCGCCTTTTTTTAAAGCTTGAGCTGCGAGTTCTCGTCGCAGTTGTACGCGCCTCGCATTCTTACGAGCTTCGCACGCAGCTCGGAGTTTCTCTAGCTTCTTTGCTTCTTTTTTCGCTTTCTTCTCTTCTTTTGTTAAAGCCATAGTGTGTGTTTATTATTTATTCAGATAAAATGTGTTAAATATTTATAAATTATTTAAGTACCTAATGAAAATTAAGCTACGACAGAAAGACTCGAAAATTATGTGTCAGTGTCAGTGTCATTTTTTTTCTCCCATCATTTGCGCAACGCACGTCCCTTGTTTTTTGCAAAATATCTTTGATTATGTTTCACTATGCCATTACGTACGCTCACAGCACACGATAAACTTGAGAATGAACTGATAAGGATAACAGTCGGTAAACTGTATGTGTTCTGTCTGTGTTAGAGCAGGTTCACATGACAAGCGCTTAACGCGCGTTTTGATAACGCGCGTTAAACGCTGCGCTAGCGCTTGCCTGTTGTCAGCGCGCATCAACGCGCGCTTTGAGATCATTGGTTTTCTACGTAGCCGTTCAGATGAGCGCGCGTTTTTGACGCGGATAGACGTATTTTAGGGTTCGCTCAGTTCATCCAGAAATCGTCTGAAATGGAAACGGAAGCTTTTAATACCGAATTATCGAATTTATATCAAATCACCATTTAAATCACCTTTAAAACTGTTTCTATGTCCATCTTTGACAAATGTGGAACTCAAACTGAACTAGGGCGGCCGCGGCAACGCGCGTTCAACGCCTTACAAGCGCGCTCCATGTGAACACTTTACAAAAATTTAATGCGCGTTCAACGCACGCTGAGCGCTTGTCATCTGAACGTACCCTAACTCATATTAAGGCGCGGTGGTAGTGAAAGTGGCGCCGCCACTACATTTATTTTTATTACTCGTAAACCAACTCAATATTTAGAAAAAGCTCAAGTAATAATCTCTTAAATTGTGTCTAGTATTTTTTTAATAACTCTTCAACAGTTTTCATTCTTTCTGTAAGTTTTAAAATCCATTTTAACTCAAAGTGGCCACTTTTGGCTATTATGGATTTTAAAACTTACAGAATGAATGATAACTGTTGAAGAGTTATTCAAAAAATACTAGACACAATTTAAGAGATTATTACTTGTGCTTTTTTTAAATATTGACTTGGTTTACGAGTAATAAAAATAAATGTAGTGGTGACGCTAGTTTCACTACCTACAGCGCCTTAAGGTCATAAACTTGTTTTTCTATTAATTCCTGTATAATTAAGAAGAATAGTTAGGAATGACTTAGAAGTTTCTTAGATAAAATCCGAAATAAATTAATAGGAACATGTTAATTTGCTACCTGACATACACCGAACAATCGGATTTCTTTACCTCCAAATATAGAGGAAAATTTATGAATAGCGTAACTTCAAAACTGACACTGATTAATTATGATAACAAATAATCATTACTAAATTTAATTACTTACTTCATAATGTATCATCTGAGTCACACTTATGAATAAGTTGATAATTCTGCAGAATCGCATAAAATTATAATTAGTACGGAAATCGGGCAAACTCTTTCATTTAAGTAGTAGTAGCGAGTAGTACTGAAATACTGAAAAGTTTAAGTTCACTATCAGATGATGTAGAGCCGGATGATGTGATTGTTCTGGCTATTGGCTCAAATGACAATAATCCATATAAATTGTTCACAGAGCTATGTAATACTCTATGTAAATTCAATGAAAATAATATCTTTGTTTTACCGATACGGTTTAATGGGACCTTAAATGTATCATCACTTAATAATCAATTGAAAATAATAGACCGTAAATATTCTAATTGTAAAATTATTAACATTGACAAAATCAGATTATCGTCATATATTCATGCAATCTGTTTTAAACTTAACATAGAAATTTACTTTTTAAACTATAAGCGTGATTATCTTTCTAACATACATAAATTACATAATAAAACAAAATCCATATATCAAAATGACAAAAACCCTGATAGTTTGAATCGTTTTTTTCGTTCCTGACACACACAAAAATGTACAATTCCTCCAGCCATTAATTGTTGACACAAGTAAACTTAGGATTTTTCATCAAAATATTGCTGGTATATATAGCAAGTTAGATCTATTAGAAATGACATTATTAGAATTTTATAACGATGACAAAGATCTGGATATCCTTTGTTTTAGTGAAACGTTTATTAAAGAAGGTATGGAGGAAAACGTTTCATTAAACAACTATAAGTTAGTTGCATCCTACTGCCGTAACGGTAGCAGAGGTGGTTCTTGTATATTTGTCAAAAAGGCCATGGAAACAAAGCTCCTTACTATGATGTCGAAATTAGCGTCAAAATCTTATTTTGAATGTTGTGGGGTTGAAGTGGTTGGTCTAAATCTTATAGTTGTAGTTATTTACAGAGTACCTAAGCAAACCACATCTCATACAGGTGTTTTTCTTCACAAACTAAACAAGCTTTTACAAGAATTGACGAGTAAATTTAAAGGGAAAAAAATTGTTATCTGTGGTGATTGGAATATAATAATAATAATATAATAATATAAAATTTATTTCAGACATATTACATCCATATTTGTTAGTATTACTTAGACTATGTTAGTAACTTTAAAACAAAATAAATGAGAATTTTATTAATTTCAATTTAAATTAATTTAGATATTTACGTGACCCGTACATGTGCATCTGGGTCCAATGCCTAGCGATAGGGCAGTCTGGTTTATCCTTTATTGCAATCAGGATGCTGTTAGAGCTTCCCCGGACCCTGTGCCGCATAGAGGCAATACGCTTGCGAATAATGGCGAAAAAGTCATCAATTCGGGCCTCCGCAAACATACCTGACGCACTACAGTATCGGGGAAGACCCATCAACATCCGGAAGGCATTGTTATATTGCAATATAGATACTTAAAAAAAAATTCAGTCTCACAAGAACTTTTAAGTTTATTAGAACAATTTGGCTTTGAAGTACATAAAAAATCACCAACAAGGCTAAATTCATGTATTGATTTAATTGCAAGCGATCAAAAAAACATAGAATCCGAAGTCCACAATCTTATGTTATCTGATCACGACAAGGTACAAACAGTCACATTAAATATGAAAAAGACTAGAGCTTTCACTAATTGGTTTGAATATAAGAGAGATTATTGTGCCGAAAATCTGAATAAGTTTACTCAATGTATTTCTGCTCTTTCCTTCTCAGATGTCTTAAATAGTGACACTCTAGAAAGCGCGTTTGATCTTTTTTACGACACATTAACTTTGTTTTATTATCTATGTTTCCCTGTAATTAGGATAAAAATCTCAAATCGATCGTCTAAGGTAAAGTGGATGACTAAAGGTCTAAAAAAGTCATGCGTAACTAAACGTAAGCTCCACTCTAAATACGTAAAATCGAGTCTAAACAAAGATGTCAATAAACAGAACTTTAAAAGTTATAATCATATGTTTAAAAAATGTATGCAGACAGCTCAAAAAATTTGCAATAATAAATACTTTTTAAAAAACGGAAAGAATCCTAAAGCAATATGGAATAGAATTTCAACTGCTATTCCTAAGTTAAAGTGTGACGATGATATTAAATCAATAAATTTTGATAATAAGACGATTACTGACCCTCAAGAAATAAGTGACATCTTTAATAATTATTTTATTAATCTCACTAATAAGCAGACTAATGTTAATGGTAGTCAAGATACTTTAAAGTCGAATACTATATCCTTCACTAATCCCAAAACAATTTACCTAAACCCCGTGGATGAAAATGAAATTATAAAAATTATAAAATCTCTTAAAAATACCAAATCCTGTGGATATGATGAAATCACTACTCAGGTCATAAAACACTGTGCTAATCTTTTAGCTCGTCCACTTGCTCACATAATTAATTTGTCATTCTCTGTTGCACAATATCCAGACCAATTAAAACTCTCTGTCATAAAGCCTCTTTATAAAAAAGGGGATACCCAAGATCCCAATAATTACAGACCGATAACTCTGGTCCAAATCCTAGCAAAGGTGTTAGAAAAGGCTATGTGTCTGCGTTTGAATGATTTTCTTTTGAAATCTAATATTCTGCATCCAAATCAATACGGTTTTCGCAGGGGACGCTCTACAACTTTGGCATGTTTTGAATTGGTGAAGGTTGTGTCTGAGAGTATAAATGGAGGTAGACCAATATCATCTATTTTTCTCGACATGACTAAAGCTTTCGATTTTGTTAATCATGAAAAACTTTTACATAAACTGGAATGTTATGGTATACGAGGTAAAGCATATGAATGGCTAAAATCTTATTTAACAAATCGAAAGCAATGTACAGAAATAACTAAATTGACCTTGAAGGGAGGTATTATTGAAAAAGTAAAATATAAATCTCAATTTCAACTTAACAACTGTGGGGTTCCACAAGGTGGGATCCTTGCACCATTACTCTTCCTGATATATATAAACGACCTCCCTAATGCAACACCGCAAAAAACTATACTCTTTGCAGATGATACAACGGTTTTAATAAAATTTGACGATACAGATAATTTTGAAAGTACTATAAACAATACATTGAAACAAATAATTGATTGGTTAAAATTGAATGACTTACAAATTAATTTAAATAAAACAAAAACATTGACATTTCAATCATACAATTCTAATCAACAAATTATTAAAATTCATTATAATAATAATCAATTAGAACAAGTTGACAATATTATATTTTTGGGCATCAATATTGACAAACATTTGAATTGGAAGGAGCATGTGAACCAAATTTGTAAAAAGCTCAATCGTTTCGTCTTTGCCCTGAGAAGATTGAGACAGACAGTTTCTGTAGAAGCAGCGTTAGCAGCCTACTTTGGCTACGTTTCGTCCGTAATCTGCTACGGTCTTATTTTATGGGGAAATTCAGTTGAGGTTGATAGAGTCTTCAAAATACAAAAAAAGTGTCTACGTGCTATTTGCAATGCATGGTATTTAGACAGTTGCTTGCCCTTATTTAAGGAACTCAACATACTCCCTCTTCCGTGTATGTATATAAAAGAGGTATGTTGTTTTGTCAAGCAACATCCAGAACATTTCCAATTATATGCTAATGTTTCTAGGCGACATGTCAGGGCTAACTATGCCCATAATTTATATCAGCCACGGTGTCGGAAAGATATTTATAAAAGAAATGTTGTAAATATGTGCATACAAATCTTTAATAGGCTACCTGACAATATTAAAATATTGAATGGGAATATGTTTAAAAGAGACCTGACGAAATGGCTGAAGGAAAAATGTTTTTATAGTGTAAGAGAATACATGGATTTTGATAAATAATAATAAATTTGACATGTAAACAATACCTAGTTGGTTACTAAGTTCTGTAACTATGGAAAACATGAATAATACTAAATTTACAAATAATGCTACAATGAATTATATACCAAATGAAAGCACAAATATTTAAGATTATCATGTATTAAAATTATTCGAAATGACCGCCTCTGGCATGAATACACGCCTTTAGACGACGAAGCCAGTCATCGATGGCAGCACGAACTACCACCATATCCAATTCTGCGACTGCCTTGAGAATAGCGCGCTTAAGAGAGTCGAGATTCATGTGGGGCTTAGCACATGCTTTCTCCTCAATAAGTTGCCATATGGCATAATCCAGAGGATTTAAGTCTGGGCTGGAGGATGGCCATTCTTCCTGCGCGATAAAATCAATTTTGTTAGCCCGAAACCATGCTTGTGTAGATTTTGCTTTGTGCGCAGGGGCAGAGTCCTGCTGGAAGACCCATGGCTGGTTTTGAAATAAAGTGTGGCTTAAGGGTTTGACAACAGGTTTCAGAACGGTATCTTGATAGACTCTAGCGCCAGTTTTCACACCTTTTTCACAGAAATGAACCTTACTTAGCCCTGAATAGGACACCCCCAGCCAAATCATCACTGATGAGGGGTGGTGACCTCGTTGGACCCTCGGAGCAATCATGCTGGCTTCTTTACTATTCTTAGCGTATACTCTATCATTTTGACGGTTAAAATTTTCTTCGACTGTGAAGATTTTTTCATCAGTAAACAAGATTTTTCGATGGCCGTTTTGTGCGTACTGCTTTAGTAGAGCGCGACTTCGTGCTAACCTCATAGCCTTCAATCGTGCGTTTAGCAGATGGCCCTTTCGTCTACGGTAAGCGTGAAGCCCAAGGTCATCATTGATAATTTTTTTAAGGGAACTTCTCTTCACAGTCATCTGTATTGCCAATAACTTTTGCTTCCGGACGGGATTTCTCGTGATTCTCGCCTTCACTGCCTTGATCACAGCTGGTGTCCGAACGGTGCGTGGTCTTCCTGATCTTTTTCGGTCATCGACGGTCAAGGTATTACTGTACCTATGGATAGTGCGATAAATAAATTGCTTGTTGATTTTCAACTTTTGTAGCAACTTGAAAATCATATTCGGTGGCTGCCCACATTTGTGCAGAGCAATGGGGAGGCGAAGGCAAAGTGAATTACAGATGGCGCTCAGTCTTTGGAACAATTGTCAGTTTGAGCTTATATTGTCTTGACTGTGTATTACGTGATTTTACTTTCTTAGATTGTACTTTTTTCGGTTTTGCGGACAAACAATGTATTCTATGCTAACTTTAGCTCATATAAAAGAAGAATTACGGAAAAGAAAAGCCAAAACAACAGGCAAGAATGTTTATAGCAACTTACAAAAAATTGCTAACAAGCATTACATTTCTTTAAATTTCGTGTAAGATTTACAAGTAATCTTTTTATTTCAGATTAGAAGCATATGATTTAAATTTTAACAAAGCAACTGAGTGTGAATTTCCGTGTTTATAGTTGCCTGATGATGCCTTCTGTGCAATAGTAATTTCAGGTTTCTGTACTGGAATCTCTGTACCATCCAAAATTACACGAACCGTTTTATCATATTTATTTTATTATTCTAAGTTTCTTGAATGACTCTGGCATATAAAATTCTATTAATTCTCTGTTTGGCCCCAATATTGGGCTTATTCCATATTTGATATACCTATCAAATTCATCCAAGTTATAAATATGTTAGAAACTGCTGAGGTTGAAATATTGAAGAACAAAGCTGTTATAATTCAAATGTTGTTTTATTTTGGCGAAGCTTCATCAAATTCATGAAACATTCCTTTTGATTTATAATGTTTCTCAGGCTCAGCAAAGGAGAAAATCGTGGGAAAAGCATATTTTTTTTTTATATTTTTTTGCCTACTATTTTTTTTGTTACTGGGAAATCGATGAACTCCAATATTTTACAAGTTACATGCATAACAATGCGGCATTTTCTCAGTATAAAATTAAAAAGTGCAATACTCCAAGAGATTCCCATATGTTTTGACACTTTCTTTGAGGCGGCCGGGTACCAAAGACCAGACGCCACCTATCGGGATAAAATTGCGCTTTTCCTCCCCATTACAGCGACACGATTCTCCTTCAACCCCCATTCCATGGTGAAATAAACAAAATATGATATACGTGTGGTATGGAATTATAGCTTATAAAACTGTCAATAATATGTCATTTTTATTTTTTCTTTTCATTTGTTTTAATGGCCAGTAATCGATAAAGAAACTCAGTAACAGAACTTTTGACCAACCTGTGTATATATATATATTTATTTAAAATTAAGTTGACATAGGATTTGATTTTTAATTTTGATTTCAATTATGTAGGGATTAGACTATAACATGATTTTTAAATATTTGCACATCGACTGTTTATCGATTGAATATGTTGAACTGGACATAATTTAAGAACATTTTGTAACCATATTTTTGCAAATAAATAATTTACTTACTTACTTACTTAAACTCCCAATATTTTTGACATTCTTTTATTCGGTTATAATCACCGATTATTCTTGGAATTACCTTTTACACCCATATCATACCCCTATTGTGAAATATTCGTATTTAGATACTTAAATTAAATGGGTACCTAATGTAATGAAATGACATCAAGCCTGAAGATAATCATCTTAAAATAACTAAAATGTTTAATGTAAAATCTTTAGATGCCATCTAAATATTTTGATGGCTCCATATGTGAATTGTAATTAATATTAAGGAATTAATAAGAAAAAATCTTTGCTCTTATGCGTTTTTGTGTGTGTATTAATTTACAAGGACAAGATTGATTTTATCTTCCGTTGTTTTTCAGAATACCTATTTGCTACGTTTGCTTACATGATTATATTATTCAAGAAAATAAAATTGTAGAGATAATAATTTTATTATTTTAGTGGTGTGTGGTCTTTATCTGAGGTGGTGTCGCTATTATAAAACGTACATTTATTAAGAAATATAATTCAATGGTATTTTTTTCTGTCGTAGCATAAATGTGCACTTTCTTAAGAGACGCTTCGCTGCGGTGAATTTTATTTAGTATTGTAATTCTAATACACAATTTTGATAAAACTTCTCGTGGAATTTTTAGGGCCCGTAGTCTAGTATCTTTAGGTGGTATCATTACATTCTCTCGTACTGCTAAAAGTAGATAGCAAAACTGCTAAAAGTGGCCGTTTTTGACACATTTTCTATCTACTTCTACGAATGACTACGAGGGAATGTAGTTGATACCTTCTAAAAATACTAGACTATGGGCCATAAAAATCCACGAAAAGTTTTATTAAAATCTAGTAGTAAATAAAAAAAACCTTTGACGGCGCCACTTTCGGTCAGGGAATCGCCTTAATATGTACACATGAAATGTTTGTCATACAAAATAATCAAATAACCCTATTTTAATGCTTTTAGGCGAGTGATTTTACAGAAACGTGTCAGACAGATTCAAATACTGTATTTTAGGTATAGAAGCTTTTTTTCAATTATATTTATCCCAGAAAATTAACTTATAGAGTTTTCAAAATTATTAAAGGCTTCTCCAAACAGAACGCGTTTTAGCGCCGCGCTAGAGCGTTACCCTGCTGTCGCGCTATAGCGCCGCGTTGTGTTGTAGGACGTGCATAGTTTCATGCCAAACACAGCGCCGGCGCTAGTCGTACATACACAACGCGGCGCTATAGCGCGACGTCAGGTTAACGCTCTAGCGCGGCGCTAAAACGCGTTCTGTTTGGAGAAGCCTTAAAACTTCTGAAAATTAGTTATGACTACACTGAGGTTATAAGATCGATATTGTTCAACTTGTGGTTTTAATGAATTAGTTTTTTAAAGGTAATTAAAATTGGTATTTAAACAATTTGGAATTTTTGTTTGCCAAGTTGTTCGTTTAAAATCATTTCGATCAAGAGTTATGTTGAAGTTTAACAATCGAAGGAGCTCAAAAAGTCATCGTTTGCACCTCGTGTTCGTCGCACGTCATTGCAACAAGCGACACTGCATTCCTTAGAGCATCTGCATTCGGTGGAACAAACTTACCGTTTTAATTCTTATGCAATCTAAATAAATACATAGTATTATGTCATTGTCTGCTTCAGCAGGAAGGCAAAAATATAAATAAGATAACGATACAAATAGTTTACTAAAAAAATACTTAAACAATTTTATATTTATTAATTTCAAAGACACCTTCAATTGCTACAGGTCGGTTTACAATTCTTTTTTTTCTTTCGGGGTCACACTTGCATTTTTTTATTTCAGGACCTGATTTATTTTCTTTTTGCTCCTGTATTTTTTGCATAATGTAAGCGTTTTCATGTTCCAACATATGTTTCTCGCGTTGCAGAGCTAGTTTGACTAATTCCGCTTTTGATACACGTTGCCACAGTCTTGTTAAACCACATGTTGACGATATAGCATTAAGAACTAATGAATTATCGGACGACGTCGATCGTACATTATTTTTTAGTTGAGATGGGGAATTCGGACCAGTAAAGCCATACGGCAAAACTTTTTCGCGTTGACTTTCGAATTTTCTGCAAAGAGCAGCCATACGGAGGATCTTTTCGCCCCTTTTAGAGGCAGCCTCGAGCCATTCTATAGTTGCATCGGTGCCTTTTACCAGTGTACTCATCTGTTGCAAATCAAGGGCGCATCCATTGACAAGACGTCTTTTAAGCTTCTGGTATGCCGCACGATGTCTATTACGGCGGTCTCGAAACACGGCCTGTTTTGTACCGGACTCATACGCACCTAGTTCTGAACGCAAGCGTTTTAGCATTCCATCACTATTAGCGATTTTTTTGCTTTGAGCAGCAATAATATCAGCCATCATATTTTCTTTACGACGTAATTTGCGTACTTGTTTCTGATTTTCAGCAGTTTCGACTACATAAGCTCTAAGAACAGCTTTATATTCTTCCCAAACAGAGTTATATTTATCCTCCAGAAAAGATCTTAGATCATCACGTATACTAGCGTACTTGCTTGTATCTTCGTCTTGTTTTACCAAGTTCTCGCCTCGAGTAGTCCACGCTAAAGAATCTGCTGTGGTATGCGCATGATATAGAAGTAGTTGCAAATGTGTTTCAGCAGCGTCATGGTCCTTCACTATGTTGGCTGCTTCATCTTCGCCTCTTTTCAACAACTTAGCGGTCCTTATATCGTTATCTTTAGACAATTCTTCTAAATCTGATAAAAATTTAACAATCATGTTGTTAATCGTAGTGCAAAAACTGGTTATGGTGCGTTGAAATTGATCATCGGCTACGTCCATTAATTTCATCGTGTAGTTTATTACATGATCCTTTTTGTCATACGCGCGCTCAAAAGTGTGCCACATGATTTCGATATCTTGTTTGAACACTGGCTCTTTAATCTTGAGCATCAATGCGCGCCACGTTTTGTCCAATTCGTCTTTTTTTAAAGCTTGAGCTGCGAGCTCTCGTTGTAGTTCTACGCGCTTCGCATTCTTGCGAGCTTCGCACGCAGCTCGAAGTTTCTCTAGCTTTTTTGCTTCCTTTTTCGCTTTCTTCTGTTCTTTTGTTAAAGCCATTGTGTGTGTTTATTATTTATTCAGATGAAATGTGTAAAATATTTATAAAATTATCAATACAGATACGACAGAAAGCATACTATATCTATGTCAGAAAGACTACTCGTAAATTATTTGTCAATGTCAATTCTTTTTTAATTCGTTCCTAACAAAATGTTCCTATACTGATTTATATATTTTCTCCCGTCGTAAAAGGTTGGTAATAATGTCCGTTCGTATTTAAGTTTCATCTTGTTGTATCTGTTGATTATTATTTTACTACCAATTTTGTCGTTTATCAATTTTAGTATTAGTGTTATAAACTACCTAGTTGGTTACTAAGTTCTGTAACTATGGAAAACATGAATAATACTAAATTTACAAATAATGCTACAATGAATTATATACCAAATGAAAGCACAAATATTTAAGATTATCATGTATTAAAATTATTCGAAATGACCGCCTCTGGCATGAATACACGCCTTTAGACGACGAGGCCAGTCATCGATGGCAGCACGAACTACCACCATATCCAATTCTGCGACTGCCTTGAGAATAGCGCGCTTAAGAGAGTCGAGATTCATGTGGGGCTTAGCACATGCTTTCTCCTCAATAAGTTGCCATATGGCATAATCCAGAGGATTTAAGTCTGGGCTGGAGGATGGCCATTCTTCCTGCGCGATAAAATCAATTTTGTTAGCCCGAAACCATGCTTGTGTAGATTTTGCTTTGTGCGCAGGGGCAGAGTCCTGCTGGAAGACCCATGGCTGGTTTTGAAATAAAGTGTGGCTTAAGGGTTTGACAACAGGTTCCAGAACGGTATCTTGATAGACTCTAGCGCCAGTTTTCACACCTTTTTCACAGAAATGAACCTTACTTAGCCCTGAATAGGACACCCCCAGCCAAATCATCACTGATGAGGGGTGGTGACCTCGTTGGACCCTCGGAGCAATCATGCTGGCTTCTTTACTATTCTTAGCGTATACTCTATCATTTTGACGGTTAAAATTTTCTTCGACTGTGAAGATTTTTTCATCAGTAAACAAGATTTTTCGATGGCCGTTTTGTGCGTACCGCTTTAATAGAGCGCGACTTCGTGCTAACCTCATAGCCTTCAATCGTGCGTTTAGCAGATGGCCCTTTCGTCTACGGTAAGCGTGGAGCCCAAGGTCATCATTGATAATTTTTTTAAGGGAACTTCTCTTCACAGTCATCTGTATTGCCAATAACTTTTGCTTCCGGACGGGATTTCTCGTGATTCTCGCCTTCACTGCCTTGATCACAGCTGGTGTCCGAACGGTGCGTGGTCTTCCTGATCTTTTTCGGTCATCGACGGTCAAGGTATTACTGTACCTATGGATAGTGCGATAAATAAATTGCTTGTTGATTTTCAACTTTTGTAGCAACTTGAAAATCATATTCGGTGGCTGCCCACATTTGTGCAGAGCAATTACAGCGACACGATTCTCCTTCAACCCCCATTCCATGGTGAAATAAACAAAATATGATATACGTGTGGTATGGAATTATAGCTTATAAAACTGTCAATAATATGTCATTTTTATTTTTTCTTTTCATTTGTTTTAATGGCCAGTAATCGATAAAGAAACTCAGTAACAGAACTTTTGACCAACCTGTGTACATTTAAAATGAAATGTTTTTGATATCCAAGTGTATTTTGATATTTCTTGTGGTTTAGTCTGATGTTTAGTTAGTTAGGTCTTTGGTTTGGATTATTGTATGTGTCGTCTGAGTTAGGTTAAAGTTAGGTTCCTGGGTTGGGTTAAAGGTTAATGTAACTTGGTAGGACTTAAGAAGTCTATAAGTTTGGCAGGTGATTCGAAATTTATCCTGATGTTGTACTGGTAGGTAGAAAACTGTTTTAGTCAGTATGGTTAGCATGTGCAGCAGATTGAGGGGGTGTGTTGAGGGAGGTTTCTAACCTATATGCTCTGCTCTATGGTACATTCGGAATTCAAGTGAGTTTGATTATGTCAATCTGCCTGCACATCTGTAGTTTGACGTATTCATTGTAAAGCCGTGGTATCGAAAGGTTGTCATAGAGTTATATTAGGAAAACTATCTGTTGAAGTGTGAAATTATGTTATAAAGTGTGAGAATGCTTAATAAACGCCTGTACAAAAGTCTCCTGGTCTCATTGCCACAACCCTTCACTATTGATGTAAACTTTAATTTTTGGAAGCAAAATTCTTAAATTAGTGCCGTATAGAGAGAAAAACATGATAAATTATCAGGTATATATTTTAAAACGAAGACAATGTGTTCAAGCGGATCGAGTCTGAGGTATTTTTCACAAACGTTTCAGCTGTAAATAAGAATACAACTCATATTTATTTTTTTACTTATTGTTTGTATTGTTAAGGAGTGCACTATAGAGAGAAAATTAAAAAAATGTTTTTAATCACAGAGAATTAAAATATAAAAAAATACTCAAATCGGTACACTTTGACATGTGTGACAAGCCCGTATATTGTTAAATCTTAGGTTTTATTGGAAAATCTTAAGATTTACCTACATGAGTTGGTAAATGTAAGTATTTTATAAAAGGGAGACCATTTTTCGGGCTTTTACCATTAGAGTTTGGCACATGCTAGGTTTTACCAATGACGGTTGGTAAATGTTGGATTTTTAAATAAATCAGTGAATTAGCTATCATAAATTAGTCATTTAGGTATATCAAATTAAAAAATATATAAAAAAGTAAAATTCTTAAATTCATTATCATTTTTATTAATTCTTCACTATCATTATTATTTTATTTATCTTTTAGGAGTATTTCTAAGTCATTCATTACAATAAAATTACCCTTCAGTCAAATATTTTTTTAATTATTGTGATTTGATGAATTTATTAGTAATAAGTAAAATATAATTTTAAAACACCTTCAAAATAAATATTTTTCAGCATTTACCTCGTCTGTGAGGTAAAACCTTAGATTAATAAGACCCAGATACCTAGTCCGCGTCCGTATGGTGAGGCAACTCAAACTGAGCCAGAATGGCTAAGTATGACTATTCGGCCCGCCATTTCTCAAGTGATATTCGTGTCGAACACAACTCCCGAAAATTTCAATAAAAATGAGGGTTTGCGCAATGAACGGATGTCACAATCAGGTCACATTACATCGAAAAAACACTAGAAAGATTGTAGATAACATTTCACGTCTAATTAACGTGTTTTCACTTACATTTTTACGTAAATAATTCATCAAAAATAACTAAATTTGTCACTTCATATTTTATGAAAATGTTGCCAGTACGGGGAAAAAATTTCCCCCGCATTTACTTAGTTGATCAATTAAAAGTTAAACACATCTCAATTACATACTTAAGATTCCACGCAATTCGACAACTACTTATCTACTAAAATGGTTGCTAGCATTGAAAAAACGCAATGTTCTCATTTGAAAAAAATTATATGGGTACTATTTTGACAAGAAAACAGCAACGCAATGTTAAAAATATAAAAATCCAAGATGGCGGCCAACTTTTTTGTTTGTGGGCCGATTTCGATGAAACTCGGTTCGGAGTAGTATTTTAACAAGGAAACAGCAACGCAATGTTAAAAATATAAAAATCTAAGATGGCGGCCAACTTTTTTGTTTGTAGGCCGATTTCGATGAAACTCGTTTTTTTGTACTATTCTGACACGACAATAACAACGCAATATTTAAAGTATAAAAAATCTAAGATGGAGGCCAACTTTTTTGTTTGTAGGCCGATTTCGATGAAACTCGGTTTTTGGTACTATTTTGACAAGACAATAACAACGCAATGTTAAAAATACAAAAAAATCCAAGACGGCGTCCAACATTTTGTTTGTGGGCCGATTTCGATGAAACTCGGATCGGAATATTATTTTAACAAGGAAACAGCAACGCAATGTTAAAAATATAAAAAATCCAACATGGCGGCCAACTTTGTTGTTTGAGGGCCGATTTCGATGAAACTTGGTTCGGCGTACTATTTTGACAACAAAACAGCAACGCAATGTTACAAATATAAAAATTCCAAGATGGTGGCCTACTTTGTTGTTTGTCAGTCGATTTCGATGAAACTCGGTTCGGGGTCCTATTTTGATAAGAAAATAGCAACGCAATGTTAAAAATATAAAAAATCCAAGATGGCAGCCAACTTTTTTGGTTGTGGGCCGATTTCGATGAAACTCGGTTCGGAGTACTATTTTAACAAGAAAAGAGCAACGCAATGCTAAAAATAAACAAATCCAAGATGGCGGCCAACTTTTTTGTTTGTGGGCCGCTTTCGCTGAAACTCGGTTCGGGGTACTATTTTGATAAGAAAACAGCAACCCAATGTTAAAAACATAAAAAAATCCAAGATAACATCTTACTTTTTGTTTGTGGGACGAGTTTGATTAAACTTGGTTCAGGGTACTATTTTGATAAGAAAACAGCAATATTAATATTAATAAAAATGTTAAAAATCGGCCAAGTACGAGTCGGACTCGCGCATGAAGGATTTTGTACCAAAAACAGCAAAAAATACTGTTTGCTGTATGGGAGCAGCCCTTAAACATATATTTTATTCTTTTTTTAGTATTTTTTCTTGTAGCAGCAACAAAAATACATTATCTGTAAAAAATTCAACTGTCTAGCTATCACGGATCATGAGATACAGCCTTGTGACAGACAGACAGACGGACAGCGGAGTCTTACTAATGGGGTTCCGTTTTTACCCTTTGGGTACGGAACCCTAAAAATGACAAAGGGTTGATAGCGGTGAACTATGTTTTTGGGTTTATTTCGATGTAACTCGGTTGAAAAAAAAGAAAAACAAATAAGAAAGTTAGCCACCAGGTTCTGTACCCAAAGGGTAAAAACGGAACCCTATTACTAAGACTCCGCTGTCCATCTGTCTATCTGTCTCTCATCAGGATCAGTATCTCATGAACCGTGATAGAAAGACAGGAGAAATTTTCACAGATGTTGTATTTCTGTTGCCGCTATAACAACAAATACTAAAAACAGAAAAAAATATTAAAGAAGGTTCTCATACAACAAACGTGATTGAAGGCTCCCATACCACAAAAGTGATTATTTGCTGATTTGGTACGGAACCCTTCGTGCGCGAGTCCGACTCGCACTTGGCTGGTATTTTACATTGCGTTGCTGTTTTCTTTTAAAAATAATACCCGAAACCAGGTTTCATCGATATCAGGCACAAACAAAAATTTTTATATTTTTAACATGCGTTGCTGTTTTCTTGGAAAAATCGTGCCCTAAATCAAGTTTTACTAAAATCGGCCCGTAAAACAAAAAAGTTTGCCGCCATCTTGAACTTTTTATATTTTGAACATCGCGTTGCTGTTTTTTTGTTAAAATAATACCCCGAACCGAGTTTCATCAAAATCAGCTCACAAACAAAATAGTTGGCCGCCATATTGGATGTTTTATATTTTTAACATTGCGTTGCTGTTATCTTGCTAAAATAGTACCTCGAACCGAGCTCCATCGAAATCGGCCCACAAACAAAAAATTTAGCCACCATCTTGAATTTTGTATATATTTAACATTGCGTTGCTGTTTTTTTGTGAAAATAGTGCCCTGAACCGAGTTTCATCGAAATCGGCCCACAAACAAAAAAGTTGGCCGCCATCTTGGATTTTTTATATATTTAATATTGCGTTGCTGTTTTTTTGTCAAAATAGTACCAAGTTTCATCAAAATCAGCCCACAAACAAAAAAGTTGGCCGCCATCTTGGATGTTTTATATTTTTAACATTGCGTTGCTGTTATCTTATTAAAATAGTACCTCGAATCGAGTTTAATTGAAATCGGCCCACAAACAAAAAAATTGGCCGCCATCTTGAATTTTGAATATATTTAACATTGCGTTGCTGTTTTTTTGTGAAAATAGTGCCCTGAACCGAGTTTCATCGAAATCGACCCACAAACAAAAAAGTTGGCCGCCATCTTGATTTTTTTTATATATTTAACATTGCGTTGCTGTTTTTTTGCGAAAATAGTACCCCGAACCGAGTTTCATCAAAATCAGCCCACAAACAAAAAAGTTGGCCGCTATCTTGGATGTTTTACATTTTTAACATTGCGTTGCTGTTATCTTGTTAAAATAATACCCCGAACCGAGTTTCATCGAAATCGGCTCTCAAACAGAAAAGTGGTCCGCCATTTTGGATTTTTATATTTTTAACATTGCGTTGCTGTTTTCTAGTCAAAATAGTGCCCCAAATCGAGTTTCATCAAAATCGGTTCATAAACAAAAAAGTTCGCACCATCTTTAATTTTGACCTACTTAGCATTGCACAGTCGACATCTTATTTAAAAAATATATATAATATATAGACTTTCGGTTTAAACCCTAGCCCATCTCTAGTTTTGACAAGCAAACTCTAGTTACATGTAAATGGTGAAATCTACACAATCGCAACTCTAAGTACGACGATGGTTTCAATTTCCCTACTTTTAAGGGAAAATTTCATGTACTGGTAACATTAGTTTTTTGCTGTGTGCGTTTCGTCGAGCGTAAACACAAGCACCTTACGCACACATAAATTTCATTTTTGCCTCACTTTTGACAGACCGCCTTTTAGGATACTATCATTCTTGGCTTTATTATTCTAAGGGTAAAACCTAAGATTTACCGAGTGAATGGTGGTAAATGTTCGAAATGAACGAGGATCACAGAAAAGTTCGAACTTTTACCATTAAAAGTTGGTAAATCTAGGTTTTACTGGAAAATCTTAGAATTTACAGAAGTTCGGGGTCAGTAACATATATACTTATAGGTATCTTTTAAATAATTTAATAGGAGTTTTCAAAGTGCGACCTCATTACGGCTCGCGCAGAGTTGTTTTGATCATTTGTATTGAAAATTAAAAAATGGAACGTGATGCGTATCCAGTGGCGTGCACTCCATACATGCAAATAAGCACTGCATACCCTGTAGTCCCATAAATATATGACCCTAATTCGCTACCCTATTATTTGTAAACTACTTGTATTGTAATTAAAAAGTTATGACCCATCATCGTGCACAGACACTTCGGCTTTCCGTGTCTATTAGTTTAAGCGCCATCTATTTGTGTTTTTTGAAACTGACCTCACTTCACTTCACTTTAATAAAAATCACAAGATCCAACGATCGGCCGGGCGACAGAGGCGCCAATTATTTACCGCGTGTCCATAAGCAGTACTACGGCCTGCTTCTTTTTCATAGAACGAATCTCGTGTAGTACACATCAAAAGTGTGACTGTGTGCGTGAAAATGTATGCGCGTGTTTATGTTTTGGAGGCACTGCTTATTTCAAACCGACCGCGTCATTATTGCATTGCAGAGAGTAGCGTTTTTTAGTTTGCCCTTTGCTTTTGCAGTTAGTTTTGCTTTGTTTTGATTGTTTGTCTTGGCGCAAGTAATTGAGTATTTTAAGTTAAGTAAGTAATTATTTCGTTAATTTACTGTAAAAAATTCAATAATTTATAAAGGCAAAGTTTGTTTAAATAAATTACAATTTGCCGCTTTATTGAGCTTATCTTTTGAGGGTAAAGTTTAATTAAATTGATTTCAAAGGGAAGATGCGTTGGGTTGGTTTTAAAAAAAAATGGTAGGTAGGTTATGAATGCCCCTCCTCGTACCTTTCATAAAAAGTTTTATTATAATTAATTATAACTGGCTAACAGCTTATGTACGTACAGTACACACAAACCAATTGTATTGTTTTCTATGCATTTTGTTTTCCAATCAAGATAATAAAAATGTTTGGATTTCGTTCAGTATAGGTTGGTAGGTAGTAGGTATATGATAAAATTGGTAAGTTTTTTATCCGTGCCTACCCTGTCTAAAATCTCTGTGCACGCCACTGTGCGTATCTACACATACCCAATGTTGATCAGTTGTAAATGAACTAAGTAAAAATTTACTTAACAGGCCCGGTACCAAGCTCTAGTCGAAGGCACGGAACCCCTTCAGAGCTACCTCCATAAGCGACTAGCAGAAAACCTGAACAGCGAAGCAGCTCTCGGCACAGTCGGAGACGTGGCTCAGTGCGTGCAATGGCTACGCTCTACATTCCTCTACGTGAGGGCCGCCAAAGATCCGAAGCGATACCTCGGACTTACTCCTGCGGCGCCGACCCACCAGATATCCAAGAAAATTGAAGGTATGTTACTTTCATAGAGGGTAGCAGGAGAACCATAACAGCGAAGCAGCTCTCGGCACAGTCGGAGACGTGGCTCAGTGCGTGCAATGGCTACGCTCTACATTCCTCTACGTGAGGGCCGCCAAGGATCCGAAGCGATACCTCGGACTTACTCCTGCGGCGCTGACCCAGGTACCCAAGAAAATTGAAGGTATGTTCCTTTCATAGAGGGGTAGCAGGAGAACCATAACAGCGAAGCTGCTCTTGGTACATTCGGAGACGTGGCTTAGTGCGACAGTGGCTATGTTCTCTACGTGAGGGTCAAGGATCCGAAAAATATCTTGGACTTACTCCTGCAGCGCCGACCAACCAAATATCCAAGAAAATTTAAGGTATGTTACTTTCATAGAGGGTAGCAGGAGAACCATAACAGCGAAGCTGCTCTTGGTACATTCGGAGACGTGGCTTAGTGCGACAGTGGCTATGTTCTCTACGTGAGGGTCAAGGATCCGAAAAATACCTCGGACTTACTCCTGCGGCGCCAACCCACCAGATATCCAAGAAAATTGAAGGTATGTTACTTTTCATAGAGGGGTAGAAAGAGAACCATAACATCGAAGTCGCTTTTGGTACAATCGGAGACGTGGCTCAGTGCGACAGTGGCTATGTTCTCTACGTGAGAGTCAAGGATCCAAAAAATATCTTGGACTTACTCCTGCGGCGCTGACCAACTAAATATCCAAGAAAATTTAAGTTTTGTTACTTTTTCAAGTCGTAATGTCTGTTTTACATATTTTCCATACAATGTTTGAACCCCATTTGACCCCTTTAGGAGTTGAATAATGTCTACCACTTAAAAATTAATGCTATTTTCGCAATCAACATCCCATAAGACCTCGATAACGACACGACACCCATATCCATGTTGGGCTTTTTTACCCATTTACCCCCTAAAGGGTTGAGTTTCGGAAAACCACGAAACACATGTTTCCTTATTTGTTTTTAGAAGTACTTACTCCTACGTAGTTTCAAGTTTTCCAAAGAATATTTGCACTTGCAAATAGGTATACCCAGGAAGACGTCGGTGTAATTATTGCACGCGTTATTAACATTAGACACACATATTTATCTCAAATATGAAAAACATAACTAAAGGCTTATGTATATGTTACGGCTAATACCCGAAGTGCGGCTAAACCTAGTTCTAGCCGGCTAAAACTAGGTGTAGCCGATAGCTGTTGGCTAAAACTAGGTTTAACCGATCTGCTTTACTCCTGTAGGTCCCGGGTTAGGTTAGAAATCCTCCCGCAGCGGAGCGTGAGCCTTGAATTTCGAGGTTATTTTTTTTTAACAGACAACAGAAAAAACTTTCTCTATATCCCATGCTGCACCTAGTTTTAGCCGGCTACACCTAGTATTAGCCGCGAGCAAATCGGCTACACCTAGTTTTAGCCAACAGCTAGCGGCTACACCTAGTTTTAGCCGGCTAAAACTAGGTTTAGCCGCACTTCGGGTATTAGCCGTAACATATACATATAGATAATACCTACAGATTGCTAAGAATTGTGTCGCAATCACTGATAAATACCTAATTAAAATAGTTGTTCATGACTAGCATTTCAATTAATTCCAGAATCTGCAGACATTTAAGACACAGGTATAACTATATTATAAATAGCTTTTCTTGTGTGTCTGTCTGTTTCATTATCAATTAAATTTGTATAATAATCATCATTCAAATTCACTTTTTTAGGAAAATCTCTAACGAAATTGCGATGTTATTTTTTTGTGAAAGATTTGACCACCTTCAGAGAACTTGAGGTACAAAACGACGTATTTTAAAGCGTTAACATGCTTCAAATCCCAATATTCGATTCAAATTATTGAAAGATTACGCTCGTGAAGCTATCATGGAAAAGATATATAATGTACTTCAAATAATACACAATAGATTTAATTGAAAGCAATGTAAAAAAATATTCCGTGTTTCTGGTCTTATTTGCAAAATTTCTCGGAAGCAGAACATTCGTTTATGTTAAAACCAACACATAAAAATCGGCGATGACCTTCAATATTAATTGAACAGATTTTTTTTTACTTGAAAGTGAAGAAAAGTTATAAAAACATGTAAAAGTAAGAATTCGGTGCTAGTTCTCAACGCAACCGCCGCGTTGGAACGCGCACTGATTTGAACCCAAAGTGAGTAGAGTTACGTTTGATTTCACTCCATCACGAATCGATCCACTCGGATTGACGCATGTTAACGCCTTAATCTGTAAAAAAATCTCCTTGCCATACATTCTCGAATGAAGTTGCAGCGGATCACTGCATATTGTCAATTTAATCGTATTGTGTACGAAGCCACAGAATGCCACTATCTTACTGTAAGTCATGAACTTTTGTTTACAGTTGACTCGTTTTGGTATGACAAGCTTATCGTGATTGTTATCTTCGTAATGGCTTACGGATTTTATCTACCTTTGTAAGATCATCATTATAATCCTTTTCAAGTATAGGTACATGCATGTTTTACTGCAACCTTTTCAGATTTTTATTAACGACATCTCCATCTTCAATATAAAATTTGCTAATAATTGTTTTCATAATTTTCTATGATAAAATTTAAAGTATGTAAGTAAGTACGTATTCTGTTATGTATTTTTTGTTACCTACATAATGTATTATTTCCCGTAATTTTTACGGAAATCTATCTTACGTAAAAGACGACTTATGCATATAATAAAGCAATCTATTTATGACAAAAAATACACGTTTTCGATTACCGCCACATGATAATAGATAATGCACATGAAAAATGCTAGCCCAAGTAATTTATGTAACATCATTTACCTAGCTTTGTGAATTTTTAAGTTACTTAGCTACCTGCTACTTTTTCACGCTCTTACTTTATACGTGACATTGTCAATATGATTAAAACTTATTATTCATTAAGCAACTACAACTAGCTAGGTGAAATTTTAATAATTTGGTTCCCGCAGTGGGATGGTTCCACTCATGATTACAAGCAACTTTTACTAAAGTCGAATAGGTATTGCGCTTTGTGTGGCATGCTTGTGTTTTTTAGACACAAATAAATAATTTTGACTTTTTTTTTAATTTAGCTGTTTTTTTTCGCGATATCAGAGTTGGCCCAATAGTAAAAATTGCTTGTAATCATGAGTGGAACCACTCCACTGCGGGAACCAAATGATTAAAGTTTCAGCGTGTGTTGTATGGACCACGTCTGGATTACTGAATTAGGTACAAGTCTAGAGGATTGCATTGCATCTTTGAAGTAATACTTTCTTTGTCAAAGGCCATCGATGTCGTCTTTTGTGTATGTATTACATGGATTCGTTAAATGTTGGCTAATGTTGCATACCCATGTAACGAGAGGTCTTAAGAACAATGAAAAGGAGGAGTGGTGTTGCGTGTCGATTGATTGCCTTAAGAAAGCTTTAAAATTTAAGGTTAATATATTTTTAGGGCTTAACAGTATTATTTTATGGGCTTGAGAGTCTCCTTTGCAATTTTATTTCCAAATCTTCATAAAACTGAACACGCATTTTATATTTGTTAAGTTTTCAAGTAAGTAGTTAATTTTTTAACTTAATTTAAAACATGTAAACAAAAATGTAGTTAAAAAAGCATTAAGGCGCTGTAGGTAGTGAAGTTGAAGTTTAAGTTTGTAAGTTTTAAAATCCATAATTGCCAAAAGTGGCCACTTTGAGCTAAAATGGATTTTTAAACTTACAGAAAGAATGAAAACTGTTGAAGAGTTATTCAAAAAATATAAGAGACAATTTAAGAGATTATCACTTGTGCTTTTTTTAAATATTGACTTGGTTTACGAGTAATAAAAATAAATGTAGTGGCGGCGCCACTTTCACTACCACCGCGCCTTAAGGTAACTATTTTGACATCTTAGTATGTGTAAATCGGGCATTAGTTAGTTAGTTGCAGTGCGTATTTTAAACTATTGATAGATATCTATTGACAAAAAAAAATGTGACATGAACTTTTCCAACTCATGCCTTAGAATTTCTTATTGATAGTAATCTTATGGCATCTGGCCATACATAGGTACGCTTACACAATTAATTTGTTTACTTCACACTGCGTATTAACACTATTAAATGTTAGCAATTAAAGTTATTGCTCTACTGATAAACTTGATTGCGTGAATACCAATAATCACTGGGAAAATACGTTTTTTTTTCATGTTTGTTTCTGTTAATAACATTTTTTCTTAAAAAAGAACAGAATTCTAACCAGTTGTCTTGATTGAAAGCTATGTTATTGTATTGTACTTATTAATAAATTAATTTTATGGAGATGTTTAATAAATAACAACAATTATGTTATTGTGATATCGAATAGTTGACATAAGTACAAGTGCAATAAAATTCTTACGGCTCAAATACACGACCGTTGCATATTCCACAACAACTACAGCAGTAATACTAAATGAAAAATTTCATGTCTACTAGAACAACACTTCACAGTCTAAATTTTTAGCAAATCAAATTTAATATATTATAGGATAGTAAACAAAATCATTTATACATTGTCTGCTAAAATAATGACAAATCATACAAAATTACGAATCTTTAAAGAAAATATTTTAGGTTACTCAAGATTTTGAGATGTAAAACGCTGAATTAATAGAATCGATGGTTTCTAAAAGGGCACTTGTCACATATTCTCTGGTTAAAAATTTAGCAGGAGACGAAAAAAAGAAAAGACAAGTGCCTCTTTAGTTCTAAACGAATATTTCGATGGCGTACCAAAACACTTCATATCATACCTATTTTGAAAGTAAAAAGCACATTTTCTCAAACTAAACCGCAAGATAAAGGCATCGAGCCCTTTGTTGAACTTTAGCATAGATTCGTTCACAATCGATAGAGTGAATCCAGTTCACCTATATTATATGACTAAACGTCGCGCTGCTCACACGACCTCGCCGGTTCCGGATCGTGATTGATGGATGGTCCCTCGTCACAAAACTTTGCATTACAGATGCACGCGATGCGACAGGTTGGTGCAATCTACACACTGTATGATAGTTTTTTTATCCTTTTTTCAGATTGGAGCAATACAGAATGAATTCTTTGTTGTTTAAACTCCATTTTTCTGGCTAACTAACCACTGCGCACTTTTTCCTCATCCTCTTTGCAATTAAATTACATAAAGGTTTTTCTAGATTGGAAGATAGGTCTTTTTCGTAATTTTATGTTTTATGTATTCCACCGTTTTTCCGCCATCACCAACATTGCAAGATAAATTCAAATAGAACATTCTGACTTTGAATATCATTACGTTTTCATAAAATTGATTTTTTGAGAAAAATGTACTCTAATATTGTTTTCTCTGCCATCATCCTTCAGCGACCTGTGTTCACTTTCTTTTTTTTTTTATTTATTATTGATTATTTAACTTGAAATTACTTATCTTTTCAAGTTGCTTACGTATTGTTTTTTACTTAAAATATTTCCAATATAAATCGCTCATTACTTTTTATTGCGCCGCAATCCCTTGCCCTTTATGTTGAGGTATTTCTGTCATCGCCATCGTTGTATTAACTCTAATGAGTATATGATGTGTTAAGTAGCAATAAATGTTTGGAACATCAACCGCTAGGAATGCTTCATTAACTTACTCATCTTCGTTCATATTTACTTATGGTATTCAATTCATATTAATAGTACCAGTATACTTTAGTATCTTGTCGCTACAATGATTGCGTGTTCAAAGTGGGATTGCAACTAACGAATAAGCTAACTTGGTGTGGACTAGAGCCACAAAATAACTAGAACAGAGATTAACTATTTTGTGCTTAAACGATCGATAACTTCTAATGCCGACTGCACCAGAAGGAAGGATACAGTTCCACATTTTTGTTTACGTCTAGCTCGTAGCACTTTTTAATATCGTCTTTTATTAATTTTATTTACCTAGGGAGTGGTATCAGATTTTATTTAAAAAAATGTATGCCTCATTTATACGCAGGTAATATATAAACCATATTATTATGTTGATAACGTAGTTTGAATCGAAAACTACGAAAGAGTTGGTGAAATGTTGACACCAATACAAAAAAGCCAATTAATGGACTAACGTAAAATATTCACAATGGTGAAGGTTATGTATCTTTCATAACAATATCAAATGGGTAATTTACTAGAATCTAACGATAGTTCATAAAGGGCAATGGTTAACCATCATACAATAAGCCCTTTACGTCGCAGTCATCGATAAAAACATGTTTCTACGAACTCAGCTCCGTCACATACATTTGCCAAACGAACCTAAGTTTGTAAACTATATGCTTTATTATTTCATTATATTATTTTATTTTGCGCTATCTTGTTACTAACTTTAATTAAGCTCCTTACTGAATCCATCATCTTAATTATCTTTAATTATTAAATTGTATGATGACGATGTTCTTTTTTTTATAAATGGGTTAATCATGGAATTCACAAATAAATCGATAGTGAACATGGAAATGAAAGTTTGATGCAGCACGAAGCTTGCAATAGGATGTATGTGTATCTAACCTTTTTAACTAAATGTCATAGTATATTTTCTGTTGAGATTGAATGTTATTGTTTTCACAAATGCTTATTTGAAAATAAATTCGTGTACCTAGTTAGCTTATTTCTCAACATCACTTCATTTCCACGATTTAGATTAGAAAAACCTTTTATTATCCGCTGCTTCTTAAGGATAAGAAATTAATTATTAATTAGGTATAATTACTGTATATCATCGCTTTTATGCCCCTATGGTATTTGGTTTGACATGAAGAATCTTAATCACACATCTCCAGAGATTATATAAAACTGACTATCTAACAATAGCAGATCAGATGTTTCACTTTATGTATAATCAACTCATGTGACAAACATGATCCCATCAATCCCATCAACCTTTTCCAGAAATGTGTGTAAGAGCGATGAATGGCTTGGCGAGTTCGGGCCTGATAACCATGGACGAGGCCAGCTGCATAGCTTCCACGGAGGCGGGCCGGCTTATGTCGGTCTTCTACCTGGATTTGGAGACGATGAAGCTGATCATGAAGGTATTGTTACCTTGATAATTCTACTATTGCTTCTATTTGGTGGAAAATGTCAAATTTTTTGTGGTTTTTTTTTCATTTGAATTTTAATCACTTCGTTTTAAGAAATCTTAAGTTAAAAATATCGCGATTAGATTCTTACCCCCGTATCTATAGACGAATAAGTAATGACTTGAGTAAAACTTGCAATTTTCAAATGCTTCTAATATTATATTCACACGCAGTTTTTAGTATAAATTAATCTTAAGTAGGTAAATGCACCAAAACTGCATTAAGGCTGCACTACAAATTGCATGTGAATATGATATGAGAAGCATTTGAAAATTATAAGTTTTACTTAATTCATTATTTACCTACCTACTTATTTACTCGTCTATAGATACGGGGGTTAGTTTAAAAGATTGCTAATGACTTCGATTTCACCCTGAATAAGTACCTAAGTATTAAAGTTGACAAGATATAAAACCATCAGTAAATATAATTATCTGTTCTTCGACCGTCGAACATTCTGTAAGTTCAAGATCATTAGAAAAAAAAACTAAATTTTGCGTATACGCAAAATCTGTTTACAGTTGTTGAAATTTAAATACTTTTGATTTTCTCTTCCTTACTATAGTTTAGGTATTACAATTGTTGTCTAGATACAAGGACACGAAACTCTAGAGCAACTTCTGTCCATCATATGCGAGAGCCATGAACTGGCCGACATGCACCTACGTGTGGACGAACGAAGGTGCCTCAATGCGCTTAACAGGAACAACACAGCAGCGACTATTAGATATCCCATGAAAGGCAAGATCAATTCGAGACAGATGAAGCTTAGCTGGTAAGGAGAAGATCATTTGGAAAGATTAACTTTTGTCAATTTCTAAACGAAGACATTTTAGACAAATTAAAACCCAATGTTCACAGTACAAAAGTTGGCAACAGCAAACACTTTTTATACCCTTACGATCTCACGTCGTATTTCTTTTTTACCTTTATGCAATATACTTAATACTTTCTTAATAGTCTTACAACTTATTCTTTCACAGTATACGTAATAAGTCAATAAATCCTACCTAATTTTAAAGTATTGAAATCCCATATTCCAGCATTATCCAAGCAGTACTAGGCTGCCTACCAATCCCTGATCCATCCTTGAACCAAGAAGCAATGAAAATTATGAGAACCGCTAATAGGATTTGCAAATGTAAGAGGTCACAGAATAAACTTGGTCTTACATAATTCATTATACATGTCATGTTTACTGCTATTTTATTACGACTCATACAAGGTTGTACCACCACATCGATACCAAAGTGATGATACAGCTGGTAAAATCTAATATAATTAACTTGTGACTTCAGAATTAGAACTAAGTAGTCGGCGATACAACTTGGGAAGACAATGGGGAATGTCCGAAAAAAATCAAATTGGCTGAATATTTTTCTATAGGTAGGAATAAGGTCCCTTAGTAATAGAATAAATTTTCATAATTTTCGGTTTCGAGAAAAAAATTCAAAAAATCAAAGTCTCTTCGACTTCACAAATGTATGAAAGTAACAGCAGAATGGAGATTGTACCTTTGCCAACACCTGCCACAACCACAACATGGTATTAAAAAAAAAGTTTCAAGACAAAATGTCAAACCTTTTTTTTTAAATACGTGTTGTGTTTGTGGCAGTTAGCGGCAAAGGTATAATCTCCATTCTGCTGTTACTTTCATACATTTGTGAAGTCGAAGAGACTTTGATTTTTAAAACCTTTTTTACCTAACCGAAAATTCTAAAACTTTTTTCTATTGCTAAGGGACCTTATTCCTACCTATAGAAAAATATTCAGCCAATTATTTTTTTTCGGACATTCCCTATTGACACAAATACAACAAGGGTTCTTTTTCTCGTGCTCATACTGTTTACATTATATTACTTTTTACACATTATT
The DNA here is from genome assembly GCA_928269145.1 of Agriphila tristella. Classification (NCBI taxonomy): domain Eukaryota; kingdom Metazoa; phylum Arthropoda; class Insecta; order Lepidoptera; family Crambidae; genus Agriphila; species Agriphila tristella. The sequence goes on from OV743432.1 coordinate 36,180,682, forward strand.
AATAAATACCGATTGATTTCCGCTGTTTCTAGAAGTATTTATTTTCTTTTATGCGACTTTGAATTCATAAATTTTCTATTTTTTTTTCTACCTTATAAATTATCATTAGCAATCAAAACAAAGTGTCAACATTAAGGCCCGTATTTATAAATGTTGAGAGCCAACTTGAGATGCTCTTTTTATGGGAACAGCATCTCAGGTATGATCTCAAGATAGCTCCCAACTTTGAGAGCAGTTTATAATAATACGGCCCTTATAATCCAAAAGTTTTCTATATCTATTTACCCAGGTTTAGTGGCATACGTGACTCGCCCAGAGCTAATAGCCGAACAGCGGAAGTACTTCACGGCGGTGTTAAACTCGTTAATCCTGGCAAAATGTATAGAAGCCCATTTGTGGGAAAACTCGCCATACATCAGCAAGCAGTTGAAGGGAATCGGGCCTACATTCAGCACACTCCTGGCAACTGCGGGGAAAGTCAAATTCACGCTCCTGGAGGAAAGCCATCCGAGGGACTTAGAAAGGGTTTGTTTTTTGTATTCTACTTTTGACGTTATAGATTATACATCCAGTTTTATATTGATCTTGTTGGTAAACCCGTCAAATTAATTAACTGGAAAAATAATTATTTGAAAATTGGGCGTTATTTCCAATCCCTATCTACCATTATTCTGGTTTATCCATTAATTCTGTTACACGTTATATGTGACATCTTATTATTAAGGTAGATTGTGTACCTGTTGAAGCTTCAGGTCTCCAATTATTTCAGATCATGAACAAAGCTCCCCCAGCAGGCAATGTGCTAAAGAAGCAAATAAGTCTTCTACCAAAATACCACTTAGATGCGACACCTATCAACGAGAAGACCGTATCAATCCGCCTTATGTTGTTGAATCAAGCATACTTGTCTGAAAATATGGATGAACTTACTGCAGGAGAAGCACACAAATGCTATTTAATTGCTGGCGATTCGAAAAATCACATCTTGCTATTAAACTCATTCAAGTATGTATTGTATAGGTACTTAGCATAAAACTACTTATTGTTTAAATCGGTAGCATTATCTTGTCTTGTTTTAGCATTTTATATCAAGCTTAGGTAACTTTAATTTTCATATTAACTTACTATTATTTTATAACAGAATTAGCCTAATTTTCATTTCATTTCAGAGACAGTGATTTAATAAGTGTATATGATGGTACAATGACTTTTGAAATCACAAGAAAACATAATTTCGAGCACAAAATTTCTATACACTGTATTAGTTCTACTTTCGGTAAGCTTCATTAATATTTATAATACTTTCAAACAAATTATCTGAATTTAAAAGGCGGAATTTCTAATTTCTGTAAATGTTTTCAGTGGGAATTGATGCACAATGTGAATATACGTTTACGAATTTAATACCTTCTGTGCCTACGGGACTCGTATCTTCAGCCCATTTCATGAATAAAGAGACTCCAAAAAAACAAGTTGCTAAAACTCAACCAAAAGATAGAAAAAGGAAAAACATGGACGATGAAATAATGCAGTCTAGAGAAAAAAAGAAACGTGAAAGTGCTCTCGCAGAGAAGTTAAGACTATTAAAAGAATCTTTCAGCAAAACGTCAAACCAATTAAAAAGTGATTTACAAGAAACAGAAAAAATGTCTGAAAAAGCACTGAATGGACTAGTTCAATCTAAAAATACTGTACAATCTGTAGAATTGCATAATGTCAAGCCTTCAAAAGATTCTAATGACGACATCTTAGTCGAACTCAATGATCTGGAAAATAATTTTAATGACGATGATTTTGACACTTTCGTAGATAACGACAAAATTGACAGCATACTGAATAATATCGAAACTGAAATAATGGTTCATAATCAAGTTTCGATTATGACTAATAGTAAGTTGATGGATGAAGGCAAACAATTTAAGCACAAAAATCAATCTAGGATGGGGCAATCTATTAGCACTAACCATAAAAGAAACTTAGCACACAAAGAACCAAACTACAAATTCATAGAGCTACTCGAACGAAACGTGGATGTAAGCGATGAAGACGACAATCATATAAATGAAAATGGCTTTTCTAGCGCTATAAAAATGCAGCTTGATAATTATTTACAAAACTCCCGTAATGTACCTTCAACTTCAGATCCAACATTGATAGAACTTTTTGAAGGACAAAAACTTGAGTCAAAACAAAATAACAAAATAACCTTATCTAAGAATACTGAGAGGCCACTAAAAGAGCGTGAGCAAATGAATAACACGCAAAAAATTTACGATACATGTGTTGAACTGAACACAAATGAACAATCTTTAGAATCCAATTTAAATAAGAATGGGACCAGCCAGAATGTTACTTCAATGCATGCACCTGATCGTTCATTTGTTAATTTGAAAGAACCAATATTGTTAGATTCTGATATTTCTTCTAAAATCTCTCCAAATGAAAAATCAAATTATGTTGAAATCTTACAGGGTAATATTGTTAAGGAAACCGATACAAAAGATACGAATGAACTGATAGAGCCCATTAGTCATTCAGATTTTTGCAATAGTAAACCAAGAACAATTAATTCATCTTCAAATAATAATATAACAATGCAATTAACCCCGAATTTAAATCAAAAGATTGAAAAAGAAGTAAACAATGATACAAAATGTATTCAAAGACATTTCAAAAACATAGAACTGATGCAAAGAGAGATAATTCCATTAAAATGTACAAACCAACAGTCGTCGCCTGATGTTATCAACGTTTGCAGGAAAGGCAATAATAAGCAAATTGAAAATATAATACCTCAGATATCGACCTCTCTCCCCCAAAATACTAGTGATTTACAATGTTTTACAAATAATAACGAGCATCAAAACAATAAGTTAACTGAAAGTGCAGTAGCTTCATCATATTGTTTTGTTGATCCTAATCCAACTTCCAAAAGAAACAGACCATATGAAGATACTAGCAATAACCAAACAAAAAAGATAGAAAACAAATACACTTTTTCAGCAGAGAAACTTAATGTACACTCCAAGTTTACTGCCGATCATGAAATCCGTGTAACTAGAAGATTAAAAGTCGACCTAGATATTACAGAAACAATTTTAGAAGAAAATCTCAAAGCTACTTCTTGCAATACATTGAATCACTTTAACAATACAGAAGAAGTAAATTTAAGTAATCAAAACAGTAAAGTTGGAGCTGAAAATAACTCATTAAGGCGTCTTACACAAGAAACAGCTAAAAATCTAAACAGAAACGAATTCAAAGGCGAGGAACGTCACAAGTGTGAACTTGTGTTAGGACATTTTCATGATCAATATGTGGTAAAAAGTGAAAATCCTGCTAATGAAGTAAGAACAGAAACTGATCAACGTTATCATCAACAAAATAACCGCACTGATACAATAAGAAAATTTATAGGAACAAATAGAGCATTAACAAATAATAATATTACTAACAAGACGGTTGAAAAACAAGAAGGGAAAATATTAAGAGATGAAGTCTACCCAAAGAGTTATGCTAAATTGGATCAAGTTACAAATCAAATTATGGATAAGAACAATAAATCTGACTGTGAAACAACAAAAACAAGCAAACAAGAAGACCATCAACCAAAGGAAATTAATACAAACAATAATATTGAGAATATTCTTCAGAAATACAGCAATATTTTAAGGTACTTGCAGGTATAATACACTTTGTTGTACTTTTAAGATTTTCTTATTAGGTAGATTAATCTTTATTTTATTTTCTAGCAAAACTGAAAAGAACATTAGGCCGACAACTATTTCTAAAACAACTATATTTAATAACAACAAACCAAAACCTATAAAATCAAACAAACCGTTCAAAATAACTGATATTCAAAATCTTGATATCCAATTGAATAACCTATGTGATGTTCCGAGTGCCACGACCAATATCGATGAGTTAAATGTTGACATGAATACTAATAATAATACGCAATCAAATAAACGACTCGCAAAGTCTGATAACCTGAAGCCTGAAGGTCCTGAAGTCCTCCTAAAGACTGGTTACTTTGAAAAGATCACAAAGCCTTGTAAGTTTGAAGAAGTACAGGAAAAGCCCGATTATCTTAGAGGAGCTCGAGATGTAGATCATGAACATGAAGAGTACGATTACACCCAGAGCTCGTCTGTAGCTTTATCTAAAGCTAACGATCTGATAGAAGAGCAATTTAGTATTGATCACGCCCTATTAGACCCCAAAATGTTACTCAAGTGTTACAACAACGATGATTTTAATAACATTGAAGTTATTCCTCCTCCGCCTGAATTTTCTGACTATGGAAGTGCTTATTCTCCTAAACTTGGTGCCGATCTAGACAGCAATCTGAACTATAATAACTTCCATTCAGATTTAAATTATAACACTGTTCATGAAGATTACGTACTGAAAAATAATATATTCGAGGACAAAATTGACGACGATGGAGATTTAACACCCTCAAAAGAAGTTGAAACATGGAATTTAAGTAATGAGGACAACTTTCAGAATACTTCTTTGAGCAGTGGTAGTAGTAATCTTAAACAATCTTGTACAGCTTTGTATAGAAAAACTTCTGGAAATAATATGGAACAATTTAATTTATATTCAAATTCCCCCTTTGGTTCTAGTAGACAAGGAAAGTTAACTCAATTTAAATTTAATCGTAAGAATAAATTTAAAAAATGAATTTAGGTATTAGACGTGAATTATTTATATATTAAATGCAATGAGTAGGTAGTGTGCAGCTACCTTGATAATGGAATTAAAAATGTGAGGAAAAATTAAACGATATAAATTTGATAGAGTTTTTTTATTCTGAAATAACGCAGAACCGCAGAAGGCACTTAAGTAGTTGCTAGAACGACTCAACTAAATCCACAATCAATAGAAAAATAAATGAGATACCTATTGCTACATTGCTGATGCTGCACAATCTTTGTAAAGCCTAATAAATGGTCACCCATCTTGCTTTTGGCCACACAAAAAGTGGCTGCACAATATTTATCAAGCCTAATATGGTCACCCATCTTGCTTTTGGCCTAGTGATGTAATAATGGAAAAAAAATAACTTTGTTTTTTATCACAATCTTGAAAAAAGTCATGAAAAAACAGCACTGTTGTTTTTTTAATTTGTAAAATTAAAAAAAAAATACAATTTGTGATTAGTCATGAAATAGGTAGGTAGTTTTATTCATTTGCCTCAATTCCGGTGCTTACCCAATGATTGTGAGTTTGTTTTGAAAACTATAATGTTTACGATAACTTTTTTAAATTAGAATAATAAATGGGGAGTTTTTATAGATTTATTAATGGCTCTGCCACGCTGTGTATAATATTTTTAACACATTTATTATGAAACTATTCCAATGAAACTTATATTTTTGGAATTTGTATGAATATGGCTTTCTTATCATATTTTTTTCAAGCTAATATCGGTACTCGTTAGAAATTTATCGCCACTGGAAATTTGTTTTTTTTGTAAAATTTTAGATGTTCGGCATTTCAATTACGGCAATTCATGTTTTTGTACGTAAAGGTGTTTTTATTTCTGACAATGATTGGCCATCCTTTATTTATCCGAAAATGATATCCGATTTGCCATAGTAGCTATAAATTAGCAGTTGTTACGCCCAACAGTACGCGTGGCGTTAGAAAATTTCACTAAAACTATAAGTGCTATCACCTTCATTCAAAAAATGGTTATAAGAAAATTTAATGACAAATATATTGTTCTTAGACAGTTTTGTTGTAGCTTTTACCGTTTTTTATTTAAAAAATAAAAACTGCAATTAGGGACACAAAACGCCCCCCCAGGGGGGGAAACAATCACTTTACGACTTGTTTCTACTTCTATATTTTATTGTATGCCTAAAAGCTACATGCATGCCAAGTTTCATGCTTTCTGGCGGATGGGACCATAACTTAGTACAATATAGGTTGAAATGAGCCGTACTATAAGGAATATTGGACATTTTTGCGAACTGAAGATTTTGCGAATTGGACGTTTTGAAACCAGTGGACAGCAGGGCTTTATAACGTTATCAATTAACAGTAAATATAACGTTACGTAACGTTATTTTCAATATGATACCTTGATAACGTTATTTTTTTTAACGTTACCTAATAACATTAGCCTTAATATAACGTTAAATTAATGTCGATAACGTTAAAAATAACGTTATTTTTAACGGTAATTTTATAAATATTGCGTATTGTAGGTAGGTATCTCTACTACCTAGTACCTACCGCAGAGACTGATCACGTCACGGCGGCGTCAACGTCAATTACACATTGCTTTTAAATATTTTTATACAGTAACATAATAACGTTATCAAGGAACGAAAAAATAACGTTAAATTCTGTTTTACCGTTAATAATTTTACCGTTATTAATTTCCATTTTTAACGTTATTTTTTTTAACGTTACTAATTTTTAACGGTATTTGAAGCCCTGGTGGACAGTGGACATTTTGCGAATTGGACATTCTGCGCCTAAACGGATATTACATAGAGTAAGATAAGGATATTAGCACTGACCTGATTTTTATTTTCTATTTAACTGGACTGGCTGTCTGTATGATTTGACAGCAAACTTTTTGTGCCTATTTGAAACGCCTCTAGCGTCTGTCTAAGGAACTAATTGGTTGCCCTGATGGTCTCTCCAGAGCCAGACACAGACTTTAGTACCATGTCCCTCACGCTACGTCCTACAGCGCCAAAATGGCGGAAATCAAATAGGCACAAGAACAGTCAGCCAGTCTAGTGGAATATATACCGCGTGTAACAAGACCCTCAACGAAGCCGAGGTCTACGTATTTCAAAATTATTGCTGGGAAACGATTTTCATTTTTGGTGTTAAAAAAGCATTGCATACATTACCACGCATAGGCGTAGCCAGGTCAACTTTTCGGGGGGTGTTTGGGGCCAGTTTTTAGGGAGGGTTGGTCTATGTTAAAAAAATGCTTGACAGAAAAAAGGATTTTACTTAGCAAGTCTTTATTTCGGGGGGGGTTTGAACCCCCAAAACCCCCCCTCTAAATACGCCCATGTCCAAGTGAATGCTACAACGCTGTATGCGGCCGAGTTAAAAGGCAATGTTTATGTGCGTGCTCATGAAATACATTGAGTGATGACGTTTTGAAGCCATTGTTTGTTACGAAATACTAAAAATTGTGATAATGTTTCTGTAGACAAAAATTAGGAAATAACGAATAAAATAAGATTTCATAAAAAAAATGATTTTTTTTTTTTTACTTTGACCTTCAATAACTTCGTAGGTATTGGTTTCCCAGGTGTAGTCTAAAAGAAAAAAATGATCCTGATGATGGGCGGAATACGTGGACTTCGGCTTCGTTGAGGGTCTTGTTACACCCGTTAGAAGTCAATGGATATTAGGCTTGACAACAGCAAACTTTTTGTGGCCAAAAGCAAGATGGGTGACCAAATTAGAATAAAAGATTGTCAAGTGCAGCTACTTTGTGGTCAAAAGCAAGATGGGTGACCGAATGAGGTTCGATACAGATCGGGCAGCCTCACTTTTTGGGCATATTAAAACGAAAAAAATATGAAGAGTTGCGTATGTGTGACGACCTGCGTGTGATCCGTCTTGTTTGCTTGCGTCTTGGCAGTGACAGACAATAGTATCAAGGATTGGTCCACCGAAATTATAAATGTTCTTCGGTTATTCCCAGGAGTCCCCTCTAACACTGTCACCCGGGGTGACAACTGGGATTTTTTATCCCAGTCGTCACCCCCGTGACGAATAGGACGAAAATTTCCCAGATGTTCCCTTCAAATTCGTGCCAGATGAGACAACTGGAACTTCTTTTGTAGCAATTGTCAGTCAAAAGTACCAGGGCAACATAACTTACAAGGAGTTATTTGGAGCTAATATGTTACTTTTACTTTGGATGTCAAGCTAGGTCTGGATCTAATGTATTTTTACCCGACTGCAAAGAAAGGGTTATGTTTTTCGCGCGTATCTTGTAAGTATGTAAGGTCAGAGCGGGGAAGACCGGCATAATATATAATTTCGAGGGGTGAAAGGCTATTTGAGTTAACCGCCATTTTTATAACTTTACAGTAGAGCGTTTTAAAGTTTTTAAATTCAGAAAAAAAATCGTAGAAATTCGGTTTTTTAAATAATTTAGAATTTAAATATACAGTTTTCTTTTAAATTAAATGCTTCATCAGATACTTTAGTCTTTAAACTAATAAAACGAATGGCTGTAGAAATAAATGTCGCTTAAAGCAACAATGCCCCTAGGCCTTTTTTTTCTGAGCAGGGAAAAACATCTTAAACGACGTTTCCCCTTGTTTCCGGAGTAAAGAGCTTATTAGATCATCCTGAATTAAGGATCCGGAATGAAGTCGCTCCTTAATTCAGAAAGTGTAATTGCATTCAGGAAGTAGGATCCTAGTTAGGATCCTAGTTAGGATAGGAAATGGTCTCCGGCGTTAAGGATGCTAAATCGGAAGCACTTAGGACAGTGTAATCGCATTCAGGACGCTCTGCTCCGACACAGTAGTACCACAGCCTAAAGAGTATACAGTCAGTCAACGCTTTTTATGTTGGTGAAAAAAAAGCCGCCGTTCGTCTAGATAGACAGTTGGCGCAACGAAAAAACTAAGTGTATAAGGGCATAATAACTCTGTAATTTGCTTTTTTGAATTAAAAAAAAACCGGCCAAGTGCGTGTAGGGCCACGCGCAGTAGGGTTCCGTAGTTACCATATACAATACCTTATTTAATACCATACCTTATTTAATACCACTATCATTTTAATCTGCAAAAATAACTTTGTTTTTTATAGTGTTTGTATAAACGACAAAGTTATATTTGCGGTTTTGGAAAATGTGCTATATCTCCTAAAACTACTAATTATATCTCATTCAAACCAATTTTCGTAGATAGTGTTTATAAAGGTCTAAAACATATTTTTACTACTTCTAGAAACCTCAATGTCTTTTTTAAAGACCTATCTATAGACACCCCACACATATAGGTTAGATTAATTTTTTTCCGTTTCAGTTCCATTGTATTTCATTTCCATCCCCTCTTAATCTTTTATATTTTTTTATTTTGTGTAATAATCGTTTAAAAGTCGTAAAAATTGCTGTTTTAAGTTTGACACCTGTCATCTGTTGGTATTTGTTTTTAAAATTGATTTTAGGTAGGTATGTTATTAGATGAGTTATTCGTAAATTACATACTAGCTGTACCTACATCAATAAACCTAGTTCAGATTAGCATTGAAAATGACACGTACCTATACCTCCTACCTACATGTATTTTTACGGTCACTGTATTTTCCCCTCCGTTGCTCTGCGCAAGTACATTCGTGTAACAACTGTATGATCGTTAAGCTGTGATATCGGATCCGTTATTCAGGACGGTCTAATTGGCGACTGAATTTCTCGTCCTAAATCGGACTCTGAATTCCGGATCCTTAATTCAGGATGATCTAATAAGCTCTTAAAGCTAAATGTCTGAAGATACAATGACTAGTAAAATCAGCATACGCCAAAAAGGCTCAAAGGAATAATAAAGTATTTTTCGTGTAAAACTAAAAGATTGAATTATCTTGTTATAAATAAATAGATTTAGGCTAATGTGCTGAAAGCCAAATTCTGTTTTAAATACCTTTAGGAAAAGTAGCTCAAGCAACGATCAACATCCTAATTTTGTTAATTTAAATCCTCATGTTTTAAATTTTTATCTGAGGTTGGTTGTTGAAACCATCACTAATAAATAACCTCTAAACATGAAAATTTTAGCATGTATGTATCTGACGACCTATTTTATAGTTTACTTATTTATTCCGATTATGTGCTGGCTTTCCTGTATGGTGTATGTGCCGGGTTGGAAAATCACTACCCCTTCTCATCCCGTGGTTAATGTAAAAGGCGACTAATGGAACTCGGTCATCAGGAGACGGGCAGCAGCATCTCCAAAAACCTTGGCCTACTGCGATCGTCAACCCGCCTGCCCAGCGTGGCGATTATGGCAACCCCCTTTTCCATACATGATGAATACACAAAAAAATCGGCCTCCAGTCCTCGGCAGCCCCGCTTTTTCTAGCTACGGTAGCGGCTATGGCAGCAGTGGGGCAAGGGGTGCCAAGAATCAACAGGCACGGCTCGGCTTGCTCTACCACGAAAACTGCTCCTGGCAACCTATAACACGCGCACACTGAGGACCGACACGAAGTTAACCGAGTTAGAAGAAGTTATTAGTAAGTTACACTGGGACATCATGGGTTATCTGAAGTCCGAACAGAGGGAGAGGACTCTATAATCCTCAATTCCGGTAACTTGCTATACTACCGGGAAGGCGACCAACAGTCCCTAGGTGCGGTGTCGGGTTTATCGTCCACAAGTCCCTTGGCAACAACGTGATTAACCTAAAACTATAAAGACCTCGACTGATAAAATCCACGCTCCGACCATTACCGGCCCACATTCAAAACCCCGAAAGCTTTCAACTCGAACTCCAAAACTGCTTCGAAGCCCTTGAGAACAGCATAGATGTGGATGATCCAAACAATATAGTGGTGGATACTGTCCGTACGGTAGGATCCAAGTTCCTTAAGACCCGCCGGCCCAAGCTAAAGAAACTTTCCAACCACGCACTCCTACTCATGGATTAGATACGTGAAATAAGGCTCCAGAGTACAGCTGATGCTCATCCTTATCGGCAGCTAAATAGACAGATATCTAAGTCTTTGTCAAGCGACCTTCACCAATTTAATACGAATCGTATTAAATAATCAAGCGGAATAAAGGCTCCAAAGTGTTCGCGAAAGATCTGTCTATTGGGCAGCCAGATGACGAAGCTGAAAACTGACGACGGACGCATCATCTCATCGAAGCCTAAAATCCAAAGGGATATCGAGAGTTTCTATGGGCAGTTATATTCCACGCAGACACCTGTTGAAAGCAAGGCTAAAGACCCCAGAGCCAAGCTTACCCGACACTATACCCAAGATATCAGGGGCTCAGCTGCCAGTGTTGAAAATATTTTTGTACTCCCAAAAAAGAGCTGTTCGCGCCATATACAATCTTCGGCGAAGATTGAGAGAATTGTTTAAAGAAATATATATCTTAACTTTGGCAGGCCAAAATATATAAAAATATATATATATATATATATGAAAATTTAGTTTATGTAAGGAAACACTATGATTCATTTGCTAAGAACAGTAATATTCACCAGTTTAATACAAGAAATAAAGATAAACTTGCCGTTCCAAGATTAAGGCTTGCAAAAACTATAGGTTCATTTATGGGGAAAGGCATAGCCTTTATTAATAAAGTTCCACAACAAGTGATTGATCTTCCTTGGCATGAATTTAAAAACCGTGTTAAAAAAACCTCATTTATTTGTTTATTTATAATGGGTAATATTATAAAGTAGACGATAATCTTAAAAATCAAAATGCGTGGAAATGATGTAACATATAACTTGCTACTATAAGCACTTTGTTGTAGATATATAATAAGTCTATGTTATTGCCAATAATCCTGTCACTCTGTTGTAATTATCTGGTAACGATATATTCAAGTGTGTAAATATCGTTACTTATGGCTGTTACAGCTGATAAGTTTCTTGCGTCCATTCTTATTGTTAGCTAAAAAAGTCTGGAACGAGTGGTAGGAAAATATAGACGATTCAAAAGTACCTACTTAATAATTAGGTTTATTTGAATAAAGCTGATTTGACTTTGACTTTGATATCCCGGACGTCAGCCTGTACGTGATTAGTATGGCTCTCACACAGCTGAAAAACAACAAAGCGGCGGGTGACGACGGAATTACTACAAAACTTCTGAGAACGGGCGGTAAGTCGATACTTAAAGTCCTCCAAAAGAATTTCAATTCCGTCAGCGTCGAGAGCAGAACGAACTGATTTTGTTCTTTAAAAAGGGTGACAAGACAAGACAAGCCCCTCTTGAAGAACTACAGACCCATCTCGCTTCTGAGACATGTCTAAATGTTGTTTTCGAGAGTCCTTACGAATCGTCTCGCGCGCAGATTCGACGACTCCAACCTCCCGAACAAGCCGGGTTCCAAAAAAGCTTTAGCACCATATACCACATTCATACGCTCCGGCAGGTGATTGCATCGGCATTTTTTTGCTGATGATATAGTTCTTATGGCTGATATCTTGGAAGACCTGCAGCAGTTAAGTTACAAAATAGGCCTGCTGAACACAATGCTCGAAGATCTCCGTATTGCTTCCCAAAGAGTGGGTCTCAGGATGAACGTGGATAAGACGAAAATCATGTCAGATTCTATGTTGTGCGCGCTCCAGTTCATGTTAGGAACACTACACTTGAGGTTGTTGACCGTTACGTATACCTAGGACAGGCAGTTCAGTTAGGTAAGTCCAACTTCGAGAAAGAGATCTCTCGTCGAATCCAACTCGAATGGACAGCATTTGGGAAGCTACGAAAAATCTTCGCGTCCGATTTACCTCAGTGTCTCGAACGAAAGTCTATGACCAGTGTGTGTTGCCAGTGATGGCTTACGGCAGTGAAACGTGGTAGCTAACTATGGATCTCATAAGGAGGCTAAAGGTCACCTAGCGTGCAATAGAGAGAGCCATGCTTGGCGTTTCCCTGTGTGATCGAATCAGAAATACGGAGATCCGCAGGAGAACTAAAGTAACTGACATTGCTCGAAAGATTGCTCAGCTGAAGTGGCAGTGGGCTGGACACATAGCGAGAAGAACCGATGACTGTTGGGGCAGAAAGGTTCTGGAATGGCAACCGCGCACCGGACGACGCTCCGTGGGTAGGCCTCCGACGAGGTCGACCGGCGATCTGGTGAAGGTCTTGGGAAGCCACTGGATGTGGGCAGTGCAAGACCAATTATTGTGGAGATCCTTGGGGGAGGCCTATACCCAGCAGTGGGTGTCGTGCGGCTGATATGATGATGATGATGACAAAATGACAGACAGTGACAGATTACAGAGACAAAGAACGACTTATCCGTGTCATAGGTAATTTTTTAAAATGTAGTGCAGCGTATTCATGTTCAGTGTGTTTTCTTGAACAACAGCTCTTTGTTTAGTGAGAACTTAGTTAAAAAAAGTAATCTTGTAATCTTGATTGCAACTACATACTAACTGTTGTTAGTAATCAGTACTTAGACTACATTTTGCCCAAGACTGTAACAATACAACAATGCGGTGATAACAGTCTCACTAAAACATAATTTCAAAGCTTTCTTATAAATTTTTTTCTCAAACACAGCTCAAACACAATACACAAGTGACGCCCCCTTGGCAATTTGGGACCGACTGAAGCGACCTGCGCGAGCGCATCCCTTTTATTATTGGGTGATTTTAAGGCAATGAAAACATTTTGAATAGGTTTTAACCGACATTAATTTTAATGGTGTATAGAATACCATTTTTGCTGAAAGCACATTACTAAACCACTCTAGTTAAGGAAAACTGATTCATGTACAAAAGCAATAAATATTTTTTGAATTAAGTGACCTCCTTTTGTTAACAAATATAGGGACTAATAGATTAAACAACGAATTTACATAAAAATCGTAAAAAGCTAATTAATTTATGTACCTAGATAAAAATAAAATAACCGAAAGCAAAATAATTCAAGGGATGAATTTATTTATTTTTGTAGCAGGCTAATTGTTTCAAGAGACATACTTCATAAACTCTTGTGGAAAGCTATTTGCTTTAAAAGACAAGCTTAATATATTTTGTCGCAAGCTATTTGCTTTAAGCGACATTGGTTTGTAAATTTTGAAGCAAGCTAATTAGTTTAACCTACAAATGCTGTAGTTATAGATATTGGAAGAAAGATTCAACAACCGTTTGAGTTTAAATGTGAGAAAGGAAAACTGGTTCAAGTAACAATTGGTAATGTTTTGATACAGCTTAAGTCAACCACATTAATAAAATAGCAAATTCTTGCGTCGGTTCAGCTAGTACCGAAGCGGAAAAAGCGTGCAAATCTAATTGACTTAAGCGACAAAAAAATGGTCGGATTGACATGAAACCCGGCTCATTCGACGCAGAAAAATTTGCTGATTCCGAATATGTATATAACTCAATATCGCCCATGATGTCGCTTAAATCCATTAGCCTTTCACCCCTCGATTTGATAAGTTGAAAGGTTTTTAGCATATCTCATAAATTTATAAACTTATCACTATTCCTCATACATAGGAAGATAGAGCAATTCAAAAACTACAAAGGACAACTAGATACAACAATATTACGTTACAATTTAAAAAAAAAATGGTTTTTTTAAAACGCAGACGCAGACGGTCTTCCCCCGCAATTTGGGGCAAGTCCGTCTACTAGCAATATTATCAAAAATAAGACATTTATACGTATCTATTTATTACTATGTACTTCTTCATTGTGTAATTATGACATTTAAAACTTTATTTTATCTCTAGTTAAGGTTTTGATTCGAATAAATGGCATTTAACATTTTAAGGGGTAGGACCGTCATAGAATAGAGTTCAGGGGTTCTAAACATTTTAAATTGTGTAGGTACTATCATCATCATCATATCAGCCACAAGACACCCACTGCTGGGTATAGGCCTCCCCTAAGGATCTCCACAACGATCGGTCCTGCGCTGCCTGCATCCACTGGCTTTCCGCGACCTCCACCAGATCGTCGGTCCACCTTGTCGGGGGCCTACCCACGGAGCGTCGTCCGGTGCGCGGTCGCCATTCCAGAACCTTTCTGCCCCAACGGCCATCGGTTCTTCTCGCTATGTGTCCCGCCCATTGCCACTTCAGCTGAGCAATCCTTCGAGCGATGTCGGTTAGATAGATAGATAGATAGTTCTCCTGCGGATCTCCTCGTTTCTGATTTGATCACGTAGGGAAACGCCGAGCATGGCTCTCTCCATTGCACGCTGAGTGACCTTGAGCCTCCTTATGAGACCCATAGGTACTATCCATCTAATATTTTTCAACGGTATATTATGGTGGTGAAATGTATGATGAATGTGACAAATTATTTTAAAATCATGAGAAGAATAAAAAATAACCCAGAATTAATTAATTTTTTTAGTATGGTAGAACTAAAATAATATTTTTGGAGACTCTTTCAAACTTATATTTTATAAATAATTTAAATATTTAAGGCACACGTTTCTATAAAAAATCAGTATTTGTATCACGTATTTATAAAATAATAAAATCAACATTTTATGTTTTGAGATCATTAATGTAAGCTTCTTTAAAACTTATATAAGTTATTTTAGCCTGATGTCATAAGCATAACAAATCACAAAATCATTATTTGACATAGTATTCGATTTCGACAAAGTAAGTGGAAATGTTTAGAACCTCTGACTCGAGGCAAGACCGGCATATGACGAACTTGCCTCTCTTATGCTGTACGGACTTCCCCAATCTTATATTTTGAGGTAAGCAAACTAAATTGGCAAATTACTCCATAATTTATAGCATTATTCATATTTTAATCAAATAACAAGCTTTATGATATCATATTTATAATCAACTCAACTCTTACTACCATTCAAGCACTTTAAAACTCACAGATAATTAGATTTTTCTAAGACACCTCACACTCACACGGTGAGGGAAAAAATGTATCTAAATTAAAATGACATCTATGAATGTTAAAGGTCTCGTAGCGACATCTATTATAGAGATGTAGAAACGTTATGAAATATTGTTTATGGGACTAATAACTAGATTGCGCTACTATGCTAGAATCGGGTTTTAGATGGACTGATTGGTCTTACCCCCTAGACGGTCTTCCCCATAGAGTAAGATAAAAAAAAATAGGGGTAGAGAGCCCTCTGGCGATTTTAAAACTTACTCATTTTGAAGCGCCATCTCTGATCGGCGATTTTCTTGTTAGTTTGTTTTTTTTTTAGTACCTAATCTAGCAATCCTACCTACGGCTTTGTTCTAATTATCTTTTACAACATTCTAAACGCCGTGTTCACTAGTATTAGTATTTTTTCCGAAGAAAATAACTAACACATGAGAACAAACGTTTCAAATGTTATAAGAGGTAACTAGAACAAAACAGTTAAAAACATAATTACAAAAGGGAGAAAAGAAAAGGATACAAAATTAAACAATTAAGTGAAAGAGTCATTATGTTTTTATTTATTCCTCTCAGTTTATGCCTAGGGATAATTTTATTCAAAATTGTTCATATTCTTATTTCTTAATATTTATTCATTCACAAACACGGTCAGGGTGCCTACTAGCGTAGTAGGTACCCTGACCGTGTTTGTGTAGTACATTAGTATACCTACCTAGTAGTATTAGGTATACTAATGTACCTACACAGTGGCGAAGGGTCCATGTGATCTGAAAAAAAAATGTTTGTAATTTTATTATTAAAAATATTGTAGCTTATGAAATTGATGCATAATGAGGGCATTATGCATGATGTTTGCAGTTACGTCTTTGTAATTCTAGAGGAGCGATGTTCATAACAAAACGTGTGCGTAAAGTAACTGCGTTTTACCTGCACGTAACGGTACAATTATTTTGAGAAATATCTACCCTTAATTTGCGTAAACATTGAAGTTTACATGATATTTCTGGTATATGAAGACGAAGTGGGATGGGTTGGAATTGAAATGGGTCTGGAACTGGGATGGGTCTGGTTGCCTGAAAAAATATAACATAAAAAACTATATTTTCATAAACACTAAAATAATAATACAAATTTCCGCGCCGGGGTTATATAGTATCATTTGAAAGGCCTTACGAAACTCTACAAAGTTATATATATTTCAATTTCCAACCCCAAAAAAATTTACGTGATGTTGCTTCAGTGGAAACGCACCCTAAATCAAGGAGGTAGTAATTTGATTCTACTATGGTACCTACCTAGTACCTACATAAAAAACTTACACGATGAATTGCCGGTAAGTGAAGGGAAGGTACTACGCCTACAGGCCTTATCCTGCTGGCGAAGGTGCTGGTTGCAGACCCCATTCTTTTAACTTGTCAACACATTTTCACTAACAATCTCTACCCAATCTTTAAAACTATCCGGGTCCTTATTCTTTTGTTGGGAAACGGTGGAAAGGAGCAACTGAAATAAGTAAACGTGCGAAATAAACACAGAAAAAGATTTTTGTGATATTGCTAAAGGAAAATTCTGACAATTAAATTTTGTTTTTGATAAAAAGAGTATACCTACCTTTATGAATGTACTCTCGCTAATGACTATTAGAAAATCATTGTCTATGCCCATACCATAAACTGCTTGACAAGCATTTACGTGCTTGTCAAGCATTGCTTGATCGTTGAGGGAGTTCTTATAAAAAAAAATTGTATGAAGTAATGATCTTCGCCATTGAGAGATGAAGGCAGGCACTTCCTTTACAATAATGTCACTTAGTATAGGAGTGTCAAGAGTGTCCCCCCCCCCTGGTCTTCCCCGCTCTGACCCTATGTTTGTTTGTATGTAATATTCTTTATTACCTCATATCTTTCAAACGGCTGAATGGATTTCTGTTATTAAGATATCGTTAGATTTGTCTCGTCAGACCAAGTGTTCTTAAGAAGGTGGCGTTATAAAAAACCAACATGGCGGCTGTACGGTGTTATTATACGTAGTGGTAAAAATTTTTTTAGAATACTACAATATGGGTGTCAAATAAAAGGGCTTATTATAAGGATTTCAAAAAGGTATATCATTATTGTAATATATAATAACTAAAAAAAAAGATATAAATAAAAAATTAATTAAAAAAATTAAAAACCCGCCTGCATAAAAAGACAAGTCAACTGAAAAGATGGAAACAAGATTAAATATTAAAGGCAACATAATAACATGCAGTCGGAGGCATATAATTCAAATCTTTCATAACGTCACTTTCTTTATGCATGCCTCCGACTGCATGTTATTATGTTGCCTTTAATATTTAATCTTGTTTCCATCTTTTCAGTTGACTTGTCTTTTTATGCAGGCGGGTTTTTTTTTTTTTTAAGGGTGCACCGAGCGTCCACTAGCGCCGCCAATCAAGAAAAAATCATTACAACGAAATAACTATGTTTAACAAAATTCTGAAACATATAAAAACTAGTAATAGTTATAAACTGTTTTTGTATGCGTTTTTTTCCTGGTTTAAATGTGTTTGTGTAGTTAAATTAAAAATAAATGAATAGTTATGCAAGATGTTTGGTAAAGACTTATAGAGCTGAATATGGTAGAAAGGGACCATAAAACTGAACAACTTGCACTATGGGACCAAATCTGAAATCGCGAAAAAAAAATTAGCTGTTTCATACATTTTGATAATTTCGTTGAGTATTAATTTTTGTATGAAACAGCAGTTTTATTTTAAACTAAAATTAAAACTTCGCGTTGCATTGCAAGTTGCAACCCAGACGATGATATTTGATAACACCAAACTAATGGCTATCTTGCCAATGTGGTCTGGTCAAAATATGCGATATATTGAAAATGAGCCTCTTGGCTGGCGGTCCATGGTAGAACAGCAAAGCAAAGGAGGCTAGAGGGGGATCGAAGGGGGGAGGGGGGTCGAGGGGGGCTAGAGAGGGGGTCGAGGGGGGCCCGAGGGGGGCCCGAGGGGGGCCCGAGGGGACTTGATGAGGCTCGAGGGGGCTAGAGGGGGGGTCAAGGGGGTGTCAAGGGGGGCCCGAGGGGGTCGAGGGTGGCTTGAGGGGGCTCGAGCGGGGCTCATTGAGTTTGGAATCGAACCTGCTTTACTCCTGTAGGTCCCGGGTTAGGTTAGAAATTTAAGGCGATTTTTTTTAGGGTTCCGTAGCCTAATGGCAAAAAACGGAATCCTTATAGATTCGTCATGTCTGACTGTCTGTCTGTCTGTACGTCTATCCGTCCGTATGTCACAGTCACTTTATACCAAAACTATTAGAATTACACAGTTGAAACTAGAGGTAGATGTATTCTGTGAACCACTTTAGTTACGATTTTTACACAAAATTAAAAAAATATAAAAGATTATTAATTATAATAAATCAACCGTTTGGAAAATATACACGTACTTCCAAAGTGGTAAAATGTGTCCCCCCCCCCCTCTAAAAATCGGATAAAATATATGTTGTACTTAGATCTTAATAAACACTATCAACGAAAACTGGTATATAATTAGTAGTATTAGAGTACCTAGCACATTTTCCAAAACCGCAAATATAACTTTGTCGTTTACAAACACTATGAAAACTAGACGAACGGCGGCGGCTTTTTTTTCGCCAACATAAAAAGCGTTGACTGACTGAATACTCTTTAGGCTGTGGTACTACTGTGACGGAGCCGAGCGTCCTGAATGCGATTACACTGTCCTAACTGCGTCCGATTTAGCATCCTTAACGCCGGAGACCATTTTCTATCCTAACTATGAATGCAATAGGGAATATGCATAAATTTTTTTTTAAATATTAATCAAAAGTATAATGCGTGAGAAAGTTAACTGTAATATTAAAACTTTTCTCTTGCGTTTTTTTCTCGTGATATAGTTACTTGAAGTTAGCGCGCAGCAGCACCCGCCGAAAACGCTCCATACAAAACGGTGACGTCACATATCTTGTTTCAGGTGTGTTTCGGCGCGTTTAATATGGAGTTAGCCAATAATCTTCAATTATCTCCCTAAATTTTGCGTTTAAGTACATATGTGTCATACAAAATATTGTTTCTTATTCGATATTCTATCTGACTGTAAAGTGTATTATATCCGAAAATGAAAAAAAAAATATCGTTATTTTCCCCTGATTTCATCGTGTGATAAAACTAGGATTATACATTTTTTTTATTTTTTTTCCTGTTCCATCATGTTTTTATAAGTGTCCGCAGCGATCAAGCTCAAATTCATCAAAATCGGTGACTTATGCATATTCCCTATTACACTTCTCTGAATTAGACATGGGCGCCGCGCCGGCGTGGCGCCGCCTTGAGCCACAAGGGCGCCGCCGCCGCCGCCGCCTCTGCCGCGTGGCGTGGATTTTGTGGCCAAAAACAGATTTTATTGGCGAAAATTTTACTTTTTATGTCTGTTTTTGACGTTTCGTTATTTCTATATCTTACCAAATGCTGCCAATACAAGCTGTATTTAACAAAGATCTTTTTCCTGAAGTTGTCTGTCGTACAACGTCGTACTTGGGACATACGTGATGCTCATTTATCAACTTCGAGTGTTGTGTTATATCTTTCGAAAATTATCTGTTAAAGAGAAGTTTCTTGGAAAGCAGAACTGACATAGGTATTTGAGCTTTGTAATCCGGTCTTCCAAGATTAGGTACTTCACTGTATATTTGATTTACTGTAATTTAACATAGCGCAATGGTGAACAGCTTCGGAGGAATAACCTCTCCTTGTCTCACTTTTCCCTCGATAGTATGGGATTTGAACACTGGTTTTGGAACTGACATAGTGGTCATCAACACAGCACTTCGTAGTTGGCATTGGCACCTTTTTAAGAAGATGCAGCACAGCCCAGGCAATGATCAAAGCGAAGGCTTTCAGTCTTTGAACACTAATCAAAGCGGCAGATTCTCCTCAGTCTTCTGTAGGTAGATAGTCTAGTATGTTTACGCTTTTTGCGACTGGAAAATGCGATATGCATGTCCCGACAATCACAAAAGATGGCCGGGAATCAGTGGGACTCACCATACCCTCATTGAAAACTGGTGGAGTCATGGGAACTAATTTATTGCCGCAGTCATCAGTCTGCGGATCAGCCCTGTGCCTTGAGTTTGCATAGTTAAGTTTACTATAGTCGATAGTAATACGCTTACTGGTCGTCTTCAGCAAGTCTTCAGGTCCAGTTCAGTTCGTTCCGTTTGTCGATCTTCATACTGTCCGTTCCTCCGGTACATCATCCCTGTCATCATCTGTCATATAGATCTATCAGCCTGTCAGTCATTAGTCAGTCGAAGAAGGCTGGAGGCCCCGCGATAGAGACAATAAAATTGCATACACTACTTTGATTATCCACCCATGGAAAAAAAGCCCGCCAAGTACGTTCGTCCGTCCGACCGGGAAGGTAAGGAAGAAAGTGTGTCATGGGACACGTGGAAGATCCTATGTCAGCGGAAACCTGTGCAGGCCAGGTTTCAGCTACAAAAACCACATCATTGACAAACTGTTGTGCTCAAATCTCAAAAGCATTTCTGGCTAGGTTTCGGGAGTATCTGTACTGTACCTACTAATCTTTCCGATCAATCCCTAAGTATACCCTGCCGCAGCGTATAGGTAGTATGGATATGGTCAATAGCTAAAGCTTTTTCGGAACTTTGTTTACGAAGTTGCTTAGAAATTGGAAGTCGTCAAACCCGCGAGTGAGACTATTACAAATCGTCTCACCCTCGTAATCAACTTGTAAATATGGCTCGGGCAGAACTGAGTAAGATCAATAGGTTCTTCATGAGTTTCCCATTTATTCGCCTTTATTTTTTTATTTATTAATTTAATTCAGGCGACTAAGCCCATACAATATATACCTTACAGACTAACATACATATATTTAAATTAAATTTTATAAACTATTTTGTAGGCGGCGACGTGTTGCGCAACGCAGTGTCCGGTATCCGACCGCGAAACCGTCGGAACAAAACACCCTTCGGCCAAAAATCTTCTTTTATGAAGGTCGACAGATGTTCGGTCGGTGCTCTCACCACAAATGAATTGAAGTTCACATTGTGGCGAGACTCCAACCGCTCGACCCTCAAACAGAATTTGGTCTTCACTCTGATGTACTCTATAATATCATCAGGTTTCGTACTGTAGTGCAGACGGGACACGTACAGCAGTGTTGTCGGGATGGCCGGACGAAGCAGTTCGTTCGTTCATATTCGCCTTTATGAGCAACAGGGTTGCCTGACCGATGTCTTAGGCCTTCTACCCTCATGATTTCTTTTCGAATCACAGAATCGACTGGACAACTTCAATTAAGCATCAGTAATTCGGTATACTGCTCGTTTTCAAATGTTTTTTTTGTCTTTGCCATGCCCTGCTGCCTTGTTACTGTTTACTTGCTTGAGAGCCATACTAATCTCGTACAAGCTAACATCCGGGATATTTTAAATCGGGTAAGCTTGGCTCTGGTCCGAAGTCTTCAGCCTTACTGCATCTTACAAAGTTTTAATAAACTTAAAGTGTTAAATAGCATCATGCAGCGTCCTTAGTAGGTCATTATACCTATACTGTTGATTAAGCTTTAAAAAAATCCACGCCGCCGGCGCCGCGCCGCCGCCGACCTAAAATTGCCAGTTCGCCGCCGCCGCTATTTTTCAACGCGGCGCCCATGTCTACTCTGAATTAAGGAGCGACTTCATTCCGTATCCTTGATTCAGGATGATCTAATAAGCTCTTTAGTGCTACATATGTACTATTTGTACCCTGAACCAAACATTTGTACCTCTATAGTTTAAGTGTCGAGTTTGATACCCCGTGTTCCCCGTTAATTCCAAAAATCAATTACACCAGGTCAATAAAAAAATTGAATCAAGATTTAACAAGACATTGTTTATAACATAATTGTACATTTTTGTAACAAATTTTACTTTGTTGTTATGACAGTGACAGCCTTAAACTTGTTTTTTGACAAAGCGCGTTTAAAATCAATGGTGAAATTGGCTCTAAAGGTAAAGGCAATATGTTAGGATTTTCTCGAATATCCACGCGGACGAAGTCGCGGGCAGAAGCAAGTATTACATTATTATCAAAACTATTTTGGGTTGTTTCATTTCTGCATAAATGTGTTCATTTTGATAACGATGAATGATGGATAACTTTTGATTTACTTAAATTATGAATATGAAAATTACACCAAGTTCATGTACTTAGGACGTACTAAGTTTCCACATTTGATTTTGCACGAGTTGTTACCATTTACATACGAATTCAGCGATAACATGAATCATCAAATTGACGGGACCAAAGTTTTAATCATTTAACTTTAATTCGGCACTTACAATAGTGTTGGAAATTGAGCATATACATGTACATATGTAGTACTAAGTCTTCGGGTATGAATTGCCTGCCTCTGAGTAGCACTTTCAGAAGGTCGTGCCACTTTGACGTCAAAGTGGCGGGATCAGGGAGGTCCTGACATATTGCCTTTATCTTTAGAGGTACAAATGTTTGGTTCAGGGTACAAATAGTACATATGTAGACGTGCCGGACTACAGCTGGGCCACAAAAAAAAAGTTGGAAATCTGACTTTTTGACTATGCCATGATGAAGTCGATAATTTGTCGGAATTTGTCGCCAAAAACCAGAATTTGTCGGGCTTGCGTTTAGGAGATACGTGTGGCTCAGCTGTAGAGACGTCTCTACAGCTGGGCCACACAGATCTCGAAAACGGAAGGTCGTAGCGAAAATCTGATTACTCGTATGTGTAGTAGGTAATTTGTCGGATTTTGTCGCCAAAAACCAGAGTTTGTCGGTCTTGCGTTTAGGAGATACGTGTGGCTCAGCTGTAGAGACGTCTCTACAGCTGGGCCACACAGATCTCGAAAACGGAAGGTCGTACCGAAAATCTGATTACTCGTATGTGTAGCCGGTAGTTTGTCTGATTTTGTCACCAAGAACCAGATTTTGTCGATCTTGCGTTTAGGAGATATGTGAGGATACGCTGTAGAGACTTTTCTACCTGGATCTTGAGAAAGGAAGGTCATAGCGAAAATCTGATAACTCGAGTGTATAGCCGTTAGTTTGTCGGAATTTGTCACCAAGAATCAGACTTTGTCGATCTTGCGTTTAGGAGATATGTGAGGATGCGCTGTGGAGACTTTTTACCTGGATCTCGAGAACGAATGGTCGTAAGCGTATCCTCACATATCTCCTAAACGCAAGATCGACAAAGTCTGATTCTTGGTGACAAATTCCGACAAACTAACGGCTACACACTCGAGTTATCAGATTTTCGCTATGACCTTCCTTTCTCAAGATCCAGGTAGAAAAGTCTCCACAGCGTATCCTCACATATCTCCTAAACGCAAGATCGACAAAATCTGGTTCTCGGTGACAAAATCCAACAAACTACCGGCTACACATACGAGTAATCAGATTTTTGCTACGACCTTCCGTTTTCGAAATCTGTGTGGCCCAGCTGTAGAGACGTCTCTACAGCTGAGCCACACGTATCTCCTAAACGCAAGACCGACCGACTCTGGTTTTTGGCGACAAAATCCGACAAATTACCGGCTACACATACGAGTAATCAGATTTTCGCTATGACCTTCCGTTTTCGAGATCTGTGTGGCCCAGCTGTAGAGACGTCTCTACAGGTGAGCCACACGTATCTCCTAAACGCAAGCCCGACAAATTCTGGTTTTTCGCGACAAATTCCGACAAATTATCGACTTCATCATGGCATAGTCAAAAAGTCAGATTTCCAACTTTTTTTTTTGTGGCCCAGCTGTAGTCCGGCACGTCATATGTAGCACTAACTCTTCAATGTGATAGATTTTAAATTGGGGACTTGATCCCGTCAAATTGACGCTCACAAGTACTGCGAACTTTGCTTAGAGCTCTTAGAGTGACGTCAGCCGTAAAATTCGAACTTATATATGTACTGTGTCCATACTGCTTGGAGGGGACAACTGGACCATTTTCGTAGCAATTGTCACCCCCTCTGGTGTCAGGGGCGACAATTAGGAAAAAAAGTGCCAGTTGTACCCTCTGACAAATTTGAAGGGAACATTTGGGAAAAATTTGTCACCCCCGTGACAACTGGGAAAAAAAACCCAGTTGTCACCCCGGCCGGGGAGTTAGAGGGGACTCCTGGGAATAATCGACAGAATAATAGGAAATCATTGGGAAGAATAAATAAAATACAAATTAAGCAACACCAAAATTTATTGAAGTTTTAATGCGGAAACAATGCACAGCAAAAAATAAATCTTACACTATACAAAAAATAATTTCATTTATCTATTTAGGTAGACAGAGATGAATAGTCATAATTATGTTGATTTTATACTAAGTATACTACTTATTATAATTACAGTTGTTCTTGACATTTTGTCAGAAGAACAAGTAAAACCAAGACTCACTAAACACAAAATAATAGATTATGAATTCATAGCCCAATGGCAGGGCATTACAATTTATTTAGTTGGTCTTGGTTGAACAGAACTCCAATCCTTTACTTCAGTTAGTCTTTTCTAACTTGAACAGTGCGATGTTTTACAAGGGCAGGTTGAACTCACACCATTCAATTTAAAAGAAACTCGGTGTGTGCAGGATCCTCGTCGTTGCCTGGCGCAAACGGCGAAGCACCGACGACGACACTGGACAGATAGAAATAGTTACAACCTCTATACTTTGCATTAAAATAATGCCCATTTTCACAGGCAAGGGATCCTAACTCCGCAACCACTTATTCCAGTGAAATATCACTCTAACACATAGTTCTCAGCTTCCCTGCAAAGTTTTCCATCATGTATTCAAAAGAAAACCTAAGAGATACTGATATCAATTTTGTGATAAAACAATACGCAATCCTGCCTCCACATGCGTCATGCCGTCATGCGTCGTCCCATACACCAACCCCTGCACTTTGTAAAAAGTTCTTCCCAAGTTCAAGTTGGACCGTTTTTCGGAGCTTGTTACAAAGCAAAGGTTAAACAGTTCGTCAACAAGACAATACTACAGCTGAGAATAATTTTTCCGTTTAATGCTCAGCATGTAAAAGAACTCTTAAAACACACCATATAACTAAACATTCGTAAGTAGATGCCTGTTTAAACATAAGTAAGACATGATTGGCTACGCCTCGATTACAATATACATTAAAAGCTAAGGTCAAGTTTTTGGGTAAGTATACAATAATTTCATTTAAATATGAAATGTAAAACATGCCTAATGAATAATGCTGAATATTAAACTGGAAATATAGTCCACACTTTTTTTATTTTTTTTAATATTTTTTATATTTTTTTTTGTTTTTAATATTTTTTTAAGTAATTTCCACGCTGGGAAAATTACACTAATTCTATGCAAAGTATAGCTTGTATTTTGTTATATGACCACTCCATACTTTGTTTCTTTAAGTTTACGGGCTATGCATATTATACTCGCACATTGGCAGTCGTAATACAAGTGAGAATTCACTTGCTAGTTAACGTTTAACGCACTACATAAATTAAGGACACACAAAATGAAAACTAATCACTTTTCCGATCGGTCGACTGAAGAAAACGGACGAAAAGAATCACAAGTAAGATACTGCAAACGTGCCAGTCATAAAGCATAGCCCGAAGTGCTACCGGCACACAGGCGAAATGCCATTACTCAAACGGGAAGTGGTGATTAAGATAAGTTAGGCTCGAAACCTAGCGACATCGACCGCGCAGACCTCGGCGTGTTCCGATGCCGTTCGCGACTCAAATTTACCCGAATTTTTATTTTAAAAGCAAAGGTGGGCGCGGGGCGTGAGCGTCGATGTCGCGAGACGGGGCTATATTCACTTCTTGGTCATGATCTTGAGGTACTCGAGCGCGTTGTGCGCGGCGGAGGCCTGCGCGTCCTTGCTGCTGGCGCCCGCGCCGTAGCACACGGCCACCGGCAGCGTGGACAGCTGCACCAGGCACTGGCTGCGCCCGCTCATCGACTTCTCCTCGATGTCCACGTATGTCACCTCGAACGACTGCTCCGAAGCGATCTCTTGCAGGAACTGGACGAAGTTAAAGTCCTTATTGTTCAACGGAGTCACCTGTCAAAACGATAAAAAGTCAGATATGGCACCGTAAAGAAAGTGATCGAAACTGATATGAAATCACTATTTTTGTCCACCATGCACATTCAAAAACGACATTGATTATAATTATTAGCAATTTAATATTAAAAACATCAACAAACTCCATGCAATATAAATAAAAAGGGGTATGTCGTACCTGCAACTTGGCCAGGTTGGGGCCGACAGACTGTTTGAGATGTTTGTGAAACTGCGACACCTTGTGGCTGTGACTGGTTGTCAGGGTGGAGATTTTACTATCTTTCAAGTCGGCATAGCGGGCCGCTACTCCGCCCTAGAAATCAAACACAGTTATAAACAACAGTCCGATGCGCAAGTGACCCTTCTGTCGATTCGAGCTTGTGAGAGCCGACCGAAAGATAGTAAAACACCTGGCCAAGTGCTAACAATCCTTTCAACAGAATGATACAAAAGAGCCACTCGTGTCAACATGGCTGACGTCTAAACTCAATGATGGATGAGTTAACTTTGCACTAAGGAACAACAATTACACTGTTATTAAATCATAATATTAAATATTATTGTTATTTATTCATGGGTAATCAATCACACAAGGTCTTAAAAGGTTTAATCACAATTTCATTATAAAATTATCAGTCAGTATTAGTTATTTATGGAAAAACGCATCAAAATCTTACCTCTTCTTCAGGTTGGAATGATTCTGGCGGGTTGTCCTGCAGTGCTTGCCACATCTTGTAGGCGGCTTGGCGCTTAGCGAGTTTCTTGGACTTGCCCGTGCCAACCTCGCGCCTCTTCAGCAGTGTACATATGATAGTAAACTGGCGCTCGTGAGGCAAACCTGAACAGCAGAAAGAAATTATAATATTATGAAAACATTAAGTTAAGTTTATTTCTTGAAAAAAATTAAAAAGTAGTTATATTCTAACCTATTCTTAAAAATACAAACGTTTAATAAACCTAATTTGTTTAAAAAGTGTGTCTTTTTCCTTTGCATTATGAATTGAGTGAACGAAAAAGACAAAACACATTTTTTAAATAAGTTTCAAACTTATTTAAAAAATGTGAAAACTTAAAGTTTGTTAAGCATTTTAATTTCTTATGAATGACATGGCTTATTATTCACAATAAAATAAAGTAATTAGTAGGTTAAGAGGGCGTCCATTAATCACGTGATGTTTTTTGGGCCAATTTTTAACCCCCCCCCCTCCTCCCTGGTGGTACATGGTGAGGTTTAACGTTAAACCCCCCCCCCTCTAAATCACGTGTATTTATTTTTGGTACAAAATAATCATCCTGGCAACGGTGAGTCAACAATCACACACAGTTTTCGGTTAAAAGTCACATGTTCAACGAAAAAAATTAATACATGTGATATCTCACTACACCCCCCGTCCCCCTTGTGATACTTCGTGATGTTTTCAACTAACCCCCCCTCCACCCCCCTTTCGAGGCTCACGTGATTAATGGACGACCCCTAATACGCTATTGAATGATTTTACAGTACAATACGCTATCGAATGATTTTATTTTGAAGTCGTAACTTGACAAATATTAGATTTCTACATACGTCTATTAACATTGTCGTCATTCTCAGCGTGGTACGAGGGTGGTGGCCAGAAACGGGACATGCACAGTTCCTGCAGCCAGCCGACTGGGTTGCCCATCAACTTGTCTTCAAACGACGACACCACAGCTCCACTGTAAAAGTAAATCATTTTATAGGCTAGCTAGACTCCATTTCTTTCATAAAGTTTAAAAACTGTCATAAAAGAAAATTAAGGTAAACGGTGGATTACTATTTAATTGTGATAATTTACGTTGCTTAGATTATCAGGAGGCAATTAGTTACTTAAGGTCTAGGTCCTAGACCTGTCTTATTCAGAGTGTGTTCGATAAACTAGGGCCAAATAATAACATGGCGTTAGACTGAGGACTAACGCCATTTTAGCGCAAATCGTATTCAGTGACAGTTTAACGTTTAGTCCCACCGTTTAAGGATTAAAAGGTGCATTGTGATTGGTTTACAAGCATTAAACCAGGCTTTGTTAGAACAGTCTTGCACTGCAGTTTTGTGAAACATCTCTGAATAAGACAGTAAATGACTAGTCAAGGTTTAGGTCCTAGACTCTAGGACCTAAACCTTGACTAAGACAAGATGTTTATTACCTAGACTCTAGGTAATAAAACATTTTGTGTTAGTGGGTACTTTTAGAAAATAAATATTCCAAAATACTTACGTTTCAGGAACATTGCCATTAGTAGATTGGTCAGCTGGGGTTGCACCTGTCAACTTATCCAGCAAAGCCTTTGCAGCAGAATGTTTGGCTTCCTTCTTAGAGCGACCAGTGCCCATTGCTGTGATATAAAAAAAAATAGGAATTATACTTACTGACAAATCACTTGACAGTAAAGGAAGGTAGACTAAGTAAATTGTAAGAAAATGCATTCAAAATGGTGCAATGCAAATAAGAATGTGCGATGAACAAAAGCGAACAAAGCCGCAGTTCATTCAAGGCCCATGGGTATGGAAACATTGAAAACACTTCCTTACTTATCATCCAGTGCTGTTGTTTTGTAGAAAGGCATATTAAGAGAAGATTCAATAAATCAAGTACTATAAAAGTGGCTTACCAACAAGATCAGCCACTGTTACACGGTAACGGAATGTAGGTTCATGGATCATGCCCTCAATCTGGACCAGCTCATACTTCGGAACAGTTCCACGTCGAGCCAGCAGCTCTTGCAGCACTGACACAGGAGTCTTCATTGGCAGCGACTCCATTTCCTGAAGATTATGTTATTGTTAATTTTCTTATTTGACTTTATTGTTAAATCAAATAAATAAAAACTCATTACATTTCATTATTGGTGATTATTATATCATACTTGATCTCTGTTACAAAAGATCACATAATATTTTGATGAACAATTTATCAATGCCCGAGCGGCCAACAATAGAAAACCTATTGTCTCATTTTCCGGGCCTTGATGGGTTAAATTAAGCGATCACCTTCAAGAACAAGGATTTTCAAAGTGGGGAGCAAAGAGACTTGACTAAAAATGTCTGGGTAGAGGTTTATTTTGTAGAAAAGGGGCATAAGAAATTGAAATTGTAAATCCTTTATTCAAATAAACTTAACAATTAAGTGCTTTTGAATTGTCTATATTTTCCTACCATCCATTCGAGACTTTTTTAGCTGACAAAAAGAATGGGCGCAAGAAACTAATCAGCTTTGTCAGAAAAGTAATGATATTCACAAAAATTATCTACATACCCTCTTAGCCGCCTCATCAAGGGGCAAGCGCTCCAAGTTGTTTGGAGGCTTCGGTCGGTTCTGGTAGCGGCGGCGCGGCCCATGCGGCGCGTGCTCCCCGTCGGGCCCCGCGCCGTGCACCGGCATGCCGTGCACCACCCCGGGCACTCCGTGCACCACCCCCGGGTGGGGATGCGGATGGACTATGTTGCCGTCCATCTGCAAGGCGAAAACATTTACAATGACACATTAAGCTCATGAAATAAAACACTTTTTAATGGATACTAGTGCGGTTTTATTGAAAGTACTTTGGTAATTAGTTGGTTTGATTTTTTATTTAGTCCCCGTGACCACGGCAGCTGCAAAGGTGCCAAAAGTTCGGAAAATGAAACCAAATACCAACTAATTACCATACTTCCAATAAAACTGCGCTAGTATTCGTTAAAAAGTGTTTTATTTCATGTCTAGAGAGCGCGTAAGCTTGAGAAGTGAATACATTAAGCCCAACTCAAATGAGAAATCTGTTCCGATTCCCCTAAGTCAAAGTCAAATAAGCTTTATTCAAATAAACTTAATTATTAAGTACTTTTGAATCATCTATATTTTCCTACCACCCGTTCCAGACTTTTTTAGTAAGTAGGTAGGCAGTATAAAAAATGAAGTGTATTCTTCGCACAGCTAAAACTTTACTATAACCATATATCACAGCAGAGGCGTGTGACAAGAGAAACTAGGTAATCAATTGGCTACATAAACTTTTTTCGATAACTTGACGCCTTCTGACGCCCGAGTTCACACGCTTCATGAATCATGGCATGGATGAGTTATTTGAAAGATAACTTACAAACATGCTGGTTCAGGTGTTCTGGGCGGTTTACGATAGTAAGTAGTTTATACCAATCCTAGCGGATTTGACGGTTGTAATTTCATAGCAGTTACAATAGCACAAATCACGAAATAATTTGGTGCCTTTGGTGGACGTGTGTATGATTGACATGGCGGCCTCGCCGG
This sequence comes from Agriphila tristella, assembly GCA_928269145.1. Classification (NCBI taxonomy): domain Eukaryota; kingdom Metazoa; phylum Arthropoda; class Insecta; order Lepidoptera; family Crambidae; genus Agriphila; species Agriphila tristella. The sequence goes on from OV743432.1 coordinate 36,211,644, forward strand.
CCATTACGACTTCTCAAAATGGCTGAACCACATGCCGGTTCGAAAAAAACAATAATTAACGCTGCAAACCTATAAATATGTTACCTGATGTGATTCACAAAGCAAAGAAGTAATAACTGTTTTTGGTTGAAATTAAATACAAAGTAATTCACTACAACATCAGCTGAACGGGATTGACATATTTTGTGAACTTACCATTGTTCCGCTTGTAAACTTAAAAACGATGCACTGCAAATAAACAAAATAACTATCTTTTTATTCCTTTATGAACTAACAAATTAGGATAGGAAATTATAATTTTATAGAAAAATTAAGCTCAAAGCTGACCAATTTCAACGGCTGGCTGGAAAATGAAAGAAAGAATGAGTTTAGAATGAATGAATGAAATGATGTGTAGGGAAGGGACAAGGGAATCATCATTGAATGAACTGAAAGATTTTTTAATGAATGGTTGCATTCCAGTAGACTATAATCTGTGTAGAATACATTATTAGGCGGCCCACGGCCCGTAGATGACGCAATTATATTGCGCTATATTTCATTTCATTGCACATTAGGGGCTGCCCTAAGCCCCTAGATAACTATTATATTACGTATATTATTGAGAAATAGAATTGATCGTTTAAGGTCAAGCCACACAGCGGGCGTGGCATGACGACGGGACGGGTCGTCCATAGTATCTGGTACATTACAACTACTCAGCGTCATCGTCACGTCGCCGTCCCGTCCCTTCACGCCACACCCGCTGTGTGGCTTAGCCTTTAGGGCCTAAACGATCAATTAGCCTAAACTTTAGGCTCAAAGGGTATTTCATACGTAATATTGTGCAATATAATTGATCGGCTGACGAGAACTACCGATTGAGGAGATATATCTATTATATATATAGATCAGTACCTTGATTATGTAAAGCTGTTGCTAACAATTCTCGATTGAAATCGATTGAAAGTGCGGTTGCATTGCTGCTTTAAGTAAGATAATTGTCACATTGGTTCTAACTAAAGCAGCAATGTAACTGCGATTTCTGTCAGAGTTGATTGCAACAAAATTACAAAATCACCCCCCAGGGGGCTAATTGTCTAATTTAAAAATCTATCGCAATCGCTTTCGTTTGACAGATGGATGTGACACATTGCCACTGACATGAAAATTTTTTTTTCTATTTAACTGGACTGGCTGTCTGTATGATTTGACAGCAAAGTTTTTGTGCCTATTTGAAACGCCTCTAGCGTCTGTCTAAGGAACTATCTGACGTAACTACAATGAAAACGGTTGCCATGATGACACCAGACCACAGAATACATAATAGTACAAGTACAGAAGATCCACTCCGCAAAGTCATTTAAATAAGTAGCGACTCTATCCCATACACAATAAAGTGCAATTCAGGTCGCACACCGCTCCCTTACCTACAGTTATATTCACCTAGAAGTTGCCTCTCTTTCTATCGCGAAGCCCTTATCTCTTCTAACGACTTTAGGGTTTCTTCTTATAAATAATAAATTAAATAATAGGTACTTAATTTATTACAAGTTATGTGTTTGTGAAATAAAATGTGTAGGTACTTATATACGTTTCAAAAAACCTAGGCTAGGTACAGTCAAAGCCACGTCAAACTATACATGCTAACTTTGAGGCAATTTGCTTTTTTACGAAATCAAATTGTCCTTAATAATTTACTTTATTTTGAAAGTAGGTAAGTATAGGTAAGTATCTTCCTACCTACTCGTAATCTATAAATTATTATTTCAATAAATAGTTGGGTGAAGATTATTTATCAAATAAGACAAGTACGCAGTACTACGTAACGGATACTAAATACTAACTAGGTAGTAGACAAGCACTATTCTTACGTTTCGATGTCGTTTGGAACTTGGAAGTGTGAAAAACGTGAGGTTCGGATCCTTTTTATTATTAGTATTAAGGCAGCCCATTGCGATGTAATATGCCTTCATTTTGGTTATTTATCATAAACGTGAGAACGAACGACCGACGCGGCAATATGCGAACGCGGTGAGTGACGTGATTATCGAATCGAACTGCTAACGTGCGACCCAGCCGGCACGCGGCAGCCTCTGAAATTAGTCCGTCCGGACGGACCCGCCGGCTACTTGTAGCTTCGTACCTAAACCGCGGAGTGCGCCTAGCCTGACCAGACTTTAGTACCATGTCCCTAAAGCCTCGATTACATACGCCGATTTAGCATCCTAGCTAGGAACCAATTTGGAGTTGCCACCCGTATAAATAAGTTAAATTTTAACAGTAAATTTGCACAAATAACGGAAAAGTCAACATTTTTTATGATTTTTTATTTTCTATTCTCATCTACAATCTTAAAAAATGTTTACTTTTCCGTTATGGTGTTAATTCAATTTTAAAATCGATGTTATTGTACAATATTTTATTATATAGTACGGGTGGCAACCCGAAATTGGTTCCTAGCTGGGATGCTAAATCGGCGTATGTAATCGAGGCTTCACGCTATGCTCACGCTCATAGATATAGCTCACGCTACGTCCTACAGCGCCAAAATGGCGGAAATCAAATAGGCACAAGAACAGTTTGACAGCTGCCTGTCTAATGCACATTGTTGTATTTCTTTCGTAAGTTTTTATTTGTGACAAAATGAAGCTTCAATGTGTCTGTGTCGTGTATGTGCCGGCCTAGAACATAAACTTAATATTCACTGAAATAGACGAACGGAGTTCACTTGGCTGCGAAACCAAAAGTGAGATGAGCCAGTGTTTGTAAATATGTAAACGTGTGCGTGAATTTAGAGATGATCTGTACCTTGATTACGTAAAGCTGTTGCTAACAATTCTCGATTGAAATCGATTGAAAGCGCGGTTGCATTGCTGCTTTAGTTAAGATAGTTGTTACATTGGTTCTTACTAAGGCAGCGATGTAACTGCGATTTCTGTCAGAGTTGATTGCAACAAAGTTACGTAATTACCCCCCTGAAGTCCATTTTAGGTTGTCGACAACCATAATGTATTAAGGTCCAAACAAATTATCGGACGCGGCTTATGGACGCGGCTTACTGCCGCGGCTGATAAGTGTGCACACTCTCATAACATCCTGCGTGCCAGATAGCTATCGGACGTCCGATGACGTCATATTAGTCTATGGTTACGTCCGCGACCTACTACATCCGATAGTTTGCACACCTCAGATCAGCCGCGGCAGTAAGCCGCGTCCGATAATTTGTTTGGACCTTTATTGCTCTAATAAATAAAACACAAACAAAATTTTGAACAATTTTATTTAAATAATTTCTTAAGGTCTCCTTTGAGGCTACCTGCTTATTTATTTATGACATTTATCCAGTTTAATTTAATCACTGGATTTACAGAAAACCTGGAAATAATTGTTAAATTAGTACATAAGTTGGTATAATTTACCATTTGAAAACTGTCGGTTACAAGCAGCTTTAAATAAAACTATCAGTGTTCACAAAGACAAACAAAGTTATATTGGAAATCATCGACATGAGTATCGATATCGATAATTTTTTATCAATATCTACGCTTTATTTTCTCAAGTTCACGGACATAATATCTTTTTATCTAACACATAATGTTTAGAAATCAGCCTTTATTTAGGAAATAGGCGTTTAATAGCATCATATTAGTATATAACTTAGTGTGTTTGGGAATATATTCAACTAAAATATGAATTATGAAAATGGTAATAGTACAATCATATTTACCTGTGAAATGAGTGTTTATTTGGGTTATTGTCGTAAGTAACATTACAATCCAGTACAGAACACGACACCATTATTGATTTATATAGCTTTGAGAGCCAAACCGACCCGATCGCGATCAAAATTACAAAATAATCTTGTTGACGCTTTTCACCAAGGTGATAAACGATGATATATCGCACCTCCGATAAAATAGGGTTACAACTCGAAAAAGTCGAATTTTGTGTTAATTACACAGAAAATTTTCAAATGTTATTATTTATCTTCTCGAAAATAGTTACATCTGTATCTCTAAAACTCGCTTCTAGGTGGCGTTGTAACGCTACACCATTAAAGCATTGTTACATCATTGTGATTTCGGTTAGTGTTACTAACTAAAATATTACTGTGTTCTTGATAGGTAAATTTTATTTTGTTAAGTATATTTTCTAATAAACGGTCACAAGTCGTCTTGTTACAGTTTATTGTAAAATGATGGATAAAAATTGTTGAAAGGGTATTATATTACAGTGATACATTTTGTATTGTATCGGTGTTTTAGGTACGGTTAATTGTAATTCCCCAGAGTACCTAATCATACTGTGTTACTTTTCTCCTTAAAAAAAATATGATTTACTGAGTTTGGTAGATATTAATCATGTACCACGATTTTATGCGTCTTTTAACAACCAAATTGTGATTGAAAATTAGCTATCTGACACCCTGATTACGTGATTACTGAAATTTAGATTACTGAAATCTAAGATCTGTTTTTTTTTTATTTTTTATAGTGATAATTATGGTTCCTACTTAATGATTCAACATTATTATAATTAGGAAAAGATTAAAACATAGTATTATTTAAATGTCTCTTAATTTGAGACTATCTAAACTTGAACTGATTAGTAAAAAATACTCTGACTTTAGAGATAATTATGTTTTTAGGTTTGATCTAATTGAAGTTTTTTTTAAAGTTGATTTTATTTTGGAGTCTACATCAATACAAAAAATATTTAGCTAAGATAAGCTATAATATAAGCTATAAAATATTTAGCTATATTTAGCAAGTAACTGCCTGTTTTCAATTTAAATTAACATTGTTACATCTTTCACATTGTATTTTTATTTATAAAAGTTCAAATACCTATCTAAAATACCGTTACAATTGGAAATTTTCATGCAATTTTTCAGGAAAATTGAAAAACAGTATATGCCATTCGAATGTATATTTTGCAATCTTTTTAAATATATACACTTTGTAGTATATTTATACAATATTAAAGGAATAAAAACTACATAACAAATCCGTGTGTTTGTTTTCGCTCTCCTGAAAATCAAGGTTTTTCCAGTTGTAACCCTATTTTATCGGAGGTGCGATATGAAGTCAAACCCGGTTTAGCTGTCAGTTTGTTTTTACTCTTTTTCGCACATCGCATAAGCCGTAAGAATCGGTTTCTCACTCGCACCTTTGTCCGTCTACTTGAGCATAGCGAAAAATTTTCTAAGTCTATGGCCTAGAATAGCACTACCCCCTATCATCCCGTGTGTAAGGTTACTGTATAAATTACTTTAATTATTATTCGCCATGAACCATGTAGTATACTAAATTTGTATGTTTATTCCATTAAAAGTACTTAAACGGTAGTTGTAGTAATCAGGCGACTGCAGTGGCCCCTACCACGCCACGCATAACTTATAAATATGCGGTGACAGGGTAGAGGAGCGCTCAGTCGTGCTCAAGTCGTCACAGTGAAAGGTTCAACGGTGGAATAAGTGTTAAGTAAAGTCGTAATATCAGGAAACTTTGATGAATTTGTCGTGACACGATATTCCTGCTGGAGAGATACCACTGCTTAAGGTCAGGTATTAGTGTATTATTTTTCAATACTGTTTAAATTGGTAATAGTTCTACTTTCCCATGATATCGAGTAATTGTATTCTGTGGAATTCTTGTTGAACGTCAAAAAAACCATTATACATTGATGCAATTAAAACTGTAACTTTTATTTGCTGGTGATGTTTTATTTAACCCCTTTTAACTTCAGAAGTGAGATAAACGAGTAGATTCCTTAGAATTCTCGCTTATCCTGCCCGCACAGAACAAATAAAATAGAGAATTAGTATAGAAATCATTAATTTTAAAAGATTTTCATTTTAGTAATTCTTAAGTTTTTTTTTTTGCTTATTATCTGTAACTATTCAGCCTAGTGCTCAGAGGCGGATTACGTATCATTTTTCACTCTCTCTCTCGAAAATAGTTTTCTCTTTTGATGACTTTTTATTACAATACGGGTTTAGTTTTAATGAACCGTTTTGTTGATACTGATGTGATACTAATATTACCAATATAACAGTTAAAGTTAGAAAATAACTGTCCTTTTAAGATCAATTTAGCATTTTTCATCCCTGCTGTCTCTTTGCATTGAATACAAATAGTATCACGTAACATTGATTAATATTAAAAATATATAAATGGATGATTAAACCATTGTTGAATATATTATTAACAAAAGTCATTGAACGTAAAGAACTGAAATATAATTATTGAGTATAGACTACGGATTCTGTACAATCATATTTAACAATTCAGTTGCCCAAATTAATATGATAAGACTATTCTAGATTTATTGGGTGACTAATAGTGATTAATTCCATAAAATTTTGTGCAAGTTTCAGCAATGAAAAATTCAGATCGGAAATTGGAAGTTGAGTGCAAGACTCATTGTAACAATACTGACTTCAACTGATGCTGGCGAGCGATCACTGTGGTGATTCATAAAAGTAATAAATGGGGAAGCAGAAGGAAGCCTGAAGATTCGGGCAAAGCTGCAAGTATATCGTATTATTTATATGTTTTAAGATGCGGCTGTGAGAGCGTAAGGCATCATCCTTAAGAGGCCGTACAACGCTGGAAGGAATTTTCATAGTAAGAATTATCGAAATTATTGGCATTATCGTTTTTATTAATAACGAATAAACTATTTCTCATTTGGAAAACTGTTGCTAAAAATAACTAGAGAACTAGCTAAGTTTTTTTAATTAAATTTCTAGACTATATGTCTATTAATTGGTTATCAGTGTTATCACAGTTAAATTCTTCTTAACTTTTAGGATCGATAAATCTAGTAATACCGTGTAATCTTTGTTCAAAATATGTGTTTGACGTTGTACGGCCCCTTAACTAACGACGCGAGTGAGGGAGTGGAAGTAAGACCCTAACATACAAGGGAAAAGCCACAAGCGCTCGTATGTCGTATATTAATATGTATAATTTAAGACGCAGCTGTGAGAGCGTAAGACGTCCGTAGTCAATAACTAGTAAAATATTCGGATGGCGATATTTTGAGTTAAGAAGCGGACGCCTGAAAGTCAGCCAAAGTCGCAATCATTCATGCTGGTTTATACGATATCAAGAATCAAAACTCATACGCTTGAGAGAGACTTCATCAATTAATATACTTATTTGAAAATAATTGCAAGAGGTTAAGAGTTAATTTCAGTTAGTTTTATTAATTATGTTTTAAATATAGCAAAAGTGTGTATTATTTACGCAAATGCTTATAGAGAATAATACTTTTAATTCGAGGATAAATAAATGATCCTAACATTTTAATAGCCTTAGTTAGACTATAACTTTTCTTGGACATGAAGCTTGCTTCTCAATATCTTATTTATCAAATTTATCAGAGCATTATCAAGTGAATGCAATTATATCATAATATGTTTATACATTGTCTGCTGTAAGAAATAAATACCTAACTAAGTAATAAAATCATCTAGGGTAGGATTGACTTACGAGGCTTGAATCAATTGAGCAATCTTTATGAAAATTTTTCGACTTAACTTATTCTAAATTACTTACCTACCTGTTTGTATTATTTAAACATTTTGCTATGTTAGATGGACATAGTCTAAATAAGTTCATATCAAGCTACTACATTAAGTATGTAGCGTGGAAAAAAAAGCTGTTTAAGTATTTGGTTTTTGAACATGCGACTCATGCAAGTTCGCTTAATTTTGTTCCACTTAAAATATATTTTTTTCTTAACTCTATTGTTTTACAAGCAAGTGAAATTATTGCGAAAAACCTTAAGGTAATTTTTAACAAGTTTTCTAGATTATAATATTATTATCATTTCTATTAAATCTAAATCATCATATTGTTTTATCATCATTATTGTTTAATCTATCACTAAACAATCATGTTTTATTAAGTATTACTTTATTTTGATGACAGTAAATTATTAATTGCTGTGTCCTATGATACGAAGGAGAAAGTCTATAGTAGATTCTTTCAAAGTCCTGTTTACTGTTTTGTTTATATTATTTTTCTTATTTAAAATGATATATATTGATGCGTAAAACGAACAATAAAACCAGTAGAAACTTAGATATTCTAGATATTTGCAACTCATAACTTATCCATACTTTTTTGAAAAAAGGAAATATATGTAGCTTACTTCCGCAAACAATATATGCAAGATGCACCGCCCGCCCGCCCGCAATAATATGCACATGCACACCACAAAATATCAGTGCACAATACCTGCATTTAGCAAGACAGCAACACACCTTGCACCTTCACCAATTAGGCTACTCTACACGTGTTTCGCCCCAACCCGGGGCATCCTCAGGAGTTAGATCGTGCGTAAACCAACACCGAATGAGCAACATTGCCCTCCGACACCGTATTTATTCTCTTCCTCCCCACTCCGCACCGAGTGACTGACAGCGTTTGAAGAATGTTGCCAGTTTCAAATAAAAAGGAAAAAGGAAGGAAAAATGATTTTAATTTAAATTGTGTACAAATAAATTGATATACATTAAATAATGTGTTTTATTAATAAGATATTTAATTTTAAGAATTATTATTATTTGAGAAAATACGCAGCAATGGCGAGGAAGAGACGTCAAGTTGATTGTTAAGTATGGTTCCATCAACATTGTGTTTGATAATTTCTAGGTTTTATGTTGATGGAACCATACTTAACAATCAACTTGACGTCTCTTCCTCGCCATTGCTGCGTATTTTCTCAAATAATAATAATTCTTAAAATTAAATATCTTATTAATAAAACACATTATTTAATGTATATCAATTTATTTGTACACAATTTAAATTAAAATCATTTTTCCTTCCTTTTTCCTTTTTATTTGAAACTGGCAACATTCTTCAAACGCTGTCAGTCACTCGGTGCGGAGTGGGGAGGAAGAGAATAAATACGGTGTCGGAGGGCAATGTTGCTCATTCGGTGTTGGTTTACGCACGATCTAACTCCTGAGGATGCCCCGGGTTGGGGCGAAACACGTGTAGAGTAGCCTAATTGGTGAAGGTGCAAGGTGTGTTGCTGTCTTGCTAAATGCAGGTATTGTGCACTGATATTTTGTGGTGTGCATGTGCATATTATTGCGGGCGGGCGGGCGGTGCATCTTGCATATATTGTTTGCGGAAGTAAGCTACATATATTTCCTTTTTTCAAAATGGTTTGGGACTTCCGCCAAGTGACGCCTGATTCAATCAAATATTATCCATACTTACTTGAAAAATCCCTAACATGTCCTGAGTTTGCTGGAACCTGCAAGAAAGCTATCTGACGGCTAAATCCACTTATCCTTACAATGATTTAATTAATTATTCCTCTGCAACACTTTTTTGAGTACAATAAAGAGCAAATAATTAAGTATGCTGAATGTAAATCCTCTCTAAATGTATTTACCGCAAGAGTCCAGCCAAGTATTATTGCCAATTATAGCTATACCTACCGTTTTATAAATATAGTAGCAATACAATTTCAAATATTATTCTTATTAATTTTACTACACTATGATCAGCTTATGCATCTGTTGCCAAGTCCTTTAATGAGTAATTAATAAGTCATAGAATATGATGCCATTTACAATAGAGTATTGAGCGTATATATTGTTAAATGGCCATGATGAGCAATGACCTACTCTACTAAAGTTTACTGGTAATAAAAGAACAATAATAAAATTCATTTATTTCAGATAACAATAATTAATCCAATTTGATGAAAAAAAATTAAACAAACAATAAATAAAAGAAATAATTACAAATAAATCCTAAAATAAAACTATATTCATTATACACATTAATACAACAGTAATTTTACTATACTTGATATTAATTCTGATTCTTCCTTCACATATAATATTGAAAAACAAAACTATTGTCCTTTTTATTTCATAATTTAATATGCAATAAGCAAATCACTTACATATGTTTTGTATCGATTTTTTTTCTGCGAATAGTGCTATTTAAATACTGTGTGTTAATATTTCAAGATAATAAAATTACTGTGGAATTACATATTTCTAAAGCTTTTATAGGTGGTAAGTTTAGCCTTATAAAGTATCTTTAAATAAATCAATGTACATGAATTATCTAAGTACTTGTTACAATATTATTTTTTTGTAATATGAAATAAATAATTTTTAAATGAAAAAAAAAAGAAATAAAATTTCGTAATAAATGATACAATTTCTAGACAAAATAATTATTTTCGTATTCATTGCACTTTATCTCCGATAACGCATTATTATAATTTTAAATTAATCAAAAAAATAATTTTCTCACATCAGTCATGTAGGGGTAACTTGACTTGTTATTACACCCCTCGCTTTTTGTTGGTGCTCTAAAATTAACAAAAAAAAACTATAATATTATTCAATGAATTGTGTTACCTACTTTATGAAAAGAACTCAATTATAATGTTTTGGAATACTATCTTAATATTTAATGAGAATTTAGAACCTTATTTTCAAGATCATTAAATGTGTTCTATTTAATCAAATAATGGAAATAATGAAGTAGGTATTCTAAAATTGTAGTAGGCTTCAAAAATTGGCCCAACTCCAATAGTCGAAAATAAAACTTATAAGTTGTACCAGTGATTGGTGAGAGCATGCCAATATTTTAATAAAGGTGCTGAGAATAATACCTATAATTTTATTAACTGTTGCCTGTAAATTATTGGCGTAAGGTGTACCAGTAATTTGATCGGTACATGCCAATAATAGGGTGAAGGGTACCGATGAATGGTCTATTTATTTATACATATGACGGTGTATGTATGGTGGAATATGTTAAAACGACACACATACAAAATACTAAAAACAGGAGTATCTGTATTGTGTATTGCGCGTAACACTCACAATATTTATTTTAAATAATGTTACTAGGTATAAGTTTTTGTATCGGATTGCTCTAAATACCAATAATTGGGTAATTTACCCTGCTTTTCTTATTTGAGAAATTCCAGGCGATCCATAAACTAGGTGAAACTCTTCACAAAACATTTAATTAATTCTGTAGTCTCGCGCACGGCCCTGGTGATGACAGTGCTCCTCGTTAAAATGAAACTATAATAATAAAAATAATAAAAAACTTTTATCATAATATTTCTTGTTCCTCGTGACTGAGGGTCGCGATAGAATGAAGTAACAAGGTACTTAGTACGACAATTCAATCTGCGTTTAGAACGCATTAAAAACTTAAAGCAGATAGATAGTAAGGGTGGTGCTTGTGTGGAATTGTAGCTAATTACTTTTGTACATTGATTGATAATATATAATATGATTTGTATTTGGACTCTGTGTGCCAGCTATGGGAAGTAAGATTTCCAAAATACTGATTACTAAAATTATTCATTACATAGTGTTTATTCTGATTGAGTTTTAAAATGTGCAGTTATATTCGAGGAAAGATCTTCCACATAACTTACTGTGTGTAGTGGATTTCCAAAATACTGATTACTAAAATTATTCATTACATAGTGTTTATTCCGATTGAGTTTTAAAATGTGCAGTTATATTCGAGGAAAGTACTTCCACATAACTTACTGTGTGTAGTGGAGTCACTTCTACGACATCTAAGCTCCTCTTTAGTACTTATTACATTTACATATCCATTGTATAGGGAAGTATGCTAATGCATATATCTAAATAAAAGGTTAACCAGGTTAAATTAGTAAGGGTAAATTTTAAACCATTACTAATTTAAATGACCTTCAGAATACTAAGTAAATATTTTTTACCTTGCTGTAATGTAGGATACCTATATTTTTATAAGTTCAAGAAGTAAAAAAAAAAAAATTACTCTTACTGAGTTGTGTCGCAAAATACATAATAGTACAAGTGTTATGTACAATAACTTCTAAAAGGAAAGAAAACTTTTTCCATTTTGATGATTACCATAATAGTTGATGACATGTATTACTGAAACATGCTTTTTCAGTCACTGTGTTATACTAATTGGAGCACTGGGTGCACCCCAAAGTTATCTTAAGCCTAATTTTATGAAAACGTATACTCCATGCAATTAACGCTGCCCATAGTCATATCATAGCGCCGCCCCGCGCGCCGCTGCGAAAGCAACTCTTTCATTCATTTTTTTATTAAATGGTATTAAAACTATGAAAGTTGTTCAAGCATTACATATGGTATGAGAAAGATATTACATTCAATTTAATGATATATGTATATACATATTTACAGAATATTTACAGCTGAGCTGGTTGCCTTTTTGGTTACCGTTACATAATAATACCTTACGTTTAAGTATCCTATAAGTGAATGTTTTTGTAAACCATTTTGTGTGTAAGTAACCGAATAAAGTTTTATTTATGCATTCACTCATTCAGAAATTGTAACATTAACTTCTAATTTAATGATGAGCCTTTTATGGCAATTTGATGACTTTTTGTTGATTGTTAGTAGGTGTTTTTCTAAACGTAAGTTTGTATTGGAGACAAATATTGAAATGCTTACACATAACTAATTATTCTGAGACTTTAGTAAATAAAATAAGTTTGCAATAGGTAATGACAAAAAATATATATTTCTAAGTTTGCAATCTTTATAATTCGATGCATTGCAAATTAACTTTTTCGCAATTCATTTAAAGTATACATCAATTTTAAATAAATTTCTAAAGTATCTTTTAATTATATTAATGAATTTTTATGTTAACAATATATGGTCGAACAAGCTACTGCTCGTGTTTATAAAGTGCCCAGATGAAATGCCATATGGCTATATTTTTATTGATGCTTACAGAATTGTATTGAATTGTATAGTTAAAATTAAGTTAAGTAATATAATTATGTTAATTGTCACTTTATATACCTACCATTTCTGTTATAGGATGTTTTCTGAATACCTACTTATATATAAATAAAAACGTAATTACGCTTTGTGTCATGCAATAAATATGTGTAATGTCATTAAACAATAATTATGACCTCCGCAAGAATGCGAAATATTTTGTTGGAATATTGGCTGCTATTTTTTTTTCTAATAAAATGATGTTTTTTTTATTTAATAATATTTTATGACTATTGACTGGATGTACTCAGAATTATATAAGTAAAATTACAAAGAGATTGTTTCACGCGATGGGACTCGCTCTAGCAGGATGGCCGACTGTAAGGTTACTGTATAAATTACTTTAATTATTATTCGCCATGAACCATGTAGTATACTAAATTTGTATGTTTATTCCATTAAAAGTACTTAAACGGTAGTTGTAGTAATCAGGCGACTGCAGTGGCCCCTACCACGCCACGCATAACTTATAAATATGCGGTGACAGGGTAGAGGAGCGCTCAGTCGTGCTCAAGTCGTCACAGTGAAAGGTTCAACGGTGGAATAAGTGTTAAGTAAAGTCGTAATATCAGGAAACTTTGATGAATTTGTCGTGACACGCTATTCCTGCTGGAGAGATACCACTGCTTAAGGTCAGGTATTAGTGTATTATTTTTCAATACTGTTTAAATTGGTAATAGTTCTACTTTCCCATGATATCGAGTAATTGTATTCTGTGGAATTCTTGTTGAACGTCAAAAAAACCATTATACATTGATGCAATTAAAACTGTAACTTTTAATTGCTGGTGATGTTTTATTTAACCCCTTTTACGTGGGTGTCGTAAAAGGCGACTAAGGGAGCATAGCCTTCAAGAGACGGGCAGCAGCGTCTCCAAAAATAAATACAATAAATTATTTATAGTATTATTTTAATTTATAAAATTTATGAAAAAATTTAAATATAAAAAATATAAAAATACTTATTCGTTATTTACTACTAGTATATATTTATTTTATTTCTTTTTTTATAAATTTTATCAATAAAAAAGAATTACTTAAATACAATTTTTTTTTTTCTTTCCGGACAGCTGTTTTTGTCGTTTGTGCTGTAACTTCTCTTCTTACCTTAATAAAATATAAACACGGACAACTTAGATTTAAATTCAGAAAAAAATAGGTCGACTAATCTTTCTCGACTACTCGAAGGGTAGTAGCATAGACAAGTTTCTCCGACTCAACTGTCAAATTAATGTCAGTTGAAGAGAAAAGCTCGTGTTTGTCGACTTTTGACATTAGGCCACGACAAGAAGCTTACCCCGGTCACTCACATGCGCGCAAAGGTTCGCGAATACGTCAAACCCACATGTGTAGGACGACCTTCGCGAATGACTTCGCGAAGTTTTCGAGACATTCGTACTTTTCCAAGCTGTGTCGGTTTTTTGATGCACATCAAAGCGCGCGAACCTCGAACCTTCGCTTAGCCTCCCACACATTCGTGCCACAGACGTTTCCAAGTAAGTATAGTATACCTATAAATTTTATCATTAAGGTTGACTTTTACTATGGCACTAAAAATCTTTGGTGCCATAAATCGTTCATATTTTTTTTGGCTTCAGTGCAGTTGTAATTTTTTTTCACCAGGATAGATTTTTTTGATGCCTAAGTAAAAATCAGCCCTAATGATAATATCGATATTTCGAAACAAGTTTATACCCCGAACCATACTTTAAAAAAAAATGGGCCAACCCGTCAAGGGAAAAGTTGCATTGTCTTTTAGTAAATAACAAATCACCAGAAATATATATATATATTTTTTAGCTTTGAAATATACAATAATTTACAAACTTCAATCGTACTACGTATAAGTATAACCATTATCCCGCGCCGCGCGCGTCGGTCGCCCGCGGTATCCCGACATTTCGCTACATAAAGGATAAGCTACAGCCCAGACCGTAAAAGTCAGGGACATATAATATTTTCTAAATGTAACCCAACTCTATATCTCTAGGGGTTTTTTTCATTTTTTCGATATCGCTTTTCGTTTTTGAGAAATTGTCGATTTAGTGAGAAAAGACCCCGAAAAAGTGTGTCATTTTTCTACATTTGTGCGATTTTCAAAAAAAGTTTTGAACTTTTTCAAAAAAAAATTTCAACATATTATAGCCCTTGCCAAGACGCATCTTTTGACATATATATATATCACATTCACGTAGACCCAAAACTCACGGGACCAGGGCGATGTCTCACTCTGACTGAAATTGGGTACCTTACTGAAGCGATCGAAAAAACATTTACAATGTTAAAAAAAGGTATTTACGTATGGGTGGGGTGGGGAAAAAGGCCAGAGGGCCTAGCCAAAGTAATATTCGCTAATCTTCGTTATCGCTTCGCTTTCGAAACATGTATGGGATTGACATGTCAAATCCATACATGTTTCGAAGCGAAGCGATAGTGATAATTTGCAAATGTTACTTTGGCTAGGGGGGCTGGTCGCTGCTGGCGCCATCTGCGATTAGCTTTGCGTGATACACCCCATTCCCATTGCAATCGAGAATCAAGTTTAATACCTAAAAATATTGTACTCTCAATAAACTTGACTTCATCTACATTAAAATTAATATTTAATTTTGTCTGCTCAACATTAGGTACCTAATGAAAATATTACACATTTAGTTTTTTTGGCGTTAAGTGCTAAATTGCGCTACTATTAAACCAGTATGAAACTTTAGAGAGGGCACTATTTACTTCGTTCGAACAGTTATTACACAGTAGTATATAAGTTTTTCAAACAGTAGAGGAGCTAACGTCACTTAGGCCCTTTTGTCATTGCACTCCGTCGGATCGCTAGGGTAGACATTTTCCGGCCGTCTCGTGGAATGCTACGCGCGAACGCTATGGAAACAACTGCGACGCGATGTCACAACCCTGACCAAAGTACTGCGAACTTTGCTTAGAGCTCTTAGAGTGACGTCAGCCGTCAAATTCGAACGTTTCCATGGAGCTCTCATACTGTTTGAAAAAACTTATATATGTACTGTGGTTATTACCTCTGTTTACTTTGAAAACCAAAGAAGTATCATCCGCAAATAGGACCTACTGTCTCACATAAATTATTCGCGTAGTTGGGAAGGTCATTTATATAAATTAAAAACAGCATTGGGCCCAATGGGTCTACCCTTTATGGCAGAACTTTTTATGTCATAATTTTATTATGCATAACAGCGAATGGCATAAACTTCATGTCGCAGAAAATCGATTGGCATACACTCATTTATCATACCAGCTTTGTCCAGACTTGTATCATTTTGGCGTATCAGATCACCGTATCTTTACCATACATCGCTAGTTTGGTTGGGCGTGCGTTGATATTACTTCAACACACGCCCAACCAACAATAGCATTGACGAAAAAATTGACAATCGGAATTGATTGTAACTGGCGGCCTACGGGGATTTTGTCAAAATTTTCTTTATACAAACAAACCTTGTCTTGATAATAACAAACACAACAAAATAAGAATTATCTGATTTGGAGCAGTCGTTCTAAAGATATGCGCTTACATACATTTCGGCGATTCATTTTTATTTAATGGAAGTACAATGCGATTAAATTATCAATGTACAACAGATTACAGAAGTGACCAACTTCAGAGCGCTTGCAGCACAAATCGACATATTTTAATCTTTGAAGACTTGTTTACCAGTTCCAACCAGTTCTGTCTTTAATTTTAGCGCATGTAAAAAAAAAGTTCTTTTTGATATGGAAACACTACAAAAACAACGATACATTGTACGGCCGCCGCCGGGTCCATGTTTCATCAAAACATTGTTTCGCGAAACAAAATACTCATACTTTTTTTTTGTTGAACGTTGAGATGTTTTTTTTATTGTGTAGAGCAAAACACGCGCTATGGACCCGGCATAGTATATAAATTGCTACCTACATTTCTTTATAAATTCCTACCTGCAATGCTTCAGAGCAAGCTTATACCTCCCTCCAATGGAGATTGCACGGCCATATGTCATAGTGAAGATTGAAAAAAGCTCCTTTAGTGACGTGACGGCTTATTGCAACCTCGTTCTTTAGTGTTACAATACGTGCTAATTGTTCGTCGTTCGTGAGAAACGAAAACGTATTGTAAAACGAAAAGAAAGAGATAGCAATACGCCGTGACGTCACTAAAGAGTCTTTTTCAATCTTCAGTATGATACTAGGCGTGCAATCTCCATTGTGGGTTTAAGCTTCTTGCTTCAGAGAAATGATTTTTTTTAACAGCCATTCCGACGTCAGGTTGGCGGTACAAAGTTGAAGAAATTCTGCGTCCTTCATACTAAACAAGGAAGCAAGCAGGCACCTGACGCCATAATGGCTGGTCAAAAAATGCATTTTTGTGAAAATATAGTAGGCAAAGAGAATGTAAAAAAACTCCAAAGGTACAATCTCCATTCTGCTGTTACTTTCATACATTTGTGAAGTCGAAGAGACTTTGATTTTTTGAATTTTTTTCACGAAACCGAAAATTATGAAAATTTATTCTATTACTGAGGGACCTTATTCCTACCTATAGAAAAATATTCAGCCAATTTGATTTTTTTTGAAAAAATCAAATTATACTTTGAGAACAATTCACCACAGGCAACTAATCGGCTGTCTCTCTCACACTTTTGAACTTTTTTTAATTTAAGATAATAAAGTACTTCAAGATAACGATTTAAAGATAATAAACTATATTTCAAGACAAAGATTTTTTGGTGAATGATCGCTTGTATTCGCCCATAGAGGAAATAATCACTACGTATTCGCCGATGATCACTGACATCACTGTGCGAGCGTCACACATTCGGGCGAACATGTCATAAGGGTATTTTCGAAAAACACGCAAAGAATTTCTAATAAAAAAATATGTGTCGTATGGAGGAATATGAAAGTAGTAGGTACTACAAGTTAAAGGACGTAAACCAATGCTAAATTAAGAAGCCAAAATAATAATTAAGGAGTTTTTGGCGCCATTTTGTCGAGTATCACATTCGTCTCGTTGAAGGTCTTTAATCCAAAGAGTAAAAAAAATTATATAAAGGAAAAGAGCGCCCACCCGTGGTAATTTTTTGAAACATCGATTTGAAAGTTCACTAGCGTGCGCCTGTCAGAACAAATAAAAAAATTAGCGCCTCCGGAAATCGATGCAGAACTACTGACACGAAATTATAATATTTATAATACTAATATTTTTTTTTGTTTCTTATTACTTATAGTCTTTTTAACCTACTTTTTTATTTAAAAAAATATTGATGAAAAAAATAAATCAAAACAAAAAACACCAAAAAGAAATCTGTGAACTTAGCTAGGTTTGAACTCTGTATTCGTCGAACGTTAACTACCTACCTACCTATCCTATAATTTTGTAAAAAAAATCAATATCACGCCAAATCTTTGTAAACAGCCTTTATATAATAAGAGACTATTTAAGAATCCAACAAAATTTCGCACTAGAAGGTAGTTACCAAAAAAAGTTAACCCATTCTAAATTTCATCATCACATTCTAAATTTTAAATTCAGTGCGGAAATGAAATTCAATACTTATTTCCCGCACTTGTGCGGGAAGTAAAACTGTTAGTGTCCAAAGATATCTTCGTGAAGTCCATTTAAGCTTTTAATATTTATCGCATCTTCACGGCCATTTTTTCGTCACAATATGGCGCGACAATGCTGTTAGAACTAATATTATTTTTAAACATTACTTAGTAAATACGCCATGTTCACAAGGTGAACAAAAATTGAGATGTAAATCACAATATACTTCACCGAAAATACTTACACGTTTGCCGTGCAAACATCTATGCACGTATAATATTACGTGCGAAATACTTGTTAATACATTATATTACATAAAATAGATAAACTTAACTTTTATTTTTCTCTACAACTGACACAATACAACAACAATTCACAGATGTTTGAAGTAGCTAGTAATAGAAGCGTGGAGTACGTTACACGCCTGCCTGGTTCCATTAGATGCTTATAGCTGGCTTCGCAGGAGCCGATAGTTCTGCCTAGTCCAACTATAAGTGTATTATTGGTCTAAGTGGTGCTCGCCAAGTCTACTATGAGTGTTTTATTAGCAAAAGTACGCGTATAAAATGGGCCCTTTTCCGTGGTTATAAAATTTTACTAGCCTGTTATAGACCTGACCCGGAACCACTACAAGACCACATTTTGTTACTTGGGAACCATCCTCGACAATGCAATCGCTAGCTTCCCGTTCGCGGCTGTAATGTACTATTCCAGCAAACACAGCAAACCATTCTAAGCACCAAAATCGAAATCCATAAAGATTTAAAACGGGAAATTATTGCTTTAGGAAGAATGTAATGTGAATAAAAATAAACTTTATTAAAAATAATTTACTGTTTTTCCGTAGGAATAAACGTTCATTAAGTATTAGACACATTTTTATTGGTAACCTTTATTCTCTTCTATCAAATTGAACCAAAATAACAAGATACATAGCTGCAGAAGCGATCACCTGTAAATGAAAAATCATTTTCAATATCAAAAGTATGTTTGAATAAAGAACTAGAATACAGATTCATTATAGAATAATTATTTAACAGATAACCATTGCACTGACCAATTATGCTACTCGGCAGCGACTCGGTAGCATAATTTGTCAGTGCATTGGGCCGGAATCCCAAGGGTGCGGGTTCCAATCCCGTCTGAGCTGCTACGGGTGAGTCGATATTTTCTTGTTTCTTTTCTATTAAATAAATTATTTTAACTTGACAACGTAAAGAATTAGCGTGATTGGGGCCCTGTAGTAACACGCGCAGAATAGGCATGATGACTATTTTTTTATTTTATGTTACATAAATGACCTCTCAAAAAATAGAAACATTGGTAAAATAATTATTTCGCTAGCATGAAAACTTCCCGAGATATCACAGTTTGAAATGCACAAAATTGGACTCACCCAAAAACGCTCCATACTAACAGCTACTCAGTTATGACGTCACGCTTGAGTAGTTTGTATGCAACGCGTAGGAAATTTGTTCGGCAGCTATATTAAATATTGTGTTTATCACAATGGTTTCTTAGACAAATTTAAAGTATTATTTATTTTAACAAATTTTTTACTTTTTAAATGGACTTGTCCGCCCAACTTTGAAGAGTCATAAAACAAATAATACGCAATTTATAAAACCAAGAGGTATACTTCTACTCTAAAAGTTTAATATCTTTACGATTTTTATTAGTATTTCGTTACTTTGTTCATAAGTCATCATCCCTGTAGCATAGCCCGGATGTAGCGCGCTACGTAACTTTCGTAGTGCCATTGTGCTACGACGTGCTACGACCGCGGGCGGGATGACTACGTGCGTAGTCGGTCAGTCCATTTAGGCACGGTAAAGAAAATTTAGGTATGGAAGATTTTCTTTATTTAAAATATCATTCACGACTTTTAATAATGGATTTACATTTAGAGGGATGTTCAACCCTCACTTTTTTTGTAAGTAAGAAATTAAAAAATGATTTATAATACCTATTAAAATTATATGCTCACCTTAAATAACAGCGTGGCATCCAAGGGAAAGTACCCATATGCAGTCAATTCCGTAGCTTGGTACGTCATAAGCGTCGAAAAATGTTGTATCTAGGTACAAAAAAATTTAAAATGTGTAATTATTTATTTACAAAACAGTTTTCGTTAACAGTTTTCACTAATAGCACTATTTATCAGGAATTTTTGTTCTACGCATTTGCTTTATTTTAAACGTTTCAAACACGACGCTTAACCACTCAATTAACAAAATTTTAACCAATATCAAGAAAGGAGGATGTTATTTTTTTCTTGTTTCACTAAACAATTGTGTTTTTCTTTTATATATTTAGCTGTTAAGCAGTTACAAGAATTTTATATTCATAAAGTTCTTGAGCAGTTTGCATAGTAAACATTTGTTTCGTTCTTGAGTTGTTACAGTTTACTACACTAACCTCTAGCAATGTCCTTATGTCTTGTTTCTCAATAGGAATATCATGAAGAGTTCGCCCCAACCGGAAAATCTGGAACAATTTTGTTATTTCATACGTAGGTAATTCATAAAACTGGGCGTGAATTAAGTCCATTGCTAATAATATGCTACCCACCTCAATTTTAAGAAGGTTTCCAGAGTATGCCAAAACATAAATTTTTAATACTTGGTAAACAATCCAAACGGAGCAATTGACAACTTCATGCGTATTCAGAGTTTGATGTACTATCGCGCCATGGTAAATGATGTGCGATTCACTCACCATAGCGTGGAAACATTGCATCGCAGTAATCAGTATAGGCGCCTGGAAAGCCTCATTTATGCTACGTTTCACTTCACAAGCTTTTACAAATTTCAACTCCATGGCTCGCATACTAGTTGCTGATGCTCTAGTGCCAATTTTCGTGAAGCATTCACCTGTCTTGTTGATGTATTCTCCTTTCAATTGTTCTTCAATGTTCATTAATAAAGCTATCAACGTAAGTAAAAGCACGTAATAAAAGGCAAGATATGTAAACTGCACCATTTGTGGCACGACGAAAGACATCATTACGAGATTTTTCTTCCACACACTATCGCGCCTTGTGTAATTCACTATTAATTGTGTCATCAATAAAAGCACGAGGCTAGTCAAAGTCCCAAAAACTCTTTTCTTCAGTTTCTTCAGGATATTGTTATTCCTATTCGGTATTTCGATCCAAGCTCCAGCTAATGTGTTTAAAATATTCACATAATTGTATCGATTTATAAAAGCACAATAGTAAGCAACTAAGCAGAACACTGACATATTAAATAATTCCAAAATATAGTTAATCTCGGTCATTATCACATCGGTCAGAGAATTTCCTTCACTTAACGTAATGATTCCTCGGATATGAATCACCATAAATATGATTATTATCAAATTGATTGAAACGGCACACACACAGCTCACGTAGAGAGAGCGATGAATTATCGTGCATTTATGTTTGGACTTGAATTTCAAGTTGTAAGGAAAGAAGCCTAGGATAGAAAGTAACATGTATAAGGGTTTAAATGTATCAAGTAGAGTTATGTCTGATGCTGGTTTAGGCGCGAAAAACTTTTGTAAGTGTGCAAACATTGTTATTCATTCATCCATCCAAATGAAAAAGTGTGAAAAGCTTAATGACGACTGTTCACTACGCTTACTCAGCAGTCATTAGAATATTGCAAGTACGTGGACCAGTGATAACATCACTTCGTATTATTTATTCATATTGCAACCACATTATTTATGCATGCTACCAACATTCCATAGCATTAGACTGTTCGAAATTCCCTATAAAAACATTTTACGGTTTTGTTTTTGTTAATTTCGGTGTTTAAAGCACAATGTTTCGTTACTAATACTTGCGTAAGAACATGAGTATTTTACGTATAATTACTAGTGTTACGATGGAGTTGGATCATTTTTTAGTAAGTGTGCTAAGTGCTACCACAGTATATATTTTATATAAATACTGTGGTGCTACGCTAGTACTAGGTATTATTTATTCTGTGGTGCTATTTTGAATATATACGCATACCATAAGTAAACTACAAAAATGTATTCAAACCATTGATTTATATATTAACAACTTGATTCAAACCATTCAAACATAATGTTTTTGCAACTAAAAACGAAATACTCATCTGATTGATAGTCAGGTCAGTCAGGAGACGCATGCAGACCAAGAATTTTATATTCATAAAATAATGTATAATGATAAATGATAATAAATAACGAAGGGTTGTATTATGTAATGTGGTTGTAATCTTTATCGTTTATTTCGAAGTCTGTGAATGTGTCGGAGTCTCTGTCACGCTAGTTTTTTTTACATTCTCTTTGTCTCTGTCGAAGAAGAAAAGCAGAAAAAGGAGTAAAAATGACGTATGATAAAAAATAAAAATGACAAATTTAGAAATCTTGTAAATTTTAGTAAAAAATACAAAAAAATATTAATAAAGTTTAAAAAAACCATGTTGATTTTCAAAACCCTGTTTAATGTGGTTCGCCCACGACCGTTTTCGAACAATGTATTTACAACAGTTACTTCTAATTGGATTTATAATAAAAATCATCGTCAGAATTGTCGCCTATATAGCACCTGTCCGGGTGGCATGAAAGTGACCATTTGCGGGGCCGCTGGAAGCACAGGTAACGGGAGCAGGCATAGCCTTCTCTATTGTTCTACAAGCCATGCTATTAAGTTTGGCGACGTCGCATTTTGGTATTATGCATTTGACACAAATCCGCCCTAGATTTATAGCAACTACGACAAATTAAAAAGACGCCGTTTACTAGAAGTCATGGTGCTTTTTTGACCATCTTAAATCAACAGACGATAGGTTCACGCGCAACGTTGCCAAACCTAATAGCATGGCTTGTAGAACAATAGAGAAGGCTATGGAGCAGGACGAGGCAGGGAGCTACGCCACGACATCCTACGGACACTCACTAGCGAGCTCTAACCGAAAATCCCGAATCAAGGATTAAAGTAGACATAAAAGTGCAAAAAGATCCATCAATGGATCTGTTCAATGGATTTTAGTGGATCTAGGGATCGTAACTAGGGATAGCGAGCATGAGACTGGCGTGACTCTATCTACGCCATACGTTTTCGGATCTTCAAAGATCATTATTTTAATACAAATTTTATATTGCTACGGCCAGATTTTTTTGACGCGTTCGTAGTTTTTACTGTCCATCTAGACATATCAATAATCTAAGGTTTTCGGTAGCTGTGGGGTTTTTAGGCACAACGGGGTAGTGCTGGGCCTTCACTTCACCTAATGTTAAATGACGATAAGGCCGAAGGTGGAAGCGCTCTACACCCGGAATCTTCATCTAAGGACTTCTACCTTACCTCTGACTGTCGGAATACAACAATTTTAAATTGTTGTTATGGCGTCAGACTGAGGTAAAATGGTGGAAGACAACCAGGCGGACTTGAAATAATCCCTACCACCAACCAAAATGAGTACAAATTGTACCCTCCTCCTGGGAATCAAACCCGGGACCCCTGGGCACGCGCCCCTGGGACCTATAGTGGTTCGCCCACTCTTAGGCCGTATACAGAGAAAAAGCAGGTTGCCGCTGGTAGATTTAGTTCGCCATACTAAAATGGACCTTATCACGGCGTATTATATTATATTTTCGTTATACTAAAATGGACTGGCGCTTATAATCTACCAGCGGCAACCTGCTTTCTCTTTGTATACGGCTTTATACCATTACTCTCTCTATATCTATACCACAGAGACGTCCGTTCATCTTGTGATGGCGAAATTGGTTCGCTGGTGGCCCTTCCCAAGTAGCACACAAATGCTGCATAAGTGCTTAATTAATGCTGTCATCGAATCTTAAAGCTGTTTAAGGGTATACCAATTTGGCTGTACTAAAGCTGTTTAAGCGCTTAAACAGCTAAAAAGGGCCCCAAATTATACAGCCTTTGGTATTACAATGGCTGGAGAGAAGCATCGGTCAGGCTTATTTAAGTTTTAATAGAGCATTAATAAAGCACTGTAAAAAGTTTAATTCTGTGCAGGACTCTCCCAACCAGCTCTTAACCAGCTTCTAACCTTTTGCAACTCCCTATTCAAACTTTTTTAACGTCTTTGTTCTTAGCAAGTCATCTTAAAATAAATTAAGTATGTAAAGGACTGTTAAAAGTTATGGTGTAAAGTTAACTATATTCAATCTTCCATCATCGTCCACCATTTCTACTGGGATATTTTTTGTTAGAATTTTTTACAAATGCGCAGTTTATACAAATGCGTTCAGGATGCGAGTGCAACTACATCGTGAAGTTAATACCAATTAACTACAAAATTTTCATGCGCCCTTCGAATAATTAGATTTTAACTTAGGAAATATATGGACAAATCACGAGTGCAAAAGTTTTAATCTATTATTATGGAAAATTAAATGAGATATTTAGTAAAAATCGTTTCTTTAAATTGCCTATGAAGTAAGAGCTTAAATTAAGGCGGATTCTTGCAGTTAAGAATGTTTTAGAAAATAATAATAAAAGCTATTTTTAGGTTAGTTATGGCGTCCATGAGGTGCTCAGCTTTAATCGTTAAAATATTATCTTGTGACACTATTTGCTGAACAAAATACCATTAATCAGCCATAGACTGCTCGTGTTCTGTATAAGAGACGTTAATTTACACTTTTAGTTCATATATGGATTCCGGAAATGCCGTTCTAATGACTTATGAGTTATATTGTATTTCAACAACTATTTCTAACAGCAAGTTAGGGGTCCTCTACCAAAAAGAAAATCATCCTCCAACTAACATTTATCTTATAGGTAGGTATAGTCTAAAATATTACTTATTTTCTTTTAAATTCGGTACTATTACGTTTTCTTGTCGACCAAGGCTTGTCTATTATTAATTTTTAATACTTATAAACCTTGAATTCGTAGTTTATTCGAATACTAGCTAGTAACCAAAATAATAAAATTTTGCAACAGATAGGTAGAAAAGCTGTTAAATGGAGTCAATAACAGCAACGAACTTTAATGTGGTGTAATTGGGTGCCAAAAACTGTTTAATAGTATAGACAAATTACATTCTAACTCTTTGAGAATTACAAAGCGCTTGAAAAATGGTTTACAACAGTTTCTCAAATAAAGCTGTATAAATATATGATTTGATACACTTCTTCAGCTTGAAGAGTTATTATTTTCTACTTAGGCGTAATTTCAGCAGCAACAGGCTGTTAAAAGTATTTCCTTAATGATCTTAACCAGACAACCTTACAGTGGTATTATATTACTCCACATGTAGCTCAAAAGCGTCATAGAAGATGCCTTCAAGATCAATGTACAGCTTCTAACTTTACAATACCTTTCAGACGTACTGTTAACCAGTTGGTGTTAGAAAGGATTAATTTTAGACCATTCAACAGCAAAAAACATTATAGAAGAATTTCTTTACGCCGCTTTTCAGCTGCAAACGTAGTAAAACATGTATTATGAACTCTTAAACAGCCCATAGCTTAATTAAGTATTTCTGGAGTGCCTTTTACAGATTATTGAATAAATAACTTTTTTAAAGGCAACATATCAGCCTTGAGAAGCTACGAAAACCTTTAAACATCTTTAATCACACTTTTAACCTTATGTAGGTGTATAATTTGACACTTGATCAGCCAATGTGCTACTTGGGTTCCCAAGTAGCATTCGGGGTTCTATATAAGATGTCTAGTCGTTCACATGTACTCCACAAGCTGTGTAAGTCAGCTGTATAAAAGCTGTATAGCTTGCTATAATGCTCTTATAGAACCAGTTTGGGCACAAATTAGACAGCCTTAAGTTCACTATGGCTCTACATTAGCAGTATAATAGCATTATAATAGCAGTTTAAGTAGTAACATCGGACTTAAGGCTGACTTACGGCACTATATGGGACGCAGTGTGAACTAATACAACATACATGAGTGTAATTAGAGTTGTTCATAACGCCTATAAAGCAACAGCACGCTACAGACTATTGTGCTATTGATTTCTAGCGCGCTATTAAAGACGCTATGTTATAACGAGCTATTTATCAGGTAGCATGCGGGCGGCTGGCTGGCGCGTTAGGCTGGCCCCAGACCTACCGGTTCCGTTTCTTTGCTTTGCTGTGCTACCTTGCTTAAAAGACCGCCGGCCAACCAGGGTAATTTTCAATCTATCGCATTTTGGGACTAGACCAAATCGGCAAGATAGCCATTAGCTTGGTTTTATCAAATATCATCGCCTGGATTGCGAAGTAGGAAGCTTTTAGGAGATATGCCACCCTGAACATGGACTCCGATCGTTAAAAATAACTCGATCGCTTATTTATACAAGATGTTTGGTAAAGCCTTATAAAACTGAATATGGTAGATAGGGACCATAATAAAACTGAACAACTTTTACTATGGGACCAAATCTGAAATCGCGAAAAAAAATTAACTGTTTCATACATTTTGATAATTTCGTTATTAATTTTTGTATAAAACAGCAGTTTTTTTTTAAAACGAAAACTAAAACTTCTCATCGCACCCCAGACGACGATATTTGATAACACCAAACTAATGGCTATCTTGCCAATGTGGTCAGGTCAAAATATGCGATAGATTGAAAATGAGCCTCTTGGCCGGCGGTCCATGGTAGAACAGCAAAGCAAAGAAATGAAACCGGTAGGTCTGGGGCCAGCCTTAGATGCAGCACGTTGGATTTCGCAACACGTTACGTCACACGTCGTTCGTTATACAGATCGCGTGTTTTACAAAAATGTTATGTATCAATACGTTACATTTTAGTCTTATATGAAATATAGCAGTAATGTAAACTAATGAACTTTAACTTTATTTCATACTTTTCGGGTTTAGAACTGTCTATAATTGAATTATACGATTTCGGAAAAACAAATTAATATATATATATATAGGAAAACTTAGTCTAGTGATCTGTAGTTAAGAAAAACAGGTGCAAGCTATTTTCGACCTTATTGACATTTGAAATTTTGATGTTTTTTTGCCGTATTCTCATTTACTAATTTTGATCTTAAAAACCACGATTTTGATAAATGTCAATAAGGTCGAAAATCGCTTGCACTCATTTTTCTAACTTGTGATCACTAGACAATGTTTTCTAGTTAAAAAAAAACAGGTGCAAGCGATTTTCGACCTTATTGACGTTTTGAAACTCGTTGATTTTTTGCTGTATTCTCGTTTACTAACTTTGATTTTTCATTAAAAACCGTGATTTTGATAAATGTCAATAAGGTTGAAAATCGCTTGCACTTATTTTTCTAACTTGTGATCACTAGACAATGTTTTCTAATTAAAAAAAACAGGTGGAAGCGATTTTCGACCTAATTGACGTTTGAAATTCGGTTGTTTTTACCATATCTCCCGTTCACTAACTTTGCTTAGCTAATAGACTAAGCTCCCATTGCATGAAACCTTACCTCACAAGGTGGAAGAGCAGAAATGTGTTGCAGTAATAGATATTACTTAGGAACACTGGATTTAGTGGGTTGCCTTCGCATATCCTGGAAGAACATATTTTTTTTTTCGTTTTCGTACCGCTATTTTGATCGAAAATTACATCATGAGGTGGAAGATTGAAATGTTTACCCATCGAAAGAGAAACATTTGGAGGTCAAAACCCGCATGGGTTGCCAGCCCCTACCCTGGCAGGTTTCAAGGTCAGCCAAGTTTTATGAGGCCCAAAAATGGGGTCACTTACCTCATCAGGTGGAAAGATAAAATTGATGCAGATCGATAGCCCTCGACGTGCCATTCATGAATATATAGGGTTGCCTGCCTTCAGCCTGGCAGTTTTTCTGGTCAGCCACCTCAAACAATCTTTATCAATATCTTGGAAAAACGAAAAAGTCATGTAAAGATGCTATGATCAAGGGCAAACCCTGATATTAAATTAAAGTCTACGCACTGGCAGCCTTGCGCCTATTATGGAGTTGAAATAATAGGGTAAGTGCACCAGTTACGGACATTTTTCATTGGTATCTTCAAATATTGAAAAAAGTAATGTAGCTGTTTAACGTCATCAGGTGGCTCGATGAAACTGATGCAGATCGATAGCCGTAAACGTGCCGTTCATGAATGTATAGGGTTGCCTGCCTTCCGCTTGGCAGTTTTTCTGGTCAGCCACCTCCAACAATCTATATCAATATCTTGGAAAAACGAAAAATTCTTGTAAAGACGCTTTGATTCGGGGTATATTTAATACAAACCATGGTATTCAATTAAAATCTATGCACTGGTAGTCTTGCGCCTATTATAGTGTTGAAATAATAAGGTAAATGGGGGGTGTGGCAACACTGTCACTGTAAACATCTTTAAATTTGCTCAGTGTTTAATTTCGCATAGATATTTCAAATCTGTTCTGAAACTTTTCGAAATTGTTTTGCCAGTGTAGTTCGCCGAAAAAGAAACTGTGATTTCGTTGTTGGGGTTGCCGTCGACTGTGGAACGCTCTTACTTAATAAAGATAAGTCTGTATTTATCTACCTCCATATTAAAAAGTACAGAAAGTGACAAGGCTACCCTCTATTTTGCAAATATAGCAAATGTCAACATCAACTGACAGTCAAAATTTCGGTTTTGACAAGTGACCAACTGTCAGAAGTGCATAAAAGTGTTGCCGCTTTATTTCTTTTGCGCAATTTCACGGATATTCTCCAGAAAGCGGTCCTACTGTAGTGGTATTTTAAAACTTGACACCTGCTGCGATCCCTTACACCTGCAATGGTCAACTGTGGTGCATGCGGAAAATTCCTGTCGGCGACAAGTGGGGTTGCTTGCTCCTTATGTCCGGCTATATTCCACAAGGGGTGCGTGTCCCTGCCGGACAAGACCCAAATAAGCAAGAACTGGGTCTGCCCCAACTGCAAGAAGGGTACAAAGAAGGGTGATAACAGTCGAACGCCGGATAAAGGTATATACGGCACGCCACCTCAGGGTGATACTTCGGATTACCCTGTTCCTTCACCGCAGCGGGAGGCTTGTCGTATCGAGGCCCCCCGGGATCATGAGCTGGCCGTATTTATGGCGGAGATGCGTGAGTTCCGCAAGGAGATGGGCCTTCTGCGCGAGTCAATGATGCGTCGCATGGACGATTACGAGCGGAGGCTGGATGTTCTAGAGAAACGAGTCCCTGAGGTTGTATCTGGTAGTACCGCCGATCTCGAGCGCACCATTGCCGATCTGAAGAGGGAGCTTAACGATCGCGACCAGGAGGCCCTCCTGGCCGACCTGGACATCGGGGAGCTGCCGGAGGAGAAGGGCGTGAGCGTCGTCCAGTCGGTGACGATGCTTGCCGCGCGCCTCGGCGTGACACTGGAGGAGCGCGACGTGGTTTTCGCGGAGCGCGTGGGTGCGCCGCCGGCCGAGGCAGGGGGACGCCCGCGCCGCGTCGTGGTACGCTTGCAGCGTCGCCACTTACGCGACGAACTACTGCGTGCCGCGCGCGTCCGGCGTGCTGGCCTCGCTTCCGCCGCTGGCCCTCGTATTTTCATCAACGAGCGACTGACTCGCTCGAACCGTCAGCTTTTTTACTGCGTGCGCGAGGAATGCCGCAGGTTGCAGTGGCGCTACTGTTGGACGCGACGCGGCCGCATATTCGCTCGGCAGGGGGACGGGAAACCGGCCTTCCCGTTTCATTCGGAAGTGGACCTCGCTCGGGCGTTTGGCCCACGCGAGCTACCGCGTCCTGCAGTGGCCCCGCAGTGACCTGTGACATACATTTTTCATTAGTCTGCTATGCCTTTAAAAAGCGAAATAGCTATCTACCTACGCCTTTGTATATGTTTTTGCTGACTGTACTCGTATTTTCAGACTTACTTAGATGTCATATTAAAAGCTTGTTTGCTACTTTATTTACACTTTGGCCAATTATAGTAGTTGCTTTATGCTTACCTATGTATCCAGCTAGTCATAGAAGCGCCGCTTGCTATACATGTAATTACTTATTGCTGTCTCTTATATTTCCTTGTCTCCTGTTGCATACCGGTGTGGGGCCACAAAGAATATTCTTTCAAATTTTTTATATTTATTTATTTATGATTGCCATGTTAAAAGTACTCCGTCTTAAGTTATTAATGTCACATATCTGCAAAAAACACACCTCACAGCTACACTTGCATTACTTTTCCCATGACTCAAAATCAATGATTGAAGACATTAAGATACGAAACAGTTTTGTTCTCAGTTCAAATAGATATGAATATCCCTATTTCTATGCTTATTGCTATTATTATCAACATCACATAATTAATGCTAGAACACCTACATCGATATGATTAATTTGAAAAACCTCAAAGTTGGTATTTTAACGCAGGGTCTCTGAACACAGGTCATGACAACTTCATTGTGGCTGTGGAGGAGTTATCCCCAGACATCTTAGCAATCAATGAAACTTGGCTTAGAACGGGACACGAGGACAAAGCCCCCAAACTTCCGGGTTACCGCCTACGTCATAAACCTAGACCAGATCATATTCGACGCGGAAGGGGGGGTGGGGTCGGCTTCTATATACGAAAGGGTGTCAATGCTCGAACATATCAGCATCCTTGTACAGCAGCAGTAGAGCAAATGTGGCTGAGTGTTCGTTCGCAAAATCAGATCATCATGGTTGGGACAGCTTATAGGCCGCCATGGCTGGATGTTAATTTATTCTTTAATGCACTTATGGATACCATCACCACTTTTGCGGACCGTGACGGGGTGGTTTTGGTGGGTGATTTCAACGTTGATTTTTTGGATTGCAGCACAAACAAATACAAACTCATGGCCCAACTTCTGCATAGTACCGGTTTGACTCAGCTGGTGACGGAACCAACTCACTTCACAGATCACAGCAGTACTCTTATAGACGTCATATGTGCTGATATTCGAGCTCTCTGTGTTAAGGTCAAATACTCTCCTGACCTTGGTAAGCATGCAATGGTGATCGGTGAATTTAAAATCAAAGTAGCCAAGCCGCGTCCACGCTGGGTTACTTACCGGCCTTTGAAAAACATTGTTTTAGAGCACTTCAATGATGACCTAGACGCCTTAGATTGGGATAACCTCTGCATGATTGATAGTGTCAACTTCTTGGTTGAAACGTTTACTTTCTGCATTCTTGCACTGTTTGACTTACACGCACCTGTTAAAACAAGTAGGTTTAAGCATCCACCTCACCCATGGATTACTGATACTGTCAGATCAATGATGCAAATCAGAGATGAGTATCATAGTAGGCTCAAGTCAGCGACAGCGGATAACAGTGCAGCCCTTAAAGAAAGTTACAAAACCATGAAAAACATTGTTATTGATGCTATAGAGAGAGAGAAAGCTTGTTTTTTTGGTAAACAAATCAATGCACAATTAAAAAACTCTAGGCAACTATGGCGGAACCTCAAAAATAGTGTATTACCAGATACCAAAAAGGCATCTGCACTACCACCATTTTTTGACAACCCTGACATTATAAACACTCACTTTCTAAATATCCCGGGTGAAAATAATGTGTCCATATCTCAGCTCACATACTTTGAACATCATAGGGGCTGTTCTGCCACTTTTACATTGCAACCCGTGAGCGAGGATCTGGTTCTGAAAACTACCAAGGGGCTTAAATCCAACGCACAGGGTGACGATGGTGTATCGTTGGACATGTTGCTGCTCACCTTACCTCAGTCATTGAAAACTATCACCACCATTATCAATAGATCTATTGAAGAATGCACATTTCCACAGATCTGGAAATCTGCAGTTGTGAAGCCCCTTCCGAAAAATGGCCAACCTTCCTCTGAAGCGGACCTCCGACCAATCAGCTTGCTCTCATGCATCTCAAAGATTTTGGAGAGAATAGTTTGCGATCAACTCACAAAATTCCTCGAGAGTCACAACATACTTCCTCGTCACCAGTCTGGATTTCGCAAGGGCTGCAGTACTGCAACCGCTCTTGCTGACGTGGTGGACATCTCCCTTGCCGCTCAAGACCAAGGCAAACTCACGGCAATGCTACTGCTTGACTTCTCGCGTGCCTTCGACTCTATAAATACAAGTCTGTTGCTGTCCAAACTAGCCTACTACGGTGCCGATGCTAGATCGGTGAGGTGGTTTGAAAGTTATCTTTCACATAGATCCCAACATGTTGAGCTCACGATGGCAGATGGGTCAAAACTGAAATCCACGCCTCAGCCAGTCACACGAGGCGTTCCACAAGGCTCTATTCTTGGCCCGATCCTGTACATACTATACAGCGCAGACATAATACAGAGTATTTCTCACTGTAATCATCATTTGTACGCAGATGATCTGCAACTGTATCTGTCTTTTGATCCAAAGAATCATGCTTCAGCTGCAGCCATGATTAATGATGACCTGCAAAACTTGTCTCAATGGTGCCATTCAAACTGCCTTGTTCTGAACCCCAACAAATCTAAGCTCATGCTACTAGGTACAAAAAACAATCTACAGAAATTACATTTTAGCAACACTCCTTTTAACATTTACATCCAGGGAAAACTTGTTGAACGTGTAGACACGGCCCGAAATCTGGGGCTCACCCTCGACAGCCACCTTAACTTTGAAAAACATGTCATGGATTGTGTTCGAAACTGTTTTTACAGGCTAAAATTACTGTACAAACTAAGACCTTATTTATGCGAGGCGCTCAGAATAAAGTTGTGTGAGGCCCTTGTTCTCTCTAAACTCAATTACTGTGATGTTGTTTATGGGCCACGTCTCCTGTCCAGATCTGTTAAACTTATCCAACGTGTACAAAACGCATGTGCTCGTTTTTGTTTTCACGTTCCACCTCGGTCTCACATCACACCTTTTTTGAATGCAGCAGATTCACTAAAGATGGAAGCACGCAGAAAACTACACCTTTCCACTTTGCTGTTTGGCATCATCAGCTCAAAGAGGCCACAGTATCTCTACAATAAATTGCTTTGGACACAGGATCGTATCAGATACCAAAAAAGGGCTAGTACTCATGTTTTCACAATTCCCATACATCGCACTGTAGCTTTCAGAGGATCCTTCAGATTTGCTGCCTCCAAATGCTGGAATGATATTCCACCACCCATACGTGAACATGACCTAAAATCAAAATACACCTTTAAAAAGAAATTAAAGAACTACCTCCTAACAATACAAAAAGGAATGTGTTAACGATTTTTATGCTACCCTACAAAACACCGGCCAGAGACTTACTCTCAGTTTCTTCACGTCACGCAATTAGGGTGCCACCCAATATTGCACCTCGCCGTGAGGCCTGTGTTGTGTGCCCTCACTGCCACCCACGTTCCACTTTGATTTGCTGACGTGGCTGATGTATTCGTGGCACCACATGGCAACTTTCCCTTGCGATGTACGCATCAAATAGTCACGCCCGCAGCTCCAACGTAACACTTCTCTTCTCTTTTCTCATTTCTCAACATGTTGTCTGATAAAGACTTATTACTTATTCACTTCATTCATCCACAAAAACATCTTCATTATAATCATTTTTATAGAGGTAAACTTTTTGACACTGACAGTGACACTGAATTTTTTTTTTTTTTTTTATAGTCAGCAGCTGTCACTGTCACACAACACAGTACAGATCAAGAACCACAGAAAACTTTTACTTTTTTTTCATCACATCATACCACCACACAACAGGCAAAGGGATACTTTTTGTGTTTATTTACTTAATTTATTTAATTTTTATGTTGTGCTCCTTTTTCTAAAGTATTTATGTAATTTAATCCACTTCTTCCTTCTTCTACTGTGTCACCGCACCACATCGTCCAGGGAGCTGGCTGAAAACCAGCGCTTCTGCGGCATTCTACGCAATGCCGCAGAAGCACAGCTGAGACAGCTGCCCTTTGGTCTCACCCGTAATCTTTAAGTACCTTATTATAATTTAGTAATCTCTTTTCTGTTTTTTTCTAATTTTATAAATGTTCATGTTTTCTTTGAGGCTAATAAAAAATATTTCTTTCTTTCTTTCTTTCTTTCTAAATGCACCAGTTATGGTCATTTTTCATTGGTATCTTCAAAATATTGAAAAAAGTAATGTAGCTGTTTAACCTCATCAGGTGGCTCGATGAAACTGATGCATATCGATAGCCCCAGACGTGCCATTCATTAATATATTGGGTTGCCTACCTTCAGCCTGGCAGTTTTTCTGGTCAGCCACCTCAAACAATCTATATCAATATCTTGGAAAAACGAATAATTCTTGTAAAGACGCTTTGATTCGGGGTATATTTAGTACAAACCGTGATATTCAATTAAAATCTACGCGCTGGTAGTATTGCGCCTATACGGTGTTGAAATAATAGAGTAAAGGGACCAGTAAGTGGTCGTTGTTATCTTCAAATACGGAAAAATGTATCTGTTTTAGCGTTCTCATACCAGAGTGATAATCTTATACTAAGTATAACTTATTTTGATATTATAATTGTAAAAAATATACAGAGTGTAGTGCCGTGTGCGTGCGTGTGTGCAGAGGCGAATGGTGCCCGATATTATTCCGACAAGTTAACATCAAAAACAAATTTTCACACAGTTGTTTTTTTATCATAAGAAGTATCACAACCAATATCGGAATTATTTTCAATATTTTCATCCACATTCATAATATCTTTGACGTGTAAGGTAGGCTATGCTCCTCGATGGGGATATAATTTGGAACTCTTACTAATATTACAGGAAGGGGACATATTTGAGCTGAATCCTACTATCCTTACTAATATTACAGAATGCGAAAGTAAGTTTATCTGTTTATTTGTTACGCTTTCACGTCTTAACTAATCAACCAATCATCATGGCATGTCAGGGGTACAGAAAATGAAATAGAGTACCCATCGTTCAGGAAAAAATTCACAGATCTCATGCACCACATGACTTTCAAATGGCATTGGAAATGATCTTCAGCAAAAAATAATAAAACGAACTTATAGGAAGGAATATTAATATTATAATATTTTTCAAAACTTGTTATAGTAAGTAGTTAAATGAAAATAAAGACGTTCCAATACTACTTCTATACTACCTACATGCTAACTAGGTACAGCTTTGTTGTATGAACATGCATATTTATTTTATTTTTCGAATTAGTAAATATTTACAAAACAACAGAATTACAAACAAAAATTATACTTAATGAAATCCCAAACTATTTATCGACAAAAATTCTTAATACGTAAATCCAGAAGCGCGCGCCGAGACGCTCAAACCTACAGTTTAAAGTCATCTTAACTCCTAAAATAATAATATTTTTTTTTATTCGAAAAGCATCCGGAGATATAACCTACCTCCATAAGAAAATGTAGATTTTATGTAAACATTATTACTATTAAGACTAGATGTTGGGTACATTACGGACTCCAAAAAAATTACCCATTTAGAGCATTTTTTTAAGTTTAAAAGATAAATGTATGACTTTTTTGGTACATTGTAGGCCTTGTAAATACAAATATTTTGACATATCAATGAACTATATTGACCTAGAAATAACGGAAATATCGGAAAGGATTTTTCAAAACTCACCCTCCAAGGGGGTGAAACGGGGACCCAAAATTTGTATGAAAGTTCCTCAGTTTCGAAGCTAGGATCTTCAAATTTTGTGTTTAGGCTAAGGATTGAATATTAATATAAATCGTCTCAGCGTTTTTAAAAATTGTACTCCTGAAGGGGTGAAAAGTATCACGCAAAAACTCTAATTATTGCTTTTTCTGTGGCAAAAACGGCTCAACGGATTTAGATAGGGACACAGATTGTTGAATTAAAATATAGGATACTTTTTATCGTGTTTTGATTGTTTAAAAGCTAAAATCCTGAGGAACTAAGTATGCAATAATACTTTTTATTTAACTGGTTCATTTTTGGCAGGGCAATGATGTTTTTTTTATTTCATACATTTTAGTTACAAATTATTAGTTTTGGAATGTGTTCATCAAGGCCTTTAATTTTGTAATCATTGCAAAAAATAAATAAATGGTGTCATGCAGCTGACATATATTATTGTCATTTTTCAAAAATCTATTGTTAGTGTCGTTTGGGGTGATGTAAGGATTCTAATTTAACGATACCTCTCACAGCCAAATTTGTTCAGGTGTTTTGATGTTATAGTGAAATAAGAAACTCACATACATAATACATCAAACCCGAACACAATACACTTTTTTGGATAGTTGTGTAATAAAAATGACTTACTAACTCTGTTAAATAATCCTAAATATCACCAAATAAAAGTATTTACTTCAAAACGTCAAATTTAGTATTTTTTTACGACATTAATATTCCAAAATTTAATATATTAAAATTTTTACATTTTTCTAGCGAAGTGTCAATTAAAAGCTATGCAATAATCAACCAGTTGTAAGAAAGAGAAGATTTTGTGAACTCCCTGGTTTTGAATAAAAAAAAGTATGTACGTGATTTTGTATTTCCTTTTTATGTACATTTTTTACAATTGTAATATCAAAATAAGTTATACGTAGTATAAGATTATCACTCTGGTATGAGAACGCTAAAACAGATACATTTTTCCGTATTGGAAGATAACAATGACCACTTACTAGTACCTTTACCCTATTATTTCAACACCGTATAGGCGCAAGACTACCAGTGCGTAGATTTTAATTGAATACCACGGTTTGTATCAAATATACCCCGAATCAAAGCGTCTTTACAAGAATTTTTCGTTTTTCCGAGATATTGATATAGATTGTTTGAGGTGGCTGACCAGGAAAACTGCCAGGCTGAAGGCAGGCAACCCTATATATTCATGAACGGCACGACTAGGGCTATCGATCTGCATCAATTTTATCTCTCCACCTGATGAGGTAAGTGACCCCATTTTTGGGCCTCATAAAACTTGGCTGACCTTGAAACCTGCCAGGGTAGGGGCTGGCAACCCATGCGGGTTTTGACCTCCGAATGTTTCTCTTTCGATGGGTAAACATTTCGATCTTCCACCTCATGATGTAATTTTCGGTCAAAATTGCGGTACGAAAACGAAAAAAAATATATGTTCTTCCAGGATATGCGATGGCAACCCACTAAAATCCAGTGTTCCTAAGTAATATCTATTACTGCAACACATTTCTGCTCTTCCACCTTGTGAGGTAAGATTTCATGCAATGGGAGCTTAGTCTATAAATAGCTTTTAAATAATACTAACTAATTGACTTAGAAAGTTGTGTTATAAAAGTCCTAATCGAACTAACAAAATATTAGGTCGCGCGCGATATTATACTCGTACCTAGCGTGCTGCGAAAGAAACGCGCATAACGTGTCCGGTAGCAACAGCGCGCACGCGATGAATGCCCGCGCCGCCGTCCGGCCAACGATGCTACTTGTTGCCACGCGCGATATTCATAGCGCCATAACGCCTACCTACATAGCGCGCTATGTGCGCTATGTAAATATAGCACGCTATAATATGGCGCTAGATGCTATATTAACCACCTCTAAGTGTAATAATGAGTAACAAGTGGCTAAATACACTGCCTTCACAGTTATAAAATCCGACAAAAGTACTCCAGTGCTACCTAAAATTCACGTGTGTCCTAAATTATTTCTATTCTTCGAGCAACAAAAGGCTTCGTTTGTCACGAAGGGAGAAGCCTTAGCGATATTACTCTATTCAAATTATTCTGGCATTTTTTGCGGGGGGGGGAAATGCACACAAGTGCAGTTCCGCATACCCACATACAAAAACTACACTGTAATGACGACACTCACACATAAAAAATAAAACAAAACAGCAAAAATTTGTGTACGGATGAGTCACACATCAAAATATGACAGGTTTTTGACATAAAGGGCTGGGCTCAACTGTCGATGCAGCAATATCGATACGGAAAAAGGAATAAAGATTACAAACTCAATCATTTTACGATGGGGTGAATAACAACAAAGAGGTCATTTTTATACGCTCGAGCTTTATACAAAAAGCTCGAGAGTGTAGGTGATTGGGTTGGGACT
This sequence comes from Agriphila tristella, assembly GCA_928269145.1. Taxonomy (NCBI): domain Eukaryota; kingdom Metazoa; phylum Arthropoda; class Insecta; order Lepidoptera; family Crambidae; genus Agriphila; species Agriphila tristella. The sequence goes on from OV743432.1 coordinate 36,249,940, forward strand.
AATGTGTACCCAGGGAAGTTGGGCTCAGGCTGCTGACACTGAACACCGCTTCATGACAGTACTGCCATCTGCACACCCAACAATTTGAATTTACAACAATCGGTGATCGCTCCCCGTCTTAACGTTGATCACAGTTACATCATTGAATAATTGCTTTTTTACCATCGCCACTCTAAAAAGTGCGTTTAATTCAACCATAAGAGTGAATAATAAGCGATTTTAAGTTATACAGAGCGATGCTGAATCTTCGGCTACTATTTAGCTCTTAGCAGTGTTATTTGCTTTAATTTGAATATAGTTTATTTAACAGTACTACTTACGGTCAGTATTCAGCTTGGATAAGAATCGCATTAGTCTTTCCTAACTACAACTCGACCAAATTAAAACGGTGTCATGAACTTAGCTGTCATGCAGCTATCATGCGCCTAATTATCTTGCTCGAGAGACGGCCGTTAGTCCCTCGAACTAAATTCTCTTTTTATTCACTTGTTGTATAATCTACTATTTCGATATTTATTTCGCGATATCTGTCGCGATCACATCAGTGCAGAGCAAATCATGCAAAAATCTCGCAAATGAATTTGGCGCAGAATCAGGGCCAGATTGACCAACACTTTATCGACAAACATTATCTAACGGTAACATCACTAAGTTGCCCATCGGCGAGAACTCGGATTTATCTAGCGACAGATCTGAAATTTGTACGGACGAGCCATGGACTAGCAGACCCGATGTCACTGAACAAATTTGACAACTAATCAAGAATAAAATATACGAATTTAATGTTTAAATGTAAACAAATAGCAATAATACGATAAAAAATTACTTTTATGTGAAATGTAAAACCGTCTTTTTGTATACTTGATGTTCAAGATCTCTTTTAACAGCAAAAAACTCATCAATTCGACATTTTAAACAGAGCAGCGTTCACATGCGCGACTGGACTCGGTCTAGAAAGAAATCCGGGCGCAACTGGTTTTACTAACGCGTATGCCCATTTGGGCTTGTACTTCGGCAGAGGGGAAACGCTTCGTATGGCTTCTCTTTCTGTAGAAGCCCGTCTTACTCTAAGTTTCTATTTATTCCACAAATTTAATATGGTTTTATTGTGTCGCAATAATTAATGGCGGAACAACTTTTATTTGGATACAATTAATATAACACGGAAGTACCTGTTTTAAATACTTAATATGTGTTAATGCCATGGGAATGCAACTTTATCGTGAAATGTATACATATTTACAGCTACAATATTCACGCGCCTCTGTAAAAACGCGATATTCATTTTAAAATATATATAAACTTGCTGAGAGGAAATCTACAATTTTCAGTTTTCGATATTCTATTGGCATTATAATTATACTACGGTAATTAATTATAACATGAAACCAAAACTCAATCGCTCTATCTGCTTATTTTGCGATAATCTGCATGATAATTTTGGAGATTTTTGGTAAATATTTTAGGTTATGTAGAACAAAATGGTGGAAATGAAATACGGCTATGTGAACTGTTATAACTCCAATTTAATGCGGGTGAGCGTATATAAGTTCGCATGTGTTCTGTTAGAATGCTGTTATCTATATGAAGTCCCACATTTGTACCACTACAGAGCCAATGTCTATAAATTTATTCTGATGTGAACTTATGTACAGCTTTAAGATGTAATTCAGATCAATTGTGTATCATCGTTTAATCTTTCAATATTACTGAAATTTTAGAGATCCGCAATAATAAATTTGTCCGTTAATTGGCTTAGCCCAGGTACTAAGTCAAGTATGAATACCTAAAGTACAAATTTTGTAACAAACTAACAAAAAAACACTTTTTGTTTTCGTGTGAGACACACAATTTGGTGTCAAAAGTGTAATAGAATATTCACATTCACATTCATGTTCAGCTTACAGCAAATAAGAGTAGTACTTGTGGACAAATAAACTGCTATTGATGTTAATGGACAACACATATAGTCCTTTTAACAGCCTACAGTGCACATGCGAACCATTTAAACACTTCTGTACATATAGTAAAAAAGGTTATTTTAATGATCACAAACAAGTCCTACTACAGCTACTAGCTGTATAAAAGTCTAAAATAAGTAAACATAACAGCCTTTAACTTTATCAATGACCACGTGTGTTCTTTTAAAATGCTAGCTCTATAACATCGTACAAGTAGGCCGTTAAACAGCGGTTGCCGATTTCTACCCTCTTATAATTCTCTTAGTCAGACGGCTGACTAAATGATAGTTGTTAGAGTATTATAACACCAACAATCGTATAAAAGTATAACTCTACACTCCTATAAGTCCCTTAGACAGGTATAGGTGTAATTAATCGCAATAATGCAGCTTATACATCACGAGTGAACTGTAATAATGCTTCAAGTACACCTGGGAACTAAATGTGTACTCTTAAATGGAGTAAAATGCTACTTGGGTTATTTTATAAGAGATGATCGCTTTTCTAGAGATGCTAATACGATTTCTGAATGCAATGCGTAGAATTATCTTTTTTTAAAACTCTACACCTTTTTCATTTTCCTACTGCCTTTGCAGGTAGAGTAAATCTAATGAGATTTGACCTGATATCAAATATTGCAAATTTTCAGGCCAACCCTTAGCTCTACTACTAAAGCAATGCCCGCTACTTGATGAGATCGCTTTATACGATATAGTCCCCACGTGCGGATACGGCATGGAGTTAAGCCACGTCGACACTAAATGCAAAGTGTCTTCATATTCTGGTCGGCACATGCTATGCGAGGCACTTAAGGTAAATTCAGACTTGGCTAGAAAAAAAGTAGGGCTGGCTCGCTACTTTTTAGATTATGTCATGTAAGCACTAGTTTAATCTATTTAAATAAACAAAGTTGAGTTTTTTGCACCATTTATAACTCAAGAACGGCTGGACCGATATGGATGAAATTTGGCTGGTAGACAGATTAGGACCTGGATTAACATATAATTAGGCTTCTTTTGTCCTGGGGGCTTACCATCAGCAAAAAGAAACCATTCAGTTCAAAAGCAGGCCTTAAACAGGACTGCTTAATGCCTTCTTTCGAACTAACCTTTGGGGTCAAGTACGAAAAAGTAAGGTTGTTCAATATAAGTCCTACTATAAAAGCTCTTAGTAAGGCCCCTGGTCAAAGGTTCCGTAGGGTCCACGAGGACGAAGTCGCGGGCGACCGCTAATACATATAATCTAAAAAGAAGAATATTTTCTTCGAGTCGAGACTTCCTACCTACATTGTAGGTATTGCAGTTTATAACTTAACGTGCAGTTGCGCACTCAATTATAGATTAATTATTGTAGTCGGAAAAGGTATTTTACAAAGCTACAAAGTAAGGTTAGTCATAATTATTAATCATGAACCTATTGTTTGGGCTGAAAAAATTGCTAGAATACAAATAAATAGGATTATATTACATAAAACTTAATGAATTTATTTTAACATAATGGAGGAATTAATTGTTTAGTAGGTAACTAGGTATTGTAAATTTATTTTTACTTCCTAGGGTTCCAAGGTAGTGATTATTGTAGCAAGGGACCGATTTGATACGTTCGAATACAACGCACCAGTGCTGACAGAAATAACACTTCAAATGTGCAACATGTGCCCTGACGTAAGTATAACTAACTAGATTTATAATTTCGTGATTATACCCCTTTTTCGCAACGGGCTGCTACGGGCGAGTCAATTTTTTCTAGTACTTATTTTTTCTATTATGTATATTAATTATCTTAAACAATCTTTAGACATACCGACAGAAAGCGCCGCGTCCACGGCAGATTAAAATCACACACGTTACCTTTTTTATCTTGTTCATCTTGGTTTGATAACATGGTTCATAGTGAACAATTGCCGTTAGTTGAGTGGAACCACCCACTGCGGGAACCAAATGATTAAAATTTCGCGATGTATTGTGTAAAAGCTAAAATCATGGGAAACCACGTTATGTGCCTATAATAGCGAGACACGACGTGCAAATGTTTACCCTTAACTTTTAAGTGAAAGATTCTATCTCAAATGAAATATTTTAATTCGATACTATTCTTTTAATAGTGTTTCACGATAGTAGCAACCGAGCCGGTGGAGAGCCTGGTCCCCTTAGTGGGAGAGATCCAGAGACTCCGCAGCATGTACAACGCTCGTAAGCTCCTGGGTTGCGTAGAGCTGAACTGCGTGCGCGCAAACACGGTGATGGCAGACTTCCTGAGGGTGCCGCCTGAAGCGGTGCGAGTGCCCGTGATCGGTGGCGCCACGCCCAATACTATGGTGCCGGTATTGTCGGCTGCTGTCAACCCTTGTGCCATGACTCAAGAACAGGTAGGTGTCGTTTCAATCAATGCTTAAGTTTTTTTATGCTCAACGTGATAGTCCTTCACTTTACCTGATGTTAAGTGACGATAAGGGTGAAGGTGGAAGCGCACTACACCCGGAATCTTCACCACTGAGGAACTGGCTACAAGACGTCTTACCTACGCCTGCAGCGAGAGGCGTTTACAGTCTTTGACCACTGCACTTTCTGTGGTAGTAAAACTACTATGTACTTTTGACAAAATTGACAAAATAAATCCTAGGGGTTCGTCTTGCTAGATATAAACAATATCAACAATAAGAAATATCGATTCCATAATAGAAAAACAAAGATTTCCAATATCTGGAGCTTGGGTGGCAGTGGTACCGCCCATTTTCTGATATCCAATAGTGTCTACGATTCTGCTTAAAGGCCAAACTAATTATATGAAAGATGGGAAAGCTGGGGCCGTACCGGCTAACGAATTGAACGTTGGAAAATTTACCGAGTTTCAAATTAAAACAGATAAATCAAAGTAAGGAATTTCGTATTGTACTATTTGTTGAAGTTATTTGGGAGATATTGATATTTGTGTTCGCCATTTTTTTAACACGTTTTTATTAGGTTGCTTTCTCGTTTGTGTGTTCGTTCGTTCGTTCGTTTGTTTGTTTCTCCACAAAGATTGCGAACGATTTTATACTAGCTTCCCGATGAGTTAGAGATTTGAAACATTGAACATAGGTCAGAACTAGAAGGCAATGCAATATTATGATATCACTGAGCTGATCTCATGATGAAGGCGGAAGAAGGCCACAGGAACTCTATGTTGAAACCATACAACCCCATCGTGTTTGGACTCGTTAGAATTGTCTTGACGAGTACTCTAATGGAAGACGAGGTCCAGGGTCTGATGATGAAGCTAAAAGGCCATGCCATAGGAACTCAATATTGGAACCATGCAACCCCATCAAATTTGGGCTCGTTTGAATCGGCTTGACGAGTTCTTTGTTATGAAATAGTTTCCAGGGTCTGATGATGGAGCCGGAAGAAGGAAACAGGAACTCTTTAATAAAACCACGCTATCCCATCGAGATTGGGCTTGTTTGAATCGTCTTGACGAGTACTTTCTCGGGAAATAGTTTCCGAAGATCTGATGATGAAGCCGGAGGAAGGCCATAGGAAATCTATAATAAAACCATGCAACCCCATCAAATTTGGGCTCGTTTGAATCGTCTTGACAAGTTCTTTGTTATAAAATAGTTTCCAGGGTCTGATGATGGAGCCGGAAGAAGGACACAGGAACTCTTTAATAAAACCACGCCATCCCATCGAGATTGGGCTCATTTGAATCGTCTTGACGAGTTCTTTATTGGGAAATAGTTTCCAGGGTCTGATGATGGAGCCGGAAGAAGGCCACTGAGACTCTGTAATAAAACCATGCAACCCCATCGAGGTTGGGCTCGTTTGAATCGTCTTGACGAGTAGTGCTCCAATAGGAGATGGTATATTTTTAGTTTTAGCTCGTTAACTAAAAAGCAGAAAATAATAATTTACTGAAAAAAAACTTTTTTTAAAACACGTTTTTAAAACAGACTAAATTTTATTATTAGGGTTCGCCATTTTGGCCCAATTGGGGCTCGGTTTATCTGTTTTAATTTGAAACCCGGCAAACTTTTCGAAGTTCGATGCGTTAGCCGGTATGGCCCCTATGGTCTGGGGTTGGCAATGCGTGAATGTTTTTCACGATGATCAGGCAGAATAATAACTTTATTGTCTCGATTGTACTTGATTTATATAAAAAATCCATACACATTACACCATTTAGGCCTCGTCGGTTCCAGATTGAATGCGCAACATCATGTATAATGAGTGGTACAGAAGCGGTGTGCGCAGCGAAGGGCTGTTTTAGGGAGACTGCTAGCTTATCCGGCGCGTACGCTGTCGCCCGCACCGCCATTAACGTGGTCAAGGGTCTTCAGGGAGCCAGGAAAGTCGTGCAGTGTGGTTATGTTGATAACCTTGGTACATGCGCGCCTGACTGCCAATTCTTTGCAAGTGAGGTAAGAAGCAGTTTGCCTGAAGAAACATGCCTACTTATAAATTTTATTATCTTTTGCTGATGAAGATCAGCCTTATGCGATACGGACACAATGCATAGATAATTTCATTACATCAGTCAAATTAATTTTTATAGTAAAAAAACTAAGACCTAAGTAATGCCTCAACCTTATAAATGTTTTTTACATTACTGTATTTTTTTCAGCTTGTTTTAGGGCCGTCAGGCGTAGAAAAGAATTTGGGAGTACCAGAACTGACGAAGTTCGAGAACTGTTTACTGTGTAACTGCTTGCCGTACGTGCGCAACGAAATATGCAGAGCGATATGGCTGGTAATAAAACATACTGGAGAATTAGTACATCGATATCAGCTATTTATTACTCCTTTTTAGGGTTCCGTACCAAAATGGTAAAAAGGACCCCTTATGGTGTGACTCAGTCTGTCTGTCTGTCGCAGCTAGATATCTCGAGAACTACTAATGGTACAGTCAGTGGCACGAATCGCGAAACGCGTATTTTGGGTATGCGTTGCGGTGAGGGGCGCGGGCGGCGGGAGAGGGGCGCGCGCTATTGGTCGCTCACAAGAGCAGATGCGCGAACTTATCCCCACTCCGTCGAAAAATTGACATGATTCGTGCCACTGACTGTATCAACTTGAAATTTAGAGTAGTTTAAGATGAAGTTTGCCCAATTTTATTTCTTTCTTTTTTGCAAAATATTTTGCAAATAAGAAAGAAATAAAAAAATTCATTTTTTTACAAAAGGGATTGAAAAAGGGTCTTAAAAAATTGTAGTGGGGCGACTAGGGCATGTGGGGTATCATATGAAAGAGCGCTGTTTGCACATTTTAAAACATTTTTTTTTTTTTTTGTCCGTGTAGTTTTCGACTTATGATGAAAAATCTAAAAATAAATACCGTTCCTCCCCCCTTATCTCTGAAGTATGCAAAGAAAAAAATCTAAAATAATTCTATGTGATAGTAGTTTATGTAAAGATTACAGGAAAAATAAAACAAAGTCTCAATATAGCACACTTTTTCAGAAATAAAAATGCAATACTGCAATAAATAACTTTATTGTTCTACTCTGCAGTGTATTTATGAGGATGGTACGGAAACCCTCGGTGCACGAATCTGGGGGCTAATTGATTAATTTAAAAATCTATCGCAATCGCTTTCATTTGACAGATGGATGCGAGACGTTGCTACATTTCTTTGGTAAGTTTTTGTGATAAAGAGAAGCATCAATGTGTTACATCGTGAAAGCGATTGCGATAGATTTTGAAATTAGACAATAGAAAGGCCGACTCGCTCTTGACCGGTTTTTATTGAAGTTTTAAAATCTTTGGTTTTTGGAAAAATGCCCATATAATTCTTAGCGGCAAGGAGATAGAAAATGATTGATGATTGGCGCTTCAATCCGCTGCATACCTATTTCCAGGTGTACAGCATGTGCTCGCAGTGCTGCTGTGTCAACTGTTTGGCTCACCCGAACACCTGCTACACACCTCCGATCGTGCCTTGCGTGCCACCCATCAACTGGACCTGCGAATACCCTGATTCCTGCCGTGATGAGTACTTGGCTTCAGTACGTATTTGTGAAGTTCAGATTTGATAACAAATGACGGTATTTACAAAAACCACGATAAAAGATCTACCTACGCGACCATTTTCGCTTTAATCCATCACTTAAAGATACTCGTGTGAAGAAAATTACTTGTTTCTCATCAGATAAGACTTTGCCCTAGCTAACAGATTCCTAAGGCAATTTTTATCATTTGGTTCCCGCAGTGGGGTGGTTACACTCATGTTTACAAGCATCTTTTACTATGGTGCAAACTCTGATATCGCCAAAAAAAATCTGCTGTTCCATACATTAAGGTTGAGTAGGTATTGCGTTTTCCATCCCACTGCGGGAACCAAATGATTAAAATTTCAGCGTGTATTTAAAAACTATCACATTTTCTTATTCAGATCTGCCGTGACATGACGTGTAAATGTGGACCAACTGAACTATGCTGGCGGCCGCGTGAGGCGGACTACGACGCGGCGCGCGCGTCCAACATCACACACCAACTGCCATCGCGAGGCAACGCCTGCCCCATATACCACGTGCCGCGCAGCGTCCGCATCGAGCAACAGATCCGGTGCTTGGGGAAGTTTCCTCACACCTAGATGAGGCGGACCGGAACAGATCCGGCGCACATTGATGAGGCAGAACGGAACAGATCCGGGGCGGGCGGGGCCTCACGCCCCTATAGTTTGTAGTATTGTTAATTTAAACTTCTACGTCTCGTCACTCCTTAAGGTAAAGTTAATGAATAATGCGTCATAAAATTAAGGAATTGCTTTATCCCCTTGCTAAATGATTAATTTATTATAACGTTATTGCCAACTGTGATTAATGTGATTATAAAGCATCATCGTTATAATTTGAAAAATATTTGTTAATTAAGTAAGTAATATAATAAGACAGTATCAAAAAAACAAATAGTTTTAATTCTTTTTACCTTGAGACCAAAAATATTTTATTGGACCACGGGCGAAAAAGGATTTTACTCATGTTGTGAATTTTTGGGATGCCATACATAGGTACCTACATTTTCAGACTTCTCGCGTAGTCCACTTAGGCTCGTATTACAGAATCAAACTCAAACTCAAATCTCTGCTTGAGTACAGTTAGATAGGGATGGCGCTATATGCGATGAATAGCACCATCCTTTTCTAACTGTACTCAAGCAGCAAGCAGTGCTTGAGTCTCGTCCTATAATACGGACCTTAGTGGCACAGTCTTACTAAACTTGCTATTTATAATACTGTAATAGTGGACTTTATCGTTTTATTTACAAAAAAATACAGGATATCACTACATAGTATAAAACAAAGTCGCTTCCCGCTGTCTGTCCCTATGTATGCTTAGATCTTTAAAACTACGCAACGGATTTTGATGCGTTTTTTTAATAGATACGAGTGATTCAAGAGGAAGGTTTATAATATGTATAATACATGGTGGCAAATTCCATACTACACCGAAGTTAAGCGAGGGCGGGTCGCTAGTTTGTAAATAAAACGAAAATAAAACTAGATAAAGAGATCAAGGTGAATAATGTGAAATTGTGTAAAAACAATTGACTCCAACACAAAATTTTGCTTAATATTTCGCAAACGGATTGAAAAGTGGTCTTTACAAACCTCGGATAGATCTTTTGATAAATATGTTCAAAAGATCTATCCAACGACACCCAACACCATTTAGATTGATGAGAAAAAAATTTCATCGCCACTTTACATTTTGGGAAGGACACTAAAAATATATATTCTTCAAGATTTTATTCTACCACTTTTTTAGATGCCAAATTAGGTACCTATAGCTTTCTAGTACTAAAGGCCTCTGAGCTAAGCCGCGTGTGGACGGACAGGGAAATGGCGAAGTTATAAAGGTTTCTTGTTGACTTGGCTACGGAAAAAGCACTTTATTTAAATATAAATTTTATTTAAAAAATATTATAATTTTACTAACGATAAATAACATATACAAATAAAATTACATATTTAGTAAATTTCTAATTTTCCACGTCATGTTATCTAGTTTTCCTCTCAGCACTTCGAAGAACTTAGGATGAGGTTCTATCTTGAGCTTTAAAATAAAACAATTTATTAATATATGTACAACATTTAAAGATTATGCTTAAATCAAAAGAGAATAATTATACTAAAAGCAAGGGAAGAAGGAAAAACCTATGACCTTGAGGCTTCGTTTTCACCAGATAATGTGCGAGGAAGCTGTGCTTGAGTAAAAAATCCACAAATACCTAGCATTACTTAATGAATTTTCCTATCCTCTCTCAGCGCAGGTTTAGCGGAACAGAATACCTAGTTAGACATACAACGTGTTACAAAATAATCCCTAATGCCGAATATGGTAGATATAGGGACCATCAAACTGAACAACTCTTACTATATGAGACCAACTCTGAAATCGCGAAAAAAAAATCAGCTGTTTCATTCAAAAAAGAAATAACGGAAATATCAAAATGTATGAAAGAGCAGATTTTTTTCAAGTTTTCCGATCTACCATATTCGGCATAGGGTAAGGCATAGGGTTATATTTTATTTTCTAACACGTTGTATAAAAAAAGCTAGATGTGTGCGAGGACAGCGAGGGAGTAATATCCATGTGTGATATGTAGTATGATACGTGTGCACTACCGATGTAAAGATTCGTAAACTAAACTCTACGCATCCTCGCACTGCTCTGCTTCCTCGGTATCTCTGGTGGTTGGCTTTAGGGTTCTGCTACTCGTAGCATCGATAATACAAGGTGTTAGTAGCAACCCTAACGAAAACTATAAAGATCATTCTACCCTAACTTTCTCTATGGAACCACATGTCGCAAATGCATAGCTGTTGAGATTTTGATTTTTCGTTGAGAGCAATGTACGCGTAACAACTCAATCTTATCGCGGGTAAACAGGTTTATAAAAAAAATATCTGTAAATTTAGGTTCTATGCAACTAAGAAATACTCATACTCAGTGATAGAAAAAATTAAAAACAATCATTTTTTTATGAATTTTGTGACGGAAAATTCTCCACTGCAGATAGACTCAGAATCATGAGTCGACTATGCCCTGAAAGATTTTGGCTAAGGTGCTACTAACACCCATGCGATTAATTTAACAATGTACAACTGAAGTGACTAACTTCAGAGCGCTTTTAAAACGACATATTTTAATCCGTAAAAAATCTCTTTGCCATACATTCTCGTGTGAAGTAGCAGTGGATCGCTGTCTATCTATTGTCAATTTAATCGCATATCGTGATAATTTTCTATGACTTATTATTACTCATAGTATTTAGATATGTTTTCACCTCTTTCTCTAGTTTCTTCGGTGGTTTTAGTTTTTGCCCATCAGCCTTCTTGGGCATTCCCTTTTGATATCGAGCTTCCATATGTGGAGCTGAATTTGATTCAAATTTCTATAAAAGTTGTCTTTAAGGTTAGTAAGTAGGTCTATCTATGACATGAATCAGTCAGCAACAAGTCAGTGGTGCCTTGTCTCGTCCCTACGCTACGGTTGTCTAGCTGCTAGATAATCGTAGGGACGAGGCAGTACCACGAGGCAGGTTATTCTCGATTGTCGGAAATCTAATTCGATTTGAAACCGTTTCCGTTAGATTCGAAAACTGCTATTCACAAATACATTCGACTGGCATTTACTTTCCGACGGGAAAGCGCAATGCATTTACAAAGGATCATGCCAGATTCTGGGCCATGATGCGCATTAACCATACATATCTCATTGACTTTGACTTTGAAATGTCATATAATTTAATGATCAAACGAACTTACCCTAAGTGAAGTTCGATCTTAATTATCCCGTCTTCATCGAAGAGATTTAATTTGTTACAAAGTAGTAGCTCTGCTATACGCACGCACTATATCGCACGTCTTCAGCGCTATAGGAAGGAAAAAGAAAGCAATAGCTACCCCCTCTCTGCCTCCGACCAGCGCTGCCCGCCGCCGCGTCAACCTCATTCAGTTTGGAGTAGTAAGTAAATACATTGATATCTCCATCTATTATAGGGATACGGTTGTTAAACAAACAACTAGCAAGGGAGGGTTGGGACTTTAAATCTCTTCGATGAAGACGGGATAATTAAGATCGAACTTCACTTAGGGTAAGTTCGTTTGATCATTAAATTATCCCGTCTTCATCTCCCGAGATTTAATTTGTTACAAAGTAGGATGTTTAGAGAAGATATCAATGTTATTAGAGGAACCTTTGTTTGTTTATATAAATAAACAAGGGTTAAGTGAACACACATTAAATTATTATAAGGATTAGTTAAATAAGATAAAAATAAGTCAGTGCTCCTGCACTGCAACTGCAACATAATAAAAAATTGTTTTATTACAATGTCGGTTCTGCAAAATTAGAGACCGTATCCTGGAAACTCGCAAATATTGTCGATTGTCCAGTCCAAACAGCAGATTGCGAATAGCATCCACAGAAAATTCGACACACAGACTAGTAATTAAACAAATTTTTCGTCACAAATGGCAGCAACTTGGCCGCCGCGCCGATGTAACCACATGTTACACAACATGATAAACAGGTAATGAGATTTTAAAAAAAATCGGTGTAACATTCCTCCATTATAAATTTTATCAATCGGCCGAATGTTTGTGACGAGGCAGCATTGATAAGTTTTTTTTTTTTGGGGGGTTTGTATTAGTTCATAAGGGCGATAATATTTAAGATATTTATATTAATAAACACAAATAATTAAAGAATGGAAAGTTCAACAAGTTGAGACTTACAGAAGATGTGATTAAACATCTGTCATTTAAATTTAAAATAATACATTATTTCGCCAAATCTTACTGTGTTACCTCAGATAATATAATACAATACTGAGTTGCTTAATTGAATTAAGTACATGATCTGTTTTCATTCACTTGTAGCCAAGGCTAACAAGGTGACCAATGTGTGCTTAATTGTTCAAAATGTAAGTTATTTGGGAGTAAGTTCAACAGGTAAACTTAAACTATTGTAAGATCCAACGGTATCTAACGGTAATGTAATGTAACGGTAGTGTAACAAACAAATCTAAAAAAAAATTTTTTAGGTCACCATTGCCGCTGATATGGATTTAAAATAATTAGGAGATATCTGAGCAATGATTGTATACTGGGATTCGTTTAGAAAGCAGTTATTTAGAAATCCTATTAAATCGTTAATTTATATAAAATAAGATATTCTTTCTTGGCACTATTTCCAATAAAAATATAGATTTGCTTGCAGTATTATTCAAATACTGAGGCAAGGTATCAATAGACACTTCTAACGCTTGACTAAAGAAACTTGTTTTCTAAGGAACGTTTGCCTTATAATATGCAGCCAGAGAAAACTGACAGCGAGGATGATGTTTCTTTCTGCGAGAAATAAAAATAAATTAACGTTTGTTGTGACTATTACCATCGCTATTTCTTTAACAGCAAGTTGATTAAGGTTTCAACGAGGGAATGGAGTTGCCTGTCACAAGTATATTATTATGTTTACTAGGTAGCTTTAATAATATAAGTTTATTTAATGTATTGTGTAATTGCAGAAATAAAAAACTTTTATTTTTTATTTTATTTCATTGAGAAACCATGGCTCTGATAGCTATTATGTCATTTGGCTTTGTCATGTACAATAAAATAAGTTTTTTTTTTTAAATAAGTAAGGAAAAATCAAGCTGGGGAGGCGTTATTACGCCTATTGTTAATCATAACACTGCCATTTCTCGCGAGCAATTTAGCAATTTAATTTAATTGCAAGCAATGAACACCACTAATTCGATTCATTTATGAAATGGCAGTGGTGTTATTAATATACAACAAAAACTTCAGTATAGGCACCTGCAGACAGACGGCGTGGTGCACGTCCCAGCTATATCTAGCACAGCCGCAGTGGTAGGCGCCGCCCATCGGGTAGCAGCCCATCGGTGCTATTATACGCACGGCATGCGAAGAATTTTATAACAAAAAGCAGATCCATGTCATTAATGAGCAGCAATTATTCCTGGTTTGTGCAAAATCTTATATTGTCTCACTTTGACCGGCTGCTGCGCAGTCTTATTGTCAAAGCAATGGAGAAAGTATTGAAAACTATTCGTTTATCATATTGATTTAAACGTATCAGAAAAACAAATATTATTTTTCCACCATACAATACAAAGTTGACTAGGTACATAGTACGATGTAATACGTAATTATTATATTCATTATTTTAAATAGTTAAACATTAATGCTCAATATGTACAAGCCTTAAGCTTGTCCAATATTAAAATTTTAAGTGTTAAAATAGTAATGCTACCACAGTACAAACTCCTGTAATAGTTCCCAAGTATCTGACAAAGTCACTAAAATGTATTTTATTTGATTTTAATAACTTCGTCTAAAAATATTTTGTTTGTCCTTATTTGTCAATATACTACTAATTTTAGAAATTCAATACAAGGCCAAAGAATTTACATGTTTGGCTGGGACTTTCTTGATAGTTAATGAGGATCTTAAATATTAGAATCATTGTTTTTATAGTTTCTAATACTTGAAAATTTGAGAAATTTTGGTAATTAATACCCAGACATAAGTGTCATCTTAATAGGGCATTGAAGCCTGTAATTAATGGGTTAAATTATTGGTTTAAAAATCTAGTAAAGATGATGATTCTGTGTAGTGCTGTGAAAAAGCCAAAGAATAAGACCCAAAACTCATGAAGTTTATTGACTTAATAACATATTTACTAATATTAAAAATGCAAAAGTCCTTTTGTTTGTTTGTTTGTTACACCCTCACGTCTCAACCACTGAACAGATCATCATGAAATTTTTATACACGTTGTCTGGGTTACAGAGAAAGACATACGGTACCTTTAATCCCGAAAGGAAAATATTGTTCCTGAGGGATAGCAAGAACCATTTCCTTGGCGGCCGCTAGTCTTCAATACTTTTTGCGCTGTGCGTGAAAGCAACCGTTCTCAAGGACTAATAGTTGTGCCATGACATTATCAGGACACATGTTATGAGTTAAGTCGTTCTAGCATCCTCCATAAAATGTTCAGAAAGTACCCACATGTTCTATTTTCTATTGTAAAGAAAATAAAATATATTTGTTTATTTTTTAATTTAACTAACTGAATACTTAGGATTAGTTTTGGAAAATAACCTCAAGCACATAACGGTCGTTTGATAGGTTTTACTCGAATCGAGAACGTATTTTAGCTGACCAGCTAAAAATACAGACAAGGTACAGACCTTTTGTTCTGATCCGGTAGCGCGACGGTGCCGACGGTGGTGATCACGGGTAGCCCTTGGAGCTGGAAGCTGCAGGTAGGTGCCGCAAGGCTGATAAAACACGTTAAACTGGCCCTGCTGATTGTTGTCCGTCACCTCGGCTCAACTGCTTGTGTTCCAAGATATGGTTGTGGTTGTTGTGGCAGACCCCAAGTTTAGAGAGAACTGAGCAGTAGGTGTCGTCGCGCTGACGGTCTTTAAAGACACTGTTCGAACGATTTTCAGTAGTGGCATAATACATGATAATAGCATGATTCATTTTCAACGAATCGGAGATGAATTTGCCGGTAATGTTTTTTTTTTAAATTTTACTGACCATAAGGGCACCTTTAACACTTGTGGCAGTGTATTTTGATGTTCAACATCATTGCTGATTTTTCTCGAAGAAAAAATAAAAAGGAATCAGAATTTTGTTTTATAATGTTGTTCGAGAAAACCGAAACATTTAAAAGTACTTGTACATACCTGTATCAGTGACAACAATTTTGATGTTTCACGAAAAAGATTATTAGGAATTCATTTTTGATAGCAAATATCTTATTAATATTTGTAAAATAACGGTTAATATCTCGTATTAACACATAGAAGTATCTCGTATTGACTTAAAGTAAATAATCTGCAGTTTACGTCAGCAAATCTAGGTATATATGTTTTATAAAATTACGGCTAATATCTCGTATTAGCTCATAATAGTACTTATCACTGGTCAATATCACGTATTGACTCGGGAAAAAATATCTCATAAAAGCAAGTATGTCGTATTGACTCAAGGCAAATATTTTGCAGTTAACACCAGCAAATCTATTCATATTTTGTAAAATATGAAGCGGTTAATAATGATTAAACAAACTTACCTGTAAGTTGAGTTCAATCATAATATACGAAGGATTCGTTATTAAGACATTAACTCACAAAAGCAGGTCGTATCGACTCGAGGCAAGTATTCGGCAGTTTATTGTAAAATTAAGGTTAATATCTCGTATTAACGCATAAAAGTATCACTGGTCAATATCTCGTATTGACTCGGGAAAAAAAATTCACTGGCCAATATCACGTATTGGCTCGGGAAAAATGTACCATTGGTCAATATCTCGTATTGACTCGAGGCAAATATAAGGCAGTTTGCCTTTGTGAATAACTTGCATACTTTTCATCACTAAGAGAAAAGATAAATTGTGAGTCTACCTTCAACATTCGTATCACTTGCATAGTGAAGGTATTTTACCGTTTTCATGAATTAATTCACGTTTATAATTTCACTGATTTTAAGACTATAGTTAAACAAAAAAGTAATATTTTTGTGATGACTGACGTGCGTCTTGCGCGCGCGCGCAACAAAGAATGGGGTTGACGCGGCGGCGGGCAGCGCTGGTCGGAGGCAGAGAGGGGGTAGCTATTGCTTTCTTTTTCCTTCCTATAGCGCTGAAGACGTGCGATATAGTGCGTGCGTATAGCAGAGCTACTACTTTGTAACAAATTAAATCTCGGGAGATGAAGACGGGATAATAGGAAAATGTCAAACAATTATAACTGTAAACAGCTCCTTGAGATTGAGATTTCTCTTTTCTCCCGCATTATATTTTAATGACATTCTTCCCACGCAATCAGTATAAAATTACTATAGTATATTGGTAATTTCATCAAAGCGCATCATGGCCTAGCTTGTATAGAAAAATCGGCATAATCCTTTGGTACAAAAGCAAAAAAAAATGTCAAAAATATTCGATCCGATGATTGTGAATCGTGTGTGTAGACAGTGGGAGCCCGCGATAGAAATGAAATACACGCACGAATACTAAAATAAACAATATATTTAACTTTTTGGGAAATTCGGTTACAACACTCGAAAAAGCTCTTAGTTTAAGCACGGTTAGTAGCGAACTAAATTAACGTCAATTTTCAAAGATGGAGGTTCACTCACACATACTACCCTCCTTTTTACAATAAAATAATAAATTAAAAATAGATATGAGCGCGTCGCTAACACTCCCCACCCCTAGTGCTGAAGCAGCACTAATCTACTAGTGAAACGGGTGCAACGCGTGCCACAGATCGCCGTAAAGTGTCAGTCTGTGTTTTCACGTCAACGACGCGAACTCGGCCATCCTTACCAGGGTACACTCGTTCAATAAGACCCTTTCGCCACAAGTTGCGAGGACCGCTAGGATCGATGATAAGGACCAAGTCACCTACCTTTAGTGGTTTCTGTTCTTCGTTCCACTTTCTCCGTGGTCGCAGATCTGGTAGGATTTCCTTTACCCACCTTTGCCAGAACATATCGGCTAATGCCTGTGACTTACGCCAGAGTTTTCTAAGATGAAGGTCAGACTCGTCAAATTTTCCAAGTGTGGGCAGGTTGGAGGAGCCACCTAAAAGAAAATGGTTTGGCGTCAAAGTTTCAGGATCACCTGGATCAACTGAAACGTGCATCAAAGGACGACTATTAACTATATTTTCGACCTCTGCCAACAAGGTACTTAGAACTTCTTCCCTTGGTGCCCGCTCTTTGAGTATCACTCGAAGAGACGACTTTACAGAACGAATAAGACGTTCCCACGCCCCACCCCAGTGAGGACTGGCAGGGGGGATAAATGACCACTGAACGGCATTGTTTGCAGCTACATTCTCTAAAGGCTGAAAATCAATTTCTTTAATAGATTTGCGCAGTTCCGTATCAGAACCTCGCAAATTAGTTCCATTATCCGAGTATAAGTGACTGGGCCAACCACGACGAGCTGCCATACGACGCAACGCCATGATAAGCGAGTCAGATGAAAGAGAACTCACCAACTCAATGTGTACGGCACGTACCGTAAGGCACGTGAACAGGACGCCATATCTCTTGGCTCGCTGCCTTCCAATTGCCACCTCCATTGGTCCAAATAGATCTAATCCACAATGGGTAAAAACTCGTTGGTGATGAGCCATGCGAGCCGCGGGAAGGTCACCCATTCTAGGCACCAGTGGCTTACTTCTTTTAAGCCTGCACGACATGCACCTATGCACAACATACTTTACGGTAGGCCGTAAACGAAGCAACCAGTATCTTTGTTTTACTTCGTTCACCACAGTTTCATGATTTCCGTGGGCGGATATGATGTGGTAACGACGCACTAGAAGTCGTGCCGTCGGATGCTGACCATCTAGTATTATGGGTCGTTTTACTTCTGGACTTATGTCGGAAGCAGCATCGATACGCCCGCCGACACGAAGAATCCCATGCTCGTCTAAGTACGGAGACAAAGTGACCAACTTACTGGTGGGCAGTAAGGGCTTACCCTTTTTTTATTGCAGCGATGTCCAAGGGGAAAGAATCTGCTTGGGCTTGCATCAGCAGCAGGCGTTCAGCGTGCTCCATTAATGCGCAGTCTACTTTAACGGACTTATCCCTTAAACGTTTTTATAGATTTTAGCAAAACCGCAGTTGCGCGCTGCAGTCTAAGAAATGAAGAAAATCGATTCGCATCGGGTACAGGTAACCCAACAGGCACCCCACCAGCTTCATCACTCAATACGGCTACACATTCGGTACTCACCTCACTATTTTTTGTAAACGTCAGATCGACCGGCCACGACTGTTCATCGTCATATAAAAAACGAGGACCGTTAAGCCATTCCTTATTAAACAAAGCAACATCGAATGTGTCCCTTGTAGCAAAGTCAGCAACGTTTAAATTGGTAGGTACGTAACGCCACTCGTGCGATTGAGTTAACTCGTCAATTTCACCTAACCGGTTTGCTACGAATATCTTGTAAGCGCGCGTGTTATTTTTTATCCACTGTAGGACTGTAGTGGAGTCACACCAGAAATAACGGCGCACGGCTTTTATTTTGTGCTCATTAGCGATAGTATCGGCTAACCTCGCAGCCATTAAACATGATTGTAACTCTGCTCGAGGCACAGTTACTGGTTTTACAGGTAAAACACGACATTTACTAGCTACAAATGAAAAATGTACCATTGGTCAATATCTCGTATTGACTCGAGGCAAATATAAGGCAGTTTGCCTTTGTGAATAACTTGCATACTTTTCATCACTAAGAGAAAAGATAAATTGTGAGTCTACCTTCAACATTCGTATCACTTGCATAGTGAAGGTATTTTACCGTTTTCATGAATTAATTCACGTTTATAATTTCACTGATTTTAAGACTATAGTTAAACAAAAAAGTAATATTTTTGTGATGACTGACGTGCGTCTTGCGCGCGCGCGCAACAAAGAATGGGGTTGACGCGGCGGCGGGCAGCGCTGGTCGGAGGCAGAGAGGGGGTAGCTATTGCTTTCTTTTTCCTTCCTATAGCGCTGAAGACGTGCGATATAGTGCGTGCGTATAGCAGAGCTACTACTTTGTAACAAATTAAATCTCGGGAGATGAAGACGGGATAATAGGAAAATGTCAAACAATTATAACTGTAAACAGCTCCTTGAGATTGAGATTTCTCTTTTCTCCCGCATTATATTTTAATGACATTCTTCCCACGCAATCAGTATAAAATTACTATAGTATATTGGTAATTTCATCAAAGCGCATCATGGCCTAGCTTGTATAGAAAAATCGGCATAATCCTTTGGTACAAAAGCAAAAAAAAATGTCAAAAATATTCGATCCGATGATTGTGAATCGTGTGTGTAGACAGTGGGAGCCCGCGATAGAAATGAAATACACGCACGAATACTAAAATAAACAATATATTTAACTTTTTGGGAAATTCGGTTACAACACTCGAAAAAGCTCTTAGTTTAAGCACGGTTAGTAGCGAACTAAATTAACGTCAATTTTCAAAGATGGAGGTTCACTCACACATACTACCCTCCTTTTTACAATAAAATAATAAATTAAAAATAGATATGAGCGCGTCGCTAACACTCCCCACCCCTAGTGCTGAAGCAGCACTAATCTACTAGTGAAACGGGTGCAACGCGTGCCACAGATCGCCGTAAAGTGTCAGTCTGTGTTTTCACGTCAACGACGCGAACTCGGCCATCCTTACCAGGGTACACTCGTTCAATAAGACCCTTTCGCCACAAGTTGCGAGGACCGCTAGGATCGATGATAAGGACCAAGTCACCTACCTTTAGTGGTTTCTGTTCTTCGTTCCACTTTCTCCGTGGTCGCAGATCTGGTAGGATTTCCTTTACCCACCTTTGCCAGAACATATCGGCTAATGCCTGTGACTTACGCCAGAGTTTTCTAAGATGAAGGTCAGACTCGTCAAATTTTCCAAGTGTGGGCAGGTTGGAGGAGCCACCTAAAAGAAAATGGTTTGGCGTCAAAGTTTCAGGATCACCTGGATCAACTGAAACGTGCATCAAAGGACGACTATTAACTATATTTTCGACCTCTGCCAACAAGGTACTTAGAACTTCTTCCCTTGGTGCCCGCTCTTTGAGTATCACTCGAAGAGACGACTTTACAGAACGAATAAGACGTTCCCACGCCCCACCCCAGTGAGGACTGGCAGGGGGGATAAATGACCACTGAACGGCATTGTTTGCAGCTACATTCTCTAAAGGCTGAAAATCAATTTCTTTAATAGATTTGCGCAGTTCCGTATCAGAACCTCGCAAATTAGTTCCATTATCCGAGTATAAGTGACTGGGCCAACCACGACGAGCTGCCATACGACGCAACGCCATGATAAGCGAGTCAGATGAAAGAGAACTCACCAACTCAATGTGTACGGCACGTACCGTAAGGCACGTGAACAGGACGCCATATCTCTTGGCTCGCTGCCTTCCAATTGCCACCTCCATTGGTCCAAATAGATCTAATCCACAATGGGTAAAAACTCGTTGGTGATGAGCCATGCGAGCCGCGGGAAGGTCACCCATTCTAGGCACCAGTGGCTTACTTCTTTTAAGCCTGCACGACATGCACCTATGCACAACATACTTTACGGTAGGCCGTAAACGAAGCAACCAGTATCTTTGTTTTACTTCGTTCACCACAGTTTCATGATTTCCGTGGGCGGATATGATGTGGTAACGACGCACTAGAAGTCGTGCCGTCGGATGCTGACCATCTAGTATTATGGGTCGTTTTACTTCTGGACTTATGTCGGAAGCAGCATCGATACGCCCGCCGACACGAAGAATCCCATGCTCGTCTAAGTACGGAGACAAAGTGACCAACTTACTGGTGGGCAGTAAGGGCTTACCCTTTTTTTATTGCAGCGATGTCCAAGGGGAAAGAATCTGCTTGGGCTTGCATCAGCAGCAGGCGTTCAGCGTGCTCCATTAATGCGCAGTCTACTTTAACGGACTTATCCCTTAAACGTTTTTATAGATTTTAGCAAAACCGCAGTTGCGCGCTGCAGTCTAAGAAATGAAGAAAATCGATTCGCATCGGGTACAGGTAACCCAACAGGCACCCCACCAGCTTCATCACTCAATACGGCTACACATTCGGTACTCACCTCACTATTTTTTGTAAACGTCAGATCGACCGGCCACGACTGTTCATCGTCATATAAAAAACGAGGACCGTTAAGCCATTCCTTATTAAACAAAGCAACATCGAATGTGTCCCTTGTAGCAAAGTCAGCAACGTTTAAATTGGTAGGTACGTAACGCCACTCGTGCGATTGAGTTAACTCGTCAATTTCACCTAACCGGTTTGCTACGAATATCTTGTAAGCGCGCGTGTTATTTTTTATCCACTGTAGGACTGTAGTGGAGTCACACCAGAAATAACGGCGCACGGCTTTTATTTTGTGCTCATTAGCGATAGTATCGGCTAACCTCGCAGCCATTAAACATGATTGTAACTCTGCTCGAGGCACAGTTACTGGTTTTACAGGTAAAACACGACATTTACTAGCTACAAATGCAACATGAATTGTTCCGTTATAAATCCAACGCCAATAAGCAACCGCACACATGGCCTTTGTTGATGCATCACAAAAAATATGCAGTTGCGCATTGTTATAATGTGCCGTAGCGATGACCGGTCTCGTAGCATCGTAGCATCTCGTAACGGGCCGCGTAGTCGCAGGCGGCGGCGGCGGAGGAGCGGGGCGCTCGGCGGACGTGGGCTGCGCCGAGCTGTTGTTATTGTATTCCACTTCTCGCTCCGTCTCACTCGCACCTATAGAATTATAGCATCTAGGTATATGACGTATGTGGTTTATTACCTTAAGTAGATCGATCCATTCGCACCATTTTTTATAAATATCGTCGGGAATAACATCGTCCCACCCGATGTTTGACCGCCACGTATCCTGCAGCATTATTTTTCCTTGAATCGTGAAAGGCGCTAAAAACCCAAAGACATCAAAAATAGACATAATTATACGTAACATTAGTCGCTTTGTAGGCCTTTCCTTTTGCTGAATAATGCTGTCGGGAATTTTTTTCAAGGACAAGTCAAATCCGAGTTCATCATCGGCCGGGTACCATATAAGGCCTAGCGTACGTTCTCCTTCAAACTGCTGATCTATTTTAAACCTTACCGCAGCAGTACCTAGGACATCATTTGGTATGCTATGCAGCACGGCCACGCTGTTGCTAGTCCAATTACACATCTCGAAACCACCAGCCCTATAAATATAAGCAATATTTTTTACCATTTCGATTGCAGCTTTGTATATAGTCATCTACATAATGTGAGTTGTGAATTGCGTCGACAGCGTCCGGCATTGACGATTGAAAACGCTGTGCATTTTTATTCTTGATGAACTGTGCAATAAAAGGTGAACAGTTGGCGCCAAAGATAAGTGACGTCATAACAAATGTTTTTACAGGTTCGCTGGGTGACTGACTATTTCGCCATAAAAACCGAAGTGCGTCTTGGTCCTCAGGGCGTATTTTCACCCTAAGGAACATGTCCTTAATGTCGCCTGTCACTGCTATTTTATGTTCCCTAAAGCGCAGCATAATACCTAAAAGTGAAGACAATAGGTCCGGTCCCTTTAATAAATAGTCATTCAAACACTTACCATCAGTTTTGTTTGCCGCGTCAAACACTAGACGCAACTTTTTTTTATTGGGGTTGTCCACCCCAAAATGTGATAAATACCACGTTCTCGGTTTGACATTAGTGTCAACAAGCTCCTTCGCGTAATCGTTTTGAAATAAATGATTTACCCTTTCCTCATACCTTTCAGCATATCCACTATCCCTTACCATTTTCCTTTCCACCCCTTTTAACCTTTTCAGCGCATTCGAGAACGAGTCGGGCATTGCGCAGCTGTTCTCCTTCCACGGTAACCCTACCTGCCAGCGACCATTCACTAGCTTAGCGGACCGTTCCAGCTGAGCGACAGCACGAACGTCATCTACGTTCTCTCGACATTTCCCAGACACCCCCATCGCATCTAAAGAAAAATACCTTTTTACTTCCTCGTGCAGGTCATCCAGGTCACAGCGTCCAAGGTTCGTCATAGCTAATGTTGCATGCTCGAAGGTGGCGGAGTGGCGGCCAGCGGTCTGCTGCACGCACTGCGGTACGCGCACACTACCATGAAGGCACCAACCGAGAGGGGTAAGTGTAGCGGACGGCTCATATTTGTTGCCTAACTGAATTTCAATTGGATACAAAAGATGATAATTATCTTGACCTATCAACATTTCAGGTCTTTTATCAAAATTACACACTTTATCTTTTAAATTAAACAAATTAGCATAATTACTTAAGTTAACAAAAGACAAATTTTGAACAGGTAAGTTTAGTTCAGATACACTGCGCGCGCGCACGGAATAAATCGTATTGTCCTTACCAGATAGATTCACAGTCATAACCGTTGTGTCACAAACCAGTTTGTTATCGAGCCACGCGCCATGGACGCGCATAGTTTCCCGGCGGCCGCGCAGCCCTGCGCGCTCTGCCAGGCTGGAACTTATTAATGTTACCGTTGAACCATCATCGAGCATCGCACTCGAATTAATCACACCGTTTGGTCCGTGTATGCGAATAGGCACTACTTTCAATAACACTTTGTAGTCACTTTCACTGCCACTGATATGAGTGATAACTTCTGACGAGGAGGGCTCAGGCGATGGCGAAGACGGCGCTGTTGGCGGCTGCGGCGGCATCGGCAAGGGGAGGGGGAGGGTGGACTCCTGTGCGCTCGCCCGGTGCTCGATGCTAGCGTTATGATGTCCGGTTACGTAATGAAGCAGTTTATGATGCGCCTGCCCGCAATTATCTTTATCACAAAAGGGCGCGGTGCAACTCTGCCGATCGTGGCGTGCGAGTAAACATTTAAAACATAGGCCGCTGCGTTTCACGTATTGCCATCTCACCTTGTTCAAGGACTTCTTGAATTTTTTGCAATCCGTCAATTTATGCTGCGATACACGACAGAAATGGCACTTATCACTGTGTTCGGTTTGTTGTGCTAACACTGTTTGCGTTCGAAGAGGGCCGCCGTCCTGTTGTTTATATTTTTGAAAATCAACTCGCGGGCCCACAGTGCAGCTGTTAGCAGTAGTTGATATTTTCACCGCCTCTTCCTGTAAAAAGTCTGATAAAATTTCCATTCGTGACTTCTTGTTGCCTTTGGAAATAAGCGGGAAACTGTAGTCAGACCATTTTGATATCAACACTGTTGGCATTTTAGATAAAATGATGGATACAAGGTTCATCCCTTGCAGGTATTCGTCGCGACCGACAGCTTGTACAGCAGCAACGAAATTTTGAATTTTCACTGAGAATAACACAATATCTTTGTGATAATCTTGCGATATAGGAGGAATTTTCTTTATATCTTGCATGATCCTGGATATGATAGTGTCAGGGTTGCCAAATCTCAGCTCCAACGTTGACATTATTTTCTCAGGTTCTGTAGCTGTGATGAGCAGCGATGCGATGGCCTCTTTAGCTGGACCACGCAGACATTTTCGTAATCTCCAAAGGTTTTCTTGGGGGGTAAATTTACACACTTGTGTTGACTCATCGTAGGCCTGTCTAAATAGTAGCCAATCCATAGGGTCGCCTGCGAAAATAGGTAATTCTTTCGGCGTGCATATACGGCTTAACAGGTTTGTATCCAAGTCACTTTTTGTTCGGTTTGCAGAAGCGGCCATTTCCTTCAGTGCAGCGGCGAGCATCTGGATTGTTCCATCAGACGTGCCAGCATCATTAGCGAGCGGCGGCGGACACACTTCAGCCATTGTTACAGCACCATCAGGGGCTGAATGTGCCTGTTCCAGTTCTGCCTGGCTGCGATCTAACCACTTCTCCACTTCAACATCGGTACAAGTGCGCTTCTCTGAGTGTGAACTGTATTTTTCATCCTCTAGTTCCGCTAGGTCCGCCTCTAACTTCTTGTCGATCAAATCCATTTGAATCCTAGCTTTTTCACGTGCTGCTTCCAACTCGAGCTGTTTTCTTCTTGCCAATACGGATGACGACGTAGATTTCTTACTCGTAACGGACGCGGGCGGTTGGGCCGTTTCGTGCTTCATGCTGGTGCCCACGATTGGTAAAATCTGTTTATCGTCTTTCCGATAACCACCAGTAGGCTCAGAAAATGCTTGTTTGTTCTCAGGTTGGCCGTCCACTTCGTTTTTTCTCGACTGGCTGCGTGTATGAACCATTTTCGGCGGCGGGGTGTGGTACATAATATTCGGCTCGAAGACCACTTGTAGACAGTGGGAGCCCGCGATAGAAATGAAATACACGCACGAATACTAAAATAAACAATATATTTAACTTTTTGGGAAATTCGGTTACAACACACGAAAAAGCTCTTAGTTTAAGCACGGTTAGTAGCGAACTAAATTAACGTCAATTTTCAAAGATGGAGGTTCACTCACACATACTACCCTCCTTTTTACAATAAAATAATAAATTAAAAATAGATATGAGCGCGTCGCTAACAGTGTGTTTCGGACAGACTTTCCGATTCGATTTAGAAAGTTGGTTTCCGATAATCGTGAGTAACCCTACAGGTCTTGCATGACCATCAAAACACCATATAATATCGCATGATATAAGGTTTTATCGTCACCCAACTGTCAAAAATTATATATAATTATATAAGTACAACTAACTCACTTTAGAAATGTTAAAGTTGATCACAGATTGTATAGGATTGGAATCTTCTTTCATACTTCTTACTGACTTCTGTAAATATTGATAATATAAAAACATAAAACTTTCAAAGAACCAAAATCAAAGCTTCGAATTCCTTCTAATAATGAATAGGTAGGTAGTAACGGTATAGCATAACTTACATATTTTTTCCCGTTCAATTAAAATAAGTTGAGATTTCATGGTTTTCCTTTCATTTAATTTACCATGTTTGTTAAAAAGATTTGATCCTTATGATTGACCCTATCGATTGATATCATAAAAGTACGGGTGTTGCTTTTTAAATTTTAGCTGGTTATTTTCCGGGATATGGGAAGGGAAGCAAATTTTTAGGGTTCCGTACCCAAAGGGTAAAAACGGGACCCTATTACTAAGACTCCGTTGTCCGTCTACTGTCTGTCTGTCTGTATGTCACCAGGTTGTATCTCATGAACCGTGATAGCTAGAAAGGTGAAATTTTCACAGATGATGTATTTTTGTTGCCGCTATAACAACAAAAACTAAAAACAGAATAAAATTAATATTTAAGGGGGGCTCCCATCATACAACAAACGTGATTTTTTTGCCGTTTTTTGCTCGCTATTAATAACGACTGCAGGTAGACAGTTGAAATTTTCACAGATGATGTATTTCTATTGCTGCTATAACAATAAATACTAAAAACCGGCCAAGTGCGAGTTGGACTCGCGCACGAAGGGTTCCGTACCAAAAAACGGCAAAAAATCACGTTTGTTGTGTGGGCCCCCTTAAATATTTATTTCATTCTGTTTTTAGTATTTGCTTTTATAGCAGCAGTAAAAATACATCATCTGTGAAAATTTCAACTGTCTACCTGCAGTCGTACATCCTGTACCTTGATTACGTAAAGCTGTTGCTAACAATTCTCGATTGAAATCGATTGAAAGCGCAGTTGCATTGCTGCTTTAGTTAAGATAGTTGTCACATTTGTTCTTACTAAAGCAGCGATGTAACTGCAATTTCTGTCAGAGTTGATTGCATCAAAATTACAAAATCACCCCCCTGGTGACAGACAGACAGACATACGGACAGCGGAGTCTTAGTAATAGGGTCCCGTTTTTACCCTTTGGGTACGGAACCCTAAAAATAGGTAAAAATATATATTTAAGGTGGGTTTCCATAGCAACAAACGTGATTTTTTTGCTGTTTTTGGTACGGAACGCTTCGTGCGTGAGTTCGACACGCACTTGGCCTTTGTTTCTTTTCAAAAATAAAGGAAGGTTTCCTTTGAGTGTTGCTATCTACATTGTTAAGAGTACCTTCCCTCCAGGTGGCATTAAAAAATTCCACCTGTATAGCATAAAATATCGTAACCTACTCGATAGTGGTGTCTTTAGCTTGGTAGGCACACTATCATTCAGGCGCATGATAAATTATAACGAAAAGAAGTACAACTCAAAATGGTAGTCATTTGGGCTAGATTTTAGTTTTTTTTTATAATCGCAAAAAATACTGATCTATAAATTCTAATAAAATATAATGAGCTTAAGACACTAATATCGAAATGGTTTTCTAATTTTTTGTACTTGCTCAAAATAAAATGTTGTCAGTTACCTATATTATGGAACAGTCTGACCACCCAAGCAAGACCCTATCGAAGTCTTTATAATTAAGTATGTCAAATACCTTAGGCACGCAAACAAATATACCAGATGGCCCTCCGAAAAGCATTTTCGGTTTGAAGCAGGGCCCTACAGATGCTGTTCTTTCTAGCAATACAGCTTGACTTCTTGCACCCTCGTTCTGGAAATAGGTATGTTAATATACTTACCTACGTTAAATGTTACATCAGCACTATAGTTACAGAAGTACTAAAAAACATTTACTAACCGGTAAAGGAACGTTTGCAAGGTATTCGGTATCTTCCCATGAGATTTCTTTTTTCTTGACTGCGCTGGAGTGTGTTGGCTGTTCTATCTGCAATTATCCCTATATTATAATTAAACTTTTTTCTTCTTGATTTATAAACTTTTTTAGATTTTTGCATTCACAATGCTATTTTTATATTAAGATGAATAAATAATGAAAAATATTAGAAAAAATCGGCTCACCCGTAGCAACTTAGACGGGATTCGAACCCGCACCCTTAGGATTCCGGCCCAATGCACTACCAATTATGCTACCAAGCCGCTGAGGGATGTGGCGAAATTTTCTAATACTTTCCACGCTTCCGCTGAAGATCAGCGCCATCTCACCAATGTGAAGAGAACTACTTCGACATTCGGTTGTAGCACCTTTGCAGGTGCCAGACAATCAATTAAGGTGAAACAGTACAATTTTAAACTTTTTTAGATTTTTGCATTCACAATGCTATTTTTATATTAAGATGAATAAATAATGAAAAATATTAGAAAAAATCGGCTCACCCGTAGCAACTTAGACGGGATTCGAACCCGCACCCTTAGGATTCCGGCCCAATGCACTACCAATTATGCTACCAAGCCGCTGAGGGATGTGGCGAAATTTTCTAATACTTTCCACGCTTCCGCTGAAGATCAGCGCCATCTCACCAATGTGAAGAGAACTACTTCGACATTCGGTTGTAGCACCTTTGCAGGTGCCAGACAATCAATTAAGGTGAAACAGTACAATTTTAAACTTTTTTAGATTTTTGCATTCACAATGCTATTTTTATATTAAGATGAATAAATAATGAAAAATATTAGAAAAAATCGGCTCACCCGTAGCAACTTAGACGGGATTCGAACCCGCACCCTTAGGATTCCGGCCCAATGCACTACCAATTATGCTACCAAGCCGCTGAGGGATGTGGCGAAATTTTCTAATACTTTCCACGCTTCCGCTGAAGATCAGCGCCATCTCACCAATGTGAAGAGAACTACTTCGACATTCGGTTGTAGCACCTTTGCAGGTGCCAGACAATCAATTAAGGTGAAACAGTACAATTTTAAACTTTTTTAGATTTTTGCATTCACAATGCTATTTTTATATTAAGATGAATAAATAATGAAAAATATTAGAAAAAATCGGCTCACCCGTAGCAACTTAGACGGGATTCGAACCCGCACCCTTAGGATTCCGGCCCAATGCACTACCAATTATGCTACCAAGCCGCTGAGGGATGTGGCGAAATTTTCTAATACTTTCCACGCTTCCGCTTGATTTATGCTAAGCTTGAGGCCTACAAGCTTTTATTCAAAACTAGAGTCCCGTCTCAGGAAGAAGCGGTATACTATCACCAAGGGTGTGTTCTGTGTTGGGCTATTTGTGGTATGACTACGGATAAATAAATAAAATATACTGGTGCAGTAAGTTGGTGTGTAATTTTATGGTCTGTCTGGTAGGTACCTATACAAAACTAATGGAAGACATTGACAAAATAAAAACTCAAAGTTCCGGACGAGAAAACGCCGAGTTTATTAACAATTTTATTTACATTGTTTAATACACGCTAAATAAATACACAAGTTGCCGTTCAGCTGGTCATCTCCAACCACCGCGTACGAACGGAGATTAATGAAAGGTATCAAAGGCATAATAATATACGAATATCGATAGAGATTAACAATCAGAAATGGCCAGCTGTTTTGATCTTAAGATTAATGAATGCAAGAAAAACGCTGATGTAGGGTGATAAGCGGATGATCACTACAAGGCGCTATAGTCTGGAGGACCAGACATATCATCTTCAGAGGGAGGACTGTACGCGACGCCGCAGCAGAACAGCTGGCGTACCGCGCGGGACACCCGCGACCCGCGGGACCCGCGGGACTCGCTGCGCGGCAGCCCGCCTGACTATAATCAAACAATCACGTCAATCTTCGTTACACATTACACAGGGCTGCCGAAGTGCTCTAATGAACTAACAAGCGGGCTACCGCGCTTAATGCAAACGCTTTTAATTTAATATCTAGTAGTCTCTATCTTTGAGGCTTGTTTATGCGGAAACATTTGACTCTGTCTTTTTCTTTACGTGTAAAGAGTATGGAAAATAACCTCACTTCTGCATTTTCTCGTTGTGTTTTCATCATTATTTTTACCACAATTATCTTTCTTGAAAAATTGTAAATTGGAGCAGTAGCTCCAATAACAATTTTTCAATTTTTTTTGTGCAGTAGCACAGTACGTTGAAGTCTATTTATATGTAGTATACGTTTCCGCTATTTACATATTTACGCCAAAAATATGACAAGCGCTTTTGATGGTATTCAGATTTTTTTTAATCAACTGTGAGGTTTATACGCAATTTAATATTTGTAGCTACTAGAGAATCTCTTTGGCTTGTAGTATTTTTTTGTGGCTACAACTTTACTTTTTCTTTTAAAAATATGAACCCACAAACGTTTTTCTATCATGGACCCTTAAATGAGTGTCTAACTTAAGCCACACGGAATATAAAATATTTTTATCTCCACCCATGCTTCAAGTCCTCTATGAAGGGTTCTGAAACGGTTAACTTACTGCCAACATTACAATATCCGAGCGAGAGGATGTCGCGCTTCTACCCGCGCTCACGCGCGACGAGTTACATTATGAAATTCAGTACATCATTATAACACTCGTTCGGATTAAGATGAATTAGCAACTTAGACGGGATCCCGTCTAAGTTGCTACGGGTGAGCCGATTTTTTCTAAAATTTTTATTATTTATTCATCTTAATATAAAAATAGCATTGTGAATGCAAAAATCTAAAAGTTTAAACTCGTTCGGATGATATTATGATGAGGAGGAGAAGGAAAGTCAAAGTTCAAACTTTTTATAGAGAATACATAATTATCATGGGTGTAGATAAAGTCTTGTATGCAACTGAGGTAATTACCTACTAATTAGGTATTTAAAACACTCATGTGATACTAATTTGACATTCGTGTTTTAATACCCTTCATTATAGTGCAGTTCCATAAATAACTAGGTATTGTGATAAAGTGATCTCTTTAAACAATGGGTCTTAATTGGGTTGCAAACTAAAGAACCATAGCCTTTTTTATTGTCCCAAGCCATGAAGTGAGGAGAACAGCAACGTCGCATGTGGTCAAGCACATGGTTTAATAATATTTTTTTATTATTTATTATTTATTTTTCCTGTATTACCATTGTTAGCGACGCAAGTGAATTATGAGTGTTAGTGACACGTTATAAGTGATAAACTTAATTCTGAAAGTGATAAGTGTTAAACTTATAATAGTGAATCGCAATTAGTGAAGTGAGACTTATGAATAATCAATTAAGGACTTTAACTTAGTGAATCTACGCTTTAGATGTAAGACTTTGTTAGTTAACAGTTGTAGTAGTTCTTACGTTCTTATTAGAATCTAGGTTTTTGCTATTTGTAAGTAATTTTCAGTTTTTTCAGTATAAATTTTAACGTAGGTTTCTATGTAAAATAGGGTATACCAACAGGGCAATACCTTAAAGACAAAGCCCCAATTTTTGGAAATTAGGTATATCAAAGGGGCAATACCACATAGAAAGCCCCCGAAGGTTTTTTGTAAATATCTTTTGAAATAATTAAGGTTTTGTTATAAAATAGTTTTTTCATCCCTTCTATTCGAAAAATGATGCTTTGTTCCTATAAAAGTGGGACCAAAATAGCTCTTTTCTGGTAAGAACTTTTTAGTGGGAGGAAAAGAGATTTGAATTTAGAACATGTATCTTTCAAAGAATTCGAACGCCGCGCCCCGCCGCCGGCTGGTATGTATTGACTGGCTGTATAGACGGCGCGGCGAACTGAAAAAAAACATAAGCGCGCGAATTAAGTCTGTGTTCTTGTAATTAGTACATACTTACGTACTTAGTACAATAATCTTTGAAAATCGCGCTAGTGTATCAAACGTAACTATAAATTTGTAATTATTTTTACTTTTCACGTGTCTTTTTTTAAATAAAGAACATTTTCATTAATTACATAAACACAGTCTCCTATTTATTTTCTCATAGAAAGGGGATGAAAAGTAGAGTATATGACTCGGGCGCAAAATATTTTTGGCGAGGGCGACATACTTTGAATCCCTCGCTACGTTAAGGATTCTACTGAAGAATCCCTCGCTACGCTCGGGATTCTACTCTAGAATCCCTCACTTCGCTCTGGATTCAAAAAAGCGCCCTCGCCGTAAAAATATTATTTTGCTCCCTTGTAATACAATCTACTATTATTCGATTAGATTTTCATAGTTCTATCTATAGAAATTAAGTTTAAGTTAGTTTTATCAAAGGTTTGTAAAAAACAAGCGCTTATTTCGATATTTAATGATTAAACGAACTTACCTGTAAGTGAAGTTCTATCATAATTATACGAAGGATTCGTCCGAAGATATTAGTATATTAACACATGTAGTACCGCTTGCGTACGTATCACCACTTAGCACGTTATTTTTAAAGTAATAACCTAAAAAACCTAAAAAGAAAAGGTTTTCGACTTAAAATTGACATATATTTTGACATTTCCGGTCCAAGTTTGCCCCGTCACTACTACACGCCAACCACTTCATTTCGTTTAAAGTCCAAATCCTATGATATTTCCTCATTTTCTTCAGTGGGTAAACAGTTATTGTAATTTACAATAATGTGTAGGGAGGGTGGGACTCTATACTAATATCTTCGGACGAATCCTTCGTATAATTATGATAGAACTTCACTTACAGGTAAGTTCGTTTAATCATTAATTATACTTCAGATTCGTCCTCGATATTAGTATATTAACACATGTAGATGTTTAAAGCATTATAATAAGAAAATGGAAATATCATTTCTTGCGTATTAGTCTTTTAAAAAAGAAAATAATACCATTTAACATATTTCTGAACGTTTTACATGATTACATGTACTAAAAACGGTACCAATATAGATGGCTGGTACAAAAAAATATATATATAAAAATATACAAGGTTGGTTTAGAAAACTCAGTTTGATTATTGATGATAATATGTTTTAATATTTTGCAAATATAGTGGAGTCATTGACTATCTCGCCGTGTTACCTGGAACATCTATAGTAACATTTTTTGTTAGGGCTATAAAGGTATCGGCGTACGTCGAGTGCTAAAACTGGTTGGACGCGAGTCTAATCCATTATCATTAAATGTTTCATTTCAGCAATCTATTACTTACATTACATATAGAATTTAATTTCTTTCTAAATAAAATGTGATTATGAACTGTTTATTATACTTAATATAAATATGTATAATACATTCTTGAATATGTATTTTTTTTTGTTGTATTGTTTGCATTCTTTGTGCAATAGACAAGGTAATCAAAGTTAAACTTTTAAGATAAAAATGTTGAAAAAAGAATAAAATTGGAAAATATTTATTAAAATGTATTAAGTTATCTAAGATATCCATTGTATTTGAACAATGAAGTCTACGCAATTGAGATAAGCTCAATTTTGTCCATTCAATAATAAACGCAATATTATGTAATACTGAAAATTGTGTTACTTATACACTTTTGTAAAAAAAAGTGTGTTTATTCTGTCTATATTATTATTTGTTAAATACTCGAACCATTTCTGTTACCAAACTCTATACTTCCTGATAGTATTAACAGACAGCAGCTTCAATAATATCATAAATAATATACCTGTAAAATAATACCACCTTGATAATGTTGTGAGTACCAATTTATTTGTGCGATTAATTTCCGTCCCTGAAATTAAAAGTTTTGGGATGTTAATACTTTATATTAGAATAAGATAAACGAAGAAGTAGCTTACATGTGAATAAAAAGTGCCCAACCAAGGCTCAAGATTGTGACGATCATGATGGCACAATCGTTATACCTCTAGTTTCGGAAACTGGTGGAAAAGAATTAAAATAATATGTAGTTTAGTGTCAGAATAGTCTTTGTACAATACTAAACCAAAAAAGCATTGTGAATGCTAAAATCACAAATTAGAAAATAAATGTTTTTGGAATCAAATGCTAGAAATAGAGAAAAATCTACTACATATTATTTCCAATGCTTAATTCGACTTGCATTGCATTCGAATTTACTCAATCTCAATCTGGAAAAAAAAATACAAAACTAGTGATTAGATTTTGAATTTATGAATTGAATAATTTCTATTTAGCATCAGAATAATAATATCTAGAATAATTAACACCTTGCACTGAATACAATAAAAAAATTACAATGAAAGCATAATGAGCTGCATGTTCTAGATAATTGATATGCAAATATTTTGCAATTTGTGATTCCTGATGTGACCACTAGTGTCTCCTAGTCCACCCCATTGTTAAAAGGCCCAAAAGAAAATATGTCGTCTCTAATTAGACTTAATTCCTTTTAAGTATCGATGACATTCAACTAAGTGATTTTTGCAGTTTTGTGAACGTTTGTCTTGTAAAGACCATAATTGATAATACATCTGTAATATAATGTAAAATTGCGACGGTAGCTGTATAAAAAAAAACATTGTATATAAAAAGATGAACTTCATTCTTTAAAAAATGTTCTGAGACCCTTATAAATAGTAAATACTGTGCAATAACAGGGAAATCATGCTGTTTAAAAGACGTTATAGCCGGCGGTGGTAATTTTGTAATAAAAATATGGGCACTACAATGCCCAAGAGTTAATATTTTAAATTTGTATATTTTTATCACTTTCCTTATCAATATTAAAACCTTAAAGGTGATGGGATGTCTAGACTGTGATTTTAAAAACAATAAGCATTTTTATAATTGCGATATTGTCATTTTTACGTACAGAGTACGTATACGTTAAGGGTACGTATTTTTTTTTTCTAAAAGCTAAGTTAAATTTTAAACAGTTCCTAACTAAACCTGATATGACAACCAGTTTTTTTTTTTTTTTTTTTTTTTTACTGAGAACACCTGCTGTTGAACTTTCAACAAAATGTAACAAAAGTATCATTTGTTTGTACGTATCATAACTGTTATGCATTCTGCTCGAATTTTAGTCATATTAATGGTAGACTATAATATCTCTAGAGAAGTACAAAGTGAATCAATAATAATAATCTAGGTGACCTGCGTAGTGCGGCTAAATGGTACTTCCACACATAGACGATTACTGGCGCAAACGATTGAGTGGACTTTTGCGTCTGTAGGTGGTGACCACTGCCTGTATTCACTGAATACAGACAAATGCCATACCAGCCCGCACCCCCACTTACATTATCCTAATGAGTGTTCATACCCCACGTACGATGATCGAAGGCGAAAATTGATGATACATCATCGCTAACTATTTGGATGGGCCGTAATGCCCGTCTGCGAGTCTGCTGTGTCTGACGAAACAAATCGCTGATGGGGCTTCCTCGCCGCGTGTTGCTGTAAGCCGTCGTTTGCCGTCGGAGATGAAGCATGTGGCATACCTGCCTACATCTTTTGTTTGTCGTTTTTCAGGGAAATATATATATAAATCAGTTTTAAAAATGTTTTATTGAGTACTGCGCCCGATTTACTTACAGTTTTTTCGTTGACGCATATCGTTCACATCAGGCCTGTGGCCAATGCATCATTCATATTCGACTGAACTGTCAGTGGCTTTTTAAGTGATCAGTCTCAGGTACACTAGAGTTGATCGTGTACGGTATAATTAAACGTCGTAATGCCCGACATAATGTAAACAATGCGAAATACTGTCACAAAAAAGGTGTATAGTTTTGTATTGGAAAGCTGCCTAAAACTTTACTGATACTTGTAGCTAATAATTTTTTCACATTAGAAACATTATTTTGTACACACTCACACAAATTAAATTTGAAAAGTAATGGAGATAATTTGTACAAGGGCAAAGCTTAGAATGAAACATACTAAATAGTTAGTGATTAACAAGTTCTTCAACATGTTAGGTCTACCCGCCTGAAATACAAGGTTTCCTAGTTAAGGCAAATGATTAAATTCTTTACTGTATACCAACAAACATAAATTGCATTTATGATTTACTAGCGGCCACCCGCGGTTTCACCCGTGTGGTTTCCGTTCCCGTGGGAATATCGGGATAAAAAGTATTATATGTATTAATCTAGGCTATTTACTATCTGTGTGCCAAATGACAACCAAATCCGTTAAGTAGTTTTTGCCGGATTGAGGAAAAAACATCCAAACCCACAAACTTTCACATTTATAATATTAGTAGCACAGACGTATAACAAGATACTACGTATATTAGTAGGATAATTGCATTGCAATTATGATATGATTATAGATAATAAAATGTAAGGATTCTGTTATTCCATTTTAGTTGAAATTTCTATCAGCATGCCAGCAGCTAGCTATTTTACATAAAAGGTGTGAAGTATCAGGTATGAGCTAGTTGCTGTATAACTCAATATCTGGTTCCAGTAAGTTGTTAAGTTTTAGCGTTTATAGCTAGCTCTGTCAGTTTTGTAAACTATAAATTTATCTTAGTACCGATGGTACACTAATAATATCGTTGAGGATAAGTTGAAACTCAACACCAAGGTTGACATGATGTCAACACTCATACCTGATGAGCAACGCTGTTGTTAGGGCCACTCTTGCAGCTCCAGCATAGCGGCCGCCTGCCTGGAAGACGGATGGCGGCGGATTCAGCGGATGACAGAGCCACCCGATTGGAGCTCGGCAGCGGTTCCAACGTGGCAACCTTTGAGGGTAGTCTGCTTTTTACAATGTCACGTCGTCAACGGCACTTTGAGATGCTGTAGTTGTAGCAGTAGCGTTGTTTGACCTATCTATGCGGTGAAATAGTCCAGTATGACTATTTCGAGTGCCATAGATATTTAATTGATGTCTTAGACACAATGCTTTGACAGAAAGTACCCAGTATGGTAAATTCGCATCAGACAAATAAATAAACTGACAGAAAGTACCCAGTATGGTAAGTTCGCATCAGATAAATAAAAAACTGACAGAAAGTACCCAGTATGGTAAGTTCGCATCAGATAAATAATTAAAATATGGTAAAATCGTGGCAGTTACGCATTCCTCCGTCTTGACTCCTTTTTCTTGTCCTCTTCCGCCTTGAAAACTTCTTCCTTTCTTCACGAAGTAAATGCTTAACTATAATTTAATTTTCACTGTAAAAATATAATTTTATAGAAGTCTCACTTTGAGACTGTATACGTGCGTCCGTGGCGAAGCACGAAAAGCGAATGAAGTGGTTGGCGTGTAGTAGTGACGGGGCAAACTTGGACCGGAAATGTCAAAATATATGTCAATTTTAAGTCGAAAACCTTTTCTTTTTAGGTTTTTTAGGTTATTACTTTAAAAATAACGTGCTAAGTGGTGATACGTACGCAAGCGGTACTACATGTGTTAATATACTAATATCGAGGACGAATCTGAAGTATAATAGAAAGAAATAGAGATAGTTTTGTTAAGAATTAGACAAAGACAGTTGCGCGTGAACAGGACAGACATACTGTAAGATAGAGAGGTCCGAGTTCCAGAAAGATTAGAAAGTTCTAGATTGATTTTCACGAAAATTCCAAGAAATCTGATTGGTTCCGAATTTTCTAGGATTAATTTTCGATCGAAATATAAATCGGAGAGGTCGAAGTAAGCGCATAGTTTTCCGATAATGAAGATATCATTGTAAAAGGAAGAAAAAGGAAGAAATAAAAGAAGAAACAGTTGAATAGTGGTTTTATTATGAAGTAGCGGTCCCAGTTAAGGTTATTTATGAAGTCAACGTGAATAATTAGTGCCAAGTTAGTGCGTCCTGGCAGAAAGCGCGGCAAAGTTAATGTCTTAGCGTTTGAAATAAGTGTTTTAGTGTTTCCGTGTGGCAAATCTGGGGCCCTATTTTTGAATCGCTCGGCTGGCGTCGAGCGCTCGTTTCTACTGATTTTCGTTGGACATATGACTCTATTTCGAACGTTTGAGCCATATGTCGAACGAAAATCAGTAGAAACGAGCGCTCGACGCCAGTCGAGTGATTCAAAAATAGGGGCCCAGTAACTGTTCCTATGTTCGGATTGTGAAATAGCGTTCAGTGCTACGGACTACGAGTTTGCTACGGAGCTACGTGTCGTGCTACGAACATTGACTGCGCCGACTAGGAAATAGTGGCAAACAGTGAAAGGAATTTGTGTGTACGTTGGTGTGACATTTTATAAATTAATAGTGAGTGCTTAAACTTAAACAATAGCTAGTGACTGTGAAGTAAGTGACATTAGTTTATTGAACATTGTTGACTGGTGTGTTTCCGTGATAGTGTTCCTGACCAAGTGTTCAACCGCCTTCATCGTCCAGCCGGCGATAATCCTATGAAGACTTGAGTGTTTACAGTCCACTAACTGAGAGTTATCAAGTGATATTATTATTTGTGACGTGTGTTGTGTGTAGTTTAGTGTGGACGATATTCTAAGTGCTCTCGCCGTCGTCTGCCCGCCGCGCCCGCCACAACCATGTATAGAAGTGTTTAGACTAGTTGTAAATTGCGATGTATATTATTTGAACTTCTCGGGGGCCCTTTAGTACGATGAGCATTTTGATCTAGGCCTCCTCTAGCAATGAGTCTTACACCCTATTGGAAAGGAGTTTAATTTGGGCTTTGAACATTTTAGCATAATGGTAACCATATTATTTTATTTTTGACGGGGATTTTGGAAATAATAGCGGCACACGGTGAAACCTAATCGATAGAAGATCTATAGACGAACAGAAAATTATAAAGTCTTAAAGTGCAACGTTTTCGGGATAAACCGGGGAATAAGTTTGGATTTTTATCTATGCGAAACGTTGCGCTTTCGGACGTTATATTATATGACATTTTTTGTTTATCTATAGATCCTCTATCGATATATTTAGGTTTCATTGTGCGCTGCTATATTTCCGAAATTCCCGTCAAAAATAAAAAAATCTTGTGACCACTGTGCCAGCCTCTCATTGCTCTAAGTACTAAGAGGTCGTAAGTACTTGTAGGCGGCCATTACACACGTCAATCTGGTGTGATCTGATCAAAACCGCAGATTGATGGAATTTGATGCGGTTGGTTTGCGACGTTACACGGTCAATCCAGCGAGATCTGGATCGCAGTAGATCTTGGTAGATTGACAATCTACCACGATCCACGGTGGGCTTTGGCAGGGTTGCCAACTTTTTGCATTAATTTTCGCGTGATATCGATCGATGACCTGAGTGGTGCAGTATTCAACATGCCAGTCTACCGCGCAAGAGATCCTGGGTTCGATTCCCGGACGTAATTGAAATGATGAATTTTAATTTCTGTGACGGTCTGCGTATAATAAGTACCTATCTATTTCGAAAAGTAAGTAAGTACCTAGTAAAATCTGTTGTCTAGCACCCATTTTATGCCTTGATTAGTTAGGGTTAGATGAATATCGATATTTAATTTTACACGCACAGGTGTGTAAAATTTCATCAAAATCAGTTCAGCCTTCTGAAGCTGAACTGATTTGGATGAAATTTGGCACTCAGTTCATAGCTTGGTAATATCGTATTATAAATTTTAATACGATTTTTTATAAATTTTAATACGATATTACCAAGCTATGAACTGAGTTTTACACACATCATATATAGTTTATAGCCGTATAGTATAAATATCGAGGTAAAATAGTATTTTTCAAAACATTGCAAAAAATATAGTAGGTAGGTTTATGGGAAATTTATGAAAAAATATAGTCCTCATTTATTTTTAACTAGCTTCCTTTAAAAATTAAAAATAGGGTACATACATAGGGTAGGTACTTCCTAGGGTACCAAACTAACTGTGTGCCAAATTTTATCATCTTTTACTGCAATCCAGTATTTTTAACCGACTTAAAAAAGGAGGAGGTTCTCTTTTCATCTGTATATTTTTTAAGGGATTCTTCAAATGCCCACGCGCATGTAGTCACGGCCGGAAAGAAAGTTAAAATAAATATGGGTTTTATTTTTTATAAATTTCCCAAATGTACTACAAATTAGTTTCAATGTATAAAATAATTAAAATGCCTAGGGTACTTTTGATCGAGATAAAAAATATAAGTTTTAATCCAGACTATAAACTGTTTGCCAAATTTCATCCAAATCAGTTCAGCTTTCATAAAAAAACAAATATACAGACGAAGAGAGAACCTCCTCTTTTTTTGAAGTCGGTTAAAAACATCGGATCGCAGTAGATTGTGCTAGATTGTCAGTCTACCATAGTAGATTGACAATCTACCATAGTAGACTGACAGCACAATAGCACAATCTACTGCTATCCGATGTTTTTAACCGACTTCAAAAAAAGAGGAGGTTGTTTTTCTGTTCGTCTGTATGTTTTTTTTTGTTTTTTTTCAAATGTCCATCCGGATGTAGTCGCGGGCGGAAGCTAGTTAAAAATAAATATGGGCTAAATTTTTATAAATTTCCCAAAAGTACTACAAATTAGTTTCAATGTTTAAAATAATTAAAATGCCTAGGGTACCTTTGATCGAGATGAAAAATATAAGTTTTAATCCAGACTATAAACTGTTTGCCAAATTTCATCCAAATCAGTTCAGCTTTCATAAAAAACAAATATACAGACGAACAGAGAACCTCCTCTTTTTTTGAAGTCGGTTAAAAACATCGGATCGCATTAGATTGTGCTAGATTGTCAGTCTACCATGGTAGATTGTCAATCTACCATGGTAGACTGACAATCTCCCATAGTAGATTGTCAATCTACCATGGTAGACTGACAATCTAGCACAATCTACTGCGATCCGATGTTTTAACCGACTTCAAAAAAGAGGATGTTGTTTTTATGTTCGTCTGTATGTTTTTTTTTTGGGTATTTTTCAAATGTCCATCCGGATGTAGTCGCGGGCGGAAGCTAGTTAAAAATAAATATGGGCTATATTTTTATAAATTTCCCAAAAGTACTACAAATTAATTTAAATGTTTAAAGAAATAAAAATGCCTAGGGTACCTTTGACCGAGATCAAAAATATCATAAGTTTTAATCCAGACTATAAACTGTTTGCAAAATTTCATCCAAATCAATGCAGCCTTCATAAAAAACAAATATACATACGAACAGAGAACCTCCTCCTTTTTTGAAGTTGGTTAAAAATATCGCATCGCAGCAGATTGTGCTAGATTGTTTTTTAATGATTTTTCGAATGTCCACCCACGCGGATGTAGTCGCGGGCGGAAGCTAGTTAAAAATAAATGTGTATTACATTTTTATAAATATCCCAAAAGTAAGTACTATAATGTTTAAATGTTTTGAAAAAAATACTTATACCTCGAAAAAAAGGTGCCAACCCTAAGCCAGACCAAGCCAGATTGACGTAGATTGACAATCCAGCACAATCTGATCACGCCAGATCGCGCCAGACCGCGCCAGATTGAAACAGATCGCGAACAACGTTACACAGTCAATCTCTGTCAATCTTTGTCAGTCTGGCGCGGTCTGGCGTGATCAGATTGTGTGTGTAATGGGTGCCTAATTCCATTTGAAATATTATTTTATTGTATGGCAGCAAACTAGAGATGGGCAAATGTTTGACCCGACTGTGGGGTAACCCAGTTAAAGCCCATAGAACATTTTGTGGAACTAAAAAAACTTTAATAGACGTTTTGTCGTTTTAATATTTTTCTGTATTGATTTAACTAGAAGTTGTTTCCATAGCAACGTCATATTTGACAAATTGATAGAAATAAAAAAACTGTAAAATGTTTTTTAATATACAATGTTGGTTTTATTGGGTTGAGACCCAGTGGTATAAACCGGGGGCTAATTGTCCAATTTCAAAATCTATAGCAATCGCTTTCAGGAAGTGATATATTGATGCTTCTTTTTCGCACAAATAAAAACTTACCAAAGAAACGCAGCAATGTGTCACATCCATCTGTCAAATGAAAGCGATTGCGATAGATTTTGAAAATTAGACAATAAGTAGGCAGGTCCTTTGCCCATCTCTACAGCAAACGTCAAATTAGCACTTTAGGAGTTATATTATAACGCTTTGAACTCAACCAAATTTTATAATATGAATGACCTAAAACTCCGAAAATACTAACAATTTATAAAGAGTACCTATATTAGCAGCAAAAAGTTGTCATAAAAACCTTTCTAATGCTATGTAATCATTCATTGCTAGAGGTGGGTGGGGTAGGTAGATCAACTCTCATTATACAGTGAGCCAGTTTTATACTTTAATAACCTATAACTCCGAATCAAGTAAGTATATTAACTGCAAATATTTGTCTTTACAAGACCTTTCTAATGATTTATCACTCATTGCTATAGAGTTTGTAGATCAACTTCCTGCTGGAAAAATCAACAATGAAAATATATATCATTTCAATAAAATCACTCGATTTTTTTCATATTTTCAACCCCACGCGATTCCTACGAAAAATAA
Source organism: Agriphila tristella (assembly GCA_928269145.1). Taxonomy (NCBI): domain Eukaryota; kingdom Metazoa; phylum Arthropoda; class Insecta; order Lepidoptera; family Crambidae; genus Agriphila; species Agriphila tristella. Next base: position 36,292,451 of record OV743432.1, read on the forward strand.
TATCGACCTTTTAAAATTGAATGATTCTGATTCCCGTACATTCAGTATGGATACTGACCAACGACATGACCACGAACAGCTGACACGAACTAGCAGACGTTGCCAAACTTATGTTCATGGCTTGGTACAATAGAGAAGGCTATGAAAGAACTAATGGCACCACAAGCGACTGTTCTAAAATCGTTTGATTGTTTGATGAAGTTTTAACCAATCAAAACCTTTGCGGTCGAGTCGCCACTAGCGCCATCTAGCGTATGCCTTGCATTGGAACCCTATTTTAAGTTATGTTCAGTATTGGCCGAATAAGCGTCATAAAGCTTAAACAGGAAAATTGTCGGTAGTGATATCCAGCGAATTAAAATCTATGGAAGTGTAATTGCAAACAAATATTGCTTCAAAAATGGCACCACAACGGGGCCGAAAAATCACAATCCGCACAGCTTTAGTAGGGCCAGCCACGCACCCGGTGACTAACGTTAGCGTTCTTTAGAATAATTGCAGTTTTTAATGTAGAAAAAAGACAGAAAGAGAGAGTTTTTCAGAAATTAGAGTGTAAAAGACGCAAAAAAGGCAGTAAAAATAAAGTATCATATTTTTCGTTTAGGTATAGAAAATATCTATGAGTATACAAATTATGGTTGCTAATTAATAATCAACCAGTGTTCAGGCGCTTTGTGCTGCACAATTAAATACCAGCATTTTTAGCTCCATCCACTAAGTTGAAATTTTCGTGTGGTGCCATGTAATGCTTGTTTCATAGATTTTAGTTCGCTGGTAATAATCTTACCCATTCAGGGCTAACTTCCACGGCATCCCGTAGTTCTGCAATATCCTCTACGATGCTGTCTTCGTCTGCCTTCTTTTCTGTATGCATTTGACCAGCTTCTTTGCTTTCTGATATTGCAGTGGCGGCACTAGGGATAGGTTGCGATACCGTTGTAATCCCATCTTTCTGAAAAAAAAATATTTGATAGATGTAGTAGTGTAAATGTTCAATTAAAATATTTATCTTACCGCTAGAGTATGGAATCCTACTAATATTATAAATGTGAAAGTTTGTGGGTTTGGATGTTTAGATGTTTGGATGTTTGTTCCTCAATCACGCTAAAACTACTCAACGGATTTGGTTGAAATTTGGCACACAGATAATAAATAGATAGCCTAGATTAAAACATAGAATACTTTTTATTCCGATATTCTCACGGGAACGGGAACCATGCGGGTGAAACCGCGGGCGGCCGCTAGTACGTTAATATGTTAATATTATGCACATTAACTATAGTCCAGTTTTCACCTACTGACCATTGTCGTAGGAATCTAGAGTTTTTTTTGCAAAGCCAGCGGGGGGTGTTTTTCTGGACTTCACCCGGCCACCTCCCTTCTTACGCCAAAGCTACTGACACTCAAAGGTATGGCGGGCGAGATCAAAATTTGTCTGGGGGAGGGGGCGCCGCCGCGCTTCAGAAAGAACAATACCATATACATATATTATATATATTATACCACCTATGGTTAGGCTGGTCACACACAGACGGAATCCCGTTACGGAATTCCGTACATACGTGATTCTGAACGCAGCTAATTCATACAAATCTATGGACCTACCACACACATGGCGAGATTTTTCCGTACGGGATTTTCATACATTATCAATATTCCGTTCGGAACTTAGATGAAGGTTCGGAATTACGAATCGGGATTCCGTCGTGTGTGTGGCCGGCCTTATGTAATGATACCAGAATATTGCATTATTGTCTTCCAGTTCTAAACTACGTTCAACGTTTCGAGTCTCTAGCTCAACAATGAAGTGTGGACAAAGAAAAAACAAATAAACGAGAAATCAACGTAAAAAATGTGTCAATAAAAATAACCATAGAAAAAGATAAAAGAAAGAAAAGTAAAAAAAAACATGGCAAAGAAGGCACTTAACTGAACAAATAAGAATTTTCGTCACTAAAAATACTACCTACATCGACGGCACCAGGCCTATTGGGAAATTTATAACAGTCGCATGACACGCAGTTATTATAGATAAGCCGCCAGTTTACAACAAACAACCCCTTGGCGAAGTATTTCAAATGTTTTAATTATCTGTGTTATTAATATAGACATACTCTGCACATACATGGCTTTTCTGGGATACTTATTTCAAAGTTACTTGTCATTCTTATGAATCGTGATGACTGATGATGAATGGAAATCACCTGAATATCTATAAGAGCCATTGCGATGTTTTCCGGCGATGAATCCCTTCTCTTGCTTGACGATTTCTTCACGTGATGACTTTGCCTCTCAGAAGATGGCACTGTCGAAAAAGGGTTCTTCATTATTTTTTGACCAGCAAGGGCGATCCATAAATTACGTCACACGAATTTCTTGATTTTTGACCCTCTCCCCCGTCCTTATAACAGCTGGTCACATTTGTGAGACCCCCCTCCCTTGTGTGACGACACATATTTTACAATTTTACTAGTAGAAATAACTATTGAAGTAAAACAGCAGTTCCGAAATTTGTTTTATTACAATTTCAATGATTTTTAAATGTGACGTCACCTAATTTAGGACCCTTCCCACCCCCTTGTCACACAATGTCACACTTCATCAACCCCCTCCCTCCCCCTTAACGTGTAACGTAATTTATGGATGGCCCCAATAAAATATTCATGTAGATATGGGGATCACACCGAGGTCGCTCATGTTCTTTTATAAGGGGGCGTCCAATAATAAGGGGAGGTAATTTTTCGATTTTTCGACCCCCCTGCCCCTATGGTATGTTGGCTCGACCCCCTCACACCCCATAAATCTCACGGGAGACTTTTCAAAATGCGTGTTTTTAGTGTGATTACGTTAATCTGTGCGCATGCGTGCTTTAAATTTATTTAAATAAACAATATTGTTTAGGATTTAGCTATATTTTGGTAAGAAAACTGTTTATTTTAATTTAACCCAGTTTTTTGTCGATGCTGTTTCTGATGCAGAAAAAGAATTACGTGATATTTACCGAAACCCCCCCACTCCTCCACGTGAAATTGGGTGAGATTCGGCTTGACCACTCCGCCCCCTAAATGCCTCACGTAATTAATAAGCGCCCCCTAATTCTCATTATCATTATCTAAAATGCTCCATCGCTGTTGAAAAGTTTTTGAAAAACCGCAACAAGATCATAATCGAAGAAAGTAAGGCCGTGGGCACTTTGGATGCGTTTTCGTACGAATTTGACTCGCACGAACATCCCAACCTTCCATCCAAGTACTATAGGAGTGCGCACACTGGGTGCGAGCGCGCTCCCATAGTAAAAAAGTCGTACGAATAAAATTCGTAAGTGACGTTGTACTCAATGGCATTCCCTATTGGTCGTCACACCGAACACGCACGTATCTTTGCTGCGCGTCACGTCACTACGCGCATAGATATCTATGACTACGCGCGTGTCTACGCAGCCGGTGTGCCCAGGCCTTTATGGTTACTTATAAACATTAATCGCCTACTTCTGGTTTAAATATTATAGTGTAAAGTTCTTACATGGTACAATCGGCGCTATGGACCGATTGTACAGTTCAGAGCTGGCCTCCTGCTGCATATCCGTCGGCCGTCCGCTCGACTCCTTCTGCTCCACAGCCGTCGGAGCACCCTCACCACTGGTCTCCTCTTGCTTCGACATCCTCCACTAAAATTCAACCATCCATAAGTTATTTTTTCTTGGAATCTTATTAAATTTGTCACTAGAGAGACGGCAAATTATTTTTATTCTTCATTAACAATTACTAATTGATTAAACGTCACTCTTTGTAAATTTTGACAGACTATTTATCTTACTCTATGGACTATTTTCTCGTTTTTGATCCGCTTCTATTTTCGAAAGAAATATCAACGAAAAAGTATTTATGCTTAAAAAAAATTTTTAACTCATAGACTAGACAGAAAAATTTTCGCTTCTATTTCTATGGTTTCACTATTATTATAGTTGGGCTTCATCACCGTGTAATAATGTTAAATGTTAAAACAGATGAGATGCCTTATATTTTCAACGGTACCTATCCATCCTATTTTTGGACATCTGAAGGTTGTTGAATCATTCCAAATTGCATTATAAGTATATGTGTAGTGTGTGTTATGTCTGAACTAACAAAAAAAAATAGGACTTGGGTAGGTGTTACTCCCAACGAGATCGAATTCATATCGGGATCGAATGAACGTCAAAAACCTGTCATTTTGGTACTTTGGAAACGGTTTCCATGGTTTCTATAGTACCATAGCCTTCTTTATTTGCAAGCCGTGAACATAAGTTTGGCAACGTCTGTTACTGTCAGTTCGTGGTCATGTCGTCGGCCAGTCTCCATACTAAATGTATGGGAATATTTCAATTTTCAAAGGTCGATATTTTTTTTCGTAGTAATTGTGTGAGGTTTAAAATATGAAAATAATTTAGTTCTTTTATTGAAATGCTTTGTATATTAAAGAATAAGAAAAATTTCAATGTTAACCAGGAAAAAATTCCTGTCAAAGATGTCATCTTTTTTGTTGATTTTCTTCAGCAGGGAGTTGATTAACACGCCCTCTAGCAATAAATGATATATCATTAGAAAGGTCTTTTAAAGACAAATATTTGCTGTTGCTATACTTTATATCAATTATTAATACTTTTGGAGTTAAAGGTTATTAAAGTATAAAAGTGGTTTATTGTCTATGGGAGTTGATCTACCACACCTATAGAAATGAATGATATATCATAAGAAAGGTTTTTATATGACAAATATTTGCTACAAACATACTTTCTATTGATTGTTAGTATTTTCGGAGTTTTAGGTCATTAATGTTAAAAAAATTGGTCAAGTTTAGAGCGTTATAAATCTCAAAGTACTAATAGTTGACGTTTATCGTGAAACAATAAAGTGTTTCAAATTTAAATACCTTTCCAGTGATGTAAGATTTATTGCTAGAAGAGGCTTAGATCAAAATGCTCATCGTACTAAAGGACCCCCGAAAAGTTCAAATAATTTGACTCAAACCTTATGTTCTAATAAATAAATAATAATAATAAATATAAAACTTTATTGAAATAACCTTACATCACAATTTACAAGTAGTTTAAACATAGATAATATAGGAAAAACAAATAATAAATAACTTTTAAAATAATTTTATACTATGTGCTTGACCACATGCGATGTTGCCGTTCTGCTCAACTTCAGGGCTTGGAAGATATAGAAGGCTATGATAGTACCGTTTTGACGTTTATTCGATTCGAACCCGATCTCGATCCCATCGGAAGTAACCCCCTATTATGACTGTCTGACTGTGTGAATTTGATGAACATCTTCCGTGGGCCCTTTATACCTCAAAGTGTCGCCCTCATTTTAATTTTTATTGCTCGCTACGAAACGGCAAAGCCACATTTTTGACTAAGGTGTAGAGTTTGTGAAGTTAGGGCCTGTAGAGTTAGTTAGAAGATCGCGTAGAGTTAGAAGCTTGGCTCTGCATGAGGTGTGATAACTTTATGACAGGTCGAGCCATATGGTTGTTATCAATTATATTTTTTTAAATTCTAAAATCGTTGGTTCTAAAAACATAATTTACATGAAAATGTTTTTGTTGGGTCTCATTTCCCTCATCCCTCCCAACTAGTCTCAAGGCCTGCCATCGCATTTCATCGTCCCAACGGGCATTCGAAATGTGTCACGGAAAACACGTCCCTAAGTAGCTTCATAGGAAAAAAAAATTTTCAGGTCAATGTTTATAGTAAATACTCCTAAAGTTTAAAAGTAAAATAGCAAAAAGTTTAAAATTATAAATAGGAAAATAACTAAAATATACCTAGATGTGAAGATCCATTCGGCAGCAACAGAAAAGTTTGACCCTCCCTTTGATAGATTAAGCGATTAAAGCTAAAAAACAAGGTGGCTCTACCAACAAAACTAGCGATAGTAGCCCGACTTCTAACTTCTAACCACCTCGATTTTTTTACTCTGGGATATTGCGAAAATCTTGAAAATCTTATACGTTTTCGGAAAACCCATGGCACAGAATATATAGTCCCATGGTCCAAGAAAACAAGGTACCTATCACAGAGGAAATAATCACTACGTTTTAAGAGACGGGACTCAGTACAGGCAAATGGAATCAATTTAGTCTAAATCTAGTACCACATTTCCGGCACAAAAGTCAAAATTGCGTCAAATAACAGAAGTGCCAGCCAACATAGCGAACCGGATAGTGCTGCACGCACGCGTTCCCAGCGTTTATCGATAATTATTTGTGGTTCTGTGCTACATCTCTGATGATTTATCGATAAAAATACAAAAAATAAAACAAACGTTTTTATCATAATAATACATTTAATATTGGTAACTATGAAAATTAAAAAATAAAATATTTTAGCGCTTAGGCCATAACCTGTTGTTTCCTTTTTGATTTTTGGCCGTAGAAGTAATAAGTGTTTTTAATACTGATGACTCTATGATGCTCTATGATGGATTCCAAGATTTTAACTGTTTTTGTGAAGAGTCTTTATTGTTATATTTTACTATTATCTATTTTTTGCAGAAGTTTCTTTTTTGGAGACTATTATTGTGACATCTGAAACAAAAACAGAAATTTTGGGTCAAACTAATTTGTATAAACTGTTAAAATAATAAGTTTGTCAGAAAAATATTTTTTGAAACAAGCTTTTACTGGACTGCACTCTTGTCCACCATTTTATATTTAAAGTGCTTAATAAGAATACAGGCTAGGTCTTTATTGCCCATTATTTGATCCCATTGTCTGCAACTGAAAAATATTGTTAGTACCTAGTTATCGATAGTTATCAGGAGCAGCACTAGTGTTATTATGAACAAAACATTTATTACAAAATAAGCATAAAATTGTGCCGTGTGCCACAGCAGGTTCCATCCTGCTGTGGTACACGGCTTTTACTGGACTGCACTCTTGTCCACCATTTTATATTTAAAGTGCTTAATAAGAATACAGGCTAGGTCTTTATTGCCCATTATTTGATCCCATTGTCTGCAACTGAAAAATATTGTTAGTACCTAGTTATCGATAGTTATCAGGAGCAGCACTAGTGTTATTATGAACAAAACATTTATTACAAAATAAGCATAAAATTGTGCCGTGTACCACAGCAGGTTCCATCCTGCTGTGGTACACGGGACTAAATATTATATAATTTATTGCTTACCGGTCAGGATCCCTAGAAAATCTAGCCATAAACTTCCTTTTCTCATTCTTGTTTCGATAGGCACGAACACCACAAATTACACAAGTTTTCTAATGTGTTCTTGGTGACATGATTAAAAAAACACGTACGTTTCAGTAAATTCAATTTTACACGAAACAAACCTCTTAAATTTAATTAATTTAATTCCAAAACAAACAGAAATAATCTTGGAATATGTCAACTATGACAACTGTGAGTTGAAGTGGGACCGAAGACGGAAAGAATGAGATGTCAATATCCGCCATTATTTTTGGACTAAACTCCATACAATATTTATTTTGTTCCTAGTTGCGCCAGGCTGGTACCTATGGCATTCCAGGCGATGCGCAGTCATACGTCACTATCCAGGTGCGCAACTTTAAAGTAACAAGCAAAGAATGAAAGATTTTTTCTATCACACTCATTACAAAATTAATTTAGTGCATTCATTGTGATTTGTTTCTCTTGGCAAACGAACAGGGGGTCAAGTCTGCTAATGTTTTCGTCAAAATCGTAGTTCAATGGTGTTCTAATGGTAATGCTTTTTGACACAGTTCTTGTTTCTTACCATTAGAACACCATTGAACTACGATTTTGAGGAAAACATTAGCAGACTTGACCCCCAGTTCTTGAGGTTCTTATTTTCAATACCGATAGCGGAGATGATGTATGCCTGTGCAGACTTCCACGTCATTTCCTCTGCCTCGGACTGCTATACCTGGCGCAGTATATTATTGTACCATGCCTAAACCATAAGTAAAAGCAGAAGGAAGAACATAGAGTGAGATAAAATAAATATGAAGAATAACAACTGTCACGGCTTTTGTGTATTTTTTTTTTTGCTTTCCTCTATGATTTTTTGCCTTTTCTGCGATTGTCAGAATAATGTAAAATTCTTTCTTTTCATTTAAATTTATAGTTTGTTCTACATAATTTTGTAGTCAACGCGGGTGAATGTTTTAACTATGCCCGGGAGAAAAAAAATGCAAGGGGATGGAAAATAAACAGACTCCATCCAAGAAGTTAATGTCCATCAAAGAAGAAAAATTCTTGCGGAAAGTTGACTACGATACCATTTTAAAATATTCACAGAATCCTCAGAAACAACCACATTTAGGTAGTTATTATTTTTCTTAACGACAATATAGAATCCTACTAACGTTATATAATTGTAAAAGTTTGTGGATTTGGATGTTTGTTCCTCAATCACACAAAATTTGGATGAAATTTGACAAACAGTTTGTGGAATGGATTAAAACATAGGATACTTTTTATCCCAGTCAAAGGTTTCCTAAGGATTTTCCGAATGTCCACGCGGACGATGTCGTGGGCGGAAGCTAGTCTGAAATAATTACAAAAATTTGTACAACTGTACCTACCCATTCTATGTTTGTTTTTTGTTCTAGACCTAGAAATATCACCGAGGAACAAAAGTTGCCGCCAAACTTCGCAGAAAGTTCTAGTTACTATAAAACCTCGTACTCTTCCAATCAAAACCATTTACATTGCTGAAAAAAACAGGTTTAATTGCAAAAAGGTAATGGATTATACAGCCCATAATCTTAATCTGTGATCGTGCGAGTTTGAACAAATATTAACTGAGCACTTGCTTTGCAGGGTCCTCAAAAGTCAGGTTCTCACCTCGGCATTGGGGACCACTCTTCCTTTACCACTAGTGAGTATCTACATTGAATTGAATTTAAAAGTACCTAATATTATAAAATAATTTAAAATGTTGATTCCAGGTTTTTCCGAGGATGGTCCAAACGAAGTAAATTTCAATAACCGTGGCAGACCGCAATCTGCTGTTAAAAGTGAAATTGATTTTACAAACGAGTCATCAGTAACTGATCAGGTAGAATCATCCACAAGCATCTCAAAATGTTCACGAGTTGAAGTTCCACCACAAAATTTGTACTATACTAGAAGGAGGTCCCCAGAAAAATGCTATATTTACACTCAGCCACAACTCAACATGAAACTGCCACGAAACGACGTAAAAACTGACAGTACTAAAGCCGATTCTAAAAAAGTAGATATTGGCACTTTTGTGTGCACTGATTCTTCAACCGATGAGACAGTTTCTGCTGATACAATCAGTAAAATAAATAAAAGAATCGATCATCTAGAACTTAAACTTATGAAACAAGAAATGGTGTTTCGTTCATTGAACTCTAATCTACCTTTGTCTCCGTCAGATGAAGATTCAAGACATAACATTATGAGAGCATCTGGAACGGCACGGCCTGGGTGTAGCTATATAGAACAGTATAGTCATGTTCCTGAAACTTCAGCTTTTCAAAGATATACTCACCAAGCCGCTCCATTATCTCCCAGCAAAGCTACAACTTTGGAAAAAGAGCATAATTCCGAACAATATGGTCGCGATTTTACTACCTATGATGGTATCACAGCTCGTGGAAGGCGACAATGCGCTTCTGTACCTTGTAAGCGAGACGATATTCCTAGAGTGGCTGCTGAAAGAGTACACAAAATACGCCACAAATTAAATCCAGTACGAGATTACAGATTAATGGACACTATTCATTATTTAGCTCAGGGAGAATTTGCGCCACGTGACGATGGTATAAAATTGACACCATCTCGAGAAGCTGTTCTGAGTGATATCATTTATGAGGATGTATGTCGCACACATTGGCCAAATACTCGATTATGTCGCAGATCAACACATCGTGATAGATGTAGCACTCGATGTGAATTGCAACGTTTGATTGACAACTTGCTGAGAGAGAGAGTAGCTCATGTCGAAAGAAGGAGACGGCGCCATTATAGGATTGTGAAATTGAACCATCGTCATGAAAGCTGCAGGCCAGTAGGTAAGACCGGTGACATTATTGTGGCAAGTCATAAAAACAAGAACGTTAATGAAGAGAAAGAAAATCCTTGTGACCAGAATGGTTACAGTGCTATGTTAGCGGAAAAGCGACGTGAAACTCGCAGTTCACGTAGAATCCCACAAAGTCATGATCACTTCACGTTCCAAGAGGTGCAAAGAAATCGTCGGTACGAGCCAGATGAGAACACTCCTGGACCAAGTTATGCAGTGCGATCACCGACGTGTTGTTATCATACATCCAATCATATAAATAAAGATAGAAACATAAATGAACAAATCCCAGGATGTTATCGCAAAGGAAAAATGAAATATATTACCAGCAGCAGTAGTTCCACCCCTAGGCCTACAGTGAAAACCCCTCGTCTGGTTGTGAAGAAGGAGTCGTCTCGTCGCAAATGTCTGCCTAAAGAAAGTCCGGACTTAGAACATTACATTCTCTTGCCAACTTTAGTTGTCCGCACACCATCCAATGTAAAGCGGCAGAAGAAATTTAATGAACTTTATCATCGAATTTTGAAAGTACAACTAAATAAAGGTATGTGAAATTATATTATACCTGTACTTTACTCACATTTTGGTGCTTAATTAATACGAGGGTGGTTTGATAAGTCCATGACTTTGAAAAGAAGAAATACTTTTTTTTTCATAATTTATTTTTGTGTCTTAAAAAGAAACTCCTTAAGGCATCTTTACACTATTTTTTTTTCAAATTCGGCAAAAGATTATTACTTTTGGAAACAAAAAGATCAAGCGAGTTCTAACTTTTCTTAATGACCCTGTCGACCCTCTCGGCGGCACTCATGACATCAAAACTCATCGAATGAAGATGCGAATCCTTCCTATTCTCTAGATTCAACCCCAGTGAGATATTTTCTCCTACCAAACATGAATAAATGTCTTGATAAATGTCTTGGCGGGCAAAGATTTTCATCAAGCCAAAAGGTGATGTCTGAAATGGGCCCTCATTTCAGTTACCAGTTTTCAGGCGATGAAAGAAAAAAATAATGGGTTAAAGAGGTAGGAACTTCGTTGGACTGAATACGCAGAGCTACAATAAGATTATATACAGAAATAAAACAAAATATTCCGAAAAAAAGTCTTTCTTCATTAAAAAGTCATGGACTTATCAATCCACCCTCGTATTTGTATGTTTAATTGACTTTAAATGAATACCTATTTTTCTCATATATCTGTATGTTGAAATCTTTAATATTTTTAATAGCGCACGCGCATCGGTCTTTTTAGGGTTCCGTACCCAAAGGGTAAAAACGGGACCCTATTACTAAGCCTCCGCTGTCCGTCTGTATGTCTGTCTGTCTGTCTGTCACCAGGCTGTATCTCATGAACCGTGATAGCTAGACAGTTGAAATTTTCACAGATGATGTATTTCTGTTGCCGCTATAACAACAAATACTAAAAACAGAATAAAATAAATATTTAAGGGGGGCTCCCATACAACAAACGTGTTTTTTTGCCGTTTTTGGTACGGAACCCTTCGTGCGTGAGTCCGACTCGCACTTGGCCGGTTTTTATATTCTTCTTCCTATCCTTACTAATTTTATAAATGCGAAAGTCTGTTTGTATGTTTGTTTATTTATTTATCTGATTGTTACGCCTCAGGCTGGCCCCAGACCTACCGGTTCCGTTTCTTTGCTTTGCTGTGCTACCTTGCTTGAAAGACCGCCGGCCAACCAGGGTAATTTTCAATCTATCGCATTTTGGGACTAGACCAAATTGGCAAGATAGGCATTAGCTTGGTTTTATCAAATGTCATCGCCTGGATTGCGAAGTAGGAAGCTTTTAGGAGATATGCCACCCTGAACATGGACTCCGATCGTTTTTTTTTTTTTTTTTTTTATTTATTGGGCAGTCATCGTTAAAAATAACTCGATCGCTTATTTATACAAGATGTTTGGTAAAGCCTTATAAAACTGAATATGGTAGATAGGGACCATAATAAAACTGAACAACTTTTAATATGGGACCAAATCTGAAATCGCGAAAAAAAATTAACTGTTTCATACATTTTGATAATTTCGTTATTAATTTTTGTATAAAACAGCAGTTTTTTTTTAAAACGAAAACTAAAACTTCTCATCGCACCCCAGACGACGATATTTGATAACACCAAACTAATGGCTATCTTGCCAATGTGGTCAGGTCAAAATATGCGATAGATTGAAAATGAGCCTCTTGGCCGGCGGTCCATGGTAGAACAGCAAAGCAAAGAAACGGAACCGGTAGGTCTGGGGCCAGCCTCACGTCTTAACTACTGAACCGATCATCATGCAAGTTTTCATTTTCGTTACCAGGGGTACAGAGAAGGCCATAGGGTATTTTCATGTTCCTTTCATCCAGAAAAAAGTATTGATCCCGAGGTTACTTCCTAGCGGCCTCCCGCGACTTCGTCTGCGTAGAAAGTTTTTTTGCTGTCCCTCGGCAACAATACTACTTTTTTCAGTTGGTTGGTTGGTTTAATCGTTTGGTTCCCGAAGTGGGGTGGTTCCACTCATGATTACAAGTAACTTTTACTACGGGGCCAACTCTGATATAACAAAAAAAACAGCTGTTCCATACAAAAGCGTAATACCTACTCTACCTTAATTTAAGGAACATCTGATGGAAAAGATGCTTGTAATCATGACTGAAACCACCCCACTAATGGAACCAAATGACTAAAATTTTACGCTGTATTTCCAATTGTTGGCCATGTTGTTTTTACAACTAATGAAGGACCATAAAATTACTCTTAGCAAGGCATACAGTTTGTAATAGCCTGAATTAAAACATACGATACTTTTTATGCCAGTCAAAGGTTCCTTAGGGACTTTCCGAATTGCCACGCGGTTGAAGTCCCGGGCGAAAGCTAGTACGATTTAAAAAGTCATTTAAATATTTATACACCAATGCTTTAAATCCTTTATAAAGGGTTCTGAAATGGTTAGCTTACTGCCAACATTACAATATCCGAGCGAGAGGATTTCGCGCTCCTCCCCGCGCCCACATTATGAAATGCACTAACCAATTATGCTACCGAGTCGCTAGCGGGAGTGGCGAAATTTTCTAATACCTTTTAAGTTTCCGCTGTAGGCCAGCGTTATCTCATCAATGTGAAGAATTAACTTCGACATTAGGAATGCAACACCTTTACAGATGCCACACAATCGATTAAAATGAATTTTAGATTTTTATGCATTCACAATGCTATTTTTATATTAAGATTATTAATAAAATTGAAAAAATATTAGAAAAAATCGACTCACCCGCAGCTCGCTCCGTCCCATAATAATCTTAATATAAAAATAGCATTATGAATGCATATAAAACAAAAAAGTTTAAAAATTATGAAATTCAGTACAACATTATAACACTCGTTCAGATGATATAATGACGAGGAGGAGGAAAGTCAAAACCTTTTATAGAGGATACATATCATGGGTCATAAAGATCTTGTATGCAACTGTACATAACCTTCGCCTCGTGTGATAAACCCACTTTCGTGTTTTAATACCCCTCATACCGGTACAGTTGCGTAAATAACTATTTGTTTCTTAATTCCAGTGGACACAGCACCTCGCCGAGCAGACGAGAAAAATTCTAAAACCAACACGAAGAAAGACATCGGCTTCAACGTAAACATAACGCTCTCGGACAGCTCCCGCTAATCTCTTGAACTAAACCATGTCAGTTACATATATTTTTACAACTTGATCGATCAATCTTAATTAATGAAATAGCCAAAGTTTTATAATAAACTTAATCTTACAATAAAACGCTTTTTTATTATTATTTCGAGTAATAATTTAATTAAACTGCACAAAATCTTCATTAACGGATTAATAATTTTAACAGTCCAATATGCAGTTCGTACAATAATTGCAATACCAGAAGGGCTACTCAAATAGCCATTCTACAAAAATTTACCCTTCATTCTCAGTAGATCCATTGGCCAGATCCACAATGGATCTAGTGAGAATTTTTTTTCTCATAAGATCTATAATGGATCTAATGAGAACTTAAATCTCAGAAGATCCATTGTACAGATCCATAATGGATCTAGTGAAAGGTTTTTTTCTTAGTTGATCCATTGGCCAGATGCATGATAGGTAGATCTAGTGAAGTTTTTTCCCATAGTCAGTCACACCGTATAGTGTCAGGTAAGCTTGGCTCTAGGGTCTTTAGCCTTGCTTTCAACAGGTGTCTGCGTGGAATATACCTGTCTATAGAAACTTGATCTCCCTCAGGATTTCAGGCTTCGATGAAATGATGCGACCGTTGTCAGTTTTGTCATCTGGCTTTGCGCAATAGACAAATCTCTCGCGATAAAGTTTCATCATCATCATATCAGCCACACGACACCCACTGCTGGGTATAGGCCTCCCCTAAGGATCTCCACAACGATCGGTCCTGCGCTGCCTGCATCCACTGGCTTTCCGCGACCTCCACCAGATCGTCGGTCCACCTTGTCGGGGGCCTACCCACGGAGCGTCGTCCGGTGCGCGGTCGCCATTCCAGAACCTTTCTGCCCCAACGGCCATCGGTTCTTCTCGCTATGTGTCCCGCCCATTGCCACTTCAGCTGAGCAATCCTTCGAGCGATGTCGGTTACTTTAGTTCTCCTGCGGATCTCCTCGTTTCTGATTTGATCACGTAGGGAAACGCCGAGCATGGCTCTCTCCATTGCACGCTGAGTGACCTTGAGCCTCCTTATGAGACCCATAGTTAGCGGCCACGTTTCACTGCCGTAGGTCATCACTGGCAACACACACTGTTCATAGACTTTCGTCTTGAGACACTGAGGTAAGTCGGACGCGAAGATTTTTCGAAGCTTCCCGAATGCTGCCCACCCGAGTTGGATTCGACGAGAGATCTCTTTCTCGAAGTTGGACCTACCTAACTGGACTGCCTGTCCTAGGTATACGTAATGGTCAACAACTTCAAGTGTAGTGTTCCCAACATGAACTGGAGAGGGTACAACATGGGCATTTGACATAATTTTCGTCTTATCCATGTTCATCCTAAGACCCACTCTTTGGGAAGCACTACGGAGATCTTCGAGCATTGTGTTCAGGTCTTCCATGGTCTCAGCCATAAGGACTATATCATCGGCAAAACGAAGGTGTGTTAGGTACTGGCCATTAATGTTGATGCCGAGTCCTTTCCAGTCCAAGAGCTTAAAGATGTCCTCCAACGCAGCTGTGAACAGTTTCGGAGAAATAACGTCTCCCTGTCTCACACCACGCTGCAGTTGGATAGGATTTGTGTTCTGGTTCTGTACTCGGATCGTCATGGTGGCATTTTGGTATAAGTACCTCAACACCTCGATATACCTATAGTCCACTTGGCACCTTTGGAGAGACTGCAGCACCGCCCAGGTTTCAATCGAATCAAAGGCTTTCTCATAGTCCACGAACGCCAAGCAAAGTGGCTCATTATACTCCTCAGTCTTCTGTATAACCTGCCGCAGCGTATGGATGTGGTCTATGGTGCTAAAGCCTTTTCGGAACCCGGCTTGTTCGGGAGGTTGGAAGTCGTCGAACTTGCGAGCGAGACGATTCGTAAGGACTCTCGAAAACAACTTATAGACATGACTCAGAAGCGAGATGGGTCTATAGTTCTTTAAGAGGGACTTGTCACCCTTTTTAAAGAACAAGATCACCTCACTTATGTTCCATGTCTTTGGCGTTCTGCCCTGGACGATGACGGAATTAAAGAGCTTCTGGAGGACTTTGAGTATCGGCTTACCGCCCGCTCTCAGAAGTTCTGTAGTGATTCCATCGTCACCCGCCGCCTTGTTGTTTTTCAGCTGTTTGAGAGCCATACTAATCTCGCACAGGCTGACGTCCGGGATATCTTCGGTATAGTGTCGGGTAAGCTTGGCTCTGGGGTCTTTAGCCTTGCTTTCAACAGGTGTCTGCGTGGAATATAACTGCCGATAAAGTTTACCTCCTCTAAATCTATGCTACCCTGGTACTTTGGTGACGTAATTATTTTGGAATGATCAAAAAAGGATTGAAAATGGAGCACTGACATGAATTTTTTTTTTCATGAAATGGAGCGATAGCATGTGACCGAGAAGATAATATGTACGAAGCCCACAGAACAAAGAGTTTTATGCATGTGAGCGGTACCTGTGTAACATCAAGTACCCATAGTGCCCATAGCTCCTCAATCCCCATAATACCATTATCTATTCTGTGCCCATACTTTGAATTTAAGTTCTCTGAAATTTAAGTTCTCATTAGATTCATTATAGACCTTATGAGAAAAAAAATTTGACTAGATCCATTGTGGATCTGGCCGATGGAACTACTGAGAATGAAGGAAATTAACGCTAGTAGAATAGAATGACACGACAATGTATGGGATTGACAGGAGCTAAGCGTTAGTTTAGTCATTCCCATACATTGTTATTCTATTCTGCTAGCGTAAATTTTAGTAGAATGGCCATTTGAGTAGGGGGCATTTACCCAAACAACAAATTCTACTCGAGGATCGATCTATGAGTATGAATTTTTAACCGTAGTTCTTTTTAAAGTCGACACGAATATAGCATTTTTTGCCCGTAATAGTATAGTAAAGCTGGAATACTACCTACCTAGTAGTAAATAGTTATGTCGTTATGTTACTATCGTTTGCCCAAAATCACAGTTGATACCTACGCAACAAATTTTTGAGTTACGTCCTTGCATCGCGCGTCGGATTTTCATTTAAAATATTTCACCTTCCTTCCAACTTATCTGATACAAATTAATATGATTACATAAATATTCTTTAGTTACAATAAATATCAAAGGTCAAGTTTAAAAGTAATCGATTAGTGCATGGGAAACCGTGCTGTTAACTAGATTAGCACACGTAGTAGTAGTACTTTCTTATTATCTATTCTGTAATAAGAAAACACCATAAGATAGTTATTGTTAATTTTGTAACTGAGATCATCAGAAGGTGAGCTTCTTAGAAAGAGAAAACAAATGAATTTAATTTGAAATTTATTCTGAAAAACCTACCTATTATCTGGGGGCACGCCAAGACGAGGAAGCGAAGCGCAAGGGCACTGCCACATATTTTGACTAAGGTGAAGGGTTTTTGAAGTTAGGGCGCGTAGAGTTAGAAGCTGGGCTCTACATGAGGTCTCATAACTTTTTGACAGTGCAAGCCATATATGGAGTCTTGACAGCACTATACATGAAAATGTTTTTGGTGGGATTACTTATACTCAATAGTTATTGATTTAAACTTCACCCGCGTGGTTCCCGTTCCCGTGGGAATATCGGGATAAAAAGTATTCTATGTTATAATCTAGGCTATTTACTATCTGTGTAACAAACATCCAAACATCTAAACATCCAAACCCACAAACTTTCACATTTATAATATTTACTAATACTTATACGCCTTTTTTTGAAATAACAATAAGTAAACCCTTCTTTTTTGGGTAGTCGTGTAATTAACACGTGCACAAAAAGCTAAAGTAACGAAAACTGGAGGCAGTCCATTAATAGCTTAGTTTACAGAAGTAGTAAAAAATCTAGTAGGCCTGGTGGAACCAAGTTCTTATTTACTTGAAGAAGTAAAAAATGTTACTACGTCTCCTTTTTCAGATCCCTATGACGCAGGAACTGAACCTCAATAAAAATTAGGTTAAAGTTAATAAGAAAATTGTGAAGCCATTAAGTAACAATTTCAGTAAATGGTGCCACATAAGTCATCGCAAGCCGATGCCGCATCGCAGGATCATTAATAATGGTGTCGAAGCCTTTGTATCTGTACAGTTTTAATTTAAAAAATAATGCTGACTCAGGAACAACCGGTGTGTAAAGTCTCGGCAAAAATCTTGAATTTAATTTGATTTTTTTAAATGCATTTTTTCAATGAATTCGTATTTGCTGCGTTACTAATTCGCACTTTGAAGGTGTAGCATCTGTCAATATGCAGATCAACTAAGTAAAGTGCGGAAATCTGCTACTTTTAATTTTATTTTTTTATATCCACAATGTCATAGTGTTTGGCCATCACCTCACCTGATGTTAATTGGCGATAAGGCCGAAGGTGGAAACGCACTGCACCTGGAATCCTAATCTCTGAGGATTGGCTATCTTACCTACCTCTAACTGCCGGAACACAACAATTTTTAAATTGTTGTTATGGCGTCGGACTTAAGTAGGATGGTGGTAGCTAGCCAGGCGGACTTGAAATAAGCCCTACCACCAACCAAATCAAGTCCAAATTTCACATTAACTGGTCATTAACGTATTGCGTACTGTAGCGGTAACATCATTACCTAGGTATTGTATACAATACCGGATTATATACATTGCCGGTACCTACCAACTTATAGTTGAATCAGAGCAAAGAATCTTTCGCTGATCAAAAGAAGTTGTTACTGTAACTACTTTATAAATAGCGTACGGATTTATCACACCATTCTTACATCATCCATCTATGAGTATTGAAATATTATCTTTTGAAAAATCAATCAGTTTTGCATCATGATGTGTTTCTTCGAAGTAAAATACTCTTTGGTTACAGAGAGAACGCCATTAGCGCCAAACTAAAGTTAACTGAAATAAAAACCCATAATAGCGAAAAATTTTCTAAGTCTATGTAAAAACCTAAAACAAATGTGCATCGCGTTTCCAGGTAGCACTTCTTCGTGCGGGTGTACGTTTTGTCAAGAACTGGCGTCTCATGTGTTTTCGCAGGTGTCTGTACTCATGTTGTCATTAAAGGCATTCCCTCCAAGCAAATTGCTAGTCTATTTGCAGACTGCAACCTTGCAAGACACTACAACACTTCAAAAGCAGCATACGTCAAAAAGTTATTGTTAACATAGAAGTGCAAAAGGTTTTAAAAAATCTTTGAGTTTAAAACTGGGGTAAGTCGTCTTATCTACACTGATAACAATAATTTACTGCAGAAAAATAATATATTATTGCTTCTATCCCACTAAAAGCTTAGGTAAGTATGTATGTATTTTCAGTTTCCGGAAAATCGATAGGTACCTATTACTGATCAATTTCATACTTTTTATGAAATACTTAAATCGATCAGTTTAATTATCTGTTATTAAACGAAGAACTAAGAATAGTTAGAGTTGACGACCTTCGAACCTCCAATTGAGGCCTAGATTAATACAGAAGAAACAAAATAGCTACTTCTTTTAACGAGGCCAAAAGCCACGGAGTTAGTCGGACTTCCTCGTAAATATTTAATGAGTCCACCACTCGGTCGTAGTGCATGCCTTTAAATTACCACGCTCAACTTTTTGAGCGGACTACGACAGTGTCAATCTCAATACTGTGCAAACAAAATACTTAAGTAACGTGTAAACCACATCAAAGTGTACAGCGCTATACTATTTTCTAAAGTTTGTAGCGTCCAGTTTGTAGAGTCGAGTTCGTAGCGTCCAGTTTGTCGCTGCAGCTGCGTTGTCCGGCAGGTGTTATATTCCCATAACTGGTTAAACTCTTTGAAATCTATGGCATTTTGCCTAGTGACTCAGTAATGGGTATATGACATCTGTCAGAAACTTGACGAAACGATCACTGTATTAGAGAATAGCACCCCAGATGTTTTATCTCACACGAGTGAGGGTCGGCTATGAACATAGACTTATTATTATATTAAAAACTGTACTAGGGTTACTATTATATATTCTGTGCTAGGGTGGAGGCTATCGCGGCTTTTCCTATACTACGTCCAGCTACGAGAGGTATCTCATGCACAGTAAGCTTTAATAATCTATTCCTTTTTGTCATCTAAGAGTATGAGATTATAGAATTGTTAAGTATCAAAAAAATATACATGAACATAAAATAAAATTATCGGTATTCAATAGATAATTTATACTACGACAACCTCAATAACTCAATAACGGTAGAGTGGCTGGTTCCCGCCGGGTCTGACGTTGCTTTAATTAATTAAATTATCAGACTAAATAAATAGAGGTTCAGGATTTATTTATTTCTCAACTTGACAGTGCACAAGAACTAAATAAATTATAAGTAAGTCATCTACTCTACGTGTAGTTCTTTACTTTTGACTTCCGTAAAACAAATAGTTTTAAGGGTATTTTAAAAATGCTGATGTACCTATATGTATGAAAACTTAAAATTAAGTTAATTAACTTACTTAGTTACAGATATTCTGCTATTGTATTAATGAAATTTTATATTAAAGGTGCAAGATGTAACTACCTGTAGTGGTCATCGATGGAGAGCATAAAAAAGTGGCTTGCAGATAGAACGGTAAAGAAAAATGGCTTCTACGCTCATTACAGCCCTCCTAAACGTAAATATTAGTTTCTTTTAGAGTCGATAGTATTAGCACGTAATAGCATGTTATTAAGACTATTGTCTTTTTAATAGCATTTTGTAGTTAAGCTTTAATGTGCCCTCCTAGGCGTGAAATACACAGAAGCGACGCGGCACGGATCCTGCGGCGATGCGGTGCAGATGTGAGACTTTCGGATGCTTTTGGCCAATCAAATACAGTGTCGCCGCCGTCGCCGCCGTATCTGCGCCTTATCTCCGCCGCATCGCTTCTATGTATTTCACTCCCTACACGCATATACATACTGTTTTTATTAGCTCCTAAGAGATTAAACATATTCCATACATTTACGCTAGGCTTTAATTCAATAAAGTATTTCAATTCACTTAAAAATTGTTAACAAAGTTATGAGTATTCTTCTTGATTTGAATGAAAGTTACGTAGACCTACCCCACATTGCTTTTGAATTATGTAAAGAGAAAAAAAAAATCCCCTTGCTTAAAAACAAAATACAGCAAGCCTGCTGCCCGGACGAAAGTGTTTTGTAAACAATGTTTTGCTAGTCGAAAAACAATGGCAGGCATCGCGTGCCTGTCGGAACGATTCCTTTGCAAGCAGTGAACCTGGGGTACTCACTGGATATTTTGCCTACATTCCTACCTAATTAAATCTATGAAGAATATGTAATTATATACGTAACATGTGACCCGCGAATGCCCGTCAAACTCAAGGGGCTGGTATACAAATCAATGATTCGACCTGTGCTTACTTACGGAAGCGAGACCTGCTCCCACCTTTTTTATAAGTAAGCTTATATCCAGCAAGCTTGTTACAAGCTCTAAATGATATCACTCAAATTCGTACCATGACATCAAATAACAATCTTGTTTTGTGCTGGGAATGAACGAATGATTACACATATATTGCTTGGAAAAAGCAAAAAAATATGCTTTGAAAATAGTATACCATTTTATAAGAAATATATGTACCTGGAATAAAACTTTATGTATATGTATGTAACTAGTTTCCGCCCGCGACTTCGTCCGCGTGGATATTAGAGAAAATCATTTGGTAACCTTCAACCAGTATCAGACCAGCCGTTTTTACGCGATTAGGCGGGTCCACACCAAGCGCACTGCCTCATGAGGCAAGACATTTGCCGCATTTGGCAGACCTCGCACGAAGCTACTCGCTTGGTATTAGTTATTCTGTGGCTTGGTGGGGTGCCTAACCTCGTAAAAACGGCTGGTCGGGTCCTGGTTGAAGGTTCCCAAATTATTTTCTCTAATATCTACGCGGACGAAGTCGCGGGCGGAAGCTAGTTTTTTACAATAAACAGAAATGGGTCGAGAGATATAAATATCCCGTTCCCGTTTCTTTACCCTTTCCCGTTCCTGTTTGGACCCGTCCCCGTTAGGTGCAGTGCAGTTCCCCTTAGTGCTCGTTCCCGTTCCCAATCCTGTTTAGAATTGAATCCACATGTCTCCTCTCCCTCTCACTCTCAATCTCCCTCTCCCATTCCCCTTGCCGTCTATTTGGGCGACAATAAATTCCCATTTTGGGTATCAAAAATACTGAACATAGCGTACTGAAATAAGTACTAAGTGGGTGAAGGACCGAGGGCGACTACAGATATTGAAAATGGGTGACTTTAAAATACAAATTGGGTAACGGGCGACCAAATTACTATTTGGACGACAACCTTAGGGCACACAAAATATAAAAAAATGGCATTTATTTTATTTAAAAAAGATGACTATTATCCTAACCGATATGACAAAAAACAAACAAACGAGAAAGCAGCCTAATAAAAACGTGTTAAAATACCATGTTGGGCAGCTTAAATCAGTTATAATAGTTACCTACTTGGTATAATAGTTGCCCACTCAGTATTTTTGTCACCCATTTAGAGTTTTCTCTGCTAACTTAAATTATTTATCACCCATATGTAGTCGCCGGTTTTGAGTATTTTTGTAAGTTAGTCGCCCGTTTAGTTGTTTTGTCGCCCAAAAAATAAACTGCTGTCCAGTTTAGTATTTAAGTATCCCATTTACAGTCGCCTTTAATTATTTCCAGTCACCCATTTAATTAATTCCCTTTTTCATGTCATCATTCATAACTCGTTCACTCAATCCGTACCATAAATCCGTACCATGAGCTGCCTTTTTGACAACTAGCGATCTTGTTTTACGTCAATTATGTCAAATCTAGCGATCTTTCAGCGATCTTAAAAAGGGTGTTTTTGTGCGACACAATCAACATGATGGAGTAATTTTTTTCTATGATTTAAAGTAAAATGTTCCAAAAGTAGATTGTTCATAGTGCACAATATGCATATTTTACTCATATTTCTAGGCATATTGAGTGAACTTTCTTTAAAATATGACTAATAAATAAGTTATCTTTTACAATTATTTTTAGATGACAAAATAATGGTACGAAATCACGAAGATTTACTGTGAAGAAAAAGGCGTCGTATTTAACTACGCCCAGAATGTGATTTTTTTTTAACTTGATGATTATTTGTTCATCGGGTGATTTCATTTGTAGCAGAACCAGCTTGTTCATAACCTGTGCGACAATTGGAGGCTTGTGATGAAAAATCTCAAATTCGACTGGTATTTTGTTCGTGAGTTTTGTTTCTGTGAGTGAGCTTGTGTTCCTATAAATCTACACAACTTCCTTTTAAAATAAAACAGTACCTACATGTATTGTATTATTGCCTTTTTATTAATCATCTTCTAATGGGAACATATTATACTAAGACAAGTTGTCCCTACTAAATAAACAAAATCAACATTAATTACAGCACGCCCACCTATGATAGTGCTATGTTTAGGTAGGTAGGTACCCTAGATTTTTTGTCGTATAACATGCACAAAACCAAACTACAAATTTTACAAAACCAATTTATAAAAATAAAGTCACGGCCCTTTTGCTAAGCCTAGCTATAGCTAGCGCAATGGTACAAAATAAATAAGAGCAAAGAAAATGATTACTTTATTACTTGATATGGGTATTTATTTATGATATTCACTTTTCAAAATGAAACATCTTTTCTATAAGTACCTATCTAATAAAATTGTCACAGTATTGTTGTACAAAATTATCCTTTTTAAGTCGGAAGCTTATGGCGTTTATGGGTTTATCACCGTATGATTCCCTGGCAAACCTGCAAATAACCAAAAATAATGTAAGTAGGTAGTTAGATACTCTAACATAATTCAATCAAGCTGTTACGAGCATTTCAGTATAAAACGACTTATTTACACTAGGGACTTGCTTTTAAGACCATAAAACAATAAATATAATACTCCAATTTACTTACATGAACTTAAAAGACGTTGTGACGATATTCAGCTCTTTGGAGTAGAATCCTATCCTGTTTACTGCAAAAGTATTAAATTGTCCACTGTTAAGATATCATGTGTGTGGTTGATTTATCAATAAATTATTAATACGTGGTTATAAATTATATCAATCGAAGGATTAAAGCTGTTTAGTGTTTAAGTAAATATTTTTTTGATCACGAGACGAGTGACATATTTACGCTACGCATGACATAAGTAGGTAGGTACCTCTTTGTTCATGCCTATTGTTGAAACCACAGAATAAATAATCACAACATAGCGTATTTTTTCCTATATCTAAACAAGGTATAGACAAATTATTAGTAAAATTATTCGTTCTTTCCCAGTACTTTGCGGGAATAATATAAGGTTATTATATTATCATAGTTTGTTTGACAGAAATGTCATGGTACGAATCTATGTAGAGCTCATATCAACATCGCTGGAAAAAAGATTGTTTTGAAAAAGGCTGGTTTAAACAAGCTGTTATTGCTTGTCATTATAACACATTACATTTTGCATTAATAATTTTCATCATCAAGACTTCCTCATCACGAGCACAGGTAAGTCTTTGTTATACAAACGAACGGCCTCCACAGTGTGCGTCAAAAATCTTCTAAAATATTTTGTTGTTCAGTGTGAAAGTGTTGTATTTATAGTGTTCGTGTTCA
Source organism: Agriphila tristella (assembly GCA_928269145.1). Classification (NCBI taxonomy): domain Eukaryota; kingdom Metazoa; phylum Arthropoda; class Insecta; order Lepidoptera; family Crambidae; genus Agriphila; species Agriphila tristella. The sequence continues at coordinate 36,316,801 of OV743432.1, forward strand.
CTCTAATTTATTTAAAAATAATAATAAATTACGCTTTATTGCACACAAGTAAAAATATTACAGAAAAGGGGACAAAAATACAAAGAAGTAAGTATAGAAGAGGCGGTCTTATTGCTAATCAACAATCTCTTCCAGGCAACCATTGGGTGTAAAATAAATAGAAAAAATGAAATATAGGGGAGTGGTGCAATGATAAAAAAGGGAAGAACAAGTGTGTTGTATGAATACAAACAATAGTTATACCTAAAGATAAATACAATTAAAATAAAGGAGAAAATAAATAAATGGTCAATCAGAAGAAGAGGAAAGGAAATGCCTTCTAAAGGTCAAACCGCACTACAGCGGAGCGGCGCTGCGCGGCGCAGCACTGCAGCGGAGCGGCGTGGCCTCTCCTAAACGCACTATCGCGGCAGCGGAGCGGCGCGGCGCGGCTCAAATTGCCAGACGTGGCAAGATTTCATTGAAGTTGGACGCACGAACGAAAAGGGAACGCTCGGTCACGCGTTCCCTAGAACGAATTTCCAAGGAACGATTTAGCAACACATCCTCATATTTTTTATTTATTTATTTGTGATGAGTTATGATTATGATGATTTATGAAATGATCACGTAAAATACCACTTTATAATTTAATCAAAATTTGTACACTGAATATCAGTAGAAATAGATATTTCCAAATACCCTCTATAGACTGAAGCTCGATTATGAAGAATATTCGGCCGCGCCGCGCCGCCAGCTATACCGCACTAGCGGCAGCGGAGTGGCGCGGAGCGGCGCGGCGCGGCGCGGCGCGGCAAAATATTCTTTTGCACCCAAATATGCAGTGCCGCGCCGGTACGCGCCGCGCCGCGCCGCGCCTCTCCGCTATAGTGCGGTTTGCATCATTGCAATCAATAGAAATAATATTTGGCCGCGCCGCGCCGCTCCGCTGTAGTGCGGTATAGCTCGCGGCGCGGCGCGGCCGAATATTTCTTCATAATCGAGCTTCAGTCTATAGAGGGTATTTGGAAATACCTATTTCTACTGATATTTCAGTGTACAAATTTTGATTAAATTACAAAGTGGTATTTTACGTGATCATTTCATAAATCATCATAATCATAACTCAACACTAATAAATAAATAAAAAATATGAGGATGTGTTGCAAAATCGTTGCTTCGAAATTCGTTCTAGGGAACGCGTGACCGAGCGTTCCCTTTTCGTTCGTGCGTCCAACTTCAATGAAATCTTGCTACGTCTGGCAATTTGAGCCGCGCCGCGCCGCTCCGCTGCCGCGATAGTGCGTTTAGGAGAGGCCGCGCCGCTCCGCTGCAGTGCTGCGCCGCGCAGCGCCGCTCCGCTGTAGTGCGGTTTGACCTTAACTCTATCTCTAAAGGACTTGGGAGTCTGAGATTTATGTTTACACGGACAGTTGCCATCAGTATATCATAGCAGACAAGGTGACCAAATACTTCTGATCAGTTTAAAATGTCAATAAGTTCCATGCACTACAAGTTACCTTTACAAGTTCTGATGGTGACTGTGCGAACCAAATAAATATTCGTAAATGTTCGTTCGTGTTCGTTCGTGTCTACACGCCTTAATAATTTTGATTCCATCCTGCCTGTCACTTTTATGATCGCCAAAGGATCGCTAGATTTGACGTATTAAAATGTATGCTTAGGGTTGCTAACAAGAATCTACTATGTTATTTTTCTTTTTCATGGGTAGTTACAAAATAAGTATCGCAAATACTTTATACTTAGATAGACTTACTTAGACGTATTAACGCTTACGATTATGGGAAGAATGTTAATGTTAGGTATAAGAATGGGACGGATTTCTGTGAGCGTTAGAATGGCTGGTTGTCTGTATCGATTCACGTCAGGCTGGAGACCAAAAGTTGCTCCCTATTTGCTACCATTTACGATTTACCTACAGTCAAATAATTGCTAAACTTTGAAACAAAATAAAGGGACTTCAAAATGACCAGCCATTCGGATATCAGGCATAAGAATAAATAAAACTTATTCTTATGTAAGTATCAGGATAGCCGGTCAAATCCCGGTTGTGTCATCATTCTCCTGTCCTTATCCCAATTTACTTCCCTCTATCGCCTTCTACGATATCCACGGGATGAGATGGGACAGTCCTATTCTTAACCGGAACTGTGCGGCGAAGTGTTATTATTTACTTGAGTATTTACTACCTGTATGCAGAACAAAGAAAATATGATTTGTGAGTTTATCCTTACTATACTTGGTATCGACTATAAGTTGACATTCTTATGACAACTTAGTTTCTTCCAGAAAAAAATGTTATAGAACTTGTAAAAAATAGTAACTTACTTAAACTTGCGTTAAGTTGGCAACCTTAGATATTTTTTGACAAAGAGTGAACAAGTTAAAGATGATCGCAACAAAATTGCTAAGAAATTTGAGGTAGAAACAACCTTCTTTATAGGACGTCGTGGTACGAAAAGTCAATGTAAGACCTAAAAGACATTGCTATAAGAGCTCGTTGTAGGCCCCCTGTCCCTTACCCGGAAAACCACCGAGACTATACAAGTAGCCGAGATGAAGATGTTACGATGGATGTGCGGAGTGACGAGACTCGACAAAATACGCAATGAGTACATTCGCGGTAGTCTTGGCGTGCGCGACATTGCTGACAAGCTACAAGAGAGTAGGCTCCGGTGGTTTGGACACATTCAGCGTCGACCACCACATTATGTAGGTAACCAGGGCTCAGTCTCAATCTTCCTGGGCCCAGAAGGAAAGGCAGACCAAAACGAAGGTGGCTAGACTTGGTAAAAACGGACATAGGCTCAAACAACATCTCTCAGGACGACACCCTAGATAGAGCGAAGTGGAGGAAAAATATACGGAAGGCAGACCCCACCATCATGTGGGAATAATAATTGCGCAGGAGAGAGAGAGTACTGAAGTGCATACAGTCGGTAAATCTAATTGATTTTCCTATGTTTTTTTCTAAAGATTTTTCTTGTAAACTTTCACTTCTCTATGAAATATCTATATATATCTATATAGGTACCTTAGAGTAAGACGGGCTTGCTCGAAGGGTATCACCGAGTCGCTTCAACTTTCAAGTCAACTTGCGTCAAACGCATATATTGATCGCCTCAAAACCATGCGCTTTCACGTTCAACTTTCTGCCTTACAAATTTTGACTTTTTTTTTTTAAGATAGGGCATGCGCTATTGATTGCGCCAGATGAAAGTGAAAAATGGAAAGGAGAGCGATCGTATGAAGACAGTAGGTTTCAACTGACAAAAAAATTCTGAAAACAAATATGGTTTTTCAATAAACTATGAAATGACCTAACATTAACAGTCTTCGCTACTACACTTGTATAGTTTTCATTTCTTTTTATCTTCGGGTGAAATGCGTCATTAGTTTCATTACCCTGGTCTCCTGGAACCAGCTTGAAAATTCTTACCTGAATTTTGAATTGAATTGAATAATTAATTAATTTGATCTGGTGAGAGTCGTATTTTTTCTAGTACACTGACCTGCAAAACTAAGTACTACAGAGGTCTATTTTCATACAAACGAGGTAACTTTAAAGCTTTGGTTCTCCGCCCAGGATTAAGCGGGATGTGATCTGATGATGGCCATCCAGGGAGTGAATGGAGAAGATTCAGATTTCCATACACACCCAATTGATCTGATCAGCATTCTAAGAGCTGTAAGGATTAGAGTTATCAGTTACAGCATTTCCATACATTTTAATACTATTTTTGTGGTTTTTTTAAACATATCCAAACAGCTCTTAGAATGCTGATCAGATCAATTGGGTGTGTATGGGGATCTGAATCTTCTCCATTCACTCCTTGGATGGCTATCATCAGATCACACCACGTTTAATCCTGGGCGGAGAACCAATGCTTCAAAGTTACCTCGTTTGTATGAAAATAGACCTCTGTAGTACTTAGTTTTGCAGGCCAGTGTATATTATTTAGTATTACTTAATTTAAATTAAAATGTTGAGTATTTAAATCTTAGCTTCCGTTTCTATTTTCATATAAGTGCAAAAACTGAAATAAGAAATTGCATCGTAACATGACCTTAGCGTGAAAGCTACAAAAAATAAGTATATTTACATTCATGTATGGTAACAGGTCACAACAGTGCAACATGCAATAGGCTTTTATTTAATCTTTTCAGGTTAATCAAAACATTGCTACATTGCGTGTTACAAAATTAAGCTTTTTTCTTAAAAAGATTTAAACTTATTTATGTGATCAAAATACTGGGGAAATGCCTTGACATTGCCAGTTTGCAGCTTCTAATTTGGCCTTCATAAAACTTGTCATGGTGATAAAAATAAGAAAAGTATTACAATAAATTTTAGGGTCCCTCGGCTGTATTTTATGGGAAAATGTATTGTTTAACGAATTAAACTAAAACATTTTTCAAAATAACATCTGAATTAACCAATGTACGCGTTGTGATCCATAAAAAGGGTTTTATTTCTAATAAACTAAAACAATTTAACGAAATTATGCAATATAAAAAAACATATTTCCATTTGTCCAATTTTATGTTTTTCTAAAATACTTTGATTAACATTTTTTAAGCTTTTCTGCCCCCCTACTCAAATGGCCACTTTTTTATTCGTTTGAACGCTACGCTTATTTTTAAAGTTTAAATATGAGCAATAGACGAGTAAATCACATGTCGAAAACTTATATGTATCACAGACTTTGATGTGTTCTATGGAATCGACAAGGTTATGGCAAGTAATTTTATAGTTTACTGCTTATTTTAAAGCTTTAATACTAAGCGTAGCGTTCAAACGAATAGAATGTTGGCCATTTGAGTAGGGCCTGAGCCCCCCTAGCCAAAGTAACATTTGCAAATTTTCGCTATCGCTTCGCTTCGAAACATGTATGGATTTGACGTTTTAAAATTCGATTGTTAACGAAACCTTATGTCAATCCCATACATGTTTCGAAAGCGAAGCGATAACGAAGATTAGCGAATGTGACTTTGGCTAGGCCCTCTGGACTGATAGCCATAATAGCTGTTTCTGCTTTTATGTAGCATACTATATTTTATATAGAATCGATCGGTTTTGGTTCCAATAAAACTAGTACACAAATTAGTGGGGTGGCAGCAATATTGAGCCCACCACCACACATAAATATTGACGGAAAATGGACGACTGGTGTCCTGTTAACCTTTATGACCTAAAATTAGGAAGTTAATTGTTAGTAGTATAAAGTTCTACCTACGAGTAGGATACTTTCTAAATGTCAAGTTTAATAACAGCGCAAAATACTAAAAATGAAATTCTACAAAAATAATATAATTACGCTAGAAGAAATCGTTACGTAATTTGTAGATTTGCACAACTGAAATGAGGTCAGCTTAATAAATTATGTGGCTAGACATGAATATGTTGGATACGTGTTCAGCAAAAACAATCAAGGTGTAAGGTCAGCAGATGCGGCGATAGCTGGCCGGCTGTTGGCGCATAAATTTTAGAGTCTCAACCTCCATAACCACGCAAGGGTAATACTATTACTAGGGTGTTGCCTTACCACCACAAATGATATAAAAAGCTTTTTTTTTTAAATCAAAACTTCCTTCAAAAACTTAAATTAAAAACAAAACAGCTTCAAAATAAAATAGCTCTAAAAAGCAAGAAATAATATTAAAATCACCAATACCACATATCGAGTGTATTTCATGACTTCGACGACAAAACTGCGCATAACACGATCGCGACAACTTGTTACTGCCGCTACGTGGTTGCGACAGAAGACTACTGCGCATATCGTCATAGCGACAGAACTCTACTGCGGTGCACCCTACTCCGATATAACGCTACTTCGACAACTCAAAAAAGCGACGGGACAGTCCGGCAGTGCAACAAACAGTAGGTAGTGTTTATTATTCTTATATTCCCTACCTCCGCAGTACCATTTTTTTTTATTAGAGGGAGAGCGGGGAACACATTATATAATTTTGGATTGAAAATAATTTCGCTTTATTTTCACAAAAAAAAGTAAAAGATAAAGTCCCCCCCCCCCCCCTTTCTTTCCCCTTCCCAAACATGGAACTGAAACTGGAAAATTATTCTTCATCAAACCTATACATGCACTGTCTATAGATAGGTTTTCTCAAATTATTTTGTGTGAAAATAAAGCGAAATTATTTTCAATCCAAAATTATAAAAAAAATGGTACTGCGGAGGTAGGGAATATAAGAATAATAAACACTACCTACTGTTTGTTGCACTGCCGGACTGTCCCGTCGCTTTTTTGAGTTGTCGAAGTAGCGTTATATCGGAGTAGGGTGCACCGCAGTAGAGTTCTGTCGCTATGACGATATGCGCAGTAGTCTTCTGTCGCACGCAACCACTGTAGCGGCAGTAACAAGTTGTCGCGATCGTGTTATGCGCAGTTTTGTCGTCGAAGTCATGAAATGGTTATCAGATGCAAATCGCCTGAGACGTATTTTACCATTGAAAATAGTTATCAGATGCAAATCGCCTGAGACGTATTTTTGGCCATATCTCTTAGGATTTTGGGGGGATCGAAATGAAAATAGTACCAAAAGTTGGGAAGTTTATCGAGACACATATGAACGTTTGAATTTTGAAAATCTACTGGTAACTTTTTTTGGAATTTTGCGAAATTCCAAAAATTCCGGGATTTTTGGGGGATGTTTGTTTACTAAATTGTAAATATTTCGGAAAAAAACCGACTTAAGAAAAAATGAAAAAAAACGGTACTAGAGTATTAGTATAGCTATCAAATGGCAAAATAATTTTGAAAATCGGTTTATAATAATTGTGACCTGTAGGTGGTCCCTTTAGATTTGGAATTCTAGAAAAACGGGTGTTTCCGTACATAAAAAGTTATGTAGCTTCTATGATTATAGAACGATCGTCATGGTAATAGTGTTAAAAGATGCAAAAGCAGACGAGAAGTGCATACGTTGGAATTTTGAAAGTCGGTTAATAATATTTCGGCTGCATCGAGGCAGTCAGCGGGCGCTTTTGTGACACGAGGCGGAGCCGAGTATCACAATCGTAAAACTAAAAAGGTACTACCTAGGTAACTTTAAAAATATTAGGATTTAGCATTTGATTTGATTTTGGTTTTTCGTAAATTTTTGTATTCATTTTCAATGCTCCGATTCTTGCGGGGACTGCAAAATCTGTGAATTTTTTTATTCTAAAATCCCCAGCCGACTTCCCCTTTCCAACAAAAAAAATCAGCTGATAGAAATACATGCTAAACTAATAGTTGCGCTACGTTAACATATGGGTAGCTAATTAACACAACGAAACCACATTGTGGTCTTGACAACAATTTTTTGTAAAATACAGTTACTTTAACTGTATTTTACAGAAAAGTGTAGTCTCTCTTCGTTTCTTTTATCAAAAAGTTCACATTCAAACTTAATTATACGGAACCAAACAAAAAAGAAATCAAAAGTCTCGCCTCTAACTGAATGCGCAGCATGCTGTAAATAATAGGTTAATCGCAAGTCTACGATCACTGGAACGAGATCACGAAGTCACTGTCGTGAACAACTAGGGGTTAGGTCCAGACTTCACTTTCTGTCTAATAATTTCCATAGAAAGTCGTTTGGAAAAGTTTTCCACTACTTGAAAATTAGAGCCTAACAATAATACTCTTCGAGCAGCGACGGCTTCGTCCCGAGTTGCTCTAAGATAATACTTAATCAGCGGTGAAAAATAGTTATCTAATAAATAAGTGAAGGTGTGAGAAAACTTGTGGAATTTAAAGGTAACCTTAAGGTAAATATTAGTTAAATCCATTTCCGATATTGGTGATCGCCCTTGGCTGAGGTGACAGTTTTAAAGGTGCATCATGACACTTAATTTCCATTTTATAGTCACGTAAGAGAGCTTTTAGTTTATTATGCCGGATGAGTATTCAAGACTTAGTTTTGTCAAGGTGTGGATGTGTATTCGTTTGGAATTATTTTAGTAAAACTTAAAGTTTTCGTTAGTAGCACCTAGAGCAGTCACATATCTGATCTTTGAACCAAAAACTTGTTTCTTTTAACACCTCGGCGTCAGATCTTACATGGTGACCCTGTCACACAAACTGCACAAGTCTTTCCTAATGGAGGATAAACAGTAGGATCTGGTATTCATTATTCAAACCTAATTCAGATATTACTTTAGTAAATAATGATAATGAACACATGTTAGATAACTACATATTATATACATTTGTCTAGCTTTTTAATAGTTGATTATAATAATAGCAAGTAATCCAACTATTTTTTTAAAGTCCATGATTTTATGGTATTTTTAGCATCGATAAATGAGCCAAAATGCACGTAACTCAATTGTGAAAAAAAAATAGTTGGTTTACTTGGCTTCTAAGCTATCCTTTTATTACATTGCATACCTTTTCATTTAAATTGGTTTGGTATCTTACAAGCTTGGACGAATCAACCACTTACAAGACACCAAACCAATTTAAATCGATGTTACTAACATGTTTGGTACTGATAGCGATAGCAGCATCAGAATCGCAGCTGCGACAGTGGGCCCGCGGGGGCTCGGAGAGCAGGCTGGAGCGCGCCGTGCTGGCGGGCCAGGGCCGGCGGCTGCTGGCCGTGACCGAGGCGCTGCCACTGGCCCACCACCTGCCCGCGCTCGTCGCCAAGTGCCAAGCGCTGCACTCCGCCGTCGAGCGCGGCTCGCTCGCCGAGCTGCAGGTACTGCTGGTTATCAGTCAGGCATTCATTCATCCTCACTTAGATTTTAGAAGATACGTTATACTGCCGAGTTCCTATCACTGGCGATGCTGGCAGAGCATAGCGCTGGTTTCTGTGGCGGAAGAACTGCCAATAGCCCACCACCTGCTGGCGCTCGTTGTCAAGTACCAAGCGCTGCACTCCACCGTCGAGCGCTCGCTCGCCGAGCTGCAGGTACTGCTGGTAATCCAACAGGCATTCATTCATCCTCATTTAGATTTTAGAAGATACGTCATACTACCGAGTTCCTTCACTGGCCATGAGCGCTGGCGGTACAGGCTGAGCATGGCGCTGATGGCCTTGGCCGAGGTGCTGCCACTGGCACACCACCTGCCCACGCTTGTCGCCAAGTGCCTGGCGCTTCACTCCACCGTCGAGCGCGGGTCGCTCGCCGAGCTGTAGGTACTACTGGTAAATTGCTATATCTTATTTTTCTTAGGAATAATGAGGTATTTGTCTATTATATTGTGTGTTTTGTATATACTTATATCTTTTTAATAATTTAATAGGAATTTTCAAAGTTCGCCCTCATTACGGCTCGCGCAGAGTTGTTTTGATCATTTGTATTGAAAATTTGAGCTGTGTATGTGCCCGTGTGTGCCGGCCTAGAATAGCACTACCCCCTATCATCCCGTGGTTGTCGTAAAAGGCGACTAAGGGAGCATAGCCTTCAAGAGACGGGCAGCAGCGTCTCCAAAAACCTTGGCCTACTGCGATCGCCAACCCGCCTGCCAAGCGTGGCAATTATGGCAAACCCCCCCCCCCCCCTCATGCACAATGGATCAAAAAATTGGCCCCCAGTCCCCGGCAGCCCCGCTATTCCTAGCTACGGCGGGGCAGGGGGTGCTAAGAATCCCCGGGTGCAGCTCGGCTACCAAAAACGACGACAACTGCACCTGGCAACCTATAACACGCGCACACTAAGGACCGACGCGAAGTTAACCGAGTTGGAAGAAGTTATCAGCAAGGTACACTGGGACATTATCGGGTTATCTGAAGTCCGAAGAGCGGGAGAGGACTCGATAATCCTCAACTCCGGTAACTTGCTTGGAGGACAACAACTACCGGGAGGGCGACCAACAGTCCCAAGGTGGTGTCGGGTTCATCGTCCACAAGTCCTTTGTCAACAACGTGATTACCATCGGAAGTGTGTCGACCAGGGTGGCGTACCTTATACTCAGAATATCCAAACGGTGTTCGCTGAATGTTATACAGGTTTACGCACCGACCTCGACACACCAAGATGACGAAGTGGAGGCTATGTATGAGGAGATCTCTAAAGCCATGCATAGCTACAAAACCCACTACACTGTTGTGATGGGGGACTTCAATGCAAAGTTGGGGAAACGATGCGGTGATGAGCTGAGAGTGGGGCAATTTGGAGTTGGGCAACGGAATGACAGAGGCCAGATGCTGGCTGACTTTATGGAGAAGGAGAACCTCTTTATGATGAACTGCTTCTTCAGAAAGCCGGAAAGCCGGAAGTGGACCTGGGTCAGTCCGGACGGTAAAGTCAGAAATGAGATAGATTTTATCATGTCGACGAAAAAGCAAATATTCAATGATGTCACTGTGATCAACGCTGTTAAGACGGGGAGCGATCACCGATTGGTACGTAGCACATTGAATATCAACCCAAAGCTGGAAAGATCTCGACTGATAAAATCAACAATTCGACCATTGCCGGCCCATATTCAAAACCCCGAGAGCTTTCAACTCGAACTCCAAAACCGCTTCGAAGCCCTTGAGAACAGCATAGATGTGGACGATCTAAACAACATGGTGGTGGATACTGTCCGTACGGTAGGGTCCAAGCTCTTTAAGACCCGCCGTCCCAAGATAAAGAAACTCTCTGACCACACACTCCTACTCATGGATCAGAGACGTGAAATGAGGCTCCAGAGTTTAGTAGATGCTAATCGTTATCGGCAGCTTAATAGACAGATATCTAAGTCTTTGACGAGCGACCTTCGCCAATTTAATACGAATCGTATTAAAGAGGCCATCGAGTGGAATAAAGGCTCCAAAGTGTTCGTGAGACATCTGTCTATTGGGCAAAGCCAGATGATGAAGCTGAAAACTGACGACGGATGCATCATTTCATCAAAGCCTGAAATCCTGAGGGAGATCGAGAGCTTCTATGGGCAGCTATATTCCACGCAGACACCTGTTGAAAGCAAGGCTAAAGACCCCAGAGCCAAGCTTACCCGACTCTATACCCACCCAAGATATCCCGGACGTCAGCCTGTACGAGATTAGTATGGCTCTCAAACAGCTGAAAAACAACAAGGCGGCGGGTGACGATGGAATCACTACAGAACTTCTGAGAGCGGGCGGTAAGCCGATACTCAAAGTCCTCCAGAAGCTCTTTAATTCCGTCATCGTCCAGGGCAGAACGCCAAAGACATGGAAAATAAGTGAGGTGATCTTGTTCTTTAAAAAGGGTGACAAGTCCCTCTTAAAGAACTATAGACCCATCTCGCTTCTGAGTCATATCTATAAGTTGTTTTCGAGAGTCCTTACGAATCGTCTCGCTCGCAAGTTCGACGACTTCCAACCTCCCGAACAAGCCGGGTTCCGAAAAGGCTTTAGCACCATAGACCACATCCATACGCTGCGGCAGGTTATACAGAAGACTGAGGAGTATAATGAGCCACTTTACTTGGCGTTCGTGGACTATGAGAAAGCCTTTGATTCGATTGAAACCTGGGCGGTGCTGCAGTCTCTCCAAAGGTGCCAAGTGGACTATAGGTATATCGAGGTGTTGAGGTACTTATACCAAAATGCCACCATGACGATCCGAGTACAGAACCAGAACACAAATCTTATCCAACTGCAGCGTGGTGTGAGACAGGGAGACGTTATTTCTCCGAAATTGTTCACAGCTGCGTTGGAGGACATCTTTAAGCTCTTGGATTGGAAAGGACTCGGCATCAACATTAATGGCCAGTACCTAACACACCTTCGTTTTGCCGCTGATATAGTCCTTATGGCTGAGACCATGGAAGACCTGAACACAATGCTCGAAGATCTCCGTAGTGCTTCCCAAAGAGTGGGTCTTAGGATGAACATGGATAAGACGAAAATTATGTCAAATGCCCATGTTGTACCCTCTCCAGTACATGTTGGGAACACTACACTTGAAGTTGTTGACTATTACGTATACCTAGGACAGGCAGTCCAGTTAGGTAGGTCCAACTTCGAGAAAGAGATCTCTCGTCGAATCCAACTCGGGTGGGCAGCATTCGGGAAGCTTCGAAAAATCTTCACGTCCGACTTACCTCAGTGTCTCAAGACGATCTATGAACAGTGTGTGTTGCCAGTGATGACTTACGGCAGTGAAACGTGGCCGCTAACTATGGGTCTCATAAGGAGGCTCAAGGTCACTCAGCGTGCAATGGAGAGAGCCATGCTCGACGTTTCCCTACGTGATCAAATCAGAAACGAGGAGATCCGCAGGAGAACTAAAGTAACCGACATCGCTTGAAGGATTGCTCAGCTGAAGTGGCAATGGGCGGGACACATAGCGAGAAGAACCGATGGCCGTTGGGGCAGAAAGGTTCTGGAATGGCGACCGCGCACCGGACGACGCTCCGTGGGCAGGCCCCCGACAAGGTGGACCGACGATCTGGTGAAGGTCGCGGAAAGCCAGTGGATGTAGGCAGCGCAGGACCGATCGTCGTGGAGATCCTTAGGGGAGGTCTATACCCAGCAGTGGGTGTCGTGTGGCTGATATGATGATGTATTGAAAATTTAAAAATGGAACGTGGTGCGCGTCTACCCTTAAAGACTATACCACAGAACAAAGAAAAAGTTTTTTGTTCTGTGGACTATACCATACCTGTATAACATTTCCAAAAATGGTGGATACCCAATCTTTTGCAAGGTATTTATTTTATTTTACTGGGCTATAAGTAAGCATACTTTTCCAAGAAGGAGTTTTCAAAGAAACAAATTCAATTAACAAAATTGTTTTTATTTATTTTTCCCGCATTTTGACGTGTTCAAGTTCGAAGTGTCAACACCTGCGGCGGCGCTCTTGGCATTTGTCCACAGAAATGCCAACACTTACAGTAAAGTAAGGAAAATAGAAGGCCAAGCATTTCACCAAGGTTGAGTTCAAAGATTTTCCTACATTATAACTTCACTATTAATTCTTCTATAATTCTGCTCACTAAAGAGTGTGATGGGTAATAAAAATTGAAAAAATTAAAATAAAAACACGACTGCCCTGCCAAAAACGAACTAAAAAGTTAAATAGCAAGTGTCATTGCAGTCTGGGGACTGTTTTGTGGAATATTTTTTAATCTAAGAGGTTCCCCGCCTGCAATGGGACTTGTTATTTAACTTTTTAGTTCGTTTTTGACAGGGCGGTCGTGTTTTTAATCTTTTTAAAGTTATTTATTTTTATTTCACACATTTTAGTAACAAGTTGGAATGTGCTTATTAAGGTCTTTCATTTGATGCCCATTTTGTAATAAAGAAAGTATTTTTTTTTTCACATTAGTATGGTTTAATTAGACCCAGACCTTGACATTCAAAGTAAAATAATCATTCTAGCTCCAAATTGTTCTATACAATTCACATATTGTTTGGTAAAAAGTTACACCATTTTGTGCGTCGGGTTTGGGGGGAGGGGGGGCTTGGGGAGAAGTTGGATTTTATCGTTTTTTTTTTTATATTTTGAAAACTTTGCGGTTTAGCGCAACAGTGCCAAGGACAAAAATAATCTACATTAAATTGCAAACAAAAATGGTTTATGGCATTATCTTGCTAAAATGAACGGTTGCAGAGTTACGGAGGGCGTAAGTAGCAATTGTTCGTTTTTTTTGATTTTTGGAAAAATATGACATTATTACGAGGAAACTATTTTTTTTCATTCAGAATTGTGTTTTGTAAAAACAAATTGCGATTTTAGTAGCCAGCAGTGGTATGTTGGTGATAAGCCCTTGAAGAAACGACAACCTCACCACCCCTCAAGGGGCGCTTCTTTTTGCGGGAAAAGAGGCTTCGACAGGCCTACCATACCTGTGGCATACCCACAAACATACATGAACCCTGAACACAAATACACTCCTTTTTTGGGCAGACGTGTAACAAATACACTGATTTTTTGGGCAGTCGTGTAAAAAGATACTCGCGGTCACTATGCATAGAGCATTGATTATTTTCACGCACTTTTCATAGGCTTCGTGTGAGAGAAAAAAATCTCTGAACATTATTAAATAGTGGTTGGGAGGTATGATGTACATACAAAATGAAGGGCACAAGGCTAGAATGGTGAGTATAGCTGAATTGAAAAAGTTGAAATTTGAAATTAGCACCGCGATACGTTTGTTTTTTTTTTTCAAAAAACTGTTGGCTCTCATCTTTTAAGCATTTGATTCTTTGACAAAATGATAAAGCTCGTGGAATACTACCATAGACAATAATAAAAAAGAGTTTTTGGACCCTCATCATTCTAGCCTTGTGCCCTTCAAATATAAAAATATAAAAAAAACTACATAAAAGCTTTTGAAAACAACTAATTAAAATGAAGCGATTTATCATCATCATATTAGCCGCACGACGGCACGACACCTACTGCTGGGTATAGGCCTCCCCCAAATATCTCCACGACGATAATTCGTGCGCTGCCCGCATCCAGCGGCTTCCTGCGACCCTTACCAGATCGTCGATCCACCTTGTCGGGGGCCTACCCACGGATTTTGCCGTGCATGTGCCGGCCTAGAATAGCACTACCCCTGTCATCCCGTGGGTGTCGTAAAAGGCGACTAAGGGAGCATAGCCATCAGGAAACGGGCAGCAGCGTCTCCTAAAATCTTGTCCGTACTGCGATCGCCAACCCGCCTGCCAAGCGTGGCGATTATGGCAAACCCCCCCAAGTATGATTAATACGAGGACTGCTATTTATGTATCCGGAAAATTAAAAAAATAACAAACATCTATCATCTATTTGGGTTTTATTGCTTTTAAATTTATTTGCCATGATGATCCATGCACTTCTAGATACAATCAAACCAATTCTCATAGCACTTTTTCCATTCTGATTGAGGTATCTCCAAAACATGCATTTTGAACGCATCAACGGGTTTCGACTCATCTTGGAACACCCACACCGTTAACTGTTGTTTGTTTCGGGGTCCTACGCATAGATCCAGGATTCATCACCTGTATAGATGCTGTAAACAGCAGTAGCCGCACCACGATCGTATTTTTTTATATTTTTTTGCACCGATCGACACGAGCCTGTTTTTGATCAATTTTAAAATTGTGCGGAATCCAACGCAAACAATTTTTTTTGCAACTAAATGTTAGTGTAATATCTAATGAATGCTCGTCATACTAATGCCCAGGGACGCCTCTATCTCATAATATGTAACATTACGATCTTGCATTATCAGTTCTCGCACAGCATCGCTGTTTTGTGGAACAACCACCGATTTAGGACGACCTTCTTTAGATTCGTCCGTGAGCATAGACCGTCTTCGATTAAACTCACTGAACGATTGATTTACAGTGGTTATCGATGGTGCTTCGTCCCCAATAATCGAAGTCAGTTGTTAGATGCACTGTTTTTGAGTTAGTCCACGCCGAAAATCGTAATAAATCATCGCATGAAAATTTTCACGATATAAATGCATGGTGATAAGACAAGCAATTTTCAAAATGGCGCCACAATGGAAAAACAATTGACATTTACATGGAACAAACTATATTCTACCGATAAAGAGTTAAATTTTCAAATAAATATATATACCTAATTACTTTTTAAATATTGTTTTGTAAGTGGCCAATTCCGGATACATAAGTAGCACCCCTCGTATTAAAGCGATTTAGAGAGCTATGAAATTTTGTTCAGGAGCTCCTAGACTCGGACTACAACCGTCGCAAGTACATTATGTGTCGCGACGAGGCCGGCGTGAACCTGCTGCACAAGGCCGTGTTCTACGACTACATGGACATCGCCACCTGGCTGGTACATCAGTGTCCAGAGCTGGTGCATGAGAAGGACTCTGTGAGTATTGACTTCCATTGAATTTCGGTGTTTGGTAATTACCCCTGTAAAGTCGAATACCTACCATATATACAACCCCCTGAAATTATTACTTTATTTATTAATTAAATAAATAAATAAACTAATAAGTAAAAGTCGTATGTATTTGGTGCTATCATTTGTAAATAACATGAGCAAGCAATTAGCAAAGAAAACAAATAGTGTAAAACACAAAGACTTTGTATTTGTTTGGAAAAGTGTGCACTTGAAAAACTTTTTAATGGTAGGAACTCAATTTCATTTTAAGTAAAATACTACTTAAAAAATACGTTCTACAGTTGCTTGTACACAAGCGAGTTGCATTGCGTGTGTTGTGCAGTATGAAAACAACTTTGAGTTGGCTGTCACAGCATGTAATTAAAAATAAGGTGGCATCTTAAAAAAAAGCCATGAACCATGAAAATATAATAAAGAGGGGATGCGTACGAGGAAGGCTGCATACTACTAGATAGGTATTAAGTCATTCCACAGAAGCTTAAAGTTAAAAATAAACCGCCTGCATAAAAAGACAAGTCAACTGAAAAGTTGGAAACAAGATTAAACATTAAAGGCAACATTACCTATATAACTTCCAGTCGAAGCATGCATTAAGAAAGTGACATTATGAATGATTTGAGTAACCTCCGCAGGTTAACCAACGTTCGCAAGGGTCAGTCATGAGATGGGTGACCAAAAATGTATTATCTCGAGCTCCTCCATGCTTCAAGAGGCATGTTAAGCCGTTGGTCCCGGCTGCATTTGCAGTTTGCGTGGTAGGTTATGGCCGATCCTCCTTACCACCCATAAGGAAGGCCTGTGCCCCAACAGTGGGGACATTAAAAATGGCTGATGGACAAGTAGGTAGAGCTTTCTTATGTTTTTGAAGTTAAGGAGGGTCATCATCATGTAAACACATATAAATGTAGTGACTTCTCAAGATGTGTTGCATCCAGGAAGGTCGCACGCCGCTGCACTACGCGGCCGTGTGCCGCGACGAGGCGTTCACAGCGGCGCTGCTGGAGGGCGCGGGCGCGGCGCGGGGCGCGCGGGACGCGGCCGGCCGCACGCCGGCACACTACCGCGGCGCCGCGCGCACTCAGCTCTCGCTACCGGCTCCGGACGACATGCCGCGCGACCAAAGGAAGAACCCGCCAGGTCAGTCCATATTCATTTTATATTCCGAAATTAAAATGTTTCTATTTTGTTTTAATTTCCGAGCACGATATCGGAATGGTCAGTTGCTACTAGGGCCTCTTTTAAAGGTTCCTGATAGAGCTATTTATATTATACATTAATTTTTAAATGGAACAGACTTAATTTCTATTAATTTATCCAACAAGTAAGCAGACTTACCAAAAGCTGTGATCAGAGCCTTAACTCTTCATTCCAAATTGATTGTCTACTTTTTATATGAATACACGGACAGTTCATATTTACCATCATTTAAAACTTCGATATTCCATAAATAGTCGTGGTGTTTTTCAGTTCAAATTATACAATAATATTAAACCTGTTTGCATAAATATTATAAGGTCGTAGGAGTGTTATTTTCTAGTTTATTATTACGCAAATAAGATGCTTTTTACTTTCAAAAGTAAAAAATCTTATAAGTAAGTTCATCTAATACTAATAGATTTAGTACATTGAAGCTTAGCTGACTTACAAAATTTTATTGGATGACTTTGCTAATGTGTGAGTACATACTAAGATACTTTAGTCCCCCGTGATGCAGCAGCTGCAAAGGTGCCAAACGTTGGGAAAATAAAAAAATTTAAACCAAATACCAACTAATTACCAAAGTACTTTCAATAAAACCGCGCTAGTATCCGTTAAAAAGTGTTTTATTTCACATACTACGAAATACGTCGTAGCTACGAAACTTTGAAAAACTTTCCTTATGTCTTTTTTAGTTTATATTAGATTTAACAAACCTTATTTTTATTATAAATCTCTACTATTCCCTTTAGGCTTACAGGGATATAGTAAAATCACTCGCGACCGACCCACAATCGAATCATAAAACTGAAAAGATTGGTTCAGTTTTTTTTTATCTACAACGACAGAACAAAGAAAATTGTTAAACTCTATGAGCCTACAATAGTCCACCTGAAGATAATAAATTATATAGACTAGAATCTCACAAGAGAGGCCGTAGTAATATCATATGCAAACTTGCGACTCCTTGCGTAGTGATCGAATATCTAAAGTGCTACGAGATGATGCTACGAGGTTGCTACGAGATTGCTATGAGATCCAAAAGTAATCTCGTTAACTTCGGCCAATTAGTTTAAGGAATTATTCTTATGAAATACTTTATTTTATTTACTAAAGGAACCTTTATATAACAATATTTACAATAAAAAAAACCTGAACAATCTGTATTGACTTTTCAAAAATCCAAACGTCGAATTTTTACACAGTACTTTTCTGTTCTCTCTTTTTGAGCAAAGCTCATTGTTTTTTTCTTATATATAATCTTTTAGAGTTCGATCCAATCCGCTAATGGTTACATAGTGATAAAAGATGAGATTAGTTTTATGTTTACACTTCAGATGTGTAAAACTATTTTAAAAAAGTGTCGAATTGTAAGTGTAAAATTCTCCAAGAATCATTGTTATGATCTTGCATGTGCATTCAAATGACGAACCACACACAATGTCTGTAGTTCTATCGAAAGCTGGGATAACACATAATGATGTTTTTTTATTTAGAAGATTTTTCAAAAATATATTTTTTTTTAATTTGAAGATATCTTTTTGAAGGTTTTTTCGTGTTTTTCTTTTCATGATGGTGCCCCACAGTTTTTCATTTTAGGTATTTCAATCCACTTTAACCATCAAGCGAAAATTTTTCTATGTCTATGACTTTAACTAACCTTTTCTAGATCAAAGCTTGAAAAGGTTAGTTTATGTCATAAAGTTATATTAACTTTATGGTTTATGTAGTGTTTTTAATTAACTTGAATTAATACTTATATTTTAATTTTATTATGTTCGAAAACTTACATTACTACATAGTTTACTTTTAATTAAAAACTTGAAAACTTACATTTCAATATTTTCAATAATTTTCATCACAAACGAAAGATTTTCAAAGGCTTGGAAATGTACCTGCAATTTATAAACTAATCATTTCATATACATAAAAACACATTAGATACCGTCTGATTACTAGAAAACGGGCCATTTATTGAACGACCTTTGATTGGATAAACTATTTAAAACAGTTTCATTTTTTCGATTTATCTAATATGAAAATGTTAACAAATTTTTTAGGGCACTATAAAAAACAAATCATAAAATAATTGCTTAGCCATTACCCGTAGTTGTTCGAAAGCTGGTACAATGAACGTAACATTCAGGGAGACACTGCCACTCAAAAACTAGACCTATTGCAAAGATGCGAAGAATGATATTAGGTTTGAAATTAGTATGAATGTATTGGCTACTGTTAAACGTGTTTTATTTTATGTTCGCCTACATGCTGGAGCATTACTCATTTTTTTATTGCCATAATGTGTTTACTTCCGTTAAGGCCTGGACGTTAAGCTGTTGTTTCTTTACTTATTACTGACGGGGAACTTTGTATTTATACTCGCAGATTACTAGTTATTGCACTAACAAAAGTAAAACAACTATCGCAAATGCTAATTTTGGGATGGGTGACCGAACATGAAAGCACATTTGCTCTGTAAATCGTGGAGTTAATGGTTAACGATAAATAATATAGGTACTATATGGTTAACTTAACATCAACCAAACCATACTCGGTTGCCTAACTAAAGTGTAACTTTTAAAATTTGACGGATATGAATATCATAACTATAATAGGTACTCAAGTTGTACTCGAGGATTTTCAAATTCTTTCACATAACACTATTAATTTATATTTATAATAATAAGCAAGTAATTTCTAGATAAAACATCAAAATCCTGTAATGATATTTTACAATTAATTACTTACTCATAACATTTTCTTATTATTCAAATATTTCAGTCTATCTCTATAATGAACTAGCTTCTGCCCGCGACTTCGTCCGCGTGGATATTAGAGAAAATTCTCAGGGAACCTGAACCAACCAGGATCCGTCCAGCCATTTTTATGCGATTAAGCGGGTCCCCATCAAGCGTGCTGCGTCGCGAGGCAAGACCTTTGCCGCGTGTGGCGGGCCTCGTATGAGGCTTCCCGTACCGTTCACGTTCCATTTCCGTTCCGTTCCCTTTGTGTTCCCGTTCCCGTTCCGTTCCCTTTCCATTTTCGTACCATTTCCGTTCCGTTCCCGTCTAGTTCCCGTCCCGCTCCCGTCTAGTTCCCGTCCCGCTCCCGTCTAGTTCCCGTCCCTTTCTCGTCCCGTTCCCATTCCGTTCCCTTTCCGTTCCCGTCCCATTCCCGTTCTGTTTCCTTTCCCGTGCCCGTTCCCGATCCCATTCCGTTCCCGTCCCGTTCTGTTCCCGTTCCGATCCCGTTATGTTCTCGTTCCGTTCCCTTTCCATTCCCGTCCCGTTCCCGTCTATTTCCCATCCCTTTCCCGTCCCGTTCGCGTTCCGTTCCCATTCCGTTCCCGTTCCCGCCCCCGTTCCTGTCCCCGTTCCCGTCCCCGTCCTTGTTCCCGTTCCCATCCGCTGGATGTGCATGTCCAGGTCCAGGTTCATGATGTTTCGACCGCGTTAGACTTCAAAATAAATCTCATTTTCGCAATCACCATCCCATGAAACCTCAAGAACGACATCCATATCGATTTTTATGTTTACTCACCCCATTTACCCCCTAAGGGGTTGATTTTCAAAATCACAAAATATGTATATGTTTGCCTATTTATTTTTAGACGTGCTCCTACGAAGTTTAAAGTTGTACCTAATGTATATTTTATATTATTTTTCCATACAAAATTTGAACCCCATTTTCACCCCTTTAGAGGTTAAATCATGACCACCGTGTTGGACTTAAAAATAAATGTATTTTTTGTAATCGTCATCCAAGAAAACCCCAATAACGACATCTATATCGATTTTTCTTCTATACACAACTTCATCCTCCTTTTCACCCCTTCGGGAGTAGAATTTTGAAAAACGCTGAGACACGTATTTATTAATTTTCAATCGTCAGCCTAAATACAAAATTTTGAGATCCTAGCTTCAAAACTGAGGGACTTTCATACAAACTTTCATCCCTTTTTCATCCCCTAGGGATGGAATTTTCAAAAATCCTTAATTAGTAGATACCTACACTGTAAAAGTATCTGTGTGCAAAATTTCAAGTCTCTAGGTCCAGTGGTTTGGGCTGTGCGTTGATTTGTCAGTCATTTTGGGCTTTTTTTTGCCCCATTTACTACCTAAAGGGTTGATTTTCGGAAAACCACGAAACACGTGTTTACTTATTTGTCTTTAGAAGTACTCCTACGAAGTTTCAAGTCGAAATGTCTATTTAATATTTTTTTTCCATACAAACTTTAAACCCCCATTTCACACCTATAGGGGTGGAATTTACAAAAATCCTTTCTTAGTGGATGCCTACACTGTATAAAGTATCTTTGTACAAAATTTCAAGTCTCTAGACCCAGTGGTTTGGGCTGTGCGTTGATATGTCAGTCACCCCTTCACTTTTATATAAGAGAGAAGAAGATACCTACCTACGTAAAATTATTTTTTGATAACTTCGTTACTATAATTTAGTAATGTATCGAGGAACCAGAGCTGTCCACAGGTCATCACGGTATTCCATTACGTTATACATAATTTCATTAGCGCGATAAAGGCTTGGCATCAAAGGTGGGGTTGGACGTTGCGTGGTCATGAATATTTATTTTATGGGAGGCTTTCCCCTGTATAACGGTGGCGCACCTATTATGCTTTTTTACCCTATAAATAGCTTGGTCATTGTGGACCACGAAGGTCAACCATATCTCAGTTTTCATAAATCTTATTACGAGGAATAAAAAGCTAATTGTTCTTGCCACATTCATGGCTGACGGGTGTTAAAGGAAAAGAAGTTGTAATAAGTTGATATGGCAAGCTATTTTAGAAGGGCCACTTCCTTGACCATCAATCATATAACCTGCTAAGTAGTCATTAAAACTTTTTTTAATAATAAACTAAGTTTTTATGCTTTCAAGTTCACTGCATGCTTTCTCTAACAAAAACATGTTAATTTTAAACATGACCGTGTTACAAAAGATTTTTAAACACTGTTTAACTTAGATACATGTTCAAATGTGATGCTGTCTCTTTCAAACAATATTGTCAAACAAGTGACAGCATTATATTGAACACTATGTTTGAATACTAACATAATTAATTTTATTTATTTATTTATTTTCGGACGACCAACAGCTATATTAAACAGATAAAATAATTTACATAGCAACAGAAAGCCAATTATAGGTCATCACAAATAGTAACAAACTATACAATACAAGCACCATCGTATTACTAAATCTTAATTTTATTTACCTACTTAATGAATACTAAACCAGTACAATTATGCCTCATTGAAAAATTCCTTACTCAAGATTTGCTTAATCGAAGCCTCACTCGTTGCAAACAGATCCAAGTCTGCCCGTCGCGATGCCAAATTAAAACTATTACACGCACGCCATAAATATGCATTCTGTCGGTAATTTGTGGATGCAGGGGGGACGCGTAGCGGCTGGTTAAATCTGAGTGGCTTATTGGGTGCTCGCAGTGTCAATTGGGAAAGAAGTGCCGGACAGTTTATAGCACCTGACGCAATTTTAGATAGAAAAACTAGGTCCGCAATCTCGCGACGTTTTTCTAGCGGAAGAAAGTGATATTTCTTGCAGAGATCGAGATAACGGCTCGATTCGTATCGATCTTTAATGCGAAAACATAGATATTTAAGGAATTTCTTCTGAATGTTTCGTCAATACCGCCCACAAATACACAATGTTATTGTCAATATGCAAATTATTGCCAATTTGATGTTTGGAACCTTATATAACCACCTGAAATGTAAGGAATATAAAGATCAATGATCAATACGTATTTGGTCATCTTAAGTTTCCTGATATACTTACAAAATAACAAAAAAAAATTAAGGCACGAGAATACAATTTAAAACTAAACTAACTTCGCTTTTTTTATAGCCATACCTATTCAGCCTGTCGATTCTGTAACCAAACTAGCATCTCACTTCAAACCTCACTTCACTTCCCGTGAATTTTTATTAGAAATTAGCTGAATAGGCTATTTTACCGATTGCAAAAGGTTTAAAGTAGCTACCAAAGTTATTTACAATTTTTGTGATTAGAAAAACAGCCTATCATTATCTCATTTATGATTTAAAATTCCCGCTGAGTTAAGTGAGGTTCGAAGTGAGATGCGAATTTTATTCTAACTATGTAGTTATATCATATTATTTCTTATTTTTTTCTTTTCTACCCTGGTTGTGCACCCTACCACACAAAGTCTCCACATCACCCTAAGGTTGACTGGTAGAAAATGCCTAAGGCATTAAGTCCGCCATTGTACAATTGTAATTGTGCACTGAGAATTAATAAATAAATAAATAAATAAAAATGCGAGTTTGTTACAGAATCGACAGGCTGATCTAGTTCAAATAATGTATCAAAATATTTGAATTGCGTAACACAACACAACATCAGCACGGGTGGCGTTCAGAATTCGGTAATGGCGTTTATCGCAACCGCCATCGAGTTGGTTTTCCGACTGTTTTGTAAAAGTTCCGATTATGTTAATGTCGGCGATAGCAACTCCTTCACACGCGAACTTGTTGCGTCTGAATTTATTGCATTGCTGTCTCAAACATGAAAGAAAATAACGATGAAATTATTAAAGAAGTTTTTGGAACTAAGTTTTAATTGCTCGATGGCGCAATCCAAGTAGTGTGGTGTCTATCGAATTTAAAATATTACCTACCTTATATAGTTGACTAACATAATAATATAGCCAATATTGAAAATATTTTATTAGTTTTTTGCGGGGGCAGTGATCAATATTACCAATGTGTTGTCATAGAGGAGACCTAACAACACAAAACTCATTTCTGAGAACTTGACTCATCCAATTGAATACAAGTACTCCGTCTGCTACACCCATCTGTGAGATTATCACCATTGCTTAACTAAACATATTCCATCTGTATAAGGCCTTAGAACTCGCCCCGATGTGACAAATCATTAAACTTCTGTATATTATCAAAACTAATTTCTATCTCCGTACAATTTCTTCTAATATCAATCTATCTTTCAAATCCGGGGAGTATATCATTCCATTGTTTTTGGTGTTTTTTTAACACCATCAAACGTAATTTCTTCTAAAACGATTAAAATAAATGTTGTGACGTCTTTATCAATTGTATAGTTACCTACATCATGTGTGTTGTGGTCTAATGGAGAATTTACACGGGTCGATTTTCCAGGCGACTTGCTAGGGCTTTTTTTCGATAAAAAGCCCTAAGCCTGGAAAATCGATCCGTGTTTATGCCCCATACATAACGTCTTAACACTGTTTTTAATGAAAACTGGTACAAAATGATATTATGTCATCATATTATTAAAGCCGATATGACGCAGCAAAAAATGACAAAAACTAAAAAGACGATGTGGAGTACCGTGACATTTCCAGCGGCACTATTGTTTCGGGTTCAATGTCACCATACTATGCTGAATATAACATAGGTAAACCGTGTTCTATCCTTCTTTAAGGCCTGTGTCCGCTGAGATATTTTAATGTCCCATGTTGAACTTCCACAAATGGTGACGACACGTCTAATGCCAGCTAAAGTAGCCACTACTTTAGTAGTGTTAAAAGGTTGGCAAACGAATCAAACCCAACGTCGGATATCGTGAAATGATGATTGTCTCACAACTCTTATTTAGAAAAAAGAATTTTTATCAGCTGCAAATGAATTTTGTCAATATTCAGCAAGTAAATAAGCTACTTTTTTTTATTCCCCGATCGGCACTGGCCTAGACCCATGCCCTTGGCGCCTTTTATAATTTGTGTCTAAGTCATCTGACTCACCCCTTTGCATTGCCACTGAATTGATTGATTGTCCCTCAAAGTCATGTGGGCCACGTACATAGTACACAGGTGTAGCCCGCCGATCGATAGCCGACTCATTAAACATTAAAACCTGTCTGTCTGTGCTTCTGCCTGAATAATGGATGATCGGCCTTGACACTTTGCTGAAGAACTTATTGTCCTGCCGACCGATTGTTGATATTCCGAAAGCTTATTGAATAGGTAAGGCATATTTCACGTCAAGTTGCTGTGATTATGCATTTTTATGAATGACACTGAAACAGACTTAGACAACTTGTTAATGAATGAACCCAAAATTAAAAAAAAACGTTTCATCGGACCATCAAACTGAATCTATACGATGAAATGGTAATCATTTACAATACATACATGCACATTTTATATGTTAACTATAATAATTAAGAAATTCATAAGTTACAAAATCTAAATAAATAACTAATTTAATATACAGTAAGTAGGTACTTAAAGGTACTTATTTGATTAAAACGTCTACATTTCCTTTGTTGGGCCAACCGTGGGCCAACCCTACTTAAATTAAGGGGAAATGTTTCCCATTGAAAGTCACGCACTCGACAAAAACTATCCAATTTATTTTCGTAACAGACTAAGTTAATGGATATACAATTCTAAACCACTTCTATTGGAAAACTTTATTTCACTCGAGCGAAAGTTTTCCGATAGGTTATCTCGTTTGGCATTGAACTTTTTTGTATTTTTTTCAACACGTTTTAGACGTTTTCTCGAAACTGAAGCTATTTTTGTTAATTACAAAATAAATAAAAATATTAAAGGTTTCTGTATCTACACTACACCCACTTTGAAGGTTGCTGTTCATTAATTTTAATGAAAGTTCTAGTCTATGTCTAAAGCTGAAAAGAATTACGGCGTACCCATTAAACTTGTAGGTGTAAAGAAAGTTAAAAATTCTTATTCATCATTTTTAATACAATACAAATACCTACAATATAATATTTTTTAACATTAAATTAACTTTTATTTAATAAAAGATGATTCAATTGAAATTTTCAATGTTCAATTGTAATAAAAGAAAACGATATTTTCACAGAAATAGGGAATATGCATAAGTCACCGATTTTGATGAATTTGAGCTTGATCGCTGCGGACACTTATAAAAACATGATGGAACAGGAAAAAAATAAAAAAAATGTATAATCCTAGTTTTATCACATGATGAAATCAGGGGAAAATAACGAAATTTTTTTTTCATTTTCGGATATAATACACTTTAGAGTCAGATAGAATATCGAATAAGAAACAATATTTTGTATGACACATATGTACTTAAACGCAAAATTTAGAGATATAATTGAAGATTATTGGCTAACTCCATATTAAACGCGCCGAAACACATCTGAAACGTGATGTGTGACGTCACCGTTTTGTATGGAGCGTTTTCGGCGGGTGCTGCTGCGCGCTAACTTCAAGTAACTATATCACGAGAAAAAAACGCAAGAGAAAAGTTTTAATATTACAGTTAACTTTCTCACGCATTATACTTTTGATTAAGATTAAAAAAAAAATTATGCATATTCCCTAGTATCTATAAACTATTTGAAAATTAGTAGTTATAAAGTCTCAACCAAACTTTGGCTATAAGGATACAAGACACGGTTCAAATGACTCTAATTAATACTTACTTTTATTACATTTTCTATTTAAAGGGTTGGTGATAAAGCGGCACAACATCCGAATATGGTGCCACGACTGCGACATGGGGAAGCTGCAGCGCGTGGTGTGGGAGGGGCACGGCACGCGGCTGCTCAGCGAGGTTTCCAACCAGCCGGTCGTCAGGAAGTTCCTCGAGGCAGTGCCCTACATTATGGTGGGTTTCTCCTTTCTTTATTAATAACTAGCGGTCGCCCGCGACTTCGTCTACGTGGATAGTAGTTGGTCTATCCCTCAGGAACAGTTCCCTTTCTCGGATAAAAGGTACCCTTCTGCATCCCTGATAATAATATACCTATGCAAAATTTCACGATGATCGGTCGAGTAGTTAAGACGAGAAGGAAGATATTTAGGTCCTATCGAGAGAAATGAGTTACAATCCTACTAATATTATAAATGTGAAAGTTTGTGGGTTTGGATGTTTGGATGTTTGTTCCTCAATCAAAAACGGCAAAAAAATCACGTTTGTTGTATGGGAGCCCCCCTTAAACATTTATTTTATTCTGTTTTTAGTGTTTGCTGTTAAAGCGGCAACAGAAATACATCATCTGTGAAAATTTCAACTGTCTAGCTATCACGGTTCATGAGATACAGCCTGGTGACAGAGAGACAGACGGACGGACAGCAGAGTCTTAGTAATAGGGTCCCGTTTTCACCCTTTGGGTACGGAACCCTAAAAATTGATGCATATTCCCTATTACGGACGAAGCTGGAAAATTAAACACTTTTAGACTTTTAGTCATTTCCACACAAATAGCGCAATGTTCAGTCTAATAGTTTACAGGCGTGAATGTAGACTGACGTGACGAAGTGTTAATTATGTATTCTGATTTACAGAATACGATCCGAGATATCCACAATGCTGTGATTGAGAACGACCTGGAAGGACTGATGAAGCACGCCGGCGACCCCGTGCCACCGCAAGCGCTGTCCAGCAGAGACGCCAACAATCTCACCGTTATGCATAAGGTAAAAATAATCGTGCCATATATGCTGCACTTTAGTGCGAGCTATAGAAACAGTTACGTTTTGGAAAGGAAGAAATACAGAGAAATACTGTATCTCGGAGTATACATAACATTGTGCAAGACGTACAAGACGGGTGTGCATCCAAGTATTCTCCGCCTCTATTTGATTGATCATAAATTCAATAAGAGTACATAGCGTCGAATATAAAAATGCTGGCTAAAGCTAGGGTTTCCTAGGATAGCGGTGCCTAGGCAAGATGGAGTCGGTATCTTAATTAAAGCAGCAATGTAACTGCAATTTCAATCGATTTCAATCGAGAATTGTTAGAAACAGAGTTACGTAACCAACCCCAGGTTAAAGTTGTTTAGCATAATGTAATAACATAAGTTGGGAGTACCTCCACGTGGTGAAGGCAGTAACAGTCTGGGCCTAATTTTTTTGATATCGACTTGCCTAAATACTTACGGGTCAGACACTTAAAGCCGCTGGTGTCGATCTAAGGACTGGTAATTTTTCGCATGGGCAACTTTATGTGGCTTTTTCCAGGGTTAGTAGCGCTTCTGCCCCCTACTTAAATTGCCAATTTTCCATACGTTTGAACGCTACGCTTACTATTAAAACTTTAAAATAAGCAGTAAACTATAAAATTACATGCCGTAAGCTTGACAATTCCATACGTTACATCGAAGTCTGTGATTTACATAAGTTTGCGACATTGTGATTAAATCATTTATTGATCATATTTAAGCTTTAAAAGTAAGCGTAGCTTTGAAATAGAAAGTTGGCCATTTGAGTAGGGGCAGGTCTTTTCATATTGGCTCCCGAAGGAAAGACTCCGAACATAGTTTATAGAGTTTTTTTTAAACTATGTTCACATGTTTACAAAATTATTAAAAAAATATTAAAAAGCTTTTTAAAAAAAGCAAAACCTCCTTCAAAAATCTTAAAAAAATAACTCTCTAAAAAGCAAGAAATAATGTTCAAATCGATTAATTAAAACACGTCTATTGAAGTCGGGTGGAGCTGAAAGTATTTTTTTTTTTACTTATTGTACTGTTTATATTCTAAAAGCCCACCCGACTTCAATAGACGTGTTTTCATTTAATCGATTTGAACATTATTTCTTGCTTTTTATAGAGCTGCTTTTTTAATATTTTTAAAGGAGGTTTTGCTTTTTTTAACTTTTTTATTTTAAACTTTTTTGTGGTAGGTATGTAAGCGAATATTTTATAGAATAAAACGTTATAATGTTTCACATTTTTCAATGGTAGGTATACCCCGAGTAACTCAATTTCCTCAGGAGTTCCGTTGGGCCTTCGCAGTTCAACTTTAGTCCAGAACGTCCTTGACAATAGATAGGTCCTTAACTTATTGTTGATTGTCATAAACCTACCAATATTTCAATCACTGTACAATTCCTATTTGATTTTGTGGAGTTCCCTCGTGTATCTTTAAAATGCAAAATCCAATACCATTGAAATTAATATGGTATCATCTTTAAGGTGTCTTCTTTCAAACAAAAAAGAATCATCTAAATCGGTTCATAAACAAAAAAGGAATGGTTGAAATGCCGTTTGAATTCATATAAAATGGTAACGAAAGCGACAGTATTTTCAAGATTACTCGAAAACTAACTGAACCGATTTCAAAATTTCAAAAAATGGGACCAACTTGGGTACAAACCTCATGTTATAACGTTTGAATAATTTCAATCGGTTCAGCCGTCTTCGAGTAATCGATGTACATACATAGTAAAAAATATATATATACGCGACGAATAGATAACCTCCTCCTTTTCAAATTTTTGAAGTCGGTTAAAAAAATATATTTACATTTAACATTATAACACTGCTACAAGTTTTCTATTTTCTTTTGTACTACATTAGTTCATATTTATATGCATACGCCGGAGTCATTAAGTCCACGCGTACGAAGTTGCGGGCATCAGCTAGTGTTCTGATAAATAAATATTAAGTTTTGTTCAATAATCAATTAAATTAAAATTTGCTGATTTCATTTCTTATTGTTTTACAGGCGGCAGGATTAGGTCATGGAGGTATCTTGAAATTTATAGTAGATAGATACCCTCAAGGAATAAATGACGTCGACAATGATGGACGCACTCCTCTGCACTACGCAGCTGCAGTAAGGGATGATCAGCACACTTTCAATACTCTAGTAGGCTACGGTGCCGATGAAAGTGTTACTGATAACGTAAGTTGCAACAGAGCCGCAAGATGACAAGAGATGGCTCTTTTTAATTAATATACATAAACCAGATTTTTTTATTACTTATACATTTCTTTCTTTATAGAAAAACAAAACACCAGCTTACTACGCAAACAGACCGCAAGAGATAGACAAAAATATATTGAAAATTTTACCTGATGCACCTAGAACTGCTTCAAGTGCTTATCCCAGTTCGTGGGATTGGAAATTGTTGGACACGGAAGTTATAGCTGAATTAGGTAAAAAATCACGAAGGAAAAATCCAAAAACATCAAATGAAAACGATTCTAAAATCAATACAAACACTATTTCTGATAGTACAGATAACAATTTAGGTATGAAATCTAGCAGCACTCGTGATTTTATAAAAGACTTGCCTGACTTAGATGATAATAAGCCAAATAATAAGGTGAGTTATGCATGAAAAATCATCATGGCATGCATTTATGTTTGATTTGCATTGCTTCTGATAAACATCTGCATGAATGTTTCTTTTTTTATATTTTAGGAATCTGAAATCCATGAGGACAACCACGGTGATGAACCAACTTTTACTAATGAACAAACTGAGGAAACTAATAATGAGGAACATAAAGAAGAAAGTGAAGTTATTGAAAAGGAGTCTAATCAAGAGGAAAGTGAAGAAGCAACTAAAAGTAAAGATGATAATAAACAAGAAAAACCAGCAAACTCCGATGATAATATTCATGAAGATAATTTTGTTTCTGAAGGAAAAGAAAATGAGAGCAATGATGAAAAAGAAATAAATACTGATCATCATTCGGAAGACAATAAGGAAGTGGTTGATGAAGTTGTAAATGAACAAAATCTAGACGAAAAAGATGATGAATACGCAAAACCCGTTCATGAAGATCAAGAAAAAGCTAATAATGATGACAAAAATAATAAAGAAAATGAAGCAGAGAATAATGATGAAGTAAACAAAGATCATGATAATGATAATGATTTAGAAGATGATAACAGATCTTTAAAAGAAATTGATGCTATGGAAGATGATAATGCTGAATTAAAACATAACAATGCAACAGAAGAAACTAGTTCACCAGCTAAAGAAGGTAATTACAATAACGAACACAATGAAGATGATGATGATGTTCAAGTACAAGGAAACTCACATTCAGAATACAGTGACATAAATCACCAAAATACCTCTGACGTAGTTGAAATGGAATGTGCCAAGGGAGGTAAAACTGACATCTCTTCTGGCACTGTACACGAAACAATAACAACATAATCCACATACAACTAATCAATTATAAGGGGTCCCAGACAAGTTCAATATTTTTGATTATTTTGCTAATTAAGGAAACGTGTCCGACGGCCGAAACACGCAAGAGAGTCTTATTGAAGGCATTATTAGGGGCGAAGCCGAGCAGGACTCGCAAGATGCAAGTATTTTGCAAAGAGATGGAACAATGCATGAGGATATACTTGTCATTGTAAGTATAATTTATAATTGCACCATCAGTCATGAATACGACCAAACAGTAAGGTAAACACCTACTAAATATTTTCTGTGGTGTTTTAGACTAGTACCTGACTAGCAGCATCATTGTAGCACTGTGTATTTCTCATAGACACCTCGTAACACCACTGTCAAATAATTTGCCAGCTTTTTAGTTATATGTTCTTAAGCCAACTGTCAACTTACTCGTAGTCTGCGATCGCCTCACACTATCCTCTTATCAATTGTATTGATAAAACCTTTAATAAATGTGTACTATACTATTTCACAGGATAGTGAAATAGACCCAGAAGTAACAGACTTAATAAATAATGCAAATATGGAAATGTTAGCGACTTTGGTCTTAAATGGTGAAGGATCACGATTGGTCGGTAGGCATTCAGGCAATTCTGAATTGCAAGCATTTTTAGATAACGTGCCGACTTATATGGTAAGAAAATATGTGTCATAGGTACATTTATAAAATGACATTGTAACTTGTAAAACATAATTTATTACTTATGTTATTTTATTGTAGCAAAAAATTAACAAAGTGCACGTGGCAGCAAGAGAAGGCAATATAAGAGAATTACAGGCAGCTTTGGACAGAAGAAAATTTGCAATAGCACGAGATCCTATTTCTCCAAATGGCGCCACACCTTTACATGTTGCTACTGTGTTTGGAAAAACAAATATTATAAAATATCTCGGAGGAAGGTACAGTAACAGTAAAATAAATATTTTCCATAATATTTAGTACCTGAACGAACATGTGTATAGTGAAGCAATACGGAATGCTTAAATTAATGTTCTTAAATATATATTTTTTACGTTTGCGCTAGATTTCCAGAGACGCTTTCCGCAGTTGACTTTGAAGGAAGAACTGCGTTACATTATGCTGCTGTATTACCAGATAATGGTCATTATTACAACTTACTTCAGCAACTTGGGGCAAATTCTAAAGATTTAGATGACGTAAGTTTACATTTTTTTTCTATTTAAACTTTAGATAATCATTATTATGGTTGTTCATTACGGTTCCCTATGTTTTTGCATAAAAATTTAAGGCATAATATGTCATAGCATAATATGATTTCGCCGAATGATGATTACGCATAATATTACTTAGTCATAACAGCTTATGCATATTTTTTTTAAGCATAACCACTTTAAGCATAATCATGTTTAAGCATAATATTCTTTAGCATAAATTTAAACACGCATAATGTTATTAACGCATAATTTTAATACGAAACTGAACGACGACCAACAACATGAATTATTTTCAAAACATATGCAGATTTGCAGAATCACAATCATGAACCTTAGAGAAAAGATAAACTTTGTGTTTACATTTTATGAAATAATTATAGTGTGTATCATTTTATGAAATAATTATCGTGTGTATCTGTACTTGTGTATTTTTTTTATTAATTATATTACTTAATTTAATTCATCATCATAATTATCAGCCACACGACACCCATTTATTTTATGATTATTCTAAATTGACATAAGCATTACTATTATTATTTTTTAAACTTTTCACAGCCTAAAGCTGGTTTTACCTGCAATTATTATTATTGATTATTGAATGTTAAATGAATATGGAACTCTTTGTATTCTGAAATAAAGTATTATTATTATTATTATTACAATCATGTTGGCGGCTTAAGGGTGACCCAAGGGCCATCCACGCCGCACCCTAACCTATTATTACACTGTATTACCCAAGGGGAACAATATTTTCTGTCACCTAATTTTAGATGTGTCACTAATCTGCAATACCCTAATAATAATATCTATCCCCAAGAAATATATTAGTCATCATATTAATCAAAACTATCCCTAAGTATAAATCATCGAATTAATGTAAATATGTATCTGAAATTATAGTTTGATCACTTTTTTCTATAGCTTTGTCCTTTAAAAAATAAGTCAATCATCAAAATAATAGATCTGTCACCTAATAAATAGATTGGTTCCTTAATTCAATGCTAGAGCCTGAGGAGAGTAGTTCAGATGAAGAAGTGAACTTGCTACCAAAAAGGAAAAGTTCACAAAGTAAGGCTTGGACATTCATCTAAAGATTTGATAACTTAGAATGTGCTAAAAATTACATTTAAAACTCATCTTTGTGAGTTTTGAGTTCATATTTTTTTTTATGTAAAGAACTCATAATTTGGATCGTGAATACGAAATATTATGTTACAGAAACGAATAGAACACGAGAAATAAATTTCTTAAAATTAAGATTTTCTAGGTTAAAAATATCAAATTTTAGACCAGTGTCGTTATTATTGACGTTTAATGTCGGCGCACTAGGTTGGTAGCACTGTTAAATTGTTGCGATGGTGACCAAAGACCGCAGGTCACGTGATAGGTGCGAGGAGCGTAGCGACGAGCATGTTAGGTGTACATGAAACCAGCGCGCGAGCCGAGCGAGCGAAGCGAGCGTGCCGCGGCAGCGGCCGGCGAAGCGCCAGAAACGACTTTTTTTACGTTCGTCCCCTCCCCTCTCCCCACCTCTTTAGCCTCCCCTGCTTAACTTCCATATTTTTTGTTTTGAGGTTATGTTTACACAAACATTTATATTTATCGACCCCCCCTCCCACCCTTAAATCCCACGTCAACTAATGGAAAGTCGTACCGAATTATTTGATAAATTAATAATAATTTTCCAGTGATTAAAAATAATTCTTAGGAACCTAAACATTTTTATATTGTTTGGTGATTCAGTTTTAGTGGCACTTTTGTTATTTTGATACCCAATATATTTATTTGATGATTGATATAATTTCAAAGTAATTCTTAATTATTATTTAGGTAACCGTTTTTATATTATTTGGTGATTCAACTTAGGTGACAGATCTACTATTTTGTGTACAAATTTTATTTATTAGGTCACTAAAAATGCATTTATTAGGTAATTGATAAAATCATACCCTTACCCAAGTAAGATTGGTTATACACATACATAAGTTAATATCGATTAAAAATTTCATTAATCTTATATATTTGTATAATATGTCTTTTGCATGAAAATAAATAAGGTACCTACGTAAAAATATTTATTCTTATTGTTTTTTATTTTTAATAATTTTATATTATTCTAAATAATATTAGGCGAATAGATAATATGCCTAATAACATTATGCGAAAACAAATTAGTCTAAATGATAATTATGCTAAAATAAATAGTATGCTAAAGTATTATTATGACAAAAAAATATATGCCAAATCCGTTATGCCAAATCAAATTAGGTATAAAACCATTATGCGAAAACAAGGGATCCCGTTCATTACTGCTTTATAAGAAATCAAAATCGTCATTTTAACTAGCAGAAAACTAGTGACGTAAAAATAAATAAAAAACATTAGATTACGAATCATATTAGTGTATCATTTAAACTTTCAGAGTGGAAGATCAACTGAAGATTATTTCAGTACTCCGAATTTGCTGCCGTTTAATCAACTTTTATCAGACTTCGGTATAACTGAAGAAGCAGCGCAAGATATGTTAGCAGACAAAGGTATTCACGATTATAGTATGACGTTTTATAACTGTTATTAAAGACGCAGGTACAGTCAGTTACAAGGAGGTCTAAAACTCTGTGGTTGACTCTCAACGCTAAGCATAATCGACTAACACATATTTAAAAATAAATTATCAGGAAGGCGTAATCATGATGACTCAGCCATTTTTTCATACTCTTTCTGTTTGTTTGTCTTATATTTTGTTGAATGTGTGTAGTGCCCGAGGATCGAGTATCTTCCCGACGCGCGTTGAATGCACCCGAAGCTTTGGAGACTCTGGATCGCTGCTATCGACTTTTAGCCTCGGCTAGACCAATCAGAACTCCTCTTTCAGCCTCATCTAATAGGGCCGCACCACCACTTGTGTTGGGCAGATTCTTAAAAAAACCCACATTTGAAGCTATCAAATGTAGAATTACAAAATTGGACCACGATCTTTTTGACGTAATTTGGCCAGCAGTGAAAAAGTTGCCAAATAACAGAAACATTATACAAACTGTAGAAGAAGATTTTCCTGGAGGCATTGCAGCCCCGGATTACTACGTATACGAAGTGTTTCAAGAATTTTTGATACCACTTATTAAAGACTTACATAATATTAATGTTCATTCTGATTTGCAAACACATCCATCATCTGATTTTGGTAAAATATCACTAGAGACGTTGACAACTCAGCCTTTAGTTGAACTGAATATAGATCCAAATGATGAATTTGTTCTTTCTGGTACAACGGAATGTTGTAGAAACTTAGACGGTTTTGAGCTACCAATAAATCTAAAGATTGGACAACTAGAAACTATAGAAAGAATTGTAACAACAGTGCTTATGCATGAAAAATTTACAAAATTGAGTGAAACACTAAACCCCGAATCTGATCAAAGAGGCGGATCTTATTATACTTTAAATGAAGTAATGGAAAAACCATCGGAAATATGTGCCACATTGGCATCAAGTGGTTTATTGATAGCATTGTGCGATAGAGAAGAAATAGATGATTGCACTCGTCTTCATGGTAACCATTGGCCCTATGGAAGAGGAGTATTCGTAAGTGAAGATAAAACTTTAGCCATATGGATAAATGTACATGACCATGTAAGGGTGCTCATGTCTAATCCGATGGAGAGTCCTGGAGAAATAGGTCAGCCTTTTACCAAAATGTCTTACATCATGGCATACCTACATGAAAAGATGGATTTCGTTTGGGATCAAAAACTTGGGCACTTAAGTAGCAGACCATCGTTCTTGGGATCCAGTATTCGTTTCAGTCTAATTGTAAATTTTCCTGGTCTTTCCAAAGATCCCGATAACATGAAACACTTATGTGATATGAGAGGGTTGCAATACCGTGAAACTCTCAGTGCAGATATAGCTCGAATAAGTAACTACCAGTGTTTGAGCGTGACAGAAACAAACTGTTTCAACGATTTTTCAACAGCAGCGTCGAATTTACTGCATCTAGAAAAAGATTTAGCAATGCAAAATTCGGCACATATAGCAACAATGCTATCTAACATATTCCGAAGAAAGCGAAGTAGTTTAGCTGATTTAGACAATCCTGATGTTTAATAAGCTTTCATTACGTATCTTGCATTATTTATGATTTATTACATTTATTAATAAGTTTTTTATAGAATTATGTCGAATGTTGGAAAGATTTAGGTACTGGAAAATTCTAGTTATGGCTGAAAACAAGCAAAAGTTGAATACCTACGAAAATAATAATTGATTCTCTGAATATAATTTAGGTCAGTACATACAACTAAAAGTAAGTTCGCGTGTGAGTTTCGTAGAGTGACGTGATTGCATTATGTTTACGCTTATACACTTGATAAATATCAACTTTGAAGCTTTTGTATCACTGCACGCTAACCACCAGCCATTCCTGTCTTTCCAACATTAGATTATTAGTGTGTGTCTGTATGTTCAACACTGTCAATGATAATAATTATAACTCCTTATTTGTTTTCAATATAAACTTTATAACAATCAAATACATCAAGCACTTCAAAACCGTAGGTAAAAATAGTATTTCGTTTTGCTGAACTAAACTTGTGCTGAAAATCACAAAAAAGTTTTATCACAAAATTAGATTTAACTCTTCTAAATTTTAAAAGGCTGGATTGGACTCTAGAGAAAAATATTTCCTTATTGAAATTCAAAAGAACAAAAGGAATGGCAAAAAACCTTCCCTTAATTTAATATGATAATGATATTACCTACTCATAAACGTGATTATTTTTCCACTTCGAATCGAAGCCATTATATCCAAGCCAGGCTTTGATTTTATCTAAGTAGGTACCTATGTAATGCTAATAACAGATATCATGGAATGACATGATTCAACTATATCATTAATAATGCCTGAAAAAGTAAACAACCAGAACATAAAAAAATGATGACCATCGCGCTTCAAGTATAATAAATAACCGAACATTTTTCCTACTTACGTTTGCGATCGATTGCTAGTAGGGCGTATCAATTATTGTTACCCACGTGCTACCTAATAGCGGCTTTGTATTTAATAGACCAACAACACTAGTGTCTGATAATTGGCGTCCTACCTTTACTGAATGTGTCGTTCGTGTACATACACGTATGTCGATGTTCACACAGGCATAGCGAAGGCCGTCACAATGAATATTTAATCGATTTCAGGTACGAGCAACGCTGTTAATGGCCACATGGACATTCCCATCTTTAGAACGGACGAGGGCAGATATCTAGCTAAGTGTAAGCGATAAATTTTAATCAGTGCACGTTTTAGTACATTTTGAAATGGATAAAAGTACTCATAATAGGAACGTTTATCCGGACACCATTTTTGCAGCTCTCGGCGATCCTTTGATAAAAGGTCTGACCGAAGTGGCAAATGTTAAGCCTAAGGATCCAGTTGCATTCCTCGCCAGTTTCCTACAAAACTTCCCCAATCATGAAAAACCACAATTAGGTACGCAGGTGAGTCTATATTATTTAAGTTTAACATCTATTGATGGGCTTTTGTTTACAAACAAATTTTAATGATGTTGAAACAATTTGAAAGTTTAATTTTAAGTACGGTTTGATTGGACTGTCTCAAGTTGAGACTCTCGACATTGTTAGTTTAACCACAGAATAAGTAATAGTACAAAGTGTTTAACGAAGAATTTAATAAACTTTTAAATGAAACTTAACAACATGCATGCATTGCTTTTATCATTTCTAATAGACGACTCAATACCAACGTTATTATGATAAGTAGTTCCATAATTTAGTTTTCACCATTAAACCAAAATACAACCTACAGGAGTCAAAAACGATGGTGACGCGGGAAGTGGCCGAGGTGGAAAACAACGACTCGCCGCCGATGCTGCCGCCCGCGCCGATGGCGATGGCGATGGCCGGCAAGGCGGAGGCGGTGCGAGCCGGCGCCCGGACGGCCACGCGCCCGCGGCCCATCGACGTCGTCACCGTGGACCCGCAGCTGGAGGCCAGCCCCGACGGGCCGGAAACCGCGTTTAGTAGTGCCAATAGAGTAAGCATCTTCCATTATAAACGGGTCAAAGGATATATCCTATTTATTCATTGGATATACGCATTTTCCCAAATGTAATTTGAAATAAGCGTAGCAAACCAGCGCCTATCCCGCGTGATAGAGATATCACTAGACCATCTATCTAGGTCAGATTATCACCTTAACTCTTGAACATAACCTACATGACTCCCCAGCAACTTTTTGGCAAGGTTTAGTGTAGAAAATGAAGCGATTTTTTTGTATGAAGAGCCCAAGATTAAATCCTCTGTAGATGAAACTTTGCTGTGATGTTATATAAGTAGTATGAGCCAAAACCTATATTCCGATATCCAAAAACATCGAAGTTAGGTCATATGTATAATATCAAAATAAGGTGTCTTCTGCTAAGATATTTATTACATTTTGTTTTCATACTTTACATGATTATACTTTTGGTAAAGAAATTGTAAGCAGAATTTTTTCCTACAAAAGATATCAACGATATATAAGAATTTGTCTTATTTTTTTGATGATTTGCAAAATACTTTTTATTTTTGCTACTTTATCATACTGTAAAGTTTCGTCGACTGAGGATTTACTGTAGGGATCCACTACTTTCCTTACACCTACACTAGACACTTCTAATAAAATCAACGATCTCAGAAAATACAAAATATGGAACATCATCAGATTATAAAGTCCAAATTGGTTTCATATTCAAAGTGACAAAAGAAATCGAGTAAAATCTCTTTTATATTATCTTTTACAGGACGAACACGGGCAGTCAATGCTACACTTCGCAGCTGCTCGGACGCACAGCCGCAACGCCTTATTCCAGCTGTTGCAGGAGTCAGACGTCAGCCTTGGCTATCGAGACGAACTATACCGGACTGCGAGGGACGTCTCCATTCAGGCAAATGTCCCGGAGAATACCAATGAGATTGACAAATGGGTGCTGCACTTGGCTGCTAGAGGTCAGTATTCAAAAAAGTTCTGAATACGTCGAGAATGTTGCAACCACAGACCATACAACAAGTACTTACGTACCCGTTTGTTTAATCTTGAGGTCTTACGATTAAGAAGTTGGGCCAGTTTTTTTTAAATAACCTTTGTACTTTAACAAAAGCTCACTCTTAAAAAAATGATAATTTGATTCAGATTATTTCAATTATGAATTTCGAGCCAATGAGTCAAGGTCCGTTCAACATTGCAGGGAACAAAGAGAAGATAATGGAATTGTTACTAGAAGGATACGATCACATATTGGACGTGGTAGATGAAGAAGGGGCGCCTTTATTAGATGTGATCTCTCAACGCGGCGACAGCGAAATGAGTGGCCTCCTCGCTTCAATACCAACGTTTGAGGTGAACAACTGATTTCAATAAGAAGTTCTGGACACGGTTTTGTGTACATAACATGACAAAGTTTTAAGGAAAGCTTTTTATTCATACTTTTTGTATAATATCACGATATAAATATTACACCATACACGAGAATTTATAGTACGTAAGTTGCCTTGCGATTGCAAATGCTCAGCTCAACGCGAGTTGGATGCAATGCTCAGCTCCGATCCGTTGTAAATAGATTCTGCACATTTCTTGTCTAGTGTAATTAAATTATCCTTACTAAACCATGTAGCATCTACTGTTTTATGATCAAAAACACGTTTTTGTAACTGTAAAGGAATCTCGGGACACACTACATGGAGCGATAAGGAGAGGGGACCTGGAAGCAGTCAAAGAACAGCTGTCAGGGGAAGGCGGGCGGCCGCTGGCGCGTGGCACGAACACCTTCGGCAGGACTTCCCTGCACATCGCCGTGCTGGCTCAGCATGAGGAGGTAGTGGCGTACCTAGCGCAAGCCTACCCAGAACTGCTGCGGATTGGCGATAATGTAAGTACCTATTCTATTAAACTTCTTGTTTAAAATTCAATGTTATGTTGATATAAATCAAATCAATCAGTTTTATTCTGACACAGATTACTTACTGCTCAAAAAAATAAGGGCCACTACATTACTTATTTTATAATTTTCCATACAAAAGGGCTAAGTTCTGAAAGGCTTTTTTCTGATAAATTCAATCTGGTTTTATTTGATATTGTTCGAAAAAAGTAATAGTCAACTTACCTACTTTACTGTCGAATTTACTGTATGCTTTCTTCTATTCGCCGTGTGTTAGGTAAAGTTAGAAAACATATTAAAGGATAATGACCACCTTCTAAGGCCAAAAAGTATCGCTATAAAGATTTTTGTATGAAACTCCATTTCTTTTACTGACACACGCCGAATAGGAGAAATTCGCCAAGTTGACTAATACCTACAGCAACGATATCAAATTCAAAGTCAAAGTCAGTCAAATAAGCTTTATTCAAATAAACTTAATTATTAAGTAGGTACTTTTGAATCATCTATATTTTCCTACCCGTTCCAGACTTTTTAAATAAAATAAGATTGAATTTATCAGAAAAATACCATTTAGAATTTATTACCTTTGTATGGAATCATATTAAGGTGGCTCTATTTTCTTTTGATCCTGGTCTATTACTTACGACAAGTTGTATAAAAAGGAAATACATATATAATTATAATGTACCTAATTAATGTACTATTTTAGTTGGAGCGTACACCTTTGCACTATGCGATGGGAGTAGAAAAAATGGAGATTCTAAGTAGAGTACTAATCCGAGCTGGTGCTAAGCGAGTCCTCAAGGACCTCAAAGGACGCCAGCCTTCTTACTACTTCATGAACAAGTCTGACATACTACGCCTCAAAGAAGAGGAACAAACTTACTGATGAACGAAGAAAATATAATAGATAAATGAGACTTCGTCTTACAAAAACAAACAATATTGGTGGCAAATAAACTATTGTTTTCGTCCGAGTAAAGAGCTGTAGTGTAGGAAGCTAGCAACGTTCAGCCATTAAACCAATAGATGAGATATCTTATGTATTGTAGTTGGGATATTCAGAGGATGTATTAGAAATTGCTTCTTATGATGCACCTAATGCAATTACGGTACAATTTTTTGTTAACTTTAGTGGTGATAGCTAGATCTCGTGTGCCGAATGATATATGTACGTGAATTGTTCGTGATTTTTCTATAATATTATTCAAATTTGTACTTGACGGGACCCTGTTGATATAGGATATTAAGTATACGTATTAGATTTAGAAATAAAAGTCTCATGAAGATAAAATCACCTTGTTTTATTTTGTCTAAACCTGATCGTAGCCTAAGAACGATCCTAAAATAAATGTAACTATTAAGAAAACATTAATCTAAAAATTTAAAATTTACTCTAAAATGCACTACTGTCACGTAATAACTATTTTTACGTCACAGAATATGAATAATTTAATATAGAAAACATGCAAACCAAATATATTTAGAGTCGATTAAAAATAAAACGCTTGGATTAATAAAAATTGTAGCTGTTTGTACCAACTGCTGGTGTTCACCAACTCCCTAATGCAAGTCTTCATGTAGGAGCTTGCCATGGTATTGGGTTAATATACATTTGTGACACCGAGCCTCGCATACCTGGTGATGGAAATATAATAAGTCTACTATCTAGTACTATCATTCAATCAAGACCCTACTTATAGATATAACATTACTTACATTACTTTTACAAGTCGTAAGTAAGTAAACTAGTTTCTGTATGAGCTGTAGTGTAGACCTCGCGTTTGTGAAATTTTTGATCATTCATACTTCAAAATGGTTGAATTTTTTCTCGAAAAATGCCGAAAATCTGAATCAACAAAAAATGCTCACAAAATTTCACGATAATCGATTTTTTAAAATGCGACCTGTACAGGAGCACAGACGGACAGCCAGACATACGAAAGCTCGCGCTTCGCGCTCGCTCGGTTAATTAAAAATAAATTCTACGTGATCTAAGTATCAGTGAAGAAGAGATAAGGCTATATGCAAGAAAAATTTCGTGCCATACTGAGTGGATTGTAATGCTGTGTGATGTGTCAGTGCTGTATCTGTAATAAGCGCACTCGGTCAGCGATTGCGGCGGATGAACTAGGGTCGGTCTCGGTCATTGAATACATGCAACATAAGTATCAAATAATTTACCATCTCGCAGCTCCCCCGTGCTTCGGAAAGCACATTGGTCCCGGCTGCGCAAGCAGTCTTTAACACCAATTTAGATATTGGTTATCTACTCATTGGCCCACCTAATTTGTTTTCCACCAGTAGGGTTATTCACGATTGTCGGAAATCTAATCGATAGCATTCGATTCGAATTCGTATCCTCCGATATAACAAAAATATAGCTATTAACAAAGTACATTTGACTGGCATTCGATTCACTTTCCGACAGGAAAGCGAAATGCATTCACAAAGTTTGGTAGCATAAGGTAGAAAATAAGATCGAAGACTATAGACTTTCCGATTCGATTCGGAAAGTTGGTTTCCGACAGTCGTGAATAACCCCCCAGGTTATGGTTCATCCTACATAAGGAAAACTACTGGGTGCGAAATGACACTATAGTGTGAAGGGAGTAAATAAAGAGATGAAGAGCGACTGGAAAGAATGCAAGAAAAGGACGCATTAAGCCGACCCCAAATAAATGAGGATAAGGGCAGGGGAATTACCTACATGACGAAAAGAGCTGTGCTGTGCCGTGCCACAGCAGTTAAAAATAGCTAATGATGATGACTTATGGCTAAGTGTACAGCAGCATCAAAGTGACATACTGAGCTCTCCCTGGTTGAGCGGCACTGGCAGCGGCTTGTTCTTGCTGGTCCGCAGCCAGTCGCGGTACGCGCGCTCACCCTTGGATCGCCGCCGCTCCTCCTCGATAGCCGCACGCGCAGCCTTTCGCTCCTCGCGGGTTTTCATTGCTAAACATAATTTCAAATTTGCAACTATTACAAAGAGCATAATATCGGCGCCTATAGTTTTGTTACTCTTAACTACTCCATACAATCAACTTGATATTTTCATTTAAAGTTGACTACTTAACTACCTATTATGTAGAAGCTACACTACAGTTTCCATACTACCATAACTTAGCTAGCACACGATGACGATTTTATCAATTTCCAAACATCGTTCCTAGGAAGAAAACTCGTTCGTGCTATAAAGTCAAACATTTCAAAACACGTTCAAAACCTTTCATTTCCTCCTCCTTTTTCCTGGTCCAGCTATTCAGCTTTTCTATTCTTTCCCTCTCACGCTTCATGCGCTCTGTCTCTATCTTCTCGTTCTCGCGGTACTGCCTCATGATCTCCTCCGCACGCCGCCGCTCCTTCTGCGTGCGCTTATGCTCCAACCACTTCTGAAAGGACTCCTCACGTTCTTCCAGGCTTATCGCAGCTGCCACCTGGCGTTTCTGAATTTCCATCTTCTTCTTTTCCTTCTTCTAAAAGTCAAAATCGCAAAAGCTATGGTAAACAGAATACGAGTGATTGATAAGTTGGACAAACATTTTGTAAGTAAGTAGGTAGGTACATCTTGCATATTGTAAAAGTCATATAAAATCGCTCTTTTTAGCATAAGTGAAGAGGTAAAATCGAGGTTTAGCATTAAAAACTATTGCCCCCATTATCAATCCAAGCAGTACTTGCATAGCCAGAACCAACTGGAAACACGGAACAACTACGCTTAGTTGATATAGCGATATAGGTACCTACATTTAAAGTTCTAATCTACTGATTGACAAACGCTTCATACATAAGACCATTAAGATGATGAATGTACCAACCTCTTGTTCCTTACGCGCTAACCATTGATTGAACGCATCCTGTTTCTTCTTCTCGTTACGCTCTCGCTCTGCCTTGGCAGTCGTAGTTGTAGAAACAGATGCCACTGACAATCGGAACGTATCAGCACCATCCTCACGATAAGTTTGGTTAAATCGCGGCGTGTCTTCTTCGTCGTGTTTTTGGGTAGTAACTTTGACATTAGGAGGCATTATACACGATTTTCTTTTTATACTGCACGAGGAGTCGCTATCACGTCCGCTAAGGAAAGGCGTCGAGTTACTACGGTAGTCGCTGTGGGGATGTGGCGTAACATCATCTGTATAAGAATCTGTCTGCAGTGACGTTACCGAATGTGTTGCTTCGACTGTCTCGATGTATATTGCTGGATTTATGTACCGAGTTTTACTTTTTCTCGAACCCTGCGACTCTGAATCACTGTGATACTGTATATTCTCACCGGCCCCATCGAACACATGATTAGAATTGTTGACTATCAATTCCCATTCCGACCGGTTACACGCACTGTCACCAAAGTGGCCCTTGCTACAAGGACTTGCCATATTAATGCATTTAAAAGTTGTCCATTATAAATATAAACTAAGAAAATCACTATCGAATACTAAGCCAATGCCAAAATAAGTAAATGTAAAAAATCAAAGATGTGGACTCAGTCAAAGTTCTTGACCATTTCTTGACAGTCTTGACTTGACA
Source organism: Agriphila tristella (assembly GCA_928269145.1). Classification (NCBI taxonomy): domain Eukaryota; kingdom Metazoa; phylum Arthropoda; class Insecta; order Lepidoptera; family Crambidae; genus Agriphila; species Agriphila tristella. The sequence goes on from OV743432.1 coordinate 36,361,423, forward strand.
CAATAATGAAATGTCATAGAAATCATTATTTCAAAACTATTTTAATGTAGTATGAGTGGCCTGTATTTTTAGTTGTAACCACGTTGTAACAAAACACATAGGTATATTCTATTAATTTTATTAACCGACTTCGAAAATTTGTTAACCGACTTCAAAAATTTGAAAAGGAGGAGGTTATCTATTCGTCGCCTATATTTTTTTTATACAAGGTGTTTGGTAAAAGCCTTATAAAGCCGAATATGGTAGATAGAGACCATCAAATTGGACAACTTTTACTATGGAACCAACTCTGAAATCGCGAAAAAAAAATCAGCTGTTTCATACAAAAATTAATAACGAAAATATCAAAATGTATGAAACAGCAGATTTTTTTTTCGCGTGGATATTCGAGAATAAACCAGCGTGTATAGTCCCAACTTGGCGAAAAATCAGAAGATGTTTACTCCAATAAGCAGGTCGACGTAATTTATACAGATTTTAGCAAAGCTTTCGACCGGGTTTCCCATGCGGTGTTATTAAAAAAACTGTCTGCATACGGTATCAGTGGCTCATTGCTGAACTGGATGGCATCTTATTGACACAATAGGTTCTTTTTTGTCGTTGTCTTATCAGGAGTATCTCAGGGATCTCATCTGGGACCTATATCACACCCTGGACACGATATACAACCACGCCATTATCAACTGACTTAGAGTAAGACGGGCTTCTACAGACGAACGAAGCCTTTGCTCGATACTCGAAGTCAACAGATGATGTTTATGTACACGCGCAACTGTGTGTGTGTAAGTCTAGGCAGGCCCGCCGCTAGCTGTTTAAGCGCCCGCGTGCAAGAAACCAATTTTGCCGCCCCCCTACTACAAGTGGGTGATTTCTTGAGGCCCTCCGCTGCTTTGATCGGGACACGCGCGCGGGGCGACATAGATTAGAGCTTACTCATGCACTGCGCAAGCATCTGTCCGTCAAAAACCAGCAATCTATATTCCCGCGCCGTGTACCCGCGGCGGGGTCCCGCTTAAGGCAGCGGAGGGTCTGAAAGATGCCTTTATTTTGTACCCACCCCTTATGTAGAAGTCTAGCCGCGGCGTGCGAAGCGCGCCGCGCGCTCCGGGACATGTGGCGATTTGACTCTTCTCCGTGCTTAGTTATTGCAAAATTCTACACAAGTAGGTGGTTTCTTGAAAGATGCCTTTATCTTTGTACCTAGGTACTTCCTATGTAGAAGTCTAGTCGCGCTTCGCACGCCGCGCGCTCCAGGACATGCGACAATTATGTTTGGACAAAATCATTACAATCAATGTGCAATGATTTTGTCCAAGAGCAATGAAAAATCAGGGGCCCTATTCTTGAATCCTTCGGCTAATTTTCTCATTCATTGGAGTCAAATGTCAAACGAAAATCAGTAGGAAAGAGCGCTCGACGCCAACAATTTAACTTTTAATTTATTATATGTCCATCAGCCATTTATCATATAAATTAATTAATTATAGAATTAATTTAAAAGTAATATTTTATATTTTAAGGGGTAATCTTTAAATTAAATTTGCCAGCCGAAGGATTAAATAATAGGGCCCCAGGTTTTGAATGAAATCCGAGCGGAGTTCGGTTTAAACTCATAAAATCAGTCTAGATCCCTATCTATCCCCGCTGCCAGAACACGATGCGAAGCGGTATAGGCAAGAAAAATAAATTATTTATTTCTAATAAATTATTTAGCTATGGGTCATTCTCGGCCTAGCCTCACAGAGGGAGCCAAAGAGCTGCATGCAGCTCGCGAGCCGCGGTTTGCCGTTGCCGCTTCTTCACAAGTGGGTACAAGGATAAATACAACTTTCAAGCTTCCTGAATGTTACGTAATGGATCTGGCGTCGTAGCTAGGTTAGGGGCTGGCAAGGGGGGCGTCTGCCAAGGGCGCAACCCTCAATTTGCTGACCCATAGCTAGAAAATACTCTTTAAGTCTTGGGACGCAAAATTCAAATCTTGCCAGGGGCGCTCATTATCCTAGCTAGAAATTAGTTTTGAGGCGCAAAATTCAAATCTTGCAAGTGTCACTCAAGATCCTAGAAATAAGCCTTGGGTCGCAAAATTAAAATCTTGCCAGGAGCGCTCATATCATGACCCTTCTTCGGCCCTAGCTTCGACGCTTGGATCGGTCGATTTGCCGCCCCCCTAGATGTGCCGCCCGCGTGCGGTGCACGCCTTGCACGCCCGCTTGCGGCGGGCCTGAGTCTAGGACTCTAGCCTAGGGCTACCGTTCTTTATCTTTTTATCTACGTAGAGGACACGAAAAAGGATCGCAGCCTATTCAGCCTTGTCTGATGTATAGGTTAAAATGTTCCAGACTTAGATGGCCGTAAAACAATATTTTAGAGCCCATGCATACGTTTTATTTTAGCTTCAAATCTACCCAGTGGTGTCGCCACCAGTTCGATAGCTACAACTCGAAAACGTGACTTTTAGGATTATGTCGTTTTTTGTCGTGTTGTCCATTCTTGTTTGTACTATTTATTACTAGCTTAGCTATCGATTTAGGCCTTGTCCACACTTGTATCATTTGCGCGTATCAGATCACCGTATCTTTAGCATACATCGCTAGTTTGGTTGGTGGTACGTTGGAGTAGGTAATACTGTATCAAAGCGACGATGTAGAGTCCGTTACGCCAGCAGGAAAGATGCTCCTAGAGGGAAGCGAGTTTGATGAATAATTTGTGCGCAATTCGGTGTAAATGTGCGCCAAATAAAAAATTTGTGGGCCTTATACTTTTGGAATAAAACGGGAAAAACGGATTCTGCTGGGGTAACGGTGCTCCAGCAGGAAGAATCTAAACTAATGATCGGAGAGAAATAAAAGATATATGTGCGGGTAGCTTGATACTAGCAGGAAATGTGCGCCAAATATAAAATTTGTGGACCTTATAGTTTTGGAGATATTTGATTTCCTGCTGGCGTAACGTTTTGCCAGATCCCAGATCTCGGAAACTACTAAATGTGCAATCTTACAGTAAACACATATAAGTAGCTCCTAATTTGTGCTATTTGTGCGGTAGAAAACATTTCAAAAATATTCACAGATTTTGAAGTAATCAGACATTTTCTGAAAACAGAAAAAAAATTCTAGCGCCTAAACTACCACCTAAATAGAGAAACCAAAAACGGTGTTCTATTCTTCTTATTATTTCTCATTACCATAAAAAATTTGAAAACCGCACATTTACGCGTTTTTGAATAATACCCACATGAAGGTTAGACTGACCATGTCATGACTTTGACGGTCAGCAGGATAAAAATATCAGAGACTACTTAGATCCTGGCCCAAAGAATAATCTGTGCGGTTACTGAAGTACATGCTCTGAAAATTTCAGCTTCAAATTCTTCGTATTAAAGGAAATATCAATTAAAATCCAAAACAACTGTCAGTATTCCGATTAACCGACCAAATTCGATAGACCACCAAAAAGCGACGCGTTCATACATATTGATGACCTTCTTTATTGTGTCGTATTATGCAGAAAAATTGTTTGTACAGTCGCGTTCATAACTTCTTATTGGCAAATGTGGGTAAATAGTGTTTTAACTTTTAAATAGTTAGTTTGAGCCTGTATTCATACCAATACCACAGCCGAGAGAGTATTTTTCTTACAGTCGGACTTCAATCGCCCTTTGTGCTGGCGCAAAAGCCGCCGTTCGTCTAGACAGTTTTACGCAACGACTAAAAGTGTAAGGGACTAAAATTTTATTTGTAAATCATTACTAATTTAGGGCTAACTAAGTATAAAATAAATATTAAATTAGTACTCAATTAGGAAATAATAATGAAAAAATAAGTTCCAAGATGGCGGCCATCTTTTTTGTTTGTGGGCATATTTCGATGAAACTCGGTTTTTGATACTATTTTGACAAGATAATATCAATGCAATGTTAAAAAAAATAAAAAATCCAAGATGGCGGCCATCTTCTTTGTTTGTGGACCGATTTCGACGAAACTCGGTTTCTGGTACTTTTTTGACAAGAAAATAATAGGTAAAGCAATGTTAAAAAAAATAAAAATCCAAGATGGCGACCATCTTTTTTGTTTGTGAGCCGATTTCGACGAAACTCGGTTTCTGGTACTATTTTGACAAGAAAACAGCAACGCAGTGTTAAAAATGTAAAAAATTCAAGATGGCGGGCAAATTTATGGTTTTCGGGCCGATTTCGATGAAACTCGGTTTTTGGTAGTATTTTGACGAGAAAACAGCAACGCAATGTAAAAAAAAAACAAAAAATCCAAGATGGCGGCAATCTTCTTTGTTTGTGGGCCGATTTCGATGAAACTCGGTTTTTGGTAGTATTTTGACGAGAAAACAGCAACGCAATGTTAAAAAAACAAAAAATCCAAGATGGCGGCTATCTTCTTTGTTTGTGGGCCGATTTCGATGAAACTCGATTTTTGGTACTATTTTGACAAGAAAATAACAAAGCAATGATAAAAAAATAAAAAATTCAAGATGGCAGCCATCTTTTTTGTTTGTGGGCCGATTTCGACGAAACTCGGTTTCTAGTACTATTTTGACAAGAAAATAACAATGCAATGTAAAAAAATTAAAAATCCAAGATGGCGGCCATCTTTTTTTTGTGGGCTGATTTCGATGAAACTCGGTTTTTAGTAGTATTTTGACAAGAAAACAGCAACGCAATGTTAAAAAAAATAAAAAATCCAAGATGGTAGCCATCTTTTTTGTTTGTGGGCCGATTTCGACAAAATTTGGTTTCTAGTACTATTTTGACAAAAGAATAACATAGCGATGTTAAAAAAAAAAATCCAAGATGGCGGCCAGGTTTTAAGTTTGCGGGCCGATTTCGATGAAACTCGGTTTTTGGTAGTATTTTGACGAGAAAACAGCAACGCAATGTTAAAAAAAAAATCAAAGATGGCTGCCATCTTTTTTGTTTGTGGGCCGATTTCGATGAAATTCGGATTTTGGTACTATTTTGACAGGAAAATAACAATGCAATGTTAAAAATTATAAAAATCAAAGATGGCGGCTTTTTTTTGTATTTAATTTTATTTTTTCAGATTTTTTGGAAACAATAGCAAATATCTTTAAAAACATCCCAGTAACTAAGCGCAAATAATATTTTAAAAACATCACCATTTATTCAGCTTTCAGTTGAGGTATAAAACTTAATAATAACTTAAATAAAAAATGAGAAATTAAGTCTTAGCTAAATAGCAGTCCCATTTTATGTAGCAAAAAATTCCTATTTCGAGCGCTTCGGAGGTGGCCGTATTATTCTACTTAATCATAAATATGAAAGTTTGCCTGTTTGAATGATTGTTAATCAATCACGCAAAACGGCTGAACGGATTTGGATGAAATGATAGTTTATAAGCCGGATTACAACATAGGAGGATACTATTATCTTGGTTTAAGGTTTCCTAGGGATTTTCTCGAATGTAAATGTGGATGAAGTCGTGGGCTGAAGCTAGTTTGCCATAAATGGTCGTGCTTACTAAAAATACTTTCGTCTGAGTGAGTTTGAGACAGGATTGTTTTCCGCCGATGAGTTAAAATTTTATACAGACGGCATCACAAATAACCATGCATATCAGCCATTTTTAATGCCCCGCTGGCTGCTGGGGATGAGGCCTTCCTTTTGGCTTGTGGATGGATAAAGCGGACGGGCCATATTTTTTACTTTTTTAACATTGTGTTGCTGTTTTCTTGCCAAAATACTACAAAAACCGAGTTTCATCGAAATCGGCCCGCAAACTAAAAAGTTGGCGGCCATCTTGAATTTTTTACTTTTTTAACATGGTGTTGCTGTTTTCTTGTCAAAATACTACCAAAAACCAAATTTTCATCGAAATCGGCCCGCAAACAAAAAAGTTGGCCGCCATCTTGAATTTTTGCATTTTTAACATTGCGTTGTTGTTTTCTTGTCAAAATAGTATCAGAAACCGAGTTTCATCGAAATCGGCCCTCAAACAAAAAAGTTGGCCGCCATCTTGAATTTTTTACATTTTTAACATTGCGTTTCTGTTTTCTTGTTGACAAAACAGTAGCAAAAACTGAGTTTCATTAAAATCGGCCCGCAAACAAAAAAGGTGGCGGCCATCTTGAATTTTTTACATTTTTAACATTGCGTTGCTGTTTTCTTGTCAAAACAGTAGCGAAAACCGAGTTTCATCGAAATCGACCCACAAACAAAAAAGATGGCCGCCATCTTGAATTTATTACTTTTTTAACATTGTGTTGCTATTTTCTTGTCGAAATAGTACCAAAAACAGAGTTTCGTCGAAATCGGCCGACAAAAAAAAAAGTTGGCTGCCATCTTAAATTTTTTACTTTTTTTACAAAACATCCTTTATTTTTCTACTAAAATAATGTTAAAATTCATTTAATTCAAGTAAAAATGAAATGAAACAGAAATAACTTCATTCGTTATTTAAATAAAAGCACTCACTCAAATCACTTTTTTACTTAAATGTACGTAGACGTGACGTGTACAAACCTGTTCAACAACAAAGTTAAGGAGGTCATCAATATGTAAATGTATGAACGCGTCGCTTTTTGGTGGTCTATCGAATTTGGTCGGTTAATCGGAATACTGACAGTTGTTTTGGATTTTAATTGATATTTCCTTTAATACGAAGAATTTGAAGCTGAAATTTTCAGAGCATGTACTTCAGTAACCGCACAGATTATTCTTTGGGCCAGGATCTAAATAGTCTCTGATATTTTTATCCTGCTGACCGTCAAAGTCATGACATGGTCAGTCTAACCTTCATGTGGGTATTATTCAAAAACGCGTAAATGTGCGGTTTTCAAATTTTTTATGGTAATGAGAAATAATAAGAAGAATAGAACACCGTTTTTGGTTTCTCTATTTAGGTGGTAGTTTAGGCGCTAGAATTTTTTTTCTGTTTTCAGAAAATGTCTGATTACTTCAAAATCTGTGAATATTTTGAAATGTTTTCTACCGCACAAATAGCACAAATTAGGAGCTACTTATATGTGTTTACTGTAAGATCGCACATTTAGTAGTTTCCGAGATCTGGGATCTGGCAAAACGTTACGCCAGCAGGAAATCAAATATCTCCAAAACTATAAGGCCCACAAATTTTTTATTTGGCGCACATTTCCTGCTAGTATCAAGCTACCCGCACATATATCTTTTATTTCTCTCCGACCATTAGTTTAGATTCTTCCTGCTGGAGCACCGTTACCCCAGCAGAATCCGTTTTTCCCGTTTTATTCCAAAAGTATAAGGCCCACAAATTTTTTATTTGGCGCACATTTACACTGAATTGCGCACAAATTATTCATCAAACTCGCTTCCCTCTAGGAGCATCTTTCCTGCTGGCGTAACGGACTCACGATGTATGTCAAAGATACGGTGATCTGATACGCCAAAATGATACAAGTGTGGACAAGGCTTTACACATGTTTCATGCGTGGCCGCTATTTTACATGTACTAAACAAGCGTTGGTAAATGAATAGTTTAAAACAAAAATATCCCTTAGGAAACCTTTAACCAGTACTATAAATAGTATTCTATGTTGAAATTTCATCAAAATCCGATCAGCCGATTTACGTTATTTGGCGGGCCTCACCAAGTGCGCTGCCTCTGCTTTCCCTTTCCACTTCCCTTCCTCTATTCATCCCTTTGTTGGTTTGTCCACCGTGTTGGACTTAAAATAAATGTTATTTTCGCAATCAACATCCCATACAACCTCAATAACATCCATATCGTAAGCAATTTCAGCTCAAGTCGAATGCGGGATTTTAGGATTTTAGGTCACCTTAGTTAGAAACCTTCCTGGCCACAAAGGGATTTCGTTCTCGTCAGAAAAAAAACAGCTGACTTAAGTGAACTAAAAGCCCCCACAGGATATAAATAAAAAACATCAAATTCACATTCATAAAAATGTATTTTAATTTTATTGACATTGGGTACATGTTAATTAAATGTTGATTAACAGCCAATTCATATCACTTCAAAAGTAGATGGGAATTGTCAAACTTTATTATAGGCACTTTATAACTGAAAATTTCTAAATAAAAATAAATTAGGTCTTTTTCAAAGTTACGGGGGAAATTACTACCTATTAAGTATCTAGGAGATTATGCCAATATATTTTTGACTTAAATTAAGGGTTTTTTTTATTATAAGATGTTTCGGAACCATGTCAGTGAATGTTCTATAATAGCACAGTTGTTTTATAGCATGCAGCGATTTCATCACCATGTCAACTTTTTAAAACCGTCAAAAAAAATGTTTACGGAAAACATACTCAACTTGCCAAACTAACACCAAATTGTAATATTGAAGTAATGATCTTCGTCAGTCTCATGAGTAATACATTGACAATTCATGAGCTTGCTATAAAACAAAAAATGCTTCACTTTGTATTCACTAGTAGATTGAAGTAATATTCATAATAAAAATATACTAAAAAAGATGGTAAATTCAATCCCAGTTTCATTTATACTTATTATTAAGCTACTAAAAAATGGAGAAAGATGTTTATAATTTGTATATTATTATGACGTGGTTTTGTAGCTCTCTCGAGTCATTTAGCACCAGTAACATTACTTTATTAGGATTTTTGAATCTCAAATAATACTGCTCGTCGACACAGAGGTCAAAAAAGTGCCGAAAAAATTGGAATAATATTATTTTCTATACTCTACTAGTGAATACATAATTTCGGATAAAATAGACAGCTTCAAAATTACTCCTAAATCCACAAGGAATTACAATTGCATGTGTCTAAAGAGATACTAAGAGATGTTCTAGTATAAAGACTCTGCATTAGAGGAACGCGGCTTCTTGATCTTCTCAAGGTTCTTGATGACGATGTCGTGCAGCGAGCAGTAGCGGTTGCGGATCTCGCACATCACCAACCACAGTGAAAGATACTCTTTTTCGTCCAATTCCTGTGAATTAAATGAAAGATTAGTTACATTCGGTTGAGCTGTGGAGCAGATTGCATTCAAATATTTTATTTCGCAAGTGTATGTACAGTCTTATTCAGAGTGCGTTCGTTAAACTAGGGGCAAAGTTAACATGGCGTTAAACTGCGGACTAACGCCATTTTAGCGCAAATCGTATTCAGAGTGACAGTTTAACGTTTAGTCCCACCGTTTAAGGATTGAAAGGTGCATTGTGATTGGTTTACAAGCATTAAACCAGGTTTTGTTAGAACAGTTTTGCACCCCAGTTTTGTGAAACATCTCTGAATAAGACAGTGTTTAGACATACTATGCCGAAGTTACGCGACCGAAGTTCGGCGGTAACGCTTATTATGAAAAAAACGCGACGTAATTTCTGCATAATGTGTCAGTCATCCAAATAGCATTGCAGGCGTAATACTGCCGAACTTCGGTCGCGTAATTTCGGCATAGTGTGTCTAGACACTAAGAGGGCGGTGGCGCTCTGCCACCTTTAAGCCGATTCCCTGACCGAAAGTGGCGCCCTCAGGCGTTTTTTTTTATGTAATAGTTGTTAATAGAAAAGGATTTTAATAAAACTTTTATGTGGTATTTTTAGGGCTCATAGCACAGAATATATACTTGCTCATAGTCTATTTTTTAGAAGGCATCACTACATTCCCTCGCAGTCATTCGTAGAAGTAGATAGAAAATGTGTCAAAAATGAACACTTTTAACAGTTTTGCTATCTACTTCCAGCAGTGACTACGAGAGAATGTAATGATACTGTCTAAAAATACTAGACTATGGGCCCTAAAAATTACACAAGGATTTATCAAAATTGTGTATTTAGAATTACAATATTACCACTTTCGGTCAGGAAAGCGCCTTAAGGTCAAAATTGATTGACTACTAAAGAAGTAGTAAGTAACCAACGCGCGCGCTACCAACCGAAGAAAACTATTTGTAGACGCCAGCCAACCGCAACGATTCTACATGGATGATATTATAAAATTACCAAAGATACAAAAACATATGAAGAGGAGAATATTATTGGATTAGATAGATGAAAAATAAACTTACTCTAACTGCTCTCCTATAGTCATCAATGTGAGGGTATTTGGCAACTTTAGATACAATCTTTGCCCTTGAGATGAAGTATCGAGAGATTTGGTCAAAAAATGCAGCCGCCTCCGACTCCACAGACTGGATTTCTGCAAGTGTGTCCTCTTGTATTGATACACCAAAGTTGTTTCCATCTTCAATTTTGGGAATCATAAATGAAATCCACATTTTTAACTAAAAAAAGCAAACATTTAATTATGACATACATAACAACATGCCTGACATGACAATTAAGGCTCAATGATAGGAAAACATTGTTTGTGCAGGTCATATTTTTATATAGAAAACGTAAAGTTGTAGCCACAAAAATAAACATACAACAAGCTAACGAGATTATCTAGTAGCTACAAGTATTAAATTGCGTATAAACCTCATAGATGATTGAAAAAAAAACAGAATATCATCAAAAGCACTTGTCGCGGGCCATATTTTTGGCATAAATGATAGCGTAAATGTATTACGTATCACACATCAAAATTCACTTTGTGTAGTTGCTCCAATAACTTTTTTCAAGAAAGATAATGATGAAAAAACAACGAAAAACATTGAAAAATTGCAGAAGAGAGATTATTTTTCATACTCTTTACATGTAAAGAAAAAGACAAAACAAATGCTTCCACATAAGCGAGCCTCAAGCAAGGATAATTATTTAGGAACTAGAAATATATAGAATACATGACCAAGGAAAGAATGTGAATATATTTACTCAAATACTTAATGTGTAAATTTATATATACCTACCATTAAGGAAAAAATAATTATACTGGTGATGATTATGATAAAAATTCAGGAAAACTTATGAATTGAAAATATGAACTCACTAAATTAGAGTCTTCAACAAGTTCCCTTATGTGTGGCTTTACAAGGTGTATGAGGTCACAAAGCGGTTTGTTGCAAGGAACTGATCCATTGGGCAAGACGTACACCCTCGTGCCCTCTAGGCTGGTGTTGCTGGACACCTCCGAGGAGTCCAACCGCTGGCGTTTAGCATTAGGCTCATTCACAGCCGTGACAGGAGGAGGTACTGGAATGTTTAAGTCCTAGAAAAATGACAATATAAACAATTATTATTATAGCAGAATAACTAATAACAGAGTTCAAAAACTCACAAGGATGTCTACTATGACTTATTATGTAAACAACTATATTTTGTTTATCCTTACTTGTCTTATTTAGTATAAAATAATCTTCACCCAACTCTGTATTGAAAAAATCAATTATAAAATAAAACAAATGGTTTTCTCACACATTAGATTATGAAAGAAATTACTAAATTATGAGTGACAATTTGATATAACAAGACAACATACATATAAATAAAGATGATGATGACATGAAATAAAAGACTTTTTAACGGATACTAGCGCGGTTTTATTGAAAGTACTTTGGTAATTAGTTGGTATTTGGTTTGATTGGTCCCCCGTGACCACGGCAGCTGCAAAGGTGCCGAAACGTCGGGAAAATCAAAAATCAAACCAAATACCAACTAATTACCAAAGTACTTTCAATAAAACAGCGCTAGTATCTGTTAAAAAGTCTTTTATTTCATGTCTAGTGAGCGTGCAGTGTTTCTTTAAGGTACTATTCCGGGGGAGCAGCCTTAGTGCCCCCCCGGAGAAAAATGTGTTGTGTGTAGGTAGATGGGCAAACTAGTGTATGATCGACGGACGAACTCTTCCGAACCCCTTAATTGCCCCCCCCGGAGAATTTTGTCTGAAAGAAACACTGTGAGCGTGTAAGCTTGAGAAGTGAATATGATGATGACAATTATTGTCAAAAGCTATTTACTAGATAAGACAAGTAAGGATAAACAGAATAAATTTACAAATTCTGATAGTTAAATTATAACAATTTAAAACCTGCTGTTAGTATAGTAATGGCTGTTGCAGTACTTGCAGTCATATAGTATAGTAATAGTATTTATTCTATAGTCAGTATCTGATATAGTAGTCATTCAATTGCATAAATAGTATTAATTAAAGGTAGGTACCTGATGTACATCAGCGAAATCGCGATTCTGAAAACTTGGCGTTTCTAGTAATTCATTCAGCTTCACTATCTTTTCTGGAAATCCCTTTATTATTAAGTGCTCAGCCTTCAGCTTCAGAGAATCCTTGTACTCTTGGACCTGAAATTATTGAAATGCTTAACTTGCGTGGACACCATTGATAGTTCCATTCTCATCCCATTGCCGTAAGTCGAGGTTAGGTTAACTTTAAAAATTAAAACGTACGTCTAAAAGAAATAAGAAATAAGAAAGTATCATTTAGGGTAAATCTAACTTACAAAAGATTAACTAAAACCAACAATTCGTTTAGATATTTTAAGTAATTCAAGTTAAAGTATGGACATGCAGACTTACGATTATCGTTTGTCAAACAAAGCAACGCACGTACATAATATACTCAAAAACATTTACCTTTTTCGCTACGTCTGTCATTGTATAAGATTTATGTGTATTTAAATCTACTTTATTTCCTTAATTACCTACACTAAAATTAATTGAAAATCAGCAAATTCACAAAATTCACCAACTCCAGTCGTGTCCGACGCGAATGAATGAGAATGATGAGTGAATTAATAGCCTGGCCATTCGTTCAATCTTTCAAGTTTTTCAAGTACAAAATGAGTGAAGTTTTAAATATTAGTAATGCTTTCAGAATTTATTCTAATAATTTGTATTTATTCGTATTTACGCATGTAATAAACATGATTATTTCCTTTACCTTAGCTAGAATTTCATCTAAATTAAAACTGGTTTCCATTTTAGCTTTGATTTCTCGCCTATTCGGTTTTTTTAGTGACATTACAATAATGTCGTTAATTTTTTTTTATGAATGATTCAGCATCGCATAGAGTAAGATAAAAAATAGGGGTAGAGAGCCCTCTCGCGTTTTTAAGACTTACTCATTTTGAAGCGCCATCTCTGATCGGCGTTTTTCTTGTTAGTTTGTTTTTTTTTAGTACAGACCATAGATGTAGCAAATCCCTTCGGTATAAACCAGGGGGGTAATTACGTAACTTTGTTGCAATCAACTCTGACAGAAATCGCAGTTACATTGCTGGTTTAGTTAGAACCAATGTGACAACTATCTTACTTAAAGCAGCAATGCAACCGCGCTTTCAATCGATTTCAATCGAGAATTGTTAGCAACAGCTTTACGTAATCAAGGTACTGCACGCGTAGCATGAGCAAACGGGACTCTTGTCTACGAAGACTTGTCGTCTCGACACTCTAGATTGCTGCACGCGTAGCATGACCAACATCGAGATAAGATTCGACTCACAGAACAATGGCTTGTCTACACCGAAATGTCACTTTTGTCGGGTTGAGATCGAGATACTCATGCTCGCATTTTACAACCGTAGACTCGCATTGTTCTTTGTCGTGGCCTAATGTCAAAAGTCGACAAACACGAGCTTTTGTCTTCAACTGACATTAATTTGACAGTTGAGTGGGAGAAATTTGTCTACCACCCTTCGAGTGGTCGAGAAAGATTTGTCGACTTATTTTTTTTTCTGAATTTTTAATTTCGCAATAAAAATAAATCTAAGTTGTCTGTGTTTATATTTTATTAAGGTAAGAAGAGAAGTTACAGCACAAACGACAAAGACAGCTATCCGGAAAGAAAAAAAAATAAAAATTGTATTTAAGTAATTCTTTTTTATTTATAAAATTTATAAAAAAGAAATAAAATAAATGTTTACTAGTAGTAAATAACGAATAAGTATTTTGTAGTCTTAGATTTTTTCATAAATTTTATAAATTAAAATAATACAATAAATAATTTATTGTAAAAAGGTACCTATTCAATAATATTGTTTCCTAATATTACACTTTTTTCTCTTTAGTATTTTTTTTACTTTTGTTTTACTTAATTTTAATTTATTTACTTATAAACGTAAATTAAAATTATTTTCATACATTGATTTCAATATTTATTACTAAATTAACAAGTGCGTTGATCTGTGTCATCTTTTCAAAAATCTCTCAATAAAAGGAAGGCAAACGAACTATATCCATATACGGCTATATTTAACTCGGTTTTAAGAGTTTTGCGTCGTGAAACGTGTAGAAAGGAACGCCCTTTAAGAGAAATGATGGAAATAATTATAAATATTTACTAGTGGTATAAGGAGCACTCCAAATAAAACTCCGTCGATAACTTTGAACTCACTTTATTATTCGTAATACTGTACTTTTAACGATTGCCAGTAAATATTCTTTTTCAAAACTATTTCTTTTCACGCAACTGCTCTCTAGCACTGTCGAACCAACACTGCCATCACACACTGACCCCGCTTGCCAAGTTAAAAACCGCATGGCGTCGCGTGGCGCCATTTTCATTCCGGAAGTTACTAAAACTGGCGCCAAACGGAAGTTACAATTTTTAAACGAATTTATTCTAGCGGATGCGGAAGATACCATCTTTAAAACGAAACTATTTTTAGTGGAAACGGAAGTTACCATTTTTAAATCGAATTTATTTTAGTGGAAACGGAAGTTATCATTTCGAAATCGAGTGTATTCTAGTTAATCAATTGTAGTCCTAATATTAAAAATTATGAATTTTATTGCAGCTAATTTTGAAATAATATTTTTAATTGTAGAATAAGCAAAGAAAACAGTAAATTTCGAGAAAATTAAGCTAAAACCTTACACTCGTCCGTCCTGACAACGTGTATGACCTCATACACGCCTCTTATGAGAGACCTTACACTTGGCAAGTTGAGTAGTGTGGCAACAGTGTTATACATTGATATCTACAGATCACATAAATAAAATAAAGACTTATTACTAAGTTTATGCTTGTTCCAATCCAACCCTAACCGGCCAATCACGAGTAAAAGAACAAGCAAGAAACGTCTCGGCGGGTGTATTTTCTTTTCGCGACTACCTACCTAGTGATCTGGGTTACGCATTATGCTTTATTTTAACAACATCAATAAACAAATAATTACTTAGTAAACAATTTGGGAATCATGAAACAATCACAGCATGTTAAATAAAATAAATCCTTACTTTAAATAATAATTCTCATTAACTAAATCAATTGTAATAAGTATTTAAATAAATAGTTTTCTAATATATATTTTTTTTTCAGAGATACATTTGTTGTAAATATAGTTTTACTCATGATTTAAACAATAACAACAAAATAAAATAAAATAAAACTTTCTTTTTTGTTAAATATCATCAATTCATCACAATCATTACGATGCGGACTTGCTCGCTCACAAGTCCCGCTCGTTTTAGCTCTACTCTTATATTTTTTTTATTCAATGCCAGGTCAAGCAACGAACCCGCTCGCTCACGAAGTCTCGTGCCTGGCCTAGCTATCTCTGTATATTTTAACCTTTTAGCAGCATCATTGGATGGCCACGAACCCGTTCGCTCGCGTAGTCTCGTGACCATCCATCCTTAGGGTTAGCATATCAGTCAGTCGTATCAAAGCTAGGGCTTGAACATCGGAGTATTTTTCAGCTCCGGAGTTGGGTTTCGATGTTCATGGTTTCAACTCCGGAGCTCCGGAGTTCCGGAGTTTTCAGTCTCGATTTAAATAAAATTGCAGTGATATTTTTAGCGTGTTTAATAGAGGTTATTAGCTAACCAAAAATCAATATATACTTTTATCATCGATAAATAAATAAATTGAATCACTTTAGGTACTTACTTGCTTATTGCGCAAATAATTCGACTAAAAATACATTTAACTTACATTTCACGCCACTCAAATTTGCCGAGTGTTGGGTCATCATCATATCGGTCACACGACATCTACTGCTGGTTATGGCCTTGCTCAAGGATCTCCACAATGTTCGATCCTGCTCTGCTTGCATCCAGCGGCGCCCCGCGAGCCTGCGACCTTCACTAGTCACCAGATCGTTGGTCCACCTTGTCAGGAGCCTGCCCACGAAGCGTTTTGTGTTCGGTCGCCATTCCAGAACCTTTCTTTCCCAATGGCCATCGGTTCTACTTGTTAAGTGCCCCGTCCACTTCCACTTCAGCTGATCAATCCTTTGAGAAACGTCGATTACTTAAGTTCTCCTACTGATTTCTGATTCGATCACGCAAGGAAACGCAGAGCATGGCTCTCTGCATTGCACGCTGGGTCGCTAGGTGACCTTGAGTATTTTTAAGATACCCATAGTTAGCGAGCACGTTTCACTGCCTTTAGTCATCACTGGCAACACGCTGATCAAGGTCTTTCGTCTAGAGACACTGAAGTAAGTTTGACGCGAAGATTTTTCGAAGCTTCCCGAATGCTGCCCATTCGAGCTAAATTTAACGAGAGATATCTTTCTCCAAGTTTTGACGACCTCCGTGTTTGCACGCCGGTTTTCAGGGCGTCACCATCTCTTGAGGTCTCGGGTTCGATCCCCGGCTGGGTAAATGTAGAAAATGAACTTTTCAACACTGTCTCAGGTCTGGGTGTTTATCATACCACCGTTGTTTCTGATTTTCATAACACAAGTGCTATAGCTATTTACTTTGGAATTGGAGCAATGTATGTGATGTTGTCAAATATTTATTATTTAAGTTGTATTAACTGGATTGTCTGTCCTAGGTAATGGTCTTGAACTTCGAGTATTGTGTTTGTTCCCAACATGAAGGAGTGGATAAATACAACATGGACATTCGACATGATTTTTGTCTTATGTTTATGTTCCATCCATCCATTCATGTTCATCCTAAGAGCCACTCTTTCGGAAAACACTACGGAAAATATTCGAGCATTACGAGTATGTTCAGGTTTTACAATGCCTCAGCCGTGAGAACTGATCTGCAAAATGAAGGTGTGTTAGGTACTCACCATTCATGTTGCTGCCAAGTCCTTTACAGTTCAAGAGCTTATAGTATAACCACCCACGGCGATAAAAATGCTTTCAATTATTATTTTTGAAAATCGAAACTCCGGTTTTTGTTGTGAAACTCCGGTTTTACAAACGATGCTGAAATGCTTCGAAACTCCGGAGCTAGACCAAAACCGGAGTTCCGGACTTCAAGCCCTAATCAAAGCCAAGTCACGAACCCGCTCGCTCACGTGGTCTCGTACTTAACCTGGAACGGAAAGAAAAGCTTTGTCTGTAGTTAACTATCATAACACCATAAGTAAGTATAAGATTTTTAACACATAACAATGTAAATACAATCAGTTGTCACTCAATAAATCATCGTCACTTTTATCATCTAAATCACTATGGCTATCTCTACCTAGTTCGAGAGAAGCTACGTGTATCCATGGCCTCATCCGATCAGCAGCCACAGTAGTTTTCCGCCTGTTCCTCATCCCTTCGAAACCAGGAATAGGTGCCACTTTATATCGGTCGTTTCCAAGTACCTTAACTACTTTAAACGGACCTTCGTAAGAAGGTAGGAGTTTGGTGCTCTTACCGTCGTTATGGAATGCTGTTTTAGTGATTTTAACTAGTTCACCATTACTGTATACTTTCGCCGGTTTCCGTCCTTTGTCAAAAGCCTTTTTCTGTTTCTCTTGCTCTTCATCAATCCTATCTTTAACATCTCTGCGAATCGATGTCAAATCATTCTCTTGCCGGGTCAAATTTGTTACTTCATTAAGTGACGGATTGCTCTCACCATTCATTACGGTACCAAACAACACTTCAGCGGGAGTCCTACCTATAGTTTTTTGTATCGTGTTGTTTAGTCCCCATTGAATTCGGCCTAATTTGGTGTCCCAATCCCTTTCGTTGTCTCTAAGGTTCTGTGCGGTCAAACTGTCAAGGATAGTCCGATTGTATCGTTCTACTTGCCCGTTTGACCTTGGGCTCGCTACGGCATTAAGCACGTGTTTTATCCCTCTATCTAAGCAAAAATTTCTTAAACGCATGTGACGTAAAGCAACTTCCGCGATCACTTATCAGACGGTCTGGGTTCCTAAAGGTATCGAAGATATCTTCTAAAACTCTTATGACGTTCTGGCTACTAGTATTTCTGACGGGCTTTATAAAAACAAACTTTGTGAATGAATCCACGGCCACCAAAATGTGTGTATACCCCCTCTTAGATTTAACGAAAGGGCCGAGGTGGTCGATATGCAGTGTGTGGAACGGGACTTCAGTTTTAGGGATAGGATGTAGTAGTCCCTCACGTGTATTGGTTGTCCTTTTTGCATAGGTACAGTCGATACACGCGTGCACATATTTATTTATAAAGCGCGTCATCTTGGAAAACCAAAAGTTCTTTTTAATACGGTCTAATGTTTTTTCCTTACCCACATGCCCTATGTCGTCGTGGTTCATCCTGCATATCTGCCACCTCGCGCCCTTAGGTACCACCCATCTTAGATTGGTTTTGTCGCCATCAATGTACCTAAATAACTTATTATCCTTAATTAGATAATTATCCTTGATATAGTCAAGCCCTCGCGTGTTTGATTTACTATTTAAAATGTCCCGAATCCTTACCAGCTCAGAGTCACCCAGCTGCAGAGTAAGAAGCCAGTCTTCGTCACTAATTGTTAAAATAGAGGATACTTGGCCCTTACTACTCACCTCTGGTTGTGCTACCTCAGGTTGTGCGACCGGGTTCCTCGAAAGTGCATCGACATGAGCCATCTTTGCGCCGGCCCTATACTCCACCGTGCAGTTAAACTCCTGTATTGCAAGCCACCACCGCGCTACACGAGGTATTAGGTCGCGCTTTTGAAATGTAGAGCGGAGAGCGCTACAGTCGGTAACCACCTTGAACTCCTTACCTAGCAAATAAACTCTGAACTTCTTGAGAGCGCAAACCACTGCTAAAGTTTCGAGTTCATACGAATGGAAGTTTTTTTCTTCTGGGGTAGTTTGCCGACTGTAGTATGCCACAGCTTTCAATGGTTCACTGCTACCTTCAGGTTGCTGTAATAGAATGCCGCCAATCCCAAGTCTGCTGGCATCAGTGTGGAGCTCCGTCTCTGCGCCGTGTTCGTAGATAGCGAGAATTGGCCTAGTAACTAACCTGGTTTTGAGTGTTGAGAACGATTGCTCCTGACTACCGGCCCATTCCCATTTTGCGTCTTTTTTTAACAGCTTAGTGAGTGGTGAGGCAAGCTCGGCAAAACCCCTTATAAATTTTCTAAAATAACTTACTAGGCCTAAGAATTGGCGCACAGAGTGAACATTTTCCGGTACCGAAAATCTAATACACATCGAATTTTAGACTCACCTGGTCTTATACCAGACGAGCTTACCTCATACCCCAAGTAATCGATTTTGTTCTGCAAAAAACTACACTTAGATAGATTAAGTTTAAGATTTGCATTATCTAAGAGCTGTAAAACCTCTTCTAGTCTTGCGAGAGCCTCGTCTGAGCTTTTAGCGTATATCAAGACATCATCTATGTAGACAGTTGCTCTATCAAATCGTGCAGGTCCCAGGACGTGGTTCATCATCCTTTGGAACACGGCTGGAGCGTTTGCCAGCCCGAATGGTACTCGATTAAACTCATATTGTCCATCCGGGGTGACAAACGCTGTCAAGTGTTTATGTTCTTCCGCGATAGGTACCTGATAGTACCCCGACATTAAATCTAAGGTGATGAACCACGCTTGTCCAGCCAACTTGCATACTTCGTCTTCGATGATGGGTAAGGGATATCTTTCCTTCTCAGTCACCGAATTTAACTTCCTATAATCTATACACATGCGTGGTTTTCCGTCTTTCTTTCGAACTATGATAATCGAACTGGCATAACTCGACACAGATTCCCTAATAATCCCCGCTTCCAGCATTTCCGCCACCATAGCTCGGACTTGTTCACGTTCATGGTGAGAAAGTCTGTACGGCCTATATACAACCGGCTGATCACTATTAAGATTTATTTTCATTTGTGTCACGTCAGTACAACCTAATTCACCAAGACTAAATGCAAAACACCTCTTATACCGTTGCAATAAATCCAAAAGCCTAGATTTATCTGTTTCAGATACCGATTCACCAAACTTTACATGGCGTTCGTCAATGGAATCAAGGGCCACTTCCTTCGACTTGTCCGAATCTGGGGAATGACTTTCAACTACCCGTTTAACTAAATTTAACTTATTTGCTCGTGAAAATACAAAATTTTCTTGAACAAGACATGGTATACGACAAGGAGCTAAAATTGCAAAAAACAAACCATTCTGGACTCTGTAAGTGCCACCTACCACAATGTACTGCTCATTTGGTTTACCTACAATTTTTGTATCTAAAAGTATGTGCCCGTCATAGACAGAATCTGTAGCTGCTCTGACGCTAGCCATGCCGTATAATGTACAACTTGTCACTATTCTTACCCTAAGCGATCGTCTCTCATCCTCATAACTATTTGATGGGAGTTCAGTACCAACGTCGAAAAACTTTAGTTGTGTCGCATCCTTTACCACTATGATGTGGGGCTGTTCGGAAAATGTCTGACCGATTAACATCGGTCTGTCCAGTAAGTGATCACCGACCACTTTACAGTTAACTACTGCTGAAACCCCATCAATTATCAAATTTACTGAAATAGATCCTAACGAATGGACGAGTCCATTCCCAAAACCCTTCATAATCGACGGAATACTGTCATGTATAACACCTAATCTTAGAGCATCTGATTCCCTAATAAGTGTGGCCTCGCTGCCAAAGTCCACAAATGCATCCAGCGCCATTTCATTTAATAATACCTGTTTTACAAATTTGTCATTTAAATTGGAGGTAGAAATGCGCAATGTTTTGTGCACTGTGGCAGTCTTAGTCACCTGTCCTTCCTGATTAGTACGACAATTTTCGGTTTTATGACCGACCTTGTGGCAAACATCACACCTCAACAAAGGCTTGGTACATTTTATATAGAGATGTCCTTTCTCCTTACAATTATAGCAGAATAGACCAGAACTATGTACATTCGATTTTGGATTCGACCTAGCTTGGCTGCTATCATTTGAATGGGATTCAACATACTTTTGTCTGAAGGACGACTGGTTACCATGCTCTTTGCTGCTTAACAAAAACTGTAGGAGTTGATCAGTGTCTGGACACCGTAGGGCTAACGCACTTGACTTAATGGTTCTGTCAGTGAGACCATGGATAATACAGTCGACTGCGCGCTTCCCCGTAATTTCACATTGATTAATTAACGCAAGCTTCTCATAAAAATAATTTTCGATTGGTTCATTAAATCTACTTCTACGCTTTAACATGTCCTCCAAGGATTGACCATAATTTCGTTCACAGGGGAAAGCTTTTAAGAGTTTTTCTTGCCATTCAGCCCACGTGTAAAGAATTGTGTTTAGACTTTGATACCAAATTTTGGCCAATCCTTGGAGTTTTTGCATCGAAAAATGTATGGTGGTTCTTTCGTCCCAACCGTAGACGGAAGCACACTCATTCACTTTTCTCAACCACACATCCATACGTTGGTTTTTGACTGAAGGGTCAAATTCAGGCAAAATGTTTTTGGTGTCTAACTTATGAGAAGGTGCACTCTGGTCTTGCGGTTGCGACGCAGAACCATGTTTCAATGACTGAATAATCTTAAAAACATCTTTAGAAGAGAATAATGGACTACATGACCTTGAGTGTCGATCAGCACGGTCATCCCGCTTGCGCTGGCTGCGACGATCGTCACGATGCTCGCTGTCCTGGCGGCTCCGACGTTGCTCGGTGCGTTCCATGCGACGTTCGAAGTCACGCTCCTGCTGATCATCGCGCATCACGCCGCGAAGGTTTTCCCGGTGATAACTTCTTTCTTCTTCACGAAAACTTGGGCTACGGTGACTTGATCGGTGGCGGCGGCTACGTGACCGACTCTGCCGCCCTTGATGGTCCGATCCTTGGCGGTTGGGCACCGCTTTTTCCGCTTCCATACGATGTGATCGGGTTCTTCCTGAAGTCGGGAAAACTGGACTCCAATCTCGTCCATCACGATGGATGGAGCTGCGGGAGCGGCTGCGACTGCGTGCTGGTGTCTTCAGTCTCCGACGCTCACCCTCTTGACTGCGGTTTACTTGTTCCATTTGTCCTCGGAAAATAGAAAATCAAGAGTCAGATATTTCACCTGGTTATTAAAATGATTTAGCAGAAGATATGTATTTTATTTATTTACTTAAAAATGGATCTAAGGTTTTACTTAAATCTTAGTATGTATTTAAATGTGGGGCTTTGTCTACATTGCTTGACTAAAACAAGGCTTAAGTGAAACCTGTTAAGATTATTTAGATTTTTGCGGATATCTTTTAATCTTGAGCTAAACTAAAGAAAAACTAACATAATAAAATATTATATAATGATGTGTGTTACTTACTAGTTTAAATAAATAGATCCAGTAAATGTATTAACGTACTTATTACCTAAAAAATTATAATAAAAAAAAAAAAAAAAGTTTGTGAAAAGGCTTTTAAACATACAATATTTGTTTCTCTTTGATATCTAGTTTGTAACATACTAATGAATTTACTTGGATGGATCAAGTAAAAAAAAACTGCTGATTCGAAGCCATTTATGTAATGACGAATAAGATTTACATCAATCCAAGCGAATCAATACTCTTGTTCTCTGGACTTGAACCAGACGTTGGGCTTGCTTACACCAGGTGTGATTGTCTACTTGCAATATAAAGTCACTTGCTAAGCCACGTTTCACTAAATAAGCACAAAATTAACTTGTTGTTGTTCAAGAAGAGTCGAGCTGACATAGAAATACTTTACTTCAAAATATTTCTAAAGAAACGTAAAATTTTTAGAGTGTTATATAAAATAATAATGGGCTTGTACTTACACGGTGTATCCCACTTCTGAGTTATAAGGAGCACTCCAAATAAAACTCCGTCGATAACTTTGAACTCACTTTATTATTCGTAATACTGTACTTTTAACGATTGCCAGTAAATATTCTTTTTCAAAACTATTTCTTTTCACGCAACTGCTCTCTAGCACTGTCGAACCAACACTGCCATCACACACTGACCCCGCTTGCCAAGTTAAAAACCGCATGGCGTCGCGTGGCGCCATTTTCATTCCAGAAGTTACTAAAACTGGCGCCAAACGGAAGTTACAATTTTTAAACGAATTTATTCTAGCGGATGCGGAAGATACCATCTTTAAAACGAAACTATTTTAGTGGAAACGGAAGTTACCATTTTTAAATCGAATTTATTTTAGTGGAAACGGAAGTTATCATTTCGAAATCGAGTGTATTCTAGTTAATCAATTGTAGTCCTAATATTAAAAATTATGAATTTTATTGCAGCTAATTTTGAAATAATATTTTTAATTGTAGAATAAGCAAAGAAAACAGTAAATTTCGAGAAAATTAAGCTAAAACCTTACAGTTGCAACATTATTCTTCTCGAGCTCGAGAGAGTCTAAAATTGAAATTCGGCGCCAAAGTCAAAATCGGAGTTGCCAGGATTGACACTTGAATAGACTATTTGACTAATTTTGGAAAACCATTTTAAATTATTCCTTATTACGTAATAAGCGCACTACATTGATATTTCAGGAAAAATCAATGTATTTAATTAAAAAATCAATGTTAAAGTTTAAAATTTTAAAACCGCGCCAAAAACGCTATGGCGCTGGACACGTGACTTGTTGACGTCACAAGCCTGTAAACATTGTAATATCCTTAGCCATTTGACAGCCATCAATCGCGGATCCTAAGTCTATGGTCGTGTCAAATGCCTGAAGCCATATTTATTTACAGGCATGTGACGTCATCAGTCAGCTTAGAGCGTTTTCACCACAGAAAAAAATTCAAAAATTATTGCATTTTTCTAGGTGAAGTTAATCAATTAATAGACTTAATTTAGTCCATATAATAGTTGAATATGCTTTTTTACACCGTTATCTGTTAGGATGACCACAATTTGTAGTATATTTTCAATGTTGTCAAATTGTCTATTTAACACCACCTCACCGATGATAGCTGATTAGCATTATTGTGAAAATCTTATTAAATCAAAAGAGTAAGTTCAGTTTTATTTCACAATACCTATGTGTTATTTTAAATGAATATTTAAGTAGTATATTTTCAATATTTCACTCCGAATCCTTAACTTTGATACACTACGTGATTGGTAACGTACATTTTTTTCCTACCATCGTGGTATTATTGTTTAGTAATGGCAATTGTGCGAACGAGACATCCTCATCTACTTGGTGATGTTTCATTCACACAGTAGAGTCTTCAGTAAATGTCGTCGATAGAATTTCAACTCTATGGAAAAGAGAATAAAGTTGAATTTCTTTTAAACGCATAGTGAGATTTTTTGTAGAGTACTCACTCCTTATATGAACCTCCTTGGTACAGACCTACCTAATCCTAGCAATCCTACCTACTAGACTAAGCTCCCATTGCATGAAACCTTACCTCACAAGGTGGAAGAGCAGAAATGTGTTGCAGTAATAGATATTACTTAGGAACACTGGATTTTAGTGGGTTGCCTTCGCATATCCTGGAAGAACATATATTTTTTTTCGTTTTCGTACCGCTATTTTGATCGAAAATAAGTAATATCTATTACTGCAACACATTTCTGCTCTTCCACCTTGTGAGGTAAGGTTTCATGCAATGGGAGCTTAGTCTATACGGCTTTGTTCTAATTTTATTATCTTTTACAACATTCTAAACGTCGCGTTCACTAGTATTAGTATTTTTCCGAAGAAAATAACCAACACATGAGAGCAAACGTTTCAAATATTATAAGAGATAATTAGAACAAAACAGTTAAAAACATCAATTACAAAAGGGAGAAAAGAAGAGGACACAAAATTAAACAATTAAGTGAAAGAGTAATTATGTTTTTATATTTTATTCCTCTCAGTTTATGTCTAGGGCTAATTGTATTCAAAATTGTTCATAATCTTATTTCCTATTATTTATTCATTCACAAACACGGTCAGTAGGTACATTAGTATACCTAGTAGTATTAGGTACACTAATGTACTATGGGCAACAGCGACGCTTAACCAGTTTGCAACAAAATTCGTGTGCGCGCGTATCGCCCCTACACGAACTAAACGTATGGTTGTGACGGCGCGGCGTGCAAGCGATTTTGACCTTAGCAGTGGTTTAGCGTCGCTGTTGCCCATGGTACCTACAGCAGCCCAGTGGCGAAGGGTCCATACAAGCCGATTCCCATTGGCTTACCTAAGGCTTAATTACCTTTTAGAAATCCCACCCTACCGATCCACTACTCCGGATCCTCAACTTTGATACACTACGTGATTGGTAACTTTTGGTTGCAACGCTCCGAGCCACCGAACGGGTGAAACTACGCTCTGACAGCTGTCAGAGTAAAATTTCACCAAACCACGGAACGCTTAGACCGCGCACCGGAGTGCGCTTGAGTGCACTCGTGCGAAGCCACGGAACGCACCCCAGAGGGAGGGAGGTAGCGCTAAATACCTACGATGACGCTCGAAGATACTGGCCTTAAGGTCTGCTTTCATACTAATCTTTGAGGTCATAGTACGAAAAAGTAACGCAGTTCAATATAAGTCCTGCTATAAGAGCTCATATTAAGCCCCCAGAGGCCCTACTCAAATGGCCACTTTTCTATTCGTTTGAACGCTACGCTTACTATTACCCCGGTCACTCACATGCACGCAAAGGTTCGTACATAGTACGAATGTTTTCAATTATGTATGGAAAATCATTTGCGAATGTCTGCGAATGTCCGTCCTACACTTGTGGGTTCGCGTCGCGTATTTGCGCGAATGTGAGTGACCTGCACCTTGATTACGTAAAGCTGTTGCTAACAATTCTCGATTGAAATCGATTGAAAGCGCGGTTGCATTGCTGCTTTAGTTAAGATAGTTGTCACATTGGTTCTTACTAAAGCAGCGATGTTACTGCGATTTCTGTCAGAGTTGATTGCAACAAAGTTACGTAATTACCCCCCGGTATTACCGGCTTTAAAGTAAGCAGTAAACTATAAAATTACGTGCCGTAAGGCGACGCCTACACACAGTAAATACTGAAATCCATCAGTATTTAATCAGGGACATATTTCACAAAAGATTTGTAAATTAACTACAATAATTTACCATTGTTTTAATTGGGATAGAATTAGGTTTCTTAATTCTAGCGTAATTCTACCCCAATAACAACAATGGTAATTATTGTAGTTAATTTACTAATCTTTTGTGAAATATGCCCCTGATTAAATACTGATGGATTTCAGTATTTACTGTGTGTGTAGGCGTCGCCTAAGCTTGTTAATTCCATAAAATACATCAAAGTCTGTAATTTGTATAAGTTTGCGACATGTGATTTAATCGTCTATTGCTCATATTTAAGCTATAAAAGTAAGCGTAGCTTTCAAACGAATAGAAAAGTGGCCATTTGAGTAGGGGGGCTGGTGTTAGCACGTGGCGTCAGCGTAGACAGAGAAACCTGTCTACGGGCGTCAGACAAAAAATGTTCCCGTACTTAGTTTAGTAGTCTGTGGTAAGAAAAAAAGGCGGGAAACGTTTGACTTGTCGGACGCGTTTTTTGGTTTGCGATTTTATTTAATTAATTCATAGTGATAGTGGTGATCAGAATTACTTAATTTTATCACATTTGTATCTAATTGTATATATAGTGTGTAAATTGTATAAGTTCTGTTCTGTATATAGCTGATATTAGGTAAGTTTTTTTAACTCATTATGAAGGAACCTCCTGACCCGGCCGACCCGGGGGACTTTGTTCCTCCGGCGGGAAAGTTTGTTACAGTAGCTTCCAATGAGTCTGGAATGGAAACCGATGGTTCTTGGACAAGTAGGTCACGCAAGCGTAGTCGCTTACACGTATGTAAACATTGTAACAAGAAGCGTCGCCAACACCAAGGTTCAGATGTCAGCCACAATAATTGCCAGTGTTCGGATTTAACTGTTATTAAAGCTGATCAATCTGATGTAAATTCACAGACTCAGTCAGTTGTTAAGGAACTTAATGCGTCGGTTTCAAGTCCGGCCCCCACAACAGCCCCTGCTTCCACGCCCACGCCCATAGGACGTTCAATTTTCAATGAAACGGATACTTCCCCATTTATTATCCATGTCCAGAGAATACAATCTGCACCCAATGATGACATTTCGCTCCATCCAGTTGCATTTGGTAGATTTTTAAAAAATAATCACATTCTTGATATAATAAATGGAAGTGTAAAACGCATTGGCCGAAACAAAATCACTATATCCTTTTCATCTTATGTGTCAGCTAATTCCTTTCTGACCAACAAGAACTTAGAAACTCACAAAATGAAAGCTTTTATCCCGACATTTAGTGTAACTAGGATGGGGCTTGTTCGTGGAGTCCCTACATAATGGTCCCCGGAAGAAATACTAGAAAATATCTCAGTCCCAATTGGCTGTGGAAAAATAATTAAAGTGAGACGCATCAATTATAAAGTATCTCAAGACGGATCAGCAATGTGGAAGCCCTCACAGTCCATTGTTGTAACTTTTGATGGTCAGGTGCTACCAAAGAGAATTTTTATGTGCTTTAATGCGTTACCTGTAGATCTATACATTTTCCCAACAATACAATGTTTCAACTGTTGTCGTTTTGGACACACTAAAACTCAGTGTAGATCTAAACCCAGATGCTTCAAATGTGGAGACAGCCACTCTGGTGACTCCTGTGATAGAGAGGAAAACTTTAACGCCTATTGTTGCTCTTGTGAAGGTTCCCATTTTGCTACTAATAAATCTTGCCCCGAGTTTAATCGACAGCAGGAAATCAAAAGTTACATGGCACACAATTGTACATCTTACGCAGAGGCTTCAAAATATTTCCCTAATATCTCAAAACTATATTCTCAAGTTACTGCTAAAAACTCCTCTTCTACTATGCACAAACAAAATCAATCCATTCAAAACAATATAACTTACAATAGACCAGAGTCAGTTTCATATAAAAAAACAGTTTTTCTCAAACCCCGCTCTCCTCCTAAAGTTAGCCAAGGTTATGACATTGAAGCACATAATAACATTCTTAAAGAATTTGATATGCCATCACCAACTAATGGGTGTGGCTATAGTAGAACTGAAAAAGAACCTGATTCTCAAAATATATCAATAGCTGAAATAATTAAATTAATCCTCAATTTGCTTACTTGCTTTAGTAATAATAATAAAAGTAACAATAATCCACCGTCCAACGCAGCCTCTATCATAACTAATTTAATTCAAATCCTCCAAAATGGACAGTCGGGCTAAAGTATTGCAATGGAACTGTCAAAGCATACTTGGTAAAAGAAGTGAAATAATTTATCTTTTAAATAAGTTTGACCCTTTTATGTTCGTCTTATCAGAAACATGGCTTAAACCACATCAAAGATTTAAGGCTGCTGGATACACTACTCTTCGTCAGGACAGAGATGATGGCCATGGCGGAGTGGCTATACTTATTAAAGACTCAATATCTTATTCTATAATACCTATACCGTCTCATCATAAAGAAATTTCTATATTTGCCATACAAACTTATAATATGTGTTTTGTTTCTATATACATTTCTCATCCATCTCTACCTATACTCAATGAAGTTAAACAAATTATTTCTAACTTACCTAAGCCCTTTTTGGTACTAGGTGATTTTAACTGTCATCATCAGAGTTGGGGCAGCTCTAAAACAAATAATTATGGAGAAGAAATGATAGATATTATTGATTCTCTTAATATATGTATTTTGAATACGGGAAAGGTTACTCGTTTAACAAAACCAAATGAGATTGATAGTGCAGTTGATCTTTCTTTATGCTCTCCATCTCTTGCAAGCTCTTTACTATGGGATACACTTCCATCCGTTTACGGCAGTGATCATTACCCCATCATCATAACCTTCCCATTTGATAAACCTGTAAATATAAAACGTACCTCTCATCTAAAACACAAGCTTCCTGATAAGGATGATAAAGATTGGGAAAAATATAAATGTAATGTACAGTCCAAACTACCTCTACTCCCAGATGTGACTAATGGTTCTGAGATAGAGAGTGCCAAGGCATTAGGCAATATTCTTATTGAGGCTGCTAATGAAATTTTTCCACAAAAAAGTGGCTTCAATAAAATTCCCTCGCCTCCATGGTGGGATAGCGAGTGCACCAATGCAATAAAAAACAGAAAAGAAGCTGAAGAAAGGTATAGAGAGGACATGTCGGATAGTAATTACGATTTAGTGATTAAAGCCATAGCAAAAACTAAAAAACTTTTCAAACAAAAGAAATTTGAAGGCTGGCGTTCATTCTGTTCATCAATTTCCCCAAATACTCCACCGATTCTAGTTTGGCAATACATCAACAGATATAAATCTGCCACTTATAATAAGCCTTCTGCAACAATTCCAATAGAATTAGCCGATTCTTTTATGGATAAATTAGCTCCGCCTTGGGTTGCTGATAACAACATTCCCACTTGTCCCCTCTTATCACCTCATAACCTAACAGGTCTCAGCGCTCCGTTTACTTTGCACGAATTAAAAGGAATCCTCCACAATTGTAAAAACTCTGCTCCTGGAAATGATGGCATACCGTATGCTTTTTTTGAAAACGTTTGCGATGATACATTAATTTATTACTTGGATTTAATAAATAAAGTGTTGATGACAGGGAACATTCCTCCATCTTGGAAACAACAAACAGTGTTGCCCTTCTTAAAACCAAACAAACAACCAACCGATGTTGCAGGATATCGGCCTATTGCATTATCATCTGTACTAATAAAGATAGCCGAGCACTTGATAAAGAATCGATTAGAATGGTTCTTAGAAAGTAAAGGGCTTTTAGCAAATACTCAGTTTGGTTTTAGAAAGGGTAAGAGCACTATTGATAATTTAGCCATTCTGACCTCAGATATCCGCATTGCTTTTTCCAACAATAACTCACTCTTAGCCGTATTTGTAGATTTATGTTCTGCCTATGATAACGTCCTTCTGAATGTCCTTAAAATTAAACTAGAGTCTTTGCAAATCCCCCCAATTTTCACACATTTCATTCTTAATATGTTATCAGAACGAACAATAAATTTAAACATAAATGGCCTTAACTTCTCTAGAACTGTTTTTAAAGGCCTTCCTCAGGGATCTGTTCTCAGTCCTCTTTTGTATAACATCTACACCCACGATCTACAGTCTCATATTTGTGTAAATGAGAACATTAAAATTCTACAGTATGCTGATGACCTGTTATTATATAGCGCTAATTCTTCCATAAATATTTCGCTGTCCACTTTGTCAGTTGCATTAGCGAATCTTAAAGAGTGGATGGATATGAATGGCCTTCAATTGTCAGCATCTAAGAGTGCGGTTGTCCTTTTTTCACGTATGAATAAACCTCCAGATATCACTTTAAATTACGATAATGCAATAAGATGTTTAGCGGGCGTATGGTGGGGAGCTCACCCTTACTCATTAAAACTTGTTTACAATGCTCTCATTCGAAGCGTATTAGATTATGGTACATACTTGCTGGAACCAGGAAACATTACAGCTTACAAGAAATTAGATTTGATTCAATTCAAAGCCTTACGAATAATAACCGGTGCCATGAAGTCTAGCCCTACCAATGCATTGCAGGTTGAATGCTGCGACCCACCACTGCACTTGAGACGGCAATTTCTATGTGACAAGTTCTTTTTCCGTACTTTACAGTTTAGCAACCATCCTTTACTTGACAAACTCCAGTGTTTATATGAGTTGTACCAAGAGTCAAGTTATTGGACACATAAATCTCCTCCATGTCTTTTAGTTAGCTATCAAAAATATTTATCTTTAAACTCTCCTACTTACCGATCTAATTTTCTTCCTTTATTTAGTATTAGTTATGATTCATTAATCTATCCTTTAGTCATCCATCTTAATTTTGTCAAAAATGGAAGCCCTAAAACTGAATTTAACCATCTTATTGAATCCAAGTTCAAGGATTTCCATTATATATTCACTGATGCTTCTAAGCATTCCACCTCTGAGTGTGTCGGCATAGGAGTGTACCATTCTCAATCTAATATTGTACAAAAAGTAAAGCTGCCACCCGAGTCATCGGTCTATTCTGGCGAATGTCTAGGAATTTTAAAAGCTGTCGAATTCATAAAAATTATGAAATTAAACAAGACTGTGATATTTTCAGATTCGAAAAGTTGCCTACAGGCTTTACAAAAAAATCCATTTACCTTAAAACTATACTCTCCTTTAATTTTCGATATCAGAAAAATCACAAAAGAATGTCTGGATAAAGGCTTACACATAGAATTCACGTGGATTCCGGGACATTCAAATATTGATGGCAATGTTATCGCAGATAAACTTGCTCACGATGCGGTGTCTTGTGGAGATGTTTATCCTTATCAGAATTACTGTCAAGATCTGTTAACACTTCCCAAAACATATTTACAGGACAATTGGAAAAATGCATGGGAATACAGTCAGCAAACAAGGGGCAGATTTTATTCTCAAATACAAAAAAATATCCCCATGAAACCTTGGTTTTCAATAATGAAGTTTGGCAAAATGGAAACATCTATCATCATTCGCTTAAGATTAGGCCATGCCTGTACACCATCGCATCTTGCCAAGCTCCATATCGTTAACGACCCTGGGTGTGAGTGCGGGTTGGACGAGGGAAACCCGAATCATATAATATTAGCTTGTCCAAAATACAACAGAGATGATTTTTGGAAGGACCTACTAACGCTTCGTATTCCATTCCCGACCAGTATTGTAACTCTATTATCTTCTAATGATCGCAATGTATATAAATGTATAATGATCGTCATCTCGTGTGTGCCTTACTCCTTCAGGCTTGTGAGCCTTTAAATCCTTCAGTGACGAATAAACAATATCTTATTTTGGTATTCAGAACAAACGTAACGCTAGAATTTATGAATTATTGACGTTTGAACATGGTCCTCACGAAATGACACTGAAGATCATGGATGCTGGAAATAACAAAAACTAGCTAACGAAAGTGCAGTTTCACTGCATAGATGCTCAGTGACGCAAAAATAAATAAGATTTAACATTCGAAAATCATACAAAACAGAATAGATCTCATAAAATCGTTGTTTAAACGTGGCACACACGGAACCGTGTGTGCCAGTTTTCATTTGTCAAAATATCGACAACTAAACCGTTTGGAACCAAATGAAGCAGTCTAGCAGCGTTACGTTTGATAAGTGACAGCATATAAAACTTTAAATCCGTTCGCGTAACAACACATCAATAGGAAAAGCAAAAACAATATTTCGACCCATCAGACTGTGTGGCCCACAATTAATACCGTTACGTTACGTGAATTTTGCGTCACTTAAGATGTAAAGCAGTTTATAGTAATAAGAATTTCCGTCACTGAGGATCTAGCTTTATTTGGAACCAATCACTGCAGTACTTACGATGCAATTCGAGATTTAAATTAGTATGTAGATCACCTAGGGTGACCACGAAGTATTTTTTTGCGGACATCGTATCGTGTTGATGTTTACTGAGACTGCAGCGTATCGTTACAACCCACGATGGATGGAACGGAACGGAGGCGGTATATGCATTTGGGGTAAGGGTTTGCATGTGTGTTTGTATGTTTGTCTGTTACTATTTTCCTCTTTCGCGGCAACAGGTTGTGCGTGATAATTTTTATTAAAGAATTAGTAGTTAATTAAAGAGCGAGAAAATGCTTGCATGCATTGCTTGTATGCATGTTGTCTGATGCAGGTTGAGAAACGTCGAAAAACGAAAAATAAAGGCATATTAAAATGAAAACAAACACGTGGCTGACGACATGCCGTTCACTGCAGTGAATGGCGCTGTTTACACGTTTCATTTATCGTTAATTTCCGATGCCGATGATTGATGAAAGGCAGATACAGATGAAAGCGAACGGCCGTCTAGTGACTTTCATCAAAAAGGCACATCAGTGATGAAAGATGAATTCATAATTAGACACTTCATTTTCGATGCTTCACTAATGAAGCATCGAAAATAAACGTAAAAATGAACCATCTAATTTCGGCTTAAGCGAACGCTGGCTGACATCTACCCAGAAAGAAACATTTCAGGGTTACATCTACCTGCCTACCTAAGTACTCTTCGAAGCTTGGTTATTAAAAAAAAACACATTGACACATACATTTTTATCAATGCCATCTATCGAGCAGACAGTTTTTTGTCATTTTGATTGAAAAGCCCTCATTAACAGGGTCTACAGATTGGGCGACATATCGCTAATTGGGCTATCTTTGGGACCGTCGCGGCTACTAAAAATTCTGGAATGGCGACTTATCGCCTGTTGGGCGACACGTTTTTCGACTTATTGATATCAGTTTACATAGTTTTCTCTATGTGTTCTCTAGTCTAGTTTTCTATGCGCACGGGGTGGGTAAGTAAGTGAACAAACAATCAAACAAAGAGTGAAAATGGGGTAAATAATAATATTAATAATCGTAATTCCAGTGTAATAAAACAGTAGCATGACACGTTTAAACGTTTTTTTTTTGTTTTTTTTTCAAATTGGGCTACTTTGGGCTATCTTTTCATCGCAAGTGGCGACTTGACTAGTTGGGCATCTGGCAACCCTGCTCATTAACAGGACGGTTATATCCTTTCTGTCCATCAACGTGCGTACACTGTTGTCACCCTATCTTAAAAATCTCATACAAATTGTATCATGAATTGTATTGAAACTACTGCAGTGATTGGTTCCAAATAAAGCTAGATCCTCAGTGACGGAAATTCTTATTACTATAAACTGCTTTACATCTTAAGTGACGCAAAATTCACGTAACGTAACGGTATTAATTGTGGGCCACACAGTCTGATGGGTCGAAATATTGTTTTTGCTTTTCCTATTGATGTGTTGTTACGCGAACGGATTTAAAGTTTTATATGCTGTCACTTATCAAACGTAACGCTGCTAGACTGCTTCATTTGGTTCCAAACGGTTTAGTTGTCGATATTTTGACAAATGAAAACTGGCACACACGGTTCCGTGTGTGCCACGTTTAAACAACGATTTTATGAGATCTATTCTGTTTTGTATGATTTTCGAATGTTAAATCTTATTTATTTTTGCGTCACTGAGCATCTATGCAGTGAAACTGCACTTTCGTTAGCTAGTTTTTGTTATTTCCAGCATCCATGATCTTCAGTGTCATTTCGTGAGGACCATGTTCAAACGTCAATAATTCATAAATTCTAGCGTTACGTTTGTTCTGAATACCAAAATAAGATATTGTTTATCCGTCACTGAAGGATTTAAAAGCTCACAAGCCTGAAGGAGTAAGGCACACACGAGATGACGATCATAATGTATAATATCCTTCCTTATCCTTAACAATATTAAACTATAAACGCACTATGTATATAATCCTATTTATGTAAATACCTACTAAAAAGTTTTCCTGATCCCACCTAAATTCCCTTATCCTAATTCCATTTCTTCCTAATTCCGTTTCCCTAATTTTTACTCGACATTGGCAAATGTACTGATCGTACGAGCCAGAAAAAAAAAAAAAAAAAAAAAAGTCTGTGGTAAACATATATCACTTGACTCTTTGTTTGTCTGTCTGTCTGTCACTTATTTAAGTAATCTGTGGTTTTTGTTTACGTAGAGGAGTGCTAAATAGTGGTAATATTTTTGAAAACCAAACAAATACCAATAATTACAATATTCATCTTTGAACAGTACCCTATTTACAAATCTGTGGATAGGTACACAATGTCTTTCAGATTTAATTTCGCTGGTGACAATAAACCAGGTGAAATAATTGAATATAAATAAAATTAGGTTAAGTTCCCCAAAAGCCATCTCCCAGGCAATCTTTGCTCCCAAGTCCCAATTGATTAAAGATAAATGATTTATTTTTGCAGTATTTGTTTCTTCAATAGATGAAATTCAATGGCTTGATAGCCAAGAAGTGATACCTGATAGCCAAATAAAAGAATTGGATAATATGGTGGGTCAGGCAAGAATGTTTACATGCGGTGAAGTTGAAATTGGTCATGTTGTTGTGAGTGATGCCATTTCTAACATGACTACGATGAATACGCCAGACATTGCTTCTAAACTTGCTGAAGAGGCAAGCAGTGATCTCATAACTGGAAAATATGAAGGCAAATAGTGTTTTTTTAAATGAATCAATTGATAAAATTGCATGAAACAAAACCTTGAGTATTGAATTGTATTTTTTTATAGGTGGATTAAAAATATGGGAATGTACTCACGATTTAGTCAAATATTTAATTAAACATGAAAATAATATAGAATTTCAAGGTAAAAAAGTATTGGACCTTGGTTGTGGCGCTGGTATATTAGGAATATATGCTTTTTTGAAAGGTGCTTCTGTAACTTTTCAGGACTATGTAAGTATCAACTAAAGTCTGTCCATCCTTACTTGTCTTATTTAGTAAACAGTTTTTGACAGTTGTCATACGTCTTTTAAACTTAAATCATTAATTAAAAATATGTTAGTAACTTTATGAAATTGTTGTTAGTTTATTAACAATTTATTTCGTAATCTATGTGTGGAAAACCATTTGTTGTATTTTATAAATGATTATTTCAATAAAGAGTTGGGTGAAGATTGTTTACCATATAAGACAAGTAAGGATGGACAGACTTTATGTGAAAAGTAATGATAATGTTGACATGATAAAAAATAACATTACTTACAACTTATTATTGTATTTTGCTACATTTCAGAATATTGAAGTGTTGCAGTATGTTACCATACCAAATATTTTACTCAATATTGAAGAAGAAGAAAGAGAAGAGAGATTAAAGAAGTGTACCTTTTTTTCTGGCGATTGGGCATCATTCAACAGAAAGTTGGATTCAAACGTTGTTTATGATATTATTCTAACTTCAGAAACTATTTATAATGAAATGAATTATGGTAAATTGCTAAAATTATTTTCACAGAGATTAACTAATGATGGATCAATTTATGTTGCTGCAAAAACTTGTTATTTTGGGGTGGGGGGTGGAATCAGGCAGTTTGAAAAAGCTATTATTGAAAGCAATTTGTTTCACTGTGAAATAAGCTGGAAAAATATGAGTGGTATTCAAAGAGAAATATTAAAAATAATGAAAAAGTTATAGTAATTAATTTATTTTGTTCGATACAATTTAAAACTTAATTCTATGGAAGACATTTTTATTATTTATATATTGATCATATTTATTTTATTCTGTGGTATTTGTTCAAGTATTCATCTAAGGTGAAAGTCTTTCATAAACCCAGCCATCTTCGCCTTCATGTAACAACTTCCCATCTACAGCATCTCCCTCTGCAGGTCTTCTAAACTTTATTCTATCATGCAAACGATCGCGCTGACCTTGCCAAAATTCTACAGACCGAGGCCTAATGATATATCCTCCCCTAAAAATAAAAGATATATTTAAAAAACATGCTGTTTCCATTTGAGCCTGATGACCATAGCAGATTTTTAAGCGACTTACCAGTATTTAGGTTTAGGTACTTCTTTTCCAGGAACCATGTACTCCGCCTCTAAAATAGCTTCACGCTCACACAGTATGTCTCTGGATTCTATCGGGGTACTTTGGTAACTAGCACTAGCAGCTATTTGACTTGGGACTGGACGGGAATGGAAGTAAGTTGTACATTCTTCCTCTGACAATTTTTCTACATAGCCTTCAATCCTTATAGACCTATTCAAGACTTCCCAGTAAAAGGTTGCGGCAACATTAGGATTCTCAGCCTGGAAATTTGAATTTATTGGTGAATTTGCATTAATGTTAAAATACCAGAATAGGTACTTAAAACTACATACTACTAAACTACTTACCATCTCCTTTGCTTTTCTACTTTCATAATTTGTGAAAAACTTGTATCCATCTTTTCCATATCCTTTACATAGAACAAATCGTGCAGAAGGAAATCCATTTCTGTAACAAAATCCATTGCCATGGTTTAAGGCAGGCTTTTCACATTCTTTTGATATTATTTTTTGTGTCAGCAGTTTAATTCATGTTTCATTAGATAGCAGAGTTCTTTATCAAACAATGATAAATAGCTGAATAACAAGAATGAACTAAGCATAATTTTATCATGTTTAAATAAGTGGGTAATTATCAGTTTTTATTATCAAGTCAAGCATTAAGACAAGGTAAAACAATATTGTTTTACAGAGCTAGTAAAATGAATAATGTCAATTCATTTACATAAATCTGTGGTTCCAGTAATTTCCATAGTATTTTTAACTATCAAGGTCACCTTGAAGATTGGTTATTTTTATTATTCGTGGTAGGTACTCCATCTCAAAACATTTTAATCTGACATAAAAAAGATTAGGGGTACCACAGGCTATACAATTTTCCCATTGTACCCCTTTGAGTGGCTAAAACATTTGTTTGTGGTACCCCCAGGGAAAACGCTTATGAAAGATATCTTTAATAGGAAACTCAAACTTACTTTGAAACTGTTGCTAAGCACATGGCGTTTGGTTCAAGAATTTCTTTTCTACTGCAAGCCTCTTCAAACCAAGCCTTGAATTGTCCAAACGGCTCTTTGGACACAAGATGTTTCTCAAGGAATGTTTCATCTTTGTCCTTATATTTAATTCTCATGCCTACAAAGTTAAAATTATTGAGATCCTAATTTTACATTTATTATTATTTAAAAATAAATAAATATTGTAGTAAAATAGGTACCGTAAACCGGGGTTAATAGAATTCACGGGCTGATTAGAAAAAGTTCAATCCAAATTATCCGAGTGAAATTAGCTTAAAGAACATATGCGTTCATTTTTTAAGCTAATATAAATACTAATATGTTCTTTAAGCTAATGTCACTCGGATAATTTGGGTTGTAAAACTTTTTTGTCTTAGTGTCTAATCACCCCGTGAATTTCTATAAAAACCGGTTTACGGTATTCATTGTTTCTCCAATAGGTTATATAAATATTTTCTGCCTTTTTGTCCAAATCAAAACTAGGGTTTGTTTGTTAATTGTTACCCAAAAATGATTTTTATATTTTGTTATAACATTTAAAATTTATGAAGTCACCATTAACCAAATTAGTGAGAAATTCAAGTCACCAATCCTTTTAGATCTACCTATCAGAAAAGTAGTGAGAAAGAACATGCTGAAATTTCATTATTGAGTAAAAAATCATATCGACATAGATCTTAAATCTTTGCATATCGATTTAAACGTACCTCCAATGTCAATGCTCATTTTTCTCAAACTGATAATATCGTTGAGATTTCTCTTGAAATACCAAGTAACTAATCTCAAAGGAGAATAGAAATAAATGCCCATATAAGTAATACGAATTGATACTAAAAATAAACTGACTGACTTGACGATGACTGATTTTTTAACTAACTAAATAAAACTGTGCTATTACCTATTTAACTTTCTTTCTACGTACGTATAATCAAAGAGAATATAATCACTACGTTTAAGAGACCGCACTCCATACAATACATTGGTTTGAGCTCGAGTTTGTAATGCAGATCATTGCCAACCACACGGTTTTGATAGTATTATAGTCTTAATGTTGGCTAAACTGTCAATCTGACGTAGCGTCAATTAGTGATGGGAAAGTATAGATCTATCGATATTTCCACGATAGTCGCTAGTGATGGGAAAATTATCGAAAAAATCGGCTAGCAGGGTTCTTGCTTGAATTTATTATTGATTAATATTTAAGAGCGAAATAAAAAAAGATTTGATGATAAAACACATTTATTTAAACAACAACACAAAATATATGTTTAATACAAGGGTTTATTGGTAATTCAATTAATATTCATTGTACTTTTGTAATGGCTTTCATTGAGTGTTTCGCAGGTTTTCTGGTTTGCAATTCGTCTGGCAGAAAAACTGCAAATTTTTATTTTCAATTAGTCTGGCTTATGATCTCTGTATTTTTTCTTATTCGCAATTTGACTGGCAGACGAATTGATAATAAAAACTTGCAGTTCGTCTTAACTTTTAACATTTTTAGATCCAGATGGATTGCAATTTTTTTTTTATCTCTTTTTCTAGAAGACCAAGTAGATTGTATAGGTACACTGGAAGGCTGGAATTCCTCTTATGATTGTATTCAGCAAGATAAAATGCCAATTAAAAATAATCAGTTCGTCTGCCGGATGAACAGATATGAAAAATTGGCAGTTTGTCTGGCAGACGAACTGCTAATTTAAAAAGAAACCAGATGAATCGTAGAATATAAACAAATTGCGAACCAGACAACCTGCGAAACAAAACAATTATACTGCCAGGCACGTAACTTCGCAAGATAAAAACGAGACAAAAGATGAGCCACCATAAAAACTAAACTCGGTGCATCTTTTGTGTCATCTTTCTCTTGCCAACTTATATGCCGGCATCTGTACCTACACATAAAAATTCTACAAGGTAGTTTATTATATTCTACTATTAATTCTACAATATCACAGTTCCACCTATTTATATACACTATACACGTATATCTATTGGACAGCAGTTATAAAAGGACAACCTGCGTTAAAGATTTTACTTTTGTCAAAAAAAAAATATCATGCTTAACTGCATGTAGCCACCTAGAAAATTGTTACATCAAAGTTTAAATGAAAGAATCATTACCTTAGTACCTAATAAACATAATACCTATATACAGGTGTCCCGAAAACTTTTCCACACGGAGAGAAAGTAAGCACCTTAAATATTGAAAATAGGAAATTTTACTCAGACTTCATTTTGATTTTAAAAATAATTGGAACGGCATTGTGGGAGACCCTGTATATTAGATTTTGTTTAACTAAGGTAGCAATCTCTAGCAAGCAACAAGATAAACAGAATAGTTGAACGGGAATAATAATGCAAATCAAAGTAGATGACAGAAGTACCTAATTGCTAAGACAGAAAGAAGGTGAACATTATGTTTACTTCACAACCTCATTATTTCTAGAATAGAAGGCAGTTTGAGGACTTATAAGATCCTGATCCATAGAAAAAAATTTACTTGCCACCAGATCATTTTCTCAGGCGGGACTCGAAACCTAACTTTGGTAGTGTGTAGTATAAAAAAAATACACACATGAAGGCTTGACCGGAGTAATATTAAGGTGATTAGTACCCTCAAGTGGCGCCCTTATCTTAATTAAATTTATTGCTCGCTTAGTACCTACATAATGTATTGAAAATTCGATATCGACCAACTAATTATTTTACAGAGGTTTTTGTTTGTAAATAAACTATAGAACCTTAGCTTCAATCGGTAAATGTGAATTTTCGATACATTATGTACTTAGCGAACAATAAATTTTATTTGAAAGGTGAGAAAGGGATCTAATCGCCTTAAGCCTTTTACTTTGTACTTGGGCTTTTTATAAAAATCACCAGTTTTATTTTCAGCAGTCGAGAAAGTTTCATTACTTGTAGATCATCTTCCTCATCGGGCAATGACAACACCCATTCAAGTCGGTACCCATCACATGAAGTACCTGGTACTTCAGATGAATCTGTAAGGTATAATGATATGTAAATATATTTTAATAAAATATTAAACTTACATATCTATAGTAGGATACAGCAAAATAAAATACCAAGTTACACTTTTCATTGCCATGGAATCGAGACACAATAGCCGTTCCTTTGCATCCAAACTGAAAAAATCTACCCCCTATTCAAACGGCCAACTTTCTATTTGTTACCTACTTAGTTTTAAAATAAACAATAAACTGTACAAATTACATATACTAACCTAAACTGGCCATTGCATACAATAGAAAAATCTGTTATTTACATAAGTTTGTGTGCGACATGTGACTTGTTTGTTGCTTATTAAAGCTTTAAGTTAGTGAACGAATACAATAATAGCTATTTGAATCAGTATTCAGGGCTTTGATTTCTTACCCTATTCAATTTTTATATACACAGAAATCTTTAATATCTGAGAGTATTAACTGAGTACATACCATGTCCGTGGTATTGACTGCCTGGATGTGCAGTGGAAAATCATGTAACAGTTCATCACCTAATGGTTGTAGAGGTAAATTTAAATATGGTACAGCACGGGACAAAAGTCTGGTTCTTGATTTATTCCAGTGTTGTCAAAAATCTAAATTTCAAACAAATTTGAGCTCCTTCATGTAAACAAGATCATCTTGACCGATAGCTTGAATCCATTTCTGAGACCTGAAATAAATAACCACATTTAGAACAATGCAACAAATGGCTGTTGTTTACATAAACATTTTCTCATTCCCAACTTCAAGAAGATAGTGAAACGATTAGCAACTGCTCGACTAGTGGTCATAAATCCAGGTACTGAAACCCTTTTGATGTTGATCTACGATATGTTGTATTCTCATAATGCTTTGATTATTATGTTTGCATGCTAAATAGGGTTTCCTTAACAATAAATCTGTTAAACACAATTCTTTTTTTATTTTCTTTCTGTAAATACTAAAAACACAAACTAACGAAGGCGCATAAATGCAAATGCTTCAGCTACCAGGTACTTCAGGTATGTGATCATAATATTTAGATAAATAAATGATACTCATAAATTGGTACTAGGTAGTGTATAGCAATACAAACCTGTAGGGATCAAGTGGGATACAGGCCAAGAACACGTTCAACCCTGGTGTACGTCTCCTGCATAAAACACACACTGCATAAAACACACTTCTTATAGTTGCGTGTAGTTAAAAGAGACGATTCCATTGTCAATTTATTACAAGACTATACCAAATCTTTGGACTATACACTAAAACTAAAGCATCCACAGGTTCACAGAAATTTATGTTCAGTGGTGGCTTTAAACGTCCAATTGGCACAAAGACAAAAATACGGAGGAGCGAGAGCTCACTCAACTCGATATAATTTCAGCACAATTTCAGTTATTTCACAAAACTAAGCAAACAAAACAAGACTTGTTTACGAATTTCGAAGGCAACCGTGAAAGAAAAGATAGAGACGCCATATTGCCATGTACAAGTCGGTTTGACATAATTTTGCCAACATAGTGGAAATAAAATTTAGTTTAGCATGTTGCACAAACATGCATTAGGTACAAATTTATAAATTGCGTGTCTGTTAGCCTTATTACAACGCCATAAGGTTGAAAATAGAAAAACAATTCGAAATTTTCACTTTGTTGCTGTAGTGTCCACCCACTGCGTATAATGACTATAATGGCTGGTATCGGTATACATTTTGATTAGTGTCACAGAATATATACTCTTAGTGCGAGTGGCTCGTTTAGTGTTTAGCAAAAACACGTTCGGACAGTCTCTGTTATTAGCGTATAGTTGGCAGCCTCACCATGGAGTTAGAAGGATTTGACTAGGTCAAAAAATTGTTAATAAATAGTGATAAATAGTGAACTCTACCATATAAATAGTGATACTATGATTCAAAAGATATTTGAGTATCTTGGTAAGGCTGCAAACTTGACGTCAAGTTGGCAGACACCTTAAGAAATATAGTTCGTATCATTATGATTTATATGCCAAAAAATTGTTAAAAAATAGTGAATTGTATACACAAAATTTCAATAACATAGCTTCAATACAAGCCGAGATATTACGGTCTCTAAGTGGGCTGCTAACTTGACGTTTCAGGCAATAGCGATTCCAGAGAAACGGGTACAAGTTTTAAACAAATAAATATATCAAAAAATTGTTAGTGAAATTGTGATTCCTACGATATAAATAACACAAGAATTCTTCATTACTATTTTCTAAAAATCGAATGTTAACTTTTACATAATACTCTGAATAGGCTGTCGATCAATATTGAACTTTGCTCCACAGTAATAAGGTTCAAACTTTATTGCAATCGTGAGGTGAGTACCATCAAGCAAAAAAGTGAGATTTATATTTTTAGCCATACCCTCGAATTATTATTAATTTTATTATACATAAATATGTATCTAACGTTAAATTATAACTGAGAAATTG
This sequence comes from Agriphila tristella, assembly GCA_928269145.1. Lineage (NCBI taxonomy): Eukaryota > Metazoa > Arthropoda > Insecta > Lepidoptera > Crambidae > Agriphila > Agriphila tristella. The sequence continues at coordinate 36,404,322 of OV743432.1, forward strand.
ACAATCTTTTCCGAGAGATGGCGCTATTGTTATGAATATTATTGTTATTAATGAATATCGTTATTGTTTGATACCAACATTTAATTAATAAAACAAGTGTAATAATAATTCGAGGGTATGGCTAAAAATATAAATCTCACTTTTTTGCTTGATAGTACTCACCTCACGATTGCAATAAAGTTTGAACCTTATTACTGTGGAGCAAAGTTCAATATTGATCGACAGCCTATTCAGAGTATTATGTAAAAGTTAACATTCGATTTTTAGAAAATAGTAATGACGAATTCTTGTTTTATTTATATCGTAGGAATCACAATTTCACTAACAATTTTTTGAGATATTTATTTGTTTAAAACTTGTACCCGTTTCTCTGGAATCGCTATCGCCTGAAACGTCAAGTTAGCAGCCCACTTAGAGACCGTAATATCTCGGCTTGTATTGAAGCATTGTTATTGAAATTTTGCGTATACGATTCACAATTTTCTAACAATTTTTTGGCATATAAATCATATTGATACGAACTGTATTTCTTAAGGTGTCTGCCAACTTGACGTCAAGTTTGCAGCCTCACCAAGATACTCAAATATCTTTTGAATCATAGTATCACTATTTATATGCTATAGTTCACTATTTATCACTATTTATTAAAAAATTTTTGACCTAGTCAAAACCTTCTAATTCCATGGTGAGTCTGCCAACTATACGCTAATTCTCTGTTTAGTGTTTAGTAATGGGGAGGCGAAGGCAAAGTGAATTACAGATGTCGCTCAGTCTTTGGAACAATTGTCAGTTTGAGCTTATATTGTCTTGACTGTGTATTACGTGATTTTACTTTCTTAGATTGTATTTTTTTCGGTTTTGCGGACAAACAATGTATTCTATGCTAACTTTAGCTCATATAAAAGAAGAATTACGGAAAAGAAAAGCAAAAACAACAGGCAAGAAAGTTTATAGCAACTTACAAAAAATTGCTAACGTGCATTACATTTCTTTAAATTTCGTTTAAGATTTACAAGTAATATTTTTATTTCAGATTAGAAGCATATGATTTAAATTTTAACAAAGCAACTGAGTGTGAATTTCCGTGTTTATAGTTGCCTGATGATGCCTTCTGTGCAATAGTAATTTCAGGTTTCTGTACTGGAATTTCTGTACCATCCAATATTACACGAACCGTTTTATCATATTTATTTTGTTATTCTAAGTTTCTTGAATGACTCTGGCATATAAAATTCTATTAATTCTCTGTTTGGCCCCAATATTGGGCTTATTCCATATTTGATATACCTATCAAATTCATCCAAGTTATAAATATGTTAGAAACTGCTGAGTTTGAAATATTAAAGAACAAAGCTGTTATAATTCAAATGTTGTTTTATTTTGGCGAAGCTTCATTAAATTCATGAAACATTCCTTTTGATTTATAATGTTTCTCAGGCTCAGCAAAGGAGAAAATCGAGGGAAAAGCATATTTTTTTTGATATTTTTTTGCCCACTATTTTTTTTGTTACTGGGAAATCGATGAACTCCAATATTTTACAAGTTACATGCATAACAATGCGGCATTTTCTCAGTATAAAATTAAAAAGTGCAATACTCCAAGAGATTCCCATATGTTTTGACACTTTCTTTGAGGCGGCTGGGTACCAAAGACCAGACGCCACCTATCGGGATAAAATTGCGCTTTTCCTCCCCATTGTTTACGCTTGTTTACACTAAACGAGCCACTCGCACTAAACACTAATCAAAATGTATACCGGCCATAAAATAAAATTAATTAGTCAATGTCAATGTCAAATAGTGACAATCGATTGTGTCATTGGGCGCATTCTGCCAGACAGTCATCGATCGCTCGATCGACACGCATGTCAATGGGTGCATTCCAACAGACTAGTCGCCGATCGCCAAATGGACATCGTGAAAATCTGAATCTGCAAGTTATTTGACGCCAAAAAACCACAGATGTATTCCACCACTATAGTAAAAGCTGACTTACATTGATCCAGTAGCTGGATCCATGCAGAGTCCCGGCAATGCAAACAGATTGTTTGAATATGGATTAATAAAATTTGACTTATCAAATTATAAACATGCCTACAGCGGGGCTATCGGCTAAAAACAATGAAGTTAATGTAAAACTGTAATTTGATATTTGACAGATGTATGTGATACATTGCTACTTCGTTTTAGCACAAATAAAAACTTACCAAAGAAAAATTCAAAATTCAAAAATTCAAAAATATTTTATTCAGTCTAGGCTGTTACAAGCACTTGTGAATGTCATAGAAGCTACGCCATCGGTTCGCAAACCCTAAGCGGGAGACCTTGTAACGAGAAGAACCGGCAAGAAACTCGTCAAGGGCTGCTTTTTTCTCCCTGTATATTTCATACAGAGTCGTCAACATTGAAAAATGAGCTCCACATTTAAAGTGAGGTCATTTTCCATCACAATAATTAACAGAAGTTTGCACACAATGGGTAGGTAGGTTGAAATTAAATACCTACTACATATCGGATAGGCAATTGTGAGAGTAAATAACTTTCAACTAGTTAGGAAATCGCTCTGTCTGCTACTCGAAAGTGCACCTAAGTAGGCAAAATTTACTAAAAAACACATGTTACAATGACATAAAAAAATAATAAATAAAAAAAGCGCAATTTTTACAATTCAATATGCGTTAAGATAGGCACTCAGAAGCAGACCCATTCCCACTGGCAGCACCCGTTCACGAGCATGACGCATGGACCAGCCATCGCTTCACTCAACCATATTTGAGGGAACGTAACGACCCGCCCCACATGACACCACCGCAGAAATGATTAAAGAGAGCATGACATACTTAGGCTACCCATCCTAAGGCACTGAATTGAAAACTAATATCCAAAAGCTTTTCATAGGCCTTTACTTACAAAACTACTGACTATAGAAAGCAAAAAGATTGCAATAAAAAAATGAGAAATCAAAACAAGGTTAAGTTATTAATTTTATGTTTTGAGTAAGAAGTGCCATACATATTGATAATATTAAACAGAAATATATATATATATATATAAATATACGACGCCCTTAGTACAAGCAGACAGAAGCAGACCCATTCCCACTGGCAGCACCCGTTCACGAGCATGACGCATGAACCAGCCATCGCTTCGCTCAACCATATTTGAGGGAACGTAACGACCCGCCTCATACGACACCACCGCAGAAATGTTTTAAGTGAGCATGACATACTAAAGCTACTCGCATTAAGGCGTCGAGTCAAAAGCATACAATAAGTTATAAGTAGGTAGGACAATTCTCTCAATTTTCACAAAGAATAAATCTACGACCTGGGGCCCTATTTTTGAATCACTCGTCTCCAATCGAGCGCTCTTTTCTACTGATTTTCGTTCGACATTTGACTCAAATGTATGGAGATGTCGAACGAAAATCAGTAGAAACGAGCGCTCGACGCCAGACGAGCGATTCAAAAATAGGGTCCCAGGCTGTTTTATCAATTAAATAATCTTTAACGGTATAGTATCCTTTTTTGAGAAGACAATTCTTTACATGAGTCTTAATGTTTTCAAATGGTAAATCCATGAAAAGTATGCAGTTTAATATAAATTGAGATGCTGCTGTCAATATACCGATCTCTTTGAATCTATCCCTAAGAGATGTTCTAGAACTTAGTTGATAAATAGCTCTTATTGCTCGTTTTTGTAAAACAAAAATAGTATTTCTATCGGCTGCTATCCCCCACAAAAGAATACAGTATGACATAATGCTATGAAAATAACTGAAATACACTAATCTGGCAGTTTCTACATCTGTTAACTGTCTAACTTTTCTAATGGCATAGGCAGCAGAGCTGAGCTTGCCCGCCAGAGCTGCGATATGCATATTCCATTGAAGTTTACTGTCAAGAGTAACACCCAAGAAAACTGTTGAATCGAGCAAATCTAATTTCTCATTATTGATTACAATTTCAGTGGGATTCGCTGGAACCTTAGGTAAAGCGAATTTGACACATTTGGTTTTCTTAGCATTAAGTTGGAGATTATTTACATTAAACCAAGTAAGAACCTGCGAGAGTGCTTTGTTCACATCGTCAAAATCAGTTTTTTTCCTGTCAACTTTGAATATTAAAGAAGTATCATCCGCGAACAAAACAATATCACAGAACCTTTCTGCAAAAAAGGGTAGATCATTTATATATATTAAAAATAAGAAGGGGCCCAAAATGGAGCCTTGCGGAACGCCCATTTTTACATGAGAACCTGACGAACTTACTCCATTGATATTAACTGTTTGAGTCCTGGAACTGAGATACGACAGTATTAATTTTTGGGCATTATTTTTTACACCGTAATGATTTAGCTTCAACAGCAGCGTCCAATGGTCCACGCAATCAAAAGCCTTGGACAGGTTGCAGAAAATGCCAAGGGCATTCTGAGACCCCTCCCAAACCTCAAAGACATGCTTCAAAAGCGCAACCCCAGCATCAGTAGTAGAACGACCTTTCGTAAAGCCAAATTGTTTGTTGTGCATATTCACGTGTCTATTCACATTAAAATGACCTAATAATTGCTCAAGTATTATTTTTTCAAAAATCTTGCTTAGGGCAGGTAATATCGATATTGGTCTGTAATTGCTATGGTCTTCTTTATCTCCTGATTTAAACAATGGTATTACCTTGCTAAACTTCATAAGATCAGGAAATATTCCTTGATCAATACACCGATTAAAAATGTCAGCAAGATAAGGAGCAATAGTATGCACAATATTTTTAATAACCTTAACTGATATGCCCCATAAATCAGTGGAGCTTTTCATTTTTAGAGAATTGAAAGCTTTAATTATATCTAAAGCATTAATACATTTAAAATTAAACAATGAATCACTTTCAGCCACATGTCCCTTTAGCATAGATACGGCAGCCGCTGGTGAGGAATCCAGATGTAGTTTGTACTGGTATGTTTACAAAGAACTTATCAAAAATATTAGCAATTTCTTTATCTGATTTTATTAATTCATTATTAATATTAAGCGTTAGGTTATTTTCCCGTGCTTTAGTTTTACCAGTTTCACGATTAATGATATCCCAAGTTGTTTTTTAGTAGCAATAAGTACTAGCAATGTACGTGGTAGGTCCCATAATGAATTGGCCTAACTGGGTTGTGGTACTAGAAATGAAATAAAACCCGCATTACTTTTCAATATACTCTTCTATAATTACAACACACGTTTAAGATCGCTGAACCAACATTTCATTACCTTTAAAAAAGTAGTCCGAATTTTTGCTTTCAAAGTGGCCTGAAACGGCCGATTGCAATTCTTCATCATTTTCAAATTTTCTTCCCCGTAGGTCTTTCTTCCAATTCGGACATAAGAAGTCTTTAGAATGCTATAGGAAGAGGAAAACTCGCCATACACGCCATCCAAACGCTGTTTGATCGTAGCGGGCGAATGGCCTTCCTTATAAAGAAATTGAAACACTCCGGTACCCGATTTTCGACAATTTCAGAAAACTATCTACACGTCCTCTTAAATTGGCTGCCCCGTTCAAACTATCAATTGCAGGTTGATACAAGTTTCACAGCAGATTATTAAAGAGTCAAAGATTCGTATACCGCAGTCTAAAATTATTGAACATGTTTAGAAATATATCAGGCCAGGTCATTATGGGACCGCCTGCCCCCCTAGCATGACCGATTTATATCGCGTGATATAACATTTTATCGACACTCAACTGTCAAATTCCTTTGTCTATTTGACAGTTAAACGTGATAAAACGCTATATCACGCGATATAAATCGGTCATGCTAGGCAGGCAGGTATCACATCCATCTGTCAACTCAAATTATGACATGTTATAAGATAAGTGTGAACCTAGTGCATATTTTTTTCTGGATGAAAGGTACCCTATGTCTTTTTCCGTATCCCTGACAACGTGTATGCGAAATTTCATGATGATCGGTTCAGTAGTTAAGACGTGAAGGCGTAACAAACAAACAAAACAAACAAACGTACTTTCGCATTTAAAATATTTGTAAGGATAAACAATTTAAGGTTAAACAATTTCTTATTTTGGTATTCAGAACAAACGTGACGCAAGCGTTTATGAATGATTGACGTCTGATCATGGCACTGACGAGATGACGCTGAAGATTATGTATGCTGGAAATAACAAAAACTAGCAAACGAAAGTCCAGTTTTACTCCCAAGATGCTCAGTGACGCAAACATAAATAAGATTTAACACTCTAACATCGTACAAAACAGAACAGATCTCATAAAATCGTTGTTTAAACATGGCACATACGGAACCGTCTGTACCAGTTTTCATTAGTCAAAATATCGACAACTAAACCGTTTGGAGCCAAATGAATCAGTCTAGCAGCGTCACGTTTGATAAGTAACCCCGCGGGCTGATTATCTAATTAAAAACCACCTAGCGACTGGTCGCAGTTCACAGATGATCGTGATCCATTGCTACTTCTTTTTGGGTTAAAAAAAATCATACCAAAGAAAAGTGGCACTGTATGTCAAATGCAACCGGTCGCTAAATAGTTTCTTTTTAGATAATCAGGGTGCAGGTCACTCACATGCACGCAAAGGTTCGTACATTGTACGAATGTTTTCAATTTTGTATGGAAAATCATTCGCGAAGTCATTCGCGAAGGTCGTCCTACACATGTGGGTTTACATATTCGCGAACCTTTGCGCACATGTGAGTGACCGGGGTAACAGTAACTTGAAATTTGTTCGCATCAATAGAAAAAGCGAAAACAATATTTCGACCCATCACACTGTATGGCCCACATTTAAAACTGTCACGTTACGTGAATTTTGCCTAACGTATGTTGTAAAGCAATTAATATTTAAAGAAGTTTCGTCACTGAGTATCTAGCTTTATCTGAAACCAATCACTGCAGTACAGTTTACGATGCAAGTCGAGGTTAAAATTAGTATGTAAATAAGCTAGGGTGACCATGAACTATTATTTTTTGCGGACATTGTATTGAAGTTTACTGAGACTGTATGTAGCGTAATGTAGCACATTACTTTTAGGTTTTTACACGACTGCCCAAAAAAGGAGTGTATATGTGTTCAGGGTTCATGTATGTTTGTAGGTATGTGAGTTTCATTATACCACCATTGTCAACCTCTTTCCCTGGCCTGGCTAAAGGCAGGGAATAGAGTGAGCAGATTTAATATTTATAAATAAAAGGAGTTTTTAGATGTATAAGTATAATAAAAAAAAACAATGTACAAATATTTAAGCATCAAAAGTAAGTATTAAACCGTGAACTAATCTGAACTATAAGTCGTTAATACAAGGTTCCTACTATTATATCTAATTAACTTTGAGACAAATTAAAACCATTAGGCATCAAATTATTATTACAACAGTTACATAAACAAATGGATAAAAATGTTATAGTACTTATCCATGTAAAACCAATGAATGGGATGGGTACCTAATCCTTTGCTCTCTTAAAATAATAAATAATACGGAAAATTATTATATGTATAGTTGAAAAAAAATAAAATTATTTACTAGAAAATCGTGGTCATAAAATGTTCGATTTAATACCGTTGTCGTCGCACCGAAGTTGCAGTAATTCTTGCCAAATAAAAGTCATAAAAATTAGAACGCCCTTACTTGATGTAGACGAAAAGCACGGATAATCTTCAGGGGATCAGGACTGGAGCTGCAGACCTTCGCAGATTGATGACCGTCGCAGATCAAATCGTAGATCAAATTCATAAACAGTGACATTCAGTCACTAATAATAGAATATCGAATGAAATCTATCAATGATTATTAATCAGGCAATTAGGAATTAGCGCATTAGTGAAATAATGTATGAATTATTATATTTGGGAATTTGTGAATCCCTCCCCTTCCCTCCTGGAATCAAAGAAAAAAAAAGGAGTTAGTAAAAGGAAAAAATAAAGAAAGAAAAATAAATACAAAAAATAATTATACAGCGTCTTTGATGAGCCAACAAAACTTTCCAAAAGCGAACAGTAGTATAAAAAGCCAAAAAAAACAAACGATTTCAATAATTGTGTGCAAAACTCATAAAAATCAACATTTATTCTCTTTAAAACACTTACCCAACGATAATTTATGTGATTCTTACAAGGAATCAACAAATTTTTAACAAATATTTTAAAATTTCCACAGCTCGGAGCAAAAATAGGCTTCGCGCCATGAAAAGTAAAAATTTTCCCAAGAAAGCGCGGGAAACGCAGCGAAGATGTTCTTCACAAGAAAAAAAGTAATAGAGTGAAAAGGATGAATTATGTAAAATGGCTGTGTAAGAAAAGGATAGTCGACATGAATTAAAAAGTTATAAAAAATAAAATTTATAGATACCAAGGAGTTTTATACAAGAAGGTTGATAGTTTGAATTTGGAGTATGGATGAAATGAGGTCGCATGTTTGAAATAAATACAGATTAAGGAAAATTAATGAATCATAATAATAAATTACTGTTTTAAACTTGTAAATATATAAATAAGATGGAATATTAATAATATGAGAATGAAACGTGGTTTTTCTGTAATAGTGAAAAACACAACGTTACACCATCACTTCTAAATGGCTTAACGTAACGGATGATGCTTATATGTATGGGGTATCACCAGTCACACAATGATGGATAAGGATTCTAACGATCCTTACATCATTCCGAGTGACACTGGCTATATTTTTTTTAAAGTTAATATGGCGACTGTACGACGCCACTTTTAAATGTGGATTTTTTTAAATTTCTGTGACGGGTTGGGTGCTACTATGTATAATCCTTACTAATATTTTATAAATAAATGCGAAAGTCTGTTTGTTTGTTTGTTACGCCTTCACGTCTTAACCACTCTACCGATCATCATGAAATTTTGCATACACGTTGCCAGGGATACAGAGAAGGACAAAGGGTACCTTTCATCCCAAAAAAATGTTTCGTTCCCGAGGGATAGCAAAAAAACTTTCCACGCAGACGAAGTCGCGGGCGGCCGCTAATAAGTATATATCATCATCATCATCATCATATCAGCCACACGACACCCACTGCTGGGTATAGGCCTCCCCTAAGGATCTCCACGACGATCGGTCCTGCGCTGCCTGCATCCACTGGCTTTCCGCGACCTCCACCAGATCGTCGGTCCACCTTGTCGGGGGCCTACCCACGGAGCGTCGTCCGGTTCGCGGTCGCCATTCCAGAACCTTTCTGCCCCAACGGCCATCGGTTCTTCTCGCTATGTGTCCCGCCCATTGCCACTTCAGCTGAGCAATCCTTCGAGCGATGTCGATTACTTTAGTTCTCCTGTGGATCTCCTCGTTTCTGATTTGATCACGTAGAGAAACGCCGAGCATGGCTCTCTCCATTGCACGCTGAGTGACCTTGAGCCTCCTTATGAGACCCATAGTTAGCGGCCACGTTTCACTGCCGTAAGTCATCACTGGCAACACACACTGTTCATAGACTTTCGTCTTGAGACACTGAGGTAAGTCGGACGCGAAGATTTTTCGAAGCTTCCCGAATGCTGCCCACCCGAGTCGGATTCGACGAGAGATCTCTTTCTCGCAGTTGGACCTACCTAACTGGACTGCCTGTCCTAGGTATACGTAATGGTCAACAACTTCAAGTGTAGTGTTCCCAACATGAACTGGAGAGGGTACAACATGGGCATTTGACATAATTTTCGTCTTATCCATGTTCATCCTAAGACCCACTCTTTGGGAAGCACTACGGAGATCTTCGAGCATTGTGTTCAGGTCTTCCATGGTCTCAGCCATAAGGACTATATCATCGGCAAAACGAAGGTGTGTTAGGTACTGGCCATTAATGTTGATGCCGAGTCCTTTCCAGTCCAAGAGCTTAAAGATGTCCTCCAACGCAGCTGTGAACAGTTTCGGAGAGATAACGTCTCCCTGTCTCACACCACGCTGCAGTTGGATAGGATTTGTGTTCTGGTTCTGTACTCGGATCGTCATGGTGGCATTTTGGTATAAGTACCTCAACACCTCGATATACCTATAGTCCACTTGGCACCTTTGGAGAGACTGCAGCACCGCCCAGGTTTCAATCGAATCAAAGGCTTTCTCATAGTCCACGAACGCCAAGCAAAGTGACTCCTCAGTCTTCTGTATAACCTGCCGCAGCGTATGGATGTGGTCTATGGTGCTAAAGCCTTTTCGGAACCCGGCTTGTTCGGGAGGTTGGAAGTCGTCGAACTTGCGAGCGAGACGATTCGCAAGGACTCTCGAAAACAACTTATAGACATGACTCAGAAGCGAGATGGGTCTATAGTTCTTTAAGAGGGACTTGTCACCCTTTTTAAAGAACAAGATCACCCCACTTATGTTCCATGTCTTTGGCGTTCTGCCCTGGACGATGACGGAATTAAAGAGCTTCTGGAGGACTTTGAGTAACGGCTTACCGCCCGCTCTCAGAAGTTCTGTAGTGATTCCATCGTCACCCGCCGCCTTGTTGTTTTTCAGCTGTTTGAGAGCCATACTAATCTCGTACAGGCTGACGTCCGGGATATCTTCGGTATAGTGTCGGGTAAGCTTGGCTCTGGGGTCTTTAGCCTTGCTTTCAACAGGTGTCTGGGTGGAATATAACTGCCCATAGAAGCTCTCGATCTCCCTCAGGATTTCAGGCTTTGATGAAATGATGCGTCCGTCGTCAGTTTTCAGCTTCGTCATCTGGCTTTGCCCAATAGACAGATCTCTCGCGAACACTTTGGAGCTTTTATTCCGCTCAATGGCCTCTTTAATACGATTCGTATTAAATTGGCGAAGGTCGCTCGTCAAAGACTTAGATATCTGTCTATTAAGCTGCCGATAACGATTAGCATCTACTGAACTCTGGAGCCTCATTTCACGTCTCTGATCCATGAGTAGGAGTGTGTGGTCGGAGAGTTTCTTTATCTTGGGACGGCGGGTCTTAAAATATATATAAGTATATATTATAAGTAGTATATCAGTTGTCTAACACCTTAAAAGCTTAGCTTAGTTGGGGCTAGATGGCGCTGTGTGAAATTGTCCAAGCATTTATTTATTACTAGAGTCTGCCCGCGGCGCCGCCCGCGTGGACGAAACTATACTGTGACAAACAATTTATTCTTTCAAAACCACAGTGATTATTGTACTAAATTTGTAATCATCTGTAAATTTGTAATTTACAGAAAATGAACAGTTTAGGACCTACTGTCGCGACGACAATACCAGTCGCGATGTTTGAGCTGGCAACAGTTATCAAGTGCCGCCATAACTCACTTGTCAATGTCATGTAAGCCGCCTTTTATTTCTTTCTCGTAAAGTTGTGCTATTTTATCTCTCAATTTATTCTACAAATGTAAAAGTGCCATGCCAGTAATACAACTGCAAAAATAACGTGCCTGCCAACAAGTAACGAGCTCAGAAAACCAATGGAATAAACGAGAGCTAAGTATTAGCATGGTACATATAAATAACAACCTGTACACATCTCATCGTGGATATATCTCTGCACATAGGAACCACGTCTCACCTAAGTAGACAAGTAACGTGGATGTATGAGACTCATGAGGAACCCTCGGTCCCAATGGGATGTTATATTGTGAGGGTAAACCACGTCCCACATAGGTGGACAAGTAACGTGGGTAGGACATCTAAATCCCTCTAAGCTTACGGGGATGTTATCTTGTGACCACGCACCACATTGTGGATAAGTCACGTGGTAAGTACACAGGTACTCCAGCGGAGTGTTGTACGCACAGGCGTACAACACTCCGCTGGAGTGTAGGTATATGTCATACAGATATAGTTAAGTAATCTCCGCACCATTTAGACAGCTAACATAGACAGTAAGGTCATATTGACATTCGGCCTACAGATAATCTAGTCACTTATTTATAGCCATATTTGTATGTTCCATGAATCCTGTGACCATGCCGTGGTAACGGTGTGATCCCAGGGCTTAGTGGCACCACGCAGTGGTGTCATTTCTTCATTTGTATTTGCAGATGGAACGTGAGATCCACTGAAAGCAGGGACAGACATTCGCTGGTAGTTGAAGGTACAATATAACTTGTGGTAAGTAACTAACCTTTATCGTTCACCTCTCCTCTCATTACTTATCCTTCGTTTTAAATTCTTGCGAGCCGCGATGGATGAGTTTGGATCACGGATATGGGTTACCCTTAAACCTCCCCGAGGGTCGCGACACCTACATAAATAAACATATAGATTCATTCAGCTAATTACTACACCATCTTTGCTAATTCATTAAACTTGTTTAAGAAAAAAGTGGGTAAACTGTTATTCTAGATAAAGTAAATATAAAAAATAGTTAAGACTATAATGTACATTGTAATAGTCGTAGATCAAATTGTCTCTGTTTTTTATATTTTTGTATTACTTATCTCATCTTTATTGGTAGGTTTAAAGATGATAGCATCTGACACAATCTTGCACAATGGGGAATGTATAAAAAAAATCAATTTGGCTGAATATTTTTTTATAGGTAGGAATAAGCTCCCTTAGCAATAGAAAAAAGTTTCAGAATTTTCAGAAGTTTCAGTTGCATCTTAAATCGTTTGTATCAAGTTATGGTACTTTAAGGTATGTTTCTTTCAAAATGTTAATTTAAGAATGATTGTATATGACTGTTTGTTACCTAAATAAATAAATAAAAAATAGTTAAACTGTTTATGCTCTGAAAAGGTTTTAATGCATAAATTGTTATTTACATAATAAATTATGTACAGATTAGTTACAGAATAGTGACAATTTAGGGATTATTTGCAAATTGTTAACAATTAGTTTACAGAAAATGAACAGTTTAGGACCTCAGTACATGACCTCTACCATAGACGCAATTCTCCACCAACCCATGGTCCTTCCTACCTTCTCAGTGTTTACGGACCAAATCTCAGAAGAGTGCTTTCCCCGTTTGCACTTTTTTGACTCCCCATACAAATTCTGTTTTTGTCCTTTCTTTTTGGCTATCTCTTAACTCTCCCCCATCTGGATCTAGGCACCACAAAACAGTACTTCGCGTCGGGCTACTCTCTAAAATCATTCAGACCTATTCATACCATCTTCTGATGGTGTACCAGATGCGCGCGGACTCGTGCAGTGCTTTCCAGTTTCACGGCAACAGATGGGGTTCTGGTCATTAACGGGTCCAGTTTCTGGGTATTAGTCAATCTCACAGTGCGTGATCTTGGCTAGCTTGGCTATTCCGGTGTCACAATTCCGAAGTCGCTGTCTGATACACCCATGTCCGGTCAGTAGTTGAGAGACGATGGAATCTAGTTCAATCTCCGGAGAGTCCAGTGAGGCTCTCCACTGCGATATCGAGAATGAATCTATAGAGTTCGCATCCGCCTTCGCTCTAGTCCCATCGTTTCTGCCAAATACCGACGGTTTCCTCCTTAATGGCTCTTCTTAGTCCTCGGCACTCCCTGGGAGCCAGGAGGCTCCCCTCCTCCGCAAATGGTCCAAAGCAAGCACAGGTAACGCTGTGGAACAACACGGCCTATAAGCTTTCGTCAATAAAATAAGCGCCGTTCTCTGTGTACTGAGCTAAGCTCTCTATACAATAAAAACCGGCCAAGTGCGAGTCGGACTCGCGCACGAAGGGTTCCGTACCAAAAAACGGCAAAAAAATTACGTTTGTTGTATGGGAGCCCCCCTTAAATATTTAGTTTATTAGGTTTTTAGTATTTGTTGTTATAGCGGCAACAGAAATACATCATCTGTGAAAATTTCAACTGTCTAGCTATCACGGTTCATGAGATACAGCCTGGTGACAGACAGACAGACAGACAGACAGACGGACAGCGGAGGCTTAGTAATAGGGTCCCGTTTTTACCCTTTGGGTACGGAACCCTAAAAACATCGGCACATGAGCATCGGTACCATACGTCTGCAGCTTCCTTGGTATAAATTCTGAGCAAACGGAATCGAATTCCCCATTTGGACGCAGAAACTCGCGAAACCTTGCCGAAACAGTTCATAGCGCATTCGCCGATAATTTACGCATCGTAACTTCTTATCGTACTTATACACAGTTGAAATTATTACATTTTAATTGACACTGATGGCAATATTTAATCGACGAAATAAAAACGTGATTTCTCTCTCATATTTTATAAAATTAGAATATTAATTTTGCATGCTCTAATGACAATCACCATGACAAATTGACAATTGAGATGACAATCAGAGAAAAGCAAGGTAACTAAGCAACCCTGCGAAAATAATATTACTTATATAATTACGAAAATTTTCGATTTTATATTGCTTATAATTCAAAATTTCTACACCCAATGTCATATTTTCTTGGGTTTTTTGCGATTCCCGGCATCAAGGAATCGAATTACACATAAATTCCCGATAAATATTGTGCCGTTTAAGAGAAACGTGTCAAGAAAGTTTCGTAGAGCGCCATCTCGATTTTTGTCTCGTTCTGGTTTAACGATTTTATATATTCGATTTATTTATTTACTGTAAAATTTCATGATGATTGGTTGAGTAGTTAACACGTGAAGGCGTAACAAACAAACAAACAAACGGACTTTCGCATTTATAATATTAGTAGGGATTTAATATCTGGGTGACCGAGCTTAGCTCGGTTAGTACTATTTACCACAACAAACAAACAAACGGACTTTCGCATTTATAATATTAGTAAGGATTTAATATCTGGGTGACCGAGCTTAGCTCGGTTAGTACTATTTATTGTAATACTAGCGACCGCCCGCGACTTCATCCGCGTGTTTAATGTTTTGTCTATCCCTCGGGCCCAGTTCCTTTTTTCGGGATGAAAGGTACCCTATATCCTTCTCTGTACCCCCGAGAACGTGTGTGTAAAATTTCATTATGATCGGTTCAGTAGTTAAGACGTGAAGGGGTAACAAACAAACAAACGGACTTTCGGATTTAGAATATTATTAGTATATTAGTAAGGATGGTGGTGGTGGCCGAATGGTTATAAATCGGTTTTCAAGATGTCGCTTTTCTACATATTCTGCGTGGAAAGAAAAACGCATGAAAACTCGAAAATGGTGGTGTTTAGGTGATAATCTGGAATCTACATTGTTGTCTCAAACATTAACTACATTTTTTAAACTTGTTTAAAAACAATAAAAATAAAAAAAAATTATAAACTTGAACATATGAAAAACAAAAGTAAGTCACCCAACGGGATTCAAACCCGTAACATTAGTTTCTTGCCGACAGTGGCCGGCCGGATGAAATTAGCGACCATATTCTGCGTCGAAAGAAAAACGCATGAAAAATTGAAAACACGCGTTTTCCCAAACATAAGAGACTAATCTAGATCGATTGTTTACCCCCGAAACCCCCCATATACCAAATTTCAGCGAAATCGTTAGAGCCGTTTCCGAGATCACAGAAATAAATAAATACAAGAATTGCTCGTTTAAAGGTATAAGATAATATTTTGGTAACTAAAGTCAATAGAATGCAAAGTCCGTGGTAAACCTAACTAACGGCACAGATTAGATAATATTGCTAGCAGGATGATAATAGCCTTTCGGGCTCTATTTTTGAATCGCTCGGCTGGCGTCGAGCGCTCGTTTCTACTGATTTTCGTTCGACATCTCCATACATTTGAGACAAATGTCGAACGAAAATCAATAGAAAAGAGCGCTCGATTGGAGACGAGTGATTCAAAAATAGGGCCCTGTCCATCAACGTACGTACATTGTTGTCACCCTATCTTAAAAATGATCACGGATTTTATTGTAACTACCTGCAGTGATTGGTTCTAGATGCAGCTAAATCCTCAGTGACGGAAATTGTTCTTAATATTAATTGCTTTACAACATGCGTGAGGCAAAATTCACGTTATGTGATAGTTTTAAGTATGGGCCATACAGCGTGATGGGTCAAAATATTGTTTTCGCTTTTTCTATTGATGTGTCGTTATACGAACGAATTTCAAGTATTACATACTGTCACTTATCAAACGTGACGCTGCTAGAGTGCTTCATTTGGCTCCAAATGGTTTAGTTGTCGATATTTTGACAAATGAAAACTGGTACAGACGGTTCCGTATGTGCCATGTTTAAACAACGATTTTATGAGATCAGGGGCCGTATTATGACCTCTTATTTCCAGGCAGTTTTCTGACTGGCTATCAATCTATCTCTTTTACTTGCTATACGACGAGAAAGAGATGTCACTACAGCAATTTATAAACCTGTGGGTCTATTGCCCAAGTGTCGTCGACTTCGCCGTCGGCTTCATTTGACAGATGGTTGTAATACATTGCTACTTTTCTTTGGTAAGTTTTTATTTGCACCAAAAAAAAGTATCAATGTATTTCATCCATCTGACAAATGAAACCGACGGCGAAGTCGACGACACTTGGGCAATAGACCCCCTGGCAGGATTTAAGAGCTTGTAATACCGCCTCTGGTAACTCAACTGGCAGCTTAAAATGATCATCACTGATCTAAGTTTTAAGTACATTGCTGGGTTTTAGTAGAGAGAGAGTCATAACATTGATTTTTACCGTAGCAGCAAATAGCAATGTACTTACAAATTAGTTCAGTGATGATCATTTTAAGCTGTCAGTTGAGTTACAAAATAGGCCTGCTGTTCTGTTTTGTACGATGTTCGAGTGTTAAATCTTATTTATTTTTGCGTCACTGAGCATCTAGGGAGTAAAACTGGACTTTCGTTTGCTAGTTTTTGTTATTTCCAGCATACATAATCTTCAGCGTCATCTCGTCAGTGCCATGTTCAGACGTCAATCATTCATAAACGCTTGCGTCACGTTTGTTCTGAAAACCAAAATAAGGAATTGTTTGACCGTCGCTGAAGGTTTATATAGCTAGGTAACAAGCCAGAAGGAGTAAGGCACATACGAGATGACGATCATGATAAATTAACGTTTAGAGGTTTATTAAAAACTGAACCCTTAATTATGGCGCAAAATTACTTCTATTTCCAACTGAGTCTCATCTTTCGTTGACCAAACTCTATTTACCATGCATGTTGCTGTCGCCTTACATTGTATGCTTTAAAATGTACTCTATGGCGATCGATGACTCAGCGATTAGTCTGCTACTGGACTGGTGGAATGCACCCATTCATTCGTCCATCATCCATCCTTCCATTCATCATTTTATTTTGCAAGAAAGAAACGACAAAAAATAAGGAAACCTTTGCTTGCAAACTTGCAAAGCCCGTGTAATTTTAATTATAAGTTATTGTGATTATATAATTCTTTTACGAATTACTTAGCTATGGATTCCGAGGTGATAAAAGAAAAGATACATACTGAACCGGTATTGAATGATCCGCGATACATAACCTTACTCAGTGTCATTATTCTTATATTTACGTTGTGTAAGTACCCAAACTAATAAAAATACTTTTTACAATGCGCTATAATGCTTTTTTTCGCATTGCAGCAGTTCGTATATGCATACCTTCTAATACATAAACACCACATTCATGTCTGCATAAACCTTTTTCAGTAATCTGGTGGTGTTTCTCAAGACGTCGTCACCAGCGCACATGTGTTCTACTTACTGGTCTCTCAGATTCTGGTAAAACTCTCTTGTTTGTGAGGCTTGCTTATTCCCAGTACAGACAAACTTTCACGTCTATGAAGGAAAATGTAGAAGAATACATCACATCGGTGAGTAAAACAAAGACACACACAATAGATAATATTGCGTACAGAAGTTGCAATCCACAAAATCGTAAAAAAATTGCGACTCTTGCTCCGACACAATAAAGTGCAATTCTTCCCACAGCGCTCCATTCAGGGGCGTCGCCAAGGTTGGGCAGAGAGGGGCAGCTGCCCCCCCCCCCTAGAGGTTTGAAAAATGTAACCAACTGCAAAGTAACCAAAGTTCTGAGGCTGTGCATCTTGCTTTTCATAAATCAATCGCATCTCAAACTTGAATATATTCACTTGGTGCTCTTGACTGTACCTACAATTCATATTTTAGTTTTCTCATCCTTCTTAATATTAACTTGCCCACCCCCTGGGCCATAGGCTGGCAACACTCTTGGCTCCATTCACTATAAAACACTCACTAGTAGTTGCCTCTCTTTCTATCGCGTAGCTTGTCTTTTCTGATGTATGAAAGGACCCTGTTCAAAATGTTCGAAAAAAGCCAATCGGTCAATTTGGCTGAAATTTTGGGTAAATATACCCTGTAACAGGCTGATCAAAACTGTAAAGTTACACCGTGAAATAATGGCTAGTTTAGGAGATATGGCTTTTTTGATGTTGTAAGAAAAAATGTTAAAATAAAGAAACATCACATTTTCATATTTCTAATTTAATTATTTTTTATTATTAGGTTTAACTGTACTATGTACTCGCATTTAGTCTCCTTTACTTTAAGGAAGCTATCAGTTTCATAAAGTTTCTGTCGAATCTGATAACTTTTTTGAAGTTAAGGTAGCCTTAAATTTAAGAATTGTTTGTGTATTTGGGTGCTATTTTTATATGCGTAGTTCCCATTCATAGTATACAGAAAGAAGTTTCAGATAATCCTATCGGACGTATATCTAGTTGTTTTTGGGGTTCGCCCGTTACGAAGAAAATGTCAAGTATCCGTCCGTGAGAACGCTCCTAACCATTTTTAATGCAAGTACATAGGACAGTTAATTCTAATACCTAATTAAAAATAATTAAATAAGAAACATGAAAATGTGATGAGTTTCTTTATTTTTAAATTTTTTCTTACAACATTAAAAAAGCCATATCTCCTAAACTAGTCATTATTTCACTTTGCAAGTTTGCAGTTTTGATTAGCCTGATACAGGGTATATTTACCCAAAATTTCAGCCAAATTGACCGATTGGCTTTTTTCAAACATTTTGTACGGGGTCCTTTGTCCTCTCAGAGGATGCCAAGCACTTCACACTTGTGTGTGGAATGACAGAGCCGTGGTAAAACTTAGAAGGCTGACTTACATGAGAGCTTAACAATTTTGTAATTCATGACTATTTAATTTTCTGTTTTTTCAGAAAACACTTCGACTTGTTGATCTCCCTGGACAAGAACGTTTGAGAAATAAATTTTTTGACCAATACAAGAATAGTGCAAAGGCTATCATTTATGTGATTGATTCTGTAACTATTCAAAAAGAAATCAGAGATGTTGCAGAGTAAGTACATTTATTTTTGTTTTAACCTTCCAGCGGTCTTACCTTGCACCGAAAATAACCAGTCGTT
This sequence comes from Agriphila tristella, assembly GCA_928269145.1. NCBI lineage: Eukaryota > Metazoa > Arthropoda > Insecta > Lepidoptera > Crambidae > Agriphila > Agriphila tristella. The sequence goes on from OV743432.1 coordinate 36,423,532, forward strand.
AAGGAACATACCCATACTATGTGACCCATTTTTTTACAGTATTTTACTTACCTCCCTCCCCCCCTTGGTGGCCAACAGTAGTATATGCCAAGACCAGCCCTCCCCCCCTCTAGTTTTCACATCATAATTCCTAGATATGGTTTTAATGATTTTTTACAGAAAATAAAAGAAATTCACTCATATTTGTCTTTTAATTAATACGCTGTGCTGTGTACATGATTTTACGTATAAAAACAAGTGAATTTATCAAAAAGAAAAAACTTAATTAAAAACATATTGTAACAGGAACTTAATTTTACAATAGCAAGTCCTTAAAAGGGCCTAAATTGAATACAGCTCGAAAAAGTCGAGATTTCCCTATAGGATATTAACAACGTGACATAACATAACCCCCCCTCCCCCACCCCTGTGACCAAGCGTTGTATTTAATTAAAGACCCCCTCCCCCCTTAACGGGTCACGTAGTATGGGTACGTCCCTTACATATAAAATTACACTTAATTTTTCGTTTGCAACAACTATTATAGGGGTAACTGAGGGGTAGTACCATAGAGTACATTATGGTGGGTAGTACCTCGCCCCCCTGAGGATATCACGGAAGCTTATCTGTCGATTTATTCACTAAAACTTCATAATTTTGTGGAACAATAACAATAATTTAATAATTATTATAACAGTCACATACACATTCTTTGTTAACTAATAATAATATAATAATAGAGCTTTATTTTTCCATATAATTTACATTCCAAATGTGACAAGTGTTAGTACTTAAATAAACTTAATGTTTTGATCTGTTAGTATTTTTTTTTTCTTTTTGCAAATTAATAATTATATGGATCCCTTCTGGGTGAAAGCCTCCTCCATCCCTTGCCAATTTTTTCTGTCTTGGGCAACCTTCATCCAGTTTGGCCCAGCGGTTTCTATTATGTCATCAGCCCACCATTTATATGGTCTGCCTCTGTTTCTTTTTCCTTCGGGCCCCAACCATTTTGTTACCTCCAGCGTCCATCTCTTATCTTTGTATCTGGAGATGTGACCTGCCCAGTTCCACTTCAGACGTAGAGCATTCTGAAGGGCGTCTGTCAGTTTACTTCTTCTTATCTGTTCATTTCTTGTTTTTTGTATTTTTCTTAGATGTAACATACTCCTTTCCATTGAGTGCTGACATGCCAGGATTTTGTTTTTTATTTTTTTGGTGTATGTCCTTGTTTGGCTTCCATAAGTTAGAGTTGGCAGAATACAGGTGTCTCTTTGAGAATTTCTTTTTGTGACCAGTATTTTTGCCAGGCGCAGTTGATTCTTCTCTCTATCTCTATTTCGTTATTTTTGGCATCAAATGACATTTGTTTTCCAAGATATTTGTATTCTTTTACATATTCAATCTGGTTTCCTGACACATATATATCTCTTCTTGTATGGTTAGTCATAACTTTAGTTTTGCTTGCGTTCATGTGTAAGCCCACTTTTTTACTCGTACTGTCCAGATTCTGTATCATTTCTTCCAGTTCTTTGGCTGTCTCTGCAAAAGAAAAGAAAGGAAGAAAATACATTTATTTGGGACCACACAACGATACACAATAAAAAAAACAAAGAAAAACAAAACAAAGGAAATAAACACATAGAATACATGTTGTGCATCGTCGTGTGATGCCAAAATGTGCCAAGCTCAGTATAAGCAACAAGCGGGGGGCCTGTTGCACTGATATTCTGCTTGACACATTTGTGACACCAAACACGACAGAACAAAACAAGAACTTATGAATATAGTTACAAAAGACAAGAAAAAAGAAACAATAATGATAATAAGGTCACAAAACAACAACAATATTAATAAAAAATAAAAACGGAAATAATAAAAAAGAGGTAAAAACTAATTTAGGAACTAATCTGTGCTGTGCATCATACTAGCGTATAATCCATTAAATTAAGTAGGTACACAAATACCCTATTTGTGTAATATTTTGTGACCATTTAATTTGGTCGGATTCGCGCTGCAAAAAGGACGATGTCGTCAGCAAACCTGAGATGTGATAGGTATTTGCCTTGTATTCGAAGTCTCTTATTATTCCAGTTAATTTCTCTATATTCCTTCCAATACGGCTATGAACAGTTTGGGTGATAAGGGGTCTCCTTGTCGGACTCCTTTTCCTATTGTTATCTCTTCACCTTTACTTTCCAATCTTACTTTGCTTTTACTTTGTGAGTAGATGTTCTTTATGATGTTTATGTATGTTTTGTTTATTCCACAACAGTCAAGTGCTTTCCTGATCGAGCTATGAGTTATACTATCAAATGCTTTTGAGTAATCGATAAAAGCTATATAAAGGGGGCAATTGTATTCTTTGTATTTTTCAAGTATTTGGTCTACTGTGTGTAAATGATCTATAGTGGAAAACCCCGATCGGAAACCCGCTTGCTCCATTGGTTGATTTTTGTCAATTTGTGATGTTATTCTTTGTTAACTATTGAATTTTAAAAGTCAAATCCATACAGGTTTCGAAGCGAAGCGATAGCGAAAATTTGCAAAAGTTACTTTGGCTAGGGGGGCTGGTTAGGTTTCCGTTAAATATTAAGTAAACCCAAAACTTTGTTATTTCTAACATAATATCATATTATTTAATATTGTCAGTTCTTAAAAATCATATAAATTTTCACAACTGTTACAGATACCTGTACACCATAATGCTAGACCCGGTGGTGCAGAGCAACAGCCCGCCCTTGTTGATCCTGTGCAACAAGCAGGACCAGCCGCTGGCCAAGGGCAGCCAAGTCATCAAGAGCCTGCTGGAGAAAGAAATGTAAGTAGCTGCTGCCTGATTTCACTATCACTACATATTATAAAACAGTATCTATCGCATCTGCCTGTCTGTTCGTGATAAACTGAATAACTACTGCACAGATTTCATGTGTGATTTTCACTATAGATAGAGTGATTCTTATGAATTTGGGTATATAATTTGTCAAGGTTTTGTGTAAATTGGTTAAAATATAATGATAATTTGATGGAAGTGTCGGAAAAAGTCAAGCCACCTGGGAGCTTTCATCGAAAATGCCCCTTTTACGCACTGGCGGTTGACTGCGGGGGTGGCGCCGCTTTTTCCATTTTAATTTGCAACCGCTCCTGACCTTGCGAACTTGCGGTTAAGTAACCTACCTAAACGAAATGGAACCGCGCGATTCACCACTAGTGCGTAAGAGGGCCAAAATTCTTTTGAGATACAACAAAACAATGCATGGTGGCGATATTCCTCTTTTATAGATCTATAAAAAAGTCCGCGATGGCTATATGTCTTAAGAATAGCTTACTATACCCATCTTCTAAAAAATTGGTCACGTACGCACAGCTTTCGACTTCATTTGGTTTTGCGCCTTTGGGCATTATCCTTACTAATATTATAAATGCGAAAGTAAGTTTGTCTTTCACGTCATAAGTTAACCGATTATCATTAAATTCAAGCAAGGTAATTGGAAAGCTATTTAAACTGACGGACGCAGTATTAAATTGATTGAATTTGATTGACAACACTGGTAACAATAGTTATTTGTGATTCTAATATAGACTACTGAGCACAGTGAGTGATTTAAAGGCACGAGGCAGAACAACATTTTGGTCTCGTGTAAAACATACAACTTTTCACCTCAATCAGCGAGAAAATTTTCATGTGACTACTGGTAAAAAGCTTAATTCAGCATTAGAAACTTGTTCTCTTAACTCTTATGGAGTTAGGCAACTATCTTCATCGTTGGACGCATTCATTTTTGTAATTTATCACAAAATAATTCGATCAAACCTATGCTGAAAAATTTTATTCATAGAGTCAGTAAAGTAGATTCCCGTCGTTTTGATTACATTACGTTGTGTTTTTCTCTTATTCATTAATATCCCGTCTTATTTATTTATTTATAACCATAAAACATATAATTTGTTAATTTCATAAATTTTTCTTATTTCATATTTGATTCATACATGCGACCTCATTATCTCCTCCATACTCTTTATTTCGAATTATCAACCTTCTTTTTTAACAATCCTTATTTAAAACTCCTTGGTATATCCGTGCATTTTATTTTTTTACTTTTTAATCCGTGTATGACACCATAAAGCACTCTATCTATCCTTTTCTCACATATGAATTTTACAAGTGTCATCCTTGTCACTTTATTTGTTTTTCTTTATTATTTTAAAAGTTGGTGTTGGAAATTAAAAAAGCACACGCGCCAAAAGCACCCTTTTCGTGCTGGAGAGGTGAAAAAATTTTAATTTTAAATTTACTTTAGCAACATTTAACTTGAATTTTTTTCACAAAAATTGCCATAAAATGTTATGATAAGTATGCTACTATTAGATGAACACTGTTTTTTTATCTTTGCAGAAATCTTGTCCGTGTCACCAAGTCAAGCCAGTTGCAGTCAGTTGATCCGTCCCAATCCAATAACTCTACGTATCTTGGGAAACCTGGCAAAGATTTTGAGTTTTCCCACATCGGCTCAAAGGTGGAAGTGGTGGAGTGTTCCGCTAATACCAGTGATGATGACAATCCAGTTGATATGCGAGCTTTGGAAGATTGGATCTCGAAACTTTAAATATTATACTGAGCCTTAGAATAATAACAACCTAGAACGATAGTTCCCTAAGTGCACTGTCAAAAGTGAGGCAAAATGGCTTTAGTTTTCAGATTAAAAATCTGAAAACTAAGTCATTCCTTCATACCTAATCATACCTATAAATGAAACAGTTTCAATTTACCTACCTTTAGGGGATTAGTGACTATTACATAAGATTTTTAACATATGAAGGGAATCAATCTGAAAACTAAGCCATTTTGGCTCAGTATTTTTTGGCTCACTTTACGTACAAGGACTCTGCTTCTAGGTGTTACTATTCTTAAATGAGCATGCTTAATGCACTTGTCTGTCCCTAGTTCCATATCATTATTTTATACCTCTTAGCTTTTGTTTGGATTTTTTATTGAATAAATTTTGCATTTGTAATGTAAGTTTATGTTAAGTATAATGCATTTTGATTGGATTATTTCTAATTGTGAAATGTTGATTGAAACATGTGATCTGTGTGTGATCAATTTCCATGCGAATGTGATATTGTCTTAAAAAAGCGATTTTATTATGATTGGGAGATGTTTGTTAAGGGCATGGGGTAAATTCGTTTTCACGAATCATGAAATGGATCTGCAGTGCCAAATTAAGTGAGATATTGATACATTTTTGAGTACCTATCACATTTTATATTAATGGCACTAACGAGTTATATTAGCGAATTCTACCCATACCCCTTTTGGAATGGACAGGATTTTTACGTAGTAAGAAATTGTTTTTCTATTACCTAAAACAACTCAACTAAATTTTGGTAATGGGAAAGTTTATTCCTATCTACGAAAAAAATCGAACATTCCATAATTATTTTTGTACCTACCACAGCTCAAATTGCAAAATATGGCGCCTCTCGAGTCTTTTATGAATAAATTTTTCTAAAAAAATAATCTATTTTATTGGTCCTTGAACCTATAGGTAGTTGTCCGCAAGAGTTTTTAAGTTACAAAGTATTGGTGCCTCTTTCTTTTAATATTTCATGTGTGTAGGTACATATTTCATGTTGGAAAACGCAATATTTATAGAAAATTACATGGTACATTACCTAGTGGTTTTAAAGACGATCGTCCCGTGATGATTTTCTACCATCATTTTATAGGTAGGTATACTTAGCTACTTGAAAATTAAAAAACAACACCAATAGTCAGGAGGCAAATATTTAATAAGTCGTCTCCTTCACGATTTTCGTCGGACTCTCTTCTATATACCTAAAACTAGTATGTATGTGTTCCTTGTGCTCTACAAAACACGAAACTGACGGTTTTAAGAGGAGAAAGTGGGGACACGCATAGCTATGACGTCACAAAGATGGCGCCGACCGTAACAAGTTTTTCTTAATTTCTCGAGTTTTATTGCATCAATTTCGTTGTTTGATATGTCATTTGAAAGGTTTTATAATTGTCTATGATTGCTCTTTTGAAACCTGCTAATTTAGTTTTGTCGTTTTTGAAATATTAACAAAAATATGATTTTTATTTATAAACTTTTTGTTATTTACAGAGCATAGCAAGCAACATATAAGTACTACTCATCAACATCAAGAAAGTTATGCTGATTAAAACATAATTAATTCTTTTCCAATCCTATCATTCGTTTTTGCTTTGAGCGTGCACAGTCGCATTTCGTCGTCCGGCAGTCTGTCTTACACTGGCACGATATGAGCTCGATATCTTGCAGACATATTGGATGGAGGTTTCAAGCTTGTGATGGGAATTAGGGAATTGTTATATAACCTCCAGCCACATTTTTCTGGTAAGAGTAGGGTTTGGATCGGGATATTCGCAGTTTTCCAAATAAGTCTGGTAATTAGCTCTGTGTAGATGGTGCTTCTGACTTCTCTTTAACATTTGAGAAAACCGGTGGTAATTTATATAATAATACAAATGTTAAAAACCTAGACAAACTGAAATTACCAAGATATCAAGCTCATATCGTGCCAGTGTAAGACAGATTGCCTGACAATGAAATGCGACTGTGCACGCTCAAAGCAGAAACGTATACTGAAAGGAGTATGCCATATTAGAAAAGAAATATTTTAATCAACATAACATTATGGATGTTAATGAGTAGTATATGTTGCTTGCTATGCTCTGTTCACTAAACTCGATAATTCAATTATGTCAACATTATCTCATTCATTATTTCATTGTTATTTTCTATATTGTACAATGTGATTTACGTAAAAATAAGTAATTTTCATTACACCTTGGGGATAGTTTCTATTTGCACTATTATTAAGATTACAATAATACTTTGTTTTGTACATTGTTTCTATAATAGCTAAGCTTATATTACTTCTAATTTACTGGATGTGTGATATTATAATATGAATATCCTACTAATATTATAAATGTGAAAGTTTGTGGGTTTGGATGTTTAGATGTTTGGATGTTTAGATGTTTGTTCCTCAATCACGCAAAAACTACTGAACGGATTTGGTTGAAATTTGGCACACAGATATTAGATAGCCTAAATTAAAACATAGAATACTTTTTATCCCGATACTCCCACGGGAACGGGAACCACGCGGGTGGAACCGTGGGCGGCCGCTAGTATGAAATTATATTACATCTGATATTATAATAAAAAAGTAAACACATATTAGATTTATACTTGAATTTGTAAAAAGCACAGCTTTTTCTCTTAAATACTTATCATTTTCAAATCAATAGTGAAAACAGCGGTAAAAATCAGATTCGTACTTTCTTTACAGAATTGGTCACAACTTGTTTGTTTATTATTGCACTACAATCACCTTTATATTTCTGGAAAGGTAATAAAATGGACATATTTTTTGTTCTACATAAACATACAAACTAAGACACACTTATGTTTCTCTTTATTTAGTTATACCGGTAAATAAGAAAGAGTGTATGAAAAAAAACATATTTTTGTTAATATTTTAATGAAACAATGCTAAATTAGTAGGTTTCAATAAAATAATCATAGAACATTATATAACCTTTCAAATGACATATCAAACATTGAAATTGATGCAGTAGAACTCGATAAATGTAGAAAAACTTGATGAAATAAAGAAGAAATTGAAAAAACTAGATGAGTACTTTCCTTACAGAATTGGTAACAACTTGTTTGTTTATTATTGCACTACAATGATGTTTATATTTTTCTGAGAAGATATTAAAACAGACTTTATTTTTGTTATAAACTTACAAACTAAGGTACACGAATGATTTTTTTAATTTAGCTTATACCTGTAACTAAGAAAAAAAATATGAAAAAAAAACATACTTTTGTTAATATTTCAAAAACGACAAGACTAAGTTAGTAGGTTTCAAAAGAACAATCATAGACAGTTATATAAGCTTTCAAATGACATATCAAACAACGAAATTGATGCAATAGAACTCGAGAAATAAAGAAAAACTTGTTGCGGTCGGCCGCCATCTTTGTGACGTCACAGCTATGCGTGTCCCCACTTCCTCCTCTTAAAACCGTCAGTTTCGTGTTTCGTAGAGCACAAGGAACACATACAAACCAGTTTTAGGTATATAGAAGAGAGTCCGACGAAAAATCTCAAAATGCTTCGTCGCCACCTAACTACAACTGAACAATCAGATAATTTTATGGTAAGTTCCTTATTTTATTAAGTTTTCAATTTTTGAGGTTTCCGTACCTATCTCAAAAGGAAAAAATGGAAACCTTATAAGATCACTTTGTTGTCCGTCTGTCAAGCAAGACCTTTAATCTCGGGAACGTGTGGAGGTATCAAATTTAAATTAAAACCAAATAGATCTACGGTCCCTTGAAGCTGTGAAAAAAACAAACTTCTAAGGGCTGATTTTTCAATGCTCAGATAAAGCTTTATTCGTTTGATATCATTGATTGTCATATGTTTGTAAAATTTTTGGAATAACTTTTATATTATTGGGATTATAATTTAACTGACTGATATCTGTTATCTGAGGATTGAAAAATCATCCCTAAGTTTACGTAAGTTACTTACTATTCCCGTCCGTCAATTGGTAATGCGCTGGAACCTTGTCAAATTAACATACACATCAATGTCATCTGCAACTAAAAATGACAAAAAACAGTAAAATTCTAATTAAAAGTAAAATTATTTAATTCTTATTTTCAATAAGAAAGGGTAATAAAAAAAATACAATTGTTTTTCGTTTTTGAGGTTAAAAATCAAATCATGGCTGCCAGGCGCATTACCAATTGACGGGGATAGTAAAAAACGCATATTTCGACACTCATAGGGTACTTCCCTTGACCTAGATAGAACCACTAACTAAAATTATTAAGACCTCGTCTTTTAATCGATGTTTTATGAGAAACCAAACCGTCACCGACCTATTCTTATAATATGGGGTGCATGTTGCAACTGCAAAGACATAATGACCTGCTCATGACTCATCGATATTCAAGATCAATGTGAATATTGATTATCTCAATTGTTAGGTTTGAATATTCATAAAAATAATTTTAATAGTCACTCATCTCAATACAGATCGTCTTTTGTTGCCTAAGGTTCGAAAGGGTTAAAATACAATGATTTTTTGATAGGGAGCAATCGATAATAAAGCATATTTTTTTAATAATTAATGTGTATATTTGTAAAATCATGTTTTACTCATAAATTAATATCGACATTTGCATGACTTCGGTGTTATTTTAAAACTAAATCTAAAATGCGACGCTTTTAGCCAAGCTAGCACAGGGGGGTAATTACGTAACTTTGTTGCAATCAACTCTGACAGAAATCGCAGTTACATCGCTGCTTTAGTAAGAACCAATCTGAAAACTATCTTAACTAAAGCAGCAATGCAACCGCGCTTTCAATTGATTTCAATCGAGAATTGTTAGCAACAGCTTTACGCAATCAAGGTACCGGATGAAGAAAGAGTTTCGGGATAGTTTCGGATCGTCTACTTTTTGAAGTAAGTACCTACTTACAATACCTAAGTTTCATGGTGAAAAAGTCCTAGATACCTAACCTAGGTAGGTATAATCAAAAGCAGCCAGAAAGAAGCTTTAAAAAAATATTGCAAAGATGGATACAAACAACCTTTTCAACTCGAAATAAATTTGAATTAAAAACACGAACTCCAAATCGTAAGTTGTTGATAGCCGTGCAGGGCGGGCGGGTGACGGACGGCACGGCACGGGCGCAGCGTGGCGAATCGGTAATTATTTTAATCAAGAATTAATCGAATTCCCTGTGGAGATAAAAGAGATTACGCCCGCGCCGTCGTCACATGTCACTGGCATGCCGACTGACGGTCGACTCCCAACCTCTCCCAACCCAACAAGTTACCGCCATTTGCGAAACCTCAAAGTCTTATTAGTTCTAGTATTTAGCCACTTTTATGATGGTTGTTAAAATATAAAAAATCGGTCAAGAGCGAGTCGGACTCACGCACTGAGGGTTCCATAGCATCAAAATTGCACCATCAAACCACACTGCAGAGTAGAATAAAAAATTAGTATTGCAGTTAGCCACTTTTATGATGGTTGTTAAAATATAAAAAAGGTAGTTATACACTAATAAGGGAGACGCACAGACACAGAAATATATGGTGTGGGAGCAACTCTTTATAATGTTCATCCCTCTGAGAATTATTACGTTTTTTATCCACAATAGGATAGTGCTCGGCCTTCACCATAAGAATAAAGTTTTGTTTATTCTTATGCCTTCACCTCACCTGATGGCCGAAAGTGAGGAACTGGCTATCTAAGTGCCGGAACACAACGATTTTTAAATTGATATTATGGCGTCAGTCTTAGGTAAGATGGTGGTAGCTAGCCAGGCGGACTTGAAATAAGCCCTACCAGTCCTACCTAGGGTTGCCAGAATATGGTCGGGATTCGCCTGGATTCTCCCGGAATTTCAAGTGATCTCCCGACTCCCGAAAAATCTCCCGGAAAAGCAGCTGTTCCGAAAGTTCTCTAGAAAGCAATAATTTTCACGGATGAAACCACAGATTTCAATCAAAAAATCCCGCGGCCATTTTATTTTACTATAGTCAGGCAAAAGTACCTACAAGATTAGTGGATGAAACTGACTAAAACTCGCGCTACGCGGCTGTTTTTCTTATTAATATAAAGACAAGAGTACAAGATTAATGGATGAAATTAAATAAAAATCGCGCTGCGCGACCGTTTCTTTTAGAATTGACAGGCAAGATTAAAACTTACAAGATTAGTGGATTAAACTGACTAAAAATCGCGCTGCGCGGCCGTTTTCTAATCTTACTGTATAGGTATATGTACCTACAGGCATTTAAGTTACATTTTTATTTTAAATATTTATTTCTCCCGACAACAACCGCAAAATCCCGACATTTTCAAATTTTCTCCAGATATTTTGGACTTCCGATCTGGCAACCCTTGTCCTACCACCAACCAAACCGAGTAGGCGAACCACTTTAGACCACGGAGGTGGTTAAAAACGTGTATTTAAGCTGTTTTAGAACCGCTACTCAACAGAATTAATCCAACAATTTTTATCTCATATTCAGTGCGGCAAACAGGAGCCAACCAAAGTATGTCATAAGCCGTTAAGATTCAGTAGTCCCGTGGATCGCAAATATACCGCTCTGTGTGTGGTCCACTGCGATGATTTCAATATTTATCAACAAATAAGAACGAACTCATTGCGAGGAGTGCGCCGCTCGTTGCATATATGTAGAACAGATTTCATAACGACTGTCGCCGCTATCTGAACGTATTAAAAGATAAGTGAGCTTTTGAAGTTAATTTTATAGATGTCTAGAAACATTCAAGTAGGTATTTATGGTTTAAGACGCATAATCGCATTGCATCTCATTGCATATTAACTTGGGACATTTAGCGTGCCTTCACACGACAGGTAAACGGTGCGTTGATATAGTGCTGAATGGAATTTGTTATTATTTCAATTTTTCTCCAACAAAAATCGGTCACCAATTTCCTGTCGCCTGCAATACGGCACGCGCACGCTATTGACGATAAATAAAAAAAATAACTAAACACTTCTTTTTTTTTTAAAGTTGAGCTGAGCCTAGGTATAATATGACGGGTACCTAGCTGATTTCGCAAAAAAATAAATTAATCTGAAATCTTAATTAGGTAACTACCTAATATTATTTGTAAGCTTAGAATAATTACACCTAGAAGCCGTGTCTTCGTATGCAAAGTGAGGCAACTAATACTGAGCCAAAATGGCTTAGTTTTCAGATTTATATCCTTCTACATTACCTAATCGTAACTAAAATCCAATAATATAGTAACTAATCTATTTAAGGTAGGGAAATTTAAACTGTTTTGTAGGTACTTATTAGGTATGATTATGTAATAATGGACGATACAAATCTGAAAACGGCGCCATTTTGGCTGTTTTAGTTGCCTCACTTTTGACAGCGCGCTTTGTAGGGAATTATCGTTCTAGGTATTTTTATTCTAAGTTTGTAAGTAGGTATGCCAAATTTTGGCTAAAGGTGAGATCTTTCTAAGTTATAAGTAGCATCTTTGTAAAACCATGTTTAAACACAAATAAAAATTGAATTGAACTGAATTTATACCTAAGTATATTGTGCTAAAAGAACAAACTTGGTTGTTTTTTATTTTAAATTTTCTTATACCTAGGTACTAGGTAATAAGTTAGTAGCATACTATGAAATTAACGTGATATTAATACCTAGGTAATTATAAGCCTTTTAACCACTTGGTATGACGAGGGAGTCGACAAAAACTCGCACAGTCTACAGTTCTAGACTCTAGTCTAGTTGCACCTTCCTCACCTCACTGTACCGAGTCCATACAAAAAACTACCGAAACGAAACCGTACCGAGCCGGTGAGGAAGGTGCCTAACTCTTAAGAGTGCGCAATTAACAGATTATTCGCAAATAAGCGTTGCAGTCCACAGATTCTCAACCTCTGGTTTGGGTCCCTTTGTCGGTATTGCCCGCTAGCTCGCACTTCATACCTGCTGCTTTCGTTAAACGAGTGACTGAGATAGTTAACATTCGATTCATGTCAACAACTCGAGAATCGAGCTGCATCCCGTTGACATTTTCGTAGCAAACCTTCATTCCGGCGGCCTCTTTGAAGGTTTGATGTACCAACCAACGCTTCATGTGATTCTATAAATAATTACCCAGTTTTCTGAAAGCCCCGTGCTTGAGCTTAATTAGTGTTTACTTGTAAGTATATCTCTGAGGAGTTAAGTTGTATTAATATTTGAAATGTAAATGTACATTTACCTCGAATACGATGTCATGCTTGATTAACAATCAAACAAAAGGTTTTGAAACTTTTACTGGATATTAGCAAGTTTTTTAAAGCTGTTGTTTCTTGGTATTTTAAACCATTTATGTATAAGCTGCAAAAAATATAGGTAGCAGTGGCGGTCCATACAAGCATACAAGCTGATTTCCATTCGGCTTACCTTTTAGAAATCCCACCGCCGATCCAAGCAGATCACATCAAAAGGCTGATCATAATAATTTTGTAGAACGGCTTACCTTCGGTATAGTTTCATTATAGGCACGGAGGTTATATTCAAATATTGCTTAAAGCGGTTTATAATTCAAAGCATCCTTTTCATTTATTTCTGGTTTTCTTTCATCATTCACTATCACAACCCATTTTATAAGATCACTGCAACAAATGTTTCAGCCTGTAAAACAGAAAAAAAAATCGCTCAAATGAATATTTTGGGATCACATACATAAAGGTCTATTAAGCAGCACCAGCACATGGTTAAACTAATTATGCATAGATAATATACACTCCTTTTTGGGCAGTCGTGTAAAAAATTAAATAATCGTCAATTAATTATTCTCAAAATTCTTGCTTCACAAAAACGTAACTAAGTACCTACTCGTCAATTCAAATGTAAATTTGTAAGTAAGCCAATTGTAAATAAGGACACAGTTAATGATAGGTCCCATTGAAATGCAATTAAATTGGTTTCCTTAATTGGTAACCTATAGGACATCGTAATGAGCAATGGTCGGCGCGGGCGCATAGACCGGTCCACGATTATAAAGTTATAGTAGGCATACACCGGTCGCGAGGAGTCCCTCCCACTGTGACCTTCTGCCTCTCTGATGATTGGTCGGCACTGCCCCATTTTTTTCAGGCTGGTGGGTGTAACACCTTGGCAATGACAAAAAGCTACAGTCAGCTGTTGAAAATCGCGATGTAACTGATGTAAGTAGTAGGTTCTGTAGATAAAACTTGTTGCTGCAGTTAATGAAATGTGCCGTCACGTAAAATCAAATGCCTCATAAAACCATTCACACAATAGTTTTAGATTACCTATATAAAATATTAAAAAATCACAGATCTCGTGCTCTACACGACTTGAAAGGGCTTTGAAAATGAATCTACCTATTACAGATTATGAAATTTATTTAATTTTATAAAAAAAAATCCTTTGTTTGAATTAGTAGCTACTTCAACAAAGTATTGTACTTTGAAATCACAGCAAAGCCATGAACAATTTTGAATCTACTTTTCTGTGATTCGTGTGTATGTAATTCATATAAAAATATTTCATTGTCATTATCATTACTATTTTATTGAAAGGTAGTATTGTATACTACTTACCTAAATATATAAAAAAAATCTAAGATTTGTTTTGGAGTTTCAACTACGTCAAACCAAACCTCTATAGCAACTCAGCGACACGACGGACGCTTCCCAAAATTACGCGCACAATAACTTGAAACCCGTCGAATTCAATTTTTAAGTAAGAACGCGTAATTTATCGGTCGAAAAAAAATTTTTTTTTCCAAAACCAAAATATTTTTTTTGAATCCCAACTTTTCCAAAATATTTTTACATCATCTTAAAGCCCCCCGAATTCCGCGTCTTTTGAGCTCTCATACGTCCTCATGGCCGCACGCGAGCCGCCCGATCGCACCTCGCGCCGCGCAAAACTCGTGGCTAAGGGCACCTCTACAGCCTCAACCGTCACCAATATTAAAAAAAGGTTTAATGACCTAAAATATCGAGGTTTTTTTTTCATAATTTTTTAAATTTGGCCCCGTTCTCGAGGTATCGGAAATTTTCTGTGAAAACACACGATTTTTCAGTCAGAAAAAGTAGTTTTTTTTTTCGATTTCCTAAAAAGTTTTTGTCTTTTCCAACCTTCCTTTTACATCTTCTTAAAGCCCTTCAAATTCTGCGTCTTTTGAGCCCTCAAACGTCCTCGTGGCCCTATATCTCAGGGTATCATGGGTGGGAAAATGGGGCCTACTGGAGCGAACGAAAAAACATGTTCAAAGTTAAAAATAATTACAGAATATTAAAACAATCTAGGTCTCGGATTTCGGAGACTACACGATAATGTTAACAGCTTTACTTTTCATTATTTTATTTTATCGGTTCACAGGCAGGCAGTTGTTTGTTTTTTACGAATGTAGGTACACTACATTCGTAAAAAAACAAAGTCCTACCTAGTCTTCGATCAAGGATCTAGTCATCTTGTGTATCAAACCAAGATGCCATGATTCAGCAGTTAAGCTATAAAGTTGTCAGTGACTTATAAGTAAAGTGTATTATCCGAAAGCGGCTGTCGCTGTACAATGCAGTAATAATAAAGTAACAATTTGATATTTATTAATTGAACTGCCGACCGGCGCGGTGAGGCGGTGGCACGCATCTGCCCCATTTATTAATTCCTCCAATAAAACATTTGAAACACGTTCTTGCGAATCAATACTCACATCGGCTATATGAATAATTTATATATTTTATTGTCGCTTTATCGCGTTGATCGCGAAACGCGCAGCAGCGGATACCGTCCGCCTCTTGAAATAATAATCAGAACATAATTTTATTTTTGACAAATAACTGGTCAGGGTAGGGTGCGGGCGGGTTTTTGCGGCAGCCGTGTTTCAGATTCCGGTACCTTCGCCTGAATATACATAAAACGTCGCTGACGGTATTTCGATCACTTGTAATTGTCCACTCGAATCGCCGCAATCATGTTGAGGAATCTCACGGCCGTTTATCTTTCATTATTTACACGTTTGGCCTGCATACCCCGCAACTATAGTCGCTCAACTCATTATAATTGTTGTCTCGCGATTTTAATTATTTTTTTCTTTCACTCCTAGTTACTTGTAAGTATTTTAGCGAAGAAAACAAGAACGAAACGTTATTTTACTTAATTGTATATTAAAAACCGGCCAAGTGCGAGTCGGACTCGCGCACAAAGGGTTCCGTACCAAAAAACTGCAAAAAATCACTTAAATATTTATTTTATTCTGTTTTTAGTATTTGTTGTTATAGCGGCAACAGAAATACATCATCTGTGAAAATTTCAACTGTCTAGCTATCACGGTTCATGAGATACAGCCTGGTGACAGACAGACAGACAGACAGATAGGCAGACAGACAGACGGACAGCGAAGTCTTAGTAATAGGGTCCCGTTTTTACCCTTTGGGTACGGAACCCTAAAAATGATTGCATTTTTGCATTGAATTTAATGCACTTTTGAAATTCTGTATGTACTAGCCACTACATTTTTGCCATTGCCAGATTTACCAGAAGGAAGTGAGATCAAGTTGGTATTTATGTTATGTTATTGTATAAATCAATCTTAGTCTCGATATCTATTGAAGCCTTAAGAAAAAATCAAGGATGAGTCTTTCTTTTGTACGGCTCGAGTTTTCGCTTATCGGCCCGATTAGGTATTCGGCACCCAACAAATTATCACCGAAAAGTGACTTGAGCAAAAACATTGCTCAAACTTATTCCGGATGTTGATTGATTCACGTTTTTATCATTTTATTGACTTCCTGTACGATTAAGTCATATCATTACATTTTTGTGCGGATGTTCGAAGGCGAACTTGTACAACGTAGATTGCGGATCCATTAGTACAATCGATGGAATACATTCGTTTCAACATTAACGGGGTATCATAATTTCTTGAGAGGTTCATGTACCTAAGTGAGTGCTTTAATGTATAATATTCTCCGACAAGTTTAAGACAGTTACAAATGACAGAGCACGCCTTGCCTCGTTACAATGTGGAAATTGACGCCCAGCGTGAAGTAGCTTCGGGCCCAGGCGTTGCTCGGCTTGTGGACATAAATCATCGTCATATCAATCCGTTACCGCAACATTACCTAGTTGGTTACTAAGTTCTGTAACTATGGAAAACATGAATAATACTAAATTTACAAATAATGCTACAATGAATTATATACCAAATGAAAGCACAAATATTTAAGATTATCATGTATTAAAATTATTCGAAATGACCGACTCTGGCATGAATACACGCCTTTAGACGACGAGGCCAGTCATCGATGGCAGCACGAACTACCACCATATCCAATTCTGCGACTGCCTTGAGAATAGCGCGCTTAAGAGAGTCGAGATTCATGTGGGGCTTAGCACATGCTTTCTCCTCAATAAGTTGCCATATGGCATAATCCAGAGGATTTAAGTCTGGGCTGGAGGATGGCCATTCTTCCTGCGCGATAAAATCAATTTTGTTAGCCCGAAACCATGCTTGTGTAGATTTTGCTTTGTGCGCAGGGGCAGAGTCCTGCTGGAAGACCCATGGCTGGTTTTGAAATAAAGTGTGGCTTAAGGGTTGACAACAGGTTCCAGAACGGTATCTTGATAGACTCTAGCGCCAGTTTTCACACCTTTTTCACAGAAATGAACCTTACTTAGCCCTGAATAGGACACCCCCAGCCAAATCATCACTGATGAGGGGTGGTGACCTCGTTGGACCCTCGGAGCAATCATGCTGGCTTCTTTACTATTCTTAGCGTATACTCTATCATTTTGACGGTTAAAATTTTCTTCGACTGTGAAGATTTTTTCATCAGTAAACAAGATTTTTCGATAGCCGTTTTGTGCGTACTGCTTTAGTAGAGCGCGACTTCGTGCTAACCTCATAGCCTTCAATCGTGCGTTTAGCAGATGGCCCTTTCGTCTACGGTAAGCGTGAAGCCCAAGGTCATCATTGATAATTTTTTTAAGGGAACTTCTCTTCACAGTCATCTGTATTGCCAATAACTTTTGCTTCCGGACGGGATTTCTCGTGATTCTCGCCTTCACTGCCTTGATCACAGCTGGTGTCCGAACGGTGCGTGGTCTTCCTGATCTTTTTCGGTCATCGACGGTCAAGGTATTACTGTACCTATGGATAGTGCGATAAATAAATTGCTTGTTGATTTTCAACTTTTGTAGCAACTTGAAAATCATATTCGGTGGCTGCCCACATTTGTGCAGAGCAATTACAGCGACACGATTCTCCTTCAACCCCCATTCCATGGTGAAATAAACAAAATATGATATACGTGTGGTATGGAATTATAGCTTATAAAACTGTCAATAATATGTCATTTTTATTTTTTCTTTTCATTTGTTTTAATGGCCAGTAATCGATAAAGAAACTCAGTAACAGAACTTTTGACCAACCTGTGTAATATCACTAATACATAGAACCTTATCACGTTCACTTTTCTTGACACCAACAATAGATGCAATAAAAGTTTTTATAGACTAAAGTCTTAGAATAATAACACCTAGAAGCCGTGTCCTTGTATGCAAAGTGAGGCAACTAATACTGAGCCAAAATGGCTCAGTTTTCAGATTTTTATCCTTCATACTCTACCTAATCGTAACTAAATTCCAATAATATAGTAACTAATCTCCTAAATGAAGGAAAATTTAAACTGTTTTGTACCTACTTATTCGCTATGATTAGGTAATAATGGAGAATAAAAATCTGAAAACGGAGCCATTTTGGCTGTTTTAGTTGCCTCACTTTTGACAGTGCGCTTTGTAGAGAACTATCGTTCTAGGTGTTATTATTCTAAGACTAAAGTATGACTAAAGTGATAAGGTCCCTCTCTCGTTAAAAGCACTACTTGTAAACTAAATGGTGTTGCCATTTCAAATAGTTGTAACCTTAATAATTACGAATCAGTCACGAATTGATTAATAATTTGAAATCGATGCACAAGTATGACGGTGTAAACATATTTTGTAGACGATTGACACATTTTATTAATGTTTTCTCTTGCGGCAACGCTTGCGAATTACATTTTGAGGCACGAGTTACATCCTTCAAGTTGAAAGGAGATGGTGTGCAATGCAAAGGAGACTAACATGCAATCTTCCATCTAAGTAATTTCACAGTAGCTTCTATTATTGCAACACCATTAAGCCATGGTGTAACCACAGTAATGTAACTATTACAATCTATCGTAATATCGATTTCATGTATACGATTTACGATCAGGTGTACGAGGATTAGCTGAGATACCTACTAGTTTATATTTGGACAAATCACGAGCGGAAAGAAGACTGCAACTGCTCCTTCAAAACAGATATCCTAGTTTTTTAGTTTTATTAATTCAACATTAGTGCAATTTCATTCTTTAATATCATCGTGGAACGTTGGTCTTTAGCCAACGCCAACGTTGCATCGACTATCCCAAACGACTTCTTTCAACCAAAAACGATAAACCCGATCGAGAATCGAACCAGTTGACTTAATGAGGTCTCGTTGTCAATCTTGTGTCACCGCCCGCCCCGATATGCAAAATGAGGCTTCACGGAGACCCATGACATGTTCTTTGGAAACGATAGTCATATTGTTGTTGTAATAAATTATTTATGATACAATTTATTGAATGATTGTTGTTAGACTATCGGTTGTTTTGTCATTGAAAATAATTTATATGATTACAATTTTTCACACAAAAATATGAAATTTGGTTTTTTATTATTGAATTGATTGTAAAAATCGGTTGAAATTAGATTTATTTTGGTTGTTACGTGCTGCTTAAATTAGGTAATTTTAACTTAGGTAGGTACCTAAGTAAGTATAAATCTCTCGAATGTATATCCCTCGAACGAAAGAATGCGATTTTTTGTGTTACAGCTGTGTTATTTTTTCGGTCAATAAAAGCCTTTTCCGTCGACGCATGTATCGTTTCACGCAGTTAAAGCTTATCCACGAATATGGCAAGAGAAATGGCTGCAAAAGTGCGCTATCTCTGTTTTTTATCGGAGGCTGCCTTTAACAAGTGTCCCTGACAGATTGCGGCGTGTGCGGTGCCTTGGTGCTGCCCGCCAAGTATTTTAATTAATGCCACACTACGGACACATAAATTTCCAGTTCATCGGGCTGATTAAAGCTGGGGTTTTATTCTGTAAGTTCTCTAAATATTTTGACATCGAAAGTTAGCCTTTTACGATATTTGACTTGCTAATTTGTTTGAGGTTGTCCATGCCTGCTGATCCACCTGCCCTCCTAGCTTGACCACCAAAACACGTTTAACTGTCAAAAGACAATGGATTTTGACGTTGGGTATCGATAAAACGCTATATCACGCGATTTACTTATATCGTGTTTCGTCTGTCATGCTAGGGGGACAGGACGAGCAAAATTAGGTTGTATGTAACATTATTTTTCACTGTTGGTTGGGGATAGATTTGCCCTCATCCACACCAATAATAATATATTATTTTTGTCTATTATTATAATTTATTTATTTATAAACTGGTAAAGTTTGTAAGTTGTATCTCAGAGGTAATCTCCGAATTAGTTATTAAACTGATTTCTATTTTTCACCAATAGAAGCTACGCTACTAATACTTACAATCACAAGTGACAACTTAGGCTATATTTTATTACGTGGATAAGCTAGCGAGTTTATGAAAAGTCTAAACTGATACTTCATGTAATTTCTTCAGCGGGTAGCTCAGACACATTTTAGTAACCCAAAGATTTGGCATTTGCAAAAGTTACAAAACTTGTTTTCTTGTAATTTTTACTTATTTATCAATTTTATTTGGATTTTATCAAGAGTTTGCGTAACTTTTCACTATCGTGTCTAGTAGTAAGTCGCGGCAGGTGTTCGCCGTAGCGAACACCTGCCGCGCCCCGAACCTCCTTATCGTTTCTCTAACCCTATCCGATGTAAAAATAGAACCTCTATCCGTCATGATCGTCTGGACTGCCCCAAATCTACAAAATATCTCTTGTGTCAGGAAGTCGCTGATGGCTCGTGCCGTCGCTCTCCGAACAGGTCTACAAACAGCATACTTTGACAAACCTTCTATACTCGAAATAATATACCTATTTCCAACTCTGGATCTGTTCAAGGGGCCGATTACGTCCACCTCTACCACCTGGAACAACCTATCCACTACTATGGGCTGCAAAGGCACCACCGTCGTCACCTTCTTTCTTTCCTGACACGGCACGCAACTCTTGACATATCGTTCAATCTTTTCTTCAGCATTCGGGATGAAATACCTTTCCCTAAATTTTGCTAACGTCTTCATCAACCCTAAATGTCCACCTGCAAAACTATCATCATGTAACTCCGACATCACTTCGTTAAATAATACACTGGGCACTACGATTAAGTTTTTATTTATACCATTTTGTCGTGTCATTTTACACAAAAGCTCATTCACAACGACGAATCCTTTATAATGCTCCCTTCGCCTGGCCCGGATCTCCTCTTCCCGCTGGCGACAAAAACCATCCCGCCGTTGCGCTTCCATCACTTGGGTGGCATCGATGCTGTACAACTGCAGACCATCATCCACCTCCTGTGGCTCCTCCTTTTCTCGCTCCCCAGCTATATCCTCATCCATCAATGGGTTTCTGCTCAGAAAGTCTGCTATGACGTTTTGTTTACCTGAACAGTGTACTATTTCAAAATCGTGTTCCTGTATCGCCAAGGCCCACCTCGCTAGTCTACCATTCATGTCCTTTCGGCCCTTCAGCCAACAGAGTGCCTTATGGTCTGTCACCACTTGGAACCGTAGTCCATATAAATACGGCCTAAAATAATTTAGGGCCCAGACCAATCCAAGACATTCTTTTTCAGTGACGGTGTATCTCTTCTCGTTATCAGATAGTTTCCGTGACGCAAACGCTACAGGTAACATTCCATCTTCGCTTTTCTGCATCAGACACGCTCCCAACGCACAATCACTCGCGTCAATATGAAGTCGTGTTATGACGTTTACGGAATTGTCAAAATGTTTCAACAACGGAGGATGTTGGATCATAGACAACATCTTATCAAACGCCCTCTGTTGTACATCCGTCCATTCAAACTTCACATTTTTTCGTAACAATTTATTCAAAGGTACAGTCACGTTCGCAAAGTTATCAATAAATTTCCTATAATATGAAAATAAACCAAGCACAGATTTTAGTTCACGGGTATTTCTAGGAACTTTTACAGATTTCATCTTCTTAATTTTTCCTTCATCCGGTAATATCCCACGCCCGGATATTTTATGACCTAACACCGTTATCTCTTCGTACGCAAAACTGCACTTCGACGGTTTTAACGTCAGATTCGCTTCCTCCAATCGTTTCAAAACTTGTTCCAATGCATCATGAAACTCTTCAAACGTCTTCCCATAAACTATGATGTTATCCACATATATGACGGCATTCTTATACTTCAACCCGGCCAACGCCTTATCCATGGTCCTCTGAAAAATGGCCCCACTAGTCTTCAATCCGAAGGGTAGAACGTTGAATTCGTAGAGTCCCGCCGGTGTGATGAACGCTGTCTTATGTTTGTCCGCCTCTTCTATCTCCAACTGCCAATACCCAGAATTACAGTCCAAATCTGCGAAGTAAGTGGCCCCATTCAAGTGAGCAATTAAATCTTCAACTATTGGCAATGGATACGAATCTGTAATCACCTTTTTGTTTAATTTTCTAAAATCCACACAGAACCGCCACGAATTGTCCGGTTTCTTCACCAACACGACTGGAGAAGCATATGGGCTTTTCGATTCTCGAATTATTCCATTCTCCAGCATTTCTTCCACCTGTTCCATGATCACTTTAAGTTGTTCCCTAGACACCCTGTACGGAGCTCTATGCACGGGAATCTCATCCATTGTTTCGATTTTCACTTTCATAAATTTACACTTTCCTAACGCGCCTTTATCAAACGCGAAGCGCGACCGATATTTCGTAAGTAACTCGACCAGACGATCACGTCGTTCCCTCGCTAAAGAACTCGAAATATTAAACTCGGCTTTATTTTCGACGGCCATACATCGCTCATAAGTGTACCGGTCCCTATTCTCCACCTCCTTACAAAAATATACGTAATCATTCCGCTTTAACACTTCTATCCCCGATTGTACCGATTTTATTTTCCCAGTAGAAATTTCCGTTCCTAGATGAAATTTACATCGAAATTTGTCAAAAACGAATTCTTCATTTTTAAAATCGATTATTACATTATTATTAAATAGAAAATCACACCCAAGAATTAGGTTTTGACATATTCCTTCCACTATTAAAAATTCTTGACTAAACAACACACTTTGAATCATCACATTTAACCTAGCTTTTCCTATGACGGATAACGTTTTCCCACTAATGTTCCTTATGTGAAACGTATCACTCCTATCACACTCTATCTGCAACACTTCTATACACTCACTCGACAGTACGGAAACTGAAGCCCCAGTGTCCACTAACGCGAAAATTTCTTTCCCCCTACAGTCCAACTGAATAAATGGGTTTTGCTTACTTGCCTGGTGGACGTCTTGGATTACTGGCGACCGAGTCCCACCAGCTACGTCAGCCGCCTCCTTTCGTTTGGGTTGGCCTCGGACATCCTTCTTTGCTCCGTCATTTGAGGTCGTTGATCCCTTTGGTACGTCGGGGGCATCCTGGGTCCTGTTGGAGCCGGCGCTCCTTGTCGTCTTGGTCTAAAATCATACACACGGTGCGAGTAATTTGAACGAGAGGGGGGGTTCTGTTGCGCTATGCGAGAGGTAGGACGTTCGGGTTCGGTTGTTTTATCGCCATCAGTTACCCTATCACCTCCTGCCTGCTCCTGTCCGCGCCCTACCAACGGCCTAAATGGAAACCTGACTGGGGACTCCTGTTGGTAGCCCTCACTGGAAGTTTCTCCTTCAAGACTACGTATCTGCCGGATCACGGCCCGCAGGTGTGCCTTGTCTGCGTATATCTGTGTGGACAACTTCGCCTTCGTGATGTTATCCGTCGTTTTGAGAAACTGTTGAATAAAAACGTCGTCTGACACGACCGCTCCCGCACGGGCCGCCATCACGTCCAATGCGTAGAAATACGTCAGCGCATCCTCGTCTCGTCCCTGTTTCCTGTTAAAGAAATCTGCTACCGGATTACGCAAATTAGAAAATTCCGCCGTAAGTAATACTTTCACCTCAGTATAGTCCTTTGCCGTGTCCACTATCTTCTTGTAAAATAATAGTGCTGGACCCACACAAAAGGCCCCGATGGCGAGCTTCTTTGTCGCCTCGTCAAATTTTTGTACAGCTGCGAAGGTTTCGAACTCTCGCAGAAATTCCTCTACCTGGCCATTTATCCCGTTGAATTTTGTTACCTCCATTTCGTCGATCTTTCTGCACCTAAAACAGAAAAAACTCACAAGTGTTGCAGATAGAGTGTGATAGGAGTGATACGTTTCACATAAGGAACATTAGTGGGAAAACGTTATCCGTCATAGGAAAAGCTAGGTTAAATGTGATGATTCAAAGTGTGTTGTTTAGTCAAGAATTTTTAATAGTGGAAGGAATATGTCAAAACCTAATTCTTGGGTGTGATTTTCTATTTAATAATAATGTAATAATCGATTTTAAAAATGAAGAATTCGTTTTTGACAAATTTCGATGTAAATTTCATCTAGGAACGGAAATTTCTACTGGGAAAATAAAATCGGTACAATCGGGGATAGAAGTGTTAAAGCGGAATGATTACGTATATTTTTGTAAGGAGGTGGAGAATAGGGACCGGTACACTTATGAGCGATGTATGGCCGTCGAAAATAAAGCCGAGTTTAATATTTCGAGTTCTTTAGCGAGGGAACGACGTGATCGTCTGGTCGAGTTACTTACGAAATATCGGTCGCGCTTCGCGTTTGATAAAGGCGCGTTAGGAAAGTGTAAATTTATGAAAGTGAAAATCGAAACAATGGATGAGATTCCCGTGCATAGAGCTCCGTACAGGGTGTCTAGGGAACAACTTAAAGTGATCATGGAACAGGTGGAAGAAATGCTGGAGAATGGAATAGTTCGAGAATCGAAAAGCCCATATGCTTCTCCAGTCGTGTTGGTGAAGAAACCGGACAATTCGTGGCGGTTCTGTGTGGATTTTAGAAAATTAAACAAAAAGGTGATTACAGATTCGTATCCATTGCCAATAGTTGAAGATTTAATTGCTCACTTGAATGGGGCCACTTACTTCGCAGATTTGGACTGTAATTCTGGGTATTGGCAGTTGGAGATAGAAGAGGCGGACAAACATAAGACAGCGTTCATCACACCGGCGGGACTCTACGAATTCAACGTTCTACCCTTCGGATTGAAGACTAGTGGGGCCATTTTTCAGAGGACCATGGATAAGGCGTTGGCCGGGTTGAAGTATAAGAATGCCGTCATATATGTGGATAACATCATAGTTTATGGGAAGACGTTTGAAGAGTTTCATGATGCATTGGAACAAGTTTTGAAACGATTGGAGGAAGCGAATCTGACGTTAAAACCGTCGAAGTGCAGTTTTGCGTACGAAGAGATAACGGTGTTAGGTCATAAAATATCCGGGCGTGGGATATTACCGGATGAAGGAAAAATTAAGAAGATGAAATCTGTAAAAGTTCCTAGAAATACCCGTGAACTAAAATCTGTGCTTGGTTTATTTTCATATTATAGGAAATTTATTGATAACTTTGCGAACGTGACTGTACCTTTGAATAAATTGTTACGAAAAAATGTGAAGTTTGAATGGACGGATGTACAACAGAGGGCGTTTGATAAGATGTTGTCTATGATCCAACATCCTCCGTTGTTGAAACATTTTGACAATTCCGTAAACGTCATAACGCGACTTCATATTGACGCGAGTGATTGTGCGTTGGGAGCGTGTCTGATGCAGAAAAGCGAAGATGGAATGTTACCTGTAGCGTTTGCGTCACGGAAACTATCTGATAACGAGAAGAGATACACCGTCACTGAAAAAGAATGTCTTGGATTGGTCTGGGCCCTAAATTATTTTAGGCCGTATTTATATGGACTACGGTTCCAAGTGGTGACAGACCATAAGGCACTCTGTTGGCTGAAGGGCCGAAAGGACATGAATGGTAGACTAGCGAGGTGGGCCTTGGCGATACAGGAACACGATTTTGAAATAGTACACTGTTCAGGTAAACAAAACGTCATAGCAGACTTTCTGAGCAGAAACCCATTGATGGATGAGGATATAGCTGGGGAGCGAGAAAAGGAGGAGCCACAGGAGGTGGATGATGGTCTGCAGTTGTACAGCATCGATGCCACCCAAGTGATGGAAGCGCAACGGCGGGATGGTTTTTGTCGCCAGCGGGAAGAGGAGATCCGGGCCAGGCGAAGGGAGCATTATAAAGGATTCGTCGTTGTGAATGAGCTTTTGTGTAAAATGACACGACAAAATGGTATAAATAAAAACTTAATCGTAGTGCCCAGTGTATTATTTAACGAAGTGATGTCGGAGTTACATGATGATAGTTTTGCAGGTGGACATTTAGGGTTGATGAAGACGTTAGCAAAATTTAGGGAAAGGTATTTCATCCCGAATGCTGAAGAAAAGATTGAACGATATGTCAAGAGTTGCGTGCCGTGTCAGGAAAGAAAGAAAGTGACGACGGTGGTGCCTTTGCAGCCCATAGTAGTGGATAGGTTGTTCCAGGTGGTAGAGGTGGACGTAATCGGCCCCTTGAACAGATCCAGAGTTGGAAATAGGTATATTATTTCGAGTATAGAAGGTTTGTCAAAGTATGCTGTTTGTAGACCTGTTCGGAGAGCGACGGCACGAGCCATCAGCGACTTCCTGACACAAGAGATATTTTGTAGATTTGGGGCAGTCCAGACGATCATGACGGATAGAGGTTCTATTTTTACATCGGATAGGGTTAGAGAAACGATAAGGAGGTTCGGGGCGCGGCAGGTGTTCGCTACGGCTATGCATCCTCAGACAGTAGGGTTGATAGAGAGGTTTAATCAGACTTTATTACAGATGTTAGCAAAATACAGTGATCCTCGTCAGATGAACTGGTGTGTACATGTTCCGATGGTCACCCACGCGTACAATTGTGCTAAGCAGGCTTCCACAAGGTTTTCTCCATATTTTGTTATTTTTGCAAGAGAGCCAGCGTTGATTTCTGATAGGAATTTTAATGTAATGCCTGAGCGTAATGTTAGACAAAGGATCCGTATAAGAGAGGATTGTATAAATAAAGTGAGGGAAAATCTGAGGAAAGCATGGTTGGTACAAAAGTTTCATTATGATAGGAAAGCGAAGCCTATAAGATTCCCAGTAGGTCAATTAGTGTTATTGTATAGTCCTAAAAGAGTTTCTGGAGTGAGCAAGAAGCTGAGTAGGCCGTATAAAGGGCCATATAGGATTGTCCGGCGGATCGAAAATAATAATTATATTATTATGAGAGTTAATGGGAATAGGCAGAGAAAGGTGCATGCTAATAGGTTAAAGTTGTTTAGGTTGAGAAGAGGTCTATTTTAGTTCAAGTTTATAGGAGCTGTGATGGGTTTAGGTTATTTGTTTAATTAATGGATCTGAGGGAGATAGTAGGGTCAGAGGAAGGTCAAAGGTCAGTGGGGAAGGTATGAAAGCATGAGAATGAATGAAACTTATTTATTCTGAGTGTAAAAGGTAGGAAAAGATAAGTTACTGGTTATGATTAGGTCATAAGTTATTAGTTATGTTTAGGTCTAACAGGAAGTTACTTTAGGATTTGTTTTATGATTTGGGAAGGTGTGTATACTAAGACTTACTATATTTGTTCCATGTATTATATCGCCACAATGCTGCTGCAATGCTGGAAGACATGAAAAAGGGAAGGTGTCTGGAACCAGAGCCAACCAGTTCAAGGACTAGGAAGGGGGACGCGGGATCCGGCACCATGAAGATCAAGATATTCATTGATTGATTGATTAATGTGAATTGTATGTCATTAGGAATAAAAAAATGTTAGGTAGGTAGGGATGTCTAAATAAAGTTGGGGGTAGGAGGAATCTGGGGAACGTGGGAAGTGGGACCTGACGAACTGGGGAACACCCTGACAGTCCCATAAGGACTGGGTGGTCTCGTGGGTTGCGAGACATCTCCAGGTCCTGGTCGCACTTCCACACGCAAACCATGATAGCCGGATCCAATGTTATGGTTGTTTGGACTTAAAGTTTAAGCAATGATGATTGGCTCTGGATACCATGGAATGTCAAGGTCGTAAATATGCTCTTTTCGAAGTGTCAACACGAATCATAGATTTATTTTTGAAGGGATTTGTTTTGACATTAGGCAAGAGACACATTGCTATTCTGTGGTTTGCTGACATGGTCTGACAAGACACAGAATAGATAATGAAGGGGTTTGTGGTTTGCTGTATGATCATAAATTTTTGGTCGTCAACCATAGAGAGGAAAAAAAAAAAAAAAAAAAAAACCTTGACATTCTACTTCTTTATGAATGGGCAAAGAGTATAGGTAGTTGATAGAGGCATAGACTATGGTGATTAGTAGGGCTAGCTTTGAATTTTTTACTCTATGTATTAAGGCTAGGGCTGTGCTGTGTGTTCGGCTTTTTGGTGGGTTTTTGCCAGCACAAAGCCAACACGTGGGTCTTTAGGCATAGATAACTGAGAGCATAGATAATGACCCATGTGCAGGCTCGCCTCTAGTAAAGGCCAGCACACAAGCTTGATAGTATGATTGTAAAACCCTTCCCACACTAGGTAGGACTATGTGTAGGACGTGATTGTAAAGGACAAGGCATGAGCGGGAAAATTTATTTCTTTCCAAAGAAATAAATTTTAGCGGTATCCGGGGGATGTGACGCCCTGGCTGGCGTCGCGTGCAAACTCTTTGGCATTGGTTTAGCATAAAAGAAAAATACAGACGAAAAATAATTCGGATTTAAAGATTCGAACGACCGATATTCCTGCTCATCCTTTGTTTTGGGTCATTCTAGAAGCGGACCCGGTGCAAGTAACATTGATTATATTCGCGTGAAATAAAATATTTTAAAATCAGACGAACGGTGTTTTATCGTAGCTATCGCCTTCAGCCTTTATAGTACCTAGCTAAAATTCTCTCAATTTGTGTATAAGTTCCTAGGGTGAGCTTTTCTGGGCTTGGCACTTATCGGAGAACGGTGCTATTGATCGTCGAATGCGTGAGCATTTGCTTTCATACATTCTTCTAGGCTGCAATTTTGAAATTGGCGGTGAGATATTTGCACTGAACTTTCACAGAGATAATTATGGGCATTGTGAGTAAGGTCTGATAATTTGATTAAAACTAATTTCACTTTAGTCTAATTTGACACTAATTCTAATTTTATAATCCTTGATACTTCACAAGATCACTTTGGACTAGGGTTGCCAGGTGGTCGGGATTCGCCTGGATTCTCCCGGAATTTCAAGTGATCTCCCGACTCCCGAAAAATCTAAAAATCTCCCGGAAAATCAGCTGTTCCGAAAGTTCTCTAGAAAGCAATAATTTTCGCGGATGAAACCACAGATTACAAGATTAATGGATAAAACTGACCAAAAATCCCGCTGCGCGGCCATTTTATTTTAATATAGACAGGCAAGAGTACAAGATTAGTGGATGAAACTGACTAAAAATCGCGCTGCGCGGCGTTTTTTCTTATTAAAGAAAGGCAAGAGTACAAGATTAGTGGATGAAACTAAATAAAAATCACGCTGCGCGACCGTTTCTTTTAGAATTGACGGGCAAGATCAAAACTTACAAGATTAGTGGATTAAACTGACTTAAAATTGCGTTGCGCGGCCGTTTTCTTACTGTATATGTACCTACAGGCATTTAAGTTACATTTTTATTTTAAATATTTATTTCTCCCGACAACAACCGCATAATCCCGACATTTTCAAATTTTCTCTAGATATTTTGGACTTCCGATCTGGCAACCCTACTTTGGACTCTGTCTGGCACAAGAAATAAAATAAAATCAAAAAAGTCATAAAATCCTTAACTTGGTAAAGTAGTAACTTTTATTAACATTAAACCTTGCCGAACGAGTCTCAAATAAATACATCAAACTTGCACATCATCGTGGTTTTGTGGGTTTGTGTTGTTGAGTTCGTACAGTGATTGTAACGAAAAGTTGTCGTATGCAATGTACTACCAGCAGCACAGGAAGAGGTCGCGTGCTGATGGTGGCCGTGCGTGCCGACGCGTGCATTATTCAATATAATATTGCCAATAAATTAATGCTCACATTCGGAGCCCACCACACATACTAATGGTGACACGCGGGCTTTTTGCTGTCGCCGCAACCATTCAGCTTTCCATTGATACTGGCCGCGCAAAAACTAGCCGTACCTCTGGTACGTTGGACAAACTAAAAGTACCACTTTTTACTCGAGCTTTGGACAAGGACGAGCTTACTTTTTGTATTGACGAGGTGAGGCAAGCTTTTAATTGCATCGACAATTGTCTGAAAGAATTTACTCAATGATGTACAGACAAATTCTGAGTCGCAATGGGTTCAGTTTTTGTTGAATTGTCACAGAAATATAAATGTAAGTTGGTTATACCTATTGTAAATGGAAATAAAATTGAAAGTGCAGTATTGATGCCACAATAATAAATTGTGAAATGCCAATAATGCCAATATTGTGTTATTTCTTTACTACTTT
This sequence comes from Agriphila tristella, assembly GCA_928269145.1. Classification (NCBI taxonomy): domain Eukaryota; kingdom Metazoa; phylum Arthropoda; class Insecta; order Lepidoptera; family Crambidae; genus Agriphila; species Agriphila tristella. Next base: position 36,453,820 of record OV743432.1, read on the forward strand.
TTATCCATCAACTGCTTGATATTACATTGTATTATTACCGTGATAGCCATCGTATTATTACCGTGATCAGAAATAATAAAATCCTTATTTTAGTTTTTTAACATAAAAAAATCACTGACAGTTATTCCTTTTTTGTTGGCAAAAATGGCTCTTTTATTTGTTGTAACTTGGCCAAAACTCTTTTTTGCTTAACGTAAATGGAATAATTTAGTACTCAAACATTTGTACATAATATTTACCTAAGCGTTTTGCTTGTGTTTAATAAATTAAGAAAATGCCAGTATGAAAAAAATAAACTTCTTGTAAATTCTCCATACAAATCAGCAATTTCATTTTCATTCTCATGCGAATATACTTACCACAAAATAATTCTGCTATTCTAATGCTTTAATTTTATCGATCGTTCATCGTCGTTACGTGGACACTACGATATATTGTATCTGTAATTAATATTTTTACGGGCTGTAAAAAAGGCCTTTTACCGTATCGTTGCAGCTATAAAATCCGATTTAAGTTCTTGAAACTCTGATGAGTCGCAAAATTACGAGAGTAATACATTACGGGCAGCAGCGAATCACGGAAAGTCGGTGATTACAGCTGCGAAAATTGATGCCGGAATATAAATTTAACATTTTGAAATTGCTACTTAAGATAAAGAATATGATTGCGAGGTCATCGTAATTTTAATGTAATTTTTGCAGAATGATATCTAATGACGACGAGGCGCTTGCCTTTAGTTAAAATTAATGAATGTTATCAGCATGGAGCGCTCTGAGAGAATATTATAAATAATTTCTCAAATCTCTTGTGTTTCTTCGAAATTTATAAATCCTACATTTAATTAGGTAGAAGAAGAACCTTTCAACACCAAGTTAGTTAAACTTGGTGTTGAAATGTTCTTCTTCTATAAGAAATAAGAAAGTTTGTCGGTTTGTCTCCCACCTGAGGTGCCAAGTCACTTTTTTTCTAGTCTATTATTTTACCAAATACAAATATTAGTTTAAGTTTATTATTGAGGCTGTCCAGAATCGGCCAAACGAATAAAGTATTAAACAGAAATTCCTGTCAAATAGCAGTCCTGTTTAAAAGTTTGTTTTTAAATCTTAGTTTTCATAGGTATATTTTTTAGCACAAAAATGCTAATACTTATGTATTACAGCATACATAAAACATTCAGAGTGAGAATATTTTATATAAAATATCAAGTTTATTTTCAGTCGTCGTCGTAGTAATTATTTTGCTCCAGAAGTGCACTTTCGTGTCTTCTCCAGTTCTTCAAAGTCAGGCGATAATAACATACTTACCTACGTGTTAAAATTTTGTACGAACTTTTAACTCCCCGCCTCACTTTGAAATGTAGTGTTTACTTTGTCGGCAAAAGTGGCGCAAATTGTCGACTGAAATTATGACCCCCTACTATTTGTTTTATGAAACATATTTTTTTAACTGCCAGTACATAATGTAGGAATAATTTCGATTGGATAGGAGCATCTCTATCTCAAATCATGGAAACAGTTACAAAAGATCGTGTTTTTCTGTCATTCTTAGTTAGTTAGATAGTGAAATAGTGTTTTTCTGTCATTCTTAATTTAGTGTACCTAGGCTATAGTAGGCAAGTGGAAGTGGTACTAATGTAATTTTTGTTAATGATTTCTGAAAAAGTTGCTATTTAGGTACAAACATCGTTTTAATTTTCCAGTATTTTTTACATAAACTACTATCACATAGAATAATTTCCGATTTTTCTCTATGCAAACTTCAGAGATAAGGGAGAACGGTTTTTTTTACATTTTTCATGAAAAGTTGAAAACCATGAAGAAAAAATTATTGAGAAAATAGCGTTAATTAACATAATATCTCACATGCCTTAATAGGCCCACTTTTTAAGACCCCCTTTCATTCCCTGTTGCAAAAAAAGGTATATATATAATTTATTTTAAGTTGATGGCATTAAATTTCAAGTTTATAGCATTAGTAGTTTTTGAGATATCCAGCTGTGACAAACGGATCAGACAGACTTTTTACCTTTTTACCATTTTGCTTTTTACCTTTTTACCATTTTGCTGTGGAACCCTAAAAATTTACATAATTTTTTAACACAAAATGTGTGTGCTGCGTGGTTGTCGGTACTTAAATAAGTGGAATTACATCTTCAAAAATGAGAAGTGACTACCAAAATTTATGACCATGGTCTGTACAACTCCAGGTCGTTGGAAGAGGATAATTGAAATTTTGTAAAAGCCGCCATGTTAAGAGTTGTTGTTAAGTAATTTAATTTAATATTCGGCGGGTGCTGTGCGTTTAACGTCATTTGGCTGTGGTGACAGAGGGAGAGCAGAGCGCACAAAATGTGCATTTAACGACTTTTCACATAACCACTGAAACGTAATTTTTTGGGTAGGTATAAAATGAATAATATTTCACACATTACCAGAACGTTTCAGGCATTGTATACAATATCTAAACAGGATTAAACACATTGCCGGTAACATAATAGGTACATTATGTAAGTCTACAATATTTTCAAAGGTGAGACAACCAATTTGATTTTTTAAATTAATTTTATTAAAATAATGTTGTAAAGGCAATTCCTGAATAAGCTACTTTTAACTATTTGTTTAAAAAACGCTAAAATCCAAATATTTTGCAGTTTCAAAGGAGTGGCGATCGCGTCTTACAAAAGACATCAACGACATACAAAATTCTTGATGAAGAAAATATGTTTTAAGGAGATGTAAATATAATTAATAATGTTTCTTCGTCTTTACCTCCTCGTTACATGCTGTTAAGTGATGAAAACGAAAGAGGATGTATCTTCAACCGTCAACCGTTTAGGATTTAATGATAGGGGCTAAAGTATGACATTGCCAATTTTTTTCTCACACACAGAGGCACTCATATCTTCTATGATGTTAAAGATCCTTCGGTTACCTACTCGTTATTATTTCAAATTATGATCATAACGGCCCACTATCCTTACTTAATATTATAAATACGAAAGTTCGTTTGTTTGTTTGTTACGCCTTCACGTCATAACTACTGAACCGATGATGATGACATACACATTGTCAGGGGTACAGAGAAGGACATAGGGTATCTTCCATCCCGAAAAAAGGAATTGTTCCCGAGGGTTAGAGAAATAACTGCCCACGCAGACGAAGTCGCGGGTTAAGCAAAAATAAGTAGTTAAGTATAAATTTGTCTTCCCGTCTCGAAATAAATGTTTCATCCGAACGAACTGTATTTTTAACCGACTTCAAAAAAAGGAGGATGTTATTCAATATAACTTTGGAGTGAAGGTAATGCATGCGAAGCGCAGGCACCACCGTTTTACAACGAATAACCTTCATTGTGCTCAGCAGTTATTGGACGGTACAGTGGGCGTAATTATTTTTTATTGATGTAACTGAATTGATGTCCATCATTCTCGTATGATTTTTCAATGCGACCTTTCTTAATAAAGAAATTATAAACCACATTTTTGGATCACAGGATGAAATGTTCTCCCTCCTAACACTTTGTTTGTACCTAGAACAGCATTAAACATAACAAATTCAAGTAAAGGACCCTTATTCTAAAAAGTACACTTAGTAATTGAACCTCATATAAATCTAATACCTATCACTCTTTGCGTTAAATAGAAGATAGAAATATAATAAAATAATTGTCTATTGTATAAATCATGTTTAATACCCTTGTTCCTTGGAAGAGGAAAATTGATTCCTAAGAGATAACTAGTTATCACACAGGATTTAATTTTCTTTGCAGATAACTGTTAAAATAAATAGTTATCTGTGAGGAAAATCTAATCCTAAGAGATAACTAGTTATACTGGATGAAAAAAAATATTCACAGATAAAAAGTTATCTGGCCAAAGTTATCTTCAAGGAATAAGGGGTTTAATATTTAGACCAGTCCAGGTTTTAAAACAAGTGGGTGGAAGGTAGGCCAATAATTATTAGTATTTTTGCATAACTTCTGACTAATATATTAAGAATACAATTTACGTAGAATAATTCAACTTAGGTTACAAAGTCGGTCGTCCAATTACTGAACCGTACGCACCGCGGCCGAACAATGCATAACGTGTTTTGTTACCGATTGCCGTTAACGTACCAAGTGTTTTCATGTCACTATAATGAGGGCACGCCTGGCTGCGCAGACGCATTTTTAGCGCAGCAAATTTAAAGCACATATAAGGATCTGGTTTTTGTTTGTCTCCGCGTAATGCAAGCCTGTTTATAAAAAAATAACAGAGGAGGCAGAAGAACTCTATTAAAATTACGATCATGTGTGCTATTTTAGCCTTGTTATTTATACTGAATACTTACTAGTATTTTCTACGATATAAATAGGTAAGTCAAAAAACGCTGCCTTACAGTTTTTACTGTAACAGCTCATATCTGTAGAGAAAATACAAGATTCTTGAATACAGCGTAGTAGATAATATTTAACTTAATAGGCACCTTCTATTCTGGACTATTCACACCAAAAATTTAATCCCAAGCCACATTACTCATGTGCCCAAACTAAGCAAATCTTGTACGATGGTGACTAAATAACGGATAGAAATACATAAACAAACATCCACGACTCATTCATGATTATCGTACAAACATATAATGTACTAATGTCCTTACCAACCAGGATTCGAACTTGAGGCCTTTGGATCAAGAAGGATCGTTACCACTGCGCGAAAAGATCGTCGTTTTTATTTTCCAAAGCTCTCATTTTTATCAAGTAAATAACGTTTACCTCTTTGTTGAGCTTTAATACATGTTATTAAAACGAGATCTTGTATTTTTATGAAAAAATACATTACGTTAATGGGTCGCTTTTTGTGGACCTTCCAATATCATCGGCTAAAGACAAATTGTCAGCATTGACCATTAAACTGAACATAATAGGCATTGCATTATGTTAAGAATGAGTTTGCTTCGAAATAAAATACGGTTATTTTAGAAAATTTGAAATTTTCATTTCATTTTCTGGGTAAACGAATAAATTGTCTTTAGCCTATTATTATCTTAAAATTTGAAATTTTCATTTAATTTTCTGGGTAAATGAATAAATTGTCTTTAGCCTATTATTATCTTTAATTTTTTTCACAAACAGAACGAAATAAAATTGCACCCATTCGTAATTTAATCGTTGAAAACGGGAACAAAACAACTGTAGAGTCGCGCTTTCAGTCTAAATACCACCAATTACCGCGGTCGTTTGCGTCGTAAATCCACTGGACATGTAATCAGCACTTTTGCGTTCGGCACTCATTAGGTTTAATTTCTTAATCGTAGCCTTTAATTGAAATGTTAAGCTGGGCCGATAACGCTCAGCCGTTAATGTGTCGTTTTTCACTTGTCTTTCGTTTTTTGACAGTAGGTACGGGTGGACACAAATTAAAGATCACCCCCTGAAACCAAACTTCAGCTTCTATAGTAAATGAGGTTTGGTTGTTTATGCATGGATGTTGATTTTTGTGCGTGCGTAAGATTGAATAAATAAAGACGGAATATTGATGGTCAGTCTTGAAGAATTGAGAGGGTAAATAGACTTTTTCAGATAGGCTTTATGTTTTATAATATTTATGTTTTATTGAGAAGCTAGGTGGCACAGTGGCTTAACGCCTGGCCCTGCGATTGCGGATTTTAAGCAACTTTCGCAAATTATCTCGAGTTCCTCCGTGCTTCGGAAGGCACGTTAAGCCGTTGGTCCCGGCTGCATTTGCAGTCGTTAACACCCACTAATCTGCAATGGCCCTGCGTGGTGTGGTGGGTAATGGTCCATCCTCCTTATCCACCCATAAGGAAGGCCTGTGGCCCAGCAGTGGGGTCATAAAATGGCTGATGTCGAATATTTTTATGAATGTCGATTTGTGTAAATAATTGTCAAAAGCAAAATCAAATTGAAATATTTCGTTATAAGGATACATAATTAAGTAACTTGAGTTCATCACAAGTATATTCTTTCAAACTTTTAATTATAACAGTCATTTTTATTCCAATTATATTCTGGTCTACACTTAGTGCATTGTTAACAGTACAATAAAAAGCAATCATTATATTCCTTTATAATCAGCAGGTTCAATTTCAATACGGTCATTATGAGCCTATCAATCAAGTCGTAATCGATGTTAAGGGTCATCCGATGAAATGAGTCGATTCAATGTCATCAACAAGAAACTGTGAGATGTGCATGCAAGATGAACTTATTTTATTTAGCTTTTTTCGCTTTAATCCTTGATTTTACTCAAGCGTGGTATTGGTTTAGTTTAGAAGTCTGATCAAGAATGAGGTACCTGTAGGAAGCGTCGAGGTCACCAGTGTAGGAATGAAGTATGGTGTGGAATATGGAGAAAGGTAGCCACTGATAGGAAGGCCAAAGTGGAAGATCTTCCTCCGGGCTGGGTAGTATTAGCCCGGGGACCGCGGTCCAACCGATAATGGTTGGAAGTTGTATATACAAGGTGTTTGGTAATAGCCTTATAAAGCCGAATAGGGTAGATAGGGACCATCAAACTGAACAACTTTTACTATGGGACCAACTCTGAAATCGCGAAAAAAAAATCAGCTGTTTCATACATTTTGATATTTTCGTTATTAATTTTTGTATGAAACAGCTGATTTTTTTTTCGCGATTTCAGCGTTGGTCCCATAGTAAAAGTTGTTTAATTTGATGGTCTCTATCTGCCATATTCGGCTTTATAAGGCTTTTACCAAACACCTTGTATAGTTTTGGTGGCTGAGAAAACTCCGATAGCGAGGTGTAGGTTTCTCCATATATTCTCCATATTACGAGTTGCTGTTCCTTACTAATCTTTGTGTTTATACGACACTAGCGCCATTTAGTCACATGGTGATGAGTCTCATTGCAACCATGTGTAGGTATGTGCGGCGGTACGATAGATGCCGCTACATACCTATTCCTCCTTTTCAGAAGGCGAGAAAAGATTCTGCATTTAATATATATTATTATCCCTTTCAATTCGTTTACATGTGAGAATGTTATTAAAGAATTAATATTCTGATTTTCTGAAGTACTCTGTTGTTGTATGGCTATAAAAAATATGGGTGTAATTTTAATCCAAAACTGTGTCATAATTTAAAATACAATGACAACCAACATTTTACAAAAATCATAATTCAGTCGGTTCATATAATGGAAAATATTAATGCGAATATTTTTAGGGCCGTCATTTCGAAATTAATGCGTGTGTAAACACGGCTGGCGAAGGGGCCATACATCAGGCCACGTAAATGCCTCACAAAGCACCACTTAACGTCTTCGCACCCTAATCTCTCGATCTTCCAATAATCCTCACTTTGGAACCTTGTCACAAGCAGTGGATCTGCCATCTCATCGTATTCTGCACTTCAGAAGCGGCTTATTGTAAAGCGAAAAAGTTGTATGGGTGAAAAATGAAGCACGTTGGCGGGGCGCGGGCGACAGTACTTGACATAAGTTAAAGTGCGCTTTGAAAAAGTGCGACAAAGAGGAGCTACGATATAGAATAATCACAACCATGGGCGTAGCGAGGGGGGCTTTGGGGGTTTAAACCCCTTCCCCGAAATCAAGACATACTTTAGTAAAACCCTTTTTCTGTCAACCTACAGCTTTTATGAGACTTATTGCAATTCATAATAACTTTCTACTCAAAGTAATATAATAAGTCTATGTTTCTACTACTTATTTTTATGACATGAATGTGACACGCATGAGATATGATATTATTTTGTGACACACTCCTGCTGCTTATTTTATCACAAACAAAAATCAGAGAAATTTTGCTTTCATATAAAGTTCTTACTGCCGCGAGTGTAGGTACAATAGTACATTATGAAACAAGTTAGCTTACGTTGCTCATTGCACACAAGGCTGTGGGTTGCAGCCCGAGCCGCTGGCGAGGGCGTAACTCAGCCGAGTGTGCAATAATCAAAAGCTCACGAGTTTCATACGATGTTTTTCAACACATTTGCGAGGAAAAAAAAGTCATTTACGACAAATATAACAAATACGACAAAAACAAAATACCTATGATAATTATTATTGTGATGGGAAAAGGCGCGCAGATTTTTTGTTTTTTTTTTCACACGCCCAATATGCAAGAAAATTTTGCTAACAAAGAGGTGAGTGAGCATACAGCCTACTTCAAAATTATAATCTTAAGTTATAAAATGCAAATATTTTAATATTTTATAGCAAAATATTGTGAATTATTAATAATTTGATAATAATAAATATTTGTTTGACTTAATTAAGGACTTACACATTTATTTATTCAAAAATGTATATGAATTTTCAGCAGTATAAAACCTCTTTGTTGTTACTAAAAAAACAACTGTATTACCCGGTTAAATTGGGAATGCTCTGTTTACTCGCATAGAACTTGCAGTAAGGTACCTACTTATTTAACTTTGTAGGGATAATTCTATAACAAACTAGTGTTTTACATATTATTGCACGCGTTTGTTATAGCTCGGTTTATGGCCCTAAAAGCGATGTATTAGGGCTCACTTTACGAGCAAGTGTGTTGAAAAGAAATAATCAATTCATAGCCAGATAAGGTATGCATTAACTACAGGAGGATGCAATCCTGTTTTTACATATAAATGATAACTTTATGACACTGTTGCCAGTGAAATACACTTTGAAAATTTTGAAAACATCATATGAGGTATGAGGGTTTTTAAAAGTGACATTTAAAAACAAAAATAGTAACTATTTGCCTCAATAGATGGCGTTGATGGACAAGTGAAGCGTCAGAATTTGGCTTTAAAAACTAAACGGCCTGTGCTTAAAAAAAGTAATTTTCGTTTCTAGGCATTCGTTGGTTTTTAGCGGTGTTTTCAGTGTTTTTATGTGAATTTTGTATTCTTTTCTCTACGTTTTCTATAGTTGACAGTTGCCTGTTTATCAACGCCCTCTATCGAGCCTAATTTTATTTGTCATTTTGAAAATCCGTCTTTGGTTTAACATGCTTATTCTTTGTCATCGCCCACGCACAGCCGCAGCTTAGCTTACCGGCGCGGCCGCACTCCACAGATAAATAAAGGACGCGGGATGACTCTGTTTGCCCGCCTGCCCGCCTCTGCCTTTGAAGTCTCGATGCACGGATAATGCTGCTTCATAAAGAACAGATTGGAGCCTCGGAAAATAGGCTATTTGTTATGAGTCTGTTGGCCAGAGTTACTATACGTACCTAGATTACATAGATAGCTACTTTGAAAGATTCACTATAAAGATAAACTCGGCATCATTCGTGCCTACGTAAGGTGTCTTACATTATATTTAAAGATTGAAAAACAATTGAAAAGTTACAGATGTAACTAGAGCAAACAAACATTTTAATGATTTTGTAGAGATATCAAAATATTTGTTGACGCATGGTGAACAGTCGCTTTTTCCTTTTTAGTTTAGGAAACACCAGTGGCATTTGATCGTTCCGATAATAAGATACCTAGCGATAGCCTCAGAATTTTGTATCTTTACCAATTTTTAAATCTTATCAATTTTAAAGATGACATCGATCTATTAATTAATTTATCATTGTGCTTCAAAAATTCCAATACAATATTTTTAATCGACTATTTTTTGTATCAAACTCAACAGTGATCAATTACTGTTAAGGCAAGTTAGATGTCTCAAGTGATTATCATATACTGCCTGTATCAACACTTTCAATCGTGAATAGTCAGGAAGTTTCTCATAATAATATCTATTAAATATTTACTACATATTATATATCGCTTGAATTCGCGTGTTTCTTTCATGGCGTTATATCTACTTTTATATGTATAACGGTCACTCAATAGTGACCGATTTTCTTTTTCATTCAGATTTTGATAGTGCACGTACGTACTAAAGTCGAGTAGCAAGCGAGCCGACCCTACGCAATCTATCAGTGGCATCAATTCAATTAGCGAGGAACAATAGCCTACTGCGGTTGAAGTGTACAGCCTAGGGTTGCCACTCAAAAGTTAAGGTTAAACTTTCGTTTGGAAATACGATCCAAAGAAGATTACTTATATAATAAACTAGCGGCCGCCCGCGACTTTGTCTGCGTGGAAATATTGTTTACCATACCTCGGGAACTGTACGTTTTTTCTGGATGAAAGTACCCTATATGTCCTTCTCTGTACCCCTGACAACGTGTATGCAAAATTTCATGATGATTGGTTCAGTAGGTAGTTAAGAAGTGAATGCGTAACAAACAAACAAAAAGACTTTCGCATTTATAATATTACTAGCGGCCGCCCGCGACTTCGTCTGCGTGGAAAGATTTTTCGAGAACAATATTGTTTTTCGGGATGAAAATTACCCTATGTCCTTCTCTGTACCCCTGAGAACGTGTATGCAAAATTTCATGATGATCAGTTCAGTAGTTAAGACGTGAAGGCGTAACAAACAATCAAACGCACTTTCGCATTTATAATATTAGTAAGGATGAAATTCACGCTGTTAAATCACAATTTATTTTTGAATTTGTATAATTTTTTTATTGGTTGAGTGAGAAGTTTGAGGAGTAAATAATATAATACTATAATAAAGGTGTCAAACCCGAATCAAAATCACAAACCAGAACACAATATCATTAAACACAATGAAAGAATGGATGCAACACAATACATGTGAAGTTGTGGATGGCTGCCTTTCACTTAATTTATTTCACGGTATATTAGCTTGGTGGGTTTGTTATTTTTGCTGTTTAATAACCAATTACTAATGGTTCTATGCATGAGCTATATAACTACTGTAGACCTCGCGAGTCTGTCTTTGCATGGCTTGTAAAACTGTATAAAATCATGTTTTTATTACATTTTCTACCCAATCTAAAAGCATTTTTTTATTTCGAAATTTTTCAAAATGGCTGAGTTATGGAGGTTGGAAACGTAAAAAAAATATTTCAGCCATTTTATACTGTACTTACTATTTTATTTTAAAAATAATAACAACCTTAGGGCCTTTCATTAATCACGTGATGTTTTTCGTTTTCACCCCCCTTCCCCTAGTGATATGTGGTGAGATTTTAGGCTAATATCCTTTTTTTTCATGTCGGAGAAAAACGCTTTTACGCGCTTCCCCTCTCACAGGTGAGCGAGAGGGGGGCATGTGGGACTGGCCAGGAGGAGACCGTTGCGGCTCCCTCCACGACTGCCTCCCGTGATCCCACCCAACCAAGTGGTTCGATGGGATCCCGGGAGGAGGGAATACCCACGAAAAAACTCCGGCACTTGCCCGCTCGCCACCGGTTGGTCATACGGGGGGCCATGGGTGGTAATCACCCCACTGACCCGGTCGCACATTTAACGAAAAAATAAATACACGTGATATCTCACTACAACCCCCTCCTCCCTTGTGATTTTTTGTGATTATTTTCCGAACCCCCTCCCCCCTTTCGTGCCTCACGGTTCCGGCTAAACATCTGCTGTAAAGTTATGTTAAAACTCTTCCTAATTATAAATCACTCTATCAGATGTAACAAAACTGTGACTAACTGATTAATACCCATCGTAACAATAGGAACTAAAATCGATAATTTAGGTTGAAGTCCATTATCTTGGTAAGTTCTCAATTACTCTACACAAACCAGTAAACTCCTATAAATCTCGCGCTCGCCTCGTCAACGTGGACAGAGAAAACAATTGACAAGCGCTCGAGTTTACGAATGAAATCGATATGAAATCACTGTTCAGAAAAAAGATGTCTCTACATGTTGAGATAATTTTATTTTACAATGATTTTTTTCACTTTTTATTAGTTTTCTACAGTAACCCACCAACAAAATTATATTTTTTATGGTCCAACACTGCAATTATAAAATGTTACAAATGTTAAAATATTTGTTACAAAATGATTTGTCAGATTCTCTCTCAATTCAAACATTTTAAAACATTTTGTAACAGCACCATTACGTAAATGTTTCTCTCTATCTTGAGTAAAATCCTATGGAATATTATTCTGTAGTCTCATCTTGAATAATGATTAGTATCCAAGTTTGTGTTATTTGCGACTCATGTTAGTGCAGCTTAGCTCGTGCCATTCATCACGCTTGGCTCCTTAGCCGATGTAAGGGAACCTTCAAACGAATCCGTAAAGGCCGCCTCCTTTGTTCAGCCTACAGCCGATTTAATTAAAAATATCTCAGAAAACAAACTTTTCCTTATTTTAATAGCAAGTTAGTATGTATTTATGTAAGTAATAAGTAATAGAAAAAAGCCGTAGAATATTTAATGCAGCGAAAAAGGTACACACTCGGGTATATTTTTTTAATAAAGTAAGTATGTATTCGTGCGGATCTACCACTACTATAAAACAAGTATGTTCAATGTTGTAAGTTGCATTTTACAACATTGGACATTAAAGTCTATGTTAGTATCGTTAACTACTCAAAGCTCCATAGCTTTCCTACTCTTAGAAACCAAAGCAATATATTTCATTCGTTTTGCGCAGCCGGCATGTAGAGTCAGTTCATTAAGCTTAATAACATAATTTGAAAAAGTAATTACACTTAAGTAATTAACAGTTATTGCTGGCTGAGCCTTCTCAATTGACATTAGCTCTTAATTTGCTTGAAGGTTTGTTATTAACTGCCGCCATCTTTTATGAAGGTGTACCAATCAGGCCGCGTTGATTCTGACTTGTAATTTGAAAGGATGCTATTGTTACTATTCGTTTATGACTATCATATTGTAATAATTTACAACAATGAGAGATACATTAGTCTTATTGAGAGTACAGGGTAAGCTGTCTATGCGTTTGTTTGTGAATAAGCTATTTGAATCATGAGATATATTAATTTGTTGTCTAATTTATAATATACTAGCGGCCGCCCGTGGTTTCACCCGTTTGGTTCCCGCTCCCGTGGGAATATCGAGATAAAAAGTATCCTATGTTTTAATCCAGGATATCTACTATCTGTGTGCCAAATTTCAACCAAATCCGTTGAGTATTTTTTGCTTGATTGAGGAACAAACATCCAAACCCACAAACTCTCACATTTATAATATTAGTAGGATTACTATTTTTACTAAAGCTTGTAATAAACTTACATTCATCATTAATTTACAATCTTTCTGGAACTACATATTATTTTGACACGTTTTTATTATTTTTGTTTGTTTCGCTGACTTTAGCTTTTCATTTTGCAATTTTTAGATTATAGGCATTCACAATGCAATTTTTATATTAAGCTAATAAATTTAATAGAAAAAATACTAGAAAAAATCGACTCACCCGTAGCAGCTCAGACGGGATTCGAACCCGCACCCTTGGGATTCCGGCCCAATACACTGACCAATGGACAACCTTTCAAAAATATAATATGTCGTTTTCACTTTGTATGATGAAAGAAGATAGAAAATTAGGGGACACGTATTTTTTATTTAAACTTTTAATTGTTTTTTTGTATATTAAATCACTGTTTGAAATCTTACTCATTCTAAAAGAGCGTAAGTACATTGTCAGGAAGTTGAAATGTGTAGCTTTTGCCAAAAAAAAATCAATTCTGATCTTATCTGTGACAATATGACATCATGATTTCGATAGTGATGTGGCATGGGATTTCTGTAAGTGATGTCGATAATAGACAACATTTTCATTTTGAGAAAGTTGACGTTTGAATGTCGTCAGTTTATAAAAATATTTTCAGCTTTTTTTATATTCGCAGCTAGATAGCACTTCTAATTTTGAATTTTTTTCCAAATGCGGGATAAATTTATTTTTAAGGCCAGTTTTTTTTTAATATATCCAATATTTCGAAAAACTGGCCCGATTAAAAATTCTATATAATTTTTGAACCTGCTCACAAAATTTCACGAGAATCGGTTGAGATGAGATCTAGTTCTCTACAGAGGAGAACAAACAGCGCCGGAAAGCCGGACTGAAATATGTTTTTTTACATATGTCAGACATTTTGCAAAATTTCGAAAAATCCGATTGACAAATTTCCACATTTTCACGCTTCCTTTGCTAGTCATTTTACAAACAATATTTTATTTAAACACGAGCTGCTAGATGTGTGCTTTATATTCAGTGGAAAATCAGAGAGAATAGTTTATAACCTAGCGGAAACTAGTCAAGGAAATTAAAAGAACACGTTGAAAATATCAGTGTTTATTATTTTAAGGTGTTCACTTTTTTAACTCTTTCTAGTTGTCGCTGCAAACTATAAATAGGTAATTGCTTCATGTCGATAGCTCGCAGGCTCTCCTGACGTGTTACGTTTTGTGTTTTGTTGGAAAACGGTGGCGCCTAAAACAAAGAAATAGAACTTGTAGTAGTACCTACCTATACATACAAAATATTATGTTACAACTGATTTGAGTTTTCAAATGTAAATTACGTGATTATTATTTATTTACATAAAAGAAAGATGTGCCAAGCCATGTGATGGTTTTCTACTTTTTGTTCCCATCAAGTATAAAGTAAGAAAGTACTATAAAACAAATATCGATATAGAAATGCACATCACTAGGCAAAATAATATAACCTCTACGACATACCATGTAATAAAAAATCTGATATTTGCAAAATCAGCAAAGAACTGGACACAAACGACTATTTGTACAAGTTATTAGTATATTATAATAGTTTCAAGCTATTAACACTACATAAAACATCTAAAACAATATAAACTTACCGATTAAATCATAATGTTTATTATTACTTCCTGTGCGAGATTTATAGCCTTTAATCACACAAGACATAATTTCACTGGTAACGCATAAGTATCCCAAACAATGCTAGGACTTTCTTTTAAGTTTTTTACAAGAATATTTTATAAATTTCTACATTTTACTAGTCTGATCAGAAATACTCAATACTCAATACTCAAATCATTTATTGCATTCCACAGTGTTACAGTAGTTCTTAATTATAATATTTTAGATCACTATGGACCCTGTCGGGCACAACAACAATAAGTAATAGATAGCAAACACTTATTTATTATTACTTAAACATTATTATATAAATCATTATTATATAAAGTTAATTATATCTTAATTAGTTAATTATGTTTGTTTCATTACAATAGGAGTTATTTACTTAATGAATAAAAACTACTTCCTTTTAATAAATAAATAAATAGCTATTTTATTTATTAATTTCTGTTAAATTATATTGCACTTATGTATTTTAATGATTTAATTTAGTTTACTTTTTGTCTACAACATTCATATTTCTATATTTTCATCTTCTAAATATTCCTTCATACTGTAATAACACTTTTTTGTAAGTAATTGTTTTAAATTATTTGAGAATTTTTTATCATCATTGATATTTTTAAGTGAATCGGGTAGATTATTGAAAATTTTTATGGACATGGCTAGCGGGCTGGACGAATGGTGTTTCATATAAGAATTAGGAAGTATTAATTTATTTCTGTTTCTAAGATTATGTTTTATGTTTTGATCATCTCGTTTATTGTATAAATTTGAGTATTTCCGAACAAATTTACATATCTCTAGAATATAGATGCAGGGTAAGGTTAAGATTTTATGTTTTTCAAAGTAAGGTTTGCAGCTGTCTGATTCCTCTATGTTAACAATGATTCTAATAAGTTTCTTTTGAACTGTCAATAAACTTCCGACATCAGTACTAGACCCCCATAGGATGACGCCATAGCTTAGCCACGCGTATGCATACGCGTAATAAGTTGTTATTGCGGTGGCTACGTCTGTTGTTTTTTTTATTTCTCGTAGTGCATACATAAAGCTATTTAATTTTCGGTGCAGTTTTTCTACATGAGGCTTCCAGCTAACGTGGGTATCAATCACTAGACCTAATAATGTGTGCTCTTTTACTGTTTCTAATGTGAAATTGTTGTTATGTAGTTTTATATTTAGTTCAGGTTTTTGGTAGGGATGAAAGGTCATTAATTTTGTTTTAGTAAAGTTAATTTGAAGATTATGTTCTGTCAGCCAACTTGTAGTTTTTAATAATATATTATCAATTTTTTCTTCTAATTTTGTAGAGGTTTGACTAGATATGAGGATAGAAATATCGTCCGCGAACATGACACAATATTCATTTAAAGCTTCTGCAAAGTCGTTAATATAAACTAGAAACAAAAGACACCCCAGTACGCTGCCTTGAGGTATTGATGCGTTTACAATTTTGGTGTTAGATCTAATTTTTTCTATTTTGTGCTGGTTATCATTAAAGTATTCTATTTCAACCATTTGTTGTCTATTATTGAGATATGATTTTAACCAATTGTAGCATTGACCTCGGATACCTATGTCATACAGTTTTTTCAATAAGATCTTTATCGTATGCTTTTGACATATCTAGTAGTATTCCAATTGCGTATTTTTTACTGTTGATTATGTTATGTATTTCTTGAATAAATTTATAAACTGCTAAGGTAGTTGATTTATGTTTACGGAAACCATTCTGACATTGAGTAAAAACATTGTATTTTTCGCAAAATTTATAAATCCGGTCGTACATAGCCTTTTCAAATATCTTTGAGGGTGTAGGTGATAAAGCAATTGGGCGATAATTGCTTGGGTCTGTTTTTGACTCTTTCTTATAAATTGGTTTAATGAGAGAATGTTTTAATAATTCCGGAAATTCACCTTCTTCAAAAGATTGATTTACTAAAACCGTTAGTGGGTATGTTAATTCTTTTGCACATTGTTTGAATAATTTAGGAGGGAAGTCATCCACACCATGACTCAGTTTGTTTTTTAGATTTTTTAATATTTTGTATATCTCTTCTAATTTTACGGGGCTTATAAAAATTGAATTTTCAGATGGGTGGAGAACAGGAAGGCCATTTACTTGGGGGCAACTAGTAGCTCCTACAGCTGCAAAATGGTTATTAAAAATGTTAGCAATCTGTTTTGGGTTGGAAGTAATTTTATTTTCTGTATTTAATTTTATATTTGATTTATCTTTAGTATTTGTTTTATTAGTACGTTCTCGGACAATTTGCCACATTGTTTTAATCTTATTTTGAGAGTGTTTTATTTTATTTATATAGTGTAATTTTTTGGAAGTCGTTACGACATTTTTTAATGTTTTTTCATACTTTTTATAATAACCTTTTAATATTTTGTTATTTGACCTTGTAATGTGAAATTTGAGTAATCTTTTATTATAGCATGATTTTTTAATACCTACAGTCAGCCAATGTTTTTTGTAGTTATTTTTTATTTTGGTAATTTTTTTTTGTATACATTTATTTAAAATATTAGTTAAAGTGGCATGGAATATTTTATAGTTATAATTTATATCTTTATCTTTTTTAAATTTATTTGTCCAATCTATTAATTCCAATTCTAATCTAAATTTTTCTATATTTTTACTGTTAAATTGTCTTTTTTCTGTGAACCAAATTTTTTGTTGTTTTTGTTTAGGTAGATTTAAATGTACTATGGTCCCACTATGATCCGACAGACCCAATTCTTGTACAGTAGTAAGAAGATTTTCTTCACTAAAGTTTAAGAAAATTAAATCTAAACATGTTTTCGATGTTTTTGTGATACGCGTAGGTTGTTTTATTTGTTGATTAAACTTATATTGTAACATTAAATTTGAGAGTTTATTTCTTTTATTTCTCTTCGTAGAATTATTTTTCAAATTTTTTTCGAGCATATCGGTATTAAAATCCCCCCCTATAATTATTTTATATTTAGAAAATTTGTTATTAACATAGTCTAGAATAATTTTCAATTGAGCATAAAATAAGTCTTCGTTCTTTCCGTTGTAATATAAAGTTAACAGTATTATATTTTGTTTTACAAGTTCAATTGCACAGACTTCTATTACATATTCAATTGACATAGTAGAAATTTCTTTTAATTCTATATGATCTATGTTGTTTTTAAGAAGGATACAGACGCCGCCTCCGGTGTGTGATCTTCTGCAGTAAGACGCTGCTACTTTGTAGTCAGTGAGGTGAATCAGCTCCAATTTTTCTATCGACAGCCATGTTTCTGTAAAGCATAGTACTTCATAGTATGGATGTTGCTGTATCAAGTCTTCCAGGATATGTAATTTGTTATATATACTTTGGATATTCTGTATAAGTATTTTAAATTGTAGATCTTTGGTTTCGAAATGAATATTTGTCATTACTTACATTTTTAGGTTCTGTTATTTCCATTTCTTTATTTTTCAATGAAGAAGTGTTATTTGCAGATAATCCGTCTTGGTTATTTCTTAAGATTATTTTTTTCCCTTCTATATATAAGCTGTTGTCTCTTATAACAGCATGTAATCCCTTTTGACGTGCTCTTAGTAGTTCCTCTTTCATCAAATTGTTTTGTTTACGTGTAATCTCATCATAGTACTTGGAGATAGCCAGTCCGGTTCCTTGAAACATATGTTTATGTTCTATGAGGTATTTAGTCATCTTTTTACTTATTAGCTCAATAACCAACGGTCTAGTTGAGTTGTTGTATCTACCCAATCTGTAAGTATCCTCAATGTAACCGGTGAGGTCAACGTTCATGATATCTCGAAAAATGTGCACTATTCTATTGCATATGTTATAGTCTGTTTCTTCATGTTGTTCTGTAAGTTTATAGATTACAATTTTTTTACAGTTAGTTTCTGTCGATTTTCCATAACTGTTTTCCACTTTTTCACTCAGGAGTTTTATATTTTCTTTCAGCTTTTCATTTTCTCGAGTCATGCTTTCAATTTTTACGTTCAGGTAACCTATTTCTTCCTTTCTTTGTTTGTTTTGACCATGTAAGTTTTCCATCTCAAGCATAATATCTTTTTTTAATGAAATTACTGCTTTGTTTATTTCTGACTGGATTGTGGTTTGCAGCTCTTTTATTAATGATCCATTATTTTCTATTAGTTTTAGATGTATTAATTCGCTTAGAGTCTGTAATAAAATCTCATCGCTCTTTATTGATGTGCTTGGGTCCGGAGTCTCAATGGTGTCACCCAAAAGGTCGATGTCCTCTGAGTTTGTTGTGTCATTATGCACGTTGTTTGAGGTTTTTCTCACTGTTACGTTATTTATCTCGGAGGTATTCATGTGATTTACTTTTCCTAGCGGGCGTTTTGGCGTATTTGTGTTGTCCTTTTTTGGTGGTTTACAATAGCACGTCGGACACTTCCATGCACTCTTAACTTCCGGCGTCATTGTGTTATAAAAACGCTGGGGGCTCACATTTGCACAATCTAAGTCGTATGTGTTTTTACAATATTTGCAAGTTAGATGTTCTCTCTTGTGGAGTTTTTGTTTACAGCTGTTGCAAGTTGCCGACATGATGACATATTTTGTGGTTTGCAGATTTCGAGGTTATGTAATTTATAAAAAATGATCTGCGCAAATTCTTATCTATTTTTATTTTCCAGTTTTTCTTACGGTTTTCAATTCAATTGACACGGATAGTAGCTGGAGTTTGATGCCTATAGTTAGGCGCTTTGCGGCTTTTTCACTGTCAAACAGCAAACTTCGTTCACTGGTTTTGTGGCTTTAGATAAAGATTTTACCAAGCTTAATTATTTCGTAGGTAACATTTAATAGTAGTTTGTTACACAAGGGACGTAAGTGAGCTATTACAGAACAAGATCCAATTTGGCGCCCGTGCGAGCGCAGCTCGCAAAGGGCGCTAATGGATCGAGTGCACCCGAGATATTTAGACGCCCGAGCGAGCGAAGCGAGCGAGGGCGAATATAGTTCGAGGGTGTAATAGCTACTTACAACCGAGGTAAGCATACTACTTTACATCATTCATGCGAGGTAAATTTAATAAAAATCAAAATCAAAATCAAAATCAAAATCAAAATCAAAATCAAAATCAAAATCAAAATCAAAATCAAAATCAAAATCAAAATCAAAATCAAAATCAAAATCAAAATCAAAATCAAAATCAAAATCAAAATCAAAATCAAAATCAAAATCAAAATCAAAATCAAAATCAAAATCAAAATCAAAATCAAAATCAAAATCAAAATCAAAATCAAAATCAAAATCAAAATCAAAATCAAAATCAAAATCAAAATCAAAATCAAAATCAAAATCAAAATCAAAATCAAAATCAAAATCAAAATCAAAATCAAAATCAAAATCAAAATCAAAATCAAAATCAAAATCAAAATCAAAATCAAAATCAAAATCAAAATCAAAATCAAAATCAAAATCAAAATCAAAATCAAAATCAAAATCAAAATCAAAATCAAAATCAAAATCAAAATCAAAAACAAAATCAAAATCAAAATCAAAATCAAAATCAAAATCAAAATCAAAATCAAAATCAAAATCAAAATCAAAATCAAAATCCAAGGAGTTTTGCATAGCTTGAACGGAAATGAAATGCCGCCATATTTATTGTTTTTTTTTTCAGTAAAAAGTTTCCACAGTTTATAATATAAAAAAAGAGATTGGTTCACTAAGGAGTTAAATGCTTGAATTGTAAAGTTACTTTACAGTTAAAGCATTCACCATGCTTGAATTGTAAAGTGATTTGATAATGGAACGTTCTATCTAAACAATGCACTGTGTTGCACATGCCAACTTACACGGCCTCTTACTATACTAGTAAATCCTAGTTGCCGAGCAGTATGATGTAAAGATATTTTACTACATAAATTCACTTCTTGTCGTAAAAAGCTTATAAAATTACTTTTTTTGGAATTAAAATTCAGAGAGATTAGTGTTAACGCGCGCACGGCAGTGTTGCCATCTTAATACGCTTGAATGACATTCTGTCACTATGATTTATTATGACAATGGATTTTATTTTTTAATGAATGCACAGATAATATAAATACAAGACAAATAGACTCAACTCAAACTTCCTGACATTCCCAATTTGGACTAGATTTTAGTTTTTTCTAAATAACGTAAAAAATACTGAACTAAAAATTCTGAAAAGAAAAATATGAGCTTAGAACACTAAAATCTCGAAATGGTTTTCTAATTTTAGTACTTTCTCAAAATGAAATGTTGTCCATTATGCTACGAGTCGCTAGTGGGAGTGGCGAAATTTTCTAGTACTTTTTAGGTTTTCGCTGTAAGCCAGCGTTATCTCATCAATATAAATTTATTAGCTTTAGCTTTTCATATGTACATTCATAGAGGAAATAATCACTACGTTTTATGTAGATACATTTTCCAATACTTTTGCAGAAGTGGTTCTCTCCACGCAGAAGAGATCTTGAAATTACCATTGTCACAGTGGCAAGTAATAAGTACTACCGTGACAATTTAATTTTCGTACTAGTACTTACTATCTCAAGTCAGTCACCGCAGAGATGGGACACTAATGGCCGCTTTAATTACGGGAATGTCACTGTATGGACACTGAATGTGCCTTTATGCAAATCCAGCGAGCATTAATTGAACACTTAAAGAATCACATTATGCTCTACCACGACAACACCGTTATCATCACTTTGAAACTTCGTGTTGTTGTAAATTTTCAAACATGTCGTAAACGACTACAAAAACGATTACTAAAAGCCGTAACAAGTTCCAAGATCAAATCAATTTCAATAACTTGAGCTACAACAAAGTTTTCAGTTTCAGGCAAATCTTCTACCGAGTTTTCAGCTTAAGGCAAATCTTCTACCAAGTTTTCGGTTTTAGGCAAACCTTCTACCGAGTTTTCACTTTCAGGCAAACCTTCTACCGAAGTTTTAGCTTCAGGCAAACCTTCTACCGAGTTTTCAGCTTCAGGCAAATCTTCTACCAAATTTTCGGTTTTAGGCAAACCTTCTACCGAGTTTTCACTTTCAGACAAACCTTCTACCGAAGTTTTAGCTTCAGGCAAACCTTCTACCGAGTTTTCAGCTTCAGGCAAACCTTCTACCAAGTTTTGAGTTTCAGGCAAACCTTCTACCAAGTTTTGAGTTTCAGGCAAACCTTCTACCGAGTTTTCAGCTTCAGGCAAACCTTCTACCAAGTTTTGAGTTTCAGGCAAACCTTCTACCGAGTTTTAGCTTCAGGCAAACCTTCTACCGAGTTTTCAACTTCAGGCAAACATTCTACCAAATTTTCAGTTTCAGGCAAACATTCTACCGAGTTTTCAGCTTCAATCAAAGCTACGTTCGATGCATAAAGTACTCCTGTGTTTTACGTGTCGTAAGACAAGTTATATTAACTATAAGAGTGATACTTACATAGGTACTTAATTATGTTTACGGTATACTGACCTACCCATGGCAAATGTTAATTTCTTTTTATTATTGAAAAGTCAACACGATTAGATTTTGGTAAACAAAAGATGAGACTCGCTTTGAAATGGAACTAATTTTGCGTCTTATTTTAAGGTTCAGTTTCCAATAACTTAACCTCTAAACGTTAATTTAACAGGGAAAGTGGCGCCGCCATTTTTCAGTCACATCTTTCGTTGACCAGTCTCTACTAACATTTGTCGGTATTTTAAATGTCTTTCGTATTACATAAACGATTCTTAAGTAAAAGAAAAAGAAACACATACAATTTAAGTAAGGGTATCGCATTTGTTTGTAAATTTAGTAAAAATTTAATGACTAATTATTGAAAAACATATTATTACATGTTTTACAAGCTATCTCGGTCAATTAAGCGTCCTACTTATATTTTAATTTCAAGTAAACATAATTATACTGACAAAGTTGTAATTTAAGTAAGTTATAACAATTTGAGGTAATCACTCTGAAAGATCAGAGACAATTATGGAATAAAATTAAAATGTGGAAAAACTTGAATGTATGTCAACCAATAATGGACCCAGAGGAAGATGAAAGTTAATTTTCGTGTAAAATTTTGACATTACACCACCTTTTGATTACCCGGGAACAACAATCATGTAAATTTTTATTATCGGATGCCCGGCAATAGTTTTCCACTCTCGATACTTAAACAGTTTTCTTTTAAAAGTTCACGTTGTTAGTAAGTAAGTAGGTAGATATATAATTAATTTCCTTTCAATCTCTACTGAATGAAGCCCTAAATAAAAGTATAATCTAATGAAAAATCGATTCTGCACGCGTGCAAGTGCAGATTACAATCGCTAAATGAAATGAAGCTTTCAATTATGCAGATACCAAATCTAAAATAGTTTGCGCGAATTAGATTGGCGTTCTACGGAGATCGTATCAGACGCAGGTTAGCATCAGGGTTGCCACCTGCCCCTTAATTGTGAAACTCCAACATTCTATCACAATCATGGTACTTATAGAACATCCATTACTGCAGCAATAAAAATCACTGACAACCATAGACATAGAAAAATTTTCGCTGCGCTCAAGAAGACCAACAAAGCGTGGAAAAGAGAAGTTAACATCATACGGACACGGTCTATGTAAAAAAGAGATAAAGGAACAAGTGACATGTGCCAACATTTTTTACAGTAAGAGCCCCTAGCGTCCCGCCTAGCCAATGAGCAATCACAGTTTGTTTAAAATATTTGTTAATCTTAATTAGAATTTAAAATAAAGGTATCGTGGAGCCATGGTGTCTTGTGCTCTAAGTAATTGTGATGTGACAAAAAGAAACAATCCAAGTAATCACACTTTTCACAGGTAAATAAGATATTGCCACAAATTTCTTTAAAATCAAATTTCGCTACATTTATTCGTTTATCGACGAAGAAAACAGTATGGAACATAGTTTATTATTTTCCTTTGCCATATATAGTCATATTTTATGAATCTAAGTAATTTTTTACGTATCTCATATAAAATGTATGCATTTGTTTTCGGATCACCTGTTTATTGACATTGTTGTTCTTTGACATTCTATTTCTATGCTGACAGCTGTCTTTATAAGGTCAAATTCGCTTCATATCGTTCTCCGAATATTTGCCTACTATTGTGGAAAGTGTGAGAACTACACACAATCTTTTTCGGTTTAATTCGTAAATATAGGCGGAGCGTATCGTTTCGTTGCGTGAATATTGCAGCTCAACATTTCATTGGAAATACTTGCAGTTAATGTACCTATAATTTAAATCAGAATGTACTTATTTGTATTGAAGGAGTTATGTATTTCAATACTTTTTATTGACATACTTAATTATAAATACACGAGCCTTAACTCAAGGGTTGTTGACTAATTATTCCACAATAGTGAATCTAAAAGTGAAATTCCAATAAGGTTTCTACGAACGCGCATGAAACCTGTGTTATAGTCTGCGCTCTGCAGAGTTAAATTACTGAAGCAGATAATATTGGTATTTAATAGCTTACAATAAGAGCTTTAGATCTCTCCGCGTTATAGTACAGGTTCTATCTCTTCGTATTAACTACTAATTAACTGGATGATAACGCGCTTGTAATGACCATGTAATTGCTGTTCATTAAATTTTACACAACTTTTTGTGATGTTCTGCGAGATAGGCGCTTTTTTACATGATTTATTGTTTAACTATTCGCTATCCGTTCTTTAATTCAGATGGAACAACGAGTACGTGTTTACATTTTTCGTATTTTATTTTTAAGACCTATTAATAACTTCAATTAAATTCCTTTCGTCGACACAGCAGGAGCGTTGTTTAAGTAGAATACAAATATCGCGGTTGAAACGATTCACTGCATCTGCGGATAATTTAATGAACTCGTTCGACATTAAAATATTCAATCCCAGTGGTCTACACCTGTATTCAAAATATAGCATTTATTTTGAACATGGTGGGCATGAATGGATGATATTGATCGGCACATTCAGCACGTCAAGTAGACCAAAAGTACATTTACGTAAAAACTGATAAAACAACTCAAGTTACAAAGAGGCTAGCTTATCCACCTATTAAATCTGAATAATCTGCCTGTTTTCGACAAAATGTTTGTTTATTCAGAGTAGCAATTTAAATATTTCGCCACCGTTCATGACCCGGGTAGAAGCAATCTTAACCACCTCTGCAACCACAAAGGCGAAATACCGTAGAATCATAAAAGCCAAGGCTCTCGTCGATTAGACACGCATCGCCCGGGCCAAAGGTGTGAATCGACATTTAGTAAAATAATTTATTGACCACTGATGTGATTTTAATGACTTCAAATACCACGAAGTTTCCTACCGGGACTTTAAAGAATTATCAACTTACATTTCCTTATGAATCCAATTACCAACTCTTAAAATTGTATTGGCAAAAAAAGGTTTTATTTTTATAACTGAAAAGTAATAGCCTGAAGTTACACTAATAATGAAAAGATAACAATATGCTTTTTACCTTAGAATAATTACACCTAGAACGATAAGTAATTCCCTATAAAGCGCGCTGTCAAAAGTGAGGCATTGACGAATTTCCTTCAGTATTATCAACAAATTGTCATAATGAGGATCAGTAACGATTTTTTTTTAATGGCTAATTAGAAAGCTAATGCCACCATATGATTAAACATTTTTACGATATCTTTTAAACCTGAGAAGTTATAAGAGCTAAAACACAGATTTTTCGGGGGTCCCTATGACGTCATCACGACGTACGCGAACCTTATGTCGTACGTGATAAAGCACATATTGCATTGAGCTTGGCATTTCCTTTAAACCCTTTTAACTCAATCATTTCTAAACGGATTTCAAAAATTCTTTCACCAGGTTTCATAGCTATCAAAATGTGTTTATATTATATCAATAAATCTATAGGATTCAAACCTGTTACTGATCCTCATTGTCCACCACATCAGCTAAGGAAATAATTCTACAGTCAGTGATAATAAATTAAAGATGAAATGCAAATAAACGATAGTATCAATTCTTGATCTACCGCAACATTCGCTTGCGCGCGTGTTCAATATCATCGTTTATTTGTTCATTCGCTACATCGCGGTTATTCGCAGTCACCGATGCACGCACATCGATAACGGGATCATCCGAAGACAATCAATTAACTCGCAGCAATTCGATTATTGATTTTGTAATTAAATCTCGCCGTGTGGGCGTGTCGAATTCAAATCGATCCTCGTTTATAATAACTCGCTTTGATTTTAAATGATCTGCAATCTGTATTGGTTTCCCATATTAAGTTGTTACGGTTCTTTTTATCGTTTTAAGTAAAACCTTTGACTGAAACAAGGGGTATTTTGTTATAAATTGATATTCATAATCATAACTGTAACACATACTCCAAAGTTTGTATGACTTCAATTCCGTTCCGCAATATACACTGGGCGTCAGAAAAATCGCATCATTAAAAAAAATCTTCATAGTTAATTTAATCCTATCTACCTATAATTTAATGGTAAGTGTTTTTATATACTTCTTCCCCTTCAGACATAGCCAACAGTCTCTAGAAACCGTTGGAATACTCGTCGAACGGAATCAATTACTGAGATTCAGTTTCCGAGCAAAATTACATTGCCTCATTTTTTTGCAATATTTGAGCAACTTCATGGGCAATAGTATCCATTTTGGGTATTCCTTTTTTTATTTGAACTGTTGAAGTGTGTTTTCTCCATCATCTCGATAGCGAATTTACCCACATTTCCTGAATTGACTCCTTTTATTTCCCTTTTATGGCAGCGCAATCAATAACGCTTTAAGCGTTTAATGGTAGTTACTGTTAAGTTAATTAAATCAAACAATTAGGTATAAATTGAAAACTCATTAAATGTACTTTCAATAGATATCAACATTTACACAATAAAACATTAACTAGCAATAGCAGGAGCCAAGTCTAAACTTATTTTCGAAGAGGTGCGATTTTTCTGATGTCGAGTGTATATTGAGCATCGATTCTGCGATGTAGTCAGTAGCCCAGCTGAATGCCAATGATTACTGCGACATGGAGACCAAAAAAAGATACCCCGTAACGCAATTATTTACCGGCCGATTTCTTTATGCCGCATATACAAACATTGTAACTGAAAGCCTCGCGCGCACAATCGACGACGATATATAAAACGGCGCAAAAACCTGGCTACTTAATCATGTCTTCCTTAATCGATTTTTGAAAATGCCCACTCGCTTCTTATTTTTCACCTCATGAGGTTCGTATTAAATAATCTCGATGGCCAATAAGAGTAAATTGTACGCAATTTAATCATACTTTTGGATCATACGAGTAACTTGAGGTTCAAAAATGTAATTAATGAATGGCCATTAGTGCACGTGAGGTTTTCGGTTTCTGATTCGAAATTGATTACAGGACGGTGAACGGCAAGACATAAATGAACTTGACAATATTTTGTATACGAATATATGAAGTCTTGTATGATAAGACTGAGAACACACGTTTACCGGGTTTACTGAACTGATTACAGTCATTTCTTTGTTTCTTTTTATAAGATTAACGTCAGAACAGTATAAAAGGAAAAATGAATAATTTGGCTTAGCATTAGAAGCGGGAGGTCGGCGGCGGAACCTCATCAGTATGCGTAATGCGTGGCGCGCAACGCGGCCGCCGGCCCATTCATCCGCGCCGCACAATCCAAAACAAATTACCTTTACCAGTGGACGCTCTTTGTGATGCTGAAATGCGAACCTTTTCGGTAAAAAAGCGACGTATCGCATGTTTTTCAAGCTCCCCATATGAGTAATTGAAACGAACCCGGTTTACGTGGCACCCATCCCAATACCCGTCGAATGCGCCGACTTTTGAGATATGCCGATTTGCCGAAGCTTTAAGCCCATTTAAAAGTCAATCATGTCGCGTAAATAGCTCGTCGAGGAGTCGTATTTGCGTACCCTTATAGAGGGTGCACGATTCCAGCCACCTAGCCTGTCGTTAAGTGAGTATCGTTTCAAATTCCTTCACCAAAGACCGAGTGTCCATACAACTACTTTTTTAAATAAAAAATATAATACCAGAGGTGAAAGCGCAATGGTTGTACTTTACGAATTGGACAGACACAAGGTGTACGCAAATTAAATTTGTAAAATATTCCCAATAAACATGGTATCCGCAATGAAAAACCAATAACTCGTCGTGTAAAATCAAGATCAGAGGTCGAAAATGAGAGAAATTATTACTGAATACGCTCAGTGCGATCGAAGTTATGGCATGAATATTGACGAATAAAGCATTTGGCGTGTTTAAAAGCGAAAATTGAATTACAACCTATTTTGCATAAAAGGTAGGAGCCACCGGGTGTCGGCGCGCGCTCGCAACTTATGGTCTGCGGTGCGCCATCAATTAAATTTTAATTTTTCAGTCAGCGACGAATGAGTCAGTTGCAGCATAATTGGTTAGTCCATATTCACGATAACTTTATTGGCTATGTGTCACAATAAGACTGCATTAGCATTATGTATGGATTTAGAGAATAATTGGAACAACCGTCCTCTAGTGTAGGTTAACGTAGGTGTGCGCAAGTTCCAAACTCCAAATTTAAATAACCCGTTTGGGCTACCAGCCGCTTTTGACATAACCCTTGGGTTAGACGGGATCGAGCATTACTGTCTAACCCCAACGACCGCTGCAGGTTGTCCCTTTCTCGAGTGATGCATCGTCATTTTGTTTAGATGCTGCGGTGCCTCCGGAGGCGGCATCTTTATAATAAGGTCCCAAAATGACGATGCGCGCAGGTAGCGTGTTTTTGCGGGCTCGTCCCACTTAATTTCGTGTCGGCGGTAATTCTTTTGTTTATTTTGTGACCTCGCACGAGCCCGCCACGTGACCTCCCCGCAACCGCGCCTAAGAGTTACCGACTTTATATGTA
Source organism: Agriphila tristella (assembly GCA_928269145.1). NCBI lineage: Eukaryota > Metazoa > Arthropoda > Insecta > Lepidoptera > Crambidae > Agriphila > Agriphila tristella. The sequence continues at coordinate 36,482,377 of OV743432.1, forward strand.
ATCAAGTAGAAATATAAAGTAGTGCCCACGCGCTGCGCGTAAGTACCTAAATTATTAAAGTCCTACGTCGTGAGTAAATTAACTTGATGTCTCAAGATGCAGATGAAGACGCGGCGTACGTGCCCGCCGCTCTGCTCATTTGCGTCGAGTTATTGTTCTTTACGTCTTTCGGTGACACAAACGTAGGCCATTTCGTATGTAAATACGCCGCCATGACTTTTCTTTATTTAATAACAGAATGGAGTTCGGTTTACAGATGCTAACGAGAAAAATGTGGCAGCGCAGAAATATTTAAATATAAATCCAAATTATTTTGATTCTTAGGTATTGTGTTTTCTTTAACCATGAATAAATATTTATAAAAGCATTGGAAAGGATTATGCCGATTTTACTATACAAGCTAGGCCATGATATTATAGTGATTGCGTGGGAAGAATATCATTAAAATATAATGTGGGAAAAAAGAGAAATCTCAATCTCAAGGAGCCGTTTGGGGTTATAATTGTTTGACATTTTCCTATTATATGACATTGTGTTATCTACCCCTTTTTGACATGACATGAGTCTGTCACAGATATGTATGGTTAATGCGCATCATGGCCCAGAATGCGGCATGATCCTTTGGAAAATTTGTAACATACGTAAGTTTCAAGTTACCTTTAAACAATTCGAATGACTCATATCGCGCTCGGCTTTTGAGCTTGCTAAAACACAATAAGTAAAACAATTCCGTCCGTGAAATCTTTATTTCTCTCCTACGATGCCGCGTTGCGTTTTATATGTATAATGGCACAATCAAGGCGACCGCTAAAGGCGGCCGGTGCGCAGGCGCATAAAGCAAACAGATTGCATCTGAGTGTCGCGCTCTACGTGCCCGGTCGCCGCCGCCGCATAAACTGAGTACCCGACGGAATGTAGAATCGCATTCAACTTTAAACCGTACACGATGTTTAATTGAAAGTAAATGCAAAGTCGATTGTCTCTTGTTTTCGAACGATTACTAAAATTAATTGTACTTAGCTTGTATTTATATGCTTTTTCTATTCAGTCTACAATTTATTGTTTATTGTTATACCATGTGGTTAATTCGTCCAAGCCATAGGTATATGTACTGTACTTATAGGTAGATGTGCAATTACGAAAGAGAATGTAGGACCATATTCACTTTATAAAAATTCTCTAATACTTACAGGGTGTTTGATATTATCACAGTACATTATATAAGTTTTTTCAAACAGTATGAGAGCTCCATGGAAACGTTCGAATTTGACGGCTGACGTCACTCTAAGAACTCTAAATATTATACTATATATTACACTTATAAAGCTGAATGGTAGATATGGTACCATGCATAAAACCCCGGAAAATAATTATAAATCCTGAAAACCACCTCCTATTTGAATAAAAAAGTTTTTTTATGATAAACTGAATAGTGGCAACCCTAAAATGATCAAAAATAATGGTCTATTTGCGTCTAAGGTTGTCACTTTGCAGTTTATTCCATACAAATTAAAAAACAATGTATATTATTATCCTTCGCCTTACTAAATTATAATAATGCGAAAGTCAGTTTTTTTGTTTGTTTATTTCTTACGCCTTCACGTCTAAACTACTCATCCAATCATCATGAAATTTTGCATACACGTTGTCAGGGGTACAGAAAAGGACATTTCATCAAGAAAAAGTATTGTTCCCGAGGGATAGCAAAAAACTTTCCACGCAAAGTCGCGGGCGCCCGCTAGTTAGTTATTATTAAGTATTTGCATTACTGTAATAGCTTTCATTTATTAACATTTTAAATATTGATGGTTTAAAATGACTCTATAATCATTATACAGTTGTGTATAAGCATCTTTAAGAATAAATTAGACCCGAGGCTTTCTTTATTGCCTCTTATTTATTCTGATGGATTATAATGTGCAGGACATCTCAGATTACATCAAAATGAAGAGTGGAATCACGCGACGTGACACTGCATTATCTACAAGACACTTTATGTAATTAAAGCTGGACACCTCTTTAAAATAATGTTAAGTGGTTTGAGTTCTGCAAAAATAATTCCATAGAATGAAGTTGACATCAACACATCCTTTTTTTTTAATTGTTATAGACATTTTGTGCACTATTTTAATTGCAAACACTAATGTTAGTGGAATTATAACCAAGTAGTTATTAATTTTAAAGACCGACAAGACATAACTCACTAAACGGCAGCGGAGACTTTCCAGCGTATTTTTCTAAGGAACCTCGTGACTTATTCGAAGTGTTTTTTCACGGACCAGAGAAATTATGTTGAAATATGAAGCACAAAAAGCGAGCCCGACCGCCTTGTAGCCATTATCTGGATAATACACACTTCGCTCGTGGGAACCTTCATAACATTCTTTTCGGATTGCGAGAGGGCTCCGAAGGGTTACTGTGCAGGGATTAAATGTTTGTAAAAAAATAATATTAAAGCGGAGTTATTACAAAGAACACGAACGTACCTGTACCGATAATCGAGCTTGATTATGAGAAACTATCTTTGTTGTAGGACGTGAATTTATTAAGTTCCATCAATGTACCTACACTACAAGCTTCGTTACTTTTGAGCTATTAAGAGCAATATGCGTAATGACCCTTAAAGTTGAAACTTATACGATGTAGAATAAAACGTTTTTTTAACATTATTTCTGTATAAACGGCACAGATAAAATTTAAAAGCTTGTAGTCAACAGAAATATCAGCAGTAAGTAATCCCTGACCATTTTATTGATGGAGCTTTTTACTTTGCTTTTAACTTTTTTAGTGTAAACTTGTAGTAAATATCAGCTAGCAAATAATTATTTATAGGATTATCGGATTGTATTTTTGTCCTATCTTATGTACTTATACCTACAGTTTTTAAATAATAAAGTAATTTTCAATACAATAAGGTTTCACAGTCATTTACATTTTTTAACTACATTTTGGACCAAATATGTTAGTTTTTCAATCTAAATTGACTAATGTACTATTGCATAAAAATACCTAAGTAAACTTACGTTAAAAAAATACATTTAGAAAAAGAGCTTTTCATCCATTTTATTAGGTAAATCAGGTATGCACTAGAAAGTTAAAAAGCTAAGCAAAGCTAACCTCCTTCATCCTTTAAATACTTTTCCAACTATATACAACTTCTATTCTTAAGAACATTTATATTCCGTTACAGAGAAGATTTTACATGATGAAAGCCTCATGAAATGCGTGTACATGTATTAGTTAAACGCAACCCGTCTCGATAGCCAGCCACAAGTAGCACTATTAGGTGTGTGCTGCACTCTCACGGCACTGCTCACTACCGCAGGGCATTAGGCTTGTTGCAGACCCACAAGGAAAATACTAGATCATGTGTGTAGGAGTGAAAATATATCAAAACGTATAAGTAAGACAGAACATTAAAAAAATAATGTATTGTGAAGTACTTCGCATGTCATGTGTCTGAAAATTTAATTTTTAGACTAACGTCGTCATCGTAATCGTCAAGAAAGCATTAATAACGCTGTTTTATCTATTTTTAGGGTTCCGTACCCAAAGGGTAAAAACGGGACCCTATTACTAAGACTCCGCTGTCCATCTGTCTGTCTGTCTGTCTGTCACCAGGCTGTATCTCATGAACCGTCATAGCTAGACAGTTGAAATTTTGTGAGCGTCAGGATGGCTGGTTGTCTGCATCGGTTCGCGTCAAGCTGGTGACCTTGGTCTTGGTAGGAATTTAACACAAAAAAAAGGTTAAGGGGGCTCCTCATACATGGATATGAAACTGAAAAAAAATTTTTTCTTCAAACCAATACTTGCGGGGTGTCTTAGATAGGTCTTTAAAAATGGCATTGAAGTTCCTAAGACTATATTTTTTTTTAAAGTTAACCATTTGAAAAATAAATACTACCAAAGTGGTAAAATGTGTCTCCCCCTCTTTACCTTTTAAAATGAAGTGAAAAATAAAAAAAAATGTTGTAGATCATAATAAATACTTTCAGACATGCACTTGGCCGGTTTTTTTAATAATTGGAGATATGCATTTACGCACCCCCCACCCATAGGGATTCTGCTGGGATACGTAAAGATAAGCAACTCGTGATAGATTGATGTCACCAGCATAATAAAATTGTAAGACCGCTTTTCAGTTGGAATCTTCTGATGTAGTAGGTACAATAAAAAACTTTGGTAGAGTCTGTGCTGAAAGAGATCGTAACCATCGTAACAGCAGTGCCATCAACATGACAAAATCAGTAATCAAGCACAAATCCCATGACGGTTCTCCTTAGAGGGCCAATTCTTTTTAGAGTCAAAATGTGTTGGTTTGCACCCAGCTTTAGAGGTGGGCGATGGAGGATGAGGCGGGGGCAGACGGGGCGGGTGTGGGGGGCGCGAGGCCGCAGGTCAGCGAGGCCGTGAGAACGCGCGCGCGCCGCCGGTTCCCAGCCACGCGCCGCCCGCGCCCAGCGTAAGAGCACACCCACTGCTGCATGAGGAACGAGGCGAGAGTAGGCGGTTGAAAGGAACATGTTAAAAACTTCTATCACGTATACGTAGAGTGAGTGACTAAAACAAAAACAACAAAACCTTATTTTACCCGCCTTTGTGGTCTAGTGGTTCGCCCACCCGTGTAAGACGCTGAAGTCCCAGACTATGTGAGGAATTTTATAGTTTGTTTTGTTGGTTGTAGGTTTGAAGTCCGCCTGGCTAGCTACAGCTACACTACAGTCACTACAACCATCTTAACTAAGTCTGACACTGTTGCGTTCCTGCAGTTTTCCGGGATCTACGTGAAGTCCTCCTTTGGGCTTGTCGTCCGCCTTTAGGCTAAACATTAGGTGAGTTGATGGGGGGCTTCACAGTGTCGCCCACTGTCTATCAGATATAGGTGATTTAGTCCGGTAATTCGCTGGTGACCGTGTAGCACATATTATACCAAGATACTTTGTATTTTCGAAGCTTTTACAATCTCATAATGATCATTGATAAGTATCAATCATTGATACGTAAGTACCTATTAAGTTAATTTTACGAACTTAGCTAAGATTTCCCCATTCAGCTAGAAATAAAAGTCAGCGTTAGACATTGTCTCTGCTGCTGGGGTACAGCACAAGCCTTCCTTATGGGTGGATTAGGAGAATGGGCAATAACCGACCACGCGGTTCCAATAAAAATGTAGTAAAAGGGTGAAATTAAAGAAACGACCTATGAAAATAAATTATGATTCGCCAAACTGGGAGTGAATTACAAAATATCAGCCCTATGTCCTCCTGGACTGAACAATTTTTTTTAATAAAATAAATAAACAAACATGAACCAACTTCTCCAGCGGGTGTACGCAGGCGCGCAGCGAAGCAAGCGGCGGCGTGCGCGCGAGGTCGCCGCGGTCGCGCGCTCGCGCCGCCGCTCCCCGCCGCCGCCCGCCGCGCCACCGCCGCCCGCCGCTCGTGGGATGATACTACTGCTCACGTAGGGCTACCACCAACATCATCCTACTTTCCCTATGCTCCACCGGTATCACTTTCAAAATACAAGAAATACAGATTGAAAACTTTGGTACAAGCACAAAACTTACAAAATAGGCACATCCGGCTCGTAGGACCAATGTTTGCTACTCTTTATCTTGGCGGTTTTAATATAGGACCGATATATATACTATACTACTACGAGTATTGTTTTATTTTAAAACTGCTAGTTACGCTTTATTTATGATTTTATTGAACTGAACCTTGTTACCTTAAAAGTTTGTTAAAATTAAAAGAGTGAAATAAAATGTATTTAGGTACTTTACTTCCCTAGTTCCTAGATTCCAAAATAAAGTGAACGAGACAGACAGAGTATAGAAGGCAGTTCGTATTCTAACTTTGTGCCACGTTGCTGAATTGATTTTTTGGGTAATGAAGAAACACATTATGAGGATCCCGTGAAGTGAAGTGCTTGATTTTTTTAAGCTAAGATTAACATTTCTTTTTTGTATGCCCATTAGAGGCAAAAAAGTTAATTCAGTGTAGTAGGTAACTGTTTTACGAACTAAACTCCGATTTTATCAGTATGCAGACTTCAATAACGTTAAATACTTAGACAATACTATTGATCAATCGTACATTTTGATTATTGAAGCCTGTATATCTGTTATAGTCCACCTCACCCATGGATTACTGATACTGTCAGATCAATGATGCAAATCAGAGATGAGTATCATAGTAGGCTCAAGACAGCGACAGCGGATAACAGTACAGCCCTTAAAGAAAGTTACAAAACCATGAAAAACATTGTTATTGATGCTATAGAGAGAGAGAAAGCTTGTTTTTTTGGTAAACAAATCAATGCACAATTAAAGAACTCTAGGCAACTATGGCGGAACCTCAAAAATAGTGTATTACCAGATACCAAAAAGGCATCTGCACTACCACCTTTTTTTTGACAACCCTGACATTATAAACACTCACTTTCTAAATATCCCGGGTGAAAATAATGTGTCCATATCTCAGCTCACATACTTTGAACATCATAGGGGCTGTTCGGCCACTTTTACATTGCAACCCGTGAGCGAGGATCTGGTTCTGAAAACTACCAAGGGGCTTAAATCCAACGCACAGGGTGACGATGGTGTATCGTTGGACATGTTGCTGCTCACCTTACCCCAGTCATTGAAAACTATCACCACCATTATCAATAGATCTATTGAAGAATGCACATTTCCACAGATCTGGAAATCTGCAGTTGTGAAGCCCCTTCCGAAAAATGGCCAACCTTCCTCTGAAGCGGACCTCCGACCAATCAGCTTGCTCTCATGCATCTCAAAGATTTTGGAGAGAATAGTTTGCGATCAACTCACAAAATTCCTCGAGAGTCACAACATACTTCCTCATCACCAGTCTGGATTTCGCAAGGGCTGCAGTACTGCAACCGCTCTTGCTGACGTAGTGGACAACTCCCTTGCCGCTCAAGACCAAGGCAAACTCACGGCAATGCTACTGCTAGACTTCTCGCGTGCCTTCGACTCTATAAATACAAGTCTGTTGCTGTCCAAACTAGCCTATACTACGGTGCCGATGCTGGAACGGTGAGGTGGTTTGACAGTTATCTTTCACATAGATCCCAACATGTTGAGCTCACGATGGCAGATGGGTCAAAACTGAAATCCACGCCTCAGCCAGTCACACGAGGCGTTCCGCAAGGCTCCATCCTTGGCCCGATCCTGTACATACTATACAGCGCAGACATAATACAAAGTATTTCTCACTGTAATCATCATTTGTACGCAGATGATCTGCAACTGTATCTGTCTTTTGATCCAAAAAATCATGCCTCAGCTGCAGCCATGATTAATGATGACCTGCAAAACTTGTCTCAATGGTGCCATTCAAACTGCCTTGTTCTGAACCCTACCAAATCTAAGCTCATGCTACTAGGTACAAAAAACAATCTACAGAAATTACATTTTAGCAACACTCCTTTTAACATTTACATCCAGGGAAAACTTGTTGAACGTGTAGACACGGCCCGAAATCTGGGGCTCACCCTCGACAGCTACCTTAACTTTGAAAGACATGTCATGGATTGTGTTCGAAACTGTTTTTACAGGCTAAAATTACTGTACAAACTAAGACCTTATTTATGCGAGGCGCTCAGAATAAAGTTGTGTGAGGCCCTTGTTCTCTCTAAACTCAATTACTGTGATGTTGTTTATGGGCCACGTCTTCTGTCCAGATCTGTTAAACTTATCCAACGTGTACAAAACGCATGTGCTCGTTTTTGTTTTCACGTTCCACCTCGGTCTCATAAACACCTTTTTTAAATGCAGCAGATTCACTAAAGATGGAAGCACAACTACACCTTTCCACTTTGCTGTTTGGCATCATCAGCTCAAAGAGGCCACAGTATCTCTACAATAAATTGCTTTGGACGCAGGATCGTATCAGATACCAAAAAAGGGCAAGTACTCATGTTTTCACAATTCCCATACATCGCACTGTAGCTTTCAGAGGATCCTTCAGATTTGCTGCCTCCAAATGCTGGAATGATATTCCACCACCCATACGTGAACGTGACCTAAAATCAAAATACACTTTTAAAAATAAATTAAAGAACTACCTCCTAACAATACAAAAAGGAATGTGTTAACGATTTTTATGCTACCCTACAAAACACCAGCCAGAGACTTACTCTCAGTTTCTTCACGTCACGCTGCCACCCAATATTGCACCTCGTCGTGAGGCCTGTGTTATGTGCCCTCACTGCCACCCACGTTCCACTTTGATTTGCTGACGTGGCTGATGTATACGTGGCACCACATGGCAACTTTCCCTTGCGATGTACGCATCAAATAGTCACGCCGGCAGCTCCAACGTAACACTTCTCTTCTCTTTTTTCATTTCTCAACATGTTGTCTGATAAAGATTTATTACTTATTCACTTCACTCCCAAAAATATCTTCATTATAATCATTTTTATAGAGGTAAACTTTTTGATACATTGACACTGACACTGAATTTTCTTTCTTTTTTTTATAGTCAGCAGCTGTCACTGTCACACAACACAGTACAGATCAAAAACCACAGAAAACTTTTACTTTTTTCTTTCATCACATCATACCACCACACAACAGGCAAAGGGATACTTTTTGTGTTTATTTAGTTAATTTATTTATTTTTATGTTGTGCTCCTTTTTCTAAAGTATTTATGTTATTTAATCCGCTTCTTCCTTCTTTTACTGTGTCACCGCACCACATCGTCCAGGGAGCTGGCTGAAAACCAGCGCTTCTGCGGCATTCTACGCAATGCCGCAGAAGCACAGCTGAGACAGCTACCTACCCTTTGGTCTCACCCGTAATCTTTAAGTACCTTATTATAATTTAGTAATCTTTTTTTTTCTAATTTTATATATGTTCATGTTTTCTTTGAGGCTAATAAAATATTTCTTTCTTTCTTTCTTATAGTCAAACCCCGAAGTCCAGGCGCTCCTAGGTTTGCCTAGTCAAACCTCAGGTTTGACAAGAAGGCTTAGACAAAGTCCAAAACTAATAGCGTGTTTCGGGCTTTTAGTACTTTGACTAAGCCTTCTTGTCAAACCTGAGGTTTGACTAGGTAAACCTAGGAGCGCCTGGACTTCGGGGTTTGACTATAACATATCTGTTTAAGACGATCGCTCCGCTGCGCTTCGCGATCGTCTTAAATTTCTAACCTAAACGTGACCTACAGGAGTAAGGCAGCTTTGACTAAATTTAACATCGGAAATGAATGCTGTTTCTCATACATATTTAGGTTAATCTTAGTCAAAGCTTGTTTAGGTTAGAAATTTAAGACGATCGCGAAGCGCAGCGGAGCGATCGTCTTAAATTTCGTGGTTATTTTTTTTTAACAGACAACAGAAATCTTTGTTTCACAGGAAGACTGTTAATTTAGTTACATTTTCACTCTAAAGAATGTGTTTTTCATACTTTTAAATACAAAAAAACATATTCTGTAAGTACCTAATTTAAGTCTGACTGGTCGAACCCCGATTCAATCAAATGGCGTGGTGTTTGACTGTCCAAGTTAGTCTCTCCTAGGTTTGGCTATAATTGCTTTAGTCAAAGCCCGAAACACGCTATTAGTTTTGGACTTTGACTAAGCCTTCTTGTCAAACCTGAGGTTTGACTAGGCAAACCAAGGAGCGCCTGGACTTCGGGGTTTGACTATAACATATCGACAAAATAAAGCCTCATAACAAAACCCTTTGATTTACGGGACATTTTGTTTATTATTTAACTTTCTCCAAATCAGACAGCCCTATTATCCCTATTATCTACCATCTATAAATCTCACCTTAATATAAGTAATTAAACGATACCTAATAATAAATATGAAACAGCCGATCATGTAGCTATTAAATCTACGCTAGTGAGAAACATTTCATGATTTTATTAATATATCTGCGCTGGTACCTACGTCTGATTTCTAAACATTTATTACTGTAGAAAACTGCAGCTTTAAGAACTTTTTCTTCAAACTTTAGTTCTGTAGTGGAAGCCTGAAAAGACAGTGGAAAATCAGTATGTTTAGGAAATTCTTGTTTATTATGATAGCTTAAAAATTCCGACCTAAACTGATGAGATAAATTTATAAGCTAAAAACTCCGATACCCGCAAAGTTTCCACTTTATAGTAATTTTGATTAATTATTATTAGGTAAGTACTTAACTTCTTTTCGAACAAAATTCGTTAAAAGCTGTTTAAAGTTATAGAAGAAAAGAAACCCCATCACCGCTGTGTTGATAATTCCAGTAACTTCATTCCGAATATGACCCAATCCAAGCGTGATAAAAAATAAGCCTTGGGTAAAATAAGTTTGAAGATTAACCCATTGGTCACGATCTCATGCACCAAGAAGATCCTAAGCTCTTCATGTTATAAAAGAGCAAATTGTCATCCTTCCTGTTTTTTATCACGACACTGCTGTGTAGGTGTATCAATCAACATAACAAAGATGACCGCACGTGAGATCGTGCGTGAGGACTTCCCAGTCACGCATCGATGGACGCTGTGCAAATAACTGAAACATTGCGGCATCAATGACCATAGTTTTTTGTACAAATTAACCACATTAAGGACCCGGCAAACGTTCAAACTGTTTGTCAAATATTTGACAGTATTCCTTGCCTGAAGGGAATTTTCGCCTAAATTTAGGAAATTTATGCACGTTTAGGGGATTTTTAAGGGGGAACAAATGTGTGTTTTTGGAACGAATTGTGGGAACGAATTAATGTTTAGAGGAAATGATTACCGATATATTTAGGGGAAAATACCCTAAGGTGGGAACACTGTCAAATAAACGTGTTTGAACGTTTTTCCTTTACAACGTACACATGTTGTTGCGTATCATGTTGACCTTGAGTTGAGACCGTCTTTAGCCATAAGTAAGTACTATACGTAATAAAACATGCTTTCGTAGTTCAACTGTTGAACTCGATTTGCTGTCGTGCTCGTGTGTGCTTACAACCATTTTGAGAAGGCATTTAATTTTGCACGACAAATGCTGCAGCAAACATGCTAAAACAATTGCATTGATGGTTGATAATGATAAGCTTGTATGCCGCCGTATAAACTTAGCTGCATTGTTACGAATGTTTGCTCTCCTACACTCGAAATAACTCAACTGACTCAAGGATTGAAACAAATAACCTCGAAGTCGTCAGAAGTCTAATCTTTAAAATATTTGCTCAAATCTTTGGCTGCATTTGATCTGATAAACCATAAAAATAGAGATTCGTGCAATCCAGTTTGGCAGAAAACATGTATTAATCTCATCAGACGTAATTTTCTGTACGTCTATCAGAGAGTAAATTCGCTATTACAAGCAAAAGGATAAAGCAGTCACTGCAATCATCAGCAATTGCAAAAAGCAACAATGATAGAGGCAAGCCCAGGATGATTTCTTCTTCCTGAGCAAAGTCAATCCGACTAGCTGCTTATAAATCAAGAATACTTCGTCAGTTGGTAATACCAGTAGCCCGGCGCGCTCTAGGGTTACCAAAAATGAAGTAAAAAAATAATAATTAAAAACACTATCACTGACATAAAGCTCCCGTCAAATGCGAGGTCTTCTGTTAATAAAAACTTTACGATGAACTGAAACTACAAAAACCGATAAGATGGTAATTTTTAAGGCTGTAAAAATCACTTTACAAAGTAGTCTCTGAGAACCAATAAAATTTTATCTCTCTCGTGAATACCAAGTAAAAGTAATTAAACTGGAGAAAAAATTTAAAAAATGTAAAAAGTAAGTATCACATATTTTTATTTTATTGTGTTTTATATTGTACTTACTCCTTTGTTACTTTAACGAAAACGTGAAGTGGTTGCTTAAAACTTTTCCGCTATTCGTGAGTCGTGCATGCGCAGATCCTTGAAATGTAACGAAGTTTGCACCCACTCATTACGATTCCAGATTATTATGCAGCGCCGATCTCGAAACGTACGATTCAGTGAATTATCTCCATCTTGATGTAATGACGCCATCACTTATTATTTGCCATGACTGTGCTACGAGGATCCTTATTTTTTAAAATAAACAACGTTGGAGCAATCGACGGAGGCTTAGAGCATTAAACTGGAGGTTTTAACGCATTATATTATGCAAGAGGTGCGCTTGAAAGGCGTAACTGATGTGGGACGGATGGACGGCGCAGTCACGCTCGCTACTCACCTCGCTCGCCTTACACTTTATCAAGCAATTTATTTCGCCGACACACCATGAAACAAATGTCATGAAATAAATTGAACATAATAACTCTTCAACCTGTCCCGCGTTGCGATTCCGTCATTTTAAATGCAGACTCGATTTAACCGAGTTTTTAAACAAAACTGTAACTAACAATATTAATACTAAGAGATTCTTATTACAAGATCGCAAACAGTAATGTAACTTATAGGTACTATGCTTTGAAATTTAGCAGAAAACTGTATCTGAAGCCGCAGCAATAATGATTCACGATTTGTGCCTAAAATGGATAGCATACCATGAAATTAGCGTATCTGTTCAATCAGATAAGAGGTGGGCGCCTTTCCGGGAGCTGCTGTATGAAATCTTTTATTTCAAAATAACGAGCAATACCTTAAACGCCTATCTGCTGAGGAACGAGGTCTTGCAAAATGTGCATGCGTAGAATTAGAAATTCAGTTAACTATCATTTGCATAATATTTGATATTGCTGCTTAGACATAATACATAAAAAAGCTAAATTATATTTGATATTGCTGCTTAGACATAATACATAAAAAAGCTAAATTCATCATACGTTTGGCTCAAGAATGGACCAACAACTCTTACATTGCTATTTTTCATTACTAAGCTAATTTATTCCACTTTCACCCCTAAACTGATATTACAATAAAATTCACAAATTTTCGACGACGATGACATATTCACAATTGCAGACACGCGTACGTGCCACCGTCATAACCAGCGTAGGTACTCGTGATCGCACAGGTTGTTATAATGTCACCTTTCTCGTCACTGAAGAGGCTTTCACGCATACATTTCCTTATTACATTCTCTAAAGACATAATATAAATGTCAACGGATGTTTATTCAGTCGTAACTTCGCGGAAACACAATATTCTCATGCCATCATGACTGTCGACCATTAGAATGCACAAACAGATATGTTATCAGCTCCAGTAAGAAGCACAGAATAGAATATAAGTAGGTACTACCGTACTAGAAGGCAGAAATTGTTGCATTTCCTACCTTAGTGTGTAATTAGGTGATGTTCTTAGTTATTATAATGTTAGTGGTATTAAAATAAAACACATGTTTTATATGTCTTGTTGTAAACTGTAGCAACATTGCTTCTACCACTACAAAGATTTATTTAGGTAACTTCACTGCAAAAATAATAAAATTTCGGAGATTTTTTATTTGTTTAAAACATGGAAAATCAAAACAAAACACGGAGCTAAAATAAGTTTTGAGGTTTTGTTCCATTTTAGGAGCAAGGTATGTGAATGGTTAAGAAAAAACCGGCCAATTGCGAGTCGGACTCGCGCACGAAGGGTTCCGTACCAAAAAACGGCAAAAAAAAAAAAAACGTTTGTTGTATGAGAGCCCCCTAAAATATTTATTTTATTTTCTTTATGGTATTTTTTATTATAGCAGCAACAGAAATACATCATCTGTGAAAATTTCAACTGTCTACCTGTTGTCGTTATTAATTTCAAGCAAAAAAACGTCAAATAAAAACCATTTGTTATATGGGAGCCCCCCTTAAATATTTATTTTATTCTGTTTTTAGTATTTGTTGTTATAGCGGCAACAGAAATACATCATCTGTCTTTTTTTTTACAAATTTCAGCTCTCTAGCTATCACAGTTCATGAGATACAGCCTGGTGACAGACAGACAGATAGACAGACAGACAGACGGACAGCGGAGTCTTAGTAATAGGGTCCCGTTTTTACCCTTTGGGTACGGAACCCTACAAACATTGTAATGCCGCACTTTTATGACGTTATTATAATCTTAATTTCATTAATGATATCTCAACTTCCATAAATAACTAGGTACTTACTTAAAACTTATTTTTCTTCAAGTCTGACAAATATAAAAAATCGTTTATTTGTATGATTTAAGAAGGCGCATGCGAATGATTTGCGTCACGTTTCTCAGCGATATTCGCAGCGCTCCCACCGAACTAGTCACGAACTTATACTTCACTTAATTAACTTAAATAAGACAGTTTTACGAATGAAAAAAGCAAACGAAACTGTAGATAGCTCAGCGTTTCGATTTGTTGCGACCAAACATCTTTAAAAGTAGAGATTTTTTTTTTAAAATCATCAAGAAATAGTGTAGTACTTAATCGGGTAACAATAAATTCCCATTTTGGGTATCAAAAATGCTGAATATAGCGTACTGAAATACTAAGTGGGCCACGGACTGAGGGCGACTACAAAAATTGAAAATTGGTTACTTTAAAATACAAATTGAGTAACTAGTGATTTAGAACGGACGAACAAATTACTATTTGGGCCACCTTAGGGCACACAAGACAAAAAATTGGCATATATATTTTATCTTAATCGAGATTACAAAAATACCATGTTGGGCAGCTTAAATTAGTTATATAGTTACCTAATTGGTGTAGGTACCAGTTGCCCAATCAGTACTATTTTTGTCACTTATTTAGAATTTTCACTGCTCACTAAATTTTATTTATGTCCCACATGTAGTCGCCCGTTTGTGTAATAAACCTCCGTGCGTGTCTACCTGACGAATGTCAGTAAAACTTGTTGTTATAATCATATCAACTTTAACCTCTTTTTTTTCTCGCCAGTTTTAGTTTTAGGGAAATATCCATCCCAAAAAATATAAAAGTGTATTCTGGCCACCTCAATCGTCAGGAACCGGATTCGCGTCGCCGCCGAGTGAACGGCGTCTTAGCCCACACTTTATGTCACTTTTTATTTTTAATTAAACTTTTTCAAGTGACACTAATAATCGCGCTTTAATCGTCTGTAATTTCAAGCGAAATCGCTTGTTAGCATTCACTGTGAAAGAATGTTTGCATCAGAAATAAATTTTTCGAGCATAAAAGAATTGCACGAATGTTTTCGTATTAACTTTTCGTCTCAGATGTTTGAGCATTTATTGTAAAAAATCTGGGATTGGTCGTTAACACAGAATAAAGAAATAAGTAACTAACTAATCATTTCCTTAAAAAAATATTTCAATGAGATGAGAGACGGAAGTAGGTAGGTAAGTACCTAGGTACATTAGTACAAAAATAAAAAAATAACCGCTTAATACTATTTCTCGATACCTATACTAAATCCGCAACTATAAAAATAAAAATAATTCGTACCTGTAACTAAACATGCTAACTCATGTTGCGCTTTTTATAAATAACTCAATGCATTAAAAGGGTTTGGGTTTATTATTGCTCCCTTGCGATTTAAAAGGTGCGAATGCGCAAGTCACCGCGCATGCACCACTTAGTGGCTCTCGGCCGAGAATTGATCCCTGACAGTGTTGAAAGAAGTCGCCGCCAAAGATGAAATATTAAAAATTTTACTTTACCGTACAAAACGCAATATGAAAAAAGTTTGTACGTAGATATTACATTGTTTTCATTATGTGTAGGTATATAAGTACTTGAAGAGTACAAAAAGTATAGTTGTGGGTAGTCAGTCTTCTTTTATACCTCTCGGACTATTCCAGGGGTGGCCAAACTTATGACTTGCGGAGTATACTTGTGTTTAAAAATATTTCTTGTGGTCGACTGCAAGGTAGAGTTAAGATTTTTAGATTTTTTTCATATATTTCTATTCAGTTTATTTAACACTCGCGGGCTACCTCAATCGCTTTCGCGGTTGGCCGGTAGACCGCGGTCAACATCTTGGCCATCCCTGTAATATTCCACATATCCATCTGCTAAAAACTTGTAGTCCATACTTAAACATAATAGTCAGTTTTATGCAACTATTTTAATTCATTCATTCAATAAAAACATTACAAGTGTTCAAAAGTAGAGTTCGTTATTAGCGAAAGGCGAATGTAGAGGTTTCATTGTCTGATGTACATATTATGATGCTAAATTATAGGAATGCATACGCATACTATCCCCGTCAATTGGTAATGCGCCTGGCGGCTATGATTTTAACCTCAAAAACGAAAAACAATTGTAAAATTTTTATATACCTAGACCCTATCTTATTGAAAATAATAAATCAATAATTAATATGTTAGATTACCTATTAGAATTTTCTTGTTTCATGACATTTTTAGTTGCGGATCACGTCAACGTGGATGTTAATGTGACAAGGTTCCAGCGCATTAACAATTGACGGGGATAATACGTATGTTTAGTTTTATTCAATAAAACACGAAGAACTTTAAATAGGTATAACAAGGTGTTCAAAAGTAGAGTCGACAACGATAGAGATTTGAATATCAGAAGAGCGCTGCAATAATTTCAATGTAAAACAATATAGGACGCTGCATATAGGTATGCGCGAACGCATAGATAAACGTATGATTATGTATGTGATAGGGCGCGGGCGTGCAGTACCGGGACCGGTCGCCGGCGCACCTGCCGCGGGCACACGCCACGCGCGCGCGACGCACACTGGCAATCCCACATTTGCAAAGGTTTATTATTAATTTCTTTATTTGATTTTATACAAGGTTATTTTTAAAACGCCAACAACCTCTCAGGAGTATATTACTAACATCATAAACAACAACATTTGTTCTACGACTTTTCCGGAAACAGACAAAAAAAATCACTTTCCATACAAATGTCCCGAACAGCTGATCGAGCTTTGTATGAAAAGCCGATTTTTTATGTCTGTTTTCGGAAAAGTCGTAGAACAAATATTGTTTATATGATGTTAGTAATCTACTCCTGCGAGGTTGTTGGTATTTTACAAATAACCGTGTATAAACCGAGAATTTGAAATTTTTAACGTCATACCTAGACACGAAATAAGATCAAGCTTTGTACAGTAGGCGAGTAATAAATATGTTCAAGTTTAAGAATGCCGGAATTAGTTGTTCAATTTAACGCAGTCACAGAATCTTTCAGACCCTTTCAAATGTGAAAACAGTTCTTTTTGGAGGACCTAGCTTATGATCAAGGTTAATATTGGTTGAAAAGCTTCGATAAAACAATACTTTTTTATGACACCAAAAAGGAATATTAACTGAAAGGCGTTCAAAGACGGATTTCAGCAACTTCAACTTGAAACTGCTACTTAGGTGCTTAGTCCCAAGCTAGGTTCAATGAATATGCCTCGTAATAAACAATATTATAAAGTGGTTCTCTTTGTATTACAAATTATATTGCACGCAATATGCGTTGACCCTTCACTGTCCTCGCTCCTCGGCGAGATAAGCCGGGACGTGTGCATTTTATTTATTTTAACATTTTTAAGGCGGCCGGCCGCACAGCCGTTTATTTTTTATTCGCGGCGCGCAAGCGGTAAGTCACGAAGTGGCCCGCACCACCTTGAGGGCTAAATAGCACCTATAGGCCCTCACGACCTCAATACTTATTTACTGCCTACTGAAATAGAGCGACTCGAGAATATGACCAAAAGAAATGCAACACGATGATGCCCAACATCCATGTAGGTAACGTTACGTTATGGTACTTGAATTGAGCTCTGAAGAAGAATTTTATTAAAAATCTTACCGGAATATTAGTATAATTTTACTTGCATCATTGCAGCATTGTCAATAGTTAAGAAAACAACTTTACGTTTACACATTTAACTATTTTACGACGTTTTTTTTTCGTATTCCAACAAACCATGTCCATTCGAGACACACAAACCCTCAAAACGTCGGACTAAATTCCTGCCACATTTTTTCATTATACGCTATATGTGATTTTACTGTTGCATAATGTATTAGTTAGAATTCATATTTTCTGATATTAATATCATAATAAACAGTTGAAAAATGATTACAACATTTTACGGTACATTAAATGCCAGCCTAGCAGATTTAAAAATGTGCGAATTTCTTTGTAGCTTTAAAAAATGTGAAAACCACTAAATACAATGATTATCGCTGAAGGCTTTGAGGCGGAGTTATTTCTTGCTCTCACCTTGGACGAACTGGGTTTATCAGGAAGTAGGTGGTACCAATATATTGCATTATCAAGTTGATATTTTTGTAGAGTTTTTGCTATATGTGCATTTTACCTGCTGACAATCTGATTATTTTAACATTGAAAATCATTTTTTCATCGTTTAAAAAGAAATGGTGCTTTCCATACAGGTGCTAGACTAAAAAGAACTACGAGTAACAAAGGGCAAAAATTGATTTTAAGATTATCGTTAGCCAATGTGGATCCGTAACTATTTTAGTTGAGAATGTAGATTAATAGAGCTAAGAATTCCATGACATGGAGTGCAAATTTTGTTGTTCTACGACAAAATTTACGAAGTTATAATTACTAGCGAAGTTCGCTGATAGGGAGGCGCGAACTTTTCGAGAGAAACTTTTCCTTAAGCAACATTTTTTAATACAGGAAGGGTTATTAAGCCTGGCAGAAACAATTTCACGAATATAGAGTTGACGGGCATAAACGTATGCCTATTTAAGTGCGAGCGTGATGTACCACAAGCGAGGCTGTAATTACTGAACCGTTCGGAGTCGTGACGGGCGCGTCCCCGCAGCTGCGCGTGCGACCGACGGCGCTGGTGCGGTGCAGCTCACGGCACGCTCTACCTGAATACCTACAGATCCGTCAAACTTCGTGAAAACGATAAAACTTATTAAACCTGACCTTATTCAACATCTTAGTTCCAAAATCAACTGCTTCAAATCCAGCAACCTGAAAATATAGTAAGATAGCGTAGGCTACGCTGTTCGGTTTAATTCCATACTATATTGTGCACGAATTGATCACACGTTTATAAATAGTAATCTAAATTTTAATTAGTTTCTACTATAGTTGCAACAGCCAAGCCAAGCAAGTTAAGACATAATTTCAGAGGTCCAATGTCCCAACCAAAAAATGGTGGGGGTAAAGGTATTCAAGATTATTTGCAGAACACTAAAAACCTCGCATGAGTAGATTACTAACATCATAAACAACAACATGTTCTACAACTTTTCCAAAAACAGAAAAAAAATACGATTTTCATACAAAACTCGAGCTGTTTGGATTTGTATGGAAAGTAGATTTTTTTGTCTGTTTTCGGAAAAGTTGTGGAACAGATGTTGTTGTTTCTGTTAGTACCTAATCAACTCCTGGGAGGTTGTTGGTGTTTTTCAAATAATCCTGTAATTGACCGAGCGAGCGCGAAGCGCGAGCGAAGCGTCTATGCTTCAGCTTGGACATTCTTTCGTATGTCGTTCCGGATGTCGGTTTGTTCTCCTCTACAGGGGCCCTATTTTTGAATCGCTCGGCTGGCGTCGAGCGCTCGTTTCTACTGATTTTCGTTCGACAAATCAACTCAAATGTAATGGATAACTGATTTTCGTTCGACAAATCAACTCAAATGTATGGGATGTCGAACGAAAATCAGTAGAAACGAGCGCTCGGCGCCAGACGAGCGATTCAAAAATAGGGCCCCTTGTCGCATTTCTCAACCGATTCTCGTGAAATTTTGTGAGCAGGTTTGAAAACTATATAGATTTTTTTATCGATCCAGTGTTTTCTGATTCTTTTAAATGGCGGAGATATGTAAAAAAAACATGTTTCAGTCCGACTTTCCGGCGCTGCTTTTTTTCCTCTACAGGTCGCAGTTTTCATTCGATTCTCGTGAAATTTTATGAGCAGCTTTGAAAATTATATAGATTTTTTTTGTCAAGCCACTGTTTCGTTTTTTTTTCAAAATAGTGGAAATATGTAAAAAAACATATTTCAGTCAATTTTTCCGGCGTGGTTTGTTCTCCTCTACAGGTCGCATTTCTGCACCGATTCTGAATTTTCGAATTTCGATACATTATAGTCCAGTCAATGCTGTACTTTTCTATGGAACAGCTGATTTTTTTTCGCGATTTCGTGGTTGGCCCCATAGTAAAAGTTGTTCATTAACGTGGTCTGAACACCCCTTTTCATTTTTACATATACTTTAAAAATAACGGTGTAGAGTGTGAGTACGAGTACGAGGGTGAGTAAATCAAAACTTGGATATTTCTCGTTGGCGGATGTAGCGTAAGGAAATTTTATTGCAGAGTGCAAACGAAAGTTACCAGAGTTATCCTAAACAGACTGAAAAACAAACTCGAAGACTATCAAACGAGGGACCAGGCAGGCTTTCGGGCCGGTTACGGTACAATCGACCATCTGCAGACGCTGAAGACCACAATAGAAAAGTGTCATGAATATCGTAAGCCAATAATTATCACCTTTGTAGACTATGAAAAAGCTTGCGATCCCGTAGAAGCGTGGGCAGTTGAGAAAGCACTGGTGTACTGCAGAGTGGACGAAAGATACGTCCAACTTTTAAAACTTCTTCACTTGAACGCAACATCTGTTATAAATCTCCACAAACTAACGGAACCATTTCACCTTCAACGTGGAGTGCGACAGGGTGACATAATATCGCCCAATTTGTTCAACGCCGCCCTTGAAGGCGTTTTTAAAAGACTTGACTGGAGAGAAAAAGGTCTTCTGATTGACGGCGAGAGGCTCAATAACTTGCGGTTTGACGACGACGGACGACATTGCTCTAATCTCAGATGACATCGATGACATGGTGGTTATGCTAGACGAACTTCAAAATGAATCAGCAAAAGTGGGACTGCGAATGAATCGGTCAAAGGCCAAGATAAGGACCAACATCCCAGATGCGAAAAATCATACATTTCCCGTCGAAGTAGTTGAACACTATGTCTATATTGGCCATAAAATCACTCTTGGGTTTGAAGATCAGACAGCGGAAGTCGAACGAAGAGTGGCGCAGGCTTGGGCAACCTTTGCAGTCAACAGCCAAATTATGAAGTCCAGAAAGATCTCCCAACATCTAAAAACCAAAGTCTTCAATCAGTGTGTCTTGCCTGTCTTCACATATGGTATGGAGACCACCACCCTGACGGAAAGGTCTGCCGAGAAACTCCGTGTCGCACAGAGGGCCATGGAGAGATGTATGCTCGGTATCAGCCTCATGGACCGTAAACGGAATGAGTGGATCCGGCAGAAGACTAATGTTATTGACGTGGTCGAAGAAATCGAACGGAAAAAGTGTATTAGGTGGGCAGGACATATTGCCAGAATGAACCACAGCCGGTGGGCAAGAAGACTACTCGAATGGCGACCCCGCGCTGACACCCGCGGTAGAGGACGACCGCCCAAGAGATGGACGGATGACATCAGGCAGCAGGCAGGTATCAATTGGATGAGCGTGGCAGCAGACCGTCGAGAGTGGAGAGGCAGAGAGGCCTATGTCCGAAGACGGACTCTACAAGGGCTGGAATAGATATAAGTTAGTTTTTTTCTTTAGAATCTTACCTCATTATAACACGCAACATACTTATTTTCAATATACGCTGTTGTGATCTGAAGATAATTACAAGAA
Source organism: Agriphila tristella (assembly GCA_928269145.1). Taxonomy (NCBI): domain Eukaryota; kingdom Metazoa; phylum Arthropoda; class Insecta; order Lepidoptera; family Crambidae; genus Agriphila; species Agriphila tristella. Next base: position 36,503,891 of record OV743432.1, read on the forward strand.
CATATTAACTAGATTACAAAAAATGCCTGCTTTCGAACCTTTTTACACTCAAAACTGGATCTGAGTCTGACGGACTTATTGAACATGACATATAAGGGTTAATATTATGAACGAAAAAACTGAATCGAGTTGGACCGCTGCCGCTACGGGGTTTTTATTAAAAGAGTTTTTATTGGCCATAGACGAGCGGCCGATGAAGGCTGGACTCGGCCCCTCGATAAAATTATCGTCTGGCAATTTTATTTTAAGACGAGCATTAACAGTAACAGCCAAGGTAATTAAGCACCGAAACTTCACTGCCGCACCGGGCGTCGCCCTAAGTAATTACTTCTGCAACTCGGCCTATTAACGCTTACCAAACTCAGAAAAAATATCATAAAAACACCGACTCCAAATTTGACGACACCCACATTAAGCTTTATTCGCGACGATTTTGTTTTACATTTCAAAGAAATAAAAGAGTGCACTTACAAGGTGAAGATAATGCGTTTCGACGTGGATTTATGACCGAATCGAAAGAGTACAGTTAAAACTATTGCGGTGGGTGTAATCGAAGGCATCCGCGCGCCTGTCGCGGTGCGCGATGCGGACAAAAACTGAATTGCGCTAAACTGAATTGGTTAATCAATTCAATTAATTTGAAACGATAGCTACCTTCCGATGGAGCGTGCAACCGTAATTGGAACGATTAATGCTCCCGGGATCCGATTCTTTCTTTGTATAGTGAACGGACATATTGAAGGCATGTTCGGAATGGACTCCGCCGGGCTAACCGCGCTCTGTGACATAGAGATTAAATCGATAATGAAGCCTTCAGACGGCCCAGTAGCTAATTAACTGGCCTCAATTGTAGTTTTTGTATCAGATCTTTCTACTGTATTTGCAATGGAATGCAAATGTTTGAGATCTGCAAGCGGATTGAGTGACCCTATCCTATCGATTTTCACTGCGGGTTTATATCGTGAATGGTATTAAAAAACCGACACTATTTAAACTTATTAATAATCTATTGTATGTTATTTTCTGTAGAAAAAAATATCAAGGTGAGTAGGTTATGTAAGTACTTACGTACATAGTGTGTGGCCTAGAACCGGGGATAATACAGAAAATAGAGACTCTAAAGTATTAGTATTTATTCTGAAAAGTTTCTAGTTGATTTAAACCCATACGTTACACACAATAAAAATTTAAAGTTACAATTCATAATCAGTGTATTATTCCAAAACGACATTATCGCTAACGTTTCGAACTTATCGTGGTACAGGGAATAATAAAAAACGAACCGCAAAACGTCATGATATTATCACTATCCACTAGAGAATTTACTTTTAACTCCTTGAATAGAACCGGTCCCCACTACTTCCACTTCTCACAGCATAAAATTTGTTTCAAATAATTAAAATCTGTAGTAATTAATTATTAAATATCGCAATGACAGTAATCTGTTTACTTAATTAATTTTATCCATCATGACAATGACATGAAATGTCAATCTTTTCCTTTTATTTTTGGTTTGGCCCAAAGATATTATAATTATAACAAGATGACACACTATGATTTTTTTGCAATGCAAACTGAATTCTATGTCGTTACAATAAAGTTTACTTTCTTAAAGCATTACACTAAACGGAAAAACGAGCTGAGCGAGACGGCCTTATTATGGAATGCGTCCTTGTCTGCGTAAAGTTTTCATTTTGTTTAAAATAGGGTGTCCATGTCAATTGCAATTTATAGACTGAAATCGACTTTCTTACTAAATTACCCAAATCAATTAATTATTTATTTTGTTACCGTACAAGTTTCCTAAAGATGTAGGAATTAAGGTGGTACCCTGAGAAAGAAGTGTGAAAGTGGCGCCGCGGTGAATTATATTTAATATTAATTCTAATAGACAATTTTAATAAATGTTTATCGTGGAGATTTTAGGGCCCACAGTCTAGTATTTTTAGACGGTATCGTTACATTCCCTCGTAGTCACTGCTAGAATTAGTTAGCAAAACCGCTAAAAGTGGCCATTTTTGATACATTTGCTATCTACTTTTATGAATGAGTACGAGGGCATGCAGTGATACCTTATAAAAATACTAGACCATGGACCCTAAATTCTCCACGATAAACATTATTAAAATCTTTTTCTATTAATAACTTATTAAATAAAAACCTCTGAGGGCGCCACTTTCGCTCATACAGCTGCCTTGAAAGAAAATGGCTTAACGTTTTATTATTAATTGGACACAAAGCCACCATGCGCCAAAAGTTACGAAAAACAATTATATTTAGCAATGTATGTAGGTATAGCGTAATAAACTGACTTTTATTACTCTACATAGGCTTTTATTTATACCTATTTTTGCTTACTCAATCGATTTCTGGTCAAGTGGACCAAATGCGCCTAAACGAACTATAAATTGTCCTCGAAGAACCAAATCGTGTAGCCAGCCTAGTAGAGAAGGACGCACACCATAAAACATAGACTTAGAAAATTTTTCGCTATGCTCAAGTAGACGGACAAAGGTGCGAGTGAGAAACCGATTCTTACGGCATATGCGATGTGCGAGAAAGAGTAAAAAAAAACTGACAGCTAAACCGGGTTTGACTTCATTTATCATCGTTTATCACCTTGGTGAAAAGCGTCAACAAGATTATTTTGTAATTTTTATCGCGATCGGGTCGGTTTGGCTCTCAAAGCTATATAAATCAATAATGGTGTCGTGTTCTGTACTGGATTGTAATGTTACTTACGACAATAACCCAAATAAACACTCATTTCACAGGTAAATATGATTGTACTATTACCATTTTCATAATTCATATTTTAGTTGAATATATTCCCAAACACACTAAGTTATATACTAATATGATGCTATTAAACGCCTATTTCCTAAATAAAGGCTGATTTCTAAACATTATGTGTTAGATAAAAAGATATTATGTCCGTGAACTTGAGAAAATAAAGCGTAGATATTGATCAAAAATTATCGATATCGATACTCATGTCGATGATTTCCAATATAACTTTGTTTGTCTTTGTGAACACTGATAGTTTTATTTAAAGCTGCTTGTAACCGACAGTTTTCAAATGGTAAATTACGTACTAATTTAACAATTATTTCCAGGTTTTCTGTAAATCCAGTGATTAAATTAAACTGGATAAATGTCATAAATAAATAAGCAGGGAGCCTCAAAGGAGACCTTAAGAAATTATTTAAATAAAATTGTTCTCTTGTTTGTGTTTTATTTATTAGAGCAATAATACATTATGGTTATCGACAACCTAAAATGAACTTCCGTGCATCTCAAAATTCACGCACACGTTTACATATTTACAAACACTGGCTCATCTCACTTTTGGTTTCGCAGCCAAGTGAACTCTGTTCGTCTATTTCAGTGAATATTAAGTTTATGCCATAAAAGCGCTATCTCGTTCGGCTCGAGCTTTCATTCATTAGTGCGCAATCTTGTTATATAATATAATATCTGTGGTTTGGCCAAGGTTTGGCAATCTATCTACTCTCTTCTTCAGGGAGTAAAGATTCAATGTTAAAGGAGTAGTGAACTTTTTGTTACTCTTTTTACATTATGATCTTCTTTTTAAAAACTTTGTAAAAAATATTTTTGATAAATAAAGTCAAAATGCTGTCACGAGAATTTCTTTGGTTTCAGTTTTCAGTTTAAATTCATTTTAATTTAATATTGGAATTAGATTAATTTACACAATTTGTAATGTGAGAATGGCTAGACCATTTGTGGATATGATATTATTGTGCGGAGAAGCACGTGGTATAATGAATCACGTGCCCTAGCGTTGTTTCCAAAGCAAACAGAAGGCACCCGAGGAATGTTCGCGTGATTGCAACGCTTATGTGATAACCGTGCTCTTGTCCCTGGACATCAATACGAGGGCAACAGACCCTAAATTTTTACATGATGCTATTCAACGTGGATTTAGGAACCGTTCACAATAACATCATCAGTCGGTACACTACTTGCATACAGCAGAGCGGCAGACATGAAAATCGACCTATGTAGCGAAGCGATGTGCTTTCTGCTTTGTGTCTGTATTTGTTATTTGTACAATAAATAATTTACTGCTGACGAGAAAGTGGTTCATTTCTATCAGCCGATACAAGTTGTGTCAGACAACCCATAAATTGTCAAAAAGACGTTCCGAGTAGCTCCGAATAAGAACGATGAGTAGTACGCGTGTTGTCGATTGAGTTGAGCGGAACTGTTGTTTGCATTACATTGAATTTACGATTAAGTTTGTTAGAAAAAATCAAAAAGTTAAGATTTTATTTTAATTAGTTGGGACCTTAATGATTCAATTACTAGTGACCTACAGAGGCTCCGTTTTTAATATTATCCCCGATTCTAGGCCACACACATATCTAACTCAAGTTTTTTGCCAGGCCCAAAAACTTGTGGGGGAAAAAGTTTTAGAAAACCTAATCAACCGTCTCAATTTATATTTAGCTAGATAAGTAAATATTTGAGAGAATCGTAACTTTTGACATGGCTATGGTGAGGTTTTTTTAATTCCACTCGAAAAAAAATATTTTATTTACAAAAGGTAATTATTGTAGTTTATGTGCCAATATTAGGAATTGCTTGAATAAAATTTATTACGTTTGCAGTGTTTTGCAAAAAATCGGAATAGAAAGAAAACCAAATCAGGTTTACCTAAACACATTTTGAATCCAAACTCTCGTTTGTTGTAAATTTATAAAAAGTTGGAAGGAGTGAGAAAGTGGAGAGGAGGAAGAATTGAAAGAATTAGGAGAAAGTTAAACTTTTAAAGATTTAATTATTTGAGCATTTGCATTCAACTTCAAAATAAAAGCTATAATTTTACGCAGTCACATTTTCTATTATTGTGTGTTTACATAAAGAACAGAATTTCAACCCTATTCAATTATGCTCTGCCTACCTAAATTAAAACAAAAACTTCAGTTTTGTAAGATGCGAAATACAGCGTTTCTTGAACGGCCTCCGAACTTCGTAGTCCGAAGTAAACACGGATCGGCTGTCAAAGCCGCACGTGCGCCCGAGTGCGGGTCGTAGCTACGTGGGTGGTGCGCGGTTGTTTTTGCATTTTTTATCTAACGTGGCTCTGGCACGTGATCTCCGAGCAAACACCCGCGGCAGACCACCGACACACTCCCGACAGATTTGCGAAAATAACTTGACTCAGGGCAGACAACTAAAATAATTCCTGTCCTCTCATAATATAATGGTAGTTAAAATTTCATCTTACGCGTGTTTACTAAATGTAGCTTGTGACGACGCCGGTGACGTCACAGGTCTGGTCGACCTCAGGCATAGTTAGGAGATGAATCAAATCAAGTGAACACTACTAAATGTACCTCTACGAGACACAGCGTCTCGGGTATAAGTATTTAGTAGTATCAATATAAAACAAAAGGACCACTAAATATACCCGATGTCGATCACTACAACCCGTATGTTGTAAAGTGGGTATAAAAAAATGATTTCTCATCAATCTCATAGTATGGGTGGGGTGTCGTTGAAAAGGTGTCTCAATAATATTTTAGTTTTTTGTTAAGGTAACTGCAGAGGGCTATTTTTTTCCATTCTTCCCAAATTTTTCCACTCACAAGTTGGGAAGAGTGGGAAAAAATCCATGCACCCCAACTGATTGGGATAGCCAGTTGGGATATATGGATTAGCCCACTGCAGAACGCTATACTGCGCATGGCCCGACACGCACTTGTTGTTAATAAACACTCCAATGTCTGATTTAGATCGCTATATTATTTGTGGTAGGTATTAACGCCGTTACTTTTATCATTACGATGTATATTTGGTACTTCGAAAATAATAAAAGCATCGTCCAAATTACTCGACCAGTCAGCAGCTCAGTCGGCGCTCTCTCCAGATATATTTAGTGGTAAGTACCTAAGTAATAACAAAACGTTAGCCTACATATACCCGATTACGACATTCCAAATCGGGTAGGTATGTTTAGTAGTCAGGTTTTATTTTAAGCTTACTCCTAACTATACCCGATCAAAACCCTATGAGGTGCTGACACAAGGTACATTTAGTAAAGTCGCTCATCTTACAGTTAGTTAAATCTTAACAACAACATTTTAGATTTAATTCTACGGTACGGGATTGGGCATGTACAGAAGACCTTTTACCCTTAAAACATTGTTATTACAGAGGTGCCGTGCTCTATGTAGAGACAAATCACTTTAAATCCCGTAGATTTCTACTGAACGGAGGAAGGCATTTAGTATTCTCACACAACATCAATAAATCTTTATTATTTATTGCAAACGTGTGATCAAACGAGTTGTTCCTATTTGGAATATAGAAATTATCTTTCAAAACCGGAGGTAGCCAATTAGGTTTGGCTCAAATTGCCATTATTAAAAATTCCCAATCGCGGACCACCACGATTGCTTTCAAACCATTTATTTGTTGTAGGTACATACACTTACATTAGAGATTAAATATACCTATATAGCGTACTCTGAAAGTTTTGCACAAGTTGAGCATATCTGGCAACTCACAAATATTTGAATATAGAATGTTTCATTCGACATCAGCCATTTTTGATGTTCCCACTGCTGGGGCACAGGCCTTCCTTATGGGTGGATAAGGAGGAAGGGCCATAACCCACCACGCGGGCCCAATGCGGATTGGTGGGTGTTAGCGACTGCAAACGCACCCGGGACCAACGGCTTAACGTGCCTTCCGAAGCACGGAGGAGCTCGTGATAATAAATTTTTGGTCACCCATCCCATGACCGACCCTTGCAAAAGATGCTTAACCTCCGCAATTGCTGGGCCAGGCGCTATACCACTGTGCCACCGATCTTCTTAACTCATACATTAAATTAAAATTTAAATTGACCCGAAATCGCGAGTCATTATCACAATACGAAGTTCGTGGCCCGTATTAAAAATTAAATTAAACGCCAAACGCGTAAAGATTTCAGGGTGACACTATTTTATGATTTTAAAACTTCGCTTTCACTGCAAGTTTGCACTGCTCCACTTCAAAATTCACAATACATGACCATGGATAATTGAGTTAAATTGGTGTAAAAAAGTGTTTTTTTAATGATGATAAATATTTAATTTAAATGATAAATATTTAATTTAAATGATAAATATTTAATTTATCATCATTGAAAAACCTCTTTTATATTATGACAATAAATGTTTACGGAGCCAAATTAATACTCAGTCGTTATCACCAACATGGTTACTTAATACACTCTCAATACACCCCTTTCCATTTCGCTTTAGACGTAGTTAGGTAGTTACTGGCCATGAATAAAACAGTCGAAGAGGCATGCAGCCTCTGTGAGGTAAATTCCTCATTCACTTCTACGAAAACTAAACCACTTTGACCAAATTTACGAATACTGCAAATAACTGAGTGTCGGTGGACGAATGCTTTCACGGGCGAACTGGGGGGCACACCGACAACGACCACCTAGATTGTCTTGGACTCGAACCTTTGTTGATTGGGCTCCCAGGAGAACAATAAAATGCAACTTCAGCGAAACTTTTTGCTCCATATAAATCAAAGAGTAAAAACCTAATCCATTTAGACGCTCACATTTTCACGCATACACATTTTTAGAGAAGAAAAATCTGATGAAACCATGGCTAACTGGGATTTCTAAGGGTAGGTCCCTTCTTCCTCACTTAAAAAGGCTTTTTATTTACTCAGTTTTGCAAACAGCACCGTGCACCGCTTCTTTTAACACTAAAAGAAATACGATAGTCTACTCTAATATTTTTTTGTGTGCGAAGTTAAGTCATTTCAATCACTTAGCATCTCGTGAGGTGTAATGATCACGCTGGCCAGTGGCATTTGCATGCGCATGCGGCCCGTCCCCGGCTCTCATTACGTCGTGTCACGCGTCATATCGCTGATTAATTGGACGACGGCTGACACCAGCAAAAAGATACCGACGACCAACCGACGACCTTCCAGTAACGAGGTGCCCGTCACCGACCGGTCCCGTCGAACCATTCTCTTGACAACTCCAATTTATGTACAACCCGATGCCAACCCTCATTTTCAACTGAATGATAGGTAATAAAGTCAACCTGCCCACCGAATACTTTAATCACAGATTTTTTTAACTTTTTGCCTGAACATTATTTCTCAATTTCGGTAACAGTGTTATTCAGAAAATATCTCCATTAATCTGAATACTACTTAATTTAACCACTACTTAGGGGAATTACGAGAAGGTCCAAAAGCTAAATTGCAGTGCGCAGCGTGGGTGGTATGGCGGATGCCGCTAAAATACATAAAGAAGTCACTTTTCAATTGCTTTTGGTCGTTAGAATCCTATATCGGTGCATTACACACATCATCTCATGAATTTTAATGAACGCAGCAGTATTTGCAACCTGTATACTCGCGAACGGGTATCGCTTAAATGTTAAGATAAAATTAATATTCGACACGAATTTTACTGCGATTTTATCTATAAATAAATTGCTTCTACACGTTCATTAATGAATTACATAAGTATAAAAAGGACAAAAGTTTTCTTTTTCTCTCTTTTTTCAACGAAATAGTCAAAAATAATAATAGTTGCGTATATTAAAGATGTACCTGTATCCCAATGTCACATTGCCATGTGGAGGGTCTTAAAACTAAAAAAACTTCTAAAATAATAACTTAAACTTCAGTGTGTCGTGTCGATGCACACGGCGAGCAGTGATTGTGGCAAATTACCGGGGCGCCCGCGCAATAACTCTTCCACGCCCGCCATCGGTGGCGCGACAGTGCAAACACAGTTGTAATCAAACCGCCATCGATGAATTGGCCGACCACACATTGAGCTGCAATTAATTGATTGCTTATAATGACTTCATTCGGACTGAATCTTCTCTTTTTATTAAACACTTACTATGCGAGCCAAATAAGAATATAGTAATAACTATATTCTTATCCTGGCCTCCCTCCACTTCAAGGTGTAGGATGTGCTAGAAAAGGAACAAAGATCAAAATTGCTGTTCGACAGTACTAATCTTATTTGTCTCGCATCGCATAGTACGTTGGGCTTCAAAATTAGCACCTAGTCAGTAAAACTTACTTGAAAAGTCTTAAACTTTTTAAAAACTTGGAAAAATTCAACACACGCAGAATTTCAGTAGCTTACCCTGCAGCTGGGCTCTGATATAACTACCTATCTGTGACTGACGTATTTAACCAAGAAATACCTATCTATTTGCTTTCTCTAGTCACATAGAGAGCTTAGATTTGCTAGATTACTGAGGGATAACGGGACTCGGGAGCAATAAGACGACGTCTTCACGGTAGTACAAATGTATTGGCACTAAAGCGAGCACACACACATCAAACCGGCCATACAAAAGTTTAACATACACCCCCAATTACACATACATTACATACATTACAACCCTCGTATTGAGTAAGTAATGACTTGAGTAAAATTTGCACGTTTTAAATTCTTTTTCTTTTTATTCTTTGTTTAGGAGCTTTGATCGACCATTTGAACATACCAGCTTCTTCCGGAAAATGAGACACAATCTATGTTTTATTGTTGTCCGGACGCCGGCGTCCGCCCGCGCGGGCATTGATGAATAGATTATGAATAACAAATTTTCAAATGCTTATAATATTATAATTCACATGCAATTTATAGTATTATTAGTCTTAAATGCAGTTTTAGTGCAGTTTTGGTGAATTTAAGTAGGTACTTGATTTCGTTAGTTCGTTTATTTTCTGTTTATTTTTTCGCATTATTTCCTGTTTATTTATCGTGTTGCGCCTTATCATTGCTTGCCGTTTGTTGGTAAGCCGTATTGCTTTATAGGTTTACAAAATTGCATTATAAATAAAACGATAATTTTTTTATCAAGGAACCTGGAGTTATGAAATTTTACCGTGTTTCTATGAGCACTGATTCACAACTCGGTCACCCTACTTTATCATACTCTTGACGGTGTGAGTAGGTACCTTGATAACAGCAACCATTTATAAACACAAATCAATAGTTTACTTATCATCATATAGTGGTCGTCCTACGAGCTCAAAATCAATGGAATACCGCAAATCGATGTACAGTATCATGTATAGGTACTTGAGGTGAAAACAAAATTTTGGAGCCGCCCTTCTTAAAAATTCTTCCCTTTGGAGAGGAGCTATGGTGTCATCTTTTTTTGTATGTGATTTTTTTGTTCTAAAACCTATGGTATATCGAATAAGAGGGCTTGCTGAGCCGGTTCTAAAAATATATTACATCGTTATATTTCAGCCACTTGTTTTAAATTAAACCAAAAAACATTTCCAAAACATACACTATACAAAGACTATCTATACCAGAGGTGCCCAAACGGTCGATCGCGATCGACCGGTCGATCGCGAGAGGTTTTAAAGTCGATCGCCAAGGATAAGAGATTTGACATTTTGCACCCAATGTAATTTTACATATGCAGTTTTCTTTCTTTTAAAATATTTGGTAGGTAATTGGGTTAAATGGTCAAAATGTCGATCTCTCTTAGGCGGCCATTACACACGTCAATCTGGTGTGATCTGATCAAAACTGCAGATTGATGGAATTTGATGCGGTTGGTTTGCGACGTTACACGGTCAATCCAGCGAGATCTGGATCGCAGTAGATCTTGGTAGATTGACAATCTACCACGATCCACGGTGGGCTTTGGCAGGGTTGCCAACTTTTTGCATTAATTTTCGCGTGATATCGATCGATGACCTGAGTGGTGCAGTATTCAACATGCCAGTCTACCGCGCAAGAGATCCTGGGTTCGATTCCCGGACGTAATTGAAATGATGAATTTTAATTTCTGTGACGGTCTGCGTATAATAAGTACCTATCTATTTCGAAAAGTAAGTAAGTACCTAGTAAAATCTGTTGTCTAGCACCCATTTTATGCCTTGATTAGTTAGGGTTAGATGAATATCGATATTTAATTTTACACGCACAGGTGTGTAAAATTTCATCAAAATCAGTTCAGCCTTCTGAAGCTGAACTGATTTGGATGAAATTTGGCACTCAGTTCATAGCTTGGTAATATCGTATTATAAATTTTAATACGATTTTTTATAAATTTTAATACGATATTACCAAGCTATGAACTGAGTGCCAAATTTCATCCAAATCAGTTCAGCTTCAGAAGGCTGAACTGATTTTGATGAAATTTTACACACACCATAATATATAGTTTATAGCCTGGTATAGTATAAATATCGAGGTAAAATAGTATTTTTCAAAACATTGCAAAAAACATAGTAGGTAGGTTTATGGGAAATTTATGAAAAAATATAGTCCTCATTTATTTTTAACTAGCTTCCTTTAAAAATTAAAAATAGGGTACATACATAGGGTAGGTACTTCCTAGGGTACCAAACTAACTGTGTGCCAAATTTTATCATCTTTTACTGCAATCCAATATTTTTAACCGACTTAAAAAAGGAGGAGGTTCTCTTTTCATCTGCATATTTTTTAAGGGATTCTTCAAATGCCCACGCGCATGTAGAAAGAAAGTTAAAATAAATATGGGTTTTATTTTTTATAAATTTCCCAAATGTACTACAAATTAGTTTCAATGTTTAAAATAATTAAAATGCCTAGGGTACCTTTGATCGAGATAAAAAATATAAGTTTTAATCCAGACTATAAACTGTTTGCCAAATTTCATCCAAATCAGTTCAGCTTTCATAAAAAACAAATATACAGACGAAGAGAGAACCTCCTCTTTTTTTGAAGTCGGTTAAAAACATCGGATCGCAGTAGATTGTGCTAGATTGTCAGTCTACCACGGTAGATTGACAATCTACTATGGGAGATTGTCAGTCTAGCACAATCTAATGCGATCCGATGTTTTTAACCGACTTCAAAAAAAGAGGAGGTTGTTTTTCTGTTCGTCTGTATGTTTTTTTTTGTTTTTTTTCAAATGTCCATCCGGATGTAGTCGCGGGCGGAAGCTAGTTAAAAATAAATATGGGCTATATTTTTATAAATAGGGTATTTTCCATTTTTTTGAAAACTGCTTTAATTTAAAGATTGGAACGATCGATTTAACGGAAAAATAAAAATAAATTAATTAATGTCTTTTTTCTCTATTAAAACAATTAATGTCTAATTTATTTTTAATGGTTTTGAATTTACCGCCAAAACGCTCGGTTCGATGTCGTCTACTGTGAGACGTCAACTTTGTGTAAACAATTTGAACACCTATGTAGTCTGTGTAACAATTTACTCTATTGTTTACACAAAGATGACGTCACACAGTGACGTCGTCGAACCGAGCGTTTTGGCGGTAAATTCAAAACTATTTAAAAATAAATTTAACATTATTGGTTTAATGAAGAAAAAAGACATTAATTACTTTTTAATATTTTTCTGTTAAATCGTTCGTCTCAATCTTTAAATATAAGCAGTTTTAAAGAATTTGGAAAATACCCTATTTCCCAAAAGTACTACAAATTAGTTTCAATGTTTAAAATAATTAAAATGCCTAGGGTACCTTTGATCGAGATGAAAAATATAAGTTTTAATGCAGACTATAAACTGTTTGCCAAATTTCATCCAAATCAGTTCAGCTTTCATAAAAAACAAATATACAGACGAACAGAGAACCTCCTCTTTTTTTGAAGTCGGTTAAAAACATCGGATCGCATTAGATTGTGCTAGATTGTCAGTCTACCATGGTAGATTGACAATCTACTATGGGAGACTGTCAGTCTACCATGGTAGATTGACAATCTACCATGGTAGACTGACAATCTAGCACAATCTAATGCGATCCGATGTTTTAAACGACTTCAAAAAAAGAGGAGGTTGTTTTTATGTTCGTCTGTATGTTTTTTTTTTGGGTATTTTTCAAATCTCCATCCGGATGTAGTCGCGGGCGGAAGCTAGTTAAAAATATATTTGGGCTATATTTTTATAAATTTCCCAAAAGTACTACAAATTAATTTAAATGTTTAAAGAAATAAAAATGCCTAGGGTACCTTTGACCGAGATCAAAAATATCATAAGTTTTAATCCAGACTATAAACTGTTTGCAAAATTTCATCCAAATCAATGCAGCCTTCATAAAAAACAAATATACATACGAACAGAGAACCTCCTCCTTTTTTGAAGTCGGTTAAAAATATCGCATCGCAGCAGATTGTGCTAGATTGTTTTTTAATGATTTTTCGAATGTCCACCCACGCGGATGTAGTCGCGGGCGGAAGCTAGTTTAAAATAAATGTGTACTACATTTTTATAAATATCCCAAAAGTAAGTACTATAATGTTTAAATGTTTTGAAAATAATACTTATACCTCGAAAAAAAGGTGCCAACCCTAAGCCAGACCAAGCCAGATTGACGTAGATTGACAATCCAGCACAATCTGATCACGCCAGATCGCGCCAGACCGCGCCAGATTGAAACAGATCGCGAACAACGTTACACAATCAATCTCTGTCAATCTTTGTCAGTCTGGCGCGGTCTGGCGTGATCAGATTGTGTGTGTAATGGGTGCCTTAGTCATAATTTTTTGCCAAGTCGATCTCCTTATGAAAAAGTATGGGCACCCCTGATCTATACAATACTTGGACGAATTAACCGGTTGTGGTTAAAGACTTTTCTTTAACTTTAAAAGCTACTTTACTATAGGCGCATACTAAAACTAGATTAGATGTAGAACTAGTGACTCCGTAAGCTGTAGCCCACGCGTTAAAAAGTAGCTCTTTGTATATGTTTTTTTAAAACAAATAGGTAACACGCAATAGATATTAGTTTTTTCAACTAATAAGTAATGCAAATAATATAAGCATTAAGCAGTACTAGGTTCTCACAAAGGCACGATCAATTTATTTTCAAATTTCGAACATTGGCCAGAAATGTTTTGATTGATGAACTTTGAGTGTTCTAATTTCTTAAAAATAAAAATAAAACAATATTTACTTTGCACCGCTAACAAAAAAGTTTTGTTACATTTTTGATTAATTTTATTTTTGATTCGTTTTACAAAACTGCTGAAATATGTTTTTTTTACATACAGTCAGTGGCACGAATCATGAAAATTTTTCGACGGAGTGGGGATAAGTTCGCGCATGTGCTCTTGTGAGCGACCAATAGCGCGCGCCCCTCTCCCGTCGCCCGCGCGAGCCCCTCACCGCAACGCATACCAAAACTACGCGTTCCGTGCAATCCCCACCCGATTTCATGATTCGTGCCACTGACTGTACATGCCATTTCGAAAAATTTCGAAAAACTGGCTTGACTGAAAATTTCTATATAATTATCAAACCTGCTCATAAAATTTCACGGAATAGGTTGAAAATGCGACTTTAGGGGAGACCAAACGGACAGCCGGAAGGACAGCCGAAAAGACAGCCGGGAGGACAGCCGGAAGGACAGCTGAAAGGACATACGAAAGAATTTTTGCCCAAGCTGAAGCAGAGACACTTCGCTCGCGCTTCTCCCTCGCTCGGTCAAGAATATTTCAATGTAAGTCTTTTTATGTAGGTACTTGTGTACAGGGTTATTTGTACAACCTCTATGTCATTAACGTAATAGATATCTCTCAGTTGAGTTCATCTTACCTATATGTAAAATATAGGTATATTATCTCTTTCTTTATCATCTCACCAATAAATCCAAACTAAATAATTCTAAAATAACACCTGAATTAATAATATACCCGCTGTAATCCGTAAAAAAGAGTTTTATTTCTAATCTTCTTTTTACTGCTAATCTCGATATTATCCATGTTAATAAAGAATGCTGTTTACGACATTTACTTTGCAAAAATGCATATTAAATAAAATACAGAAATTAATATTCTGTTTCAAAGCTATTTAACAAGATGTTACATCGCAAAATGAATAAATGTTAGGTAGGTACTATCTTTGAGTGACTAAAATCTCTAAAACTGTATTTATTTATTTTAATGGGAATAATAAGGAAATTTTGTATGAAAGAGAATTATTATTATATAAAAATTTATACAATAACATTTCTTTAAGTCCGTCTAAATAATGTATTAGGTACTCTAGATTTCCGATTAATTAAAGAAAACAAAACAACAGAGTTTTCGTAGTATTTTTTTTTATTTTAAGTTAATGGCATAGGTAGCTAGGTATCTGTTTTAGGTACATCATCTTAAGCTTATGAATTTAAGTATAATAATTTTAATCTTAAATAGTATCACGTACTTGTGTCCAGCAAGCATAAAAGGCTTTAACTTATGTTCATACTAAGCTCCATAAAATATTATTATCGTTATAAAAATAGCTGTTTTTTTATTTTATTTTCCAACATAAATGATTCTGCTTCTAAATAAATAGAAAAATTACAAACTTACAAAAAAAACATAATACGGGTAATATTCGTTTGTTTAAATTACTGTTTATTAACGGTAACTGATAAAGGAAGACAATTATTATTATTACTACGGGTTATAAGGTAACATACTATATTATTGAGCTTCGATTAATAATGTGGCGCATAAATTACTTACAAGTATAATTAAGTAGAAAAATAACACCTTTAATATAAAATTTTATTGCCACTACAACGTGTGGTGTTAAATGTCTCATTTTTCTTTTTGGGCTCGCTTTAAGTTATTCTATGTATAATAACAAATAACTATGAGGAGCTGGGGAACAAATGCGGACTTGTCCGGTTTAACAGGAGAGGTAAAAAATTGAAACAAACTTTTCAAATTAGAAAGAATTCAACTTTCTACTGGACAAGTCCGTTTCTGTTTGAAAAAAGCAAATTTGAAGTTGTTTTTGTACAGGAAAGAGTCGGAATTGGTTGAAAGTCTTTTGGTAACGAATAGATGTTTACTTTCAGATCTATAAAAAAATCTGATTGTTTGACGTGCTGGACTACAGCTGGGCCACAAAAAAAAATGTTGGAAATCTGACTTTTTGACTATGCCATGATGAAGTCGATAATTTGTCGGAATTTGTCGCCAAAAACCAGATTTTGTCGGTCTTCCGTTTAGGAGATACGTGTGGCTCAGCTGTAGAGACGTCTCTACAGCTGGGCCACACAGATCTCAAAAACGGAAGGTCGTAGCGAAAATCTGATTACTCGTATGTGTAGCCGGTATTTTGTCGGATTTTGTCGCCAAAAACCAGAGTTTGTCGGTCTTCCGTTTAGGAGATACGTGTGGCTCAGCTGTAGAGACGTCTCTACAGCTGGGCCACACAGATCTCGAAAACGGAAGGTCGTAGCGAAAATCTGATTACTTGTATGTGTAGCCGGTATTTTGTCGGATTTTGTCACCAAGAACCAGATTTTGTCGGTCTTCCGTTTAGGAGATACGTGTGGCTCAGCTGTAGAGACGTCTCTACAGCTGGGCCACACAGATCTCGAAAACGGAAGGTCGTAGCAAAAATCTGATTACTCGTATGTGTAGCCGGTATTTTGTCGGATTTTGTCGCCAAAAACCAGACTTTGTCGGTCTTCCGTTTAGGAGATACGTGTGGCTCAGCTGTAGAGACGTCTCTACAGCTGGGCCACACAGATCTCGAAAACGGAAGGTCGTAGCGAAAATCTGATTACTTGTATGTGTAGCCGGTATTTTGTCGGATTTTGTCACCAAGAACCAGATTTTGTCGGTCTTGCGTTTAGGAGATACGTGAGGATACGCTGTGGAGACCTTTCTACCTGGATCTTGAGAAAGGAAGGTCGTAGCGAAAATCTGATAACTCGAGTGTGTAGCCGTTAGTTTGTCGGAGTTTGTCACCAAGAATCAGAGTTTGTCGATCTTGCGTTTAGAAGATGTGTGAGGATATGCTGTAGAGACCTTTCTACCTGGATCTCGAGAACGAAAGGTTGTAGCGAAAATCTGATAACTCCTATGTGTAGTCGGTAGTTCGAGCGAGTTTGTCCTTAAGTTACAGACTTGGTCGACACCCCTTTCCAGAGAAATAAGGGGTTTGTTTTTTATGATTAAAGTCTTAGAGCCGAATCCAAAATGCGTAAGCAGTGTAGTTGTTTTGTATTATTTTATGTACATAGTTAATATTAAATCCAAAATTTATATGATTAAAAGAATTTAGTGAGGAAATATGAAAGATTTCAATTAATTTCTCGAATAGTAATTGATGTATTCAACGTTTATTGTATCGACAACGTTTGGTATCTGGTCTCCTACTCTATATACGTGGTGTATCGTACAGTCGCGTACATCTGTCTTAAAAATGTAAGTAGTAATTTAATGAGTACGTCATGCTAAGTGAGTTTCATGAGGTTTTATTTGGTTATTTATCGATGTACCTTTAGGAAAATGGTCAATAAAATAAAACGAGTGAAAAGAACGTAAAGTATGGTATGATTGATGTGCGATTTATTTATAAAATATAATATTTTCTCTTTTTTGATGAATAATTTTTAAAACTTTTCTTGTGATTAACTTTACTAAAGTGAACTGTCACTACTAAGTACTTACCTACTAACCCTTTGGACTGTAGGTTCCACTACATGGTTCCACTAGTGAGTCAAATAACTGCTAAATATCGGTGGGGGCCCACCGATATTTAGCAGTGGGAACACGAGGACTTGGAAATCCTATTAGTCCCACTGATGGAACCATGTAGTGGAACCCACAGTCTGAAGGGACCTGCTTAACTGTTGGCATCACGTTGGCATATAGGTAGGTAACGGCGAGATTAGACTTGACTTTACGCTGACCTGAGTTTTATTGTAATATTGAGGTTTTATTTGTTATATCGATGCATAATATTATGTTCAATGGAATAAAACAAAAAACAATGTGTAACATAATATTTTTATTTCTATGAATTAAGTTTGTACTTGCAGATTCAAACCACAAGAAAGCAATTTTGTAATAATATAATAATACGTTTAGTTCGTGCAAGGGCGATACACGCGCACGCGAATTTTGTTGCAAACTGATTAAGCGACGCTGTTGCCCATAGTACATCGATTTGCTTTTTTTTGCCATTTTATAGTAACTTTAAAAAAATCAAAAGTCTCGGTCTCGGCCGAGACTATTTTTTAATCTCGGTCTCGGTTCTCAGTGAAAAGTGGGTTCGGTCGGTCCCTAGTTGCTGGTAACGTTTTATAAGCAACACTCGGTCCGGTCAGGTGTCAGATGGGTGACCGTTAAAGCTAATTCAGGGCGGCCGCATATTGTAAGAAATAAAACATCATGAAGCTCAGATAGCATGCATGCATGCATTCGTTAAAGTAGTATAATTATTTCAAACACAGTTGTACGCGAATGTACATTCGCGAAGGTACACTCAAATCACATTTATCTCATAAATGTAAGGCGATCAAGCTCTGGTATTTGGCTACAAACTCGCTTGAACTACCGACTACACATAGGAGTTATCAGATTTTCGCTACGACCTTTTGTTCTCGAGATCCAGGTAGAAAGGTCTCTACAGCATATCCTCACACATCTTCTAAACGCAAGATCGACAAACTCTGATTCTTGGTGACAAACTCCGACAAACTAACGGCTACACACTCGAGTTATCAGATTTTCGCTACGACCTTCCTTTCTCAAGATCCAGGTAGAAAGGTCTTCACAGCGTATCCTCACGTATCTCCTAAACGCAAGACCGACAAAATCTGGTTCTTGGTGACAAAATCCAACAAAATACCGGCTACACATACAAGTAATCAGATTTTCGCTACGACCTTCCGTTTTCGAGATCTGTGTGGCCCAGCTGTAGAGACGTCTCTACAGCTGAGCCACACGTATCTCCTAAACGAAAGACCGACAAAGTCTGGTTTTTGGCGACAAAATCCGACAAAATACCGGCTACACATACGAGTAATCAGATTTTTGCTACGACCTTCCGTTTTCGAGATCTGTGTGGCCCAGCTGTAGAGACGTCTCTACAGCTGAGCCACACGTATCTCCTAAACGGAAGACCGACAAACTCTGGTTTTTGGCGACAAAATCCGACAAAATACCGGCTACACATACGAGTAATCAGATTTTCGTTACGACCTTCCGTTTTCGAGATCTGTGTGGCCCAGCTGTAGAGACGTCTCTACAGCTGAGCCACACGTATCTCCTAAACGGAAGACCGACAAAATCTGGTTTTTGGCGACAAATTCCGACAAATTATCGACTTCATCATGGCAAAGTCAAAAAGTCAGATTTCCAACTTTTTTTTTGTGGCCCAGCTGTAGTCCAGCACGTGATTGTTTGGACAAGTCTGTATTTGTTCGCCAGCTACATTCATGTATGAAGTAAGAATATAACATAAATCTGGAAGACCATACGATTTTGCTGTAAGGCACAAAGAATTCATTCAGTGCCTCAAATACTGGGTTTATCATTTAAATGTAAGTTAATATTTTTTTACTGGCCATTTAATATTATTTACAGGCTGGTAAACTAATGACGATGGAAATAACTAGATACATGGCACTAAGTCCTAAAACGAATAAACTTAAATATCTTAAATCATTATAGGACGAAGTCCTTACATTTTTATATGTACATTCATGAAATACTGCCTCAGATGTCATCCCAAAATTTACACGAAATAAACCTAAAACTATATCTAAATATTCCATATCATGACGTTATGAAACAAAATAATGGCGTCTTCATTTACTTTCAATGAAAATAAAACTAAACACTTAACTAGATATTACATATCACATTTATCCAACTGACCAAGAAATTTTATTTTACGGCATCTTATTTATCATCTTAATCTCGTAGGTAAATATGTTATTTATTTTTATAGACATTCACGCATAGGAACTTCGAAACTATCATACAACAGCACTTATACTCTTAAATTTATTATATCACAGACTGCTATCAAGGGAAATGGAACGCGAGCCGACTTCAAAGCAGACGTTCCCTTTAATTTATAATAAAGTCAGCTCTGTTAGAGAGTGTCACCAAGGTCTCCAAGGTTTTTCTTCAGCAGGTTGTCTCCTCGTGACTAGCGCGAGAGGGACTGGGTCATCAGCTGAGGGCGGTGGGCTCCCCCACCCTGAGCTTGCAGGGGAGAAACATCTTGGCTCTGACGATGATGAGGATGACGCGTCTCTTGGGGAGAGCGGGACTAACGTTGGTACACTGCCCAGTGTGCTGGCGCTCACACCAGCTGGTAATACCAAGGCGATGTCACCGTTAGACAACCTCGTTGGAACTAAACGCACCCCAGACCCGGGACCAGCTGTAACAAAATGTGTTGAATTAGAACCAGTATTTTAGCCACCAAGTTTGAAGTTTTCCCATCATCAGCCACCTTAAAGAAGCAACTAAGAGTGTTAAGTAATGTTATGTTGTCTCGATCATCTACGATTTCACTGAGAATCCTAAACTCAATAAGAAACAAAATACCAATATTACCTGATATAAAAATGGTTGAATGTTGTGCAGGATTCGCGTCTTCCGAGTCAGAAGGTGGAGTCGGGGCCGCTGCTGGCCTCGCACTAGGTGTGGCCACGCAGCCTTCCAGATGTCGCACGAGCCGCCTGCGGAGCCCTGCGTCCAGGCCCTGGAACTTGGCCACTTCGGCCAAGCAGTGTTGGTAGCCAGCGCGGAACCGGTCCGGAGAACCGTTGCCTTCAGAACGCAGACCTTCTAAATGCTTCACCGTCATCTCTAGTATATCCGCCTTCTCTAACTTCGAATGCCTGGCTGGCTGCAAAATAGAAAATCTGTAGATTTTTAAAAATGAAGTTAAGAATTCAATGCTCAAAAGGGCAAAAAATACGTTTTTCATATGTCATCGTATACATGATATTCCTTTCCTTGCAATGTCAGTGCCCATCAGCCTGCAATTTTGTTATCATACAAAAACTGCTTTATCTATTCTCAAGATCGAATCGCAAAAACAAATTGACTCACATCCTCGAGACACAGTACTCATTTAATGCAGCGTTTATACGGTCGTCTTAAAATCTTTTTGCTTGCCGTTTTTATAAGATCTTTGACGTCGTTAAATGAATTTATAGCGTTGTATTGTAACTTACGTCTTTTTTCATGGCGTCGAGGATCAGCGCCTTGAGCTCGTTCAGGCAGTTGTTGATACGAGCCCGCCTCCGTTTTTCCATAATCGGCTTGTTGCTCTGTAACAAATGAGGACCATCTTATCTACAAATACAATAAGAATTTCGTATAAATGAAAAGTTGCAGAAAACTGTGCATCTCTACCCTACCCTACTTTAAAAGTCCGAAAAGCGAGGCATACGCCATTTTATGGTAATGAATTGCTCGCCCTATAAAGTGCTTTAATTTAAGTGTATCCCGTATCAATAAACCTTATTCAAGTTGTCGACTCTTCGCTCATAATTCTTGCTGGGTTATTTTTACTGTCGAATTATTTATAGTTGTCGAAAGATTCTCATTAAATATTTATGAAGTTTATAAGTTTATATAGTACCTAAATAAGTGCTAAATCGTAAACCTTTATTTCTGACTGGCGGACTTTCCGTAATTAGGGCATATATTAGGTGTTTGGAAAAAGCCTTATAAAGCCGAATATGGTAGATAGGGACCATCAAACTGAACAACTTTTACTATGGGACCAACTCTGAAATCGCGAAAAAAATGGCTGTTTCATACATTTTGATATTTTCATTATTTTAATGTTTCTATGAAACAGCTGAATTCAGAGTTGGTCCCATCCCATAGTAAAAGTTGTTCAGTTTGATGGTCCCTATATACCATATTCGGCTTTATAAGGCTTTTACCAAACACCTTGTATATGATGTAGAGCATAAAATATGATAAGTGCACGTAAGAGTGAAATCCTTGACTATTCAAACCAAACAAAACCCAAAATCTCACACAGTTAAAACAAAAGAAGTTTGACATGTAAGCTTTATTATGTATTAATATTCAGTAAAAAAGCCACAATGGGTGTTATCTATTAGCGGCGATATAAACAAGACGCGTGACAAAAAGGGACATTAATCTCGCGTTACGCGCGGCGTGCGCTCGCTCAAGGTGAAGGTCGCGGCGTGATTGGAGCGGACGTCACGCGCGCGCCACCACGTGACACGCGCTAGGGCTGCCTCTGCCTGCCTTACACTACTACCAGCAAAACTTTGTGCGTCTATCGAGTGCGTCTATCTAAAACTACCGAGCTGGTATACCTAGAGTAATATAAAATTTTTGAACAGTTCGTACAGTCATCTATTTATTTACAAACTAGCGGCCGCCCGCGACTTCGTCTGAGTGGAAAGGTTTTTTGCTTTCCCTCGGGAACTATACTTTTTTTCTGGATGAAAAGTACCCTATGTAACTGACAACGTATATGCAAAATTTCATAACGATCGGTTCAGTAGTTAGGACGTGAAGGCGTAACAAACAAACAAACAAACGGATCGCATTTATAGTATTAGTAAGGATGAACGCTTGTAAAACGACCTTACCGAAGACCTAGTTTTAGAAAAATTTTAAACTATATATATTTTTCCCAAAATTTCAAGAGATAGGTAGGACTTACTTATACTACTCGTGGGAAGAAAGATTCGTAGAATAAAAACCAGTCTGAAAACGATTTCCTCAGTATTATTTAATCGTTTTCAGCATTGATTTTTAATCTAGTACCTAGTATGTCGAAGAAGTTCAGAGGGTCATTTTTTAACCATCGACACCACCAATAAGTATTCAGTACCCTGAAATACAATTGGGAATAGATCTTATTCCGTTTGTTTTAAGTATTCTGATTACACTTTACGGAACTTTCCATAGCACATCACCGCCGTAAAAAAATATAGTCCTACTTTGATGTACTTAAGTAATGTTTTTCGGACAACCCTAATTACGTAGCAAATCATCAGCGTTGATTTTTAACATCGCCATGACTACGCGTCGCGCCACCGTTCGCCGCCGCCGCGCCGCCGCCGCATCAAATTAACAAACAAACACCGCATGACGCGAATAGGTCTCTGCAGATAAAATACAAAGGTCGGACTAAAGCTGCTGGAACGGTCTCAATTATGTTACCTTCACTTGAGACTTCATTAAAAACATATTTAAGTAAATAAACAACCTCTTTTTACAAAAAAATAAAAGCGATTTCTAACTTCGAATCTAACTACCTACTTATTACCTAATACAAGATGAATTTGGTTCAAGTTTAAGAAGACCAGGTAATTAAAGATTGAAAAGCCTTTAATGAAATTTTGGTAAATACCTACAATCAGACAAAATTATTTATATCTTACAAATGTTATGAATTACGGATAATATTACGCAGAAATAAATCGAAATAGCCATATCAAATAAATAAAACAACGCTGTTAACATCATGCGTATGATGTTAACATCATGTTATCTCATATTAAACAATCTGTCACTGAAATTAAGAACATTCAACCAATCGTTGATAATGTTCGTCAAATCAAGCTGTTGAGAAAACAAAACTCCTTTTAGGTATTTTGAATGAAGAAAAATGGTAAGGAAAGTGTATTATTTACGAAATGAAAGCGTGGACTTTTCATTTCAGCCCCCCTAGCCAAAGTAACATTTGCAAATTTTCGCTATCGCTTCGCTTCGAAACATGTATGAATTTGACGTTTTAAAGTTCGATAGTTAACGAAACCTTATGTCAATCCCATACTCGAAAGCGAAGCGATAACGAAGATTTGCCAATGTTACTTTGGCTAGGCCCTCTGGTCATGGAAAAATTTCTTCCATGCGTAAAATATTTCGTCTTGAAATGTTGTTAGATTTTAATTTAGGGATCGCGTGAATGAATTTTTTACCCGGTGAAACGTATTTTTTACACACAAAACCTGAAAATCGTATGTAGAGTTCATTATTAATTCGTTCTAACGCAACACCGAATTCACCAAAAAAATGTGCTCTTTTTTCATGCAAGATTTTCTTTGAACTTATAAGGAAAATTTATATTTTTTCGCTATTTCAATGTTAAGTTAATACAAAGAAATAAAGAATTGTTTATTCAGCAAAACAACCAATTACAGAAAAATTACAAAATAGTTTTTTGCAGCTCATTCGCATGCCAAGAATTTTCGCTTTTTTTTAATTTCTAAATTACTACGCACAATACGTCGTAGTATTTGTCAAATGGTCTGTGCGATTCACATACATCAAGAAAAGTCAATTACAATAAAAATAATCACAACAATGAATAAATAGTTTTGTGAAAAGCATTGGAAAAACAAAAAAAAATCGAAGCGATTACCTAGAAAGTTTGGATGTTTGTTACTCAATCACGCAAAAAAGGCTGAACGGATTTGGACGAAATTTAGCACACAGATACACAGACACAGATTTTATAGCCTGGATTATTCTTAAAATAAAACGGTAATTAATAATTCTGAACAGGTACGTACCTAGTTTAAAGGGATCACGTTATTTTATAGAAATATATCTTGACCTTTTTGACTGACATAATGACTAACAAATGGCTTACTTATTATACAATTGTGTACAGGCAACTAGGCAAGTTGTTTTTGCAACTGATAGTGCCTGTATCTTGCTATCTAATCTAAGTATGCATTTGAAATTGATTTTAAAATACATACGATCTTGGTGATATGCAATTATTATTAGAGAAAATGTCTAAAAAGATTTCAATTTGATTCGCCGCGCGCTGCCTTGAACTGTCTAGGAGTTCCGTTCGATTATGGATTATTTATTGGTCCATTTGTTTCACAGTTTATGGTGATCTTAGGAGTAACTATTGTCATAGTTTCACTCAGATCATCGTATAGACTCAGATAATCTCGGCATCATGCCGAGATTATAGGATAGACAAATACCAACTAAGCTAATATGTGTAGTTGACTATACATATCTAGAATTCTAGACACAGGTAGAGAATGAGGATCAGTAACAGGTTTTGATCCAATAGTTTTATTGATATAATATAAACATATTGATAGCTATGAAACCTAGTGAAAGAATTTTTGAAGTCCGTTTAGAAATTGTTAAGTTAAAAGGGTTTGAAGGAAATGCCAAGACGACATAAGATTCGCGTACGTTACGATGACGTCATAAAGCCCCCCAAAAAACCAGTTTTTTAGCTCTTATAACTTCTCAGGTCTTAGAGATATAGTAAAAAAAAACACAGTTGATCATGTGGTGGCATAAGCTTTCTAATTAGCCACTAAACAAAAATCTTTACTGATCCTCATTGTGGCCACAGGCGCGTTCTTTCGTTGTCGGCTATTTTCTCGTTTGGCTGGCGACCAGCGGGCACAACATTTATCACTATTTTTATAGACGCCATGTAACAAACATCGACACGTCGCGACGGCCCAGACAGGCGACTCGCGCGTCGCGCCGATACGCAAAACAGTTCATTCATATTTGTTAAATATAATACGCTCTATTGCTCAGCCATTGCCATGAGTAATTGACGGTCTGGAAGTCAGTCAACAGAAGTCTACATTTATTTGAGTTGACAGAAACGAGTTAAAATGAAACTACGATCTAGTTTACATTCTGCTAACAACACATTACGTACGTAATTATGTTTCATTCATTCGTATTTTTATATGTAAGTAAGTATTTTCCTTATTCGCCTTTGCATTTGTGCTCTTTTTGATAAAAGTATCATGAAATGATTCCTTAAAGATTATTTGCATTTCTTTTGTTCCTTCTGCTTGTATCATTTTCTAGGTCATGTGCATAGTTTTTTATTACCATAATTCCTAAAGAAACTGCTAGTCATAATCATAGCATTATACGTGCGTGAACTGTAACTGAAAATTTGGAAAATGAACCATTCCGCTGCCGTAGCCACTTAATTGCAGCAGATCTAAATTAGAACCTAGAAATATCCGTCAGCGCGCAATAGGTCGCAGAGGCGTGTCGCGTCGGCGTTGGCAGACATTTCAACAGTTGGCAACGGCGGCGACGACGCGTGCCAAGAGCGGCACGGCGCGTGGGAGCGCCGCCGCCCGCCGCCGCCGGCTTCCGGCACGCGCGCCACACACTTCGCGCTTTACCACGTAGCACGTGTATGAGGACAACCGTTCGATATCGTACCAAACTAATTCATAGTAAAACAACTGTTGTCTTTTAGACAGTTTAAAGCGACTTGTCTATCGGATGCGCTAATCAGGAAAAACTATTTATACAGTTTACAGAAATAAATTTTCATAACTACATCAAACTTTTTCAACATTTAAGAAGGGGCTTACACGGCGCTACTGAAACCTGACGAAACCAGTTAGTAATTATAGTTACAAACTAGTTTGTGACAAAGATTCGTACACGGCACTGCCAAATTTATTTGAAACCTACACGAAACGCGGTATATGTGTTGTTTCGGGATATTATTGAAATGGCTAGCGATTCGAGCGATGAGGAGTTATTACTTCTATACTTCATCAGACTACATCCCACTTCACTCCAAGCTTTCTCGGTCACATCCCAACGCGAATACTCTTTTAATGTGTAATTATACAAACACGGATGCTTTTCCACTTCTTGGACAAATTGTATATTTACTAATTGGTCATTAATTTTCACTGAACCGCAGCAGAGTTTCCAGTTTCAATTAGTAATCAGTCGCGCGCGACCAGCATGGCCGGTCGCCGGTGATTAGTTTCTAACGCGTTACAAACCAGTTTGTGATTGGTAGCGTCATGTACGGAGCGCCATTGGTATACTAGTGCTGTGACGTTTTAGAAACTCATTGGTGATTTAAGTTTGTAACTAGTTTAGTTTGAGTAGCGCCATGTAAGAAGGGCCTAAGAATTGAGAATCTATCAAATAGCAATATCATTTCAGCCGACCGACCGGTCAATGAAAAAGGAAGAAAATTACGTATTAATTTCAGCCCACCTAGCACACAATGTATATCGCGTGATATAGCGTTTTATCGACAGTTTAAACATGATAAATCGCTACTAGTTCGTTGACTATATCATATCGCATTTCGGTGCTCATGCAAGAGGCGGCAGCTCTTGATAAATCTGCACTCTCTCCCAAAAGTGTCACTTATTAAGGGAAACATCGGCAAGTTATGCTATAACAAAAAGTAGCAAGAAAATAATGGAGTCACGAACACTACGTTTGTGGAAAAAAGAGCTAGCTAGACAATAGCACGACGAGTGTCGGTGTTGGTAGCGATAACGCGGTGTTATCGTGCGTGGGAGCTCCACCGACCTAAACTCAGATCTTATCGCCGATGATGGATCGCCTGCCGCTTAATAGCTTCCTTCGACAGACTACTTCAGTTTGAAGCGACATACGAAACGAGTTCGGTGGCAACTCGATCGCTATTTTGTTTTGTTTTTTCGTCACAGTTCTAATCTAAAATCAATCCTGTTTGGTTACACACCTATTGTTGGCTAGGCTATAAACATAAACTTAATAGCGAAAAATTTTCTAAGTCTATGGCTATAAATAAATTAGTTTTTCTTTAAAGAAAACAGTGAGATGTTGCCAGAAAAGCCAAAATCTAGTCTCTATGAAACATTTAAAAAATGAATTCCTTTTTCAAATGTCAACAGCTGAGCAGCTAGGCGATTGCGTAAAGTCGATCGTATTCATTTGACAGTTCATATTGTATCATAATTTATGTCATCCCATACAAATTGCAGCCGATTGAATACGATATGAACTGTCAAATGAATACGATTACCGGCAGCGTTCCCACTACGCCGGACCGGCAGATCTGCCGAAAACCGGACACCGGACAGAGTGTTCACATTACATCGGATCCCGGAAGAAATTCAGACAGTCCTCAGTTGAATTTGGACCTGCGCGCACAATGGACGACGAAATTGTTGTGTTGTGGTGGTATCTTAATAGAAGGCAAAATAAAAGAAAACATTGGGTACACCCTATTTTACGGGAAAGATTTTCACTTGGAACATTAGAAACATTAATGGGTGAACTTAGAAGAGACGAATCAAAGTTCTTCAATTATTTTCGAATGACAGCAACCACTTTTGACGATTTACTGGGACGACTAGACATAAGAGTACGAGATACAAGTTTCAGAGAATGTATTTGCCCAGAACAAAGATTAGCCATATGTCTAAGGTAAGATTATTTTATGCACTAGATTGCGTAATAATAGTTTTGACGTAGGTACCTACTTAAGACTGTATGAATGAATGAATGTTTGCTATGTATGTTTGTTTCATGAATGTGAATATATATAATGTGTGTGTGTGGGAGGGTGTATGTATTTGATAATCATTATGAATTAAAAATGCAAACAATTTATTTAAGTATTTATTTGTACTCAAACTTAAATCCCTTCAAAATCTAAGTAATCTGAGTCTTGGGAATGTATGGAATGATTACTAAATGCTGATGGCGAAGCTGGAATCGGATTCGATGTCTGAGATGAAGTTGATGGTATAGATGTTGTTGCCTGTTGATTGCTACTATTATATTGTTGATCTTGCGTAGGTATTGGCTGTTGATTGACGCTATTATGTGTGTAGTATCCAGAATACTGATCTGGTCCGGTCATCTGATTATATGAATCACGCCAATGTCCGTAATTTGGTCTCTCATAATTCCTACTTTTAATTTTTTGCAACATTGTCATGACGCTAGCTTGAAATTCTAAAGTCTCTTCGATAGTTAAAGTGTTCAAGATTGGTATAATGCCTTTGAAGAAAGATAGATGATGGTTTTCATTTTCTGGGTTTATTCTGGAGTCCAAAAACTTTACCATCTTGTCATTTACCTCTTTATTATCAATTTTTCTTTTATCTTTAATTAAAGGTGAACGAAAATCTGATTCCATGCCTACTTCAGTCTCGGTTCTTGCTTTTTTTGAAACTGACTCATGTGGTGGTCGAGGTTCGGAGACTTTTTTCAAAAACATTAATTGCTCGTGATATAAATAATTTCGTGTCTTTTTGGCCGAAGATCCAGATTTAGACTCATCTTTTTGTTTCTTTACTGTCTTAAGCCACGAATCTCGTATATTATTCCATTTAGTTGAAACCTGTTTTCCTGAAATCAATAAAAAAATATCATAAAACAATACAATTTGTTTCTTGGTGACGTATAAAGTAATAATGTATTAACAAAAAATACTTTTTTTTTTCAGATATTTAGCTTCAGGATGTTCATTCAAAGAAATACATTACTCATACAGAATAGGCGTTTCGACAATAAGTAAACTAATAAAAGAAATGACCCACGTCATTTGGGAAAACCTAAAGACAGATTTCCTTAAGCTGCCTGATACTGAGAGAGAATGGGAGGACATCGCTTCAGGATTCGAAAGAAAAGCCAACTTTCCTCACTGTCTTGGAGCAGTAGATGGAAAACATATCAGAATTTTGAAACCAGCCAAGAGTGGTTCTATGTTCTTTAATTACAAGGAGTATTATTCTTTTGTATTAATGGCAGTTGTCGATTCAGAGTACCGATTTATTTTTATTAGTGTGGGCTCATATGGCAAGGAATGCGATTCTACTATATTAAAGGATAGTACATTTTGGCAAAAGATCAATGATGGTACTTTAAATGTACCAAAGCCTAGACCGCTTCATGAAAACTTGCACGAAGAATTACCGTTTATACTTGTTGGCGATGAAGGCTTTGCTTCAACACCTAATCTCCTACGTCCATATCGACTGTGGAAAGGTAAAAATGCTAAAACGCCAAAATGCTAGTTGTGGGAAATGAGGATTTAAGTTTCATTTTTTCGAAAAAAAAACATAACTTTTTTGTTATTACAGTGAGCAAATTCATGTATATGAAAGACCATATTATTTATTTTTTCCCCAAATTTAGGAAATACTCATTGGTTTCTAATTCTATTATATCGCGAAATACTTGTCGCTTAAGCAAAAATACTTAATTTTTTGATAAAATCACTGTCAGGAAAAAAATACTTATGTCCACAATATTGTAAGAACCCAGTCAGTGAAAACTGCTTATAAGTCGCAATGATTTTTTTTAGTGCAATGACAAAATGCTTAGTGACCTTAAGTTTAACAGATGCAGTGAAGAAAAATTTACTAAATTACCCATGTTATAATAAAAAATTACTTTGAGGCGATGACTTACCCGAACCCTTTAAGGAAAATTGCTTAAATGCACCAATGCTGTAGAATAAATGCAAACAAGTATTTATTTAAATAAATAATATTTATAATTTATTATAAAAATTGCTTAAGCGCCAACCGTTCTTACTTCATAAACCAATGATGTTTTGCTAAAGCACCAAACCATTGCAGTCTATCATCATTATCATCATCAGCCTATCATCGTCCACTGCTGAACATTGGCCTCTCCGAGTGCACGCCACTGAGCACGATCCGCGGCTATACTCATCCAGTTTATGCCAGCCACCTTGCGAAGATCGTCGCTCTACCTTGTCTGAGGGCGTCCCACACTAAGTTTGCCCATTCGGGGTCTCCACTCAAGAACTCATCTGCCGCAGCGGCCATCGGTTCTACGGCTAATATGGCCGGCCCACTGCCACTTCAGCTTGCTAATCCGGTGGGCTATGTCGATGACTTTAGTTCTCTGTCGGATCACCTCGTTTCGGATCCTATCTCTCAGAGAAACTCCGAGCCTAGCCGTCAGCATTGCAGTCTATAAAATGCTTAAATTACTAAATCACCATTACTTTTCAAATTTGAAAAAACGAAAATTGCTTAAGTGGTACAAATGAAATAAAGGTGGACCGGAAAAAAATTCTTATGCTACATTTGTTACAAAAATAATAAAAATACGTCGCTTTAGTCGTATTGACAGCGTAGATTTGAGAAAAACATCGAATTTTAGAAATGCTAAAGCGCCAAAAAAGTGCTCCGATTACTTTGAAACCTAGACAGATCGACGCAGAAAAAAAAGCCCTATCCAATGATATATATAACTCATAATGGCCAAAGTGGCGCTTTAGCATTTTTTCCTTTCCACAGTCGATATGGAGGTACACATTTGAATACTGATAAAAAGATTTTTAACTACAGACTAAGTCGAGCAAGAAGGTATGTTGAGTGCGCTTTTGGTATTCTGGCAAATAAGTGGCGAATAATCCATCAAGCTATAGATCTCAACGTAGACACAGCAATTCAAGTAATTAAAGCTTGTGCAGTCTTACATAATTTTGTAAGAGAAAAAGATGGTATAAATTTTGAAAGTTACCAAAATATAGAACATAGACAAGAACAAGAAACTACACCCATGAATCGAAATGGGTCGAGTCGAGGTGGCCCTAATGCCAACGCTATACGGACATCATTTACTAATTATTTTGTTTCGGATATTGGTTCCGTTCCGTGGCAGGCAGCAGCTATAAAATAAAATTTATCAATGCATTTACATTTTATCAATAAAACATTAAAAACTCACCGTACTGTTTTCTTTCTTTTTCATCCAGTTCATCGAAGTTTGGTTTCAGTATTAAACATACTTCACGCCATGCTGCTAACTTTAAGTTTTTGTCTTTATAGACGTCTTCGGTCTTATCCCACAGAACAGGTCTCTCTTGGACAAGCGTAATTAAAGTTTCTGCTTGAATATCCATGCTATACGTCTACTTACCAGAACATGCGAGCCGAATGACGTGAGTGGAACACGGGCGGGGCGAGGGGAGCACGAGCGGGGCGAGCGGGGGACAGATACCGGCACAAACTCGTTCACATTACTCCGGGCCCGGTCGTTCTACCGGCAATTCGTAGTGACAAAACGTTCGGTAGAAATGCCGGGCTCGGCAAAAATGCCGGACCCGGGATAATGTGAATAGCTTCATATAAATTGTACAGCCACTAGCTCTTCCGGCAGATTTACCGGCGCGGCAGATCTGCCGGTCCGGCGTAGTGGGAACGCTGCCTTAGAGCATCGCGGCTGTACAGAAGTCCGTCTTGCTCTAAGGTATGTATGTAGTAAATCTTGAACAAAATTCAAGTTTTTTTTATAATATTGCTTGCAGTTTACTTCGATCATCTTAGCTAGATGATCGAAGGCGGTTT
The DNA here is from genome assembly GCA_928269145.1 of Agriphila tristella. Classification (NCBI taxonomy): domain Eukaryota; kingdom Metazoa; phylum Arthropoda; class Insecta; order Lepidoptera; family Crambidae; genus Agriphila; species Agriphila tristella. The sequence continues at coordinate 36,535,774 of OV743432.1, forward strand.
GCAGTGAAGAGTAAACTTTACAAACGTTTGTCATTTGTTTCGGTCATATTTTTGGCTGCCAAAATGAAGATGTGAATCAAAATATGTTTACGTCGAGTGCAACGTGAAGGCGGGCGGGTGGCGGGTGGACGGCGCGTTCCCACGACAATTAGCCGAGGGCGTCGGCCGCCCACACGCCGCCCACGCCGCCCGCCGCTGACTCACGCTGCCTAGCGTGCCGACACTGCTCAGGGCTGCTACGTAAAGTAAAAAAAATGCCTAGATAATACTTCATTCAGTTACCCTTATATCTAATTGACGAGTAATTGACGATGGACTGTAAACACTCAGTTTTCAAATGTAATGTTATATTCACATGCAATTTATAGTATAATTAATCACACATGCAATTTATAGTATAAATAAGTTTAATTAATTTTAAATTAATTAACCTACACTATGAAATACATGTTAGTATAATATTTGACAATGTTTTTGACTTTGTAAGTGAACGTACGCAACATAATATTTCACGATAAGCCAATTCGTTTCTCTACCATCATGATAAGAGGCTAAACAACACATTATAATGATCTGATATTTGGAACTTCGTTGACGGCAACGTCAAATGGGTCAATAACCAGCGTTCGATTAAATTAGATTCATGTTCTAGAGAAAATAATTATCATCGTCTGGTGAAGAAAACTATCCAGGATTTGATTGTGGGAATGTCGAGTGCGTCACGGCGAGACGGCAAGCCCACGTTCCGCCTACACAGCAACGGCATGGCGGCCGGCGGCGGCGACGCGTTCTGATTCACATCAAATCACACATCGTATCTAGCGGCAAGAGTTATCGCTACTATTCGATCTATCATACGATTTGTTGTTAATTTTTGTGTTGTACAAAAAAGTAATTTTACACATTTATCTGCAGTTTAATAATTATTGATTAATATAACATAATTAATTATACAATGCAGTTACAATTCCTCCTCGTAAACGTCCTAAAAATTAATTTAATTAGTATTGGTGTAATGACAGCCCTGCTACTACCGCGTGCTTGCTGCCGCACGGAAGGAGTAGCCTCACAATAGATGAAATGATAAATTGTTCTCTCATTCTCAGTCAAGCTAAAGCATAATAGAAATTGTAAACATAATTATTTTATAAAATTGTAGGTAGTTTTAAGTTGGAAGTAATGTTAAGGTTTAAATATTTACGTTCATTTGGCTTGCCCTTTTTTTAATTATTTTTGGAAACCGTACTACTTTTATTTGCATGTGTTGTCTCAGAGACTATTGACAAAATGAGATATTCTTCACAGACCAGTTTATATTCAAATATATAGAAAAATGGGTTATCTTTTTACCACCACACTTGAAAAAGAGCAAAATCTTCAGGAAAAAATTTAAAACATAATTCTTAAAGTGTTTCATTTCAGTAAAACATGTAATGCGTGGAAATCTAAGGAGATGATAAGGGTTCAACAAAAATAAACTATGATAATAGTAGTTCGGGTGTGGTCATGGTGATTTGTTGGGTGTAAAGTCATAGATTATGTATAAGTAGTTTTTCGGCGGTCATACAAGGAAAATCGTCTATTTGTATACATTCCGTTCGCGTCCGTGGCGCACGGCGTCGTACGCCACGACAAATCGTGATACAATGGTTTGTTTGCGTCGTTCGCGAGTCTCCGCTAATGGGCCCGCGGTCCCACGCTCCTCACATTAGCACTCTGTGTAACAACTATCTATCCTCCGTGTCTACTAATGTAGATAATAATGCACTTGTTTGTTTTAGGAACACTTTGTGAAAAATAAATTAAAAAAATATTAAAAACACGACTGCCCTGCCAAAAACGAACTAAAAAGTTAAACAACAAGTGTCATTGCAGTCGGGGGACCTTATTATGGAACAATTTTTGATCAAAGAGGTCCCCCGACTGCAATGACACTTGTTGTTTAACTTTTTAGTTCGTTTTTGGCAGGGCAGTCGTGTTTTTAATATTTTTTAATTTATTTATTTTTATTTCACACATTTTAGTGACATATTATATAGTTTTGGAATGTGCTCATCAAGGCCTTTCATTTGATACCCATATTGTAATAATAGAAGAAAAAATATTTTTTTCACGTTTGAAAATGGCGTCGTACAGTCGCTATATTGATTTTTTCTAAAAAAAATATAGCCAGTGTCACTCGGGATGCTGTAAGGATTCTAACGATACCCCATTTATCTAAATCAGTTCAGGCATTTAGAAGTTATGGTGGAATAAAGAAACTCACATACCCACAAACATACATTAATCCTGAACACATATACACTCTTTTTGCTTTGGGCAGTCGTGTAAAAAACGAGCGTTTCCAAAGTAGAGCGCACTGGACTGGAGCTGTAGAAACCCTTACTAATACTTATTATAAATGCGTAAGTCCGTTGGTTCGTTTGTTTGTTACGCCTTCACGTCCTAACTACTGCGTACAGAGAAGGATATAGGGTACTTTTCATCCCGAAAAGTATTGTTCCCGAGAGATAGCAAAAAACTTTCCACGCAGATGAAGTCGCGGGCGGCCGCTAGTTATATCATAAATAGTTGTTGATTGCAATTTTGTTATTGAATAGGCTTAAAATACTTACGGCATTTTAAAATAAGTATTATTAACTATACATTTCTGATAAAAGATAAACTTTGAAAGAAATGATTTCCGTGTTCGTATAAGTGGAAATAGAAAAGTATGAAAATTAGTAAAACTATTTCACTTTTACAGCCTATAGTTTTTTTTTATTTGCTTAGCTAATATTACTATTGTTTGACCAAACATCATTATTTTGGAAAATATAAGCATTTTAAGTAAAAAAAGAAAGCGCGTTGATGTCTTTTTCATGAATTTAAAGAAAAAAAATGGTAATATTTTAGGGCATGTTTTACAGATTCCGAATAAGTCCTAATTAACTTTTTTTTAAATAATCACATACTGTTAAACATCACAGAAGATAGTGCTATCCATAACCTGTGAAACTAACTATAGCCCTTAGTCATCTCCAATACAATACAGGCCTAGCCTAGAGTAGAAATCATTTAAATTCTAGCTATAATGCGTTTCACGATACAATGTTAACATCTGATAATAATGTATGAAACTTTTGTGACACATTTTTCGCTTAAAGAATAACGTTATTTTAAACATCTTATTATTTTTGCTAGTAAATATAAAGTTAAGAGTTTATTGCAAAAACTCACCCTTCTATTATCTCCAGACTTCTTCGTCTCGGGCTGGGCGGGCGGAGTCATGTTCACCACCGCTGCGTTGGCGCCCTGAGGGCTTGCAGTGCCAGTCACCATTTTCCGTTCGCACTATCACTGGGAAAAGTCACTGCATGTCGCGGTTGGCGTGACGGGCGTCACTGAGGGGTGCCGGCGCGCGACTGAGCGGTTGGGCCGTGTCGTCTGGCACCGACGCGTGGTCGGAGCGCGGCCGGCACGCGACCGGGACGCACCGCTCTCGCGTGCCGCGTTTGATACTTAATGCTTCTTTACACAGCAACGGATGCGACTCTACCTACCAGATACGCCGGCAAAGTTGAGAAATGCGTCAGTGATGTTATAAACTATCAAGTAAAATATTAAAAGGGTTTATGTAGAGCAGAGGACTGAAAAAATATACTACGAGTTAACTATTATTTTGACATAACCGAATATAATTCACCACAATCACATTAATCATTAATTATTGGAAGTTTTTTAGTTTCATTATTAAGTAAGCGCTGCTGTAAGAAATTCAGACATCTGTGTCGATATTCTCGTTTGGGGTACCTCCTTCCTTCTTTTCTCTCAATTCTACTCAATTTTCATAAATTTTTATGAAAATTGAAAACATATTTTAGACGAAGTCTTGTAAATTAATTTACTTTACTAATTTCATTACCATTTTAAAAGCTACGTTATTTTCTCTTCAAATAACAAAGTATTACTTTAAAAATAGTCGCTAACCCGTTTTCAAAATGTATTATCTTACCAATGAAAATGTGATGATCGATATTTACCATACGTCACAGTCCGTTCATCACACTACTAATAACAAAGTAAAATAACATTTCATTATACACTTATTAACACATTTCGTCACGAGCAACACCACTCTTACATCAGTAAAATTTCAAGATAACGACGCACGTGACGTGAAAATGTAAGAGATTGCAGGTAAAATTGCAATGATAAAGTCCGATAGACACGGTGATCAAACTACTCTGGCTAAACAAAACTCGCTTTTTTGTGATTACACGCTAGTAAAAAAAAATTAAGATTCATTCACAGGTAAAATAAAATAGTTGAGACAACTAGCAGCTTCATGTAGTCGTCCTTATAATATCTACTCTACTTTACGGAAAAATTAGGACATTCAAATCAAGTTAAAGGAAAGCAACGCTTGCTGTCGGCTCCGTTAAACTTGGTTCTCTCGACATCACTTATTCAAATAGCTAAGCGTAAGTATGTGCATACATCAGTCGCGGCGCCGACCGCACTAATATATATTGACAGCGCGCATAAATTAGTTCGCGCTCCGTCAACCGCTCACCACTTCAAAGTGCCCGCACAAGAACTGCCTAGAAAACGGTTGCCAAGGTTGCCAACGACCAGTAAAAAAATGCGCTATTTCGCTATCAGAACAAAATAATAAACGTTTCAAAGACGTGCTTATTTGATCGTCGCCATCAGGAAAAAAATTCACAGATTTTACAGTCCCCGCAAGAATCGGAGCATTGAAAATGAACACAATAATTTACGAAAAACCAAAATCAAATCAAATGCAAAGTCCTATTATATTTTTAAAGTTACCTAGGTAGTACCTATTTATTTTTACGATTATGACACTCGGCTCCGCCTCGTGTCACAAAAGCGCCCGCTGACTGCCTCAACGCGGCCGAAATAATATTAACCAATTTTCAAAATTCCAACAAATGCACTTCTCGTCTGCTTCTGCATCTTTTAACACTATTACCATGACGATCGGTCAATAATCATAGAAGCTACATCACTTTTTATGTACGGAAACAGCCGTTTTTCTACAATTCCAAATCTAAAGGGACCACCTACAGGTCACAATTATAAACTGATTTTCAAAATTATTTCGCCATTTGATAACTAAACTAATACTCTAGGACCCTTCTTTTCATTTTTTTTTAAGTCGGTTTTTTTCCCGAAATACTTACAATTTAGTAAACAAACATCCCCCAAAAAACCCGGAATTTTTGGAATTTCGCAAAATTCCAAAAAAGTTACCAGTAGATTTTCAAAATTCAAACGTTCACACGTGTCTCGATAAATTCCTCAACTTTTGGTACTATTTTTATTTCAATCCTTTTAAAATCCTCGAAGATATGGTCAAAAATACGTCTCAGGCGATTTGCATCTGATAACCATTTTCAATGGTAAAATATATTTGAACTGTGCCATCGGCCATTTTTTTATAATATCCCCACTGCTGAGAAACAGAGGGCTTACCGTCAGCAAATGAGAAACCGTTCTAAGTATTCAAAGCAGGCCTTAAACAGGACTGCTTAAGGCCTGCTTTCATACTAACCTTGAGGTCATAGTACGAAAAAGTAAGACAGTTCAATATAAGTCCTGCTACAAGAGCTCATAGTAAGGCTCCAGGCGTTCTTTCCGAATGTTTTCTCTACTCACAGTTCCAAAGGATCATCTGACTTTAGAGGCCACGTTATTGGCAGCCCAACATGAATATGCAATGGCCGACCACCCGGCTACCTCGCGTCAGGTTTTTATTCAAATGCCCTATTGTGGGACGCCGCCGACTGCAACTAATTAGAGACGCTTTAAGGCTCTGCAGGAACAATACTTGCCTCTCACCGCATACCGTAGCCACAGAATAAAAATAGCTAAAGCAGTATATCAACTAATTATTTTCTTGTTACGGCCGCCCGCCCAACATCGCTCGTCGGGTTAGGGTTGGCATTCTTAGTGGGCAGCGATAGCAGGGTGGCGACGGCGACCAACTAACCGACGATGGGCGACAGTAGCCGTTTCGAGCGTGATAGAGGGACGCGTCACTTGCAACTCGCAACTCAATGGCAGGACTGCACTGTCAACCTTGCTGGGAGCTCTTATAGCGACGACCAACGTAGACACATGTCAAGCAAGTGTGAGTAGCACCTTCGGTTCGGACGTTCTTGATAAACCTCAATGCGAACTGAAATGACCAACATCAGAGCGCTTGCGGGTAGGGTTACGAGATGACAGGAATTTTCCTGACATGTCAGGAATTTAAGGCATCTGTCAGGAAGCGCTCATGGCGGAACTTGACAAGCTGATCGTACTCGATCACGTTTGTTAAGCAATGCTCGGTCCGGCCAGGTGTCGGATGGGTGACCGTTAAGTGGCATTACAACTGAGCGCTTCCGTGCTTCGAAAGGCACGTTAAACATTCGGTTCCGGCTGTTGTCATCTGATAACAGTCGTTAAGCCAAGTTAGAGGCCTTACAGGCGGCTTGATAAACTCTAACACCAGAGGTGGCCACTAATACTCTTTCGATAAGAAGAAGAAGGAAAACAGAGAAAAATTGTAGCTGTCAGGAATTTTTAATATCCCAAAAAGGTAAGATTTGTTAAACAATTTGGTGAGAAAAAATTATCAAGCGTATGAAGAAGTTAGATGTAGGTGACAAAATGTCAGGAAGTTTACTGAAAAGATATGAAAAGTGAGATATTCTCATTATTATCTAATGAGATTAATTAAATCTATACCGCAAGTATCTACTTGCTGTTTTTGTTTTTTTAACCGACTTCAAAAAAATTAAGAGGTTCTCAAATCGACGGAATGTTTGTTTTTGACCTGTAAAATTTTCTCTTTGCCATACATTCTCGTGTGCAGTTGCAGCGGATCACCTGTCTATTGTCAATTTATCGCATTGCACATTGGTACCTACCTAAGTAGTTGCCTTACTGCTTTAGCTACATTATTCTGTGCCGTGGCTGTGACTGCACGTTCCACGCCCGTCACACGTCAAGCGTGGGCAAACCAGATAGGTATATGAATATTCTTAGTACGATTTATCTAACAAAAAACCTCAGACCAAATAAAAAAGGAAAGACGGAGTCTTCCAAGCAATGCACTGAAGCCAGTTTTTTTATGCATTAGTGTGTGAGCCGGTGTTGCCATAGTATTCATATTACCCCAATGTAATAAGAATAACGCGTTATGAAATAATAACGTTATCACATATTAGAATCAAAACGCTATATCACGCTACACGCCTGGTACTGTGATCCATCAGTATTTAATCAGGGCCTATTTCATAAAAGATTAGTTTAGAATTATTACAGATTAGAATTATGTTTCTTATTAATTATAAAACATAATTTTACCCCAATAAACTACTACTATGGTAAATTACTGTACTTTTTCATTCTTTTATGAAATAGACGCCTGATAAAATAATACTGATGGATCACAGTATTCACCACGCGTGTAGCCGTCATTCACCTAATGATAGATAGATAAGGTGAGCTTCTCAAAGCCAGGGCAGGGCTGTGAGTAGCCCGCTTTAAAAGTAGTGGCGGAAGTAGCAAGGAAATAGGAAAAATGTAAAAATAAAACTAACAGAATAAAGTTACGTGTAGGTATTTAAAGCGAGATGTTTGTCCTGACATGTTAGGCTTTTTGTGTCAGCATTCCGGCCGGACATAGAAAATGTCAGGCTCTTTTGGATTATTCACATTATAGAAAACAAATCTTATTAATTAGCTTTAATATATTTATTTTTCTTTTTTGTACCTAACAATCAACTAGAACATTTTCAGTAAAACAATCAACAAATTTTCAACAAAACAAAACAATCAGATTCATAGATTTATTGTAATATTAAATATCATATGACTAAATAATTTTTTTATAAACAAAGTTTGAAACCTTTGGATATGCGTTTTTTTTATACGACGTAACCCTTTTATTGTGTAGTACAAATCGTCGCTCTCAAAATGAGTTGAACAAACTACGCTGTGGGAAGATGGATGCCAGAAAGGATCATTCCGACTTTCACGAATGACCGCAATCCACATCTCTTTTATATTTTCATCTCGATTTGGAAATCTAAAAAAGAACGTAAAACGTTAAGAAGTTATACAATTAATTAGTCCTTACAATATTCAGTACAGAGCCTAATCATTAAATTTTTATACCCTTACAAAAAAATATACTTACTTACCTACCAGAACAAATAAATAAATAAACATTTAACATTTACAAAAATGTACTATTTTACACACACGGTCATCTGAATTACTAGCTAGGCGAAGCCTGTACTATGGGTAACAGAGGCTAATAATTTTAGTTTATTTTTATGTTGATAGATGGCGCTATTCAATTAGGGAGGTTTTTTTTAATTTTACTCCCAGGGGCCCTACCGCCTAACTCAAAGCGATAGCCAAAGCGACAGGTATGCTCTCCCCGTCCTTGTCATATCATAACACGATGACAAGGACGGAGAGTGCACTGACGTCATAAACCAAAGCCAGAGTCAAAGCGATAGATTTAGGCGGTAGACGCGCTTAAGGCTGGCCCCAGACCTACCGGTTTCATTTCTTTGCTATGCTGTTCTACCATGGACCACCGGCCAAGAGGCTCATTTTCAATCTATCGCATATTTTGACCTGACCACATTGGCAAGATAGCCATTAGTTTGGTGTTATCAAATATCGTCGTCTGGGGTGCGATGAGAAGTTTTAGTTTTCGTTTTAAAAAAAACTGCTGTTTTATACAAAAAATAATAACGAAATTATCAAAATGTATGAAACAGTTCATTTTTTTTCGCGATTTCAGATTTGGTCCCATAGTAAAAGTTGTTCAGTTTTATTATGGTCCCTATCTACCATATTCAGTTTTATAAGGCTTTACCAAACATCTTGTATAAATAAGCGATCGAGTTATTTTTAACGATCGAAGTCCATGTTCAGGGTGGCATATCTCCTTAAAGCTTCCTACTTCGCAATCCAGGCGATGATATTTGATAAAACCAAGCTAATGGCTATCTTGCCAATTTGGTCTAGTCCCAAAATGCGATAGATTGAAAATTACCCTGGTTGGCCGGCGGTCTTTCAAGCAAGGTAGCACAGCAAAGCAAAGAAACGGAACCGGTAGGTCTGGGGCCAGCCTAAGAGGAGTAGATTGCCAAACAAAAATAAGAAGAACAAGATTAACTGTCAAATTGACAAAATCCTTTGCTTTTTTCTTAAAAAGTTACGTACTTAGTTGAACAACGACATCTAGCCGTCTTTTGGGTACTACTTTTGTTTTTTAAACTGCCTTTTGAAAACCGCTCATTATGTTTTATCATTATTAAGAAATAATTCTACACTAATAACTAAAAATGTATTAAATAAATAAAAAATAAAATAAAAAAAAGAATGAAAAAGTACAGTAATATACCATTGTAGTATTTGTAGTAGTTTATTGGGGTAGAATTATGTTTTATCATTATTAAGAAATAATTCTACCCTAATAACAACAATGGTAAATTGTTGTAGTAAATTTACTATTTTTTATGAAATAGGCCCCTGATTAAATACTGATGGATCACAGTATTTACCACGCGTGTAGCCGTCGCCTAACCCCAATCGCATATACCGCCTCCGTTCCGTTCCGTCCGTGTTGTGGGTAAAAACGTCCAGAAACAGAAATAATTAACGCGCTATTTTTAACAAGAAATAAATAACGTTATGTTACATTCCATGTTACCCAATAATAGGTTTAAACTATAACGTCTGGCATGGCAACACTTGTTGAGGTTTTGTGTTTCAAGTAATACCTTAATGTTTATTTTGAATTAGTGAAAATATTAGTTTCCAATTTTACTTACGTGTGAAATGTGATTCCATCCTTCTTTTTATGTATTGATGATTAGTTTTTGCACCCTTTCACTACACAATTCGGCATTTTCTTTGATGAAATGTATAATTTATTAATACGTCCGCTTCGCACGCTGGCTGTTAAGAAACAGCGTAGTTTCGTTACATGTGTGTGCGTGTAACTGTGTATGTACCATAGGCAACAGCGACGCTTAACCACTGCTAACGTCAAAATCGCTTGCACGCCACGCCGTCACAACCATACGTTTAGTTCGTGTAGGGGCGATACGCGCGCACACGAATTTTGTTGCAAACTGGTTAAGCGTCGCTGTTGCCCATAGTACACGCCATAGCGTAGTTTTATCGGCTTCACTGCTTCGTTCAGAAGACTCCGTCTTCCCTTTTTTATTTGGTCTGAGACAAAAAACAAGCAAGTACCGAACTGAACACGTGAAAATATTTGAGAAAAATAAATCGTGTTCTATGGGGGAAGGCAAGTGTCAAAATGGCGCTGCGTACGCTTGTTCCACGAGAAATATGAAAATAAAGGACTTTTACTTAAAAAATAGTTTTTTTGGCTTTAAAATAAAGAGCTTATTAGATCATCCTGAATTAAGGATACGGAATTCAGAGTCCGATTTAGGACGAGAAATTCAGTCGCCAATTAGACCGTCCTGAATAACGGATCCGATATCACAGCTTAACGATCATACAGTAGTTACACGAATGTACTTGCGCAGAGCAACGGAGGCGAAAATACAGTGACCGTAAAAATACATGTAGGTAGGAGGTACGTGTCATTTTCAATGCTAATCTGAAGTAGGTACTAGTATGTAATTTGCGAATAACTCATCTAATAACATACCTATAATCAAGTTTAAAAGCAAATACCAACAGATGACAGCTGTCAAGATTAAAACAGCAATTTTAACGACTTTTAAACGATTTTTACACAAAATATAAAAAGTATAAAAGATTAAGGGGGGATGGAAATGAAATACATGGAACTGAAACGGAAAAAAAAATCATTTAACCTAGACGTGTGGGGTGCCTATGGATAGGCACCCCTTTAAAAATGACATTGAGGTTTCTAAAAGTATTTTTTCTCAAAGTCAACCGTTTAGAAAATATACACTTTCAAAGTGGTAAAATGTGTGATTCCCCCCCTCTAACTTTTAAACTAAGAGAGTGAAAAATAAAACAATAAAAAATGTTGTAGATCTTTATAAACACTATTTACGAAAATTGGTTTGAATGAGACATATTTAGTAGTTTTAGAGATATAGCACATTTTCCAAAACCGCAAATATAACATTGTCGTTTATACAAACACTATGAAAAAAAAAGTTATTTTTGCAGATGAAAATTATAGTGGTTTTAAATAAGGTATGGTATTAAATAAGGTATGGTATATGGTAACTACGGAACCCTATTGCGCGTGGCCCGACACGCACTTGGCCGTTTTTTTTAATTCAAAAAAGCAAATCACTGAGTTATTATGCTCTTGTACACTTAGTTTTGTCGTTGCGCCAACTGTCTATCTAAACGAACGGCGGCTTTTTTTTCACCAACATAAAAAGCGTTGACTGACTGTATACTCTTTAGGCTGTGGTACTACTGTATCGGAGCAGAGCGTCCTGAATGCGATTACACTGTCCTAAGTGCTTCCGATTTAGCATCCTTAACGCCGGAGACCATTTTCTATCCTAACTAGGATCCTAACTAGGATCCTACCTTCCTGAATGCAATTACACTTCTCTGAATTAAGGAGCGACTTCATTCCGGATCCTTAATTCAGGATGATCTAATAAGCTCTTAATGGGGAGGCGAAGGCAAAGTGAATTACAGATGGCGCTCAGTCTTTGGAACAATTGTCAGTTTGAGCTTATATTGTCTTGACTGTGTATTACGTGATTTTACTTTCTTAGATTGTATTTTTTTCGCTTTTGCGGACAAACAATGTATTTTATGCTAACTTTAGCTCATATAAAAGAAGAATTACGGAAAAGAAAAGCCAAAACAACAGGCAAGAAAGTTTATAGCAACTTACAAAAAATTGCTAACAAGCATCACATTTCTTTAAATTTCGTGTAAGATTTACAAGTAATCTTTTTATTTCAGATTAGAAGCATATGATTTAAATTTTAACAAAGCAACTGAGTGTGAATTTCCGTGTTTATAGTTGCCTGATGATGCCTTCTGTGCAATAGTAATTTCAGGTTTCTGTACTGGAATTTCTGTACCATCCAAAATTACACGAACCGTTTTATCATATTTATTTTATTATTCTAAGTTTCTTGAATGACTCTGGCATATAAAATTCTATTAATTCTCTGTTTGGCCCCAATATTGGGCTTATTCCATATTTGATATACCTATCAAATTCATCCAAGTTATAAATATGTTAGAAACTGCTGAGGTTGAAATATTAAAGAACAAAGCTGTTATAATTCAAATGTTGTTTTATTTTGGCGAAGCTTCATCAATTCATGAAACATTCCTTTTGATTTATAATGTTTCTCAGGCTCAGCAGAGGAGAAAATCGAGGAAAAAGCAATTTTTTTTTGATATTTTTTTGCCCACTATTTTTTTTGTTACTGGGAAATCGATGAACTCCAATATTTTACAAGTTACATGCATAACAATGCGGCATTTTCTCAGTATAAAATTAAAAAGTGCAATACTCCAAGAGATTCCCATATGTTTTGACAGTTTCTTTGAGGCGGCTCGGTACTAACGACAAGACGTCACCTATCGGGATAAAATTGCGCTTTTCCTCCCCATTAAATTCTGTCAAAAGTTTTTACACTTACAAATTAAAAAAAAAAATCTGTAAAAATAAAAAGGTCTTAATTTGGTTTTCTTTGCATTGTAGAATAATCTTTTATATCCATTTTGAGTCAATGGGTCTTTTTCGGTAAAAAAATATCACAAAATAAATATGTATATACCTATTTTACCATAGCTATTAGCTTTGTTCTGAACGTCTACAGTCTTAGGAACAAGCGTTCGCAGTGACATCTACAATTAGCTTTGCGTTGCCATCCCCTTGCAAACTTATATTATTACCATTGTTTGATGTCAGTTATGACGTTATTCGAAGAATCAGAAGAAATTTTGTTTTTACCACTTACTAAAATAGTAAGGTTGTCGTGCTCTAATAAAATACAGTTATAAAGACCCCATCAATTAAAAATACCGTTCAACCGTCCCCAAACAGTACAAAAAACTTTTGAAAACTGTTTATTTATCACAGTTATTTGACTTAAAAAAGGCGTCTGTTACAATTAACGGACCAATTTTTTAAAACATTTTACACCCAACATTACGTCGCCGATCCATACAAAAGGTTGCTCTATTTCCCTAATTTTTACGACCCGAATATAAGAGCACCGCTGAAAATAACAATGAAGTTAATTTTTTGTATGAGCTCATTTTGTCCTTGGGTTTTGCACAAACATGACAGTTATATATTTTTTTAGAATGCAGTCTTGAACACTCGTGAACAATTTTCAAATTGGGTAGATTTATTATTACAGTTAGGTTATTAACAGAAAATTTAGAGCTTATGGGTGACGCCCCGGGAAGATGCATAAAAAACACACACTATCTGATAACAAAACTATAGGTACATCAGATGACTATAGGTTGTACAATTTGTACATCTCATCTATCTATTTTTATAGGAAAATATTTATTTCGGGTAATAAAATTTAACGTTAACTACTAAACTAATTAATTTTTATATAAGTACGGTTAGCAACGAAAGTTGTTTAACACTTTAGTACTGTGTCATAGGAACTTTTTTAACTAATGTTTCAAACCGTGAGACATCTGTCAAAAAAGTTGCTATGACAAAGTACCAAAGCATTAAACGACTTTCATTGCTGGCTGTACCATAATGAAATTATAGAAACAAACCCTAAAAAAAGAAACGCAATATCTAAGAAAAATGTCAAAAGAACTTCTGGAAAATGCACTTTTCGGAAAACATCGACTACAAACAGGGTCGATTACAGGAAAAGTGTTCTAGAATTGTTATAAGTTTAAGCATACATTTATATACAAGACAACACACACAAAGAAGTCGCCGATAAATTCTGTTTTCAACCGACTTTTACCTACCTCTAAAAAGCAAGAAATAATATTAAAATAATTAGATACGCATAGCTATCAATTTTTAATAAAACACGTCTTATGAAGTCGGGTTCAGCTGGAAGACAACTTCTTTTTTTTATTCTAAAAGCCACACCCGACGTCATAAGACGTGTTTTATTAAAATTGATATTTCGAATGAAAAAATCATTTCGAAAATCGGTTCACAATTCGAGGAGATATCGAGGAACATGCATACAAAAAAAAAACAGTCAAATTGATAACCTCCTCCTTTTTTTGAAGTCTGTTAAAAACAGGATTATCTGCGACTTCTTTGGGTGTGTTATCAGGTTTTTTGAAGCTTTGGTTTTTTTTACAAAAGCTTTTTCATCAAACATTCAGAATTTTTAATGTTAGAAGATTTTGTTTTTGAGTCAGCCCGTAACCGTAACCACGGCCGATGCAACTCGGTCGAAATGTCGGGAAAATAGATTGTGAAAATAACTATCATTAGTTACACGCGTCTGAATTCCTGTTAGATTTTGGGCGGAAAATTGCGATTATTTTTTTACACAAAATGAAGAAAAACAAACATTCAGTGGGTTCTTTGTTTTTGTTGTCCATTAATCAATTTAACTCAAATTTCAAACTTATGAATAAATGCAGTAGCATTTTTTACACGTTTTTAATTATAATTCATTTTTTACATTATCAGAGGTAGGTTTATCCTAAGATAAAAGTGAAAAGAGGATAGAGAGAAGACCTCAACCACAAGAAACACTAATTTTCTTTTTTTACACGACTGCCCAAAGCAAAAAGAGTGTATATTTGTAATCTGGCCCCGTAATTATTGGCGTGAGCACTATGTTCACCTATTCTTTACAAAGCTGTCTATTTATTTGTGTTTGCGGTTCGAGGAAGGTTTCGCCTGGCGATATTGTTTGGGGCAACATGGGTTTTATTGCTACCGAACCAACAGCCCCGAGAACTGCTAGGCGGTATAATTGCTGTTGAATGAAATTCACTATTTTAAGAAGCCGTAGGTAAGGACACAGTCACATCGAGTCCGTAACATTAGGAATCCTTAAAAAAAATGATATTATATTATTACCTATTTCGATGGGTAAAATTTTTAGGATATGCTATAAATCTTAAGATAAATATGTTCTCAGATCACATTTTATTTAAAGCATATTAATTTTGCAAAGGTGGCATTTTAAAGGGGTATAATATCTGGCGATATCACATTATCCTTATTTTTTGCTTAAGTAAGACGTTTTTGTTACCTTTTTTCACATTTTAAACGTGCAGTCGATAAATGTTTTTCTTGCGTTTTTTCTTTGAAGTAATTTGAATAGATCTTTACTTATTTAATTATTTATTGATTAAGATACACGATTATTCTTAGAATAATGATATGCCTTTATAGGCGTATACAGCGCTACCTTAGAATAATTATTCTAAGAGCGCTACTTACAACACAAATCATGAATATAAATTCCATGCATTAAATAACAAAAAGAGATTAAACCAATGATTTAAAATAATAACTCTTCTGAATGTAGGTATCTATGTAAGAACTTATTAGGAAGACTTGGAGTGAAAATTATGTAGAAACTTATCGCTCAAATCATTTAAGTACTAAGTAGGTACCCACTAATTACACTTATTCATGGACTGTTATTTTCTGTAATGCAGCAAAACGCAAACATCGGTTTTACAACAAAGATTTGAACAACCGCCCGCGCCGGCCATAAACGCTGGTCGTTGCATTATCGGCTGTTCGCACTATGCCTTTGGCGGCTACATTTTTTCTACAGTTTTTTCTGAATTTTTATCACAGATCGCTCAGCGTGCTGTCTGCAGAGTCTGCGACGGCCTTCGCACAAATTGACGGGTTGATCATAAACAGACAAAAGGCAGGGCTTGTTTGGCAAATACGGTCCGGCGAAAATACTTTTGTTAACAGTTACTGCAAGGGTTCGCTAATAACAGACGTTTGCCATTGTAGGTAATAAAACTCTTTTCTGTATTCGAACATTTTACAACGTCGGAGAAAGGTTTTACGTGTTTTATCAAGCTTTCGAAATTGCTGTTTTACTGACCACGTCACTGCGACGAAGGCATAAATTCTTACAATGGAAATACCTAAAAAGATAATTTTACATTCATAACTAGCTACCACTACCGAGATGGTGTAGCGAAATCAAATCACTGACATCATTCAAAATTCTAACGACCCTGATGCAGCATGATTGCGCCAAGAGCGAAGCACCTGCGCTTTTTTGCTGCATCCACTTGAAAATCGAGGACTGTCATAATTATATGGCAACCACACCTCGTTACATGATAAACGTTACCATCCTGTAACAAAAAACACACTTCGGGGTGAAAACAAATATTAGCATTGGCACGCGGTCGCTCACGCTGCAATTACCCCGCCGCCACAGGCCGCGCTGATAGTGTAAAGATTGGTGGCAAAATTCGTCCGCACCCTTATATTTTGGCCGCAAGATATAATTTTCTCGCTTCGAAATAACCGGACCAAGGACCCACAAAAAATAAACCGTCAAAACGATAACGACTTTCACACAAACTTATGACACGCTTTGAGCACAAGCACAATGTTGAGTTTGAGTCACCCTTTATCTGTATCACAGATATTAGAATACTATACTAGTGTTACACAATATATTAGTGTGAAGTAATATGTGAAGCCGGATAAATATTGTCCACTTACTGACGCCCTTTCATAATTCGTTTACTTTCTCAGTTCTGCGTAACGTACTCGAATTCACTCACGGTTTATAAGTAGGTACTTGCAAACCGGTGCCAAAACTCGGGGTCTTCTTAAACACTCAATGAAAGTGTCAAACGCTTTATAAACTTTTTTAGCTAACCTGTGTAGGTATTTGTCATTTACTTTCGCATGAACTGAGTAAGATCGAAAAAAACAAAACACTTTTTAACTACACTGGCTTGCAAAACTAAGTACTACAGAGGTCTATTTTCATACAAACGAGGTAACTTTGAAGCATTGGTTCTCCGCCCAGGATTAAACGTGGTGTGATCTGATGATGGCCATCCAGGGAGTGAATGGAGAAGATTCAGATCCCCATACACACCCAATAGATCTGATCAGCATTCTAAGAGCTGTTTGGATATGTTTAAAGAAACCACGAAAATAGCATTAAAATGTATGGAATGCTGTAACTGATAACTCTTATCCTTAGAATGCTGATCAGATCAATTGGGTGTGTATGGGGATCTCAATCTTCTCCATTCACTCCCTGGATGGCCATCATCAGATCACACCACGTTTAATCCTGGGCGGAGAACCAATGCTTCAAAGTTACCTCGTTTGAATGAAAATAGACCTCTGTAGTACTTAGTTTTGCAGTTTTGTAGTTACCCGTATACCAATTACCATATTACATAATTTCCCTCGATCCACTAAAATCCATTTTAAAGATTCATCGATAGATCTTTTTGCACTCTTAACTCTACTTAAATTTTGGGTAAATAGCGCGTAAGGTAAGTTGCAAATAATAAATAACATTAGATTTCCATTAACTTTATTTGCCATCTCTACAAAAATACATCATTTTGATTATATACATATTGTTTAATAATATTCTTACGACTAATGTCACCGATCCTCATTTTATTTATAGAAATAAATCACAGCATAGTTTTAGTTCGGCCAAAAAAATTTAAACTGATGGCCGAAACTTAAATTAGATTACGTTTATATAAGATAGGTAAATAAGTAGGTAAGCAAATCATATATTACAGAGATTCGACTTGATAAAACTTTGATAATGTAACAAAATATTATTAATTATAAGCGTTAGGTATTATGGCTCCGTCGCAGAATGTCCCTTTCGCAAAATGTCCCCTGGTCGCAAAACGTCCCTTTCGCAGAATGTCCCTTTCGCAAAATGTCCCTTTCGCAAAACGTCCCTTTCGCAAAACGCCCCCTTTCGCAGAATGTCCCCTTGGTATCAAATAAATATCACTCATGCCAAATTTCCATTTTGTTCAAAATGTACATAAGTACCCTCTTAACTGATGATTATTAGAATTTAGTGTTGTCACTAGCTTAAAAATTCTCCCAAGTGGGTAGTATATTTGAGTTTCATAGAACATTTCGAACAAAATGGAAATTTGGCATGAGTGATATTTATTTGATACCAAGGGGACATTCTGCGAAAGGGGCGTTTTGCGAAAGGGACATTTTGCGAAAGGGACATTCTGCGAAAGGGACATTCTGCGAAAGGGACGGTTTGCGACCAGGGGACATTTTGCGAAAGGGACATTCTCCGACGGAACGGGTATTATAGGTATAATAATGGAAGCAATTATGTCTTTTTAACACGAGAAAACCTCTTCAAAATCCAGACGTACCTAGTACTTTATACATTAAAATGACAATACATTTAAATGTCATGGATTTATAACATATAGGTCGTAAAGCTGTTACATTTATTTGTTGCAATTAATATTAAAAATAACAAAGCATTAAAATATGGAGCTTTTAAACAATTTCATCACAATATAAATACTGGTGTGTGAGTTGATTATATTTAACAAGTTTACAATAGTTTATATTTAGCAGTTTACAGTAAACAAGCTCTGGAATAATAAAGATGCTTCAAAACACTATCGGTGTTATTACAAAATATTTTTAAACACCTGTTGAACTTAGACACTGTTTACAAAAATGTGATGCTGACACTTTTTGACAATATCATTTAAAAAAGACAGCATCACATTTAAACAGTGTCTAAATTAAACAGGTATTTAAAAATCTTTTGTAATAACACCGTAAAACTCAGTGCTTTAAAATTATCGTAATGCTGCACTGTGCACATCAATGCTTACAGATTCGCTTTATAAAACTTGCCACAAGCTGAGTTACCTATCTGTGTTTCTATCTTTATAAATTAAAAAAAATTAAGGGACTGAAGCAAACTGTCTCCATACAAACGGCGATAAGGATAACGTTTCTCACTTCTTCTTCTTTAAATTATGTTTCCAAAGTACCAGAGTAGCATAAATTCAGAAGAGGTTAACGAGAAGCAGAAGGAATTTTATAAAATGACCCGTCTGTACTTTATCTATGTCACTCTCGTGATAACATATTGTTGTCGAGTTGACTGTACTTCTGTCGTATAGCGAATCTGCCGTAAAGCGAATCTGTCGTAAAACGAATCTGTCCTAAAGCGAATCTGTTCTAAAGCGAACACAGGATTACAATAAGCATCACTTAAGCATCACGATAACATACTAAATTTTTTTTTATCTAGCTAGGTGAAGGTTTAGCTTAGAGCAAGTTTAGAGACTTTAGAGAGTGGGATACGCTGTCGCCTTTTGTATGGAGACCGGTTGGTTCACAATCCACAAGAATTCAAACTGTTTATAGGTACGCAGTCATTTTCATTTGAGTATAATAACTGAAAACATACATTAAGTATCTTGGTTTTAAACAACATTAAAAATAATTTTCGGAATGTCGACCAAAGTTAAAATTTAAGCTTACAATACTATTAACGTCCCCGTTTATGTTACAAAATCTGATACCTATCTTTGGCGATATATTTTATTTTTTAATTTAACTAAGATGTTCAAAAATTACTTTATTATTGTAACTACAGCACAGCACCATAAAATTGTAATAGCTATTAGAAAATTTGGATTACAATAAGTTATAACTATTTTTAACCGCCTCTGTGTTCTAGTAGTTAGGCCACCCGTATAAGACGCAGGGGTCCCAGGTTCGATTCCCAGGAGGGGGGAACATTTTACTCAGTGAGGTTGGTGGAAGGACTTATTTCAAGTCCGCCTGGCCTGGCTAGTTACCACCATCTTCATCCTAAGTCTGACGCCATAACAACAATTAAAAAATTGTTGTGTTCCGGCAGTTAAGAGTTAAGCGTCTTGGCGCATAATGTCCTTTTCTCAAAATATCCATTCTCATAATGTCCTTTTCTCGAAATGTCCTTTCTCAGAATGTCCTTTCTCAAAATATCCTTTTCTCAAAATATCCTTTTCTCAAAATGACTTTTTCTCGAAATGTCCTTTTATTAATAATGATAAATACTTAAATAATATTTTTGACTACAAATAAAGAGACTCGTTCATGATTTGTTTTTATTTCCGATTCTTTCCATCATACAGGGTAATTTTTGGACCCCTTTTCAAACTTTGTCAGGTCATTCTATAACAGCAGTACAATCAATTTATGAAGTAAAACAAAATATTTTTTTTTACATTTTTACCCCAAACTTTTCCCTGCACAAATTGAAATTGTTGTCACCGTTCGCGCGTCGCACGGTCGACCCGTGCGAGCCCCCCTCCCGCCACTCGCCTTTCCCCGCTCGCGTCCCGTTCGTGACGGTGAGCGTGCGCGCCTAGATTTTTAGGACATAAAAAGTGGTTGAAAACTGTGAATTTAAAAAGAAATAATTTATAATTATCTCACCTAATTTTTTTTATTACTTCCTTGAACTATTATTTGATTTTGTAAAGGGGTCGCAAAATTTAACTTAATAAAAATTTATATGCATTGCATGTCTGTGTTTTTGATGATAATAAAAGGTCATTTTGAGAAAAGGACATATCGAGAAAAGGTCATTTCGAGTTAAAAACATTTTGAGAAAAGATTTTGAGAAAAGGGCTTTTTCTGAAAGGACATTCTGAGAAAAGACATTTCGAGAAAAGGACATTATGCGCCAAGACGGAGTTAAGTTAGCCAGTTCCCCAGTGATGAGGATTCCGGGTGTAGTATGCTTACACTTTCGGATTTATCGTCACTTAACGTCAGGTGAGGTGAAAACCAAGCACTATCCCATTATGGATAAAAAAATATGTATAATTTGGTCATTAAACGTAATAAATTGTCGAAATGTTCATGTTTCTGGGATATTACATTTTTTCATAAATTCATACAATTCACTACTTAGAACGTATGTTAGTACTTATTTATCACATTATTACTTTACATGGAATTAAATAAAGACAAAATTAAAAATAATGTAAATTATTTTCACAGACTAAAAAAACTTCATTTTAACAAATAAAAATATTGTGGCCTGGGAAGGAACTATTTGACTCGCATACAGTTTAAAATATGAATACATATAATTCAACTGATGTTAGACAGCAGCAAGCAGTTGAATATTCTCGACAAAATTGTAACTATCTAGCCTAAAGTTTTACATAGGTAATCTATTAACAGAATAAATTTACTAGACTTTTGGCCGAATACTCAAACGCTAATTAACTTTGAGGGGCTCTCAAACGTCGTCCTGGTCAAATATATGACAAAGACAGCATGCTGTTTGAGAGCCGCTCAAAGTTAAGTAGCGTTTGAGTATTCGGCCATTTATCAATGGTTTTCATTAGGCACTGGTAAAAAAAATAAGTTTAACCATTTAAAAAATAAGTAAGCATTATCTTCAAATAAATACTTCAGAATTTTCAATTCAATCCTTTTCTCTCCAAAAAGTAATAAATACAGCAAAGTATTTGTTCGAAAAAATAAAAATTTGGTTACATCAATACAGACATAGGTATTGGTATGTACAGTAGCCTGCAAAAATCTTGAAATCGGGTGGGGATTGTGCAGAGCGCGTATTTTGGGTGTGCGTAACGGTGAGGGGCGCGGGCGGCGGGAGAGGGGCGCGCGCTATTGGTCGCTCGCAAGTACACATGCGCGAACTTATCCCCTCTCCGTCGAAAGAGCGTCAAGATGTTTGCCGGAATCTGTACTTTTCGTAATTTACAAGGAACTATTCAGTTCATCAAGTTAGCACAAAACATGTTGTTTTGTGAACTTGTCATAAAAACTAAGCACATTGTGCGTTTAATTACACTATATCTTGCTTTACTACATGAAACATAGCTATGCCGGTAAACATACCACCTGCCAATCGTCCACATTATTCACATCACTTCTTTTGTGTGTAGGTTTAGGGGAAATGTTTGGGCCCCTTGTAAATATTGTCAGGTCGTTTTATAACAGCATTACAATAAATTAGTTTTATTTTCTACCAAAGTTTTCCCTACACAAATTGTTATTGTTGTCACTGTTTGCATATCGCGCAACCGATACGGGCGAACCCCCTTCCCGCCTTCCGAGATTAAAAAAATAAATCTTTTATAATTTTCTCACTTATTTGTTTATTACTTTCTTTACCTCGTATTTAAAAAAAGGTCGCAAAATTGTCCTGTATACAACGTGTTACAAAAAAAAAACTTCTAAAGCAGAATATGATTGATAGGGACCATCAAACTGAACTTTTACTTTGAGACCAACTCTGAAATCACGATAAAAACTGCTGCTTCATACAATAATTAATAACGAAAATATCAAAACGTACGAAATAGCAGAATCTTTTTTGCGACTTCAGAGTTGGTCTCTAGAAAAAGTTGTTCAGGTTGATGGTCCGAATAAACTGTTTTCCCATTTTTGGTTCATTAATTAACACGTTGTATAATAGATATGTGTGTGTCAACAATGTGTGATTGAGGGTGTAGAGGAATCTGACTAAAACTCCGGTTTCGTCAGAAAAAAACAGCCTATATTTTGTTTTGATGAAAAAGGAATCTGACGAAAGTGTCCTAGATCGCAGGGATGCCCATACTTTTCTTTAAGGAGATCGACTTAGCAAAAATGTATGACTAAGAGATCGACATTTTGAGTTTTTGACCGTTTGAACTACCAAATATTTATCAGGTCACCATTTAACCCACCAAATATTTATCACTAATAATTTTAGCTATCCTTAGCGATCGATTTTAAAACCTTTCGCGATCGACCATATGGTGGTAGTGTACTCTGGTATAGAGTGTAGAATTAGAGGCCCGTGTCGAAGGTGCCGGCAGCGCGGGCCTACTGTAAGTTGTTGCTGTTTTACAAATAACTATGTTTAAACAAAGGTTTGTGTGTGTGTCAACAATGTGGAGCGTACTGGTGGGTCGGGCAGGAGATGGCCCGCGGGCCGTAATGGCCCGATCCCCGGTGTGGAGCTAGAGGCCCGTGTCGGAGGTGCCGGCGCGGGCGCGGCGGGCCTACGACTCGGGGAACAGCAGGCTCTCCACCGGCGCCGCCGTCATGTGGGTGTAGTGTAGTGTGGAGCTAGAGGCCCGTGTCGGAGGTGCCGGCGCGGGCGCGGCGGGCCTACGACTCGGGGAACAGCAGGCTCTCCACCGGCGCCGCCGTCATGTGGGTGTAGTGTAGTGTGGAGCTAGAGGCCCGTGTCGGAGGTGCCGGCGCGGGCGCGGCGGGCCTACGACTCGGGGAACAGCAGGCTCTCCACCGGCGCCGCCGTCATGTGGGTGTAGTGTAGTGTGGAGCTAGAGGCCCGTGTCGGAGGTGCCGGCGCGGGCGCGGCGGGCCTACGACTCGGGGAACAGCAGGCTCTCCACCGGCGCCGCCGTCATGTGGGTGTAGTGTAGTGTGGAGCTAGAGGCCCGTGTCGGAGGTGCCGGCGCGGGCGCGGCGGGCCTACGACTCGGGGAACAGCAGGCTCTCCACCGGCGCCGCCGTCATGTGGGTGTAGTGTAGTGTGGAGCTAGAGGCCCGTGTCGGAGGTGCCGGCGCGGGCGCGGCGGGCCTACGACTCGGGGAACAGCAGGCTCTCCACCGGCGCCGCCGTCATGTGGGTGTAGTGTAGTGTGGAGCTAGAGGCCCGTGTCGGAGGTGCCGGCGCGGGCGCGGCGGGCCTACGACTCGGGGAACAGCAGGCTCTCCACCGGCGCCGCCGTCATGTGGGTGTAGTGTAGTGTGGAGCTAGAGGCCCGTGTCGGAGGTGCCGGCGCGGGCGCGGCGGGCCTACGACTCGGGGAACAGCAGGCTCTCCACCGGCGCCGCCGTCATGTGGGTGTAGTGTAGTGTGGAGCTAGAGGCCCGTGTCGGAGGTGCCGGCGCGGGCGCGGCGGGCCTACGACTCGGGGAACAGCAGGCTCTCCACCGGCGCCGCCGTCATGTGGGTGTAGTGTAGTGTGGAGCTAGAGGCCCGTGTCGGAGGTGCCGGCGCGGGCGCGGCGGGCCTACGACTCGGGGAACAGCAGGCTCTCCACCGGCGCCGCCGTCATGTGGGTGTAGTGTAGTGTGGAGCTAGAGGCCCGTGTCGGAGGTGCCGGCGCGGGCGCGGCGGGCCTACGACTCGGGGAACAGCAGGCTCTCCACCGGCGCCGCCGTCA
Organism: Agriphila tristella; assembly: GCA_928269145.1. NCBI lineage: Eukaryota > Metazoa > Arthropoda > Insecta > Lepidoptera > Crambidae > Agriphila > Agriphila tristella. The sequence continues at coordinate 36,559,918 of OV743432.1, forward strand.
TGTGGGTGTAGTGTAGTGTGGAGCTAGAGGCCCGTGTCGGAGGTGCCGGCGCGGGCGCGGCGGGCCTACGACTCGGGGAACAGCAGGCTCTCCACCGGCGCCGCCGTCATGTGGGTGTAGTGTAGTGTGGAGCTAGAGGCCCGTGTCGGAGGTGCCGGCGCGGGCGCGGCGGGCCTACGACTCGGGGAACAGCAGGCTCTCCACCGGCGCCGCCGTCATGTGGGTGTAGTGTAGTGTGGAGCTAGAGGCCCGTGTCGGAGGTGCCGGCGCGGGCGCGGCGGGCCTACGACTCGGGGAACAGCAGGCTCTCCACCGGCGCCGCCGTCATGTGGGTGTAGTGTAGTGTGGAGCTAGAGGCCCGTGTCGGAGGTGCCGGCGCGGGCGCGGCGGGCCTACGACTCGGGGAACAGCAGGCTCTCCACCGGCGCCGCCGCCGTCATGTCGTCGTCGTCCGGCACCGACCAGTCCTGACACAATATTTGTTACACTATACAAAGTGTTACAAAAACCCACTAATGCCCAATATGGTAGATGGAGACCATCAAATTTAACAACTTTTACTATGGGACCAACTCTGAAATCGCGAAAAAAGTCAGCTGTTTCATACAAAAATAACGAAAATATCAACAAAATGTATAAAACGGCATTTTTTTCTCGATTTTAGAGTTGGTCCCATAGTAAAAGTTGTTCAGTTTGATGGTCCCTTTCTATAATATTTGTCATGCTACTACCGTAATACGATTTATATCGCGTGATATAGCGTTGTATCGACTCTCAACTATCGAAATCCATTGTCCTTTGACATTTAAACGCTTCGATCATGTTAAACGTAATAAATCGCCATTTCATATCGCGTTTCGGTGGTCATGCTAGGGGGGCAGGGGTAATTTTGTTACACGTTGTTGTATTATTATAATAACGGGTGTAACAAAACCCTCAACGAAGCCGGAGTCCACGCATTCCACCCATCATCAGAATCATTTTTGTCTTTTCAACTGTACCTTGGAAACCAATAACTACGAAGTTATTGAAGGTCAAATTCAAATTTGTTTTTTCAAATTTTTTATGAAATTCTATTTTTTTGTTATTCCCTAATTTTTGTCCAAAGAAACATTATCAAATTTAAAGTACTTATTTCGTAACAAACAATGGCTTCAAAACATCATTACTCAATGTATATCACGAGCACGCACATAAGCGCTGCCTTTCAACTCGGCCGCACGCAGCCGTGTGCGCTCGATCTGTTGTACGCGTTACATTGCGTGGTAAATGTATGCAATGTTTTTTTAACACCAAAAATTTAAATCCCATTTCCCAGCAAGAATTTTGATCAGAAATGGTCCTGATGATGGGCAGAATACGTAGACCTCGGCTTCGTTGAGAGTCTTGTTACACCCGGTATACAATATACAGTGGCGCTCACATGAAGACACCAGTCGATTGCCACACAAACGAGGTAACTTTGGAGCCTTGGTTCTCCGCCAAGGATTGACGTAACTGTGATCTGATGATGGCCATCCAGAAAGTGAATGGAGGACATTCAAGATCAGTAGCACACCCAACTGATCTAATCAGCATGCTAAGAGATATAAGGATATGTTTAAAGAAAATCGCGTAGCATAAAAAATTATGGAAATCGTGAAACTGAAAACTCTGATCCTTATATCTCTTAGATGATCAGATCAGTAGGATGTGTATGGCGATCATCAGAGCACAGCTGGGTCAATCCTTGGCAGAGAACCAAGGCTTCAAAGTTATCTCGTTTGTATGAAAATCGACTGGTGTCTTTATTGTGAGACCGCCACTGTATGTCCTAGGATAATACACTGGATCTTTGCAAAAATCCTAGGTCGATTGTAAAGGAACGGATAATTGGAACCAAAGATAGATTTTCGCAATCGTCTGAGCAATTTTTAAGACCATTGTAAAAATCCTACTATATTTCAGACAACTGGAAACTTGAATGCTAATTCGATAATAATCTTAAGTGTCGATTTATAAAGTCTGACTGGTCAAAATATAACTCTTAAAAAGAAGACTTAAAAGTTCATAATCGGTTAGGTTACGTTAGAACTGTGACCATAATAAAGCAACCCAAGTTTTGGTCCCTTCCCTTTGCGACGACATTCGGGTTAAAATATAACACTGAAAATAATCACAACACGAAAGACGCAGCAATGTGTAGATGTTAGCCAATCAGAGCACCCGTCAGTCTGTAGCGTTGTCGTCAGCCAATCAGCGGGCGCAAAGTGACGGTTATTCGCGATTTTGATACGCTGGATTTTTGTAAAAAAAAACCTAAACATTGCTAAGACGATTGTAAATATCTGTCTCAAATTCTAATTATCCGGTTTTTTGCAATCATACTAGGATTTTTGTAAAGATCCGATTTGTACGAATATCTTACGACATATACAGATTACATTACAATGCGATTAATCTGACAATGACGGTTGACATCGGCAACTTTACTCTAGAATGTATAATTACATCGTATTGCACCACAAGCACTCTGAAGTTGTCGAGGACTACCGTCATTGTCAGATTAATCGCATTGCACTAGAGGCCGGTTGACCGCAACCGCAACTTTGTCAACGTGGACTTCATCCCATACGAACTTTCGTTCCCTATTTCTCTCCCTACGTGAAAAATGGTACCAGACAGACAGAATTACTTTCACATTTATAATATTAGTGTGGATTGTTTGGTTACACTAAATCTGAAAATTATTATTTAGAGTTCTTCAGTTTATACAAATTATTGCATTGATGCAACGCGAAAATTGAAAATTTACTGGATTTTTATTACGAATAAAATCAATAACTTTTTGAATTTAATAAATTAATAATAATTTTTACCTGCTCCTCTGTGCTGGCGAAGAATAAATAGAACAGATTTGCACCTAAGTCAATGGCCGCAGCTAGGTAAAATACGACCCTCCATTGGCCTAATGTTTGCTGGAAAAAAAATATAATGTTAATAAATATGGTACAAAATTAATAAAAATAACCAATGCACAAAATCACTGCCGAGAAATGAAAAATAAGTACGAAAACAAAAAAGTTATCTTTGGAGGTGCTGGGATTTGAACCCAGGACTTTCAGCATGCGAAGCAGACACTCTACCACTGAGTTACACCCCCCGTGGCTAGTGATCCTAATATTGCAATGGATTGTTTTTTATGGGATATAAAAATATTAGTTCTATGATCTATGAATATGGAGTGTGTGTGTGGTGTGATATTGTCATTTTATGACATCGAAAAAATTATAATCATATAAATTATCTGTCATTAATTTGTGTGTTTATAATAACTACTTATTGATATTTTATTTTTCAAGAGGACCATGGATTTTTAATAAATTGTGTATTACACGGTAATATTTGTTTTACGGAAGTGGCGCTAGTATTGCGTTTGCATATAAAGTCGCATTAAAGCACTGTTATGGTTCATATTATGTACTTTTTGTATCACGAACATCACGATATTGTCACAGCGGCGACACTCCCTTGTACGTGTGCCCTCTGGCGCCGGTGACCTTGAGCTGCGTTGGGGACTAGTTTTGTCTGTTTTGTGGTTTCGTGTATCTCGTTCTCATCACGCGCGACTCTGCGGAGTCAATTCCTCGCTCCGATGGCTCCACGGCACCCCCGCGCTCGCCCGCGCCACTCACACATAGCCGCGAGCACTTTTACAGCACACATGCGTAAGTGTCGGTTCTTTTCGAAGAATATCAAAGAAAATTTTACTAATATATTTTCTTTGATATTGTCGCGATACATATGTACAGTATATGTCGCACCTGTTCGTCGCTGATGATGTGCCCGATGACGTAGGGCGCCATGAAGCCGCAGATGTTGCTCGCGGCGTTGGTGATGCCGTACATCGTGCCCGCGAACTGCGGCGACAGGTCCATGTGGTTCATTTGGTTGCCTGCACACAAATATAAATACCTATAAGTTGCGTCGGAAGCTAGGGTCATGACTCATGAGTACCCCTGGCAAGATTTTAAAGGTCATCGGGCATTTTGTTCGAACATTTGACCTACAGCGTTGTAGATAAAGCTGTATTTGCTACTCAATGGTATGGGTCGCATTCTTGCAGGCCATGTTTCATTTTTTATCATAGCATGTCAATAATAAATAATATAAAATAAATAAATTAATAAAGACTATACAAACGTTTATTATGATTGTACCACACATTTTCACAATGCGTAAAAACTCACATATACTGTAAAATAACGCTTTTCTGCCGGTCGGTACATAAAAAAACAATACATATTTTGAAAAGTGGGATTGAATTCTTCAATTTAAAACTAGTTTGGTTTTTGTAAGCGAACTTTCCTCAAGTAGGTCAAATATGCCCAATGACCTTTGCACAAAACTTATTTTCCGGGAAAGAGAAACAACACTCTTATAGGTTGCGCCCCTGCTGGCAGCCTCCATCCCTTGGTAACCTGTACCGTCATATCCTCCATCTTTGCCCTTTTGTCCTATTTTTGCCCAACGACAAAATTTAACTTTAAATTGAAATTGCCAGAAAAATATTCCATTTATGGTGATTTTTAACTGTTTAGTATATTTTTGAAGTATTACATGGCAACACTGAATGCATGTGACGTTCATAACCTCAATTAGTGACTCACCATAAGGTGTCAAAGTTAGACGTGTAGAAGTGGTGCAAAATTTCTTGCCGGAAACTTTTTAGAGAAGTGGTAGAAGGAAAGGAAATGCGTAGTAATGCTTGTTGTGTCTAAAAATAGGTTAAAAATGAGGATCAGTTGCTTGATTACACACATATAGGACGCTTATTTCGCAAGTTATGACGCTGGGTAATGTTAGGTAGTAAAAGTCCGTTCAAGCCGGCCCAATATTGCCCACAGGTTGAAAAACACTAGGGCTGACACTTTTTATTAACCGACTCCAAAAAAGGAGGTTCTCAATCTGTTGTTAAGATTTTTATAGGTAAGTAACTTACCTAGGTGATTTTTTTTATTTGTACTAACTAAACTATGTTTGTAATTTAGTTTTATGACTGATTAGTTCCCGAGGTTTCATATTAAAAGTTTATAAAATGTTCATACTTATTGTTTTTTATTTAACATTTTGACACCCCTAGCCACAATTAATTTTTGTATGAATATTTCAGAAATTGTGTACACAACATTGCCCACCTATTTTTTTCTTAATGTAAGGGTTTTTTTAAAGTATTTAAAACGTAGATCGCATCTTTGTCTAATGGGGCACCTTGGGTCTTAATATCAGAACCGTAAGTGTTAAAATGGCTTCACAATTCGCGGTGGGCTAAGATGGGCACATTGCCGCATAACTTAGCCCACCTCTTTAACTTCATTTTGTAAAGAAACTGCTTAGAAATACTTGTTTGGAACCATTCTATTCTATTCTACTTTATCTCTGAAAACGAAATATGTGACTCAGGTATCTCTACGGTACATACTTTTTTCACAATCTTCAAAAATGTAAAAAAAGCGGGCAAAGATGGAGGGTATGACGGTAACTATTATGTGATTCAAACTTTATAACATCTGTGAAGTTAGCCACGATGCGCGTAGCCCCACCATCGAATTTGAATTCTGCGTAAAGTCTCGCCCGATGTTCACAGAAGTCATAAAGTTTGAATCCAACACTGCCTATGTAGGTCGTAACTCACTCAATACGACACCGCTCCCGCACAACAGAAAATGTGTATTTAAATATCGACTTAAGACTCTTACTCTGTAGATACACTTTCACTTTACATTGAAAGCACAAAATAGATAGCAAAAGCTACGATCTTTAGACTGTGACTATAAAATGTATCTACGGCGGACGACTGTGACTAGTCAAAAGTAAAATCCACTGATTTACATGACTACGCTACGACACTCCGCTACGGCCACTACCGCTACGGATATTTTACCGTTACAACTGTGATGACGCGCGAAAATAAATTCAAGCGCGTTTCTCACACCGATGACGGGACTCGAACAGGGGCCGTACCGGCTAACGAATCGATTTTCATAAAAGTCTGCTGGGTTTCAAATTAAAACAGATAAATCGAGCCCCAATTGGGCCAAAATGACGAACCCAAATTCATGATGTCACACGAACATCGATATCTTCCGAATCACGTCAACAAAAAGTACAAAACGAAATTGCTTACTTTGATTTCTCTGTTTTAAGTTGAAACCCAGCAGACTTTTATGAAAATCGATTCGTTAGCCGGTACGGCCCCAGTTCGGAAACAGACTTTTGGAGCGAATGGAGGTCACGACTGGCGACTGGGAGGTTTTTGTTTTCTTTTTGGGTGTTGTTGGAAGGTCGCAATTGGCAAAACAACAGGAACGAACCGAAGAAAAGCGAGAGCGGGTCGCTAGTAAATAAAGAAATCTGATCAACTGACCTGCGTACACGGCGCCCCCGAAGGCGGACGTGACGGAGAGCAGCAGCGTGACGGCGGTGCTGTCGCAGCCCGCCCACGCGATGCCCAGCAGCCCGAACGCCGGCACCGACGCCGCTGCGCAACAACACTACACTTTACCAAACAATAAGTACGAGGCAAACATCTTCAAATCGGGTGGGGATTGCGTAGAACGCGTATTTTGGGTATGCTTAGCGGTGAGGTACGCGGGCGGCGGAAGAGGGGCGTGCGTTATTGGTCGCTCGCAAGTGCACATGGGCGAACTTATGCCCACTCCTTCGAAAAAGCGTCAAGATGTTTGTCGCTGCCACAGTTAGTTTATATTATACTAGCGGCCGCCCACGACTTAGTCTGCGTGGAAAGGTTTTTTTGCTATCCCTCGGGAACTATACTTTTTTTCGAGATGAAAGGTACCCTATGTCCTTCTCGGTACCCCTGACAACGTGTATGCAAAATTTCATGATGATCGGTTCAGTAGTTAGGACGTAAAGGCGTAACAAACAAACAAACGGACTTTCGTATTTATAATATTAGTAAGGATAGTAAGGATTCTGTATAATACTGTGCTACTATTACTACGTACAATGCGATTAAATTGACAATAGTGATTCGCTGCAACTTCACTCGAGAATTTATGACAAAGAGTAGAAGAGTAAATTTTACAGATTAAAATACATCGTTTTGTACCGCAAGCACTCTGAAGTTGCCGCAGGTCACTGTCATTGTATTGTACTGAACTCTCAACAAAGTACTTTAATAACCGCTTCTGTAGTCTAGTGGTTCGCCCACCCGTGGAAGACGCAGGGGTCACGGGTTCGATTCCCAAGGGGAGTACAATTCGTACTCGGTTTGGTTGGTGGTAAGGTAGGGCTTATTTCAAGTCCGCCTGGCTAGCTACCACCCAGTGGCGAAGGGTCCATACAAGCCGATTCCTATCGGCTTACCTTTTCGAAATCCCACCCCACCGATCCACCATGCAGTTCATATTATTATCATACATGTTATTACTTAATCATTTTTAACATTACGGTAATGCCTACGGTTAATATTTATGGGTTTCTAAGTGTAAAAACGCTCGGCGAAAAACACTCGCGCACCGCGCCGAGCGCAAGGAGCACGCAAGGAAGGAGTATCAAATTCGTTGTCACACAAAACCTCAAGGCAAGCCAACATCCTTTAGCTTTCCTTTTCGTACTGTGTCTTGGCGCGGTTGCCACGGGTAACGTTTGATTGTTATTACTCTGTCTCTTTCTCACCAATGCACACAGTCGCGTGCTTTTCGGTTAAAAATAGTGAGAGGTAATCCGCAGCAGGCCGGATTAAGTTTTCTGTCTTTTCTATTTGAAGCGATTTTAAAGTTTCTTTTCTCTTTCTGTTGGAGAGATGAATGAGTATTTATGATGAAAAATAAACAAAATAAGAATAATATGAGAAAATATATCGCAAATCAGATATTTTTTATTTAGAAGTAGGTATAATTTTGTTCGATTTGTTTCGGAATCGGAAGCAGATGTTGGATGTCGTCGAAAGGAAGGAATTTAGTTTTATTAGTAGATGTGTGCGCCATTATCATTGTTTACGTGCGTTTTTGGTAAAGTGATCATGTATTTTTTTTGTATTATCTTATCTTTTTACTTTTTACCTAATTTTGTGGTCCCCGGCTTACCTTCGCAATAAATTGACCCCTCGCCACTGCACCACCATTTTACTTAAATCAGACGCCATAACAACAATTTAAAAATTGTTGTGTTCCGGCAGTTAGAGGTAAGATAATCAGTTCCTCAGTGATGAGGATTCCAGGTGTTGTGCGCTTCCACCTTCGGCCTTATCGCCACTTAACATCAGGTGAGGTGAAGACCAAGCACTAGGCCGATGACGTAGACAAAACAGTTCTCGAGCTCGTCATGCTACAAGGGATAGATCCAAAATGACTTTACTTGGTGAGATCGCTCCGCCTCGCCCCGACACGGACCGTGCTGTTATTTTGAACCAAGTGAACCGACACATGACATACGTCGTGCGCTGGCTCGACTGAGTCAGCCGCGACCAGTAGACTAATATAAAAGTTTAAACGCGAAGTGAGACCACCTAATGTTACGAACCTACTGTGTTCCACAATTTCATACTGTTGAGCCTTGATATCCAACCTTTTGATAGTAACCAGTCTGCAAATATACTTATCAATATTCCAGCAACCCAAGACGTCAAATAAGGAAGTGCCGATAACCGAGCATTCTGAAAAGCAAATAAGCACGTTACTTTTTTACATCCCTAAAAGCCTTTAATCCAAGATCACAGATTATTTAACCTACATTTAAAGCAGTATACTCACAGAGACAATGTCGAAATGCAAGATGTTATTCATGTAGGTGGGTAATTCCGTGAGCTGCGTGTAAAATAGCCAGGACTGGCCGCACTGCGCTATGAGAATCGCCCACAACGGGACGCACTTCAGAAACTTGCACCATGGTATCGACATACTGGGTTTATCGTCCTATAATCAAAAACAAATTTATAAAAGTGCACATAGGTAAATGTTATAAGTATATTTTGTTAAGAGTCAGGCTTTATAGGATCATCCGGCTTAGATTTTGCTACAGCTCTATCTATTTCTGCCACTGAAAAACATCGTTTGCTGGAGTGAGCGGTCACATTTCACTAAAGAAAGTGACGTTATGAATGATTTGAATTATATGCCTCCGACTGCATGTTATTATATTGCCTTTAATATTTAATCTTGTTTCCATCTTTTCAGTTGACTTGTCTTTTTATGCAGGCGGGTTTTTAATTTTTTAAATTTATTTTCTTTTATATCTTTTTAGTTATTATATATTACGGTAATGATATACCTTGTTGAAATCCTTATAATAAGCCCTTTAATTTGATATCCATATTGTAGTAATCTAAAAAAAAAATTTTTTTCCACTACGTATAATAGCACCATACAGTCGCCATGTTGTTTTTTTTATAACGCCACCTTCTTAAGAACACTTGGGCTGACGAGACAAATCTAACGATATCTTAATAACAGAAATCCATTCAGCCGTTTGAAAGATATGAGGTAATAAAGAATATTACATACAAACACACATACAAACAAACAAACATACTTACATACAAGATACGCGCGAAAAACATAACCCTTTCTTTGCAGTCGGGTAAAAACAGAATAAAATAGATATTTGAGTGGAGTTCCCATACAGCAAACGTGATTTTTTTGCCGTTTTTGGTACGGAACCCTTCGTGCGCGAGTCCAACTTGCACTTGACCAGTTTTTTTATGTATGCGCCGCGCGCAGAACAAAACACACCGTCCGCGACCGATCTTTATTAATTTCATTTCTTTTATTTATTTTGTCCCAATTTTATGTGACGGAAACGCCAGATTTTCCGCTTTCTTATACCGAGCACCCGATTTAAGTCAAGGGCCTTATGACAACCCTAGCGGAAGTGGATGAATGGTTTTCTAGATCTAGTAAACGCAGTTTTAGGGTGACGAAATTTGATAGAGCTATGGAAAAATATGCTGCCGGGTTAGGCGCACTATGTCCAATTCGCAAAATGTCCAGTGGTCGCAGAACGTCCAGTTCGCAAAATGTCCATTTCGCAAAACGTCCGATTCGCAGAACGTCCATTTCGCAAAACGTCCAATTCACAGGACATCCATTTCGCTGAATGACCATTTAGTGTAGGAAATGAAGCAATCTGTTGTATGGAGACCCCAACATCAAATCCTCAGTTGATGAAACTTTGCAGGGATGTAATATAGTATGAACCAAAACCTGTACAAATATCGCTTGGATAATTAAAAAAAATCGTTTCATATACTTTATTATACTGTAAAGTTTCGTCTAATGAGGATTTACTGTGGGGGTCTACTACCTTCCTTTCGTACACTAATTTCTCAAAATGTCTTTTCGCAATACGCCCCAATTCGTAGAATGTCCAAAATAATTAAAAAGGAACTAGTAGGTATTTCGCAAAATATGTTGTTAGCCTTTTCGTGTTGATAAAAGTTTTTCTTCTCTTTGCATCAAAAAAAAAGTAAAACACTGCTTTGTTCGTTTCGTTTTTAGTTTTATATTTTTTTATTTTTGATGTTATTTTACGAATTGGACATTGTGCGCCTAAACGGTCAGGCTACGTTTTATCCCACAGCTGGGCACGGGTCTCTGCCCGCACGGTATAACCTGTAGTCCGCGCGGTATAATGTAGACGAAGCTGCAGGCGGAAAGCCAGTATTACTATAAAAAGACTCATTTTATAATTTTTTTTTTTTCATCCTGCACGCGAATGGCCAATTTTATTACAACCTGATGACTAAAAACAACATTCGCGCAGCTGTGTGATCGGAGCCACGGATGACTCACGGGTGTCCTACTTGACAGATAATGGGCACAACACAAGCATGCTGCTAATTTAATATTAATACAACGCAAATTTAATCATCATTAAGCCAAGAATCTATTTTTATGCCTTTTTATGGGATACAGCCACAACTAGGAATCAATCCTTATGCAATCGGCGAATTGTTGTAACTTGTAGAACTTAATAACTTAGTGCTATCAAAGTTATGTCTTTCTATCTTAGTAGGTCTACAACCTTGATAACATCATGCCATTTACGATGGACATGGCAATAAGAACGTGGAACCAACTTAGTAACTTAAAAGACAACTTAACAATATACTCAATATTAATATTCAAGACATAGACAGTCCAAAGTATTCTGGCATAATCTAAGTCAAGGTTAAGAGCTGCATAATTATTGAGTTTCACTATCAATAATGACTGACAACAGTTACAACAACAGTAACTTAATTAAGACAACAGAATACAGTAAGAGGCAAACATCTTGACACTTTTTCGATGAAGTGGGGATAAGTTCGCGCATGTGCACTTGCGAACAATAGCGCGCGCCCCTCTCCAGCCGCGCGCCGCCCGTGTACCTCATCGCTACGCATACCCAAAATACGCCCTATCCCTACCCGATTTCAAGTTGTTTGCCGGCTACTGTAGTAAAGAATCATCATCATTATGATAGCTACCCACCTGTGGACCAATAGTTGCTGTAATGTATTCAACCTCTTTAGGACACACTCTTGGATGTCTCTGTGGTGAGTCATAGACTAAAAACATCCATGCTATAAACCAAACCACACCAAGTCCTCCAAACAAATAGAAACACAATGGCCATCCTCCTGCATAATCGAGGGTGCACAGCCACCCTGATATAGGCAAGGATATCACTGTCCCAATATTAGATCCTGAAATTAAAAAAAATATAATAATACACTATAATTATTCTAAAATTTGTCTTTGGAATAGTTTAAAACTCTGTGTAAGAAACAAAGATTTAAGTAAGTAACATAAAAGTAGAATAGACAATTTTACCTGCATACACATAAGCTGCAAATTTTGATCTCTCCATTGGTGGAATCCACCTAGCCAGCATAGCATGCATGGCTGGATAAGTCACACCTTCACCCAATCCTTCAAGCACTCTCACAACAATAAAAAACTTGAAATCCACCAAAGCTGCAATAGGACTGAGGATTGTGAATATTGCAGTTAACAATACCCCTATACCGTACACAAGCTTTCCACCAAATATTTCTGCTATTCTTCCTCCTGGGACCTGATAAAATCCATTTCATTTTACAATTTAGTCTAACAATTTGTTTATAAACGGTAGACGGTACAAAAATATTACATACCTGTGTTAAGACATAGCCATAGAAAAAGGAACCCAATATGATACTTTGCTGTTCAGCTGTCCAGTTGAATTCACCGGGTTTCTATTCAAAAACAAATATAATAAAGCATGACCACAAAATAGACTACAGAAGTTAAGCTTAGTACTATGTGTGCTTGAGCAATGCACATACACATAGACAGGTCTTTCACGGACCAACGACACTGTGTCACACACTCGAACTCATTTGAGATTTGTCTGAGAATCCGATTATACAGTGTTGGTGAGTTTATGTGTGCGTTGCTCGAGTGCGCATAGTACAACATTAGTTTAATATGTAGATATCTTATTATTTCATAATATAGTAGAAAATGAGCTATAAGAATAAGGAAATTACTTCTTATGATCACCAATCAACCTTACTCTAGAGCAGGGGTTTCCAAACTATGGCCCGCAGGCCAGCACCAGCCCACACAAGGGTTGGATTGTACCAACATACTGTAATTTACAATCTATTGGTTCGATGAGCTAGCTAGATCCTGGCCCTTGGGACTTCATGCAATAGTCTGGCCCTTAGGCTTAAAAAGTTTAGCGATCCGTGCTCTAGAGCCTTTCTTATAGCAACTTTAATTAGAAATTGCCTGGTAATTTGATGTTACTTTATATTACTTACAGCAGGTGCAGTACTGTTATTAGGGATAGAAGCTGGACACACATCAAGCGATGAATCATTTGATGGCATGGGAGTTGTGGAGTTTATCATAGCCACTATGGCTACAGAAAGATTGACTCGCATGGCATACACATTGGCGAAGCCCAGGAATCCCATGATTCCAAGCACTGTCCGACTTTTGATCCATCCTGTGGTCTCTTCAACTGAAAGTGTTAAACCATAGCCATTTTTAACTCAGATTTCACTCGAGTTTATTTCTTATTATTCAAACTGAGGAATATCTTAACTAATATCCTTCAAATTGTTATTTACTAGAAAACTGCCTTGAAAATCTCTTTGTTCAAGTTAAGCTAAAAAAAATCGCCGAATTTGAATAATATAAAAAAGCCAAGTAATATAAATGAATTTTTATTACCTATTTCGTTCACGACAAGATTTCTGTGACTGCTTGTATCATCATTTTCAATATCAGAATTGATTATAGGACTTTCTTCTAATGACGACGACATGGTTCACTTTACTTAAAGTTTAAACTAAAACATAACTTTCCAGAGACCCAGAGAAATACAAATTAAATGAAATTAACTAATTTTACTAAATCTTATTTATCGTATCGTGAGTCACAGATCCCCAAACACCATATTAATTAAATTAAAATACTTTTTTGTAATCGTAGGTAAACAAAGAAAGAAGTCACAGTCAGACAGAAGTCGGAAGAACGGAGATCTGTCACTGTCACGTCAATGTCAGGCCAGGGCTTTATAACGTTACCAATTAACAGTAAACATAACGTTACGTAACGTTATTTTCAATATGATACCTTGATAACGTTATTTTTTTTAACGTTACCAGGTAACATAACATTAATTTAACGTTATAATATGGTTATGTTACTAGATACCGTTACAAGAAATAACGTTATTTTTACCGGTAATTAGTATCATTATTTTCTGTTACGCGACGACGTTGCCAGCTCGCCCGCTGCCGGCCGTGCATGTCGCTTGCAACTTAAAACCTTTTTTGTACTACCATAAGAATCTATACATATAATAAAATCGTAACGAGGCCAATTCTGTACATTCAATATTTTTTCAAAAAAGTAATTGCTACATGTTAAGTGCATGATACTGAACCCAAAACAATAGTTTTTGGAATTTTTGTATGTTTGTTTGTTTGTATGTACGTGCATAACTTTTAAACTACTGCACCGATTTGAACAAAACTTTTTTTGTTATATAGCTGATAAGCCTGGACATAACTTAGTAGGGTATAATTGATTTTGGAAAATGGAGCACCTGATGCAGAACCATAATTTTGTTATATAGCTGATAAGCCTGGGCATAACTTAGTAGGGTATAATTGATTTTGGAAAATGGAGCACCTGATGCAGAACCATAATGGCCCAACTAAACTATAAGGAATATAAAAATGACACCTTAGCAAAAGTTGTTCAGCCTGATGAGCATTTTTTGTCGAGGTATAAAAATCGAAGATCTGGAACACCTGATGCACAACCATAATGGCCCAACTAAACTATAAGGAATATAAAAATAACGTCTTAACAAAAGTTGTTCAGCCTGATAAGCATTTTTTGTCGTGGTATAAAAATCGAAGATCTGGAACACCTGATGCAGAACCATAATGGTCCAAATAAACTATATGGAATATAAAAATGACGCCTTAACAAAAGTTGTTCAGCCCGATGAGCATTTTTTGTTGTGGTATAAAAATCAAAGATCTGGAACACCTGATGCAGAACCATAATGGCCCAACTAAACTATAAGGAATATAAAAATAACGCCATAACAAAAGTTGTTCAGCCTGATGAGCATTTTTTGTTGAGGTATAAAAATCGAACGTCTTGAACACCTGATGCAGAACCATAATGGTCCAGCTAAACTATTCAAAATATAAAAATGACACCTTAGCAAAAGTTGTTCAGCCTGATAAGCATTTTTTGTTGTGGTATAAAAATCGAAGATCTGGAACACCTGATGCAGAACCATAATGGTCCAACTAAACTTCAAGGAATATAAAAATAACGCCTTAACAAAAATTGTTCAGTCTGATGAGCATTTTTTGTTAAGGTATAAAAATCTAAGGTCGTGAACATCTGATGCAGAACCATAATGGTCCAGCTAAACTATACAAAATATAAAAATGACGCCTTAACAAAAGTTGTTCAGCCTGATGAGCATTTTTTGTTGTGGTATAAAAATCAAAGATCTGGAACACCTGATGCAGAGCCATATAATGGCCCAACTAAACTATAAGGAATATAAAAATAACGCCATAACAAAAGTTGTTCAGCCTGATGAGCATTTTTTGTTGTGGTATAAAAATTGAAGATCTGGAACACCTGATGCAGAACCATAATAGTCCAACTAAACTATAAGGAATATAAAAATGACGCCATAACAAAAGTTGTTCAGCCTGATGAGCATTTTTTGTTGTGGTATAAAATCGAAGATCTGGAACACCTGATGCAGAACCATAATGGTCCAACTAAACTATACAAAATATAAGAATGACACCTTAGCAAAAGTTGTTCAGCCTGATGAGCATTTTTTGTTGTGGTATAAAAATCGAAGATCTGGAACACCTGATGCAGAACCATAATAGTCCAACTAAACTATAAGGAATATAAAAATGACGCCATAAAGGCTCAATTACATTACACAATTTTAAGCAAGCGATTTCAAGACTAAGCATGGTGTAAACAGAGTAAGACAGTTAGAATCTTAAAATTTATTTTATTTTATTTATTTTATTTATTTTATTTATTTTATTTATTTTATTTATTTTATTTATTTTATTTATTTTATTTATTTTATTTATTTTATTTATTTTATTTATTTTATTTATTTTATTTATTTTATTTATTTTATTTATTTTATTTATTTTATTTATTTTATTTATTTTATTTATTTTATTTATTTTATTTATTTTATTTATTTTATTTATTTTATTTATTTTATTTATTTTATTTATTTTATTTATTTTATTTATTTTATTTATTTTATTTATTTTATTTATTTTATTTATTTTATTTATTTTATTTATTTTATTTATTTTATTTATTTTATTTATTTTATTTATTTTATTTATTTTATTTATTTTATTTATTTATTATTATTAGTTACACGGGCGGCGCCCAATTACATAACTAACATACATAGTTACTTTCATTAAGACAAACAAATACTAACAATATAAATGAATATGGTATGACAACACAATCTACAAAATTTTGTTTAAAGTAAACAATTAAAAAGGATGTCCACTTTCACAAAAATCGTGCGGCCGAGCCCGCTCGATAATAAGATTCTTAAAATTGTGACGTCTAACCCCCTGGCCACGAAAACGGCGGCGGCGGCGGCGAGAGGCGACGATTGCGGGGCGGCGAGCGGCAAGAGGCAAAAACAAATGTAGGAACATGTACGAGGTATGCCACGCTTACCGCGGCAGCGGCGAGAGGTGACGATTGCGGGGCGGCGCGAGTCGAGCGGCGCGCGGCGGCGGCGAGAGGGGCGGCGAGAGAACGAAACAAATGTACTGGCGAGTATGGAGGCGGCCACAATCCCGAGCGGCGGTGAGCGGCGCGCGCGGCGGCAGCTCTTGCACCGAGCGACCAAATCAAACAGTTTTGTTTCTGCCGCGCGTGAATATGGAAACGGAGCAGTTTATCGTTGTTATTTTGAGTTTTTTAGTATGTAATCGAATGTTTCTGTACCTGTACGTGTACTTACTCATTATAAAGAGTATGAAATTTGCCAAATTATTTTGATTTTTTGGGTCAATCAACTTTTATTTGTCCTATGGTTTTGATAAAAAATAAAGGAAAATTTTAGCTTATAATTAAATAAGTAATTAAACTTAAGAAATAAAGTATCTATCATTTTGGTAACATAAATAAATATATTATTTACATACTTATTTGTTCGTATTGTATAGGTTGCCCAGTTGAAATTTCATACAATGAAAAGAGACATCGATATCAACTGGATAACCGTTAAAATACGAACTAATATGTAAACAACATATTTATTTCTATTACCAAAATGATACTTTATGTGTTACATTTAACCCAAACCATTATTTAAGTATAAGATAGTTTTACAAAAAAAAATATACTTCTATGTTTGGGGACAGGAAAAGTGATAAGACACTTAAAGTTGATCGACCCTTTTATTGACTGGATGTACTCCTAACATTAGAATATTTTTTTATTTATTCTTTTGATCCAAATCTTAATTTTCCATGAAGGCAGGCTAGTCAGTAGGTACTGCCATTTTCAATAGTACCATTTTAAACTTGTGTTCAATAATACTAAATAATATAGGTATGTACTTTCTTGAAAAAAATCGACTCGTCACCAGGATTGTCTCAGGCGAGAATCGAAGCCGTGACCTTCGGAAACCCGGTCCAATGCTCTTCCAACTGAGCTACTACTGAGTCACGAATGTTTTATTATTATATTATTTATAGCATTGTGTATGCTCAAATCTTAAATTTAAAAACTGTGTAAATGAGGCCACCGCTGCCGCCGCCGCCGCCGCGACTAGGTGAGCCGTGACATACCACCGCGCACCGCGCCTCCTGCCGCGCCTCCTGCCTCTGCCGCCAGTTTTGCCGCGGCAGACGTGGCCAGGCCCTAATTGCACCACGCGATTTCAAGACAGTCTAACTGTACCTACGACGGCACGTCAGACGTAACAGTTGTACTACAAAAACCAACTTTATACCTAAGGCATAAAGGTGTTCTCAAGGTCAACGTGTAGAGGTAATGTGACAGACAGAGACAGACTCTGTCTGACTCGCGACAGATAGACGATACTGCCACAATACAAGTTAAGTTCAAACAGGAATGTTGGTTTTGTTTTTGCAATGTAAATAACTCCAATAGCTACTACGTTGATTGAAAAAGACATTAGAGACTTACTGCCTTCTCTTTTACTATGACAGTAAGCACGGCCGAGCGTGCTAAAAATTGTGTGGTGTAAATGCGCGCATTCTTACTCGTTTTCAAGACAGGCTTGAAATCGCATACTTGAAATTGTATAGTGTAATTGAGCCTTAACAAAAGTTGTTCAGCCTGATGAGCATTTTTTGTTGAGGTATAAAAATTGAAGGTCTGGAACACCTGATGCAGAACCATAATGGTCCAACTAAACTATAAGGAATATAAAAATGACGCCATAACAAAACATGTTCAGCCTGATGAGCATTTTTTGTTGTGGTATAAAAATCGAAGATCTGGAACACCTTATGCAGAACCATAATAATCCAGCTAAACTATACAAAATATAAAAATGTCACCTTAGCAAAAGTTTTTCAGCCTGATGAACATTTTTTTTGCAATTTTAAACCCTAAGTCTTGAGTCAAAAGACTCGAAGCTCAAGACTAATTTGAGTCGAGCTCTTTTACCTCAGGCCTCGAAAGCTGAGTCGTTTCTTAAAAGGTTTAAAGGACTTAAAAGACTCGAGCCTTGTGGCTTCGGGAGTCGTAAGTCATGAGAGGCGTTTACCAACCAATAAACTGACTGACTGATACATATCAGCAAATTCAGCAAATTGATCTGATTGAAATTAAAAATAAACAAAATATAAGTTTTTATTAGGAAAAAAATTGAAACAAAAAAGAATTAAAATAAAAAAAAATAAAAAAAAATAACCAAGGACCAAGGACTCAATTTTTAAAACCAAAAAGGCCCAAAAACAAAAAGTTGGCCGCCATCTTGGATTTTTAGTATTTAAAAAATTGCGTTTTTATTTTCTTTTCAAAATCTTTTTATTAAAATAAACTTGTTAATTAAGCGCTTTTGAATCGTCTATATTTTTTATAAACTTATTTAGGAGCCTTAAAGGTTGAGCTTTGAGTATTTGGATGCACGACTCAGTCGTGAGCCTTTTTAAAAACAGCTCGAGTCGTTCGAGTCTTTTAACATACAACTGAGTCTTATTAAAAAGACTCGAACGTCGAGTCTTCACTTTAGACTTGAATCGTTTCATCAAAATCGGCCCCAAAACAAAAAAGTTGGCCGCCATCTTTGATTTTCCGAAAACCGAGTTTCATCGAAATCGGCTCTCAAACAAAAAAGTTGGCCGCCATCTTGGATTTTTAGTATTTTAAAAATTGCGTTGTTATTTTATCGTCAAAATAGTACTAAAAATCGAGTTTCATCGAAATCGGCCAAAAAAACAAAAAAGTTGGCCGCTATCTTGGAATTTTAGTTTTATATTTTCTTATCAAAATAGTACTAAAAATCGAGTTTCGTCGAAATCGGCCCACTAACAAAAAAGTTAGCCACCATCTTGGATTTTTAATACTTCCAACATTGCGTTGTTATTTTCTCGTCAAAATAGTACTAACAACTGAGTTTCATTGAAATCGGCCCACAAACAAGAAAGTTGGCCGCCATCTTAGTTGCTAGGGAAAAACCAACCTGCCAATGCCCCACAATTGAAAAAGTAGCACAAACCAAATACCTTGGAATTCTGGTGGACCAAAAACTCTCTTGGTATCCGTACCTTGAACATGTCACTCAAAGAATTCGGAAGTTAACTTGGATTTTTAAGACATTACGACACGTAGTACCAAGAGCAAATAATGAACCTAGGGATACTGAGAGAGATTTACTTAAAAACATATACATATCTCTTGTTCAATCGATCCTCAGATACTGTATATCCATCTGGGGAGGTGCTGCTAAGACACGTTTTCTTGAAGTCGAACGGGCACAACGTAGGCTCATACAAATAATGTATTATAAGAAGCAACGGTTTGGAACCGATTTATTATATCAAGTTTGTGGACTGCTTTCTGTTAGCAAATTGTACATATTTCACACAGTTCTTAGAAAGCATAAGACTCTTAATTATGATCCCATAAATGCAAAAAAAAGAAGACCAAAATTAGAGGTCCCAACACATAATACCACTTTTGCTTCCAGGCAATACAGTGTTCTTTCGGCACTTATTTACAATAAGGTCAACAACAAACTTGACATATATAGCAAAAACTACCTTGAATGTAAGAAACTGTTACAGAAATGGCTACATAATATAAATTACGAAGAAATTGAGGCACTACTGTTAAAAATTATATAGCTGAGAATGCAAAAGCTGAATAATAATAATAAAAAAAATATAAGTTAGCTTTAATGCTAACTTATATTTTATATTTGAACATATATGTATCATATATCATATGTTCAACACACACGCGCGCGCGCGCGCGCGCGTACACACACACACATACACAACGCTCACTCTCACACACACACCCACACGCATGCTTTGGATTGTTTAATACCTACATTTAAAAATTAATTAGGTATCTAACAACATACATTAATTTTAGTATCATATTAGTATAAACTGTTTATCCTTAAGTTATTTCATTGTTAAGGAAGAGCGGTGCCCCCTGACACAGGCAATTGAGCTTAAAAGGGGAATCCGGTAACTTATGTAATGTACAACATCTAAACAGTTAATAAAAGTTTAAAGTTTTTAAAAAGTTTAAAGTTTATCTTGGATTTTTCAATATGTCCAACATTGCGTTATTTTCTTGTCAAAATAGTACTAAAAACCGAGTTTCATCGAAATCGGCCCACAAACAAAAAAGTTGGCCGCCATCTTGGATTTTTCAATATTTTAAACATTGCGTTGATATTGTCGTGTAAAAATAGTTCCAAAAATCGAGTTTCATCGAAATAGGCCCAAAAGTTGGTCGCCATCTTGGATTTTTTGTATTTAAAAAATTGCGTTGTTATTTTCTTGTCAAAATAGTTCTAAAAACCGAGTTTCATCGAAATCGTCCAGAAACAAAAAAGTTGGCTGTTATTGTCGTGTCAAAATAGTTCCGAAAATCGAGTTTCATCGAAATCGGCCCAAAAACAAAAAAGTTGGCCGCCATCTTGGATTTTTTGTATTTTGAAAATTGCGTTGTTATTTTCTTGTCAAAATAGTACAAAAAACGAGTTTCATCGAAATCGGCACACAAACAAAAAAGTTGGCAGCCATCTTGGATTTTTCAATATTTTAAAAATATCGTTGTTATTTTCTTGTCAAAATAGTACCAAAAACCGAGTTTCATCGAAATCGGCCCACAAACAAAAACGTTGGCCGCCATCTTGAATTTTTCAATATTTCAAACATTGCGTTCTTATTTTCACGTCAAAATAGTACTAAAAATCGAGTTTCATCGAAATCGGCCCAAAAACAAAAAAGTTGGCCGCCATCTTGGATTTTTAGTATTTTAAAAATTGCGTTATTATTATCTTGTCAAAATCTTTTTATTAAAATAAACTTGTTAATTAAGCGCTTTTGAATCGTCTATATTTTTTTTTCTAGACTTATTTAGGAACCTTAAAGGTTGAGCTTTATGTATTTGGATACACGACTCAGTCGTGAGCCTTTTTAAAAACAACTTGAGTTGTTTGCGTCGTTTGAGTCTTCTAACATACAACTAAGCGTAAAACGGAGGCGAGTCTTTTGATTAAGACTTAAAAGATTTAAGTCTTTTTCATCACTAATCGGAGCACTCGTCAAGACGATTCAAACGAGCCAAAACTCGATGGGGTTGCATGGTTTTATTACAGAGTCCCAGTGGCCTTCTTCCGGCTCCATCATCAGACCCTGGAAACTATTTCCCAACAAAGTACTCGTCAAGACGATTCAAACGAGCCCAATTTCAATGGGATAGCGTGGTTTTATTAAAGAGTTCCTGTGTCCTTCTTCTGGCTCCATTATCAGACCCTGAAAACTATTTCCCAATAAAGAACTCGTCAAGACAATTCAAAACGAGCCCAAATTTGATGGGGTTGCACCGTTTCGATATTGAGTTCCTATGGCATGGCCTTTCAGCTTCATCATCAGACCCTGGACTTCGTCTCCCATTAGAGTACTCGTCAAGAAGATTCAAACGAGCCCAAACTCGATGGAGTTGCATGGTTTTATTATAGAGTTCCTATGGCCTTCCTCCGGCTCCATCGTCAGATCCTCGGAAACTATTTCCCAACAAAGTACTCGTCAAGTCGATTCAAACGAGCCCAATTTCGATGAGATAGCGTGGTTTTATTAAAGAGTTCCTGTGTCCTTCTTCCGGCTCCATCATCAGACCCTGGAAACTATTTCCCAATAAAGAACTCGTCAAGACAATTCAAACGAGCCCAAATTTGATGGGGTTGCACCGTTTTGATATTGAATTCCTATGGCATGGCCTTTCGGCTTCATCATCAGACCCTGGACTTCGTCTCCCATTGAGTACTCGTCAAGACGATTCTAACTAGCCCAAACTCGATGGAATTCTAACGAGCCCAAACTCGATGGAGTTGCATGGTTTTATCATAGAGTTCCTATGGCCTTCCTCCGGCTCCATCATCAGATCCTCGGAAACTATTTCCCAACAAAGTACTCGTCAAGACAATTCAATAGAGCCCAAATTTGATGGGGTTGCACCGTTTCAATATTGAGTTCCTATGGCATGGCCTTTCGGCTTCATCATCAGACCCTGGACTTCATCTCCCATTAGAGTACTCATCAAGACGATTCTAACGAGCCCAAACACGATGGGGTTGTATGGTTTCATCATAGAGTTCCTGTGGCCTTCTTCCAGCTTCATCATCAGATCATCTCAATGAAACCATAATATTTCATTTCCTTCTAGTTCTGACCTATGTTCAAAGTTTCAAGTCTCTAGCTCATCGGGAATCGCAAACTTTGTGGAGAATCACACATACGAAGAAACAAACGAGAAAGCAACCTAATAAATACGTATTATAAAAAGCAAGAGAAAAGTTTTCATATTACAGTTGGTTTTCTCACTTTTGATTTTGATACAAAAAAAATTGATGCATGTTCCCTCATAACGTTACCAAGGAACGAAAAAATAACGGTAACATTCTGTTTACCGTTATCAATTTTACCGTTACTAATAACGTTATTTATTTTAACGTTAAATTTTTCTTACCGTTATCGATGCAAGTACATCGATAACGTTACTAATTTTTAACGGTATTTGAAGCCCTGTGTCAGGCACGACACGACACGTCAAAATTAACCTTAGGTCCGAAATCGAGTCACTCATATCCTTCTTCATTTCCAAGCCGTGAACATAAGTTTGGCAACGTCTGTTACTGTCAGTTCGTGGTCATGTCGTCCGCCAGTCTCCATACTAAATGTATGGGAATATTTCAATTTTAAGAGGTCGATATTTTTTTTCATAGTAATCGTGTCAGGTTTAAAATATGAAAATAATTTAGTTCTTTTATTGAAATGCTTTGTGTATTAAACAATAAGAAGAATATCAATGTTAACCAGGAAAAAATGGCTGTCAAAGATGTCATCTTTTTTGTTGATTTTCTTCAGCAGGGAGTTGATTAACACGCCCTCTAGCAATAAATGATATATCATTAGAAAGGTTTTTTAAAGACAAATATTTGCTGTTAATATACTTTATATCAATTGTTAATACTTTTGGAGTTAAAGGTTATTAAAGTATAAAAGTGGTTTATTGTCTATGGGAGTTGATCTATCACACCTATAGAAATAAATGATATATCATAAAAAAGGTTTTTATATGACAAATATTTGCTGCAAACATACTTTCTATTAATTGTTAGTAATTTCGGAGTTTTAGGTCATTAATGTTAAAAAAATTGGTTAAGTTTAGAGCGTTATAACTCTCAAAGTACTAATAGTTCACGATTATAGTAATACAATAAAGTGTTTCGAATTTAAATACCTTTCCAATGATGTAAGATTTATTGCTAAAGGAGGCTTAGATCAAAATGCTCATCGTACTAAAGGACCCCCGAAAAGTTCACATAATTTGATTCAAACCTTATGTTCTAATAAATAAATAATAATAATAAATATAAAAATTTATTGAAATAATCTTACATCACAGTTTACAACTGGTTTAAACATAGATAATATGGGAAAAACAAATAATAAATAATTTTTAAAAGTATTTTTATACTATGTGCTTGACCACATGCGATGTTGCCGTTCTGCTCAACTTCAGGGCTTGGAAGATATAGAAGGCTATGGCATTACCATAGCCTTCTATATCTTCCAAGCCCTGAAGTTGAGCAGAACGGCAACATCGCATGTGGTCAAGCACATAGTATAAAGTTATTTTAAAAATTGTTTATTATTTGTTTTTCCTATAATATCTATGTTTAAACTAGTTGTAAATTGTGATGTAAGATTATTTCAATAAAGTTTTATATTTATTATTATTATTTATTTATTAGAACATAAGGTTTGAGTCAAATTATTTGAACTTTTTGGGGGTTCTTTAGTACGATGAGCATTTTGATCTAAGTCTTCTGTAGCAATAAATCTTACATCATTGGAAAGGTATTTAAATTTGAAACACTTTATTGTTGTACGATAAACGTCAACTATTAGAACTTTGAGAGTTATAACGCTCTAAACTTGACCAATTTTTTAACATTAATGACCTAAAACTCCGAAAATACTAACAATTAATAGAAAGTATGTTTGCAGCAAATATTTGTCATACAAAAACCTTTCTTATGATATATCATTCATTTCTATAGGTGTGGTAGATCAACTCCCATAGACAATAAACCACTTTTATACTTTAATAACCTTTAACTCCAAAAGTATTAACAATTGATATAAAGTAAATGAAGAGCAAATATTTGTCTTTAAAAGACCTTTCTAATGATATATCAGTTATTGCTAGAGGGCGTGTTAATCAACTCCCTGCTGAAGAAAATCAACAAAAAAGATGATATCTTTGACAGCCATTTTTTCCTGGTTAAAATTGATATTTTTCTTATTGTTTAATATACAAAGCATTTCAATAAATGAACTAAATTATTTTCATATTTTAAACCTCTCACGATTACTGGGAATAAAAATATCGACCTCTTAAAATTGAAATATTCCCATACATTTAGTATGGAGACTGGCCGACGACATGACCACGAACTGACAGTAACAGACGTTGCCAAACTTATGTTCACGGCTTGCAATTAAAGAAGGCTATGGCATTACCCATAGCCTTCTATAATTGCAAGCCGTGAACATAAGTTTGGCAACGTCTGTTACTGTCAGTTCGTGGTCATGTCGTTGGCCAGTCTCCATACTAAATGTATGGGAATATTTCAATTTTAAGAGGTCGATATTTTTTTTCCTAGTAATCGTGTGAGGTTTAAAATATGAAAATAATTTAGTTCCTTTATTGAAATGCTTTGTTTATTAAACAATAAGAAAAATATCAATGTTAACCAGGAAAAAATGGCTGTCAAAGATGTCATCTTTTTTGTTGATTTTCTTCAGCAGGGAGTTGATTAACACGCCCTCTAGCAATAAATGATATATCATTAGAAAGGTCTTTTGAAGACAAATATTTGCTGTTAATATACTTTATATCAATTGTTTATACTTTTGGAGTTAAAGGTTATTAAAGTATAAAAGTGGTTTATTGTCTATGGGAGTTGATTTACCCCACCTCTAGCAATAAATGAAATATCATTAGAAAGGTTTTCATATGATAAATATTTGCTGCAAACATACTTTCTATTAATTGTTAGTATTTTCGGAGTTTTAGGTCATAAATGATAAAAAAATTGGTCAAGTTCAGAGCGTTATAACTCTCAAAGTACTAATATTTGACGTTTATTGTGATACAATAAAGTGTTTCAAATTTAAATACCTTTCCAATGATGTAAGATTTATTGCTAGGAGAGGCTTAGATCAAAATGCTCATCGTACTAAAGGACCCCCGAAAAGTTCAAATAATTTGACTCAAACCTTATGTTCTAATAAATAAATAATAATAATAAATATAAAACTTTATTGAAATAACCTTACGTCACAATTTACAACTAGTTTAAACATAGATAGTATAGGAAAAACAAATAATAAATAATTATTAAAATAATATAATACTATGTGCTTGACCACATGCGATGTTGCCGTTCTGCTCAACTTCATGGCTTGGAAATATAGAAGGCTATGAGTCACTCTTGTCCGAAACGTTTCGAGAACTTCAACTGAGGAAAGATAATGGACTTTAAATACCGTATTTATACGGTATTTAAAGTCCATTATCTATAATGGACTTTAAGATAATGGACTTTAAATACCGTATTTATACGGTATTTAAAGTCCATTATCTTTCCTAAGGATTATAATCCTCGGTACAACAAATACTTGCTTGACACACTCGCGAACTCAGGGTAGTGGAACACCTAAAGCTTTGTCCAGACTTGTTCATTATGGCGTATCAGATCACCGCGTATCTTTAACATACATCGCTAGTTTGGTTGGGTTGGGCATACGTTGAAGTAATAACGGCTCAATTACATTACACAATTTTAAGCACGCGATTTCAAGACTAAGCATGGTGTAAACGGACTAAGACAGTAAGAATCTTAAAATCGTGCGGCCTAGCCCGCTCGGTAATAAGATTCTTAAAATTGTGTCGTCTAAATGCACGCACGATTTCAAGACAGTCTAACTGTACCTACGACGGCACGTCAGACGTAACAGTTGTACTACAAAAACCAACTTTATACCTAAGGCATAAAGGCGTTCTCAAGGTCAACGTGTAGAGGTAATGTGACAGACAGAGACAGACTCTGTCTGACTCGCGACAGATAGACGCTACTGCCACAATACAAGATAAGTTCAAAAAGGAATGTTGGTTTTTTAACACGTTTTCATATGGACGTTTTCTTGTTTATTTCTTTATTTATACTTTTAATATTTATAAGTAGGTTCGTTTATTTGTTTGTCCGTAATTTTAGAAAAGAGTATTTTATACTAGGTAAGTACCTACCTACCTAGCTTCCCGATGAGCTAGAGACTTGAAACTTATAGGTAGGTAGGTTGTTTTTAACACGCTTTTATTAGGTTGCTTTCTCGTTTGCTTGTGTGTTTGTTTGTTTATTTCTCCACAAAGTTTGCGAACATTTTAAACTAGCTTTCGGATGAGCTAGAGACTTGAAACTTTGAACATAGGTCAGAAATGGAAGGCAATGCAATATTATGGTATCATTGGGCTGCTCTGATGATGAAGCCGGAAGAAGGCCACAGGAACTCTATAATGGAACCATACAACCTCATCGTGCTTGGGCTCGTTAGAATCGTCTTGATGAGTACTTTAAAAGGAGATGAGGTCCAGGCTCTGATGATTTAGCTGGAAGGCCATGCCATAGGAACTTAATATTGAAATCGTGCAACCCCATTGAATTTGGGCTCCTTTGAATCGTCTTGACGAGTGCTTTGTTGGGAAATAGTGTCCAGGGTCTGATGATGGAGCCGGAAGAAGGACACTGGAACTCTTTAATAAAACCACGCTACCCCATTGAGTTTAGGCTCGTTTGAATCGTCTTGGCGAGTACTCTAATGGGAAATAGTGTCCAAGGATCTGATGATGGAGCCGAAAGAAGGCCATAGGAACTCTATAATAAAACCATGCAACCCCATCGAATTTGGGCTCGTTTGAATCGTCTTGACGAGTACTTTGTTGGGAAATAGTGTAACGTATAATAACGCGATATCAAGGTAGGTCGATACGTGCGCGACCGATAACAACGACGATGTGCACCTTCTGAGCCGTGGGCGGGCGTGGCGCGGGGTGGGTCACGCCGAGGGGCGGGCGGGTGCCGCTGCCGCGGCCCGCGCGCGAGCCGTCGCGTTTGCGTTGGTGTGCGGTGCGGTGTGGTGCGGCGTGTGTGTCCGTCGAATTATTCACAAGAGCGACAGTCTTGTTTTGTTTGATACCATTCTTGCAATTTGCATTAAGTAAGTACCTACACATTAGAGGTTTTATCTACTTAAATAAAATGATACTAGGTAAATATACCTACTACTACTTCATACCTACCTACTAGGTAAAATATTTCTATTCGTGAGCCTTTCGAATTTTCAACCTAGTCAGATATTAATGTTATGTAGGTTTCTAATAGGTAGATAATAGTTGAAAAAAAATATTGATTAATATATAAGTAAGGAGATAGCTACCTAAAATTTTATTTGACACGACGACTGCAAATTTAAAATATTTATAATTAACCTCTTAACAAACAATGATTAAAGAAAAGGAATTTGGTATTTTGTAGGTGCTTAAAGAACTAAAACAGAAAATAAAACAAATACAAAAACTACAATGTAAATAACTCCAATACTACGTTGATTGAAAATGACATTAGAAACTTACTGCCTTCTCTTTTATTATAACAGTAATCACGGCCGAGCGTGCTAGAAATTGTGTGGTGTAAATGCGCGCATTCTTAGTCGTTTTCAAGACAGTCTTAAAATCGCTTGCTTAAAATTGTATAGTGTAATTGAGCCTTAACAACGCACGCCGAACCAAACTAGCGATGTATGGTAAAGAAAGATACGGTGATAAATAAAAAACCATTCTTAAGCCGTTCAGTTGAAAATCAGGCCTTAAACGGGACTGCTTAAGACCTGCTTTGGAACTAACCTTTGAGGTCACATTACGAAATAGTTTCGGTTCAATATAAAGGTGGAAACAAATTATCGGATGCGGCTGACGGACGCGGCTTACTGCCGCGACTGAAGGTCCAAACAAATTATCGGACGCGGCTTACTGCCACGGCTGATCTGGGGCCTTACTATGAGCTCTTATAGCAGGACTTATACTGAATGGCATTACTTTTTCGTACCATGACCTCGATTTAGCAGGCCTGCGGAGGGCCTGCTTTAATACACGCTCTTAAACCATTCACCATTTTTTATGTATGGACGAAGTGTACCACGACGCACGGTTTGACAGTTTGGGAGCTGTTTTATAGCGTCTGTAATGTCAAATAAAGCAATTCATAAAAAGTTCCTACGTGATCAGCTTTTTCAAAATTGTTTAGTGTATTTAGATAAGTTTGGTGTGAGAATTTTAAGATTTGTGAATTTCTTTTAATGTTTATTATTTAACAGTGAATTATGTAACTTGATAAAGGCAACGCGACGACTTCCTTGTTGTTGAATATCACTAAAATAAAAAGGAATGATGAGAGATGAGACTCCATAAATAAGTACCTAAATTGCATTACATTTTATGTTATTATGAATAATAATAATCAAATAAAGAAGAAAATGATTTATTTTATATCGATGTAATTAACAAACTAATGGTGTGAAATGATATTTAAAATAAAAAAACTGAAATAATATAACTTTAATTTGTTTTATTGACTTGCGACATTTTATTAGAGCACGTACCTAGTAAATCGCACTTAAAAATAAATATGAAGTTGTGATACTTTATTTGCAATGTTCTCATTAAAAAAAACTAGTAAGTGACCGTTATTTTATTTTTCCTCAATTTAGAACGTCGCGGCAGACAGAGATATACTATCCCCGCCAATTGGTAATTCGCAAGAACCTTGTCACATTAACATCCACATCGACGTGATCCGCAACTAAAAATGCCATTAAATAAGAAAATTCTTAATAGGTAATCTAATATAATTATTATTTATTGAATTATTATTTTCAGTAAGATAGGATCTAGGTATATCAAAAATTTACAAATTGTTTTCCGTTTTTGAGGTTAAAAACATGGCCGCCAGCTGCATTACCATTTGGCGGGGATAATAAGCGATAAATTGGGTGCATTCTGCCAAACAAATCTCTGAGTCATCGAACGCCATAAAGTACATTTTAACCATGAAAAGTAAATGAATATTCTAAATAAATTACTTTCCATGGTTAACAAATTTATGGCGATCGATGACTCAGAGATTTGTCTTACAGAATGCACCCATCGATTTGTATAGGCTAGCTAACTTGTTAAGGTCCAAACAAATTATCGGACGCGGCTTACTGCCGCGGCTGATCTGAGGTGTGCAAACTATCGGATGTAGTAGGTCGCGGACGTAACCATAGACTAATATGACGTCATCGGACGTCCGATAGCTATCTGGAACGCAGGATGTTATGAGAGTGTGCACACCTATCAGCCGCGGCAGTAAGCCGCGTCCATAAGCCGCGTCCGATAATTTGTTTGGACCTTTACGTCTGTGGGCTAGCTCGTTTTCGCATCGTCTACAAAACAGTGATCTGTGAAGGTCCAAACAAATTATCGGATGCGGCTTACTGCCGCGGCTGATCTGAGGTGTGCAAACTATCGGATGTAGTAGGTCGCGGACGAAACCATAGACTAATATGACGTCATCGGACGTCCGATAGCTATCTGGCACGCAGGATGTTATGAGAGCGTGCACACTTATCAGCCGCGGCAGTAAGCCGCGTCCATAAGCCGCGTCCGATAATTTGTTCGGACCTTGAAGGTCCAAACAAATTATCGGACGCGGCTTACTGCCGCGGCTGATCTGAGGTGTGCAAACTATCGGATGTAGTAGGTCGCGGACGTAACCATAGACTAATATGACGTCATCGGACGTCCGACAGCTATCTGGCACGCAGGATGTTATGAGAGTGTGCACACTTATCAGCCGCGGCAGTAAGCCGCGTCCATAAGCCGCGTCCGATAATTTGTTTGGACCTTGACAAAGCATACCAGAGACAAACTAACCGTTCACCTTGAGTCAAAACAATCTTTAAGCCGTTCACCTAAAAGACGGTCATGGTACCGATTTAAGCAATTTTGTTTAGGGCCTGCTTTTGAACTGAACGGCTTAAGGATGGTTTCTTATTTGCTGATGGTAAGCCCCCTGAGGTGTGCAAACTATCGGATGTAGTAGGTCGCGGACGTAACCATAGACTAATATGACGTCATCGGACGTCCGATAGCTATCTGGCACGCAGGATGTTATGAGAGTGTGCACACTTATCAGCCGCGGCAGTAAGCCGCGTCCATAAGCCGCGTCCGATAATTTGTTTGGACCTTGATAGGTATCAGCACGCGTAGCATGACCAACATCGAGATAAGATTCGACTCACAGAACAATGGCTTGTCTACACCGAAATGTCACTTTTGTCGGGTTGAGATCGAGATACTCATGCTCGCATTTTACAACCGTAGACTCGCGTTGTTCTTTGTCGTGGCCTAATGTCAAAAGTCGACAAACACGAGCTTTTGTCTTCAACTGACATTAATTTGACAGTTGAGTGGGAGAAATTTGTCTACCACCCTTCGAGTGGTCGAGAAAGATTTGTCGACTTATTTTTTTTTCTGAGTTTTTAATTTCGCAATAAAAATAAATCTAAGTTGTCCGTGTTTATATTTTATTAAGGTAAGAAGAGAAGTTACAGCACAAACGACAAAAACAGCTGTCCGGAAAGAAAAAAATGAAAAATTGTATTTAAGTAATTCTTTTTTATTATAAAATTTATAAAAAAAGAAATATAATAAATATTTACTAGTAGTAAATAATGAATAAGTATTTTTTATTCTTAAATTTTTTCATAAATTTTATAAATTAAAATAATACAATAAATAATTTATTGTAAAAAGGTACCTACCTATTCAATAATATTGTTTCCTAATATTACACTTTTTTCCCTTCAGTATTTTTTTTACTTTTATTTCACTTAATTTTTATTTATTTACTTAAAAACGTAAATTAAAATTATTTTCATACATTGATTTCAATATTTATTACTAAATTAACAAGTGCGTTGGTCTGTGTCATCTTTTCAAAAATCTCTCAATAAAAGGA
This sequence comes from Agriphila tristella, assembly GCA_928269145.1. Classification (NCBI taxonomy): domain Eukaryota; kingdom Metazoa; phylum Arthropoda; class Insecta; order Lepidoptera; family Crambidae; genus Agriphila; species Agriphila tristella. The sequence continues at coordinate 36,591,340 of OV743432.1, forward strand.
AGGCAAACGAAATATATCCATACGGCTATATTTAACTCGGTTTTAAGAGTTTTGCGTCGTGAAACGTATAGAAAGGAACGCCCTTTAAGAGAAATGATGGAAATAATTATAAATATTTACTAGTGGCAACATTATTCTTCTCGAGCTCGAGAGAGCTTTGTCTACGGAAGTGAAAGCTTTTGTGAGTGTCTCTTTATCTTAGAACTTATTAAAAAATAAGTATCATGTTTAAACTAAATCATTTCGAATCTTTCAGATAATTTCGACGTTTATTGATGTTGAAATAAAAATATTATATTTTAAAACTCATATTTGTATTAAAAGACATAAAAAGGTTGTAAAATTCTGAGAGCGAGTCCCACCACTATGCTCAGCAATCTAGAGGGTCGAGACGACAAGTCTCGCGGCTGAGGGCCTAGTACGAGTTGGTTTTTTGTTCTCACTTCACTTTGCGAATAGTTAACTATCGTCTTCTCTCTTTCACTCGTTTACTCACTCGCATGATTTCATCTCTTTCACACGCTACTATTCGCAAAGTGAGGTGAGAAACACAACTCATACTAGGCACTCAGATCTGAGGTGTGCAAACTATCGGATGTAGTAGGTCACGGACGTAACCATAGACTAATATGACGTCATCGGACGTCCGACAGCTATCTGGCACGTAATTAGCGTATAGTTGGCAGACTCACCATGGAATTAGAAGGTTTTGACTAGGTCAAAAAATTGTTAATAAATAGTGATAAATAGTGAACTATAGCATATAAATAGTGATACTATGATTTAAAAGATATTTGAGTATCTTGGTGAGGCTGCAAACTTGACGTCAAGTTGGCAGACACCTTAAGAAATACAGTTCGTATCATTATGATTTATATGCCAAAAAATTGTAAGAAAATAGTGAATCGTATTCGCAAAATTTCAATAACATTGCTTCAATACAAGCCGAGAACGTTAAATTATAACTGAGAAATTGACAATCTTTTCCGAGAGATGGCGCTATTGCTATGATTGTTATTAATGAATATCGTTATTGTTTGATACCAACGTTTAATTAATAAAACAAGTGTAATAATAACTCGAGGATATGGCTAAAAATATAAATCTCACTTTTTTGCTTGATAGTACTCACCTCACGATTGCAATAAAGTTGGAACCTTATTACTGTGGAGCAAAGTTCAATATTGATCGACAGCCTATTCAGAGTATTATGTAAAAGTTAACATTTGATTTTTAGAAAATAGCAATGATGAATTCTTGTTTTATTTATATCGTAGGAATCACAATTTCACTAACAATTTTTTGATATATTTATTTGTTTAAAACTTGTACCTGTTTCTCTGGAATCGCTATCGCCTGAAACGTCAAGTTAGCAGCCCACTTAGAGACCGTAATATCTCGGCTTGTATTGAAGCAATGTTATTGAAATTTTGCGAATACGATTCACTATTTTCTAACAATTTTTTGGCATATAAATCATATTGATACGAACTGTATTTCTTAAGGTGTCTGCCAACTTGACGTCAAGTTTGCAGCCTCACCAAGATATTCAAATATCTTTTGAATCATAGTATCACTATTTATATGCTATAGTTCACTATTTATCACTATTTACTAACAATTTTTTGACCTAGTCAAAACCTTCTAATTCCATGGTGAGTCTGCCAACTATACGCTAATGGCACGTAGGATGTTATTAGAGTGTGCACACTTATCAGCCGCGGCAGTAAGCCGCGCCTATAAGCCGCGTCCGATAATTTGTTTCGACCTTCATAGTAAGGTCCCAGCACGCGTAGCATGAGCAAACGGCGGGCTGATTATCTAATTAGAAACCACCTAGCGACTGGTTGCAGTTCACAGATGATCGTGATCCATTGCTACTTCTTTTTGGGTAAAAAAAAAACATACCAAAGGAAAGTGGCAATGTATGTCAAATGCAACCGGTCGCTAAATAGTTTCTTTTTAGATAATCAGGGTGCGGGACTCTTGTCTACGAAGACTTGTCGTCTCGACCTTCTAGATTGCTGAGCACAGTGGTGGGACTCGCTCTCAGAATTTTACAACCTTTTTATGTCTTTTAATACAAATATGAGTTTTAAAATATAATATTTTTATTTCAACATCAATAAACGTCGAAATTATCTGAAATGATTCGAAATGATTTAGTTTAAACATGATACTTATTTTTTAATAAGTTCTAAGATAAAGAGACACTCACAAAAGCTTTCACTTCCGTAGACAAAGCTCTCTCGAGCTCGAGAAGAATAATAATAAATATTGAAATCAATGTATGAAAATAATTTTAATTTACTTTTTTAAGTAAATAAATTAAAATTAAGTAAAATAAAAGTAAAAAAAATACTAAAGGGAAAAAGTGTAATATTAGGAAACAATATTATTGAATAGGTAGGTACCTTTTTACAATAAATTATTTATTGTATTATTTTAATTTATAAAATTTATGAAAAAATTTAAGAATAAAAAATACTTATTCGTTATTTACTACTAGTAAATATTTATTTTATTTCTTTTTTATAAATTTTATAATAAAAAAGAATTACTTAAATACAATTTTTCATTTTTTTTCTTTCCGGACAGCTGTTTTTGTCGTTTGTGCTGTAACTTCTCTTCTTACCTTAATAAAATATAAACACGGACAACTTAGATTTATTTTTATTGCAAAATTAAAAATTCAGAAAAAAAAAATAAGTCGACAAATCTTTCTCGACCACTCGAAGGGTAGTAGACAAATTTCTCCCACTCAACTGTCAAATTAATGTCAGTTGAAGACAAAAGCTCGTGTTTGTCGACTTTTGACATTAGGCCACGACAAAGAACAATGCGAGTCTACGGTTGTAAAATACGAGCATGAGTATCTCGATCTCAACCCGACAAAGGTGACATTTCGGTGTAGACAAGCCATTGTTCTGTGAGTCAAATCTTATCTCGATGTTGGTCATGAACCAGCACGCGTAGCATGACCACCTCGAGAAAAGATCCGACTCACAGAACAATGGCTTGTCTACACCGAAATGTCACTTTTGTCGGGTTAAGATCGAGATACTGGCAGCGCGAGCATGACAACTAGTAGACTCGCATTGTTCTTTGTCGTAGCCTAATGTCAAAAGTCGACAAACGCGAGCACGACGGCTACCATAGAGTTTATTATTATACTAGACGGCCACTTTTCTCTTCAACTGACATTAATTTGACATTTGAATCGGAGATACTTGTCTTCCACCCTTTGTTTGAGTAGTCGAGAAGGTCGAGAAATAGTTCACAGACTAATAAGAAGATTCGAAAGAATTTTCTACGTATTTTATTTTATGTGAATCTAAATTTTGCAATAAAAATAAATCGAAATTGTCCGTGCTTATATTTTATTAAGGTAAAATGAGAAGTTACAGCACAAACAACAAAAACAGCTCTGTCCGGAAACGAAAAAAATATAAATATAGTATTCATTAAATTTTTTCAATTTAAAAAAAATATAAAAAGACAAAGGAAATTAAACAAACAAATATAAAACAATATACTTTACAAGTGTAGTAACTAAGTAGTTTTTTACAATTTGTGAAATCTATAGAAAGGAACGGTGATTTATGAGAAATAAAGTAATTATTTACTATTGGCAATATTATTCTTCTCGAGCTCGAGAGAGCTTGTCTACGGAGAGAACGCTTTCTTGAGTGCCCCTTTATCTTAGAACTTACAAAAAAAATAGAATTATGTTTAAACTAAATTGTTTCGGATCATTTTAGATAATTTTGACATTTATTGGTGTTGAAATAAGAAGATTACCTTTAAAATTCACTTTTTTTATTAAAAGACATTAAAAGGTACCGAAATTCTGAGGACGAGTCCCACTGTCTGTCAAACTGTGCTCAGCATATCGAGAAGATCGAGACGACTAGTCTTCGTAGACAAGAGTCCCGTTTGCAAATGCTACGCGTGCTGGGATTGAAATACCGTAAAAAAAACGATACAAAAAAATAACGTTAAAACATTTTATCGGTAAATTTACCGGTAAAAATAACGTTAAAAATATTGTACCGGTAAAATTAGCGTTAAACTTTACCAGTACAATAGTACCGGTAAAACTATCGGTAAAAAAGTAACGTTATTAATTGGAATAAAGTTAAAGGAAATCAGGCAGAGTCCCATAGAAAAAACCTAAGAATGTATAACATTTCTGTATTTTCCAAAATGTAGGCATGTATTTAGTTATTCATAGAAAATATTCTGATTTTCACCAAGATTTATGTTTTAAGTGTTATTTATGTTTGAAAGTTTTTTTTTGGTAGCCCCGAGGCCCCGACACTAAATAGCAACACCACCACGACAACACGTTTCGTTAGCTGCGTTATGCTAGGGCCACACTACCGTGATATGCTAACAATTATGACCATTGATGAACCTTATGCGTATAGGAATAAGGAAAATTATGGCCATATAATTATTGCCATATCACGGTAGTGTGCTCGTAACATTAGTGATACAGATTAGCAATTTGACAGTTGACACAGCCGGCAGACATTCTTTTTTTTTTAATGCGCAATCACTTGTGCCGCAGAACAAATATACTCAGGGGAGACTTGTACAATCGCTGACAAAGATGTCCGTTTCATTGATATGCTTTTGTTTTTTTCAATAATTAATTAAAGCTAAATGAAAGAGTTAAAAAATAATGTTGCTGCTGTTTTATGATTCTAGTAACATAAAGTGTTTATAGATAACAGAATTATGTTTATATACTTTGGGTCTCATGTGTGCCCGATGTCCTAAAGCAGTGTTTTTCAATCTTTTTGATTCCCCCCCCCCCCCCCCCTTTACAAGTTGAAAAATTCTGGCGACCCCCTTGTGTCATTCACCGCGCAGCGCGATTTTTACTTAGTTTAATCCACTAATCTTGTAATCTTGGCTGTTAATAGCAAAATCAGTTTCATCAAGGTAAACTTGTGATATTGCTTGTTAGTAAATAAAACAGCTGCGCAGCGCGATTTTTAGTCAGTTTCATTCAGGTAACCCTGTAATCTTGCCTGTTAATAGCAAAAAACGGCCGCGTAGCGCGATTTTTGGATAGTTTCATCCGCTAGTAAAAAAAACGGCGGCGGCGCGCAATTTTTCAATTGTTTACATTTTATTTATGTTACACGGTCTTGCTTAAGTCCGATGTCTCTACAAGTCAATAGATCTGGCTAATGTCACCACAAATATGAAAGAATCTCTTCTAGATTTAGCTGCTGATGGCATGCTTAAAATGTGTTACTGGTTGATGTTTAAATGTCTGTCGCTATAAAATATTCTGTTTTTTCCTTTAATATTAATATTCCTTTATACGCATAAATATATCTACTTACAACAAAATGATTGTGTTTTTATTGTAGTGTTAGAACCTTGCCTTTTTCTTTCAGTCGGCGACCCCCCGAGTAAGGCCTCGCGACCCCCGGGGGTCTCGCGACCCACAGATTGAAAAACACTGTCCTAAAGTAACGGTAAAAAAGTAAGAAATAAGGTTAAAATTAACGTTATTTTCGATGTAACGTTATCTAAAGTAACGTTATTTATTGACATAACGTTAATGTTAAAGTTAGCGGTAAAAAAAGTAAGAAATAACGTCACATTTAAAAATAACGTTATCATTCCTTGTCCAGAACGTAGACAGAGAAACCCTGTCTAAACCCCAGAATCAGTGAATCAGTCAGGCTGCGTTCAGACGATAACGCACGCACGACCCAACCTCAACCCAAACTCAACTCAAACTCAACTCACCCGCAGCCTACTCCTTGAAATACATCACTTACAATTTTGAGTAAAGTGACCATACACAGATTTAAGACCAGATGAAAATAGATGGACTTTACTCTGTGTATGGCTACTTTTTACACGACTGCCCAAAGCAAAGAGAGTGTTATGTGTTCAGGGTTCATGTATGTTTGTGGGTATGTGAGTTTCTTTATTCCACCATAACTCCTAATGCCTGAACTGATTTGGATAAATGGGGTATCGTTAGAATCCTTACAACATCCCGAGTGACACTGGCTATATTTTTTTTAGAAAAAATCAATATGGCGACTGTACGACTCCATTTTCAAATGTGAAAAAAAAAAAATTTTTATTCTATTATTACAATATGGGCATCAAATGAAAGGCCTTGATGAGCACATTCCAAAACTATATAATATGTCACTAAAATGTGTGAAATAAAAATAAATAAATTAAAAAAAAAAAACTTGACTGCCCTGCTAAAACGAACTAAAAAGTTAAATAAACAACAAGTGTCATTGCAGTCGGGGGACCTCTTTGATCAAAAATTGTTCCATGATAAGGTCCCCCGACTGCAATGACACTTGTTGTTTAACTTTTTAGTTCGTTTTAGCAGGGCAGTCGTGTTTTTTTTTTTATTATTTTTTTTATAGTCTTACTATTATCTGTGGCAATCAAACAAAGCTGTAGAACACGACAATTAAAACGTAGTGATTACTTGCTCAGTGACGACAATAGCTAAACCATTTTGGTAAACCTCGAAAACTAAAAAATATAATTTTTGGAGATATACAAATATAGGTTACCGCGGGTTTCGATCTGTAAAACTTAGGTTAAAGTATATATATTTTCCTAATAAATAACTATAACTACACTCGACGTCAGAAAAAACGCAATTTTCGAAAATAAGTTTAGACTTGGCCACGTGCTATTTCTAGCAAAAGTTTTATTATGTAAATGTTGATATATATTGAAAGTACATTTAATGAGCTTTCAATTAATAATTGATTTAATTAACTTTAGCAGTTACCATAATTAAACGCTTAAAGCGTTATTGCTAGCGCTGCCATAAAAGGGAAATAAAAGGGGTATTCAGGAAATGTGGGTAAATTCGCTTTCGAGATGATGGAGAAAACACACTTCAACAGTTCCATTAATAAAAAAGGAATACCCAAGATGGATACTATTGTCTATGAAGTTGCTCAAATATTGCAAAAAAAATGAGGCAATGTAATGTTGCTCGGAAACTGAATCTCAGTACCTAATTGATTCCGACTTGATTGAGTATTCCAACGGTTTCTAGAGACTGTTGGCTATGTCCGAAGGGGAAGAAGTATAAAACAACACTTACCATTAAATTAGATAGAATTAAATTAACTTTGAAGAAATTTTTGAAAAGGTGCGATTTTTTTGACGCTGAGTGTATATCACAACGGCGAACGATAACCTTTAATTTAAATGTACTACGGGCTACTGTCACAATATAGAGCTCTATTTTGTGCTAACTACTGTGCTATAATCCCGTCCTATGGCACAGAATACATAATAGTACAAGTCCTATGGTGGAGATGACCGCGATAGTACTTATCTATTCTGTGCCGAGATAGAAGAGCTGGCGGGAGAGCGATGTGTATGTAGGCAAAAAGGGCTCCATTGGTTTTTTTAAACTTTTATTTTAATAAAAAACAGTAAAAATATAAACAATCATCAAACACTAAGTACATTACCTAGTACATGACTAACCCAACAGAGACCACTTCAAAAATTAATTTCAATTTCAACTTAACATTCATACAGCTGCTTTAGAAAATAAGTACTTAAACCATCTTAAACATAAATATATTTATACAGCGTGAAATAGAATCGAAATGCATAGGATTTTATTATACACCGTCATTTTGTAGTCGTTTTAATTAACTTAAGGGAGTGTTATACTAATGAAAATAATCATTTTTGCCAAAGAAACATGGGTCGAAAAACGACAAAAATTTTGGACTTTCCCATACAAATACAATGTTTTAGCTGTTGTCTAGTTAGTATGGGAGGACCAAATTATTTTGTCGTTTTTTGACCCATGTTTCGTGGGCAAAAATGTTTAGTTTCATCGGTACAACACACCCTTATGTTAATTAAAACGACTACAAAATGACGGTGTATATGTTACCGTTAGAGTACGGAATCCGTTAATCTGCAGATTAACTGGTTAGAGTTCGAGTCAGTTAAAGTGCGGAATTTTTCTTAAAATAGTCGATTTCCGCACTTTAACTAGTTAATCTGCAGATTAACGGATGCTACACCGTTAAAGTGCGGAATACAGTGAGTGAAATAGCCAAGGCTTTAGGAAATTGAAGTAAAAGACCTACATTGAAAGTTTATTATACAAAAACTTCGTTTCTGGCGCTTCGCCGGCCGCTCCCGCGGTCATATTAGTAAATACCCGACGCGTTATCCACTCGGGAAGTTTCAGCTGCGTGGTAAATAGCAGACGTGTCCAACTAACGCGTCTGCTGTTTACAAGTTATACACCGTCATTTTGTAGTCGTTTTAATTAACTTAAGGGAGTGTTATACTAATGAAAATAATCATTTTTGCCAAAGAAACATGGGTCGAAAAACGACAAAAATTTTGGACTTTCCCATACAAATACAATGTTTTAGCTGTTGTCTAGTTAGTATGGGAGGACCAAATTATTTTGTCGTTTTTTGACCCATGTTTCGTGGGCAAAAATGTTTAGTTTCATCGGTACAACACACCCTTATGTTAATTAAAACGACTACAAAATGACGGTGTATATGTTACCGTTAGAGTACGGAATCCGTTAATCTGCAGATTAACTGGTTAGAGTTCGAGTCAGTTAAAGTGCGGAATTTTTCTTAAAATAGTCGATTTCCGCACTTTAACTAGTTAATCTGCAGATTAACGGATGCTACACCGTTAAAGTGCGGAATACAGTGAGTGAAATAGCCAAGGCTTTAGGAAATTGAAGTAAAAGACCTACATTGAAAGTTTATTATACAAAAACTTCGTTTCTGGCGCTTCGCCGGCCGCTCCCGCGGTCATATTAGTAAATACCCGACGCGTTATCCACTCGGGAAGTTTCAGCTGCGTGGTAAATAGCAGACGTGTCCAACTAACGCGTCTGCTGTTTACAAGAGCCAGAATTGCTTTGTAAACAGCAAACGTACCGTGTCAGTTATTATAATAAAAGAAAACATTTCTGTTGTCTGTTATAAAAAAATAACTTCGAAATTTAAGGCTCACGCTACGCTGCGCTTCGCGCTCGCCTTAAATTTCTAACCTAACCCGGGACCTACAGGAATAAAGCAGTTCGATACGATCGATCGTCGACACGTCAGGTCAAATACGATTATAAAGTTGCAGTTGTGCCCCCCCCCCCCCCCCCCCGCTTTTGTGTCTACCTTTTATGTTAAACCTGTTTCCGTACTTTAACTGATCCTTTGTCGTTAATTTGCAGATTAACTAGTTAAAGTGCGGAAATCGTCTATTTTAAGAAAAATTCCGCACTTTAATATACACATATTATTTTGAGAAAACAAGCAACAAAACGCATAATATATTTTTTTTTCTTATTCTAGAAGAATCTATGGTATTCAAACCAAATACCAGCTAAGTGCGCCATATAATCTTAAATCAGAGGCTGTGAATCTTTTTAGGGTTTCGTAGCCTAAATGGCAAAAACGGAACCCTTATAGATTCGTCATGTCTGTCTGTCTGTCTGTCCGTATGTCACAGCCACTTTATTCCGAAAGTATTAAGATTACACAGTTAAAACTTGGTAGGTAGATGTATTTTGTTAACCGCTTAACGAATTTAACACAAAAAAAAATATTAAGGGGGCTCCCCATACATGGAACTAAAACTGATTTTTTTTTGTTTAAACCAATACGTGCGGGGTATCTATAGATAGGTCTTTAAAAACGACATTGAGGTTTCTAAGACGAATTTTATTCAAAGTCAACCGTTTGAAAGATAAAGACTGCCAAAGTGGTAAAATGTGTGTCCCCCCCTCTAACTTTTGAAATAAGAGAGTGAAAAATCTAAAAAAAATATATTTTGTAAATGAGATATAATAATTAGTTTTTGAGATATAGCACATTTTCCCAAACCGCAAATATAACTTTGTCATTAATACCAACACTGTGAAAAACAAAGTTATTTTTGCAGACGAAAACTAATAGTGGTATTAAATATCGTATGGTATTAGGTAACTACGGAACCCTACGGCGCGTGGCCCGACACGCACTTGCCCGGTTTTTTTTTCTAAATAGTGATAATCGAGTTTCAATTATATTTTTTGATGGAATACAATGCTGAGCAACTATTTGATATCATTATTAAAAAGGGACTAGGATAAGGTTTGTAACCTCTGAATTGCGGCAAAGTGCGCCGTATAAAAGGTCAGTATGGCGCGCTTCCCAACTAGACAATATGAAGTTAAAATATTTAACTTGCAAAATATATAAAAAAATTACTAGATAGGAGTGAAATAAAGTCAGAATCGTAAAGCAAAATATTTAAATTGTGCGCATATCTCACTCGTTTATCGATCAAAACACTATTTCTCGAGTTTTATGACGATGACCACACCCATAGTCATCTCTGCTCACCACTTTAAATGACAGTGAAAATAAAATGGCGGATTTCTCAAGAACGCGTGACGAGAGCCATCTGTGACTATTACCAAAAACTATAAATTAATTTGTAGCATGGATGTAAGATGTCACTACTACTATCCAATCATATTTGTACAAGCCATGCAATTAGGTTTGGCAACGTTGCGCGTGAACCTATAGGCTGTTGATTTAAGATGGTCAAAAAAGCACCATGACTTCTAGTAAACGGCGTCTTTTTAATTTGTCTTAGTTGCTATTTGTGTCATGTGATTTGTGTCAAATCGGTTCACGCATAGTACCGAAATGCGACGTTGTCAAACCTAATAGCATGGCTTGTTTGTAGACAATAGAGAAGGCTGTGGGTAGGTTCACTTGCCCGCTAGGCGCACTTGGCCCCGGTAACCTTATATTATTTCTTTTTTCAGAATTTTCAGATGTGTATTTTTTGTATGTTCTATAGTTTTGTTTGCATAATTTCTTGCTTTATTGTATTTTTGCTTGACTATCATGTCTTTAGTATTTTTTAGCCATTGTTTAAACCAGTAGTCTCGATCATAACATGCTTTTTTAGTTGACCCATTGACCCATGTAGTTTGCGCACAAGTTAAATCTCTTTTTTTAATTCGTATATTATTTTTTGCTTCACTGTAACATTAACTTTGACAAATGTCAAAGTTATTTCTTAAAAATGAATATATTGATAGAGGGCATGGGCATTGCATATTATTTGTTGATTGCCAGTCAAATTAAATTAAGATTGATGATATTTCCAAAACTATGCATTTTTGGACCACATGTTTTAGGAGTTTTTTATTAATTTGTTCCATAGAATATAACCTCAAGAATTATGGGATATCAAAAGTACAAGTTGTGTAATATAATAAAGGCATTACTTACTATCCCCGTCATGCGCCTGGCGGCCATGACTTTAACATCAAAAACGAAAAACAATTGTAAAAATTGTATATGCCGAGACCCTATCTTATTGAAATTAATAAGTAATTCAATCCCTATCCTTACTAATATCATAAATGCGAAAGTCCGTTTGTTTGTTTGTCACGCCTTCACTTCTTAACTACTGAACCGATCATTATGAAATTTTGCATACACGTTCTCAGGGGTACAGAAACGGACATTGGGTACCTACCTTTCATCCCGAAAAAAGGGACCGTTCCCGAGGGAGACGAAATAATATCCACGCAGACGAATCGCGGGCGGTCGCTAGTAATTAATATATTAGTTTCTATTAGAATTTTCTTGTTTCATGACATTTTTAGTTACGGATCACGTCAACATGGACGGTAATGTGACAAGGTTCCAACGCGTTACCATTTGACGGGGATTATATTTTAAATGACTGAAATGTCCATTCAAAACAGAGGCCATGTACATTTACATAAAGTGGGCATAAGCAGCCCCATAATAACTGTTGATATGAGATTAACACTATGATTATCTAGAATATTTTTCCCACTTATGTGTTTAACAGTTACACTGGAGTGAGATACAATCTTCCCATTTTTGTCCAGACCTGAAAAAAACAAAGGTTTTTCTACCTATATTTCATTAAACCACTAAAAAGGCATTATAATAATTTAAAGAAACTCAGATACCTGAATATTGCAATGTTGCTCCCATTATTGAGTCTATCATGCTACCCAGAAATCCTGCTAAAGCTCCAAATGGAATTACTGGCCACTGAGGGGGGGCATTAGCCCACACAGCTTCATCAGAAAAATAAAGGATAGATAGATAGTATGATATGCCTATAATAAGCCCTCCGACTGTACTGAAAAATGTTCCTATTAGAGAGACGCCACCATTTGTACCCCTTGGAACTTTTTCCCAAGATGTTACCAGATAAGGATCTGATTTTGATAGCACAGTGCCCAATTCTGATGCCCATGTGTCACCATTACAGCATGCAAACACACCTGAAAAATTTAAACACTGTAAATATTACAAAACCTGTACCTTGATTACGTAAAGCTGTTGCTAACAATTCTCGATTGAAATCGATTGAAAGCGCGGTTGCATTGCTGCTTTAAGTAAGATAGTTGTCACATTGGTTCTAACTAAAGCAGCAATGTAACTGCGATTTCTGTCAGAGTTGATTGCAACAAAATTACAAAATCACCCCCAAGGTGCTTACAGCTTGACCATAAAGAGTTGACAAAAATTGAGGGCGCCACATTCTATGTAAACACGTCAAAATCACGAATAACTTGGCAACACTGACTATATTTTGTACTGAAAAATTTTAGTTCCATTTTATTTAATTTCAACTCTTTATGGTCAGGCTGTACATACAGAAACAGCTCCCTGATTTCGTAACTCTGGGGGGTAATTACGTAATTTTGTTGCAATCAACTCTGACAGAAATCGCAGTTACATTGCTGCTTTAGTTAGAACCAATGTGACAACTATCTTAACTAAAGCTGCAATACAACTGCGCTTTCAATCGATTTCAATCGAGAATTGTTAGCAACAGCTTTACGTAATCTGTACCTTGATTACGTAAAGCTGTTGCTAACAATAGGGAATATGCATAAGTCACCGATTTTGATGAATTTGAGCTTGATCGCTGCGGACACTTATAAAAACATGATGGAACAGGAAAAAAAATAAAAAAAATGTATTGTTTTAGTTTTATCACAAGATGAAATCAGGGGAAAATAACGATATTTTTTTTTCATTTTCGGATATAATGAATTTTACAGTCAGATAGAATATCGAATAAGAAACAATATTTTGTATCACACATATGTACTTAAACGCAAAATTTAGGGAGATAATTGAAGATTATTGGCTAACTCCATATTAAACGCGCCGAAACACACCTGAAACGTGATGTGTGACGTCACCGTTTTGTATGGAGCGTTTTCGGCGGGTGCTGCTGCGCGCTAACTTCAAGTAACTATATCACGAGAAAAAAACGCAAGAGAAAAGTTTTAATATTACAGTTAATTTTCTCACGCATTATACTTTTGATTAAGATAAAAAAAAAATTATGCATATTCCCTATTCTCGATTGAAATCGATTGAAAGCGCGGTTGCATCGCTGCTTCAGTTAAGATAGTTGTCACATTGGTTCTTACTAAAGCAGCGATGTAACTGCGATTTCTGTCAGAGTTGATCGCAACAAAGTTACGTAATTACCCCCGGGGGGGTGATTTTGTAATTTTGTTGCAATCAACTCTGGGTACTGTACCAAGGTACTGTACCTTGATTACGTAAAGCTGTTGCTAACAATTCTCGATTGAAATCGATTGAAAGCGCGGTTGCATTGCTGCTTTAGTTAAATTAGTTGTCACATTGGTTCTTACTAAAGCAGCGATGTTACTGCGATTTCTGTCAGAGTTGATTGCAACAAAGTTACGTAATTACCCCCCAGTACCTTGATTACGTAAAGCTGTTGCTAACAATTCTCGATTGAAATCGATTGAAAGCGCAGTTGCATTGCTGCTTTAGTTAAGATAGTTGTCACATTGGTTCTTACTCAAGCAGCGATGTAACTGCGATTTCTGTCAGAGTTGATTGCAACAAAGTTACGTAATTACCCCCCGGGTCTCTGTTGCTATCAACTTCTGATTGAAACTGACATTAATCGCAGTTAGATTGCTGCTTGAAGTAACAAAGTTGTAACATTAATACTTACTAAGTAAGCAATGTAACTGTTGATTTCTGATAGTTTCAATCAAAAATAATTGTTAATAATAATAAAGCGCAGTTGCATTGCTGCGTAAGTTACGTAATTACCCCCCTGTTGGTTGATTACATAAGTCTGTTGCTAGCAATTCTCAATTGAAATCGATTGAAAGCGCGGATGCATTGCTGCTTTAGTTAAGATAGTTGTCACATTGGTTCTTACTAAAGCAGCGATGTAACTGCGATTTCTGTCAGAGTTGATTGCAACAAAGTTACGTAATTAGCCCCCGGACCTCTGCTGCTAGTACAATATTAAAGATGAACTTACCAAGAACACCTATGGAGAGCCAGGAAGCTCGGTAATCTTTAACAAAATCAATTGGCCTTTCAGAAGCTCCCACATCTAATAAGTATAACAGTGCCAGTTGAGTTGCCATGCCACTATTACAGAGTACTTGTATCCAATTTCTTTGGCCACCTGAAAATATTCATACTAATATTATAAATGCGAAAGTACCTATCTCTGTCTGTTACATTTTCACACCTAGACAGGGTTGGAAAAAATCATGATTTTTTGCAAAAAATCACAGACTTTTTGCAAAAAATCGAAAAAAATCAGATTTTTTCGATTTTTTGATTAAGCTTTTAAAATCCACTTAAAATTGTGTGTGAAACCACAACACGCTTTTGTTTTACTTATTTGTCACTTTAATTAGGAAGAAACACAAGTAAAAATCAATAAAATAGTTAAAAATGTCTGGTGGAAAATATAAGGACAAATGATTTGACGGTTTTTTTTTAAGAAAAAACAGTATTATGTAGTAATTCTAACACAATGTTAATTTTAACATACACTTGTGTGTGTCTGTCAATTATTTAAAATTGAGAATTTTATTTTTTTATACAAATAGGAAAGAAAAAAAAAGCAATTTGATTGAATCAATGATTTTTGCCAACCCTGCACCTAGACTGCTGGACCGATTTTGACGAAATTTAGTACAAATATAGATGGGACCTTGGAGAAGGACATAGGCTACTTTTTATCCGATGGGCACGGGTCTCCACCTGCACTATACGACGAGTTAATGAATTAACTCGTCGTATAGTGACCATCAAACTGAACAACTTTTACTATAGGACATGGAAAAAAAAATCTGCTGTTACATATAAATATTAATACTTAACGAAAATATAAAAATGTATGAAGCAGCTGATTTTTCTTTTGTGATTTCAGAGTTGGTCCCATAGTAAAAGTTGTTCAGTTTGATGGTCCGAAGAAACAGTTTTCTCATTTTGCGTTAATTCATTAACATGTTGTTTAACCTGCAGTCCACGCAGGCGAAGCTGCGGGTGAAAAGCAATTTATAATCTTATACACCATATTATTTATCTGAATATCATTGAAGGATTAAATTAATCCATGGTGTCAAATTTTACACTACAATGAAGTGAAGCGAGCGGGTTGCTAGTTTGTAATAAAACCCACAAAAACTAGTTGTAATATTTAAAAAGGCCTAAGCCTATGTATTGATGTGGTGTGAAGCCATATTTTACCTTCTTTGAATTCTTCTTCGATTCTTTTTTTGATACGAGTGCCTATTTTTGTTGCTCTTGATGCAGTTATGAAAAATGTGAATAAAGCTGCTAAGAAACAATAGTTACTCAATGTAAGTACTAGTCCAACTCCAAAGCCAAGGCAGGCACCACTCAAATTAACACTTTTCTTTTTATAACCATACACAGCCATTACCAGAGGTATGAAACATGATGCCATCCATCTTGCTGGAGAAATAACCACTGGTTCTGAAATTATTATAAAATTAACCAATAGTAAGTCAAGAAGTTACTGACTTACCGTTTTATTTTATGATATTAAATTAATAAAGTAAGCAAATATATTACCATCATGTCCTTCGCTGCCCTTTAAGAATTTGGAATAAATAATATTCAATATCCACATGGACATTGATAATGGAATAGAGATAGCACATAATAAAACCGTTATTATATGATCATTTTTAAGGCATGAATTCTTGGATTGTTCATTCTTAACTTCAATAGTTTCTTCTAACATTTTGCAGGGTTTAATTTTCAAAACTGCACCACAAAAATATAATAGTAAGTACTTCAAAAATTTCTTAATGGAGTCTAGATATTTATTGGATGTGCATTACTGTTTTCCTTTTGAACAGTTTCGCTAAATAATTTCTCAATTTTTACATCCTATTTTTAAAAATTACAGAAAATAGGAATACCTATCTTGAGATTCTTGAGAAAAATGAAAGGTAAACATCGAAAACAAAACCAAAGCCAAACATGTCAACGTCAAACGTCGACTATTGACGTTTGACGTTGACATTAGTATAGTCTGTGCTAAATACATACACAGACAACAAACAGACAAGTTAGATTAGATGCATTCCAGCAGACTAATCGCTGAGTCAGCGTTTTTAACTAATGGGAAGTAATAAAATTGAACTTTATAGGGGCGTTACTATGAGCTCTTAGCAGGCAGGACTTATATTGAACTGCCGTAATTTTTCGCACTATGACTTCAAAGGTACCTTAAGCAGTCCTGTTTAAGGCCTGCTTTTGAACTGAACGGTTTCTTATTTGATGATAATAACGCCTCACCCTGTACGAGGCAAATATCTTGCTTGACACTTTTTTGACGAGTGGGGATAGGTTCGTGCGCCCTTCTCCCGCCGCTTGCGTACCTCACCAACCGCTACGCATACCCACAGAGGAAATAATCACTACGTTTTACGCATACCCAAAATACGCATTCCGCGCAATCTCCACTCGATTCCAATCCAAGATGTTTGTCTC